>OU745314.1:67500-2652500 GCA_916618145.1 Emmelina monodactyla | reverse complement strand
ATAGTTAATCTTTCAAGTACCTACCATACTAGACCAATACTTCCTGTACTAAATACATTAATTAATTAAAAACTTTTCTTTGTTTGCAGCAACATTCCGAAAAACCCGCTGAATGAAAAAATAAATGATTTGACGGCGCAACGAGACAAGTTAGTTCAAGAAGAATCGCCGGACGAAGACAAACTGAAACAACTGAATCAAGAAATAAGAAGTCTTTTACTTAATTGTGGATCTTGACTGTAATTTTAGATTAATTTAGAGATGTTATTTAGACTGATTGTTATTTTTACTATGAAATAAATTATTTAATTTCATTGATATCGTTTTTTGTGTTTATTGATAATCAAATTTCCGTACTGGCATTTTCGTAAAAATTTAAAAATCGTTTTCCTATTTGAGTAGGTATTTGGATTAATGCCGCGAACTTAGTTAAGTTTATTTGTATGTGAGAAGGTGCAAACGAGCAAGCGCGTCATGTTGGCCATATACATCCACAACCTCATCGGTGATGCGGCCCTGCTGGCCTTTATTTTTATATAATATGTGTCGGAGTCGGTGGACATTAAATGAAACTAAAGAGCGCCATCTATCGATTCTCATAAGAAACTTTGTAAAATGCAAGTGCCAAGCCTACCAAGAAACATGACGTCCGACGCGTGTGCGGAAAGAATCCTGTCAATAGAGAATAGCGCGGGAATCGGAGAGAAGCAGTTGTCTTGTCCACATTCAATTTGCTGTTTGATTTTATATCGAGTCATTGCCTAATTTACTCCTTCATCCATGCCTAAGTTTAACAGTTTGTATTCTATTGCTGTATCGGAAGTCTTCAATACGAAAGCTAAGTATCTTTGTATCCGTTAATCATGTAAACTAGTTGCCAGATTTCTGTTAGTAATGTAATAGCGAGTTTTATAACGTTCCTTTGTATTTGAATAATGATAATGGCAGAGTGGAGTTTATTCACCGGGTTCTTCTCCACTCAATATGTCAGACAGATCGTAGCCGTCTTTATGAATCCGGTAAATTAAAACAAAGTTAAAGGATAAACTGTTTCTTTATTCTGCCGTCCACTAACTAAAAGGCCGTTAAGCCACAGTTGGCCTATTTTCACTTTTTAATGTAGTCTTATACAACTTTAGATGCTCTACCTATTGGTCTAAGATTCATTTTTCTATGATTAATAGTTTTAGAGATACAAAACATTGCTTAGCAGTTAAAACACATAAATTTCGTTACTTCCTTATTTAAAAAGCGGCTAAGCCACAATACTACTCTAGAAAGACGTTAACATACTTCAACGGCAAAATACATGTATATTTTTTTTCTAATTTTACATAACTAAAAGTACGTTATCTAGTCATGCTTGACTAAAAAGCAGTTAGGCGTATTTAACTACCTTCTAGTATTGTATCATACAATTAACCATCTCAACATCGTATCTTAACTATAAAGCAGTTATGAAGAAAAACTATACTAGAAAGCAGTTATACGCCAACAGCGGCTTTTAAGTTATGTATTGAAATTAGTATAAGATAAATATCAATCGTTAGAGAACAGTCAAACGACAATACTAGACTAAAAAGCAGTTAAACGCTTTTGATTTTCGTTTGCGTTTTACGAGGTCCGGATAATATATCATTCGCTCGACTAGGAAATGAAGAATGCGAAATATGCGAATCTTACAGATTACATAGTCTTGATACAAACCAAAATGTGCGCACGCAAGCTATTCCTGATTGTAACGCATGTTCAACATGGGCAAAACACCATGACAAGTATAAAAAGGCAAGAGAATTATATGATTTACACAAAACTTTGGAACAGAATACTCAACAGATATTTTTTAGTAGCGACTTAGAAAAAGTGATTATGTTACCACGACTAGATACGTTTAAATCCGTAATTTTTTGTCCTAGACTTACGGTATATAACCAGACATTCGCACCAGTAGGTAAAATCACAAAGGATATGAAACCTTTAGCTGCCATATGGCATGATGGTATAGCAGGCCGTAAACAGGATGATATCATGAGTGCTTATTACAGCTTTTTACTTAAATTTCGAGATATCCAATCAATTAATTTATGGCTTGATAATTGTACATCGCAAAATAAAAACTGGTTATTGTTTTCTATGCTTATCGACCTCATCAATAGTGACTTAATAGCTACAAAAACTCTCACTCTATTTTATTTCGAACCGGGTCACACATTTATGAGCTGTGATCAATTTCACCATCAAGTCGAGGTCTCGATGAAGCGGAAAAAGACCATATATGATTTTACAGACTTTGAAAATGCAGTGGCCTCAGCAAATAATGGTAAAGTTCTGGTTAAATCCATGCAGCCTCAAGATTTTGTAAACTACGCAGGTAACGTATCAGATCGACGCATACATAATTCAAGTCCCAGAGCGTATTTGAAAAATATGACTCAAGTATGTTTTAAACGAGGAAGTTTTGATCTCCATTACAAGGAAGCTTTTGATAAGGAATATGTGTCTCTTAAATTCTTAAACGATAAATACTTGAAGAACCCGCATTTTGATTTAACATTTCGTACGCAACCGAAAGGAATAGATGAGGAGAGAAAGCTTAATCTTTTAACAAAGTTATCGCCAATTATACCTAAACATAAGATGTTATTTTGGCAAAATTTACCGATCGTTGAAGGAAATAATATATTATCTGAATTGAACCAGAAGAAAAATAAAAGGAACGTAACTTTATAAACATAAAGACTAAAAAAGTGCCTTTAGAATAAATAATGTTGTCTTTTATATTTTCTTAAATATTTTATAAGTTAATTTTCATAATAATAGTGCACGAGTGTTACTATTATTATGAATACTTACTATATACTTATATAATTGCTTGTTTGCCTTATGTGCTTTACTCATTTTGCTAAGTTTTTAATTAGTATTTAAGCATAAAAATGGCCAAATCTATTTTTATTTTTTATAAAGTCTAATATTTAATTGATAATGATATTGTGTTATGCACAATAATATTATTTCAATTTTGCAATTATTGATCTCTGATTGTGATATGTTTATTTCATAAGTGCGTAAGAATTTGAAACCAATGTGTGTTATGACTGTACGATACTTAAGTACATTTTGGGTATTTTTACAAAATAATTTTATAATAATATAATTTGTCCTATGGTTTCGCGTCAAGATATAGGTAGGTAATTAATGTGATCTCATTACTGAATAAGATTTGAAAGTTTCAAACTTGTTTTTTTTATTTTATATTGTTTAATTAATAATAAGCTATTTGAAAAGTTCTAATTGTCTATTCTTTTTTAATAAATAAAGTACTGATTTTCATAAACTAGTTTTTTAATTCTCAACTTTTTACTTGGAAGTGCTTACTTAAAAGGCAGCTAATTACGAGTGAGATGTCTTTAACTGCCTTCTAGTTAAGCAATAGGAGATCCAGTATAATTTTTTTTTTACAATACCGAGCTTAAAAGCGTTTAAAATCCCATAACTACTTTCTAAGTAAGCAAAGTTATTCTTACAAATGTTAATTACTAGGCTATAAGGACGTTAAAATCATCTAACTGCTTTTTAGCCAAGTATATTAGGATAACTTTCACTATAAGTACAAGACGTGGCGGCTACAAGAAATTACTTTGCTATAAAGCAGTTAAGGTACAGTTAGCGGCTTTAAAGTGAAGTATATTATGTTAAAATGAAAAAAATTGCTTAGCTAAAAGTTAGAAGACGAATTTAAATAAAATATAATAAATATGAATGGATGAACAATATCACATATTGTGCACAAATACAATGCCTACATACCTATATAACTTGCAACCTTGTTTCTAGGTAGCATACTTTTCAAGAGACATCAATTCCCACTTATTTTTGCGTTTTCTCGAAAAGTACTTTCTGCACTTAGCTGCCTTTTAGTTGGTGGACGGCAGTATTATTCTAAATACCCATGTCGTTCATTATGGTAGTGAGGCAGGTCATTTCAATACAGTTGCATTAGTTTTATCAGATCATTGAGCTAAAGTAGTTAACAGATTGTTCCTACATTCTTTCATAATGCTTTAAGTTCTTGTTTGCTGCCTTCTACGCCCACTAAAAAGGATCCTAAGTATTCTAGCATTAACAAAAGACACCCGAGCTGCCGTCATATGTATATTATTATGAACTAAAAACTAGACTTTCCTTCATGCATTCAGAAGTTCAGTGTTCAGTTTTTTGGCGATGAGAACATGTTGAAACCATAAAATATTAGCTTTGTATTTTTTTACATTTAATACTATGGCTAAAAAGACTCCAGATTAAAATAAATATTAAAAAACAAGTCACTGTCAGAGTATGACAGCTCAGCTTTTTGGCAAATTTGACAATTGATTGACAACACAACAAAACAAACAATTTCCGAAAACTTTAATTATTTAAAATAAAAACTATGGATGCAAAAGACATTTGTGTTGAAATTGAAAACGATGGATTCTATAGCAAGTTTTTGGTTGACTCTATAAAGCCTGTGATAAATGAAAACCTTTCGGTCACCGATCAAGTGGTAAGGCTCACACAGGGAATTGAAAAACTTGGTAAAAGTTTAGAAAAGCAAGTGTTAGCCAAGCACAATGATCTTCTTACCCAAGCCAGTCATGTATCAGACTTGGAAAACACTCTGGAGTCGGTGCAATCACAGGCGCAAGGTCTACTTCGCAACGCCGAAAAACTGAAGGACCGAGTAGTTATTCCATATCAGGCATTAGAAAAGCAAACACTGATGTTAGAACGAGTTCAGACGACATGCAACTTACTAAGGCATACATCAAAAATATTGGAACTCTGGAAGAAACTGTGTGGCATCAAAGACAATCCTGCTAAAGAAGCTATTATCTTGTTTGAGCTTCATGAACTTATCAGCGACTATGACTTTGAGGGGATATCATTATTGACTGATGTATTAAAAGAGGTACAACATCGAAGAGCCGAGCTGCTCAACAATTCTACAACATTACTACAGTCAAGTCTTCTACAAGGAGATAAAACTACACTCTTACAGTGCTTCAAAGTATTCCATAACCTCCAGTGCACCAATGAACAGATTAAAAACACAGTTGATAACATTCTAGATGACTTGAAGAAAGAAATTGAAATAGCTCTCAATGTTCAGATGGTTTCTATTGAAGTTAAGAAATCTAGTTCAGGCCGGATAGCTCCTGGTAAAGCAAACATTATGAGTGCACAGGAATTTAAAACCAAGTTGTGGGATAATATTGAGAAATTGTTTAAAGTTGATGTTTTTAACAGTTGCAGTAAAGTTATAATGCTTCAAAATGTCATAAATGAACTGCATGCTATTGGCAACTTCCGGAACATAGCCAAGAACTTCTGGATAGAATTCACCAAAACATTTAGTTCTGAACTGGAGAAAAGCCCCACCAATGTTAATCAATCTGTAGAAATAGACTATCCAAAACTGTTAAAATGCTTCAATGATCTACTATTGAGATTAAAGTGCAAGGATTTGGAAGTAAACCGCTTCAGCCTCACAAAGTGGGAGAACTCTTTCCTGTCCAAGTCTTTAGGAAAGCTACTAGAACCTGTGAGAAGCATGTGGCATCTCAGCCAAGTACCCTCAATGGATGAAATTGACAATGCTGTCAGGGTTATAGCCGAAGCTCTTAGCATTTCACTTGGTGACAAGCAACTTAGTATTAGCCTAGCTAACAGTGTGGCTAAGAGCATCAAACAGATGAATGTTGAGGCAGAACAGAGGCTGTCTTTAGACAGTGATGTCGCACAGATCATAGAATCACCAACAAACTCACAACAGAAGAATGCTGATTTATGCAATTCTTTGTACTACTTCACTTCTCAAATAAAGAGAGTTCTTGTGAACATGAACTCAATGTTGCCTCAAGAAAGTGTCAATATTGTTCAAAATAGTCTAAAAGATATTTCTAGCTTACCAGTTCTTCAGCTGTTTGCCGATTCTATCAAAAACTCTTTATTCATTATTCTTTTTACCATGCATGATGAACCTGATTTGGTAAGAATTGATGATCCCGCCGGCAAATCGCTCTCGTGTTCCCCATACATGAAAGAGATGCAGCAATTTATTTCGCGATGCAAGGACATCTATCTCTCGATGTTTCAAGAAAAGTCGTCCCTCAACGACTGCTGTACCGGCATAGCGCGCGCGTGCGTCGAGCGGTTCATACATCACGTGTGCAACGTCAGACCAATCACCAAGTATGGCAGAGTTAAGCTTCAAATGGACTGCAAGCATTTAGAAACAGCCTTGTCGCCACTAGTTGCTGATATGACAGAGCTGGGAGACCATTACAGACAGTTGAAGGCGCTGCATATTCTGCTGGAGAAGTCTCCTCAGGAAATAGCCAAAAGTCAGTCAGAGGGGGGTACCCTGACTTACTCTACTGTGATGATGTTTTTGTTCTCATTTGCTGGTCCTCAGCTGATATCTCCGCATACTTGCGCGGGATGGAACGTTCAAAAGTTGATGCAGTGGCTGGACTCTCATAGAAATGAGAGGGAGAGAATCGAGTTTGTTGCCGGAGCTCTACAGAGATATCAAAACCACGTGAGGCAGAATCAAATAGCCACTTACGACGAGGTATATCCTATTCTACTGCAATTACTTGAAGATGGTAGAAGCAAGCTAAAGAAATGATTAAATAAAAGAATACCACACCACCTATCTAAATAGAGCTATATTTATGTTGTTTAATGTTAAGTATTATAAATAAAATATTAGTTTAATATCGGTATTTTTTATTAAAAACTAAATTATTTAAACTTTAACAAAATAATCGTAAGTATCATTTAATTAATCTGTCAGGTTCCAGAAGCTACGTCGTGTTATTGCAGTCGAGATTTCGCCAGAATATCCTGAAATAAAAACGTAATACATAATTGTATCTACCTATTAAGATTTCCATGGTTATTGAAACTATAAAATAAAGTAATTTACAAGATTCCTACTATGCTACTTTTTTGCACCTAATATATCAATCATCTATATTTAATTTATACCTTCATTCTTACAACCGAGTTGATGTATCAAGTGCTCAAAGATAAATAATCACACGTTAATCGCTGGCCTGATTTGAGAATTTGAAGATATACTTAAGTATTTTGCATGGTCAGATAAATATATAGTCCAGGTAAAATAATAAAAAGAAAATAAATGTTTAAATTTTTAATAATAAAACAACAATAATCTAAAATAAACTAAGCTAAATCAAACGAAACAACATACAAAAAAAAGAAACGTAATAAAACTAAAAGTGTAAATACATTTTAAATGCAATAAGAAAAGTTTTATAAAAACTTGCACATACAAACACACTACCTATTTACATTACATTCAATTCAATAAGATTATACCATATACATTAATTCATTAATAAACTTTATGAGCTAAAAGGTGCAGTAAAATCTTCCTTCAGCACTCCAAGTCAAGTGGAATGAGAACTTTCCATAAACAAATAAAATGTATGAAAGTATCAATTTTGACAAGCTAGCATATTGAAAGTTTCATACATTTTCGTTCTTTGCACTCGTTTACGTTAAGTTTACATGCCGCTTGGCTTGGGGGCACTTATATTACAATAACCAAACTATTCTACAGACAATTATAACTAACTAAAGCATGATTTCTATTTTGGAACGAATTTGAACAACTACACAGTCCAAAAAACTTAACTTTCTTTCGACTACATATTGAATTGTTAAAGAAATAAAATATAATGTGTTGGATTTCTCATTATCTACTTTGTTTTAACTAAATAAGCAGATAATAAAAAAATACAAATGAATATTAAAGTCTATTTCATTGCACAAAAAAACAAAAGTTAAAATTAACAGGAGATACTCTTGTAACATAAATTGTTGATTGTAACTCTTGTGAAACTATCTAACTAAACTACAATATCTACAGGTAGGGGACAATAATATCTTTAGAAGTGACTAAGTTACAATTATTAGTCGTTCTCTCGCCTTGTTAATACCTCATTGCAATTTCAACTTTATGTGATTACTAAGAGTATATTTTTTTTATTCACAGTCTTCTTAAGATATTGGCCCCCAATCTAAAAACATTCTCTGAACCGAACTAAAAGTATAACTATTGCTTTCTCATTCTTAGTAAGTACATGAATTAAAATGACAAGTATAGTGTTCTCACTAAGGTCCAAATGTTTGTAATATTGCCTGAAATGCGGTGAGTGATAGTCTTAACATTTCATAATGAATGCAAAATTTTGAAATTGCCACCCTCTTTCTTTTATTATTGCTGAGAAAGTGACAGCAATACTTTTAGCTCAGCCAATTCTAACTTGGCACTACATATCATTCTTGTAAGTCCTAGTGAAGTGTTGTTAAACCTGTTTATTGCTGAATGCGATCCGGTAGACCTCGTCGTAGGTGGACACGAAATGTGCCTCGATTCCCTCTCGGATGAACGAGGGCAGGTCGTCGAAGTCGCGGCGGTTCTCTTCGGGAAGGATCACGCAGGTTACTCCTACACGCTTAGCCTAAGGACAACAAACTTGATAAGCAGATGGAAATAGATTGAAAAGTATTATGATTTGCAGTGTCTTATATCGAAGACAAGTATTATGAGTTGAAGTGCCTTTATCGAAGAATTCTCAAAAGATGTCTTACTAAGCGTAGTTTTTGGTAGTTAGAGCCTTGCAGGGATACAATTAATTCTACTATTCCACTCCCCCTACTCCCCGCAACGACCTCCCCACCCCCTCTACACCCCGCAACGACCTCCCCACTCCCCCTACACCCCGCAACGACCTCCCCACCCCCTCTACTCCCCGCAACGACCTCCCCACTCCCCCTACACCCCGCAACGACCTCCCCACCCCCTCTACTCCCCGCAACGACCTCCCCACCCCCCCTACTCCCCGCAGCGACCTCCCCACCCCCCTACTCCCCGCAACGACCTCCCCCCCCCCCCCCCCCCCCCCTACTCACCGCAATAATCTTCTCCTTGATCCCGCCGACGGGCAGCACGCGGCCGGTGAGCGACACCTCGCCGGTCATGGCCAGCTTGTTGTCGACGGAGGCGGCGGTGGCGAGCGACAGCAGCGCGGTGGCGACGGTCACGCCGGCGGACGGGCCGTCCTTGGGGGTCGCGCCCTCCGGCACGTGCAGGTGCAGGTGGCTGGGGGTAGACGACAACATATAGTATCATTGTTACATAGTATTAACGTCGTTACATAGTATCAACGTCGTCACATATTATCAATGTCATCACATAGTATCATCGTCATCACATAGTATCATCGTCATCACATAGTATCATCGTCATCACATAGTACCATCATCTTCACATAGTATCAACGTCATCACATAGTATCAACGTCATCACATAGTATCATCGTCATTACATAGTATCAACGTCATCACATAGTATCAACGTCATCACATAGTATCAACGTCATCACATAGTATCATCGTCATCACATAGTATCATCGTCATCACATAGTATCATCGTCATCACATAGTACCATCATCTTCACATAGTATCAACGTCATCACATAGTATCAACGTCATCACATAGTATCATCGTCATTACATAGTATCAACGTCATCACATAGTATCAACGTCGTCACATAGTATCAACGTCATCACATAGTATCATTGTCACATAGTATAAACGTCATCAAATAGCATCATCATCGCTACATAGTATCACATCGTCACATAATACCACATCGTCACATAGCATCATCATCGTCACTTAGTATCAACATCATCGTCATATAGTATCATCATCGTCACACAGTAACATCATCGTTACATATTATCAACGGCATCATTTGGTATCGTCATCGTCACATAGTATCATTGTCACATAGTATAAACGTCATCAAATAGCATCATCATCGCTACATAGTATCACATCGTCACATAATACCACATCGTCACATAGTATCAACATCATCGTCATATAGTATCATCATCGTCACATAGTATCATCATCGTTACATATTATCAACGTCATCATTTGGTATCGTCATCGTCACATAATATCAACGTCATCACATTTAACCGTTTATGACGACGCCTTTAGAAAATTTATTAAATAATTAGCTTTTTAGCAAAAAAGTTTGTTCTTCCGTCTGTTTGTTCTGCCTTCACATCAAAACGACCGAACCAAATTTTAAGATTTTTAGAATAGAGATAGCTTGACACCCTTAGAAAGACTCGAGCTTACTTTTTACTACAGGAATAAGTCTTATTCCCATGGGAAAATAACTTAACACGGGCAAGATTTTTATTGGTTACACATGTTTTCTACTCCGTACCGAATTGGAGTGCACGTAGACAAAACCGCGAGTACCAACCAGTAAAGCACAAAGCATAAGACCCCGTAACAACCCTCACCTGGTGTTCAGGAAGTGGTTGTCCGGGTGGTGAGCCGTGAGCCAGTTCCGGGCGACGGTGAGCGCGATCCGCGCGGACTCCTTCATCACGTCTCCCAGGTTCCCGGTGAGCTCCAGCGACCCTGTCGACTTCTCGTCCTGCTGGTGGTTGCGGATCGCTGTCTCTATGTAGAGAGTGCTGCCACCTGGGTGTTGGAACATGGTGAAATTATGTATGGTATAGAGTTAAGTAATTTTGGATGAAATGGATTTTCAATTTTAATATAATTTTTTTCCATACATTGGCCAAGGTGTCCGAGTTTTTTGTGTCCGAGATGTCGTCGACACTAAACGTGAAACACTAAATAATGATCTGGTTTGTAACAAAGCTGAGAAAGTTAAAGGTTTCTTTGAGTACTTTCTACATAGTTTGTCGATAAGCTTTTTTTCTGTTGTTTATTTTTCAGTTATTTGTTGTTATTTTTCCGTCTTACAGGTCTGTGTTATTTAATAAATATAATTTCCAATCTTACACTTATTAAAAAATAAAATCGAAATCCAATGCTTATTCTATTCGTAGATAGAAGTTTACATCATACCCTAACAGCCTGAAATGAACGTCGGTTTACCTAATAGTTCAGATAGATTCTCTTCAGGCACTGTGTCTAGTTCTAGGTCAATTATAACATCCTACTATTATTATAAACTAGTGGCCGCCCGCGACTCCGTTCGCGTGGAAGTCGGTTTCCCGTGGGAATGAGACGTTTTCCCGCGGTAAAAAGTACCCTATGTCCTTTCCCAAGTTCAGTTGTTTCTTCATACCAAATTTCATTACAATCGGTTCAGTGGTTTAGGCGTGAAAGCGTAACAGACAGACAGACAGACAGACCGACCGACAGACAGACAGAGTTACTTTCGCATTTATAATATTAAGTAGGGATGTGAAAGTTTGTGAGTATGGATGGATGTTTGTTACTCTTTCACCTAAAAACTACTGGATTGATTTGGAACTTTGCAGTAATATAGGTTATACATCAGAATAACACATAGGGTACTTTTTACCGCGGGAAAACATCTCATTCCCACGGGAAACCGACTTCCACGCGAACAGAGTCGCGGGCGGCCACTAGTACGATATAAACATGTGATCCATTATTACCCATAGCAGTCCAGGCGAGCCCCATAACGACCCCCGGCGGGGTCACCTCGTACATGCGGTCGTGTTTGAACGTCGGTTTGCCAACGAGTTCAGACAGATTGTCCTCAGACACCAGTAGAGTGTCCAGTTCCTTGTTCACTATCTTGTACGCTACTTTGCGGGAGATCTGTGGACGGAATGGGGAAAAAAATTTTAAAGCTAGTCAAAAATAAAATAAAAAACGTGTATTTTAGCCGTTAAAGTGAATTTTATGCAATAATGATAGCGTAAATCTAAGGAGTTACACTATTTCAATATACTTGTAAGTTTGTCAAAATGTTTTTAAACCTACTTTTTTGTCAATTTCTGCTTACAAATGTTCGGCAATCAATTAAATGGTGCTCTTAAATAAACAAAAATCGAAGAAGTTTTAATTCTTTAAAATCGCGTTCGAAGATAACTATTTTAATATATTCACTCGTTTAACACTTTATTTGTTTTACCACCTATGTTTTGCTGTCTCTACCTCCCACGACCTCCCAATTCTTCCACGCCGTTCACAACACTAATACATTTACTATCAACAACCTTATCCACCCTTACCTTCTCAATATGTTTCTGCAGGTTCCTGACCCCGCTCTCCCTGCAATAGTTTCTGATGAGTGTCCGGAGAGCTGGCTCGGACAGTTTCAACTGTTCCTCGGTGAGCCCACACTGAGTCCGGGCTGTGGGTATCAGGTATTGGTCTGCGATCGCTAGCTTCTCTTCTGCTACGTAGCCTGAATAAATAAGATTATAATGTAGTTATAGTATGTTTTTAATTCTGAGTTTTATTCTGAGAATACATAGTTCACAGTATAGGTTAAAAACTTAAAAACATGATTCTTAAAGTAATCTTTGCAGAAATGTTGACGTGTGCGTTAAAATATAATTGACCACAGCGTTAACCGAACAAAATGTTGACATTTACGGTATAAAGAGACTGTCAAAATTTGCATTAAAAACAGTCAAGAATTAAAACACGTCAAACTAGATAAGAAGATAAACTGGCCGGATATTTTTGTGAATGTCAATTTCGTCGCTAACAGCACTTTTATTATATATACAGCTGATAGTTTACTGTGTTCCTTCTTATTGAAAAGCAGAATAGACATAGTTACTGTCACCAAGACGAATATCTCAATTCTTTAGAGTCGACGACGCTTATGTATCTTAATACTAACTTATCAAAGTACATAATAATATTGGTAACTTCAAACCCCGTTTAAAAACCCAAGCTACACCCATACCTGACATATCAATGAGCTCCATCCTGTCCCTAAGTGGGTCTGGTATATTTTCCACCACATTTGCGGTACATATGAACAACACCGTCGATAGATCGATCGGCACATCCAGATAGTGGTCGAGGAAGTTGCTGTTCTGTTCCGGATCCAGGAGTTCTAGGAGTGCTGATGCTGGGTCACCGTGCATGCCCCTAGGTGAGGGAAGGTTTTGGTTATAATATAGGTGTTTTATTACTGCAGGTTGTGGAGTTGTTTCATTAAAAAAAGGAAAAAAATATGATTGGAAATGAGAATGTATGGTTATGTCAAAACTTGTTCGAAAAATTGACGTTGAAAAGTTATGTGACGTGTGTGTATTATATTAATTATCTTCTTGCATTTTTTTATAATCTGTATATTACACCTACTCTTAAAGAATATCGTGTTGTTTTATTAGTACCAAAATTACTCGAAGAGGAAATCTAACCGACACATCTGCCAATATGCTAAATTTGCCCCACTAGATAATTAAACCCCGGCAGTCCTAAATTGTTAAGGCCTAATTGCAGGGAAAGTTTTAACCACGGGTTAGCTAACTCAGATTTAAGTGTCGCCACCATCAATTGTAATAAGAAGTAGTTACAATCGATGGTGGCGCCATTTAAACCTGAGTTAGCTAACCCGAAGCTAACCCGAGGTTAAAACGTTCCCTGCAATTGGGCTTAAGAGTATGTTTAAACCCCAACCCGTAAACCAACACTGTCAAAACCTGTCAAAACACTGTCAAAACTCACTTGCCAATCTTGTCCACTTCATCAATGAGCACGAGCGGGTTCTGCGTGTTGGTCTTCTTGAGGCACTGCACCAGCTTGCCGGGCATCGCGCCCACGTACGTGCGCCGGTGGCCCTTGATCTCCGCCACGTCCGTCATGCCGCCGACGGAGAACCGGAAGTACTGGCGGTTCAGAGCGCGCGCGATCGAACGAGCTACGGTAAGATAAACGGGGTGTAAAGGACTGCTTTCGAAAATTGAAAAATCGAGTAATCAAATCTAGTCTTGTAAAATAATCTGTGTAAGCTGTTTCTGAGAAAAGAGGTGGTGATAGACAGACAGACGGACAAAATAGTCGTGCAATAATGTCACCGTTTTTTAATTTAGGTAGCTCCTAAAATAAACCTTATTTATTTGTATAGTATGCAATTTGTTAAGTATGCAATTTCGTTTTAAAACTTTTATCATGAAATAATTGAATAAAGAGAAAATGTGATATCATTAAGTTCTAAAGCAATAAAACATAAAATATCAATTTCATAACATCTCACCTATACTAGTCTTCCCCACGCCGGGCGGCCCGTGGAAGCACAGGATCTTCCCCTGCGTGGAGCCCTTCAGCTGCGACACGGCGATGAACTCCAGGATCCGCTTCTTGATGTCCTCCATGCCGTAGTGGTCCTCGTCCAGGATCCTCTGGGCATCCTTGAGTTCCAGGTTCTCCTTGGAGGTGATGCCCCAGGGGAGCGTGGTCAGCCAGTCCAGGTAGCAGCGGGTCACGCTGGGGTTGTGAAGGAACTTATTGAACATTATAAGAAAAGAAAAAAAAAACATACAGGTCGAATTGAGAACCTCCTTTTTGGAAGTCGGTTAAAAAACAGACGTTAGTGGGTCCGACACGCGCGCTAAGCTGAACTAACTAAACCAATGTTGTACTAGAAATCCTACGTATAGTTTTAATAACTGGGTAAATCTGAAAAATTATGTTAAAATATTGGCGTCGTTAATATTTGTAAATCAATTCATTGCAAAATTTTAAACAATTCGCATAGGATAAGTGTAAACGACGACAGTGTCGTAATGCAGAAACATGTTTGGTTGGTCTTTTAATATTACCAGTCTAGGTTTAACATTACTGTCCAGTGATTGCTATTGTTTTTAGATTATTCTTAGAAATATTGTCCATTGCTTTTTTACGAGCTTTGATTAAACTAATAAACGAATTCTGTGGTGGTAAAATTTTGACAGAGTGTCAATTTTGACAAAGTGTCAAAATTTTTACAAAGACAAAAATATTTATGGGTAATTCGAAATTACTTTGGCTTAAGTAAAATCTTACCCTACACGTTTAAACCTAGTACATACTTGAACTCCGAGCTGTGGCTCTCCAGGAAGTTAAGCTTGTTGAGTTCCTCGTCTATCACCGTTTGCACCGCTTCAGGCACCGTCTTGTTCGAGAGTCGTTCGCGGAATTTGTCACCGATCGCGTCTTTATCGTCTTTTTCTAGACCTAGCTCTTTCTTTATCACCTGGTTGATAAAAAAAACATCTTAATAAACAGCAACTTTAGAACCTTAAAATAATAAATGCATTTCAAAGTATTATTGTAGGATATGTTTGTTTCAGTCTAACTGACCGAGACAAACATGTTTTAGTAATAAGTTTAAAATGTGTTCTTTAATAAATGGATATGTGGTATACTGCATGTTTTATTTAATATCCCATAATTCTAGACGTAACTAGTGAAGACGGTAACAAACCTTCATCAACCATCACACAAAAGTAATAAATTGTTAATAGAGATTTGATAACATATCAATTTTTTTTTATTCAGGCTCCAAAATCTCTGGGATCAACATTTTAAACCTCTTTTGAGTCACGAGATAAAAACAAAAAGTCAGTAGAAAAATAAACTAACTATTTTCTGTTGTTTTGCTTACCTTGAGTTGTTCATGTAGTATGTATTTTCTGTGTTGCTGTTTCACTTTCTCTTCTACCTCTTTCCCTATTTTTTGCTGCAGTTTCGATAGTTCGTATTCTTTTTTTAGAAGCGAGAGTGACATCATTAGTCTTTTTGGTATCTGAAATAGAAAAAATTGTCGGCATTTGTTGGAAAGAAGAGCAAAATGAGGTTAAAAGTGGTGTTATAATATTTATGAACTAAAAGGCATACCTACCACCCGTTTTTTAATTTTTATAGTTAAAGTTAAGTAGCATTTTAATGATTCTTACTCAAGTGTGAACAACAAAAAAAAAAAAATTCCGTTATGGAAAACTCTCCTAATAAGACATAGTGTGATGTTAATTGTGCTATATCTTTCCTCAAGAAATGGACTATTCAACAAAAAATATATAAATATTATTTTAGCTGCACCAGAAGTTCCTGAGATTAGCCATTTCAAACTAACAAACCCTTCAGCTCTATTACAACCAACTCCGAAAAATTTAAAAAGGTGTAATAATAATAATAATAATCAACAGACATTCACATGCACTTTGGCGTAGACAAGTGCAAAATTAATTCTATCAATCGAGGTAAAGTTCAATCTGACTATTACATATTAGACACAGGCGAGACTATTGAACCGATGGATGAGCACAATACCTATAAGTATCTCGGATTTCACCAGTCGCGTCAGATTCACCACAAAACTACAAAATCAGAACTCATAAAACAGTTTAAATTTAGATTAAATAACATACTCAAATCTCACCTACATTCCTGCAACATTGTTAAAGCAATTAATACATATGCAATACCTGTCTTAACCTATTCTTTTGGTATAGTAAAATGGTCACAAACTAGGCCCCCAGATCTAGTAAAATTACAACGTATTGTAAACACACACATGACGACGCACCGTAAGCACCACCCTCGATCGTGCACACAACGACAAACATTACCTCGAAGGGAGGGCGGCATTGGCCTGATTGACATCAAAAACTTACACAATAAACAAATCTCCTCGTTAAGAAAATATTTTTACAACAAAGCCGATACATCACAATTACACAAACATATTATTACTCTAGACACTAAATTTACCCCACTCAATTTACACGATAGTAATTTACAAATAAATGAAAAAATCACTGACATACAAACTAAAATTAATAATTGGGCACAAAAGTCTCTGCACGGGAGACACCGAGCCGATTTATGCCAACCTCATGTCGACAAGGAAGCGTCGAACGCATGGCTACGGCGAGGTGAACTCTTCCCCGAGACAGAGGCTTTTATGGTAGCCATTCAAGACCAGGTGATAGATACGCGGAACTATCAGAAATATATCATACGCAGACCCAATCTACCAACTGACCTATGAAGGCGATGCCATAGCAGCTCCGAGACCATACAGCATATTACTGGAGCGTGCAAATCCATCGTCCAAACGGACTATAAACATAGGCATGATCAGGTCGCAGCCATCATTCACCAAAATTTAGCATTTCAATACAAATTAATCACACAAACTACTGCCTATTATAAATACCAACCAAACACTATTTTAGAAAATAATCAATACAGACTATACTGCGATAGAACAATTATTACCGATAAAACCATTCATTATAACAGACCTGATATAACCGTTTTAGATAAAACAAATAAAACTGCATTCCTTATTGACATTGCTGTATGCAACACACACAACCTCCTGTCTACACATACAGAAAAGATGTCGAAGTATACGGATTTATCGATCGAATTAAAAACCCAATGGCAAGTAGATAGGGTTCACATCGTCCCAATCATTATATCAACCACTGGAGTCGTCCCTAAAACTTTACCGACTAATTTAAATCTTCTAAACATGCCAAAGTATACTCTCTTTCTTCTACAAAAAGCAAGTATTCTTAACACTTGTCGCATCACACGCAAATTCCTTGCGACAGCATCAACGTCATCACTCACGTTCCAACATATGTAGAAACGGACAAGCTTGGCTGAGGCCCGCATGTCCTATCTATTAACTTAAATCCTCTAACCAAGGGAGAATATAAACGTATAAAGAAAAATAATAGCAACATACGTCAGTCTCGTCGAGCACGGCCTGCAGGTCGGCGACCTGGGCGCCGGTGAGCGCGGCCCCCAGGTCGCTGAGGTACACGGGGTTGTCCACCACGCGCTGCCCCTGCGCCAGCATGTGGTGCAGCGACTCTCTGGAGACCAATGTATAGTTGGTGACTTCATTGTTACATGGGAAGTGAAGTAAGATGGTCATTACTCTCTGGTGACCAATACGTAGCTTGTTGAGCCAATTGTTGCTTGAGAAGTGAAGTAAGATAGACAGTAACGCTTATAACGGGTGTAAAAAGACCACTTCCGAAGCCGGGAACTATGTATTCTTGAGCCTCAATGGTAACTCAATTCACTAACAGCATACCCAGAAAACTCGATTTAAAAAAATTATTAAGAGTTGAATAGTCACATTCGCCGCTTGAAATCATCGCTGACATATCAACTGTTGGTTCAGATGCGATTATTTACACTGCAAATTAAATTGAAACCCTATTTTATTTAAAATCATCGCAAAATCTGATAGTATGAATGCAATTTTTATTTTTTTTCTTTTATCATAAAAACAATTTTTTTTGCTCAAAACGCAACCAGTACCCCTCCAGCAATGCCCAGTTTTTGTTTTCGGAAGCATTCTTTTACAGCCTGTATAGTTTGTGCCTTAATTGGATGTGAAGTGAGATAGAGATTAACTCTTGTATGTATTAGAAGAGAGATGCAGATAAGGCTCAAACTAATAATAGTTTAAAAAAACCTAAAAACACGCTATATGAGGACGGAGTTTTCATAATATTGCATTCTCAACAGTCCTTAATAAATGTGCTAAACTTTGAATTAATCTGAAATTCCTAAAAGTAAGTCAAAATTACGTTTAAAGTTTCTAATACATTCTAACATAGTAACATTCGATCGAAGCTAGTTTTCCGCATTATCAGTGTTGCATTTATATGTAAAGATTTAATTGAAATAAGATTGAGTAAAAATAAAGTTTGTATACCTGTACAAAGGATTCATATTGATGATGTCCCGGATAGTCTTAATGACCTCCTGAGTGAGAGCTTTCACTTCTTCTGTATGTTGGAACTTATCATGCATGACATTCTCAACTTTAACCATCAACACTTGATCTGGTATCTTCTTTGGCTGTGCTTCCTTTTCTTTCTTCTCTTCTTTTTCTCCGGTTTCCGGATCTTTTTCTTTCTCTTCAGCCTTAACTTTGCGATTGTTACGGTGTTTTCTCCTGCGTCTCTCGGCATCTGACTCTTCACGGGTAACGTTAAACTCGACATTAAAAAGTGGGAACTTCAACTTCATTCCTGAAATGATTACAGTATCATTTCAGCAATGAAGATTTGAAGTTTAAATTGTGTATGAAAAATAATGATAATAACAGCCTATACATTAGTGAATGGGACACCCTGTATACATCCCACAAGTTGGATTATCTTCCAACTATGTTTTCCCTCACAGTAGTGTATGAATCCTACTAATATTATAAATGTGAAAGTTTGCAATTATGAATGGATGTTTGTTACTCTTTTATGTAAAAACTACTGGACGGATTTGGGTGAAACTTTACAGTAATAAAGGTTATACATCAGAATAACACAGAAGGTACTTTTTACCGCGGGAAAACTTCTCACTCCCAAGGAAAACGGACTTCCACGCGAACGGCGCCGCAGGCAGCCACTTGTTATTTATAAAATACCAAATTATTAGTACACCTAGTAGGGCTAAAATATTCCTTATTTTCCTAATTTAAAATTTCCTTATTTTCCTTAATATCTTTAGCAACTTGACACACATAAATCAATGAAATGTAAATAAAGCATTCAATAAATAAAAATTTACAAAACTACAATACCTACAGAGATTTCATAAGGAAAGTGAGAAACAGTTCTATTTGATGAAATTAAAACCTAATATTCTCACCTGCAGGCCCAGTTTCAATTTCATCTTCAACAAACTGTCCAGTAATCTTTATTCTTCTATGGGCCATCACAACCAGGCGTAACTTGAAGTCCATATCCTGCATTTCATGTATTTGAGCAAACACTCCTACTTGATGCAAGTCATCTAAGTTTGCAACAACATCCTCAGATTTCTCCTCTTCTGTTTTACGCAGAAAGATACCAATGTAGGGCTGGTTTAACTTCACTTTCCGTCGTATTAAATCTATCAGAGCTGGATTTGATATCTGTAAAACCATGATACTTGATTAAAGCTTGTTACTGACAGCTAGATAGATCAAAGTTTATTTTGAATAAAGTTCATACTTCTATCAGCTTGATAAATCTAGGGAAGACTGGATTTCTGTTGATAGCAATGACTGGCACTTGTGGCCACACCTCCGGCACAGCCACGGTAGCCGGCAGCGAGTTAGGGAACAACGGTGTCTCTACTTTGATGTCGACATCGTCTTCAGATTGATCATCCTTGTTATTAGTCGAGTACAACCGAGAACCGGGTACTTGCTTGGCCCCTGATAAATAACTGCCTGAAAAACTGCAAATACGAACTCCCCTAGACCCTAAACCACTTGCACTGTAACACAACACACGGTTACTCTCTACCGGCCGATTTTGTGATGCAATTTTGGAAACATTACGTGCAATGCGACTATACGATGATTTAGGACTGAAAAGCACAGAGTTTCGAAACAAGGCGCTTGCAGTATGCATGGTTAGATTATAAAGTTCTTTATTTATTGCAATTAAATCCCTATTTATTTTAAAATACACTTTTATGAAAAATAATGTTTGAGGTTAGTTTCGATTTCCAGATCTTTCAATCAGATGACAAGCGACAGCTGACAGCAGTTTTACAGTGACTTTGACTTAATATGTTACCAGAAACAAAAATACCTGAGGTCACAAAAATGTATATCACTGGTTCATTACTTTGCTGTGTTTTATACTATTATCAGTCAAAATAATTTTATTTGTTGCTATACAGGGTCTGTCGTTATGAATGGTTAAAGGCTGTTAATAGGAAAAGTCATGAAGACTACGAGGAAAGTTATTAATTCCTTCAATCACACGGTAGTTAGGGAAGACCCATCCCTAGAATTGTCAAAGTCCCCGTCAAAATATACTAAATGTCACAATGTCAGTGTCAGACAAATAAAAGGAAGGTGTGTTTTGTGTTTACGTTATTAACTTGTGCAGAAGTTAATATAAATTATCTATGTTTCGCATACGATATTTTCCAAAAAAATATTTTAAATTGGTTTGTTCTAAACTATAAAAAATTGTTTAAGTTTATATCATAC
Organism: Emmelina monodactyla; assembly: GCA_916618145.1. Lineage (NCBI taxonomy): Eukaryota > Metazoa > Arthropoda > Insecta > Lepidoptera > Pterophoridae > Emmelina > Emmelina monodactyla. Next base: position 2,631,651 of record OU745314.1, on the reverse strand, counting down.
CTTCAAACTATTTTAAAGTTAGCAATGTTGATTATTTTAGGTTATACTCCCCGATGTTACGGTGTTTATTATGATCATATATAAATAAGTTATTTTGTAACTAAAACAGGTAATGGCTATGGAAGCGTCGACAAATCCTCAGAATTCAATCAGAGAGGGTAAGGCGGAGATCTGTCTAACAACTCAGCATGTATTTTACAATCCAGTCCAGGAATTTAATCGGGACCTTAGTATAGCAGTGTTGAGTGTATTTACAGAAGAGTATAAGGCAGAAAAACTTGAGAAAGCTCAACAAAAAGCTAAAAATAGAAACGAAACACTTGCTGATGATTTTAAGGTCAGTTTTAATTTTTCTCTTACTTTCTATGTTGGTTAAAAAGTAAGTTAATAATATTGAATCCACAGGTCGACATTACAGTTCTAGAAGCATTATCAGCCACAGGATTAAGAAGTATAAGATATGCTAAAGAAGTGCCAAATATATCTAAGATATATGCAAATGATTTATCTGACAAAGCAGTTGAGACTATCAAGGCAAATATTGTACATAATCAAGTTGAACATTTAATTGAAACTAGACATAGTGATGCATGGTAAGGTATTCCAACTTTGAACAACTTTAAACAATTTGCAACATAAAAAGTATTCCAAGTAGTTGAATTGTAATGTTTAAAGTTTTTTTTGTATTTATTTAACACACATGCACTCACAGCCACAATATTTATTTATCTTCCAGTTTTAATAACTGTGTATAAATAAGTTAATATCTTTTAGAATTTTGAATATGTAAAAAAAACTTATAAAATTTCCAGTATGCTAATGCACCAGCATTCAAAACCTGCCGAACGATTTTCCATAATAGACCTGGACCCCTACGGCTGCCCTTCAATATTTCTAGATTCAGCCGTTCAAAGCATACAGGATGGTGGGATTTTATTAGTGACTGCTACAGACATGGCCGTGCTGGCAGGAAACTCACCAGAAACTTGCTATAACAAATATGGTGCTGTTAGCTTAAAAACTAAATGTTGTCATGAAATGGTAATTATACAGAAACTTTTTTAGCTTAATTTTGGTCAAAGATACCTTTGAATTGTTGAGATTACAATATTGTTTCACTTACAGGCACTTAGAATAATGCTTCAATGTATAGAGTCACATGCTAATCGCTACAGCAGGTACATAGTACCTCTGCTCAGTGTTTCTGTGGACTTCTATATCAGAGTATTTGTCAAAGTATACTCAGGTGCAGTACACTGTAAGAAGACTACAAGGTAATAAATACTTGTGAATACATATTTATAGATACACAAAGCTTTTTGCTTGCTTTAACTGAAGACTTGTAATCCCTAGTTAAATAATTGACATTGAGTTTGTTAGTTTAAAAAACATTTATCATTTTCCTTTTTTTAGTAAACTATCAATGGTGTACAACTGTGTAGGGTGTGACAATATAGTCCTCCAACCCCTGGGAGGGTGGAAGCCAAACCCTTCAGATAAGAATCCACAACAAGTGAAGTCATTTCTACCTACTGGGCCACCAGTGGGCGAACATTGCCAACATTGTAACTCAAAACATCATGTAAGTATAACAAAAACTTCATTGTTTATGTATCCATTTTTTCCGGAATTTATTGTACTTATAAAGTTGCATTTCAAATATTATTTTAATTGGCCCAAATTCTTATATCAATCCCATAGCGATACTAAAAGTATTTCCGTCACTTCCTCTTACTTAGTATTGGAAAAAGACAGGTGTATTGATCTTACTAAATTAAGTCAAATTCATTGTAAAATTGAACGAAATGTGCAGAGGTCTAGAATGTTATAGCAATGTCTATAGTTTAACGAGTCTCATCAAATTGGCACCAATGTATACTCATATTCCAGCTAGGTGGTCCAATATGGTCAGCGCCGATTCACGACGAAACATTCGTAACTAAAGTGTTAGAGCATGTGCAATCCAACCCGGAGCTGTTTGCAACCTCTAAACGAATAGAAGGAGTGTTATCAGTGATTAGAGAAGAATTGTTTGATGTCCCGCTGTATCACACGGTGGACAAAATGTTTGGGAAGGTGCATGCTAGTCCAATTCCTATGTTGGTTATGAGGTAATTAACTCTTTTGTTAAAAAATATTGTTTATTTTTAATAATTTAGGTTGAATGAACGCATATGTTATCCAGGATAAGGATCTAAATGTATACATATAAACAGTATTTATGGGTCGACGACATTTCGGACACAAAAAACTCGGACACCTTGGCCAATGTACGGTAAAAAATAATATTAAAATTGAAAATTCAATCCAAATCGTATTTATTCCAAAACCAACTTCGCGTTTTTGCGTGATTGAGGAACAAACTTTCACTTTAATAACATAAGTAAGACTAGATTTTCGCCCACGGCTTTGCATACGTATAAAGGTGTTTATATTGGTGCAAAATGATAAAAAAACTTCCGTACAAACTTTTACCACTTATTCCTTTCTCGATAAAAAGAAACCCATCTTCTTTCCCAAGGTCTAGTCCATATCAGTGTCAAATTTCATCCAAATTCGTTCAGCGTTTTTTGCTTCAAGCATCTACCCTTAGTTGTTTACATTGTTGATGTCTCTATAACCCTGTATAACGTGTAGATCAGCGTTACTGAACGCCGGCCACAAGGTGTCGTTCTCGCACTGCTCGCGGCAGTCGCTGAAGACTCCGGCGCCGGCGGCCGCGCTGTGGGACGTGGTGCGGCACTGGTGCACGCTGCATCCGGTCAAACAAAACAAGTAACTTGATTTTAAGCGATTTGTTTAAGAAACGCGTTATCTGCCCGGCGGTTTCAATAAACAATAAAAAAAAGTAATTTGATTTTTATGTATGAGCCAGAAATGCTCTTAAATGATTTTTCCCCTTGTTGCCACATTTTCATTGCTGCTATTATTCAATAAATCTCCAGACTGCCACACCAACTGTGTGACCCTAAACTAAGCAAAACCACACAATGGACTAGGGGAGAACCTAGTTACACCCAGACACGAAAAACCATAATATCGAAAAAACTATTTTTACGAAATTGGCCCGACCCGGGGATCGAACCCGGAACCATCCGCTTAGCAGTCCGATATATACCGGGTGTCCAGGAAACAATGGATAAGCTCTGAAGGGCTACAAGTAGAACTAAAGTCAAGCCTAAAAAATAATTGATAAAAAGTATAACCCTTACACTGCTAGAAATATGGAGCTTTAAAAAAAAACTTCATATTCTTTTGACTGTGTTCATATTTTTACTCGTAACGAGGTCAAATCACTTAATACCATCATTATTTCTGTGCTAAAATGATTAATATTAACCGTATCAGTGAATAACTACCAAATAAAATAGCTAAGTAAAGTATTTTTCACAAAAAATAATGTTAAACTTTTGATTTGTGTAAAATTTCTAAAGAAATATTTTTGATGTGGAACTTTGAACAGCTCTGGTGTAAAAAAGTAATATGAAAGCAACAGTGGCCAATGATTTCAAAATATTCCTGGTTTAATAACGTTTTTAAAAAGATGTAATATGTCGTTATTGTAATGAAAAAATATTAAACTATTGGTATTAGTGTGTAAAATGGGAAAATTATTTAGTTCTAGCAAAATTAAAAAAATACAATAAAACTAAAGAAATATGATTTTCAACTGATATTAATTGCAAACACATTAGAATAATTGAGAGCAACCTGTTCAAATTGTCTGTACCCATCCTGATGCAGGCCCTACATCTACGATTAAAGGATCTCTCGAGTCGTAGCGTGATATTATGTCGTAAAATTACACCCTATCCAACCAAAGTACTTAAATAAACCTGCATGATGTGAACCCACACTCCGCTATACCATATTTCTTTCCCCTCCAGACTAGACGCGGACCCAGTGGCTCGTCACCTGCTATCCATTCCCATCACAACCCCCGTGGACCTCAGCCCACGCCCGGACGCGAACCCGGTCAGTCGCCGCGACAAGCAACTACGCTTCCAGTTCAACCCACAACCCTACTGGGGACCGGGCTCTAGGGCTAATGTCAAGTACGTATATTTGTGAATTGAGTTGCATCTGTTAAAACGTAACAAGTTTAACTTTGTGTAACAGACAATTAAAAATCGAAGATTGTGTATTTTTAATAGCCCTACTATATTTTACGCATAGAAAAAGAAGATACCATAGGCTTTAGAACCTATGGTAGGGATAACTAACTGACTCATTGTCCATTTTTGTTGCAGTGTTGGCGAAGAAAAAATGTCAAAAGCAATAAAAAATCAGAATAAAACAAAAAAAGATAAGAAGCGACAACACTCGCTGAGCACAGAAGATGTTAACAAGAAACAGGCTGTAGAAGTTCAAGATCAATAAATATTAAGTTAAAGTGAAAAAAAACTTATTAAATAATAAGTACAATTCGATTGGTATCGATTTGCGAAAATAAAGTTAATAAATTATGTACTAGAGTTTTTTTATATTATAATAATAATAATTAGCGTTAGAAAATTATCTGATAGAAATCGGATAGACAGGCAGGAACATAAATGACAGGACAGATTCCAGTGCCAACCTTATCCCAATTAGTATCGTCACATATTCCAAAATCCGATAACAAACCCGAACACGATAGGAATCTCAAAAATCGTAGATATTTGCTTTTGTCCTACTTCTAAGCCAGTATTATTTTTGTCCAGCAATAGGCTACCTATTTCTTTAATACATTTTTGAACGCAGTTTTCTAGTTTCAAATTGACACAACCTTAACGTCAAAGTGACAGTCAATGCCAAAAATGTACAACTAACTAACCGTCCAAATTCAAAAGATCTTAGATAAAATATCGCTGTCTCGTTCAAACTTACTAGCTATTTAGCTTTTTCTTCCTTTTCAACATTATTTATTTTCATTACATTTTAATTTTATTACATTGCGTGTTTTTCATTTACCAAAAGTGACGACTTATCTGGCGACCTCAAGAAAGAAATAAATAGTATTGTATCACGCATATTGTTTTTATTAACACTGCATTAAAATTTTAAACACAATACAAATTGCGTTGTGTTGTGATAAGTGTAATGAATGTATAGTGAAAGTGGCACGTGTGGAGTTATCAATATTGTGCTGACCCCAGACCTTCACGCAGTAAATTAACTTTCTTGTGTATTATAAAAACTTCCTTTGTCGATAAGAATGCATTTTCGGACTTTCCTTACTGTTTTATTTGTGCCGTTGGTTCTGGGTTTTGATAGAAAGGTGAGTCATGAATGCTATAATATAATACTTTACTTCCTTAAAAAAACAATAATATTTAATTGTGTTAAAATTTAAATTTGTAGATAATTTCGAAGTTGAATCCCGGTTGTGAGAGGTGCAACACTACGCTAGTGTACACTCAAGCTGTGGGCAGTCATGACACCATTCATCAGATATGGGACTTTACTCGAGGGATGCCCACAATTATCTTTGCAGTTGGAAGCACTAACTCTACCATTAAAGTGCTCTGGGAGGATACAGAACCAAAGAGTTTTGAGTTGTCTGAAAAACCTCAATATAGTTTCGCATTGGCAGCTAAAGCAGTATGTTATCAAGTACTTTTGCAACTACAATATCACTCATTCATACCAAAAAATATTTTTTAACAAAAACTTCCTTGTGCATTGCTGTGACCTAAAATGGAAATCTCTTTGTTCCGGTTATATTCATCAGAATATAATCTACAAACTTTAGTCATGTATTACAAGTTAAAGTGATGAGTCACCTAATCTACCCACATCCTAGCACATGGAGGTAATTGGAGAGCTTGTTGATAGTAAATAGAGGGGACATGTGATATAATGACGTTGAGATGTGGGCTTATTCAACCCGCAACCCAGTTATGTTATCATCAAAATATTATTTATGATATGAATGCAATTGCGGGTAACCCTAATATGATTTAATCCTAGGATTTTATTCTGCTAAATTCAAATGTAAACTTTATGTTTACCGAAATTCTTAACAATCATTTGTATCTATCATACTATGTTTAAAAAAAGTAACAAAGTAATCTTTAATAATTAGCAGTTATTAATTGTTGTATTGTTAACATTCCAAACATGATAAATAATTAACTGTTTCTGCAGACACAATAAGTGCTAAAGAATTACAAGATATCTATTTTTTTAATGAACTGCAAATGAATGACTACTTCTTCATAATATATCATTTGTATTATGTGTTAATTAGTATTTATCTTCATTATAGCAATATTTTGAATGTTTATTATTTTACAAGATATAATACATGACATATTGGACCTCCACATTTTGCAGCTTTATGTCATCTATACTAATATTATAAAGCTGAAGAGTTCGTTTGTTTGTTTGTTTGAACGCGCTAATCTCAGGAACTACTAGTTCGAATTTAAAAATTATTTTTGTGTTGGATAGACCATTTATCGAGGCAGGCTTTAGGCTATAAAACATCACGCTGCAACTATTAAGAGCGAAGAAATAATGGAAAATGTTAAAAAAACGGGGAAAATTATTCATCCTTGAGGGCTTCCTTTGCGTGCGCTGCGAAAATTGTTTAGATACCAAAAATATATGTATACAAGAATTAAGGAAACTTTTTACCGCGGGAAAACTTCGCATTCCCACGGAAAACCGACTTCTACGCGAACGGAGTCGCGAGCAGCCACTAGTCAGATAATAAAATAACAGAAATATATTTAATAACAATAACTGTTTCGTGGGCAAATATACCCATTTAAATAATACTAGATTGTCAAAGTCAAACATCACAAGCTTTTCCCTGTGTTATAATTTCCATATGTAAAATGCCATTATTATTATAAATTATGATATAATAATGGTGGTTTGTTATCCAATACCTAATCTATTTTCCTTGATAAATTTAATCAAAATTATTTTCGAGCTTTAGTCTTAAAAAACCTACATTCCAGTGTTTATCACATTTATAATACCAGTACTGTATTTCCAGATCTATGAATACAATGACCTGAAAGATGACGCTCAGTTCAGTAAGGACCTGCCTCACAGGATCTATCCATTTGACCGGTTCACATGGACATTGAATGCCAGTTCCCTGGGCACCCCTACGGAGGCGACCGCTAAACTACACAGCAGTTACTTTAGAAAGGGAGTTGAGAAGAACTGCGTTGACTTTAAGGTAGGAATCAAAGGTTTCTTTAAATAGTTGATGACTGGCCCCCATATTCATAAGCGCCCTGGAAACATTAGCTAGAATTTGCTTGGTCTCTGTCAAATACAAAAGCTATAGGGGGTAATTCGCCAACTATTACTGTTTATTAGTTTATCAATTCCATTTACTACATAAAAACATTTTCAAAAAATTTGAAAATATTTTTATTTTACTGTCAATTTAATATTTTTTAGAAAGGTTTGTATGCAGAATAGATTCGATCAAACATATATTAATATAAGTCAGGTTATTTAGAAAAAAATCTCGCGTGCGTAGCTCGAGCATGTTATGCCATGAATTACTAACTAGTGACACAACTTCGCTAAAGTTCTTTTATTCAAGGTATTTTAGGTACCTTAGTTTATTGCTGAAGTGCTGAATAATCGGCTTAGCCCATAAAATAGAAAATAAATGGATTGCAAGACGGTTTAAAATTTAAAGAAGTGATACTTTATTTTCTCAATTAACCTTCATAAAAACAGCTATAAACAAGATAAGTGTGCCGCAAAGAGATTCGTATTTAATTACGCCTTTCACAAAGAAAGCTGCAAATTACTAATTAATATTAATAAGTACTTAATGCATTGTGAGTGTTATAATTTATTCTTTATAAATTGTTATCGAGAAATTACATTTGTTTTTATTAAGTAATTACAATATGCTCTTGACATATTGATAACATTACTGTTTTACATAATTTATTGTTACCTGATAAAAACATGTTAAAGTTTCAATGTAATTAGGTATGTAGTAAGAAACATCCTACTCATATTATAAACGTGAAAGTTTGTGAGTATGAATGTATGTATGGATGTTTGTTACTCTTTCACGTAAAAACTACTGGATGAATTTTGATGAAACTTTACAGTAATCAGAATAACATGAAGGGTACTTTTTACCGCGGGAAAACTTCACATTCCCACGGGAAACCGACTTCCACGCGAACGGAGTCGCATGCGGCCACTAGTACAACAATACCTCAGATAAAAAATTGGATTGAATAAGGACGATTTTTGTTTAACAAATTTTAAAGTAAAATATCATTTTAGTTATCAAGCTACCATAATACAACAACACATTAAACTTAATTTTGAATTTTTCACTAAAAAGATTCATTTAAACTCGAAAATGGGGTTTTTTTATAAAAAAACTTAAATGTTGCATAACTCAGAAATTATCATTTTTCGGACATGGTATGATTTTATGCTTAATTGACTGCAAATAAGCTCTACTTTAACCCCTTAGAAGGAATGTATCGCATTACCAATCTCCCTGTATAATTGTGTTCCTATTATTTGAAACGTATAACTGCCCATATAGATGGTATTCCTCCCGTATTCGGACTACGGCGCGCTGCTGCCGCACCTGGTACATTCAGCCAACTCGACGCTGCTCGACATCGACCTCGTCAACCTCACCACCTCCAGGGACTACAACAGCTCTAGGTAATAAACAAATACTGTTAGCTGTAAAACAAAAAGTAATCGGTTATTGGACATCCCTAGCATTCGATGGACATCACTGGTTGGCGTCACTGCCGGTGGGCGCGGATTTGGATTGAATCTAATGGCGGCTACAATATGTTTTTTTTCTACTAATTCATATTTAATTAAAGGATGTTTATATATTGTTCCTTTATAATACCTACGAATTTATTAAGAACTAGACTTTTGCCCGCGACTTCAATAGGCATGATGACTGATTTTGAAAAACTGTTGTATCATATTCAGAAATATATACTTATTGTAAAAAATATCATATTTCGGAAAAAAGCATGATTTATATGAAAAAAATCAATTTAAAATTTTATGTTTAAAATTCCCACCAAAACGCTCCAAAGTGTCATGGCGTCGATTTTGACGTCACGTTATAGCAGTGTTACCAACTCGAATTTTTATAAATCCTTCCGTACGACTCTAAAAGTTGGTAGTTTCCGACCAAACTTAATTCGAAAAGTAGGTAGATGTACCAACTTCTTTTTTTCAAGATTTAGAAGGAATCTGCACGGTCGTATAATATCTATAACCGATTATTTTAGTAAAAATAAATTATTTTTCTGACTATTTTTAAAAAAGCAATAAGAAAAAACCAAATTGTTAATATTTAGAATAAAAACAAAATTAAATCATAGACTGGGATTGGTGAATTATTTGATGATGTTTTTATTTAAATATTTTGTTAATATTTCTTAATTTTCTCTGTTTATAAATTATCTAATACGTTATAAATTATATCAATTTCTTCTGAAAAAGAACCCTAAAAATTAAAAACCCTAAAAAAACCCATTCCACTAATTTACTCCCTAAATTTGGGGGGAAAACCCCTAAGTTGGGAACCATGCTCTAACGTGACGTCATTCGCTCTGATTGGCGTTCAGAATATCATGGCGGACTGTAGTATTTTGTAGATTTATTTTTTAAAAATATTAATTAATCTCGCTTTAATTATAATAGTACATTATTATTTTTTAATATTTTATTTACGTTCCATGAGATGGTAGCATAATTTTTGTGTATTTTATTCACAGTCATCATGCCTATTGCGACTAAGCAAAGTAGCTTCTAAAATTGTAGTTTTCAAGTGGTGAATAATTATTTTAAATCGGTTGAGTTGGTCTAACTAAAGATACAAATTTACCTTTGTTTGTAGCAACCACCGTAGTGGACTGGGCTAAAGTCTCCCTGCCTAAATATGTCGAACCAGCGAGATTATTATAATTATAATCTGATTCAATTAGTTTTCATTATCTGAAAGGCCACGTGGTTACTCTTACTTACCTAAATACAAATGATTTTGTAGCTACCTACCTACACAGCTACAGAACAGTACATACCTACTATAAACAACAATATTTATTGGACTCTAGATTAAACATCTCTTTAAATTAACATGAATTAATAGAAAATACAACATGTAGCCGCCATTAGATTCAATCCAAATCCGCGCCCACCGGCAGTGACGCCAACCAGTGATGTCCATCGAATGCTAGGGATGTCCAGTTACCGATTACTTTTGTTTTACCGCTAACACTACCTACCTACTTCAAGAGGATACTTACAAGGTCAAGAGGATACTTACTGAACCTTATTCCCATCTTACTAGGTTCGCGCTGCACTTCGTGATGGTGAGCACGGACGACGAGTTCGATCAGATGCGGCTGAGGATGCGGAAGAGCCTCGACGACGAGCACACGCCCGGGGTCTTCGAAGTATGTGATTATACTTTATATTCTTGTAGTAAAATAAAGCATATAAAATTTATGTCAAAAAATATTAGACTTTTTGTACCTAAAATATATATGTTGAAAATACTGTTAACCAATCAAACAATATTGCTATCACTGTTCCATAGTGGTATAATGACATCTAGTATTATATCTCTTTCATTAGAGTTAGTCTACAATTCTACATGATATAATGCGCTGATAACATCTCTAAACGTGTTAAAATGCACGCAAATTTTAGGAATCACTACACACTATAGCTGAATAACTTTTTATGTTATCTGCAGCATGATCTGATTATTATCATTTTATACAGGGTAACTATATAGTTAATAGTTATATAACAGAATAATTTTAAAGCTGGTCACCGTGTTATGTTGAACCTAAATAATATTTTTTGTTGTTCTTACTCAAATCAAATATTTCAAATATTTTTATTGTTTAAAAACTATAACTAAACATAACGATTGCTCCTCCAATACCCAGTTTTATTTCGGTAGCAATCTTTTAAATGATCCCTTATAATTAGATAATCGAGGTGCGATCCCCCGCGAGTGCGAATAGCGGCGCCGGCGCCTTCCTCCAGTTCCGACCCGTCGCCTACACGCAGACTGTGAGGAGTGTCGACACTTCCACCGTCGTCAGAACTAGCAGCTTTAACAGGTTGGTGAGAATTGCAGTTACCAGAGCAAATGACGGTTGAATGACTTATTCATTATCATATGACGTAGTTATTTTTATAATTATAAAGAAAAGTCGCTTTATATGTGCGTTTGTAAGTAAGTCTGTTTGTATCTAACTCAACTCAACGGATTTTCGACCATTTTTACTAACACATGGAAATTTTTTTTGGGGACACCTGTGAATAAGTTGGTGCTTAGAACCTAGTAAGCACTTAAAAATGTAGGTTTCTTCATCAATACTAATTTCAACGCTCAACCTAACATTAAACAAGTTCATCGTAAATTTAATTTTGTCACATACCCTCATCTACAAATATCTACCAGATCCTCGCTGCCGCCATACAGCAGTCTGCGCGTGTTCTACCGCGACTTCGACCACCGCCAACTGTTGGTGCAGGACTTCTTCATCAACTTCGGAGAGAGCGGCGACGGGTTCTACGACCGACATAACTACACCTCTTGGTGAGTTGGGATATATGTCAAAATCTAGATCGAAAAGTGTTGGAATTGGTGCTTGTTGCCTGATTAAATTCCATTTACTTGCACTCCATATATTCTCCTTTACTTACTGACATAAAAGTGACAAAGATAAAACATACCTACTCAAAATTGTAGACTTAAAATGCTTTAATGTAATGGGGGCAAAAAGAAGGAGTCTATTTCATAGCATTGCCTAATGGCTACTCCATTGTTTAAGTTATTTTTTTTTGTATGGTGCCTAATTTGAACGCTCAGTCTTAAGCTCTTATTTATATGAACAGCAAGTAAACCTTTTTTTTTTTTCAATATCTTACAGGTCGTTCACCCTGGGCTACGGGGCGCCCCCCATCGAAGGGTTCTCATCGTTCGTCATCATGATAATCTCCATCGGCCTGGGAGTCCCCGTGCTGCTCGCTTTATCAGGTATAGTGTACGTCCTCGTCAGGAGGATGAGGGCCAGGAACCGACCTGAACGACTCACCGAGGATATGGAGTAGGCAACGGTAAAATTGCGCGGCGCGTTCGTGTTGACAGTTGTGAGGTTTTGACAGAAAATGTCAAAATGTATAAATATTCTATGTCATAGTTGAGATGTTGCAAAGTAATGCCCTACCTTATAAACCTTATGCCTTACCTGTTAAATTATTAAAGATTTTAAAAGATTTATATATTAGTCAAAATAAAATGTTCACCTTACTCCACATATTGTATGTCTATAAATTAATCTCTAGCAATGTTTGATCCCTAGCCTATTTTGTAACACGAACGTGTCGTACAAATTAGCAACTGGCAGGTTTATTAGTAAAATTGTTGTATAAAAGTGTCAAGTTGAATGCAGTGTAGTCTCGAACTGTTTTTATTGTTGTCTAACATTGTAATGCAAATGTGGAGTACAAACATAATCAATGGAAAGCACTTATAGGGTTGTCCTAAAACAAGGTAGTAAAGGCTTATTTTAATACTTTTTTGCAATCAATTATTAATTGCGTTAGGAACGCTTTCTGGTAATACGATCTTCTACATACGCGGTAGCTTACTCAAATAGCAATTTTTTAGCTAGATTGCCACGTCAAAATCTAGCAGAAAGATCACGTCAAAATCTAGCAGAAAAAATAAGCTTGATTAGCGATATTACCTAGTTATTTACTATATGTATATTTTTGTCAAACCATAACGCGTAAACAGCAATCACAAACAACGTACATTCGGACAGTTTATATAATGTTTCCTAAGCAGCTCTTTACTATTTGAATATGAGCTAAATTATTGCCTTGTTGAAAAATACAACTTTTACGTGAGTGTTCCATTGGTTAAGTACTCCATCTAGGCAAACTAATTTAGTAATATTATTATTTTATAACTAGGACACAATTACGCATAATCAAGACGAAAATATTTTGTGGTAATAAACAGATATTATTATGCTTAGGTATGTCATGAAGTGATATGTGTGTGAAGCGATATAATGTGATAATCAAAGTCTATCTATGTAACTGTATTTTATAGTATGACTTTTATTGTGTTATGTTTAAATTTATTATTAATTATTTAACTTTTATTTGTATTGATCCCTAGATCTATTTTTACAATTTTGATCAATTTTAGTTTTAGAAAAACATTATTATAAATGTGGAAGTGCACTTTATATTCACTCACTAATAAAATGTTTAAAAATGTTCTTTGATAGTTCATATATTTTTAAATTAAACAAGATTAATAAAGGTCTGTGGTAAATTAATGAAAAACAAAAATTGGAGGCTTAATTAAATTATGAAAAGTAAAAAATTATAAATGTGATAGAGGTACAGTATTCAGCAAGAGTTTATGAATTGGTAAATAATTTATTAATCATAAGCTGTGGCTGTAGTTTGCAAGTTAAGGATTTAGACAATTGTATATTTTCTTAAGAATATTTGGGTTTAATTAATGTGATATTGTTGTTATATAAGCATGTTAACGAGGATCTGTTAAAATTAACATTTAAGCTCACTTGTAGTTGTAGAAAATAAGTTGTGCATGCTTAACCCTTGTGAGCATGCTTTTGTGTGGTGACTAGATGTATCTCAATAGACATAATAACTTGCATCTTTGAAAATATAAATCTTCTATATTATGATATATTCATTAAAAATAAAATCATGTAAGAATGTAGTTTTATTTCTTGTTTAGTTAATGTTACAGGAACAAAAATGAAACTGAGGAGCTGGCGAACAAAACCGGACTTGTCCACTACTATTCAAAAAATGTTTTTTTTTCGAATTGTGATGTCTTGACCTAGTTTCGTCGATCCCTGTAATACATTGCAATCAAAACCGGCTAGAAGTAGGCAAAAAAGGCTTTAAAAAGTAAATTTTCATACAAAACCGGACTAGTCCGATATCCAACACAAAGATTTTAAAAAATATATATATTTTCATTCTAAAGCGGATTTGTCCTGTAATGTATTCATTTCTTCAACACATTTTCAATCAAAACCGGAATTGTCCGATACTAACAAAACCGGACTTGTCACACGTTTGCAGTCACAACCGGATAAGTCCACCTTTTTCAAACAAAACCGGTTTAGTCCATTTTTATTTCTTGAATAACTTCCAGAATATAGAAGTAAATAAAAAATAGGTACCTCATGCAACAATAGAACTAATCCACCGACATATCCTAATGCAATGTAATGCTATTAGTCACCTTCATATACTGAACTTTGTTTTTTAGCTACCGTGTAAAATTTATTTTCGTGGACTAATCCGGTTCTGTTCGCCAGCTCCTCAACTATGATATCAAGTCATAATTCTGTATTCCAGAAATCACATTTTAGTAACAATCTTCTTTGCTGCATCATACATAGGTCCTCGTTGACTGGCTAGTCTTTCAATCAAGGCTGTCTAATATTGCTTGCATGTCAAACTTAAAGTTAGCCCATGCTGCGGGCATAAAGTTGAAGAATTCAAAGTATGGATCAGCACTGGGACTAGTCTCCTTCTGGACTGGGGAGAAGTTGTTTTGAGTATTCTGAGGTGTAAATAGTTGTCTTTTAGTAGACTTCCGCTCTTTGCGCACACTTCCAGTTACATTAACATTTTGTTTTACTCCACTGATGTGGATATTATTTTGGTTTGTGTAACTATTAGCTTTAGGTTTCGGAGTAGAAGCACTTTGTTGGAACTCCTGGATTTCGTTCTGCAACCCCTGGGAAATAGTCTTGCTGCCTTTAGGTTTAGATGTAGAAGCATCAAGATCACCCAAAGACTTGTGCCTTGTCCTCCTGGCACTGTTAACAAATGTTTTAGGGTTCCTCTCCGACACCCAACGTCTCATTCGTTTGACAAAAGGCAGTACCATGAAGAATGCATTTGGACTGACACCCATTTTGACTTTTGGGGTCATGTCTTTCTTATTCGATGGTAGGTCTGCTAGGGGAAACCACTCACAGGCCTTGATTTCATTCCTGGTGCGTGGCTGGAACTTAGTATCTTTAGGAATGTATCCAATGATGTACAGGCGCACTATTTGATCATGGATAGTGGCTTCAATGTAGTCGTTTTTATTTATGAGCTTACTAATATCAAAACCGGTTTCTTCAAGGACCTACAAAAAATATAAAAAGAACTTAGAGATAGGTTGGTAATCATTATTAAATTATTTTTGAAGTTTCAAAACTAACCTCTCTTGCAGCACATTTATAAGGTTCTTCATCTTCATTCACTTTACCCTTAGGAAAGCCCCAAGAGGCTTTAGTCCAATAAGACTGTACCAGCAACACATGAGTCAGTTCTGTATCTAGCAGAATGGCTCCGTATGTAGGAACAGACTGCTTGTACGTCCGCCAGTTGTCTAGGACATGGTCAAGACTGCTGACATGCTCCCGAAGTTGTGGTACATGCTATAAAAAGTAAGATATTAAAGTAAGCTACTGTGAGAAAAGGGTTCCTGTGTTAGTTGAGAAAGGTATAAAGACTACCTGAAAGATATGAGCGGCGAATTCTCTGATACCACAAGGATTTAAGTTGTTAGATTCGTCAGTGCAGTAATAGTCGAGGTAAAACCAATGCGCAAGCTCGATTTGGAAACATATGCGAACGAGGTTGCCTCTATCTTCCGGTGGAAGATTTATAATAAAACGACTGAAAATAATAAGAATCTCATAAAGAAACACACAATACAGACAAAAACAATAAGTCTTTTTTAAAGTTGCGTGGTCGTACCTGCATAAATCGTCTAAAATATCGATAGGTATCGAATGCTTTATCTGATTACTCTTTTCTATAGACATTTTGATTCTTATAAACTAATACAATTTGGCAAATAGGTATTACGTATTTCAGATTTTTATCTCTTTGTAATTCTTTATGATCAAACATCGCTTGTTTGTCGTGTAGTGAAGTGAGTGGTAGCACAAAAACAAAAACAAATTTGGCATTTGTATCTTTTGGAAGACTTGACTGACAGTCAATCTTTAGTATCAATCATTATATCGTAGTGCTGGGCATTAGGGCACTATGGACCTATTACCTATATACCGAAAAAAATACAAACATAAAATTAATATTTGAAAAATCTACACAGGTAGTAAGTAAAAATAATAAATAGTATGCATATTATTAGAGCCACGTATGTCATACACAATGTTAAGTGGTCAAATGTCACGTCTGCAGAATGTGTCACTGTCAATCAGTTACAGCTGCTTGCTTGCTTTCGTGTTGATATGCTTAAATTTTCGTTCGTATAAAAGTTAAAGTTTTTATATAAAAATGGATATAACTCCTTTGTTTAAAGCTTGCATCAAGACCGTAAAAACTCGTAACAAGGCCTTTGGCATACAAAGTCCTGTTAACGAAGATAAGCAACGAATATTACGGACAAAGTCAAAGAGTGGTTTTATGTTATCTGCCAGAGATTTAACGTCCCAAATAACGAAACTACGAGACTTTCTTTTGGAACATAGAGAGAAATACTTAAGTTTCTTTGATAGTGGTAATGGTGATGGCATGAGTGAAGCTGACCGCGATCAAATTGATTCGGGAGCACAGCGCATCATCAACACTTGCTCCCATCTGTTAAAAGTCTTTAGGAACGACAATAGAAAGCTTGTTGTGTCTCCCCAAATGCGGGACTTTATGGACACGGTAACTGACCTAATAGATGCATACCTTAAAGCTGTTTGCAAAATCCACAGTGAGCTGAAAGCATTGAGAGTGAAGCGGGCACTTGATTTACGGAAGCTCTCTCGTCTTGAACTGCCCAAGACCAAATCAAGTATTCCAAATCCATTTACTGCTGATAAAATATTAGAAAAAGACAACGTAAATAAAAAAAAGCTACTGGAAAAAGATGTGGAGGAGATTGATCATATTAAAACTAAATTAGATTTGTCTGAAAATGAAGTTGCAGTCTTATCAGATGAAGGGGAGCTGAGTCCAGAAGAACTGCAGATGTTTGAATCTGAGAATGTACACCTGCTTAATGAACTAAATTCAATGACTGAGGAAGTTAAACAAATTGAAAGCAAAGTCTTGCACATTGCAGAACTACAAGAAATATTTACTGAAAAGGTATTTTTTTTCTGATATACTTTTCATGTTTTATGTTAATCTAAGGACCCACCATGTTTGGTAGAATTTTGACTCCTTCATGTAACATTGAATTTGAACTTTTATTGAATAAAAAAAATATCTAAAAGATCAGGGGTTAATAACATTTAGGATAAAATACAGAGATTGTACTTTATGTCTAATGCAATGATTTTTTTTAGATTCTACAACAAGATCAAGACATAGATAGAATAGCTAACACTGTGGTGGGGGCAACTGAAAATGTAAAAGATGCTAATGAACAAATAAAACAAGCAATTCAAAGAAATGCTGGTCTCAGAGTTTATGTTTTATTCTTTTTACTGGTTATGTCATTTAGTTTACTGTTTCTGGATTGGTATAATGATTAAAAAAAAACTTGAATTCAAATTAACTCGTTTTTGTTTATAACAAGATTCTGTGGTCTGGAATTATTCAAAAAGGTTAAACCCATTTCAATCCAATAATTAAACATATTTTTGTTTGTGAGGCTAGGCTAATTAAAATTCAGTAAAAGCAGAAGAAAGTAAATTTTTGGCCAACGTTTATGCAAAACTTATGGAAAACATTTCCAACGATTTTGCTCGCGTCAATGTCACTAATTGATATTGGCTTTACTGCTTGGCAATGACAGTAGCTAATGTAAACAAACAAACTTGGAGTTGCGGTTTATGTCTATCTATTATTATTCGTTAATTTTTTTCCTGCTTTAATCAGTAACTTTGTTTCCCTTTATTAATGCAACGTGTACTTCGCGTCTTATTTCGGACTCGTTTTATTTATTGTGTAAACACTAAAGATTCTGCAGGAGTCCGACCATACTGCTCAAGTATAGTAGAGATGGCTTCGAATAAGACTCTGGCTGAGCTAGGATACGGTTTTAATAATGGTAAGTAAATAATACGTTTGTCAAAACTTCTTATGCACACAAATAATGTAAACTGTACATAATTTTGTTACAGAAGGCCAGCTAAGAAAACTGGATGGAACTGGGCAACCTGGTGAGGAAACTTTCCAGTTTAACGTAAGCGATCGCCATCAGGAGTGTCAGGCACATTACGAAGAACTTGGAGTAGCTGTAACTGACTATATCTACCATTTATTGGAGACAGAAGTTAAGCTAGTCAAACTTCCAGTACCCAAAAATGAAAAAGCTGGTACTTTTATTTTTGCATCCCCTGATTATGACAAAAAGAATGTTCTTATGTTACTCATTCATGGCTCTGGAGCAGTAAGAGCTGGACAGTGGGCTAGATCGTAAGTTACATGCCCCATGTTATTATAATACAAACACATAGTATGGTAATATTTCATAGCCCTATATTTTTACAGATTAATCATTAATGAAAACATAGACACTGGATCTCAAATACCTTACATAAAAACTGCTTTATCAAAATATTATGGAGTTTTAATTTTAAATACAAATGACAATTACTTACCAAATGGAAAAGAGATTCCAAAGAGTGGGACAGCCGAAGAGCATGCCTTTTATGTGTGGGATAACTATGTAGCAAAGTGCAATGCTTTGTCAGTGGTAATAGTTGCACATAGCTATGGTGGTGTGGTTACTCTTTCTCTTGCAGATAAACTGAAGAAAGAGTTTGAAACTAGAGTCAAAGCTGTAGCATTGACCGACTCTGTACACACTTATTCAAATATCAAAATAACTAATCACTTGAAAGAGGTATTTAATTTCTCTTGAACACTGTTATATTAGGTTTAAGTAGTTTAATGCAATAATTTTGTTAATTTTTCAGGTGTCTAGAAATTGGGTATCTAGTTCTGCACCCTTAGACACACAAATTAACACTCCTGAATGTGATATTGAAAGAGTTTCTGCTGGTAATGTCATTTTTCAAAAACCTCTAATATTTACATAACCCTGTGCTATTCAAAAATAAATCTATTTTCAGGTCACACAAGGCATGAAATGACTTCCCATTCTTGTATAGAGTCAGTCTTTACATTCTTTGGAAAAAAACTACAGAAACAATAAAATATTTGTATAATAAATTTTATTCTTAATAAATAAGATTTACATTTGTGTAACTATGAGTTTTACTTCTTCTTGCCTTTAGAGAAATGCTTCATCCAATATTTGATATCTTGTTTATCAGCCCTAACTCCTAGTACTGCAGATTTTGATGTTACATCTTTGACTGCAAATGGTGAGAACCCAGCAGTGTAATCTGGGTCTAAAGCATTTGTTTTGCTTCTGCCGATTTTTGTTGCAAACCTCTTATGAATATGTTGGTCTTCACTTAGTATAGGATATTGGAAATGCTGTCCTCCTCTAGGTGTTGGTAAACTAAACCTTTTTCCTCTGGCAGTGAGTGGCTTACGTCCATTTATGTGAATATGTTGGTTTCCATCATCATCAATGCTTACTGCTACTTTCTTGAGTGTTGCATGACCACATTTGGGACAGAAAAGTTTTGTCATTACACTAGTGGTTTTGAAGCAGGTTGTGCAACGAAATATAAATGTTCGAAGTTGTCTTATAATTCTTCCATCCACAGTAGTGACATTGAGACCAATTTGTTTTAGTACATTCTGCATGGCAAAATCTGAAGTGATGCAGGCAACTTCCACAGGTTTGTCATCAAATTCTCCCTGATCTTGTTCCTTTTTCTTTTCAGCTAGGTTTTTTGGTGTGATCCACTCTCCACCATCACTGTCAGAGTCAGAATCTTCTTCATCATCACTGGCACCATCTTCTTCATTACTTTCTTCATCTGAGGCTACTTTAACTGTAAGATTTTCAACTTGATTGTCATCTGCCAAATCCATGTTTTTAATTTGTTGAGCTATTTCTTCGGCTAGTTTTTCATCTTCTTTATCAGAAGTTTCATTGTCACTGGATTGGCTTTCTGCTTCTTCTTCAACATCTTCTGAAGTCTGATAATTTTTTTCTGTGTTATTTGTTAAGTTTGGTTCACTGTTTGATTTAGCTTTTTCTGTTTCATCCAAATTCCCTTGGTCTGAATGTAGTTTTGGGTTCAATTCAAAGTTTGATAAACCCGAAACTTTAATAGTTTTTTGCATTGTCGGCTCTGCTTTGAGATGCTCTGTTCCAACCCTTTCTTTTTCCAGCTGGTATGTGAGAGACATAACCTTAAGATCTGTGGCAGATAAACTAGTGTAGTCTCCAGTTTTTTTAGCGAAATCCGACACGAACTTGAAATTTTCAGTAAAAACATCTTTTACTTTTAAATCATAAGGTAAAACCACAAGTTTTCTGCGCTGTCTGTCGTTGGTGATTTCATCCAAAACCTCTTGAACCGTGAATACGTTTTCAGCTAGGTCTTGCAAGTTGGCTGCTTTTATAAAAGCTGTTGTATCAACAACTAAGTTCTTTATTTTCTTGGACATGTTCGTTGTTTAATTTAAACCATGTAAAAAGTAAATAGATTTATTTTTCCAATGAAAATAATCACACGTGCGAGGTGACAAAATATAAGATTTTAATAAGTCTAGTTGCCAATTTAAGGATTTACTACAGTAATGTATTTCAAAGAACAGTTTCTGAAAAACTTAACGAACCTTCTAGAAGTAAACTAGATATTTAATTAGGTTATGATTTTTATTTTTTATGAAACACGTAAATAGGTTTTGCCATAATTTATATACAGTTAAATTAATTATTAGAATAATAATAAAAATAAAAATTGTTGGTTTCAAAATCGGTAAACTCAAGGCTTTGGCATTTTTTTACTATTTGACAGTTTTGACACTGACTGACAGTGACAGCAACGTTTCAATTCAATACCTCCAAAAAAAAACTGTAAGGTGCAGACGTATTATGTTTTTTCTACGACGCCTAGTTATCTGTTATGCTTGAAAAAATATTTTCAAACAAAGAAATATTTCAATACATGCCCATGTCATAAACTTTAAATTAGGTCGTCTTTCCCTTAGGTGAATAATTAAAAACATAGCGCTATATATTGCGTAAATTGAATTCCTTTGTCAAATTCCGTGTTAAATGCTAAGTTGACAGGTTTCTTCGACTGACAGCGTTGATATTTGTTTTCTTTCTCTGTCTGTCCGTCGGACTAGTTTTGTTTCTAATTTTCTTTCTGAGCCTTTTGTTTGGGTGGAAAATCTTGGATTTAAAATATTTTGTTTGAGCATGGTGTAGACTAATTCTTTAAAATTTATAAAAAGTGTTAAAAAAATGTCTGCTGGCCCAAGCATGAACTCAAAAAAGGGTAAAAAGAACTCTGGTTCTGGATCTAAACACTTCCCTGTAGCGGAGTCCGTAAGCATAGCTTTGAAAATCCAATTGGACAAGTTCATGAGCGATGAAAATGAGACTGAGCTGAAATTTCCAACATTCCTATCGGCCCAAGAGCGTGGATTTATTCACCAGGCTGTGGCCAAGTTGGGTCTCAAGTCTAAATCACGAGGGAAAGGTAATTGAGGTTTTCGTAATTAAGTTCTAAATTTAAATACATGAACTTGGCGGCAAAAATTAAAATTTAATTTCTAAGTTTTATCATGTATATTATTGATTGTTTCAATGTTTCGCAATTTTATTTCATAATAATTCTCAATCGTTTCAGGCGTGAACCGTTACATTACTGTGTACAAGCGTATCGGTTCCACCATCATCCAGGATGACGCGAAGCTTGTCTTGGACTCCAGCATGCGTTGCATTATCATGGAGCTTTACAACTCATTTCCTCTCACAAACAAGGAGAAGGAGGATCTCAACATGTGTCCGGAGAAGGAGAGGAGTCCACAGTTGATACATAAGACTTTAGGACAGTTAAATAATGGAGTTGCTCAGGTTATTACCATAGCTTTAGTTAAAAAAGTCTAAAAAAGTATATTCTAAATTCTATTCATGTATTTTTTTTGGTTTTTCAGGTACCAAACCTGACATATAATCCAGAGCTGTTAAAGTTTCGTGAGAAGCTGCCGGTGTATGAACACAGACAGGAAGTCCTTAATGCTATAATACATAATCAGGTGTGAATATTTTTTAACTATTCTAATTTCCTCAAATTAGGCTGTGTGTAGTGTTAGAAAAAGATAAAAAGGTGCACACTCAATCTTAACCAAATAATGTAGAAAAGACAGGTTGCACTAAATTCAGGTCAAAGCAGTGTAAATTCAAATATGCTGAGCATGAGTCTAAACCTATTTTTATATTATTGCTTACAAGTGGCCGTCCGCGACTCCGTTCGCGTGGAAGTCGGTTTCCCGTGGTAATGAGAAATTTTCCCGCGGTAAAAATTACCCTATGTGTTATTCTGATATATAACCTAAAGCAGGGGTGGCCAACCGGTCGATCGCGATCGACTGGTCGATCGCTGTCTTAAGTCCAGTCGATCATGGCAAGGCAATTAATATAAAAACTTAGAACACATTGCACAAAGAAATGCACCATAATTGATTAACTATGCTGTTTCATACAAGTTTTTAAGAAGTAATATACTTTAGTTACCTGTAGATCGCACTGAGTGTCGTCAATGAAAAGTCGATCTTCGGTTTAAATAATTTGGTGGTAGGTGGTGATTGTAAGGTCATGTGGACTGTAATACCAACGTGTTGTCTAATATCTGTGGTAGGTGGTGATAGTGGCGGGCGCGACCGGCAGCGGCAAGACCACGCAGATCCCGCAGCTGGTGCTGGACTACTGCCAGGAGCACAAGCTGCCCGCCCGGGTGTACTGCACGCAGCCCCGGAGGATCTCCGCTGTTACAGTCGCTGAGAGGGTTGGTAGATGTCTTTTACCATATAGGAAGACTAGTGGCCGCCTGCGACTCCGTTCGCGAGGAAGTCGGTTTCCCGTGGGAATGAGAGGTTTTCCCGCGGTAAAAAGTATCCTATGTGTTATTCTGATAACCTATATTACTGCAAAGTTTCATCCAAATCCATCGAGTAGTTTTTATGTGAAAGAGTAACAAACATCCATCCATACATCCTCATAAACTTTCACATTTATAATATTAGTAGGATTAGTAGGATTAGGTAAGGATGATGGTTAGCTTCAATTAATGGAGAAAAGTCTAAACAGTTGTCAGTACTTGAAAACTTAAAAAGTGATTTACATTAATATTTTTTGATAGCTAAATATTTCTGAAGCAAAGAAGTAAAATTTAGAATTCTTTTTACAATTTTTTCTTTCTTTCATCCATGTTAGTAGAGTTTGTAATACGTCTCTCGTTCTAGAATTTTCTAATACGGATAAATTAAAAACGCCAATTGCAACAAGTAAAAGACAAATTCATTTACAATATTTATTATACCTAGAAGAGTAGAGTCTGCCTTGTGAATTTCGATGTGTTTCAAGTTTTTTATATAAAGCTGATAAAGAGGAACTTATTAACTTTAAGTTCTTTACCCATTCTACCATTATTTAAATCCATTATTAACAAACATGATCGTACCAGGTGGCCTACGAGCGTATGGAGAAGATAGGCCAGTCCATCGGCTACCAGATCCGCCTGGAGTCGCGCGTCAGCCCCCGGACCCTGCTCACTTACTGCACCAACGGGGTCCTGCTGCGGACACTGATGGCTGGAGACAGTGCCCTTACTGGTAAAGTCACTACGCTACATTAATTTGAATCATTTCAGGAAATTCTCACCGTTTTTGTTTTTGAGTCTACGATATTTTAGCTCTGTTGTTTAAGGCGTATAAATCGTATGCGGGAAGATTTGCCCTGAAATAAATAAGAATCCTGAAAAATTAATAACTAACGGTTTTATCAAACTAAAGTAAAAAAAGTAAAGAGTAAATATTAAATGTTGGTAATCAAAAACTTAGAACCCGCTCGTTGGTTTGGATGAATTTGGTTTCGTGACAAACATAGGCAACTTTATAAAATGCTTGTGTGTTTGGTATCTAACAGGGATGTTATGGATATAAAATTGCTGGAATTATTATTATACCGGATAGGGATACGGATACGGATATGATATAATTTCGGATTATCCGTTAGTTTCGGATAATTTCGGTTACGGATATTACATTTTTAAGGAATTTTATTTATTTATTTATTTTATTTATAAATTTATGTATTTACACACAATTATACACACTGACAATTATAAAACTGATAACAAAATTAGACGTAAATACATAGGTACTGCTTATTCCAAAAGAAATTTCTTCCAGCAGACCTGTAGTTGAAGAGATGGTACGGAAAGCAAATTTTGCGTGTCTACACATACATACTAACAATACATACATACCAATATAAACTACAAACAAATAGTTACATATTATTACTTAAATATAATATAGAATACATAGATAAATATGAAAATAATATTACACAAAGACTACTACATGGAGAGATATAAACTTTTCACTTGTTTCTTAAACAAGGAAATGGATTTTAATGCTCGAATATCGTGGGGCAATGAGTTCCAGAGCCTGACAGCCTGAACAGTAAAGGAATAGGAAAAGAAATCAGTGGAATGGGGAGGAACAGACAGTAGATGCATTTTGAGGGGTCTGCAGATCACATTAGGTGGGTTTTTGAACGTGAAGCGATCGCGTAGGTAGGATGGGTAGGAAGAATTATGGAGTACGTTGTGGAGGAGACATAGTATACGAGTGTTCCTACGAAATCGGATTGGGAGCCACTGGAGTTGCTTGCGAAGATGTGATACATGATCATACTTTTTAAGACCAAAAATAAATCTGATACAGAGATTTTGCAAGCGTTCCAGTTTGTTAAAGAGCTCCTCTGTGGCATCAAGGTAACAAGCATCCGCATAATCGATAATGGGTTGGATAAGAGCTAAGGAAAGGGAGACTTTGGTCGCGAGCGGCAAATAAGTTTGGAGACACTTCAGCGAATGGAAGGAGTAGTGGACCCTGCGACTGACCTCGCTGACATGCAGACCCCAGTTAAGATGAGAATCTAATGTAACACCCAGGTTCTTAGCAGATTCAGCGAAGACAATCGGTGTACCATTAAGTGTGACGGAAGGTAAAGAAGATGGATCGATACGACTGCGCATGGACCTGCTACCAATAACTAAGGCTTGCGTTTTTTTAGGGTTAAGAACTAAACCAAAGGACAGAGCCCAGTTACGGATGCGTTCCAAGTCTTCATTGATAGATGCTATGGCGGCAGAAATATCAGAAACAAGGCAATGACGGTATATTTGCAGATCGTCCGCATAAAGGTGGAATTTGGAAGAAATGACATGGGACACAGAGTTTATGAAAATGGAAAACAGTAAGGGAGAGAGGACACCACCCTGAGGCACACCCGCAGTAAGGTCAGACCATTCCGAGTAAGACTCATTATGGCGAACACGCTGCGAACGGCCACGAAGGTAGGAATCGAACCAGGATAATGCAGGAGAGGAAATATTCAAGGACTTAAGGATGCCAAGAAGGACGTCAAAATCGACAGAGTTGAAGGCATTACTGAAGTCAAGCAAAACGAGTATTGTGAGGGATTTATTTTCCATGGCCAAGCGAATGTCATCAGTCACGTTAATGAGTGCTGACACGGTGCTGTGGCCAGGACGGAAGCCGGATTGTAAAGGAGTGAGGAGATGGTGGGAAGAAATAAATGATGATAACTGGCCATGTACCAAATGCTCGAGGACTTTGGAAAGAAATGGAAGAATGGAAATTGGTCGGAAATCAGCTGGCGTAGTTGGATTAGGTAATTTGGGCAAAGGAATAACGTCAGCGTTTTTCCAGGAGGAAGGAAATGTAGAAGAGGATAGAGAAAAATTAAGTATATGAGTAAGGATAGGAAGAAGATGTGGAAGGATCGGGGTGAACATTTTTGAGCATAGGCAATCATGACCTGCTGCAGTGGAGCTTATAGACAAAACTGCCTTTTTGACGTCCTCCTCAGAGGAATAAGAAAAGTTGAAAGGAGGGTGTGAGGGAAAGGCATCAGCAAGACTCTTCAAAGTTAAAGATTTGACATAGGGGTCCAGAACAACAGGAGGAGTGGAAAAATGATTGTTAAGTGATCCTAGGTCAAAATCTTTAGCTATATCATTAGAACATTTGCCGATGCCGACGGATTTCAGGAAATTCCAGACTTCAGCGGGACTGCGATTATGTAGTGACTCATGGAAGTAACGTCTTTTTGCCTCACGACACATGCGGTTGCACCTGTTGCGTAGATATTTAAAGTTGTTTAAATTCTGTTCTGTGGGGCAACGCTTATGTCGTCGTTTTGCTTTATCTCTAGCAGCCATCATATCTTTAATCGGTTCAGTAAGCCAGGGTGCAGGTTTGTGCTTTAATTTAACCATTTTCAGCGGTGCATGTTCGTCATAAAGAGCCAACAACAACCTCGTAAAAATAGCGACCTTCTCTTCCATGCTAGAACTTTCAATAACCAAGCTCCAATCAATGTTGCCTGCATCATGCTGAAGTGCCTCCAAATCTATGCCCCCGTAGCTGCGGAGAAGGATGGATTTTGGCTTGCGTTTAGGAGGGCGAATACGGTAGGAAAGGAAGATAAAATCATGGTAGGAAAAGGAGGCCGTAAGTTGACCGTGGCTGGAGACATTACTAGGAGAGGAAACAATCATTAGGTCAAGTAAGGAAGGTACGGAGTTTGGAGAATGATGAGTGGAGGAGAGTGGAAGTATACTAAGATTGAAAGAAGAAAGAAGAAGTTCAAGTTTGCGTGTGCGCGCGTCATTTTTAATGAGGCACGTATTAAAGTCCCCCATTAAAATAATGTGATCATAAGACGGACAGAGATCACAGAGAAGATCTTCCAGGGAGCTGAAATAATCTATATGGCAGTTTGGACTATAGAAGACTAAAAGTAGTACCTTAATTTCTTCATCATCAAAATTCTTTTATCATCCACCGTGCGGCAAAACAACTTGTCATAACTTGACTCAAATAGGCTCTGTCCCTATCCGATACTAACCGAAATTTTTATTTCGGATTCGGTTACGAATACGGATATTTTTTTATATCGGATATCCGATAACTTCGGTTACGGTTACGGAGCTCCCTAACATCTCTGGTATCTAACTCCTGTTTGTGTTCCGCAGGAGTGACGCACATCTTCGTGGACGAGGTGCACGAGCGGGACAAGTTCAGCGACTTCCTGCTGACGGCGCTGCGGGACCTGCTGCCGCGACACAAGGACGCGCGGCTGATACTCATGTCCGCCACCATGGACACGCACACTTTCTCCAGGTATTGTTAACAAGGACGCGCGGCTGATACTCATGTCCGCCACCATGGACACGCACACTTTCTCCAGGTATTGTTAACAAGGACGCGCGGCTGATACTCATGTCCGCCACCATGGACACGCACACTTTCTCCAGGTATTGTTAACAAGGACGCGCGGCTGATACTCATGTCCGCCACCATGGACACGCACACTTTCTCCAGGTATTGTTAACAAGGACGCGCGGCTGATACTCATGTCCGCCACCATGGACACGCACACTTTCTCCAGGTATTGTTAACAAGGACGCGCGGCTGATACTCATGTCCGCCACCATGGACACGCACACTTTCTCCAGGTATTGTTAACAAGGACGCGCGGCTGATACTCATGTCCGCCACCATGGACACGCACACTTTCTCCAGGTATTGTTAACAAGGACGCGCGGCTGATACTCATGTCCGCCACCATGGACACGCACACTTTCTCCAGGTATTGTTAACAAGGACGCGCGGCTGATACTCATGTCCGCCACCATGGACACGCACACTTTCTCCAGGTATTGTTAACAAGGACGCGCGGCTGATACTCATGTCCGCCACCATGGACACGCACACTTTCTCCAGGTATTGTTAACAAGGACGCGCGGCTGATACTCATGTCCGCCACCATGGACACGCACACTTTCTCCAGGTATTGTTAACAAGGACGCGCGGCTGATACTCATGTCCGCCACCATGGACACGCACACTTTCTCCAGGTATTGTTAACAAGGACGCGCGGCTGATACTCATGTCCGCCACCATGGACACGCACACTTTCTCCAGGTATTGTTAACAAGGACGCGCGGCTGATACTCATGTCCGCCATCATGGACACGCACACTTTCTCCAGGTATTGTTAACAAGGACGCGCGGCTGATACTCATGTCCGCCACCATGGACACGCACACTTTCTCCAGGTATTGTTAACAAGGACGCGCGGCTGATACTCATGTCCGCCACCATGGACACGCACACTTTCTCCAGGTATTGTTAACAAGGACGCGCGGCTGATACTCATGTCCGCCACCATGGACACGCACACTTTCTCCAGGTATTGTTAACAAGGACGCGCGGCTGATACTCATGTCCGCCACCATGGACACGCACACTTTCTCCAGGTATTGTTAACAAGGACGCGCGGCTGATACTCATGTCCGCCACCATGGACACGCACACTTTCTCCAGGTATTGTTAACAAGGACGCGCGGCTGATACTCATGTCCGCCACCATGGACACGCACACTTTCTCCAGGTATTGTTAACAAGGACGCGCGGCTGATACTCATGTCCGCCATCATGGACACGCACACTTTCTCCAGGTATTGTTAACAAGGACGCGCGGCTGATACTCATGTCCGCCACCATGGACACGCACACTTTCTCCAGGTATTGTTAACAAGGACGCGCGGCTGATACTCATGTCCGCCACCATGGACACGCACACTTTCTCCAGGTATTGTTAACAAGGACGCGCGGCTGATACTCATGTCCGCCACCATGGACACGCACACTTTCTCCAGGTATTGTTAACAAGGACGCGCGGCTGATACTCATGTCCGCCACCATGGACACGCACACTTTCTCCAGGTATTGTTAACAAGGACGCGCGGCTGATACTCATGTCCGCCACCATGGACACGCACACTTTCTCCAGGTATTGTTAACAAGGACGCGCGGCTGATACTCATGTCCGCCACCATGGACACGCACACTTTCTCCAGGTATTGTTAACAAGGACGCGCGGCTGATACTCATGTCCGCCACCATGGACACGCACACTTTCTCCAGGTATTGTTAACAAGGACGCGCGGCTGATACTCATGTCCGCCACCATGGACACGCACACTTTCTCCAGGTATTGTTAACAAGGACGCGCGGCTGATACTCATGTCCGCCACCATGGACACGCACACTTTCTCCAGGTATTGTTAACAAGGACGCGCGGCTGATACTCATGTCCGCCACCATGGACACGCACACTTTCTCCAGGTATAATAATACGTAGGAATGATATTTTAGAGGAGAAACCCGAACTATTTTGTAAGTCATTAATATTATTATATTTTTGAAAGCTTTGACAGTCTTCTGTACTACATTAAACAAGCCTAATTGGAAAAACATGACGAACTCTTATCATATTTTTTTTCGAAACCCACTAATTTATTTGCAGTAAGTTCGCAAGTACTTTGTAACACTTGCATAGTTGCATCCTTTCACACTCTTATTAACGCATACAAATATGTGGAATTCAAATTAAATTAAACTTATATATGTTTCACAACTCTCGCACTAGTAAACTCTTCCTATTAGCTACAATAATAGCTTGTTTATTGTATTGCTAAACACTTGCCATGACAAAACAGACCCTGTGAACTCCTTAACTGACATATTAATTTAACAATTTACCTTTCAAATAAGTTCAATTGATTACCTAGGTACTTCGGCAACTGTCCCGTAATAAGCATTCCGGGCCGTCTGCACGAGGTGAAGAGGTACTACTTAGAAGATGTCCTCACTATGATCAATTACTCGACCAACAAAATGAAGGCTATCGAGAAGGAGGTGAAGAACAAAAAGCGGACGCCTACCACGTACCAGGCTTTTTTGGAAGGTAAGTGTTAACACACCAGAAAATCAGAGTTATTTACCTACAGTATATGTACTTTCTGCAGGTAAATGTCAAAGTAGGTTTAAAATGTTGTGATAATAAGATTCTTAGATTTGATGGTTGATTAACAATGAACTTGTATTTCCAAATTCATTTTTTATATGGTAATATAAACCACTGAATTTGGTGTAATTTTATTAATTCTAGTTTTTAAGACATCTTGTAACCTAGATATAAATAACGACCAAATTTAAACGTACAGACTTGGCAGTATCCATAAAAAATATTGACAAAATAAGATTTTAATCTCAGATTTGAATAAGCAAAATAAGAAATAAAAAATTTATAGTACATTTGATGGTACTTTTCGCCCTTAATTCCTTTAAAATTCCGACCCCCAATACACTTGACCATGATGAACATCCAGCTCAAAAGGCGGAAGAGTCAGCGGAGGGCGAGGAGACTCCGATGGACGCGGCGCTGCAGGCGGACATGGACGAGTTCCTCGAGGAGGCCTTCAACGAGGGGACGCCGGTGAGTACACTGAGGAAATATTATATAATTGTTGTATAATTTATGTAATGCTGAGTATATTGAGCAGAGGCGGATTACAAATTTGCCGCCTCTAGGCTTTTGCCGCCCCCTATGTTTTTTGCCGCCCCCCGTTGTTTGGGTCGAATATTTTCCGGTGCGGGACTTACCACCGTGCATATGGTAGTGATAAGGAACTGACGTTAAGCATTCTGTACAAAAAAATAAGACTATTTCTGTAAGTATGTTTTTACTGTTTGTAAATAAAAAAGCAAAACTCCAAGCAAATCTGCCGCCCTAAGCACCAGCCTACTCATCCTAATGGTAAATGTACCACTGATATGGAAGTGATTGACGGTTGATTAAAATATAAGGTTGTTTCTTATTGCATTACATTGTTTGAGCAAGATTAATGTACAGGGTGTTTAGAGGGTGAGTAGCCAAATGAAAATGGTGGATAGGTGAGGCTATTAGCTATTTACTTCCACTTATTAAATTGCATTTTGGTTCAATTTTTTAGAATTAATTAGATTTTTAAGATTTTCGTAAGAAAACCCCCGATTTTGTCGTTAAAAGTACATTTTTTTTTAATTTTCTGTCGGAAACAAGCGATTTTTTTTGAAATTTAAAGCCTTATACTGTTATCATAAATAATACTGCAATCATAAATTTACACAAATTATCTCATATAAAGTTACAGTGGGTTCATAAACTTCGTGGAACCAGTGTGAAAAAAATGTTCAGTCAACTTTGCTATGAAAAAAATTAAAAAAAAAGAGATTGAAAATTTCATTTGCTTTTAACACTTCTTCAGTTAATACACTTTATAATGATATGCTACATGAAACATAAATAATTAGAAATCTCAACAAAAATAGTAAGTTAGTCCTCAAAGACGCCTGGTAAGGAAGGTACAAACACGTTCAACTACCAAGGTAGTTAAAAACTTCTGTCTTCAAGGTAGTTAAAAACTTTGGCGCCTAAGGCGGAGGTCTTGCTCCCTTGACCGTTCAGCGGCCTTCTTTTCCGACACCCGACTCCATCCTCCAAAGCCAGTAACCACTCGTTGTCGGTTGCAGGACTCGTTCAGCCAGCTGCAGTACATGTTCTCGTCGGAGGGCGTGCCGGTGGACGCGCGCGGCTCCGGCAGCGGCCGCAGCGCCGCCATGGCCGCCGCGCGCCGCGGGGACGCCGCCGCGCTGCGGGCGCTGCTGCGGATCGGTCAGTAGCATCGTGTGAACATGTGTCTAGGACTCGTCCAGCCAGCTGCAGTACATGTTCTCGTCGGAGGGCGTGCCGGTGGACGCGCGCGGCTCCGGCAGCGGCCGCAGCGCCGCCATGGCCGCCGCGCGCCGCGGGGACGCCGCCGCGCTGCGGGCGCTGCTGCGGATCGGTCAGTAGCATCGTGTGAACATGTGTCTAGGACTCGTCCAGCCAGCTGCAGTACATGTTCTCGTCGGAGGGCGTGCCGGTGGACGCGCGCGGCTCCGGCAGCGGCCGCAGCGCCGCCATGGCCGCCGCGCGCCGCGGGGACGCCGCCGCGCTGCGGGCGCTGCTGCGGATCGGTCAGTATGCATCGTGGAAACGTGTGTCTAGGACTCGTTATACACCATTAGCGAACTACAGCGGTGTTATTCACTAGCTGTGCCGGCAGTTTCACCCGCAGTTTACTAAGGGAATCCCTCAAATGTTCCATAATTGTAGTGGCTAATGTGACCACGACTGTATTCGGAGTTGAAATTAGTTTGTGTCTCTTACCAGGTGCGGATCCAAGCCTCAAGGACAAAAGTGGAAAAACCGCTCACGACTACGCCGTCGAACACGGACATACAGAGTGCGCTGAGATTCTCTCCTCTCTCAACATATTCGAAGATAACAAGGAAAATAAGCAAGAAGACAGTGCTGAGAACGCACTACTTGAAACTTATTTATTATCAGTTTCCGAGGACTTGGTAGACCATGAGCTAGTAGCGGCTTTAGTGAAGTACCTTCACCAGAATATGCCACGAGGGGCGATTCTCGTCTTCCTGCCGGGATATGATGATATGGTAGCAGTCAAAGAGCTCATCGGAGGTGTCGATAGAATGTTGCTGCTGCTGCTTCACAGTAATATGGCCCCACAAGACCAGAGAAGAGCCTTCATGTCTCCTCCTCATCCGCAAAGAAAAGTGGTCCTCGCTACCAACGTAGCTGAAACTTCAGTGACAATAGATGACGTAGTGTATGTCGTGGACTCTGCCAAAGTGAAGGAGAAGTACTATGAAAGTGGCGGAGCTTGTTCTCTAAGATGTGTTTGGGCTTCTGCAGCATCTATAGTGCAGAGGGCTGGTCGAGCTGGCAGATTATCTAAAGGCCACGCGTATCTGCTGGCTTCTCGAGCAAGAGCGGCTACACTACCTCCCGTAGCGCCCCCAGAGTTGTTGAGAACTCCGCTGCATGCATTATGTCTGCATGCGAAATTGTTGGCGCCCCCCGCGGCGCCGGTGGCGGCATTCCTCGCGCGCGCCCCCGACCCGCCCCCGTTCCTTGCCGTCCGAGCTGCTGTAGCATTACTGAAGACTATCGGGGCGTTATCTCCCGTTGAAGACTTGACAGAATTGGGTCGTCATTTAGTGGATTTAACAGTGGACCCTCGTCTGGGTAAAATGTTGTTGTACGCGTGTGTGTTGAAGTGTTTGGACCCGGTGTTGACGATCGTGTGCGCGTTGGCGGACAGAGAGCCGTTCCGGATCGCGCCCACGCCCGAGTCCCGGAGGAGGGCGGCGGCCGCCAGGAAGCAGCTGGCGGCTGACACGTTCAGTGACCATATGACGCTGCTAAGGGCTTTTCAGGTTAGTGACCCCATTTTATTAAGTTCAGAATTTTTTGTTTTTTTTTAGATTTCTAATATTTTCTCATATAATACTCGTATTTTACAATCAGAAAACTTTCTTTTGAATTGATCCTGTTATTTCCTTTTCACATAAAAAACCTCGTAGCTTAGTGTTAAAGTTTTGCTTTATTATCTTTATACAGGGAAATAGATAATTCTTTAATTTTGAAATTGTCAATCTTCTTCAATATTTTTTTTAAAGTTTATACATATATTTTATCAGTCTGTAAATTTGTACTTTCTTCGTCTTACCATTTGTTTTATATTAATCATTTTTTTGAATGCCAATTGTTGTTGGACGCTTTGACAGTTTTTCGGGCTTGGGGACTGGGTTCTCTATTCTAAAGTTTTATTATTTTCATCTTAATAATACCAACGTAATCACAAATGAAATACATTTAACTCCATTACCTTTAAAAAAAATATACTGATAGGGTCGATGACTCTTTGGACACAAAAAACTCTGACACCCTGGTAAAAACAATATTAAAATTGAAAATCATAATTTGGCCAAGGTGTTCCGAGTTTTTTGTGTCCGAAAAGTCATCGACCCCCTAATACAGCGTGTGTTATATTGACACTGCAAGCCCCCCACCCCTATAGGCGTGGCAGGCGGCGCGCGCGAGCGGCTCGGAGCGCGTGTTCTGTCAGCGCACGTACATCTGCGGCGCCAGCATGGAGGCCGTGCTGGCGCAGCGCGCGCGCCTGCTGGCGCAGCTGCGGGCGCTCGGGCTCGTGAAGGCACGACCGCCTAATGATATCAAGGTGGGTGGAAAATATGGGTTAAGACTTTGTGTGGAATACTGTTTGTTCACTTTTATGGCAAAATAGTGGCCGCCAGCGACTCCGTTCGAAGTTTTCCGGCGGTAAAAAGTACCCTATGTGTTATTCTGATGTATAACCTATATAACTGAAAAGTTTCATTCAAATCCATCCAGTAGTTTTTACGTGAAAGAGTAACCAACATCCAAACATCTTCACAAACTTTCACATCATCACTACATAGTATAAAACAAAGTCGCTTTTTCTGTCCCTATGTCCCTTTGTATGCTTAAATCTTTAAAACTACGCAGCGGATTTTAATGCGGTTTTTTTTAATAGATAGAGTGATTCAAGAGGAAGGTTTATAATAACATAGTACAGGGAAAGCAGTTTTACTCCAAATTTAAGGCGTGCGAAGCCGCGCGGGTAAAAGCTAGTTTATAATATTAGTAGGATAGATAATATTTTTGTTCAAGATTTTACAAAAAACACAAATTAAAACAGTATTGAAACTGTATATTGTTTTTCTTAAACGGGAAAAGATCCTTTATTGCAAGTTTCACCTATCGAGTTTAAAATAGCATCATGTTAAACATTACAATCGTCAAACTACTAATGTTCTTTTTAAGACAATTTAGTTACTAAAACCAGAATTGTATCATATATCGTAACTATTATAAATTTATCCTTCCGAATTAATATCTCGAATACGACAAGATAAAATGTATACAGGGTCTGTCGTAATGAATGGATAACCCGTTACCTACAGTTGATCCGGATGTGAGGCTATAAGAAAATGGAGTCTTCTTGCCAGGGTTGTCAACCATAAGAAAATGGCGTAGACTTTTAAACTTTTTTATAAATTTCGCTATTTTTTTCATTTATTCCGTTGCCATTTCTTCAAATTTTGATGTATTTGTATAATTCTTTTAGTATTATACTGCCGAAGACGTGTATTATGTAATTTAAATACAATTTTAGGTGTTATTCACGTTGAACATTATCAAAATACTCATTTTAAGAAAAATATTTTTAATTTTTTTTCTTTATGTCAACTTTTGATCAACTCCTATGGAAAAAAAAAGTATGACGTTATAGCTGCCCATGATCTCAATAAATTGTCTAGTATGTGTAGATTCTAAAAAGGTATAACGATGTGTACTTTACAAGCAACATTAAGTTACAGGAGCGAGAACACTAATCCAGGTCGGAATTTTTATTTTTCATGTTATGTTATAAATGGTTGTAAAACTTCGTCATAATGATTTTATTCTATCAAGATACTTTGCACAAACACTATCGGGCCACTAATAGAATATTCAGAAGAAAACCCGGTTGTTTTTGGGAAAAAAATAACATTACTCCACGATAATAATGTAATGAAAATGTACAAATGAAAATTGTTGTACTCTAACAGTTACATGCGACAAACATGTTGCGACAAGTTTATTCGAAATTGAAACGGATTTTAAAAATCGAACAAAGACCGCATTACAAAGAAAAGTGGAAAAAATTAGAAGGAAATCGTCCTTCCATAAATGCATTGTGCACTCTAATGAACACACGGTAATCAGGATGTCGCACATTTGGATATCTTACACGATAAACACTAGCAGCTCTATTGGTGCTGCCATTACATACACCGTAAATGTAATGCATGTTCGCGTATTCGGCTGGCGTGTACTGTTGCGGCATGAATGATACACAAACTACACAAAAACTTTTCCAAAACAACAAGTTCAATCGATAGCACAACACAATGTCCGTAAATGTGAGCAAAGTCATCAGTATCACCACGTTATCAAGTCCAAATCACGAGGAAAATCATAGTCAAATATTAGAAAGCAGTAACAAATTGACGAAAATAGTGGCCCCGATTCTCAAAACACTCTCTTAAACTAAATTAAAAATATCGCTGTCACTTTCTCATGCTTCGTATTAGAACAAGACAGGTACATTGGTCTCACTTAATTTAGTCCACATCATTGCGAAATTG
Source organism: Emmelina monodactyla (assembly GCA_916618145.1). Lineage (NCBI taxonomy): Eukaryota > Metazoa > Arthropoda > Insecta > Lepidoptera > Pterophoridae > Emmelina > Emmelina monodactyla. The sequence continues at coordinate 2,595,540 of OU745314.1, read as the reverse complement.
AACAAAATGCGCTGAGGACTAGCCTAAAATTGCCTTCGCCGTGTCATATTGCACGTACATTTAAGTTTGACAGGACTAAAATGATTACCTGTCTCTGTCTTATTGATTTGTAAGTGACAGCGATAGTTTTAGTTTACTTTAGAGAGTGTTTTCAGAATCGGGGCCAATGTGAACAAAAGGACATGCGATGGTCAAAATCACACTGATGTGATGAGTACCCTTTTCTTTGTAATGCGGTCTTGTTCGATTTTTAAAATCCGTTTCAATTTCGAATAAACTTGTCGAAACATGTTTGTCGCATGTAACTATTAGAGCACAACAATTTTCATTTGTACATTTTCATTACATTATTATCGTGAAGTAATGTTATTTTTTTCCCAAAAACAACCGGGTTTTCTTCTGAATATCCTATTAGTGGCCCGATAGTGTTTGTGCAAAGTATCTTGATAGAATAAAATCATTATGACGAAGTTTTACAACCATTTATAACATAACATGAAAAATAAAAATTCCGACCTTGATTAGTGTTCTCGCTCCTGTAACTTAATGTTGCTTGTAAAGTACACATCGTTATACCTTTTTAGAATCAACACATACTAGACAACTTATTGAGATCATGGGCGGCTATAACGTCATACTTTTTTTTTCCACAGGAGATGATCAAAAGTTGACATAAAGAAAAAAAATTGGAAATATTTTTCTTAAAATGAGTATTTTAATAATGTTCAACGTGAATAACACCTAAAATTGTATTTAAATTACATAATACACGTCTTCAGCAGTATAATACTAAAAGAATTATACAAATACATCAAAATTTGAAGAAATGGCAACGGAATAAATGAAAAAAATAGCGAAATTTATAAAAAAGTTTAAAAGTCTACGCCATTTTCTTATGGTTGACAACCCTGGCAAGAAGACACCATTTTCTTATAGCCTCACATCCGGATCAACTGTAGGTAACGGGTTATCCATTCATTACGACAGACCCTGTATATTAAGCCAGCGGTCGGAAACCTTTTAGCAGGCAAGGGCCGCATGGTGAAAAAATCGACGCACTTGTGATATTACAAAAAGAAAATCAATGGTTTTAAATTTAATGAACATGTAAAATTTTATTTTATATAATTTTTTTTTGGATACATTCGTGGGCCGCAAAGAAGACGTCGGCGGGCCGCGTGTTGCCGACCGCTGTTTTAAGCGATAGTATACACAATCTGAACCATTCCATATACGTTCGACAAAGCCTATATTTGTACCGCTAAACAATTTAATTGTGTTTCGGGGCCAACACAGAACGTTAAGATTTGACAACTGCAGCAGACATGAATATGCTTCAGCAGCTCATATTATAACCTACCCATCATACAAATCCAAGGCTCAGAAACATACTCCCAACAACCACAGTGTTGCGGGTAGTCATGGGCGGCGGTGATCACTTACACTGTACGTTTGCTCCCTATAACATAAAAAAAAACCAAGGCCTCCCCACCCAGGACGTGAACGCGAACTCGGACAAGTGGCACGCCGTCAAGGCAGCACTAGTATCTGGACTGTACCCGTCGCTGGCGCGCGTGGACCGCGGCGCGGGCGCACTGCGCACGGCGAGAGAGCCGCGCGTGTTGATCCATCCCAGCAGCGCGCTGAAGGGGACCCCGGTCGCCAGTCTGCCCGCCGACTGGATCATATTCGAGGTTGGTTATTTTCTTCTTTTTTTTTATTTAAGTTTATTCATGATAATTACTAGAGATGGGCCGAGTACTCGGTTTATACTCGGTACTCGGCGAACTCAGCGGGTTTTTTGGTACTCGATACTCGGCCGAGTAACTCGGTATACTAATGCCGAGTATACATTGTTTAAAGAAAGCAATATATTTAGGTAGATATAATTAAAACAACAGTGTTAATCAAAACGTACTGATTGAGAAAATCTTTGACAATCTCAAGTAATAAAATCAAAATTATGCTAATGCATGAGTACTTAGTGAGACATAATTAAAAGAACAGTAATAAAAATAATCAATATTTAAAATTTAATAAAGGTAAATTATGATGCCTTGTTTGGTGCCTTGTCCACCATTTGCCAACAAATTTTCTTCTAAATATACTTGCGTTCGTCTGTACTTGTTTACGCGCGCGAATTTGGGAATTTGATAGAACCTAGTTACTCGGCCGAGTACTCGGTTAAAAAAAATTGAACCGAGTAAAATTCGGTACTCGGCAAAAGTGTTACTCGGCGCATCTCTAATAATTACAATGGTTTATTACATGTTTTCTGCCAATCGGTTTAAACAGTTTGTCGGCAGCAGTACCACTTGACAGTATAACTTGCAGCGTTGTTGTTGTAGTAACTTTCCGATTTCGTATTTATTTCCTTATTCTTAATTGCAATTTTAACCTAGATTTAGCTTAAATGTGTTTTGTCCCTGTCAGTCATATTGCTCAACTTGGTGGGGCATTGCACTATCGTGCCCCCAGATTAGACAGTTTTCTTTCTGAGTGAAGGGATTAATTTTTGGTTATTATAATGGAGATTAAATTTTTATGTTGTGACTCAATTACTAAATTTTCTAGGGTAAAATAATTTTAAGTCAGTTAAGTTTGTCTATTTAAATTTAAGTGTAATGTGTGGGATAATGTGGTGTAAAATATCCTGCAGCACAATGGATGAACGATTTGAAGTATGTGTTAGTGGCTGGATTGGCTGGACGACAATGGGCTGAAAATTTGATGTATGTGTTACGGCTAATACCCGAAGTGCGGCTACACCTAGTTTTAGCCGGTTAGAACATCAATAGGTTAGGTAAGTTAGGTTACTTTTATGATACCACCCACAAAAAGTGTGAAGTGTTGCCGTCGACTCATGATTGAAGCCAGTTTTTATATATGTTACGGCTAATACCCGAAGTGCGGCTACACCTAGTTTTAGCCGGTTAGAACATCAATAGGTTAGGTTAGTTAGGTTACTTTTTTGATACCCACAGAAAAAGGACCGTCGACCTATGATTGAAGCCAGTTTTTATATACATAGGTATATATTTTTTTTTACAGTTTTCCATATAAAAAACACTTCTAACCGGCTAAAACTAGGTGTAGCCGCACTTCGGGTATTAGCCGTAACATATAAATAAATAAAAAAAAAAATAATTTTATTTCAGACAATGTCCATATGTTGTTAGTAGAATATAGAATCTTAAATAACTAATATTAGTAACACAATGGAATAGAGATTAAATAGAAATTAAAAAAACAAGATAAAAATTTGATTCAATAAAAATTCAATTACAATGTCAAAACTCATTATTTAAAAGAAATATATACTCAATTAATTTAAATTATTTGATATAGATTAATTTAAATATCTTCCTCGAGCGTCAGACAAGTGAGTTCGTGTCCAGTGGTGGAAAATTGGACAGTCAGGCTTATCACTAAAATTACATAGAATGGTGTTGGTGCTCCCGCGCACTCTGTTGAGGATTGAGGCAACCCGCCTTCTTACCACCGCGTGGAAACCATCAATATGCGCGAGCGTAAACATGTTTGATGCGCTGCAGTAACGCGGAAGCCAACAGCACTCTAAGTCCATTATTATATTGGACGCGGATAGCGTTGAAGGCCCGCTGCGTATAGTTGACCCACAGACTACACGTGTACAGTGTTTGGCAATAAGCCTTAAAAAGCGTTATTTTGACCTCAACACTGCACCGAGAAAACCTGCGCGCCAACATGTTACAGCGAACCGCCATCGCCCTCCGCTCCCTTTCAATGTCTTGGTCATCCTTCAAGTCTTCTGTGACTATATGGCCCAAGTACTTGAAGGATGACACTCTTAAAAGTGCGCTCTTTTCGAGTGTGACGGGAGGCACGCAAGTCACCTTCCGGTTCCTTGTTTGAAAAACCATGAGCTCACTTTTTTTTGAGTTGTACACCAGGCCGTGAGACTCTGCATACCCTTCACAAATACTGATAAGCTTTCTCAGCGCAGCGATTGACGGGCTCAGCAACACCATGTCGTCCGCGTAACTAATACTATTAACACAGTGACCGTCAATATAACACCCGACACCTGAGTTACTGAGCTCTACGATCAGCTGGTTTATATACAGGTTAAAAAGAGAGGGAGAAGTCAACCCGCCCTGCCTAACACCACACTCTAGCCTGTAGGAATCCGAAAACTGATTCTGCCATTTAACCTGATTAGACTGATTACTGTACCAATATTTGAAAATATTAACAAACTCGCCAGGCACACCAGCATCCACTAGTTTTGACCACAAGATATCATATCTGACCAAATCAAACGCCTTGGACAGATCCAAGAATGCAGCGTATACAGCCGTATTTCTGTCAGTGTAATACCTAACAGTATGCTTGAGAGACAGTATAGCAGTTTCGGTAGACAACTGCGGTCTGAAACCAAACTGAGCATCGTGCAGGACTAGATATCGCTTGAGCTGTCTCTCAAGCACACCGTCAAGGACCTTTGATGTAATGGTTGCTAGTGTGATCGGGCGATAGTTGGTTTTGTCAGAATTATCTCCAGATTTATTTTTGATAATAGGCACCACTACCGACCTCATCAACTCTGCTGGTAAATATGAATGTCTAATACAGATCGTAAACAACATTCCAAGCAATCTAGGCAGATGTGGCCCAGCATAAACAAAGTGTTCGATGCTGATGCTGTCATGTCCAGGTGACTTACCCCTCGTCATACCATTGACGAGCGACTGTATTTCTTTCGCTGTAATTCGTTCCGGTACACTGGATAAGACAGCCTCGGCACCACCCTGTTGAGTAGCAAAGGCAGGTTTTGTTCGAAAGTGGGAACAGAACATGTTAGCTATATCCTGGGGGTCCTGTAAGCCCTCGACGCTCACCGGCACACCAGGATTAGGATTTAAGCTCTTGGTGTGTTTCCAGAATCCACGAAAGTCCTTGTTTTTGTGAAGCGAGGCAAGTCTGTTCATTTTTATGTACTCTTGATTATTTTGACAAGATTTGAGTTTTTCCTTAAATATTTTTCTCGACTCATTCATCTCAGCATAAATATAGCCATCGCGAGGGCGACCATACCATACCCAAGACAAAAACTTTTCTCTAGCATACCTGTGAGCGTCGCGGACATACTTGTTCCACCCAGCAATCGGTCGCCTGCCCCGTGGCACTTCCCCTCTCTTTCCGTCATCATAACAAAGTCTCGCAGCCTCTTGTAACGTCTGCACAATTTTATTGTACAAATTATCTATAACTTGCATATGCTCCATATTTTTATTCGTACATATTACGTCGCAACATACATTCAATTCATTAGGGAAATTAATTGTTTTTAACCTCTCGTTACATAGCTGGGTATATAATTTAATCTGTGACTCATCACGGTAGCCCCATATTATTTTATTTACCAACCTATAAGACTGTTTTATATTATGACTTAATGTTTTAATATCACATTGAACCTCCAAAGGAAAATGATCTGACCAATAAACATCATTATGTACTTTTACTTGAATAACAGAGCTACAGGCCGCTTCAGTTACCACGCAGTGGTCAAGCCAACGACAACTACCATTACTGTCACTAGTAAAGGTGTATGTGTTAGAATCCAAACCTAGCATTTTAAAGTCAATACACTCCCATTTCTGATCAACACAAAAGTTTAGAAGTTCATTACAAAAAGGCTCACCAGGGTGTGCATTAAAGTCTCCCAGGATGTATACCGATTCAGTGTTATTGTTTTCCACCACAGCTACAATTTCACTTAAACATTCGACATACTCCACAAAATTAACACACGAGTCTGTGGGCATATACACCGAAAAACCTATAAAAGTTCTGCCTAACACACTTACTTTAATCGCAGCAATGCGATCGCTCACACATGTGATCACTGATACACACTCAAACTTAGATTTGTTCCACAAAAGGGCGACACCTCCATACGGCCGCCCGCGCAGTAGTTGTCTCGTATCTACAGCAGACTTGCCATGGTATCCGAAGTCCCTGTTTATGCTACTTAGCTCCGGTAATTCGTGTTGCAATTGCCAAGTTTCCTGTAGCGCAATAATATCAGCACGTTGACTTAGTGTCCGAACACACTCCATTGATCTTTTAATGGATTTACAATTATAACTGATGAATACTGTTTTATCCATTTATATTTGGTTTGTTGTGCCACTACTCAAACTGGTAACAATATTTATCTCTCGGCTACGAAATTCTATGAAACGGCGAAACGATATCCCGTCTGGCCACAAATTACAATCCATAAACAGATGTAATTTATGTTGCGGCACAAACACTTTGTAAGAATTATAATCCCTTTGGTGTTTGGTCTTCATTTTTTGTAGTTTCACATCGACCTTAGTCTTATTTTTAATATAACATACAATGTCACTTTCACTGACATCGGTGTGCACATTATTTATGAAAAGTGGTAATATTCTTTCCGCCGCCCTAAACTTATGCTCTGTTTCTAAACATGTCCCTTTTTCTCCCACAAACCGGTTTCTATATCTCTTTCTTTGCACTAATTTCCATTCATCATCCTTTTCTTTGTCTTTCCAGGTCATATTATTACTCTTAATCATATCCACCATACTTATTTGTTGATTATTTTGTGTACTGGGGCTGTTATTACATGAAGGGTAAACTTTGTTTGCCATTTCTTTAACAGGTGAGGCCCGCACCTCGTAATTGTTTGAAACCACGGTGGCGGCCTCCACGGGTGTCCTGTGAGGCGAGATAACAGGCGGCACAGTCGTCGGCGGGTGTAAGTGAGATGGCGATCGCAGCGCGGGACCCTGTTTTGATGTTCCGTTTACCGTCACATTTGAACATTTTAATTTATGCGAAGGTGGTGATATTTGTGGAATATGAATTATTCCAATAGGTCCGCTATCGTAATTAAAACTATCTTTTTGTTTCGCACATCTTCGTGTTCTATTGACAAAATCGTTGGAGTTACAATTTTCAACAATTGAGGCTTGTTTGAGATTCGCAATCTCATTTTTTAGTTGCTGAAAATGATCTCTCGTTACAAATAAATCTTTTAAAACTTCGATCTCATTTTTCATTAAGACTAGGTCCTTCAAAAGTCGAGTTACATCGATGTGATCAAAAGTGACTGGGGGTAGTTTTTGTAAATCTCGTGCCACAAAAATTGGTAATTCCTCAGGGTCTGTTTCCTTTATAACTACTATAATATCTTCCAGTTCGCGTTGAGTTTTGCCCTCTCTTTTGCGGGTAACATTCTTCTTTGCTGACTTAAGTGAGTTATACAGCAGGTTCTTGGCGGTAGAAATATCCTCGGCTTTAAAAGCTGTACTGCAGAGGCGGATCATTCCTTCCTCATCCATTACATCACATTTGTTTTGCATGAAAGCTAATACTTCATTTATAACTATATTGCAATTAACGCACTTCACAACGGAAGAAGTCGTTGACCTCACCGGACCGAGCATTTTTGTTTAGATGCAACAATACGCGTACGCACACACTGACACATGAGCGAAGACTGACATAGGTATAATTTTTTTTAACAGTTTTCCATATTAAAAACACTTCTAACCGGCTAAAACTAGGTGTAGCCGCACTTCGGGTATTAGCCGTAACATATGGAAAATTTAAATATTAGTGTATCGGTGCATGTAGGAGATGCAGTAAATGTATAAAACCATAAAATTTACGTCCTGTTTGGGTACTTTTGCATTGTCTTTGAAATTACGCCCCTTTTATTATGCCGCCCGGGGCCTTGGTTTGCCGCCCCTTCCGAGCCGGTCCGAGAGGTGTCTGCATCTGTAAAGTGTGTGTGACGTCACTCACCCGTGTGGCACGGGGGGTTTACGTATATGTATGTGTGTGTGTAGGAGGGCGTGCGCGCGGGGCGCTGCGTGTTCGTGCGGTGCTGCACGCTGGTGACGTCACTGTGCGTGGCGCTGTGCGGTGGCGCGGCGCGGGGGGGCGCGCTGCTGCAACAGCGCTGCAACCCCGCGGGGCTCAGCGACGACTCGGACTCGGACAACGACCAGCGCTGGGCCGCGCCCGCCGCCGCCAACCTCTGCCTCGACGACTGGGTCACCTTCGCCGCCGACGCCGGTGAGCATATTTACTTACAGGTTATACTGGGGGGTTACCGCGTAACTAGCGTCGGTTGGAACTCGACGTCGACAACTGTTTTCATTGGCTAGAGACCCGCCATTGTTAACAATTTAGCCAATGAAAACAGTTGTCGACGTCGAGTTCAAAACGACGCTAGTTACGCGGTAGAAGGGCAGGTCTTTTTGATTAATGGAGAATATCTGTACCTTCTTGGTTGTTGTTTAATAAAAAAAAAAGTGTTCAGTCACGTTCAATATTCGACGTCTAAAAAACCATTATCACAAAAAAAACTTTTCCAATTTTCTCTGCCTTTCGAAGCAATCAACTATCTATTAACTAACTAAAAATACCCTCCAGGCGACGCACTAGCAGTGCTATTCGTCCGTCAAAAGCTCTGCGCCTTGCTTTCTCGCCGGCTCTCCGCCGGCGGCGGGCACAACGCCGGTGCCTCTCATGATGAACCGGTCCTCAACGCGGTGCTCAAACTGCTGGCCAGGACCGAAAGGAATATAGGTAAGGGGTGGGAATGTCAAAAAAGGTTCTTTACTATGGCTAAGTGTTTATGTATTAATCTATACATCCGAATCTGTTTGTATGTTGTTAATTGGTTTACTCCGTCTTAATTCTGGTATGGTTGCTTTTAACAGAATTTAATGAGATCATAGAATAATAATACCTTAAGAAAAAGATTTTTGAAAAATTTATCTACATTAATAGCCATTATACTCAACAATACTAGTCCCTTATATCTCATTCATATCTCTGCAATAAATTGTTGCTAAACGTCATACAATTTCCATTTAGATGACACATTAAGTAAAAAAGTAACGCAAAGTAAGGCCTGATTCCATCAATTTTGTCAAACAATATGTCGTTGGAAAGTTTAGTTACTTAAATTCCCGATTGGTGTTGAAAGCTAAGATCACCTTATACTACTCAAGTCTGGGTATCTAAACATTTCTTCTTTTAAGGCGAACTAACGTATTTGTATCTCAACCGCTTTTCAGCATTTTTAACTTCTTTGAACAATTGTCAACCTTTGCTTCAAGATACGTTCTAGGTACGCTATGTTGCAGTGGGTATAAGAGAACTTAATAACAAATTCTTCAGAGTTCTGTTTAAATAACTCAGGACTGCCGCTGCCGGCGGGCGTGGGCGCCCGTCCCCGTCCCGCGCCGCCCCCCGCCCCCGCGCCGCTCTCTGCCGCCCCTCTGTCTTCTGCCGCCCCACTCGCCAATGCCGCCCCCACGCGATACTTCGTAGTTCGCGCGCCGGACACGGCGGACCATCTTACGTACACATTGCCGCCTGCAATTGCTGATAAGCTACATCATGTGAAACAGGTCAGTGGGGCATTACAGGGATAGATGTCGCTGCATATGGATGAAGAGCCAATGAAGTATTACAAATAGACGAATAACTACGTACCAACATAATTCCGAATTTACGTGACAACGGCTTGCTTATGTTAAGAAACTTGTGTCTTCTCTTACGGATCTTACGGAAATACGGCATTTAAAAGAAAAAGATAATGATAAATAAATAATAAATAACGAGTGTAAAAAGACCACTTCCGAAACCTGAAATCATGTATTCTGGTTGCTTATTCTGACAGTTTTCGTGCATATTTCAATTCAAGCATATAATTCGTTCTGTAGTGATAACTATTGCCCCACCGTGTATATGTCATCTTATCTGCCTATTTGATTCGAGCTAGCCAATTTCGGCATAGATTTTGCTGCATCTTACCAGTTTTTTGCTCCATGCAAAGCGCGTACCTATTCTTAGTATAAAGTAAAGTAGTTTATTTTTCCAAAAGAAATTTTTCCAGTTTTTTTATACATTCTGTCCCCAAACTAAGCGAGTCGCGTGTATCATGGGGATTCTTTATTTTCATTTTTTTTTATTTTTTTTATAAGAGAACCTAGTAAACGAGCAAGCGGGTAACGTGATGGTAAGTGAAGACCGCCGCCCATATACACCCACAATTACATATGCATTGAGGGTGCGTTGCTGGCCTTTGAGAAATTGGGCACCGGATATCGCAATCACCGAACGAAACGCAGGAACATCGTCCCTACTTCACGTCGGGTTTCTGTGCGACGGTGGTATTTCACCGGTCGAGTCAGCCCAGTGATCGCTGCAGACAGAGCCTACAGCTAGACTCTACCACTCTCAATATCTCAATATCAAATAGGATGTTATTCAGTAGTATTTATCAGCCGCCACTGGTTGTTATCCAGGAGGGCAGCAGCGTGGTGGTGTTCGTGGTGTCCCCGGCGGGCCGCCTGCTGGCCGCCGCCGCGCTGGCCGCCGCCGGGCTGGACTGGAGGCCCGCGCCGCCCACGCCCGCCAGCCACATAAGGTACTAACACTTTACTGTACAGAAGAGAACTACTAGTACATACCTTGAACATATGACGACCTTAGTGGTGCAGCGGTAACTTAACCGGACTGTAAAGCGGATGGTCCCGGTTTCGATCCCCGGGTCGGGCCAATTTCGTCAAAATGGTTTTTCGACATTGGCTCGTGTCTGGGTGTAACTAGGTTCTCCCCTAGTCCATTGGGTGATACCTGTAAAACAAGCGCTTAATGCACTTACCATGGGGTCCCATAATTGGTGTGTAAGTCTGGAGATTTATTTATTTACTAGTGGCCGCCCGCGACTCCGTTCGCGTGGAAGTCGGTTTCCCGTGGGAATGAGAAGTTTTTCCGCGGCAAAAAGTATCCTATGTGTTTTTCTGATGTATAACCTATATTACTGCAAAGTTTCATCCAAATCCGTCCAATAGTAACAAACATCCATACATACTCACTTCTTCACATACTTACAAACTTTCACATTTATAATATTAGTAGGACAAGACACTTACTCGTACATACCTTAAACATAATGGCCCCGATTCTGAGAACATTTCCTAAACTAAATTAAAAATATTGCCGTCACTTTCTTATACTTAGTGTCAGATAAAGACAGATATATTGGTCCCACTAAACTAAGTCCATATCACTATAAAATTAGACGAAATGCGCTGATGACTAGAAGCTTGCTTGCGCCGTATCAATGCACGCAAGTTTTAGTTTATCAGGACTAAAATGATAACCCGTCTCCATAGTATACTACTTCGGAGTCAGTGATGGCAATATTTATTGTTTAATTTATAAAGTGTTTAAAAGGAGAATCGGCACCAAAAACTAATATCTCTTTACTTTCAGGCACATAACGAACTCTCTAGCCGGCGGCGCCCGAGTCGTCGGCGCCCGCGACGGCACCGAGATCTGCGCCAACGCGGCCAAAGCACTGCTCTGTGCTCAGGCGCAACACAGCAACTCGCATCCGCAACACAGCAACCAACATCCGCAACACAGCAACCAACATCCGCAACACAGCAACCAACATCCGCAACACGCCAACATGCAGCGGCGAAGAAACCCGCGCGCCATACAGAAACATCAGCCCGATTGTTGAAAAGTGTTTAAAGCAAGATGTGTAGTTTAAAGTGTCAGTGGAAGTGTAATGAGCTTATATAACTGTTTTGTGTTGGAATTTTAAACGCAAAGGGCAAACCAAAAAGAAGAAAAATGCATTTACAAAACGATTTGTAAATGACAAGAAAAGCCTATATGTAAAACGAAATGATCACTATACGTGCACCCACGATGCACGATTCGACGCACAAAGTTACTAAAGTTAAGTTTTGGCAGCTAAAACAAACTTGAGCCTTATGTAGTACAAGTAATTTCTAATCTTTCAAATAAAGCATTGACATAAGTATTGTTGAAAAAAAAAGAGTTTTTATTGCATTTTAAGCTGTATTTATCTTGTTTTATAGTTATTTTACTGTAGATATGCCTCTGGACACAGTGCACATAAAAACATGACTTGTCAAAATTAATAAACAATATTATATTATTATATTTTAATCTGAAAATGAGTAAATTATGAGCACTGTTTTCCGGAGGTGACTACACACCTTCAGTTTGCTTTAAAATAAGATGAAAAGTTGATATGCCCAAAGAATTTAAGCAATGTAGATAAGGTGAAAAATAATGACCAAATATTTTGCTTTTCTACATTGTGTGTTCACAAAATACGTTGGTTTTTAGCTGGATACACATATTACATAATATATAAAATAGCTTATAATCTGGCCACCGAGAGATTGCGTTTGTGACACATGCCAGTAGTGTTGGGGTAAAAAATAATATTGACAAATATTTTTTCAATCAACATTAGTAAAAAAATTAGTTTATCTTATATCTATTTTACTTGTATAGCAAGAAACTCCAACTGCTGCCTTTTTTCAAAACAAATATTTAGGTCTACAATACAATAAGTACTAAAACTAAAAGTAGGTAATAAATACTTAAAATAATAGATATCGCGCTGGTATAAATTTAATCAGATTCCGATTCGCTTGAGGAGGTGCTATCATCATCTTCTCCAACATTTATAATTATGTTATTATCAATGATCGAATCAATTCTAATATCTCGATCAAAGTCTTTGGTAATAAGATTTTTTGTTTTTTCTACCGCCTTCGCCCAGTCTTCCTTCGTGATTTTTTCGCAAGCTTCTTTTAATAGAGCCATCATCTTTTTTGTGCTAAAAGGTGGGGACGTATTGCGACGGGCTGCATAACCCTTAATTTGAGCCCAAATTAATTCAATAGCATTGTATTGGCAATAATATGGTATAAGTCTCAGCACCCGATGACCGTACTGCTGAGCCAATTCATCTATTTCATATCGAACATTTGCCGATTTATTTTCTTTCACTAACCGCAATAGTTATGCTTCAAGCATATCCATATTTACGTCGATATCATGTTTTTATAACCAAGCTACTTATTCTGCTTTTTTATTAGAAATTGATTGATAACTTTAAAATTGACTGATATTTTTAGCACATCCCTACGAAAATATGATGTTGTTTACATTTTTAAAAATACATATTTTATCAGTAATTATTACCCTTACAGTAAGCCATCAGTTATAAAATTTAAAATCAGTGTGTTTTAATATCATTTTATTGCTTATTATTTGTTTGTAGGGTCAAAATAGACGACTTTTTTTTTGTTTGTTTTCGTAGACGGCCTGTCAAAGTTACCTCGTTATGTCAAACACAATGTGTCAGGAACGCATTCTCTCGGTGGCCGCATTATAGTAACATGATAGAAGTGATTTTTTTTAATAATTTCTAGCCAGTGCCTAGATTTCGATCATTCCAATTGACACAACCAAAACGACACCACCGGTGGTGTCATATGGAATCTCCAGTCCATATGACACCATACAACCCACCAAAGTTGCTTAGTTGTTGATATGAAATAACTTAAAATAATGAATTGGAAGCTGTTTGTCAAAAACGCGTGTCTAGACATCACTAGGGTGGTGTCATATGGACAGGAGATTCCATATGACACCCCCGGTGGTGTCGTTTTGGTGGTGTCAAGTGGAATGATTGCTAGATTTGACAAAACAACACCTATTATAGTCTGGCCACCGAGAGATTGCGTTTGTGACACATGCCATTAGTGTTGGGGTAAAAAACAACATTGATAAATCATTTTTCAATCAACAGAAAAAAAACTTGCTTATCTTATTTATATTTTATTTATAATATAAAAATAGTTTTATGTTGTTACGAGTTAAAATCTAGGTAAAATAATAAAAAACAAAATCGAAACAGTATTGTTTTACTGTAGGATCGTAAATAATTAGATTAAAGACTAGTGGCCGCTCGCGACTCCGTTCGCGTAGAAGTCGGTTTCCCGTGGGAATGCGAAGTTTTCCCGCGGTAAAAAGGTCCCTTTATTCTTTCATACATATATTTTTGGTTCCTAGAACCGCTTTCGCAGCGCACGCAACGGAAGCCCTCAAGGATGAATAATTTTCCCCGTTTTTTTTCCCATTTTCCATTATTTCTTGGCTCCTAATAGTTGCAGCGTTATATAGCCTAAAGCCTGCCTCGATAAATGGTCTATCCAACACAAAAAGAATTTTTAAATTCGAACCAGTAGTTCCTGAGCTTCAGCTTTATAATATTAGTATAGATACTTGTATAACGTTAATTTTGAAGCTAAGCCCAAGGTCGAAAAGAACTAGCAAGAAAATCCAACTGCTGCCTTTTTACAAACGAAACTCAAAAGCATTGTATTGGCAATAATATGGTATAAGTCTCAGCACCCGATGACCGTACTGCAGAGCCAATTCATCTATTTCATATCGAACATTTGCCGATTTATTTTCTTTCACTAACCGCAATAGTTATGCTTCAAGCATATCCATATTTACGTCGATATCATGTTTTTATAACCAAGCTACTTATTCTGCTTTTTTATTAGAAATTGATTGATAACTTTAAAATTGACTGATATTTTTAGCACATCCCTACGAAAATATGATGTTGTTTACATTTTTAAAAATACATATTTTATCAGTAATTATTACCCTTACAGTAAGCCATCAGTTATAAAATTTAAAATCAGTGTGTTTTAATATCATTTTATTGCTTATTATTTGTTTGTAGGGTCAAAACAGACGACTTTTTTTTTGTTTGTTTTCGTAGACGGCCTTTCAAAGTTACCTCGTTATGTCAAACACAATGTGTCAGGAACGCATTCTCTCGGTGGCCGGACAATAATGCTATAACATAGTTAACTTGTGTAATATGTAAACATGAATTAACTTTATCAGTGTTAACTAGACTGTTTTTATTTATGCTTGTGATAGATAAATTTTAACTACAACGGTTTGTAATACCTATGTTTTGTATTGACTACAAAATGTTTGGTACTTAAACAATAAACTTATGTAAAGGTATTATTTGTGTTAAGACAAATTAGTGACAATGTACCTCAATTTTACTGAAGTTTGTTTGTTCCTGTTTTGAATAAAAAATATATAATGTATTGGGTTTTACTATTATATTATGTTTTTGTGCAGGTTCAGGAAGCCAGACGTGAAAGAAAAACACCTATCGCAATCCCTTTGAAACTTCGTTATACAGTTGTGAAGCCCTGAGCCTTATCGCGACATTTATTAACTTCAATTGGTATTTAACAGAAGGGTCTTTCGTAGTTACAGAACAGAATAAAACAGAAAACCAAATTATATTCATATCAGAAGCTTTTTATGATAATATAGTAGTAATTTCAGATAGGTAATTCGATCTTTAGTTATCAATAACGGTATAGAATTAATTTAATATCCGTAAGCAAGCTACAATAAAACAACAACTTTGAAAACAATACTTTGTATTTTGCAGTCTTCTGTACACTTTACAATTGGCCTCGATTCTATAAACACACACCAAACTTAAGTAAAAATATATCTGTCAACTTCTCATACTTGGTACCTATAAATAAAGGCTGCTTTGTTGGTCTCACAAAATTTTGTCCAATGCATTGTTAAAATGAACGCAATGAACCGAGGAGGTTTAAATTTGCCTGTGACGTGTCAAAATGAACCCGACGCTGTCTTATACTATAGCTAAGAAGTGATAGCAATATTAATAGTTAAGTTTAGTGAGTTTTGACGAAAATCGGCACCAATATCTCCGGAGTTTACATTTCAGACATTATTCTTATTGAAAATTGCTTCTTAGTCTAACCACCGCTTTCTAAATCTTAGTACTTGGTACTAGAAGTATTAACAATCATGATTTTTATATGGTATGTTATACATAAGTTGTTCTTAAATGTTACTCAACAACAAATGTTTTACATGAGACATTACCCATAGAAATAAAGAATAGGTTACACAATATCGTATAGAACTATTAGCCAAGTTTCGATGTTAACTTACACTTACTACATCAGCTTAAAGAAGTGGGAATCACAGCGCTATTAATTTAGAAACACTGATTTCGTTGGTTACTCTGACACATTTAAGTTTACATCTCTTATTTAAAAAAAAATAAGTAGAGAGAAGTTCGGTTGCGGTAGCCAATAAAATTTTATCAACCCACCAATCACTTACACAACTTCATTTTGAATAGTTAATTTTCAGGTTAATCAGGAAACTGTTTTTGAATTTACAATTACCAATGACATTTTGTGAGCCCTCGTAACCGTACTGTCACTACCAAAAGCGTTTCTTCTTCTAATTGAGTCAAGTGACTTGAGTACAAACTACTCAATTAAACCTCTCATATCCGAGCATCTACTTCAGTATGACTCGTTTCTCGATGTCCTCCATTTGCTTCTCGGTGTTGAGTTGCTGCAGCGTGAGCAGGGATACTCCGAGCTGGTCGTCGCGAGTGAAAGGTTGAGCCATCTGACGCAACCAGCGCTTACTGATCTGAAGTCATAGGAAAAAAGTGGTTAGTTTTTGAAGGACGTATATACTAATCATGCAGGTACCTCAGATACGATAAATAAATGAGAATCTATTACTTAAATTCGCGTTTTAAAACAGGAACAAGTTCTTAAGGCTTTTCAATTAAGTTTACTTTAGGTAAGAATTTGTAGGCTTGTAATTGAATAGACTTGCAACGCAAAAGGAGCAATGGTCGAGGAACATTAAAAGCAATTTACGACTATTCAACGCAGATTTAAAATAAACGAAATTACTATTACTTGAAACCTTTCAAATAAAACAAGTTGTTGAATATTAAATAAAAATCAATTTAGAGACGACAGCGTTACTACCAAAATTATTCACACAACGAAATCCTTAACCCAATGCTATTTTCATATTTTCTTCCTCATCAATTTTTTTTATTCCCCTTGGATAACTAGTAAATAAACCCACCTGTACAGCCTCCTCGGTGCTGAGGTTGCACAGCGAGTCCTTCAGGTGCTCCTGTATCCAGCGCGGCAGCTTGCTGCGCTTGTCCGCGCGGCTGTACCGCTTGTCCGCGAAGATCATTATGCCGTAGTCCGTCTTACCACTGGCGGGGACAATATTCATTAATGTGATTTTTTTTATCTATACTTCTATACTAATATTATAAAGAGGAAAACTTTGTTTGGTTGTGTCGAATAGGCTCAAAAACTACTGCACCGATTTGAAAAATTCTTTCACCGTTCGAAAGCTACATTTATCCACGAGTAACATAGGCTATATTTTATTTTGGAAAAAAGGGTTCCGTATGATATTTGGTTTTTCGGACACAAGGTGTAAAAAATCAACCAGAAAAGTTACTTTTGGAATAGAGGTAGTTCGACACCCAGGGAAGAAGGAAATACGATAATTTTACTGTGGGAAAAACCATTTAGTCGCGGGTGAAACCGCAGGGCGGAAAGCTAGTGTGCAAATAAAGTTTTGAAGGTTGTCTAGGAATTAAAATTTAGAATTAGGTATTTGTTTATTACTGCAAAAAGGAACAATATTTTTTCAAATATTTGTAACTATAGTTTTTTAATATAAAAATAAATTACTTTCAATTATTTCTAAAAAAAATCCTAATGCCTTGAAATAACATAATATAAGTATAATATGTTTCTCACCGCAGCGCTCGCCCCACACACTGCGCGGCGTGGCGCATCGCGTCGAACGTCAGGAAGTCGTTCTCGCGAATCTACACACACAACTATTCATTTATACTCATACTTATGTGGTGCACATTTTGAAGTTAATTAAAAAAAAATGATGATGAATACTTTAAAAATGTTAGCAGGTAATAACAATGTGTTATTGTTGTTAAGAAAGATTAAAAATAAAAAAAGGCTGGACAAATGTTGATCTAATACAAACATGAAGTATGTCGTAGAATATACAATGTATGGAACATCAATAGGTTGGGTTAGTTAGGTTACTTTTTTGATACCACCCAAAAAAGGAGTCCCACGTAGCGGTACTCCGTCGACTCATGATTGAAGCCAGTTTTTATATACATAGGTATAATTTTTTTTACAGTTTTCCATATAAAAAACACTTCTAACCGGCTAAAACTAGGTGTAGCCGCACTTCGGGTATTAGCCGTAACATACATAACACACCTATCACCTTGTTCAACCCTACAACCCACCTGGAACTGGTCCCTCAGATAGTCCAGCCGCGCCTTCAGTATCCGGCTCTGCGTGAACACGTACGGGATGCCGAACATGAGCACCGCGCGGCCGAGGTGGTGGTCGAAGTCCACGCCCTCCGAGACCTTCCCGCGCGCCACCGACAGGAGCACGGCGCCGCGGCCCGACTCACACGCCTGCAGGGAAGTAATGATGAACTAGAGCCATAAAGAGAACCGCGCCGCGGCTAGACTCACACGCCTGCAGGGAAGTAACGATGAAATAGAGCCATGGAGAGAACCGCGCCGCGACCTGACTCACACGCCTGGAGGGACAGGAATAAGGGACTTTTATAATAGGCATGATGACTGTGAATAAAATACACAAAAAATATGCTTTCGTCTCATGAAACGTAAATAAAATATTAAAAAACAATAAGTTATTATTATAATTAATACGAGATTAATTAATATTTAAATTAAAAAATACGACAGTCCGCCATGATATTCTGAACGCCAAATGACGTCACGTTAGAGTAAACAAGTGATCCTAACCTATGTTTTCTTTTACATCTCGTATGTTTTTCGGATTTTATTTACGATCTACCTGTTTTCAGAGTTCAGTTTTATTTCTTGAGCGTTTTGGTTTAATAACGTAACTCTTGGAATTTGGAAGAACGTTTGTTTTTGCACTGTGTTTACTCTAACGTGACATCACAATCGACGCCATGACACTTAGGAGCGTTTTGGATGGAATTCTTAAACATAAAATTTTAAATTCATTTTTTTCATATAAATCATGCTTTTTTTCCCGAAATATGATATTCTTTACAATAAGTATATATTTCTGAATATGATACAACAGTTTTTCAAAATCTGTCATCATGCCTATTAGAGGCTGGCAATATTATGTGAAAATGACAGGCGACCCACTCTTTTACAATCACGTTTGAGTACATTCTTGCGATGCACTCACTCTTTTCCCGGCATTCGAGCCGAGCGTGGGCATCCCAGACCATCGTTCACCACGATCGTTTTCAGGGATATAAAATATACTGTTTAAGAGAAAGTAACCAGTTATATAGTGGTTCAGGTTTTAAATTACCAAAGAAACGAGCTCACAAGCGTGATGGTGACCTCAAATATTGTGAAAAAGATAAAATACCCTCAACAAAAGAAAACAAACAACAACAAGGTTGTCAAAATCTGGATTAGGACTTGTAGACAAGACTTTAGTTTAGATATAGAAACACCTACGAATCGTGTGAAAAGTGGGTGCTGCTTGATTGTAGACAAAACTGAAGGTAAAATAGAGCTAACAATAATAGAATGCTCCGCAACCACTCTCACATGCCTGGTGGGAAAAGTAGTAAGTAAAAGAGCAGGCTTTGTATTTAAAATATAATTGTATATAGATTTTGCTAAATAAATATGTTATTGAATACTTGGTCATAAGTAAAACAGAGTAAAATAGAGTCAACAGCATCTTCAAATACAACAAGCGAGATTTTTTTAAACAAAGATTATCAAAAGAATAAAAGTATACCTTGATATAGTTGATGAGCGCGAAGCTGGTCTCGGCCGAGTCCTGTGTTTCTATGAACAGTAGCTTGTGACGCTGCAGGTTTGCCACTACTCCTGGATGTACAATGTTTAACAATAATATAATAATAATAAATAGCCTACATATGTCCCATAGGTGAGCACAGGCCTCCTTCTCGGATAGCGAGAGGGTTTGAGCCGTAATCCACCACGCTGGATCGGTGCGGGTTGGTGGATCACATGATGGATTATCATCCAATTATGTGGGTTTCCTCACGATGTTTTTCCCTCACCGTTAGTGCGTGATAAACATTTACATAATTTGAAAAAGACCAAATTAGTGGTACACCTTTGTGGGGATCGAACCCGGAACCTTCGGTATAGTAAACCGTTCCAGGGGGGCTACCGCGTAACTAGCGTCGATTTGAACTCGACGTCGACGCCTGTTTTCATAGGCTAGAGACCTGTCAGTGTTAACAATTTAGCCTATGAAAACAGGCGTCGACGTCGATTTCAAATTGACGCTAGTTACGCGGTAGCCCCCCTGTTGCCACTAGGCTACCACGCATGTTTAACAATATATATTAAATTAAGATGAGCAACTTATAACTGTCAAAACGAAATGAAAGTATATTTAACATACCCTGATCGTACCAAGCTCCGACCACGCTCTCTAGGTACATGTAGGACGTGAAGAAACACACCACGCCGTCCGGGACACACATCGATATCTACACATAACCATAATTAGTATACACGCTGTTAACTAAAACAGAAAATTTGATAAATATTGCAATTTTCAAAGGCATAAAAACAAAACATTGAATTTTGAAGTTTTTACAAAAACTTTATTAACGAATAACAATAAAACTCTATCATAATAGTTATAAAGGAGTACGCAAATAGAGAACGCCTTTTTTCCTTTTTTTTTATTCCAAATTTTAATATCTTCTTAATTTATACTTCTTTGTTACAATGCCATGTTCACATCCTTATAAATGTTTATGTCTGTCTGTATGTTCTGCTTTCACGTCCAAACGGCTGGACTTATTTTAATGAATCTTTGAATAGATATAATTCAAGTGCCTGGGATGAAAATAGTCTACTTTTTACCGCGGGAATACGTCTCATTCCCACGAGAAAAGTACTTCTATCGCAGTCGAAGTCGCAGGTACCTCGCAGTTTTTCCCACAATCCTATCTAATACTCTACCTCTAGCAGCAGTTGTCCGTAGTTCCTGACGACGGCGACGTCCTCTCTCGACTCGTACTTCGACGAGATGGCCACCTGGTCGCTGCCTTTAGATACTATCTATATGGGGATATCCGATTGTTACTAATATTATTAAGTAGCTCTCCCGGTACACCCAGTTATGCCATATTGGATGTCAAATTTATGAAAGATATGGGGGAGATAAGAGTGGTATTTTGGAAAATAAAATAGATTATTTTATGTTCTTCGCTTTTTTCTCTCCATAAGAACCTTCAAAAAAAGAAAACGGTTCAGTTAGCGCGACAACTGAATTGATTTGGATGAAACTTGATCTATGGATCGACTTTATTGACCTTTCCTACGAGTATAGGCTGCGGGTGAAATCGTAGAGTGGAAAGGTAAGATTATAAAAGGAAAAGTTTGTATGTTTTTACGGAAACTAGCCATAATGGTTCGTCGAATTAAGATTATATTATTTTCATAGATAGATTATAGCCTTGAATAACTTTCAGCTTATTTAAATTTAGTTAAATTAAAGGACTACATTTCCGGACTAAAATACTACTTACCCGTTTTTGTTGTATACTAACACTGTTTGTTGTATAATAATCGATAAATAAATAAATCTCCAGACTGACACACCAACTGTGTACTGTGTGGCCCTAAACTAAGCAAAGCTTGAACTATAGGTTTAGTAAAGGGAAGTTTCAACCTAGAATCAAGGATAAGGCAAGTGATAATCATAAAGAAGATTATCTCACCATCGGCAGCAGACAGGGCCGGGCGAGGGTCATGGTGAAGGAGCTCATCACCACGGGGCTGAAGTCCAGGATCTTGGGGTACATGTCCAGCGGGGACAGGGTGCCTGGTGTACACAAATATAAGGTGTTTGGCACTTGACAATAGACGATAAGATTTAAAATATCAAGATACTGAAAAAGTTAAAAAAACAACTAAAAAAAAAAAAAAAACAAGTAGGTACCTGATGTAATGATGACTGTTTGGAATCTTGAAAATATCGGCCGCATCGCGATCGACGAGTCCATACATCTAAAATTTACCAACATCCATCATTTTCACAATCCATATTGAAAATCCATAATTAAAAAAAAGTTTAAACTTACGTAAAATGCAATATCGGATTAGAAACCGTCGGCGTCTTATCATCGAACGGCTCAATTATTATTGTAAATCCTTTCGTATACGTCGATACTAGAGTAGCCAAATGTGTGATGAGTGTGAGAGATGCGAAATTCGACGGATCTGGTATCTCTAGAGTCCGCATTAAGGAGGAAAGTCGCGCGGCACAGAATCGAAGAGGCTTCCGTTCTATGCACACGCGGGATGCTATGTCTTTGAGGAAACCTGTGGGAAGATATATTACGTGAAGTGGTTTTTAGATGTTTTTTGCGATGATCAGAGAAACGGTTTGACAACTTGATAGAGTCCTGCAGTATTAATATAACAAGAGAGACGTCGTCGACTTTAAATACTATACTAAAGTTTGGTGTAAGTGCCAGTATTATGAAAAGGGCAGTTCTTTTCTATTTCTTGATAAGGTCGTTAAGTACTTTGATGATTGCTGTTCGTGTTAGTTATCTTGCCAAAAAAAGCTTATGTTACTGAGCTTTGATGATAAAAAATATTAAGTTCCTTTTGATAAAGTATTATATTGCGATTCAAATTCATATACTTAGCAATAATAAAAAGGTGTGTAGTGACCTGCTGGCGACTCCTGCACCACATGTTGTATGCGGAGCCTGGTTTTGATGTATTCTATGAACCGCTTCAAGAAACCCAGGAAATGCTCCGCGTTGCGAATGTTGCCCGGGACCACCTCTGTACCAATTGTAACATTTGTTTAGATTAGATAAGTTAAGATTATTTTAGCAAAAAAATCAAGTTTAAAGTCGTCTACACTACAAACTTGAATAGGGTATCTGTATATTGTATCTATAATTTGTTTTAATAAATATTTTGACACACGAAGCTATCGTCTATAGATGCACTCCCGTCGTCGACTCTACAGACAGACTATACATGTTTGGTCCTGGTGACAGTCATTACTCAGTAAACTATTAAGCTGTTAGAATAAGGGGGGCACTAGCACATTTTTATTGCCACATAACAATTATCTTAGCAGTTACACAATTTTTTGGTAAATTTTACGTGAAATTTTTGAAGTATCAAGTAAGTGGAAACCTCTTTCCCACAGTAAAACCTATTCACTCTTAAATCCGCAATTGGAAAGTTAGTGTTATCCCATGTAAATTGTTTTATTTTTTTGAACTTTTGTTTTGTTTAAGATTATTTTAAATATGTTATTTTTTGTTTTATTTTTACTCTTTATTGTCTATATTTTATTGTAAACCACACTTTTGGGGGCTAGAGCGAGTCACGCCCGACACAAGTATTTCATTACTTACTGGGCTGTCTTAATATTATGTAACATTGTAAAACTGGAAATAAAAACCTTTTTATTTATTTTTATTTTATATTACCGTGCAGCACTTCGTCGGGCAGCACGGGGTTGGCGAGGATGAGGTCGGTGTCCCTCTGCGCCGCCGCGGCCTGGAGGCCTGACACCAGCGCGCTGTACTCCTCGGAGAGGCGGGACGAGTCCTCCGTCCTGATCCTGGGGGTAGCGCATGGCTTGAAGATAGTAAGTGGAGGAGTTTCGGATGTAAAGTAGGTTTTCTTGACGCAATAGTCTCAGCCTCGAGAGCGCAGTACATAATATTGATTATCATTATCATTATCATCATTATCATTATCATTATCATTATCATCATTACATAGTATAAATCCAAGTCGCTAATTCTGTCTGTTTGTATGTTGGTCTGCTATCTCCTCCTAAACCACACAATGGATTTAAATGCGGTTTTCGCCATCTTTTAAGGAATTTATCAATTTAAATTTGTAAATAAAGAACATTCTAAAAAGGTGTTTTTAAGTAAGCCAAAATTCAACGCATCGTGAACAAGTCGCGCAAAATAACAAAATTGCGAAGCGTGGGCGGGTCGCTAGTACAGTTATAAATTGAATATGATGATAAAAAGATTGAATTTGATTGATTTGAATAGCGATGATAAAAAGTTAAAATAAAATCATTAAAATTGAAATTTATTATAGGAAAAGGATAATAAAAAATATCAACAAAAAGCTTAAGGTCCCCTGTAAAGTACTGGACAGTTCCCTCAAACAAGTAAAAGTAATTTTTAAACATTAAATTCATCATATAAAACACTAAATTTGTTTGGTTGTCTGGCAGAAATCGCTGCTAGAGATAAGACCGCCTTTTGCTATATTCCTATGCTTTATTGTAATTGTTTTATATTTTTATGTGTGCAATAAAGAATTCATCTATCTATCTAAATTCACATAAAGGCACCTGCACTCACTGAGCGACAGTCTTCTCTAGTTGTTGCAGCGCACTGCTCCCTCTGTCTATGGTCCTCCGAGTAACCTTCACGCTCAGCGAGTCTATACACACATTGTCTATGTTATGGGCCTCGTCAAATACTACTACAGCTTCACGGTTCAACTCTTTAGAGACCACTTCAGCTATCTTCGGATCTAATAGGTAGTGGTAGGAGTATACCACAATCTCAGCGTGGATTATCTGAAAATAAGAATGAATTGTGAAATTTACCAATCAATGGTTCTAAAGATTTGTAGGTGTAAAAAACATTTAGCAGCAACTCTGCAAATTTTACTGGTATGTATTAATAAAGACTTTTTTTAGTCATAATCAAAGTTGCCTGTTTCTTACTTTAAAAAAAAAAAAGATTAAGGCTGAACTATGATAAAATTGTGTGCAAAAGTTAACATTTATCCATTTTAACTTACTGCAAATCTTGACAAGAAGTAAGGACACCAGTTCCGGTCAGCTCCGTACTGCTTGAGGTCATCCATTGTGTATACACCATATGGCAGCATTGACTCTTTACCTTCTCTGTTAAAACCTTCATAAAACTGACCTAAAATTTATTTAATATTTTCAATATTCTAGAAGCTTTAAAAAATGTTTAACAGTAGAGATTTGAAAAGAAATATGTGTTGTAGGATTCTTAAATAGTAAGCTATCTGTTACATAGTAAGCTATCTGTTAGAGTTCCGCTGTATTTCATATTTGTTAGCAATAGAATTAACTACAAAGCCAATAGTTTTAAACTTACAAATAGGTACTTCCGTGTCTGTTTCATGTTTCTCTCGTATGTAACTGGCTGTAAGAGCATGACATTTACCATCCACTAACTTGCCTTCTCTTTCTTTGGATACCTAAAAATTCATAAATAATTAATGCTACAAAAATAGAACTATACTAAATTTCGTTTAAAAAGACATCTATTTAATTGATAGTGGAATGCAGATCTAGTATATTATTGTACTTACATCAGGATGGATGCATAGATTCTTCCTTGAACTAAGCACAAGCCCAGTGAGATTTGGCTTCTCTCCTTGACACTTTTCATAATATTTCATCAGATTTTTTAGTTCCTCAAGAACTTTTTCTATTTCAGGCAGTGTCCGTGAGCAGTATATGAGCTTTCTAGAAAATATTTTCTCTTTAAACATGAACATTTACTTTGTAGAACTTGAAATTAAACTCATTTTAACGAGTTTTACGTGTTTATTTTATTATTTTTGATAATAAATGATAAATAAAATGAAAAAAATGAGTTTAATTTCAAGTTATAATAATCGCGTAAATCTAAGAAGTTATATTTACTTTGTAGAGTTAAACATTTCATTGGAAATATGAAGTACCTGACATGATGAGGATGGTGTATCATATACGCGACTATGAGAGAAAGTAGTGAGATGGTTTTACCAGTTCCTGAAGGCATTTCTAGCAAACCATGGCCCTAAAACAAAAGTAAGGTTAAGATAAATTCTGTTTGTTTACAAATATAAACATAACCTCAAACAAGTTCCAGTTTACTATCATACACAAAAAATATATACATTTGTATACCTTAGCATCCAGTGCCCTCTTCAATTCTAACATGTAGGCATATTGTTCGGGATAAATATAATCGTAAGGGAAATAAACTAACAATCCATCGACAGTGAGCCTGAAAGAGTAAATTTACATTGAATAGCTATGATTATATGTAAAATTTATTGCAAAGTTATCGAGGACAATGAAACACTCACTTCATAACTAATTACAAGTTAGCAATATACACAAATAACGGTTTAACACCACTAAATGTAACAAAATAACAAACAAACGCCTGCTATGTTACCGTGACCAAACAATGACTAAAGAAATAAATAGAGTATAGACATGACACGCCTATAAAATAAAATTAAAATATCCCAAACTTTTCTCATTAACTATTCCGGAAAATAAAATGGTAGCGGCATATTGATTTAAAATATAAACCAAAGAAAATTGGCAGAATAACACACAGGATACTTTTTACCGCGGGAAAACATCTCATTCCCACGGGAAACCGACTTCCACGCGAACGGAGTCGCGGGCGGCCACTAGTATTATAATATAACGATATACGAGTGAAATTTGTATGATATTGGCCTACCTGTAAAAATCTGAAGCAATCTAACAAGTATTAAATCTTTAACAAGGATATTTATATTAACTTAAACAATTGATGAAAAATGAACCTTTGTGTTTACCCTTGTTTGTCTGTTTTTCTTTTTGTATTATCTTTTTCTTATTGTGTAAATGCATAAATTATACCTATATAAATAAATAAATGATGGTGCGGTCTAGTAAGGCAGAAAAAATAAAGATTTTTTTTATTTGTAATATCATATTTTAGGTACACATATTAAACGTTTACTATGGAACACTTAAAAATAGGTTTATCTTATATATAAAATTCTCGTGTCATAATGTTCGTTCCCGTATTTCTCTAAAACGGCTTGACCGATTCTCATGAAATTTGTGAGCATATTGAGTAGGTCTGAGAATCGGCCAACATGTATTTTTCATACCCCTAACTAAGTGATATGGGTTGCCGCCCCCTAACATTTTTTTAAGTATGGCAAAACAACGTTTGCGGGGTCAAGCTAGTCTAAAATTAAATTTAATTATTACTAACTTAGCGATAATTTCTGATGAAAACGGATAAGTAGGTACCTAGTAATTAAGGTCCGACCAACCTAGTGGAAATATTTTAAACGAAATTTAAGTCTGAAACTAGTATTAAAAAAGCGTTAAGTCGTTTTTTATAATGCAAAGCAAAGAAAAATAAATAAAACTATTATCTAGCTTGACAAGTTTAAATAATCATCTGAGTGTCACTCTAGCTCTATATTACGACCATAAGATTGCCTGCATGCCGCATTGCCGCAGTCACGGCACCAACATGTTTAGACTACTAGTCATAGTAGATACTATACTAGTCAGTCACTAGTGCACAGTGCACAGTACATTTAGAGAAATAAGGTATAGAATAATCACGATATAAATTCCAACATTTTTATTGCAAGGCTTTTCTTATAAAAAAAAAATAAGAATTGTCTAGCAATAAAAACATTCTATGTAGGTAGGTCCATACGGAACAGTCCTCACTCAAAGAGTTCCTTATTTGGAGCGATAACGTAACGACTCGATAGCGAGTGGGACTGTGGCGCGAGCATGGAACTTTTGTCGATCGCATATTTGACATTTTTCATTAAAAAATTGACTAGTAGGTACCTATCTACATTTATCGCTATTGTAACCATGAAACTTTCTTTGTTAAGTCATTGTTACCGTTAACAAAATTTTATTGGTAATTTTAGTATTTTTTATTTTCAGCCGTGTTATTTTTGTTGTGCTTCTTTGGTACTTACAACTTACCTTTCTACGAAACATCTAGCTTTTGTGCTCCGCTACGTGTTTTAATTATTGTTTTTTTACAGCCAATTTAAATCGCTGTTAGATTTTCGAAGAATTATAAGGTACCCAATTAATATACCTAAGAGCTTACCTAACTATTTAAAACTTACCTAATACCTATACTTAACGATGTTTATATCAAAATGGTTCTGTATCACACAGCATGTAGGTATATTGTTATAATGTGACTTTTGAACTCTGATAACTCTTATAGTTAAGAAAGTAATTCACTATACTTACTTATTCTAACTTTCCGCCCGCAGCTTCGCTTAAGTTAGTTCTCTTCTCGTCTTGATTAACATTAGTTTATTGTTAATTAATTATTAAACTCGAAATATGAATCTAACTTATAGTGAAGTGGCTGACTGACTGCATCGAAATTCGTTACATTACATGGTTAAGGGCGACTTATCGGAAACATACAAACAGACACTTATAGCTACTTTACTTTACTTACTAGATTAACAATCATACATTAAGTTTTGAAATGTAGGTATAGCTAGATGTTTAATTAATCGACAGTCTGTCAAGTTATATTTGTACATATACACGATGGTTAAAGTGGCAGTGCTCGGAGCAGGAATAAACGGTCTCACTGCAGCTGTAAGAATCAAGGAAAAGTACAGGTGTTTTGATGTAAGTCAAAAAATATTTATTTCACTGTAGAGAAACGTTTTTTATTCATTATGAAAGTCATATTATTTCAAACTTCCGAAATTTTTTGAAATAATTTTTATTTTCCTTATTTACAAACTTGGTTATTACGTAAAAGTTGGTAGTACGAAGTAGGTACCTATCAAGCGCAGGCTTAGATACCTGCAGCGTAGAAATTTTGAATTGAGAGTTGAGGTTTAGTCATAGTTACTTTCTTTACTGTAGGCACCAATACATTTAAAATATTTTTAAAACTTAAATCTATTTGAGGTGGTACGAAGTTCACCGGGTTATAGATAGATAGATTAACTCTTTATTGCTCACACATATTAGAGAAGTACAAAGATCGTCTTAAACTAGTGTGGGCAAAGGCGGTCTTATCGCTGAAAGCGATCTCTTCCAGACAACCTTTGTGTTGATGGAGACATAAAACTAAGAATAATTAAAAGATAGTGTGCCATTTCGGAAAAATGCTTCAATTAACATATCATACTAGAAAAATATATACATACATGTATATACATATATACAAATGATAAACTTACATAAAATATATACACAATACAGATATAAACATACATATACATAAACATACATACATATTATCACATAAATACCTACCACAATTACCAATACATTGTTACAACCTAAGGATTATTGAAGAGATGTTCTTTCAGTTTGACTGAGAATATGTTTACCGATTTAGAGCATCGAATGTGCGAAGGCAGTTTGTTCCATAAACAGGCAGCCTTGATGGTAAAAGACTCGTGGAAGTACTCTGATCGACAAAGTGGGATGTCCAGCGTGTTATCAGCATCAGACCTCAGCTCGCGGTTGTGTCCTGCTCCTAAAAACCTAAATCGGTTCTTCAGGTAGCCGGGAGTGCGTGGATCGTATAGGACCTTATACAGAAGAGTAAGAATATGCTCCACTCGACGCAGCCTGATGGGCAGCCACTTAAGCTCACGCCTAAATTCCGATACATGGTCGAACTTGCGCAAACCATAGATAAACCTAATACAAAGGTTTTGAAGTCGTTGAAGTTTGCTTAGAAGATCCTCGTTAAGATCTATGAGGCAGACATCAGCATAATCTAAAATAGGCAGAAGGAGAGATTGTGCTAGTTCAACTTTCGTTTTAAAAGGAAGTAAGTTTTTCCATCTTCTGAGGGATCCAGCGGCTGCATATAAGCGTCGGCTAACTTCCGTGATATGAGGAGACCAGGAAAACGTAGGATCGAACACGACACCCAGATTTTTGACCATGTTTCTGATAGGTAATGCAACATCGTTTAGCGTGATGGGTGGAAAAGTTAATAAAGAAAGCTTGGCGATCTGCTTTTTACCACCAATTATAATAGCCTGCGATTTGTCTGGATTGATAGTCAGTCCGTATGATTGACTCCATGCGGAAATATTTGCAAGATCCTCATTTATCCTAGCAACCAAGACATCAATTTCATCAACCGAGGCCTGAGAGTAAATTTGAAGGTCATCAGCGTAAAGATGATACTGGCATTTAAGTAGAGGTGTCACAAAATTAATAAATATAGAAAAAAGGAGGGGGGATAAGACCCCACCCTGTGGTACTCCAGCAATAACATCACAGAACCCAGAAATCCTTTCACCCACCCGAATACACTGCTGTCTCCCAACCAGGTAGTTACGGAACCATGGAATCTCCTTTCCAGACCCAAAAACTTTTTTCAGCATTGCTAGTAGTATATCACTATCTACCGCGTTAAAAGCGTTGCTAAAATCGAGGAGTACCATAGCGGTCACTTGTTGGTTTTCCATACCTGATCTAATATCATCAGACACGTTAACTAAAGCGGTTGTAGTGCTATGACCTTGGCAGAATCCTGATTGGAAGGGACTTAATATATTTGCGGAGTTGATAAAAACGGAGACTTGGTGGCTAACTAAACGTTCTAATACTTTAGATAAAAAGGTAAGTATAGAAATGGGCCTAAACTGTGAAGGGTTGGAAGGATTTGATGTCTTAGGGATAGGGATAACAAGGGCTTTACGCCAACAACTAGGAAACGTACCAGTGCTGAGAGAAAAGTTGAAGATGTGACAGATGACAGGTAAAAGGATTTCCGAAGCAAATGTGATCATATAACTGCTAATACCGTCAACTCCCTCCGCATTTGATTTAATGGCCTTGATGTTTTGCACGATATCAGTCTCAGAAACGGATCTAAATGAAAATGTGGGTCCTTGTGTATTATAGGCACTAGCAAGAGATTGCAAAGTGGCTTGTTTCAAGGCAGCTGGAATAGGAGAAATCTGAGTAAAGTGACGGTTTAATGAATCAAGCTCAATTGAAGGTGAAAGGGAAGGTTTGATTTTACCGATACCTATGGAGTTAAGAAACGACCACACCTTAGCAGGACTACCATTTGCAACAGAGCTGTGTATATGCCGACGCTGCGCATCTCTGCACATTCTGCTGCAGCGATTGCGTAACTCTTTATAGCGTCTGTGGTTATCATCTGAGGGATTCTTCTTAAATTTAGCCTTTGCAGTATTACGCTTAGACATCATAATTTTAATATTATCTGTAAGTCACGGAGCTGGAAGATGTTTAAGCCGAACTGGGCGAAGTGGAGCGTGTGAGTCATAAAGCTGAATTAGTTCAGCATTAAAAATCTCCAGCTTTTCGTCAATTGAAGGCGCAGAATAAACTGCGTCCCATTTGGCACCACTAAGATCAGCTAAAAACTTTGTTTTGTCTATATCATTAAAATTACGTTTTAATATAATACGTGTCTTCGGCTTAGGAAATCTAATTTTGTAAGAGATAAAAATTAGGTCATGGTACGAGAAGGCGTCAGCAGGAAATTGTCCATGAGCACTAACATGATCACCAGATGAGACTAGGCCGAGGTCAAGTAGTGATGGTTGTCGGTTAGGAAAGTGATGTGTGGTATTAGAGGGTAGAATGTTAAGATTAACTGAATTAACGATAGATCGAAGTCGGGAGGAGTGTGAGTCGTTTTTTAGGAGGCAGGTGTTGAAATCTCCCATTATAATAGTGTGATCAACTGTTGGAACCAAAGCCTCCACCACCGTCTCAAAGGTATCGTAATAATTAATGTCACGATCAGGGTTATAGAAAACGCCTAGCAAAACTTTTCTATAACCAAACGGGATTTCAATAAAAAGGTGCTCAGAGGATTTACTATATAATGAGGGCGATTGGCTTACAATATTAAAGGATAAGTGATTTCTAAGATATATCGCAACTCCACCACCACCTTTGCCGGTTCTATCATTCCGTATCAAATTAAATCCAGGTAATGAATAAGAGGTTGAGGAAAGACATGGTTTCAAGAAGGTTTCAGATACCAGGATTGCGTGTAGATGCGAGTTATTAGAGAACGAGGCTATGAAATCAGCATAATGCGCAGGTATGCTTTGCGCATTTATATGAACAACATTAAAATTTTTGGGGAATTCTGAAAATTTGGAAATAAGCAGCGAGTCTAAAGATTGTGAAGTAGTACTGAGAAAACTGTCATCGTCGGATGATGACAAAGAGAAGAATTCTGAAACATTATCTGAGATATCATCATCATCGCTTGTATATTGCAACATCAAATATTAGATTGATATAGTAGGTAAGTATATAAAAAATAATAATAATATCTATATATAAATAATAAACTAAGCAATACGTAGGTATGTATTTCTATAATAAAATAAAAATAAATAAAATATAATACAATGTAATTAAATCACACTCGCCAGCAGTGCTTAATTCTATGACTTTAAGCAATATTACTTACTTAAGTACCTACTAAAAGTTTACATACACTTTATATACCTTAAAGAGAAAACACACATTTAAAAAACAAAAAAATATATAGTTACAGTCATACAGTCAGGGCCATATCGGGTTTTTTAAATAGCTTAAGTACGTATGTAGGTACGTACTAAACAAATGAAATGTACCTGTAAACTACTACAGTTCATAAGTGAAAAATACAATAGGTATATAGAAAAAAAAAGATGCAATAATATCAATTAGCTGTTCACCGACGGTGTCGGTCGAACGAGTCGAGTCGAGTAAGCAGTCAGTATGAGATAAGATAGATAGCCTCGCAGGCGCAGGGCCGGTTTTAGCACTACTAGCGCCCTGGGCGAGATTTCTTCGGCGCCCCCCCCTAACTGCATTTCAATTGCATACGAAAAAAGACAATGGGTACAATAAAAAAACCATCTATGAAAAAAAACATGTATTGAAAAAACTAATAAAATTTAACTTTTCTAGCCTTTCTATCGGCGAACTCTTTTATAAGACATTCAAAATCAATGTTTTCGGCAATTTCATTTTCGATTGACAAAGTTGCTAAGTTTGTCAATCTAGATTGAGAGATTGACGATCGCAGATACGTTTTAATAAATAGAATAATTGTTTTAAGAGCGTCCACTTAGGTATGTCAAGCAAGAAGACAAAAATAGTTTTCTGCTTCGTCAAAAATTATAAAGAGATAGATCTCGGGAATCCCCGACCGTAAAGAAACACATAGATTTTTTATCGTTGGGTTCCCAAAAAATTAAACCGATTGAACACTACGTTTCATTATAGTGCTGCCAACTTAACAATATTACTTACCAAATTTTAGGGAAAATTACAAAGAGTCTGCGAAAAAAGACAAGTAACTAGATTGTATTTTTTTATGGTTAAGAATGACTGTTACCAAGTATTAAAAAAATATTAAATTGAAATGTAATCTTCATCATCATCATCATAGCGGCCTTTTGGTGATCCAGTCTTGGATATAGGCCTCTTCCCTCTTCTTCCATTCTTGGCGATCTTGCGCCCGACTCATCCAGTCTCGACCTCCGTGCCGTCGAATATCGTCCACCCAACGCTGTGGTGGTCTTCCACGCCCTCTGGTGTCCGCTCTTGGCCTCCATTCCAGAACTCGTCTTGTCCAGCGACTCACAGGCATCCTTGCAATATGTCCTGCCCACGCCCACTTTTTTCTTGCTATGACATCCATGACGTCTCTAACTTTGGTCTTATTTCGGATCCAGTCGTTGCGCTTCCGGTCCCGCAAGGTGATTCCGAGTATAGTTCTCTCCATACCTCTCTGAGCGACACGAAATTTTTCCGCTGACTTTTGAGTGAGAGTCATGGTTTCTGTACCGTAGGTGAGCACGGGCATGACACATTGTTCGAATAGCTTTCCCTTAAGATTCAGGGGTATTTTGCTTAGGAAAATTTGCTTTGTTGGCGCCAAATGCCGCCCACGCCTGTGCTATCCGTCGCTCTACCTCTGCTTTCTGATTCTCAAAGCCTAACGTAACCTTATGTCCCAAATATATGTACCCTTTCTACTGGAAGCTGTTAGTTTGTAGCTTCTGGAATATTGGTCATAATTTTGGTTTTCCTGGTATTCATTTTAAGGCCGGTCCTGGCTGATTCCACCCTTAAATCCTCTAGCATTGCCAACATATCTTCAACGCTCTCTGAGACCAGAACCAGGTCGTCAGCAAACTTCAGGTTGGTAAGTCGCTCACCATTAACTATCAGCCCTCTACCAGTCCACCGCATCTGTTGAAATATGCATTCTAGTGCTAGGGTAAAGAGCTTAGGTGATATTGTGTCTCCTTGTTCAGACAAGTTCTCTCGAGGTTGAATTTGTCGGTTTTCTTATCCAGAGAGACACATGCGGTAGCATTCCGGTGAAGATTTCTAAGAATCTGTATGTACCTTTCATCGATACAGCATTTGGCTAGGGCTTGTTCTATGAACCACCATTCTATAGAGTCAAACGCTTTTTCGTAATCTATAAATGCTAGAATGAGTGGTTTCCTGTACTCGTTACATTTTTCAATGATTGTTTTGAGAGTTTGCAGATGGTCATTGGTGCTAAAGCCGGAACGGAACCCTGCCTGTTCTCTGGATTGGAAGAATTCCAATTTCCTATTCAATCTGTTCACTAGTACTCGAGAGAACAGCTTGTAGACATGTGACAGTAGGCTGATGGGTCTGTAATTTTCCAGTTTCTTTATATCCCCTTTTTTATGGATAAGGGTGATTACTGCGTTGTGCCATGATGCGGGTACTCTGGTTTCCATGATGCACTTTGTAAACAAGATTGCCATTGCATCCCAAAGCACTTTGTTGTTGGACTTGATCATTTCTGGCAGTACGCCATCTTCCCCTGGGGCTCTTCAGTTTTTAAGTTGCCGTATAGCTTACATAATTTCTTCTGGAATTATATCAGGAATTTCCTCAGAGCCTACATTTTGGATGGTTTGTCGGGTTTGCATTTGAATAGGCGGTATATCACTCCGTGGTGTTTTGCTCTTATATAGAGTTTCGTAGAAATTCTGAACTATTGTAAGTAGCTGTTCCTTGTTTGTGATTACTTCGCCATCGTTAATCAGAAGTTTAAAGATATGTTTTCTGCTATCGTTGAGCTTCAGCCTTAGAACTCTTTGGCTGCTGTTCTTTTCCAAGGCCTCTTGTATGAGACGTGTGTTGTAGTCCATTAGGTCCCTTCGAGTATGAGCACGGATTTGTTTTTGCAGGTTCTTATACTCTTGGCTATCCACAAGTCCTCTGCTGAAATGTAATAGTAAACTTCTTCTTTAATATGGGGAATTCTTATTTTAATATTTTTTTATAATGAATTTAAAAACTTGTGAGTTGATATTCGAACAGATCAGAGTATAATAACGTAGAGAAGGAAACGCCTGTGAATCAGAAAAAGGCGCCGGATGAAAAGGGGCTCCGCGGCCTGCGGCCTGCGGCGCCCCTTTTCGTCCGGCGCCCCTGGGCGGTCGCCCAACCGCGCCCTACCCTAACGCCGGTACTGCGCAGGCGCATAGTTAGTGCCGGGACCGCGCAGTGAACAATATATAATTTTTAACTGTAAACAATAACTAAGTACGCTAAAAAACCTATTTATCAAACGTGTATATTACTAAAAGTTTAACAACTATGTCGTAAAATATTAAATCGAGTGAAGCTTAATAAACTGAACTACTTAAAGTGGCATTTAAACTAGGGCACTGAACTCAGTCATTGTTTCGACTTTGGACCTTCTGCCATCAGCTGTCTTGATGTGAATGACGCCGTCCTGGGTCCAGCAGTTGGTTATACCAAACTTTTCTCTGGCAGCCATGAAGACGTCGTGACGAGGTTTTGTTAAAAACTCCGACAAAGTGATTTTGGAGCCCTTTAATGCAGCCTTACTTTTCCATACGGCGTTACGCACTGAACAGTCTAGGTTGGTCATTACCTTGGCGCATATATCCTCACCAGGTTGTTCAGGCACACCATGCACGAGTAGCATATTCCTTCGGAAACGCATTTCAATGCGATCTATGCCATTGCGCAGCAAATCAACCTCGGCGCGAAGCAACGCGAGTCCATTGCAGACGAAGGATTTGAAGGACTGGAACTCTGTGTTGAGTGCAGCAATGGTATTGGGATTTTTACGCGACGTGGAAGCCTGCATTAGCTCAGCCTGGAACTCAGCCATCTTCGTCTCGAATAGTTTCGACATGTTGAGCATATTCTCTTCAAGTTGTGAGTGATTAGTGGTCATGGTGTTTTGCATTAGGAGAACTTAACGGAGAAAAACCACTGCAGGCGAGTAACACTATTTACATATCACAGCACTGCATATAATTTAAAAGTAAATAACTGTATTTTATATATTTAATTGTATAAAATAAACAGAGCTAAATATTTAGGTGTCTGTTTGGCAACTACCCGAAACTTTTTGGTTATCTAGTCTAGTATAAAGTATATAGGTAAATGTTAACTACTGTGATGCAGGTTGTGCTAATATCGAACGAGTTCAGTCCGAACACCACAGCAGATGGATCAGGAGGGCTCTGGCACCCGTATCTATGTGGGAACACACCGCAAACATTACTTACGTAAGTATTGAACACTTAAACCTTTATTATAATAAAAATAGAAAGAGCACTTGGCTAAGATTAGCCGTTAATACGCATTCTACAAACGTAGGCGATGGGGAGGAGAAACCTACAAGTTCCTGCATCAACTATGGCGACAAGAAGGCTGCAACATATCCATGATGACAATGCACAGCCTGAGAACCAAGCATGAGGAACATGCCACGCCGGCTTGGGCGCAAGACGTATTTGAATATAAGGAGTTGGGCCCTAAAGACTTGCAAGATTTGGGTCAAATTTATGGAATCCAGCCCGAGTAAGACTAAAAACCTTGTTTGTTTACCTACATAAAGTTGTAAGGGGAAAAAGGAGTCTCTCATACCTGTTTTAATGTAAAATTTTCAGATACGGCTACTCATTTATGAGTTTTGTTGTGCATTCGACATCCATGTTGACGTATCTCCAGCGTCGGTTTCTACAAGATGGAGGCAGTCTGAAGACGGCTACTATCAAATCTTTAGACGATACGATCCTGGATGTTTATGACGTGATTGTGAATTGTACAGGACTCGCGGCAAGGACCATCGTGCCTGATAGCAGGGTTTTTCCTATTAGGGGACAGATACACAAGGTATTACGAGTAGTTAGGTACCTACCTACTTTGTTGTGGGTATTTTCTTCCTCGTTTTTTGTTTGGGAGATTCTAAATATGTATGATATATTTTTAAGGTGAAAGCGCCGTGGCTATCGGTGTGTGTTATGGTTGATGATTTGTACATTATTCCCAAGTAAGTCAAATTATATAGATGCAAGAAAATATTCTAGAATACCACGATTAGGTAATACTTGGTATATTAATGTTAAGTCTGTTAATACAAACATAACTTAGTTTCTCCTCATATTCAAGAAGTTGGGTCTATGTAGGATAGTCGTCTGATATAATTAACTTATTTGTGTATTTTAAAGTAAAGTGTTTGTTTGTTTATATCCGAAGTGCAATCAACTGCGTGTTGGGAGGAACGCATCAGGTGGATAGTTACAATACTAATATTGACCAAAATGATATGGCTAGAATCATGAAGGGATGCCAGCAGTTGATACCAGCTTTAAAGGTACCATATGTTAATAAATAGCAAAGAAAATGATTATACCTTTATAAACTTGGTAGCAGTTATGAGATTTATAGCTAGAAACCTACAGTTTTAGTTATTTTTTTCCCAGAATGCAGAAATCATAGAGAACTGGGTCGGTCTACGGCCAGGACGTGACGTAGTTAGACTCGAGCCGGAAATACGTCACGGGAAACTTTACATCCACAATTACGGGCATGGTATGATATACCTAACGCAACCCTAATACTAATATTATAAATTAGTACATAGCCCGCAGCTTCGCATGCCCATGATAACACACAAATGCAAATTACCTGAGCTAAATCGATTCATTATTTTTAAATTAACAATAGGCAAAACTTAGCTGCGAGCAATGTACTAGTAACTAATATAGGGTATTTAGTAGTATCGTAAATCTTGCATAAGCAATCCATGTCAAAATAGCATATGCCTTGATGTCGTTAACCTTACGATAATCAAACGATCGAATAAATTAGCAACAGCTAATTGACGACAGCGATTACTGTTTTATCTTCCCTAGGGGCAATTAGTATTAAGAACGAAAACATACCGTTGTTGTTACCAGCTTCAATCTTATTATAAACAGATAAAATATTGTGTTTGTGATAATCTTTGAAACTACAGAAAAATAAACTATTCCACCAATAAGAAGCTATAAAGGAGCATCATAACAACTTTTACTCAGTCTATTTCTATGACCACGCGAGTGAAGCTACGGGCGAAAAGCTAGTTTATTACAATATCTAGTCCAAAGTTATTAGTGGTAAGTAGCCATTTTACTAATCAGTGACCATATCCTAGGTGGCAGCGGACTGACTCTGTTCTGGGGTTGCGGCTCGGACGTGCTGCGTATATTCGACGAACACATCGACGCGGTACACGGAAAGAATAAAGGGAAACAAAACAAAACTGCCAAAGTATAAAATAATGTATTTTCCTCTACAAAATATGTATCACAAAATGTAACAAATATATAGTTGATATTGCAAGTTTCATTCAGATTACTTAATTGTATACAAAAGTTAAGTATATAAAAGAGTTTTATTGTTTTATTATAAGAACTTCCACGTTTAACGAGAAGTTACTAGGTAGGTACTTATAACTATTTTTGTTTACAGATTGTATCGTAAACATCTGTTCTTCGCTGCACTCGTATAGGAATGTTACTTCTTACTTCTTCAACTATTTTCATATCTGAAAATAAAAAATACTTTACCAACTACTTACATTCAATACAAAAATAAAAAACCGACCAAGTGCGAGTCGGACTCGCGCACGAAGGGTTCCGTACTATCATTTTATACCTGTTTATTAAGATCGAGTAAAAATAGCTTAAAAATTACGTTTGATGTATAGGATAGGAGCCCCCCTTTAATATTTACTTTATTGTTATTTAATTATTTATTTTGACAGGTAATATACAAGTAAACATTCTGTGAAAATTTGAAGCGTCTACCTGTTACCGTTTTTAATATTGAGCCAAAAAATACGAAAAAATACGTTTATTGTATTGGGACCCCCCTTCATATTAGTATTTGTTGTTATAGTGGCAATGGAAATTTATCATTTGTGAAAATTTCAGCTTTCTAGCTATCATGGTTTATGAGATACAGACAGACAGACAGACAGCGGAAGCTTAGTGATAGGGTCCCGTTTTACCCTTTGGGTACGGAACCCTAAAAACGAGCTCAGTGCGCGTCGGACTCACGCACGAAGGGCTAGGTTAGATTACGTAGGTACTATTATTACGTAGGTAACAAAAATTGCAAAATAATACGTTTGTTGTATGGGTGTAATGTTTAAGGGGACATTTATTTTATTTTGATTTTAGTATTTGTTGTCATAGAAGCAACAGAAATGTCTGTGATCGGTTCATGAAATTAGTCCAGTGAGACCGACAGATGGACGGACGGACAGCGTAGCTTGAGTAATAGAGTCTCGTATTTACCTTTTAGGTACGGAACTCTTAAAATCAAACCTCAAATGCAATGCTGATGTATAGTTCAGTGCAATAGTGGACTGCCAGTAGTGATACTATAGTGGCTTTACACAGTATTCTCTAACGGCCAAAACCAATATTCTGCTATAGTTAAAACCTTGGTAATTGGAAACTGCTAGGTTTATTTTTTGTGACGTGTTTCTGTCATTTCCATATCAACAGCTACCTACCATAGTTTATTGTGACGCAAAAACATGGATAATAGTTACCATAGTGGCACAAATAACAAGGCATCAAAGGTTAGTAGAATATTGGTTTCGGCCGTAAATGGGTATTCTAGTTTCATCGAAATGTCTTTTGGCAAAGTAACTCCCGACTCCATCAATATATACCGCACCTATATCAGCGACGATGGTCCCCGGCCGGTGCTCCAGCTGTTCCACGACGTGCCCCCACGGGTTCACCAGCATGGAGTGCCCCCACGCCACGTAGCCGGCCGACTCGTCGCGCGCCGGGCTTACCATCGCCACGTACAACTAATGTAAGTGAGAATTAAGTAAGTTAACAAGAAAATAAGTGAGTTTTTTTTCAAAAATATTGGATGAGGAAAACTAATCGTAAGCCGTACAGCTTAACTAGATAATATCAACAATTTGTTGTAACTTGAAGTATGCTTTTATTAGTAAGTATAGTGAACGTATTTTATTTAATACAAAGACGAGCGACCCGCTCCCGCTTCGCAATGGTGTAATTTTGCCGACTTGCTCGCGAACCCTTGCATTTTTGCTAACTTAAAAAAACTTTTACTAAACGTTCTTTATTTACAAATTTAAATGAATAAATACCCTAAAATATCGAGAAAACCGCATTTAATTCTGTTACGTACTTTAGGAGGAGTTAGCGGCCAAACATACAAACAGTCAGAATCAGCGACTTGGATTTATACTATGGAATGATAATGATATTCGTAAAACTATCTAAAATATGGTTAACCCGTTACGTTGTTCTAGAGAAGTTAGAGGCAAACGTACAGACAGGCACGAACAGCAACTTTGCTTTATACTATGTGATGATGATAGTGATATTGATGATGATAGTGATAATGATGATGATAGTGATAATGATAGTGATAATGATGATAGTGATATTGATGATGATAGTGATATTTATGACGATAGTGATAATGATGATGCTATTGATAATGATGATGATAGTGATATTAATGATGATAGTGATAATGATGATGATAGTGACTGATAATTATAAAGATGTTATAACCTGATGGTCATTGGCCCTCGCGCGCGCCAGCAGCTCCCAGTGCCGCGGCCCCGTCGTCATGTTAAACGCGCTCGGGAACACCAGCATCGAACAACCTTATATACAGACACTCTGAAAACTCTGTGCTTTTTGTAGATACAGGTTGTTTGAGGGCATCGGTAGATATCAAGCACCAATCTATACTCACCTAACTATATTTGCAAGCATCCTACTAATCCTAATAATATGATTTATAAATACACAATAAACATTAAAGTTTGGGATTTATGTTACTCTTTCATGTAAAAACTACTAGACGGTTTTGATGAAACTTTACAGTATTAGGTATAGGTGTATACATGTATTCATCAAGATAACATATAGGGTACTTTTTACCGCGGGAAACCTCTCATTCCCACGGGAAACCGACCTCCACGCTAACGGAGTCACGGTCGGGCACTTGTTTAAAATAAAACTGTTAAATATGTATATTAAATAGGCAGTGACGGGTATGTCAATCTTAGGGGAGTTGTTTATTAAAAAACAAAAAAAAGCTGCATACTTTTTGAAGACTTAAAGTGCGATTCAGTTTGCCTAAATTATAGGTTTTAGAAGTCAAAAAAAACGTTGATTCATGTTCTGATTTGCCCATAGGAACCTAGTTTTAGATTTAAAATACGTCAATTTTATAACGAAAATAATTAAACCTACCCGTTTTAATGAGATTGATAATTTCCACGCATAGAATTAACATATGTAAGTATTTTTATATGTCGGTATTTTTATTTGTAAAAAACCGTTCCAAAAATGTATAAGTGTAAACCATAATTAAAAGTACAAATTACCTCTTTCAGCCATAATATGAGACAACTCATAGAAGCGTATATCGTAACAGATGCCTACACCAATTCTGATGCCCATGAAGTCAAATGTAGTGATCTCGTTACCCGGAGACAACGAATCGGATTCTTTGAACGTCATTTTATTTGGGATGTCTATGTCGAATAAATGCATCTGAAAGAAAAACAAAAATAAGAAAACAAGTACTTGAAAGGAAAAAACAACTATAGTCCGTTCGCGTTAAGAAAATAGTGACAACTACAGGATAAGGGTGTATTCACAGTGGAGTTAAAGTACAAAAGAAAAATAATAATTTTATAAACAGTATTTTTGGACAAACCGCATGCACTTGCTGTTTCTATGACTATGCTCTCCACAGTTGCACTTAAATCACACAATTTAAACCATTGTAAGTTATGCGTCTCTCTCCACTATGGATTATTAATCCACTTTTATACTTTGGAATTGGTGAAGTATTCATTTTCAAAATTTATTGTTGGACGGGTCACGCAAAATATACAACCGATTTGTTCGAAGGTCAGACTTCAACTGGTCACTGTGAACTCGACTTTTTAATTTCTAGCATTTTAATTGGCTGGGGGGCGTGGCCAGGCCGGCTGACAACGATGACTCACTTTTTTCTTAACGCGAATGGACTATAGTTGGTACCCGCAACTTCATAGGCGTTAACTCATCGCAGAGTAGATAAAAAATGTTTTTACATAGGAATGAGTCTTATTCCCGTAGTCAAAAGTAGTTCATTTTCTTCTCGGGATGACGAACTATCTATATGTTACGGCTAATACCCGAAGTGCGGCTACACCTAGTTTTAGCCGGTATTAGCCGTAACATATACATAAATTCAAAAATTCAGGAAAAAACTGTTAAGCCGTTTTGTTTTGAAGCGGAACATACAGATATACAGACACACACATACATGTTCGCATTTATAATATGAATATCAAAGTAAGCAATAAGGATTGACAGAAACCTTTCTGTGAAGTGCAATGAGTTCTCCACTCGGGTCCCACACAGTGCAAGTATTGTATAGTTTATCTTGCCACCGCTCGGGAATCGAACCGGCGACCACGCACACACCGGCCTCCATCGCCGCCTGCTTCAGTGCCAGCGATGTCTGGCCGCTAGGCACTTCTTCAGCATACTCCGAGAAGAATTCTGCAAGTTTACTAGCTGTTTATCTATCTTTTGCGATAAAAGATATCAAGTTTATCTTAATGCTTTCTGCGGAATAGGAAACAGTAACAAATGTAAGTAAAATAGATTCAATACATACTTCTATATATTTAACTACTTAATGCTAAACTTCTATATTGTTACCAGTGTTGAGGAATTTGATTCTGTAGCTTTGTAAGTCAGCTATGTTTGTTTAGAGCAAATATTAAATTAGTTTTTACAATAACTAAGGACTGTTTTGGTGTAACATCAGTAGCCTCTAGCCCACTATAAACAGATCTAAGGCATCTCTGAATCTATGAGTTATTTGCTGTTATTATTTACAAGCTTTTGCCCGCAGCTTCCCATGCGTTAAAATCAGAGTAAAACCCCTTTTCCTATACTATGTTTGGAACCTTCCTCTTGAATAACTCTATCTATTAAAATGTATAATTTTAAAGAAAGACGGTGGAAAGCGACTTTGTTTTATACTATGTAGTGATACTTACTAGTTCCATATGGTGAATTAAAGCATTCTGGTAATGCAACTAACTGGGCTCCCAATTTTTTTGCATCATGTATGTTTTTGACAGCTTCCAGTATATTGCTGCTCTTGTCTTTGCCAACTGCCATCTGAACCAGGGCTATCCTCATGGCTGTTATAAAAAAATCAATTACTGTAGACAGACAAAAAAAAATTTCTCTTGGTTTAGACAGATAAAAACTTATTTTATAGATAAGAATCAAATAGGAAAAAATGACACATTTTTTGAGTAATTTTAAGAATTACATTAGGTAGGTATATGGTATATGGTATATAGTATGATGTAGGATTTAACATGCAGAAAAGTTTAACTTACTTTTAGAGCACATATTAATGTTAATGATGATAGTTAAACTTAGTTATATAACAGAATAAAAACTACTTAAACTGAAGTGTCAGAAAGTGAA
Organism: Emmelina monodactyla; assembly: GCA_916618145.1. Lineage (NCBI taxonomy): Eukaryota > Metazoa > Arthropoda > Insecta > Lepidoptera > Pterophoridae > Emmelina > Emmelina monodactyla. The sequence goes on along the minus strand of OU745314.1, from coordinate 2,552,039 downwards.
TAAAGAAACTGATAAGCACTATAAATATACAATAGGTAGCTAAGTTGGATAAGTTACTGTAGTGTGTAGTGTAATATTAAATAAACATGAGTTATCTTATCATGTCAAATAAAGTGTATATACAGAAAACGGCAAATTAAACTGATAACGAAATAAATCATACCGCCAACTTTGAGATGAGGTTTTGGTGAAAATCGCGGGTGAGCCGCGTCGGTTTGTACACTATGCATATTAAATATAGCCGCTTGAAACTTGTTGATTACCTCTGAGCATTATATTGTCAGATTAACTTGGACGTAAAGATGAACCACATGAATCGAAAATGTTTTCGTAACAAATACAAATTGTTTACAATCATCCAGCCAGCCACCAATCAGCTGATTTTGACATTCATGACATTGACACATGTACATTAAATTTTTCATAACAGGCAATAACTAAATGAAAATTTCATTAAATTTTTAAGTAAAAAGTCTGATTAGATAAGAGCGGTAATAACAAGAGTAACTTGTACTAAACACACAGTACCGGCGTTAGGGTAGGGCGCGGTTGGGCGACCGCCCAGGGGCGCCGGACGAAAAGGGGCGCCGCAGGCCGCAGGCCGCGGAGCCCCTTTTCATCCGGCGCCTTTTTCTGATTCACAGGCGTTTCCTTCTCTACGTTATTATACTCTGATCTGTTCGAATATCAACTCACAAGTTTTTAAATTCATTATAAAAAAATATTAAAATAAGAATTCCCCATATTAAAGAAGAAGTTTACTATTACATTTCAGCAGAGGACTTGTGGATAGCCAAGAGTATAAGAACCTGCAAAAACAAATCCGTGCTCATACTCGAAGGGACCTAATGGACTACAACACACGTCTCATACAAGAGGCCTTGGAAAAGAACAGCAGCCAAAGAGTTCTAAGGCTGAAGCTCAACGATAGCAGAAAACATATCTTTAAACTTCTGATTAACGATGGCGAAGTAATCACAAACAAGGAACAGCTACTTACAATAGTTCAGAATTTCTACGAAACTCTATATAAGAGCAAAACACCACGGAGTGATATACCGCCTATTCAAATGCAAACCCGACAAACCATCCAAAATGTAGGCTCTGAGGAAATTCCTGATATAATTCCAGAAGAAATTATGTAAGCTATACGGCAACTTAAAAACTGAAGAGCCCCAGGGGAAGATGGCGTACTGCCAGAAATGATCAAGTCCAACAACAAAGTGCTTTGGGATGCAATGGCAATCTTGTTTACAAAGTGCATCATGGAAACCAGAGTACCCGCATCATGGCACAACGCAGTAATCACCCTTATCCATAAAAAAGGGGATATAAAGAAACTGGAAAATTACAGACCCATCAGCCTACTGTCACATGTCTACAAGCTGTTCTCTCGAGTACTAGTGAACAGATTGAATAGGAAATTGGAATTCTTCCAATCCAGAGAACAGGCAGGGTTCCGTTCCGGCTTTAGCACCAATGACCATCTGCAAACTCTCAAAACAATCATTGAAAAATGTAACGAGTACAGGAAACCACTCATTCTAGCATTTATAGATTACGAAAAAGCGTTTGACTCTATAGAATGGTGGTTCATAGAACAAGCCCTAGCCAAATGCTGTATCGATGAAAGGTACATACAGATTCTTAGAAATCTTCACCGGAATGCTACCGCATGTGTCTCTCTGGATAAGAAAACCGACAAATTCAACCTCGAGAGAACTTGTCTGAACAAGGAGACACAATATCACCTAAGCTCTTTACCCTAGCACTAGAATGCATATTTCAACAGATGCGGTGGACTGGTAGAGGGCTGATAGTTAATGGTGAGCGACTTACCAACCTGAAGTTTGCTGACGACCTGGTTCTGGTCTCAGAGAGCGTTGAAGATATGTTGGCAATGCTAGAGGATTTAAGGGTGGAATCAGCCAGGACCGGCCTTAAAATGAATACCAGGAAAACCAAAATTATGACCAATATTCCAGAAGCTACAAACTAACAGCTTCCAGTAGAAAGGGTACATATATTTGGGACATAAGGTTACGTTAGGCTTTGAGAATCAGAAAGCAGAGGTAGAGCGACGGATAGCACAGGCGTGGGCGGCATTTGGCGCCAACAAAGCAAATTTTCCTAAGCAAAATACCCCTGAATCTTAAGGGAAAGCTATTCGAACAATGTGTCATGCCCGTGCTCACCTACGGTACAGAAACCATGACTCTCACTCAAAAGTCAGCGGAAAAATTTCGTGTCGCTCAGAGAGGTATGGAGAGAACTATACTCGGAATCACCTTGCGGGACCGGAAGCGCAACGACTGGATCCGAAATAAGACCAAAGTTAGAGACGTCATGGATGTCATAGCAAGAAAAAAGTGGGCGTGGGCAGGACATATTGCAAGGATGCCTGTGAGTCGCTGGACAAGACGAGTTCTGGAATGGAGGCCAAGAGCGGACACCAGAGGGCGTGGAAGACCACCACAGCGTTGGGTGGACGATATTCGACGGCACGGAGGTCGAGACTGGATGAGTCGGGCGCAAGATCGCCAAGAATGGAAGAAGAGGGAAGAGGCCTATATCCAAGACTGGATCACCAAAAGGCCGCTATGATGATGATGATGAAGATTACATTTCAATTTAATATTTTTTTAATACTTGGTAACAGTCATTCTTAACCATAAAAAAATACAATCTAGTTACTTGTCTTTTTTCGCAGACTCTTTGTAATTTTCCCTAAAATTTGGTAAGTAATATTGTTAAGTTGGCAGCACTATAATGAAACGTAGTGTTCAATCGGTTTAATTTTTTGGGAACCCAACGATAAAAAATCTATGTGTTTCTTTACGGTCGGGGATTCCCGAGATCTATCTCTTTATAATTTTTGACGAAGCAGAAAACTATTTTTGTCTTCTTGCTTGACATACCTAAGTGGACGCTCTTAAAACAATTATTCTATTTATTAAAACGTATCTGCGATCGTCAATCTCTCAATCTAGATTGACAAACTTAGCAACTTTGTCAATCGAAAATGAAATTGCCGAAAACATTGATTTTGAATGTCTTATAAAAGAGTTCGCCGATAGAAAGGCTAGAAAAGTTAAATTTTATTAGTTTTTTCAATACATGTTTTTTTTCATAGATGGTTTTTTTATTGTACCCATTGTCTTTTTTCGTATGCAATTGAAATGCAGTTAGGGGGGGGCGCCGAAGAAATCTCGCCCAGGGCGCTAGTAGTGCTAAAACCGGCCCTGTAAACACAGATCACCCCCTATAGATTCATTCAAAACTTTGTTTTCTGTTAATCATAAAAACATTTTTTTTTGCTCAAAACGTAATCAGTACCCCTCCAGCAATGCCCAGTTTTTGTTTTCGGAAGCAGTTCTTTTACACCCCGTATATAAACTAAAAACTAGACTTTCCTTCATTCATGGTTTTAGTTAAATTGAAGTAACTGGGTAAATACTCAAAGATATTGAAGTTCTGATATTTTGCCAAAAATAATTTAAAATATTTATTTAGGGGATCGGCTGCAAGAGTTCTGCTCACTTGTGATTGCCTAGTTTATAACATACTAGTGGCCGACCGCGTGGAAGTCGGTTTCCCGTGGGAATGAAAAGTTTTCCCACGGTAAAAAGTACCCTATGTGTTATTCTGATGTACAACCTAAATTACTGCAAAGTTTCATCCAAATCCGTCGAGTAGTTTTTACGTGAAAGAATAACATCCATACATCCATCCATAGGTACTCACAAACTTTCACATTATTATTATTATTACATAGTATAAATCTAAGTCGCTAATTCTGTCTGTTTGTATGTTTGGCCGCTAACTCCTCCTTAAGTACGTAACGGATTTAAATTCTGTTTTCTCCATATTTGAGGATATTTAATCATTTAAATTTGTAAATAAAGAACGTTTAGAAAAAGAATTTTTAAGTTAGCAAAAATGCAAGGGTTCGCGAGCAAGTCGGTAAAATTACACCATTGCGAAGCGTGGGCGCTCGTTTATAATATTAGTAGGATTACTAGGACGTACAGGGTCGGTCAGAAAGCTTACCATCCTGATTTTTTCTTTGCTATTTTTGCCAAACAAGTAATTTATACATAGTAATTAATACACTCCGTTTTGCGATACTTTTTGCAATTTTCTGTTTGTGTTTTTTTGGGCTTAAGAAGTTAGTAGTAGTTGTAGTCTTAGCCTTAGCAAGTTATAAAATTATTTTACATTTTGTTACCCTCTGAAGATCGGGCACAGAACACTAACAATGTACCTACCTACTTAACTCAATTCACTGACGGTTGTGGTGGCGTTTGACTATGATTTATAGAGTATCTACCTGAATGTTTATGAGGTTATAACATGTTTCGAATCATCAGCACGTCTAGAGATAACACCCATTATGTGCTTACTAACATAAACAAGTAATGACAATAACAACATAGTTTTTTTCTACCGTGTGAGTCGATCCAAACTAAACGAGTAACCGGAGCCCAAAGGGCCCCGGAAGAATGCGACCGCCTCCCCTTCATTCTCAACCGATCCACACCACGACACTAATTTGATCTAAAGGTTATAAACATTATATATGTTACCGGCAATGGCCCCGATTCTCAAAACTCTCTAAAACTAAATTAAAAATATCGCTGTCACTTTCTCATGCTTCGTATTAGAACAAGACAGGTACATTGGTCTCACTAAATTTAGTCCAAATCATTGTAAAATTAAACGAAATGCGCTGAGGACTAGCCTAAAATTGCCTTCGCCGTGTCATATTGCACGTACATTTTAGTTTGACAGGACTAAAATGATTACCTGTCTCTGATGATGAGTACTATTGATGAGTAAGTGACAGCGATAGTTTTAGTTTAGTTTAGAGAGTGTTTTCAGAATCGGGGCCAATGTCTATAATCCGGTATTCTATACAATACCTAGGTAATGTATAGAATACCTAAAACGTGCCGGTAATGTATGAAATATAATTTATTTTATACTTTGCCTAGGTATTCTATACAATACCGAATGCCCGTCCGGTAATGTACCTATATGTAATGCAGGTAAGATTATAATGAAAAACGTCAGTGAGGAACTTATTATGGTCTAAATTGCACTTTTATAAGTCATTTTTCTTTTTTTTTCAACTACCGTTTTGTGTTCATAACAATCACTGTTATAATTTTTTCTCGTACTTTTTTTCTTCATTTATTTTTGTCCTACCAACGGAATTCAAAATAGTCAGTTGCCATAACTTTTTAAATCATAGTATCATTACTAAGGTGATATCCTATTATATGCTCAGAATAATTATCAAACATGTTCTGTTAGATAATTATAATGAGCTTATTGTCCGGCCACCGAGAGAATGCGTTCCTGACACATTGTGTTTGAAATAACGAGGTAACTTTGAAAGGCCGTCTACGAAAACAAACAAAAAAAAAGTCGTCTATTTTGACCCTACAAACAAATAATAAGCAATAAAATGATATTTAGTCACACTGATATTAATTTTTATAACTGTGGGCTTACTGTAAGGGTAAAAATTACTGATAAAATTTGTATTTTTTAAAATATAAACAAAACTACTTTTTGTAGGGATGTGCTAAAAATATCAGTCAATTTTAAAGTTATCAATCAATTGCTAATAAGAAAGCAGAATTAGTAGCTTGGTTATAAAAACATGATATCTACATAAATATGGACATGCTTGAAGCATAACTATTGCGGTTAGTGAAAGAAAATAAATCGGCAAATGTTCGATATGAAATAGACGAATTGACTTATACCATATCATTGCCAATACAATGCTATTGAGTTTCGTTTGTAAAAAGGCAGCAGTTGGATTTTCTTGCTAGTTCTTTTCCACCTTGGGCTTAGCTTCAAAATTAACGTTATACAAGTATCTTTAGGGCCGGTTTTTCAATAGTCAGATAAATTCTATCTGACAGAAAATCAGTATGTTTTTGTTGCACGTCGAACATAAATACTTGACATATGTATGAAGTGACAATGAAAACATACCTCTTATCAGTCAGTTAGCATTTATCAGACTATTGAAAAATCAGCCCTTAATATAATTATTTACGTTCCTACAATAAAACAATACTGTTTCGATTTTTTTATTTTATTTCACCTAGATTTGAACTCATAACAACATGAAACAATTTTTATATTATAAATAAAATATAAATAAGATAAACAAGTTTTTTTCTGTTGATTGAAAAATAATTTACCAATGTTGTTTTTTACCCCAACACTAATGGCATGTGTCACAAACGTATTCTCTCGGTGGCCACACTATAATTAAAATAATGCACCAATGAAAGTGTAAATTTTTTAAGATTTGACAAATGCCTTTCCTGTCCCCGAGTAACCCCGAGTAACAATTAAAATAATAGGTACGACGACGAGCGAAGCGAGGAGGAGTGTGAGGTTGTATGTTAAACATACAGTGTGCAAGCCGAGCGAGCGAAGCGAGCGTGCCGCGGCAGCGGCCGGCGAAGCACCACAACCCTTATATTTTTTAACTAAAAATTACCAACTACGTCGGAGAATAAAGTTATGAAGGAAAAAAATGAGTCGAAAAATCTCTTAGTAATGATACTTTGATTTAAAAAGATATGGCAACTGACTATTATGAGTTTCGTTGGTAGAACAAAAATAAATTAAGAAAAAAAGTACGAGAAAAATTATGAACATTGAATGTTATGAACACAAATCGGTAATTGAAAAAAAAAGAAAAAAAACGTATAAGAGTGCAATATAGACCATGATACAGTTCCTCTCTAACATTCTTTATTATAATCTTACCTGCATTGCATACATTACCGGCCGCGTATTCGGTATTGTATAGAATACCTAGGCAAAGTATAAAATAAAAGATATTTCATACATTACCAATACGTTTTAGGGATTCTATACATTACCTAGGCATTGTATAGAATACCGGATTTTACACATTGCAGGTAACATATACATTAAACATTTACCTAGGTAAAGTATTGAATTGACAATAATATTCTTTTTATTTTACACATTGCCTGGACGCCCAAGGTATTCTATACATTGCCTAGGTATTGTATAGAATACCTGAATTATACAGATTGCCGGTAACATATACAATACAATGATCGTCTTACAGATCCAGATGTAAAAAGGAATTCTCTTACCGGGTTTTCTGCTTTTCCTCCATCCCCGTACCGAGTCGTCGTTCGCAGTTCAAGTCCTGACTTTTTTAACTTACCTTAGTGTTGCCAATTAGTAATTTTAGTTACGACAAAATATGTTGCTAGTATTTAGTTAAAACTATTATGCTATTTGGTATATAAATAGGCCTAAACAGCTGAAATCGCGAAACTCCGCGACAGACGGTTGTGCCACGGCAGTTGTTACTCGGGTTGACGAAATTGAAAATATTGTTCCTCGGTAAATTTGGCATGCTTATTCCACTTTGTTGTGTTCGGCGAAATCATTAAGTTAGCCATTTCGTGTTGAACTTGATTCAGCCCTTGCCCATCACCACATAGAATGAAACAAAGTCTCTTTCCGCCGTCTGTGTGTCTCTAAGGTGTGTCTATGTGCTTAGATCTTTAAAATGACGCAACAGATTTTTATGTTTTGTTTTAATAGATTGTGATTTATGAGGAAGGTTTATATTTATAATTACATCGTAGTATAGGGAAAGGGATTTTAATCCGAATTTAACGGGTGCGAAGCCGCGGGCAAAAGCTAGTGCTGAATATATGAAAAATACCTACGCATATATTGGGATATGGTGGCTACCTACCTATACCAAAAGCCTTCCGTCAGCGGCTACAAGCTTGTTTTAGTGACTAAAGTTTTTGCGCGGAGTTATTGTACTTACTTACCCCTTTTTTAATTCACTAAGTATTTAAATTAATGACTAATACCTAATTAAAGATCCCTTAATCAAAAAATGAAAATAAATAACGTAAGTGATTAGGTTTTTATTATCAATTTTAAAACCGAATAATGTTCTTAGTTGAGGATACCGGGAATGTTGATGGCGGCTCCGGGGATGACGGGCTCAGCAATGAGGACGGGCTCAACTGCGGGGGCGGGAGCGGGGGCCACAATGATGGGCTCAGCGACGAGGACGGGCTCAACAGCGGGGGCGGGGGCGGGGGCTACGATCACGGGCTCGGCGACGTGAACGGGCTCAACAGTGGGGGCTTGGTCAACAACAAGGACGTTCGCGGGGGCTTGGTCAACAACGACGACGGGGCTGACGGCTACTGGGGGGTTGATGGGCTCAGCGACGCCTCCGGGAACAAGTGGGGCCTCAGCAACACCAGCCTGGTTGATGTTCAGGATGATCTGCACCAAGGGAGAGCTCTCGGAGGGGATGGTGGCGGCGACCTCGGGGGCAACGATCACGGGCTCAGCAACGGCGACGGGTTCGGGCTTAGCGTCGACGACGGGGACGGGTTTGGGTCTGCCGGAGATGACGGGGACGGGCTCGAAGTCGACGATGGCGGGGCCAACGGCGATCGGGGGGTTGGCGGGTCCAACAATGGCGGGTCCGACGGAGATCGGGGGGTTAGCGGGTCCAACAATTGCGGGTCCGACGGCGATCGGGGGGTAAGCGGGTTCAACAATGGCGGGTCCGACGGCGATCGGAGGGTTAGCAGGTCCAACAATAGCGGGTCCAACGGAGATAGGTGTGGGGGAAAGGAGCTCAAGCAGTTGTTGTTCGAGAAGGGCGGCGGTGGCGGGGTCGGTGCTGGGGCTCTGGATGGCGGCGATGATGGCTTCCAGCTGAACGTTGTCAGCGGTCACGGGGCCAGGGAAGGTCAGGCGGGCGGGGCCGGCGGTGGCGACGGCCACAAGGGCGGCGGCGACGAACAGGAATTTCATGTTTACTGCAAATAACAACAATTATTTAAAACTTACGGACTAAGAATGTTAATTAATATGTTTGAATAGTATTGGTAAACTTACTTGGAAGTTGATGTGGCTCTAGTTGCAATGCAAACTATGATTTTGTCTTAACCGAAACCAATATTTATACGAAAGTGTAATCTTAAAAATTTTAAAAGATAAAGCCCCGTTAATACATTTATAAGTAGCCAATAAATTAAAATGATACAGTATCGGCCGGTGTAATAAAGGACAACATATATTTAGTGAACAGTTCAAGCTTTATTTAACTCAGAAACTGCTGATGTAGATACTCGTAGATAAACTCCAGGTATAAAGCAAAGACATATCAAAATAAGGTAATAGTTATCAAGGAAAATGCTTATAAATTATGTAAATAATTAGGTACTCTATTTCATGATAAAGAAACAGTGCACTAATAAAATTTAGAAGTCGTATTTCTTTTATTATCGTCTATAAAAAGATATTTTATCGATTTAATCATATAGCTTATAGATTATAAATTAAATACATGTTAATAGTTTGTCTGTCATAGGAATCTAGTCAAAATGATAAAAACTTAAATTTGCGGTTGGAAAGTTAGTGTCCCCTTCAGTTGCAAGTTTTTTAGTGTTGGTCTTAGGTGTTGGTACATCATATGTGACCTATCACAAGCTTTTTATAATCCACTAGAGGCTGCCCGCGACTCACTTGAAAAGTTTTCGTGCGGTAAAATGTACCCTATGTGTTATTCTGACGTATAACCTAATAATACTGCAAAGTCTCGTCCAAATCCGGCCAGTAGTTTTCACGTGAAAGGGTTACAAACATCCATCCATACATACTCACAAACTTTCACATTTGTAATAACTATTAGTAGGATAACGATTCAACAAAAAAGTTTGAAAAAGATTCTTTAGGAACGTAAAATCACAAAATTGAAGTGTAAAATTCTATCAGGGTTTAGGTTAGAGCGTATAATTCATCTTTAATTATCAATAGTTCCACCAATAATAACAAAAAGTAACAACACAGTTACACCTGCCATATAAAAAGCTTATGAATGTAGGTACCTACTTGCAGCGCTATCAATATACCTAAGAAATTCTAAATTTTTCAAATGAAAAAACCTTCCTGTGGAAAAGTAGTAGGTATGAAATTTATTTTTCCTTTATTAATAAACAAACTTCGACTATGTAAACCTAGCCGAAAACGAAATTGCGGAAAGCTCTCCATGTCAAATAACCATAATTGGTCCCAGATCCATAAATGGTTCTCTTACCTTAAAAAGTTACTTACCTAAAGTTATTTAAATCATTTAAAAGATAACAATCATTTTCAAAAAACCATTTGAAACATTAATTGAAAAGCGTTAAATAAAATAAGAACTCAAGTACAACTGCCGAAGTGCTTTTAAAAATGTATGACTTAGGTTACTGTGTGATTTTAGTTTTACAATAGGTAATACCCTATATCTCCCTGTATTTGAGCCGCGAATGTAATCCATACTAACTTCATTGTAACTCTCGTATTAACTACAGTTTAGGCTAAAAGACTGTGGAATTCCCTTCCTGAAATATTACAGCGTTGTAAATTAAATACTTTTTTATTATCTATCACAATTATGTATAATCCCGCTCTTTAATTTTATCTGGTTTATCTATCTGTTTCCGTATTAATCTACTAGTTTGTAGGTAAGCGTGTGTGTATGTATTCATATGTTGATATTTACGTAAACATTAAAAAAAAATGAATTATTTTCTATTCTATTATCTACTATTCTATTTTTTATTGTGTTTAAATCGCAATTTAATTTGTGCTCTAACGAGTATTATTCCAGGAAGAAGCCGATATTTTTGACGCAAAATATAAAGATTTCTTTCAATATGTATAAATTTGTATTCTTCAAATCCAACGGCGGACCATCGTAAAAAATAGCTGATGTGGTATTTCGTGATTTTAGGCATTAAATAAAATCTGTATTTGTATTCAATGTCAAACCAACTTACGTCCCTTTCCTGCCACATTTTACCCGTGATAAAAATAAGGTTATCTATATACCAAGTTTCATCCAAATCTGTTCGGTTTTTGCATTGAATAGTAATAAACACGCATACACACATAACATATAGGTACCTACTGACAAGCAATCGCATTTATAATATTAGTAAGATTTAATATTAATACGACCAATATCTTTCCCAAATTTAAATTAAAAATTATTCTTCACTTTTTACTACATCTTTCTTTGAGTATTTGCCAGCCCAATTCGATTAAGTACTTATTTAACTTTTGTATTGCACAACATCGATAGTTACATTCAAAAGTCCTAACCTACCTTAACCTTTAGAATAAAACAAATGTGAGAAAAGAACAACTGCTACACCTACCCATTAACTGAAGCTTTAAATCACAGTTTAAAGACACAACTAGGTAAATAAGTAGAAACAATTTTAACTTAATGAAAAGACACGTTAATTCAGCGACAGCAATTTCTTACTAGAATAGAATCCACTGCACCTTTTTGTTGTTATTTTTCTTTTTAAAAAATAACATTTTAAACTCTTTTGATCGTATCGTAAAATTCTAGCCGATAACACTCGTAGGTTAAAGAAATAGATAATTAATTTATCCATCTTGATGATATACCAAAAAAATATAAAGAAAGAAGTAGTATTTTTAAGTTTAACTTTAGTAAATATTTTAATTTAAATTAGGGCTAATCAACTTCATAAATGAATATGAAATGGCAGATTAGTTTGGTCGATTACTTTTTATTGAAAGTCAGATAGTGTTAGCTTTGCGACTAGATTTAAATCACAAAATTATCCCTGCATATATTAATATCACTTTCATTAATGTAGTTAGGCAGGTAGCTATATAAAAGATTTCCTTCTTGAGTGCCAATTCTAACGATCTCTACTTTGATTGCAATGTAAGTTACTAATGGAAACAAGCTGAACTTGCAGCGACGCGACGTACGTTTACATAACTAGATAAAAGCCTATTTATATTGTTTTTGTTTGTTGACTGTCACGCCAGTGTCTAAGCTTCTAGTAGAAAGATGGTGATCTTTAATAAGTTACAGTAAGTACTGAATCTAAATCTACTGTTTCTGTTACCCTTACCTTACCTATACCTTTTGTATCTATTATTGCTGGGATATTATTTTTAGTGTCCCGCCGCGGGAGAAGAAAATCTACCACTACATAGCGAACTTTTTAAATTTCTTTGGTACCGGCGACCGAAGAAGCTGGGGTTACAAACAGGCAGGAATCTTTGTGAGGGTGCATGCATACATTATGCCACCTGCGGTCACCATGGTTTTATTTTCCCAAGTTCTGTATTTGGTGACTCATTTTAAACATATTGAGTTTGCTATCGTGGGATCTATATTTTCAATTTTATCGGTAAATCTTCTGGTTGAGGTGAGTGTACAATATGTCAAAATTATAGTTACTACCTATTTGGCGATAGAAGGGGAGATCTTCCAGAGCTGACAGAACACGGGTCTAGGGCCGAGAGGGGCCACAATTTTACTTAAGTATACAGAGTGATACAATTTGATAGCACGATCTAGGACCGGTGCTGTATGTATTTCGGTGCAAGTTGTATGCCTACCGCCGCGCGCGCCGGGAGAAAATGTTGGCGGCGATAAGCGCCAGCTATGTCATGTCACCCAGGGCCGAGCCGCCCATACGTGCGATGTAAGCGGCGCACACAGGCGCCTAAGCAAGAGGGGCGCCGAATTGTTTTTTTTTAATACAACATAGTTGGAAAAACTTGTCTACACCGACTAAAAAAGACGCTTCATAGGTCTCGCACACAGGCGCTTCATAGGTTTCGCACACAGGCGCTGCTTAGGGTCGGCTCGGCCCTGATGTCACCACAGATATATTGTAACAGTATAAAAGAATTTAATACCGACTAGCATGCTTGTTATGAAGTTCAGAAAATAGGATAAATTTGTTTAGATTTAAATTTGATTAAAACAGTTCTTAGGTAGATAACTACCTTGTACCTACAAAAAAACTAAATTCGGAAGACCTCGGAACTTACCAAATTTTACTCAACTCGAATTTCAGGTAGCCATATTTTCAGCTCGATTTAAAAGCTACAAATGGCTTATGGATAACCTTATGGATAACATTCATTTGTACAACTTTGTCAAAGGAGATACAATTATAGCCGATGTAAGTACCTATAACGACAATCGAAAAATAGGGTCGGTGACATTTCGGACCAAAAAAACTCGGACACCTTCGCCAATGTATGGAAAAAAATAATATTAAAATTGAAAATCCATACATTGGCGAAGGTGTCCGAGTTTTTTTGGTCCGAAATGTCACCGACCCGAAAAATAATAGATATCAACGAGTAGATAGGTATAGAATATGAGTGCCTAAATCAAACATACCAATATGAATTGCAGATTTATATGAAAGTGGAGAAAAACATAAAGTATACGGCATTCTTTTTACTTGGAGTTTTGACCGTTGACTGGATATCCTGGATCTTTGTTCCTATTTATAAAAATCACATCAACAAGGAAAACATTGTTAACAAGACCATGCATTATCAGACCTGTATTTATGTCTGGGCTCCATTTGACTACCAGTTTAATTTCAAAAATTGGCTCATCGTCCACTTATTCAACGTTTACGGTATTTGGGTTGGTTGTCTCACCATTGTTTGCTTCAGTACATCCTGTTATATATTCATTTTTCTATTTATTGGGCATATTAAAGTGTTAAGGCACAAAATCCAAACGTATTTTTTGGGAAAACTGTCCGATAGTGAGGTTCATGAACGGTTGGTGGATGTGATTAAATATCACTCATTTATTATTGCGTGAGTACCTAAAAATAACTTGACTTCGGTAAGCTTGTTTGGTTAGCGTACTAATGTATGATTATCTCAGATTGTTCAAGAAGATACAGCTGGCTTTTGGCGCCCAGGTGGCAGCAACATATCTGCATAATTTGGTTGGAGATAGTCTAATGCTGTATCTAGTTATGAACGGGGTAAGGAAATTACAAATAAATAAAGCAAAAATAATTAAAGCATATCACCCACAACTGCGTACCTAAACGCAAGCGAAATTAGATTTGATATTCAGACAGTATTTATTCAGGGGAATTAACCACTTAAATTTAGTTTTTAGTCGCCAAAAGGCAACCCAAATCTACTCTATTCAGGCGCTTTTTGCAACATTCATCAAAGCATGGTCATGCTGATTACAGGCGATAATAAAGCCGTCTGTCTGATACGAGGATTAAAATGACACGAAAACACTAATCAGCTTTTTCGTTTCAGGATAAAGGAAACTTTCTTATTTTCGGATTTATGATAGTGGTATACATGGGCAGCATGATTCTTATCTCTTTCGTTTTAGAAGAAATACGTCAACAGGTTGGTATAAAAAAAACCCAAAGTAGGTACTACTAGCTACCTAAGTGTTTTTGCTCACCTTATAGTTAAGAATACAATAATGAATTTTAAGTTAAAACTTCCTTAACAAAAGTTAAATTATTACTATCACCTATTATGAAATAATATCTACCTTTAAAACAAAAACTTGTTGCCGTCACTATAAATCAACTTACCTCAAATTTTGACGCAAGTATATCATTACTTTTACGGAGACGATATTCATTCTTTTTAGGGTTCCGTACCCAAAGGGTAACACGGGACCCTATTACTAAGCCTCCGCTGTCTGTCTGTCTGTCTCCAGGCTGTATCTCATAAACCGTGATAGCTAGAACGCTGCAATTTTCACATATGATGTATTTCCGTTGCCGCTATAACAACAAATAATAAAAATTTAAAAAATCCCCCATACAATAAACATGTTTTGTTCGTATTTTTTCCCAATATTAAAAGTAGACGCTTCAAATTTTCAAAGAAAAATTGATTAAATAACAATAAAGTAGATATTAAAGGGGTCTCCCATACAACAAACTTATTTTTTGAGCAATTTTTACTCGATCGTATAATAAACAGGTAGAAAATGATAGTACGGAACCCTTCGTGCGCGAGTCCGTCTCGCACTTGGCCGGTTTTTCAATATCAAGCGCGGAAAAGTTCTGCATGTTTTTACAAGTTTAGTTAAGATATCGATCAGAATCGACGCCAGTAGGCCTTTGCTTCAGTATTAAGTATACCTGCTTACGCTATAATAGTTGTAATTTCTTTTTCAGAGCGACACACTATCGAATGCCGTATACGCAGTCCCGTGGGAGACCATGTCGGTAGCCAATCAGAAGACACTGTTGATGTTCCTGCGAAGAGTTCAACCGCCATTCGTGTTCGCTGCGGCCGGAGGGCTGGACACCGGCGTCCGACCTATGTTGTCTGTGGGTATTATCAATAACTGTGGCCGCCCGCGACTCCGATCGCGTGGAAGTCGGTTTCCCCTGGGAATGAGATTTCCCGCAGTAAAAAGTACCGTATGTGTTATTCTGATGTGTAACCTATATTACTGCAAAGTTTCATCCAAATCCGTGTAGTAGTTTTTACGTGAAACAGTAACAAACATCTATACATCCATACTCACAAACTTTCACGTTTATAATATTAGTAGGACTTTCCTTAAGAAAGCGGATTCACTGGCGTGGAAATAAAATGATCCTGAATTAAAGTAGCCTTTGTAACTGGTGATAGAACTTTCAGAAGTATCATGTTTTCTAACATGACTTAAAAGTCGTCACGACGAATAATGGAATTATTACGTTTAGCTGTTAAGTGATACAATCTAATATATTTTATTTTCTTTTGCAGATAATGAAATCGATATTTTCATACTATGTCATGCTCAGTTCTTCAGTTTAGACTTTGCCGGATTATCGCTTTGATTGCTATTTGTAGTAAAATATGAGATATCTAGTCAATAAAATCGTTTTAAAAGCATTAATTGTATTTGAATTAGATATTTATACTCATGCTACCTAGGAAGGTATATGAAAAAAAATTCTAGGTCAAAACTCCCTCAACCAAAGTCTAAATATTGCTATCACTTGCTTAGTAATTTAAGTTCTTTCAACTTAAAATTTTTCGTGCATTGTTAAGGACTAAACTTAGTGAGTCCAATATATATTTATATGCTATGAGTAAGAAAGTGATAACAATATGTTTGGTTTAGAAAGTGTTTACAGACCTCACTAACCAAGGTATGCATTTTCCCTTTAGATATTAATGAGACTTCAATATAATAGGCGTTTCATAATTAAGAATTAAGAACATTCCTTGAAATAACAACACATTTTCAGACTTCCCAGCAGCTTTATTATGACATAATCTCATCCTCGTTTATGTACTTAAAACGTTTCACTAATTAAATACTTGAGATTGGCATGATTTTATTACATTCCTTATTTCTTAATCTTATACTAAACTTAAGTCTAAAACTAAGAAGTTATCAAGCTGATATAGTTAACTAGCTAGCTACCTACTATTTAAATACAATACAGTTGAGATTAACTAATTGAGCAATGTGTAATATTGCACAACATAATTACAATTAAAATAATTAAATACCTATTTTTCATACACGCAAATAAAATAAATAGTAAACAGTCTTTACATAAGGTAAAAAAATCGAGGCACACATATAATATAACAGAGTAAAAATAATACATTGATTTAAAATAATTCACAATTTCAGTATCAGCTTTAGATCTGTGCATAGTTTAAGGGTATGGCGACGATTCTATTGCAACCACTATTGATATTCAAACACATTGTCCACGTCTGCAGTATTAGCTTTTGGTCTGTGCCTAGTTTTGGGGTAGGTTTGCAACCACTATTGGTATTCAAACACATTGTCCACGTCGGCAGTGTCAGCTTTTGGTCTGTGCCTAGTTTTGGGGTATGGCGACGGTTGGCAAACACTATTGATATTCAAACACATTGTCCACGTCGGCAGTGTTAGCTTTTGGTCTGTGCCTAGTTTTAGGATATGGCGACGGTTCTATTGCAACCACTATTGATATTCAAACACATTGTCCACGTCGGCAGTGTCAGCTTTTGGTCTGTGCCTAGTTTTGGGGTATGGCGACGGTTGGCAACCACTATTGATATTCAAACACATTGTCCACGTCGGCAGTGTTAGCTTTTGGTCTGTGCCTAGTTTTAGGGTAGGTTTGCAAACACTATTGATATTCAAACACATTGTCCACGTCGGCAGTGTTAGCTTTTGGTCTGTGCCTAGTTTTAGGATATGGCGACGGTTCTATTGCAACCACTATTGATATTCAAACACATTGTCCACGTCGGCAGTGTTAGCTTTTGGTCTGTGCTGAGTTATAGGATATGGCGACGGTTCTATTGCAACCTCTATTGATATTCAAACACATTGTCCACGTCGGCAGTGTTAGCTTTTGGTCTGTGCTGAGTTATAGGATATGGCGACGGTTCTATTGCAACCTCTATTGATATTCAAACACATTGTCCACGTCTGCAGTATTAGCTTTTGGTCTGTGCCTAGTTTTGGGGTATGGCGACGGTTGGCAACCACTATTGATATTCAAACACATTGTCCACGTCGGCAGTGTTAGCTTTTGGTCTGTGCCTGGTTTTGGGGTATGGCGACGGTTCTATTGCAACCTCTATTGATATTCAAACACATTGTCCACGTCGGCAGTGTTAGCTTTTGGTCTGTGCCTAGTTTTGGGGTATGGCGACGGTTGGCAACCACTATTGATATTCAAACACATTGTCCACGTCGGCAGTGTTAGCTTTTGGTCTGTGCCTGGTTTTGGGGTATGGCGACGGTTCTATTGCAACCTCTATTGATATTCAAACACATTGTCCACGTCGGCAGTGTTAGCTTTTGGTCTGTGCCTAGTTTTGGGGTATGGCGACGGTTCTATTGCAACCACTATTGATATTCAAACACATTGTCCACGTCGGCAGTGTTAGCTTTTGGTCTGTGCCTAGTTTTGGGGTATGGCGACGGTTCTATTGCAACCACTATTGATATTCAAACACATTGTCCACGTCGGCAGTGTTAGCTTTTGGTCTGTGCCTAGTTTTGGGGTATGGCGAGGGTTCCTTGCGGTGCACGGTTCGCACGTGCAGCTTGCGGCTGTTGGCCTGGCTGAACGCCTTGCCGCAAACCTCACACTCGTACGGCTTCTCGCCTGTGTGGCTCTAAAATAAAGTACGTCAGTTTTTAATGACAGGAACAAGTTTTTTTTTTTACTTTATGTAACCATGTAGCTTTTTGCCTGCAGCTTCGCATACGATACCTTTAGATATGTCGAATATTTTATTTGTATAAAAACTCAAAGCTTTAGATTGATACTTTACAGGATCCTGTGACAGTCTACAAATGCGAGTAAAAATCTATTTCATACAGCTGCTTAGGGAGTCGCATTAATATACCGAAAAATCGTTATTGAGGCTTTTCCAACAACTTTTACTTACCTCCTCTTACAACTTCAATAATCTCAGCTCTGCCCTCCTAAAGATCGCAAAACTATAAAACTCTACTTCTACTCTACAACACTCACCCTAAAATGTCTATCCAAAGCCCCTTTACTCTTGAAAGTCTTTGCACAGACCGAGCACGGGTACGGTCTGTTGTCAGAATGCGCGTTCTTTTCGTGCATGGTGAGATTCATCTTGTTGTGGAACGCTTTGGGACATTGCGCACATTTGAAATTGCGTTCTTCGGAGTGAGTGCGTTTGTGGTACACTAGGAGTGCGTTACCCTAGAGAAAGGGGAATATTAGGGGAGACAGTTATCGTATGTAATATTAATGGTTGTAAAATTAGAAGTATTAGGAGTTTACAGGTTTATTGTGACTACTGAGATGGAAAGTCTTTTTAAGAAAATTTAATTTGAACTACAATTGAAATAAGGTTTATTTCAACAGAAGTCGAAAATCTAATCGGTTGAGAATTAGTTTCTTGGCAACTGAAAAACACTAAGACAAAGTTAACACATCGGTACAATCAATCATGCATTTGCGTCTGTATAAGTAACTAGTGGCCGCCCGCGACTCCGTTCGCGTGGAAGTCGGTTTCCCGTGGGAATGAGAAGTTCTCCCGCGGTAAAAAGTACCCTATATGTTATCTGATGTATAACCTACATTACTGCAAAGTTTCATCCAAATCCGTCCAGTAGTTTTTACGTGAAAGAGAAACAAACATTCATACATACATCCATACTCACAAACTTTCACGTATATAATATAAGTAGGATATAACATACCCGGAAGCCTTTTCCACACACATCACAGATATGGTCCTTCGGCACCGGATAATTCTTATCTCGATGTTCCCGTCTGTAATGCGCCCAGTGTTCGGAAGGACTCGGCATTACTTTGTCACACTGAAATAAAATAACTAAATTACTAAAATTTTACATCGTTGATAATTAGCTGATAGTTTCGTTGCTTAAGACATTCTCGCTATTCTAAGAATTAAAAATATTTGAGGACAATTTTTGGCGGACGGAACTATTTGAACCCTATGTGTTTTTATTCCAATTCGTTAACAGAAACTAATAATGATAGAAATGTTCTATAAGATTTTAAAGTTAACAAAATATCCTAGTTTTTAATAGATTATAAATAAACAGCATAACTACCACTCTAAAGTAACAACAGTTTTCAATAAATTCATAAAACAAAAAGTAAAGTAGGTAAAAGCGATTGCGATCGACATTTCTCTCACGCTGTTTATCTAAATCTAATCTAAAGGCCTTTAAAAAGATAAAAAAAGTTTTAAAGCTGTTCGCATAAGGAAAAATACCTATCACGATCACTTGAAAACGCTGAATCTATGTTTTTAAACTCACATGTTGGCAGTTCATGGGGTAGTCTCTATCCTGCAGTGATTGCGGTCTGATCTGACGTTTCGTCTTCGGATGAAGTTTTCGATGATGACGTAACTCCTCGGCGGTTGTGAATGTGGTACCGCAGACTATACAACCCAAACTGTGTGGAAATTGTAGACATTAATAAATAAATAAATAGCCTATATATGTCCCATAGTTGAGCACAGGCCTCCATCTCGGATAGCGAGAGGGTTTGAGCCGTAATCCACCTAGCTGGCTCGGTGCGGGTTGGTGAATTGTAGACATATCCATTAAAAATACCATTGGGTGTTGCAGGCGAGTAAGTTATGACAACTCGATCACAAAACACAGAAATTAGCATACTGGGTACAATTGGAACTTTATATTTCATAAAGGTTAAAAACCGAATCATAATCAGTTAAATGGTTAAGTAGAAGGTAGTGGTAACATTTACAAACAAACTGGTATTTAACAATTTATGATAACCTTTTATTCTGTAGATGTAGGTAAGCAATAACACCCTTAAGTTTTGTTAAAATCAGTTCAGTAAAATCTCTGTGAATTTCGTTGATTTCAAACGTTTAAAGATGATGATATAAGTAAGCGGAAATAGGCTATTCTTTTCACCTCGTGGGTTTATAACAGACGACTTTGAAAATATTAACAACCAGAGGACATCACACACAGCATCCTATTACTATTAATGTACATAAATAATGCATATGCCAACATATCTGCTGACGCGATGCATATTAGCAAGCCCATTTTATTAAACTCACAGGGAAGACCGTCATCATACAAACGTTTGAAACTATATATCTAAAATTTCAAACACCTAAAGGAACAAGTAGAGTTACGTACGTTTCTCCGTTGTTATTGTGCTTGGCCGAAGTCAGAAAGTGTCTCTTCCATGCCTCAGGGTTTTCAAATTTCACCTCACATTCTGCACAATATAGATCAGCTTCGGACTCTTGACTGGTTTGTTCTGGTGGGTTTTCCTTATAGGAAAATTTATAATTATTATAATACATGTGGAAATAAACTTATATCTTCAATTACCTCGAGTTCTAATGTTACACCAACTGTAGGTTTACAAGTTAAGACTTTAAGTTAATTCTGTAAAATAATTATGGTCAGTAACTTAAGTATAGCATAAGTGGTAACTGATTTGAGAAATGGGTTCTGTAAGTGGGTTCAATGTAAGTTCAAATTGTTACTAAAACGCCCCTTACACGTAAGAAAGAAACTCTAGCATTAGCCGTTAATGTTGTTAGCTCTACAATTATATTTCAATCACGCATAATATGCGTACCGGACTGTTTCAAAGTATAGTGACGTCTTTAATTATGGTTCTTATTATAGATTTTTTTTATTGAAGCTACAATGCAAGTAAACATATGTTGATACATTCTCTAATACAGTTTTGGATCAGTTTTGTGGGTATTACATTATTAATATAGTTCCCGAGGCTTAAGCTGAGCTTTTCATTAGTATGAATGTATACAAATAGTATTGGTGTGACGTCAGACTTTAATCGCGACGCGTTCCTTGCTTGGTTAAACCAGTGGGGGTGTCGCGTAACTCGAATATCAATACCTTTGAAAGGTATCGGTGTTGGGACTCTTGAACGACATCGGTTTTCGAGTCGCAATCGCGTAAATTTTCGAATGAAATTGCTGAATACTAAACGCTACTTTTGAACACTCACACTAATGTAAAGCTCAGCCTCCACCGTTTGCACCACACCTGTTTGTGCATCTGCGAGCGGTGGACTATGTGCACGTGCGATAGGTAGGTAATGAGTGAGTGTAATAGTTTATGTTTGTTTAGTATTAGATTGGTCGGTTGTGTAGGTACTACAACAATACTTGTTTGTGCATGTGCGAGCGGTGGACTATGCGCACGTGCGATAGGTACGAGGTACCTACTAGTGTGAGTGTAGTTGATGTTTGTTTAGTATTAGATTGGTTGGTTGTGTGGGTACTACAACAATACCTGTTTGTGCATCTGCGAGCGGTGGACTATGTGCACGTGCGATAGGTAATGAGTGAGTGTAATAGTTTATGTTTGTTTAGTATTAGATTGGTCGGTTGTGTAGGTACTACAACAATACCTGTTTGTGCATCTGCGAGCGGTGCACTATGCGCACGTGCGATAGGTACGAGGTACTAGTGTGAGTGTAATAGTTTATGGTGCGATAGGTCCGGGGTCCATTTACTAGTGTGCGTGTAATAGTTTGTTTAGTATTAGTTTGGTTGGTTGTGTAGGTACTACAATACCTGTTTGTGCATCTGCGAGCGGTGCATGTTCATGCCGAGCTCGCTGACGAACGAGTGCCCGCACGTGCGGCACACGTGCCCCGAGCGGTGCTTGATGCGCACGTGCGATAGGTACGACGTCCACTTACTAGCGGGTTAGATGAAATAAACTTGGTTTTATATAGGTTTATTTTGAGTTAATACGCTGATGGGAAGAGATGTGTTGGGGAAAGGAGGAAAAGGTAGGGAGATAGACAGAGATCTTTATTGCAACAAGGAAACAACCAACCAACCTAAACCTACAGAGTTCATTAAAATAATTATTTTGGTATAGTGTTCATAGCACTTTAAGCAATTTCTATCTGACAAGTCATGAGTGAAAGAGGACATAGCTTTCAATTGGTGCATGGGCAAGTTGTCGGTCAATGTGGCGATCATGATTATCTATCTATTAACTTTTCTTTCTTTCTATTTCCTTCCATTTTCTTTTATTTTACTTGTAACGGATTGTCATACATAGTATGTCTCTGTTCGCTCTCTTTACAAATGAATAAGATATTCAGATATAAACTTACGAGAATACATCTTTGCAGTACTGACACTTGTAGGTGATCCCGAGATGCCAGCGATGGTGCTGCTGCGCTTGCAACCTGGACGGGGATAAACCAGTTATTTTTTTTAAAGATAATAAAATTTTGAATTTTAATCAATGGTGTCAATTTGATGTTGGTTTTTTGGATTAAGAATATGAGTGCTACTAAAGTAGGTATAAATTTTGTTACATTTTTTGGTAGTGGCATTGTGATTCTTACTTGAAAAAACTAGTTGCAAATCTAAAAGGATTCAAGAGTTAACTTGATTGGTAAGATACATATGAATGATGTTATAACTTTTATTCGCCTGTTTTTCCGATCACAGTAATTTTAAGCAATACTTACATAGTTTTCGAAACGAACGGGCAGATTTTGCACTGGTATTGTTTCTCGTGTGATGTGACATGCTTCAGTAAAGCTCGACGCGATTTAAACCGCATTTTACACACTGTGCAAAGTTCACTGCCGGCACTCTACACAAAAATATTGTTGTCACTTTCTTATGCTTAGAAATAAGAAAGAGAGAAGGATATTAGTCATACAAATATACAGATGGGCGGTCTAAAAGAGCAAAACGACTAAACTTTCTTAGACTTCATCAAACACGGCAAAAAAGGAATCTGCCAAATTGGTTCAGCCGTTATCGAGTTTAGCGCTTAGCAATACATTTAGAGATTCATTTTTATTTATATAGGTATATGATTGTTCAACTCACGGGTTCATGTTTTGCTGCATGATGATTGAATGTGCGTGTATCGATAAACCCTTTATAACAATAATTACATTTATACGTGGAATTCAAATAGTTCTTGGTGGTTTTCCGTTTCTCTATTTCAGCTTTTTGTTCCTCTAACTGAAATCAAAATAACAGTTTTTTAATTCAATGGCATTTAGCTGTGAATACAATGTTCTTATGAATTATAAACGTTGTTATTGATTAGAGGCACACATTCGCGAAGGGAAAAAAAGTAATATAATTTCAATTCCTACTAGGTATAGTGGAGAAGGTGTAAGTTGAGCTTTGCATTAGTGTATACGGATAGAGTTGGTTTGACGTCATGACTCTATCGCGACGCGTTCTTTGTTTAGTTTAAACCGGATTTTTCCACTTTTTGGCTACCCCCACGTGACGCGATTTCGATCTTTTTTTAAATTAAAATGCTGCTGCCAAAACAAGTAAACTAAGGATATCTCACTCTTTGCTAGTTAATCTTAATACGGGTTGGCTTCTGTTTCCCTTTTGTTTCTTACATTCCTAGGCCTAGGTAGGATTTTAATCCCTTTTTTTCTAACCGACATAAACAACGACGGAGGTTCTCAACGCCAGATTTGTGTATTTTTATAATATTTTTTACGATTACTACGTATTTTTTATATGGTAGTTAGATTTAGACAACTAGGTACTTACTAATCTAATTCTTAAAAGTTTTTAATAATGTCAAGCTTAATTGTTTTTTTTTGTCTGACTCTACTTTTAGTCACCACGCACAATAAAGCAAAGCTCAGCTTACGCCTCGCGAACTATACTCTTTGGGTGATAGTGAAATATGCGATTATTCCTCCTGTATACAGGGTTATTTTTAATTAGCGCATCACCTCTTGTAGGCAGATTTTCTACATCGATCGACTAGTGGCCGCCAGGGACTCCGTTCGCGTGGGTGTCGGTGTCCCGTGGGAATGAGATGATTTCCCGCGGTAAAAAGTACCCTATGTGTTATTCTGAACCTATATTTGTGTAAAGTTTCATCCAAATCCGTCCCGTAGTTTTTACGTGGAAGAGTAACAAACATCCATCCGTACATCCTTACTACTCCACCCGTACTCACAAACTTTAGGATGTGCTGTGCATTGTACTTGTTTACAGTATAAAAAAATGACCTAACTAAAATATTTATCATAGATTAGCTTTTGCCCGCAACTTCGCACGCGTAAAATTCGGAGTCCCTTTATATTTTATTATACACATAAACCTTCCTCTTTAATCACTCTATCTATTAAAAAAACCGCATCAAAATCCGTTGCGTAGTTTTAAAGATTTAAGAATACATCGAGACAGAGAAAGCTACTTTATTTTATACAATGTAGTGATGTAGTGATAGTAGATATCGAGTGGTAGTAGATTCGCTAGTTTTCTTGCATTATATTTTTTTAACTCTATTTACACAAAAATAGTACCGAACCTATTACTGAGAAATGTGTTACACTAATCACCTTATACCTTTCAAACACTAACTTTACTTAAAACCTTTTGTCTATACTCATCGAAGTAGTTTGAAAGGGATCGCGATCGGTATTTTTCTTACGGGACACCCCTGCAGATTCTGACAATAATAACAATAGGAAAAAAAAAAAAAATTGAAAATCCATACATTGGCCAAGACGTCCGAGTTTTTTGTGTCCGAAATGTCGTCGATCCTAATTTATTGCTTCATTATACTTACTGTAAAACTGATAACTGTGACAAAGTCAGTCAAGTCTTGAGACGCAAACTCCACGCCACCAGTGTTCTCTGTTTTTCTAATTTTGGGTGTGCTGCTGTCTTCAGCCTTCTTGGGTTTTCTGCGTTTTCTATGGGTAATCGCCGTTTCAGCTGTTGTGTGATCTTCAAAAGGCTAAAATATATAAATAAATAAATCTCTGGACAACAACATCAACTGTGTGGCCAAAGGTCAAAGACAAGCGTAGTAGGTGCTTATGTTAAAGGCACCATACAATGGACTAGGCAGCGGTGGGCAACCCGCGGGCATGCGGCCCGCCGACGTCTTCTTTGCGGCCCGCGAATGTATTAAAAAATTATACATATAACATAAAATTTCACATAAATAAAAATAAATAGCCATGTCCCATAGTTGAGCACAGGCCTCCTTCTCGGATAGCGAGAGGGTTTGAGCCGTAATCCACCACGATTTCACATGTTTATTAAATTTAAAACCATTGAATTTTTTGTTGACATATTATTATCACTAGTGTGGCCCGCCTTTGGTCGATTTTTTCACCATGCGGCCCTTGCCTGCTAAAAGGTTGCGCCCCTGCCTGGACTAGAGGAAAACCTAATTACTCCCAGCAAATGACTAAAAATATTTTTACTTAATTGACATACTGCTGATACACAACATCAATTAAAAAATAATTAATTAATAAAATTAAGTGTCTTTTTTTTCCGATGTCATAATAAATTTTGGTATAAATGCTTTTTGAAAAAATTACAGGTGATGCAACTTTGTAATGCCTTATAATATAAGGCTTATATGGTAGAGTGTATTGCAACAAATTCTGTTTGTTTTATCTAAGAGTAAATCCTAAGCAGCAAAAAGAAGTCAAGCCATGCATATAATCTCTCCATCAGATTATAATACTTCTTCCACTGCTTCATTCATATAAACAAACCTCAGCTGTATTTTCCCCCTCCGTATCATCTTCAGCTTCAGTTTTCCTATGCTTCACTCTCTTTCTAGAACCTTCTTTCTTATATTTCTGATGTAATGACAGCAACTCATCATCACTAGTGGTGCAGCCTGGTATCTCAATGTCAATATAATCATGATCATCTTTTATAACAGCAAATATTTCTTGATCCTCATCTAGATTATCAAAGGGCTCACATTTCACTGCGGGCTCTTCAGTTTTGGGATGAAAGAATTCAACAAATGATTGGTCTGAAGGTTTTCGAACTGACAGATTTAGAGATATGGGTGTTTTATTTATAGAGTTTATGGAGTTTTCAGTTATCTGTAAAAAAAATAAACATAATCACAAAAATTGCTTTATAGCAAAACATTAAAGAAAATCTACACATGTAAAATTTATAAAATAAATGAAATAATTTTTGTTTTACATAAGTAAACTGAATGAAAGAATTTGATGATTGTATATAAGACAAATTTTGTACATATATAAAGTATAACAAAGAATAACAATGAATTTTTTGTAAGAAACCTCAACTTTACCTTTCCATCTCTTTGCAATATGTTGTATAGTAATGTTTGACCTAACATACATCTGTTTCGGAATGCAGTGTATTTTCTTATCAAATAAGCACAAATACTACAAACATATGGAGGGAGATCTGTTGACACCTGCAAACAAATTAACATATAAAATTACACAAAAAAAATACACTTAACATTTTATTACGAGTAGGTCCTAAATTACTAACAAGTGTTCCCAGTATTGTATGTAAATGATGTCCTAGAAAGGTATCTTGCAAGTTTAGCAGGGGCACATCCATCACGAGACAAATCCTACAGGCCTTTACATCCGCCATGGCTTAAAAAAACTTAAAGTTATCTACTCAATTGAAAAGTCATTTGTAAATTCGCGGCAAATAAGTAAAAATAGAGCTATAAAACATTAGACCCATCCTCTGACAAGGCTCTCAAGATCGGGCAAAATACACGTTGAAAACAATATGTTAAACTTGTTATTTATGAAGCATAATTATTTTTTTAACATTAATCAGCATCACTATCACATAAAACCACAAATTAAAGGAATAACAGATCACTTGTTTGGTATATTTCTATTCTATTCTTCTCGAAGCCATGTTTGTTTGTAAACCTATCAGTGTTTCTAACTACAAAAATCAAGCCCCTGAAACTGAAATCAAAACCAAAAAAATAAAATTATTTATATTTTATTGGAAAGTTAAATGGAGTATTATTGCATTATTATAACATGCTTACTGTAGAGGTTTTGCTGTTTTTTTTAGTTTTGTTTGTTTTTGGTACACTCCTATAAACACTCGCCGACATTTTGGGGCTAAAATCCTAAACTTGGTAAGCCATTTTCATTCGTTTGAGTTTGACGTGACATTGGTTTTTTCATTTGTTTTTTTTCCCTTACTATAAAAGGCGAAGGGTTCCAACTTCCAACCCCTTTTAGAAAGCAAATCATCCTCAAAGATCCTCCCTTAATTTGAAGGATTCTCTTGATTGATAACTTCTCTATTAGCTAGTAAAGTTAGTAAAGCTTCTAAAAGTTTTTTTGCATAGGGGTATACTAACTCGTGGCCTTAGCTCGAGGCAGCTTTAAGTAATCGAAGATAATTCCAAAAGTTTTTTTTCTGGAAAAAGCAATTTATAAAGTTGATGAAAACGATAAGTATTGATTAGAGAATTAAAAAAAGTGTTTAAGCATTTATTTATTTAGTAGTAGGTAGAACCTATACTTTAGTGAAAAATCATAATAAAACACAGTTTCATTTCAGAGTTCAGACAGAAAAAGGAATACACACGTATAAGTAGGTAATTAGGTTCCTAATCCTTTAATTTTTGGAAAGTTTCTCCGTTAAACGAAAATATTAATAAATCGATAAATAATGAGTTTCAAGACTTATGCAGGAAATAAATTTAATAAGAAAAGGATATGAAATGATTTCATTTGTTCACCATATCCGCATGGCTACCGTTGTAACAACCTACAGCCTATAGTTGTATTTTTTAAATTTTTAACGTAGGTTTTAAAAATAACTACGACTTTAGAGTACATAATAATTGTTTGACTGGGTTCAACCATTTTTTTTATTTTATAATTAAAAAACCGGAAAAGTGGGATGACTCTCGCACTGCGGGTTCCGAACAACCGAACAGTGATTTAGACATGTCGATCGATAGTTTATTTTTATAGCAATCCTCAATGCAAATTATAAAAGTTTTGTTTAAAAATAGTTACTTAATAGTACATGAATGGCTGTAGGTACCTATACTATTTTATTTTCACCTATACTACTATGATCACCCAGGGTGCAAAGGGTGATTATTGAAAACCGATTGGTGTCCAATGGTCAGCTGAGAATATTATACACTTATGTAATGGTAGACGCAATGTGCTGAGTTGCGTGGGAATCCTTCCTAACGTTGCACTAGGTAGATAAATTTATTAGGCAGCTACAAACTGAATACCACATTGGTATATGACAAATAAAAGTACATAATTCATGTGTCCCTACAAGGTCTATTAATAATAATTGAAGGAGGAAATAGTGCGTAGGTATGTTGCATCTGTGTACTCAAAAATAAATATTTTTGTCACACGGTAATCTCGGATCGGAACTTAAGCGATAGAATTTCTCTGCTTAGATTAAGCATAGTTAGGATGGACTTTGAGTTCCACTTAACTTTAATCCTACAATGAAATACACATAAGTCATACTTAAAGTTAATCCTGGATCATTTCAAGATAAGGTTACATTAAAATACCGGCCCATAGTTTGGCTATCTTTGTTGGCACTTACTTGCCCCTCAATTTATTCTGGTAAACGTATACGTACATGATAAGATTGAGGTTGGAAACAAATGATTTTTTTTCTTAAAAAAAACTTTAAACATTTATAGTTTAGGCGTAACACATACGTTAGTTCGATTTAATATCGAAGCAGCGCCATCTTTTCCTTCATTAATTATAGCCTACAGCCGTAAGCGCTAATTTCATTTAATTTCTAACTGGAGGAATTAAGGATATTTTATGTCTGTGTATCTTCCACGGATACCTACACAACACGCGTTTTTAATAAAATGATATGGTGACGGACAGATAGCTAGATAGATTTAGGTACAGTACAACTGATGTTACATTACAAGAGCTCCGCTTTTCATCAGAAAATATTTTTTTCAAATAAGTAAGTAGGTATATTTGAATGAAGAATGTTTTATTAAGAGTGAGTGGAAATAAAGTTGGTATCTTCCTATTTCCGGTTTCTGAATTGAGTGTTTGAAGTTATCTAAGTTAGTCTACTACTATTCCTACATCAGAAAAAGTCTCTAGGTAGGTATATATTTTTTTATAATTATCTTCTTTCTATGACTCAATTCAGAAACCGTAAGATAGTTGTTAAGTGGATCAATTGGTAAGTAAGTCGTAATAACCTACTGAAGTCATAAAACCTATTCTCAGTTTGGTATGTATGCGCCTACTTTTAGATAAATCTAGACATAGTTAAGTACCAATCTACATCACCATTCGAAAATATTAAGCTCTGTAGCCGTCGGATAAAAATATAGGTTAGTTAAGTGCTTTACTTTTACCGTGTACTTAAAACTCTATAAGTAGGTAGAGTAGTTGTTGATACTTACCTACCTACTTCTCTACACTACATACGTAAGTTATTATAAAATACCTAAACATTTGACATCTACTTTTTACGCTAGCGCTGTCTCATTTACTCATGTAGGGGATTATTGTTCGTGGAATGCGCGCGTCGACAAATCTCTTTACTCGTTTCAGTAAGACCGAAAATAATTTTAAACTTGCACATTTGTGAACCTTATTTTCAAGTACTTAAGGTTCATTATCTGTGGAACAAAAATAAGTGGTGTATCTTACTCGATATGAAAATATTCTAACGAGACTAGCCATAGTCATGACTTTGTAGGTATACATTCACAAAATTTGATTTATTTTAATTTGGACACCAATAGCCTAGATTTTTATACTGAAATTTTAAAATAAAATTATGTTAAATATCAAACTGTAAATTGTGATATCAAACAGTTAGGTTTCTGAGATTTTTTGTTGGGTAGAGGTTATTTTGAAGTTCTAAAAATGAAAAGTCCTTGAGAACAAGTCTCGTTGGAAGTGAGTCTACGTCATAAATTAGTGTCTAGTAGGTAGGTATGACCGCTAGCCAAGACGTGATTGGCCAACAAAGCCTTGTTGGCGGCCATTTTGCTGCTGCTGAGTCACCAAAAGGTGAAAAATGTGGATGAAATGGAGCTCACCTCTAACGAGACTCACAACGGTATTGGGCATTTCCCTCCTGAACATAAAATTTGGGTTTCATGTCTGGTGCGTGGTTGGAACTCTTCGTTCTGTAAAGAGAGAAATCTAATTATCGTTAAAATCTTGGATATGTCTCGTTAATGTTTATTGTTAATTGTGTATCTGTGAAAAGCAGTTTTTCAATGACATAAAAATTGTAAACAAATGATGTGGTAAAGTTTATACGTCTCCTTCCAACCTAAGTTTCATCGGAAAAAATTGCGACTGTGTGTGACTGTGTGTATCATTGAAGTAAATTTTGCAACTTCATCGAATTTATGAACTTGGACGTAAACAAAAATATTTCGCGGTCTGTCATTCAAAAAGTTTGTGTGATGTGCTGTTGGAACTGATTAGTGGCATTGGACAGAATGTAGCCTCAGGACTGGGCAACTACAAGGTACCTTATTTATCTGATCGTCCTAATTAGCTTCCAAAATGTCAGAGACAACTATGGTGAAGGTAAAGACTGAACGGCCTGACGAGGCCGAGATCCGTGAGTTGGCCGCGAAGATGGTGGAGGCCAACAAAGCGAAGGCGCTGGCGGCGTCGGTGGCGGCGGCGCGGGCGCCTAACGGGCTAGTGCCGCCCGGTGCCGGTAGCATTCTCAACTTTTTAACGCGCAAGCCCACGGGTACTGGAGCCGTCGCAGCCGCCGTAGACACCCGGCCTGCTGCAGACCCGGACAAGAAAACGCCAGCGCCCGACGAAGCCAGCTGGAAAGGCCACTTCGGATGGGACATGCTCGGCAAGTGCCATATCCCGTTCATCTTCCGCTCCAGCGAGAAGTACGTGGCCGTGCGCATGGTGGAGATCAAGCTCCTCAACAAGTACCTGAACTACCTGCACGCAGACATCTACTCGTGCACGTGCATCCGCAGCTACTACATCACGGAGGTGGAGGCGCGGCTGCTGAACGAAGTCAACAACCGGCATTGCGACTCACAGTTCGGACGAGAGCCCTTCACGCAGAAGGACCTCGTGGTGCGGCTCTCTGACGCCTACGAGTTCTACAACTTCCTCGATGTCTGCTACAATAAACTACTCCGAGGCACCACCAACACTAAAGACAAGTGTGGCTTCATTCGAATAAACAAGGAGTCGGTTGTACCTTACACAGTGCGGGACAATATGAAATATGTACCTCTTTTCTATTTTGAAGGTGAAACAGAAAACTTGAAGCTTAAAGCCGACCAGTTGAAAGGCTGGGACCTATCGTACCTAAAGTTCTGTTGTAAAGTGCAAGGCATTCGGAATGAACTATTTGCTAGTGAGACGTGTTCAGTGATTAGTTTATCAGACATTAAAAGCTATTTTCCTCCTGGAACAGACTTTGAAGAATATTGGCCAAACAAAGTGGTGGACTCACAACTTCTCATATCTGCCAAAGGTGAGCAGCAATTTTATTTTTATTGTAGAGTTACATACATTATTTACTTATGATTTTTAGTACTTTAGCTACAACCTGTTTTGGCCAGTTGAAGTCAAAAGCTGAATCAATTTGATTTTTGAATCTCAATAAACACCCTTGATTCCTAAATATAGGTTTTGAGACTTTCTAAAAATATACAGGGTGAATTAAGCTTGCAATCACAAAAGTTCATTAAAGCGTCTGACAAAAACTCTAAAAAAATATTAGTTATTTTATTAATTTTAAAACACAACTTGTTAACACTTTTGTGTGTAGGTAATAGGTATAAAAAAATCTGCACAACTTAACTATTGAAAAATAGTTACTAATATGACATTAATTTACATTAAAAGAAAAACTAAAGTTTGGAAACTTGTTTTTTTTATATTTGGGCTTAAAGTAACTTTTTATTTTGAAAATAACCACTTTTTATTTATAACTCAAATTTTGTATTAAATGGCCTAAGTAGGTACTTGTGTAGTTTTTTCTTATTCATTCCATCTTGATTGAAATAAAATGTTCTTAGGAACTGTTGTGTTGTACGGATACTTATAAAGTTATAACTTATAAATACTGTGTTCAGTCTAACTAATCATTTGAGTATTTTTTCTAAAAGTTTTAATACCTAAACTGCCTTGTCACCTTAACAAGCTACAGAACTAGTCAGTAAGTCAAGATCATATCCAAGGTCTGTTTGGTCCACTTCATGCAACCTTCATTGTAATTGCAAACAATATGGTGAAATAGGATTCCATGCAAGGTTGTTCTAATTTTAGATGTTTTTTTGCAAATTTAAAAATATTTTACCTACCAAATATAAGATATTAAGCCTTAAATGATGACTTGCATACCCAAAAATAGATAGAGTGCCTATTAAAGCAACTGATATATTATTATGTTAATTCCCTGTAATTAAGTTGATAGGTTGGTATAGTCACAAAACAAGTATTTCAGATCTTATCATTTTACTTAATAGGATGCAAATAATTTCATTAAAGGAAGTATTTTTCTATTTTTCTTTGCATTCATCAGCCTAGTGTCCAAAACATCAGAGTTTTTTTTTATGGTATGAGTTATCAAAAAGTGCTCAATCTCTAGGTAATGCATTTTAAACATCGCGCTTTTAAAACGTTGACGATGACCCATCTGCCTCTGATATGATCTGCCTATCTTCGTTGAACACCTTCGATTTTAAACGCAGCCCTTACAACTTGTGTAAATAGAAGTCCATAGTGATTACGAAAGTGTCGATCTCATAAAAACGTAGAGGAACTTTAACATAAGGGCCTAACTCGCAAATTAGCCAAGTTCATTGAAGATTGAGCGTCTTATCATGTCGGCACTAATACTTCAATTGAAATGCTGTCTAAAATGATCAAGCTGTCTGATCTTCCACGTGGTAAGACTCTTCTCCCATCGTCCAGGCGCGGTCGGCGGCGGCGGGCAGTGGACGCGGGCCCCGCCGGCGCCGCCCCCGGGCGCCGCGGTGGGCGGGGGCGTGGCGGCGCTGGGGTCGCAGTCGCGGGGGCGCCGCGCGGCGTCCCGCCACGCCCCCGCCGCGTCCATGCAGCTGCCGCACGCGGGCATCTCGGCCGCGGCCGTGCAGGCGCTGGCCAACGGCTGGTCCATCCCGCCGGGACTCACGCAGGCGCAAACGCAGCAAGTGCTGCGGCTCGCGCAGGTCATTAGCATATACTAGCTTTTTTTTTGTCTGGGCAAATGCTTTGGGTCGACGACATTTCGGACACAAAAAACTCGGACACCTTGGTAAATGTATGGATTTTTATTTAAATATTTTTTACCAAGGTGTCCGAGTGTTTTGTGTCCGAAATGTCGTTGACCCAATGCTTTATGCACCTATCTCTCTGGGGTGGAGAGAATCATATACTACCTACCTAGTAACCATTATCATCATTTAGTACAAAGTTTATAGCGAAGTCGCTGTTCGTGTCTGTATGTTCCGCCAACGCCTTACAAAGTACGTAGGAAACAAATTCTTATGCCGTTTTCATTGTAGGTGATGTTATCGAAACTAGTCTTAAGTAGCATTCGGAAAAGTATAAATATGTAAATATATTTTTGTTGATTCATAGATTCTATTCCTTTTAAAATATTTTTCTTAGTATAAAGTGAGTAAACGCATCTGTGTGTTTTCCAAAGTGAGGTTCTTAACTGTTACGTTAAGGTTTAGGTTCTATTACAATAAGAAGTAGGTATTTTTGCATCTACATGCGAAACTTAGTATAGATAACTTGAATTGACGTATATTGTTTTCTATTATTCTATTAATTTACGTTATTGTTATTTGAATGACGTTCGAATAATAAATAACAACATAAATCAGTTATTAAATAACTATCATTTTATTGTAATTTACCCTCTCAACACGAATTTCCACCCAGTCCAACACCCCTATCACCCCTACAAATGTTTCTATTCCATCTAACTAACGTATGTATAATGTGCGCAGGCGCAAGTGGCAGCGCAGGCGCAGGCGGCGCGCTACACGAACGCGATGGCCGCCGCGGCCGCCGCCAACATGCCGCAGCACCGCTCGCAGCATAACAGAAATGTACAGGTAATTATAAATAATAATAAAATAAATCTCCAGACTGACACACCAATTATGTGGCCCTAAAGTAAGTTGCAGTAAGCACTTGTGTTATAGGTACCACATAATGGACTAGGGGAAACCCTAGTTACACCCAGACACGAGCCAATATCGAAAAACCATTTTTACGAAATTGGCCCGACCCGGGGATCGAACCCGGAACCATCCGCTTAGCAGTCCGTTATATATACCGCTGCACCACGGAGGTCGTCAAATTATCACAGAATGATTAGGATACACAAGCCTGAGTTATAATATCTAGTTAAATGAAAGTAGCGTTATTGTATAGAAAAACAAATGGGTATTTAGTATTATTGGATTTGATGAAAATGAATCCCCTTTAAACGAAAATATTGAAAAGAATACAACGTAAAGAAAGACTGATCCGCGTACTGCCTTTATTTGCATACTAAGATTATATTTTTTGTTTATAAAAAACGATTCTGTTAAAAAGTAGACGGTAACGTTACGGTAATATTTTTTACGAAATAGGGATATTGCAAAATGCTGTACCTACCTACCCAGTTACGAAACATTGGTTGCAAAATTACCGAGTCTTCAGATGGAGTTGCATAATTAATTGCAATAATTAATTTTATTATTATAGGCTTAATTTTCTTTGGGTAATAAATCGTATTGTTAGTAAAACATAGGAAATCAATGTCTATTAAAAATATAGTTTCTTTGTAAAAAAAAACTAAATATTTTTTCAGTTTAATCCCATTTGTATCAAACCTTCTACAGTGTATAAAGCATATTTTTTTGGCTTTTGCACAAATATGTGATTCACCAAACGAATGTCTGTCAATATTTAAGGACAATTTTATTATTCTAATAATTTCCATAAACAAGCTCTTCAAAAAAAACCTAATCGTCTTATCGGAAAACACGTAGGTAGATATCCGAGTTTTTGCTTCAACGTGTATTTAACCTACTAGTAGATCTATAAGTATTATTCTAAGTATTGATGAATAAAGTTGGTCATGTTCGTATTTCAGTTTTCGAACAGTGCAATAACGATGGCGATGTCGCAGCAGCCACCGCCGCCCTTGGTGCGGAGTTCAGCTAACACCTCCACTATGAAGTGAGCTATTTGATTTTATATTTACTGTTTTAACTATTCACGTAAAATGGAGATTGCATATTGAATTGTGATCCCTTATCAAAGCTAACTTCACTTAACAAAGTTGAAAAGTTTTGAGTTAAGTTTGAGTTTGAAATAAATGGCGATCGGTGTTCGCGATTTCTTACGGGACAGGCTCCTAGTATTTAAGTTAAGTGTCTGCTTATTTAGCACAAACTATAACTGTTAGCCAGTTTTCTAGGGTGGGCAAGGCTAAACCCTGCCCCCTCTTGATAATACCGCGAAGTCGTGTCTAATTAGCTGCAACGTTTTTAAAAACTTTAGTGACTTTACGTTACGACCCAACTGAATCTGGTATAAAATAAACCTAAAATGATTTACTCTTGGCTTTACACCGCGCCAATCCAACCACATATAGACACGTGAGAGTTTAAGACAGATGCTGAAATATATTAAAATATCTAGTCTCATAATCTTAGAATTTGAATATTCTTCTATTATTTTATATTGAGTAATAACTAAAATAAGCAAGGTCAGAAATATGATACAATAGTATATTGTATAAATGTTACATCATTATTACATTGCTGAAGGCTGTTTTTAGTACAAAAATAAAACGCCTCACCATTCGCCATTGTTATGCTTGTCTGTATTAAGATTTACAATTGATTTGTTAACATATTTTTACGTCGATAGAAATCCACATAAAGTGCATATTAAATAATTGTAAAAGCCTCGCAAACTAGGAAAGAAGAAACTAGCTCAAATTATCTAGCCAGTGTTTATCTAGACAAGACTTAGCCGAAAGTATATTGTATTATCTAGTTGACAATGTTCATTTTTCTGTTTGTGTAGTTCGGCCCCCCAAATGAGTGGTTCAATGAATGGCCACTCATCCGGTCACTCCGTGGACTCACGCAAGAGACTCACTCCAATACCTGACATCAACATTACTGGCAACCATACGCCGTATAAGGTAAATCAAAGTTTATTTTTTTTTATTTTGACAACTTCTGTGGTAGTGTGTTTCTACACTTTTTAATTACAATGTTATTTCTGGTCAGATTGGTTTTCTATTAAATTGAGTTTTTTTAAACAGTTACTAAAATGATTTGAAATCCCAAGTTCGCCTTTGCACACAAAATATTAATGAAAATAGGAAATTTCGTTGATATTTACCAAACTAGTAGGAGTAGATTTATATTTCGTATTGTTGACTGTTATATGTATTATTAGCAAATTTTCATCATCTTTTCCCCAATTCCTATATTAAGTACCTACCTAACATACATTACCTAAAGTATAAACAGCTCAACTTCCTTACCCATTTCATATACTACCCTACATAGTTTACCAATTCCATGCTATCCCCCCAGGTGCAAAAAGCGCTGGTCGAAAACACCATGGTGCCCTGCATCAACGCCAAGCCCTACCAGTACACGGAACTACTGATGACGCTGCCAGACCTCGCGTCGCACTACTTCCCGCGCGTGTCGCTCACCACCTGCCGCGCCATGCTGGATGCGCTGGGGCTTACTCTGTATAGACCTAATGGGTGAGTACTAGAGACTGCCGTGGAGGGTATGACCATGAGTAAGGAGTGACTGTTACAATATGTAAGGAGAAACAGTGGTTTATGTCAGACTAGCTGTTCCCTCTGGCTTTTCCAGAGGGTATGAGGAAATTTCCTTCAGTAAAAAGTACTTTATGGACATTCCATTAATATATCAAGTTTCATCCCAAATCGATTCAGTAGTTCTTGTGTGAAATACTCGCAAACTTTCGCATTTATAAAAGTGCCTTTCGTTTACGGTAAACGGTTTACTCTACAAAGAAAGCAATTAAAATTATTTTTTAGAAAGTCATCCATACTTGTACTAAAGGGTAAAGATAACAGGTACTAATTAACTTTGACATTTCCCTCGCAGAACCCAATTGCAAGTGCTCCGCAACTCTGGCAAGTGCAAATCCGCCGCGGCCGGCGAGAACGGTCTGGCGCTGGTGCAGATCCGTGACGTCATGCAGCACATGCCGCAGTTCAAGTACATGCTGCGGGCGGGACTCGCCGGGGACGAGCCGCCGGCCCCGCCCGCGCCGAGACCCGCGCATATCAACAATAACGCCCCACCGGCCAAGAGGACGCGGGCCAACTGACTCTCGTGACACCACAGTGCTAAACATTCCTAGTGACAGTGTAGGGAACAGTGTATAAACAAGAAACTATCCAGTAGGTGGATTTTAGGAAGGTGTGTGAAGAGTGCCTATAGAATAATTCGATAGTATAAGGGCTTCCTTTCATTTCTGTTTGGGGGTTCGAGGTGTGAGAGGCTGATGTTGACGGTTTAGTATTAATTTCATCTGAATTCAAGCATCCAGCAGAAGAGGTCAATTGTAATGTATATTGTACAAATTGTATAATAGATGTAACTACTACAAATCTGAGGATCTAATTGATGCAGATCTTTTATACACTATTTAATAGAAGACTGAATTTTTATTTTTATTAAGATAGAGAGAAGGTATAGTTTTTGGTTGAGTGTGGGGTTGAAGAGGTCTTGAGGCTTAATGTGAATCTTTCAATGAAAGATTTAAGCTTACCAAGTTTAACAATTGATACATTTGTACAATGGGCCATAAAAATGCTTATTCATATCAAAGCATAAAATGCAAAGTACAAATGTATCAAACAGATGTTTTTATCTTTTGTGTAAAGATTCCAGATGTACAGATATAACATGTAAATAATTATCCTGTATCTATACAGACATACTAGCAATAACTACTTTATAAATTTAAAGTTTTGTTCTAAAATTTATGTCACCAAATAGGTGAAGATATAAAAACGCTTATTGTCATCACAACTCTTTGTATTTTAAGTAAATTTATAAAAGCGAATGCTTAAAAAAGAAGATTTTAATTAATTTAATTTTAACTTAAACTTAAATTTAAAGAAACCAGTGACAAAGATAATATTGGCTTAAAATATTAATGTAAAGTACCTAATGTATTTCTTCAGGACAAGTTCCTAGGTAGGCATTGGTAAAGTTTTGCAAATACAGCTATCTGCACTATAAAACTGCCTGTGTCTTAACTTAATAGTAAATTTAAACTTTAGATTTTATGTTAACTTTAAATATAACTTGGAGCTGTGTAATTAAGCTTATTTATTTATGAAATAGAGATAAGTAGAGAAGGCATTGATACCAATTTGTAAATTGCAGTTTTAACGCAATAGCTTTTTGAATGCCACTAATTCTGTGGAATCATTGAATCTGTATAATCGAAATAAAGATTTTTTTATTAATCTGTTATTATTTCTGTAGTTGTAACAGTTAATAATCTTATCTATCTCAACTTCCATTCTTAATCTTTGGAGGGAATTTAACCTTTCTGCCTCTAAAGTTAATTATCAAAATGTTGACGTCAGCGACCCCCCAAATTGGCAAAATGGCGGCGTAATTACTACATTGTTGTAAATAACTTATATCTCTGCAACCTAAGCATGTTTTATCATTCTGTAAAAAACAATGCACTTATTGTTATATTTCCTATCTGTGAGGCATAAAAATGTAGTGTTTAGTAAAATACGAAATTTGTTTCACAAATGTTTACTTTGAAGACTATGTTGCAAGTTGAATTACGTGAAATAAACAATACAATCTAATAAAATCTTTATAACAAGGGCCTATGCTGACTTCTTATCAACAAAACATATACAAAAGAACTTCGATGTTTTTACAACAGACCCCACTTGAAACCCGACCCCGACTATAAAAACAATAGTTTACGTCATCCACAGGCGAACTAGGGTGTCAATCAGAATGGCGGGTAAACCATCGTGTTGAGCATTGAAATTGTGTTTATTAATTGCTTATGAATTGCTTATATTTGCTTATCATGACCAGAGAATTGCTTATTGCATAATTTAAAAGAAATAATACATTAAAAGTTTACCAGCCATTCTGACATCAGAACGGCTGGTCGACCTCTGTAGTGTAGCAACTGTGTAGACTTACTGAAATATTCCTTGGCCAAAAATTGCTTATCAATTGTTTATTTCATAATTTCTGAGCCTAAACCCTGTTACTTCATCTGTACCTAAGCAAAGAACAACATTAAAACTTCCATTGAACAAGTGCCTGTTAAAATAATGAGAGCAAAGTAACATATGTACAAAATTGCTAAATTAAAAGTGCATGTCAAAATAATGATAACAATTATTTATTAGGTTGTAATAATAACAGGAATGCACAAGGATTGTTTTAGTTGAGATTAGAATAGTGTGAATTATAATAGTAGATTATGCACCAAGGGGATAAAGCAGTGTATTATGTCACGGGCATCATATTGAATTCTGAGCGAAATGAAGGATTCTGTAGATAATTCCCGAACGTTTCACTTTCACGTTATCACTTTTATAAAATTTTCTGTGATACCCAAGTAAATACACACGAAGCTCAGTGAATAGATAGGTAGGTACGTGATGAAATTTCAACGAGCGAAGTGCGTGCCTTATCTTCAGAAGATGCCTGGTCATACTTTGTATGTGCACCCCTTTGAGCCCTTGTTTATATCACAAAAGCTACTGTTACTTTGTTTTTAAATATCATCACGTACCTACCTATCTATTCACTGAGCTTCGTGTGTATTTACTTGGGTATCACAGAAAATTTTATAAAAGTGATAACGTGAAAGTGAAACGTTCGGGAATTATCTACAGAATCCTTCATTTCGCTCAGAATTCAATATGATGCCCGTGACATAATACACTGCTTTATCCCCTTGGTGCATAATCTACTATTATAATTCACACTATTCTAATCTCAACTAAAACAATCCTTGTGCATTCCTGTTATTATTACAACCTAATAAATAATTGTTATCATTATTTTGACATGCACTTTTAATTTAGCA
The DNA here is from genome assembly GCA_916618145.1 of Emmelina monodactyla. Classification (NCBI taxonomy): domain Eukaryota; kingdom Metazoa; phylum Arthropoda; class Insecta; order Lepidoptera; family Pterophoridae; genus Emmelina; species Emmelina monodactyla. The sequence continues at coordinate 2,511,741 of OU745314.1, read as the reverse complement.
ATTTTGTACATATGTTACTTTGCTCTCATTATTTTAACAGGCACTTGTTCAATGGAAGTTTTAATGTTGTTCTTTGCTTAGGTACAGATGAAGTAACGGGGTTTAGGCTCAGAAATTATGAAATAAACAATTGATAAGCAATTTTTGGCCAAGGAATATTTCAGTAAGTCTACACAGTTGCTACACTACAGAGGTCGACCAGCCGTTCTGATGTCAGAATGGCTGGTAAACTTTTAATGTATTATTTCTTTTAAATTATGCAATAAGCAATTCTCTGGTCATGATAAGCAAATATAAGCAATTCATAAGCAATTAATAAACACAATTTCAATGCTCAACACGATGGTTTACCCGCCATTCTGATTGACACGAACTAGGACCTTAGCGCGATACAAATAGAGATCAAAATCGCCTAACACTGATTGACTTCCGCCATTTTGCGTGGGTTGTACCTAATGAATCACCTTTTTGTTTATCTAAACTAACCATTACGCGTTGATAAATGGTTGTGTAAATGAGCTATAACTGATTTTTATTAGAGTAGCACTATTTTCAGGAACTAATATAGTAATAAAACACTTTGAAAACTGTCAACGGTAACTATTGAAGTGGAACTATTTCGGGCCTTATCTTGAAATTATTACCGTGTATTTTTCACAATCGAGTATCACGATATTCTTAGAATGATCAGAATCAATAGTATTTTTATAAAAAACACCAATTACTTTCTCTGAATCCGGAAAAACATAAAAAAAGTACCCTCAATTAACTTTGACACGCACAAAAAAACATGAAATTCAACCTCTAAAAAAAGGACTAAACATGCGCTTTTTTTTTTTTATTATTCGTCCACAGAGTAAAACGTCTATCTAAGAACGTAACTCATAACTTCTTTATAGAAAAAAAGACTCTATTGTTGTAAAATAAGGCTCACAATGAACGCATTAGACCGCGGAAGGGGGCTACCGCTCGGGGTTTGAGGGAAAGTTTGACGTTTTTGACAGCGGTAGCCCCCTACCGCTCGGGTTTAAACGAGTTTGTTCTTCAGGGCTCATGGATTTTGTTGCATGCAGGCATGCTGTATTATTCAGCATTTTAAAAAGGTTGTCAGGTTTACAAACACTATTTTGTTAGGTGACCATTATAAAAGTATCTTTGAATAAAAGAAAATTTTCATAGCTTAGCCACATGAGTAAAGAAACTGAACAGAGACAAAGCTTCTAAAGAGCTAGCAAAATTTATACCTATTTTGGTAGGGTTGGCACAATTGAATAAATTAAAAATATAAATGTACTTTTTTTTCAAATTTTTTATTAAAATAGGTTTTTTTTTTACAAATTACATACTCTAAATATTTTTTTTTATTACTTTTGGTTTTTAATAATTTGTTGTGTCTTTTAATCGAATGATAAATTCTAAATCTAATATAAAGTTTTTTCAAATAAACCAATGGGAAACACTCACATGGCATATGAAATGTACAATCTTGCAAACGTGCTAATATTTCATTACCAATATTAACATTTTTAATATGAAGATCAAAATATTCGCGAAATTTTTGCTCAAGCAATTCAACAAATTCAATAAAATTGTCAGGAGGTATTATCAAAAAACCTGATTTCACACTACCTTCATTAAAGTCCTTAAAATGGCAAAAAAAATAATCTTTTTCTATATTTTTAAATACTTTTTAAAAACTAAAACAAAACACGCACAACGTTCGAGCGTCGCGTCACGCCTGCACGCCCTGAGATTGACCACTGGCTGATCTAGTCAGTGTTACCAACTCTCAAAAATATTTATCCCTAAACCTATGACGAAACCCCCTAAAATTGCCTCAATTATTTGAAAATTCCCCTAAAAATATAATTCATAAAATTTTTATACAAATATATAAAAATAAAGTAATATTTCTTAATTTTCTCTGTTTATAAATTATCTAATACGTTATAAATTATATCAATTTCTTCTGAAAAGAACCCTAAAAATATCCCTAAACAAATAAAAACCCAAAAAAAATCCCATCCCACTAATTTACCCCCTAAATTTGGGGGGAAAACCCCTAAGTTGGGAACCATGGATCTAGTTTGAAGCGGTTTCGGCTCATACGTGACAAGCGGCCAGTGGTCACGCACACACACGCGTTGCACTTGTAGTGATGTACCTGTCACAGCGCATTCGTATGTAGCTTTGTCTCTGTTCAGTTTCTTTACTCATGTGGCTTAGCGGCGCGCCAAGAGCGATCGGGTGGTGTAACAAAAAATATAACTAAAAATTCCCACATTTCCTGACATTTTTGGGTGAAGGTTTAAACAAGTTATAAAAAATTAAATGAAACTAGTAGACCGACCACGTGTTGCTGTGGCTAAGGTTTTTGTTATATTTTGCAATAAAATAATATGGCGACTATAAAAGATATAATATACGCTATCCTATCTTTCAAGTTGGATCAAACTGCGCTCGGTGTGCATGATTTAAGTTTAGGAGTCCAACGCAGTCAAACAACGTGAAATGAAATTTTTATACCTCGCAGCCATTTAAAGATTATCTGTAAATAAACAAATGGTTAAGTTTTGGTTAGTAGCTATAAAAATAAAAAAAATCTATTTTCTATTTTTATGCATGTTCGGAAATGTAGGATTAAGGAATGGAATTCCATGAGTAGACGCCATTTTGTGTTTAAGGGATGGTTTAACATTCATTTTGTAGGTATTTGGTACCGATAAATAGTAAGTAATTATTAAATTTAAACGGGGTGTAAAAGACTGCTACCAAAAACAAAGTTGTTTTTATTTTAATCGCAATCTAAATTATCGCGCCTAAACCATTGAGCGTTGGCCTCAAGCAGCCTTAGAGCAAAGAGCGGTTTTCATAAAAAAAACAAAAATATAGTTCATAAAAATTCGCTAGATGGCACTGAACAAACTAAGTACGCAGGGCCTTTAAAAAAGTAAAAGGATTGAATATAAATAATAATAGATGAGTCCAAAGTAATCAGAAATAACCAAAGAAATTCACGAATGAAGAAAAACACAACATTGACAGCCTGTAAGCGTCAGCCAACAAACAAAACAAACATATATATATACCGCTGCACCACAGACGATATTTATACAGCGGTATATATATCGGAATGCTAAGCAGATGGTTCCGGGTTCAATCCCCGGGTCGGGCCAATTTCGTCAAAATAGGTTTTCGAAATTGGCTCGTGTCTGGGTGTAACTGGGTTCCCTAGTCCATTGTTTGGTACCTATAGTACCAGCTTTGCTTAGCTTAGGGCCATACAGTTGGTGTATCAATCTGAATTCTACAAATTCCCTTTTTAAAGGTAACACCTGCGTACCTAGTTTGTTCAACGCCATCTAGCGAATTTGTATGAACTATTTTTTTTTGAAAATTGCTCATTAATATATATTTTTAATTGAGTTTTTTGGGAATTCTATTTGTGAATGAAATTAAGTTCTAGTTACTTTTTGAGAATACCATGGTTTCAGACTTCGAAAAAGGTCTTATTACAACCGTTATAAACCTGACTCATTATTAACCTTATGTCATTTAATATTTTTCTATTGTAAAAATTCTAAGTAAAAATTAGTTTATAAGCCCTTTACTAATAAAAAAAAACCATCATATTTGCTCCACATTTAGATTTAAGAGGAAAACTTTTCAGAAGTTGGCAGCACTGCAGCGAAGAATTATCAGCAATTTTTCTGAGTATTCGACTGTAAAAATGATTTGAACGGTGATAAACAAAGACCTACAATAAAAAAAAAATAGTTCACTTGTATTTAAATACCTTATAGATGAAATATTCTTTTCTTATGTTTCAAAAATCAGTAGCGGGCTGCCGATGCCGGTCGGGGATATACGAGTTAATCCTTATTATTTAATATTTTTCTATCAACACAACCATCGAAATGACTAGAGCGCGCTCTAGGTGTACTCTGGCACAACTTTAAAATTATTAACAACGTGTCACTTCTTCTAAGGAACATTATTCTATATGGTGTCTTTCTCTCTCTTATTATCTTATGTCGTGGTCCTTTAATAGAATACGTGAAAACGTTGGTAAGCGTGCACATTCGTGGACCAAAAAAGATTTAATTACTCACAAACGTTAGCACTGAAATCAATTTGGTCCACTTGTTGGTAAGAACATATTCAAGAACGTTCTGTCAAAATGACAGGTGGTTTAATAAGGGTCAGTAAGATTGCATGTTGAGGTTTTTCCGATGAATCTGCTAAATATCTTTACATTAAACAATATTAGTTCAACAAAACTTGTCCGAAAGTTTAGATCTTACAAATTAAAGTATTCAGTTGACAGTTTGGCATTGACTGACATTCATCTGACATTGCTGCACACAGTGCATGAGTGCACTACCTATCTTTTGTTTGCATCGTTAGCACTGAACGATGACGTCACTAATGACGTCAGATCGCTCAGAGAGTGCAAACGTTCGGATTAATGGACCTACCGTGTGCACGCAAATAATGCAGAAAGCGCGCTGACAGCAATTTCGGACCAGTATATTGTCGTGGTCCTTTAATAGAATACGTGAAAACGTTGGTAAGCGTGCACATTCGTGGACCAAAAAAGATTTCATTACTCACAAACGTTAGCACTGAAATCAATTTGGTCCACTTGTTGGTACGAACATATGCTTGAACGTTCTGTCAAAATGACAGGTGGTTTAATATGGGTCAGTAAGATTGCATGTCGAAGTTTTCCCGATGAATCTGCTAAATATCATTACTTTAAACAATATAAGTTCAATAAAACTTGTCCAAAAGTTTAGATCTTACAAATTAAAGTATTCAGTTGTAAGTTTGACATTGACTGACATCCATCTGACATTGCTGCACACAGTACACTACCTATCTTTTGTTTGCACTGTGAGCACTGAACGGTGACGTCACTAATGACGTCAGATTGCTCAGAGTATGCAAACGTTCGTATTAATGGACCGGACCAGTATATCGCACACCTAGATAAAGAGTAACACAACTCAAAATAACGCAAAACTGAGTAAATGCGATTTTCGGAATCTGCATCAAAAACTACGTATACTTCAAAAACACCTGTGTAAAAATCTCATTAATAAAAATGTAGTTGGCTCCGTAAGTTAGTTTTTGTGAGTTGCGTCAGTTGCGAATTAAACGTTTTTTGCTGTTCCTGTAAAAATATGTTTTTTTGAGTTGTGTTACTCTTTAACTAGGTGTGCGATATATTAGTCTGTCTGTGTTTGGTCTGTGTTACTGTCAAAGATTATGGATCAAGAATATAAAATTGAAAATATTTTTTAGGGAAAAGTTCACAAAAAACTATCGTGAATAATGTGTATTGCAATACCGACTGGCAATCTCGGTGATGTTTTCTTATTTCACTACGTTTTTATTGTTTTAGCTGTGGATCATTGAATTAGTTCGAATTCGTAACACATAATTTTGTAGACATTGTTTGATCGTTTATTGCTTATAATAATTTAGGTTTAATTATTTTATTTGTCTAGGTGATTATAGATGGATTTGCATTTAAGGTTTTAGGAGGTTCAGGGTCTTTGTTGTAGAGTCTTCCAGGTTTTGTTTACAAACTTTATTTCCCAAAACAAAATGAGCATTCAGGTCTGTAGGGACACTTCAGACGCAGTGGCTTTGTACCTGCCGCAGCGTTTGTATCTTAAACCTTTTGCAAAGCTAAACATTTCTGTCCAGCTTCCTCCACACAAAGCCCATGGGAAATCTATCTCCAACTGGGAACTTATGGAAAAGTTGAGAAAAATGATCCTCCCTGAAAATTTTTCAGTGCTTAAAGTGTCCAAGCATAGTTCTGAAGTGATAAGGTTTGATGCAGAGTTAGAGAATCGGGATAAACTTGATAGGGTGATTGCACGTCTGGAGGACCGTGTAGTCCAACTCAAGGAGTATCCTGAACCCTTGAAAGTTAAAGTGACAGAAGCTAAATGTGACTTTCCCAGTCGACATTCATGGGATTCATTCTTTAGAGATGCAACAGACATGGATGAAATGAAACCCGGAGAGCGACCAGACACAGTCCACATAGAAAACATGCCAATACGCTGGTTTGTACACCATAGAGACCATGATGAAGATGCTCCACCTTCCGAGAGCATTTTCAAAAGGGCATTTGAAAAGTTTGGTGGAATTCGCCAAGTTGATGTTCCGGCTGCTGATCCATTCCGTATGCAGATGAAATCTTCCATGCGTGGGATCAGTACGCCACCCCAAGACTCTGCATTGTATTTCGATGCTTATGTCCAATTTAATGAATATGTGAGTTTTGTGCGATGTATGGATGCCTTGAGAGGCAAGAAATTGTTGCGGAAAAGCGAAGATTTGGCGGAATGGTGTGGCATGAGAGTTGATTTTGATAAATCGAAACATATGACAGACGCGGCCGTGAAGAGACGCGCCATCGTGCGCGAGCGTCTCGCTTCTAGACAACGCGCTAAGGAAGACGAGGAGAAAAACGAAAAAGAAATGAAAGCTAGGAATGAAGCTAAAGAAAGGTACAAACCATACCTAACATTACTATTCACATATCTTTTTTTTTTATAGAAAGCTTCGGCGCTTCAATTTCAGTGAAACTTAGACATAAAAACTTAATTTTACAAACCAGTGATATATCATTTCTAAAGAAAAAGAGGCAACCTCTTTACATTGCAGGCAGAAAGAGGTTGTCTCACGTGTGATATGTCACTCTTTAAGACAAAAATACGAGCGTCTCGAGCGGGAGAAGATGGAGAAGATGCGCGAAAGAGAAGAGAGGAGAAAGAAGAAGCAGCTGGCCAAGCTGATGCAGAGAGATGACGTCAACCTCAACAGTCAGGTGGCAATGGAGCAGAAGAAACTTTTAAAAGCCCAGAAGAAACTGCAGGCAATACGGCTGATTGAAGAGCTGTTTAAAAGATTAGAGGTGAGCAAAACGATTATAATAACTACTATATTGTTGGGTAATAACCATGTTTAAATGCATTTAATGTAAAAAATAAAAAATGATTATATTGTGCTATGAAGGTATGACTTTTGATACAACAAGCTTTAACATACAAAATGCTTAGCCCCCAAGCTATGGAAGATTCAAATCAGTAATAAATATTGAATACATGCAGGATAGTAAGAAAATTCCTGAAGTTAGGTAGTAATACTCCTACAATATTGTAAGATCCCACAGTAAGACATTCGCTTGGCTTAGGCCCATATCTGTTAAATACTGAATCCAGCCAATACCGTGAACTTTTAGAAAGAGAACTGAAAATAATAATAAATCTCTAGACTAACACACCAATTATGTGGCCCTTAAGTAAGTTGCAGTAAGCACTTGTGTTATAGGTACCCCATAATGGACTAGGGGAGAACCACAGAACAGAAAAAACGAGAAGAAGGGGCATAAGCCTCGATTACAATCAGAACCGCTGTCGCCAGTACTCACACTATCACATTGTTAACTACAAAGAAATCTTGAACATTATTGGCCGTAATGTTTTACTAAAGATGAAATTATAAACTACGGCATGATATCATATTTTAAACCTTATGACATGGACGCACTGTCGAAATTACATTGTGTTTGTCTGTTACTTACGACGTCCGAAAACAAATCTAAAAATTGCGTAGAAAGTACTGTCATCTAGTGTCGAGTAGATGAACTATGATGCATCCTCAATACTATGTAGTTCGACCACTCGGCACCAGATGTCCATTGATTTACTAGTGATGTGCATAGTGCATAATTTATGATATCGATAAAAACTTTTACTATCAAACTGTGTGTGATTATGAATTTAAGCAAATAATATTTTATCCATAGGGTCAATGTGCCATTAGTTGGCCGTTTAAGCGCTTTTTCTAATATTAAACTATACTATGTCCTGATTTACTTACTTAACCCAATTATATTATAAATCATGCTAGTGTAAGCCTTAGTTGTAGTTTAGTAAATATTATATTAGTCTTAGTTTAGTAAATATTCCACCATAATAAGCATTGTTTGCTGCATGAGTACTACTATTAAACGGGCTTTCTCTACCAATTCATACCTCGGAATTAGGGTTTTTCGCCTCAGCCTACATTTTGTTTTATTTTAAATATAAAGACATTGATAATTTAAAAAATAATTATACATTTGTAAAGTATATTAGATCGTGTATCGTATAAAGTTATATTATTACCCTAAACCGCATTTCTTATCCCTAATATCACTGTATCTTTCTTAATGTTGCAAAAATACCGCGGAATTAGGTGCTTTTACCTTAATTTGAAATAAAATAATTTCATTTTATACGAATGGAAATATTTAGAGGATTTTTTTAATTTTTTACTCGATAACTAGGAAACGTTAGAAAAGTTCACTCGAACACTGCAGAAAAACGAGTATCGATAACTTTATCGACAACACCCTCTCTCTATTCGAGTAGCAAACGGGCGAACATTCTGAAGCGAACATTCTAGAATTAGTCCATTGAATGACATATACATAAATCGACCTTATTGCATTCTAACAGAGTTCATTTTTAATTGTGCATTGCTTTAAAATGTCTTACGGAATAGAAAATTTCGAAAATTATCAAAATAAAATGAAATAATGCTAACCGATGATACGAAATGCCACCATGGCTGATGTTTTTGGTGCGGCTATCATTTTTGCACTCCAAAATTGAATCCTTTTTTTCGCTTGGTGAACACAATCGTCTTATCTTATCAAGGCTATGCGGCGAACTGAGCTAGGTTTTGCGGAGCTCCGCGTATATGTGACACACGCGCCACGCCCACTTGCCACTTCTACTCGTTTTTTCTGTTCTGTGGGGAGAACCTAGTTACACCCAGACATCAGTGGTGTAGTAAAGTAAAATACGAATGTCAGGTTTTATTGTATCATTAGTTAACATGTAATACATATTCGTCATCAGCTTCGCCCCGAGTTCCAGCGGCGCGCGCGCTCGGACCGCTACTACGGCCCGGGCGAGCGATGCGCGCGCGCACGGATCGTGGAGCAGGTCAAACTGAGCCACGAGCAGGAGGTGGAGCTGCAGCGGAACAGACTCAAGTGTGCTTTAGATGGTGAGGACTTTGAATGGTGTGGGAACATTAACACTTGTTTCTCTTATTTGTGCATTGATAAATGTTACTTTGAGTATGATTTTGACAGAAAGCTAGGAGAGTACTGTCAAAATGTACTTTTGTAATTAGCTTATTCTAAGACGAAAAATATTAGTAAAAAAACCTACAGTGAGATTTATTTTGCTAACAACTGGTATATTTTATTATTATAGCTGTAAATTTTCCTCTTACTGTCAAAATAAAATAAATTAGTCCAAATAAGTTCGGAATGGGCCTCTCTATCCTCAAGCCCTATCCTGTCATATCGCAGGTCGCATAGTGATCCGTTCCGCGCTGGAGACGCGCAAGCCTCGTCGCTCCACCTCCAGCTCGAACTCCTCAGACGACAGGAAACGGGTCAAGGCAGAGAAACTCACCACGCCGGAGAGAGAGATGGAGTATAATAAAGTTACAGGCAAGTATAGGCAAGGTTAGGATGTCCTATAGGTGAACTGCTAAAAAAGCCTTAATAAAAGTAGTAGCAGTAGTATCCTTTGTCAAAACTCGATATTGTAGCTTTTTATTTGTTACCGAATTTTTATTCGATAGTAGGTCCAGGGATTACTCAGAAAATCTTAACTCACACTTTTCGCCATGTTACATTTGACACATGTTTTGACAGTAGGCATGTCAAATTAACGTTTGTTTATCAATGTTTTGTTACAGGCATGTACGGAATGCATCCGTACAGCTTCGGGTATCCGTTTCCACCTGCTACCTACCCGGCGCCTTATCCGCAAAGTAAGTAATGTTTCTTATTATTTTTCATTGAACAAAAAAATCTTCAGAATCGTTTAATTACAAATCTCATTCACAATTCATGTGTGAATGGTCGTTAAGTCGTCGCGCAGTCTCTGAAAAAGTTCTTTCTTTAAACGTTTCATATCTTTAAATTTAAATAAAACAATGTGTGTGTGATGCGACATTGCTTGTTAGGTTTAGTTGTAGCCAACTGCTTCTGAGCCCATTTAGCAAATAGGTACCTGTCGTAGTCTATGGCCATTTACCTTTAGGTCCTGGGTCAGTAGAATTGTGTACGGGTGCAGGCCCAAGTTACAATACAAAATCCTCGACCGCGAAAGGCTGAGTTCCTGTGATCCACAAGAAATCTATCGATGTTCTCGAGTTTCGTTGAATTACGAGTGTTAGTCAATCGCTTACTGACCCGGTGGATTAAAATTTATTTATCACATTACGAATAGTTCCCTTAGGTATGTCGATAAGCCGACCATAAAGACCGCGCGCGGTATGTTACTTGAAAACACCACCCATTTTGACAAAACTATTTCTTTATTTGCACGATTTGTTGAATGCTGTATCCGTCCATGGTTATTTGTCAAAACAGACTGAATAAATGCCTACTAACTTCACTGTTGTTGCTTCAACAAGATAGCCGCTATCCACTCTCACAGTTCGCCAGTCCCTGTTATTTAAATTTAAAACCCTTTAGTTTCCGTCCTGAAGTAGCCCGTATTTATTTGTTCAGCGTCGATGTACTACCCGGTGCGCGGCGCGTACTACCCGCCCCCGGACGTGTACCGCGGGGGGCGCGGGGGCGGGCGCGGGGGGCGGGGGCGGGGGCGCGGCCGCGGCGGCCCGCGGATACCGCACTTCGAGGGGCCAGACGCCAGCCAGCAGTACTACAAGTGAGTTGGCCACTACTTCCTTTTCTAATTCATACCCTTCTCTCTCTATTTCACTGTTTTTATCTCCCCTATATTTTTCTTCTAGCTTTTCATTTGTCTATCTTCTTCCCTCCCCTATATTTTTCCCATCCCTATCTTCTTTACTTTTCTATGTATTCTTCTTTTGTATATGTTTTTCTCTCTTTTATTATATCTCTTGTTTAATTCCTACCACTTTTTCTATCTTACTTCTTCTCTTCTCTATCTTCTTCCTTTCTATACATTTCTCTTAAATGTATAACAGTGTAATTATTTTAACTATATTATTAGCCATATGTTCTTACTTACATTTATGTTTATAGTGTAACATTTATTCGAGAAAGTAATACATACAATAAACTATAGTAGCTTATGTCGTGTCTAACATTGCTCTCTGCTGGTGGAAGAATTTTTTAACTTGCCCCTGACTGACATTCTTCTCAGTTGGCAGCTTTCGTTATTGACGATATCAAAACATATTTAGGCTACATCAGTCTACTAATAACATTAGTCCATTACATAGGAAGTGCCTAAGATATTACGAAAACTCCTACTAAATCTGTTTTTTCCCTGCAGGTACTTCAAGAAGCCTTAGATGTTATTAAAAGACCTACTAAATCAGTATCTTTTCATCGTTTTCAGGTACTTCAAGAAGCTGACAGAAGACGAGCACCGCACCGAGCACGACGACCGGCGCTCTCGCTCTCGCTCTCGCTCTCGTTCTCGTTCTCGTTCTCGGCGGCGCTCGTACTCGCGGTCTCGGTCTCGGCGGCGCTCGTACTCGCGGTCTCGCAGCAGGTCCAGGAGAAGGAGTAGGAGTAGGAGGAGCCGGTCTAGGAGTCGCAGGTCTAGGTAGGTGCTGGGAAATGTTTGAGGCTTAGGTGTATGAGGTAGTAGGGATATTGGTAAAATCAAAGAAGGTTTCTTTTAATAAATGTAGTATCATTACATAGTATTAATACAAGTTGCTTATTCTGTCTGTTTGTATGTTTAGCCGCTAATTCCTCTTAAAGTACGTAATAGATCTTAATTTGGTTTTCGCCATATTTATGGGAATTTATCCATTTAAATTTGTAAATAAAGAAAAATCGGTAAAAGTTTCTTTAAATTAGCTAAAATTCAAGTTATCGGGAACAGGTCGCGCAAATTTACACCATTGCGAAGCGTGGGCGGGTCGCTAGTTATTTATAAACTGAGTGGTGTAACGATAGTATAGGATCTAGGCGAGATCCTGGCAATTCAAAAAAGAATCCCTTTTATTTTCAATCTTCGAACATATGAAAAGGTTCCAACAGGGTTTCTACGCTTTCCATTCCAGTAGAGCGATTCGCTAAAAACTCACTTACGAACTCACTCTCACTCAAGTGAGATCGCTCACTTCACCTGAAAACTCACCTCACTTTGAATCGGTATTCTGTTAACTCATCAACACTGAGGTGAGTTAGGGTTTGAATTTATTTAACGATAATATTACTTACAATTCGATCACTTCTTTCTAACTTATTATTATACGAGTGAGTATGAGTTTGAAGTTTCGGTTTACATTCCCAAACACGTGACGTCATAATCACACCTAGCCAAACTCACTTCATTTAAAGCGATAAGCTGCAGATAAGTGTCTTGCTATCGAGTTACGAGAATACGAAACATGAACCTCACCGCGGATTCCGCTCTGTGGGCTTCGAAGTGAGTTTAGTGAATAGCCCTACAGTATCTCGTGACACCAGCCCCAAAGTCTAAGTTAACTTTATCAGATATGGTACGCGTTAAAGAATGAGAATTACTAATCGTAGTGTAGTTTTTGAAAGAGACAAAACATTTTATTAAATCTTAAATCTTCTTTTTTCAGATCCCACCATGGTCGCTCTCGCTCTCGCTCTCGCTCCCGCAAGCGCTCTCGCTCGCACAGTCGACGACGAAACAAAACACGGAGCAAGTCGCGTTCCAAATCTAAATCTAGGCAACGGACTGTCACCCCGCCAAAAGCAGTTGTCACTCCCAAAAGAAGGTCGAGGTCGAAAAGCTGGAGTCTTCCGAAAGAACCAGAGAAAGCTTGGTCTAAAAGCCCGAAGGATAAGAAGAATGAATAAATTTTAATAACTATTATACGAGTTGTTGTTTTATTTAAAAATATTACATACAGGATTTAATATTGACCTATTTTCGAGGTCAGTTATCCTTTTGTCTCATTATATGTGTAAATATGCTCAATTACACGTACAACAAAAACGGCTCTACTCATTTGTATGAAACTTGATAGATCTAAAATAATCTCCTCTTTTTTACATAAAATAAAGAGAGAGAGTAGGCAGGTACGTTTACCGCGGAAAATAAGGAATTCTCACGGGAAAACTAATTTTTCTGCGTGTACAAAATTTATATTTTGAACAAAATTGTTAATCTACTGATAACGAATTAATGTAATCCTAATCTTGGGATTAACAGTTAATACGAAGGCATCAGTCTATATTTTAATCCCGAATTAAAAATTGTTGATAATGATATCTTCAGGTGCTATGTATTGTAAACGTTGGTATTTGGTCGTGAACTAGCAACAATGAAGGTCTTAGCTCTTCTTTTCATCGTGGCAGCTGTGCAGGTATTTCTTAGTTTAGTACTAGTAACACCATACTTTCTGTTCTATCCCTACAAAGTCCAGGTCACAGTAGGTAAATAAGAATTAGAGCTTCCTTATCCAAAATAAGTGTAATGAATAAATATCGCGAGATATTATGAAGTTCTAGACCAGAGAAAAGCAAGTGGAAAAAGGGAGGGGGGGGGGGGCTCGCCTCGTCTGTCCATAAGAAGTTCTAATACTAGTAGCCGCCCGCGACTCAGTTCGCGTGGAAGTCGGTTTCCCGTGGGAATGAAAGTTTTATCAAAATCCGTCTAGTAGTTTATACGTAAAAGAGTAACAAACATCCATACATCCATCCATACTCACAAACTTTCACATTTATAATATTGGTAGGATTATTACATCTTTTATCTTTAGGTAACGTTTCCATTGATTTGGAGTTTTGCATTAATATTTAAGTTATTTTAGTAAAAATATTTGTAAACTGTATGTAGAACCTGAAATGATATCTATTAATCAGTACCGGCGTTAGGGTAGGGCGCGGTTGGGCGACCGCCCAGGGGCGCCGGACGAAAAGGGGCGCCGCAGGCCGCAGGCCGCGGAGCCCCTTTTCATCCGGCGCCTTTTTCTGATTCACAGGCGTTTCCTTCTCTACGTTATTATACTCTGATCTGTTCGAATATCAACTCACAAGTTTTTAAATTCATTATAAAAAAATATTAAAATAAGAATTCCCCATATTAAAGAAGAAGTTTACTATTACATTTCAGCAGAGGACTTGTGGATAGCCAAGAGTATAAGAACCTGCAAAAACAAATCCGTGCTCATACTCGAAGGGACCTAATGGACTACAACACACGTCTCATACAAGAGGCCTTGGAAAAGAACAGCAGCCAAAGAGTTCTAAGGCTGAAGCTCAACGATAGCAGAAAACATATCTTTAAACTTCTGATTAACGATGGCGAAGTAATCACAAACAAGGAACAGCTACTTACAATAGTTCAGAATTTCTACGAAACTCTATATAAGAGCAAAACACCACGGAGTGATATACCGCCTATTCAAATGCAAACCCGACAAACCATCCAAAATGTAGGCTCTGAGGAAATTCCTGATATAATTCCAGAAGAAATTATGTAAGCTATACGGCAACTTAAAAACTGAAGAGCCCCAGGGGAAGATGGCGTACTGCCAGAAATGATCAAGTCCAACAACAAAGTGCTTTGGGATGCAATGGCAATCTTGTTTACAAAGTGCATCATGGAAACCAGAGTACCCGCATCATGGCACAACGCAGTAATCACCCTTATCCATAAAAAAGGGGATATAAAGAAACTGGAAAATTACAGACCCATCAGCCTACTGTCACATGTCTACAAGCTGTTCTCTCGAGTACTAGTGAACAGATTGAATAGGAAATTGGAATTCTTCCAATCCAGAGAACAGGCAGGGTTCCGTTCCGGCTTTAGCACCAATGACCATCTGCAAACTCTCAAAACAATCATTGAAAAATGTAACGAGTACAGGAAACCACTCATTCTAGCATTTATAGATTACGAAAAAGCGTTTGACTCTATAGAATGGTGGTTCATAGAACAAGCCCTAGCCAAATGCTGTATCGATGAAAGGTACATACAGATTCTTAGAAATCTTCACCGGAATGCTACCGCATGTGTCTCTCTGGATAAGAAAACCGACAAATTCAACCTCGAGAGAACTTGTCTGAACAAGGAGACACAATATCACCTAAGCTCTTTACCCTAGCACTAGAATGCATATTTCAACAGATGCGGTGGACTGGTAGAGGGCTGATAGTTAATGGTGAGCGACTTACCAACCTGAAGTTTGCTGACGACCTGGTTCTGGTCTCAGAGAGCGTTGAAGATATGTTGGCAATGCTAGAGGATTTAAGGGTGGAATCAGCCAGGACCGGCCTTAAAATGAATACCAGGAAAACCAAAATTATGACCAATATTCCAGAAGCTACAAACTAACAGCTTCCAGTAGAAAGGGTACATATATTTGGGACATAAGGTTACGTTAGGCTTTGAGAATCAGAAAGCAGAGGTAGAGCGACGGATAGCACAGGCGTGGGCGGCATTTGGCGCCAACAAAGCAAATTTTCCTAAGCAAAATACCCCTGAATCTTAAGGGAAAGCTATTCGAACAATGTGTCATGCCCGTGCTCACCTACGGTACAGAAACCATGACTCTCACTCAAAAGTCAGCGGAAAAATTTCGTGTCGCTCAGAGAGGTATGGAGAGAACTATACTCGGAATCACCTTGCGGGACCGGAAGCGCAACGACTGGATCCGAAATAAGACCAAAGTTAGAGACGTCATGGATGTCATAGCAAGAAAAAAGTGGGCGTGGGCAGGACATATTGCAAGGATGCCTGTGAGTCGCTGGACAAGACGAGTTCTGGAATGGAGGCCAAGAGCGGACACCAGAGGGCGTGGAAGACCACCACAGCGTTGGGTGGACGATATTCGACGGCACGGAGGTCGAGACTGGATGAGTCGGGCGCAAGATCGCCAAGAATGGAAGAAGAGGGAAGAGGCCTATATCCAAGACTGGATCACCAAAAGGCCGCTATGATGATGATGATGAAGATTACATTTCAATTTAATATTTTTTTAATACTTGGTAACAGTCATTCTTAACCATAAAAAAATACAATCTAGTTACTTGTCTTTTTTCGCAGACTCTTTGTAATTTTCCCTAAAATTTGGTAAGTAATATTGTTAAGTTGGCAGCACTATAATGAAACGTAGTGTTCAATCGGTTTAATTTTTTGGGAACCCAACGATAAAAAATCTATGTGTTTCTTTACGGTCGGGGATTCCCGAGATCTATCTCTTTATAATTTTTGACGAAGCAGAAAACTATTTTTGTCTTCTTGCTTGACATACCTAAGTGGACGCTCTTAAAACAATTATTCTATTTATTAAAACGTATCTGCGATCGTCAATCTCTCAATCTAGATTGACAAACTTAGCAACTTTGTCAATCGAAAATGAAATTGCCGAAAACATTGATTTTGAATGTCTTATAAAAGAGTTCGCCGATAGAAAGGCTAGAAAAGTTAAATTTTATTAGTTTTTTCAATACATGTTTTTTTTCATAGATGGTTTTTTTATTGTACCCATTGTCTTTTTTCGTATGCAATTGAAATGCAGTTAGGGGGGGGGCGCCGAAGAAATCTCGCCCAGGGCGCTAGTAGTGCTAAAACCGGCCCTGTAAACACAGATCACCCCCTATAGATTCATTCAAAACTTTGTTTTCTGTTAATCATAAAAACATTTTTTTTTGCTCAAAACGTAATCAGTACCCCTCCAGCAATGCCCAGTTTTTGTTTTCGGAAGCAGTTCTTTTACACCCCGTATATAAACTAAAAACTAGACTTTCCTTCATTCATGGTTTTAGTTAAATTGAAGTAACTGGGTAAATACTCAAAGATATTGAAGTTCTGATATTTTGCCAAAAATAATTTAAAATATTTATTTAGGGGATCGGCTGCAAGAGTTCTGCTCACTTGTGATTGCCTAGTTTATAACATACTAGTGGCCGACCGCGTGGAAGTCGGTTTCCCGTGGGAATGAAAAGTTTTCCCACGGTAAAAAGTACCCTATGTGTTATTCTGATGTACAACCTAAATTACTGCAAAGTTTCATCCAAATCCGTCGAGTAGTTTTTACGTGAAAGAATAACATCCATACATCCATCCATAGGTACTCACAAACTTTCACATTATTATTATTATTACATAGTATAAATCTAAGTCGCTAATTCTGTCTGTTTGTATGTTTGGCCGCTAACTCCTCCTTAAGTACGTAACGGATTTAAATTCTGTTTTCTCCATATTTGAGGATATTTAATCATTTAAATTTGTAAATAAAGAACGTTTAGAAAAAGAATTTTTAAGTTAGCAAAAATGCAAGGGTTCGCGAGCAAGTCGGTAAAATTACACCATTGCGAAGCGTGGGCGCTCGTTTATAATATTAGTAGGATTACTAGGACGTACAGGGTCGGTCAGAAAGCTTACCATCCTGATTTTTTCTTTGCTATTTTTGCCAAACAAGTAATTTATACATAGTAATTAATACACTCCGTTTTGCGATACTTTTTGCAATTTTCTGTTTGTGTTTTTTTGGGCTTAAGAAGTTAGTAGTAGTTGTAGTCTTAGCCTTAGCAAGTTATAAAATTATTTTACATTTTGTTACCCTCTGAAGATCGGGCACAGAACACTAACAATGTACCTACCTACTTAACTCAATTCACTGACGGTTGTGGTGGCGTTTG
This sequence comes from Emmelina monodactyla, assembly GCA_916618145.1. NCBI lineage: Eukaryota > Metazoa > Arthropoda > Insecta > Lepidoptera > Pterophoridae > Emmelina > Emmelina monodactyla. The sequence continues at coordinate 2,494,076 of OU745314.1, read as the reverse complement.
ACTATGATTTATAGAGTATCTACCTGAATGTTTATGAGGTTATAACATGTTTCGAATCATCAGCACGTCTAGAGATAACACCCATTATGTGCTTACTAACATAAACAAGTAATGACAATAACAACATAGTTTTTTTCTACCGTGTGAGTCGATCCAAACTAAACGAGTAACCGGAGCCCAAAGGGCCCCGGAAGAATGCGACCGCCTCCCCTTCATTCTCAACCGATCCACACCACGACACTAATTTGATCTAAAGGTTATAAACATTATATATGTTACCGGCAATGGCCCCGATTCTCAAAACTCTCTAAAACTAAATTAAAAATATCGCTGTCACTTTCTCATGCTTCGTATTAGAACAAGACAGGTACATTGGTCTCACTAAATTTAGTCCAAATCATTGTAAAATTAAACGAAATGCGCTGAGGACTAGCCTAAAATTGCCTTCGCCGTGTCATATTGCACGTACATTTTAGTTTGACAGGACTAAAATGATTACCTGTCTCTGATGATGAGTACTATTGATGAGTAAGTGACAGCGATAGTTTTAGTTTAGTTTAGAGAGTGTTTTCAGAATCGGGGCCAATGTCTATAATCCGGTATTCTATACAATACCTAGGTAATGTATAGAATACCTAAAACGTGCCGGTAATGTATGAAATATAATTTATTTTATACTTTGCCTAGGTATTCTATACAATACCGAATGCCCGTCCGGTAATGTACCTATATGTAATGCAGGTAAGATTATAATGAAAAACGTCAGTGAGGAACTTATTATGGTCTAAATTGCACTTTTATAAGTCATTTTTCTTTTTTTTTCAACTACCGTTTTGTGTTCATAACAATCACTGTTATAATTTTTTCTCGTACTTTTTTTCTTCATTTATTTTTGTCCTACCAACGGAATTCAAAATAGTCAGTTGCCATAACTTTTTAAATCATAGTATCATTACTAAGGTGATATCCTATTATATGCTCAGAATAATTATCAAACATGTTCTGTTAGATAATTATAATGAGCTTATTGTCCGGCCACCGAGAGAATGCGTTCCTGACACATTGTGTTTGAAATAACGAGGTAACTTTGAAAGGCCGTCTACGAAAACAAACAAAAAAAAAGTCGTCTATTTTGACCCTACAAACAAATAATAAGCAATAAAATGATATTTAGTCACACTGATATTAATTTTTATAACTGTGGGCTTACTGTAAGGGTAAAAATTACTGATAAAATTTGTATTTTTTAAAATATAAACAAAACTACTTTTTGTAGGGATGTGCTAAAAATATCAGTCAATTTTAAAGTTATCAATCAATTGCTAATAAGAAAGCAGAATTAGTAGCTTGGTTATAAAAACATGATATCTACATAAATATGGACATGCTTGAAGCATAACTATTGCGGTTAGTGAAAGAAAATAAATCGGCAAATGTTCGATATGAAATAGACGAATTGACTTATACCATATCATTGCCAATACAATGCTATTGAGTTTCGTTTGTAAAAAGGCAGCAGTTGGATTTTCTTGCTAGTTCTTTTCCACCTTGGGCTTAGCTTCAAAATTAACGTTATACAAGTATCTTTAGGGCCGGTTTTTCAATAGTCAGATAAATTCTATCTGACAGAAAATCAGTATGTTTTTGTTGCACGTCGAACATAAATACTTGACATATGTATGAAGTGACAATGAAAACATACCTCTTATCAGTCAGTTAGCATTTATCAGACTATTGAAAAATCAGCCCTTAATATAATTATTTACGTTCCTACAATAAAACAATACTGTTTCGATTTTTTTATTTTATTTCACCTAGATTTGAACTCATAACAACATGAAACAATTTTTATATTATAAATAAAATATAAATAAGATAAACAAGTTTTTTTCTGTTGATTGAAAAATAATTTACCAATGTTGTTTTTTACCCCAACACTAATGGCATGTGTCACAAACGTATTCTCTCGGTGGCCACACTATAATTAAAATAATGCACCAATGAAAGTGTAAATTTTTTAAGATTTGACAAATGCCTTTCCTGTCCCCGAGTAACCCCGAGTAACAATTAAAATAATAGGTACGACGACGAGCGAAGCGAGGAGGAGTGTGAGGTTGTATGTTAAACATACAGTGTGCAAGCCGAGCGAGCGAAGCGAGCGTGCCGCGGCAGCGGCCGGCGAAGCACCACAACCCTTATATTTTTTAACTAAAAATTACCAACTACGTCGGAGAATAAAGTTATGAAGGAAAAAAATGAGTCGAAAAATCTCTTAGTAATGATACTTTGATTTAAAAAGATATGGCAACTGACTATTATGAGTTTCGTTGGTAGAACAAAAATAAATTAAGAAAAAAAGTACGAGAAAAATTATGAACATTGAATGTTATGAACACAAATCGGTAATTGAAAAAAAAAGAAAAAAAACGTATAAGAGTGCAATATAGACCATGATACAGTTCCTCTCTAACATTCTTTATTATAATCTTACCTGCATTGCATACATTACCGGCCGCGTATTCGGTATTGTATAGAATACCTAGGCAAAGTATAAAATAAAAGATATTTCATACATTACCAATACGTTTTAGGGATTCTATACATTACCTAGGCATTGTATAGAATACCGGATTTTACACATTGCAGGTAACATATACATTAAACATTTACCTAGGTAAAGTATTGAATTGACAATAATATTCTTTTTATTTTACACATTGCCTGGACGCCCAAGGTATTCTATACATTGCCTAGGTATTGTATAGAATACCTGAATTATACAGATTGCCGGTAACATATACAATACAATGATCGTCTTACAGATCCAGATGTAAAAAGGAATTCTCTTACCGGGTTTTCTGCTTTTCCTCCATCCCCGTACCGAGTCGTCGTTCGCAGTTCAAGTCCTGACTTTTTTAACTTACCTTAGTGTTGCCAATTAGTAATTTTAGTTACGACAAAATATGTTGCTAGTATTTAGTTAAAACTATTATGCTATTTGGTATATAAATAGGCCTAAACAGCTGAAATCGCGAAACTCCGCGACAGACGGTTGTGCCACGGCAGTTGTTACTCGGGTTGACGAAATTGAAAATATTGTTCCTCGGTAAATTTGGCATGCTTATTCCACTTTGTTGTGTTCGGCGAAATCATTAAGTTAGCCATTTCGTGTTGAACTTGATTCAGCCCTTGCCCATCACCACATAGAATGAAACAAAGTCTCTTTCCGCCGTCTGTGTGTCTCTAAGGTGTGTCTATGTGCTTAGATCTTTAAAATGACGCAACAGATTTTTATGTTTTGTTTTAATAGATTGTGATTTATGAGGAAGGTTTATATTTATAATTACATCGTAGTATAGGGAAAGGGATTTTAATCCGAATTTAACGGGTGCGAAGCCGCGGGCAAAAGCTAGTGCTGAATATATGAAAAATACCTACGCATATATTGGGATATGGTGGCTACCTACCTATACCAAAAGCCTTCCGTCAGCGGCTACAAGCTTGTTTTAGTGACTAAAGTTTTTGCGCGGAGTTATTGTACTTACTTACCCCTTTTTTAATTCACTAAGTATTTAAATTAATGACTAATACCTAATTAAAGATCCCTTAATCAAAAAATGAAAATAAATAACGTAAGTGATTAGGTTTTTATTATCAATTTTAAAACCGAATAATGTTCTTAGTTGAGGATACCGGGAATGTTGATGGCGGCTCCGGGGATGACGGGCTCAGCAATGAGGACGGGCTCAACTGCGGGGGCGGGAGCGGGGGCCACAATGATGGGCTCAGCGACGAGGACGGGCTCAACAGCGGGGGCGGGGGCGGGGGCTACGATCACGGGCTCGGCGACGTGAACGGGCTCAACAGTGGGGGCTTGGTCAACAACAAGGACGTTCGCGGGGGCTTGGTCAACAACGACGACGGGGCTGACGGCTACTGGGGGGTTGATGGGCTCAGCGACGCCTCCGGGAACAAGTGGGGCCTCAGCAACACCAGCCTGGTTGATGTTCAGGATGATCTGCACCAAGGGAGAGCTCTCGGAGGGGATGGTGGCGGCGACCTCGGGGGCAACGATCACGGGCTCAGCAACGGCGACGGGTTCGGGCTTAGCGTCGACGACGGGGACGGGTTTGGGTCTGCCGGAGATGACGGGGACGGGCTCGAAGTCGACGATGGCGGGGCCAACGGCGATCGGGGGGTTGGCGGGTCCAACAATGGCGGGTCCGACGGAGATCGGGGGGTTAGCGGGTCCAACAATTGCGGGTCCGACGGCGATCGGGGGGTAAGCGGGTTCAACAATGGCGGGTCCGACGGCGATCGGAGGGTTAGCAGGTCCAACAATAGCGGGTCCAACGGAGATAGGTGTGGGGGAAAGGAGCTCAAGCAGTTGTTGTTCGAGAAGGGCGGCGGTGGCGGGGTCGGTGCTGGGGCTCTGGATGGCGGCGATGATGGCTTCCAGCTGAACGTTGTCAGCGGTCACGGGGCCAGGGAAGGTCAGGCGGGCGGGGCCGGCGGTGGCGACGGCCACAAGGGCGGCGGCGACGAACAGGAATTTCATGTTTACTGCAAATAACAACAATTATTTAAAACTTACGGACTAAGAATGTTAATTAATATGTTTGAATAGTATTGGTAAACTTACTTGGAAGTTGATGTGGCTCTAGTTGCAATGCAAACTATGATTTTGTCTTAACCGAAACCAATATTTATACGAAAGTGTAATCTTAAAAATTTTAAAAGATAAAGCCCCGTTAATACATTTATAAGTAGCCAATAAATTAAAATGATACAGTATCGGCCGGTGTAATAAAGGACAACATATATTTAGTGAACAGTTCAAGCTTTATTTAACTCAGAAACTGCTGATGTAGATACTCGTAGATAAACTCCAGGTATAAAGCAAAGACATATCAAAATAAGGTAATAGTTATCAAGGAAAATGCTTATAAATTATGTAAATAATTAGGTACTCTATTTCATGATAAAGAAACAGTGCACTAATAAAATTTAGAAGTCGTATTTCTTTTATTATCGTCTATAAAAAGATATTTTATCGATTTAATCATATAGCTTATAGATTATAAATTAAATACATGTTAATAGTTTGTCTGTCATAGGAATCTAGTCAAAATGATAAAAACTTAAATTTGCGGTTGGAAAGTTAGTGTCCCCTTCAGTTGCAAGTTTTTTAGTGTTGGTCTTAGGTGTTGGTACATCATATGTGACCTATCACAAGCTTTTTATAATCCACTAGAGGCTGCCCGCGACTCACTTGAAAAGTTTTCGTGCGGTAAAATGTACCCTATGTGTTATTCTGACGTATAACCTAATAATACTGCAAAGTCTCGTCCAAATCCGGCCAGTAGTTTTCACGTGAAAGGGTTACAAACATCCATCCATACATACTCACAAACTTTCACATTTGTAATAACTATTAGTAGGATAACGATTCAACAAAAAAGTTTGAAAAAGATTCTTTAGGAACGTAAAATCACAAAATTGAAGTGTAAAATTCTATCAGGGTTTAGGTTAGAGCGTATAATTCATCTTTAATTATCAATAGTTCCACCAATAATAACAAAAAGTAACAACACAGTTACACCTGCCATATAAAAAGCTTATGAATGTAGGTACCTACTTGCAGCGCTATCAATATACCTAAGAAATTCTAAATTTTTCAAATGAAAAAACCTTCCTGTGGAAAAGTAGTAGGTATGAAATTTATTTTTCCTTTATTAATAAACAAACTTCGACTATGTAAACCTAGCCGAAAACGAAATTGCGGAAAGCTCTCCATGTCAAATAACCATAATTGGTCCCAGATCCATAAATGGTTCTCTTACCTTAAAAAGTTACTTACCTAAAGTTATTTAAATCATTTAAAAGATAACAATCATTTTCAAAAAACCATTTGAAACATTAATTGAAAAGCGTTAAATAAAATAAGAACTCAAGTACAACTGCCGAAGTGCTTTTAAAAATGTATGACTTAGGTTACTGTGTGATTTTAGTTTTACAATAGGTAATACCCTATATCTCCCTGTATTTGAGCCGCGAATGTAATCCATACTAACTTCATTGTAACTCTCGTATTAACTACAGTTTAGGCTAAAAGACTGTGGAATTCCCTTCCTGAAATATTACAGCGTTGTAAATTAAATACTTTTTTATTATCTATCACAATTATGTATAATCCCGCTCTTTAATTTTATCTGGTTTATCTATCTGTTTCCGTATTAATCTACTAGTTTGTAGGTAAGCGTGTGTGTATGTATTCATATGTTGATATTTACGTAAACATTAAAAAAAAATGAATTATTTTCTATTCTATTATCTACTATTCTATTTTTTATTGTGTTTAAATCGCAATTTAATTTGTGCTCTAACGAGTATTATTCCAGGAAGAAGCCGATATTTTTGACGCAAAATATAAAGATTTCTTTCAATATGTATAAATTTGTATTCTTCAAATCCAACGGCGGACCATCGTAAAAAATAGCTGATGTGGTATTTCGTGATTTTAGGCATTAAATAAAATCTGTATTTGTATTCAATGTCAAACCAACTTACGTCCCTTTCCTGCCACATTTTACCCGTGATAAAAATAAGGTTATCTATATACCAAGTTTCATCCAAATCTGTTCGGTTTTTGCATTGAATAGTAATAAACACGCATACACACATAACATATAGGTACCTACTGACAAGCAATCGCATTTATAATATTAGTAAGATTTAATATTAATACGACCAATATCTTTCCCAAATTTAAATTAAAAATTATTCTTCACTTTTTACTACATCTTTCTTTGAGTATTTGCCAGCCCAATTCGATTAAGTACTTATTTAACTTTTGTATTGCACAACATCGATAGTTACATTCAAAAGTCCTAACCTACCTTAACCTTTAGAATAAAACAAATGTGAGAAAAGAACAACTGCTACACCTACCCATTAACTGAAGCTTTAAATCACAGTTTAAAGACACAACTAGGTAAATAAGTAGAAACAATTTTAACTTAATGAAAAGACACGTTAATTCAGCGACAGCAATTTCTTACTAGAATAGAATCCACTGCACCTTTTTGTTGTTATTTTTCTTTTTAAAAAATAACATTTTAAACTCTTTTGATCGTATCGTAAAATTCTAGCCGATAACACTCGTAGGTTAAAGAAATAGATAATTAATTTATCCATCTTGATGATATACCAAAAAAATATAAAGAAAGAAGTAGTATTTTTAAGTTTAACTTTAGTAAATATTTTAATTTAAATTAGGGCTAATCAACTTCATAAATGAATATGAAATGGCAGATTAGTTTGGTCGATTACTTTTTATTGAAAGTCAGATAGTGTTAGCTTTGCGACTAGATTTAAATCACAAAATTATCCCTGCATATATTAATATCACTTTCATTAATGTAGTTAGGCAGGTAGCTATATAAAAGATTTCCTTCTTGAGTGCCAATTCTAACGATCTCTACTTTGATTGCAATGTAAGTTACTAATGGAAACAAGCTGAACTTGCAGCGACGCGACGTACGTTTACATAACTAGATAAAAGCCTATTTATATTGTTTTTGTTTGTTGACTGTCACGCCAGTGTCTAAGCTTCTAGTAGAAAGATGGTGATCTTTAATAAGTTACAGTAAGTACTGAATCTAAATCTACTGTTTCTGTTACCCTTACCTTACCTATACCTTTTGTATCTATTATTGCTGGGATATTATTTTTAGTGTCCCGCCGCGGGAGAAGAAAATCTACCACTACATAGCGAACTTTTTAAATTTCTTTGGTACCGGCGACCGAAGAAGCTGGGGTTACAAACAGGCAGGAATCTTTGTGAGGGTGCATGCATACATTATGCCACCTGCGGTCACCATGGTTTTATTTTCCCAAGTTCTGTATTTGGTGACTCATTTTAAACATATTGAGTTTGCTATCGTGGGATCTATATTTTCAATTTTATCGGTAAATCTTCTGGTTGAGGTGAGTGTACAATATGTCAAAATTATAGTTACTACCTATTTGGCGATAGAAGGGGAGATCTTCCAGAGCTGACAGAACACGGGTCTAGGGCCGAGAGGGGCCACAATTTTACTTAAGTATACAGAGTGATACAATTTGATAGCACGATCTAGGACCGGTGCTGTATGTATTTCGGTGCAAGTTGTATGCCTACCGCCGCGCGCGCCGGGAGAAAATGTTGGCGGCGATAAGCGCCAGCTATGTCATGTCACCCAGGGCCGAGCCGCCCATACGTGCGATGTAAGCGGCGCACACAGGCGCCTAAGCAAGAGGGGCGCCGAATTGTTTTTTTTTAATACAACATAGTTGGAAAAACTTGTCTACACCGACTAAAAAAGACGCTTCATAGGTCTCGCACACAGGCGCTTCATAGGTTTCGCACACAGGCGCTGCTTAGGGTCGGCTCGGCCCTGATGTCACCACAGATATATTGTAACAGTATAAAAGAATTTAATACCGACTAGCATGCTTGTTATGAAGTTCAGAAAATAGGATAAATTTGTTTAGATTTAAATTTGATTAAAACAGTTCTTAGGTAGATAACTACCTTGTACCTACAAAAAAACTAAATTCGGAAGACCTCGGAACTTACCAAATTTTACTCAACTCGAATTTCAGGTAGCCATATTTTCAGCTCGATTTAAAAGCTACAAATGGCTTATGGATAACCTTATGGATAACATTCATTTGTACAACTTTGTCAAAGGAGATACAATTATAGCCGATGTAAGTACCTATAACGACAATCGAAAAATAGGGTCGGTGACATTTCGGACCAAAAAAACTCGGACACCTTCGCCAATGTATGGAAAAAAATAATATTAAAATTGAAAATCCATACATTGGCGAAGGTGTCCGAGTTTTTTTGGTCCGAAATGTCACCGACCCGAAAAATAATAGATATCAACGAGTAGATAGGTATAGAATATGAGTGCCTAAATCAAACATACCAATATGAATTGCAGATTTATATGAAAGTGGAGAAAAACATAAAGTATACGGCATTCTTTTTACTTGGAGTTTTGACCGTTGACTGGATATCCTGGATCTTTGTTCCTATTTATAAAAATCACATCAACAAGGAAAACATTGTTAACAAGACCATGCATTATCAGACCTGTATTTATGTCTGGGCTCCATTTGACTACCAGTTTAATTTCAAAAATTGGCTCATCGTCCACTTATTCAACGTTTACGGTATTTGGGTTGGTTGTCTCACCATTGTTTGCTTCAGTACATCCTGTTATATATTCATTTTTCTATTTATTGGGCATATTAAAGTGTTAAGGCACAAAATCCAAACGTATTTTTTGGGAAAACTGTCCGATAGTGAGGTTCATGAACGGTTGGTGGATGTGATTAAATATCACTCATTTATTATTGCGTGAGTACCTAAAAATAACTTGACTTCGGTAAGCTTGTTTGGTTAGCGTACTAATGTATGATTATCTCAGATTGTTCAAGAAGATACAGCTGGCTTTTGGCGCCCAGGTGGCAGCAACATATCTGCATAATTTGGTTGGAGATAGTCTAATGCTGTATCTAGTTATGAACGGGGTAAGGAAATTACAAATAAATAAAGCAAAAATAATTAAAGCATATCACCCACAACTGCGTACCTAAACGCAAGCGAAATTAGATTTGATATTCAGACAGTATTTATTCAGGGGAATTAACCACTTAAATTTAGTTTTTAGTCGCCAAAAGGCAACCCAAATCTACTCTATTCAGGCGCTTTTTGCAACATTCATCAAAGCATGGTCATGCTGATTACAGGCGATAATAAAGCCGTCTGTCTGATACGAGGATTAAAATGACACGAAAACACTAATCAGCTTTTTCGTTTCAGGATAAAGGAAACTTTCTTATTTTCGGATTTATGATAGTGGTATACATGGGCAGCATGATTCTTATCTCTTTCGTTTTAGAAGAAATACGTCAACAGGTTGGTATAAAAAAAACCCAAAGTAGGTACTACTAGCTACCTAAGTGTTTTTGCTCACCTTATAGTTAAGAATACAATAATGAATTTTAAGTTAAAACTTCCTTAACAAAAGTTAAATTATTACTATCACCTATTATGAAATAATATCTACCTTTAAAACAAAAACTTGTTGCCGTCACTATAAATCAACTTACCTCAAATTTTGACGCAAGTATATCATTACTTTTACGGAGACGATATTCATTCTTTTTAGGGTTCCGTACCCAAAGGGTAACACGGGACCCTATTACTAAGCCTCCGCTGTCTGTCTGTCTGTCTCCAGGCTGTATCTCATAAACCGTGATAGCTAGAACGCTGCAATTTTCACATATGATGTATTTCCGTTGCCGCTATAACAACAAATAATAAAAATTTAAAAAATCCCCCATACAATAAACATGTTTTGTTCGTATTTTTTCCCAATATTAAAAGTAGACGCTTCAAATTTTCAAAGAAAAATTGATTAAATAACAATAAAGTAGATATTAAAGGGGTCTCCCATACAACAAACTTATTTTTTGAGCAATTTTTACTCGATCGTATAATAAACAGGTAGAAAATGATAGTACGGAACCCTTCGTGCGCGAGTCCGTCTCGCACTTGGCCGGTTTTTCAATATCAAGCGCGGAAAAGTTCTGCATGTTTTTACAAGTTTAGTTAAGATATCGATCAGAATCGACGCCAGTAGGCCTTTGCTTCAGTATTAAGTATACCTGCTTACGCTATAATAGTTGTAATTTCTTTTTCAGAGCGACACACTATCGAATGCCGTATACGCAGTCCCGTGGGAGACCATGTCGGTAGCCAATCAGAAGACACTGTTGATGTTCCTGCGAAGAGTTCAACCGCCATTCGTGTTCGCTGCGGCCGGAGGGCTGGACACCGGCGTCCGACCTATGTTGTCTGTGGGTATTATCAATAACTGTGGCCGCCCGCGACTCCGATCGCGTGGAAGTCGGTTTCCCCTGGGAATGAGATTTCCCGCAGTAAAAAGTACCGTATGTGTTATTCTGATGTGTAACCTATATTACTGCAAAGTTTCATCCAAATCCGTGTAGTAGTTTTTACGTGAAACAGTAACAAACATCTATACATCCATACTCACAAACTTTCACGTTTATAATATTAGTAGGACTTTCCTTAAGAAAGCGGATTCACTGGCGTGGAAATAAAATGATCCTGAATTAAAGTAGCCTTTGTAACTGGTGATAGAACTTTCAGAAGTATCATGTTTTCTAACATGACTTAAAAGTCGTCACGACGAATAATGGAATTATTACGTTTAGCTGTTAAGTGATACAATCTAATATATTTTATTTTCTTTTGCAGATAATGAAATCGATATTTTCATACTATGTCATGCTCAGTTCTTCAGTTTAGACTTTGCCGGATTATCGCTTTGATTGCTATTTGTAGTAAAATATGAGATATCTAGTCAATAAAATCGTTTTAAAAGCATTAATTGTATTTGAATTAGATATTTATACTCATGCTACCTAGGAAGGTATATGAAAAAAAATTCTAGGTCAAAACTCCCTCAACCAAAGTCTAAATATTGCTATCACTTGCTTAGTAATTTAAGTTCTTTCAACTTAAAATTTTTCGTGCATTGTTAAGGACTAAACTTAGTGAGTCCAATATATATTTATATGCTATGAGTAAGAAAGTGATAACAATATGTTTGGTTTAGAAAGTGTTTACAGACCTCACTAACCAAGGTATGCATTTTCCCTTTAGATATTAATGAGACTTCAATATAATAGGCGTTTCATAATTAAGAATTAAGAACATTCCTTGAAATAACAACACATTTTCAGACTTCCCAGCAGCTTTATTATGACATAATCTCATCCTCGTTTATGTACTTAAAACGTTTCACTAATTAAATACTTGAGATTGGCATGATTTTATTACATTCCTTATTTCTTAATCTTATACTAAACTTAAGTCTAAAACTAAGAAGTTATCAAGCTGATATAGTTAACTAGCTAGCTACCTACTATTTAAATACAATACAGTTGAGATTAACTAATTGAGCAATGTGTAATATTGCACAACATAATTACAATTAAAATAATTAAATACCTATTTTTCATACACGCAAATAAAATAAATAGTAAACAGTCTTTACATAAGGTAAAAAAATCGAGGCACACATATAATATAACAGAGTAAAAATAATACATTGATTTAAAATAATTCACAATTTCAGTATCAGCTTTAGATCTGTGCATAGTTTAAGGGTATGGCGACGATTCTATTGCAACCACTATTGATATTCAAACACATTGTCCACGTCTGCAGTATTAGCTTTTGGTCTGTGCCTAGTTTTGGGGTAGGTTTGCAACCACTATTGGTATTCAAACACATTGTCCACGTCGGCAGTGTCAGCTTTTGGTCTGTGCCTAGTTTTGGGGTATGGCGACGGTTGGCAAACACTATTGATATTCAAACACATTGTCCACGTCGGCAGTGTTAGCTTTTGGTCTGTGCCTAGTTTTAGGATATGGCGACGGTTCTATTGCAACCACTATTGATATTCAAACACATTGTCCACGTCGGCAGTGTCAGCTTTTGGTCTGTGCCTAGTTTTGGGGTATGGCGACGGTTGGCAACCACTATTGATATTCAAACACATTGTCCACGTCGGCAGTGTTAGCTTTTGGTCTGTGCCTAGTTTTAGGGTAGGTTTGCAAACACTATTGATATTCAAACACATTGTCCACGTCGGCAGTGTTAGCTTTTGGTCTGTGCCTAGTTTTAGGATATGGCGACGGTTCTATTGCAACCACTATTGATATTCAAACACATTGTCCACGTCGGCAGTGTTAGCTTTTGGTCTGTGCTGAGTTATAGGATATGGCGACGGTTCTATTGCAACCTCTATTGATATTCAAACACATTGTCCACGTCGGCAGTGTTAGCTTTTGGTCTGTGCTGAGTTATAGGATATGGCGACGGTTCTATTGCAACCTCTATTGATATTCAAACACATTGTCCACGTCTGCAGTATTAGCTTTTGGTCTGTGCCTAGTTTTGGGGTATGGCGACGGTTGGCAACCACTATTGATATTCAAACACATTGTCCACGTCGGCAGTGTTAGCTTTTGGTCTGTGCCTGGTTTTGGGGTATGGCGACGGTTCTATTGCAACCTCTATTGATATTCAAACACATTGTCCACGTCGGCAGTGTTAGCTTTTGGTCTGTGCCTAGTTTTGGGGTATGGCGACGGTTGGCAACCACTATTGATATTCAAACACATTGTCCACGTCGGCAGTGTTAGCTTTTGGTCTGTGCCTGGTTTTGGGGTATGGCGACGGTTCTATTGCAACCTCTATTGATATTCAAACACATTGTCCACGTCGGCAGTGTTAGCTTTTGGTCTGTGCCTAGTTTTGGGGTATGGCGACGGTTCTATTGCAACCACTATTGATATTCAAACACATTGTCCACGTCGGCAGTGTTAGCTTTTGGTCTGTGCCTAGTTTTGGGGTATGGCGACGGTTCTATTGCAACCACTATTGATATTCAAACACATTGTCCACGTCGGCAGTGTTAGCTTTTGGTCTGTGCCTAGTTTTGGGGTATGGCGAGGGTTCCTTGCGGTGCACGGTTCGCACGTGCAGCTTGCGGCTGTTGGCCTGGCTGAACGCCTTGCCGCAAACCTCACACTCGTACGGCTTCTCGCCTGTGTGGCTCTAAAATAAAGTACGTCAGTTTTTAATGACAGGAACAAGTTTTTTTTTTTACTTTATGTAACCATGTAGCTTTTTGCCTGCAGCTTCGCATACGATACCTTTAGATATGTCGAATATTTTATTTGTATAAAAACTCAAAGCTTTAGATTGATACTTTACAGGATCCTGTGACAGTCTACAAATGCGAGTAAAAATCTATTTCATACAGCTGCTTAGGGAGTCGCATTAATATACCGAAAAATCGTTATTGAGGCTTTTCCAACAACTTTTACTTACCTCCTCTTACAACTTCAATAATCTCAGCTCTGCCCTCCTAAAGATCGCAAAACTATAAAACTCTACTTCTACTCTACAACACTCACCCTAAAATGTCTATCCAAAGCCCCTTTACTCTTGAAAGTCTTTGCACAGACCGAGCACGGGTACGGTCTGTTGTCAGAATGCGCGTTCTTTTCGTGCATGGTGAGATTCATCTTGTTGTGGAACGCTTTGGGACATTGCGCACATTTGAAATTGCGTTCTTCGGAGTGAGTGCGTTTGTGGTACACTAGGAGTGCGTTACCCTAGAGAAAGGGGAATATTAGGGGAGACAGTTATCGTATGTAATATTAATGGTTGTAAAATTAGAAGTATTAGGAGTTTACAGGTTTATTGTGACTACTGAGATGGAAAGTCTTTTTAAGAAAATTTAATTTGAACTACAATTGAAATAAGGTTTATTTCAACAGAAGTCGAAAATCTAATCGGTTGAGAATTAGTTTCTTGGCAACTGAAAAACACTAAGACAAAGTTAACACATCGGTACAATCAATCATGCATTTGCGTCTGTATAAGTAACTAGTGGCCGCCCGCGACTCCGTTCGCGTGGAAGTCGGTTTCCCGTGGGAATGAGAAGTTCTCCCGCGGTAAAAAGTACCCTATATGTTATCTGATGTATAACCTACATTACTGCAAAGTTTCATCCAAATCCGTCCAGTAGTTTTTACGTGAAAGAGAAACAAACATTCATACATACATCCATACTCACAAACTTTCACGTATATAATATAAGTAGGATATAACATACCCGGAAGCCTTTTCCACACACATCACAGATATGGTCCTTCGGCACCGGATAATTCTTATCTCGATGTTCCCGTCTGTAATGCGCCCAGTGTTCGGAAGGACTCGGCATTACTTTGTCACACTGAAATAAAATAACTAAATTACTAAAATTTTACATCGTTGATAATTAGCTGATAGTTTCGTTGCTTAAGACATTCTCGCTATTCTAAGAATTAAAAATATTTGAGGACAATTTTTGGCGGACGGAACTATTTGAACCCTATGTGTTTTTATTCCAATTCGTTAACAGAAACTAATAATGATAGAAATGTTCTATAAGATTTTAAAGTTAACAAAATATCCTAGTTTTTAATAGATTATAAATAAACAGCATAACTACCACTCTAAAGTAACAACAGTTTTCAATAAATTCATAAAACAAAAAGTAAAGTAGGTAAAAGCGATTGCGATCGACATTTCTCTCACGCTGTTTATCTAAATCTAATCTAAAGGCCTTTAAAAAGATAAAAAAAGTTTTAAAGCTGTTCGCATAAGGAAAAATACCTATCACGATCACTTGAAAACGCTGAATCTATGTTTTTAAACTCACATGTTGGCAGTTCATGGGGTAGTCTCTATCCTGCAGTGATTGCGGTCTGATCTGACGTTTCGTCTTCGGATGAAGTTTTCGATGATGACGTAACTCCTCGGCGGTTGTGAATGTGGTACCGCAGACTATACAACCCAAACTGTGTGGAAATTGTAGACATTAATAAATAAATAAATAGCCTATATATGTCCCATAGTTGAGCACAGGCCTCCATCTCGGATAGCGAGAGGGTTTGAGCCGTAATCCACCTAGCTGGCTCGGTGCGGGTTGGTGAATTGTAGACATATCCATTAAAAATACCATTGGGTGTTGCAGGCGAGTAAGTTATGACAACTCGATCACAAAACACAGAAATTAGCATACTGGGTACAATTGGAACTTTATATTTCATAAAGGTTAAAAACCGAATCATAATCAGTTAAATGGTTAAGTAGAAGGTAGTGGTAACATTTACAAACAAACTGGTATTTAACAATTTATGATAACCTTTTATTCTGTAGATGTAGGTAAGCAATAACACCCTTAAGTTTTGTTAAAATCAGTTCAGTAAAATCTCTGTGAATTTCGTTGATTTCAAACGTTTAAAGATGATGATATAAGTAAGCGGAAATAGGCTATTCTTTTCACCTCGTGGGTTTATAACAGACGACTTTGAAAATATTAACAACCAGAGGACATCACACACAGCATCCTATTACTATTAATGTACATAAATAATGCATATGCCAACATATCTGCTGACGCGATGCATATTAGCAAGCCCATTTTATTAAACTCACAGGGAAGACCGTCATCATACAAACGTTTGAAACTATATATCTAAAATTTCAAACACCTAAAGGAACAAGTAGAGTTACGTACGTTTCTCCGTTGTTATTGTGCTTGGCCGAAGTCAGAAAGTGTCTCTTCCATGCCTCAGGGTTTTCAAATTTCACCTCACATTCTGCACAATATAGATCAGCTTCGGACTCTTGACTGGTTTGTTCTGGTGGGTTTTCCTTATAGGAAAATTTATAATTATTATAATACATGTGGAAATAAACTTATATCTTCAATTACCTCGAGTTCTAATGTTACACCAACTGTAGGTTTACAAGTTAAGACTTTAAGTTAATTCTGTAAAATAATTATGGTCAGTAACTTAAGTATAGCATAAGTGGTAACTGATTTGAGAAATGGGTTCTGTAAGTGGGTTCAATGTAAGTTCAAATTGTTACTAAAACGCCCCTTACACGTAAGAAAGAAACTCTAGCATTAGCCGTTAATGTTGTTAGCTCTACAATTATATTTCAATCACGCATAATATGCGTACCGGACTGTTTCAAAGTATAGTGACGTCTTTAATTATGGTTCTTATTATAGATTTTTTTTATTGAAGCTACAATGCAAGTAAACATATGTTGATACATTCTCTAATACAGTTTTGGATCAGTTTTGTGGGTATTACATTATTAATATAGTTCCCGAGGCTTAAGCTGAGCTTTTCATTAGTATGAATGTATACAAATAGTATTGGTGTGACGTCAGACTTTAATCGCGACGCGTTCCTTGCTTGGTTAAACCAGTGGGGGTGTCGCGTAACTCGAATATCAATACCTTTGAAAGGTATCGGTGTTGGGACTCTTGAACGACATCGGTTTTCGAGTCGCAATCGCGTAAATTTTCGAATGAAATTGCTGAATACTAAACGCTACTTTTGAACACTCACACTAATGTAAAGCTCAGCCTCCACCGTTTGCACCACACCTGTTTGTGCATCTGCGAGCGGTGGACTATGTGCACGTGCGATAGGTAGGTAATGAGTGAGTGTAATAGTTTATGTTTGTTTAGTATTAGATTGGTCGGTTGTGTAGGTACTACAACAATACTTGTTTGTGCATGTGCGAGCGGTGGACTATGCGCACGTGCGATAGGTACGAGGTACCTACTAGTGTGAGTGTAGTTGATGTTTGTTTAGTATTAGATTGGTTGGTTGTGTGGGTACTACAACAATACCTGTTTGTGCATCTGCGAGCGGTGGACTATGTGCACGTGCGATAGGTAATGAGTGAGTGTAATAGTTTATGTTTGTTTAGTATTAGATTGGTCGGTTGTGTAGGTACTACAACAATACCTGTTTGTGCATCTGCGAGCGGTGCACTATGCGCACGTGCGATAGGTACGAGGTACTAGTGTGAGTGTAATAGTTTATGGTGCGATAGGTCCGGGGTCCATTTACTAGTGTGCGTGTAATAGTTTGTTTAGTATTAGTTTGGTTGGTTGTGTAGGTACTACAATACCTGTTTGTGCATCTGCGAGCGGTGCATGTTCATGCCGAGCTCGCTGACGAACGAGTGCCCGCACGTGCGGCACACGTGCCCCGAGCGGTGCTTGATGCGCACGTGCGATAGGTACGACGTCCACTTACTAGCGGGTTAGATGAAATAAACTTGGTTTTATATAGGTTTATTTTGAGTTAATACGCTGATGGGAAGAGATGTGTTGGGGAAAGGAGGAAAAGGTAGGGAGATAGACAGAGATCTTTATTGCAACAAGGAAACAACCAACCAACCTAAACCTACAGAGTTCATTAAAATAATTATTTTGGTATAGTGTTCATAGCACTTTAAGCAATTTCTATCTGACAAGTCATGAGTGAAAGAGGACATAGCTTTCAATTGGTGCATGGGCAAGTTGTCGGTCAATGTGGCGATCATGATTATCTATCTATTAACTTTTCTTTCTTTCTATTTCCTTCCATTTTCTTTTATTTTACTTGTAACGGATTGTCATACATAGTATGTCTCTGTTCGCTCTCTTTACAAATGAATAAGATATTCAGATATAAACTTACGAGAATACATCTTTGCAGTACTGACACTTGTAGGTGATCCCGAGATGCCAGCGATGGTGCTGCTGCGCTTGCAACCTGGACGGGGATAAACCAGTTATTTTTTTTAAAGATAATAAAATTTTGAATTTTAATCAATGGTGTCAATTTGATGTTGGTTTTTTGGATTAAGAATATGAGTGCTACTAAAGTAGGTATAAATTTTGTTACATTTTTTGGTAGTGGCATTGTGATTCTTACTTGAAAAAACTAGTTGCAAATCTAAAAGGATTCAAGAGTTAACTTGATTGGTAAGATACATATGAATGATGTTATAACTTTTATTCGCCTGTTTTTCCGATCACAGTAATTTTAAGCAATACTTACATAGTTTTCGAAACGAACGGGCAGATTTTGCACTGGTATTGTTTCTCGTGTGATGTGACATGCTTCAGTAAAGCTCGACGCGATTTAAACCGCATTTTACACACTGTGCAAAGTTCACTGCCGGCACTCTACACAAAAATATTGTTGTCACTTTCTTATGCTTAGAAATAAGAAAGAGAGAAGGATATTAGTCATACAAATATACAGATGGGCGGTCTAAAAGAGCAAAACGACTAAACTTTCTTAGACTTCATCAAACACGGCAAAAAAGGAATCTGCCAAATTGGTTCAGCCGTTATCGAGTTTAGCGCTTAGCAATACATTTAGAGATTCATTTTTATTTATATAGGTATATGATTGTTCAACTCACGGGTTCATGTTTTGCTGCATGATGATTGAATGTGCGTGTATCGATAAACCCTTTATAACAATAATTACATTTATACGTGGAATTCAAATAGTTCTTGGTGGTTTTCCGTTTCTCTATTTCAGCTTTTTGTTCCTCTAACTGAAATCAAAATAACAGTTTTTTAATTCAATGGCATTTAGCTGTGAATACAATGTTCTTATGAATTATAAACGTTGTTATTGATTAGAGGCACACATTCGCGAAGGGAAAAAAAGTAATATAATTTCAATTCCTACTAGGTATAGTGGAGAAGGTGTAAGTTGAGCTTTGCATTAGTGTATACGGATAGAGTTGGTTTGACGTCATGACTCTATCGCGACGCGTTCTTTGTTTAGTTTAAACCGGATTTTTCCACTTTTTGGCTACCCCCACGTGACGCGATTTCGATCTTTTTTTAAATTAAAATGCTGCTGCCAAAACAAGTAAACTAAGGATATCTCACTCTTTGCTAGTTAATCTTAATACGGGTTGGCTTCTGTTTCCCTTTTGTTTCTTACATTCCTAGGCCTAGGTAGGATTTTAATCCCTTTTTTTCTAACCGACATAAACAACGACGGAGGTTCTCAACGCCAGATTTGTGTATTTTTATAATATTTTTTACGATTACTACGTATTTTTTATATGGTAGTTAGATTTAGACAACTAGGTACTTACTAATCTAATTCTTAAAAGTTTTTAATAATGTCAAGCTTAATTGTTTTTTTTTGTCTGACTCTACTTTTAGTCACCACGCACAATAAAGCAAAGCTCAGCTTACGCCTCGCGAACTATACTCTTTGGGTGATAGTGAAATATGCGATTATTCCTCCTGTATACAGGGTTATTTTTAATTAGCGCATCACCTCTTGTAGGCAGATTTTCTACATCGATCGACTAGTGGCCGCCAGGGACTCCGTTCGCGTGGGTGTCGGTGTCCCGTGGGAATGAGATGATTTCCCGCGGTAAAAAGTACCCTATGTGTTATTCTGAACCTATATTTGTGTAAAGTTTCATCCAAATCCGTCCCGTAGTTTTTACGTGGAAGAGTAACAAACATCCATCCGTACATCCTTACTACTCCACCCGTACTCACAAACTTTAGGATGTGCTGTGCATTGTACTTGTTTACAGTATAAAAAAATGACCTAACTAAAATATTTATCATAGATTAGCTTTTGCCCGCAACTTCGCACGCGTAAAATTCGGAGTCCCTTTATATTTTATTATACACATAAACCTTCCTCTTTAATCACTCTATCTATTAAAAAAACCGCATCAAAATCCGTTGCGTAGTTTTAAAGATTTAAGAATACATCGAGACAGAGAAAGCTACTTTATTTTATACAATGTAGTGATGTAGTGATAGTAGATATCGAGTGGTAGTAGATTCGCTAGTTTTCTTGCATTATATTTTTTTAACTCTATTTACACAAAAATAGTACCGAACCTATTACTGAGAAATGTGTTACACTAATCACCTTATACCTTTCAAACACTAACTTTACTTAAAACCTTTTGTCTATACTCATCGAAGTAGTTTGAAAGGGATCGCGATCGGTATTTTTCTTACGGGACACCCCTGCAGATTCTGACAATAATAACAATAGGAAAAAAAAAAAAAATTGAAAATCCATACATTGGCCAAGACGTCCGAGTTTTTTGTGTCCGAAATGTCGTCGATCCTAATTTATTGCTTCATTATACTTACTGTAAAACTGATAACTGTGACAAAGTCAGTCAAGTCTTGAGACGCAAACTCCACGCCACCAGTGTTCTCTGTTTTTCTAATTTTGGGTGTGCTGCTGTCTTCAGCCTTCTTGGGTTTTCTGCGTTTTCTATGGGTAATCGCCGTTTCAGCTGTTGTGTGATCTTCAAAAGGCTAAAATATATAAATAAATAAATCTCTGGACAACAACATCAACTGTGTGGCCAAAGGTCAAAGACAAGCGTAGTAGGTGCTTATGTTAAAGGCACCATACAATGGACTAGGCAGCGGTGGGCAACCCGCGGGCATGCGGCCCGCCGACGTCTTCTTTGCGGCCCGCGAATGTATTAAAAAATTATACATATAACATAAAATTTCACATAAATAAAAATAAATAGCCATGTCCCATAGTTGAGCACAGGCCTCCTTCTCGGATAGCGAGAGGGTTTGAGCCGTAATCCACCACGATTTCACATGTTTATTAAATTTAAAACCATTGAATTTTTTGTTGACATATTATTATCACTAGTGTGGCCCGCCTTTGGTCGATTTTTTCACCATGCGGCCCTTGCCTGCTAAAAGGTTGCGCCCCTGCCTGGACTAGAGGAAAACCTAATTACTCCCAGCAAATGACTAAAAATATTTTTACTTAATTGACATACTGCTGATACACAACATCAATTAAAAAATAATTAATTAATAAAATTAAGTGTCTTTTTTTTCCGATGTCATAATAAATTTTGGTATAAATGCTTTTTGAAAAAATTACAGGTGATGCAACTTTGTAATGCCTTATAATATAAGGCTTATATGGTAGAGTGTATTGCAACAAATTCTGTTTGTTTTATCTAAGAGTAAATCCTAAGCAGCAAAAAGAAGTCAAGCCATGCATATAATCTCTCCATCAGATTATAATACTTCTTCCACTGCTTCATTCATATAAACAAACCTCAGCTGTATTTTCCCCCTCCGTATCATCTTCAGCTTCAGTTTTCCTATGCTTCACTCTCTTTCTAGAACCTTCTTTCTTATATTTCTGATGTAATGACAGCAACTCATCATCACTAGTGGTGCAGCCTGGTATCTCAATGTCAATATAATCATGATCATCTTTTATAACAGCAAATATTTCTTGATCCTCATCTAGATTATCAAAGGGCTCACATTTCACTGCGGGCTCTTCAGTTTTGGGATGAAAGAATTCAACAAATGATTGGTCTGAAGGTTTTCGAACTGACAGATTTAGAGATATGGGTGTTTTATTTATAGAGTTTATGGAGTTTTCAGTTATCTGTAAAAAAAATAAACATAATCACAAAAATTGCTTTATAGCAAAACATTAAAGAAAATCTACACATGTAAAATTTATAAAATAAATGAAATAATTTTTGTTTTACATAAGTAAACTGAATGAAAGAATTTGATGATTGTATATAAGACAAATTTTGTACATATATAAAGTATAACAAAGAATAACAATGAATTTTTTGTAAGAAACCTCAACTTTACCTTTCCATCTCTTTGCAATATGTTGTATAGTAATGTTTGACCTAACATACATCTGTTTCGGAATGCAGTGTATTTTCTTATCAAATAAGCACAAATACTACAAACATATGGAGGGAGATCTGTTGACACCTGCAAACAAATTAACATATAAAATTACACAAAAAAAATACACTTAACATTTTATTACGAGTAGGTCCTAAATTACTAACAAGTGTTCCCAGTATTGTATGTAAATGATGTCCTAGAAAGGTATCTTGCAAGTTTAGCAGGGGCACATCCATCACGAGACAAATCCTACAGGCCTTTACATCCGCCATGGCTTAAAAAAACTTAAAGTTATCTACTCAATTGAAAAGTCATTTGTAAATTCGCGGCAAATAAGTAAAAATAGAGCTATAAAACATTAGACCCATCCTCTGACAAGGCTCTCAAGATCGGGCAAAATACACGTTGAAAACAATATGTTAAACTTGTTATTTATGAAGCATAATTATTTTTTTAACATTAATCAGCATCACTATCACATAAAACCACAAATTAAAGGAATAACAGATCACTTGTTTGGTATATTTCTATTCTATTCTTCTCGAAGCCATGTTTGTTTGTAAACCTATCAGTGTTTCTAACTACAAAAATCAAGCCCCTGAAACTGAAATCAAAACCAAAAAAATAAAATTATTTATATTTTATTGGAAAGTTAAATGGAGTATTATTGCATTATTATAACATGCTTACTGTAGAGGTTTTGCTGTTTTTTTTAGTTTTGTTTGTTTTTGGTACACTCCTATAAACACTCGCCGACATTTTGGGGCTAAAATCCTAAACTTGGTAAGCCATTTTCATTCGTTTGAGTTTGACGTGACATTGGTTTTTTCATTTGTTTTTTTTCCCTTACTATAAAAGGCGAAGGGTTCCAACTTCCAACCCCTTTTAGAAAGCAAATCATCCTCAAAGATCCTCCCTTAATTTGAAGGATTCTCTTGATTGATAACTTCTCTATTAGCTAGTAAAGTTAGTAAAGCTTCTAAAAGTTTTTTTGCATAGGGGTATACTAACTCGTGGCCTTAGCTCGAGGCAGCTTTAAGTAATCGAAGATAATTCCAAAAGTTTTTTTTCTGGAAAAAGCAATTTATAAAGTTGATGAAAACGATAAGTATTGATTAGAGAATTAAAAAAAGTGTTTAAGCATTTATTTATTTAGTAGTAGGTAGAACCTATACTTTAGTGAAAAATCATAATAAAACACAGTTTCATTTCAGAGTTCAGACAGAAAAAGGAATACACACGTATAAGTAGGTAATTAGGTTCCTAATCCTTTAATTTTTGGAAAGTTTCTCCGTTAAACGAAAATATTAATAAATCGATAAATAATGAGTTTCAAGACTTATGCAGGAAATAAATTTAATAAGAAAAGGATATGAAATGATTTCATTTGTTCACCATATCCGCATGGCTACCGTTGTAACAACCTACAGCCTATAGTTGTATTTTTTAAATTTTTAACGTAGGTTTTAAAAATAACTACGACTTTAGAGTACATAATAATTGTTTGACTGGGTTCAACCATTTTTTTTATTTTATAATTAAAAAACCGGAAAAGTGGGATGACTCTCGCACTGCGGGTTCCGAACAACCGAACAGTGATTTAGACATGTCGATCGATAGTTTATTTTTATAGCAATCCTCAATGCAAATTATAAAAGTTTTGTTTAAAAATAGTTACTTAATAGTACATGAATGGCTGTAGGTACCTATACTATTTTATTTTCACCTATACTACTATGATCACCCAGGGTGCAAAGGGTGATTATTGAAAACCGATTGGTGTCCAATGGTCAGCTGAGAATATTATACACTTATGTAATGGTAGACGCAATGTGCTGAGTTGCGTGGGAATCCTTCCTAACGTTGCACTAGGTAGATAAATTTATTAGGCAGCTACAAACTGAATACCACATTGGTATATGACAAATAAAAGTACATAATTCATGTGTCCCTACAAGGTCTATTAATAATAATTGAAGGAGGAAATAGTGCGTAGGTATGTTGCATCTGTGTACTCAAAAATAA
This sequence comes from Emmelina monodactyla, assembly GCA_916618145.1. Taxonomy (NCBI): domain Eukaryota; kingdom Metazoa; phylum Arthropoda; class Insecta; order Lepidoptera; family Pterophoridae; genus Emmelina; species Emmelina monodactyla. The sequence goes on along the minus strand of OU745314.1, from coordinate 2,469,843 downwards.
ATATTTTTGTCACACGGTAATCTCGGATCGGAACTTAAGCGATAGAATTTCTCTGCTTAGATTAAGCATAGTTAGGATGGACTTTGAGTTCCACTTAACTTTAATCCTACAATGAAATACACATAAGTCATACTTAAAGTTAATCCTGGATCATTTCAAGATAAGGTTACATTAAAATACCGGCCCATAGTTTGGCTATCTTTGTTGGCACTTACTTGCCCCTCAATTTATTCTGGTAAACGTATACGTACATGATAAGATTGAGGTTGGAAACAAATGATTTTTTTTCTTAAAAAAAACTTTAAACATTTATAGTTTAGGCGTAACACATACGTTAGTTCGATTTAATATCGAAGCAGCGCCATCTTTTCCTTCATTAATTATAGCCTACAGCCGTAAGCGCTAATTTCATTTAATTTCTAACTGGAGGAATTAAGGATATTTTATGTCTGTGTATCTTCCACGGATACCTACACAACACGCGTTTTTAATAAAATGATATGGTGACGGACAGATAGCTAGATAGATTTAGGTACAGTACAACTGATGTTACATTACAAGAGCTCCGCTTTTCATCAGAAAATATTTTTTTCAAATAAGTAAGTAGGTATATTTGAATGAAGAATGTTTTATTAAGAGTGAGTGGAAATAAAGTTGGTATCTTCCTATTTCCGGTTTCTGAATTGAGTGTTTGAAGTTATCTAAGTTAGTCTACTACTATTCCTACATCAGAAAAAGTCTCTAGGTAGGTATATATTTTTTTATAATTATCTTCTTTCTATGACTCAATTCAGAAACCGTAAGATAGTTGTTAAGTGGATCAATTGGTAAGTAAGTCGTAATAACCTACTGAAGTCATAAAACCTATTCTCAGTTTGGTATGTATGCGCCTACTTTTAGATAAATCTAGACATAGTTAAGTACCAATCTACATCACCATTCGAAAATATTAAGCTCTGTAGCCGTCGGATAAAAATATAGGTTAGTTAAGTGCTTTACTTTTACCGTGTACTTAAAACTCTATAAGTAGGTAGAGTAGTTGTTGATACTTACCTACCTACTTCTCTACACTACATACGTAAGTTATTATAAAATACCTAAACATTTGACATCTACTTTTTACGCTAGCGCTGTCTCATTTACTCATGTAGGGGATTATTGTTCGTGGAATGCGCGCGTCGACAAATCTCTTTACTCGTTTCAGTAAGACCGAAAATAATTTTAAACTTGCACATTTGTGAACCTTATTTTCAAGTACTTAAGGTTCATTATCTGTGGAACAAAAATAAGTGGTGTATCTTACTCGATATGAAAATATTCTAACGAGACTAGCCATAGTCATGACTTTGTAGGTATACATTCACAAAATTTGATTTATTTTAATTTGGACACCAATAGCCTAGATTTTTATACTGAAATTTTAAAATAAAATTATGTTAAATATCAAACTGTAAATTGTGATATCAAACAGTTAGGTTTCTGAGATTTTTTGTTGGGTAGAGGTTATTTTGAAGTTCTAAAAATGAAAAGTCCTTGAGAACAAGTCTCGTTGGAAGTGAGTCTACGTCATAAATTAGTGTCTAGTAGGTAGGTATGACCGCTAGCCAAGACGTGATTGGCCAACAAAGCCTTGTTGGCGGCCATTTTGCTGCTGCTGAGTCACCAAAAGGTGAAAAATGTGGATGAAATGGAGCTCACCTCTAACGAGACTCACAACGGTATTGGGCATTTCCCTCCTGAACATAAAATTTGGGTTTCATGTCTGGTGCGTGGTTGGAACTCTTCGTTCTGTAAAGAGAGAAATCTAATTATCGTTAAAATCTTGGATATGTCTCGTTAATGTTTATTGTTAATTGTGTATCTGTGAAAAGCAGTTTTTCAATGACATAAAAATTGTAAACAAATGATGTGGTAAAGTTTATACGTCTCCTTCCAACCTAAGTTTCATCGGAAAAAATTGCGACTGTGTGTGACTGTGTGTATCATTGAAGTAAATTTTGCAACTTCATCGAATTTATGAACTTGGACGTAAACAAAAATATTTCGCGGTCTGTCATTCAAAAAGTTTGTGTGATGTGCTGTTGGAACTGATTAGTGGCATTGGACAGAATGTAGCCTCAGGACTGGGCAACTACAAGGTACCTTATTTATCTGATCGTCCTAATTAGCTTCCAAAATGTCAGAGACAACTATGGTGAAGGTAAAGACTGAACGGCCTGACGAGGCCGAGATCCGTGAGTTGGCCGCGAAGATGGTGGAGGCCAACAAAGCGAAGGCGCTGGCGGCGTCGGTGGCGGCGGCGCGGGCGCCTAACGGGCTAGTGCCGCCCGGTGCCGGTAGCATTCTCAACTTTTTAACGCGCAAGCCCACGGGTACTGGAGCCGTCGCAGCCGCCGTAGACACCCGGCCTGCTGCAGACCCGGACAAGAAAACGCCAGCGCCCGACGAAGCCAGCTGGAAAGGCCACTTCGGATGGGACATGCTCGGCAAGTGCCATATCCCGTTCATCTTCCGCTCCAGCGAGAAGTACGTGGCCGTGCGCATGGTGGAGATCAAGCTCCTCAACAAGTACCTGAACTACCTGCACGCAGACATCTACTCGTGCACGTGCATCCGCAGCTACTACATCACGGAGGTGGAGGCGCGGCTGCTGAACGAAGTCAACAACCGGCATTGCGACTCACAGTTCGGACGAGAGCCCTTCACGCAGAAGGACCTCGTGGTGCGGCTCTCTGACGCCTACGAGTTCTACAACTTCCTCGATGTCTGCTACAATAAACTACTCCGAGGCACCACCAACACTAAAGACAAGTGTGGCTTCATTCGAATAAACAAGGAGTCGGTTGTACCTTACACAGTGCGGGACAATATGAAATATGTACCTCTTTTCTATTTTGAAGGTGAAACAGAAAACTTGAAGCTTAAAGCCGACCAGTTGAAAGGCTGGGACCTATCGTACCTAAAGTTCTGTTGTAAAGTGCAAGGCATTCGGAATGAACTATTTGCTAGTGAGACGTGTTCAGTGATTAGTTTATCAGACATTAAAAGCTATTTTCCTCCTGGAACAGACTTTGAAGAATATTGGCCAAACAAAGTGGTGGACTCACAACTTCTCATATCTGCCAAAGGTGAGCAGCAATTTTATTTTTATTGTAGAGTTACATACATTATTTACTTATGATTTTTAGTACTTTAGCTACAACCTGTTTTGGCCAGTTGAAGTCAAAAGCTGAATCAATTTGATTTTTGAATCTCAATAAACACCCTTGATTCCTAAATATAGGTTTTGAGACTTTCTAAAAATATACAGGGTGAATTAAGCTTGCAATCACAAAAGTTCATTAAAGCGTCTGACAAAAACTCTAAAAAAATATTAGTTATTTTATTAATTTTAAAACACAACTTGTTAACACTTTTGTGTGTAGGTAATAGGTATAAAAAAATCTGCACAACTTAACTATTGAAAAATAGTTACTAATATGACATTAATTTACATTAAAAGAAAAACTAAAGTTTGGAAACTTGTTTTTTTTATATTTGGGCTTAAAGTAACTTTTTATTTTGAAAATAACCACTTTTTATTTATAACTCAAATTTTGTATTAAATGGCCTAAGTAGGTACTTGTGTAGTTTTTTCTTATTCATTCCATCTTGATTGAAATAAAATGTTCTTAGGAACTGTTGTGTTGTACGGATACTTATAAAGTTATAACTTATAAATACTGTGTTCAGTCTAACTAATCATTTGAGTATTTTTTCTAAAAGTTTTAATACCTAAACTGCCTTGTCACCTTAACAAGCTACAGAACTAGTCAGTAAGTCAAGATCATATCCAAGGTCTGTTTGGTCCACTTCATGCAACCTTCATTGTAATTGCAAACAATATGGTGAAATAGGATTCCATGCAAGGTTGTTCTAATTTTAGATGTTTTTTTGCAAATTTAAAAATATTTTACCTACCAAATATAAGATATTAAGCCTTAAATGATGACTTGCATACCCAAAAATAGATAGAGTGCCTATTAAAGCAACTGATATATTATTATGTTAATTCCCTGTAATTAAGTTGATAGGTTGGTATAGTCACAAAACAAGTATTTCAGATCTTATCATTTTACTTAATAGGATGCAAATAATTTCATTAAAGGAAGTATTTTTCTATTTTTCTTTGCATTCATCAGCCTAGTGTCCAAAACATCAGAGTTTTTTTTTATGGTATGAGTTATCAAAAAGTGCTCAATCTCTAGGTAATGCATTTTAAACATCGCGCTTTTAAAACGTTGACGATGACCCATCTGCCTCTGATATGATCTGCCTATCTTCGTTGAACACCTTCGATTTTAAACGCAGCCCTTACAACTTGTGTAAATAGAAGTCCATAGTGATTACGAAAGTGTCGATCTCATAAAAACGTAGAGGAACTTTAACATAAGGGCCTAACTCGCAAATTAGCCAAGTTCATTGAAGATTGAGCGTCTTATCATGTCGGCACTAATACTTCAATTGAAATGCTGTCTAAAATGATCAAGCTGTCTGATCTTCCACGTGGTAAGACTCTTCTCCCATCGTCCAGGCGCGGTCGGCGGCGGCGGGCAGTGGACGCGGGCCCCGCCGGCGCCGCCCCCGGGCGCCGCGGTGGGCGGGGGCGTGGCGGCGCTGGGGTCGCAGTCGCGGGGGCGCCGCGCGGCGTCCCGCCACGCCCCCGCCGCGTCCATGCAGCTGCCGCACGCGGGCATCTCGGCCGCGGCCGTGCAGGCGCTGGCCAACGGCTGGTCCATCCCGCCGGGACTCACGCAGGCGCAAACGCAGCAAGTGCTGCGGCTCGCGCAGGTCATTAGCATATACTAGCTTTTTTTTTGTCTGGGCAAATGCTTTGGGTCGACGACATTTCGGACACAAAAAACTCGGACACCTTGGTAAATGTATGGATTTTTATTTAAATATTTTTTACCAAGGTGTCCGAGTGTTTTGTGTCCGAAATGTCGTTGACCCAATGCTTTATGCACCTATCTCTCTGGGGTGGAGAGAATCATATACTACCTACCTAGTAACCATTATCATCATTTAGTACAAAGTTTATAGCGAAGTCGCTGTTCGTGTCTGTATGTTCCGCCAACGCCTTACAAAGTACGTAGGAAACAAATTCTTATGCCGTTTTCATTGTAGGTGATGTTATCGAAACTAGTCTTAAGTAGCATTCGGAAAAGTATAAATATGTAAATATATTTTTGTTGATTCATAGATTCTATTCCTTTTAAAATATTTTTCTTAGTATAAAGTGAGTAAACGCATCTGTGTGTTTTCCAAAGTGAGGTTCTTAACTGTTACGTTAAGGTTTAGGTTCTATTACAATAAGAAGTAGGTATTTTTGCATCTACATGCGAAACTTAGTATAGATAACTTGAATTGACGTATATTGTTTTCTATTATTCTATTAATTTACGTTATTGTTATTTGAATGACGTTCGAATAATAAATAACAACATAAATCAGTTATTAAATAACTATCATTTTATTGTAATTTACCCTCTCAACACGAATTTCCACCCAGTCCAACACCCCTATCACCCCTACAAATGTTTCTATTCCATCTAACTAACGTATGTATAATGTGCGCAGGCGCAAGTGGCAGCGCAGGCGCAGGCGGCGCGCTACACGAACGCGATGGCCGCCGCGGCCGCCGCCAACATGCCGCAGCACCGCTCGCAGCATAACAGAAATGTACAGGTAATTATAAATAATAATAAAATAAATCTCCAGACTGACACACCAATTATGTGGCCCTAAAGTAAGTTGCAGTAAGCACTTGTGTTATAGGTACCACATAATGGACTAGGGGAAACCCTAGTTACACCCAGACACGAGCCAATATCGAAAAACCATTTTTACGAAATTGGCCCGACCCGGGGATCGAACCCGGAACCATCCGCTTAGCAGTCCGTTATATATACCGCTGCACCACGGAGGTCGTCAAATTATCACAGAATGATTAGGATACACAAGCCTGAGTTATAATATCTAGTTAAATGAAAGTAGCGTTATTGTATAGAAAAACAAATGGGTATTTAGTATTATTGGATTTGATGAAAATGAATCCCCTTTAAACGAAAATATTGAAAAGAATACAACGTAAAGAAAGACTGATCCGCGTACTGCCTTTATTTGCATACTAAGATTATATTTTTTGTTTATAAAAAACGATTCTGTTAAAAAGTAGACGGTAACGTTACGGTAATATTTTTTACGAAATAGGGATATTGCAAAATGCTGTACCTACCTACCCAGTTACGAAACATTGGTTGCAAAATTACCGAGTCTTCAGATGGAGTTGCATAATTAATTGCAATAATTAATTTTATTATTATAGGCTTAATTTTCTTTGGGTAATAAATCGTATTGTTAGTAAAACATAGGAAATCAATGTCTATTAAAAATATAGTTTCTTTGTAAAAAAAAACTAAATATTTTTTCAGTTTAATCCCATTTGTATCAAACCTTCTACAGTGTATAAAGCATATTTTTTTGGCTTTTGCACAAATATGTGATTCACCAAACGAATGTCTGTCAATATTTAAGGACAATTTTATTATTCTAATAATTTCCATAAACAAGCTCTTCAAAAAAAACCTAATCGTCTTATCGGAAAACACGTAGGTAGATATCCGAGTTTTTGCTTCAACGTGTATTTAACCTACTAGTAGATCTATAAGTATTATTCTAAGTATTGATGAATAAAGTTGGTCATGTTCGTATTTCAGTTTTCGAACAGTGCAATAACGATGGCGATGTCGCAGCAGCCACCGCCGCCCTTGGTGCGGAGTTCAGCTAACACCTCCACTATGAAGTGAGCTATTTGATTTTATATTTACTGTTTTAACTATTCACGTAAAATGGAGATTGCATATTGAATTGTGATCCCTTATCAAAGCTAACTTCACTTAACAAAGTTGAAAAGTTTTGAGTTAAGTTTGAGTTTGAAATAAATGGCGATCGGTGTTCGCGATTTCTTACGGGACAGGCTCCTAGTATTTAAGTTAAGTGTCTGCTTATTTAGCACAAACTATAACTGTTAGCCAGTTTTCTAGGGTGGGCAAGGCTAAACCCTGCCCCCTCTTGATAATACCGCGAAGTCGTGTCTAATTAGCTGCAACGTTTTTAAAAACTTTAGTGACTTTACGTTACGACCCAACTGAATCTGGTATAAAATAAACCTAAAATGATTTACTCTTGGCTTTACACCGCGCCAATCCAACCACATATAGACACGTGAGAGTTTAAGACAGATGCTGAAATATATTAAAATATCTAGTCTCATAATCTTAGAATTTGAATATTCTTCTATTATTTTATATTGAGTAATAACTAAAATAAGCAAGGTCAGAAATATGATACAATAGTATATTGTATAAATGTTACATCATTATTACATTGCTGAAGGCTGTTTTTAGTACAAAAATAAAACGCCTCACCATTCGCCATTGTTATGCTTGTCTGTATTAAGATTTACAATTGATTTGTTAACATATTTTTACGTCGATAGAAATCCACATAAAGTGCATATTAAATAATTGTAAAAGCCTCGCAAACTAGGAAAGAAGAAACTAGCTCAAATTATCTAGCCAGTGTTTATCTAGACAAGACTTAGCCGAAAGTATATTGTATTATCTAGTTGACAATGTTCATTTTTCTGTTTGTGTAGTTCGGCCCCCCAAATGAGTGGTTCAATGAATGGCCACTCATCCGGTCACTCCGTGGACTCACGCAAGAGACTCACTCCAATACCTGACATCAACATTACTGGCAACCATACGCCGTATAAGGTAAATCAAAGTTTATTTTTTTTTATTTTGACAACTTCTGTGGTAGTGTGTTTCTACACTTTTTAATTACAATGTTATTTCTGGTCAGATTGGTTTTCTATTAAATTGAGTTTTTTTAAACAGTTACTAAAATGATTTGAAATCCCAAGTTCGCCTTTGCACACAAAATATTAATGAAAATAGGAAATTTCGTTGATATTTACCAAACTAGTAGGAGTAGATTTATATTTCGTATTGTTGACTGTTATATGTATTATTAGCAAATTTTCATCATCTTTTCCCCAATTCCTATATTAAGTACCTACCTAACATACATTACCTAAAGTATAAACAGCTCAACTTCCTTACCCATTTCATATACTACCCTACATAGTTTACCAATTCCATGCTATCCCCCCAGGTGCAAAAAGCGCTGGTCGAAAACACCATGGTGCCCTGCATCAACGCCAAGCCCTACCAGTACACGGAACTACTGATGACGCTGCCAGACCTCGCGTCGCACTACTTCCCGCGCGTGTCGCTCACCACCTGCCGCGCCATGCTGGATGCGCTGGGGCTTACTCTGTATAGACCTAATGGGTGAGTACTAGAGACTGCCGTGGAGGGTATGACCATGAGTAAGGAGTGACTGTTACAATATGTAAGGAGAAACAGTGGTTTATGTCAGACTAGCTGTTCCCTCTGGCTTTTCCAGAGGGTATGAGGAAATTTCCTTCAGTAAAAAGTACTTTATGGACATTCCATTAATATATCAAGTTTCATCCCAAATCGATTCAGTAGTTCTTGTGTGAAATACTCGCAAACTTTCGCATTTATAAAAGTGCCTTTCGTTTACGGTAAACGGTTTACTCTACAAAGAAAGCAATTAAAATTATTTTTTAGAAAGTCATCCATACTTGTACTAAAGGGTAAAGATAACAGGTACTAATTAACTTTGACATTTCCCTCGCAGAACCCAATTGCAAGTGCTCCGCAACTCTGGCAAGTGCAAATCCGCCGCGGCCGGCGAGAACGGTCTGGCGCTGGTGCAGATCCGTGACGTCATGCAGCACATGCCGCAGTTCAAGTACATGCTGCGGGCGGGACTCGCCGGGGACGAGCCGCCGGCCCCGCCCGCGCCGAGACCCGCGCATATCAACAATAACGCCCCACCGGCCAAGAGGACGCGGGCCAACTGACTCTCGTGACACCACAGTGCTAAACATTCCTAGTGACAGTGTAGGGAACAGTGTATAAACAAGAAACTATCCAGTAGGTGGATTTTAGGAAGGTGTGTGAAGAGTGCCTATAGAATAATTCGATAGTATAAGGGCTTCCTTTCATTTCTGTTTGGGGGTTCGAGGTGTGAGAGGCTGATGTTGACGGTTTAGTATTAATTTCATCTGAATTCAAGCATCCAGCAGAAGAGGTCAATTGTAATGTATATTGTACAAATTGTATAATAGATGTAACTACTACAAATCTGAGGATCTAATTGATGCAGATCTTTTATACACTATTTAATAGAAGACTGAATTTTTATTTTTATTAAGATAGAGAGAAGGTATAGTTTTTGGTTGAGTGTGGGGTTGAAGAGGTCTTGAGGCTTAATGTGAATCTTTCAATGAAAGATTTAAGCTTACCAAGTTTAACAATTGATACATTTGTACAATGGGCCATAAAAATGCTTATTCATATCAAAGCATAAAATGCAAAGTACAAATGTATCAAACAGATGTTTTTATCTTTTGTGTAAAGATTCCAGATGTACAGATATAACATGTAAATAATTATCCTGTATCTATACAGACATACTAGCAATAACTACTTTATAAATTTAAAGTTTTGTTCTAAAATTTATGTCACCAAATAGGTGAAGATATAAAAACGCTTATTGTCATCACAACTCTTTGTATTTTAAGTAAATTTATAAAAGCGAATGCTTAAAAAAGAAGATTTTAATTAATTTAATTTTAACTTAAACTTAAATTTAAAGAAACCAGTGACAAAGATAATATTGGCTTAAAATATTAATGTAAAGTACCTAATGTATTTCTTCAGGACAAGTTCCTAGGTAGGCATTGGTAAAGTTTTGCAAATACAGCTATCTGCACTATAAAACTGCCTGTGTCTTAACTTAATAGTAAATTTAAACTTTAGATTTTATGTTAACTTTAAATATAACTTGGAGCTGTGTAATTAAGCTTATTTATTTATGAAATAGAGATAAGTAGAGAAGGCATTGATACCAATTTGTAAATTGCAGTTTTAACGCAATAGCTTTTTGAATGCCACTAATTCTGTGGAATCATTGAATCTGTATAATCGAAATAAAGATTTTTTTATTAATCTGTTATTATTTCTGTAGTTGTAACAGTTAATAATCTTATCTATCTCAACTTCCATTCTTAATCTTTGGAGGGAATTTAACCTTTCTGCCTCTAAAGTTAATTATCAAAATGTTGACGTCAGCGACCCCCCAAATTGGCAAAATGGCGGCGTAATTACTACATTGTTGTAAATAACTTATATCTCTGCAACCTAAGCATGTTTTATCATTCTGTAAAAAACAATGCACTTATTGTTATATTTCCTATCTGTGAGGCATAAAAATGTAGTGTTTAGTAAAATACGAAATTTGTTTCACAAATGTTTACTTTGAAGACTATGTTGCAAGTTGAATTACGTGAAATAAACAATACAATCTAATAAAATCTTTATAACAAGGGCCTATGCTGACTTCTTATCAACAAAACATATACAAAAGAACTTCGATGTTTTTACAACAGACCCCACTTGAAACCCGACCCCGACTATAAAAACAATAGTTTACGTCATCCACAGGCGAACTAGGGTGTCAATCAGAATGGCGGGTAAACCATCGTGTTGAGCATTGAAATTGTGTTTATTAATTGCTTATGAATTGCTTATATTTGCTTATCATGACCAGAGAATTGCTTATTGCATAATTTAAAAGAAATAATACATTAAAAGTTTACCAGCCATTCTGACATCAGAACGGCTGGTCGACCTCTGTAGTGTAGCAACTGTGTAGACTTACTGAAATATTCCTTGGCCAAAAATTGCTTATCAATTGTTTATTTCATAATTTCTGAGCCTAAACCCTGTTACTTCATCTGTACCTAAGCAAAGAACAACATTAAAACTTCCATTGAACAAGTGCCTGTTAAAATAATGAGAGCAAAGTAACATATGTACAAAATTGCTAAATTAAAAGTGCATGTCAAAATAATGATAACAATTATTTATTAGGTTGTAATAATAACAGGAATGCACAAGGATTGTTTTAGTTGAGATTAGAATAGTGTGAATTATAATAGTAGATTATGCACCAAGGGGATAAAGCAGTGTATTATGTCACGGGCATCATATTGAATTCTGAGCGAAATGAAGGATTCTGTAGATAATTCCCGAACGTTTCACTTTCACGTTATCACTTTTATAAAATTTTCTGTGATACCCAAGTAAATACACACGAAGCTCAGTGAATAGATAGGTAGGTACGTGATGAAATTTCAACGAGCGAAGTGCGTGCCTTATCTTCAGAAGATGCCTGGTCATACTTTGTATGTGCACCCCTTTGAGCCCTTGTTTATATCACAAAAGCTACTGTTACTTTGTTTTTAAATATCATCACGTACCTACCTATCTATTCACTGAGCTTCGTGTGTATTTACTTGGGTATCACAGAAAATTTTATAAAAGTGATAACGTGAAAGTGAAACGTTCGGGAATTATCTACAGAATCCTTCATTTCGCTCAGAATTCAATATGATGCCCGTGACATAATACACTGCTTTATCCCCTTGGTGCATAATCTACTATTATAATTCACACTATTCTAATCTCAACTAAAACAATCCTTGTGCATTCCTGTTATTATTACAACCTAATAAATAATTGTTATCATTATTTTGACATGCACTTTTAATTTAGCAATTTTGTACATATGTTACTTTGCTCTCATTATTTTAACAGGCACTTGTTCAATGGAAGTTTTAATGTTGTTCTTTGCTTAGGTACAGATGAAGTAACGGGGTTTAGGCTCAGAAATTATGAAATAAACAATTGATAAGCAATTTTTGGCCAAGGAATATTTCAGTAAGTCTACACAGTTGCTACACTACAGAGGTCGACCAGCCGTTCTGATGTCAGAATGGCTGGTAAACTTTTAATGTATTATTTCTTTTAAATTATGCAATAAGCAATTCTCTGGTCATGATAAGCAAATATAAGCAATTCATAAGCAATTAATAAACACAATTTCAATGCTCAACACGATGGTTTACCCGCCATTCTGATTGACACGAACTAGGACCTTAGCGCGATACAAATAGAGATCAAAATCGCCTAACACTGATTGACTTCCGCCATTTTGCGTGGGTTGTACCTAATGAATCACCTTTTTGTTTATCTAAACTAACCATTACGCGTTGATAAATGGTTGTGTAAATGAGCTATAACTGATTTTTATTAGAGTAGCACTATTTTCAGGAACTAATATAGTAATAAAACACTTTGAAAACTGTCAACGGTAACTATTGAAGTGGAACTATTTCGGGCCTTATCTTGAAATTATTACCGTGTATTTTTCACAATCGAGTATCACGATATTCTTAGAATGATCAGAATCAATAGTATTTTTATAAAAAACACCAATTACTTTCTCTGAATCCGGAAAAACATAAAAAAAGTACCCTCAATTAACTTTGACACGCACAAAAAAACATGAAATTCAACCTCTAAAAAAAGGACTAAACATGCGCTTTTTTTTTTTTATTATTCGTCCACAGAGTAAAACGTCTATCTAAGAACGTAACTCATAACTTCTTTATAGAAAAAAAGACTCTATTGTTGTAAAATAAGGCTCACAATGAACGCATTAGACCGCGGAAGGGGGCTACCGCTCGGGGTTTGAGGGAAAGTTTGACGTTTTTGACAGCGGTAGCCCCCTACCGCTCGGGTTTAAACGAGTTTGTTCTTCAGGGCTCATGGATTTTGTTGCATGCAGGCATGCTGTATTATTCAGCATTTTAAAAAGGTTGTCAGGTTTACAAACACTATTTTGTTAGGTGACCATTATAAAAGTATCTTTGAATAAAAGAAAATTTTCATAGCTTAGCCACATGAGTAAAGAAACTGAACAGAGACAAAGCTTCTAAAGAGCTAGCAAAATTTATACCTATTTTGGTAGGGTTGGCACAATTGAATAAATTAAAAATATAAATGTACTTTTTTTTCAAATTTTTTATTAAAATAGGTTTTTTTTTTACAAATTACATACTCTAAATATTTTTTTTTATTACTTTTGGTTTTTAATAATTTGTTGTGTCTTTTAATCGAATGATAAATTCTAAATCTAATATAAAGTTTTTTCAAATAAACCAATGGGAAACACTCACATGGCATATGAAATGTACAATCTTGCAAACGTGCTAATATTTCATTACCAATATTAACATTTTTAATATGAAGATCAAAATATTCGCGAAATTTTTGCTCAAGCAATTCAACAAATTCAATAAAATTGTCAGGAGGTATTATCAAAAAACCTGATTTCACACTACCTTCATTAAAGTCCTTAAAATGGCAAAAAAAATAATCTTTTTCTATATTTTTAAATACTTTTTAAAAACTAAAACAAAACACGCACAACGTTCGAGCGTCGCGTCACGCCTGCACGCCCTGAGATTGACCACTGGCTGATCTAGTCAGTGTTACCAACTCTCAAAAATATTTATCCCTAAACCTATGACGAAACCCCCTAAAATTGCCTCAATTATTTGAAAATTCCCCTAAAAATATAATTCATAAAATTTTTATACAAATATATAAAAATAAAGTAATATTTCTTAATTTTCTCTGTTTATAAATTATCTAATACGTTATAAATTATATCAATTTCTTCTGAAAAGAACCCTAAAAATATCCCTAAACAAATAAAAACCCAAAAAAAATCCCATCCCACTAATTTACCCCCTAAATTTGGGGGGAAAACCCCTAAGTTGGGAACCATGGATCTAGTTTGAAGCGGTTTCGGCTCATACGTGACAAGCGGCCAGTGGTCACGCACACACACGCGTTGCACTTGTAGTGATGTACCTGTCACAGCGCATTCGTATGTAGCTTTGTCTCTGTTCAGTTTCTTTACTCATGTGGCTTAGCGGCGCGCCAAGAGCGATCGGGTGGTGTAACAAAAAATATAACTAAAAATTCCCACATTTCCTGACATTTTTGGGTGAAGGTTTAAACAAGTTATAAAAAATTAAATGAAACTAGTAGACCGACCACGTGTTGCTGTGGCTAAGGTTTTTGTTATATTTTGCAATAAAATAATATGGCGACTATAAAAGATATAATATACGCTATCCTATCTTTCAAGTTGGATCAAACTGCGCTCGGTGTGCATGATTTAAGTTTAGGAGTCCAACGCAGTCAAACAACGTGAAATGAAATTTTTATACCTCGCAGCCATTTAAAGATTATCTGTAAATAAACAAATGGTTAAGTTTTGGTTAGTAGCTATAAAAATAAAAAAAATCTATTTTCTATTTTTATGCATGTTCGGAAATGTAGGATTAAGGAATGGAATTCCATGAGTAGACGCCATTTTGTGTTTAAGGGATGGTTTAACATTCATTTTGTAGGTATTTGGTACCGATAAATAGTAAGTAATTATTAAATTTAAACGGGGTGTAAAAGACTGCTACCAAAAACAAAGTTGTTTTTATTTTAATCGCAATCTAAATTATCGCGCCTAAACCATTGAGCGTTGGCCTCAAGCAGCCTTAGAGCAAAGAGCGGTTTTCATAAAAAAAACAAAAATATAGTTCATAAAAATTCGCTAGATGGCACTGAACAAACTAAGTACGCAGGGCCTTTAAAAAAGTAAAAGGATTGAATATAAATAATAATAGATGAGTCCAAAGTAATCAGAAATAACCAAAGAAATTCACGAATGAAGAAAAACACAACATTGACAGCCTGTAAGCGTCAGCCAACAAACAAAACAAACATATATATATACCGCTGCACCACAGACGATATTTATACAGCGGTATATATATCGGAATGCTAAGCAGATGGTTCCGGGTTCAATCCCCGGGTCGGGCCAATTTCGTCAAAATAGGTTTTCGAAATTGGCTCGTGTCTGGGTGTAACTGGGTTCCCTAGTCCATTGTTTGGTACCTATAGTACCAGCTTTGCTTAGCTTAGGGCCATACAGTTGGTGTATCAATCTGAATTCTACAAATTCCCTTTTTAAAGGTAACACCTGCGTACCTAGTTTGTTCAACGCCATCTAGCGAATTTGTATGAACTATTTTTTTTTGAAAATTGCTCATTAATATATATTTTTAATTGAGTTTTTTGGGAATTCTATTTGTGAATGAAATTAAGTTCTAGTTACTTTTTGAGAATACCATGGTTTCAGACTTCGAAAAAGGTCTTATTACAACCGTTATAAACCTGACTCATTATTAACCTTATGTCATTTAATATTTTTCTATTGTAAAAATTCTAAGTAAAAATTAGTTTATAAGCCCTTTACTAATAAAAAAAAACCATCATATTTGCTCCACATTTAGATTTAAGAGGAAAACTTTTCAGAAGTTGGCAGCACTGCAGCGAAGAATTATCAGCAATTTTTCTGAGTATTCGACTGTAAAAATGATTTGAACGGTGATAAACAAAGACCTACAATAAAAAAAAAATAGTTCACTTGTATTTAAATACCTTATAGATGAAATATTCTTTTCTTATGTTTCAAAAATCAGTAGCGGGCTGCCGATGCCGGTCGGGGATATACGAGTTAATCCTTATTATTTAATATTTTTCTATCAACACAACCATCGAAATGACTAGAGCGCGCTCTAGGTGTACTCTGGCACAACTTTAAAATTATTAACAACGTGTCACTTCTTCTAAGGAACATTATTCTATATGGTGTCTTTCTCTCTCTTATTATCTTATGTCGTGGTCCTTTAATAGAATACGTGAAAACGTTGGTAAGCGTGCACATTCGTGGACCAAAAAAGATTTAATTACTCACAAACGTTAGCACTGAAATCAATTTGGTCCACTTGTTGGTAAGAACATATTCAAGAACGTTCTGTCAAAATGACAGGTGGTTTAATAAGGGTCAGTAAGATTGCATGTTGAGGTTTTTCCGATGAATCTGCTAAATATCTTTACATTAAACAATATTAGTTCAACAAAACTTGTCCGAAAGTTTAGATCTTACAAATTAAAGTATTCAGTTGACAGTTTGGCATTGACTGACATTCATCTGACATTGCTGCACACAGTGCATGAGTGCACTACCTATCTTTTGTTTGCATCGTTAGCACTGAACGATGACGTCACTAATGACGTCAGATCGCTCAGAGAGTGCAAACGTTCGGATTAATGGACCTACCGTGTGCACGCAAATAATGCAGAAAGCGCGCTGACAGCAATTTCGGACCAGTATATTGTCGTGGTCCTTTAATAGAATACGTGAAAACGTTGGTAAGCGTGCACATTCGTGGACCAAAAAAGATTTCATTACTCACAAACGTTAGCACTGAAATCAATTTGGTCCACTTGTTGGTACGAACATATGCTTGAACGTTCTGTCAAAATGACAGGTGGTTTAATATGGGTCAGTAAGATTGCATGTCGAAGTTTTCCCGATGAATCTGCTAAATATCATTACTTTAAACAATATAAGTTCAATAAAACTTGTCCAAAAGTTTAGATCTTACAAATTAAAGTATTCAGTTGTAAGTTTGACATTGACTGACATCCATCTGACATTGCTGCACACAGTACACTACCTATCTTTTGTTTGCACTGTGAGCACTGAACGGTGACGTCACTAATGACGTCAGATTGCTCAGAGTATGCAAACGTTCGTATTAATGGACCGGACCAGTATATCGCACACCTAGATAAAGAGTAACACAACTCAAAATAACGCAAAACTGAGTAAATGCGATTTTCGGAATCTGCATCAAAAACTACGTATACTTCAAAAACACCTGTGTAAAAATCTCATTAATAAAAATGTAGTTGGCTCCGTAAGTTAGTTTTTGTGAGTTGCGTCAGTTGCGAATTAAACGTTTTTTGCTGTTCCTGTAAAAATATGTTTTTTTGAGTTGTGTTACTCTTTAACTAGGTGTGCGATATATTAGTCTGTCTGTGTTTGGTCTGTGTTACTGTCAAAGATTATGGATCAAGAATATAAAATTGAAAATATTTTTTAGGGAAAAGTTCACAAAAAACTATCGTGAATAATGTGTATTGCAATACCGACTGGCAATCTCGGTGATGTTTTCTTATTTCACTACGTTTTTATTGTTTTAGCTGTGGATCATTGAATTAGTTCGAATTCGTAACACATAATTTTGTAGACATTGTTTGATCGTTTATTGCTTATAATAATTTAGGTTTAATTATTTTATTTGTCTAGGTGATTATAGATGGATTTGCATTTAAGGTTTTAGGAGGTTCAGGGTCTTTGTTGTAGAGTCTTCCAGGTTTTGTTTACAAACTTTATTTCCCAAAACAAAATGAGCATTCAGGTCTGTAGGGACACTTCAGACGCAGTGGCTTTGTACCTGCCGCAGCGTTTGTATCTTAAACCTTTTGCAAAGCTAAACATTTCTGTCCAGCTTCCTCCACACAAAGCCCATGGGAAATCTATCTCCAACTGGGAACTTATGGAAAAGTTGAGAAAAATGATCCTCCCTGAAAATTTTTCAGTGCTTAAAGTGTCCAAGCATAGTTCTGAAGTGATAAGGTTTGATGCAGAGTTAGAGAATCGGGATAAACTTGATAGGGTGATTGCACGTCTGGAGGACCGTGTAGTCCAACTCAAGGAGTATCCTGAACCCTTGAAAGTTAAAGTGACAGAAGCTAAATGTGACTTTCCCAGTCGACATTCATGGGATTCATTCTTTAGAGATGCAACAGACATGGATGAAATGAAACCCGGAGAGCGACCAGACACAGTCCACATAGAAAACATGCCAATACGCTGGTTTGTACACCATAGAGACCATGATGAAGATGCTCCACCTTCCGAGAGCATTTTCAAAAGGGCATTTGAAAAGTTTGGTGGAATTCGCCAAGTTGATGTTCCGGCTGCTGATCCATTCCGTATGCAGATGAAATCTTCCATGCGTGGGATCAGTACGCCACCCCAAGACTCTGCATTGTATTTCGATGCTTATGTCCAATTTAATGAATATGTGAGTTTTGTGCGATGTATGGATGCCTTGAGAGGCAAGAAATTGTTGCGGAAAAGCGAAGATTTGGCGGAATGGTGTGGCATGAGAGTTGATTTTGATAAATCGAAACATATGACAGACGCGGCCGTGAAGAGACGCGCCATCGTGCGCGAGCGTCTCGCTTCTAGACAACGCGCTAAGGAAGACGAGGAGAAAAACGAAAAAGAAATGAAAGCTAGGAATGAAGCTAAAGAAAGGTACAAACCATACCTAACATTACTATTCACATATCTTTTTTTTTTATAGAAAGCTTCGGCGCTTCAATTTCAGTGAAACTTAGACATAAAAACTTAATTTTACAAACCAGTGATATATCATTTCTAAAGAAAAAGAGGCAACCTCTTTACATTGCAGGCAGAAAGAGGTTGTCTCACGTGTGATATGTCACTCTTTAAGACAAAAATACGAGCGTCTCGAGCGGGAGAAGATGGAGAAGATGCGCGAAAGAGAAGAGAGGAGAAAGAAGAAGCAGCTGGCCAAGCTGATGCAGAGAGATGACGTCAACCTCAACAGTCAGGTGGCAATGGAGCAGAAGAAACTTTTAAAAGCCCAGAAGAAACTGCAGGCAATACGGCTGATTGAAGAGCTGTTTAAAAGATTAGAGGTGAGCAAAACGATTATAATAACTACTATATTGTTGGGTAATAACCATGTTTAAATGCATTTAATGTAAAAAATAAAAAATGATTATATTGTGCTATGAAGGTATGACTTTTGATACAACAAGCTTTAACATACAAAATGCTTAGCCCCCAAGCTATGGAAGATTCAAATCAGTAATAAATATTGAATACATGCAGGATAGTAAGAAAATTCCTGAAGTTAGGTAGTAATACTCCTACAATATTGTAAGATCCCACAGTAAGACATTCGCTTGGCTTAGGCCCATATCTGTTAAATACTGAATCCAGCCAATACCGTGAACTTTTAGAAAGAGAACTGAAAATAATAATAAATCTCTAGACTAACACACCAATTATGTGGCCCTTAAGTAAGTTGCAGTAAGCACTTGTGTTATAGGTACCCCATAATGGACTAGGGGAGAACCACAGAACAGAAAAAACGAGAAGAAGGGGCATAAGCCTCGATTACAATCAGAACCGCTGTCGCCAGTACTCACACTATCACATTGTTAACTACAAAGAAATCTTGAACATTATTGGCCGTAATGTTTTACTAAAGATGAAATTATAAACTACGGCATGATATCATATTTTAAACCTTATGACATGGACGCACTGTCGAAATTACATTGTGTTTGTCTGTTACTTACGACGTCCGAAAACAAATCTAAAAATTGCGTAGAAAGTACTGTCATCTAGTGTCGAGTAGATGAACTATGATGCATCCTCAATACTATGTAGTTCGACCACTCGGCACCAGATGTCCATTGATTTACTAGTGATGTGCATAGTGCATAATTTATGATATCGATAAAAACTTTTACTATCAAACTGTGTGTGATTATGAATTTAAGCAAATAATATTTTATCCATAGGGTCAATGTGCCATTAGTTGGCCGTTTAAGCGCTTTTTCTAATATTAAACTATACTATGTCCTGATTTACTTACTTAACCCAATTATATTATAAATCATGCTAGTGTAAGCCTTAGTTGTAGTTTAGTAAATATTATATTAGTCTTAGTTTAGTAAATATTCCACCATAATAAGCATTGTTTGCTGCATGAGTACTACTATTAAACGGGCTTTCTCTACCAATTCATACCTCGGAATTAGGGTTTTTCGCCTCAGCCTACATTTTGTTTTATTTTAAATATAAAGACATTGATAATTTAAAAAATAATTATACATTTGTAAAGTATATTAGATCGTGTATCGTATAAAGTTATATTATTACCCTAAACCGCATTTCTTATCCCTAATATCACTGTATCTTTCTTAATGTTGCAAAAATACCGCGGAATTAGGTGCTTTTACCTTAATTTGAAATAAAATAATTTCATTTTATACGAATGGAAATATTTAGAGGATTTTTTTAATTTTTTACTCGATAACTAGGAAACGTTAGAAAAGTTCACTCGAACACTGCAGAAAAACGAGTATCGATAACTTTATCGACAACACCCTCTCTCTATTCGAGTAGCAAACGGGCGAACATTCTGAAGCGAACATTCTAGAATTAGTCCATTGAATGACATATACATAAATCGACCTTATTGCATTCTAACAGAGTTCATTTTTAATTGTGCATTGCTTTAAAATGTCTTACGGAATAGAAAATTTCGAAAATTATCAAAATAAAATGAAATAATGCTAACCGATGATACGAAATGCCACCATGGCTGATGTTTTTGGTGCGGCTATCATTTTTGCACTCCAAAATTGAATCCTTTTTTTCGCTTGGTGAACACAATCGTCTTATCTTATCAAGGCTATGCGGCGAACTGAGCTAGGTTTTGCGGAGCTCCGCGTATATGTGACACACGCGCCACGCCCACTTGCCACTTCTACTCGTTTTTTCTGTTCTGTGGGGAGAACCTAGTTACACCCAGACATCAGTGGTGTAGTAAAGTAAAATACGAATGTCAGGTTTTATTGTATCATTAGTTAACATGTAATACATATTCGTCATCAGCTTCGCCCCGAGTTCCAGCGGCGCGCGCGCTCGGACCGCTACTACGGCCCGGGCGAGCGATGCGCGCGCGCACGGATCGTGGAGCAGGTCAAACTGAGCCACGAGCAGGAGGTGGAGCTGCAGCGGAACAGACTCAAGTGTGCTTTAGATGGTGAGGACTTTGAATGGTGTGGGAACATTAACACTTGTTTCTCTTATTTGTGCATTGATAAATGTTACTTTGAGTATGATTTTGACAGAAAGCTAGGAGAGTACTGTCAAAATGTACTTTTGTAATTAGCTTATTCTAAGACGAAAAATATTAGTAAAAAAACCTACAGTGAGATTTATTTTGCTAACAACTGGTATATTTTATTATTATAGCTGTAAATTTTCCTCTTACTGTCAAAATAAAATAAATTAGTCCAAATAAGTTCGGAATGGGCCTCTCTATCCTCAAGCCCTATCCTGTCATATCGCAGGTCGCATAGTGATCCGTTCCGCGCTGGAGACGCGCAAGCCTCGTCGCTCCACCTCCAGCTCGAACTCCTCAGACGACAGGAAACGGGTCAAGGCAGAGAAAC
This sequence comes from Emmelina monodactyla, assembly GCA_916618145.1. Lineage (NCBI taxonomy): Eukaryota > Metazoa > Arthropoda > Insecta > Lepidoptera > Pterophoridae > Emmelina > Emmelina monodactyla. The sequence continues at coordinate 2,448,592 of OU745314.1, read as the reverse complement.
TCACCACGCCGGAGAGAGAGATGGAGTATAATAAAGTTACAGGCAAGTATAGGCAAGGTTAGGATGTCCTATAGGTGAACTGCTAAAAAAGCCTTAATAAAAGTAGTAGCAGTAGTATCCTTTGTCAAAACTCGATATTGTAGCTTTTTATTTGTTACCGAATTTTTATTCGATAGTAGGTCCAGGGATTACTCAGAAAATCTTAACTCACACTTTTCGCCATGTTACATTTGACACATGTTTTGACAGTAGGCATGTCAAATTAACGTTTGTTTATCAATGTTTTGTTACAGGCATGTACGGAATGCATCCGTACAGCTTCGGGTATCCGTTTCCACCTGCTACCTACCCGGCGCCTTATCCGCAAAGTAAGTAATGTTTCTTATTATTTTTCATTGAACAAAAAAATCTTCAGAATCGTTTAATTACAAATCTCATTCACAATTCATGTGTGAATGGTCGTTAAGTCGTCGCGCAGTCTCTGAAAAAGTTCTTTCTTTAAACGTTTCATATCTTTAAATTTAAATAAAACAATGTGTGTGTGATGCGACATTGCTTGTTAGGTTTAGTTGTAGCCAACTGCTTCTGAGCCCATTTAGCAAATAGGTACCTGTCGTAGTCTATGGCCATTTACCTTTAGGTCCTGGGTCAGTAGAATTGTGTACGGGTGCAGGCCCAAGTTACAATACAAAATCCTCGACCGCGAAAGGCTGAGTTCCTGTGATCCACAAGAAATCTATCGATGTTCTCGAGTTTCGTTGAATTACGAGTGTTAGTCAATCGCTTACTGACCCGGTGGATTAAAATTTATTTATCACATTACGAATAGTTCCCTTAGGTATGTCGATAAGCCGACCATAAAGACCGCGCGCGGTATGTTACTTGAAAACACCACCCATTTTGACAAAACTATTTCTTTATTTGCACGATTTGTTGAATGCTGTATCCGTCCATGGTTATTTGTCAAAACAGACTGAATAAATGCCTACTAACTTCACTGTTGTTGCTTCAACAAGATAGCCGCTATCCACTCTCACAGTTCGCCAGTCCCTGTTATTTAAATTTAAAACCCTTTAGTTTCCGTCCTGAAGTAGCCCGTATTTATTTGTTCAGCGTCGATGTACTACCCGGTGCGCGGCGCGTACTACCCGCCCCCGGACGTGTACCGCGGGGGGCGCGGGGGCGGGCGCGGGGGGCGGGGGCGGGGGCGCGGCCGCGGCGGCCCGCGGATACCGCACTTCGAGGGGCCAGACGCCAGCCAGCAGTACTACAAGTGAGTTGGCCACTACTTCCTTTTCTAATTCATACCCTTCTCTCTCTATTTCACTGTTTTTATCTCCCCTATATTTTTCTTCTAGCTTTTCATTTGTCTATCTTCTTCCCTCCCCTATATTTTTCCCATCCCTATCTTCTTTACTTTTCTATGTATTCTTCTTTTGTATATGTTTTTCTCTCTTTTATTATATCTCTTGTTTAATTCCTACCACTTTTTCTATCTTACTTCTTCTCTTCTCTATCTTCTTCCTTTCTATACATTTCTCTTAAATGTATAACAGTGTAATTATTTTAACTATATTATTAGCCATATGTTCTTACTTACATTTATGTTTATAGTGTAACATTTATTCGAGAAAGTAATACATACAATAAACTATAGTAGCTTATGTCGTGTCTAACATTGCTCTCTGCTGGTGGAAGAATTTTTTAACTTGCCCCTGACTGACATTCTTCTCAGTTGGCAGCTTTCGTTATTGACGATATCAAAACATATTTAGGCTACATCAGTCTACTAATAACATTAGTCCATTACATAGGAAGTGCCTAAGATATTACGAAAACTCCTACTAAATCTGTTTTTTCCCTGCAGGTACTTCAAGAAGCCTTAGATGTTATTAAAAGACCTACTAAATCAGTATCTTTTCATCGTTTTCAGGTACTTCAAGAAGCTGACAGAAGACGAGCACCGCACCGAGCACGACGACCGGCGCTCTCGCTCTCGCTCTCGCTCTCGTTCTCGTTCTCGTTCTCGGCGGCGCTCGTACTCGCGGTCTCGGTCTCGGCGGCGCTCGTACTCGCGGTCTCGCAGCAGGTCCAGGAGAAGGAGTAGGAGTAGGAGGAGCCGGTCTAGGAGTCGCAGGTCTAGGTAGGTGCTGGGAAATGTTTGAGGCTTAGGTGTATGAGGTAGTAGGGATATTGGTAAAATCAAAGAAGGTTTCTTTTAATAAATGTAGTATCATTACATAGTATTAATACAAGTTGCTTATTCTGTCTGTTTGTATGTTTAGCCGCTAATTCCTCTTAAAGTACGTAATAGATCTTAATTTGGTTTTCGCCATATTTATGGGAATTTATCCATTTAAATTTGTAAATAAAGAAAAATCGGTAAAAGTTTCTTTAAATTAGCTAAAATTCAAGTTATCGGGAACAGGTCGCGCAAATTTACACCATTGCGAAGCGTGGGCGGGTCGCTAGTTATTTATAAACTGAGTGGTGTAACGATAGTATAGGATCTAGGCGAGATCCTGGCAATTCAAAAAAGAATCCCTTTTATTTTCAATCTTCGAACATATGAAAAGGTTCCAACAGGGTTTCTACGCTTTCCATTCCAGTAGAGCGATTCGCTAAAAACTCACTTACGAACTCACTCTCACTCAAGTGAGATCGCTCACTTCACCTGAAAACTCACCTCACTTTGAATCGGTATTCTGTTAACTCATCAACACTGAGGTGAGTTAGGGTTTGAATTTATTTAACGATAATATTACTTACAATTCGATCACTTCTTTCTAACTTATTATTATACGAGTGAGTATGAGTTTGAAGTTTCGGTTTACATTCCCAAACACGTGACGTCATAATCACACCTAGCCAAACTCACTTCATTTAAAGCGATAAGCTGCAGATAAGTGTCTTGCTATCGAGTTACGAGAATACGAAACATGAACCTCACCGCGGATTCCGCTCTGTGGGCTTCGAAGTGAGTTTAGTGAATAGCCCTACAGTATCTCGTGACACCAGCCCCAAAGTCTAAGTTAACTTTATCAGATATGGTACGCGTTAAAGAATGAGAATTACTAATCGTAGTGTAGTTTTTGAAAGAGACAAAACATTTTATTAAATCTTAAATCTTCTTTTTTCAGATCCCACCATGGTCGCTCTCGCTCTCGCTCTCGCTCCCGCAAGCGCTCTCGCTCGCACAGTCGACGACGAAACAAAACACGGAGCAAGTCGCGTTCCAAATCTAAATCTAGGCAACGGACTGTCACCCCGCCAAAAGCAGTTGTCACTCCCAAAAGAAGGTCGAGGTCGAAAAGCTGGAGTCTTCCGAAAGAACCAGAGAAAGCTTGGTCTAAAAGCCCGAAGGATAAGAAGAATGAATAAATTTTAATAACTATTATACGAGTTGTTGTTTTATTTAAAAATATTACATACAGGATTTAATATTGACCTATTTTCGAGGTCAGTTATCCTTTTGTCTCATTATATGTGTAAATATGCTCAATTACACGTACAACAAAAACGGCTCTACTCATTTGTATGAAACTTGATAGATCTAAAATAATCTCCTCTTTTTTACATAAAATAAAGAGAGAGAGTAGGCAGGTACGTTTACCGCGGAAAATAAGGAATTCTCACGGGAAAACTAATTTTTCTGCGTGTACAAAATTTATATTTTGAACAAAATTGTTAATCTACTGATAACGAATTAATGTAATCCTAATCTTGGGATTAACAGTTAATACGAAGGCATCAGTCTATATTTTAATCCCGAATTAAAAATTGTTGATAATGATATCTTCAGGTGCTATGTATTGTAAACGTTGGTATTTGGTCGTGAACTAGCAACAATGAAGGTCTTAGCTCTTCTTTTCATCGTGGCAGCTGTGCAGGTATTTCTTAGTTTAGTACTAGTAACACCATACTTTCTGTTCTATCCCTACAAAGTCCAGGTCACAGTAGGTAAATAAGAATTAGAGCTTCCTTATCCAAAATAAGTGTAATGAATAAATATCGCGAGATATTATGAAGTTCTAGACCAGAGAAAAGCAAGTGGAAAAAGGGAGGGGGGGGGGGGCTCGCCTCGTCTGTCCATAAGAAGTTCTAATACTAGTAGCCGCCCGCGACTCAGTTCGCGTGGAAGTCGGTTTCCCGTGGGAATGAAAGTTTTATCAAAATCCGTCTAGTAGTTTATACGTAAAAGAGTAACAAACATCCATACATCCATCCATACTCACAAACTTTCACATTTATAATATTGGTAGGATTATTACATCTTTTATCTTTAGGTAACGTTTCCATTGATTTGGAGTTTTGCATTAATATTTAAGTTATTTTAGTAAAAATATTTGTAAACTGTATGTAGAACCTGAAATGATATCTATTAATAATTGATATAGTCTCTAGAATGTTATCTTGTAATCCTGGCGATAAAACTCTTATCACATTTATACAAACCTTTACTTATGGATTATTGTTTTTCAGGCCCGTTATGCCGGAATTCAAAGTAAGTTTTACCTTTTACTATAATATAATTGTATTAATATTTCATTTAATTTAAAAACTTTACTTGGAGTAACTAAAAAGCAGTTACGCCAAAATCCTTTCAAATTTCTAAGGGTAAGAAGTTCCTTAGCAACCGTTAAACTTTCAAGTTACCTACTTTATGATAAGTATGAGTAATTCGAAGCTTCCAGACTAGTTCACGATACGGTGGCCACATACATTCTCTTTTAGGAAAGGTTAACAAAAGTACATTTACATACCTACTTATTTCACCGAGCGTTGATTTTTGACCCAAATGAGCTATAGTGTCGCTTTAGCGTATGTACCTACCGCTAGGTATATCTGTAGAAATGTATCGTATACGTATAGGTGACAAAATCGATATTGTCATAAATTCATCTCTTTATCTTCACCTAATTGAGCACTTTTCATTATAATAAACGTACTTTATTGAACAATAAAAAAAAATAACACATTTTACATGAAGTAACATTTTAGCAAGAGGTAGCCCTATTGCTTCAAGCAGTTACTATCACTAACATAGCGTAGTATAGCTTGTCTCTCCATCTAGGCATACACCACATTATACAATTTTAACTTAACGGTCCAACCGTATGGTATCCGTATTAATTCACACTTTGGCATTCCTATGATCTACTAGCTAATGAAGAACATAGAACCACTTGTTTTATTTCTTCTGTAACGCCTGTAACGTCAATACGTGTTAAACACAATTTTCATCACTAGAAGATGGCGAGGTATCGCTGGGCGACAACCCGAGCGTGGTGCATCTCAGACTGGCCGTGCGCAACAGCGGGATCCTCAGATCGTGCGTCGGGTCTCTGATCGACGAGGGATGGGTGCTCACTACAGGACAGTGCGTTACGGGGTAAGTTATTTATTACGGTTGTAGCCTATATATCAGATTTTTTTGCAGTCAATCTTTATACATTTGGAATTAGGATTTTTACGACACCATTTATTGTGTATTAGTGTTTAAGATAAATTCTAATAAAATATCCTTACTGAATTAGGCTTAGGCTTAAAATGAGATAAATATGGAATCGAATACTAATACTGACCTTCTTATATACTGGCAATACGAATAAAGAACGAACTTTGCGTAAAAAGAAAAAAAAAGATAATACTCTTTAAATGATTTAATGGCGTTGCGAACATTTTCCCCTCGAAAAGTTGCCATGTTCTCTCTATTACATCGCTGCAAAGAGGTTGAGGAGGGTTAAACTTTTATTCGTATCGAAAAGTTTAACTTTACTTTTTTCCTTTTACTGCTTTCATGATTGCTTTTTGCAAACCAGCCGAAGATACTTTGTATCACATAAAGATTTGAGTAACTTTTGCGTAGATACATGTATGAGTAAGTAGGCAAATTTAAGTTAACGTGTTACTTACTATTTATTTTAAACAGTAAACACCTTAACTATCTTATTGCATATGTGTTAGACATTTTAAAAGAATGAGTCCAATATTCATGGTTATGACCCACAGATCACCCCCTAATAGATTCCGCATTAGAGGCGACGACCTATGTTTCGCCACTACGCAATTTAAATCATAGTGCAAGCCACGCCTACATTTTTTGATTTAGTCATGACCAACCGTCAGACACGTACGCATCCGTGTTACTGCGTATTTGTACATCGAAAATTAGTTTTTGTGGAGTTCAACTTGCGTTGGTTTATTTATTTCAAACAAACAAAGGATATCTCTTTCTGTCAGTGCAAATATATATACGGTCATCTCATTTTCTTAAAGAAGCACGAATTTACCCGAGTTGTATTAGAGTTTGAAAGTTATACATCAACGCTGTCGATTTATCGATATTTTTCGTAAAAAGAGGTTGCTTAACTTTTTAACCAAATTTTAAACTAGATATCGTGTAGCACCCTCTAATTAGGTAAAACATATTTACTTTGAATCTAACATTACAAATAAGAAAGGAAACCCACGCAAACTTGAGCTAAAAATTAGTAGTGCGATTTTTTTTTTGGTTGGTCGGTACTTTTCTAATTTGGGTTCAACATTAATAGTCTCATTTATAATAATAGAAAAAATTTAAGGCCAATCAACCAGGTAAATGTAAATCTGTAGATATTTTTATTAAACGATATTTATAATTTATCGATACTTTTATCGAATACTTACATCACTATTTCATCACTATTTGACGGGTGCATCTTAGAACGTTTTTGAACTAGCCAATCAGAATGTCATTACTTCGTCCCCCGCTCTTCAACTTTTGGTGACCCTGATGCAACACAAATGTAAGAACATGCGGAATCTATTAGGGGGTGATCTGTGTTATGACCACACCATTTAGCTTATCTGTGCAAGTTTAAATTTTAACTCTTTGTTTTTGTCGTTAAACATCGCCGCAAACTAAACCCGCCCGGGCGGGTCACTACTTCATTCGTAAAATGCTCTTTATTTTTCTAGTGCCAGTTACATCTGGATTCGGTATGGTGTGGTGGAAGTCATCACACCTTCGTTGGTGACGGAGACCACCGCAGTTATCTCCCACCCACAGGTCGATCTGGCTCTTGTCCGCATCAACCGGGTTGTACATTCTACTGGTAAGTTATACCTAATCTTTATGATTATCAACAATATCATAACAGCATTCGCATTATTATCATAATTATATAGTTCTAACTTTTCCCCGCAGGTGTTAATCTATAAATTAAAAAAAAACATCGAACTCTGTTGCGTAATTTTAAAGATCTAAGCATACATAAACACAGACGGCGGAAGCGACTTTGTTTTATACTATGCAGTGATTAACCAAAGTCGATATTCGTGACAGTCATAATGAATTTAAATGCAGTTTTCTTCATTATTATATTATGTAATTAAACATATACGTAAATGTTAATTAAATGGTACTTGTATAGCATTTTATTTACTGACATTTTATGAGGGTTGGGTTTTGAAATCGGTCGCCTGATTTAAGGGTTGTGGGGGGTTTGGGGGGGTGGGGAGGAGGGGTCTGAACCCCCTACAAGTAATTTTGGCTGCCGGAGTCGCGTCTAAATATTTAAAAAAAAAAATCAAAATTTCCTAAATACTAGCACAATTGCGTGAATCGGAACGCATTTAGCATCTTGGATGAATGATATAGTGGTTTTTCTACAATCTTAATTTTAAATACAATCGAGGTAATCAGATTGTATTTATTAAGTGTGTTTACTTAATTAATAGCAATGTCTTACTCCGAGTTGACACAATCCGACATCAATGGGTTAGGTTAGTTAGGTTACTGTTTTTAAACTGCCAGAAAAAGGAGTCCCGCGAAGCGGGACTCCGTTGACTCATGATTGAAGCCAGTTTTTATACATATAAATTGGCTACTAAAGGTCGCCATATTGAGGGGTTTAAAAAAAAATTTTTTTTTTGGCGCCCCCTTTTTTTTCCGGCAGCTGAAAATGGTCAGGGGGGGTTCAGACCCCTCCCCCCCCACCCCCCAACCCCCCAAAACCCCTAAATCAGGCGACCGATTTCAAAATTTTAACCTTTTATGAATTTTCGTCTTGGTAACCTTTTTATTCATTTTTCAAAGGGCCTAAAAATCTTAGCAAGGTATTTGCAGAACCTCCATTCTAATGACGTTTTTCCTTGAATACCTTATTACTTAGACATGAAATAATACGAGATATAGGTTTATATCAGTTATTATTATTCTTATTTTATTTATAACAATAAAGTTAACATAAGCTACAGTTTTTTCAAGATGAAGTATATAAACGCGATGGAGGTTTCACCAGTCTTTTAAACTATTTTAGCTTTTGTCTAGGCATAACTATTCTTGCTTATATTTGTTTTTACCAGTCCTAATCTAAACTAAAAAACGTTCCGTTACAATTTCTCCCTGCACTCCAAATGCAACCTTCTCCGTTTGATTTTTGAGTCTTTTTTCGTTTGTAGGCTAGTCCGCTTACGTATGAAGGCAGGGCCGGTTTTAGCACTACTAGCGCCCTGGGCGAGATTTCTTCGGCGCCCCCCCTAACTGCATTTCAATTACATGCGAAAAAAGGCAGTGGGTGCAATAAAATATCCATCTATGAAAAAAAACATGTATTGAAAAAACTAATAAACTAGTACAATAAAATAACCATCTATGAAAAAAAACATGTACTGAAAAAACTAATAAAATTTAACTTTTCTAGCCTTTCTATCGGCGAACTCTTTTATAAGACAGTCAAAGTCAATGTTTTCGGCAATTTCATTTTCGATTGACAAAGTTGCTAAGTTTGTCAATCTAGATTGAGAGATTGACGATCGCAAAAAATAGTGTTTTAGTTCTACGGAAATTTGAAAGTTTACGTGCAATTAAGAACAATATTTTTTTAAAAAAAGTAACAAAAAAAACGGAGTTTTTTTTTATTGCTTTTAACGTAACGAGTAGAGATGCGCCGAGTAACACTTTTGCCGAGTACCGAGTACCGAGTATTACTCGGTTCATTTTTTTTTTTTACCGAGCACTCGGCCGAGTAACTCGGTTCTATCAAATTCCCAATTTCGCGCGCGTAAACAAGTACAAACGAACACAAGTATATTTAGAAGAAAATTTGTTGGCAAATGGTGGACAGGGCACCAAACAAGGCATCATAATTTACATTTACTAAATTTTAAATATTTATTATTTTTATTGCTGTTCCTTTAATTTTGTCTCACTAGTACTCCTGCATTAGCATAATTTTGAATCTATCACTTGAGGATGTCAAAGATTTCTTCAATCAGTACGTTTTGATTAACACTGTTGTTTAAATTATATCTACCTAAATATATTGCTTTCTTTAAACAAAATAAATTAATTTTTTGGTACTCGTTACTCGGCAGTCGTATACCGAGTTACTCGGCCGAGTACCGAGTACCAAAAAACCCGCCGAGTACGCCGAGTACCGAGTATAAACCGAGTACTCGGCCCATCTCTAGTAACGAGTATCCCTCCAGCAATGCCCAGTGTTCGTTTTCGGAAGCAGTCTTTTTACACCCTGTATGACAATTATGTGATAACTTGTTAGAGTGTTACAAGGGTAGAGAGGCTGGAGCCAATTTCAATAATTAACCTGTTGTAGTACAAATTAATGGATGTCATCCGTCAAAAATGAATCACCTACTTATACACTGTTTTTTGTATGCTTACTTACTTGAAATTAAACTCATTTTAACGGGTTTTACGCGTTTATTTTATTATTGTGATTTTCCGACGTTTCGGCATTTTTGCAAATGCCGTGTCGACTCGAATAAAAGAACATATCGCCGATGTAAAAAACCGTTGCTATACAAAATCTGCAGTCTGTGAGCATTCCATGGATAAGCCCAACCACTATCTAAGATTTGATACCGTTAAAATCCTAGCAAAAGAGAAACATTTTATTCCTAGGCTGGTAAGAGAAACTATTGAAATTAAAAAACACCCTAACTTCAATAGAGAAGATGGTTGGAAGCTGTGACCAACGTGGGATCCAATACTTAGCAAAATAAAAAAGAACAACCAGCAGACAATAAGCAGAAAAATAAAGACACTGTCAGCGTCTACTGCGTGAACCCGAGCGACTATGCGAGAAAATTACGAAACAGATGGCGGTGAATTCGAAAAATCGTTATTTACTTTACTCTATGAAGACGTCAAACATCTCAGTCTACCCGTGACGTGATTTGCAAAAATGTCGAAACGTCGGAAAATCAAAATAATAAAATAAACGCGTTAAACCCGTTAAAATTAGTTTAATTTCTAGTAATAATAATCGCGTAAATCTAAGAAGTTAATATGCTTACTTTTTACACAAAACTAATGTCTGATTTTTGTTTGTTTGTTTTAGAACGATAGAATAATTGTTTTAAGAGCATCCACTTAGGTATGTCAAGCAAGAAGACAATAGTTTTCTGCTTCGTCAAACATTAAAAAGAGATAGATCTCGGGAATCCCCGACCGTAAAGAAACGGGTCGGTGACATTTCGGACCAAAAAAACTCGGACACCTTCGCCAATGTATGGAAAAAAATAATATCAAAATTGAAAATCCATACATTGGCGAAGGTGTCCGAGTTTTTTTGGTCCGAAATGTCACCGACCCAAAGAAACACATAGATTTTTTATGGTCGGGTTCCCAAAAAATTTAACCGATTGAACACTACATTTCATTATAGTGCTGCCAACTTAACAATATTACTTACCAAATTTTAGGGAAAATTAAGAGTCAGCGAAAAAAGACAAGTAACTAGATTGTATTTTTTATGGTTAAGAATGACTGTTACCAAGTATTAAAAAATATCAAATTGACATGTAATAGTAAACTTCTTCTTTAATATGGGAAATTCTTTTTTTTTTTTTAATTAATAAAAAAACTTGTAAGTTGATATTCGAACAGATTAGAGTATAATAACGTAGAGGAGGAAACGCCTGTGAATCAGAAAAAGGCGCCGGATGAAAAGGGGCTCCGCGGCCTGCGGCCTGCGGCGCCCCTTTTCGTCCGGCGCCCCTGGGCGGTCGCCCAACCGCGCCCTACCCTAACGCCGGTACTGTATGAAGGTTCAGTCTGCTCCATTAATTAAACCGTTGTTGTAACTTGGCCCGGTCTCCATCTAGAGTCTCCCTGGTAATAGTCGGGTTCGTAGTCGTAGACTCCTGTGGACCGCGGGTTTGCCTGATTGGAATCAATGCACTGGATTGAACTAGTTTGTGGAGTAACCAAATGGTTGTCAATGCGGCTGTGATTCTGTGTTATGTGTGTTATTATTTAAATCGCCTGGTGTTTTTTGATCATTTTTAGGGTTCCGTACCTCAAAAGGAAAAAAAACGGAACCCTTATAGGATCACTTTGTTGTCCGTCCGTCCGTCTGTCAAGACCCTTTTTCTCAGGAACGCGTGGAGGTATGAAGCTGAAATTTATATCAATTACTCAGGTCTACTGTCCCTTGAAGCTGTGAAAAAATCAAACTTCTAAGCCAACGCAATCAAAAGATACAGCCGTTTATGCCGCAAATTTTCGACACTTGCAAGGGAATCAAAACCTACAGGGTGCTTCCCGTGAACTCAGAATCTTGAAATTTGGTACGAAGCAACGTCTTATAGCATAGATAAAGGAAAAATTACGAAAACCATAAATTTTTAGTTACATCACATAATATATTTTTTTTAATAATTTTAACCTTACTACCCATTTCCTCATAAACGCGTAGAGGTATTAAATTGGAATTCATACCAAATACTCAGGTCTATAATACCTTTAAGCTGTAACAAAATCAAACTTCTATGTCAACGCAATCAAAAGAAACAGCAATTTAAGCTGCATATTTTGAAACTCGCAAGTACTCGCAAGGGAATCAAAACCTAAAGGGTACTTCCAGTCGATCTAGAATCTTGAAATTTGGCATGAAGCAACGTTTTATAGCACACATAAAGGAAAAATTCCGAAAACCTTAAATTTTTAGTTACATTACAAAATATATATTTTTTAATAAATATAAACTTATTACTTTTTTCCTCATGAACGCGTAGAGCTATCAAGTTGAAAATCATATCAAATACTTAGATCTAATTGCCTTTAACCCGTGAAAAAAAAAAAACTAAGTCAACGCAAAAACGCAAAACGCAAAAGTACAACCATTGATACCGCATATTTTGAAACTCGCAACTACACGCACGGGAATTAAAACCTAAAGACCACTTCCCGTTGACATATAATCTCGAAATTTGGTAAGAAGCAATAGCTTACAGCACAGGTAACAGAAAAATTCCGAAAAGCTTAAAACTTTAAGTAGTTTTTGCAGGTTTGTACGGAACCCTCGGTGCGCGAGTCCGACTCGCACTTGGCCGGTTTTTTTTTATATATGTTATTTATTGTTTATTCAAGTAGATTAATTATCTAGTTTTAATATACTTATGATACACATAAGATAAACATAAAAATCAAACATTATGCTTTTAGTACTGTAACGCGTACTAAGAGCAATATAAAAATAAAATAACAAGTTACATACAAACAAACGAGTAATACTTTTAATAGTAAATTTGTACAGTCGTCTAGATCTAGAGCAATTAATTCCGGAGGAAATGACACTAGTTTGGATCTGCGGGAAGATAAATGATGTGAGGAGATCGATACAAAAGGTTTTTTTTTTTAATAATATATGTAGCAATCGAGCATGCGGGTCACCTGATAGTAAGTGATCACCGCCGCCCATGACTACCCGCAACACTGTGGGTGTTGGGGGTGTGTTGCTGACCTTTGAGAAAATTGGGCACCGGATACCACACTTACGAAACGCAGGAACATCGTCCCTACTTCACGTCGGATTTCTGTGCGGCGGTGGTATTTCACCGGTCGAGTCAGCCCAGTAATCGCTGCAGACAGAGCCTACAGCTAGACTCTACCACTCTAACACTCTTTGATTAGCTAGTTGAAAATATGTTTATTTATTTATTTATTTATTTACACTTTATGTACATACATTAAACATGGAAGAAGTTAAAAATAAAAGAGAAATAAAAACATATGTACAAAGGGTACTGCTTATCCCTTAAAGGGATCTCTTCCAGCAGCCCTGAGATAGGAAAAGTTATCTAATCTGTAAGTCCTGTGCATATAATTACTTAAATACATACATATATACTTAAAAGTTCTACCTACATACTATACAATACCTATGTATATACCTACTTACTATATACAATATATATATATATATATATATATATATACATGCTTAGAAATATTATACATACCACAGAATAATTCATATATTTACTATATACATACATTTAATGACACAAATACTATTTATAATTGAGACAAGTAGTGTTCTCTTATACGTCTTTTAAAGACAGCCACAGATTTGGAATCACGGATCACTGAGGGCAGTGAGTTCCACAAATGGACAGCATGCACAGTGAAAGAGAAGGAAAAGAAGTCAGTGGAGTGGATAGGGGTGGATAGGAGAGATTTTAGATGAGCTCTGCAGTCAGCATCTTCAGGGTGTTCGTACGAAAATCGCTGACGCAGGTAGGACGGGGAAGCAGGATTATGAAGGATATTGAAAAGAAGGCAAAGGATACGACTATTCCGACGCAAGCGAATCGGCAACCACTTCAGTTTATTGCGGAACTCGGTAACATGATCGTATTTTCGTAAATCAAAGATGAATCTAATACACGAGTTTTGCAAACGTTCCAGTTTACCTAGAACCTCTTCAGTGGAATCCAGACAGCAAGCGTCGGCATAGTCAATGATGGGTTGGATGAGAGTCAGGGCAAGGGTGATTTTAGTTTTAAGAGGAAGGAATGCCTGAAGGGATTTAAGGTTGTGGAATGAATAATGGACCTTACGACTGATTTCGTTCACATAAGAACTCCAGGATAAATATGAATGGAAGATAACACCTAAATTTTTGGCACTATCTGTGTACGGAATCGGGATTCCGTCCAAACAGACAGGAGGCAGAGCAGAAAAGTCAAGGCGACTGTGGAAGTATCTACTTCCTATGACCATCGCTTGACTTTTATTAGGATTAAGATGTAAGCCAAACGACTTAGTCCATCTACAGATACGATTAAGGTTATCATTTACGAAGGAAATGGCGTTATTAATGTCGGAAGCAGGAAAATGGGTGTAAATTTGTAGGTCGTCAGCATATAAGTGGTAATTTGAGGAGATAACTTTGGTCACTGAGTTGATGAAAATGGAGAACAGTAAAGGAGAGAGCACACCGCCCTGCGGCACACCCGCAACAAGATCACACCAATCAGAAAAGGCCTCATTGACATGAACCCGCTGCGAGCGGCCACGAAGATATGAGTCAAACCAGGAAAGGGTAGAAGGAGACAGGTTAAGGGATTTGAGGATACCGAGAAGAACGTCAAAATCGACTGAGTTGAAGGCATTGGTAAAGTCTAACAGGATTAGTAGAGTCATTTGTTTGTTCTCCATGGCCCATCGAATATCGTCAGTGACGTTTACAAGGGCAGTGACTGTACTGTGGCCGGGACGAAACCCTGACTGATATGGGCAAATAAGTTGGTTGGTAAGTATAAATTTAGAGAATTGACCATGAACAATGTGTTCAAGAACTTTGGATAGGAAAGGCAGGATAGAAATAGGACGGAAGCAAGACAATGACGTGGGGTTGGAAACTTTGGGCAGAGGAATAATGTATGCTTGTTTCCAGGCAGTTGGAAAATTGGAAGAGGAAAGGGAAAAGTTGAATAAATGTGTTAGGACTGAAAGGAGTTCAGGCAGGATCAAGTTTATCATTCTTGAACACAGTTGATCAGGTCCGACAGCTGCTGAGCTTATAGAATTAACAGCCTTTAAGACGTCCTCCTCAGTAGTTTCGACAAAATAAAAAGGATCATGGGAGGCAGGAGTATTCAAAAGGGCATTCAAGGTATTGGCTTTGCTGCTGGGATCTAAAACCGAAGGAGGCGAAGAGAAATGGTTGTTTAACGAGTCCAACCCAAAGTCAATGACGGATGCGGTAGAGCTTCTCCCGACACCCACAGACCTTAGGAAACCCCAGACTTCAGATGAGGATCTGTTGTTTAAGGAGTCGTGAAAAAATTTCCTCTTGGCATCTCTACACATACGTGTGCATCGAGTACGCAAGTTTTTGTAGATCAGTAGATTTTCTTCAGTCTGACAACGCTTATACCTTCTCTTAGCCTTGTCTCTGGAAGCCATTAAATCTTTAATGGAATCCGAGAGCCAAGGCGCTGGGTTGTATTTGACACTGACACACTTGAGCGGTGCATGAGTTTCAAACAGATTGAGAACTGATTTGGTGAAATATTCAATTTTGTCATCAAGGTTGTCAGAGTCAAACACAGGTTTCCAGTTAATAGACCGGGCATCATGTTTAAGTAGATTAGAGTTAATACTCTTGAAACTACGAATAAAGATCTTCCTAGGTCGGCGTTTAGGTGCACGAATACGATAAGATAAATAAATTAAGTCATGGTATGAAAAAGGGGCGGTGAGTTGCCCATGACATGCAACATTGCCTGGCGAGGAAACGACCATAAGGTCCAGTAAAGAAGGGATGTTATTGGGAGAGTGGTGGGTAGCAGAAAGCGGTAGGATACTAAGGTTGGATGAGGACAATAGGGAATTTAATTTTTGCGTTCGGAGATCATTTTTTAATATACAGGTGTTAAAATCACCCATCACACAGACATGATTATAAAAAGGACAAAAACTATTTAATAACATTTCAAGCGAAGAGAAGTAATCAACGTGGAGGTCAGGGCTGTAAAACACGAGAAGCACCATTTTTGTGTGCCTAAGAGTAATTTCAATAGCTAGATGTTCAGCAGATCCAGAATATTGTGATTGTGAGGTATTTATTATTTTATAGGGTATCTCTGCCCGCAAATATATGGCAACTCCACCACAGCCCTTACCTATTCTATCATTACGAATGAGGACGTACCCTGGAAGAGGATATTGGACTGAAGGTAGTGAGGGTTTCAAGAACGACTCTGAAATTAGAAGCGCATCAAGAGGTAGGTTGGCAAAGGAATTTAATATATCAGCGTAGTGCCCAGGGACACTCTGCGCATTGATATGAGCTATATTCAAGTTAAGAGGAAAGTTGGAAAATATTGTGGAAAGTTGGTCATTTAATGACCGAGGATGGGAAGAGGAGCTCTCAGCACTGGCAAAGCTGTCGGAAGACGAAGACGAACAAGAGAAGTAACTATTATTAAAGTCTTCCATATTTATAATATATAGTATATAGATATTTAAATAAAATAAATTAAAATAAAATAATTAAATGATAAATAAACTTAACAACTGTTGTAACTATTTGTGACAAAAAATGTGTACCTACTTTTTATTTTTATGATTAGACTAATAAATTGATTGTTTGCAGATAAGATCGCTCCTATTGCTCTGTCTTCATCTGCTGAGCTGCCTGAAGGAGGCAAAGTATGCGCCTTTGGAGCAGTAGCCGACAATGGTATGCTTCTTTACTCTTATCTTTAACTAGCCTTCCTTCTTAGATTTCCACTGATCTCTGTGCCACTCTTAGATTACGGAGCTTGCTCCTAGTGAAATACATATATTTTGAGATTGGTTTAGTAGTGTCGGAGATTATACTGCTCATACAAACTAACGAACTTGGACTTTTTATAATATTTAGTGCAGATTAAATGCAACTAGTAATCATTCGTACCTAAGTTCAAATTACGGTGACAATCGAATTTGTTACGTTTAAGACTTTTGCCTTTTCCGATAAACTCTATCCGGGATTTCGCGCGGTAATTCTTACCTACTATCCACCGGAACTCGGACTGTCCGCCCGCGACCACGATAGGTGTAACCCTGTCGAAACGTCGGGCAAAGAGGTATGTTACCTTTTTGCTTAAGAATTACCGCGCGAAATCCCGGATAGAGTAAAAACAATGTGTTCAACGCGCGTTAGCTTAAAACAAGTGTTTTCCGATAAAAATACCACAAAAGTTTTTCCAGTTTTTAAAAGGACAAGTCTGTGAGCAGAATCTGAAGGTTATAAGTTCTCATTTATAAATGATAGCTTTAATAAAAATATATATTACCAATTGCAACATATAAAAGATAATATAAATTACAATAATCAAAAAGTTTTTAAAGTATTTGTGTATTTCAAAATATGCTTGAGTGGTTTTCAAGTACGGAAAAGTATCGAAATTTAATAAATTAAATATATAAAAGGTGACATCATAACTTTTAAGAAACTACTTATAAAGTGTCAAAATTCAAATAACAATAATTTAAATACCTGTTAAAAACTCGTGTTTTCCTTATTTTATGTAAGGTTATGTGCAAAGCAAAATACGTTGTATAAAATAGTATATTTACATGTATGAATTTTATTTATATATAGAGCCTGGTACTAAACTGAAGTGCTCCTCCGTGTCGATCAAAGATGACTTTCTGCTTATATCATCTGATGCTGAAGCTACACAGGTATGTTTATAATAAAAAATCAGCTTAAAATTTTAGGAGCTCGGTGGCCCGTTGCGATCTCGTCTATCTACTCGATAGTCGAGGTTAAGCAACGCCGGCCGCGGTCAGTCCAAGGATGGGTGACCGCTAGTGGCATTACATCCCGAGTTTCTCCGTGCTTCGGAAGGCACGTTAAGCCGTTGGTCCCGGGTACTTTTCCACCTCGTACTCGTCAAGCCAAGTCAGGTGCCTAGTAGACAGGCGGCTTGAAAAATACTGACAGTAGGGTGGCCACTACCCTACGGGAACCACGTCAGAGGCCCTAACAAGGCGGTTCCCAAAAACTCTGACACTAGATGAATATGTGCTGCAAAGTGCATACTCATCACACGAAGAAGAAGAAGAAGAAGAAGAAGCTTAAAATGATCAAATTACTTCTTGCCTTGAAATAGCGCTTTTCCCTTAATGGATGTCGCATAAAATAATGCCTTCTAAAGACTCGTGCAGAATTAAGATTGATTTTATGAGTGGTAGAGTCTAGCGGTAGGCTCTGTCTGCAGCGATTACTGGGCTGACTCGACCGGTGAAATACCACCGTCGCACAGAAAACCGACGTAAAGTAGGGACGATGTTCCTGTGTTTCGTTCGGTGAGTGCGGTATCCGGTGCCCAATTTTGTAAAAGGCACGCCCAATACCCACAGTGTTGCGAGTAGTCATGGGCGGCGGTGATCACTTACCATCAGGTGACCCGCATGCTCGTTTGCTCCCTATATCATATAAAAAAATTTAAGGTGCACTCGCTGTGACAACTCTACAGACCTTATATGGTCGGTCGCGGTGGCAGCCATTCTCTCTCAACACTATGAACTATATACCTACCTGATTAAATGAGCAAGACAAAAATACTTCAACAAATCCCTAATCACATTTACACGCAAAGGAAAAAAAAGATTAAATATTTTCACACCTATAATAATCTAACGTAATTCCTAGGTATAGGCGTTAAATATTTTAAACACTTCTGTTATTTGCTGGATATCTTTTTTACAGGAAATTTTCAGCTTCGTTTAGCCAATTCATTGTGAAATGTCGCTTTAGTTAGTAAGTGTTTTTGACAGCTAGAATATTGTAGTTTTATAGATAGATTGTTATTATGTCTGTTTGTATTATTAATTTTATGAGTTTACTTACTTAAACGACTTAAAGCCCTTACTGCAATAAAGACAGTAATATAAAAAAACCCTAAGAAACGCTTGGTAAAATGAAAGACTTGCCGACTTTTAAGTACCATTTAATTTTAACTCACGATGTCGCGACAATATCGTTCTAAAGCTGAACTGTCCCTCAGTTACCACGCACTATCATGTGTTCAAACTAGTTTTTCCATTCAATCACGCGAACGAAGCCACATGCAGCCGCTATGTATTTAATAAATTGCGATATAAGTACTCAATGTAATTTATGAGCAAACTCTTGAAACAGCGGGAGCCTGTCGAGGGCTCTTAAAGAGATTTTCCAAATTATTTTACTAATTAATTGCGTTGACCGTCGATTTTGCAATCACGAAAATTTAACTCATTTTGGATGAAAGACAACTTTGCGTAGGTGGCATATATTTCTATTGTAATACAGTAGGAAATTAAATAATAATATTAGTTTTACATGATAACTTTTAAAATAGTTAATCAAACATTACTAAAATACTCGTACTTAAATTTCAACTTTGTGGCGATGGTATTAAAGTGTTATTTCTCTTGCAGTACGACATCGGGGCCGCTCTGGTGGCTGATGGCAAGCAGATTGGGGTTCTTGTAGAATGGAAAGAAGATGGCGCTAGTAAGTATAAGTCCAATTATTAAACACATTAGGGTTCAAATATGGAATGTATTCTTTGTTCATTATTCATATGGCGGGTGTAACCTTTTAAAGGACAGCGTAAAGAGTACTTTAAACACGAAACTTTAAACTTTTCAATTGATATTTTAGGCTTGTTCGATACGTCTAATCTTCTTCGTATATCTTTTTCCGGTGTCAGTTTGTCGTAACACATACGGATATAAAGAACCTTTATTAGGTTTAGTCCATTGTAGGTATCTAATGTTTTTGTAGTCTAGTCGTTAAACCTTCTTACTAAAATGAAACATGATTTTTCTTAAATTTCCTAATCTTAAAAACGATTTAAACCTACTTGAAATCATGTCAAATCTATTGACGGATACATGAATGGGCAATTTAATAATTGTTACGAAATGCTTGAGCGAAAACAACTAACGTTTTTTATTGTTGTAAGATTAGGTAACAGAATCGCTGTTTGCCTACCTTCAGTTAGATAATTGTTTGTATTTCAACCTAGTGAAGTGTGCAAATAGTATCGTTTACAACTACATGAAGTTAGCGCTTGGTTTGCCTAACAGCTGTTCTAGTTAAGTACAGATGTGCTTAGAAATATTCCATTAGATTTATTTTAACCATGTGAAAATCGACAGAGATGGAAAATTTCGCAGAAATGAGTTTTATATTGAATTGAAAGTTTCATGTTTTTATGTAAAATTAATGAAGTTATAGGCTTAAGTATGTTTCATAGTATAATACGAGAACCTGCTCTTAATGAGTCCGGTATTTAAAAAAAATGTCTGCCCTGCTTTTCAAATTTTAGTTCAAAATTACTTTTCAATTGAGTTTGTATTAACGTTTTGACATCTGCATATCCACGTTTATATACGAAACATATAATTTAAATAACTAGAAGATATAGGTACTCATTTACAACTTACATAATTCATCACGGAACTAAAAATAGCAGCAACTGTGTCGTAAGGTCCGAACTCTGCCGGCTTTTATTAATCTCTTTCATCGTTACACCATCTTATACTTTATAAAAGAGTAGTTGATTTACCGCAAAGTGTAACAAAGCAGTTTTAGCAATAGTTCAAGAAACCGGTATTAATATCGGTATTTACGTAACGGTTATTTCTGGGTCAATGTGAACGGTTGCGGCTACTATACGGATATCTGTGCCCAGCGACACACACCACCGAATTTTCTCGATCACCGATGTAAATGTAGTACTTACTTATTGCATTTTATTCAATTGTTTATTCCTACGATTAATATTTACACCTAATTCACATTAATTACAATATTTTGGTTTGATTCGAAAAATGACTAGTTGGAGAGTTATATTGTAAATTGTATGTTTAATTAAAATGAACTTTTACTATTCGAGACGGGTCGGAGGCAACTAATTCATTAAAGTAACCCTCACATTGAGAGTTCTCTACATCCTATAGTAAATACAATATTGCGAATCTCAAGGACAAAATTAAGCGTAGGTACAATTAGCATCACAATTTAATATTTCACAACGATTAACGAATTTTATCGAGTTAAATATGAATTGCAATTATTGTCAGCAAAGTAAGTAGATACTTTTGTAAATGAATATTGTTTTTTTTATTTATTTATTAACACTTTATGTAAACGCATTCAGGAGAATGCAATAAAAAAAAAACGTTTTTCCATTTTACGCAAAATTAGCAAATACGACCGTACCTTTATCGCACAGGAAAAGTCATTTTTTTATATTTGTTTAGATAAAAATCCAAAATTAACCATCTATCAATTCAACGAATTGAAAAACTAAAGTGGAATTCCTTATTAGTTAAAAGGTACTTATGTATGTTTTTGACCAAAATTTATCTTATAATGTACTTTCACTTTTTTGGAAGATCAATTTCGCTCTTACGTCACAAAAAAAAGAAACCTTAGGGCAAAAATGGTTGTTTGTGACTTTTTAACATATTCTGCGTATGTTTTATGAAACCTTGGGGACTATTCTGTAACTTATGAAGTACCATGTGGTAATGTGCATAGGGAATGTCAGTAGATTTTGTATGTCAATTTTGACTTTCTGTCAAAAATTACAGAATTGAGACTCTGGCTGGGTCCCGATTCTGCAACTTTTAAACATAACAGCTGGTTCTTTATTGCCTTGTATGGTGTCCTTTATGCCCTAGCATTATTGGTGACGTTTTTGCAATTTAGCATGTCAATTTTATGCTTTAGCTCTTATAACTAAGAGGGACAAAAAGTATTGTTGGGGAAAGGTCTTTTTAAAATCCCGTTTTCTTGTTCCAGCTTTCCTGAAGGTGGCCGACTACTTGGACTGGATTAAGAAAGAAACTGGGGTGTCTTTCACCAACGAAGCCGAAATTAAACAGAAGGACTCAGTTCTTGTTGCAAATATGTAAAGAAAATTATCGTATGTGTATACGAGGAATAAAGGGTACTTTAATAATGTGTTGTCATTTTCATTAAAATACTTGTAAATAAAGTAAAGTGTTGAATTTTTTTGGAACCCGGCTGAGTTTTTTGATTGAAGGTCGAAATACAAAAAAAAAAATATAAAACGACGAACCTAAAAGTATTCCTTATATATAGCATCATAACTACTTTTCCAAACAATTACAAATCATAGTTTATATTATTACCTTAATATCTAATTTGTAATTCTAATACGACAATAGGTAATTATTGTTTGTTAATATTGTAATTTATGATAGCATTCACTGAAAAAAAATATTTTATTAAATTTAACTTAAATTAACCTTTTGTTGTTCAGAAGGAAAATGGTAAGATAGTTCGACATAGCAAATTGAATGTAAGTACGTATATGTAGCGCGTTCAAGTCTTTTATATGTGAAAGTATTTATTATACTAAATCACTCAAATAGGTTTCAGTTTTTTCTTTTTTAATCTTCTAATAAGTAATTTAAAATGGTCGCCAATTTCATCTGTTTGTATAAAATACAAGAATTTTAGTAAATTTTCTAAAAAACTGCAACCAAAATGCACTTTTTTGTGACACTTCCTATTTTTAAAGATCCACTACCTATCAAAGGAATCTACATAACAACATTTCATCTATCACTCAAAACACCCATGTAGGTACACAGGCGTGTCGCGTCCCTGACTGTACTTTCTCTGTTACGGCACCGCTGCGCGCGCATTCAAACCGCGAGTCTCCGCGCGCGCGCCGCCCGCCAACCATTCCATTTTCGAAACTTTATTTACGAAACTAAAGAAGGTAAAGGTTCTTGTCGCCGACGAAAGACAATTGATGATGAAAAGATGATGTGACAAGACGTACGTGAATTATGTATCGGGAGTGAAAAACCGCGAAAATGCTAGGATTTAAGCGTTCTATGGCCCAAGCGGTGCTAGTGTTGGCGTGGGCGCTGCAAAACTGGACTTTCGGTAGTGTGTTGTTATGGTATGTTTTAGCTTGTAGTTTATTTGTGAGTGTAGTGCTTATGGTGTTGACTTATGATTATGATTATTGGTGGGACCGAGGGGTGTTCTCGCCCCCGGCGTGGCCTCTAGTGGGGCATATCAAAGACTTGGTTACCTTCAAGGAGCAAACGGGAGAAATATTTAAGAAAATCTACGATAAATACACCAATGAGAGATTTTTGGGTAAGTGTTGAATAAAATTTTTGAGTTTATTATTATTCAATAAGATAAGAATATGAAATGTGTCCGGTCTTAAAGAATAGCTAAGTTATTAAGTGAGGAAATGTCTTGTTTTTTACTTAAAATACTGAATCCCTACAATACAATTAATAGAAAACGGACACATATCTTTATACCTTACGTTGATACCTTATTTGTGTAGGTATTTTCTTTATTTACCATACGTAACTAGATATTTCGCAAACACCGTATAAAGTTTAAACGAGTGCGATGTCCCTAATCCAAATCGACTTTGTTTAAGCAATGCGATTAAATATTCCGAAAATTAACCGAGTAATTGCATTTAGTACATACGCATTAATAGAGCGATTCATTTAATTAAAATAATAGTTGAGTTGCAACCCTGCTGTTGCGGAACTGTACTAACATTAGTTAAAGTGAAACACTCGGTGAAATTATTACTAAAATGTACAGGTTCATAAATATTTGGGTGAGGCTGTTGGTCAATAATTGCCCAAACTCAGCGCCCGACAGAAAATTATTAGTTACTGTCTTATGACCAGAGGCTTGATTCACGTAAGAAACATAAGAGGTTTTATTAGTGGTAAAATCTCATTTCATTCATAAATGACTCACCGAGTCACTGTGTTGAATTCAGAATTTGTAGCTGAGTAACATCTTAGTACGATATTTGAGTGTGACCATAAAAAATACTTTTGATTAACACTTAAGTAGTTATGATGAAAATTTGATATAGAAAGTTCTTTGGAAATCCGCTATAAGTATGACTTCACTTTAAATTCTCAATTCAGAAATCGGCGGTCAAACATGAATGATATCACATTTAGTGGCCGGCAAATCGTTAAAGTTGGTAAGGAGGCAGGAACTTAGGCATAGGTATATCCCCTACTTCTACCATGTGACGAATATAGAAACTCGTGTTTAAAACCTCAGACGTGGTTCCTGTAGGGAAGTGACAACCCTTCCGGTGAGGATATTGAAATAAATATAGGACTATAGGCAACTACTTTGGTTGGTCGATAACTAACTGCTTTCTAATGGATAATTACATTGCTTAAAGTAAATTAAACCCTAAAAAGATTTTACCATGATAGAAGTGTGAAATTCTATGTAAGTAGACGTATGTAAACATTTAGTAAAACACAAAACCACAAAACTGATATGTAATTGGATAGTTTCGTTAGTAAACCATTCCTAACCATAACTCCCATTTCTACCAAGATATAGTAAACTGTAATGCAAGATATTAACAGAATAGGTACCAAAAGACAACCTATGCTATATATGTAAGAAATGTAGCAAAAAAAACCGCAAAAGTAATTGTACAAGATGAACCCCTAAAAATATCATAAGTTCCACCTTGGTTTTCAATTGGACCCTGTTCATGGAAGATTATAAATATTCCTACTTTCCTACTAATATTATAAATGCGAAAGTAACTCTGTCTGTCTGTCTGTCTGTCTGTTACGCTTTCTCGCCTAAACTTGGGAAAGGACATAGGATACTTTTTATTGGGAAACAAAAGGATGGAAGGGATTAAAATAGGGGATGAAAGTTTATATTAAAGTTCGTGCGATATAACCGAATTCCAGCTTTGCTTTAGCCAGTACCGAGTTAATAATCGCTGCACTGAATAATTGAGGCACTGAATATAAAAATGGTTAACTGAGCTAGTATTGGTTACAACACTTACATAATGTTACAGAAACCTTTAATTATGAGAAACACGTGCTAAATACTACTTTAACTTGCGTTAAGCACTCCGGTTAACCGGTTCAATGACCGACATACAAGAAATTCGATGTGCAAATCTGCAAGCTTTATTTCAAACTAGTGGCCGCCCGCGACTCCGTTCGCGTGGAAGTCGGTTTCCCGTGGGAATAAGAAGTCTTCCCGCGCAAAAAAGTCTAAAAGGTACCCTATGTCCTTTCCCAAGTTCAGTTCTATCTTCATACTAAATTTCATCAAAATCGGTTCAATGGTTTATGTGTGAAAGCGTAACAGACAGACAGTGTTACTTTCGCATTTATAATAGACTAGTGGCCGCCCGCGACTCCGTTCGCGTGGAAGTCGGTTTCCCGTGGGAATGAGAAGTTTCCCCGCGGTAAAAAGTATGTCCTTTCCCAAGTTCAGTTCTTTCTTCATACTAAATTTCATCAAAATCGGTTCAGAGGTTTAGGCGTGAAAGCGTAACAGACAGACAGACAGACAGACAGACAGACAGACAGAGTTACTTTCGCATTTATAATATTAAGTAGGGAAGTAGGGATGACGGGGAATTCGTTATCTCTGGGTTCGATCATGGCGGGAACTTCGAAATAAAACGTGGAACTTGATGTAAGGGCGTATATTAATCACAAAGTTTAGCAACTTTACAATAATCATCAAGAATAGTCAGGATGTAAATTCTTGAATTCTTGCGCGGTGAATTCGGCGTGTGGCTGTCACTGATTAATTCTGGTTTTTGGAGTTTTACTCCGAATTTAACGCGTGCGAAGCCGCGCGGGAAAAGGCCAGTAATACATTTAGTTTAGATTTTAAAACAATGATAATGGACTCATTTACACGTTTAAGGGCTGATTTTTCAATACTCAGATAAATGCTAACTGACTGATAAGATGTATGTTTTCATTGTCACTTCATACATATGTCAAGTATTTATGTTCGACGTGCAACAAAAACATACTGATTTTCTGTCAGATAACATTTATCTGACTATTGAAAAACCGGCCCTAAGGCACGTTTTTTAATTGTAAGATCTATTCGATAGATCTAGCTAGCTACTGAACTGACACTCACTTTATCAAACATCAACTGAGTGAAGTTTCATTTTCCCACGGTGGCGCAGGCGGGCTTATGTATTTAAATGTAGTCTGATACATTATACGCATTCGAAGAACCCTTTATCTGTTAAACTAAATGACTAACCACCATTAAGTTCCAGTCACAATTTCCAAAACAACTTACTATCAATCGTTCTCCAAATTTTACCAAAAAATACTAGAAAGTTTTCCATCTCAACAGACTATTTCGTAAATACACCTATGACTCTGTCCCAACTAACGTCGAAAGTCTCACACGTCCCCAGTGCCCTAGAAACACCGCACTTGACCGGTTCTGTTACATAATTGTGTGCAAGCGCATACGGCACGCGAGGAACGATCATTTTACTAAAGCGGCGTTTAAGCGCAGAATAGGCATTTGTTGGTTTCTTCCTTTAGTTTATGGGGTATACTTTCATTCAGAAGTTAGCAACACAGCAATGAAGTATTCTGAGCAATTGTTTTGAGCACTCGCTCGACGCAAATGTTTGTTCCGAGCGCCAAGTGGAAACGCGCCTTTACAGGTCATCGCTTTATTACAAGTCGGCGTAACAACCTTACCATAACCGATGACCGATATAGATATGCATTTTTACACATTTACTATAGATACTTGTGTTATAATGGGGGAAAATTTGTGAGTTTGTTTGGGGTAATCTTCGCAACTGCTTTATCGATTAAATTTTTGATTTTGTTTGAAGCTATGTTATCACTG
Organism: Emmelina monodactyla; assembly: GCA_916618145.1. Taxonomy (NCBI): domain Eukaryota; kingdom Metazoa; phylum Arthropoda; class Insecta; order Lepidoptera; family Pterophoridae; genus Emmelina; species Emmelina monodactyla. The sequence goes on along the minus strand of OU745314.1, from coordinate 2,422,112 downwards.
AGTGAAATAACTTATCGATACTTTATATTCACGTGAGTGAAGCCGCGGGCGGAAGGCTTGTTAGTTTAAATCTGTGAAGATTTGTGTAGATTGCATAGAGAATTTTGTTTTTGTAGCGATAAGAAGTTTGCATTTTGTTTGTGCCTAATAACTGATTCATACAATTTATTGATATGGTAGTATATAAAATCATTTTATATGTATACATTTTTACAAACAAATACAGTTTTAGGTGTTCCTAAGAGAATCTCTGGATTCAACAATTATACATTTCATATTTTGATTATCAATTAACAAACATGTATAATGAGTTAATTTCAAGTTCAGCGTTGCAACGTATAAATAAAACATATGATGAGGTCTTAAATTAAACAGTGGGTAGGTACTTAAGTTTTTTCCTGTAGGTATGTGGTTGGTAAAAACTTTAATATATTTAATACCAACTTATTGTTTCCTGCTGATAGCTTGTTTGGGACATTTTGAATCATATGCCCTTAAATATGGAATACTTGAGGAAAATGTGGTATATTTTGTAATGCACTGGTTAATGCCTACTAGGTATATATGTTCGATACATGAACTTAAATAAAATTAGTTTAGGATTTTCTTTGCATAGTTGCATTTTCATATACGAAAAATAATCGAATCAATAAAGCAAACAAACTAATTTTTGTAGTTACTTTGCGACAAATACATAATGTTAAATGGAAATTACCAAATACGATGTTTTCTTACTCTACTAGAAAAATATAGAAAGCTAAAGATTATTCTTCTCTAGAAAGTGACAATTGGTTTCAAAAATGCTGTGACAATGAGAAAATTATATAAAATGTTATGAAGCTAACACATCATTGAAGACTGTAATCGACTGTAATTTTTGTTTTAAAAAGTCATGATACATATTTTTTATGATGATGACATTTATTTGGTTGTGATGATATTTTAAATATTTATCAGACTATTTTGTCGGCTTCTTTCTCGGAATTAGTAAGATAACTTGTTTGTAGTTATTAAAATTGTGAGGCCCACTATATTGATAGTATGTTTAGGACGTTATGAATCATTAGTCATTAAGAATGGTTGACACATGTGGAAAATATAGCAGTTAAATACCTAATTATATCGAATACAGGACTTAAATTAAAATGTTGTTAAATATAGACGTTTGCCCGGAAGTGGGATAGTTTAGTTTAAAAAATAATAATAATAAGGTATATTAATTGTTAGGAACTCTATACCCAAAATCAAAAAAAATTTTTGGTTGCATTAGTTCAGACTGTGATTATCAGTAAGGGCACTAGAACTTAGAACCTTAAAACTTAATTCGTATGTCTCAATTAAACAGCTGTTCAATAAAACTACAACAATAACACCGTTGTCACACAGTTTAACAACAAATGCATTAGCAATACTTAAAATGTCCAAACCGAATGATAATTCATCAGTCCTTCCAAACAACGGCTCATTTGCATTGCATAATGCAAATAGTTGGTTTTAGCAATCCGGGAACCAATATTAGCCGAGTATTAAATACACTGCGATGAATGTACTGTTATATGTATAGACGAATGCTTTCTGTATCAAATTTGATCAGTGAAATTTTGTTTATTACTTGGTTCTATTAAGCTTACAACAAAACCGTAGTGAACCACTGCTTAAACAACTCATAAACTAATTAATGATTCATAGATGTAGGTATGAAATTTAGCCGATATACTGACTACCTTAAATTCTACCATATTTACAAATATTAAAATACTATATTCAGACACGAAAAGCAGCTTTGCTTATCTAGGTACCTAATAATCATATTGTTGGGTTTGTTCAGAACAGGAATCTAAAACATCAGTAAAATGATTCGTTGTAAATGAATTAAAAGAAAAGTTATGTACTGATGTAAACTTTATACTCATGAAATGATTTTAATATTTTATGTAACCTCAATTTTAAATAAATCATAATTGAGATATCGAAATCACACTTATTATGGTTACTTAACTAAGCAGAAGTGTTTTTCTCTGTTGTAATTTAGGTTGGTCAATTGCAAATTACCATGTACATTATTTACAGACTCTGTGTTATAACTGTATATTACAGCAACAAATGCAGAGTTGTTAGTAACTTCCATTATTTTCGCAGACTCTCTTATGCTGTGTTCCCACGGTGCGCGAAATTACGCACAACACACCTAAAGTTTTGCTTATACCTACTGTATTTTAAGTACCGATCTGAGTTAGTAGAAACACTGTGCGTAATATTACGCACAATAAGAACCTTTATTGAATCGCGATAGACAATTTTTACGCGATAGTCCTTTAGGTCAATTGTCTCAATATTGAATTGAGTTCCAAAATTGTGTGCCAGACGCATACGAAATGAGATAAGTATATTGCGTTTGCGAATTATTGAATAAAACAAAATCCTTGAATGGCTTTTTTTCAAGTCGACTGTTAAGTAGATTATTATTAGAGATGGGCCGAGTACTCGGTTTATACTCGGTACTCGGCGTACTCGGCAGGTTTTTTGGTACTCGGTACTCTGCCGAGTAACTCGGTATACTAATGCCGAGTACCGAGTACCAAAAACGTAATATACTTTGTTTAAAGAAAGCAATATATTTAGGTAGATATAATTGAAACAACAGTGTAAATCAAAACAAACTGGTTGAGGAAATCTTTGACATCCTCAAGTAATAGAATCAAAATTATGCTAATGCATGAGTACTAGTGAAACAAAAGTAAAGAGATAAAAAATAAAAATTATTTAATAAATGTAAATTATGATGCCTTGTTTGGTGCCCTATCCACCATTTGCCAACAAATTTTCTTCTAAATATACTTGCGCTCGTTAGTACTTGTTTACGCGCGCGAAATTGGGAATTTGATAGAAACGAGTTACTCGGCCGAGTACTCGTTAATAAAAAAATTGAACCGAGTAATACTCGGTACTCGGCAAAAGTATCATCATTTCATTCATAAGTCAAACTTTTATTTTCCATTCGCAACGTGATTTTTCGGACAATTGAGAAACCAGTCTTAAACGGAGAAATCAAAGTCGCTTTCCACGTCTGTTTGTTAATCCTTTAATTTTTCATCACATAACATATAGGTAAAGTAAATCATAGTCGTCGCCAAAAGAGCAAATAAAAAAACAGACTTAGTAGGAAGATTACCTACGCATGGCGAAACGAATTAAAACCACGTAATGACAGTAATATGACTCAACCCCTCTCGCGAAGAACGCCTGTGCTCAGCTAGTGACACATATTAAGGCTCTTCAATGACAATAAATGTTTTGAAGTTATAGTGCATTGAACCCAGGACCTTTAGATAACCTGTCTAATTTTCTGACCAGTTAGCTACCGCGCCGCTACGGCAGCTACTATCCTGGGGTCCATTCCCAGTCGCGTAATGCTCGGAGACCCGCGTTCCTTTTTCCAGTATCTAAAAGTAAAATCTCAATAAATGTTTTACTTAAAGCAACCAAACAGTCAAGGATCATAACTTAATCGTTCGTCTTTTATTTCCAGGCTGCCACCAATTCTTCCAGCGCACCCTGGTGATCCGCGACCCCGCGCTTATCAAGCGGGTGTGCGTGACCGACTTCCCCTACTTCATGGACCGAGGGTTCTACTTCAACGAGGCAGTGGACCCGCTGGCAGGGTCGGTGCTGTACCTGCGGGGCAACCAGTGGAAGCGGCTGAGGGCTAAGATATCGCCGATATTCTCGTAAGTTGGTGAAGGATTGTGGTATGGGATTAATTGAGGATAAATGTGGTAGTTTAGAGAAATAAGAGGTATTGTTTGAAACGTAGTTTTCTACGTAACTAAAGCTAAAACTGGGAAAATATTCAATCTTCATAAGTAAATCTTTTTTTTCCTAAATTTATCTTTGAGTTGACCGAAATCTGGCCACTGATAAGTATTTTTTAAAAACTTCTCGATCTCACTTCTAGGAGTAAAATTAATAGTTTTAATTTTGTCATGTTCTTTTACATTCCAGACCAAACAAACTAAAAAGTATGCTACCCATCATCACAAACACAGCTGACGAGTTCGTCATCCGCGTCCGTAGACTCCTCACCAAGCGGAACAGAAAGGACCACAGTCTAAACAACAATAGTATTAATACCCACAGTATACCTGATACTACTGATAGTAATGTTAAAGAAGAGAACTCTGCTGTGGTGGACTCGGAGAAGCTGCTTGGAGGTTACACCGCGGATGCGATAGTACCATGTGCTTTTGGCCTAAAAAGCAACGTGATGGACAATGAAAATGATCCATTTGCGGTGGCATTACACGCGTTTTATGAAATGTCCTTGTTTAATGTATTCGAAAAGTAAGTATTTATGTGTTTTACCTTGACTATTTTTACATGAACCTAAGGATACAATTTTGCTTACGATGTTTTAGTCTTATGAAGCCATAAAAATATATTTATAATAACACTTCATTAAAAAAAATATTTTAAATTTTCGTCGATAATGTCATCAGTTTAAATTCACTGCACAATAAATTTACAGTGAAATTACACTTAGATTTATAGCACTTAGATTTATAGAAGAAACTTTGTAGTGGGCAAACTTATCACGAAGATTTATTTAAATCGGCAACTTGCGAGAAGGACAGCTAATGTATAGGAACCACCTATATTAAAATAACCATGTATTCTTGTGCCTCAATAGTAACTTAATTCAGTAACAGATTCCCTCGAAAACTCAATTGCAAAAATATATGAAGTATTGAAAAGTCATATTTGCCGCTTAAAATCATCGCTCCCACATCAACATATGGTGCAGGTGGGATGATTAACATAGCAAATTAAATAAAAACACAATTAAAACACTATTAAATTTGAAATCATCGCGATATCAGATAGTATCAATGCAATTTTGTGCAATTATGTTTTTTTTTTTTGTAAATCCTTCCGCAGTTGCGGCAGCATTATATCATAATGTTGTTTTGATAAGTTTTTTATAGCACAGTTTTATTATCTTCCTGGCTAACTGGTCTGTTTCCCCAGGACGATGCGTCAGTTCTGGCCGGCTTTCGTGTTATTCTTCCGGATGAGAATGATACCGAGGCGGACCCACGACTTCTTCACGGGGATCGTGACCAGCGTGCTGCGGGCGAGGGAGAACGGTATGTCAACTAGCCTAGGGTCAGTCAGTCAGGGTCAATTAGTTATTGTTCCGGATGAGAATGATACCGAGGCGGACCCACGACTTCTTCACGGGGATCGTGACCAGCGTGCTGCGGGCGAGGGAGAACGGTATGTCAACTAGCCTAGGGTCAGTCAGTCAGGGTCAATTAGTTATTGTTCCGGATGAGAATGATACCGAGGCGGACCCACGACTTCTTCACGGGGATCGTGAGCAGCGTGCTGCGGGCGAGGGAGAACGGTATGTCAACTAGCCTAGGGTCAGTCAGTCAGGGTCAATTAGTTATTGTTCCGGATGAGAATGATACCGAGGCGGACCCACGACTTCTTCACGGGGATCGTGACCAGCGTGCTGCGGGCGAGGGAGAACGGTATGTCAACTAGCCTAGGGTCAGTCAGTCAGGGTCAATTAGTTATTGTTCCGGATGAGAATGATACCGAGGCGGACCCACGACTTCTTCACGGGGATCGTGACCAGCGTGCTGCGGGCGAGGGAGAACGGTATGTCAACTAGCCTAGGGTCAGTCAGTCAGGGTCAATTAGTTATTGTTCCGGATGAGAATGATACCGAGGCGGACCCACGACTTCTTCACGGGGATCGTGACCAGCGTGCTGCGGGCGAGGGAGAACGGTATGTCAACTAGCCTAGGGTCAGTCAGTCAGGGTCAATTAGTTATTGTTCCGGATGAGAATGATACCGAGGCGGACCCACGACTTCTTCACGGGGATCGTGACCAGCGTGCTGCGGGCGAGGGAGAACGGTATGTCAACTAGCCTAGGGTCAGTCAGTCAGGGTCAATTAGTTATTGTTCCGGATGAGAATGATACCGAGGCGGACCCACGACTTCTTCACGGGGATCGTGACCAGCGTGCTGCGGGCGAGGGAGAACGGTATGTCAACTAGCCTAGGGTCAGTCAGTCAGGGTCAATTAGTTATTGTTCCGGATGAGAATGATACCGAGGCGGACCCACGACTTCTTCACGGGGATCGTGACCAGCGTGCTGCGGGCGAGGGAGAACGGTATGTCAACTAGCCTAGGGTCAGTCAGTCAGGGTCAATTAGTTATTGTTCCGGATGAGAATGATACCGAGGCGGACCCACGACTTCTTCACGGGGATCGTGACCAGCGTGCTGCGGGCGAGGGAGAACGGTATGTCAACTAGCCTAGGGTCAGTCAGTCAGGGTCAATTAGTTATTGTTCCGGATGAGAATGATACCGAGGCGGACCCACGACTTCTTCACGGGGATCGTGACCAGCGTGCTGCGGGCGAGGGAGAACGGTATGTCAACTAGCCTAGGGTCAGTCAGTCAGGGTCAATTAGTTATTGTTCCGGATGAGAATGATACCGAGGCGGACCCACGACTTCTTCACGGGGATCGTGACCAGCGTGCTGCGGGCGAGGGAGAACGGTATGTCAACTAGCCTAGGGTCAGTCAGTCAGGGTCAATTAGTTATTGTTCCGGATGAGAATGATACCGAGGCGGACCCACGACTTCTTCACGGGGATCGTGACCAGCGTGCTGCGGGCGAGGGAGAACGGTATGTCAACTAGCCTAGGGTCAGTCAGTCAGGGTCAATTAGTTATTGTTCCGGATGAGAATGATACCGAGGCGGACCCACGACTTCTTCACGGGGATCGTGAGCAGCGTGCTGCGGGCGAGGGAGAACGGTATGTCAACTAGCCTAGGGTCAGTCAGTCAGGGTCAATTAGTTATTGTTCCGGATGAGAATGATACCGAGGCGGACCCACGACTTCTTCACGGGGATCGTGACCAGCGTGCTGCGGGCGAGGGAGAACGGTATGTCAACTAGCCTAGGGTCAGTCAGTCAGGGTCAATTAGTTATTGTTCCGGGTGAGAATGATACCGAGGCGGACCCACGACTTCTTCACGGGAATTGTCACCAACGGTATAAAGGTTCATTAGCGTATTGATGATACATATGTTTTTGACGATAAGCACAACCTTATTGTATAACTTCAATTTAATTGGGTAATTAGTACGATTAAACATGTAATTTTTTCTCAAAATCTTTATATCATAATCTGCATTTTTCTCAATCGCAAGAAACTAATTAAAAGCATGCAAGCAAATGCAGACTTAAGAAAAGTAAAACGGAAAACAAACAGTGAGCCAGTATTATTCAACGGGTTTTGTTCCCGAATCCGAACATAGGTATCTAAGTTCTATACATTATTGGTAAATGTAATCCATTTTTTAACATATTTACTTTCCATAGGCACTCAAGAGAAGCGTGGAGACTTCATCGACGTCATGATGGCGTTGCGGGACGACGACAGAAACCAAAATGTCAAGGGAGATGACCACGTCGAAATAAGTAAGCTTTCCTTTGCCTTTGGTAATTTCGTCTATACCAGAAAAGGTAAAACAGACTCTTATAGCAATACTTTGTTGTCCGTCTGTCTGTATATCTGTTCGTAATCCTTTTTCGCGGGAAAGTTAAATGAATAACAACACTAGGAAAAAAAAACTTCATACAAATAAAAATAATAATCTTTGTACATTAACATTGGGTAACCCAACCTAAACCTTACTCGATGATAATTATCAAGCACTTATAACGTCGTAGATTAAACTTCTCAAGTAGGTACTTGATGGCAAATACCTAATTTTCCTCGATGGGTGTTGTCGAAAGTTCAAAAACTCGGTCAGTTATTTCATAAAGCAAATTCTAATAATACTTACTTTAAATTAAATGATTAGTTACAATTCCGGTCTTCGTTTGATAGCTTGCTCAGTATACGTTCCTATTTTTTCCAGTTATTTCCTAACGAAATCAAAATCGTCTCGTTAGTGCCCTTAAAAAATATATTATACAAAACATGTACTGTCTATTTGACGACCTCTGTGGTGCAGCGGTATATATGCGCCTTCACCTAGTTTTAGCCGGTTAGAAGTGTTTTTAATATGGAAAACTGTAAAAAAAAAATTATACCTATGTATATAAAAACTGGCTTCAATCATGAGTCGACGGTCCTTTTTCTGGGTGGTATCAAAAAAGTAACCTAACTAACCTACTGATGTTCTAACCGGCTAAAACTAGGTGTAGCCGCACTTCGGGTATTAGCCGTAACATATATACCGGACTGCAAAGCGGATGTTTCCGGGTTCGATCCCCGGGTCGGGCCAATCTCGTAAAAATGGTTTTTCGATATTGGCTCGTGTCTGGGTGTAACTAGGTTCTCCCCTAGTCCACTGTGTGGTACCTATAGTACAAGCTTTGCTTAGTTTAGGGCCACACAGTTGATGTGTCAGTCTGGAGATTTATTTTTATTTACTATATCCCTCATCATCTCTTCAGCGGACATGGTGATATCAGCGAACGCCTTCATCATCCTGCTGGGCGGGTACGAGACCACCTCCTCCACCATCGCGTACCTGATGCTGGAGCTGGCGGCGCACCAGCAGGTCCAGGAGAAGATGCGCGCGGAGATCAGGGAAATGCTGGAGAAGCATGGAGCCGTCAACTACGAGATGCTGCAGGAGTTGACGTATATGGAGATGGTTATACGGGGTAGTTCAGATTTCTTAAATAGATGTGGAATGTTGGATATTTGCTACTCAATCTTTGTAATATAACCTTACTAGTGGCCGCCCGCGACTCCGTTCTCGTGGAAATCGGTTTCCCCTGGGAATGAAAAGTTTTCCTGCGGTAAAAAGTACCCTATGTGTTATTCTGATGTACAACCTATATTACTGTAAAGTTTCATCAAAATCCGTCCAGTAGTGTTTACGTGAAAGAGTAACAAACATCCATCCATCCATCCATCCATCCATACATCGTCACAAACTTTCACATTTATAATATTAGTAAGATTAGTAGGATTAGTATATGTATATTCGCAAGTATTAGATTTATTACAAAGGATTAGGGGTCAAAGTATGGACACAATAGAAAGTTAAGACGTTTTAATAAAATGAACTTTGGATAAGTAGGTACCTATTATTTCCTAAAGTTAATCAATTTGCTGATCTTCCACTCTTTTCTTTTCGCGAAAATCTTGAAAGACGAAATCCGATGGTATCCTATAGGGAGATTAAGTATCATGTAATGTGATTGACGAGCCAAAAGCACTATTAAATTACTCAAGAAAGACCTTATTTAGATTAATTCAGTTTGCCCGCGTGGTACAAAAATGCCGTACAATATTCTTACCGTACATCATAACCTCTCCACAGAGACACTGCGGCTGTACCCGCCGTTCCCGACGATCCAGCGCGAGTGTACAGCCCGGTACGCGGTGCCGGGCTCGCGCGTGCGCATCGATCGCGGCACCATCGTGCTGTTTCCGACGCTAGCGCTGCAGCGGGACCAACAGGTAACAGGATTAGACTAGCTCCTTCTGGGTTTAATAATGGAACTGGAAATTAAAAAGAAAAAGGGCAGATTTTTCAATAGTCAGATAAATGCTAACTGACTGATAAGAGGTATGTTTTCATTGTCACTTCATACATATGTCAAGTATTTATGTTCGACGTGATAGAATTTATCTGACTATTGAAAAAGCGGCCCTACATATACAGATATGGATAGTTAATAAAACATTACATTGCTTTGTTTAAAATAAGTTTACAATAAAACCATGGACTTTTATCGATTAGTTTTCATTTTCTATTGGGAATCGAATCATAAAGATTTTTGTTGTGTCGAAATAACCAATAACTTTGCCCTGAAAACGCTGAAATGATCTTTCGGAGTTTTATACAACTTATAGTTAACGTATGCACTTATAAATTTATAAAAAGCTATTAGAATCTAAACACGTCAAAATTATGAATGTAAAATACCACCACAAGCCCTGAATAACCTCATCAAGTTGAAAATCTAATAAAAACTTGTAAACCGGACTAGGAACTTGTATAATAGTTGATGAACTTGTCCCGAGTTCGTATCCGCCGAGGGCAGAAAAACCTTCCACCGAGCAACTTACCAACTAACTTAACTAAGGCGTTTTTGTTAAACATAGCTTCTGATTTTTGTATGTACGGGGATAAAGTACAAACTTTGGAAGGGTAGTGCAAAAATGACACTATGTTTTGGGGCTGTAAGTCGGTTTTTAGACGTAAAAGCTTTGCGATCTGCTTCAGATTTGTTTATATTGCTGAAGAGCTAAGTAAACAGTTAATCAGTCTAGTGAAGTCTATCACTAATAGACTATCAGATATTCAGTGCGTTAAAGCTTAGTGCTGTTCCATTAGTTTACAATCTAATAATGCAACGTTTGCTAACAAACGTTTTTAAAGTAACGTCAAATTGACAGGTACCAAAAAATGTATACTTAGGTCAGTTTTATAGAGCTCAGGAAAAGCAGTAGTCTTATATTTTTTACGTGTTGTAATTCAGTAGTGTAAGTACATAAAATTACAAATATGCAAACATCCATTCACAAGTCCCAACCGTTGACCTCGACTTTTGTTTTTTCGTAAGACCGTCTACGTTTTTTGTGGTGTATAAAAAAAAGAGTTTAAATACCAGACCTTTGAATGCGTTTATTGACTGCAGCAGCCAGACAGCCGCAGGTAGACGGACGGAGATGTAAACATGTAGGTAGGTCATTAATTGTTATATGTACCCTATATACTTGTAGCGCGCCTTAGATTTTGTGGAAAATTACTTTGTACCTCTTGGCTAGTGTCTTCATTTAGACAAAATTAAAACCTGTAGGTTAATGAATAGATACAAAAACGTTAAAGCTGATAATTGTTAGTAGCGGTTAGAGCAATGTTTCTATCGTGTGAGAAACAATCTAAGTAATATGTATTGTGGCTGTAAATTTTCCTCTTACAAATAAATTAATAGGTACTTTAATGATAATCAGCTTCATTGAATTTAAGGTGCCAATGATAGTTAAATTTTGGCGGTCGCTAACCCCGTTCATTGTGTCTGTGTGTCGGTCTGCATTCCTTCGCGCATTAATGGCAGGCATGATATAAACAACATGCAAAGGAGGCTGTACATTTTGTTATATTTTGACCTCGATTTATTAGATACTAATACCTTCGTACAAAAGATGGATTTTTATTGTTATAATTTAAATAGTGTGGTATTACATTTTAAAACTTAAAATAGTTTTTTCTCAATTACCTATCAAAATAGTTTCACGTAACTATATTTACATATTCATTATATATGTTTCGGCTAATACCCGAAGTGCGGCTACACCAAGTTTTAGCCGGTTAGAAGTGTTTTTAATATGGAAAACTTAAAAAAATATATATACCTATGTATATAAAAACTGGTTTCAATCATGAGTCGACGGAGTCCCACTACGCGGGATTCCTTTTTCTGGGTGGTATCAAAAAAGTAACCTAACTAACCTAACCTATTCATGTTCTATCCGGCTAAAACTAGGTGTAGCCGCACTTCGGGTATTAGCCGTAACATATATACCTCCATAAAAAATATTAAACACGGTAACACTGGTTGTCGCCGCCGCCACCGCCGCCTATTCAGGGTAAAGTAAGTATATAATAGTAACGTTCCCATGGGAATTCGACTTATTCCCGCGGTAAAAGCTACTTACCTATTTTCTTCCTAGAATGTCAAAATATCTCTGTTTCAAAATTCATTAAAATCTCTTCAGCCGTTATTATCTGAAAATAGAAAATACAAACGCAATTATGATATTAGCAACGACATCGGCTATATGATTAGTGTATATAACTAGTATAAACAACTCTTGTTTCTTAGTATTTTATTTACGTAATAAAAACTGACCTCGCACTTAGTTCTTTTTTAATAATTCAAGCTCATATCGATCTTTGAACAAACCGGCATAAATTGTTGAAATATTAGTCTGAAAGCAGACAAGCGTGATTAATTTTCAAATAATTTTTTAAGGTGAAAGTAACATACAACATTTTTCCTTATGTATATGTTACGACTAATACCCGAAGTGCGGCTACACCTAGTTTTAGCCGGTTAGAACATCAATAGGTTAGGTTAGTTAGGTTACTTTTTTGATACCGCCCAAAAAAAGGAGTCCCGCGTAGCGGTACTCCGTCGACTCATGATTGAAGCCAGTTTTTATATTTATAGGAATATATTTTTTGTTACAGTTTTTCATATTAAAAAGACTACTACCGGCTAAAACTAGGTGTAACCGCACTTCGGGTACTAGCCGTAACATATATATTAATAACTAGAGATGGGCCGAGTACTCGGTTTATACTCGGTACTCGGCATACTCGGCGGGTTTTTTGGTACTCGGTACTCGGCCGAGTAACTCGGTATATGAATGCCGAGTACCGAGTACCAAAAAAGTAATATACTTTGTTTAAAGAAAGCAATATATTGAGGTAGATATAATTGAAACAACAATGTTAATCAAAACGTACTGTTTGAGGAAATCTTTGACATCCTCAAGTAATAGAATCAAAATTATGCTAATGCAGGAGTACTAGTGAGACAAAATTAAAGGAACAGTAATAAAAATAATCAATATATAAAATTTAATACTTAAATGTAAATTATGATGCCTTGTTTGGTGCCCTGTCCACCATTTTCAAACAAATTTTCTTCTAAAAATACTTGTGTTCGTTTGTACTTGTTTACGCAAGTGAAATTGGGAATTTGATAGAACCGAGTTCGGTAAAAAAAAAATTGAACCGAGTAATACTCGGTACTCGGCAAAAGTGTTACTCGGCGCATCTCTATTAATAACGAATGATATTTTATATTTTTTATGCTTAGCAATACTTTATCAATAAAAATGATATTTTCTTCAAATGATAGTCTTCTTGAAGGTAAAAAACTACCGCTATAAACATTTTAACTAAGTCCAATTATCCTGCGAGATAGAAGCGGAATTCATTTGTTGGGACTAAATGCAGGTTCATATTCCACTTAATATGTATGAGCATCCTCAACACTAGTACTAATTCTCGATCTGACAATACCTAATCAGTGATCCACTGCTTTTCATACGCAATCAACTGTTTTGCTTAGCATAAAAGCAAAGTTCTTTACATTTTATTAGTATGAGCCATAAGATGTCTACTGCTGGATATGAGGCCTATGTCCCATAGATTCAAGTCATAACTACTTAAGGATTTTTAATATTTCTATTAGTTAAATAGCTTTGACTATAATAGTAGTAGGTATATAGAATCTTCAGCAACCTTTCAGCGATTACTGGGCTGACTCGACCGGTGAAATACCACCGTCGCACAGAAAACCGACGTGAAGTAGGGACGATGTTCCTGCGTTTCGTTCGGTGAGTGCGGTATCCGGTGCCTAATTTTCTCGAAGGCTCAGCAACGCACCCCCAACACCCACAGTGTTGCGGGTAGTCATGGGCGGCGGTGATCACTTACCATCAGGTGACCCGCACGCTCGTTTGCTCCCTATTTCATAAAAAAAACAAATCTTTAACCGTATTTTTCCCCGCCAGTACTTCGAGGACGCGCTCTCGTTCATCCCGGAGCGCTGGTCGCCGGGTGCGCCCGCGCCGCCACCGGGCGTCTACATGCCGTTCGGGGACGGGCCGCGGTACTGCATTGGTAAGTTCTACTCTATTGCAAGGTTATAGAGGCTAAATTTGCATGGCTGGAGGTGGGAGTGTTACTGCTTTTTGCAATATTCGGAGGAAGATGTAACGTTGTGATGCATGTATGAAGCGATTTTAAAAATTAATTAACAGTACCTATAATGTATTTATATTTAGGTAATGTAAAAAAGGATGCATTAAGATGCATTCTCACCGTAAGTAAAACTATGTGGAATGTAAGTAAAGCTATGAAAGACTATTTATCATGTGCGTAGTGTGGACAGCTTTTAGGTGCGTAGGCGCCTTATCAAAACCACGTATGTAATATGACGTCACTTATCTCATAAACGTATGTAGTTTATTCGTAGGTTTTTGTTATCGCAGACGGTTTTCCAAAAAAATGCATCGGGGTTTTTGAAAATTTACGATATGTAGAGGTCAATTTAATAGGTTTATCCATTTAGGTATCACATATGTTTATTTAACTAAAAGTTGCTTAAAAATATTAAAATTGTAATTTATTTTAGTAAATCGGCCTCATAATTTACATTGATGTAAATTTATTTCTTAAACAAACTCTTAATTCAATCTTATGCATGTAAATAAAAAAATTTGAATTACATTATCATATCGCAAGAGCATGCATTTGTGTTGCCTACTCATATTATGTTGATATTCCCGAAATCTTCCGTGACCCTGAGTTGAGTGTCTGCTGCGATATCGCCTTCATTAATTGATATACAGAAAGACATACAGATAAATTAAGGTATAGGTGCCTATACAGTTAGTTACTGATATTACTTTTATAGGTTTTGTTTCCTTTAAGCTTCTTTGTACTACTATATATAATGTTATTCCAGGGAATACTAAAACAGTAGGAAAGGTGTTTTCAACCAGTTACGTGACTGAAAGAGTGTTGATCGTATTATAAAGTAAACCCTGGATTTAATACTTCATGTCCTAAACTTGCTGAATTAATAACTATACCAAGAAAAAAAAACCTTATTACAGGAAAAATTACAAACACATATGGCAACACCTAAAAAAATATATTTATTTTATTTAGTAGGTACTAGTGACCCGCCCCCGCTTCACAATGGTGTCATTTTGGCCGACTTGTTTGTGAAATATTGATTTTTGGCTAACTTAAAAAAACGTAATCTAAATATTCGTTATTTATAAATTTAAATGAAAAATATACCTTAATGATGGCGAAATCGCATTAAAATCCGTCTACTGGTTTAAGAGGAGTTAGGGGACAAACATACAAACAGACACAATTAGCGACTTTGATTTATACTATGTAGGTATGGAGGCCTCTGCCCAACTTGTGTGACAATTATAGGCTGTTATTATTGATTTAGTTTTGATGGTTTAAAAAAACACCAACGTCTTATTCATTTTGCATGGTAGACCTATTATTAGTAGTATTTATATCTATACTAATATAATAAAGCTGAAGAGTTTGTTTGTTTGTTTGTTTGTTTGTTTGTTTGTTTGAAAGCGCTAATCTCAGGAACTACTGGTTCGAATTTAAAAATTCTTTTTGTGTTGAATAGACCATATATCGAGGCAGGCTTTAGGCTATATAACATCACGCTGCAACTATTAGTAGCGAAGAAATAATGGAAAATGTAAAAAAAACGGGGAAAATTATTCATCCTTGAGGGCTTCCGTTGCGTGCGCTGCGAAAACGGTTCTAGATACCAAAAATATATATATGAAAGAATTAAGGGAACTTTTTACCGCGGGAAAACTCCGCATACCCACGGGAAACCAACTTTTACGCGAACGGAGTCGCGAGCGGCCTCTAGTTAGTTATAATATGTTTAGTTCCTGTAAGTCAGTTACATTAATATTAACAGTTAATGACAGTTGATGATTTAAACCTAAATGACCTTTGTTCATAAGAGTCATCTAATCGATGTTATTCAAAGTTAATAAAAAAAACTATTTGTAGTATATATAAATAGCTTTTAAGAAATTTGCATATAAATACTTATTATGATGGAAAAATACGCGTATGTTTAAATTTTAATTTATTTGATTGGGATACGAGTTATAAATAAATTCATTTTAGTAACCTAATCAGTTTCATTAACAAAGTTTCTTATCGCAGTTATTTCATTGAACCTAGTTGTTACATGGTTTATTTATAAACAGTTTAGTTAGTTTTGCCATAATTTAATTTTCTTATTTTTACAATTTATTAATCAAATCAACATAATGTCGAAAACACGGCAATAAAGGTAGTTGCATGTGTACATGAAAACATTCTTATTTATATAAAATACATACACTAAAGTACGTTTCTTATAAATAAACAAAAGTTCAAAAACCATGCTTATTAAAAAGGAGGATGTAACAATGAAAGGTTTAAATGACCTAGATAGGAAGGTAAAGGGACTAAATGCTGACTAGCCAACTCTTCGTTTGATATGCAAATAGTTTTCACGTAGTCAGGAACTTAGCGTAATAATTATGTTGTAACTTAGATATCTTGTTACTTAAGAATAATTCTTGTAGATAATGTGAATTATTTTATGTAGCTGTGTAGTAGGTAGTTGTAAATGACGAGCTTTTAATCCTTGTTTTAATGTAAAAAGATAGGTTTTAATTGAGTTTTTTTTCAATATGTGCAGATATATTTACGTACTTTCTTAATTCTAGTGGTTAAATATCCATTTATTATGATATTGGCTAGTATCTCTTCTAGGGTTACCTCTTGTAAAAAAATGGCTACCGTATTTATTTAAGAATTTAGAAATAGTTTGGTTAAAATACCTATATTTTGTTTCATGCCAAAGTATATTATAACAATGTTTATTTAGAAAAGTGTTTTTCAAGTTTGTAAGAAGAACCAGAAGTCTAAGCCTTCATTTACATTTTAACGATAGAGTTGGTGACTAATCGTCAGCTAAGCTTATACTTATAACAGTTCGTCGTCGTTAGTGTGACCTATTTAACCTAATGAAACAGTTCTTCATGTACTTATCTTTTTTACTAACCAGAGGACTAAAATCACAACGAAAATTCGAATAGTCATTTGCAAAGAATAACTAAATGAAAAGAAACTTTATAAATGATAAAATTTTGAACTTTGACTATTCAAATTCGGTTATATCCATTGTTCAGAGCATATACGTTTCGGATCGTAAGCCACTAATGAATCACCCTGTATTCAATGAGGTTATACGTGATTTAACTAGTCTTTGAGTAGAAAGCTCTCAAACATGCTAAGTTGAAACAATATCCGAGTTGGTATTGTAACATAATACGAGTATGAGAAACGATCAACGTTTTTTATTATTCTTAGAAGCCGTTTAGGTTTACGCCAAGTTTAATGATGTCCATTTCTTTTTAAATATAACAACTGCTGCTTCAAAATCTGTAAGTTGTGAAACAAAATAATGCTTTAAAATATAAAAGATTTGTTTGTGAAGGCAGGACTTTAGTGACCCCGTGGCCTGTCATGTTTAGTTATAACAAAAACAAAGGACTTATTCATAAATGCATTAAGCTTGTATCAGTTTCAATATGTTATGTCTCATGTGACAGCTTTAGTATCTCAATGAATCAGATAGTTATAGCTAAAGGCGTGTATTAACAGGAAAATAGGCGTTTGAAATATGCAGTCGAATTTAGAACATTGTGCGTAGTTTACGTTTTGTGGAAATCCAACATTATGTGCAATCATGAAAAACAAATGTCTTGACAGAATTTAAAGTTGTTTCGATAGCGTCGGTTTTTGTAAAAGGTACACCTTCTATAAAGAGCTATTTATTTCATAATTAAAATCTATGTAGGTATTTTGTTATCGTTAGTGAAACGTTCTATGCGGTCGTCTTGCTTGTCAATTTTGATAAGGCAGATCGAGGATACACGATGAGTCAATTGAGTATTCCAACATTTTACCTAATAACTACTCTTATGATTAAACGGGACGGAAGCTTGTTCCTTGTTATGTTAAATTAGATAAAAATAATTTTAGTTAACATAGAGGATACTAATCCATGTCTTGCTAGTATAACGGGTGTAAAAAGACCACTTCCGAAGCCTGAAACCACGTATTTTCGAGCCTCAATAGTAACTAAATTCACAAACAGCATAACCAGAAAACTGAATTTAAAAAAGTTATTAAGGATTGAAAAGTCGTATTCGCCGCTTGAAATCATCGCTCACACATCAACTGTCGGTTCAGGTGCGATAATTTACATTGAAAATTAAATTAAAACCCTATTTAATATGAAATCATCGCAAAATCTGCTAGTAATAATGCAATTTTGGAAAATTACGTAAAAAATTTTTTTTTTATATTAAAAAAAAATTATATTAAAAAAATTTTTTTTTGCTCAAACCGTAACCAGTACTCTCCAGCAATGCCCAGTTTTTGTTTTCGGAAGCAGTTCTTTTACACCCCGTATTTATCAATCCATATAAACTAAACTGAAATAAAGGATTTTATACTAGTGGCCGCCCGCGACTCCGTTCGCGTGGAAGTCGGTTTCCCGTGGGAATGGGATGTTTTCCTGCGGTAAAAAGTATCCTATGTTTTATTCTGATGTATAACCTATATTACTGCAAAGTTTCATCCAAATCCATCGAGTAGTTTTTACGTGAAAGAGTAACAAACATCAATACATCCTCACAAACTTTCACATTTATAATAGTAGTAGGACTTGAATATTTTATTTATAAGGCTTATCACGATTTACTGTTATATTTATGTTAAGTACATAAGAAAATGAAATAAAAAATGATTGAACTAAGCTTAAATTATTTAGCAACATCAATGACTACTCGGTTAGTTCTGATACGCGAATATAATCTACTTTAAAATAAAAAACCAACTTTGTGACTATTTCTAGAGTTTAAACTCGGGATACTTAAATGCCAATCAGAACAAAAAATAAAAAATTGATCAAACCCCGGCTATCACGAAATGGAATGTATAAAAGCAAAGATAATATTTTTTAATTGACTTATTTAACACTAGTGGCCGCCCGCGACTCCGTTCGCGTGGAAGTCGGTTTCCCGTGGGAATAAGAAGTTTTCCCGCGGTAAAAAGTACCCTATGTCCTTTCCCAAGTTCAGTTCCTTCTTCATACCAAATTTCAACAAAATCGGTTCAGTGGTTTAGGCGTGAAAGCGTAACAGACAGACAGACAGACAGACAGACAGACAGACAGACAGAGTTACTTTCGCATTTATAATATTAGTAGGGATAGTAGGGATTTTCGATACCGGCAAAGTACCTACATAGTTTAAGAAAGCTTTGAATTGAAGCATTTATTGAAACTAAATCATCGATTATGTTATTTATCTATTTTCTACTCGTAATCGGCAAACAAAGTGCATTTTACGGCAATCCCAGTTCGCCTATCTATTTTTATCCCTGGGTTTTCCTAGTTGCCAATCTTTTAAAATCTTGGAAATGGACGAAAATATCTCGCGCCAGAGTTTAGGATCGACCGAATTGTTATTAAAAATGTTATCTCTACACTTTAAAAATAAAATTAATTACAAGATAAACTTTGAAATATGTGAACGTGTAATTGAATACAACAGTGTTATTCATTATATCATAGAGTATTTCTGGGAACTCACTTTAATAAATCTTCCACCAAATGTTATGATAACGTTTGACCTGTCACTTCTGTTTCTGGTAATAATAACGAAGATAATGTTGCGTTTTGGAGAAATAAATCTACTAACTTATTCTTTTAATATATTTCCTTAAACAATTGTTTTATATTGTCAAGGAAATCGAAACATTGTTTAAATTTGTGGCGTTAATGAGTGTTCATCTAACTACTAGAAAAGTGTTTAAAATCGAATTAGTGTTCAATGTTTTGTATAATTTTTGAATTGCATACCTTTTTATATTACTTCGGCTTCCCTACAATATGGGATATTTCCTAAGAGGTTATCCTACTAATATTATAATCGTGAACGTTTGTGAGTATGGATGTATGGATGGATGTTTGTTACTCTTTCACGTAAAAACTACTGGACGGATTTTGATGAAACTTTACAGTAATATAGATTATACATCAAAATAACATATAGGGTACTTTTTACCGCGGGAAAACTTCTCATTCCCACGGGAAACCGACTTCCACGCGAACGGAGTCGCGGGCGGCCACTAGTGTTTATATATGTTACGGCTAATACCCGAAGTGCGGCTACACCTAGTTTTAGCCGGTTAGAACATCAATAGGTTAGGTTAGTTAGGTTACTTTTTTGATACCACCCAGAAAAAGGAGTCTCGCTTAGCGGGACTCCGTCGACTCATTATTGAAGCCAGTTTTTATATGCATAGGTATATTTTTTTTTTTACAGTTTTCCATATAAAAACACTTCTAACCGGCTAAAACTAGGTGTAGCCGCACTTCGGGTATTAGCCGTAACATATATACCTACATAGATGTTATAACAACGTGTTTTGTTGCAGGCAAGCGCTTCGCCGTGATCCAAATGAAGAGCTGCCTCGCTAAGCTGCTTCCCCATGTCCGGTTCAGTCCGGCGAGCGACGCGCCGCGCGCGGGGCCCTTCCCCGCGGACCCCCGCTCCCCGCTCACGCTGCACCCCCTCGACTCGCGGGTCCGAATGACGCTCTTATGACACAATGACGCTCTTATGACACAATGACGCTTTTATGACACAATGATCACACAGGTCACTTAACTTCAGTTAAACAAACATCGGTTTGTAGATAGTGAGGTTTCCAAATTGTAATAGATATCATCTTAAATCATGAGCGTTTTTTAAATCTAAGTTTTGAATGTTTGGTTTTTGTCAGTCAGGAATATTAAGATGTGACATTGACAGTGACATATTTAACGAATGTAGGTTGAAACTGTGCGCATGAATAAGGAGGGAAATATGCATAGTGACCATAGCCAAGAGTTGAAGTAAACGTTCATCGTTAGTATGGTTAAAAAGGTTTAAGTTGAGCTTTGTTCCTTTTTGTGATGCCCTAGCTACGCCCTGGTAGATGTGTAAAGCTGCGTTCCTACGGTGCGCGACTTTAGATACGAGTACATACTGCTTCACTACATTGTAACAATATTTCAATAGGATGTTATTAAAACAAATTGACTGTAAAAATGGTGTTTGAATTTTGACTTAGGCACTTAAAAATAAGGGTAGGTACATACCGTCAATAGTTAGATTACCTAAGTGTTACAATAAAATAGCTATAAATTCAAAGATGTAGTTTGTAATGTTAGTAAGTCACTTAATTTATATTTGGTTTTCCCGTAAGAAATTATTTTTGTTGACATCGAATTCATCTGTTTATAAATTTTCCCGCATAATTTCCCGAATTAGGTAACCCAAAAATATATTGTTTGTGCCTTTTCTAAGCAAGTAGCGCATTATTGTAGTCGATTAATCTAACAATGTTGTCGTATTATTTGTGTGAAAGAGTTATTTTAAGTACTTAGCTATAATAAGTAATTACCTGCTAAAGAATTAGGTTAAGTAAATATTAAAAAAATATAGACGAGGGCTGTTGTGTGCCAATTTTTAAATTGTATGTTTAAAGTGTTATTAAATAAATTATCAATAGCTATATCTTTTATTTTCTAAATTAACTTTTTTCTTTTTTTATTATAATATCCATGCAATGTAAATGATAAGGTTAGGGTTTTTATATGATCCAAGTCTTCTTTTATTAGACATTGTGATACGTCATCGATCTACCCCTCCGCCCCCCACGTACCCCCAATTACCCCTCCTCAATGTGTGACGTAATCAATTTTGAGTACATACATAGAAAAAGCTCCTAAAACTATTGATATACCTAGATGAGTAAGCATCACGTCATCCCAGCTTAGCTTTTCACTCCCACTGGATCATAAAAAAGAAATCCCTTTTTTTAAATGGGCGGTATTCACATCAGTGGCTAGAGACATTTGCTATCGTAATTACAATCTGTCGTCGGTGAATGACGTGTGCGCAGATAAACGATCTGGCCTGGAGCCTGCGCTTTGAAAGTGTACTGCCATGGTTACAGCCCTTCAGATTTCCTTTTGGAACTAAACACGAGTTGGTTCACAGTTTATAGTTTACATGGGTACCAAAATGAATGACGAGCTTTTCGTCCTGCGGTTTCACCCGAAGCTTTATTGAATTTCTAAAAATCCGTTCTTAGTACTTACTTACATCATAAGAGAAACGTCTGTGCCAAATTTCATGGACGTAACCTAAATAGTTTACGCTCGGCGATGATGAATCAGTCAGCTAGTCAGGACTTGTTACTGTAAAAGTATAATAATATAACAAATAAAAGGACATATCTTACTAATCCTACTAGTCCTACTACATATGACATCAATGTAGGGGTAAGCCAAGTTGAGCAAAGAAGTGTTACCAATTTAAATGGCCAGCATACGTCTAAGGGCAGTTCCAGCTTTGAAGCCAGGGGGGACACATAGTAGTGGTCAGACACAATACATTTTGTTTAACAATTTTAATTAGTGGTCTATGTAGGTCCTGGAACAAGCCCAGAAACCCTTAGATTAGATCCGCCCTTGCATACTTCACACTAGTTAGGCACAGACCTCCTTCTCGGATAGCTACGCTATATAGCTACTCAACTAAATAAAAAAATAAAAAACTACGCACTTTATACCTACCTACACATCCATATACAAAGTTGTATGTTTTGTAATTAGGTAATTAAGCGAGGGGGCCGCAAACTCAAATACTTACGCGAAATTAATTAATTTAGGTCATGAGTGTGGGCGATGCTGATGGCAAAGGAAGGGAGGGGGGGTAACTTAAGCACTTTAGTTATTCCTAGGATATATTCCTGGATCAATATTTTTTTTTATTAAGAAGACAAATTGAACGAAGTAAACTAAGACAAAACTATGAAACGGCTATTAATTAATATTCATAGTTTAGCCGTACATGCGTTCCAGGAATGAAATTGTAAATTATACCATAGCAGCTTAATTCAACAGTTCGTACACCCAAATTGAATAGCAAACGATTCCTGCAATAATTTTCGAGACAAACAGTATGAATCATACTGCGGATAAATCCGACAGACCCGTCGCCGGAGTGGGGGCACCGTCGAAGCTTCAATCGTATGCACGCTTTGAGGAAAAGATAGTCGGAATTAGCACGCACTCAGTGAGGACTGGTCCGGAGTATCGATTGTGGATTGTTTTGCTAAACTTGACCTTAACACTGTGGAATGAAACTGAAAGTTGTTTGTGTTTGTGATAGTGTTTGTGCTGAAAGTGAAATTTAGTGGTGAGTTTAGGTTATGTCGTTATGATTAGGTAGTTTGTTTATTTTGGTAATGAAATACTGTTTGTATTTAATTAATTGTAATGTGCAATGGTATACAGACATTAATTTAGGTTGAAATCATTGTTTCGTTCTGAAATATTAAATCTGAAATACTATTTGGTAAGTTAGTGCCTAAGTATAAGGTAGTGGTATCGTGTATCGTGTATCCCTTTAAAATAATATTTTATTTTATTTTATTATTCTTTAAGTAGGTTCCTACACAAGTATCGAAAAAGGAAACAAAATACTTATATTCATATTATTTCTTCTACTTTCTGTTGGTTGAGTCATTTAAATTCAAATCCATGTTATTGAGTATTGTAATTATTTTTCAGTAAGTGTTATACACGTAGGCACGTGAAATGTCCTGCCGACTAGATATTGTTTTCAACTTGTTTGCACAAGCTAATCTTCGTTACCTTGAACTATCATACTGATAAATACATATTTAACTTCTCTAAAACATAAGTAAGTAATTGTTTATTACTTAGTTGTTATTGTTATTGGCTGAAGATAAAAACATTTTTTTTTTCAATCATATTTATTTTTAATCTATTTAAGAATTCGTTTATTGTTGCTTGATCTTGTTGTTTACTCTCTGCGACGAAGTATATTTGAAAATAATTAAAAATTACGTAATTAATCGAATTATGAAAAAACCAATAAATAAAAAGGGTAGATTTTATAATACTTATTTTTTATTACGATTTATAGTTATACTTATGTATCCTATTATAATTATATTAAAAGTATTATTTTTCTACGTGTCTTGTTGTTTCTACTGTGTAGATAAGATGTCTTATACGAGGGCCAAACTGAAAGTTTTTAGAACTGGCAACTTAAAAGCATTATATTAAAAAAATAAGTTTAAATTTTGAAAATAGAACTCTTTACCAATAATATTGAGTATACATTTCATTCATTTGTCATTTGTTTTACGATTTGGCGGCAAATTGAAAATTGTCTGTGCACGTCAGAATGAATTTAAGCCGAGAAAATTTTCGTGCAATGATTTTTTATGACTTTCGATGTCATATAAGTCAACAAGAAAGTTATGATAGACTTCGATTGGCTTTTCACGATGAAGCCCCATCTCGTGCCACAGTTTACAACTGGTTTAATGAATTCAAACGTGGTCGAACTAATCTCACCGATGATTTGCGTGAGGGACGGCCTTCTACAGCGATGACTGAAGATAATATCAGTGTTGTGCGGCGTATGATAGAGACTGACAAAAGAGTGACCTATCAGCAGATTCGGACAAGTCTAGGCATGGGTATGAGTCAAGTGCACAAAATCCTCCATGAACATTTAGCGGTCAGGAAGCTTTGTGCCCGCTGGATACCGCATAATTTGACCGAGACTCAAAAACTCCGCCGTGTTGATTGGTGCCGAGAAATGATCCAAAAATTTAACGGAGGTGACTCAAATGCTGTGTTCAACATACTAACGGGTGACGAAAGCTGGATTTACTGTTATGATCCGGAAACCAAAAGACAGTCTGCTCAGTGGGTGTTTCCTTCCGAAGAGTTGCCAACTAAAGTGAAGAGAGGTCGAAGTGTTGGAAAAAAGATGGTGACCTCGTTCTTCGGAAAGACAGGTCATTACGCGACAGTTGTCTTAGAGGATCAGAAAACGGTTAATGCAGAGTGGTACACTAACAACTGTTTGCCACTTGTCTTGGAAAAAGTTCGAGAGAAACGACCTCGCAGCAGGATCCTCCTTCATCACGACAATGCCTCGTCGCACACCGCCAGGCAAACGATCGACTATTTGGCGACCTCAGACGTGGAATTACTGGGTCACCCGCCGTATAGCCCCGACCTCGCACCCTGCGATTTTTATTTATTCCCGAAAATAAAAGAAAAACTTCGAGGAAAACATTTTATGGACGCCGAAGAAGCAGTGGCTGCGTTTCAAAACGCCGTCGAAGAGACCCCTAAGGCCGAGTGGGCAAGGTGCTTTTCTCAATGGTTCCATCGAATGCAGCTATGTATTGATGTAAATGGACGCTATTTTGAAAAGTTATAATAAAACTAATAACTTGCTAGAATGCTTAGTTTTTGATTTTCTAAGAACTTTCAGTTTGACCCTCGTATTTTTTCTAAATCGAATTAAAATATTTAATGAAGTATAAACTCTCAGACAACAAACCCTGTTCTGATGTTGTTTTATGAGCAATAAAATCTCATTCAACATTTTTCTGACTTTACATTTAAATATTAAATTAATAAACTTTAACTATAAAAAAATCTAATCTAATAGTTTATTACTTTGTTGAAATGACTAATAAGTTTCCTATCTAGCGTGCTTATGCACCTTACAAAATGCCCTAGGGAAGGTTACGAGTACGATAGGTCACGCCCTTGCACCTAAGAAGGAAAAAAAACAAAACCTAATAAGTACTTACGTCAGTTTGGCAGGGCACACCAAGGGCAGACGTTCGATTTATTTGAATGTGGTAACTTGCATATTATGACGCTGTGTTCTGCCATACAAAACAATGATACCCCGCATTCCTCATTTCCCTCAAATGAAACTGTAGAGATTTATAAAAAAAAACAAGCAGGTACTTAGATATATGATGATGATGATGAAAAAAATAATAAACTAAGGAGCATAGCAGCATTTTGCGATATAACTAGTAATTTTGAAATGAAAAACATTATTTTTGGTTTAGTTTTAGAAATGAGATATAACTATTTTTTCCAGTCTGACTGATCTTAGCTGTAGTTATACTGCTACAACAGCGGCGAGAATGATAGCAATTGATTTAAATTATTATACTTTAAAAGTTTTATAATTTTAGTTACATCTAAAAACATATTGTTTTGCATGCACGACGGGCAGTGCTAACTTTGATACACCGACTGTTCGGGGAGCAACAACCTACAAAATGATGCAATTTCTTGTAAACTGCCGTTCTTACAAACCATTACAATTCCTGAGTTACGAACTACGGCGATATATTACAGAAACTTGCATCACCTTGTAGGTACTATGACCCTTGCAGTTCGATGTACCAAAGTTACACTAAACGTCGCGCCTGCAAAACAATATATTTTTAGAGTTAACGCATTCAAATTTTTGTCTGTCTGCCCTTGGGGTGCCCTGCCAATCTACAAAATAACGTTGATACCTAGTATTTTTGTTATTTTCCTGATAATATATGTCTACGTTCTACGTAGATATGTCGTTAGCGTGTTAAAGTGGGATTTAAACAATTGAAAAGTGATGCAAATTGCTGTAATTGTAGCCTCGTGTTTAAGTTAGAAACCTGAAACCTAGATCTGACATGACAAAATTAACTCATGATTTGTAAAATAGACTTGCATTGACGTGCAAGTTAGGATAAATATTGTAATTTCAGGGCTCATTCTCTATTACTGATTGTCAGTTTTACCTTACTTTAACTTTTGTTGGAATATAAAGTATGTGACTATTGTTTTAGAGACTGGTTCATCTGATTTTAGTAATGAGCGCATTGAGTGCGACGAACTACAGCCATTGAGAATCAAGGCCAAGAGTTACGAGAATGTTCACACCAAAACTGCATTTTAACACATCCGAATAATAAAAGAGCGAGTAGAGTCGAAAGCTTTATTATTTATTACCAAATGGAGTAATTTTAATAATTGTGAACCATAAAACAATTTTTAAGCACTTAAATCATGGGATCTTTGTAATTGTGTGTAGTTTGATACTATTTTTTAATGATGATAATAATTAGGTACATTAACAGATTAGGTAACTAATTTCGTGCCTATTTTATTTTCGGTTTCCTTGAAATTACGTGATGACACATTGGTTGGTTTCGTACTAGTGTTAGGGAAAAGTTATTTATTGAATGAAATTTGTAGCTTAAGTATTCAGTGACCCTTAAGCAAGCATCTTAAAGTACTGTAGGTAAATGACTGGAAATCGTAGAAACTGTGTATGTCGCTAATAAATAAACACCAACATGCACTTAGCGACATTTCTTTATTCTATTTATTTAGAGGTGAAGTGTTATTTACGTTGCAAAGTGTTCTCAAAGTTCAAAGGCTCGATTTCAGATATTCCTTTGATAAATTAAGTACTTATAGGTAAAAGTGACATGGTTTTATTCATATTTTGGCTGGAGATTGTGTACAAAGAAAAACTCTTCGATTTTAAAGTAAGTCGTGCCCGCAATTTTAAGGGGTTCGTATTAAACTGGATCCCCATGTTGCGATAAAAAATTTGACCTATGATAACTCAAGATTATGTCTCCTTCCCACGGTTCGCGTTACAACGCTGTAATAAACCTGTTGGCTGTTTTTTGTTTTTTTTTCAGGAACATTTTGGGCATTTTGTCTGACAATAATAATATACAAAACAATTTGCACTTGACAAGGAAGTCCACAAAGGCACATATATTTTGTTAGTAACACAGTAGGTTGTAAAAAATCGACTCAAGGGCCTGCTTTTAGGTTTACCCTTATTTTTTTAGTTATTCGATTGTTTTCATAATTTAAGTCAGTTGTTAAAGTGCAACACAATTATTAACCTACACGGCAATTGAGAATGGATACAAAATATTTGACACACAAAGCGTTGTGTTTCAGTGTGTGAAATATCAAGGTTTTTCTTTGCCAAATATTTCGGTTTGTTTTTTACACTGACCTATAATAATTTATTCTAAGTGTTGACCTGTTTGCATTTTATCAAGAACAAGTAAAACAATGAGTAGGTATTACGAATTAGTGTTAGTCTAGTACAATGTAGGCATCCCACTAAATCAATCAAGTAAAGTTACGTGAATCAGGGCTAATTATTTTAATAAATTTACCTTCAACCTATATTGCATTACATTAGCTAAATGAAGCTTCATTCGAGGATCAGAAATCTGACGCATAAATTTTATTATATTTACATTTAAATTTTAAAAGGATCTACCATCAAAATACGATTAATTAATTGTCTATTGTTTGTCATGAGTAATTTCTACGTACTGTTTATAACACTAGTCACATTTGTAATAGAACTTCCTGTTATGTAATTCGACTTAAACATATGTAGAATAATAAAAACAAAACGTTTTCAAAAATACAAGGAAGAATGTTACATAAATTGGGAGTTTGTCTATATTTTTATTAAATTTTTTACTTTAACAATATTTTTTTGGTGTAATAATATCGAAATGGCTAGTGTCTTCACTGTGTAGAAAGATATTATATTTTTAACTAGAGGCTGCTCGCGACTCCGTTCGCGTAGAAGTCGGTTTCCCTTGGGAATGCGAAGTTTTCCCGCGGTAAAAAGTTCCCTTAGTTCTTGTATACATATATATTTTTGGTATCTAGAACCATTTTCGCAGCGCACGCAAAGGATGCCTTCAAGGATAAATAATTTTCCCAGTTTTTTTCACATTTTCCATTATTTCTTTGCTCTTTATAGTTGCAGCGTGATGTTATATAGCCTAAAGCCTGCCTTGATAAATGGTCTATTCAACACAAAAAGAATTTTTAAATTCGAACCAGTAGTTCCTGAGATTAGAGCGTTCAAATAAACAAACAAACAAACAAACAAACTCTTCAGCTTTATTATATTAGTATAGATATATGTTCTCAAGGAAAGTACCTGCTAAGTTCTGTCCCAAAATTACAAGTGCCTTTAAATACTTATTTTTTGTGGTTGACATATTACAAGTGCCTGCACTGTTTTTTATTTTGCAAGAACTTACAAGTTGTTTCTGTTAATTCTTATGTTTGCCACTTATATAGCGTAATCTAATATAACTCTGAAGTGCTTAAAATTTTATGGGTTTCTATGAAATCGAGTTCACTGGAGACCCACATTTTTTGTAGACGCATTCTTTTTGTTTTCTCGTTCAAGTAACCATTAATTTTAATTTCTTAAGGCGATTATTTTAGTCAGCGAACTACAAAAGCATGTTTTGACCGGTCAGTTATAAGCTAACAAATAAAGGTAGTTTCCCTCGGCATGCGAAACGACGCACAAGTTAAGTCAAGTTTGACTTTTAGTCGCCAAATTAAACTTTATTGTAACCACTAATCTGTTTATATTTTGGTGATTTTTTCGGTAAATATGTAATAAATTAATTCCTAAGATCACCAATTAATAGCGACTTATTCAAGCAATCATAATTATAGTTTTTTGTTGCTTAAAAACAGATTTTTTTAACCAAATAATCATATTTTATAAGGATTATACTTTAAATTGTCACAAAGTCTCTGCATTGCAAGCAGTCTAAATCTGTGCCGTGAATGCCTTTTTAAAAGCTTTAATTTAGTTTTACTTGTATGTTAACAAATTTTGCAAGTTTAATTTGACCCACTTCCCGGTATCCGATTTAGCTGAAATTTTGCATGCTGGTCCAGAACCGATGACAATGCATGTTAATCATCAAACGTGACCTGATGCTGCTGCGAGGATCGGCTCCGTACGAGAAATCTCCTCAGCGGTAAATAGCAGGGACATGTAATTTTGTATACGCATTCGTTTATCATAGGCAGCTGGTAGGCCTACCATGAAATAGATGCCACATCCAGGCTTGAAGAAGGTGAAGTTATACAATAAAAAAAAACAAAAAAAAAACAATCTTTTACCTTTAAATATCTTTTCCCCGACTCTAAAAAGTAATAAATAAATGGTGAAGTAAGTTGTACGAACCCATATTTATTTGCATGGTAAAAAATATTATTATCTACCACCCTCTAAGTTCCCAGAGTAAGAGGGTTGTTTTATAGATGGACTTTCGTATTGATCAATAAGTATCGATTGAAACTAAAAAATATAAAATAAAACAATGATAAATTGATCAATTGAAGTTGATCTCCAGTTAAAGTATTAAATCTCTTCATTGTTTATAGGATATTTGTAAGTGGACACTGCAATTTTAATAAGATATTAAGGCTAATATGGCATCGATTATTGTAAGTACTGAGTGTTGACTTGAAAAAATATTCTATTAACTTACAATAAAAAAATAATGATAAAAAACTTTAAAAGCAAGCTTTTATTTAAGTGCCTTAAAATATCAAAATAAAATTTTAAATCTCATTAACCACATTCATTTATGACTTTACAGAATTGAAATTATAATAAAAGCTTGTTGCGATGCCTAGAAGAAATCTCTACATATTCAGTCAGATGAAATTTAAATTAAGAAACTTTCTGACAGATCAACTAGGTACTGCAATAAATTTCGCACCCGATAAATCCTATGTGTGCAAAAAAGGTATTCAAGGTTAAAGTTCCACATTTTAAGCATTCACGCACAGATCACCCCCTAATAGATTCCGCATTAGAGGCCACGACCTATGTTTCGCCACTATGTGATTTAGAACATAGTGCAAGCCACGCCTACATTTTTGGATTTAGTCATGACCAACCATCAGACACGTACGCATCCGTGTCACTCCGTATTTGTGAATAGAAAATTTGTTTTTGTGGAGTTCAACTTGCTTTGGTTTATTTATTGTAAACAAACAAAGGATATCTCTTTCTATCAGTACAAATATATATACGGTCATCTCATTTTCTTAAAGAAGCACGAATTTACCCGAGTAATATTAGAGCTGGAAAGTTATACATCAACGTTGTCGATGTATCGATATTTTTCGTAAAAAGAGGTTGCTTAACTTTTAACCAAATTTTAATTTAGATATCGTGTAGTGCCCTTTAATTAGGTAAAAAATATTTACTTAATTAGAGGGCACTAAATTAGAAAGGAAACTCACGCAAACTTGGGCCAAAATATAAAAAAAAATAAGAGAAGAGATCATAAACAAAATATTATCTAGGTTAGACAAAAAACAGTATAATGCCTACTTAAAAAGGCTTCAAAATCTTATAATAGCTTTAGTATTTGTCCCACAGTTTTGGTACCATAGCAATAATTGATATGAATAAAATGTGTGGTAGTGCGAAAAGTTTTTTTGTTGGTCGGTACTTTTCTAATTTGGGCTCAACATTAATAGTTCCATTTATTATAATAAAAAATGAAAGCCAATCAACCAGGTAAATGTAAATCTGTCGATATTTTTATAAATCGATTTTTATAATTTATCGAATACTTACATCACTATTTTATCACTATTTGACGGGTGCATCTTAGAACGTTTTTGAACTAGCCAATCAGGTTGTCTTTACTTCCTCCCCCGCTCCTCAACTTTTGGTGACCCTGATACAACGTAAATTTACGAACATGCGGAATCTATTAGGGGGTGATCTGTGCATTCACGGCACTTTTATTTAATTACAAACATTATGAATTGCTTACAAGTTTAGTAGGTGCCTACCTAACTACAAAATTTCAATTACAAATTAAAATGTTGTATGTAGCGATAACAAGCTTTTATTATAATTTCAATTCTGTAAAGTCACAAATGAATGTGGTTAATGAGATTTAAAATTTATTTTGATATTTTTTGGGCACTTAAATAAAACTTGCTTTAAAAGTTTTTTATAATTATTTTTTTATTGTAAGTTAATAGAATATTTTTTCAAGTCAACACTCAGTACTTACAATAATCGATGCCATATTAGCCTTAATATCTTATTAAAATTGCAGTGTCCACTTACAAATATCCTATAAACAATGAAGAGATTTAATACTTTAACTGGAGATCAACTTCTACGTTACATAAATTATTATCATTTAAGTACCACTGTGCGTGAAACCTTGCACCGTTAATTTTAGGTTTAATATAACTACTTAAAGTTGTAATGATGGAAAGTTTTGGATTGTATTTCTCACAAATAATTAGGATCTAGAAACAGTGATATATTTACTTTTCTTATAATTTAAGTTATTATTGATTGTTCACATCCTAAAGATTGTTTACTTGTCATTAACTAATTATGTTCTTATTGAAGATGTTTCTGGAAGGATCTTATAAATAAGAGTGATATAAAAAGCCCTCTTCCCGAATCTTTAGTCTGTTGTGCTCTAGCTGTGCTCTAGTTGTGCTAAAATTGTGATCCTGTTACTAGTCTTGGTATCAATTGTGTCTTGTACTGTATTCGTTCAGTCAAGCCTTACAAGTAGTTACTCTTGACTCGGTCTTGTATGTAACTCTACAATAAACGTGTGTTCCTATCATTCGTTGTTCGTTATTGACACCACCTCGCCACCGAACCCGAATATTACAACTGAGTACTAACAACACTCGATGTCATACTAGCCTTAATATCTCATTGAAATTGCAGTATCCACTTAGAAATATCCTATGAACAATGAAGAGATTTAATACTATCATGGTTAATACTTTAACTGCAGCTCAACTTCTACATTACACAAATTATTATTATTTAGGTACCTACCACTGTGCGTGAAACCTTGCACCATGCCGCACACAGGAAGTTAAATATAACTCCTTAAAGTTAATTTGTGTTGTTTTGTTACAGATACAACAATGGCGTCGAATTCAGAAGAAGATGACGAGTTTGAGGAGGATCTTATTATAAATATTGTACCAAACGAGGACGAAACTTTAGATTGGAACTACACCAGCCAAGGTAAGCTTTAATGTAATGAACGAATAAACAAATGTAAATTAAAATATATTTTGAATAAACAATTAATTGCATTGTTTCTATCCTTAGATAAATTTGCAAGCCATAAACACAACGTAACATTAGAAGATGATTCCGCCTATGATGAGCCTAGTCTAACAGAAGCCAAAAATTCAACAATTTCATTAGAGAATAAACCAAACAAATCGTATTTAATTAATACTTGTAAACCGTTGGGCATTAAAGTAGTTGACTGCAATAAATTTCCTGAATACTACAAGAAGTATAACTATAAGATCCAAAATCCATCTCAGGATCCAGCCATTGAGCCTGAAAAATTTGTTAAGAATACAATAAAACTTGAGATCGAAGAAAAGAAACAATTAGAAGCAATTAAGGACAAAGAAAAAGCTATACAAGTCAATTTGAAAAAAAATATTGGTCTTATTGGATTAAAAATTGAAGGCTTGCGAAAAATAAGTGACGTTTGCAGTAAAAGTAACGTTAGCAAGAAAATAAATCCTGAAAATGGATTTAAATGTCCTTCAAACAATTCTTCGATAAATACTTCGCTGTGTAATGGCCGTAATATAAATGAAACATTGCCTTCTAAGATAGTATCAGCTGAAGCAAAATCTCGTTTCTTAACAGACAACTCTAGTATTAAGCAAAATCTTCTAATTGGTAAAAAAAATAAAACTTTGGATAACAAAGACACTTTGGATATAAGAAACATTACAAAATATAATCAAAATATAAGCAACAATGGACAGACATCAACTTCAAGTAGAATCCAAAACAAAATGCCGCCAAAAGATGCAATCAGTAACAGTATCTTGAGCGAATTGAAAGAACCTGTTGAAGACAGTAAACCATCATTTGAAATCCAAGTGCAGTATGAAAAGCCAGAGAATCCTGGAGAGAAAATTACTTTACATCTTGTTAACACTGTCTTCATAACAAATAACAAAAACGATTCTGAAATCGATGCCGCTATGCCGGACCATGTATTTAATAGCAGTTCAGTAAGTTATGCAAACAATTACGACAAAGATATGAAAACTTTTAAAACGCAAATACATCCAACCGAGGGTCAAGAAATGAGAAAAGAAACAACTACAGGGTTCAGAAAGGTTTTAACGAAAAGTACACAAAATAGTCCACAGTCTCAAAGTATGACATCATATAATAATAACGCTGAAACAACTTTAGGACCTTCAAAACAGTATCTTTCTAATAATGCAATCAAAGAACACCGTGTTCTTCCACCTTCTAACCCCAATTATGATTATAGAGCCATGTATCCAGCTTACGATAATTCACGATTTCAACAACCGCTAAACCCTTTTAACAACCAACCAATCCACCCTGATCATGTTAAATGGCTTCATGGACAAGCCAATAAACAACATAATGTTAATGAAAAAAATGAAACTAAACCGGTAAAAAAATCAAAACCAAACTATAAAGAAACCCAAAAATTACCTCAGCATATGGGCCAATATCCACCAGTTTCCAGGCAGTTTAGTCAACCAACTGACCACTTAATACATAGGCATACACTTTACCCAGGATCTTTACCTCCATCAGGTGAACATTGGAAATTTCATCCGTATCCTGTGGCACCGCCTAATTATCCTTTGTATGGGCCTAATCATCCTTTGAATTATCATAATAATTATGGCACCGAACAAAAAATGATACCTCAACCTATATTTGGACTGCCATACAATGATCCCAGGTATAACCCACAATTGGCTAATTATAACGCTGATAGTCAATCAAGGTCATTTACAAATAAACAATATGGTCCACCCTATAATAATTCAATGGCTGGACTGCCATCAACTAATTCTAATCTTTTACCTAGTAAAAATCCTAGTTATAACAATCAAAGACCGATGCTGCCTTCACCTGATACTCCATTAAGCGTTCAACTATCCATACCTGCCAATGTGCCCGACAAACCACCTCCTTATTATTTTCCTCATCAGTATGTTCCACAAAATAATATTCAAGTAAAAAGCCCACCTCCAACATCACCTATGTCTGACCAATCATCTATAAATCATGTGGCCAGTTATTCCGGTACAAATAACAATTGTTTACCAAGTCTAATACCGCCTTGTCTTAATTCCAAGCCATCGCCTGATCGCGTGTCTGAGTTTTCTAATACACATGGAAGAGGACCAAGTCACACATCACCTCAGCCATCACTAAAAAATCCAATTCCATCACCAATACATAAGCAGAACAGTATTTGTGAACCCATGTGTGACTCACGTCATCAGCTTAGCGGTTCCCAACAACTTCCAAAGTCTGAACTTGAATTTCATTTGACACAAGGTCAACCAAACCGTTCTCAAAAACCATCCCAACTTGAACTTAATTTGAGAAACTCATCACAAGTTCAACAGAATTCTTCCAAACCATCTCTGATAATTCCTGATAAAAACATATCAACCCCAACCCCTCCACACAATGTTATGGATAAAAATAGTTCTTTACATAAAAAAGTGCCTATAACTAGCGAACAGTACGCAAAAGACTTTTACAACACCAAACCTCTATCAAACACTCTTGTTAACGATTCTAATCTGACTTCGTCACCTGCAATAGTTGATGACACAATAGGATTTGACTCGCATGGAGTCATAAAAAAAATAAAAATTTCCGTTCCAACTAAATATAACTATCTACCAAAAGTCAACAACCATTTTCCAAATACTGTGTTAAAAGACAAATCAAAAAGTCCAGATCTGTGTATATCAGAATTCAAAGAAAAATCCCCCTCTATTAAACTAGATTTTACAAGCCGTGAGAATCAAGATCCTTTTGAAGTTTTTGAAATCGAAAATGAAAATACTCAAATTCAGTCTTCTTCAAAAAAAGCTCAAGGTAAACATTCTTCAAATTACCAAATGACAGACAAATTTCAATATAAAACGCCTAGCATAGATGACACGAAAACCAATATAAAAGCTAATAAGAGACAATCTTCTAACTCAGAAGAAAAAATATCGACCAAGCAACCGAAAATGCCATATCTAAGTATGCCTATATTGACTCTAGATTAAAGTGCTGTTAATATATTTTTTAACTAAACCGAAGTAAAGTATGCTATAAAGTTCATAGTGTAACCGAATACCTCATAAACGCTTTTAAAGTAAGTTATAATTTAAGACATGTGAAAGTAAACGCCTGGTGAAAGTAAATATAATACCCAGTACTATAGTTTTATATCTCGTTTATCGTTGTATAGTTTTTGCAAAAACATGTTATTATCATTTGTTAAATACTATTGGTGTAAGTTAATGTGTAATCTGTGACACCTTTGTTTTTGCATTTACCTCTATTTTGCATGGTCTATTGTAAGTTAAATTTGTTATTTTATTTTACATGATTACCAAATTACCTTGAATGGGCATCAGTATAGATGATGAAAATTGAATGAAGAGAGAAAATAGATGACGGAGTAACTGTGATTGTAAATATAAGTACACAACGAATTTATTTTTAAGTTATGTTTTAACTAAATAATCTTACTGTTATGGTACAATTAATTTAAGATACCTTATTCTACTACTTACAATCAATATTATTCTCTAATTGTATTATCAAAATAACTATGCAATAAGATAATAACAAATGACAATGTTCCTTTGATTTTAAGTAAATTTTTATATAATAAACATTTTAATTGAAACTCGGTTGTTTTACTTATTTACATTTATTTAAAAGAACCTAATAGAAGAATACCTGTTTTTCAAAATTTACGGGGTGTAAAAGAACTGCTTCCGAAAACAAAAGCTGGGCATTGCTGGAGGGGTACTGGTTACGTTTTGAACAAAAATAATAGTTTTTATGATTAACAGAAAAAACAAAATTTTTACAAAATTGCATTTATACTAACAGATTTTGCGATTATTTCAAATTAAATTGGGTTTTAATTTAATTTGCAATCTAAATAATCGCACCTGAACCAACAGTTGATGTGTGAGCGACGATTTCAAGCGCCGAATGACTTTTCAATACTTAATAACTCTTTCAAATTGGGTTTTCTGGGTATACTGTTAGTAAATTTAGTTACTATTAAGGCTCCAGAATACCTACATGGTTTCAGGCTTCGGAAGTGGTCTTTTTACACCCATGAGTGTAAAAAGTGAGTGAGTCAGGTTTGCCTTTTGTATATAACTAGGTCTAGATATTAAGTCTCATGTAATCTGTAGGTACATATTTGTTAAAAAAATACTGATCTAAGAACACAGTAACTTTTGTTTTGTGCATTTCCCCATGTTATCGGTTGACACTTGAAAGTTGAACGATGGGATTTTCCATCACAGAATTTAATCATAAGCTTTCAGAGATTTGTTTAATATTTTACTAATTATAATTAAAATACATATATTGGATTTACAATAATCTTATTTAAATATGGCGTCATTTGTTTTTTTTTTATAAGAAAACCTAGCAAACGAGCAAGCGGGTCACGTGATGGTAAGTGATCACCGCCGCTCATATACACCCACAATTACATATGCATTGAGGGTGCGTTGCTGGCCTTTGAGAAAATTGGGCACCGGATACCGCACTCACCGAACGAAACGCAGGAACATCGTCCAGAACCTACAGCTAGACTCTACCACTCTATATATATTTTTTTAATTTTCATAATAATGTAAGTCGTACTTAGGTCATGTTTGGTGGAATCGAGTGAAGTACCGAAAACAGTTTTATAGAAAGTACAAATAAGAGTAGGTAAGCATGAAAATAATTTGTGTAATGACGTTTAGGCGCGATTGGTCCAAATCGCGACTGGTCTAAATGGTGAAAAAATAACAAATTCGCCATTATTATATATTCGCGGTTTGCTGCAAAAAACATTATTATAGATGTCGAACGGGCTAATAGGTCACTCCTTATAAGATCATGCTAAAAAAACCCTTCAGGTTTCCTACTATTGATCTTTACGCAGAAGCACAAGTCCTATCTATCCGCCAGCTTTTCATTTTAAAAATTTGTCTTAAAACCCATAAAAGTGTTATTCGTTCATCAAATTA
This sequence comes from Emmelina monodactyla, assembly GCA_916618145.1. Lineage (NCBI taxonomy): Eukaryota > Metazoa > Arthropoda > Insecta > Lepidoptera > Pterophoridae > Emmelina > Emmelina monodactyla. The sequence continues at coordinate 2,384,574 of OU745314.1, read as the reverse complement.
CAAAACTTTACTAAAGAAAAGGGTTTTCCGAATACCCACACCAACGGTCAGTTCTCACTTCGCAGCAAGATTTGGAGACTCCATCAGGGCTCGCATTTATAATTCGGTGGTTAATCTGTGTGATATCAAAGAATGTTTACTATCAGAAGCTAAGCCAGTTCTAGTGAAATGGCTACTGTCAAATAACTACATTTCAACAGAACTACTACTCAATTGATGCCCCTTTCTTCAAAGTGTACAATATTTTTAATATCCCATCGTTAAGTATTTTTTTTACTAATTTTGTTCTTTTTTGTTTAATTTGTAGCAGTGTTAATGTAATCCTTGCACTTTTAATTCTATGCATAATCTGGTACCCCAAGTTTCAGGCTTAGCCTTGTTTGGGGTCCCCTGCCTGATTCGAAAATGTAAATCGGATGCACACTGTATTTATTTTTAAATTTATTATAATTGTAATTGTAATTTATGTGCAATAAATAAACTATTATTATTATTTCTTTTTTGTTCTTTTTTTTTCCCTGTCTTCACTTATGTAAAGAAAGGTGACAACGAGTTGGTCAAGCGGGCCGTAGCCAAGCGAGACTACTCGTGAACGATCAAGTCATGGTGATCGAAGAAGAGATTACGGAGGTGGAACTGAGAAACTTCCTAGTGAGACGGCATGTGTTGAGTATAACGGCTTTTTGTAGCTGGTAGGTTGTTGTTTTGATTATTATTATTATTAGGCCAATTAGCAAATTGGTCCAGTTCGTAAATAGTCCAATAAAAAAGGTTATGGAAAATTAAACAAAATCATGTCATATATTAGATGCATTTTAATTTTAGTACATAGGTATTAATATGTACTTAAGTAACTTGGGTTTATGCGAATTGAACCAATGGCGAATTGGACCAATCGCGCCTGAACGGTTTAATGGTTGTCTGAAACAGAACCAAACTACCTTTGATTATTTTATACCTATGTCCTAGAACTATTCACAGTATACTTACATAAATAACGTCAAAATAAGAATAAATCCTTGCTACAATTGAACCTAAGTCTCGCAAGTTAGAATGTAACATGTGTGCGCCCCTTTTGTATGTAAGTAGGCAAAGCTGCACACAACCCCTCGCGAATACTAAGCGAGTTGGCGGTTTAAAAGTCTAGTGGCATTAATATTCGCCCCTCGACAGAACGATGCAGGCATTACAAATGACTGTCGGAAGCTAAGCCAGAGGAACACATAAATTTTTCTGCAATCCCACATGAAAACATATCTTTCGTAACGTTACTCTGTAAATTAAGTTCTTTGTAAAGAACGAACGTCGTTTGCTTTCGTCGTCGGTGTAATTTGTTCGTGTGATTTTTTTAACGCCTGCGGGTTTTCAAGAGCAATGTTGCGTTTGCTCGACATTGCTAGGTTTGTATTGTGAAGGAGTTCAGATTTGAGAAATCTTTTTAGAGTGAATATTTTCTTTTTGTACATAGTCGTAAACAATTTGCTGAATAGCAAATTTGAAATGAAAGATTTGGGTAAGCCAAAGACTATTCTCGGAATGGAAGTAGAATTAAAAGAAAAAGAGATTATAGTCAAACAAACAAAGAAAATAAATGACATGCTTAAGAAGTTTAATATGGAAGAATGCAAAGCTGTCTCGACACCGATAGAGCCAGGTATTGCGTTACATCGAGAGCCTAATAAGGAAGAAGGTAAAGACTTGCCTTATAAAAATTTGATTGGGATGTTAATGTTTTTGGCTGTGGCTACAAGGCCTGACATTGCTTTTGCCGTGAGTTATCTTTCACAATTTAATGATTGTTATAATGAGACACATTTCAAAAGTGCCAAACGTGTTTTAAGATACCTGAAAGGCACAAAAGATATTGGATTAAGATTTAGGAAGACGGAAGAAAATCTGTACGGTTTGGCCGATGCCGACTGGGGTGCAAACAAAGTAGACCGCAAATCATTTTCTGGTTATTGTTTTAAATATGCAGGTGCCACAATAAGTTGGGCATGTAGAAAACAGAAAAGTATAGCACTATCAACAGCCGAAGCCGAATACATAGCTCTGACCGAAGCTGCCAAAGAAGCTATTCATTTGAGAGCCCTTTTCAATGACTTGGGTATTAATCAAAAGAGTGTTTTAATACTAAATGATAATCAAGCGGCCTTGAAGCTATGTCAAAATCCGATTGTTACTTCCAAGTCGAAACATATAGATCTCAAACTACACTTCATAAGAGACTGTATCCAAGATAGCTTGATATATGTAAGGTACATGCCAACTGAAGATATGGAGGCGGACTTGTTAACAAAAGCGTTACCGAGTCCAAGGATGATGAAGCTGAAGAATGCCATGGGACTCCACTAGTTATGTGAGGAGGAGTGATAGAGATAAAAAAAAAATACACATAGCAATGTCGTCGGTGAGGGTTACCATGGAGCTTCTAGTTGTTATGTCAATTTGGAAATAAAACTTTCTATTCGCATCGTGTGTAAAATTCTATTTTATTTCTTATTCGGATAAATACAAAGATTTCAACGTTAGATTCCATTTTCCTATTGCTGTCCAAATATATCGATCCAACAATAGCAATGAATTAAGTGATATAATAATACTCTAACATCGTAGATGCAACTTATTATCTACAAATTACCTATTTAATTAGAAAAGGTATGATCTACTAATGCAATAAATTTGTTTAATTAGACAGTAATTAACTTAACTTAAATAAAAACTGATAATATTTAATCATTTATATGATCTTAATTCTAATCATAACTTTACGTACTTGTAGTTATCCAACTTTTATACTTGGGTACAATTCAGTACAATTGCTTCTATAAAAACAATTTCTACTTTTTTGTTGGTTACAAGTAACTGTTTAATTACTTATAATCGTAGCTACCACTAAAGGTTAAGGAGACCTTCACTGTAAAACTATTTAATTTACCCAAATCAATTGCTCACTCAGACTACATCGTGCCCAGAACTTCAAAAACTAACAAGAATTAGCGACAATTACAAACTAAACTTATATCGCTATCTAATTCTAAAGCAATTTGACCTAACTTACATTCTATATAAACTCTCTAACCAAGGGTAATTAAAACAGTTTTTGTCGCGTTGTTTCCAGCAGCACAATGAAAATTTTCAAGCAAAAGTACTCCTTGCGACTTCTTGTTCGATTTATTTACTATCTTGGCTTAGGAGACTATTGGTTTGAGACTGAATCTCGTAATTACAGCAAAATATACAAAATATACTCAAGAACGGCTGCAAGCTTTGTTTTTATAATTTACCTGGACCAATGGCTCTCACTGTTCCGAGAACTGTCTGATCAAGAAAAGAACGATGTTTTGGTTTTTAATGTTGGTCAAACCGTTATAATAACCAAGACTCTAGTATTATTGTCAATTAGAAGCAAGTCGAAGGTCGTGTTAAAGAGGCTCTTGGAAGACAATAAGAATATTCCAGAGGAATATCAGAAAGCTTCAGTGATCAAGTCCGTCAAATACTGCATGTTATTCTTTGGTGCAGTTTACTCCACAGTTTTCTCGTATACTGTCATCGCTATTAAAGACAAGTATGTTCATGGTGAGATATCAATTTCGTATATTTAAATAATTGACACAGAAAAAAATATAAAACAATCTATCATTTAAATATAATTTTGGTTTAGGTGAAGAACTTAATATAGAAGTGGTGCTATATCCCTCGCCCTCTTCTCCTGGGTTATTAGCTGTTATCCTGAGACCATTGGTGGCTTTTCATTGGTGGTGGTTGGTTACCATCATGTATGCCACGGACGCTTTCATCACTTTTGCGTTGGTCTTCACTGGATACCGATTCAAATGCCTGAAGCTGTACTTCAAAGAGTTGGGGATAGAAGTAGAAAAGAAAATGAAAGATGGAGAGAATATGGAGGAAATTGGAGAAGAGTACTGTCAGGATGTTGTCACCGGTATAAAGATGCATGAAGACGCGCTTTGGTAAGTTGACAGTTTGCCATAGCTGAATGCTAACAGTTTATCTCCACTTGTAATGTATCGTCTTTTTTAGGTGCGCTCGTAATATCCAAAATTCTTTGGGGAAGATTTACAGCATTCAGATCCTGGCCACAATTATATTGATTTCTATTAATCTAATAAGAATAGTCGTAAGTACACTGCAACCCTTTTTCTATTATCTTTTCTTTTATCATTCTCAATTTTATTTTTCTTCTTTCTTCAATTCAGTCAATTCAGAGGCCATTAATCAATTCTTTGCCGGACATCACTTACATTTGTGGATTATTGTTTATGTGTGGGACCTTCATGACGTCTGCTGGAGATATTACAATTGAGGCAAGGGTTTTATGCTTATTTTTATATTCCCAAAAAATCAATATTTAAACTCAAATGCCATCAGCATCAGGGTGCTTGACTCTAGGAAGGCAATTTCAACATCAAAGGCAACATCTTTAGTGGCTCTACAAACCACGTCATAGCCACTTTGGTGTTTTGACAATGGAAAAACACTTGTTCTTCTTTCGTGTAATGAATATGCACTTATACTGCCATAGTAACTAACCTAAACTAGCACAATATACAAGGTTACAGGTTAAGTCGTCCTAGTTCCTTTAAGACGTAATAGTTTTCATTCTTCCTGTCCTGACTGCATAGTTCTTGTATTTTCCTTGTCTCTAGGCGTCAGAGCTGTCACAGAGCATGTGCTACAGCGGCGTGTTGTCCCTGTGCGGGCGCAGCGGGCGTCGCGCGCGCACGCTGGTCGCGGTGGCGATGATGCGCGCCGTGCAGCCGGTGCACATGACGGCTTTCGGGGTCGTGCATCTTACTCATCGCAACTTCATCTCGGTATGGACGTTTCTGGAAAGACTGGTTTGAGATTCTACTGGTAGTTCTTTTTTGTGTTATTGGTTGTATATCTAAGACAAGGCAAGTCTTTTCAGGGTATCTACTAATTTTCTGTTAGTTTAGACCAAATAATCAAAAAGCGTTATTTAGCGATAGAAATAGTACTTACATGCTAACAACGGTGCATATCTACCAGACAAAGCAGTTGGATATCAATACCAAGTAAAGGCCGAGAAATAAACCCTTGTTTACCATATACCTAGTTTTGGAAAATCATAAAAACGAAATTATGCTACTTCATACTCCATGTTTTGCCTGCACACTTTCTGCTTGAAAATAAATACAAATATAATCTTGATTTATAAGAAGATACATATAAAAAGAACTACATACCTATTCATTGCAGGTAATCCGGGCATCCTACTCGTTCTACGCGGTGATGCATTGAACTTCTTCTTTTGCCTATATTTTAGGTCGTATCTTAAAAATGTCTTTATTAAGTACTTCACCATAAGTTTGTTTGAAATAAAGATACACGTTACTTATATATTAAGATATTCGAGAAGAAAATAATAATGTTGAGATTAAGGCATGTGGCAAAGAGCCTCATAAATACCTATAAATTCACGTAGGTACTTGCTTTTTTCTAAATACGCAGAATTCTTGGGTATTCCTAGATTATTTCGCCACAGGAGTGGGGCTAAAGTGTGCAATCATTCCATGTAAATTGACCCCGGCTTGTTTGCTCCGGCCTTTCTTCTGAGGTGAAGTGTTTGTGGATCTTTCGGAGGTAGATACGGTTCGAGGAAATTAAAGGTAACCTAAATATATAGAGAGAATACAATTAATACTGGAGAAGGTTTCTGAGAAGCAATAAAGGTATGGATGGATCAGATGTGAGTTTACTATCAAATCTTGTACATAATATCTCATAATATTTGGATCTTATTAGTTTTTATCTCTTATAAGATATATGATTTAACTATAGTACCTACCTTCCCAGATGTAAGTTTTTTTTTTTAGTAAATCTAAGCACACGTAGAGTAAAACGGGAATGCAGCCACGAATAAAATAAAATATATTGTAAGTATTATTTTTTTCATGAGAACACAGATAAAATAATTCAAGATTCTAATTGAGATTATTAAGTAAGAAAAATATTCTTAACAAAATGGCAGAGATGATTCTAGTTAAAATACGTGTAAAGAAAAAAAATTGAATTTTCTTTAATTTGAATTTTCCCGCTCATCAAACGTCATCGAACGCATAGTGACATGACAATGACATTTGTGAGCGATGAAAAAATATAACCTATAAGCATCTCGTGACTGTTAATAAAAATTGATTAATTCATAATATTAATTGTACGGTTAAAGTGTTGTAATTGAGATTTAAGGAAGGCATCGTTAATAATAACATTAAATGTCGTTTCTCTTTTACAGGTAAGTTATGTGAGTTTTTGTAAAGTGCTAAGTAAATAGGTTAGGTATCTTTTGATTTCATGTAATTTAAAATAATAAATAAATCTCTTTTACAGAGAAACTCAATTGTGTTTGACTGTGTCGTCCTAATCAAGAAATTATCTTATATACGTACATTTCTAGATTTTTAAACTTTTAATCCAGTTCTCATTTTTTGATTTAAGTTACTAGCAACTCGATGTAAAATTGCTGAGAGATTTTCCCGCCGGCTTTTTTCCATCGGTCTACGATAGATAGGTGAAAGCAGAAATCCGAAACATTGTTAACGTTCAAAGAGAATTTTAAAATTTGAATTTCGACTGAGAAAGACAATACTTCACGAAACTGAAAAACGTAAAACTTCTACAAGTTTCAAGAAGGTGGAAAGGAAAAGTAATAAGATTCATCTCAATGTTTCTTTTGTATCAAAACAGAAAAGAAATGTAATATCTATTTTAAAATCTAACAACATCAAAGATGAGTTATTGATTTCTGGCGTAGGTAAGTTAATGATTAATTTGAAGTCTGCACTATAGTTAAAAACGGTTTCCATTTCACGCTTAAATATGGGTAGACCACCTTTTCATCTTCATTTTCCTTAATGTAAATATTCTGTTATTGTTATTTCTGAATCGGAACACAAGCGGAATAATTCAGACATTTTGTTTTCAGTAGCTATTGTTTAACCGTCTTAAAGTTAAATTATTTACGTCATATATCACGGAGAAAGGTATCTAGGTGCCCTTTAATAATAAGAGTCGAATTCTGAAACGAATACAAAGGGTGGGTCAGAATTTATAATTAATATAAGGTTGTCATGTTTTCTGTACGAAGGTAATACAGGATGTTCCTGATCGCTTCCGCACGGATTGATTATAGAATTATCTCATACACTGTGAATTAATAAATAGTTTATTGGCTTGAATGTACCTACGCTAACTTGAAGAAGGTACCGAAGGCACCAGTTATAATTTATGACATCAAGTTACGCCAACAAGTAGGTAAACAAAACCTTACTGAGCATGACTTACAAAGCTCGGACAATCTAGAAATTTTTAGCAGGCAAGGGCCGCATGGTGAAAAAATCGACCAAAGGCCATTTGTGATAATAATATTACAAAAAAAACAAATGTTTTAAATTTAATAAACATGTGAAATTTTATTTTATGTACCTATATATTTTTTGAATACATTCGCGGGCCGCAAAGAAGACGACGCGTGTTGCCGACCGCTGGTATAGAGCAACTAGTAGCCTCACATGTTAGGACAAATATAATTTTAAAGTATTACATTTTCAGCTCTCAAGGAAGTAATCACGCTTTAAAAGATATTAAAAACCTTTTCTTTGTCTTGTGCTTTATACATATAAAAATATACCTCTTATACCTTCCACACACCCTGAACACCGTCTATCATCACCCTTCATTTTGCAAAACGCCGGCAGCAAATATAAGTGTTTGTTTTATTAATGAACTCAGGCCAAGATTTTCTCAATTTATTCGTGAAGTATTCCGAATAAAGGAGGTCAAACGATGAGTGATTTTGCTTTGTTTGTGGACGTAATTAGTATTCAGACAGGTTTTATGAGGCCTAATAATAATAAATTTAACAATTATTGAGCGGATCTTACATTATTTAACATTAAAATGCTTTTAACAAGATGCTTATTTGTATTAATGTCTTCGAAGATGATTTATTTTTGTGACTTTTGTCTGTACTAGGATTAAGCATTATTCTTCAAAAAAAAACCTCTTGTGAGACAAACTCGGTATATCAAATATTTATTTTATCATCAATACTCAAATCAAAAGAATTGGTACCGAAAATTAAAACGCTTGTAATGATGAATGAAGTCGGTATTTTGCTACAGTTCTCATAGTAAATGAGTATAAGAGAGAATATACCAAATTCTTGTTAAATATTATTTCTACAAGTCAAGCTTCAAAGTTTAAATCAGAGTGCTTAAAAAAAAAAGAGAAGCACTATTTTTTATTAACTATCTTTTTTGAAATCTTATTAGTTAAATAGGTAAACGTTCAATATTATAATGAGCTATCCTAGTCTTACCAGGAGGTAGAAGTTTTTGTGTTCCCATGAATCTCCTACTTTATTACTTTTATAATCGATCATTTATTGCAAAAAAGCTATTAATATTCAAAACTTGTTATAAACTTCTATCCATTCTCCATTTTTTTATGATTAGTCTCTGCGGCTATTAAATTCGAGTTCGGTTTGCCAGTTCTATCGTAAAAATCGTTATAACTGTTTATTTTTGTTTCATTTGTTTGTCGAATGTTTTTTGTTTATATTCATCGACGTAAAGTTTTGTTTGCTATTAATTTATTATTTTATTATTTCATTGTACGCGCATAGTAAATAAGGCGTAAAATTCATGGATCGGAAAGCTCTAGATTGAAGACGTGGTAAGCAAAGGGTTTTATTAACAAGAATCCGTGCAGCCTCTTATTAAGGTCATTTGAAAACTGTTGGCCACAGTAATAAGCTAAGCTATAGATTTCGATTGCGAATTTGAATTTTCCAGGATTTGCATTGCTGCAGTAGACTTATGTCAGTACCAAATCAAAAGACACAAAAATGCATAATTTCTTTATTGGACATTGGCGTCACTTTCTAAGATGATTTGAAAGCTTACACAGTAGAACGCTGCTGCCCATATCCTAGACGGTGTCTATTTAGTCGCCTCTCTACATTATAACTTTTATGGTATGAATTTAGAATCACAGTTACTCTTTAACACTCTACAAAGCTAGCTTATGGTGTAAAGAGAAAATTTAGTGCGCATTATCATTCAATCTGTATATGTAAATATTTTTGTATTCATAAACATATCATTTGATTTTATAAATGTCTGACGAAACGATTGAAAACGAATAAAGTTTAATTTAATGCAAAACCATATTTAACAGTAATATCAATAAAGTTCGATAGATATTCTCAATATTTACCCTTAACCTAAACCAAACAATTGTCTTTCCTCGTTCACACTCTACACAAAAACAGTCAGTGATTGGGTGAATATTTCATTTGATGACGTCATAAATTATTTATCGAGTCTTGTTGGAAGTTATGAAAAGTTGGCGTTTGATGTCGATGTCTGATTGACGTGATTGACTGAAGCGGGACGCTGATTGGTCGATTATTTGATGTCGTTGTTTACTTTACAGACATTACGGAGCAAATTGGTCGAGAAATTTGCTCGGTTTTTTCAGCCAGTCAGTGTCCGAAATTTAGTTGTCCTTTACATAACTTTTATTTTTATCTTTTCATTTAAATTGCAGTGTTTTATGTGGGTAAAAATAAGTGTTTTTAATCATATGTTTTCAACTTCAACGACATCGAAAATTTAATTTTGCCTATCAGGCCTTCTTTAAATATACATTATCTTTTCAGAGACAAAAAAACCAGTTTGTATCCATTTCATCCTCTCATATGTAAGGGAAGTGTCGCTATAAACGTCTAGAACAATCTCTATTCACTTCACATTACAACGGAGCCACATAAAAGTAAATCGCCTAAATACAAAGTAAAAATGTCAAGCAAAGGCCGCTGCAAATTCTCTTTAAAATACCCAACAAAAATAAAGTGCAAGAAAAATAGCCGCATAAAGAGTTCTGTACGTATTCTTATACGAGATTCTCATACGCTTAATATAGACTCTATGGCATGGTGTTAAAGTAGATATTCAAGTAAATAGTGAAAACGATTTAGCATGGAAAAAAGTAAGAGATTGTTCCCTCCACTTATGCATTTAGCTTTTGTATTGAGTGCGTACGTAATGCACTGTTGTTTTAATGATAATGCTTTTTATACAAAAAGTTCTTGTAAAACAGGAACCACTGTTACTTTAAATTACTAACTTTCATTTATGAAACGGGAACATTAAATCTTAAAAATATAGCCTTCTTTTAGCAGTCAACGAGTTAATACCATGGGCAGATCCTACTAATATTATAAGCGTGAAAGTTTGTGAGTATGGATGTATGGATGTTTGTTACTCTTTCACGTAAAAATTACTGGACGGATTTTAATGAAACTTTACAGTAATATAGGTTATACATCAGAATAACATAAAGGGAACTTTTTACCCAGGGAAAACTTCTCATTCCCACGGGAAACCGACTTCCACGCGAACGGAGTATTTTTTGTATCGTTAATAACTCAATAAACGTCCCTACTTAAATGTTACTTAACTTCATAATCTTAACTAAGAAAACGGCATCAAGATAAAGAGAAGATTGTTTAAGTATTTTAGAACCTACTTGCATATTATTATGTCTCAGCGATTACGATATTGCGTTGCTGCAATCGCAGAGCTGTTGTTTTCTAATCGAAGTGAAAAGCGAATGTCGCGGAGACCTTTTCTTACAGCAGCAGCCATTTTGAAAACCGTTTGACGTTTTACTCCCTAGGCACTTTTAGCGGGTTATTGTATTTCATTATTGATACAGGTCCAGTGATGAAAGAAAATATCCAATGTAAGATTTCAACATTATTTTTATTGTTTTCATATTTAAGAATCACTTGTGAAGTAAATAAAATTATTATGCAGATTTAGCAGTAGCTGATGAAGTAGCTGATGAAGTAGCTGGAACAAAAAAATGAAGTGAAGGAATTAATGTTATTTTAGTTTTTTTTATGGCAAACTAAAGGTTCATAACTTAGCAATAAAAATGAGTCCTAACAAATCCCACATTTCATCGGACGATACAGATGAAATGAAATATAAGTCTGCTTATGTAAATAAGTACAAATTAGAAATGGTAATAATACAAACTGATAAAAGAAGTAGGCATTCTAGATCGGTATTCTATCGAGAAATATATTTAACATCGTTTTTAGGGTCATAAACCGACTTATTACACACACGCATTATACTGTTACACACTAGTGCGTAATATAACGAACCCTACAAAGTTAAGGTACTGCTTTACTGCAAATTACATGCTGGTAAACAGAGCATTTTTTATTTGATCGGGTAATATAGTTTTTTTTTAATTATATGTAGTTAGTTTTAGAGGTTTTGTGCCACTGAAAATCCATTTACATATTGGGTATAAATAAAAGTGACCATAAAAGAAAAAAACAATAATTGTTATCAAATTATTAATAATACACAGTAATTTGTTACAAAATAATTGTATTTAATCTCAAAAAAATATATTTTGAAGTAGGCTGGCGTTTACATTTGCTGCATGCAAAAAAAGTCGCGCGCCGTTTCCCTAATTCTTTAGTTTTTTTTTACATTGCATTTGTTGCTGTGTTGAAAAACGAGTTTTGCAAAATATGTTAGTTTTTCCTCGCAAATGTGTTGAAAAAGTGCGTATGAAACTCGTGAGCAACTAGCTCATTAGATACTCGGCTGATTTACAACCCTCAGCCTCGTTTATAATGAAAAATTTGGATCATAATATACTATTACGAGCGACCCGCCCACGCTTCGCAATGGTGTAATTTTGCCGACTTGCTCGCTAACCCTTCCGTTTTTGATAACTTTTCTAAACGTTCTTTATTTACAAATTTAAATGAATAAATACCCTCAAATATGGAGAAAACCGCATTTAAATCCGTTACGTACTTAACGAGGAGTTAGCGGCCAAACATACAAACAGACAGAATTAGCGACTTAGATTTATACTATGTAATAACACGAGAGTAAAATGCAAATGAAAAATTAAGCCTACTATCTCATTATTTGGTAAATGTCATAAGGAGAAATTGTTTTTTACCAGAAGAACTTGTAGTTGCGTCATCATCACCTCTTTTATATCTTTTGTGTTCAATACCAGAGTTTATATAACCCCTTTTATTATTATCAGGCAACAGCGCCCCTGATGCAACTAGAATAAAATTAACAATTTTAAAAAATATTGTTTATTTTATAATGGTATTTTCGGGATTTTTACCGTGTTGTTTTTATATGAGTAAGAGTATAAGTAAATAAATATGAGTAAAATCACAAAAAATACTTTAGTGTGTAAATCTATATTACTATAATTATATGGATAAATAAATAAATAAAAATATAACTACACAGAAAGTAAAGTGCTTCAAAGGTTCAATTGATCTACCGTAAAGAAGAATCAATCGGTTGAAAGAACAATTTTCAACGTTTTTGCAATATCATATTTTATATGGCACAGGACTTAAACAGATAAAAATATTTGAAAAACATTTACAAGACTAGTGGAAGTAATAATAAATCTTGGAGTACTTAAAAAAGTTTAAAAATATAGAGAATTATAAAGTAGAGTTTACTTACAAAATAGTGCAGCGCACAAAAGAATTAAAACGGATAATACTCTCATGTTGTTACTGTAAAATTATTTTATTACTGAATAGTAGATGTTTTTTCTTACTCTATTTATAGTAAGTATCTACTACATCCTACTATATTATAATATTATAAACGTGAAAGTTTGTGAGTATGGATGTATGTATGGATGTTTGTACTCTTTCACGTAAAAACTACTGGATGGATTTTGATGAAACTTTACAGTAATATAGGTTATACATCAGAATAACACATAGGGTACTTTTTACCGCGGGAAAACTTCTAATTCCCACGGGAAACCGACTTCCATTTGAACGGAGTTGCGGGCGGCCACTAGTATTAAAATATTCTGTTATAAATTTTATGTTAATTAAGAACCTATGAAACAATGATATAAAACCTTGTTTGACAAAATGCCTAACAATTTCTAGTCAACTGATCAAATATATTAGTATTGACATTTGAACAACAATTGCTTATTACGTTACCGGCCTGCATAATTATGCAAAATAACCGCCCATTTCAAGTAATAAGTATTTTTATTTAAATTGCTGTTTTAACTAAGAACTTACAATATAATAATCAATAGAATAATCAGCGGCAGATAAATCAACCTGTAAGAAGTTAAAGTGAAGAATTAATTAGGTTTAAAGAGTCAACTTTACTAGGTCCTAAAAAAGCACAAGACATGCGTTATAGTGACCTTACCATAACGTTAATTTTATCTAATTGTAAATTCAATAGTATTTTTGTAAATATAAAACAAAGGACAATGGGAAAATTGGGACCACCCTCCAATAGCAATAAGATATATGTCGTTGAATAGGTCTCTTCAATAGGAACAATTATTTCTATGACAGCTGCCCGTTTTGAGTTTTGAGACAACATAAAAATCTAAAGAATACTACTTATTAAGTTTAGTTATGTTAAATATATGTATACCTATGTGCTTTTTATCTTACTTGGTCCCAGGTTTCATACATTTTTGCCCATTCTTATTTTCATTATTATATCGGATGCAAGGGTCCACACAAATATCTCTCCCAACTTTTCCTAATACTTAATAAACAAGTACAAAAACCTACGAAAAGCTATTCTTTCTGTAACACCGAAAAGTATAGACTTGTAACTAGGTATTTATAAAATACAGCATATTAATTAAAAATAATAAATTTAAATAGTATATTCATCTTAATATACCTACATATACCTCTATCATATTTGATCAGTTGATTTTATACTTCAGTTATGTTTCTAATTAAAAGTTATATTTATCTTGTAATAGTTGTATTAGTTGTATATTATTTTGTTTTACGTTTCTTTTGTTTTCACAAAAATTTTCAATAATTAACTTAATTTAATGTACACCAACATGAAGGTACTAGCAGCGTTGTTTATTCTGTATTCTGCATTTTATTGTAAGTTTTTCACAAATTACCACAGAATATTCAAGCACTAAGATGAAATATGCTGTAATAACTGTCATTTTGGGTAACTTTGAATTCCGGTTTAACTTTAAACAACCACGGTTCAAAGTTATCCATAACGACTGTAGTATCGTTTGTGTAAAATATTCTTAGGTACCTACTTAGGCTCCGGGGTAAAAGAACAGAAAAATATTAATACCAATAGCAAACTGTATAATATATAGTTACCTCTGTGGTGCAGCGGTCTATATACCGGACTGCTAAGCGGATGGTTATGGGTTCGATCCCCGGGTCGGGCCAATTTCGTAAAAGTGGTTTTTCGATATTGGCTCGTGTCTGGGTGTATCTAGGTTCTCCCCTAGTCCATTGTGTGGTACCTATAGTACAAGCTTTGCTTAGTTTAGGGCCACACAGTTGGTGTGTCAGTCTGGAGATTTATTATTATTATCATTTTTTCATTTATTTTATCTTCACCTTTTAAGGGGATAATTTCGTAAAAGCGGACTTTTGGTCAGGCTTTTTCGGAACTCATTCTAAAGTGAAAAATTTTCTCACAATGCGGCATGTATTTAATATTGTAGCTTTTTGTAGTGTCATGTAATACTTGGGGTGCATTTCTAGTATTTTGAGGCTATTGTGTAATGTTTTCGGAATGACGCCCGTGGAGGAGATGATAATTGGAATTGTCAAAACCGAATCAACTCTCCATTGTTTCTTTATTTCTGTTGCTAAATCTGTGTATTTACTTAACTTTTCTGTATGGGTTGACTGCAAATTGTGGGTATAGCGTGGGTATTGTGCGGTATAGCAATATCTATGAGAAAAACTTTTTTATTTTTTTTATCATGTAAAGTAATGTCAGGGCGGTTGCAAGAAATGGTTTTGTCGGTGATAATGGTCCTATCCCAATAGAGTTTATAATCTGGCGAATCTAAAACAATTTGTGGTTTATATTTATAGTATGCAGTTTTTTGGTTTATAAATTTAAATTTGTATGCTAGATGTTGGTGTATAATTGATCCGACTTGATCGTGACGATGCTTATAATCAGTCTGTGCTAAAGATCTACAGGCACTAGTTATATGCTGAATTGTTTCACTGCTATTGTGGCATCGACGACAAAGATCGGACTGGATCCTAAAATCTTTGATTACATGTTTACAGTAGTTTTTAGTATCGATAACCTGGTCCTGAATGGCGATAAGGAAACCTTCAGTTTCGGGGAAAAGTTCTCCATTCTTCAACCACGCGTTAGAAGCAACTTTATCTACGTTAGGGTTTGTGAGGTCAGCCCGGTGCCGACCATGAAGAACTTTTTGGCTCCAGAGGTCTATCCTATTTTGAAAAGTTATTTGGTTATTTAGAATATTATTTTTATTTAAGTTTAAAGGTGTAAGGTGATTTTACTATTGCCTTATGTAATTCAGTAGTATTTGAACGATGTAGAAAATATGATCGGAGTTTTTCTACTTGTTTATTGTGAAGGTTCATTATGTGGATAAGGCCTCTACCACCTTCGTGTCTGGGCAAGGTCATCCGTTGCGTACAAGCTCGTGGGTGATGCTTTCTATATTTTGTCATAAAGACATTTATAGTTCGTTGAAGTTTTTTTAGATCGGACTTTGACCAATATATCACACCAAACGAATAAGTTAGAATAGGTATGGCAAATGTGTTTATAGCTTTAACGGTGTTACGAGCGTTTAACTGAGAATTAAGGATTTTGTGTAGTCTAGTTTGAAATTTATTTATAAGTGTAGTTTTGATGACAGAGTTATGTATTTGTTGTGATTGTTGATATCCCAAGTATTTATAGCCTTCGGTTGGGTCTACTGGATCGATTTGTTGGTTATCACTTAAGGTGTAAGTATTTTGCTCGATTTTTCCTCGGTGAACCGATTGTATCCTACACTTGTCAATTCCGAACTCCATTTTAATGCTGTTAGAAAACGATTCAGTAGTTTCAGTCAAATAGTTTAACTCGCTTAAAGTGCTTCCAAACAGTTGTATATCGTCCATGTACATGAGATGGCTCAAAGTGTAGTGTTCTTTATCATGTGAAAGTTTGAAACCTTTTTGACTTTTATTTAAGAGATATGAAAGTGGGTTAAGAGCGAGGCAAAACCAAAGGGGACTCAGAGCATCACCCTGAAATATGCCTCGCTTTATGTTAATATAATCTGTTTCTATTGTGTCATTATCGTAGTGTAATTTTAATTTGGTTTTCCAGGATTGCATAGCTAATTTTAGAAAGTTTACAATTGTTGGATTAACTTTATAGATATTAAGAATCAGTATAAGCCAGGAGTGAGGAACTGAGTCAAACGCCTTTTTGTAGTCCACGTACATAGTATAGATGTTTCGTTTGTTTTTAAATGCCTGTTTGGACACTACGGCATCCACGGTAAGTTGCTCTTTACAGCCATAAGTTGCTTTACGACAGCCTTTCTGTTCCTCGGCTAAAAAATTATATGTATTTGAGTGCTTGTAGATAAGTTCTGCCAGACAAGATGTTATTATTTTATAAATGGTCTGCAAACAAGTTATTGGACGGTATTTTGATGGATCGGATGTAGTTGACATTTCTTTAGGTAACATATAGGTGATTCCTTCCGTGACATATGGAGGTAGTGTTGACGGATCTTTGATGAAATTGTTGATATGTTTTAGCAGAGAAGAATGAATGCTGGTGTACTTTTTGTACCAGTAATTATGCAGATTATCTGATCCAGTTGCCTTCCAGTTATGAGTCTTCGCTATTACTGATTGAAGCAGATCAAGACTTATTTCTTCGAATTCCATTACTGGGACATTAGAAAGAGAGCCTTCGTATTCATTTAACCATGGTGTTCTATCATGTTCAACTGCATTTTCCCAGATACCACCCCAAAATTGCGTTAAGCTATCTGTTGAAGGTAAATTTCTATTGATTTGACAATTTTGTTTTTCTTGAGTGAGTTGTCTGTAAAAAGCTTTTTCATTTGTGTAGAAAAGTTTATTTTGCATTTTTCTGAGAGTTGTTTGTTTGTATCGACGTAACCGGCTGGCTAATGCATTGAGTTTTTGTTTCAATGTGTCAAGAAATTGTGAGAGGTCTGAGTTATCATTTTCGTGTTTAGAATGTATTAAATATTTACGTTTAATTGTCTCTACATGTTGGGTTAATCTGTAACTATGATTTCCTTTAATGTACTGTGTGAACCTACCAATGTGAACTCTTAGCTCTGCGATACGCTTTTGTAATCTTTTTTGCCAAGCAGGAATTCGATCATAGATTGCTCTCGAATTTGGCATTGTTTTTATCTTAACACCTATTTCTGTAGTCGCTGTATATGCAGCGCAATAAAGGATTAGTTGAGTACTATCAAAGTCATCTTCTTGCCGAATTTTTTTAGGGATGAGATTTATGTCAATAAAATTTACGATTTTCGCTAGTTTATTATTATGTTTCTCCGTTTCTCATTTATTGCGACGGTAACAGTCGCTGCCCCCCAAGTCAAGTGGCAAGTGATATTTGCGACAGCAAGTGAATAGAATAAAAATGTATGAAACTGTCAAATTGCAAGCTTGACAAAAATGATGAATGGGCTGTTTAGGTTTTTCGTAACATGGCTTCTTTTTTGCAAGTCCTTAGAATGTTTGTTTAGTGAAGCTCGTAGAAAGGTCTCTGAATATCAATAGTTCATTGTTATATGTCAAAATAGCGCCTTTTTTTCGGTAGAACTGTCACCAATACAGTTTACCAAGAAATTACATATAGGATCTGATTTCAATATTCAGTGTAACATAAAATTATACACATGGTCTGGTTTCAGATGTATCTGCTAAACCGTTGCCGGATCCAGCTGAGGATAATGCATTCGGATTCCCTCAATATGATTTTTTGAGCCTTTCAAGAGATGACAATGAAATGCCGACAATTGATCCAGTTAATAGACGTTTTCCAAGTGGAGGGAGTGAGATTATATGACATCAATTTCAATTTAATATTGTTGTAATATGGTGTTAAAGTAGATATTCAAGTGAATAGTGAAAACGATTTAGCATGGAAAAAGGAGGAGATTGTTCCCTCCACTTATGCATTTAGCTTTTGTATTGAGTGCGTACGTAAAGCACTGTTATTTTAATGATAATGCTTTTTATACAAAAAGCTCTTGTATAACAGGAACCACTGTAACTTTAAATAACTTACTTTCGTTTATGAAACGGGAACATTAATTCTTAAAAATATATCCTTCTTTTAGCTGTCAACGAGTTAATATAATACCATGGGCAGATACATTTTAAATCAAAAAAAAAATTGTATCGTCAATAACTCAATAAACGTCCCTACTTAAATGTTACTTAACTTCATAATCTTAATTAAGAGAACGGCATCAAGATAAAGAGAAGATTGTTTAAGTATTTTAGAACCTACTTGCATATTATTATGTCTCAGCGATTACGATATTGCGTTGCTGCAATCGCAGAGCTGTTGTTTTCTAATCGAAGTGAAAAGCGTATGTCGCGGAGACCTTTTCTTACAGCAGCAGCCATTTTGAAAACCGTTTGACGTTTTACTCCCTAGGCACTTTTAGCGGGTTATTGTATTTCATTATTGATACAGGTCCAGTGATGAAAGAAAATATCCAATGTAAGATTCCAACATTATTTTTATTGTTTTCATATTGAAGAATCACTTGTGAAGTAAATAAAATTATTATTCAGATTTAGCAGTAGCTGATGAAGTAGCTGATGAAGTAGCTGGAACAAAAAAATGAAGTGAAGGAATTAATGTTATTTTAGTTTTTTTTATGGCAAACTAAAGGTTCATAACTTAGCAATAAAAATGAGTCCTAACAAATCCCACATTTCATCGGACGATACAGATGAAATGAAATATAAGTCTGCTTATGTAAATAAGTACAAATTAGAAATGGTAATAATACAAACTGATAAAAGAAGTAGGCATTCTAGATCGGTATTCTATCGAGAAATATATTTAACATCGTTTTTAGGGTCATAAACCGACTTATTACACACACGCATTATACTGTTACACACTAGTGCGTAATATAACGAACCCTACAAAGTTAAGGTACTGCTTTACTGCAAATTACATGCTGGTAAACAGAGCATTTTTTATTTGATCGGGTACCTAATATAGTTTTTTTTTAATAATATGTAGTTAGTTTTAGAGGTTTTGTGCCACTGAAAATCCATTTACATATTGGGTATAAATAAAAGTGACCATAATAGAAAAAAACAATAATTGTTATCAAATTATTAATAATAAACAGTAATTTGTTACAAAATAATTGTATTTAATCTCAAAAAAATATATTTTGAAGTAGGCTGGCGTTTACATTTGCTGCATGCAAAAAAAGTCGCGCGCCGTTTCTCTAATTCTTTAGTTTTTTTTACATTGCATTTGTTGCTGTGTTGAAAAACGAGTTTTGCAAAATATGTTAGTTTTTCCTCGCAAGTGTGTTGAAAAAGTGCGTATGAAACTCGTGAACAACTAGCTCATTAGACACTCGGCTAATTTACAACCCTCAGCCTCGTTTATAATGAAAAATTTGGATCATAATATACTATTACGAGCGACCCGCCCACGCTTCGCAATGGTGTAATTTTGCCGACTTGCTCGCTAACCCTTCCGTTTTTGATAACTTTTCTAAACGTTCTTTATTTACAAATTTAAATGAATAAATACCCTCAAATATGGAGAAAACCGCATTTAAATCCGTTACGTACTTAACGAGGAGTTAGCGGCCAAACATACAAACAGACAGAATTAGCGACTTAGAATTATACTATGTAATAACACGAGAGTAAAATGCAAATGAAAAATTAAGCCTACTATCTCATTATTTGGTAAATGTTATAAGGAGAAATTGTTTTTTACCAGAAGAACTTGTAGTTGCGTCATCATCACCTCTTTTATATCTTTTGTGTTCAATACCAGAGTTTATATAACCCCTTTTATTATTATCAGGCAACAGCGCCCCTGATGCAACTAGAATAAAATTAACAATTTTAAAAAATATTGTTTATTTTATAATGGTATTTTCGGGATTCTTACCGTGTTGTTTTTATATGAGTAAGAGTATAAGTAAATAAATATGAGTAAAATCACAAAAAATACTTTACTGTGTAAATCTATATTACTATAATTATATGGATAAATAAATAAATAAAAATATAACTACACAGAAAGTAAAGTGCTTCAAAGGTTCAATTGATCTACCGTTAAGAAGAATCAATCGGTTGAAAGAACAATTTTCAACGTTTTTGCAATATCATATTTTATATGGCACAGGACTTAAACAGATAAAAATATTTGAAAAACATTTACAAGACTAGTGGAAGTAATAATAAATCTTGGAGAACTTAAAAAAGTTTAAAAATATAGAGAATTATAAAGTAGAGTTTACTTACAAAATAGTGCAGCGCACAAAAGAATTAAAACGGATAATACTCTCATGTTGTTACTGTAAAATTATTTTATTACTGAATAGTAGATGTTTTTTCTTACTCTATTTATAGTAAGTATCTACTACATCCTACTATATTATAATATTATAAACGTGAAAGTTTGTGAGTATGGATGAATGTATGGATGTATGGATGTTTGTACTCTTTCACGTAAAAACTACTGGATGGATTTTGATGAAACTTTACAGTAATATAGGTTATACATCAGAATAACATATAGGGTACTTTTTCCGCGGTAAAACTTCTCATTCCCACGGGAAACCGACTTCCACGCGAACGGAGTCGCGGGCGGCCACTAGTATTAAAATATTCGGTTATAAATTTTATGTTAATTAAGAACCTATGAAACAATGATATAAAACCTTGTTTGACAAAATGCGTAACAATTTCTAGTCAACTGATCAAATATATTAGTATTGACATTTGAACAACAATTGCTTATTACGTTACCTGCCTGCATAGTTATGTAAAATAACCGCTTATTTCAATTAATAAGAATTTTTATTTAAATAGCTGTTTTAACTAAGAACCTACAATATAATAATCAATACAATAATATGCGACAGATAAATCAACCTGTAAGAAGTTAAAGTGAAGAATTAGTTAGGTTTAAAGAGTCAACTTTACTAGGACCTAAAAAAAGCACAAGACATGCGTTATAGACCTTACCATAACGTTAATTTTATCTAATTGTAAATTCGTTAATATTTTTGTAAATATACAACCCATTTTCATTATTATATCAGATGCAAGGGTCCATATAAATACCTCTCCCTACTTTTGATGATACTTTATAACCAAGTACAAAAATCTACGAAAAGCTCTTTCTGTAGTACCGAAAAGTATTGACTTGTAACTATGTATTTATAAAATACAGCATATTCATTAAAAATAATAAATTTAAATGGAATATTCATCTTAATTTACATATACCTAACATATTTGATCAGATGATTTTATGTTTATGTCTACAGTTTTGTTTCTAATTAAAAAATAATATTTATCTTGTAATAGTTGTATAATATTTTGTTTTATGTTTCTTTTGTTTTCACAAAAATTTTCAATAATTAATTTAATTTAATGTACTAAAGTACACCAACATGAAGGTACTGGCAGCGTTGTTGATTCCGTATTCTGCATTTTATTGTAAGTTTTTCACAAATTACTACAGAATATTCGAACACTAAAATGAAAGATGCTTTACCTAATAACTGTCATTTTGGGTAACTTTGAATTCCGGTTTAACTTTAAACTTAAATGGTATATTAATTATAATTATAAATATTAATAGTCATTTAAATAATCATAAACATTTTAATAGGAAGATTTAAATAGTCCAGTATTCATATTTCCGTAAGAAAAACAATATAGTAGTCCATATTTACAGACTTTACCTAAAATATTACATGTTTTAACCAGCCTTTTAACTACACATAATAGCGTCTAGGTGTTATAGATACATCATAGCCAATGTAAAGGTGCTTTCACACGGCCACAATGCACTTTCAGACAGTGTGGCGGCGCCTTAATGGACATATAAATTATAGCCCAAAGGAAATGGGTCTACCAGGAAAATGCCGTAAGTTAAATATATGTATGACAAACCGTCATACGGGGCCGTTATGGCAACATTTATCCCTTAAAGTGGACAGCTATGCTATATTAGAAAAGGTTTAAAATTATAATCATATTTTGAAGAAATATGTAGCCACCTTTGGATTGTATTTTTTACCTACATCTAATACAAAGAAATTTGTCGTAATAATAAGAGATATCAAGGGAATTGACAACCTCCTCTTTTTTGAAGACAAACCCTTATACTACCTTCCCTTCCCTTCCCTTTAATATTATGGTAGAACTAATTTTACTGAATTTTGGAACCTACATAATTTGACACCATGGAATGAAAAAAGCGACTTTTTACCGCAGGAATAAGTCTCATTTCCGTGGAAAAAATAACTTTTATCTACTCCACACCACGCGGACTAACTGCCGAAACCAATATTCTGCTATAGTTAAAACCTTGGTAATTGGAAACTGCTTTGTTTTTTGTGACGTGTCATTTCCATATAAACAGCTATCTACCATAGTTTATTGCGACGCAAAAACATGGATGATAGGTACCATAGTTACACAAATAACAAGGCGTCCAAGGTTAGTAGAATATTGGTTTCGGCCGTAAGTCGCGGGTACCAATTACAGTTGTACAAACTTTCGTAGGCATCAATAAATTTATATTAAAATTGGAATTTTACAAACGACTGTTGAAATAAAACATGATAGTTAAACATACCGCCATTGATTTTTTTGATATTTTACTTAGACAATTCCTATTACATTTTTCAAAAGAATAGCCTTAATCATTTCGTTATGAAAAATGGTGAAAGTTGATAATTTACGGGCGTGCCGGGTTGGCGCTGTTTCAGCGTTATTTTAATTTAATTAAAATTTCAGTCTCGTACTTCAAGGTCTAAGTAATTACAATTTTATTAATTAGAAATGAATGATGGACGTCCTGCTAATCACTTAAACTGGATATCTAATTTGACAGGACCAAGACTTTGATTCGTAGCAAATTTCATTTCCACAATCATTAACTTTGTTATTCATAAGTGTATCAAAACTTCATAAATTGGGTCAATCCTATCTGACGGTTTTCGTAACTGACAGAGATAAAGCATATTTTTATCTAATGCGGAATGAAAAGTTGGTTTGTAATATTAACGTGAAAGTTTGTGATTATGTATGGATGTAAAAGTAAAAAAAGTAAAGTATTCATTATCGCACAAAACTAAAAAAAATACAATTTACAAGGAAACAAACACATAAGCAAGAGGTGGCCTTATTGCTTCAAGCAATTTCTTCCAGGCAGACCTGGCAAAAGAGACAAAATACAAAAGAAATGGATAGGTGCAATAATAATCACAAACAGTACAAAGGATGTATGAATGGATGTATGGATGGATGTATGGATGAATGTATGGATGTTTGTTACTCTTTCACGTAAAAACTAAAGAACGGATTTGGATGAAATATTACAGTAATATAGGTTATATATCAGATTAACATTTAGGGTACTTTTTACCGCAGGAAAACTTCGCATTCCCACCGGAAACCGACTTCTACGCGAACGGAGTCGCGGGCGGCCACTAGTGTTGTTATAAATTGGAGACAACTTAACAGCAATATTGCGCTTTAGTATTAGACAGAGACAATCTAAAATTTGCGTCTTTATGACACGGCGCGGACAAGTTTAGAAAAGTCCTCACCGAGCGAATTTCTTTTTTTGCATGATGTGGACAAAATTTTGTGGGACTAATTAATATACCTGTCTATTTTTAATACTAAGCATGGGAAAGTGACGGCGATAACTTTAATTTGGTTTAGAGAGTGTTTTCAGAATCGGGGCCATTGCAGCCCTGAATCTACAGCTATTAAATTAACTGTTTATAGTGTCGCAGATTTTCCTCAAGCAATTTTTCATGGCGTTAGTGGCTATGAGGAAGTATATCAACGGACTACAATCACAACATTACAATAAGCTTTATTTGGACTTAGCATTCAAATTTTTAAGTGGATTCAGATTTCTATTATAGATAAAAAACGCTTAAGAATTACACATAAGCGTATTACGGATATCATGGACATATTGATTATTGAAAAAATTGTGGTATAACGGGTGTAAAAAGACCACTTCCGAAGCCGAAAACCATGTATTCTGTAGCCTCAATAGTAACAAAATTGACTAACAGTATACCTAGAAAACCTATTTTAAAAAAGTTATTAAGGATTGAAAAGTCATATTCGGCGCTTGAAATCATCGCTTACACATCAACTGTTGATTAAGGTGCGTTTATTTTCATTGCAAATAAAATTAAAACCCTATTTAATTTGAAATCATCGCAAAATCTGATCGCAATTTTGTACAATTATGTAAAAAAAATTTTTTTATGTTAATCATATTTTTTTTAATGTTTTTTTTTTTATTTAACTTTATTAGCTTTTAAACAATAAACTGATTATTGACGTAACCAGTACCCCTCCAGCAATGCCCAGTTTTTGTTATCGGAAGCAGTTCTTTTACACCCCGTATAATCATTCACTGTTATTGTTTATAACCCAAAGCGAATATACTCTTAACAATTGTAAGAATCGAGTTTTAATAGTTAAATAGAGGACTGTTCTAGACCAACTAGCAACTAGCAACTATCGCACAAAATAGATGTTCGTTGAAGACGCTGAAGAAGTTCTTTGATCAGCAGTGGAACACAAAAGTGAAACATAAAAGACATTTTAAGCCAAATAGGATAATCTTTAAGTGAGTCTTTGCCGATATATGTATTGTTTGGTCCGATAAAAATATATTTAAGGTATGCTCGTATAACACGTTAACATAGTCTGCGGGGCTATTGCGTAAGCCTATTTTTCAACAATTCTGGATAAAGTTAAATTTGATTAAATATATTTTTTTTTATTATTAATACGTAGATAATCAATGTCGCCATCTATTAAGCCCAAAACCGTGATGATTTTCATTAATTTTAACCCTTTCCAGAATTGTTTAAAATATGACATTGTATTACCATTGGCTTACGCAATAGCCCCGCAGGTCTGTCTCTTTAGAAGCATATCGAATAGTACATGTATTTTTCCCGAGCACGATATTAATTAGCTTCAATTTGGAACTGCTGTTTGCAGGTGGTCCATCTAATTAGAGCGTGCGAAGACCTATTCTAATCTATGCTTCTTCTTTTGTGTGATGAATATGCGATTTGCAGCAAATATTCTTCTATTAACAGAGTTTTTTGGGAGCCTCCATATCACCTAATACACCAACTATTTCCCCCAACCGTGTACTTTGGGATCACTGACCCCAAGATCACATAAATTACATGAACATTCGCTAATCGTGTTCAGAATTAGCCCTCTGCCCTTGACCTGCCCTTAGTATGAATAATCTACCCGCTCGTTTCATTAACATGAAGTAATCAAAGGATGTTCCTCTTAGCAATGCGAGACGCGTGCGAGCTTCACTACGCGGGACGTTGCTTGAATGGAAACATCTTAACTAAGATATTATAATGTACTAGGATATTAAAAGACACAAGTGGCCGCCCGCGACTCTGTTCGCGTGGAAGTCGGTTTCCCGTGGGAATGAGATGTTTTCCCGCGGTAAAAAGTATCCTATGTGTTATTCTGATGTACAACCTATATTACTGTAAAGTTTCATCAAAATCCGTCCAGTAGTTTTTACGTGAAAGAGTAACAAACATCCATACATCCATCCATACAACCATACTCACAAACTTTCACGTTTATAATATTAGTAGGATGTTATTAAGAGTAGATGTAGTTGTTGACTCTATTTTTTGTTTCTTGGTAGTTTTAAATAATAATTATCTTATTGTTTATTGACGGATGGACCTTCTAAGATTGACGAATTTGGAATCGAACTTTGAAGACTTGTTAAGGAAATGAGCCACTGCTTATTTGATGAAAATTGATACATAGTAATGAAAACAGCATTATAATGAAAAGCACATAAACGTACAAACAAGACACATACAGTGACTTAACTTTAAAGGTACCAAATTATAAAGATTTTATGGTTTTACTTTTCATCGTAAACATTTAAACAGGATCTGCTTGACTAGCATAATATAGAAGAATTAACACATGGATTTTGTTAATAATAATTCTAAGTTAAACCTTTAGTTAGACGAAGAGGTAGGTTGTATTATTGTGTGCTACAGTGGCTAAAAACCGAGTAACCATATCTAAGATTCCGGGTTCGATCCTTCAGCTATGTACTAATTTGTTCTGTTTTAAAATATGGCCTAATGACACTTCTAAAGAATACATCTAAACATCTTTCAAAAATTTCAAAAATTTCAAACATAGCCACAGTCGTGACTGCTTATCACGGATATGTTGCATCTCTGCTTCGGTACGGCATACTCTTCTGGGGAAATTCGACTGACACACAGAACGGCGGTGTTTTAGCGGAACACATTTTTAGAGCACAAAAGCGATGCATTAGAGCCATTTGTAAATTAAAACAAACAGATAGTTGTAAAAATGTATTTGAAAATTTGAAAATAATGACACTGCCATGTATTTATATTTTTGAAGCCGTATTATTCGTTAGAAATAATTTACATTTATTTGTTAATTTTAGAAGTGAACGTAATCGAAAAAAATTATGTTGTCCATATAATAAGACTGCGTATCTAAATAAGAGTGTTTTCTGTATGTTGCCAATAATTTATAATCATCTGCCAAAAATATTTTAGAGATTTGTTGTAAGACATATTTAAGTATGAAGTAAAACAGTTTCTTTTGAGTAAAGTGTATTATAGCATAACAGAATATTTAAATGATGTAATATAATATTCAAATATTTATACTTTCCCATATATCTAATCTGTTAAACACTTCACCACACTTTTGTCACTTTGATAATTTGACTATAGTTTCACTAATGTAATATTGTAAGGTGGCGGGATCTATTTTGTCAATGACTAGTGTTACTTTATTATTATAAAATATTGTACGTCCGAAAGGGCAAACTGTATATAAGTACTTACCCATTATAAAAAACCTCAATGTACACAGTTTTTACAATAAACATTTTTATTTTATTAAGGAAATTTTATCATTGTAAGCAATAATCTATAAAGTACATCTAAATCTCGCTGCCTAAGTCGAAATTCTGGCTCAGCTAGTGAAACTGATTTTCAATTGCCATTTTTAACGTTTCACACTTTTTTAAGACACCTACTACATTTTATGGCAGCAACATTTCTGTTCAATCTCATATTCAAATCTGCCACCCCAGTGCCTTAATTTCCCAAATAAGGTCGAAGCGTAATAAACAAAATTAAATATTTAAATACTTGTTACAAAAAGACGCTGTTTTTGTGCCTAAAAAATGAGTTTCCAACTTTTGTAATTTTGTATCGCTAAGGAAGTCGTTGTACGGTGTACAACAGTTATTCTATCACTGTTTGTTGAGGACCAACCACAATAATCTACTAACCTTTGACGCCTTGTTATTTGTGTTGCTATAGTAACCATTATTCATTAAAGAGCTGCAGGGTGATTCTATAACTCAAATTGCCATCGACTGCTATGAGAATAAACGTCAAAATGTACATTTTTCCATACAAATAATGGAATTTTGACATTTTTTGATAGTAGTTGGTGTCACTCAAAAGATACAGAATCACCCCGCTGTTGATATGAAAATGGCAGAATCTCGTCATAAAACCAAAAAAAACAGTTTAGGTACGATACCAAAGTAGGAATGTTGGGATTGGCCTTACGGGTGGCCTTACTTTCATTTACATGGGTGGGGTGTTGTCGTGGGTACGTAGGCAGTTTTTCTTCGTGAAGGCGGGCCGAAGCAACTTGTTGATATTAAGTTGGCAACATTGATAAAATAATTATGCAGATGATGCTCCCGTGCCCTGAGTTATAGGATGTACGCGGCCGCAGGATTGCTAAAGTTTGTTTGAGATTTTTTAATGATGGATTAGAATTGCCTTCTGGCGTGTAGGGACTAATTGTAAAATTTGGCTGCTCATAAAATTCTGATGTATCGTAGTTTTACACCTATAATACTCATTCCATAAGCTTTAATGACAAATAAAGGTTTTTCCCTGGCATTAATAAGGTTTATTTTATATCATAATATTTCTAAATGAATACTTAACTTTAGAGAGTTGGAAAGCACATCACAATATCGAAAAAAGAGACGAAGTAATAGTTGAGCAACATTATTAATAGTCTGCTTTTCGATTGGTTTTATGGTCCTGAAGGTATGTTAAAGTCGTTTTTAAAGGATAGTTTTGTTTATCCTGAATAAATAAGTTGATTTCTACTTCTGCTAATGACGTTCATTTATAATCTCTTTTGCTGTAAAGTGTTGCTCGTAAATTAACGTGGGTAAACAATAAAGCATCTGACGCTCCCTATTATTATTACATTATTTTCTACGTTGTCTGATATCTGAAACCCCGCTTTAATGTTTTTACATAATCATAGCCTAGCTCGTCTTTGTCACCCAGTAGAGTCTTCAACGCTGCAATGCAGTAGACAATTATGAGTAGGAAAATATGCTAGTAATGCATTTTCAAAATAACAGTTGAAAGTTCCTTAGTACAGTGCAGTAAGTTTATTGGGTACTAGTGGCGGCCCGCGAATCCGTTCGCGTAGAAGTCGGTTTCCCGTGGGAATGAGAAGTTTTCCCGCGGTAAAAAGTACCCTATGTGTTATTCTGCTGAACCTATATTACTGCAAAGTTTCATCCAAATCCATCCAGTAGTTTTTACGTGAAAGAGTAACAAACATCCATACATCCTCACATACTCACAAACTGTCACATTTATAAGTTAGTAGGATTTTGTCTGTGAATTAGGTTACTATTCAGGGTATATAATTTGAGCTGCGGAAATGGTCTATTTACACCCGTCTGTATACATATTTTACTTGCTTACGAGCCATTCCAAGCAGTTATCCTATTAAAACCAACTACATGCAAATCAGTCATGTTATCACAGCGTTTGAACCCATTAGCTTGGTTACCCATATTACTATGTTGTTTGGCGCCGGTCCAAGGTTTACTTCCCGGCGACGGCTATACATAAATTAGCGTTTCTGGAAATGCAAGCGTGTAGGAGCCGGGCCATCTTACTTGAGATACGGTATCAATAATGGTGTGATACCCTTTGAATAGAGTTATGGGTTGAATATCACGTGATATGACACGACTGGGGGAAACGATTCGATGTTACTTCACTGGTTATAGACCAGCCCTTTATTGTTATAGACGTGATGGAAAATGACAAAGATTGTTTTTATTGAGTTGAATTGAGCCTGAACTGGAGTATAAAGAAAATACTGTATAAAGACTATATACCCACTGATCTAGGCGATAATCAGTAGTAATTTATTTGAAAACGGTCTAAACGTAAAGTATTTAAAGGTAACTAAAAACATATTAAAATGACTCAGTTGTTGTTTTTATTGTACCTACACTTGAATTAAACCACAATCATTTTAAACACGAATATAAAATATCATTGACCGAAAAAAATAACTACCTACATCTTTTTATCAGCCAGATAATAATATAAGTTGGATTTTTATTTGACAAGCTAAAATTTATTTAAGAGTTACTGTAGTAATTGTTTTAAATTTAGTAATTTACGAAGAGTGACATTTGTTAATTTCCTCATTTACCAATTCCTGCTAACATTTTATAAAGAAATTAATAAGTCTCTAAGCAAGCTTGTATTATAGGTACCACACAATGGACTAGGGAAGAACTTAGTTACTGTAACAACCTTTATCTGTGTTATAGTGTCCTAATAAACTGTGGAAGACAGCTGTTGTTTTTTTTTTTTTTTTTTATTTATCCCGTATGGGGAAAGGCAAAGGCTACTGTGGCCATACAGCTCATGTCAGTATATTGTACAGCTGTTGTTGTAAATGACAGTTACATGTCATTAAAACAAAAAGGCTGTTTCCGAGGTATGAACTAAAGTAGAAATACTGAGACAGGCAATTGGTGATGTTAAACCAAGGAAAATAATACTCCTCTAACGAGGAGAAGAACGTTAACTCCATATAAAAAACTTTGACCTTACACGTACACACGTACAACACTACCGCCGCGACGGAATAGCAAGACATCTAAGGCTACTACGAAAAGCGCGGGTATTACAAATGTTTTTAGATTTAATACCTACTGTTACATTAAACTTGGGATGAAATAATGAATAAAACGGGTATTTACGTTTCAAAATAATAATTTATTCCAAAAACCATCATTTTACTGTGTTGAGATTTCTTGTTTTCGATTTACCTGATAGATAGGTAAACAATCATATCTTCTGATGGTGCATCGGCAGATGTAATATAATTTAACTTTGAAAATGTAGCTTGATTTTTGGGTGTTTGGGTATTACATAGCATTATGATTTTAACCGGTGTTTTCTGAAATTAAATCAGGACTTTATATAGATCATTGATGTTATGTGATCAATATTACGTTAATAAATGAATAAAGTAGTAGTAAATAAAGTAGTAACATTTTAAAATGATACCTTTTTACTATTCAGCTCAGATATATCCATAACTTTTCCTAGCTGTTAGTTCCAGGATAGGCGAGCATAACTTTCATTCTATGAATTTGAGAAAAAATTGCCAAACGGCACTTTTGGTTGAGATTTTTACAAGGCCAGGTTTTCGTATAATCTGTAAATAATTTGTACATTCATAACAGTATCATAAATAATACTTAGTAATAATAATAAAAACATTTAGTACCTGAACTGACAAGATTTCTTTATAAAAGCAACAGGAATAGCAAACTTCTGCGCTGCAACTGCAAAAGATTTGTTGTATGTTTGCCCAAGTATGTGCCCTGAAACAAAAATAATAGGAAACACATTTATTGCAATTGTATAATTAAACAATCCATTAAAAATCATTTGGTGCAAATTAGGTACCTCCAAGACAAAATACTTACTTAGTTATATTTTGATTTTCTAGTTCGGGAAAATCTGTGGTAGGTTACAGATATGTCTTTGGCTTCTGTTTTACTGCACTTTCTGTGGTGGTTGGACCCACATCTTTCTTTTTATCTTTACACAACCAAAAATCACCCAATTTAGAGCCGTCAGGCCGTAAGAGTGTTTAACTATATAGAAAAGGACTTTTCATTAGTAAATCCTTGCGAAGATGTTAGAGGCACTTTTCTAGTCAACGACACTGGTTGATACGTTTAAATGAAAAGACAACCACAAACTTGATCACAAAAATAAACACAAATGGCGGCCATACTTGTTTTAATCAAGTATCGACTTGACAGCATCAGTGTTCCTGAATATTACCGTAGAAATAGCATGAAAATACGTAGACGCCATTATTAATATCTGTTTAAAAGAAGCTTGCCTATAGGTATCTTAAAAGCCGCAGTTAATTACTGAACCACTTTTTGTCTTCAATCATCAAATGAACACTGTACCGAAATTCGGGTCTCAAAACATAAGAGGCTTTTAATAACGTAACAGATTACTAAGAGAGTTAATATTTATAGGGAGAAAGAAGGGTGGTAGAGAAACGATATTTTTCTTATTTAAAAAAAAAAAGCTATATAAATAATAGAATAATAAAATATTAAAAACTGTGTAAAAAGCTACAGAATCGGCAACACAAACAGCGACTCCTAATCAGTGTGACCATTTTTAATTTATAAATTTACTAGTTTTTACCGGTGCGGCTTCGGATGCTTTTAATTCGAAATAAAACTCCTTTCTCTGTACTATGTATGTATACATGTAAACCTTCATCTTGAAGCACTCTATCTATTAAAAAAACCGCATCAAAATCCGTTGCGTAGTTTTTAAGATTTAAGCATATATAGGGGCAGTGAAAGCGACTTTGTTTTCTACTATGTAGTGAGATTTTTTTCAACGGGTCTATAATAGCAACCCACACTTATAAAAATGATTATATGTGTGCAAGGTTAAAATTGCTTGTATGGAACATATAGGACCCTGTGTTAAACTATATTGCATTACTGCCTTTTAAAAAACTGGTTTAGAGCACATTGACAAATAAGTTTTAATGTCTCTATCGGACAAAGGTAAAACGAATTTTGAGTTTTATTACAGACTACCACTTTTATCGTATTCGTATCGTATTAAAAAGTATGATACTTCAAATCTATCTTCATACCAAATTTCATCAAAATCGGTTCAGTGGTTTACGCGTGAAAGCGTAACAGACAGAGAGAAAGAGTTTCTATCGCATTTATAATATTAGTAGGGAAGTAGGGATAGAAATGAGAACGAATGAGAATCTTACCGAAGCCATTGATCCAAATTGACGACTTGACATTTATAAATAAAATTATCCTGTCAAAAGCGAAAACTCGAACAGAATAACCAAGTCGGAACAATATTATTTTAATATACATTAAAAGTAATTGCTAGGGTGAAGGGTGAGGAAATATTTTCAGACCAAATATTTGTTCAGACGGAATTTATGAAATTGTGTGTAGGGGAAAGAATGCTGAAGCTCGTATGTTAGTGGAGTTAAACCTTGGAAATAGCGGCTTGATTAATTTTAAGATACGGATAAATATAGAAATTCTTATATATGTTTTGATATTTTTTTGTGTTTGTGTTGATACGAGTGACGTCTTGAACGCACTGTCAAACATATAAGTTTAGGAATGAACAAATAAAAAGTAATATGTAGACAAGAATATACATAAAACTTTTCGTATTGATTCTACTTTTTGTGATGTACTTAATAGTTATGAAATTTAAGTAGACAATATATACATATTGAGCGAGTTTAAAATATTTTGCGTGGATTTTTTGCATTTATATAACACAAAGACATCAAACCACCCCTATCAAACTACCCTTTATTCAGCTGGACATAAAACATCCCCGAAATATCTCGACACAAGGAAAAAATACATAACACACTGGCGTCAGACACTTCGGGTTACGATTTTACATCTTAACATAAAACACAAAACGACAGGGTTCAACATAAAAACGTTGTCCAAACATAACATAGATGTAGCGACGGTGATGCTGCAGAGGAGCATAACTGAGATGTCAGATAAAGTTACGCTATTCTGCGTGGCACTAACACTCAAACTCATAACTTAGGGCCGATTTTTCAATAGTCAGTTAAGCCTTCAGATAGGACTTATTCTATGGATAGCAAGATTGTGAATTTTTCAATTAGCGGATAAGCTCTAACAGAAGGTTAAACTCGATAACTGGCGGATAAACTTAGCTGCCTCTTTTTGCCTCAGTTAAGCAGTTATCTAACAGATTATTTGACGTTTCTGTCATCATGCGTATGTAAATATAGGATAATTTATTTGTGTTTTGCTTATTTTTTGTAAAACCATGGATGTTTTACTTTATTTGAAGACAATAATGTATAGTTATCAAAACGGGACAAAAATATATATCACAAGAGGTTTAATTTTGAATATCTGTGCAGTAAGCTATTGTTGACATCACAGATGTATACATTTCTAGATGGAGTAATACGTTTGATGTGTGCGTGTCACAAATAACACACTGCTAAAGATACGCTATATCAAAATGAGGATTTTTTGAGAATTATATTAAAATACTAAGTAGTTATTAAGACATACAGTAACATAAAGTATCTCTGAGTATATGAAATACCAAATCGATTTTTTAAAAAAGCATCAAAAATATTCTTAGCAATCAATATAATAAGATAGAAATACTTTCTCAAAGTTTACAGACACATGTTAAAATATATTGTATTTGTAACTTTTATTTGTATTTTTTTTCGGTGGGCTCCATCTAGTTTTCGGTATATCTATGTATTATCGTTGACGGCAAGTCTTGATGTCATACCTAAATTTTTTGTCAATTGGGACACCCGCTGTCAATGCGTTGAAAGTTTACAGTCCTTTTCTAACAACTGTAAAATATATAAGAATGTCTCTTTCTTGCACAAATATCATTAGGATAGCTAGCAGAGGGTTATCTGACCATTGAAAAATTGAAACTTTATTATTCGTCTCAGTTAAAGCTATCTAGCTGTTCGATATCTGGCGATTTAACTATCTATTGAAAAATCGGCCCTTAATGAAGGGAACGCATGCTTGTCTTGTCGACATAGCATAAGATCAATAAATGAAGTCCACATTGTTTTAAATGGATAAAAAGCGTTAAAGTTTAGCCAAAATTTACGTTTATCATCACAAAATGCATGCAACTATTTTGTTTTGGCAATTAAAATGGTTGACTCGTTTCTCTTCTCTATCAATATTTTAGTTGAGTTAAGATGCAAATCAAAAACATAGGACTTAAGTCATAAAGCCCAAATATTATATTCTTAGATATTTTCCAAAAGTTACATCCCATTGCACAACCACCGTCGATATGAACAACTTGTTGTAGATTGACTTTTTGTATAAAACCTAGTTCCTTTCACGCGGTTTTGCTCGCGTGTGAAAACAAGGAGTGAGTGTGCTACTTCAGAAGTTTACTTTTCATTGGAACATTTTATTAAAGTGCTAGTCGACTGAGCGTAGTACAGCTTACGGAGAATATAATCTTGAAATTTATCACATTATGCTTTAGGTGTTAAATTTAAAAGCAGCCAGAGTTTTTTTTCCGTTTTTTTAAACTTCTAGATTACCTTTATGATGACATTATTGGGTACTTATGCTCAGTTCAATATGTTTTCTCTGTTAGTTATGAAAGTCTCTTGTAACTAGTAGGGTTTTAAAGTTCCTATTGTCTTATAAATATTGTTTATGTATGCTAACAACAACAGCAAATACAATGGCAGGAGAATGGCACTTGAATTCTAAAATCTACGAATCACCCTAAACAACCCGCGGCGTTTATATCAAATCCATAAACAAACAGAAACGGAATCTCATTTCCATGTGGATGAAAGTATTCCAGCTTTGACATATTATTTCGACCATAAAAATTGGGGATTTGCAATGTTGGCAACACTGAAGTTTACTTTGAGAGTTATTGCAACGGCCGTGTGCGCCGGAGTATAGTAAAATTAGACTTCTGTGGGCTGTAAATAAATTTATGGTTACACTTTCCCTTTGAGCTTTATTTGGATTTTGTTGGTAAAATTCTTATTGTTATTGTGTAAGTAAAGGGTTAAATTCAAAACGGCGTAACTGGAAAGGTTTTTCGTAAAAACGCCACAGTCGAATGAAGTCGAATTATTGCGTAATTTTGAAACGAATGATTTAGTATGTTGTAAAGAACTCAATTTTTAGCAATAGCTTTTTAAAAAAAATGGTAAATCTACTTTGTTAATCAC
Source organism: Emmelina monodactyla (assembly GCA_916618145.1). Taxonomy (NCBI): domain Eukaryota; kingdom Metazoa; phylum Arthropoda; class Insecta; order Lepidoptera; family Pterophoridae; genus Emmelina; species Emmelina monodactyla. The sequence goes on along the minus strand of OU745314.1, from coordinate 2,349,209 downwards.
TTCACTTTTTGGGTTTATGGGCTGCAATCGATTTGTTGGTTTCATATAGACTCTGTCTATAACATAACCCATTCAGTGTTACATCACGTGATCGAACTAGATACTTACATTAACGGCAGAATTTCGGGAAATTATGCGATTGGGTCATTTGATTTTTAATACATTTATTGAAAGACTTGTGACCGTCATGTTGAAGTAATATATAAAAGATATACATATCATCAATAATATCGCGAAATTGAGTTTTAACATCGCTCGATTAAATGTAACTTATTCAGATCCACAACTTTCAAATTGAGTTTTTTTATGTACACGCGATTTCGAGAGCAATTGAATTCATTGTATGTAACAATTGCTAAAGTTTTTACTACAGATAGGTATGTCAAAAAGCTGAATGCCAGACATATTCTAGTTGGATCAAAATTGAAAAAATGTGTTACCTATACATAAACTAGAACGCTAGCTTGTGTCATAAACACATATTGATTTTATTAGCAATATAAACCTTGCTCAGGATTATTAAATTCAAAATGTTTGCTTACTATAAAACCAAGACTGGACGAACGACATATTCCTTATTTAAGTATTAATCAAATTTTCCAATTTATACTGAAATCATAAAGAGGCAATACTTGTGGGTTTTAATATATTTATGAAAACCGACGTGAAGTGGGGACGATGTTCCTGCGTTTCGTTCGGTGAGTGCGGTATCCGGTGCCCAATTTTCTCAAAGGCTCAGCAACACACCCCCAACACCCACAGTGTCATGGGCAGCGGTGATCACTTACCATCAAGTAACCCGCATGCTCGTTTGTATAGATATATAATATAAAAAAAAACAAAATGTGTAACCTTTGAAACTACTGAAACGATTTCAGAAACCTTTACTTTAACCAGCAGAAAACTAAGTAACCATAGAGTGGCACCATCTGATATAAGACATACATATTTTTAATTGATTTCCGCGCCAGCAAATGGCTACTGATATGATATTCTCTATCCAAACTCCAGAAACAAACGAGTTATTAGAACTAAGAGTACTTAGCTACAGAGTAAAGGTCGGTCTCAATTAGCTGATAAATAATACAGTTACTGTGAGATATCGTTCTTACGTGACGAGACTTGGATCGAGGGTGGTAGAGGGAGGATACGGAAAACATATTGATATGATAAAGAATAGAACATATAATGTTGGGTTGTTTTGCTAAATTGTTTACGAAAAAGTTGTAGCGTTTTTGTTGCTTTTTGTTGTTTTTAAGCTGTTAGTCTGTTTCTGTTAAGTTTTTATAAAACTATCTTGATTTGTTTCTTATTTTGACTATTGTGATCTGTCACAAAATTAACAACTACCTAACAGTTCTGATTAAATGACGAGAAATGTCGCATTTTAAAATAAGTTCAAAGAAGTAAATCTGAAATTAATTCAAAACCCAACGTCGCTATTCCAAATGAAAACTACAAACTAGCAACATTTCTCAAGCGCTAAAAATAAGTACTTTCATCTCAGTTTGCTCAGCACTCAGCGCAAATATGTTAGTCATATTACTCGGCCGGCTGAAACACAACTATGTTGTGGAACTTCTCAAGTTATGCTCCACCAAGAAACTGCTAAGTTCTGGACCCCTGCCAGCTTGGGAACTCTTCGTGACGCAGATTGCAACAACTTTGAGAACCGACGGCCAAATCTAAACGCTTAATGCGAATTGGACCCCTGACGGTTTCGAGCGCAAAGCTTTATGGATTTGTTTCTTTGCTTATTATAAACGCTTTTTTTAAATTCAGATGCGAAATGTGAAGGAATATCTTTAGTAAAATGTTTAGTAAAAAATCAATCAAGAAATCTCTTTAGAAAAAAAAAACATACCGGCCGATTTGAGAACCTCCTCCGTTTTTGGAAGTCGGTTAAAAAAATAAGAACACACAAGTGAAATAAACAACGATCGACCACACAAAAATTTGATAAGCGAATGACAGAAATCAAACAAACAAAAAAAAATAGAACAAAAGCTCTATAGGCAGCGAACCTTTGCCTTTCCGTAAAAAATATTTACGACGACCCAGCTGTCTTTTTTGGCGCGTAAATTGTGTCAAAGGCGCAGGTATCAATGTTGAGTCGTTTAACCCCCCAGGATGTGTTATGACGCATCTTGAACGCATAGAGTATTCATCGCGCGACCTACCGAGGGCTGACAACAGATTGGGTCTATTATACCCGCAATGTCATTCCACGGTTGCGAAATCCATCGTAAGCAAGATGAGGGTTAAAATATGTTTTTCGGAAAAGATTTTGCCGCGTTTTTGGACTTCTGGGACAGTAGCAAAATCGAATTGGATTTTATTAATGGAGGATTTTATGGACAAGAAACGCGTGTAAATAAGAAACTTAATTGCTTCAAACAGAAGAACGCAAGTTTTGGCACATTAATATAAAATTGTAAATAATTTTATTTCTGATGAATGAATATTTGATTTATTTAAAATCATTTCATTTCATTTCGGTTAAATAGCTTGACTTATTTTGTTTTTCAAAAAAGGAAAATTGTATTTACCTACTGATCCTTCGTTTGGAACATACTGCGATTCCCATAACTTTTTAAAAACATTCGAAATTCAAATACGGCTGTCATTTGGAATAGTTCTGAAAGTTCCAATGGATTAGTTCTGGATGTGATCCAGCAATGTCCGCTACTACTTGAGATATATTACTTGGTTAGCAGAATTCTAGAAGTTTCCATTCATTTAGATATAATGTTATAAATCGGAAATTTACTCTTGTTTATTTGCTTGTCTTTTAAAATAAAATATTGTAAAATTTTAAACAAGTATTTATTAAGTGATATGTATTTTTTTTAAGTAACTTTTAATGTACATGTGCACAGTAGAAGTTGACAAAACATTAGTCTAAATCTAAAAACCAAACAATTGTATATTTGTGCAAAAGCAAGTTCAGTGCATACATGTAAATTGTCTATAAATTTTAAGTTAATAAATAACAAAACATATTAAAATGTTAATAAACTTTTATCTGTTACTCTTTGAAACTTGTTATGTATTCCACTCAGGTAGGTATCTACGCTATTTCCAAATTTATAATTTATCCGTCTCGCCATTCTGGCGCCAAAGAAGTTTATTTCTTTTTTCTTAATTTTAAATTAAAGGTATAATAAATGAAAAAAATCGATGAAGTGGTTTAAGAGGAGTTAGTGGACAAAATGATGCAATGAGCGACTTGGATTTATTCTGTTTAATGATGATAATTATGGCGGTAGCTCCACTTATGATAAACATTACTCGAAGTTTGTAACATTTCAAGTCCAATTGAAAGAAAAACTTAGAAAAGTTTAAAGTCAAAGTTATGTTTCGTATGCAGAAAATCTATGCTTTTACGTAGCAATGACTAACGTTTGGGGGAATCGTGAAAGAGAAATGAAAGAGTTTAAACTGTTTTAAAGCTTTATATTTAAAGCATAAAAGTGAGTTTAATGTTATGTGTTCACATCACGAACACAAAAATATGACTGAGTCTGGAAGGAAGCTGTCAATATGCCATTGTTTCCTCTTCAGAATCTATTTGAATAATATAAAATACAGAAATATTATTATTGAACAACTACTCCATCATCCACATACATAAAATTCATCTAATCAAATTTACCTACTTCATCAAGATTTCAACAAAAGTTTCATAAATCAAATACCTATTTGAACATCAAGTCTTTGGGGCAAATAGTGAAACATTCAAATATTCCATACTTGTTATAACGGTTAATAAAAATCAACAATGATACAACAAACCAATAAATAATCTCTTCATTTCTCGTGAAAGAGAAATGAAAGAGTTTTAACTGTTTTAAAGCTTTATATTTAAAGCATAAAAGTAAGTTTAATGTTATGTGTTCACATCACGAACACAAAAATATGACTGAGTCTGGAAGGAAGCTGTCAATATGCCATTGTTTCCTCTTCAGAATCTATTTGAATAATATAAAATATGCTCTGTAGCCATGTGATGTATTATATAGAAAATGAAACTTTTAGATGCGTTCTAGTTTAAAAGCAAAAAGCAAATGACTACGTACGCTACATATTTTCATTTACTTGAGTATTCAGAGCATTTACTTTGTAAAATATAAAGTTGGAAGCAAGCTGTCTCTCACGTCACTCCACTGACGGAGACATTAGAAAAGTTCGCGCTCATTATTCAAAAACGGAACTCCTTAATGGAACGTTCAAAGTTTAATATACAAATTGAAAAAAAAACAGTGATTCAAACAATTACCTTCGAAGTTTTTACAACTTTAATTGATTCAGTAAATCTTTTTTTGTCTTATTTAAATAAAACTACCCCAAAGTTGAATTCGAGTACTTTGCGGTTTCTTAATAGATCCCGATTAGAAATATTAACAAATTGTTCTGTTTAAGTTTAGTTTTAAGAAGTTATTTTAGGTAGACAGTGATTACCAGCAGAAACAGGGACAACTATAACAGTATGAAAACAACATACGTAATTGTACTTTTAATATGTAATTTCTACTACTGAAACTAATTGACAATCTACATGTTTTTTTTTCGTACCTTGGAAACACCACCATCACATTCAACTTTTATTAATAGTTCATCAATTATTGTCATCATTTCCCAATTTAAACAATTTAAAATCTATTAACAAACTCTTTATATTTAAATCTTACAAGTTAACCAAGAAAGCAATCATTTACATTTCAAGACGAATAGTCAGCGTTAATTAAGCTCTGGTTTAGTTGAGCGAGTTAACGTATCTGTCGAGAACAGTCTAGAAGGTTCGGGAATAGTTTCTGACGTAGCACGCAATATTGAGCTCTGTGTCAATCACGAGAGAGAATTGTATGTTTTCTTGAAACTGGGTCGAAGTTTCTGTATTTACTGACCGATTTATTATCGTGGGGCTCAAAATAGCACAGGGTCTTGGCGCCATATTTATAAATGAACTTTAAACTAACATTATTATTATATTACTATGTTTTGTTGCTGTCAATCTTACGTGACAGCTTGGTTAACGAAAACTTAAGAACGAAAAATGGTTTAACGTATGTCGGTTTAAGTTAATTAACAACAAATTTATTAAAAATGCAAAATTTCAGTCTACAAATTTATACGCTGATAGGTGAAAGGCTCGTTAAAGGGGGTAACTACATCTATAAAGAGTCTATATCAATTGACATACTAAAAGCATCCTTACATATTTCCGCACTCCGTAAAAACGTAGCTTTCTTTTAAATAATAAATGCAAAAACTCGTGTCACCAATTCCCATGAACCATTATCTCCCCCCCCCTATTCACCTGATGTCATTTTTATTCGCAAATCCGGCGCTTACGCCGATATTTTTAACTCCTCACACAAAAGGCTGCGATCCGATTTTTTCCTTACGCTCTTTGATATGTAAATGGTGCTTTTGAATACTTTTTTCGCCAGATTTTTCGAGTTGTAATGTGCACTTATTTTTTATGTCAGTCTTGAGAGATAAGGGCCAAATCCCTTTAGTTGGGTTTTGATAGTGAGTTTCACGGTTGTTGTCGTTAGTTTGAAATTTAAATGTTGAGAGATAATTTTGTTTCTATTTTGCGACGAGGACTTTTGTTGAAGATGTCTTGCTATTATATAAACGGGTGGAGAGCTCTTATACTATTATCAGGTTATTTCTGAAGGGAATCTTAAATGTTTTTATCTTTTTCTTGATGTGAACAACGAAAAAAGTGTTAAAGAGCGAAATCACATCGAATTTAGTTGAATAAGATTTTTTTGCGATACCTCAATGAACAGCATTAATAGTTGCTAATAGCAGATATTTTCATTATATTAATTTTGTAAATGAATTAAATGTTATTTTAATTATTACTAGCTTTTACCAGCGTGGCTTCGCACGCGTTAAACTCGGAGTAAAACTCCTTTCTCTTTATGTTATTATACACGTTAACCTTCCTCTTGAATCACTCCATCAATTAAAAAAAACGCATTTAAATCCGTTGCGTAGTTTTAAAGATTTAAGCATACATAGGGACAGGAAAGCGACTTTGTTTTATACTATGTACTGATAAAATATAGATAGAGCATCAAATTTCATTTTTTGCAACACAGTAATCTTATGACGAAAGGTAATTAATACGTACTGAAAGAAAATAGATTTTCTACTGAAATATCGGGAAAATTAAATTACAAAATATAAATTAAAGCGGTCTCATAATTTCTTGGCATATAAATTGGATTTGGCCATTGCTTAGAGCTTACATTTTCTATATGATATTTTCTATATTAGGATCTGTTCATGTTTCTGTTAGTACAAATTCATGCTTTGATATTTGGGAGTACACAGCGGCCCAGCTTTGACGACGAATTAATAGTTCTAAACTTGATATAACATTCCACATTTAATATTTTAGAGCAATGTTATATCTTAATATTTGCTATACGAAGAAATTATACTTGTTATTAAATTTGATGTTATATGTATCAAATTTAATAACAGTATACTGTATTGAAACATCTTAGAAGTGTTATTTACTTTAATAAATCTGAAATACAAATTTCAGAACGTTTTAATAATAAAAATAACAGTCAATAAAGAAAAGGCAGGGCAAAAAGACGGCGCCGGGGCCAGACAGCGTGCCGGCACGGGTGGTGGCGATAGCCACCGCCCAAATGGAGCGACGTTTTCGGGACCTCTTCGACCGCTGCTTTGCGTCGGGGAGGTTCCCGAAGGTGTGGATGGAGGGGGTTCTGTGCCTCCTCCGGAAGGTGGGTCGGCCGGAGGATTCGCCCTCCGGCTACCGGCCGATCGTCCTCCTGGACGACGCGGCCAAGCTCCTTGAGAGCGTGATCGCGGCACGCCTCAAGGAGCACCTGGGGGGGACCGGCCCCGACTTGTCCGAGGCCCAGTACGGGTTTCGGACGGGCCGGTCCACGGTGGATGCGCTTCTGGAGGTGAAGCGCATCACCCAGGAGGGGGCGAGGGCGGGGGGAGGGGTGATGGCGGTGTCTTTTGACATTAAAAATGCCTTCAACTCCATCCCCCACGCCACAATATTGGAGGCGCTCCGGTATCACGGAGTGCCTCCATATCTGAGGGTCCTGCTGACGGACTACCTCCAAGGCCGGGAGGTACTGTTCGTCGGCAGGGACGGCCGCATGAAGCGGCGGCCGGTGGAGTCGGGCGTTCCGCAGGGGTCGGTCCTAGGACCACTCCTGTGGAACATAGGCTACGACTGGCTCCTCCGGGGCGCCCTCCCCGATGGCGTTGGTGTCGTCTGCTATGCGGACGACACCCTCGTCACGGCGCGGGGGCGCAACTTCGGGGAGGCGGCCGACCGGGCGTCGGTGGGGGGAACCCTGGTCGCCCGACGTATCGGGCGGCTGGGGCTGGAAGTGGCGCTCCCCAAAACCGAGGCCATATACTTCCATGGGCCTCGAGGGGAGCCGCCGCCGGACGCCCACGTCGTGGTGGCCGGCAGGAGGGTGGAGGTGCAGGCCCAGATAAAATATCTGGGCCTCACCATTTCATGCCGGTGGAAGTTCGCGGAGCACTTCCGCCTGCTCCGCGAACGCCTCCTCAAGTCGGCGAGGAGCCTTAGTTGGCTCCTCCCGAACATCGGGGGGCCTGCTGCGGCATGCCGGCGCCTCTATGCCGGCGTGCTACGCAGCATGGCGTCGGGCGCACCACTTGCCGGAAACCAACCGTGCCCTGCTCCGTAAGCCCCAACGCGCCATCGCACAGCGAATGGCGCGGGCTTACGGCACGGTTGGTCACGGGGCGGCATGTGCCATGGCGGGCACTCCGCCATGGTACTTTGAGGCCGAGGTGCTGGCCGCCGTTTACCATTGGACGGCGGACAAGCGGGCTCAGGGGGAGCCCGCAGCACCTGAAGAGAGGGTCGCCGTCTGGCGAAGGGCCCGCGAGGTCATGTTCCGCCGGTGGACGGCGGAGATGGCCAACGCGGACGACGGGCGGTGGACCCTGGACGCCGTCGGTCCAGTCATAGAGGGATGGATCGACAGGAGGCATGGGTTCCTCACCTACCGTCTGGCGCAGGTCCTGTCCGGGCATGGCAGCTTCGGACATTTCCTGTGCCGGATTCAAAGGGGGGAATCCACGGCGTGCCACCACTGTGGCGCGCCGGACGACACAGCGTGGCACACCCTGGCCGAATGTCCGGCCTGGAATGTGCCACGTCGTCGCCTCCAGGCGTCCGCTGGCCCGGACCTCTCGCTGCCCGGCTTGGTGTACGCCATGCTGGGCTCCGAGGCGGTCTGGGTCGCGGTGGCCTCTTTCTGCGAGGACGTCATGTCGCAGAAGGAGGCTGCGGAGCGGGTGCGTGAGAACGATCCTCTCGCGCCCCCGCACCGCAGACGTCGAAGGGGCCGGACGAGGCGCGATCGCGCCCAAGTCCAGCCTGGTGGTGGTCAGTGGGCGGGGGATGTGGGAATCCACCTGCCCGCATTGCACGGTCCACCACCGTCGACGGGTGGGAACAATCGGGCGCTCCCGGTTGTTCCCACAGGCCCCCCTTCACCGCGGGGGGGTCAAAATGGGCCCGTCGTGCAGTAGACGGGCCCATCGCCGGTGAAGTCGTGGCGTAGGGCCGACGGTCCGGGCCCCACGGCTTCACCACAAAGGCGAAGACGGAGCGCCGCGGTGTTTTAGTGGGTAGTCCCCTGGGCGACGTGTCAGTTGCCCAGGTGGGAGTCCCACACACGCCCCCCGCCACCCAGGTGGGGGGTACGGTGCGTAAACGCATTTCACCGCGCAAACAAAAAAAAAAAAAAAAAGTCAATAAAGATGTGCTTATCAAAACAATGTTCATCTACTTAAGCATATTAATTTTTACCCGTGTTTCTATCTTACTTTAGGAAACCATTAGTTTTGATTCTGTAAAAAAAATTGTTTTTATTGCATAGTCACCAGATAGCTACAACTAATTTCTTTCAAAGTAAGCCTTTTACAAGTGTTACCAATAGACCCAGGTAAATTTACACAAGCCAACACATATTTATAGCAAGTAGAACAAGTAATTACTTTACACATTCTTATTACTCTTGCGCAGTGCTCAGCCAGCCTGCTGCATACAAATAAGGGCTGCCATAATAATAAATAACATCGTATACTGGTTTAGTGTCATCCTCGCATTGACATTTATATGAGAGCAACCCTGAATCACAACGATACAGTAATAAAATATATTGATAATAATATATTAGGGAAGATAAGGGAGTTAATAAAGGTTTTGTGTGTAAGCAATGTTGAGATCATTGTTAATGTCTTTATGAAATAAGTGTAAATATCGGTAATTTTTTTTTTTTTAATTTTCGTGATACATTGAGCTCTTAAATAAGTGAAGAACCTATTTCATAGTAGACCAAAATAAGCCCATTAAGCCTTATGATCTGTTAAAATATAAAATTTTAATGTTATGAATTAAATCTATACTTAGGTACATTAAAAACAGAGTTTGGATATAAAGAATAACCTCTGGATATTCTGAACTGATTTTAATTATTCTTTCAATATCAGTAAGCTATGGTTTTAGGTGTGAAAGTTTGTGAATATGTGAGTATGTATGGATCCATACTTACATACTCACAAACTTTCACATCATTACATAGTATAAATCCAAGTCGCTAATTCTGTCTGTTTGTATGTTTGGCTGCTAACTCCTCCTAAACCTTAAGAGATTTTAATGCGGTTTTCACCATCCTTCATTTTTTTTCATTTAAATTTGTAAATAAAGAACAATCGGAAAAAGTTTTTCTAAGTTAGCCAAAAATCAATGTTTCGTGAGCAAGTCGGCCAAAATTACACCGTTGCGAAGCGTGGGCGGGTCGCTCATTTATAATATTTGTAGGATGTATGGATGTTTGTTACTCTTACACGTAAAAACTACCGAACGGATTTGAATGAAACTTTCCAGTAATTTAGGTTATACATCAGAATAACACATAGGGTACTTTTTACCGCGGGAAAACTTCTTATTCCCACGGGAAGCCGACTTTCACGCGAACGGAGTCGCGGGCGGCCACTAGTTATTAATACTTTTTTTATTTCTATGTAAAGGAAAGCCTTGGTCGTTGGGCTATAGTTCTGACAACATCATATCTCCGCTTCTCCCCACTCTACACAACATTTCTACAGTAATATCCTTCCCTTACAACACAATTTTTCGCATACCCGAGCGACATACAGCCAGCATGCCGCGGCTTCTCTTGCGTCGCCGTAATTACAACATATCTGTGTCTCGTCACAAATTGTTGGGTAAAATTGTGGGAAATTTTAATTAAAACAGCAAAAGCTAGTGTACGATTGGAATGCTGCTTTGAGGTTGAGACTTGAAAGGATGTTAATTTCTGACACAAGGATGGTGAAATTACTATTTTATTTATTTACTAGTGGCCGCATGCGACTCCGTTCGCGTTGAAGTCGGTTTCCCGTGGGAATGAAAAGTTTTCCCGCGGTAAAAAGTACCCTATGTGTTATTCTGAGGTATTACCTATAATATTGTAAAGTTTCATCAAAATCCGTCCGGTAGTTTTTACGTGAAAGAGTAACAAACATCCATACATCCATCCATACATCCATACGCACAAACTTTTACGTTTATAATATTAGTAGGATTTACATTTCTTGTACATACACACAATAAAAATATACAAAACACAAACATAGAGAGAAATGTTAGCACAATGGTGCTGCTTATCTCATAATGAGATTTCTTCCAGCAGACCGTCAGTGGAGAGTTTGATGGAGAACAATAATTTGTGTGGTGTACCTACTTTATAAATTTACTGATTTAATTTACTTATTTACAAAACATAAAAATATACCTAACATAAAACCACATAATGATTCTACTATTTTTTTTTGAGAACGATAGTTATTTATGGTAGGAAAGAAATAAGTTAAAAACATATGACCTTTGACTGTGGGAAAGTGAATTGGAAAAAGGTCTCGGGTTTGATTCTATGTTACAAATTTGTGCTTAGATTAGAGTTGAAGATTAATTTCTAGAAAAGCTACATAAATAAAAAAAGTGATATTTAGTAGCCAGCTCTTTTATTACTCTCAGTATTTTTATTATTTAATTAAACCAACAACTTTATGTCTAAGTGCTACATCGTAGCACAGTTAATCTACGCCGTAGCATCTATCTACGGCGTAGCACTGCTATAAAAGAAACCGTGTAAATATAAAAAAAAAACATATATTATGTTCATTAAATTCAAAACTAGAGTAGGGACATTAGCCTAATTACTCTTAACATTTTAATCCACCCAGTTGCTTTACTGACTTTTCGCCCACGGCTTCACCCGCGTGGAAAAACATAACTTTAATAAAAGTAGCCTATATAATTTATTAATGCCTAATAACGTAGCTTTCTATCATTGAAACATATTTATAAACGGATCAGTAGTTCCAGAAATAACTTATTACATGCAAACTCACAAACTATACCTCTTCATAAACATAGACAAACAAGACGAAGCAATGCTTAAACAGAACAGAATCCGTCGACATTTTAATAGAAATCTTAGCGTATTACATTTAAAAACGAGTAGAATCCAAGTTAATCTCAGGAGCGGGAAGTCAATTTCTTTGCAAAATAGCTCGTAGGCACCGTAGACGGAGGGAAACTAAAACTGTTGGTGAGATGGGAATATTTCATATTACTTTGCAAGTGTTTGCGGGTGGAAGTTTCTCGAAGTCGCTTATGAAATGGGTTTGGGGAATGTGAAGGCTTTCACACTTTTTTGGCCGTTGGAATGTATAAATATTTTATGGCGTTTTGTTTTGGTGTTGTTGGGTTTATAAATGTTAGAAAATATAGATAAAAATAATAATTTCAATAATATTTTTAATATAAATACGTACCAAAATTATATTAGCCAAAAAAAACATAATAGCAATGTGAACAAACCGATAGTTTTCTTTTCCCACGACTATATAAAAGGTTGAAACAAAATTAAAGTTAGTTGATCTTGCATCAGATAGATGGCGTTAAATGAATTTGACGTCGCAAATCGACACTCGTGATCTTGTCCGAGAATGAAGATAATCATCCAACTATTTAAGTTTTGTGTTGATCCAAATTGTTTTCTAATTTCCATGTTTAGGTTTCGAAAATCTTTCAATACTAAATTTGACTAGTAATTTTGGTTCACCAGTCAAAGCGTTTACGTTAAATATTATAACAGAATACAAGTTAATTAAATCAAATGTAGAAATCCCTGTGATTCAACTATCAAGCTTTTTACTTATAATGATTTAGTTTAATATACGAATCTGGATTGCGAAATAAAGTTAAAAAATATTAATTAGTAGAAAAACCAGTTACAAATCACCCACCTTAACCAGTTTTATCAGAAAAACACCACAACCATAAATCAGAAACTCAACTGCGATAACTTTAAACTCTTTTTATTTTAATAAGTTTCTTATCTGCAGAATTTTAATGTTGCTTATCTCCCGGTATTTACTGTGGAGAGACCGTTCTGCTGAAGTTACAGAAATGTTGGCTGTTTGTAAAACTAACTTTGTGTTTAATGTGGATTGAGGAAAATTTGGAGGTAATACTTTTTTGAGAATACTCATACTGAAAATTGATTTCATAAGTGATCCCTATCCCGTTCCCTATGTTGGTGAAAACGGGCAAATTTATGTGCGTGTAACTTTAATGCCTTAATTTACTAAATGACAATAAAATCAAGTAATTGGATTAAATTTTTCATTTAATGTACTTTTTAAATATTTATATAGCTTATACATTGTTTTCTAATTCGGTAATATGCATTCAGAGTTACTTTACTACAATAATTGATGATATGCTTATCAGTTGCTTTTACGAATTCATTTTGTGTGAATACAGAACATCCATATTTTACACATCTGCAACATTCGTAAAACTTCGCACGTCGACTCGAAATCTACTAAAATGATAAACATTATTTATTTTACTGTATCGAGGGCTCTTCGCTTAATTAATACCGTGGTTAATTAACAAATTTCATATACATTTGTTAAATAAATAATGATTGGACGGAATAACTCTGTGTGTGTTTTCACAAAATTAATATGCAAAATAAGTATCGAATTAATCATGTTAATGAAATTGTTAAAGGCTTGTTAAAGTCGTGTCATTTACCTGTGCTCAATAATTAAATAATTGATAGAGATAATCGTGTTGTAAACACGGTCTGTAAGTAACAAATACGGTAGGTACGTTTTAATTTTAAGCATCTTTTAGGCTTTTAAAATTACTTATTAATAATAAAATACCAGGCTTTTACATCGTGTCTGAGAATTCAGCGTTTTTATTAAAAGCCCTTGCATTAGCTTTCATATCCTACTAATATTATAACGTGAAAGTTTATGAGTATGGATGTATGGATGGATGGATGGATGTATGGATGTTCGTTACTCTTACACGTAAAACTACTGGGCGGATTTTGATGAAACTTTACAGTAATCAAGGTTATACATCAGAATAATATATAGGGTACTTTTTTCCGCGGCAAAACTTCTTATTTCCACGGGAAACCGACTTCCACGCGAACGGAGTCGCTAGCGGCCACAAGTTCTACATTTTATCCCAACTGTTGAACAGTTTAGAGTTACAAACAAAAACATGCAGTCACATTTCATTTGGAGATTTAGGTTTCCGCCCTGCTGTCTCGCAAATTATTAAAACAAAATTAAAATGTCTTTTACAATATTTCACAAAAAAACTCTGTCTGCATGCCTTTAAACCTTCGACCCAGTTCCGAAGTCCAGTTTTATGCCCCAGAAGTTTAAATGAACACCCCCGCTATGAAGGACTTATTTTCCAACTTGGTAAAATTATTGAAACACTTTTGGTCATTTCACAAGGTTAGCGAAGTCTGATAAAAGAAAAGCGCTTCCTGTACAAGTTTGCCAATTAAGTGTTTAAGAGATATTTATGTTTTTGTGTTTTTTAATGTTTTGCAGAAGTTTAAGATGTTTATTCACAGATATAGTTACGACAGCAGCTTTTAATAGTAAATTAGTATTTAGATGAAACATTTTTAGATATATTAAGCTTTCATAAACTATTTTCCGTGCCATATCGCAGAAAATGTGCGATTACCGTAAGATAATAATAATATACTTGCATCATAAAATACCTTACTCCTATTAGAAATTCATGAGATAGGTACAAGTAAAATGTTTGTTTATTTTGACCCGTCGTGCTAAAACTATAAAAGGCCTATTTTCCTCAACGGTGAAACGTTTCGCGTCAACAAAGCCAGGGTAATTAAGGCTTTTCTCAAAGTCAATAAGATATATGTTTGAGATTTTATAAATCTTACCATCAATTTGAATCCTACTTAATATTATAAAGGTGAAAGTTTCTAAGTATAGATGTATGGATAGATGTTTGTTAGTCTGTCACGAAAAAAGTACTGGACGGATTTCGATGAAACTCTACAGTAATATAGATTATATATTGACATGGGTGGCGCTACTGTGCCAAAGTAAACATTAGCTCCCTGTTTTTAATTATTTAATTTTTATTAAAAGTGATACTGAGTCTCAACAATACATCGTGCTTATTGATGAACTTGAAGTGAATCCACTAATCTGTTATAAAAGCGTAAAAGTTGCTGTGTCTCGAGATAAGTGCACATAAAGAATCGTCGGGCCGAACCTGAAGTCGATTAGCAAATCATTGATTACTACTCAGCGTCAGTGACTTTGTTTACATCTAAATGTGATAACAGTGGCTAATACGAAATCTTGTTGATAAAAATTAGAACAAAGTGCTTAATTTTGCAAAACTGTATCTAAGTCTAACATTATTAAGTGTGAAGGTATATTGATATTAAATCATAATACGTAACGACGGTCTTCTGCATCTATAGTGAACCGCTATTTCAAGTACTGACGTCATACACCGGTCGGCTGAGCTGGGAACTATCGGAGACTTACATACAATAGGTCGTGAGTTCAAATCCGACACGGGACTAGAACTCTTTTTGAAGGCAAATATTTTAATACGTTTTAAAACTGCATAAAAATTAACTTTGCCGCAATGGTTCAGTGTGCCGCTTGCGGAAAGTTCATGGGACCGAAAGATGGCGTTAGCTGCCCTAAATGTAAGTCAAGAAGCCACAATGAATGTGTGAGATTACCTGTGGGTGCTGCGGTTGCTAGCAGTTGGCGGTGCGGTGAATGCCAGTCTAAAATGCCAAAAGGACGAGATCTTGCCACGCCTGTCCGCGGACTACAGGACGGCTATCAAGTTCAAAGCAAAAGCGCTAAAGAAACTGACGGGAGTTTGGCAGGTGAAAATGACGTCATGCGTATTTTAAGGGATGAGATTCGTACAGAGTTTGCTAAGCTTCAAAGCCTTATGATGGCTGAATTTACAGCAACTAAAAACGAGTTATGCGCTTTTATGGAAGAATTACGCGAACTTAAAGGTGAGCTGGCTGACACTCGATCCTGTCTCAGCCAACGAATGGATAAACTTGAAGCTCGAGTAGAAGCTATGGAAAAGGTATCCGATGGGTCTTCTATCACCGAGACTACAAGCGCGTTAGAAAAATCGGTTACAGATATGAAATTGTTACTGTGCGAAAGAGAGCAAGGCTACCTCCTTAACGACGTGGTTATAGCTGGAGTTCCCGAAAAGTCTGTCTAATAGGATCGAAAATAGGCATGACAGTTGATGAACGTGACATAGTATTAGCAGAAAGAGAGGGCGGCCTGCGGCGTCATCAGTCTACAGCAGCACTCCCTCGGGCACGCCGGATCGTCGTGCGGTTCACTCGGCGCTGCATCCGCGACCAGTACATTAAGTCAGCGCGGGTCCGACGAGGAATTACTACATCTGATCTGGAGTTAGATGTCGAAACGTCACGAATTTATGTTAATGAGCATCTTACTAAAGAAAATGGCTTTTTGTTTGCTAAAGTAAGAGAACTGTGTAAGATCAATTCTTGGCGCTACTGTTGGACCAGAGATGGTCGAATTTTTATAAGAAGAGAACATGGAACTCAATCGAATCGCATACGTTCTGTCGATGAATTAGAACGTTTTTTTTAAAAAGGTTACTGTTTGAGCGAGAACCATACTCAAATATTATTTTGTTCAACATTTGCATGCTAGAAGTATTTTATTTTTTCTTACATTTTAAAATTTATAAACAACATTTATTTTTACAAATATGTAGAATCCAATCTTATTTTAAGTTTCAAAGATACTTTACTTTTATAGATCTAAGGTATGGATTCCTTAAAGCTGGGTTATTCTCTGTAAGTTATAAGTTTACAATAAGATTAGTTATGTTAGTTAGTGCACAAAAAAATATTTTAATTATAAATTCTTATATTATATCACTTAATGTTTTTAATAATCATCGATATGTTTTCAATTTTTTAACACGTTGGTTTCATACGCGTAATAATATTATACAAGTATTTTTATCATATACTCTTATATTATGTTTAATGAAGTATAAAATAAACCATATAATAAACAATATCATATTTATAAAATTCTGTACTCTGCATATTACTAGTTTTTTTTATATAATATATAATTACCTAACCCATAGATTCGTTTTGTGTATATTCGAAACAGCCAGCACCGATTTAAACTAAGATTTTAACTCTTCCTTTTTTTTCTGTTTTTTTACTAATGGCTAGCAATAAGGTTCTAAAAGTTGGACTTTATAATGCTGGCTCCCTTAGTACTTACCATGACGATTTTATTGCAGCTATGAGTAGATTCGCGGTTGATATACTGGCAGTCAACGAAACCTGGCTGAAGCTCGATGAGGACGGCACAGCGCCCACGGTTCCTAACTACCGGCTCATACACTCCCCGCGTCCTGTGCACATGCGTCGAGGCCGGGGTGGAGGGGTCGGTTTTTATGTAAAAAGAGGTATTGCAGCCCGCGTGTGCGCTTATCCATATAATATGAATGTTGAGCAGATGTGGCTCAAATTGAACATAAAGTCGTCGAAGTTGATTATAGGAACTGCTTATCGCCCTCGCTGGGTTAATATAGATGTTTTTCTCGATGGTTTAATGGACTCTATTGCGTCATTTTCTTACGATAAATTGATTCTACTTGGTGATTTTAATGTCAACATGCTGGATACGGATCATCCGAACACAAAAAGGGTTCATGATTTTTTATCATTCACAGGACTAACTCAACAAGTAGACACACCTACCCATTTTACGAGCGACAGCCAAACTCTAATCGATTTGGCCTGTGCCGACCTAACTGCTCGTAGTGTATGCGTTGAGTTGGTTGGTTCGCTGATTGGGCACGCTTTTGTTTTATGCGAATACATTATAGAGAAACCTAAAGCACCCCCGAAATACATTACTTATAGATCAATAAGTGATATTGATGAAACCTTGTTCTCTAGGGACTTAGAGATCATAAGGTGGGACTTAATTAACTCGGCGGGTGATGTTAATACAATGGTGTCCTTATTTAATAATGTCGTAGTTACCCTATTTGATTTGCATGCACCATTGAAATCCAGAACCGTCAAAGAAAAGCACAGCCCATGGCTAACCGACACTGTTAGGTTAATGATGCGGTTTCGTGACAAGGCTCTTAATAAATACCATAACACAAAATTGGATGTACATAAAATGGCCTATAAAGACTTAAAAAAACAGGTGGAGATAGCTGTTGTGAATGAGAAAAAAGCATACTTTAAGCATAATATTAATAATAATACTAATAACGCTAAGACTCTTTGGCTCAATTTAAAATCAAAAGTGCTTCCGCGCAATAATACTGAGCTTCCTGCCAATATTGACAACCCAGGTATTATTAATCAGTTCTTTCTAAATATCCCTAGTAAGTTAGAAGTAAATATATCTCATCTAACTTTTTTTGAGTTTCATAAACATCAATTACTTGCAACTTTCACTCTTAAACCCGTTCAACCACATCACGTTTTGAAAACAATTAAAGAAATCAAATCCAAAGCTTTGGGCTGTGATCAAGTTTCTCTGGATATGATTATGCTGACGCTTCCTCAGAGCTTAGAGACAATTACCAAAATGGTGAATTTGTCAATCACATCTGGTACATTCCCTCTGTGTTGGAAAACTGCTGTTGTGATACCAATTGCTAAGAATGCTAATCCTGTTGATTGTAAAGATCTTAGACCCATTAGCCTTTTGCCCTGCCTTCCAAAAGTTCTGGAAAAATTGGTATCACTTCAAGTAACTAAATATTTGGAAGCATATAAAGTTCTGCCTGAATGTCAGTCAGGGTTCCGCAAGGGTCGTAGTACGACAACTGCTCTCTTAGATGTTACTGATAATATTCTAGAGGCCCAGGATGCCGGTATGGCAACGATTTTGGTACTCCTTGACTTTTAAATAAAAATGTTTATTGTAAAAACTGTGTACATTGAGGTGTTTAATAATAGGTAAGTACTTATATACAGTTTGCCCTTTCGGACGTACAATAATTTATAATAATAAAGTAACACTAGTCATTGACAAAAAATAGATCCCGCCACCTTACAATATTACATAAGTGAAACTATAGTCAAGTTATCTAAGCGACAAAAGTGTGGTGAAGTGTTTAACAGGTTAGATATATGGGAAAGTATAAATATTTAAATATTATATTACATCAGTTAAATATTCTGTTATGCTATAATACACTTTACTCAAAAGAAACTGTTTTACTTCATACTTAAATATGTCTATACAACTAATCTCTAAAATATTTTTTGGCAGATGATTATAAATTATTGGCAACATACAGAAAACACTCTTATTTAGATACGCAGTCTTATTATATGGATAAGTTACTTTTTTTCGGTTACGTTCACTTCTAAAATTAACAAATAAATGTAAATTATTTCTAACGAATAATACGGCTTCAAAAATATAAATACATGGCAGTGTCATTATTTTCAAATTTTTAAATACATT
Source organism: Emmelina monodactyla (assembly GCA_916618145.1). Lineage (NCBI taxonomy): Eukaryota > Metazoa > Arthropoda > Insecta > Lepidoptera > Pterophoridae > Emmelina > Emmelina monodactyla. The sequence continues at coordinate 2,330,246 of OU745314.1, read as the reverse complement.
TTTACAACTATCTGTTTGTTTTAATTTACAAATTGCTCTAATGCATCGCTTTTGTGCCCTAAAAATGTGTTCCGTGTCAGTCGAATTTCCCCAGAAGAGTATGCCGTACCGAAGAAGAGATGCAACATATCCGTGATAAGCAGTCACGAATGTGGCAATGTTAGAAATTTTTGAAAGCATGTGAAGTGCGTATGAATATTGATTTATTCTCGATTTCAGCTTCTCAATGTGCAATTTCCAGTTTAGTTTATTGTCTATTATTTATTTTTTTCGAGAGCATTTGATTCAATCAATATCTCCTTGCTCATATCCAAACTGAATTAGTACGGCTTTGACGCTACAGCGGTCCAGTGGTTTAAATCTTACTTAACTGATCGTAAACAATTTGTTCAAATTAATAAAGATGCGAAGACCTTAAAGTCACATACAAAAGAGGTGACCAGGGGAGTGCCTGAAGGCTCTATTCTCGGACCTATCTTGTTCATTTTATATAGTGCAGACATAGTTAACTGCATTAAGCATTGTAAGTTCCATATCTATGCTTTTTTTTTTTTTTTAATTATGTAGCAAAGCAAACGAGCATGCGGGTCACCTGATGGCAAGTGATCACCGCCGCCCATGACTACCCGCAACACTGTGGGTGTTGGGGGTGTGTTGCTGAGCCTTTGGGAAAATTAGGCACCGGATACCGCACTCACCGAACGAAACGCAGGAACATCGTCCCTACTTCACGTCGGTTTTCTGTGCGACGGTGGTATTTCACTGGTCGAGTCAGCCCACTAATCGCTGCAGACAGAGCCTACAGCTAGACTCTACCACTACAAAAATGCTGATGATATTCAGATGTACCTATCCTTCAAACCTGAAGATTTACGTTTGGCTGAAAGTAAAATCAATGAGGATTTGGAAAGCGTAAAAAACTGGGCTTTCGCTAACTCATTGCCGCTCAATGCTAATAAAACAAAATTCATGGCATTAGGCACGAAACAGCAAATCAAGAAAACACTTTCGCTAAACCCCAGATTAATTATAGGATCAGACTTAATAGACCGTGTTAGTGAAGCAAGAAACTTGGGCCTCATTTATGATGATCAGCTGAGATTTGAGAATCATATCAAAGTTATTGTCAAAAACTGTTTCTATTGATTAAAGGTCCTGTATAAAATAAGAAACTATCTAAGTACCGAACTTCGTGTTATGCTGGTAGAATCACTCGTGTTGTCCAAATTCAACTATGACGACGCAGTATATGGGCCGCGTCTATATTTCAAAACCTCTAAACTTATTCAGAGGGTACAGAATGCATGTTCGCGCTTTTGTTTCGATGTGCCACCTCGCAGTCATATTACTCCATTTCTAAATAAGTTTAACATTCTTAAAATGAAGCAAAGGCGGGACTTACATCTTGCTGCCTTAGTGTTTGAAATTGTAAAAACACAAAAGCCCAAATACCTTAACGATAAATTCGTTTGGTCTTGTGATGGTCACCGCTATCGGACGCGAGCAGCACTGTACCTCATGAAAACACCTCGACACGGCTCAGCAGCTTTTCACGGTAGTTTTTGTTTCTGTGCATCGAAATGCTGGAATTCCCTTCCTCCACCTTTTCCTTTGCTACGTTCGAAATCAAATTTTAAATTTCAGTATCGGAAACACCTCTTAGATACGCAGCGCATTAACGAATAAAACCAGGAACGAAAATTATTACCATTTAGGCACTACATTTTATTCTCGTGGGAGGAATCGCTTCACGTTTATATTTTATATAATACTATATTTTCTTAATGTTTATACATAATATAATATATATGTAAGTGTATGTATACATCATCTTTAAATGTTTATATTATTTTATTTAAGTATTGCTTTTGTGTTTTTGTATGGGAAGCCAACGTCAGTATGCCACCAAGAAGGTTCTGACAGAATACCAGCGTTGCTTGCTAGCAACACTAAGCTGAGTCAGACTCCTATTTAGCCAAATACCTGTGTACCTTACTTTTTATAGCGTTTAAGTTTGTTTTCTGTATGTTTTAAATTTAAGTATTTTGGTTAAATAAAAACCTATTCTATTCTATTCTATATCAGAATAACATATAGTGTACTTTTTACCGCGGGAAAACTTCTCATTCCCACAGGAAACCGACTTCCACGCGAACGGAGTCGCGGGCTGCCACTAGTACGATATAATTGTAGGGTCGTTAAACTCCAAATAGCCTAGTACTAAATCATGACCTTACATACTTTAATCTTTAATACCTCCAACACAACTCACATTATTTAATAAAATAATAAAAACATACGAGACACATAACATTACAAAACCACCGACCATTATATCTAGGGGCTTAAAAGGTACTTAAAAGCACCCTTTTCAACCAAAGGCAAATGTTCAAAAAGTGGTTGCATAATGCATTCACTAAGAATTCTTTAATATCATCTCTGAAAGGAGCAGAGGCGGCTAAAACTCTGCAATGTAGACGTAACTTTGACTAGTTGGGTGAATAATTTCTCTTATTTAATACTAGCAACACTGGAGCTTATTAATTATGACGTTAGCACTTTGCGCTCAAAGTTAAACTCAAAAGTTGGTAGATATATTAAGTTTTGTTACACAGTTTAATAGAAGACTAGTAGGCAGTGTAAAATGTAAAGGCCTTGCTACGACCTTTAGTCTAGGTTAAGGTGAGTCGAAAGGGTATTAACATGACAATAAAAGCAGTCGACGTGAAAAAGGCTGTGGCTTATAATGAAGATAAATTTTAATAAATTTAGTATATTCAGTGTGCTACTGCTCCGCCCAAGTTTTTCGCGAGTGTAGTTGTTGGCGACACTACAAAAAGAAATTAGAAAATACTAAAACTTTTTAAATATATCATAGATGGTGAAAATGGTTTTAAATCCTTTGCTAAGCATGATTATGCTGATAACCATAATACACTCTGTGTCTTTGCTTCATTCTGTGTAAAATTGAGCAGGTTTTAAACATCTGTATGGTTTAAATGACCCAATAATAAGGCGTAGGTATATAGCATTAAGTTCTAGTAAATTGGTGTTCTATTTACTTATTGACTTACCTAACGAGACCAACCTTTAATTTAATAAGAACTTAGATCGATACGTGTCGACATTGACGATTGATTGGTTGAAGGTCGTTTATATACGAGTTAACTCTACTTACGACTAAGTAAATAAATAACAAAGCCTAAAGGATGCTAAAGACCAATTTTTTTTTTACCATTAAGTATATGTTGACAAAACGGTAAAAAATCGACAGTAACTCTCATAATAACCCCGAGCAACAGAAAATGACTGCGATTTGCGATAATTTTTTACTAAACTTCTAACAAATCGAGCAAGAGATAATTAAGTACAAGTAAGTTATAAATATAGAATCTCATATAAAAGCGTAATACGAGTATTCCTCTAAAACAAACATACAAGCCCCAAACAAGCTCACAGCACACATTTCCGTACATTCGAGCACCCTTGAGACTTCTAATCAGCGATTTCGAAATAGCTTTACATTTGTCTACTTGATTAGTCCATAGACTGTAGAAGGCTTTCATTTGAATACAGAAGCGAAGCCTGGCAGTAGTGAGCTTACTTACTTCGTTAAGTTATTTACAGTTAAAGTGAAACTTGGAATGGGACGTGATATCGTTGCTTATGCAAACTATACCGGCCGCGAAGAGAAGAATATAGTTAAGAGTTTCGTATGTAATTTGTTTAGTATCAAGTAAATTTTATTAATTTGTGATTTATGTACATTCAAATACAGAAAACTTAAAAACAAATTAAAAGTTTGCAAGTGCAATGGGTACATGTAAATGTAAATGTTAGTTTATAACTGAAAAAAATTGTAAACTTTTCTGTTATTTCAAATGCTACCGTTGTGTACTTTTTATGTGACCTTCTATTACAATCACGTTAATCCTTTAACAGGTATGAATAATGTAAAGATGTGACCTAAAAACTCATGCACATTGTCAACTGATTTATGATATTTGACTCACAATTGAAAGCCGGTCGCTTAATAAAAGTGAAACAAATCCACTTCCCTCGAAATCCAGGTCACTCGGGATTCGAAGTTCTTTTATGCATGTCGTCACACCGCTCATTAATATCAGGTTTAACTGCAATCGTTGCTTCACTTCGCTTCCTGACATTCCATGAAGCAGTTTTAACAACTAGTGGTGTTCTGTTGTATTTCTATTGTGTTTCTGTTGGATAAAAAGCTGGATATTTCTTTAATGGATAGCTTTGATGAAAGTATACCTTTGTATTGTGAAGGAAGGTATATTTCCGTTTAACAATAGAAAACATTTTGATTTTTAATTATAACGTTTGTGGAGATTATTAGTTTTATATTATGAACTAGCTTTTACCCGCGCCGCTTCGCACGCGTTAAATTCGGAGTAAAACTCCTTTCCCTGTACTATGTTATTATACATGTAAACCTTCCTCTTGAATCACTCTATCTATTAAAAAAACCGCATCAATATCTGTTGCGTAGTTTAAAAGATTTAAGCATACAAAGGGACAGAGTTGGAGTTTGTTTTATACTCTGAAGTGATATGACGGTCAAGCGATGATAAAAATTAAGACAGTATTAATCACTTTTCCAGTAAAAACACTAAAGCATTATAACCGACAGACGTATTTTAAAAATCAAAAAGTTCTATCAATCAGAACCCATTCAATTCCTTTTTTAAACTTTACAAAAGGTAACAATAGTTATATGTTTTATTATCCCTGCTAGTTGATGTATTCGGGTATAATAATGAAACTGCGGATAACCAATCTTCTGAACATGGGGCTAGCCGCAGTTCGAATACAAATGAGACGGACTCTGTCTGTAGAGCTATGAAGATGTAGATGTAGCTAGAAAAAAAAATAAAAAACAGTGTTTTTTTTTATAATATAGCAAAGCAAACGAGCATGCGGGTCACCTTTTTTTTTATAAGAGAACCTAGCAAACGAGCAAGCGGGTCACCTGATGGTAAGTGATCACCGCTGCCCATGACTACCCCGCAACACTGTGGGTGTTGGGGGTGTGTTGCTGAGCATTTGACAAAATGGGGCATCGGATACCGCACTCACCGAACGAAACGCAGGAACATCGTCCCTACTTCACGTCGGTTTTCAGTGCGACGGTGGTATTTCACCGGTCGAGTCAGCCCACTAATCGCTGCAGACAGAGCCTACAGCTAGACTCTACCACACCAAAATAGTACTTTTGATCCCATATTGCAAGACTGTAGAGTTTTCAATGTTAAATGTTTAGAGGTTCAATTAAAACGACAAAATATTATGGTTTCAAGTTAATTTTTTGGTAGTTTTTCTCGTACTTTTATTACTCTTAACTCTTTTTATACATCTTAATTAATACAGATTATTTATTGTAGTCGGATAATGATGGCGTAAGAGCGTTCATTAAGAGGCTATGTAAGAGTCTTCATTATGAAGAATTGTCTTCCTTAGCTTAATTATTTCCGCGTTTGTAACAGGGATATTTCTTTATAGAATAAAAATTACTACGTTAAAAAATCGACTTCAAAAACTAAATAGTTAAAAATAATACTTAATGATTATAACGGGTGTAAAAAGACCACTTCCGAAGCCTGAAACCATGTATTCTTGAGCCTCAATAGTAACTAAATTTACTAGCAGTATACCCAGAAAACTCAATTTAAAAAAGTTATTAAGTATTGAAAAGTCATATTCGGCGCTTGAAATCATCTCTCACACATCAACTGTTGGTTCAGCTGCGATTATTTACATTGCAAATTAAATTAAAACCCTATTTAATTTGAAATCATCGCAAAATCTGATAGTATTAATGCAATTTCGGAAAATTAGAATAAGAAACAAGTGAAGGCTTATAGGTAGGTATCTGTTCCTCATGTAAATGATAATTATTAAACTTAATTTATATATTATGGTAACTTTTATTGCATTTTTATATATGTATGTTTAAGTAGTGATAAAATAATGAATTGTACTATACTGTTTTAATTTATTAATGTATTTAATATTTTTATTTGATTTAAGATATTATTTTGTTTTTCATGTTGGGACACTAAATTGCTATTTCTAACAGTTCTTCTGCTTCCGGTCTGATGGAAAAGATCTCTTTTTAGGTATAAGCAGTACCTCCGTATTTATATATTTTCTAAGTCTAATATTTCCACTACCTGTACCAATGTGTAAATACATAAATTGTAAATAAATAAAATTAATAAGTAAATAAATTATATAGAAAATCTTGCTGCGACGAGAACGGTAGTTAATGATCCATATAGTCAAATCATATTTTCTTATATTTCCCCGACAGATATTTGCCATATCATATAAGCCGAGTCTAAAACTACTTAAGTCTACATTCCGAGGTCCAGCGGCGTCCAGATTCGAGCGCACTCTACGTGGTCTGTCAAAAGACTCGTCATTTGGAATCTGTGCTGGAAAATGTATTATGACATTTTTAGGAACCAATATTTTCCACTGGAGATAGAACTTCGAAGTATTTGGTTACATTTTGTATGTTCGCATAGTTATAGACGGAATGGCAGAATAGCGTATGCTGAAATATCAATTTTAATTAACATCGCAATCATTTTTGTTTATTTACACTAATCAATACTTAAGACTGCTGACAAAAAGAACTTAATGTTTTAATTGTAACTTACATAACACAATTTTTTTTATAGAGAAGCTTAAATAGATCATTATTCTAGTAAAATATTTAATGATCAAGTAAATAGATCTATTCGATAATTTATTCGTTGTTTATATAAACCGTTACTACGAAAGGAGGCTTTTACTACGAAGATATTATTCACTGCTAAACTAAGCCTGCATTGCAATAGGGGTGTTACCAATACTCATCGCACTTTGCGTGTGTATTGACTTGCCAGGAATTGGGTTCTAAAGCGTAGGTTTCGGTTTGATTCCTACTGCTAGAGTGTAAATAGGTATTTTCCAAATTATGATAATACTAGTGGCCGCCCGCGACTCCGTTCGCATGGAAGTCGGTTTCCCGTGGGAATGAAAAGTTTTCCAGCGGTAATCAGTACCCTATGTGTAATTCTGATGTATAACCTGTATACCGGGTGTCCAGGAAACAATGGATAAGCTCTGAAGGGCTAATAGTAGAACTAAAGGCAAGCCTAAAAAATAATTGATAAAAAGTATAACCCTTACACTGATAGAAATATAACGCTTTAAAAAAAAACTTCATATTTTTTTGACTGTGTTCATATTTTTACTCGTAACGAGGTCAAATCACTTAATAACATCATTATTTCTGTGCTAAAATAATTAAAATTAATCGCATCAGTGAATAACTATCAAATAAAATAGCTAACTAAAGTATTTTTCTCAAAAAATAGTGTTAAACTTTTGATTTGTGTAAAATTTCTGAAGAAATATTTTTGATGCGCAACTTTGAACAGCTCTGGTGTAAAAAAATTATATGAAAGTAACAGTGACCAATGATTTCAAAATATTCCTGGTTTAATAACGTTTTTAAAAAGATGTAAAATGTCGTTATTGTAATGAAAAAAGATTGAACTAATGGTATTAGTGTGTAAAATGGGATAATTATTTAGATCTAGCAAAATTAAAAAAATACAATAAAACTAAAGAAATATGATTTTCAATTGACATTAATTGCAAACCCATTGGAATAATTTAGAGTAACTGTTCAAATTGTCTGTCCCCATCCTGATGCAGACCCTGCATCTACGAATAAAGGATCTTCAAAGAAATCAACTTAACAGGAGAAAGTGATCCAAATTTTCTTCATAATGACTTACCCAATTTATTGATAGACGTGTCCGAAGAGCTTCGCGACACATATTGGCTTCAAAATGAAGGCTGTCTAGCACACTATGCTGTTGCATTATGTGCATACTTGACGAAACCTACCCTAACAGGTAGGTAGGCCACCTAAACCTAAACGCTTTAGACTTTTTACTGGGGGTATTTTAAGGAAGAGTTTAACCGGCAACCAGTAACTTCATTAGAAGATCTACGAGCTCGTGTTCAGGCCGCTGCAATCAATGATCGACGACACGCGCGATTTTTTTGAAGATCCTTTATTCGTAGTTGTAGGGCCTGCATCAGGATGGGGACAGACAATTTGAACAGTTGCTCTCAATTATTCTAATGTTTTTGCAATTAATATCAGTTGAAAATCATATTTCTTTAGTTTTATTGTATTTTTATAATTTTGCAAGATCTAAATAATTATCCCATTTTACACACTAATACCATTAGTTCAATCTTTTTTCATTACAATAACGACATATTACATCTTTTTAAAAACGTTATTAAACCAGGAATATTTTGAAATCATTGGTCACTGTTACTTTTATATAATTTTTTTACACCAGAGCTGTTCAAAGTTGCGCATCAAAAATATTTCTTCAGAAATTTTACACAAATCAAAAGTTTAACATTATTTTTTGAGAAAAATACTTTAGTTAGCTATTTTATTTGATAGTTATTCACTGATGCGGTTAATATTAATTATTTTAGCACAGAAATAATGATGTTATTAAATGATTTGACCTCGTTACGAGTAAAAATATGAACACAGTCAAAAAAATATGAAGTTTTTTTTTAAAGCGCCATATTTCTAGCAGTGTTAGGGTTATATTTTTTATCAATTATTTTTTAGGCTTGCCTTTAGTTCTACTATTAGCCCTTCAGAGCTTATCCATTGTTTCCTGGACACCCTGTATATAAACCTAACCTTTACTGCAAAGTTACATTCAAATCCGTCCAGAAGTTAAATGAAAGAGTAACAAACATACATCCTCACAAACTTTCACGTTTATAATATTAGTAGGATTTACCACACACCTATGGTGAGAGAAAACATTGAGAGCTACGGTTGTGTAATCATTATCATTTATGATAGGCAAAAACATCGTACAAAGAACATGGGCATCTCAACAAAGGGAAATTAGACGTATACAGAACAGAGCACACGAAATGTTTCCTTCGAAAAATTACCACTTAATTTTATTTGCGCAGCCATCTTTGCTTGGAGTAATTCTGGGAACCTGGATGCAAATTCAACTTTATTTTTCCAAGAGTTAGAGGCGATGGAGAGGTGCGGGAATATAAATAAAGCTTTTGAACTGACAGCAAATGATATTAGGGTCTTGTTACGTGTTCATGTGTCCTGAAAGAAACCAATGCTTCATTGTGGCAATTTATACTCACATGTAAGGCTTGCTATGAACTTCCTTTGTTTATTAACGTGCTACGTCTCATTCGTAGGTATTATCATCAGAGAAATATATAAAGTTAATTTAAGAACTCTATTAGTAAGGTAAGTGGTAGAGTTTAGCTGTAGGCTCTGTCTGAAGCGATTACTGGGCTGATTCGACCGGTGAAATACCACCGTTGCACAGGAAATCGACGTGAAGTAGGGACGATGTTCCTGCGTTTCGTTCGGTGAGTGCGGTATCCGGTGCCCAATTTTTTCAAAGGCCAGCAGCGCACCCTCAATACATTTGTTATTGTGGGTATATATAGGCGGCGGTGATCACTTACCATCATGTGACCCGCTTGCTCGTTTGCTAGCTTCCCTCATTAAAAAAAATAATGAGAAAGTTTGTAAGTTTTTAAATGATTTTACTCATAGACAAAGTAATTAAATGAAATTGTGAATGAATTTTCGTAATTAATCGTTTTACTTTACAAACTGGGAGCTTTATGAATGCTTTTTTCTGTATAAAGACTGTTTAATTATTATCCACGTTTTCAGCTTTTTCTAGTAGCTTATTAAATATTGTATATTCTAAATAACCTTTGGAAGTCGATTGAATATCTTTGAATGAACTGGTATTTTCAAACTACCACTAAAAGATGCAACTTTCTCTGTCCTTTTTCGTTTCTTTCAGTTTCTATGTTTATGGATATAGGTAATGATTGGTGGAAGTGTCATAAATCTTAATTAATTTATACTTAAGTTCATATTTTTAATAAAGCAGTTTAAGGATTTGTTTTAAAGTGAAACGCGCTAAATATATAATCCCCGATTGAAATAATACCAAGTTCAAATAATGCTACTGTTCTGTTGATTTTAATTAAAAGCCGTTATAATGAGTTTTCAATACAAATATAGATCGGATGTCGGATTAAATAATTTAAATCATGTTATTTTTTCATTTCAATTTATTTGTAGATAACTAAAATTATTTTCACGTCGAATAGGATATCCTGTATTGATCACCAATAACTTTACCCAAATAAAAATTATAAATTTAATTTGTGCATTAATAATTAACATGTTTTCCTTTACCTATATTATTCATATTTAAAGTGGTAACAAATTTGTTGAATGGGGTTGTCTCTGTGCATTTATTTACAGTAATTCTTAAACTTTAACTTAATTAATAATATTCTTTTTCTTTTTTAATTTAAACTCTTTTAAATTAACTACTAAACAACAATGAAAGTTTGCAGTCGTAAACCACACTTGTACACGAATAGTGCAAAAGTACGATCAAGAATTCTAATTCACTTTTAACCAGAATGTCATTAATCCGGTTCTAACTAGATAACTCCGCTTCTGTCTTAATTGAAGCCACTACGAAAAGGGCACGAACAACAGATAATTGTGGTACAGAAGTTCAGTTAATTAGGCGTGTTCAGTTAATTCTCGTTCAGTTAATAATACTGCTGAATGTGTTAAGTTTTCAAATTGTGTTATAGGCGTAATATTTTTATACAGTTGAGTATTCTAAGGATTGGTTAATGATGAAATCGGGTTAGTGCTATTTATGATTTTTTTGGCAGTTGGCAAACAAAAATCTTTCTAAATGCTTTGCTTGCTCATCTTCCAAAAATTTTTTTGTATGCTCCGATTTACCGAGCTTGAAACTTCAATTCCAGAAGTTTCTAGATTTTCAATTCAGAAACTGGTGGTAAGATCCGTGGTTTGTAGGTACCAATATAATTTGACTTGAGTGATGTAGGTAAAGATACTGGATGAAACCAAATTAGATTTAATCTACAGTATTTTTATCCGTTGTCATATTTTGAATGATATGAATCATTTGCGATAGTATACATTGAATGATAAATATTTTACTTCTACATAACCGTTGCCTAGTTTAGAATTTTTTACCTTTATTGAGAATTTTGATTCCTGATTTGAATGATTTGACAAAAAAATAATTTAAAAGCAAAGAATACAATTATTTAAGAAAAGGTAAACTACCTTCTGTGCATGTTGTATTTGTGGTAACGATGCTCCTGAGTGCAATTCTATTGGAAGGCCACATTCTAGAAATTGTCAGAAGACCAATTGAAACTTAATCAATTTGATACGAGTTCATTTGGATTTTCACGAAATGACAATTTAATAGGCTTGCTGCGGTTGGGTGAGATTAAGGTAATTAAGTAGGTAAGTTAATTTGCTGTGTTTTTTTAATTATATTTTTTTTGCTTAATTACAAATCAATTAACACATCTTGTTTTTTACAGTACCTATTACTGTAAAAAGGCTGTGTTTCAAATCATGAAAGGCATTTGATAAAATAAAGTAACTTTTGGTCATTGGCGTTAATAGTTGTTCCTAGATAATTTACTGATGACTCCCTCTATCAGCCAAAAACCTTTTTTGAGTGGTAGAGTCTAGCTGTAGGCTCTATCTGCAGCGATTACTGACTCGACCGGTGAAATACCACCGTCTCGCACAGAAAACCAACGTGAAGTAGCGACGATGTTCCTGAGTTTCGTTCGGTGAGTGCGGTATCCGGTGCCCAATTTCTCAAAGGCCAGCAATGCATATGTAATGGTGGGTGTATATGGGCGGCGGAGATCACTTACCATCACGTGACCCGCTTGCTCGTTTGCTTCTATAAAAAAAAAACTCCCGCTGCGAGAGCCTCCCAAAAAAAAGTGCCAACTATCCCGGGCCCGGGCAGCCTGCGTCCATTCACTGCCCTTCACCTTCTTTGGGTCGACTGTCCATCGTCTTTCACTAAGTGTGCCTTAACGCTGTTTCCCTTAAAATAAAAAATATTTACAAGATAAAAAACGAGGAAAACAGGTACCTAAAAAGTAAAACGTAGAATCAATGTCGTATTACGTAAACGGTTTACAAAGTATTTAGGTGGTGTAACATCGTTCAAAGGATAATTTCAATTTCAGTCAAACAGCGATGCCTAAATCTCTCTTTGAGAAATCCAACGCTACCTTTTATCTAATTTGGAGGTAGTCAGAGAAAATGAGATGAAGTGGAACATAGGTACTGAACACAGAGTACTATAATAATGGAGTTCCCATTAACATGATTTTGTGCTAAATACAAGTTGCTACTTTTGGCGGGGGGAGAGGTAAGAATTTCCGTGTGTAATTTTCTACTGCAATTTGAAGAGTTCCATAATTGGCTTACTTAGCTCTTAAAGTATCTTCCTGTGCATGGTATTATACGCCATAGTGCTAACAAAATAAGGCTTACTTTTGAGAACCTAGATGTTTAAGTATGTGCTCTCCATGTGTAATAAATAAATAGTACATCATGGTACCGAATAATACGAAATCAGCTCGTAAATCAACAATTTGATACTTCTGTCTGTCTCTTGTAAATTTTCGATTTGCTTAATCTCTTCGCTGTCAAATAAAGAAATGCTTGAGCTATTTATAGATTTTTTGCGAAGGTAAGACATTTTGTTTTGGGGGTGATGTACAGTTTTGATTAAAAAACTTATTGTTTTATATCATAGTAGTATTAAGTGATTTTTTTTTAAAATGAAGTAAAACATATGAAAAATCTACAAAAAGATTAAGTCCCTGAATAAACCTTAAACCCATTAAAACAAAAAATAAAACGCCTACCTTTCAAAACACGTTCAGAAACAGGATTTTAATAATTCATACGATGAGATTCCCAAATTTATGAATACAACCAGAGCATTATAATTCAAAAGAAGAAGGCTAATTATGTACCGTAATTTAGATTACACGGCGAAAATTTGATTAGCATCGTGTCGCCTACTAAGGGTTAATTCGAGAAGTCGTTACGGGTTAAAACGAGCTTTGAAATAAGGTGAGGGTATTTTTAGATAGGTACAATCGGCTTTCAGGTATTTTAAATGACAACGAAAATAGCAGACTGGAAGCAGTTAAATATATATTTAACTGCAGTCACAGTTGCTTATTATAGGAATACGTAGGAAACCTTGAAATGTGTTTTTTTATTTGAATAGATTTTGAAGGATGCTTTAAATCTTTTGTAACATTTCTTTAGGCTTTAGTAGATATAATTTAAGACTGCTTAATTCAATACGAATTCATCTCTGATTCTCATGCACCTTTGAGTTTTTACATTGTGTTTATATTTATATATTTTCTTAGTATCTGCAATTCATAGGAAAATATATAGTTGTAAACGCGAAATTAGAAACCGTTATAATAAGCCAAGATTATTTAAAATATATTTTTATGCTACAGCAAACTCTATAATTATAACTTAAACTGCATTCAAAGCACTGTAATGATCTCACTTTCTTCCATCTATTTAATAACTACTATTACTTTTAATTATTTACTGATTCATACTCTACAATAAATCATTATTCAATGTAAGTACTTGCCAATTGCAATAAATTATTGAATTGTATTTTTTGTACAAAACATTCCCCCAAAGCCGTGTTCTCGCAATTTCTGAGAATAACTTCCTAATTTTTCCAAGTCATGCCCCAAATTAAGTTTACATTCAATCTACTTTCTTCTGCCGTCATAAAGAAAACTTGGCTTGATCGCAAAATGAAGAGAAGCCTCCAGCATCTTATAAACGCCATTAATCAGGAGCATTACGACAAGCGCAATGTTGCTATTACGAAAAAGTCGTTTTCCCGTGTACTCGTTAAAAAGCCAAAAAATAATAAGGCTGAATGCCCGAGGCTAGGCATTGTTCCCTGAAATAAAAAAAAAACAAAACGCAAGCAAATATTTTTGCGTGGCAACAACAATGTCTTTGCTTCTAATTGAATTAGAACCAGACATTTGAGTGGCTACTGTTACAGTTTTGAAAATGGAACGAGTTTTGTAAACGTGTCAAAATTTCTATTTTAACTGACGTTTAATTTGGCGCTACAATACGACGTGCCTGTCTTATTACAAGGCGTTAATAAATCCCTTAGATCAATCAAAACGGTCAGGATTTGTAATTTTAGGAAATTTTTGGAAGTTGAAGGAAGATAAAGGACACCATAAATATGTCAAAATGACGACTACTAATGGAAGTGCTGATGCGTTAACTAAATAATAAGTTTCTTTTTGAAAATGTGCATTACCTAGATTTTCGGATAGGTAGGTAGGGCTTTCAAGTAGGGCTTTCTGTGCTTTGAAATGACATCAGCCAAAATATGACAATATTTCTTACTTAATTTATTAAAAATCATAACATAGTTAATGCCTGTATTCTAGGTTTTCCCACCAACCCTTCCTTAGCCCACCTCCAGAAAGAGTCAAAGTCAAAGGCCAAGTCTCAGTTTCCACGTCGGTGAAGTATATATGTTACGGCTAATACCCGAAGTGCGGCTACACCTAGTTTTAGCCGGTTAGAACATCAATAGGTTAAGTTAGTTAGGTTACTTTTTTGATACAACCCAGAAAAAGGAGTACCGCGGAGCGGGACTCCGTCGACTCATGATTGAAGCCAGTTTTTATATACATAGGTATAATTTTTTTTTACAGTTTTCCATATTAAAAACACTTCTAACCGGCTAAAACTAGGTGTAGCCGTACTTCGGGTATTAGCCGTAACATATACATTGGTTATTTTACTACAGGCTAATACTCTTTTCTCTGAAAAGAGGATAGACATATAAAAATACATCAAGTTTCCTTAAGGTAAAAAAAAGTACGAGATTAAATTTAAGAAAATCTCATTTTATAAAAATGGCAGCATGAAATTTCCTCGGCAAATATTTAACTTAGATATTTATGGAGATAAAATTATTAAGTTAAAATGCTCTTTGTATATGCAAATATTTCATTCACCCTAAATTTACCGAAGTTGTATACACATTTTTTACCTTACGAAATTAAATAATTTTTTTATAGGGCGATAATATATGAGCTATATATATATATATATATATTTTTATTTAACATTTAATGTATTCACACACAGTTACAATAAAAGGATAGACAGAAACATAGAATTAAGCAAACATAACATGTATACCTATATAAATACAAAGGAACTGCTTATTCCAAATAGAAATTTCTTCCAGCAGTCCTAGTTTTGGAGAAGTGGATCAGTTATGCAACTTTCGTGTGAACCTTTAAATAATATACATAAACTACATATAATATACATAAATATATAAATACAAACTACTAATCATTTACATAAATAAATAAAATATAGAAACATATATTAAATACTAATATGTACACATACCTATATACACGAATATATAACACATAATCGAATATATACCTACATAAATAATACTATGAAAGATTTAAATAAAAAGATTTGACACGTTTTTTGAACAATGACAAAGTCTTAGTCTCGCGGATCTCAATCGGCAGTGAATTCTAAAGTCTGACAGCGGAAACGGTAAAGGAAAAGGAATAGAAATCAGTGGTGTGGGTAGGCACGGAAAGAAAGTACATTTTAAGAGGTCTACAGGTTGCATCTTCGGGATGGTTGAATGTAAAGCGGTCGCGGAGGTAGGAAGGGTAGTCAGGATTATTGAGGACATTATGGAGTAAGCAAAGTATACGAGTATCCCTACGAAAACGGATTGGGAGCCACTGGAGATGCTTGCGAAGATGGGAGACATGGTCAAATTTAGTGAGATTAAAGACAAACCTAATGCAAAGATTTTGCAAGCGCTCCAGTTTGTTTAATAGCTCCTCAGTGGCATCGGGGTAACATACATCAGCATAGTCAATTAAGGGTTGTATGAGAGTAAGAGCTAGGGAGATCTTAGTTGGCAGAGGAAGGTAGGATTGGAGGCACTTTAAGCAGTGAAAAGAGTAATGCACTTTCCGACTGATTTCGTTGAAATATAAACTCCAGTTAAGGTTAGGATCAAAGATAACGCCCAGGTTTTTAGCACTGTCAGCAAAACCAATCGGAATACCATCTAGAAGGATAGGTGGTAAGGACGACATATCAAGACGACTGCGCATGCAGCGACTTCCTACAATTAAGGCCTGTGTTTTACGAGGGTTTATGAGAAGACCAAACGATTTAGCCCAGATGGAAATGCGATCCAACTCTTTATTGATGAAAGCTAAAGCATCGAGAATGTTTGAAGGGGCGAAATGGTGGTAAATTTGCAAGTCGTCCGCATAAAGGTGGAATTTGGAGAATAAAATTTGGGTAATGGAGTTTATAAAAATGGAGAAAAGTAATGGGGAGAGGACACCACCCTGAGGAACACCCGCAACGATGTCAGACCAGTCTGAGAACCTCTCATCAAGACGAACACGCTGCGAGCGACCACGGAGGTAGGAATTAAACCAGGATAGGGCAGGAGAGGAAACGTTTAAGGATTTCAAAATTCCGAGGAGAACGTCAAAGTCAACAGAGTTGAAGGCGCTGCTGAAATCCAATAGTACAAGGATCGTGAGATTTTTGTTTTCCATGGCCCAGCGAATGTCGTCTGTAATATTGATTAATGCTGAAACCGTACTGTGGCCAGGACGAAAACCTGATTGAAATGGGTTAAGAAGGTTGTGATTTGAAAGACATTTTGATAACTGGTCATGAACAAGGTGCTCGAGGACTTTGGATAGGAATGGTAAAATTGAAATAGGTCGGAAATCAGATAAAGCAGTAGGATTTGGAACTTTAGGTAAGGGTATTACATGAGCGGCTTTCCAGGATGAAGGAAAGGTTGACGTGGAAAGGGAAAAATTTAAAATATGTGTCAATACAGGTAACAGTAATGGAAGGATTGGAGTAACCATTTTCGAGCACAACTTATCATGACCAGCAGCTGCAGAACTAATCGCCAAAACTGCTTTCCCGACGTCCTCCTCATTGGGAACGGAGAAATAGAATGAAGGGTGGTGGGCAGGAGCATCGGCAAGCCTACTCAGCGTCTGAGCTTTGATATTAGGGTCAAGTGAAACGGGAGGTGTAGAAAAATATTTGTTTAAAGACCCTTAATCAAAGTCATTGACTGAATTTGAGGTACATTTGCCGACACCAAAGGATTTAAGAAAATTCCAAACTTCTGCGGGACTGCGGTTGGTCAAAGAATCATGGAAGTAACGCCTTTTAGCGTTACGACACATGCGATTGCAACTATTTCTCAGCTTTTTAAACTTAACAAGATTAGTCTCTGTGGGGCATCGCTTGAAACGTCGTTTGGCTTTATCACGGGCAGCCATTAAGTTTGTGATTGATTCAGACAGCCAAGGCGCAGGGTTGTACCTAACTTTGACAACTTTAAGCGGTGCGTGAGAATCGTAAAGTTGAAGTAGAGCACTATCAAAGTTTTTCACTTTGTCATCAATATTAGTGCTATCATATACATTCTGCCAGTCAATAATACTAGCGTCGCTTTTAAGTGCCTCCAAATCAATGCCTTTGTAACTTCGGAGAAGGAAGGATTTAGGTCTGCGTTTGGAAGGGCGGATGCGGTAGGAGAGGAAGACAAAATCATGATAGGAAAAGGAGGCTGTCAGCTGACCATGATTTGAGACATTGTTTAAGGAAGAAACTATCATGAGATCGATTAGGGAGGGTTCAGAATTAGGGAAATGATGTGTTGGAGCGAGGGGTAAGATATTTAGGTTGAGAGAGGAAACAAGGGATTGTAACTTTCGTGTACGAGAATCATTTTTTAGAAGGCAGGTGTTAAAATCTCCCATTATAATAACATGATCATACGTAGGACAGATATCGTTTAGAAGATTTTCAAATGATTCAAAGTAATTAATTCGGCAATTGGGACTATAACCAACTAAAAGAAGTACTTTTGTGTGATGCAATGTCAGTTCAAGCGCAAAATGTTCGGCAGATTCCGAGTAAAGGGAGGGAGAGGCACTGATAATCTTGTAGGGGATGTTACTACGAAGATACACAGCAACTCCACCGCAACCCTTACCAGTTCTGTCATTACGCACCAGAACGAATCCGGGAAGAGAAAACTGAGTAGATGGAAGAGAGGGTTTCAAGAAAGTTCCCGAAATCAACAAAGCATCAAGGGGAAGATTGCTGAAGGAAGCCAGAAGATCGGAATGGTGACTAGGGATACTTTGTATATTAATATGCCCAATATTAAGGTTTTTAGGATATATGGAGAAAGAGGAAGAAATTTTATCATGAAGTGTAACGGGAAGAGAAGAATTACTGTCAGCACTGAGAAAACTGCACGAAGAAGAACAGCACGACTCAAAACTATCATTCATAGTTCAATAACATGCAAATAAATAATTATAATTTAAATAAGGTATATGAAATATAATAAATAAACTAAATGTTTTTTTTTTTATCAAAAAAGAATAAAAATAAAAAACAAATTAATACTATTTAACATTAAGTAGCAGAACTTACCCATGACTCAAATTTTAAATATAAGATGTAATTAAATGAATACAGAAAAACAAAGTTTATTTTTAGACACAAATCTAAACGACGAGAACAAAACAAATGAAAAAGAAAAAAAAGTCTAATTTTTATAGGGCAACATTGATGAAGTCGGTTGACAAATGACACAATGACATTAATGTCAATCAATGTACACGAGGAAAGATTGATTAACAACGAAAGAAGGAGAAGAAATATAAACAAGTGAATTAATAGTTAAAAACGGGCATTATGAAAAATTATAGTGAACAAAACGAAAAATATAGTACAAGATTCTTAATGACGGCGTCTTGTCTTCTTTGGAGACCTGATTTTAGGGTCCGAAGCTTGTGCATTAGGCATGATGTCAGCGCAAACGGATGGAAACTTTTGTTGCAATGCTTCAAGTGCAGACACTGTTTCAATTTTCTGCCGGGTCTTGTCGAGAAGATTAACAACTATGTTTCCGTCAGTAGACCAGCAGTTTTTTAGGCCAAAGTATTTGCGTGCCGACATAAATAATTGATATGAGAGGCTAATGCTCAATATGTACAAATATGGACGACCTTGAGATTTTACTTTTAGTTTTGCATTTAAAATGCTAATTTATTAATTTTGAAGTTAAAGATACTGGAAAAAGGAACGCGGGTCTCCGAGCATTCCCAGTCGCGCAATGCTCGGAGACCCGCGTTCCTTTTTCCAGTATCTATAACTTCAAAATATGGACGACCTCTTTAAAAATGCAAACGATTTAAACGTATTTCTCAAAACAAAAGTGGCAAAGTGGGAACTGGCACATCGGGGGCTCAGTACAAACATTAGTTATATTCATGACATTGTGCTTGTTCAAATTGAGTTTTTGTAGTGTCGTTTATTTATTTTTAAAGGTTTTTCCCTGTACTTGTACAATAAAACCTTGCTTCACGCCCACTTTCATGATTCTAGGCCCGCGGGAAGAACTTTATAGGTTTTTGATTTATTTTCTAACGAATGACATGAAACAAATATCTTTTGATATGTATGGTAGACATAAATGATTGTATTTTACAACATCATTAGAGACTTGAATATCACACCTTCCCGAGAAAAAGAGAGGCTAGACGACAAAGTTATCCAGAATCTGTTATAGGTTTGAGCTACGGAGCCTTAAAAACAATTTATTGGAACTTCTATGAGGTTAAGATATTGCACCACTGTATTAGCCAATTATGGGCTAATTTATGCAAAATATTGTCGTTATTCTATTGATTACCTATAAAAATTATAAAATAAAAATTACCCCACTTTTTTTTAGAAAAAAGTAATTTCTTCCTAAATTTAACTCTGGATTCAGTCACAATAAAAATAACTAAATTAAAATTATACTCTTTTACGTAAAATATTATACTTTTACGTTCACATTTTTTTAATAGGCCTTGAGTCTCTAATCTTTTGCTTACTGAACCTTAATAAACGAAATTGAACAATAAAATACAAGAAATCTGGAGTTTACTGACGCGTATAAACAAAAGTGTGGATTATTTGCTTCCATTTTACTTCCTCAAGTCTTGACATCCGTGGAAAGTGGCAATAAACCTCTTTTGTTTCGGGTCGGTCAAGGTCGGGTGAATTTTTATAACTTATTTTGTTGTGCATATCAACTTTGGAATGTTTTTGTCTTATTTTACTAACAAATGTATGTGTAAGTGTATTTCGAAACTGTTGTTTTATGAATTTATGGATACTTCGTATATTTAGTATTTATTTATATTTTCACAAAGTTATATTGTTTGCTTGTATGTATGAATATTTTGAATAAAAGATTTTCTTTTGTAAATTTATATATATAAAATTACTAGTGGCCGCCCACGACTCCGTTCGCGTGGAAGTTGGTTTCCCGTGGGAATGGGAAGTTTTCCCGCGGTAAAAAGTACCCTATGTCCTTTCCCAAGTTCAGTTCTTTCTTCATACCAAATTTCATCAAAATCGGTTCAGTGGTTTAGGCGTGAAAGCGTAACAGACAGACAGACAGACAGACAGACAGATAGACAGACAGACAGAGTTACTTTCGCATTTATAATATTAGTAGGGCTTGTCAGGAAGAACCGGCTTGTCAGGAAGAAATCGCTTAAAGCGATATGGCCGCCTTTTGTTTTCCATTTTTAGTTTAATCTTGTGTATATTTTATGTCTTATGCAATAAAGAGTTTTTATTATTATTTATTAGGGATTTAAGTACAATATTTAGTAATAGTACGCAACTCTTCATGCTCGAGTTTGACTCGCACTTGGTCAGTTTTTTTAACTTCAGGAGTTTGTTAAAGGCTGGCTTTGAATGCGTGTGAGCTTCTTTAAAAGTTCTAGAAATTGAGTTTTTGCCATGTGAGTTGCTAACAAATAGAATTATCATTTAATAAATCTAATTATCATTTTTTATGGTTAGTATAACGTTATAAACTAAAGTACTAGAATGTATCATACTATTTAATTCGAGATTCACCCGGCAAATCTCATTAGATATGCATAACTTCTGAGACTTGGGTTAAATTTAGACTAGGACGTTAGTTGCATATAGATTAGTGCCTTGAGATATTAACCAACCTCTTTATACATAAACGCATTTGAAGCTATATTACTTCTGAGGGCTCCATACCTCAAACGGTAGGTACAACATTCCCTTGTAGCATTTAGTTGTCTATCTTGAGTCATCCTTTTTCTTGGATTCTGATGCGGTGAAATTAAACTATTTAAGTCCACTCAATAAACATATTTATGTATGTTTCATATAACATACATTCAAAAGTAAATCGAAAACTTATAGGGTCTTGTGGACTCAGAACCACGAAATTGGGTATATGAAGCAAGGTTTTTTTACATTAATAAGAATATCTAAAAACAAAACCGAAACCAACATCTAGAAAAAAAAATATAGACGCGTTTATAAACTGTAGGTATTTGTACTGGTGGTAGTTTCTTAACTTTGGTGCTGTTTTTATAAATGTTTTATTTGTGTCAGTTATAAAATATTTTGCAGAATAGATTCTACCTTAGATATTATTATGTTTTAGACTAAAGTTTGCTTGCAGCTTGGTGTGCTTTGACAAATTTACGTAAAGGCTTCTATTTTGTTCAAAAATTCATTATAAAACATATATGCTGGTAGGTTAGTCAGGATTATCTATATCTATACTAATATTATAAAGAGAAAGATTTGATTTTTTGTTTGTTTGTTTGTTTGAAATGAATAGGCTCCGAAACTTCTGGACCGATTTAAAAAAATATCTTTTACCATTCGAAAGCTACATTATTCACGAGTAACATAGGCTATATTATATTTTGGAAAAAATAGAGTTCCGTAAGATATTGCCTCGGGAAAAACCATTAGGTTGCGGGTGAAACCGCAGGGCGGAAAGCTAGTTATCAATATATTGTCAAAATTTCATCCAAATCCAATCAGCCGCTTTTGGTGATTGAGTAACCATCATCACAAAATCTAATCAAAACTAAAATTCTTTCATTTTTCATAGATATGTAACATATACTTAATGAACGTCAATGTTACAAACATCGACTTTATCTAACCGTAGACCGAGATAAAAAAGCCGGCGGAAAAAAACTCCAAGCACAATACCCTCAAACACACTTTTCTCCGAGAAACCTCAATTGACTGCAAGTGTAAAGCACAGTTTACACTACACGTAAATCAGGACCCAGATCACTGACTCTCAGCTCCGAGCTTCAGTTTATGGTTATCCGCGAAATGCAAGTCGTATACAAAGCGGAGAATATTTATATTTGAAACGTGAATATGTGAATTCATATGCTATAATTTTGTGGGTTATTGGAAAATTTAAACAACGGTACAAAGGTACTTGCAGAATAGGAAAATGCAATGTATAAGCTTTAAACCTTTAAAACAGATTGATTAATCTAATTTAAGTGTTTAATAGAGATAAAAAAAGTTTAGAGAGCTAACTTAGACCCCTAAACTCATTAAAAGATGACCTTAGTAAGTCCATACTTGTTTATATAAAAACGAATATCCTTACCACTATAAAATTCCATTTTTACCGTAAGTCCTTTTCGATCAGAAATATCCAGCCTATCTATTGGTATCATATTTCACCAATATGGCCCCTTCTCGACTTCCGCTTCCTACTTCAATATATGAGAGTGCATACTTATTTATACAAAAAACTCTATATTACGCTATTTTATTTTATACAGAGTGTTTGGTTTAAATTTAGAAATATGTTCAGTAATAATTTACATAATATTCTTGAGACAAACACAGGCTATCTATTAAAAAAAATATTCAGTAATATTTTTGTGAAAAATATTATCAAATATGTGTTTAGGTTGACACTTTCAAAAAACGTTTTTGTCTTAAGCTACGTATAGTCCTTAAGACTAATTCCAAAAACCTTAGCAATTGTACACAAGTAATATCCTTTTTCTTTCATTTTAATATACTTAATAATAATATTAAATAACTTAATTTAAAAAATACACGAATTTGAAGTCTTTAACGACCTCTTGTACATTTTCTTAGTATCAAGCCAAGCCATAGACATCCCACACTTTTGTTACTGCATATTGCCAAGACATTTCGTTAAGCAAATACCGTCTTGAAATGCTTCGATTTTATGTGATCCCATCTTTGGTGGATCTTCATATATACGATAAGGATTGAAGTGCTGTACTGTGGAGATTTTCTACATCCAATGACTGTATATTGAAACAGGGGTGTAGGGTACTTTGGGGTGTATGTGGATCAAAATTGGGATGTTAAATATTGAGATTTTCGGTTGAAAGAATTTATTCTTCGTAAATAAGGCGCTATAACTATTGTATTTAATATAAGGTACTTAAATATAATGTTTGGATTTGGTTGTTCAGTAAAAATGTTACTTTGGAATAGCCCGTATTTATATTTTCCTAAAGGTCATACATAACTTAAATTCAGTGCAAGTGAACTTAGCTCATTTTGATCAATTTGACACAGTGGCGGCAATATTTTGATTTTAGCAGGTCAAATCTAGTATTTGCAAAAGAGTAAATTCTAATGTTTATAACTTAACAACTTTCTTTCACTATAAATTAAAAGATACACCGTCTTAAAAGGTATTAAAGCACACAGTATTAAAGCGAATGCCACCAAAAGCAATGCATCTCGTTGCCGCCGCGGGATTGCCCGTGAATTACGACTTGCACTTCGTTTACAGTGTAATACGACTCCAGAGGGTTTTTAGTAAGATATACCACCTCGTGTGTTAAGTGAAAATAAATTTATCGATACAAAATCGGCGGAGGTACGATACCTAACTTATAGGTTAGATTACATGATATAATGTTCAAAATTCTTTCTTGTTCTTTAAAAAATATGTTTCTAAGTAGGTAGTGCTTATTCGTAAATCAAACACACTTCTGTAGCTGTTGTAAAATTATCAAACCTTAGTTTATTAATTATTCAAGTAAAATTATCGCCTGACGCGAAAATATTTCATCAAGCTTGTATTTACGAGTAACTTAACTCGCTCACTCTGTTCAAAATTGTACTTAAAATAAACCACTCTCAATTGAACTCCAATGACCTTTTGAAAGGTTTTCGAAGTTCTAAACATTAAAACAACCTGTAAATCGTTGTCTCTCTTAAATTTAGCGATTTAATATTAATTTTCAAACAAAGTCGATTGAAATTCCAGTACCTTGGACCTGAGACTTTAGAAAGTGCTGGCGAAATGAATTTCAAACAAAATTTAAGTTAGATTCGTTTTAGTGTTTGCTCAGACTGTTAGCTCAAAGGGGGGGAGCACTTAGGTCATTTCTAGGAAGCTTCTAATGAGCAGTGTCACTTAAAGTAAAGTAGAACGGAACCATCGGATGAAATAACAAGAATCAACATGCAAGGACATGAAGATCGCAGACTAATGAACCTTTTTGTTAGTACATACATTCGTTTTAATATACATATATATTTTAATTAATATTGAGGAAACCAAGTTTTATAAGTAAAGATTATATTAATGGCGCAGAAGTAAGGGGAATATTAAAACTAATGCTGCAACATAAATATTAAGTACAACGGATTTGATGATATTTTTTTATAAATTTTGGACCCCAGAAGAAATCAAAGGGACTCTTATGAAATCACTTCAATGTCCGTCTGCTGTCAATCTGTCACTCAGTGGAAATCACTCCCTCAAGTTGAAATCAACATAAAAATTCTGATATCCGTAGTCATTGCCGCAGCGGATATTTGTCTTTTAAGACAACTTGAATAGACATTTGCCTCGTGTAAAAAATATGAAATTTTCATCCAAATGGTTCTTTGGACCTTTCGAAATTAAAATGCAACATCTTTAAAAGAAAACTAAAGAAACACTTATTAGCTACCTTAGACAGTAATAGTGTCTTTTATAAATACACCTTTTATATGAGACTCACAGATCCCACAGACAAACTGTTTAAACAGTTTTGTGGGACTTTAGCTAAGTACCTACTGTAACTAGATGTTTTTTAATAAATAAATAAATCTAAATCTCGGCCTCAGATAAGGAAAATAAACGAAAGTTGGCTTATTTCTGCAAATGGTTCTTAATGAAGTATCTAATAAGAAACAATTAACAAAGACCTGTCTAAAGTAAAGATTATTTTGAACGATAAAGCAATTTGTCTGGACTTCTTAAGCAATCAATGAAGCGTATTGCCGACAAAGTATCTAAGAGTAACAATCTACTAACTAAACCCTTTTTAATTGGTCCCTTGGCGCCCTAAAATAAGATTTACTACAGTTTGTTTACGTCTACTTGCTTAATGCTTACAGTCTACTACATTTTTTTTGTTTTGAATAATTTTATGCTTAAAACTATGTAGTATAACTTTAAAAGCACAAACAGAGTTTTCTTAAAAAACAATCAGAGCAGCTTTGTATTTTTAGGAGTAGAATTTTCAAACTTAACCTTTGTAGGGAAGGGTAGGGGAAACGGGTTGAAATTTTCAAGTACTTACGTTTGTTAGTTTTCATTTTGTATTAAATTAGCATTTTTGATCAATATCCATAAAAAACCATAACTGTTTATAAGTATGTCGGAGATCGACTATGCTTATGGTTGATATAAGAAGAGTGCGGATTGCCAGTACCAAAATATGGTGCTTGACAAAGTCTATGTGATATCGAGAGAGCAGCCGTCAGGGTGATGGAGATGGTCTCAAGCTACGGCGTCGAGCGGTTGGAAGTGTAATTCTTGGTGTCCGCGTAGAAACTGTCTGCCTTCTTGTGAATTAATCAAATGACCTACTGGTAGATATCAAGAGAAGATAATAACAGCGCTGAAACAGATTAACTCCGTTTTATTTGTTTCTAACACATTACCCACGTACGCCCACAACTTATACCAGTAGATGGCCACTGAAGACGGCTCTGATGTCGAAGGTATCCTGCTGCCATCGACAAGTATATCTTTAAACGATAAATCTTTATTTATAAAAATATAATGAATGAAATAATTTTAGCAATTCTAAATAAGTAGTTAATTAACGAGTGTACTCTATTACTACAGTTTAAGCGGTGGGCAACCCGCGGCCCGCGGGCCGCATGCGGCCCGCCGACGTCTTCTTTGCGGCCCGCGAATGTATTAAAAAAATATACATATAAAATAAAATTTGACATAAATAAAAATAAATAAATAAATAGCCATGTCCCATAGTTGAGCACAGGCCTCCTTCTCGGATAGCGAGAGGGTTTGAGCCGTAATCCACCACGCATTTACATGTTTATTAAATTTAAAACCATTGAATTTTTTGTTGATATGTTATTATCACAAGTGTGGCCCGCCTTTGGTCGATTTTTTCACCATGCGGCCCTTGCCTGCTAAAAGGTTGCGCCCCTGCCTGGTTTAAATAAATGTTAATATTTTTAATCTCCAGTGTACATAAGTTATCAGACTACAGACGCGTAAAAAACAAAGTTCGCAGGGTGAAAGTACTATAATGCCTCCGTAGACTAAATAAGTGCTTTCATTTAGTTTTCAGTTTCGTCTCCGTTTTTATAAAGTTTACGATGAACGCGAATACTTAGACTTATCTGTTTTTTGTTTATAATACGTTACGTAAAATAAATAAATCTCCAGACTAACACACCAACTGTGTGGACCTAAACTAAGCGTAAACTTGTACTATAGGTACCACACAATGGACTAGGGGAGAACCTAGTTACACTCAGACACGAGCCAATTTCGAAAAGACATTTAACTAAATTAGCCCGACCCGGGGGTCGAACGCGGGACCTTCTGCTTAACAGTCCGGTATACATACCGCTGCGCCACAGAGGTCGTCATAATTGTATCTTTCAGTGGGAAGTAATCAAAAATATATTTCTCGTTTGTAAAAACAAAAGCATTTTATGATGACTTTTTTACTTTCTTAATGGTCAAATAAACTTGAAATCCATAAAAAACACTACTTTTTCATTAGCTGCATTCCTACTTACTCCCAAAGCCTATAAAGCTTCCACACCAGTATCTGCCATCCTTTTCCATCCCATATAAACTTTATGAATACGTCGTAATAAAAATGTGGCATTTCCATTTTGTCTCTGTTTTAGTATAATGTTATACGTCCCGCTGGTGAAAATTTATCGTATGGCGGTATGAAAGTAAATTGTTCCTGTTTGAGGGTATTTTATGATCAAGACAATCTTGCCTCGAGTCTTCAGCTAAAGGTTAACCATATTCTTATTCATAAAAGCATTTAAATTCTATTTGTTGTATGGGTTTGTCTCGTTTTTACATATGTGACAGATTTTGTAACTATAGGAGACAAAACCACCATAATTATCATATCATAGTCCAATATTTTCAATATTTTTTTAGTCCATTCCACAGATATACTTACTTGTGTGGTGTTAAAATATTAATTAAATTAAAGGAACAACTGTGGTTGCAGTTGTATTCAAAAGTTACCTAACTAAACGGTTTACATTTAACAAATTGGTAACTCAACTGTTAGTTAACTGGATCTAGATTAATGTTTGTGTGCGGTGATGTGCGGTTAACTACATTAAACGTGAGCTAGTTATCATCTGCGTTTTGAACTAAGTCTGTGGTCTGCCACATATAAATGGTATTTTCATGAATTAGGAGAATAAATTTTAGTGCGATTAAAATTTTGACAATAACCATAGAAATAATTAATATAAGTTAGAATTAAAATCGATTTCACTGTTTTTAGCTTGTAAAATATAAGCTTAAACAGTGAAATCGATTTTAATTCTTAGTGGCCGCCCGCGACTCCGTTGGCATGGAAGTCGGTTTCCTGTGGGAATGCGAAGTTTTTCCGCGGTAAAAAGTACCGTTTGTTATTCTGATGTATAACCTATATAACTGCAAAGTTTCATCAAAATCCATCCAGTAGTTGTTACGTGAAAGAGTACCTAACAAACATCCATATATCCATACATCCATCCATACTCACAAACTTTCACGTTTATAATATTAGTACGATTTCTTTTGCAAGTCATTTTAATATAGCGTTTTAAGAGACACATTAAAGTAGCACATGTATCACGGTTACCATAAAATGACGTTTTTTTTCTCTTTTCTACATAAAAAATTTAGAAATTAATTATCTATATTTTACCATAAAATTCGTTTACAAATATATATTTCTCAAACAACTCGAGCTACCTCCCTGTTCTGTATTTGATTTCAACGTATTTTAAGATGTATTTTAGTAAAAAGAATTGATAATTGTATTGAAAAATTACCAACGTTTAACTGCTCGAAACAACAATGCTTATTTTACTGAAAATTACAGTGGTTAAACGGCTTTTCACTACTTAACTTAGGTCCTGAACAAGTTCACTTTGACTTTATTTAGCCAAACAATCACGTACAATAACTATTGTAGCAAATTTTACCCTCTATTTACCATCCGCTTCCTAATATACATAGCCTATAAGAGAACCCCGTCTAAAAACGTCTAAAAAATATTCTCCTAACTGTGACAATAACAGATGGCCACTGAATGAAAAAAAATTCAAATGTATAGCGTCATCGACACTCGATCAATCAAGCTGTTAGTAAGATGGGTGGGTGAGGACTTCCTTTACTTTAAGTGACTATAAATTCATATAGAAATGAAGGTGTAAAAAAGGGACGGTGTAAAAAAGCTTTTTTTTAATATTTTTTTAAATATTTTTCAAAAAACAATGATTAATAGCTGTAACCAAAATAAATATCAAAGTTTTTAAAAAATATAAATATATATAAAAAAATATTAATGACCTTTATTTATTTTTGTTCAGTGTCAATTTTCTTACATTTTACTGTTTTATTACAAGAAAATCTTTCCATCATACAGGAAATCCTTATCACCGGCCGCATAGAATTAATCTTTACGATGCTGACTGTACATAATACGACATCCTCCATTTAAACGGCAAAGATAAAGTTACGCCCAATTTAACAGTTCACTGGCGAAGGCCTCTTTGTATGAAGCGGGTCAATTTAGTCGCCTTTATTTTGTACGTAAGGTACGTAAATAGGTCATGAGTACAGTTAATACAAATATGTTACTATGAGTAAACATACTGCTTATCCGTGGAAAATAATTTGTATCGCTGGAATTGACTTTAATATTTTTTCTCAATTGAGTTCTAAAAGCACAGTTTGACGACTAGTTAGGTACCTATAGATTTTTAAATATCAAAGAAGTTTGTACCT
Source organism: Emmelina monodactyla (assembly GCA_916618145.1). Classification (NCBI taxonomy): domain Eukaryota; kingdom Metazoa; phylum Arthropoda; class Insecta; order Lepidoptera; family Pterophoridae; genus Emmelina; species Emmelina monodactyla. The sequence continues at coordinate 2,300,982 of OU745314.1, read as the reverse complement.
AAATATATTTTTCTCTTTGACTTCGGACATTAGAAAAAACAAACTCTTCCTGTTCTATTAAATAAGCGCTTGTACAATTTTCCTAGTAAACTCATAAATAGAAAATCGATTATTTTCTAATCTATTTTCTTTATTGCTGTTATACCTATCAAAGCACGTTAACGTAAACTTCCCACCGTGCTGCGGCGGAGTCTTTTGTAAAAACTTCCAACTACCCGCTGTTGAGAAGGAGACTAATTACGAAAGTTAGTCTTCTTGTTTTATTTAGCTTCCAAACTAAAACATTGGGGTCAGTAAGTTACTATTTATTTATATGTCGGAGAGAACACAGATTCGATGGACTTGGCCAGTTGAAGAACTACTTTACTATCTACCTTGCCTATGTTTTGAAATGTCAATGTCAATGTCAGCGACTAAATGAGATATTGGTTGCGTCAAGTTGTTTTAACTTGGGTGTAGTCGGTGCGAGGCTTTATGAGTGAACGACTGAATGAGTTTCGGTCATTTTTCGGTCATACCCCATCTACTTAGTTGGACGGATGATTGTTATTTGGTTCGTGGGGCAGTGCAGACGTAGAGTGAATAAATCAGTGATGGCCATACGCCGAATTCACCGCGCTTCGTTGCCCAACGTTGTGATTAATACACGCCCATACATCAAGTTCCACGTTTTATTACGAAGTTTCCGCCATAATCGAACCCAGTGATAACGAACTCCCCGACATCAGAAGTGGGATGGTGAAACCACTTACCACGAGCTACGGATGATGTCTATGTGCTACAAACTATGTGAAAACCTTTGTGAAAAGATTTTTGTGGAAACCACGTGCTATGAATGATAATAAAACTGCGTGCCATGTGCTATGGATGAAGAGAAAACCATGTTTCACGTACTGTGGATGATGAGGAGGCTACGTCCCACGTGTTACTCATGAGGAAACCACGTCTCACGTGCAATGGATGATGCGATAACCAGGTACCACATGCTACTGATGTAATTACATTATGCTGCGAAGAGCTACGATGGATGATGTGGATACCTTGTGCTACAAATGATGTGATAACCACGTGCTACGGACGATGTGATAACCACGTGCTACGGACGATGCGATAACCACGTACCACGTGCTACGGGTGAGAAAACCCCGCTCTACCTGTACGAATGACATTCCATGTGCTGCAAATGACATCGACGGAAACGAGAAATTGCAGCAGCTTTTGGAACAACAGAATCATCATAAACCATCGGTGTGTAATTACGGAGGCGAGATGATACGGACAGGAAAATAGAACATCCTAGGCCGCAACCGAGAAACTGCAATGACAAGACCAGCCATGCCATCACCTGCTACCACTGCCGAGGGCCTATCCATTATGCGTTGAGTCAGCGCCAGTAGAACCGGAGCTTATAAGGATATAGTGTGGACAAGATAACGTGTGGGCCTTTACAACAAAGGTTTGCCAATGGAGAACCTGCGTTACGCTACCCGGTGAGAGTTTCTGTTTTCATTACGAGCTAAGTGTGTTTAAAATTATTTTAGGCGAGTGTTATTTAGCCGTCTCAGTTTTCCTAATTGCTTAGAATTAATGTTTGCCGAACTATGTGATACTGTGTGATATCATTTGTTTCAGGAAAACTGCTAGTATGGTGGAATTTGCTTGATGTTTGATGATGATTGATGGGACTATACCAGAAGTCGTTCTGCTCGATCGGTATACCTTGGAGGGTGATCCGTGAGTGCGTACTGGCGGTTGACTCTGGCGAAGGTCAGGTTTCACGGGAAACCATGGAGATATTGGCAACGAATATGAAGGAAGCCTTGTTGTTTTATTTGTTTTTTTAATAATTTGATTTCTAAATGAAGTAGCCAGTTAATGCTCTGAGTTTCGAATGGTACTACGGTACTATTAATTAAGACGTAAAGTTGTGACTTTAGTTTTGCTTTGTTATTATTCTGTTTTACATACTATGGGTCTAAATAATCTCTGTATGGTTGTGCCTCTTTGGCAGTTATTTTAGACGAGTCTTATTCTGCCGTCTCAGTTTTCTTAATTGCGTAAAATAAAATATTGCCGAACAATATGATGCTGTGTTATAAAAATTGTTTCAGGTAAGCTGCCAGAATAGTGGAATTGCTGGATGGTTTGAATCTGGTAAAAAAAAAGAAACATTGAAGTACGTGGCAGTACCTACATTATTACGTTATAACCGGACACAACATGATTGGGTGTTGTAAAACATTTTCTTATATTTGAGGCTAAGTATGTTCTTTAATTTTATTATGTTTTGGCGGAAAAAGTAATGTTACCAATTTAGATGAAAATCATAAAATGAGCGCACACCTGGCTACTATCTACGCCTATCTACCTACCTACCTACATTTAGGTTTACAATTGTTCTTTGATTAGTATTCATTCTCTTGAACTAAATATTTCATGTGTTGCATTTCTTATTTGTTAGTTTCAAGTTAAACCAAGTTATTTACGCCCAATAGAAATTATTGGTTTTTACATTTAGTGTTGATCGATGTTTAATAATGGTATAGGTACTGGTGTTATTAACAACTGTAATTCACATGTCGACATCAGGACTTAACCCAGCGGTGCAGCAACAGAAAGTGATGATCCTGATTTACGAGCGATGGCGGCATTGTGGTGGCCGAGGCAAGCCAGCGTTCGTACCGAGGTGCTGATTGACGTGTGAGCTGTGAATCTTCCACGGATTGTCTAGAACACAAAGGTGAATCGTATTCTTTCTTTCTTTCGATTCTAGTGCTGAATGCTCGTTAGTTAATGAAAGTTTTGGCGCGAAATTTTATGTGGGATATTTTAAAAGGGTTGTAACTGTGGCGTATTAGTCAAACGCGCGTATTCAGTACCGAACAAGTTTTATGTTGTATTGGAAACACCATCAGACGCCAGCAGGGCTGTCTCGAAGTGTTAGTTTATTCAAGATGTCTTGAAGTACGCTATCAGACACCAGCTACGGTTGTCATGACCTACCATCAGACGCTTAAATGACAATTTTATAGCAATCGAAACCGATCTTTCTTTGTATGATTTGACTAATTTGTTGCGTTTTAACTAAAGCTGTAAGGTTAAAGTCAGATGTCATTTACGATGTCTTTTGTTATCTTCTTACCCCTTTTATTTTGGTCAGGTTGACCGAGCGAGCTACTGCTGTGTTATTTCTTTTGCAGATTGCTATCACACGAGGACGTGTGAAGCGTCAGGAAGGCCGTGTCGGAGAGAACACAGATTCGATGGACTTGGCCAGTTGAAGAACTACTTTACTATCTACCTTGCCTATGTTTTGAAATGTCAATGTCAATGTCAGCGACTAAATGAGATATTGGTTGCGTCAAGTTGTTTTAACTTGGGTGTAGTCGGTGCGAGGCTTTATGAGTGAACGACTGAATGAGTTTCGGTCATTTTTCCGTTGAGTCTTAATACCCCATCTACTTTGTTGGACGGATGATTGTTATTTGGTTCGTGGGGCAGTGCAGACGTAGAGTGAATAAATCAGTGATGGCCACACGCCGAATTCACCGCGCTTCCTATATCCATTTACATCCGGACTATTCTTGATGATTATTGTAAAGTTGCCCAACGTTGTGATTAATACACGCCCATACATCAAGTTCCACGTTTTATTACGAAGTTTCCGCCATAATCGAACCCAGTGATAACGAACTCCCCGACATATAGATGATCTCGATCAGCTGGGTGATTCTGTAACTTTTGAGTGACATAAACTACTATCAAAATACATGAACATTTCATTACGTTTAAGTGATTGTAAGTTTTTGATATGGAAACTTCACTTATGTTATAAAAGATAGGAAGAAAAAAGGTGGGTAGTCCTGTCTCTATGTAAGGAATGCGTGTGCCTCTTACTATGCATATAATGCAAGTTGAAATTATCTTTCCTTTCTCTTATATTTATCTGTGTTTCTTATTCCCTTTTTGTTTTAGAACCTAATAATAACTTTGTCTTTTTTCTTATAACATGCTTTTCATGAAGACATTCAATTACTTAAAAAAACATATTTTTTCCCGTCATCAACTTTTTAAAAGCTGAATCGAAAGTAATTTTAAATATGCTCTTTCAGTACCACCACCATAATCTATTCAGCAGTAACTACGTTCGTTGAGGTTCTTTTTATGAATAATAATGAGGTTCCGTGTCTGAATATGAGATTAGAGGGTAGATCGCAGATTATCGAGCTCGAATAGTTTGACTCGCGAGTTTAAATCTCGAATTTAAGATTAAGGTGTGGCAGTCGCTTTTGTAAGTGAATGAGTGAATCCTACTAATATTATAAACGTAAAAGTTTATGAGTTTGTATGAATGGATGTATGGATGGATGTTTGTTACTCTTTCACGTAAAAACTACTGAAAGGGTTTGAATGAAACTTTACAGTCATATATCAGAATAACACATAGGGTACTTTTACCTTGGAAAACATCTCATTCCTACGGGAAACCGACTTCCACACGAACGGAGTCGCGGGCGGTCACTAGTTTACATATAATTAAAATGTACCTACATAGAAATTGATTTTTGTATAATTTAATAATAAATTTTATTGTATAATAGCTCTTTTATAGAACAACCTTTTGACCTCGTTGGCGTTATTTCATGGTTGTTTCAATCGATAAGCAAACAAAATTAAATTTTCAAAACACAAACACATCCGCTTGGTAAAGATTAAAAACCAACAAAACAATTAAAATATCCAAAAACAAGTTATTTTCAAAGGAAACATTTTAATATTTGTTGCAAATTTAAATTTCCCTGTTTCCAATTATGGAACAAAGGAAAATATTTTGTTTTTAACAAAAGGTTATATTATAAAAATAAGTAAATTATTTTAAGACTTATTGAAACCTTAAGTTAAGCTAAAAACATTCAGAATACTTAATTGTTTCGTATGTTGCTAACTAACTGGTGTTTAATTGTTTTGCACTTTAGATTCTATCTAGTGATTTCTGCGGCTATGTCAGATTTATTTAATTTTCTATTCAATGTAGGTATGTTATCTTTATCATTTAATTATTATTATTAGATATCTGCCAATTAATAAACCAGCCCTTAAGCAATTTATATGTACAAAACAAACCACTGTTTTAATGCAAAAATGTTTACCATAAGTGTTAGAAAAGTTAATCGTGATATTTAATCTCAAGTGGCATTATATCCCGAGTCCGTGCTTCGGAAGGCACGTTAAGCCGTTGGTCCCGGGTACTATTCCACCTCGTAATCGTCAAGCCAAGTCAGGTGCCTAAAAGGAAGGCGGCTTGAAAAATACCGACAGTAGGGTGGCCACTACTCTACAAGAACTACGTCATAGGCCCTAAGAAAAAATGCAGTTCCCAAAAACTCTGACACTAGCTGAATTATGTGCTGCTAAGTGCATATTCATCACACGATGAAGAAGAAGAAGAATCTCAATCCAACCAGCCGTTTTTGCGTGATTAAGTATCCAACATATGCATTTGGGACATTGTAAAAACTTTCTTCATTTATAGTATTAGTAATTAAAAATATATGTTTTGTGTGGTTTAAGCACGTTTTAGTTATATTTTGCTATTTTAACTTAATTTTCTAAAGGGATTAATTAAGGCACTATGTTTGGAAATAACACTAGAGGATTTGAAACAAAATCAAAGGATAAAGTTTTCTTAGTCACTCTTATTTTCTTGTTTTCATTAGTCGTTACTATTTATAAAATATAAAACTGACAAGTCACTGCACTCACGTCTTAAGACCCTTCTTAAAATCCTTGCATACATTCTACGTTACCAAACTAGAATGTACACTAATCAAACATTATCACTCCCTGTTTTTACATGAATCGCTTGGCTACTCTTGCTCTAATTTTGTTGTGAGTTGTACAAGCTCAATGCAAAATGGCGTTCATAAACGGAATTATTGCGTTTATGTGGGTAGTTGTTAAATCTGATGTGTTTTGTTTTAAATGGAACGTGTTGGTGTTTGTTATAAAAGAAATTGAATTAGTTTTGAAACTAGCAGTAATGCTAAGAACTATAAAATAAAGATGCGAATTAAGTAACTAAAATTAATGAAAAACACAGTAACAGTATACATGACCGTTGTATTTAACAGTATCAAGTTAAGTAGTAAGTAAGGTATGCAATCAACCACATAAGCGCTGTTACATTTAAACGTTTTTCTGTTAACGCAATACCCAAACGGTTCGTTTTATTATTTTTCCTTATTTTCTTCCTCTCAAAGCACTTTATTTCAAAGTTGGCACGCACTGATACTATAACTAACAGAGAAACTAGTACCAACATGACGGAACGAGTTAAACTCCGGAACTAAACTGAAAAGAAAAATAACCTTTTGTTCTTAGACTAAGTTTACAGTAAGTTTTCATTTAAGTTTGTAACTTAGATCGTTGATAGGAGGGGGTGGTGGGATGCAATTGATGGGTAGCAGGAACGAAGCTTATGTACTTAAGTTTTAATTATATTTGCAACGTATAAGTTTAGCTTATGCTTTTTTTATCGAAATATATAAAAAACTACTTCTAATAATCTAATTAGAATGGGTATATATATGTTACGGCTAATACCTGAAGTGCGGCTACACCTAGTTTAAGCCGGTTAGCACATCAATAGGTTAGGTTAGTTAGGTAACTTTTTTGATACCACCCAGAAAAAGGAGTCCCGCGTGGCGGGACTCCGTCGTCTCATGATTGAAGCCAGTTTTTATATACATAGGTATAATTTTTTTTTGGGTATAATGTAATCATAAATTTTATTGTATAATAGCTCTTTTATAGAAGAACCTTTTGACCTCGTTGGCGTTATTTCATGGTTGTTTCAATCGATAAGTAAACAAAATTAAATTTTCAAAACACAAACACATCCGCTTGGTAAAGATTAAAAACCAACAAAATAATTAAAATATCCAAAAACAAGTTATTTTCAAAGGAAACATTTTAATATTTGTTGCAAATTTAAATTTCCCTGTTTCCAATTATGGAACAATCAAAGGAAAATATTTTGTTTGTAATAAAAGGTTATATTATAAAAATAAGTAAATTATTGTAAGACTTATCGAAACCTTAAGTTAAGATAAAAACATTCATAATAATTGTTTCGTATGTTGCTAACTAACTGGTGTTTAATTGTTTTGCACTTTAGATTCTATCTAGTGATTTATGCGGCTGACTGTACATATATTAACTAAGGGCTGATTTTTAATTTTTAGATTCATTTCATTTTCTATTCAATGTATGTTATCTTTATCATTTAATTATTATTATTAGATATCTGCCAATTAATAAACCAGCCCTTAAGCAATTTATATTTATAAAACACACCACTGTTTTAATGCAAAAATGTTTACCATAAGTGTTAGAAAAGTAAATCGTGATATTTAATCTCAAGTGGCATTAAATCCCGAGTTTCTCCGTGCTTCGAAAGGCACGTTAAGCCGTTGGTCCCGGGTACTATACCACCTCGTAATCGTCAAGCCAAGTCAGGTGCCTAGTAGACAGGCGGCTTGAAAAATACTGACAGTAGGGCGGCCACTACCCTACAGGAAAAACGACAGAGGCCCTAAGAAAAAAGGCGGTTCCCGAAAACTCTGACACTAGATGAATTATGTGCTGCTAAGTGCATATTCATCACACGATGAAGAAGAAGAAGAATCTCAATCCAACCAGCCGTTTTTGCGTGATTGAGTATCCAACATCGAAGCATTTGGGAAATTGTATAAACTTTCTCATTTATAGTATTAGTAATAAAAAAATATATGTTTTGTGTGTTTTAAGCACGTTTTAGTTATATTTTGCTATTTTAACTTAATTTTCTAAAGGGATTAATTAAGGCACTATGTTTGGAAATAACACTAGAGGATTTGAAACAAAATCAAAGGATAAAGTTTTCTTAGTCACTCTTATTTTCTTGTTTTCATTAGTCGTTACTATTTATAAAATATAAAACTGACAAGTCACTGCACTCACGTCTTAAGACCCTTCTTAAAATCTTTGCATACATTCTACGTTACCAAACTAGAATGTACACTAATCAAACATTATCACTCCATACTTTAACATGGAATCCCTGGCTACTATTGACCGTATTTTGTTGTGAGTTGTACAAGCTCAATGCAAAATAGCGATCATAAACGGAATCATTGCGTTTATGTGGGTAGTTGTTAAATCTGATGTGTTTTGTTTTAAATGGAACGTGTTGGTGTTTGTTATAAAAGAAATTGAATTAGTTTTGAAACTAGCAGTAATGCTAAGAACTATAAAATAAAGATGCGAATTAAGTAACTAAAATAAATGGAAAACACAGTAACAGTACACATGACCGTTGTATTTAACAGTATCAAGTTAAGTAGTAAGTAAGGTATGCAATCAACCACATATAGCCCAGTCATATTAGGGCTTTCACCTCGGAATGAAAGATAATAAGCTGCAAATTGGTATGAACCTTTGTTTTGTCATTCTAAATGTTGTCTCAAAAGTCACAATCGTTATCGTGTCCGCGTCTCAAGATATTCAAGGTCAAAGGTCACAAAAATCGGTTTTTCGCGAATATCTGGCTTCCTATCGATTAAATGAGATTTGCATTAATTATAAAAGTTGTAGGCTATAAAATTCCCTACAACTTTTGTTTAAACTTTTTTTTCATACGACCAACCGTTTTGAAGGTAGAGCGCGAAGAGTGCACATCGTACAGTCATATACGGCCTAATGCAAGGTCAAGCGTGAGTTATGGTTATCAGTACGTTATAAAGTCAATTATTTACTTGGAAATTATAATTATTAAACAATGCCCATTATTTATGTACTAACTATTAATTATTTATATTTAATTAAAGTAAGTAACTTGATTATTTATATATAATTATTCATATTTAACTATTGGTCGTATGAAAAAAAAGTTTAAACAAAAGTTGTAGGGAATTTTATAGCCTACAACTTTTATAATAAATGCAAATCTCATTTAATCGATAGGAAGCCAGATATTCGCAAAAAACCGATTTTTGTGACCTTTGACCTTGAATATCTTGAGACGCGGACACGATAACGATTGTGACTTTTGAGACAACATTTAGAATGACAAAACAAAGGTTCATACCAATTTGCAGCTTATTATCTTTCATTCCGAGGTTGACCCCTTTTTTTACCTAATAAGCGCTGTTACATTTAAACGTTTTTCTGTTAACGCAATACCCAAACGGTTCGTTTTATTATTTTTCCTTATTTTCTTCCTCTCAAAGCACTATATTTCAAAGTTGGCACGCACTGATAACTAACAGAGAAACTAGTATCAACATGACGGAACGAGTTAAACTCCGGAACTAAACTGAAAAGAAAAATAACCTTTTGTTCTTAGACAAAGTTTACAGTAAGTTTTCATTTAAGTTTGTAACTTAGATCGTTGATAGGAGGGGGTGGTGGGATGCAATTGATGGGTTGCAGGAACGAAGCTTATGTACTTAAGTTTTAATTATATTTGCAACGTATAAGTTTAGATTATCCTTTTTGTATCGAAATATATAAGAATGAGTATCTATACATATAAAAGTCAAATAAGACTCACTGACTTAAATATTATCGCACGTCGAACTTTTGGTCCTTTAATTATGTAAGTGTATACTAAAAAAGGATTGAGAAGTTGTATTAGGGGTATAGTTTATATGGAATTTAGTGGCTGTAAAGTCGGAAAACTGTTGACGTATGCGCAGCTGCGTGTAATACACTCCTGTTTTGATTCACCTTTTTAGAAAAGACTAGCGACGGTTGACTCTGACTTGGACTTTGAATTTGACTTTCAAACTACCAATCTCCCAAACGTTAAAAGTTCCAATTTTTTAAGTCTACGTCAAGATATCAAATAGAAATCTTGCCAAGCTGCATCGTAGACGAAGGTCCACCTCAAGATAGAGTAGGTAATTTACCGAAAAAAATATGAACATCTTTGGTGTTTCCTTGGCCTAGCAACACTTTGTGTCGTAAAAGGATGTTTTAAATTCTTTTTACCTCTAGTGAGCGTGACAAAAAGGATCCCACCTTCAACAAGTATCCGTGTAACAAAGGTTTTTCTGTCTCGTTGCAACCACATTTCCACTACAACCATGATTCAATAACAATCCAGGGGCTGCCAACGCTAAAACTTTTACCCGCAACTTTGAATTCCCCGTTTTTTCGACCCGCACGTTCCTCTGATCAAATTGACGAAAAAAACACACAAAAACCATTTCTGTTGAATTTGTCTTGTACTCGTACGTGCCTATTTGTTACTGTAAGTCGTAATTTCGTTCTTATTTTTTTTGGAAGATAAAAGCTCTTTTAATTTGACGAAAACGCGTGGAAGGCGTTTATTAAAGATGAAATTTCTTACGCTTTCTTTTGTTATGATAAGCTTGAAAGCAAGTGCAACCGCGGGCGATAGGAATTATACTCTTTAATCAAAGCGTATAGGTAATAGTTTTAATGTTTAATTTGTTTACTGTAGAATTAAATATGTTTTGTATATTTTATATAGTTTTCTTAAGGATAAGTTTTGCAGCCACCGAAAATATTTGTCTTTTTTTAAATAAAAGTATAGGCATATTGGAAATTGTAATGGTGCCTTAAAAAATATAAAAGCTAAAAAATAAGACATTTGGCGATAATTGCATCATTTTTTTTAATAACTCTTGCACTTCTTCTAATTACGTCTAATGTAAACAAACTAATTGTCACTTAAAGTTTGAGAAGTCGATTATCGGCCTCCTAAGTTTAGGTGGTCGTTTTTGACATTAGGGATCTCTTAAACGTTAGTGAAAACGAATTTGAATTTAGGGGCCTCTTAAAACGCATTAGTTGTCACGTAAATCTTACGGAACGTTGGTGAAAACGGGCATGAATCCCTTATAATAAAAAAGACATAAAGCAAGCTAAAGTTAATAATTTTCGTTCCTAAAGACATCATAATGTTGCCAGTTCAAATAACATAAAATATTCATTTAAGATTTAAAAAAACACTTTTTTATATTTCAGCGTCTTGTCACTTCCGGTGGCAGCATTTGCTCCAATTAAAACGTCATTTCCGTTAGAAGAAAATTGTTTCAAACAGGAAGCAGCTGAGTCAATATAATTGAATTGTAGGAAGTTTATATTACTCAATTTAATATGTTTACGAGGTTACCACTGAAGTGAGAGTGCTATTTGTTATTTGCCAGTAAATATGGCACTAAAAGTCAACACCTGGGGTTAAAATAAAACTTCAGAATTAAAATATACAACTTTAACTTCAACTTTTGGGCAATTTTGGTTTATTCAACTTAATGCTTAAATGGCTTTGACACAAAAGTTATAGTAAAAATCCGACATGTATAATGTATCTTACGTATATATTGATATATTTGCTTGATCTGTATAACTTACTAGGGGCCGCGCGCGACTCCGTTCGCGAAGAAGTCGGTTTCCCGACGAGTCGGTTCCCGAGTCCCGCGGTAAAAAGTTCCCTTAATTCTTTCATACATATATTTTTGGTATCTAGAACCGTTTTTGGCAGCGCACGCAACGGAAGCTCTCAAGGATGAATAATTTTCCCCGTTTTTTTCACATTTTCCATTATTTCTTCGCTCTTTAAAGTTGCAACGTGATGTTATATAGCCTAAAGCCTGCCTCGATAAATGGTCTATTCAACACAAAAATAATTTTTAAAATCAAACCAGTAGTTCCTGAGATTAGAGCGTTCAAACAAACAAACAAACAAACAAACAAAAAAACAAACTCTTCAGCTTTATAATATTAGTATAGATATGTACATACAATTGTAGATAAAAATGCAAACAAAAGATGTAAAAATAACGTTATTTAGGAAGAGTGAATAATAAATTCAACGACCTTAAGTTAGTCGTTAGAACAAATGATCAAGTTTTTAATGTCCAATGTGATCATAAAATTGTTTAAAAATATGAGCACGGGAAAACTATATTAAGTTAAACTTTACCCGTTAAAACTTCTATAATAAGTATACCAACATACGAAATGCATTGAATATAACTTACTTGGTGGTCCCATAGTCCTCTTCAGAAATAACATGATGCGGCGGCGGCCTTAACATATAAATTCAATGAGATAAGATAAAGAACTTTTAGCTATCATTTAAGATTATTATATTTGTTTTTGGGACTCAATCACCCTACGCTTTTATATATTATGTAAGAATAACAAGTTTGTGGCGATAGTCAAGAATTTTTGCAGCAGTTAGCGGTTTACCTATCTATTATGAAATCTGAATATGAATATACCTACAATTTGCAATCGGAAATTTATTTGATCTTTGTTTTTTTTGCACATGTAGTTTAGTCTAAGATCCGAACCTAAATCGACCTTCACCGGGGTGATAATAGAACGAAACATATTTTATCATGAATTTATTATATTAGAAAACATATTAAAAATGGGTTTGCTAAAAAAATTCCTGGACAGACTATTTTTAATTATTTTTCAAAAAATGATTTTTAATTAAATGTTGCAACATCAGGATAATAAAAAAAAAATGTCCTGACTGAAAGTATAAAACGTATAGAATGTGCAGCCGTTGGGTTGTCTACTATTTATCTGGGTGAACTACTGGGTTGTCAGGTATAAACAGGTATATCGATGCCAGTTACTTTCACTGGATTGGATAATAAAAAAAAAAAATATCATCATAAGCGCTGTTTTATTGCGAACACGTTGATATAGGGTTGTCTGCAAAAATTCCGGTCCTATTAGGGGTTTGCGAATTTTAAAGATTTAAATTTCAACGCGCGTGGAACACGCATCGTCTGTCGCACAGAGAGATCCGAGGTAAGTATACTGTGTAATAATAAAGGACCCAACATCGCAGTCGCTTGTGATGGGACCCTGAACAGTAGAAAGTGCGCATGCTCAGTGTGTAAACTATGGAGGGTAGAAATACCTCTACTACCCTTCATATATTTTTTGAAAATATTTTAAATGGCCTTATTTTTCCTTTATTATAAAATGCCGCAGTGTAGTCACAATCTGTGAATGCATGAAAAGCAGGTAGACTTTTACATAATTTGGGTCCCAACTTTAATGCTAAATCGATGCAGTTGATGCAATCGAGGTTGTTTGATTGCTTCTTAGTCTATCACTGGACGGCGGACAAGCGGGCTCAGGGGGAGCCCGTAGCACCGGAGGAGAGGGTCGCCGTCTGGCGAAGGGCCCGCGAGGTCATGCTCCGCCGGTGGACGGAGGAGATGGCCAACGCGGACTACGGGCGGTGGACCCTGGACGCCGTCGGTCCAGTCATTGAGGGCTGGATGGACAGGAGGCATGGGTTCCTCACCTACCGTCTGGTGCAGGTCTTGTCCGGGCATGGCAGCTTCGGACATTTCCTGTGCCAGATTAAAAGGGAGGAATCCACGGCGTGCCACCACTGTGGCGCGCCGGACGACACAGCGTGGCACACCCTGGCCGAGTGTCCGGCCTGGGATGTGCCACGTCGTCGCCTCCAGGCGTCCGCTGGCCCGGACCTCTCGCTGCCCGGCTTGGTGTACGCCATGCTGGGCTCCGAGGCGGTCTGGGTCGCGGTGGCCTCTTTCTGCGAGGACGTCATGTCGCAGAAGGAGGCTGCGGAGCGGGTGCGTGAGAACGATCCTCTCGCGCCCCCGCACCGCAGACGTCGAAGGGGCCGGACGAGGCGCGATCGCGCCCAAGTCCAGCCTGGTGGTGGCCAGTGGGCGGGGGACGTGGGAATCCACCTGCCCGCATTGCACGGTCCACCACCGTCGACGGGTGGGAACAATCGGGCGCTCCCGGTCGTTCCCACAGGCCCCCCTTCACCGCGGGGGGGGTCAAAATGGGCCCGTCGTGCAGTAGACGGGCCCATCGCCGGTGAAGTCGTGGCGTAGGGCCGACGGTCCGGGCCCCACGGCTTCACCACAAAGGCGAGGACGGAGCGCCGCGGTGTTTTAGTGGGTAGTCCCCTGGGCGACGTGTCAGTTGCCCAGGTGGGAGTCCCACACACGCCCCCCGCCACCCCGGTGGGGGGTACGGTGCGTAAACGCATTTCACCGCGAAAACAAAAAAAAAAAAGGTAAATAGTAGACAACCCAACGGCTGCACATTCTAAACGTCTTTCAGTCAGGACAAATTTTTTTTATTATCTGATATTGCAACATTTAATTAAAAAACATTTTTTGAAAAATAATTAAAAATAGTCTGTCCAGGATTTTTTTAGCAAACCCATTTTTAATATGTTTTCTAATATACTAAATTCATGATAAAATATGTTTCGTTCTATTATCACCCCGGTGAAGGTCGATTTAGGTTCGGATCTTCTACTAGTTTAATATTTTCCAATAAAACATATTGCAAGCATTCGTTTTGATATTAATTTTATCGAACTCGTAGAAATCTAACATCATATGTTTACATTAAAACTGATATTCAAATATTATATTAACCCCGTACCTTCCTAGTCGTGTCGTTGACAACCTGCTTTGATGTTTCAAATGTGGTTCAAACGGAGTCAACGTGAAATATTGCCGCTTCAATTAAATTGAGAACGTCAAACTTGTGATGGCTCGCCGTCACTGGGTTAGCGGAGAGAAATTGAATTTAGAACGTGCAGTCTGAATGTGTCGGTTTTTTTGTTTTTTTCTAGGAATATTTCGGTGTTGGTTAAATTTGCGGTGTAAAACGAAGATAGGGATTTAAAAAATACCTTTTAAAATTGACCTGAAGCTGTTTCTACGATAAAACTATTAAGAAAAATTTACCTTTACGAAAAACCACTTCTATTGGCAAGACTTCAAAAAGCGTGTCCATAGCTACAAGGAATCGTATTAGACTCTAAAAAAATGTGGTAAGTCCCCTGTTAACGATTTCGGTATAAAATATCTCACAAAATATTTCCGTACACATTCAAAGTCGATATTCATCAAAACACAGGTAGGACAAATTGCCCGCGGTCCCTCGAGATCCGTGGTACTGTTTCAGTCAATTTGCTCAAGTTTTATTTGTCATCAACAATCAGGCTAATTGAATGGAAGAAAGGGGCCTTCTGTAACTGTTATTTAGGTCAATTTGCGGGCCCAATCGCAAGAGTTGGCGTTTGAAGTTGTTTGAAAAATGCTAACCTTTTTTAAGAGTATTTAAGTATCTACTTTACATTTTCTATGTTGTAATATTAGGTACTTATTTCAGAATCACGGGAGAGTTGGCAAGTTCTAAAAATAGCAGGTAGTGTAGTTGCTATATGTAATGGAGGCATAAATAGTATCACCCTTGTTTCCCTATCATTCTAGTCTATTTCTTTCCCCTTTGTGTAACTAGAATAGCATTATTAACTCCTGTTAAATACTTTACTTTCAGATCTTTCAAATTATATAATTAGCTTTCTAATAAAAATTGAATCAGAGTTGGCGCGAAAAACACCGAGGGATTAAATTTGTAACATAAGCGGTCACCCATCATAAGACTGACCACGGCCGACGTAGCTTAACCTCTGTGATTGCGACCACTTTCGAGGTTGCAATGAGCCATAGAGCTCTAATTCGTGTAATCTTTTGAAGTTTAATACGCTATTGTTACTTTGACGACCTCTGTGGTGTAGCGGTATATACACCGGACTGCTAAGCGGATGGTTCCGGGTTCGATCCCCGGGTCGGGCCAATGTCGTTAAAATGGTTTTTCGATATTGGCTCGTGTCTGGGTGTAACTAGGTTCTCCCCTAGTCCATTATGTGGTACCTATAACACAAGTGCTTACTGCAACTTACTTTAGGGCCACATAAATGGTGTGTTAGTCTGGAGATTTATTTTTATTATTTAATTCTTATTCTGCCTTATAATATACTCGAATAACAAGGAATCTATCTAAACCTCAGAACCACAGTGATTACAAGTACATTGTTATCTTATTTATTTAATAGCGTTCTTACAGTCAAATTATTTTAAAAATATTATGTATTTATCGTGTAGGCATATATTTGTGACAGCTTTTCTAGGTGATTTTCTTACAAAACACGCTATAATCAGTAGGGCACTTAAATTAATAAAATCGGAATAAAAATACTGCATTTACTATTACAATTAACTTTTTAGTTTTATCACGGTTTATAACAAAAAATACTGGAATTATTCACTTGCTTAATATTTTCGCACGCGTTAAATTCGGAATAAAACTCCTTTCCCTGTAATATGTTATTATAAATGTAAACCTTCCTCTTGAAACACTCTATCTATTTAAAAAAACCGCATCAAAATCCGTTGCGTAGTTTTAAAGATTAAAGCATACCTACATAGGGACATAGGGACAGAAAAAGCGACTTTGTTTTATACTATGAAGTGAAGCTTTTAGAGCATCTAACAGCAAAACATTTTATTAACGCTAAGACTACCGGCACAGTTTCGAAAACCTCACATTAAAGTTTAGTTAGAACAAGCTTAGAGAACCATCGAAGGATACATATAAACTTTAATTAAATTAACTAACTTAAAATTGAATTTATAAGTTTCTGCTTCACTTGCCCATTAAAAAAAGGCCTAGTTTTGCCTTTATTTTTTAAAGAGTGACATTTTGTTATAGACTATGATTCATAGCACAATTTGTTAATTAAAAAGCAAGCGGAATTTGAAAAAACTATTCGAAATAAAAACATCGTAGCAATTCGCTTGAACAGCTTTTCAATTTGAAAACTTATTTCAAATAGTTTTTCAATGCACACTCAAACGGCCATAATTCATAAAATTGTTGCGGGCTTTGCCGCAAAATGGAAACGCGATTTCGTCGAGTTTATCTAGAATGAAATAAATTAAAAGTTACATCACGATTTGTTTTTTTCAGGCGATTTAAAGTCATTTCAGGCGTAAAATTGAAACATGGCTTTGCAGATAAATTTGTGGCTTGTGTCTTTGGTGTTCTGTATGGGTTTTTTAATGTATCGAATTATATATTTCTAGACTTGAATTTCATCTTTTTACTGGTAGTCGTTTTCTTTAGTTTAGGATCGTCTGGATACTAGCATCTAACTTTAGTTGTGATCTGGATAAACAGGTGGACTAGCATTACAGGATCAATGAGAGTGGTAGAGTCTAGCTGTAGGCTCTGTCTGCAGCGATTAGTGGGCTGACTCGACCAGTGAAATACCACCGTCGTACAGAAAACGTGAAGTAGGGACGATGTTCTTGCGTTTCGTTCGGTGAGTGCGATATCCGGTGCCCAATTTTCTCAAAGGCCAGCAACACACCCCCAACACCCACAGTGTTGCGGGTAGTCTTGGGCGGCGGTGATCACTTACCATCAGCTGACCCGCATGCTCGTTTGCTACCTATATTATATAAATAAATAAAAAAACAAGACCATATTAAACCTTTGGTCAGCAAAACGAATATCCATGGGCCAGAACGCGTGTTCATTGTGTTACAAATGCTAGTATTTTGTTTGTTAACTAAGCTCAGCTAATTTTAGACAAACAGCCGAAAAATAGCTTTCTGCAACTAACGAGAGTTGCCTCGGACAATAAGATATGTTAATCTGAGATGAAGATTAAAAACTTCCAAAACACAAATAGTTAGCTTCTTATTCCGAATCACCCTTTATAGTAGGAATGTTTAACCTCGGCAACAAAAGTGAATTATAAGTTAATTCTCTCCCCAAACTTACAGGGTTAAAGCATATTATTTAACCTGTTGATTCATTCTTGCATTAATTTAGTCGGCGTGAAAAGCGAGATTTCAGTTCTTAGTTCTAAATCTTCCAGCAGTTAGCGCTAACTCATTGTTTTGAAGTTTACGAATAAAATTATTACTGAAGCTTGAAGCGCTTTACACGAATTCAATGCGAAGTTATAAGCATTTTAGCATGAAGGTTCTATAGTGTTTTTGGGAGTATATAGTTAACATATGCATTGTTTTACTAAATAGAAAGTTACTATATAGCTATAAATGATTAAAAATTATGTTGTAATGAATGATGTTATTATCGACTTAATGAAACCATTTCAATTAAAAAATGGTTGAACCATAGACGAAACAAAAGTTTTATTATAAGGTGAAACACCGCTTTGTATCTCAAGTGCTTTTGTATTTATACGAGATTCTACATTTAGCTTACAAAATATTTTTTATAGAGAGCTACTAGATTGATACCAATTACCAAGGATAAACTAATAAAAACGGATGTAATTAGCATCACTAAAATACAGGGTTTACCTATTTAATTAAGATATTTTTTCAAGGTTTTTCTTTGTATGTAACTTGCGTAATTTTGTATTAAAATAAAAAGTAAATTGTGCTTATTTTCGATTTAAGACCTGCAGGGTGATTTTGTAACTCAAAAATTGATGCTAGTTGTTAAAAAGCAACTAGCAGTTGTGTTTGACAAGTCACTGGTGAGCCAAAAAAATTGGTATTCTGTATCTCAACTAGCATGAGTGATATCAAATGATACGAGTCCAATGAGTCTCATTTAAAATGTCATGAACATATATTAAGTTGTATGAAATGACTTAACATTTAATTTTTCCACTTTATATCTTTGCCTGAGCATGCGCTGTAAACAACTAGAAGTGTATTTTTAAAAACAAATGTCTAAATAGCTTTCCAGCCACTCATGTATCTTCAATACCTATTTTAGAGCAATTTCTTGTCTAGTATTCATATTTTAATGCTTTAATGTTATATTTAAAACTAAGTTATATTTAATATTTAATTGCTAAGAATAAATAAACAGCATTATAAACCGATCGTGCACTCAAGTAATACAATTTTAGTTTGGGGCAATTGTGTTAGAAGTTAGAGAAGACTTTAAATATGGGCATTAGTTCATTAATAAAATGGGATCTTTAGCTCCTGATAGTTGAATGGCTACAAGGCTACCCAAGCATCAAGTTACACTAGACTGCAGTTACAACTAGTGAGGCAATTTTGTCGAATTCTGTATCTTACTATATGTATTTTTTATGCACTTATTATGATCGAAAACATTGCAAGGAAACCCAATATGACTTAATAATAATACTTTATGCTCAACGAGCCTGTGTCGTGGATTTTCTTAGTACCTCTCGCTGTTCGAGAAGGCATGTGTAGTAGTAGTTGGTAGTGGGACGCATATACGTTGTTATTATATGCAAGATGTTAAACGTTTAGTGCTTAAACGCTTACATCCTATTGCCTTTAAGCGCTTCATATTCTACCACATTCAACCAAACAAATAGTTGCTGTATTGAAAATATCTCATATTTAAAACAATTTTTTTAATCGGATCAGAAATAAAATGTGGATACACTACTGTACGTTTTATTATTATTATTATAGGTATTTATTATATTTATTATAATGTACACAAAATAAATATTTTCAGAGGAAAAAGAACCCTTCATGCTTGATTTGTTAGCTTCGGCCGATCACATCCATAACAGTAATTGATAAACCAACGAAATCTTGCAATAATTAAGTTAAAGATATTAAGTTTAGGTTAAGGGCGGGAGCTCTACAAATCGGAAACAACACAAAACTTGTAGCTCGCATATTTTGGGGAACAATCATTTTAAATCGCGTATGAATTCATATTTTAGTTTTTACTTCACATCATCAATCGCTCGCTTCCTTTAATATTTTGTTTAGTAAGGCCGACTGCTTTAAATGAAACATCCACAAAAAATCTTGAAAAATTTCACTAAAAGTTTATAAATCAGATTATAATTTGTATTTTAATTAAAATAACATTGAATCTGTATGGATTCGTAAACATGTCATGTAAAGTCAATTTGTCATGACGTCGGTGATGCTTGGCGCATGCGCGGTCTATGTTAAGCCTGGAAAATTAAATATTGTCAATACTCATATGATGTGCAGGACAATCATTTACTTTTTATCGAGTCCGATTGCACCAACTGCTAGTTGTAGAATTACAGAATCGCATTTAACAACTTGCATGAGAGGTTTGATGCTAGTTGGCCAAAATTTGGGTTCGCGGGTCACGAGAAATGTCAATAGCACGTAGAAAAAAGAACACTTTTAATGGTATTACTGCAATTTATTTTAAACAGAGTGGATTCTTAGCAAAAACATCACAATGCTGAGCTAAAACCTAAGTTATATTAAATTTCCTCAAAAAAAGTCGGACAAACCGATGGACCAACAGAATTTTTTAGTATTTATATGTAACTAATAAAATGTATATAAACTATAAATCGTAATTTTCTAAAATAAAACTTCGAACTTTGTTTTTGACAGTTCCTCCTGCTATGAATTCGATGCAAGCTAAACTTACAGAATCGCTATTTTTCATTTCTCCATACAAAAAAACTGTCAAACCAAGGCCTAGCGTGCATGAGCCGTATGACGTCATAATTGATGCTAGTTGGAGATACACACTCGCAAATGTTCATTTTGACGTTTTTTCTCATAGCAGTCGATACAAGTTGAGTTATAGAATCAGTCTGCTGTTAAGCACTTGGTTACTGCTGCAGCCTAACATGCGTTTACAAGCACTAATATTTCAAAAACGCAAGAAAAAAAAAGAATTCCTATATTTTTGAAATTGCCACACTTCCTTACTCTCAAACCTTGTATCAACTCATTGTTTTATGTTAAAGTCATCCAAAACAAATGACTTAAGAATCTAGTCACTTCACCGATAAGGCTAAAAAGGAACGCCTCAACTGCGTTTTAACAACACTAATTTCAAAATCCCAATTCTTGTCACGTGCTTAATCTGCCATATTTCCAAGGTCGCAGTCCCCCAGGTTTACAGAAATATTGGATCTCAAATCTGACGGAAAAGTTCCGCCATTAACTGCTTTGGGTCATCGTTAAAAATTTTCAGAAAATAATTAATACTGAGAGTCGTTTAGGCTCTTGTTAACAGAGTCAATGATCCGGGGAGGTTTTAATCTACGGATGGAATTGCTAGAATATTATTTTTTAATTTGCTGGGTGTTTAAAAGCTTTTGTTATTGCTTAAGGAGCCTACTGTTGTACACGTTAAGGCTTTAGTTTTGTTCTTAAGATGTTATTGTCTACGTTATTCTTGTATATGTTACAGATGAAACAGATTTTTTGTCACGTATTTATTTATTTAAAACATGTAGTAGTATTGTACTACATGTTTTAAATTTCAAAGCGGTTTTTAATTTCAAATAAGTCAATACAAAATAAGCAAAAATACGCAAACAATTAAATAAATTAAGGATATGCATATATTTACATAGGTATATTAAAAAATCACTAGTTATAAATAAATGCGACAGACCCAAAATAATATCATACTTTGAAAAACGTGTTTACAGCGTTCTTTGTATTAATATGTGATGAATAAAACGCCGCATTGTAGTTTTAATTAGTTAATTTATATTTTGACAAAACATCATCAATATTGCATATCTTTCTTATTATATAGTAGATTAGTTCATAGTAGATTAGTTTCCTAAGTTAATAAAAAAGTGCAGCCAAAAATGAATTTAATTAATTACGTAGCTCTTTAAATACTTGCACAAATATTTTAAAACGTAAAAATATTATATGTTTTACGCGTTACTACTACCGGAAATTCATAAATGAAAGTTTTCATACACTATAAAAAACAGTTTGTTATCTGCTTCAAAACCTACAATCACGTAGGTGTCGGTTATATTATTCTTAACATACCAGTTAGGATTTAAAAAGAAACATCATAAAAAAAGAAAACTTTTATCTAAATCCTTGAAGCCACATAATGTTCACAAAATCTAATGGAACGGAACAAACTGCTTTACACTCGAATAACAGGAGCTTACTGACTTTGAAAAGAACCTAAGTAATGTTCATGGGTTTTTAATACACACCGTAGATTGATCATTGTTTGTTTTAAGGAAAGAAAAAAAAAGTTGGCCAAAATAGGGAACTCTCTTAAAGTCACAATAGTTCACACAAACGAGTGAAAAAAAACAATTAAATATTGCTTAGTTTGCATGCTACTAAAACTTTATACTTCGTTTAAAGTAAAATTAGTTTTGGTTGCTTATACATCTATTATGATTATCAATTTAAGTTAATTACAAAACACACTTTTAATAAAAAAACGCGTTGTATAACAAAAACATAAGAATAATCACAAGATTTAGAAAAAGTGTTCCAAATCTTTAGTTACTGAATATTGCCAAACATTAGTTCTTAGCTTGGTGTATCCGAATTTACAAATTGTACGGAAACATGTAACGTCTGTCAGTATAGTATTACTTTTCATGAGAGAATAGAGATGTGTTAAAGTAATAGACTTATCGATAAGTTTTTATATTCATCTTAAAGTAAAAGAAAAAGTTAAGCTTTGGAAGTGCCAAAAATTCATAAAAGTCTATTTTGGAAACACTCATTTATTATTCAAGAGTATGTAGTCGTTTTCATATTTCACCTCATTTAAAATACTCAACTAGAACACACCAGAATAGTTAAGAAAATTAAATGCGACGGCAGTCTACCTAGTGATTTATCGACAATTTCCATCGACTGTTACCCACCACTGCAGTATAATTTGGTTCTTAGTACTCAACAAGAAGTCAGGCAGGGCTCGTAAAAAACTACGAGTTAATCCGCTTGCCATTTTACTTGATCCGCCATAAAAGTAAGTACTGGCAAACCCGGACTACTCGGATATTAGATTGTGAGTATATACCATGTAGGTATATGTATATACCAACGATAATATTGTGTATACAAATAAAAAAGATGCAGAGTAGGGGTTGGTATTTCTTTGATGAGAATATGTGGCATATCTTGACTAGCTTTGGTTACGCATTTAACCTGTGTTGTTGTTTTTACAATATTTGTAGGACATGTTCGACATGCAAATAAAACATAATTTTGACATGGCCGTGTTATGTATTAATAAATTAAAGCTTGTCTAAAATATTGAAATGATAAATTCAGCAACATTGATGCCCGTTTTCGCGGAACCTTCACATTAAGTAAACATTTGCAAATTCCGCCTCTATTTACCAACATTTATCTACTAACAAATAATCACAAACCAATATTCAAATACATCGATAAAACCATCGACAAATTTTCCCACAATATCCCAACACTATTCAATTACCAACCGTTCAAAGGCCTGTTTCTCACAGCTAAAACTCATGTCATCATGACATTTCAAATTAATAACTAGGATAATCTATGTAACACCTTAATCTGTGTGTACCTTGCCTTGTCTGTAGTCTTACTAATTGTTCCTGCTGACGTAGACAAATTACCAGCAAGTGACGTCACTCCTCGTACACGTGTCGCGCTTTGACTGAGCGAAGAGTTTAGTCGGCGTTGATAAATCAATTTTTGAGTTCCAGTGGCATTTTAGACGGAACTTTTTCGTGACGCTTTTTAGAAATATGTTTTGCTCTGGCAGTTGTTAAAGCTGGTAAATGAGATTGATGGAGGCAAAGTATTAAGTAACGTAGGTTTAAAAAATGTGGTAACGTGGTCGTTTGACTTATTTACTAAATAATTTAAAAAAAAATACAGTTTCTTGACGCCGCCAGAACAAAAAAACGCTTAATAATAAGTGTGTGTCGTATGATACAATAAACATCTAAAAACGTATAATTTTGAAAAAGTCAGTTACAATCTTCAAAAAGTTGGCTACTCTTCTAAAAACGAAACTGTTTTCCGTAATCGATACACCTCCTTTTGTAATACAGTTGCTTTTCAAACTAAAATGACTCTAACGGACATTTCCAATACCTTATCTCTGGGCTTGTTGAATTTTTCTCTTAAAGCTGAAGGTCAGTTCAAGGTCGGTGGGCAAAATGTCTTATTTTACTGGATTCCTCGACTTACGCTTAGTGCACACTGAATGGTTGCAGGAAGGAAATATTTTACAGAAAGGAGGGTAATTTTTAAGTGTATGTATCATGTCTGTAGATTTCTATGTTTCACGCTAATGCTACACTTCTGCCTTTACAGCTAGAAGGATTTCAATATGTGAGGTGTAGTTAGATCCTTCCTGAGAGCGCATGTGACACTGTTTACACAAAAATAATGGTAGACGCTATATTGTGAGGTATATAATTTGGGTCATTTATTCATTAATAATTAATTTAAATTCTGTAATTCAGACTAAAAAGATAAAAATAAGCTTTTTTATTTAGCAGGCGGAACTAACTAATATCTCAAATAAATATGATCAATAACAGTTAACATTCCACAGAATTTGCAGGCAAAAAAAAAACGCACGGAAATTCTCATTTTTACCCGCTTTAGGCGCTAGGCCTTATACGCAATTGCTGTATCATGCCTAAGATTAGAATTTTATTTCTCCTATTCGAAACATTTGAAAGACTTACCTAGTAATTTGCTAAGGACTGCTTTTGAGTTGCCGAATATCTTGGAAATTGGAAACAGGACGAAAAGCTTTGAGTAATTACTGAAGCAAAAAGACAGAGATTGAAACGATTTGGTTTTTTTCTGGTAATTAATTTTGGACCTCCAACGTACATAAGATGTTAAAATAACTATATGTTTTTGATTGATTTATCAACGGCATCGTATTACTGCATCGAGTCAGCCGAATTTATTACTACTTATTATTTGAAAGATAACTGGATAGAAAGTGTTTTTGTTGAAGTCGGATTTTTTGTTATTTTTTTGGTAAGTATGTCCTTTTAAAATAAAATAAAAAAACTACTCAGTAGTCTGAAAAACTTTTTACCTAATTCTCATTGTATTTATATGGAATAGGTTGGAGCCATTAAATGTTTACACCATATAATTCTTAGTATTCAACTCCAAAAGAAGACAAATTTATAAAAGTAACAAAAAACTAAATGTAGGCCGAATTCCTAAACGAAAAACTTGTACAGACATCTGTTCCTTTTCCAATGTCAAAATCAAAAAACACGTCCTACCGTAAAGTTCGTTACAAAACTAATTTAGGGATGTCATTTTGATGATATCGATGTTTTTTAAATATTTTTGATCAATGTTATGGTTTAAAGCTTTAATTCGTCGACTGTTAAAAAAAGACCTTAAGAAGGTAAAAAGTAGTAGCCCATATACATAAGTAGTCTTTGATTGTTAAAAACTGATAGACAAAACCAGCGCTTTCCATAACACAAAACAATGGAAGTCAATTTTTCTTTATTGTTTCAAAATTATTGTATTGAGATAAAAAAAACAGCAAAATTGCCAATAGAGTCGTTTATATTAGAGTGAGTCATTATCCCAAAAAAACCTTGCTAAAAACATCGATATCGATATCCCCCACTCCCATCCCTATTAGTTTCAAGGTCAGTCCCACGATTAAGTTACTGGAAGTTGGAGTCTGTGAGACCTAAAACTATAATGATGCCTTTCAACTTTGTCTGCGGAGGTTTCGTGAGCGACGGCGCTTCAGAAATATGGTTAAAAACTTTGCCCGGGCTGGTAAAGTGATCGATGGGAAGCTGGCTCCTGGCTTTAAAGGCAGATTTTAGAATATAGTAATGAATAGCTTTAGGTGCAGTTAAATGACGTTTCATGTAAAAAAATAAATAAGTTATTCAATGTTATAACTTATCGTTTTTAAAGTGATTCTAGGTTATATAGTTTATCGATAAACTTAGCAGGTTTCATGAAAATTTGTGTAGCCGTTTTTGCTTAATTGGGCTCCAAAATTAAGTAAATTTTAAGAATAAGATTCGTATCATTATATAAATAGTAAACCCATGTTTAGATCTAAAAATCAATTTAATTGTAAGAAATTCTTTAGTCCAATTAACCAATTTCGTTTGAAGTTGTTAAAACTGGACCACTGATTACCCAATTCGTAACTCGATTAGTCTTTCAGAACCTGAATGTATGTTTAGCCCAAAATAAATCCCGAATCTTCCATCTTAAAGACTATCTTACTTTTTCTTTGATTGAAATAAGAAAATTTTGCTTAAAATTGGTTTTACTTAACAAAAATTTTACTCCAATTTATCCTATTTTCAAACACACACTCAATTATTCGATGTAGGTTTACTAAAAATAATCAAATTGGACGTCACATCCAGTACCAACATAATTCCTCAAAGCCTACATCACCGGTAATTTTATAAGGAACATGTGTGTAGGTATCAAAAGAATATGGTTTCATGAATATTTTATAGGAAAACCTTTTCTCCCGGAGCCAAAGGATTAGCGTTTGGTCGCTAAGCTTATAAAGTTGTAAAAAAATGCATAATTTCTATAAGGGATTTTTTAGCCAGGCCTAACTTTTTTATAGGTTTCACTTTTATGTTGCTACCCATGCTAAGACTTTTATTATGAACTACTTAAAAAAAAATATTTTAAAGGATTTTTAATTTGTCACCTAAGTCAAATTAAAAACTCTTTAAATATTAACAAGCAAGTATATTGACACTCTGCTTTCAAACAAAAGAAGAACGAAAAAAAAGCTTCATATTATATTTACCATTAAGAATGATAATCTCCACATACCTTCTTAGCTTTTTCCCTGATTCAAGATACACTACATAAATTATTTTTCTCATAGACCCGTTTACATCATCTTTACTCTCGTGGGTATAGTAAGAGGTGATTCAGATAATTTTCTACATAGAGTGAGTACCAATTTCCTCCTTGGTATAATAATGTGCTATATTCATCGGTAGATCTTATAATGAACCTTTTGATAATTGTGTTTTCTGGTATATTTTATTATAATTGTAATAGAAAGATAAGATAAGTACTTCAACAGTAATACACATGATGAAGATTTAATTGTTTGCTTTTTGCAAGCGTGGATCGATATAAAATACACGTGGCTACAACTATTTTGAGTGTGCGTATAATTCCATTAGCCTAGTGGCTACTGGAACTGGGCTACTATACCGAAGGTTCCGGATCCCACTAATTTGTTGTTTGCCAAATTAGGTATGTCCATCCATACTAACGGTGAGGAAAAACTTCGTGAGGAAGCTCACATTATTGTATGATTATCCATCACCAACCCGCACTGAATCAATCATACAAAATCCTACTAATATTATAAACGTAAAAGTTTGTGAGTATGTATGTATGGATGGATGGATGTGTGGATGTTTGTTACTCTTTCACGTAAAAACTACTGGACGGATTTGGATGTAACTTTACAGTAATATAGGTTATACATCGGAATAATACATAGGGTACTTTTTACCGAGGGAAAGTTTCTCCTTCCCACGGGAAACCGACATCCACGCGAACGGAGTCGCGGGCGGCCACCAGTATCATCTAAAGCCGTTGCGTGATTGTGTTACAAAAATACAAACTTTAAAATATTAGTAGGATATCTTAGTAGTATACCCACCGTGTACATCGCGATTCTCTATTTAAATCCTAACACATTGTTCCTCCAAGAAACCGTTTAGAACTCTGCTAAATCTCTACCCGTTTTCCTATAACATTACTTTATATTCACGATGAAATTACGCACATATGAGATTATGTAGATAATGCCTTTTTTATTGGATTTATGTGGTCTGTTTCGTTAGATTTGGGCACAGAGATTGTCGTATACAGGGGGAGCCATTGTGGATAGATGAGGCAATTCGTGCGAGGCTTATTTGTAAAGAGATAAGAAATGAAAGATGTTGAGAGGACGTCCGCGGGTCTCGCGTTTTGTATGAGAAAACGGATACGCGTTTTTTTTGGGGGGAGAGAGGTGTTATGGTAATTTAGCGTGATTTAGTGTACAGATAATTTTGTTTTTGCAGGATTATGTATCTTTGTATGAGACAAAATAATTATGCATATGTTTTATCGGATAATAGTTAATTTATATGCTGGAAATAAAAACACAGTTATGATTTCTGAACATTTACTACTATATCTGTTACGGGAATGAAAAAATAAACAGCTTTGCAAATTATTGCTCATGATTTATTATTTAAGTACCTACTTAGACTTTCACTTATTTTTCTTAAATTAGTAATGAAACAAAATGGCAAGCAATGATTACATTTCTTGTCAAACGACCTTGCGTACTCGCTGCCAGCGTTTACAACTTAATTTAGGAACTGTAAAGAAGACTGCACAGTGACAAAAATTACATTAATAATATATTTTTTGCAACGGCGTTTAAGACATAGATTTCTTTCGATTGTGGTTATTTTGTTGTAAAAACTTAGTCAACAATTATAATGAAAAAGATAGCCTTCACACGTCCAACTTGTTGGGCACTGAATTCCTTCAAAGGAGCTTAAGAGTCTAAGACGTTATCCAGTATCCTGGTTCAGTGTATTTTTATGGATTCACACGCAGGTTAGTCATCTAACACGGATAAAATCCAACACACACGGAAGAAAAGCCAATTGGTGGTGAAATTAACCATAAGACTATCCATGCTTTTGCTTTGTTGAGGTTGATGTTTTGAATAAATAAAAAACAAATCAAACGATATTATCTTAACTGCCAGACAAAATTAACATTTATATGAATGCTGATCTTTGCTACGGGAACTTATAGATAATTTCATTCCCAATAATCAAGATCTGTATGACTTAATATTAAGCGTTTTTCAGAACATCTATGCGTTTTTTTCGAGTCAATATGCGTCTACCTTTATGCGACATCAATCAAGACGACAACGTTAGCTCAATCAATCATGTGGCTATTACCGAATACTTTATTAATTTGTTACAACGGTAGCACAAAATTACGTTCCCTCTTAATGTAGGTACTTATCTTGGCGCATTTGTTTGGTAAGTTTCTGTTACTTATTTTAATGAGTAATTGTTTTACGCGCAAAGTTGAGTAAGGAAGAGTCAGCGTATAAAAAAGTTTTTAGTACAGAAGTAAATGAATAATGGTAGTTTTTTACTGGTTTACTGAAAATGATGACAAAAAGTTAATGTTATAGTTAAGATTGGATTAAGTTTTAAAAGCTTTAAGTTACTGCCTTGCAGTGCTTAAAGCTATACAGTGCGATTCTTAAGTCAGTTTTAAAATCAAAGATACGTAGAATCTGTGTAATGTAATTACAAAAAAAACAACTGTAGGTACTTTAAATTCGTTTGGATTTGTTTTATATAAGATATAATTTCGCCTTTTAATAAAGGCGTACTTGCTTCAGGTAGTCAGCAACTAAGAATCAACGTATGTCGCAACGTATTTAAGCCGAAGCTTGGTTTACTTTAAGATTTTTGAATATAGATGGCGTTGCACGCATATTAAACTGCGCTTCCCTTCACACAACTACTCTTAAGAAAACAAATGAATCCTCTTCACAAGATCGCAGAAGAATACATGCCCATACAGTGCCGGTTTATTCCATACCCCGCTAAGCACCTAAGTCAGTCTTCAAAGCAGTTTGCAAGGAATAATAAAGATAAGTTACTGCTCCCAGCGGATAGTTTAGT
The DNA here is from genome assembly GCA_916618145.1 of Emmelina monodactyla. Classification (NCBI taxonomy): domain Eukaryota; kingdom Metazoa; phylum Arthropoda; class Insecta; order Lepidoptera; family Pterophoridae; genus Emmelina; species Emmelina monodactyla. The sequence goes on along the minus strand of OU745314.1, from coordinate 2,271,650 downwards.
TAGTTCGTAGCTTCATAAACCTACGGCTTAGTCTCCATCCGCCCATAGGAAGCGGGGTTTAGCGATGTAAGGATATTGTTGTTTTATTATTGTTTTTATTTGAGCCGGCGCTGAAGGGTTATTTGGAGTGCAGTGCGAATTGTGACTTTAAGGAGGTGTGGATAATACGCATTTTTATATGACTATTACGTACTTGTTACATTTTTAGGACGATGTTTAACATTTAGGTTCAATATCATCGTTGATGCTTCAATTAGAACCTTCTTATTGATACCGTGAGTGAAATTTAAGTTATATTTCTAAGTTAACCGAAACATGATGTTAGATAATGGACAAAAAAGGGTGCTATTAATTTTGTACCTACAGCAACTGATCGTAAGTCCTTGCATCACTAAAAAGATCAAAAAATACTTTTTTTTAGGTTACGTACAAGGTGAGGTAGAAATAAAGTAGCTGTAATAAATAAATAATCTGTTAATTTTTACATTTACGGCCGATTTTTCAATAGATAGTTAAAACGCCAGATATCGAACAGCCAGATAGCTTTAACTGAGACGAATAATAAAGTTTCAATTTTTCAATGGTTAGATAACCCTCTGCTAGCTATCCTAATGATATTTGTGCAAGAAAGAGACATTCTTATATATTTTACAGTTGTTAGAAAAGGACTGTAAACTTTCAACGCATTGACAGCGGGTGTCCCAATTGACAAAAAATTAGGTATGACATCAAGATTTGCCGTCAACGATAGTACATAGATATACCGAAAACTAGATGGAGCCCACCGAAAAAAAATACAAATAAAAGTTACAAATACAATATATTTTAACATGTGTCTGTAAACTTTGAGAAAGTATTTCTATCTTATTATATTGATTGCTAAGAATATTTTTGATGTTTTTTTTTAAAATCGATTTGGTATTTCATATACTCAGAGATACTTTATGTTACTGTATGTCTTAATAACTACTTAGTATTTTAATATAATTCTCAAAAAATCCTCATTTTGATATAGCGTATCTTTAGCAGTGTGTTATTTGTGACACGCACACATCAAACGTATTAATCCATCTAGAAACGTATACATCTGTGATGTCAACAATAGCTTACTGCACAGATATTCAAAATTAAACCTCTTGTGATATATATTTTTGTCCCGTTTTGATAACTATACATTATTGTCTTCAAATAAAGTAAAATATCCATGGTTTTACAAAAAAAAAGCAAAACACAAATAAATTATCCTATATTTACATACGCATGATGACAGAAACGTCAAATAATCTGTTAGATAACTGCTTAACTGAGGCAAAAAGAGGCAGCTAAGTTTATCCGCCAGTTATCGAGTTTAACCTTCTGTTAGAGCTTATCCGCTAATTGAAAAATTCACAATCTTGCTATCCATAGAATAAGTCCTATCTGAAGGCTTAACTGACTATTGAAAAATCGGCCCTTACACATTTATTCGTTGTTCGAAAGCTGTTCTCTTAGCTTTTAATGTTTTGATGGTTTGTGACTCAATCACGTTGAACGGCTCAACTGATACGAAAAAATGCCCCTGATGACACAATATACTTAAATGTTAAACACCAAATAAAGCTTTTTACCGTAGTATAAAATACCATTCCCATTGCAAAAGTTCTTTTGCCTTGGAAGAAGCAGAATGGGAAGCTAGTGTTTAATAACAAGGCTAAAAATACGTTCTTTTGAATATTTCTAACAGTCTCACTTACAGCATATTGCAGGTATGACATAAATTGTAACTATTCTAGAAACTAAGTAAACAGTCATAAACGAAACATGTGCTGTTCTAGTCATACTTGTAACACTGAAAAGTTTTGTACGAGCTAAGTTATAAACGATTGTTGTTCTTTTTATTTAAAGCTATGTTGGTTTTGCTTGTGATAGCACAATCCTGTGTTTTTTTTTGTTTTAGCGAATTAAAACTGTGGTCGTACGGTTTTTAGATAACATACCAAAGATTTTTCTTTCAAGCTGACAAATATGGCTAAGAAGAACAAATGCTTTTTTTTTGCATTGTAATAGATACGATATTAGACTCTTTGTAAGACGGATATTTTATTATTTTTATAGTCCCACTAATATTATAAACGTGAAAGTTTGTGAGTATGTATGGATGTATGGATGGATGTCTGGATGTTTGTTACTCTTTCACGTAAAAACTACTGGACGGATTTTAATGAAATATACATTAGAGTAACACGTAAAACACGAGAAAACTTTTCATTCCCACGGGAAACCGACTTCCACGCGAACGGAGTCGCGGGCGGCCACTAGTCATTCATTCATGAGTTGCATTCAAATTGTAAGTTGACTGAACCAATAGAACACAAGACAAATAACCCACTGGTAAGGCTATTGAAATTTTACTATAACATTCTTCCATTGAAAATTTAGTTCTTACAAATTTCACACAAACAAAACTTAAATAAAAGCAACCTTCTTAGTGTGACTTACGTGCACAATATTCTATTCACATTGTACCCACTACTCGAGTTAGGGACAGCGTTTTCTCCGTTAACACGTACAATTTACAAGCGTGGCTCCTTTGGTATCGTTAATATAAATTTAACATTAAATGCACCACATTGTGCCGTGACACTGACGTCACAATGAAATTTTACACTACACGAGGTAAATTCTGGTGGAAACTAGTTTTGGTTGGATTGCGACTTTTGATGTGTTAGAGGGAGACAGGTCGACGTAGAAAGAGATGGAATGACTTTATTACAATTTTATAATGGAAGGTGAAGTGACAGAAATAAAAAATATTTAAATTCATACGCTTTTTAAAAACGTAGGAAACAGACAATAACTATTTTTTTTTCTTGATTTGTCTTCTTGATTAATATCTATATTGTTTTTCTTGGTTCCTATTTATATTCTATACAACTACTTAGTGTAAATTTATTAAACGAGTAACACTGTTAACACTGTTAAAAATGTAACATTTCTTTATCTATAACGGATACCCTAACTTTAAATAAATCCATAAATAAACTATCACTTACATATCCCACCTGTAGGTACCTAGCTGCGGGTAGAACAACATTTTCATAGCGGCAAGAATTCGCGTTAGGCACGACAGACGCGCCGTACTTTGTATACATACGGGCAAATAGTCTGTAAGAAAACGTAGGAACTAAATAAGATAATATATTGTTTTCTTTTTATTAACATTTAAAGCGATAGGTACGAGTTAGGTAAGTTAGCGTTAAAAAATACTTATATTTTGTTGTCGCCGATTCAGTATCGATTAGAAAATATTGCTTTAAAATTGACATTATTACAAAGTATGAATCAAAGTCGCTATGAGTTTGTTTGTATGTTAAACCACTAGCTTTTAAATCATTTTTGAGAAACGACCACTTAAAACTGTACACTTGCAAATGGTTATAGTCTTCATAATTGTTAAATACTACAAAAGGTATAAAATTAAAAAAAAAAAATAGTTATTCTAGATTATTTCTACCTGTTATAATTGTATACCAAAATGTTCCTTAAAGTTAAGTAGCGCCATCTATGCTTCCTACATGTAATGTGTTTTGATGTGTCAAATAAAAGTCAGTCGTTAACCGAAAGTGCGTGTTTTAATAGGTTATGGGCTAATGTCCTGATTTTCTTAAGTAATTGAGTTACAATTTAAGAAAAACGCTGAACTTTTGTGTAGATAATGGCTTTGAACTATATACAAAGTGTTCCCAAACTGAAAGGCAGGGAAAATTATGATGAATGGAGTTTCGCGGCAGAAAATTTGTTAGTGCTAGAGGGCATGATCCAGTACATCAAGACGCCAACGGCAACGCCCAGCGAAGCAACAAAGACTGCAGACGACGAAAGGACTAAGGCAAAGTTAATATTAACTATCGATTCGGGGCTGTATGTTCATATCAAGGAAAAGAAAACCTCGTTCGAGCTATGGACAAAGCTGAAAAATATGTTTGATGACTCCGGGTTTTCTAGAAAAATCTCGTTGCTGCGACACTTAATTTCAATCAGGCAAGAAAACTGTGATTCTATGACAAATTATGTAACGCAAGTCGTCGAGACAGCACAAAGATTGAAAGGAACCGGGTTCGCCATAACAGATGAATGGATAGGATCTTTATTATTAGCAGGTTTGCCGGAAAAGTATGCTCCTATGATCATGGCCATCGAACATTCCGGAATACAGATTACAACGGATTCTATAAAATCGAAATTAATTGATTTGGAAGTTTCTTTAAATTTGGACACCAGTGGCGCTGCATTCGCTGTAAATAGACAGTTCTCGAAGACGCGGAACAATGCAAATAAAAATGGCTGCCATCAACAACAAACATCTATGGCGCCTAAAATGCAGTCGAAAAAGGTGATTGTGTGTTATAAATGCAAAGAAATGGGGCATTTTAGAAATCAATGTCCGTTAATTCAGAAACATAAACAAACAAATGCATTTAGTGTAGTATTTTTGAGTGGGCAATATAATAAATGCGAGTGGTATATTGACTCCGGAGCAAGCGCGCACGTGACATCGAATGAAAATTTGATAAAAAATGCAAATTTAATGCCAGTAATGTCAGAAATCACGGTAGCTGATAGTACAAAGTTATCCGTAAAGTGCTCCGGGGACGTGAAAATAACTTCAGATCGCAACTACGAGATTACTGTAAAAAATGTGTTGTGTATTCCAGAATTGTCCACAAACCTGTTGTCAGTGAGTGAGCTTATAAAAAACGGCAACAAAGTTGTGTTTGAAAGTAACATTTGCTATATTCGAAATATGAAGAATGATATAGTAGCCACTGCATATTTGGTAAATGGTGTTTACAAGTTAAATTTAAAATCAACAGATTGTATGTTAGCAGCACTAGCATTGGCAAGTGCAGAATTATGGCACAAGCGCCTAGCACATATCAATAGTAGTGATTTGAATAAAATGAGAAATGGAATTGTAGAAGGAGTGAATTTTTCTACTCCTAGTGACACAAAGAAGGAGAACTGTATAACTTGTTGTGAAGGCAAACAAACAAGGCTGCCATTCCCACGTAGTGAACATACCAGCACAGAGACACTACAATTAGTCCATGCAGATGTGTGTGGGCCTATGGAGGCAAAGTCGCTTGGTGGTTCACGATTCTTCTTGCTTCTTGTGGATGACTACAGTAAGATGACATTCATTTATTTTCTTAAACACAAAAATGAAGTTTTCCAGAGATTTAAGGATTTTAAAGCTATGGTGGAGAATCAACAAAATAGAAAAATCAAAATACTACGAACTGACAATGGAGGGGAATTTTGTAGTGGAATAATGGAGAATTTTATGGCAAATGAAGGTATAATTCATCAAAGGACTACTGCATATGCACCTGAGCAGAACGGTGTTTGCGAGAGAGCCAACAGAACCGTTGTAGAAAAAGGAAGGTGTTTGCTTTTTGAGGCAAAACTTGAAAAAAAGTTTTGGGCAGAAGCTGTTCATACTGCAGTTTACTTGAAAAACAGGTGTGTTACATCTAGTTTAGTAAATAAAACACCTTATGAAGTGTGGTATCAAAGGAAGCCTGACTTAAGCCATGTACGTCTATTTGGAAGTCCAGTGATGGTACATGTTCCCAAAGAACACAGATTGAAATGGGATAAGAAAGCCAAACAATTTATATTGGTTGGATACTCGGATACTGTAAAGGGATATCGAGTCTATGATCCACAGAAAAATGTTGTCACTGAAAAGAGAGATATAATAGTGATGGAAGGAAAGCATGGAATTGGAAATCCAGAAGAAAATGTTATATGGATACAGGATAATGAACAGAACTTAATGCAAGGAGACCTGACAGAAACACCACATGAAATGCAAGAACCCTGTATAGGAAACAGAGATTCAGTGGGGGATACTAGCATAATTGAATCTCCGTCTAGTTCAAGTTCTGATTCATCAGCTTATATGGATCCAGATGAGACTCATGAGGATAATTCTATTGATTCTATAACATCAACTGACATTTCATCAGGTGAGCTTCAAAATCTTGGAGTTGGTGAAGTGGCTAGACCTAAGAGACAGATAAAACCACCGAAACGTTATGGTTATTCAAACATGTGTTCATCAATCAACTTACCAAGTGCTGAGGAGATTGACTTTTCAGAAGCGCTGAATGGACCGGAAGCAGAACAATGGAAGCTGGCCATGCGTGAAGAGTTGCAGTCATTTGAGTACAATGATGCATGGGAGCTCATTGATATACCAAGTGATACCTCAATAGTGCAATGACAAAGTGAGATATAGGGCAAGACTTGTGGCTAAAGGTTTTTCGCAGCGAAGTGGAATTGACTATGTAGACACGTTTGCTCCTGTAGTGAAACATTCAACACTAAGAATGTTATTTGCTCTTAGTACACAGTGGGATATGGATATTACTCATCTCGATGTAACTACAGCCTTTTTAAATGGACACTTGAATGAGAATATTTGTATGTATCTTCCTGTAGGTTTTGAATGTACAGATAAAGGCAAGGTTTTAAAACTTAAGAAAGCAATATATGGGCTTAAACAATCATCCTTAATGTGGTATAAAAGAATTAAAGATTGTTTATGTAAATTGGGTTTTATAATAAGTAACAATGAACCATGTTTATTTACAAAACTTAGTGAGAATGTTAAAATAATAGTAGCTGTTTATGTCGATGATTTTTTGATTTTTTCCAACTGTAAAGAGGAAACTGATAAATTGAAAACTGTTTTAAACTCAGAATTTAAGATAAAAAATTTAGGTTGTGTAAAACGCTATTTAGGCATGAGAGTACATGTAGACAGAAAATTAAATACTGTAAAAATTTATCAAGAACAATATATAGAACAGTTGTTACAAAAATTTGGAATGTTTAATTGTAAATCTATTGATACTCCTATAGAATGTAGGTTGAATCTTGAAAAGACTGAAAATTGTTTAACAGATGTTCCTTATCAAAGACTGATAGGTAGTCTTATGTACTTAGCTGTTCTGTCTAGGCCTGACATAGCTTATTCCATTAGTTACCTAAGTCAATTTAATAATTGTTACAATGAAACTCATTTTAATCAAGCTAAGAGAGTGTTGAAATACTTACAAAAAACTAAGGATTATTGTTTGAAATATTGTAAAGATAGTAATTTAGAATTAGAAGGTTTTGTAGATGCCGATTGGGCAAGTGATGTTTCTGATAGGAAATCCTACACTGGTTTCTGCTTTACTATGGCTGGTTCTGTAATATCATGGCAAAGCAGGAAGCAGAAAACTGTATCCTTATCCAGCACCGAAGCAGAGTATGTCGCATTATCTGAGGCAGCTAGGGAAGCAACATATTTGAGAAATTTAATGTATGAAATTACAGGTAAATTAAGCATTGTTAAGTTACATTGTGATAACCAGAGTGCATTGAAATTGTCTTCAAATCATCAGTCTCTGAATAGAACTAAGCACATTGATGTTCGTTATCATTATGTTAAAAATGCCATTAAAAATAATGTAATTCATTTAAAATATGTGTCGACTCTAGATATGCCTGCTGATCTCTTAACCAAAGGCTTATTATCAGCAAAGCATTTTAAGTTTTTAGAAATGATAGGTCTTGTTCCTAATTAAAAATAAAGTAAAAATTGTTTATTGTTACTTGAGTTAATTTTAAGAAATATTTTGTTAAGTAGGGGTGTTATAATTGTATACCAAAATGTTCCTTAAAGTTAAGTAGCGCCATCTATGCTTCCTACATGTAATGTGTTTTGATGTGTCAAATAAAAGTCAGTCGTTAACCGAAAGTGCGTGTTTTAATACTACCGACATACCCAATTTTATCCAATTCCTTTGAGCTATGTTTGTTTGAATGAGTCACAAACATCTAAACATATAAACATAAATGTTCACAAAAACAAATAAATACTTATTTTTTTAATTATTATTATACCTTTATATAAAACACACGAAGTAACCCTTTTTTTTCCACAAAGAAATTATCATTATTATAAAAATATTACTTACTAAATCCGCGACGTATTTACGACCGCCACAACTCCCGTACCGCCAGCAACGCCGGCTCGTATATCACAATAAAGCGTGCATTAGAAAGGAATTCGGTAAGTACAGTTCACTTCGTACGCTTTTGTGAACATCAGCGGTGCGTGCCCTCCCCGAATACTTGGCCTCGGCATACGAGCGGTTTAATTGTCCACGGAGAAAAATATATTGTAAAAAATGAGCATGGACATAAAAGTTTAAGATTATATTCTTAAAAAAATGATTAAGGCATAGCCTTAACTTCTCAGTTGATTTATCCATAAGTCGTTAATGTTTTAGGAATTGTTTAATGAACTTTAATTGCTTCACTTTAAATTAAGGTCACATTTTTTTTTAAATACTAAGCTACCCATTACAATTTAACTTAACTCATGCCATGTAAGTGTTAATTTTCAATTAGTTTATTAATTCATGTTATCAATTAGAAACAATCTGTTCCGAACAATCTCTACCATGCCCTACTTCTCAACATTTCACTAAAACTAAACTTCCTAACGTTTTTCCCACGCTCGTCTGCCCACCCCTTTCATTAAACCTTTATACCGAGCAGTTTTGTAGGAAATATGCGATGGGTGTTCCGGAACAATGGCTGTGAAGTGCGGTGTTCCATCTTACTACAACTATGCGTGGATACATAGCTCTCAAGATGTACCTACTAAGTGGGAACGGACTGGGCTTTTGTATTACTCTCTAGTGCTTAGCAATAAGAGGGGAGAGTGATATTCGTAGTATGATGTAGTAGGCGTAGTAGGCGTAGCGTTTCGTAGTCGTTTGTAGCATGGGATAGTAAAAATGCATGTCGAACAATTATGCTTCGTATTTAGATCTAATTCAGTGCTTAAAATATACTAAGTAAAAATGGAGTAGAATCTCTCGCGTATCAATTAATATTATTTGTAAAGTTGTGGGGTTTTACATTTGCTCCCAAAAGTAGAAAGCCGACGTCGCTACAACGCCTATCCTAGAGCGCACTATCAAGTTTATACTCGGTCTCGGTATATATATGACGTCCTTAATTATCTCATTAGCCCCACTTGACTATAGACCCGAGCTTCCGTCTCATATGCGGGGTCTACTTGTAAAAGTTAAGATGTTTAGATGTTTGTTAGTACAGCACGTAAAACGGTTCAACGATATTCAATAAAATATGTCCATAGAATACAATATAAAATAAGATAATAAGTGCTTTTAACTACAGAAAAACCTCATATCTACGGCAAAGTCAGTCAAGAACCTCAAAATATACGATAGAATATTAGATTTTAACTTCAGTTTCAACTTCTCCAATTGTATCTTAAACCTCGTAAATATCTTCCCTTCAAATAAACAAATCATTTTCAAGCAAATAAACTCCATCGTGTAATGCTATCTGAAAGCTTGAATCATTACAAAGCGAACTTCATACGAAGTTGTTACAAACTTTATCTTACTTGTTTTGTATTGAAACAGGTGTGTCTGTTCTAGGGATGGGGATAAGGGGGACAAATAATCGATGAAATTTTCTAATATAAGCTTTTGCAAGTTACAATCATTGTGGGTAGCCCCCTACTCAATAAGCGAAAAGAATCGTAATTATTTTAGAAAGCTCAGTGTGAATCAAACTTTGGTTCAGAAAACATTTGATTTTTGGCGATACTTAGCAGCGATCTCTGAACTACAAGAGCTTCATTACGGATATAAACTCATAAAAAATCAAATTTGGCAACATATAATTTAAGTAAAAGTAACCAATAGCCATAAAAATATTTTTTTTTTTACTACGTTCTTTGACAAATTACCAAATAATTAACTGTTTTTACTAATTCATATTTTGCTACTTTACCGGGTAAATTTATCGATGATTTGAAACTTCAAAACGAAATACTACCTATTTTTTTTCGAAAATATTTTATTAAAAACTAACAAAACTTTGTTTTTCTTGAACCTAAATACCTTGTATTTCTTGTTATTTTTACTTAACCCAACAAATATAAGCTGCCTCTGCATTATTAAGATAAACAAGCTACAATGGTAAAGCCTCGATATATTATTATCGATAATCCTGAGTTATAGCCCAACACTATTTTATTCCGAGAATCTTTATTTGTGTTATCATTTCACTGTTTCTGTCGCTGTTATGAAACTGTTGTGCATTTTTGAATATAATATTGTTGAGTCTCTTTTCTGTAAGGATATCAACAGGAGGAAAATAGATAAGTTTATGACAAAATACAATTGTTGTTTTGGCAGCAAAAGCGATTATTTGAATCGTTTTATTTAACCAACTTCCCAGAAGGCTGTCATGTTTGTGCGTTTTGTTAACGTCATTTTTAATAAGTACTCACGTCTATGATAGTACGAGATCCGACCGCGTGATTTATACGTTCATATGTTTGATTAATAAAATATAATTTTTATCGATATTTATAACTAAACCAATGCAGATCCGCAAAGGTGGCCATCCAAATTTGGCCGCAATTAATTTTAATTAAAATGTAACTAATTATTTATTTTTTAACAATTACATTCACCTGTAATTGTTAAAAAATATATTTCATTAGAAAGAAATATACCTGAGATACCGAAAAAGTTCAAGGTGCCATCCCTCACTTGGTCGCAACCTAATGTCAGCCAGGTGTAAACAGGTATAATTTCGTTAAATATATACGTTCATAATGTATTATCATGTTATACATACCAAATTGAAGATTAATTTTTTCCCTACATGATGAGATATGGGTGCCTATGCAGAAATGCCCGTAAATAGTGATTGCCAACGATTAAAGATAAATAAAAGCGAGAGAAATTTAAGATAAACACCGTTTGTCGAATAAATTTTTTTACAGTTAGATAATTATCAATACATATCGGAGTACTTGTAACAAAAACAATTTGCATTTACGAACTATCGTCACTTGAATCATCAGAACTGTCACTCTCATATGTTGAAATGTCAGAATCTTTATCGTCTGTTATCTTCTGAAGATTGTTCAATTAAATCACAAATAACATCTTCTACTTGCTGTGGCATTGAATTTCCAATGAACCATGTTGGTTTTAAAGTTTCATCTAAAATCCAACCATTATTTTCAGGTTTAAATCTGATGCAATCTGGATTAGTGGCATTTTGCCACATTGAATTAACGAAAATCGTACGCAATATTTTTTGTTGCAAGGATTTCAAGCATGGTGGAATAGTGCTTGAATTGAAACCTTTAATTTTTTTCATAAATTTGTCATTAATTGTAGTCATGGCATACATTTTATTAAACATTAAAAGTCTTGCAGCGTTTACATTTTGACAATTTTTAATCCCATACATTACAGCTGTAAACTCCTGAACTACTTTCATTTTGTTATCATCAAGAATATCCTCCGGATTGCTTAATGATGCAAATGTCTCTTGAATGTTCTTCGTTACGAATTCTTACGTTAAGAATGAAATGTAAACGCTGCAAGACTTTTAATGTTTAATAAAATGTATGCCATGACTACAATTAATGACAAATTTATGAAAAAAATTAAAGGTTTCAATTCAAGCACTATTCCACCATGCTTGAAATCCTTGCAACAAAAAATATTGCGTACGATTTTCGTTAATTCAATGTGGCAAAATGCCACTAATCCAGATTGCATCAGATTTAAACCTGAAAATAATGGTTGGATTTTAGATGAAACTTTAAAACCAACATGGTTCATTGGAAATTCAATGCCACAGCAAGTAGAAGATGTTATTTGTGATTTAATTGAACAATCTTCAGAAGATACAGACGATAAAGATTCTGACATATCAACATATGAGAGTGACAGTTCTGATGATTCAAGTGACGATAGTTCGTAAATGCAAATTGTTTTTGTTACAAGTACTCCGATATGTATTGATAATTATCTAACTGTAAAAAAATTTATTCGACAAACGGTGTTTATCTTAAATTTCTCTCGCTTTTATTTATCTTTAATCGTTGGCAATCACTATTTACGGGCATTTCTGCATAGGCACCCATATCTCATCATGTAGGGAAAAAATTAATCTTCAATTTGGTATGTATAACATGATAATACATTATGAACGTATATATTTAACGAAATTATACCTGTTTACACCTGGCTGACATTAGGTTGCGACCAAGTGAGGGATGGCACCTTGAACTTTTTCGGTATCTCAGGTATATTTCTTTCTAATGAAATATATTTTTTAACAATTACAGGTGAACGTAATTGTTAAAAAATAAATAATTAGTTACATTTTAATTAAAATTAATTGCGGCCAAATTTGGATGGCCACCTTTGCGGATCTGCATTGGTTTAGTTATAAATATCGATAAAAATTATATTTTATTAATCAAACATATGAACGTATAAATCACGCGGTCGGATCTTAATCTATGACCACTTGATCCACTCTTTTCTCAACATATTAAAAAGAAAACGTAACGATGTAATCGTTTTTGTTAAAAAAAAGGAATTACAAGAATTTAAAATTTACAAATTAAGTTTCTAAACAAAACGATAAGTTTTTCAATAATACAGCACTTTTTTAATTTTATAACCCACTAATGGCAAACAATTGGTATTTTTATTACCATCAATTCAATAACTTTGTTCCATTATTTTTTCTCCTCCTAAACCCCATATTCTATTACACTGACTAAGTGCGTGTTATCACATTAATATAAGAAAACGTATTGAAAGCTCTAAGCCCTTACATATTGTGTATTGTTCCCGAAAATCCGGATTTGGACCGGGGCTACGCGGATTATACCGGAATTTTCCGGTTATTCTGCTTGTATCAATGGCATTATAGGCTGTGGTATGAATACCAGTCGACCCTGTCCCGGGTTTGATCCTTGTTTATGGCACGGAAAGGTAAACATGTCTTTTGTGGAGATAATATTTCTGTAAGTAAGAATTTTCTGGGTTATGCAGGATCTTGGAAAATTGAGATGTTTTTGTTTCGGAATTTGATAAGAAAATGAGAGGACAGGACAAAATATAAGTAAAGAAAGAAATCGCAATTGAATTGCAAACTTCTTTGAATAAAACTTGTTAGTTTGTACAATGGAATGTCCAATTAAATGCTTTTAGTGAAATATCATAAGCCTACTAAATAGCAAAAGGTAAATAAAAACGTCTCTTTGGCAGATTAAAATACAGAAGTAAGTTCCAACTACTTTGTCTTTCCATTAAGCTAATAGTTTTTAGAAAACATTTTTTACTTTTGCAAGCGTTTTCATAACTACAACTATAAAAAAAACATCCACATTTAAAAAACCTTTGAAAACAACAATACTTTAAACACCGACCACCCACACCTGACTTCACGTCATTCAATGCCACGCGACCCAGCAGCCCGAAGCTCGTGCAATAACTTTATTCGTTTGTTATTTAAATTGTTCCGTGAATATATCTGCCTTTTTCACGGTCCGCCGGCTTTGGGCGAGTAATTTGGTTCAGAAGATAATTAAGTGGTATGATGGTTGCCCTCGGAGACTGAATTATACTGTCCAATTCGGATATACCTACATTGGAAACGATTGGTTAATTTGTTGTGTAAAGACAGTATTGAAAAATGAGTGGTTGATTGCGAGCGGGTGGGTCGGGGTTATTTGATGTTGCCCGTTGCTTTTTATTTTGTATTGTCTGAAGTATATTATAAACACAATAATTTTATATTGTAGTATGAACTGGGCTAACAATTTTTTTGATCTATCTATTCAAATATTTGCAAGCAACACTTCTGCTGCTCTGGTCAAAAATACTTACTTTTTTTTTGTTAAAAAATCATTTATAAATCAGTAATTTTTTCTGTTTTATTCAATTTTAAAGAAACAAACCCTAATAACATATTCCCAAACTCAAACTCAAAAATTCTTAAAACGAAAGGTAAGATTCCATCTCACGATATCGCAGGTTTAAGATAGTTTCGTTCACAATTTTCTATCGCTGTATTGCAAATAGCTATCGGGACTTGGTATTCGCTTGGAACAATGTTAAGGAATTCTTTGACTTGGTTTTATGTAGCCAAGTCTGATGAAACTATTTGTTGTCCTCACTATTTGTAACCTGTAAAATTTTGTTTGAAGTGTGATATTCGTTGTCTGGAAGTTATTAATTAACTATCAATTGAAAATGTTTAAAGTGAAAAACCAAAAGTTTGGTGAATAAATTAAAAAAAAAAAATTTTTTTTAGAAAACGTTTAAAGTAAAATTGTAGCGGTTAGTAGAGGGACTAGCTTCCAATTTTATTCTTCTTCCAAAGCTTCTTTTTCTTCATAGTTTACGAATAAAGTCGTAAAGTCATTTACGAATGCTTGTACGTTTATTCGCTTAGTCCGTGTTGTTACGTAACGGAGTCTGATAAGACTCACCATAAATTAGATTTAACTTTGATCCTTCTTTGCATAACTGATAAAAAATGCCTCAAACTCAACTATTTACTAGTTAAACATCGTAAAACTTAAACATGACCGCAAAATATCTCAAAGCTACTTCCTGATAGAGTGGCATGCAATAGTTTTTTAACATTGTTTGCTTACACTTTCTAGTAGGTATACATACTTATATGTAGCTAACTAATGAACAGATTAAAATAAATAATACATTTCAATAATTCAATAATAGTTTTAGTATTTGTTCGGCCTCGACTAAAAACACTAAGTACTGGAATAATCCAAATCAAGTTGCCACATTTAGTGCAGAGGGAAGTTAATATCTTCTTGTGCATTTTTCTGCTGCTACTTTAAAATAATGTACCTATAACTTGCTAACTTCACACCGAGCACGTTACGGTCATTCCTTATATGTATTTTACTATCAAAACAAAAGCGCATACAAGGCAGGCAATGTAGCTTCTACAAGGTGGCTGCTATTCTTAAACTGCGGTGATTACTTACCGCTAGACCAACAGTTTGCCGTCTTTTTCATATTAGTCATAACTATCACTAATGTCTCGGCATCTCTTTCTTTGAGTTTAAAGGTTTTTTAATGAAAACTATGAAGCATTTTTTTTATTGATTTTTGTGTCTGATAACAAAAGAGAATGTTTCAAACCCGTCAAAAATCCGCCATATTTTTTTCTGCAGCCATTAAGTTAGTTTGTACTTATACCAGCTGCACAGGATAGTTAATTATTGCAAATTGATTACCCTTGCCTGTTTACTTGGTTTTACAAGTTCGTGACCCAATAAATAAGCAGTTAGTATTTAATCACGATTTCTTTCACGTAATCACAAGCGGGAATGTCGCGTTCACAATTATGAAATACCAACATTTATTGTTTGAACCTTGGGTTAGTTATTCGTTTCAACGTTAGTTATGCTTTTCTGTTATAACATGAAATTATAAAAATTAAGTAAACATTTTACATAGTATAAAAACTGAAATACCTATATAAAATAGTATTAGAAAAAAAACGCAAGCATTAACCGTTTACCAATTTTTTTTTGAGAGAAGCTAGCAAACGAGTAAGCGGGTCTCGTGATGGTAGGTGATCACCGCCGCCCATATACACTCACCATTACATATGCGTTGCTGGCCTTTGAGAAATTGGGCACCTCTATTAATATACTTATCACTAATTAAATTATTATACTTATCAGAAAATAAAAAGGATATAAAAATTACTACCTTTTTACCAAAACAAAAACCTGTTAAGCCACAAGTAAAATGAAATAAAAAAAAACTTTGCATTTTTACTTCTCGAGTATTTTTTTCATGAATTTGAAAAAAAGTATCGTTCCGTTTAATATTTACAATCACATTAACCTTAAAATCGGCAACCAATCCAATCATATTAAGAATTTCATTCTAAAATCATAGCATGTTTAATTTATTATTCTCGAATTGCCCGGCCAATGTGACCACAAACGGCATCCGTTACAGAACCTCCCGCAGCCGTTCCCCATATTTTTTTCTCCGCAAAAAGCGATAAAACCGTAAAGTGACACATGCAGCGTTCGTTTGATCGGCTGATTGCGGCTGCGTTGATTCGAGCGTTCGCGCTCGGCAAACGTCGCGGTAATGTATGCAATGCACACCGAGAGTGTACAGGACGGATTTCGAATGTTCTGGAATTTGGGATCGTGGTTTTTTGTTTTAGTATTCTAATACCAAAATAAAAAATTCGATAACAACGTGTTGTTGGATTGTGTTGAAATTGAATAAAAATAATTGAAAAATAACATTCCATTTATAGTAAACCTAATAAATTTGTCATATTATTATGTAATCATATAAATAGTTATATCATCTATTATAATGATATATATAATTTCTAATATTTGAAGAGATTGTATGCAGTTGATGCAAAAGGCTCACATATGTCAGTTCGCTCAAAGGGCATCAAACTAAGTTTCATCTCGAACCCGTCGATAAAACAGCTAGACTTTGATACTAGGTACTGATATTTGACATATACGGCCGAAACCAATATTCTACTAACCTTTGACGCCTTGTTATTTGTGTAACTATGGTAACTATTATCCATGTTTTTGCGTCGCAATTAACTAAGGTAGATAGCTGTTGATATGGAAATGACAGAAACACGTCCCAAAAAACAAAACTAGTAGTTTCCAATTACCAAGGTTTTAACTTGGTTAATTGTGGTTTCTGCCGTTAGTAATAAAATGTCATACCATCGTTTTTATTCTTTTTGGATGGATGTATGGACGTTTGTTACTCTTTCACGTAAAAACTACTGGACGGATTAAAAAACTCCTAAACAGGCATTTGTTATTAAAATGCTTCATGTGATTCCACAATTCTGTATTTTATTGTAGCGTTTTAATTATTAATTTAAAATTAAATTAAGCATTATAGGTATAAAATTCACTACTTTGATGAATAAAAAATATATTTTCTAGTTATTTTTTAAGGAAATTTTAAATATATTCTTTTTAAGTCTTGAAAACTTGCATAACTATTATCAAATATTAAAACGACACATCTAATAACAACAATTTTACTAAAGCCTTCTCGTGAAGATTCCTTAACTAAGCGACGGTAAGTCGACAATTCAGCTAAACGTTCACAATGACCGGACGAAACAAAACGAAATACCAAATGACGTCATTATTTTTTGCGAGCCGCGAAAATTGAACAAATCACCGGTATTTATGAAGCAGGCGATTATAAAAGCAGTGGAGAGGTTGTTGGGCTGTAAAGGGCCGCATTTCTAACTGACGCGATGGCCGTAGATTTTCCCGAGTATTTCACTAATAAATTATTGTTTAATTTCAATTAAAATTCGCTTGTTATTCACTGATACGCAAGATGTGCTTGTCTATTTGTTAATATGATAAGCGGTTGCTTTAAAGCTCTTATCCTTTTTTTGAACTATACGTTAGTTGAATTAATTAAAACTTTAACACGGGGCGTACAAATTCGGTTTATTGTGAATATATGAAGTTAAATTTCCATATAATTTGTTTTCAGGAACTTAACGACATGACCTTTTTCTGCATACATACAATCTCCAAGTATTTTATTTATAAATTATGAAAAAAACATTTATGCTTTTAGCAATCTCTAATAATCTGCGCTAGCTGTAAATGCTAATAGATGGTTATATCCACATAGACCGTGTGATATGGAGACAGGTATGATGCGGGACTTTTGTCTACCCTTTTTTACTCCGTTTGTCGCTGATTTGCGTAATTGAACGTAAAAATGATACGATTGTAAATTACATTAATTCAGGGTAGGGAATAAATTATGTCAGGCAGGTCTTTTATGGCTTTGTAGGAGTAATTATTACAAATTTGGTGTTGGTAGGTTTGTTTGGTAAAACAAAATAAAACATATGTAATAATAACAGCCTGTTTATACCTACGATATACTGGTCGAACACAAGCCTACTTCTCGGATGGAGAAAGGGGCTGAGCCGTAATCCACCCCGCTGGCTCAGTGCGGGTTGGTGCATAATTTACTAACTAGGTGTTTCCTTGAAATGTTTCACTTACCGTTAGTGTGTGTTAAATATGTACATAATAGACAACTTCAATTTTAGTAGACAAAGTTATAAATTAATAAATAAATCTCCAGACTGACACACCAACTGTGTGGCCCAAAACTAAGCAACGCTTGTACTATAGGTACCACACAATGGACTAGGGGAGAACCTAGTTACACCCAGACACGAGCCAATTTCGAAAATCATTACCAGTTGTAGGTATTGTTTATTTTACAAAATGTACAAACCAAGTTTAGTTATAAATACTTCAATAGGAGTAGATACCTTGATAGATCGTATCTAATTATCCAATTTGGATCAAAAAAATTTAAGCAAATAATATTAAATATAGTTTTAGTTTGGACAAAAAATAATACTGCTGTCTTCATGAATAACCGGTAACGTCAAACCCCAGTTATTCAAACTTGTTCTAATTTAAATATAAATTGTTCGATTTAATTTGTTAATTTATGACGGAAGTTACAGTCGGTGTAATGGGTGTAACGCCTGAAGCAATTCGCAAATCTAATCATAATTTGCATATCATATTTATCATGGTATTTATTTGAATCAAGGGTGTCGTTTTAGAAACCCTGCTAATGAGAACACGTTATGTTACGATTAAGTTTGTTGGCTATTATGTTAGTAGTTATTAGGCTAATACTAGAAGTAGATTTCTATACATCTCAAATAGACCGTAACGCCCAAGGGTCTTTTCTTCCCATGTATTTAGTGTACGGAACGAATGAATGAATGAAACCGTCAGGCCCACCTGAATCCTTGAGTGAATGGAAGATTGATAGTTCGGCCTTTGCTGATAACCGCTTTGTGTCCGTAAAAGTGTTATACCCACGTACGATGCCTATTCAGTTTTTCAATAGAAATCGTTTAATGGATATCTGTATTTGTTTTGGCGATGGTACAGTTAGATAAGACCTTTGAACCAAATGTAAACAGATGGTATATCTACAGTAGTAAAATAAATACGCCTCACTGAATTCATTCACGTTCAAAAGATTATTGCTTTCGTGTACATAGATTAGTTAGACAAACATTTGCTATACAAATAAATACTAAGTATTTCAAGACACCCTTTATTTTGATTAAAAGCGACAAAAAATAATGATTTCTACTACTAATGAAAGACGTTATAATTACCATAATTGAAAAATACAACTTTTCTGAAAAAGCCATAAAACGTTTTTTCTGACTCATACTACATATCGAAATAATTCCAACCCTTAAATCGCCACATTTGCCTATCGCATATTTCCAATCTGGTCTAGCCGTCCTAGACTGTCCAAGAATCCCTTATTGTATTGCGGTTTCGTCTCTCAAAGGTGACACCTGGGAGACATGCCTTCAGATTTGTGGCGGCGACGTGATATGAAATTCCTCGGCGTTTTACTGGATCGAACTGGAATTGTCTGGACTTTGAAATCACGATCGTAGCTTGGATTAATGTTTGTGGGTGCTGTAGATGGTTCTAAAGTCGCTTTCAAACTGTGTGATATAGTTATGATCATTGTTATTATTGGTCGAAATAAGAAATATAATTCAACTTAAAAATACCTGCCATGTTTCAACATAGCTAGTTTGTTTGTTTAAGAATCACAAATTATCTTAAATGACTACATATTTTGACAGTAAGTGCCCATAATGGCCAGATACAAACAGATTGTTGTATGTTCTTACTTAAAACCATTTTAAACCTTTACAATATTACCTGGTTTAATTTGAACGGGATTATTTTTTAAATACAAAAGTGTAAATTGAAACGGAAAGAAAGGACGCCCGCTGTAACATATCGAGGCTGTATAGGTAAATTTGTAGCCACTTGTTCAGCCAGAATTCCATTCAATACATTCTTTCACCATTCTTTTGCCAACGAGCAGATTTATCGAAAGACATAAGAAAATGGGGATATTCATTCCAATAACAATGAAAGCTAGACAAAATGCGGACGTAGATTTACCAATATTGTTTATTACTAATTTAAAAACCAACCTCGAACTTGTAACTTTTCACCACAACAGTTATAATGAAAACGCAAGTTAATTTTCAATTTTAAAGTTCCCGAAAATCGATTCGACTGCTAACTTGCCAAACAGAAACACAATATCTGCCAACAAATTCTATTAAAGCTTGCTCAACTCAATTCGTTAATGGCTTAAACTCTGTTGTTAAGTGTAATCAAATTAAATAAATTTAAACTTTAGCACTCAGATGTTTGTGTTGAGTGGTTTTACAGATTGTAATGAGGTTTAAGGATTTCGAACTGAAGTTATGTTTTGGTTGCTTGAAGTCAGTGCCATTTGTGATTTAAGGCTGGATTAAGATATTTTATATGTGGATAGTGGGCACATTTTTCGTGACATGAATTGTGCCTGCCTTTTTTAGTCATGCATTAAGTTTTGGTGAGATGAATAAATATGCAAAGCAAATCTCTGTCTATATTACCTACTACATTAACCCGGCGTCATGGGGGTGGAAAAGTGTTACACGGACGTTGGGGTGGGTCTCACCGACCCGTTTATTAATGTCAAAATTATTCCAATACTTTACAAATAATAAAGGTAATATTTATTAGTGTTTAGTTGTTTAGGTATCTAAGTAAATAAATGAAACACAAATTTCATATTATATTATGATTTAATTATTTTTATAGAACTATAAAAAAAGAACGAGAAATGGCAACAAAAAAATTCTCTTCTTCTTAAATGTAATTATATTATTAATTAACAATCAGTCTTACTGTTTAAATGGCACTTTTTCGTAGTAAACTAAATTAACTTTAGAAAATAAAAACAATTAATCACTTCGAATCATTATCTTTGGTACAGTCAGCACAGAAAGGTACTATATGTTCTATACAGATATATTTGTTGCAACTTTCGCAGGTGTGGTTTGTCTTACGGTCTTTCTTGGCTGAACACACTTGGCACCTTTTGCGATTATTAGCCTTTTCTGCTGGAGGTTCCCCAAAAGATTCACCAACTATTTCCCATTTTCAGTCGCAACTAACGTGGAAGCACAAATACATTTTGGCGAAGTTTTAGGTGTTCCGTGACAAGACTGAGACCTAGTTGTTTTTTAAATCGCCTTCGTTTTTACTTTGAACAATTACTACCTATCTATATCTTGTTCTGTGTCACTAGGATTACTACGCTCACTCAAGTTATCTTCTTCGTCACACACATCCTGGTCTGACAACTCAGAATCAGAGTCAGATTCTCGTAAAATTGCAAAAATACGGTTTCATTCCGCCGCTTCTCGATCCATTTTTTACTAAGTACCTACAAAAATACAAATAAAATACATTGAACTATTACATATATCAGCAACAACAACAAAAACTCAAATATAAAAAAATAAAAATACAGATAATAAGTAGAACAATAACTACACAAAATGGCGCGAAATTGTTTCACTGACTGCGGGGATGGGTCTCACATACCTTTTTCAATTTTGAGCACTTGTAACTCCCACGGCGGCTGTGCCACGACTGAAATGTTGCTTGAGACACAAAGAACAACTCAACAGCTCCAGCTATTGAGGAGTAAGGCAACGTCGCACGCATAGTAACCGAACTAGAAACGAAATAAAATGTGACGGGTCTCACAGACCCAACCCCCATGACGCCGGGTTAAATGGTGAAATCAACGTCTAGTTGTTTTTTTCTCTACATGCATAAATTTTCGTTACCTACACTTAGTAGTACGCGTAAAAGTAACTCACAAATGTGGAAAAGCAAACAAGTTTTTTACATTGAGATTTTAACGTTAAACATTAAAACTGTTTTCTGCGTTAACTCTTACTTAGTTTACAAAACATCTTTTATACAAAAATATTATCCAAAAACCTTTAATTTGTTTAAATTTTATGCACGTTTTGGCTTTTGTCAGACCTGAAGTAATGTTCTTTATGAAGTGTGTCTCTAAGTATATAATATTTACTGTAAATATTTACTACCACTTCACTAACTTAATACATTTTACTTCTTCATTTATTTAACTTACTTAATTTTGAACTAGACCATGAATGAAGTGTTATTTAACCTGTAAACTTTATTACTGCTATAAAGTTAGTCATTAAAATGGTCCTAAACTATCACGTGGCCCTCGACAATTTCCTGACTTCAGGTCAAGACTACTCACGATTTTATACGCTTTATTCTTTTTTTGTGAATAGCTTGACTAGTACTTACGTTAACGACAAATGATTTATATCTGTGTGTTATGGGTATATATTAATTAAATTATAGTAATTAAAAATATAAAACTAATGGTCAATACGGGATGCCTTCGTCAAGCTGTGAACGGAATTTAGCAGATTGTTTGAAACGCCTAGCTTTCTTTCTTAATTCATAAGAAGTAAAATACTTTTTTTTTATACATCTTGTATACAAGTAGTAGCCTCAAATATTAATATCGTTACATAGTATAAATCCAAGTCGTCAATTCTGTCTGTTTGTCCATTAACTCCTCCCAAATCACTAAACGGATTTTAATGCGGGTTTCGACATCTTTAAGGATATTTTCTCATTTAAATTTGTAAATAATGAATATTTAGAAAAAGTTATTTCAAGTTAAGTATGTTTCGGGAAGGAGTCGACCAAAATCACACCATTGCGAAGCGTGGGCGCGCCGCTAGTTTAAATATAAGGTAAAATACTGTGATATCAATACAAACGCATATCCCTCGGCAATGTAAATAAAACGCACGCCGTAAAACACTATACTACAAACATACTTCATTAAAGCCACTCAAAAAAAACTCGCCGTCATAATTTCCCGGCAAAATATCATCAAGCTACATTCATCTGGAAGCACTCAAAGCAAACATGAAGCGCTCAACTTAAGAGCACTCGCCGCTCAGACGACACTTATCCCCCTTCTAGACTTTGGCCGCTCGCCCCTCACCTGAACTGCGGGAAATAAAGAAATAAAAGTTGAATAGAGATGTAATGCATTGGAACGTAGAACGTAAGTTTCGTAAGAGGCGTTGGTAGGGCGTTGGACGTGCAAAAGGTACCTAGTTGATTTGATTTCCAGAACGGGCCTATTAATAGAATGATAGACACCCATCCACGCTCCGCAATTGTATAGTTTGTGCGATTTGTAATCAAGATCTTGAGTTATAGCGGACTTCAACCTTTTTCTGAATTTACTTTACTTACAAACATTAGAAATTGGTTAAAAAACTGTTAAGGATTTTTGGACAAACATAGAAACTGACAGTAGTGTCTTAACTATGAGATAATAACACGAAAATAATGTGTTTAGCCCATAGTTTACTCCCAGTCCACGAATAGTTTCCTGTTTCAATTTCATTGGTGCTGAAATCTGAAAGTATTACATTATATAGGTACAACTTTGTCGTTACAAAATTGTAAAGTATTAAAAAAAAGACACAATATTTGTAAACTACCTCTGCATTCAATTTTAAACTTTTTCTAAAGATATCAGAGTTCAAAATAATTTGTACGTTCCTGTAAATTATAAAGTTAGATTCCCTGTTCACAGTATAAACTGAGCTTGTATTAATTCCGTGTACCAATTGCTCTAAGCCGAGCAATGGTGCTATGAATAGTTGAATATATAATATATTGTTCTTAATTAAAATTCAGTTTTAATCTGCTTGATTTAGGATTGATATTTTAATGTGTGATCCTTATTTGACTTGATATTTCATAGGTGAGATGTGTCAGACTTGATGTAGGCTTTGGATTCATAGGTTGTTTTTTTTTGTATGTTAGCTTAAGCTGTCATTCTTCTGTCTTAAAGCTTGTGATACCAACGGAACAAAGTTTAGATAAAATTGTTTTGTACTTTTTAAAGTAGGCTACGAGTTCATTGTTTTTAGTGGAAATATCCTTGCCGAAAAAGTCGGTACACAGTGTATATACAGTGTCAGTGAGACATTAGCTAATTACACTCTCTTTTCAAATTGCAAAGCTTATTGCACTCTAAGATTCTTGCCAGTCATTGCTCCTCCAATGCGCTTAATGTGGTAACGTTTTTTTCTGCCACTTACTCTATGTTCAAAGTATATACCACCAGTATAGCCCAAAGCTATCTAACTAAATTCATGGATGGACTACTATTCAGAAAACGATATTTACTTATTAATTTGTAAATAAGTACTACCTTGTATTTGTATATAATTTATCTGATAAATTACCAACATTTTCCCTGGATCCACGCTGGTCGGACGTATCAATCAGCATTATCTGGCAACAGCCAGCTTCGGTGATTTGCCAACAGATCGTACCATATCTATTCGATTGGATATATATACGACATTTATATTACTTAGATGACGTATAGTAATAATTATTGCTTAAGCCGTAACAGTTACTCATTGGACTGTTTGGAAATTGAATTATACGATAGAATTAGAATAGATTGTAGTCAAAGTAAATATCTACTTAAAATGAGCAACTAACTAAAATTGAAAACAAGCGTTGCATTCTTGACTTTGCTGTTGTGATTCTAACAGAAATTCCAGGTTCATTGTTAACTAACAAACTCGAAATTAAGAACCTCTCTTTGATGTCCGGCAAAAATGCTTTTGAAATGTAAAACCAAGCTAAAGTGACACAGATATCTCAAAAAGCTGCCCCGGGGTCGAAAGCATAATGAAAAGTGAATAAACGGTGTAAAACCTTACAAACGGAGCAAGTTGGAAGCAGAAGTGGTCAAAGCCGAATTTCCTATTCAAATCAACATAACCTCGGAGTGTTACTCCAACCGGTAAATCTATGGACAAATATCTGAGCAATTGCCGACGGGTCGTACGGCCACAAAGTGAATGTAAGCTTTCGTTTGGGAAAACAGGAGAAACTAGTCTAAACCAAATCATAAAATCATGGTTTTTATTATTTACAACACTTTTATCGGTATATTATCCATGAACTATGTATTTCTATTGTTTTCCGACATTTCAGCATAGTTCCATCAAATTTAAAATATAACACTTATTTACCGTTCAACAATATCATAATCTTATTATCATTATTACATAGTATAAATCCAAGTGGCTTATTGTGTCTGTATGTTTGTCCGATATTTGTAAATAAAGAACATTCAGAGAAAAGTTTCTTGAGTGAGCTAAAATTCAAGTTGTTGGGAACAAGTCGCGCTAAACTACACCATTGCGAAGCGCGGCCGGGTCGCTAATAAAATATATGATAAAGGTATCCCACAACGGAGACATTGTAGTTTCGATTAATGCAAGGTCTTTACTTGTATATCTACTTACTAGTGGCCGCCCGCGACTCCGTTCATCGAAACATCCATGCATCCATCCATACATCCATACTCACAAACTTTGACGTTTGTAATATTAGTAGGAAATTTGCTGCGTATATTTAATAACTTGCTAATAGGTTACCTACGCAACTTCAGAAGTTTCAAGTCGAATTATTTGCACAAAGATCTGACATCGTGTGTTCACTGAATACATAAACACGGTTTATGTAAATTTAATCCGTATTTTGCTTCCTGGCAACATTAATTTCAATATGTGATGTTTGAATTATTGTTTTGCTTGATTGAATGGAATAGTGATTACCAAATATGAGGGCGCGCTATAGATTAAGTTAATAATAGTAAATAATAATAAATCGCCAGACTTACACACCAACTGTGTGGCCCTGAACTAAGAAGAGCTTGTACTTTACGTACCACTCAATGGACTAGGGGAGAACCTAGTTACACCCAGACATGAGCCAATTTCGAAAACTATTTTGACGAAATTGGTCGCGACCCGGGTATCGAACCCGGAACCATCCGCTTAGCAGTCCGGTATTTACCGCTGCACCACAGAGTTCGTTAAGTTAATAAAGTTGTAAGATTTCCTGTTGCAGATTTATTAATAAAGGTAGAAACCACTGTAAAATTGGTTATAGTTAGATTTTACAATTAAAATTAAACACAAAATTATCTCCATAGAACAAAATCTCTTAAAATTTGTTAGGTATCGTTCTGTGATGCCACTTTACAGAAACATTAGTAGGAATTACGAATGTATACAATAAAAAAAAAACATATACGTTTTCTATTTGGCATAATTATAATCATACATGGACCCTGCTCCCAATTCCAACTTTTTTGGAACCATTTCTATATCATCGACAAAGTATGTCACTACACAACATATAAATTTGTCATACGGCCAAAACTTCCAATCCATTTGATCTCTCCGACATTAAGACGTAGTGGCTCGGAAGTACATACACTTATCTCCCGAATAGATCGACTGGACTTAAAATATAACCAACGGCTACAACATATATTTGAGACTAGAAATATTTATATGCGGACATAACTTATTGCTATATCCTGTTTAGGATATCAAGAAGATTTAATTTTATAGTGACGTGACGTTAATTAAAGTTAGAAAATATAAATTAAAGTTTTTTTATTCCGTTTTTCAAGTTCTTGATTATTTAATGGCTTTTCAAACTAAACCAGCTTTTGGCTCATAGCTTCGCTTATGTGAATTGATATGATTTTACTTTTATTACTTACTAGTGGCCACCCGCGACTCCGTTCGCGTGGAAGTCGGTTTACCGTAGGAATGAGAAGTTGTCCCGCGGTAAAAAGTACCCTATGTGTTATTCTGACGTATAACCTATATTACTGTAAAGTTTCATCCAAATCAGTCTTGTAGTTTTTACCTTAAAGAGTAACAGACATCCACACATCCATACAAACTTTCACGTTTATAATATTAGTAGGATGTTGGATTATTATTATATAAAATATATATTATGATTGCTCGCAATCGTTTTTTACAGAAATGTATTCCTTTACATAAAATATATAGTTTCTCCATACATTTTCAGGTGGATGAAATATTTCCTGGAATTCTTTAATTAATGTTTCGCAGTTGTGTGTCTGAAAAACGGGGATTTGAATTCTTGGAAATGTAAACAGAATACCTATTTATTTTGTAAGGTTCAATATTTAATTTGCTAAATTTATACCTTTGGAACGTGAAAGGTTAAAAGTCAACCTTGGTCCAATACTTGAGCAAAGGAACATATATGTTTCAATTAAAAAGTAAGAGGAATGGAAACATTATTGCCAAGTCTGTTTTGTGCGGTACTCGTAATGTATAACTGTTTTATACTGCTTAAAGGAAAAATATTAAGCGTTTTTTTTTCGTCTCTTTTTATTACTAACTTCTCTTTTTAATCTTTACTGCACTACATAGTATAAAACAAAGTCACTTTCTCCGCCCCTATGTCTCTATGTATGCTTAAATCTTTAAAACTACGCAACGAATTTTGATGCGGTTTTTTTAAATAGTTTTATTCACGAAGATAGTTTACATGTATGATAACATAGTAGGGGAGCGAGGGGCTTGTTGTTACAGGGGTAAGTAGTAACAGGCTCTTTTCACCAGGATCTTCAACACTATTAACTTATATCTTTGACTCGATTTAACCCATAAACCGCACCAAATCATATTGCCATAGCCAGTGTTCCGCCGATTGGCGCAGTGAGCAAATGTGAGCATTCCCTTCATTTCTGCCAGGTGATATAAAATTGTACTGTCGTAAAATTTTGGTTTGTGTTTTTAATATTGCCTATTATCAAATTTTCTACATCTTATTTACATTCAAATTTATCTATCTCTGATATTGTGTAACAGTTTTTATGATTGCTAAATTGTTTAAATAGTTATCTTGATAAATGTTAAAAATCATACCATGGGGTTAGTTGTAACAAAATCCCGGGGCTTGTTGTAACATGTTACAGCATGCATTGTCTGGTATGTGGTGAAGCTTACACAGATAAAAACAAAAAAAAATGGATAGAGTGTATTAGAAATAAATAATTTGATTACTTACTGTGATTTAAAAGTGCTATTATGATTATAAGTAGTGTTTAACTAAATAAAACTCTTAATTACTTAATTTTTAAGTGTTGATTACAAAAAAGTGTATTTGAGTTGATTTTTGATAAGAATTACATAATACTTACTTTGGAAAGATGTCAATTTTGTTAAAAATAAATAAAGAATAAATATTTAGAGGTATTAATGTCGTGTTTATTGTCGTTACTACTTGCCCCGGTAGACGTTACAACTTGCCCCAAGCACGAGGCAAGTTGTAACACCGCACTTCTTTTAGAAAATAATTGATAGTTAAGTAATGACCAATAGTTATGATATTATTTTTACTGGATTTGGTAGAGGAAGAGTTACAGTATCCATCAATCTTTATTTAGTAGAAATTGAATCAATAGATCTCAAGATATACTAGTTTTACTGAAAACTGTTACAACAAGCCCCTCGCTCCCCTACAGAGAAAGGAGTTTTACTCTGAATTTAACGCTTGCGAAGCCGCGCGGGTAAAGCTAGTATATTATAAAATAATCAGGTGAGAATGTGTATTTCTGTCAGTCTGTGTGTGCTCCGCTTTCACGTCGAAATGGCTAGACCAATTTTAATGATTTTTACATAGTTCAACAGCCTGGGTTTAAAAAAGGTTACGTTTTACATCAGACACATGTCTTACTCCCACGAGAAAATCACTTTTTACGAAGTCACGGGTACCTGTAAGTATTTTTTATAAATCAATGTATTAGGTATATAGAAACCATTACAAAGCCAAATAACCTCAAATAAGTACCAGACCTACTAACAAATTTAAAATTCTTATAAACCTCAACTTTTATCTTATAAAAGTATCGACACCAACTTGCAAGTTTAAATACAAAATGGCGGAAAACACGTGAGGTTCGCGAGTGTCGTCATGATTTTGCAATCCATAGTCACAGGAATACTTTATACTCGATAAGTTTAGTTTTAGAACACCTGAAGTTGGTAATCTGCGGGCGCTAAATTTAAAAAGTTTGCGACGTGGAATGGCGGTGTAGATTTTGAAAGAAGCTATAAAAGTCGTATTATAAGCAACTTACTGGTGGTAGAGTGTTTGACTTGAAACGTCTTTAAAATCGTCACCATACATAGAGTACCATGTCAGAAAACTGCAGGTTGATTCTGTGACTCAAGTTGTTATGACTGCTATGAGAATAAACATCAAAATGAACATTTTTCCATACAAGTAATGAAATTTCCGACGTTTTTTGATAGAAGTTTTTGTCACTCGAAAGTTACAGAATCACCACGCTCAACCGTAACGAATTGTGATTGAAACTATATATTGAGATTTTTTGTAATGACATCGGTGTTTGAACCATTGCGGCTATTCTTACAACTACACATTACGTTGCTGTTTGAAGAACAAGATAGGCTAAAAATTTTAAGGCACCAAGAACATCTCTAGAGACATTTTTTTTTCAAATTAAGGAGTTGTTAATCTATATAGTTAATAATATAATAATTAATCTGTAGAGTTTATCAGTTGTTTCTATACTTATATACCACTGCTTTTATACCAATTTAAAATAAAATTTGCAGTTAAGCATTTTATTAACTCTTTGGACTGTTTGTCATGGCCTCATTCTGGAAACACTACACTGACATTTTCATTTTGCAGTAACTTTCTCATTTTCATGTAGGGAAATGAATAGTTGATGGTGCTCACAAAATTTTGACCATTTCTACGTATGTTATTATTTTAATGTTTTTATGAAGTGTGCTGAAGACTAGTCTACCATTGCGTAATGATATGTATGTCGGAGATCGACTATGCTTATGGTTGATATAAGAAGGGTGCGGATTGCCAGTATCAAATATGGTGCATGACAGAGTCTATGTGACATCGAGAGAGCAGCCGTCAGGGTAATTGAGATGATCTCAAGTCTTAGCGACGAACGGGTGTAATTCTTGGTGCCTTGGTATCTGGTGCATTCCTGTGAATTAATAAAATGACCTACTGGTAGCTATCGAGAGAAGATGATTACAGCGCTGAAACAGAATAACTTCTTTCATTTTCAACTAACTACCCACGAACGCCCACAATTCATAGATTGCCATAGAAGATGGCTCTGATGTCCAAGGAAGTATAAGATGGCTCTGATGTCGAAGGTGGTATGGGTGTAATTCTTGGTGCCTTGGTATCTGGTGCATTCCTGTGAATTAATAAAATGACCTACTGGTAGCTATCGAGAGAAGATGATTACAGCGCTGAAACAGAATAACTTCTTTCATTTTCAACTAACTACCCACGAACGCCCACAATTCATAGATTGCCATAGAAGATGGCTCTGATGTCGAAGGTGGTATAAGATGGCTCTGATGTCGAAGGTGGTATTCCAGCCGCCTTCGTTATCAGAAGTGGGATCAGTGTTAGTTCAAAATGAAGAAGAAGAAAAAGATAGAGAAATTGACCGTTACTATGCATTGTGTAATGTGCATAAGCACTATGTAGGAAACTTATGTAGGCTGGAATACTGGCAGCTATTGTTTTATATTATTTAAATAGATTCTAAAGAAGAAACAATGAGATATTGACAGCATCCTTCCAGACTCAGTCATTTGGTGGCATGTCAGTTTAACTTGTTTAATTATTTATCTTTCTCATTTCATTTGTTTACTCCACATTTTAACCTGACTGGTTGTTAGCTACAACTATGGGGTTGAATCACTTTTACTTCGGAGCTTCCTAACTTAGGTAGGCTAGGAAAACATGTGCCTGGAAGTGATGCCGATTTTGATTAGTATCAAAATCTTTTTCGTAGGCGGTGGGATGTAATGTGCATAAGCACTATGTAGGAAACTTATGTAGGCTGGAATACTGGCAGCTATTGTTTTATATTATTTAAATAGATTCTAAAGAAGAAACAATGAGATATTGACAGCATCCTTCCAGACTCAGTCATTTTTTCGTGCTCGGACTGTGGGCACATAACATTAAAATCACCTTTATGCTTTAAATATAAAGCTTTTAAAACGTTTCAACTATTTCATTTCTCTTTCACGTTTCCCCCAAACGTTAGTCATTGTTTGAAAAACAAAATGAAGACATGCGCACGCAGATGTACCGAAAAACAAATGCATTAGGCTACCCGATTGCAACCCTGGAAAGAAGGACATGGACGCGAGATCATGATGCGCAACTACAAATTGTGTTTTGAGAAAATTATTTATGTGGTAGTGAACATGTTGTCAAGATAAAAATTAAAGAAGAAAATAGCATCAACATGGTCGTTAAGGATTGCATACCAAGGAATGTCATAAACTGAGAATGAAAGTTCTGTTCACGAGCAGATTAATTTCTACCAAAGAATTGAATAGGTGACTTGCTAGCAACTCTGTATCCTGCATAGCCTTAAAAGTCCGCCTAACGACAGATCCTGTGACAAAGAAACGTCAGTTGAAAATTGCAAGTCTATTATTTACGATTTCACTAACCATTTTAAAAGGAAGGAAGGATCTATAAAGAACAAAATAGCATTAAAACTGTAATCTGCACATGTGTCTCTATTTGAACAAAGACTACTGCGATTGGCTTACAAGTAACATTTTAAAGGGAGGAATAAGGGCAAGAGCAAGAACTACCTATTCACATCTCAAATGCAATATACCTAGTAAACCATACAAATCCTATAATCCAACAAAACAAACAAAAAAAAATTATGTTACAAGTGCCATGTTTTGGGTATGACACAAGATGTATTGCGCGTAGAGTCAGCGCAACCAAGAGAATATCAGTGGCGTCAGTGGAGTCAATAGTGTGCGCCAATTGAGATACTGCGTCACGATACCCGGTGAGAGTTTCTGTTTTCATTACGAGCTTAATTTGCCGAACTATGTGATGCTGTGTGATATAATTTGTTTCAGAAAAGCTGCCAGAATAGTGGAATTGCTGGATGGTTTGAATCTGGTAAAAAAAAAGAAAAATTGAATGGCGCGGCAGTACCTACATTATTACGTTATAACCGGACACAGCTTGACTGGGTGATGTACAATATTTTGTAATATTTGGGGCTAAGTATGTTCTTTAATTCAATTATGTTTTGGCGGCAAAAGTAATGATGTCGATTTAAATGAAAGTCATTAAAAGAGGGCACACGCATCTGGCTGCTGTCTGCGCCTATCTATCTACCTACCTAACTACATTTGTGTTTTCAATTGTTCTTTAATTGGTATTTATTCCCTTAAACTTTTTTATGTGTTGCATTTCTTATTTGATAGTTTCAAGTTAAGCCAAGTTATTTACGCATAATAGAAATTATCGGTTTTGACATTTAGTGTTGATTGATGTTTAATAATGGTATGGGTGCTGGTTTTATTTACAACTGTAATTCTAATGTGTTTTAATATGTTCCAAATTCCGAGCCGCGATGAAGAGCTGTGCCGACATGAGGACCAAACCCAGCAGTGCAGCAGCATACAGCGAGGGCGCTGCTTTGCTACAAATGTGGCGAGCCGGGACACGTCGCGGCCGGGTGTTCGAGCGGTTGCGGCGTCGCGGAGCCTGGGGCAAGACACGCGCCCAGCGAGCCGCTGGTCGACTTACTCGTAACCCTGCCACGGGTTATCGTGAGCACAAGGTGAACTGTATTGTTTCTCTTGTGATTCTGGTGCTGAATGCTCGTTTGTGGGAAAACTTAGCAGAAAGTTTAGTAGTAATCATTTTGATTAGATTGTTGTAATGACTGTCACCTTTTGGTTGGTCAAACACGCGTATTCAGCACAGAACAAGTTAATGTCGTGTGACGATCGATACTCATCCTCTCGAGATTTTGCTTTATTCTTAACTGGATAATTGTTTAAATAAGTGACGTAATAATATTACGTGGAAATAATCATTAACTATTGCATGTCATGAAATTTAAAGATGCTTTTTAAGGGACAGAGATTTGAGCGGGGATCGTTACATTTTAAAAACACTGAGTTCAAATACGTTCATGATTGATAAGGTAAATTGTTAGTAGGTCATGTACCAGATGAAATTGATAATGTTATTGACGGAGTTGAATTGTTTTTGTGGAAACGCAAGTGAGAGCTCTATCTGCCGTATTGTGTTCGACCGCACCAGAGGAACGTAGTCGTAGCCCGTTAGAAATCGGTATCTCTCTGGAAATCAAGTATTTCCCTTGTAGACCGTGGGTGCGCGATGCGCGTGTACCTCTGGCGGAGGTCGGGGTCTGTGGAGACCGAGTCGTGTGTTGTCTGAGGACGAACACGGGCGATCCTCGTGGTGGATTGCGTATGTGAGAGCAATGGTGATGTTGCTAGTCGGCTGAGGCCGTGGAGATAAAGAGGTGTTCACTCGTGTCGTGTCGTGTTTCAATGATTTGATGTTGTGATAAGGCGATGACCTTTATCGATGGTACATGATCTCTACTGATTGTAATATTGCGATTTAACTGTTTTTTGATAATTTGATGTTTAACGAGTAGTTAAAACAATAGTTTACAGAATTGATTTAAATTTTGGTTTGCGTATGAAGTAGAGTCATGATTGTTGGTCAGAATTGGCCGAGCCGAACAAGTAGATACTGTCGTTTTGTGTTTGTCCACAGTATACTACACGAGGACGTGTACACGCAGGATGGCCGTGTCGGAGATCGACTATGCTTATGGTTGATATAAGAAGGGTGCGGATTGCCAGTATCAAATATGGTGCATGCATGACAGAGTCTATGTGACATCGAGAGAGCAGCCGTCAGGGTGATTGAGATGATCTCAAGTCTTAGCGACGAACGGGTGTAATTCTTGGTGCCTTGGTATCTGGTGCATTCCTGTGAATTAATAAAATGACCTACTGGTAGCTATCGAGAGAAGATGATTACAGCGCTGAAACAGAATAACTTCTTTCATTTTCAACTAACTACCCACGAACGCCCACAATTCATAGATTGCCATAGAAGATGGCTCTGATGTCGAAGGTGGTATAAGATAGCTCTGATGTCGAAGGTGGTATTCCAGCCGCCTTCGATATGTATAATGCACGCGGAGATAATTAGTCTACTATCCGTTTCTGTTTCTTATAATTGCTTAGTAAGAAGACAACAGTATTTTGAATTTTAGTTTTGTGAGTTTCATGTGTTTTGTGTTTCTTTGATATGTACTCGTAGTTTTCACTATCGCAAGGCAATTTTGCTCCAGGCAACCCACATCCAGCGGTATTTTCACAGATGTAGTTGCTGACCCTTTTCTATTGCTTTTTTTGCAGCAACTGCTATCAAATATGAAAATGTAGACGAACACAGAAACAAAGACAACATCAATTTATTAACGACCTTTGTAGTGCCGCATATAAGAATATCAGTGGGTCCTGGGTGTATTTACTGGTTCGGAAAATTTCTTTTTTTTTTTTTAAATTGGCTCGGAGGTTTTAAACTATAAGGTTGTCATATTTTTTTATTAATTAAAAAACACACAAATTAATTCATTTATTTTACATAATCTGAAGTTGTATTGAATACAGGTACTCATAATCATAAGACTACTGCTATCTGACCAAGCATTTAAATTAAAAAAATATAAACATTTATATAAAGTAGTCATATCAAATAAACCATGATATCAATAACCAAAACTACCTTAAGGTATTAAATTAAATGTTTCTTATGAATTAAAGTAGCATTGAGGGAATTAATCGTTTTTTTTTATTAAACCTGCAGCTAGCTCTTGTCAGCCTAAAACTAAACTGGAAAAAGGAACGCGGGTCTCCGAGCACTGCGCGACTGGGAATGCTCGGAGACCCGCGTTCCTTTTTCCAGTATCTATAAGATCTAAATTAATGAATAAGCATTTTTAAATTCAAATTAAAAGTAAAATCTCAAGTTATATTAATGTTTAATAATTATATATAGTTTCAAATTCATTTGAAGCATACAGCACAGAACAAATAATTCCCGAAATTAAATAACATTAACTACATTAAGCAGACAGATCTTACTACGTTTTTTACAAAACACATATTTTTGTGCCAGACGTAAAACATTAAACTACAGAATACTTCGTCCCTTTACATTATGAGTCCTTTAACCCCTGTTTCTACCCCACACCAAACAGGGTTAAAAACTCTAAAAAACCCGGGTTATTTCTTAAACAGTTTTGTAACAGTAAAAGGAAATGGGATCATAAAAGTACCTATTTATTTGTTGATTTAAATTTCAAGAGTCGTATGTACGCCTATCTATGTAAGTTTAAAAGAAAGGGATTTAAAAGTAAAGAATCGATATCCAAAGAATATAATATGACAACGTACATATCTACTTAAAAACAGCTGTTATCTAAAAATAAACTGAGGCTAGGAGGTGTGAAAAATTTCTCTTGACAGACAATGGCCCCGATTGTGACTACACTCTCTAAACTAAATTAAAACTATCACCGTCACTTACTTATCAATAGTATAAGACAGAGACAGGCCATCATTTTAGTCATGTCCAACTAAAATGTAGGTACGTGCACTATGACACAGCGAAGGCAAATTTTAGGCTTGCCCTCAGCGTATTTCGTTGAATTTATACAATGATGTGGGCTAAATTTAGTGAGACCAATGTCTTTGCTGTCTTTTTCTAGTACAAAGCATGGGAAGGTGACAGTGATATTTTTAATTTAGTTTTAGAGGGTGTTTTCGAAATCGGGGCCAATATAATAACAAATTGCTCTAGTTCCGCAATAACAAAGGACGTTGATGTTCTTATCAATAAGCTTAACATTTAGTGAATAGCAAATAGTAGCTGAAACTTCTGAAAGTAACAAAGTATTTCCCGGAATTCCCACGGATTCCTATTTGTCACGGGAATGTTTAAAACCGTTGTCACCGCCGTAACTAGATGGCGCTAGTAATCCACCACTATTCATCTCAATAATGTCTTCACCTTCCATTGCAAATTCTGTTCAAAAGAGAGGAGAGAACGAGATGAAATATCAAAATTGTTAGTAAATTGTATCGCTGTCCCGTTCTAGAGACTGGGTGCTGCATAGCTTTTGAATGGCTTAGGTGAGAAATCGTTGTACGGTGACACTTTTCAGTGTAACTGGATAGTGACTTGGCTGTATTTTGTAAATGTATTTTAGTTTTATTTATTGTTTAGCTTATCACGTCTTTTCGGATAAGACCTTATTCGATATCTGTATTTTAGGAAGGGTATTTTAGACTTCTTAAATGTTTGCGTATCTACCTACCTATTGATACTAAAATATCTTTAAATGAATTTACATACTTTAATAAACATGAACAAAAAATAACGTCACCATTATTTTTTGTCAAACGCGAAAGTCTCGTTTTATTCTTAGCTACAATCATATTAGTATGTAACATAGAAATCCTTTTGAAGAATAAATGTCTGAAAGTATCAAAAATAGACTTGGAAATTACTTTATATCTGTAAAAGTTTACGTTTTCGCGTGAAATACTAAATTGTGTACTAAATTACGTAGAATTCTTACATTGCTTTTGCAAAGTTATCGGGGATAAGTCGTGCTTTATGTTGTAAAGATTTTCTTTTGAACTACCCACTGATTTAAGTTTACCGTTAAAATGTAAAATAGAGAGCAAATGTTGTAATTGTGGTTCGTATTGAGGTAAACATTAGCTGATAGTATTTTAATAGACAGATTGTTTCACTGACGAAAGAACTGTTATGGAACACACTATAAACAGCGTACTCTTAAAGTGGGGACAGTAAGTTGCTAATTGCTTCTATGTACGAACCTTATTTTGAATCTTCAATACCATTTTGATCAGTGCCAACCAAAGTATATCTTTTCACATTTTATTCGACGCGTTCATATTCACTGTTAGAACTTACCAAGTAAGTACCCAAGTCTTGCTAGTTTCTCGACGTCAGTAGCATGCATCTTTTCTAAAGTCGGAACAGGTGTTGTGAAGCCCCTGCTAATGGTGACGTGAAATGTAAGGAACATTTAAGCGGTGAGTTTAAAGTGTTGCTTTTGTCAGTCTAGAGCGTTAAAAACGCGAACGAATTAAGACTAACGTAAAATCACGGTTTTTAGGATTATGTACCCAAAAAGTAAAACAAATCTCTTTTTTTAAGCCTTCGCTTTCCGTCTGTCTGTCACCAGGTGGTTTTTGGTTCTAGTCGTTTTGTTTGTTTCTAATTTGGAGTACATATAATTTGCTTGTTGTGTATTTAAGCCGGTTTTTATCACTCGGTGTACCGATAGTTTTAATCGAAACATTGTTGGTGATGATTTGCGGGTAAACTTAATTTACACAATGCACTGCGCGGTACCATGGCTTTAATTAGGCCTATCTATATACACTCACGAGCATTGTATGCGGGCAGTATAATGGTAATCATGCTTTCATTTTCGTTAAAATAATAGTAAAATATGTAAAAAATAATAGTGAGTGTAAATAAATTTAATGTGACAAAATTAAAATAAAGTTACTTACAAATATGGCTGAAACTGAGTTTTACACAATAAAATAAATTGTAATTGCTGTTGGTTTTCTTAATAAAATAAAATAAAAATAAAAACCCTGTTTCTCCAGTTATGACGTTCCCTTTATCTAAAACCTAGACTTACTTATTTACTATTTTTGTACAAACACACTGTAAAAACATAATTAACAAACATAGACAGCAACGTTAGTAGGTACCTACTGCTTATTTTCATTTTGAAATTTCTTCCAGCAGACTATTGGTGGAAAGTTTTATGAGGAACAATAATTAGCTAAATTAATAGTATACCAAGCTTACTCAGGTATAAAGATATTTTATTTAATTACTGAGATAACTCAGTTACACCAGCTCATCTTAAGACACAATATGTATTCAAATCCTGTACCAAAGCTTTATATCAGTCATAGCTGAGCTGCCAAATAAGTCCCAAAGCATTTCCATTAAAACATAAACTTTGTCCTTGAGTTATAACATCGTAAAAGTAAAGACGGCTGACGTTTGAGCTGCTATCAAACTGGCGTTTTTTGAGCGTTAACGCTTAGTGTTAAGTAATATTATATCTGTGGTGTTACTAAACCAGCAATTTAACAAATTGGTCTAGTTATTAGTGTAGCGTAGCGTGTAATTACGCTAAATATGATAAAAAATAGTATCACTTTTATTTTATCGGATGATTAAATAAATAGATTAAAGAAGACATTGATGACTACACACGACGTGAGTATATGTGACTGTTACCACTTTTTCCGTGGTTTAGAAAGTTTGGCGTAGGTACTTATTTTTTGTTTGTAAACTAGGTCATGTCAAAACATGCAGAAAAACGCGAACGTTTATAAAACGCCCGTGTGCTCAAACTTTAGTGTCTTGTACGTATGTCTATACTTTATGTCACTTACATGAATATGTGACAAGCATTGTGCTCTCGGCCTATTCATTGCATTTATTTCTTTGTAAGGAAAATGCTAAAGGAAATTTAGTAAGTGACTTCCAAGTCGATGAAGCGCTTATGATAAATTATTTTTTTATGGTATTTCTTTTTGTCTGAAATTGTTTATTCATGAGGCGTTCATGTATAGACAATTTCATTTTTTTAATCACCTATAAACTCTTAGACTCAATTTAATTATAATTATTAAATGAAAATTGTATCAGAAAAAGGGACGTATAATGTTAATAAAAACCAAACACATTACTTTTTCTTTAAACATTTTTTTATAATTGTAAATCTGCCAAAAAAATCCAGCGTCAAAATACATTAGGCACTTTCAAAAAACAAGGAATTAGAACAACTTCACAAGCGTTAAGCGTATTTCCCATTTCATATCAAATCATAAAATAAGGCTTTTATCCTGTTTTATTATCTCCACATCCAAACTGAAGACGCCACGCCCGCGTTACATCATAAAATACTTAACAACTCAAGTATTCAAACTCAATGTCAAAACGTGCCTAAAATTCGCGCCTAAAATAACTTATTAAGCTGAATATGTGATCCCTTTATTTATCTAAAGTTTGTCAAACATGTACGGCCATTTGTGTATTTGTTTTTGAATGTGCCTAAGTCAGCAGACCATTGTGTGTACGTCATAGCGGCAGACTGACCCAAGTGTGACCGAAGAAGGCAAACATTAGTAATGTGCTGTCGTTGATAAAATGTATTTGTGAAGAGTAGAGTAGCTTTTTTATATATAACTAGTGGAAAGTTCGGGTGGAAGTCGATTTCCCGTGAGAATGTGAAGTTTTCTTGCGGTAAAAAGTACCTTATGTGTTATTCTGATGTATAACCTATATTACTGTAAAGTTTCATCCAAATCTGTCCAGTAGTTTTTACGTGAAAGAGTAACAAACATCCATACATCCATCCTTA
Organism: Emmelina monodactyla; assembly: GCA_916618145.1. NCBI lineage: Eukaryota > Metazoa > Arthropoda > Insecta > Lepidoptera > Pterophoridae > Emmelina > Emmelina monodactyla. Next base: position 2,232,498 of record OU745314.1, on the reverse strand, counting down.
CATACTCACAAACTTTCACGTTTATAATATTAGTAGGATGAGAGTAAAAAAACTTAGGTCTCTTGGCTTACCAGTCCGGCAACATACCGCTGCGCCACAATGGTCGTCAAATTTCTTCAATGTGAGGTCACTTTAGCGCCATTATTTCCTAGGTGATAGGTGCTTACCAACACCTGTACCTGCTGCATTAGATGCAGGAACAATGTCGACTTTAGGGACTTTACGTGTTCAGCTGTATTTTTCGGGCTACTTGTGTTTTTAAATGTATTTACAACATGCCTGATTGAGCATCAATGCCAAACTACGTAGGTAACACTTTTTAAATGTAAGGTCGTTAATGTTATCCTTAAAAAAATAGCTTAAACAATAAACAGTGTAGTTTTAACATAAAATGTTATATTATCTTTTCTTATCGAGCAAGAAAACTATTTTTTTTCACATTATCAAAAATGATAGATCATCGATTAATTTTCTGTCTTCCAACTAAATGACAGATCGCATTGCTCTACTGCGTTCGTTTCATGCTGTTTTGTCTGTTTTATTCCATCGGGTGTACTCAAACATTTCAGAATCAAGGTTTAAACTTTGCGCCATTCTCTCGAGGGGCTAAACGAATATAATTTACGGTATCCGAGCGGTTTCTTGTATTTTACGAAGTTTGTTACTTCGGCAGCTATATGGTAGAGGGGGGTGACAATTGTATGCGTGTGATGGAGCGTGTAGAGGGTCGTTCACCTGAAATTGATGATGGATTTTTCCTTATATTAATAAGTCAGTGTGTGATTAGGGTTTTCTAGATAGATGAATTTCAATATGAAGTCTTCGTCTTAGAAGGCAGTGAAAGACAAAATGTACTTTTTTGTTTCAAATATTATAAATTACAAGATCTTTAGGATAAGGACTTAAAAGGTATAAACACAAGGCATCCGTCGTGTTTATTATACTATAAAGTTAAACATTTTTTCAACCAGGAATCTACCTATAAGCTTCAGTTTAAACCATCTCTGTTATATTTACATCAAAAGCATTTCAGTCAATACGCTTAAGTTCTTTATTCTGCCAGTGACATGAAGTGAGACTATTTCACGGAAATATTTTTTATGCCTTTTTTAGTATCAATAAAAATATACCCTACCCTCACAGTGAATTCGACAGATCAATAAAAAAATTTTGGATTAAGAGGATGTTGAGTGAAATGGACCAGTTAAAAAAACAGAAAGGTTAGTAAGATTTATTTTATTTAACTATACGTAATTATTTTTACAATTAAATTCTTTACACTTTAACATTCAACTATAATCTATCACGTTGGTAACAGCACAATAAAGTATTGTTCATAATTTCTCAGGCCTTGGACCATAACTACAGCTAATAGTGTTGTGAAAAACGTCACGATGAAAAATAACAGTTGCAAATCGGTAATTAAAAATAACGTTAAAAATAACGATGTGAAAACAATAACGATCGCTGGTTGCGCCGTTTTTATTCCCGCGTGAAGTTCCGCAAGGCTTTCTTCTGGAACAAAGGAGAAATATTAGTTTATTTACTTTTATCAATTAAAAAGTTTGTTATTGACTGAGGAATAAACTGTCCAACAACTGTTCGACAAAGAATCCTTTCAAAGCATAATAACTGCAACGTAACTTATAACAGCAAATTCAATTGTTTAACAAAAATATTGAAATCTGATAATAATAATAAAAACAAAATGTTAAGTTTTTTGTGTTTTGCTTGCACAGTTTTCTTTTACTTTGTGCCTTTATAAGTTGAGTCTTATAATCTATGAACTACCAAAGTACTAAAATATTTAACAGTGTTATTAGGTTATACCTAACTGTAATAATACAAAAAAAAACAAATAGCATTTAACAATCAATCAGTCAACATATATTTTCTGTACAAATTCTATTTTAGTTCTGAGGCAATTCACATAATTATTTTGCTGAAACACCAATCTTTTTCGATACATTTCACACAGTTAGTAAGAGACACGAACATGTGTAATCGGATTTGCGAATCATTAGTTCTGAAAGCTGAAATGTAATAGGCCTGTGACGTAAGAAGCTTACTGGCTCATACTGGAAATCGTGGGCAGTGTACAACACTAGACATTTTTAGGTCGGCGTGGCTAGGAACTTTTAGAAGCTTTAATACTTAAATGAACAATTGAAAAAATAGCATGTTTAATGGATGATAAATAAATATTAGATTAGATAAATATAAAAGTAAAGCAGAAACAACACTATTAAGTCGTTCAAAATATAATTTTCTATTTTTAATTTCAATTAAACACCCAACTAAGTTTTAATCTTATAATATGCACATTTTATTTGCTTTCGTATATAACTTAACAAGTAAAAACAAATAATGTGGCATTAAATAACATTTCATTCTTAAAATTAATTAGTTTAGAGTATTTTGTTCTATTTGTAATACAATTATACGACACGCTTTCCTTATTCAAATTCCAATTCTAAAAACTCAAATTTAAAAGTTTAAAAGCAATAAAAACATAAAACCGTTAAATCACTGTTTCAAAAATCTTAACAACGAAAAATAACAATTTGCCTATCCGGGCGTTATAACAAAATTGTAGCCCATAATAAAGTTTTTATATCCAAAATATTGGTGAATTTTTATAAAGGCTCGCCGCTATGTTAACTACTCTAGTTAAATGAATGGATGTATGGAAATTCAAACTGTTTGGTATGGTTTGTAGTTATGGATATTACAGAGTAAAATTTTACTTTTATGTATATGTGTTTTGGTTTACGGAATTAATAATAATGGGTTTTGGGTTATAATTTTTTTTTTATGAGTAAAGTTAAATCCTACTAATGACTCCAAATCCTAATTACGTAATTTAAATCAGTGGTTTAAATTTTTTATTTTTTTAACATTTATGACTTAGGTATTGTAGAGGGTTTTTGGAACTTGTACAACGCCTTTAAGTGATCATTATAACCTACCGTTGAGCACGTGCACGGTGACGGTGTGGCTCTTGGCGCCGTGCACCGCGCACGTGTAGTTGCCCGCGTCGCTGCCGTTCACGCGGTTCAGATCTGAGTTACCCGCCGCTATGACCTACCGTTGAGCACGTGCACGGTGACGGGGTGGCTCTTGGCGCCGTGCACCGCGCACGTGTAGTTGCCCGCGTCGCTGCCGTTCACGCGGTTCAGATCTGAGTTACCCGCCGCTATGACCTACCGTTGAGCACGTGCACGGTGACGGTGTGGCTCTTGGCGCCGTGCACCGCGCACGTGTAGTTGCCCGCGTCGCTGCCGTTCACGCGGTTCAGATCTGAGTTACCCGCCGCTATGACCTACCGTTGAGCACGTGCACGGTGACGGTGTGGCTCTTGGCGCCGTGCACCGCGCACGTGTAGTTGCCCGCGTCGCTGCCGTTCACGCGGTTCAGATCTGAGTTACCCGCCGCTATGACCTACCGTTGAGCACGTGCACGGTGACGGTGTGGCTCTTGGCGCCGTGCACCGCGCACGTGTAGTTGCCCGCGTCGCTGCCGTTCACGCGGTTCAGATCTGAGTTACCCGCCGCTATGACCTACCGTTGAGCACGTGCACGGTGACGGTGTGGCTCTTGGCGCCGTGCACCGCGCACGTGTAGTTGCCCGCGTCGCTGCCGTTCACGCGGTTCAGATCTGAGTTACCCGCCGCTATGACCTACCGTTGAGCACGTGCACGGTGACGGTGTGGCTCTTGGCGCCGTGCACCGCGCACGTGTAGTTGCCCGCGTCGCTGCCGTTCACGCGGTTCAGATCTGAGTTACCCGCCGCTATGACCTACCGTTGAGCACGTGCACGGTGACGGTGTGGCTCTTGGCGCCGTGCACCGCGCACGTGTAGTTGCCCGCGTCGCTGCCGTTCACGCGGTTCAGATCTGAGTTACCCGCCGCTATGACCTACCGTTGAGCACGTGCACGGTGACGGTGTGGCTCTTGGCGCCGTGCACCGCGCACGTGTAGTTGCCCGCGTCGCTGCCGTTCACGCGGTTCAGATCTGAGTTACCCGCCGCTATGACCTACCGTTGAGCACGTGCACGGTGACGGTGTGGCTCTTGGCGCCGTGCACCGCGCACGTGTAGTTGCCCGCGTCGCTGCCGTTCACGCGGTTCAGATCTGAGTTACCCGCCGCTATGACCTACCGTTGAGCACGTGCACGGTGACGGTGTGGCTCTTGGCGCCGTGCACCGCGCACGTGTAGTTGCCCGCGTCGCTGCCGTTCACGCGGTTCAGCCGCAGCAGGCTGTTGGCGCCGCCGGGCACCTGCTCCGTTTTTACACTGGAGGAGGAAAATATATCAATAGTTACAGAGAGACAAATAACAACGAATGGAGGTGTAATGAGGCTTTGGAGATGCAATTTTGAACCATTAAATGTTTCTCGATTGAATTTCGACAAACATCTTTAAAGAATGTATTGTATTGTTAATAATGAAAGCTCGATTTATTTTTGTTGTATCTAATAACTGATACGTTTAAATTGAGCATCTTGAATTGTTTGAACTCGGTTTAATTTATTGGTACCTATGTAGATCTCTAGAAACGTTCAAAAATTTACAATTAGCAATAATAACAAAAATAAACTGCCTGCTAACAGAACCTTGAAATTAGTTTAATTTAACAAACAATAAACTAAAAGCTGCAACAAAGGGAGCATATTAATCTCCCCTTAAACACAGCCAAGCGACCCCTGTCCATGGTAGTTAGGAATATCCGTCATAATCTTATTTGTATTTACTACGCCATCTCAAGGGTCAGTAAAGGTCAGTGCAAAACCAACTTGCACCCATTGTGGCCCATCAATTACTTTGACAAAGGTCCGACCAGAGCAGCTCAAAGTTTGCAGTTCTATGAAGTTTTAAGATTTAGGGTTTTCTAAAGATATATCATGCTTATTTATGTACTAAAAAAATATATTTGTCGCCTTGGTATTCTTCTCGCGGTTCGATGATTATTTCCTTGACTTGATAGTATTTCAATGGAAATCTTTCTGAGAAGTAAACTTTTCAATGTATTTTCATTTTACTTACAAACGTCGTACTAAATAGTCCATGTCAAGAACTAGCATTTTGCAAAAACCGACAGACTTAACTAATCACTTTTTACTTTCATATCTATGAATAGATTTCATTGTTTCATAAAGAACTTGCGAACAGAATAATAATAGATAGCCAATGGAAGACATTTACGATAATGATTGATAAAATTGCCCCATGAATACATTCCACCGAATATCTCGCGTTAAAAATAGTTATTGTTTACCTTTCCGTATCTTTCTAGAGTTTATTAAAATATTACAGTATGCAAGCTTAAATATTCGTTTTTAAATCAAGCCAAATTGACTAAAAACCATCATTAATACTTTACACCCTGGGAAAATACCACATCTTCACTGAAAACTTTATTCAACACCTCGTGACATGTAAGCGGAAAGCAGGTTTACATTACTCATAAACATAGGTTTGAGAAACAGTAGTTCTGCATCTTAATCATATTAATCAAAGTCCAGGAGCTCACGCCTTGGTCAGTATATCACAATGCAAGTGACCAACGGGCTTAATCAAGCGTCTGACCTTAATTTAATACCGCCGTATCCACGTCTACGCCTGACGTATTGCAACTTGATAAATGGTCCGGTTGGGGTGGCGAAATTAGTAAGCAATTCTAGATTTTAGAAGTTTTGAGGGAGGAAACAAGACTTGTTTAGTTCTGGATTTTCAGTTAGTTTCAACAGTTCAAAAAAGCTAGGTGTAAATCAATTGTACTCGTATCTGTTCACCTATCACTTTCAAAGGTAAAATTGTGTTGTATTTTTATGAGGTTTATAACTTGGTATTTGAAAAAACGTTATACTAATAAATTGATTTATTTTCCCTTAAATGATCCTCTGAAATGACTTAGTTTTAAGACAAACACCTCAGTTTTTAATTCTAAATTAATAAATCTCCAGACTAACAAACCAAGTATGTGGTCCTAAAGTAAGCACTTAAGCACTTGTGTTATAGGGGCCAATGAGTGTGAAACCTTCGTGGCTGATGAAATTGCTGAATGATGTTGCTGAGTTTAGTATTCAGCAACTTCATTCAAAATTTTACGCGATTGCGACTCGAAAACCAATTTCGTTCATGAGTCCCAACACCGATAGCTTTCAAAGGTATTGATATTCGAGTTAGAGGACACCCCCACGGATCATTACCTGATGCCTCCCCTCGTAGTATCAGCGTTGAGGGCCTTCCCCTCGTGCAGCCACGTCAGCAGCACCGGCGAGTCCACGTGCCGCGCGCGACACACCAGCGCAAGAGTCGACTCGGCCTCGTAGAACTTCTCCACCAGGCGACCGCCGGCCTCGTCCACCACCCAGACCTGGGGGGCTGGTGGGAGAGTGAGGTTTAAATTTCTAAGCTGATTATGTTGTAAATGTTACGGCTAATACCCGAAGTGCGGCTACATCTAGTTTTAGCCGGTTAGAACATCAATAGGTTAGGTTAGTTAGGTAACTTTTTTGATACCGCCCAAAAAAGGAGTCCGTCGACTCATGATTGAAGCCAGTTTTTATATTTATAGGAATATATTTTTTGTTACAGTTTTCCATATTAAAAAGACTACTAACCGGCTAAAACTAGGTGTAACCGCACTTCGGGTGTTAGCCGTAACATAAACAAAGTTCATTTTTTGGGGATTATTCTTTCGTCTATGTTTTTTGCTTGTGTAAAAATGCTGGTAGTGTTGAACTGAATTACCTATGCCTAAAGAGAACGTTAATATGGAATTTCATAAAGCTGGTTAGATTAATCATTTAAGCCTGTCAAAAAGATGACATTAAAATTAACTGTATTTAAAACTTACTATTAACTCTTAAAAATGTCCTGCTAACTCTAGGCGGGTGCGTTGATATCTGGCACTCGTAGACCCCTTCATCATCAGGCTTCACCTCCCTGATGAGGAGTCTCCAGTTCCCAGGGTATCTCCTGGCGACGGTGACGCGGTTGTCAGCGGCGTACGTCACGTTGCCAACTGTCAGGAGTTCAGGCATCTCGTCCCTGCCCTTGCGACGTACCCAGGATACCTAATGAGAATTTTGTTGTTAATTTTATCACTGAATGCGCGGTGCTGAATAAAAACTATTTTTAAGTTCAAGGATATTTTTGGTTAGAAATACATTAGTAATTAAGTTAATAAATGTCCCACTAGATGAGCACAGTCCTTCTTTACGGATAATAAGTATAAGCTGGATTTATCACGCTAGCTCAATAAGGGTTGATAGATTCACAGTCATATTCGTACAATCATGTGCTTTCGTGTTGCTCTTGACAAATTATAGTTTTGAACGATTTAAATTCCAATAAAGAAATATGGCCTTCAGAAGGAGTAAATAACATCATTATAACTTTCCGTATAACCATAACGGTACCTCATCCATCAAGACAGTTTGAAGATCTTTAGCGCAAAAAAACTCAGATAATTTTAAAAACAGTTCTATCTTACTTAAATTAGCATCTTACATTGTATTTTTTTTTAAACAAAACCCACTTGAATTATCTTGTACATAATTCATAGCTCATTCCTATAGGCTTGAAAAAGATGTAATATTAACGGAAAATCTTTCAAATGTTCTTACCAAGTTCATCAAACTCGTAACAGAGTTTTAACTGATTAACCCAAATCCTAATTTCTATAACTTCGTAAACTCTCGCCAAAACTTCAAAGAACAAGAAAATCTTAGAAGTCTTCATAAAATATCGATGTCCGCAATTATTTTAATAGCTTGTAGCTACAATTATTTTAATGTTTCCAACGTGGGATAAGAAAGGCCTGCTTTTAAAGTCATTATCAAATTTCAGGCTGGGACTTGATTGTCCTTATAATTGGGAGAGGAGTGATTCAATAGAAACTTTTGCATTAAACCAATGAACGTGAAAGGAGCTAACAATGGCAATTTTGGTCTATTTAACAATTTGAGTGAACCATTTTACATTTCGAAATGAAATTCGTGAGTTCACTTTTAAAATGGTGAACCGTTTTGTAGGATTGCTTTTGTTTTACGACTAGCCGAGAGGTTGATGAGATTTGCTATCGGCATAATGATTTTTTTTATTTATTTATTTTGTGGTATCTTGGTTTATTTTTATTCTTGATACCGTGGTAACGGTACCGCAACTAAAGAAGCCAATTCTTTATGTTATTCAAAAGTTCATATATGTTTTAAGGTTATTGACTGTGCGTTGTTTATAAGTCAGGTGTTTTTAGCACAATTTGGTTTAATAAACAAAAATATTGTATGATTAAAAGCTCAGTTTTAAAACATTTATGGATAATTTTATGCATTAGAACTATTATACAGCGTGATTGGTAATGAAGAAGAGCTTATTTGCAGAAAATTAGGTCTTATTATACTATGCCTGAAAGTTGATATTTTCTGAGTTATGCAACATTTAAGGTTTTTTATAAAAAATATCCAGTTTTGAAGTTCAAATGTTCAATTTCAGTGAAAAATATAGTATTTAGTTAAATCTTTTGTTGTTTTGTGGTAGCTTAATAACTAAAATAAAAATTTGGTTTAAAAAAACATTTTAGTATCTTAATCATTTATAAATGTTGCATGATATGACTAAATTTACTGAAAATAAGCTCTACTTTTACCACTTACAAGGAATGTATCGCATTACCAATCACCCTGTATATGAGAGGCTATATATAAGAGGCTTATGAAAAATAGGTACTGTCTTTTACTATCAGGCTTATATATGGCAGTACCTAAAACTAATTCACCAATATCTCAATAAGTACACCACAGATTATTGACTAAGGCCGTATTTCTGTAGGAATCGCAAACATCCCACGCACACAAATACTGTAATTTCAGCTCAACATCAACCGTGAAACAAGGTTATATAAACAAACTCCTTTCAACCATTTTGTATCAATATTCACTACTCATACAAATGTTTACCAACAAAGTTAGCTCGCATCAAGTTATATGACTTAAACGATACACGTCAGAAGTCCCGCATTATTTACTTAGGTTTGAACTAATAATGTCCCCAAACCAAATGGAATTCAATTAACGGCGCAAACTACTAACTAGAAATGCTTTAGATAATTTAATTTAGCATTCGCTCAATCGAATTAAATAAAGCCAGTCAGCAGGAAATGTTGCCGGAAAAAGCTTTCGGTGTTGATAATTTGATAAGGTATACGCGGCGACATTTGAAATTGGGAAGTGAGTTTTAAAAAAATTGACTTAAACTTAAGTGATTTAAAAAAAACATAATCAATCCTTCCTTTGCCTTTTAAATAATTAAAAATTATACAATGTGTGTTTTTTTGTTTGAACATAACTAATAGAGGTTCTGTTTTTAAATATAAAATGTGTAATGTTAAAAGCTTGTCCACTCTTTTTAAATTATTGAATTTTTAGTGCGTCATAAATATTTTTCAAAATTTATGAAATGAACAAGATTGGTCGTATTGTTACCAAACTATGGTTATAAATATTCTGTTTTACTTGAAATAAAAAAAATAGGAATTTGTCGAAACGTCGGAAAATCAAAAATAAAATTATAAACGCGTAAAAACCCCTAAAAATTAGTTTAATTTCAAGTAATAATGATCGTGTGAATCTAAGAAGTTACATACTCTGTTTCAGTAAAATTTATTACAAACGTAAAACTTCTCTACCATCAGGACAGATTTTTTTATATTATCAAAATCAAAATCAAAATTCAATTATTCATCATAGATATGTAACACATACTTAATGAACGTCAATGTTACAAACTTCGACTTTACCTAACCGTGGACCGAGAGAAAAAAGCCGGCGGAAAAAAACGGAAACTCCCAGCAACTCCTTATATTGACTTACTCGCTAGCTTATGAACTTAAATGCTCACTCACTGTCTTATCCTGTAGCAGACTGATCCTGCAGTTCAAATGAGCGTCTTCCCCCAATTGCACCGTCAGCTTCGTGATGTTCCCATCCTCAAACGTGGGCCCATACCTCCTATCATGATCGAAATACGTGTTTTTCACCGATATCACGTGCGGTACCATTTCCAGCTTCTTCAGGACCTGCCGCGGTACGCTCTCCGGCGCCGGCGCAGGCCGTTCGTTCGATTGCGGGACTTTGAAGGACTTGGTACTGTCGATGGTCGAGTTCCCGAGGCGGAGGAGGACTGGGGCGGGAATGATGCCGGTGGTTAGGGCGTAGTACGGCGTGACTGTCGGGTCCTCTTCGGTGGATGATGATGGCAGTTCTGGAACAAAAATTTGAAATTAGTCAGGGGTATTTTGGATTATTGCCAATGTGCTTGGACCTAAAAAAGTACTTTATTTTTAACTAGTGACCCGCCCACGCTTCGCGATGGTGTAATTTTGGCCGACTTGTTCCCGAAACATGGAATTTTGGCTTACTTAAAAATACTTTTTCTTAATGTTCTTTGTTCACAAATTTAAACGGAAAAGTACCTAAAGGATGGTGAAAAATGCATTAAAATCCCTTAACTGGTTTAGGAGGAGTTAGCGGCCAAACATACAAACAGACAGAATTAGCGACTTGGATTTATACTATGTAATGAAGTTAGGTATGCAAACATTTGTAATTGATATCAAAAAGTTTATGAATAAGTAATAATATATTTTAAACAGATCTTAGATTCCATGCCATAATTCGACTGCTGTCACGACACTTACAGTTAATAATAATAAATCTGCGCTTAGGTCTCATTTATTCACTTTCATTCTTAGCGCTGACCGATATATGATAACATCGATTAAAAACTACTTTATCAGAAATTTACCAGAATTTTATTGTCCTATAAATACATTTTTATTGATAGAATATTTTCTCCGTATTTTTTGTTCATAAGTACTAACGAGTTACTATATGTACCTTTTCATTTAAAAGCTAAATATTAAATTTACAAGCACAAACCAATTGTTCCCAATACAGAGTACAGTTTCATTGTTATACAAAATTGTGTTCCAACTAACGTAAAAAAAAAGGGTTCAACCCATTTTTAATCGCAACTCACGAATACTCAAATGACGGTGTTTGTTTTAACTAAACGTACGTTATTTTATTTTCAACAAAACTATTTAAAAAACATGAAATTATTTATTTGTGACGTAATACACAAGAGTACCAAATACATAAACTCATTAATAAATATTATCTAAAGCTCTTAAAGAGTAAATAAATGAACAGATCTCCAGACTAACACATAAATTATGTGGCTCTAAAGTAAGTTATGTTATAGGTACCACATAATGGACAAGGGGAGAACCTAGTTACACCCAGACACACGCCAATATCCATAGCAATAGCAGTCCATATATACCGCTGCACCACAGAGGTCGTCATAACAATATTGCTTATTTTTGGTAAGTAAACTGCCTTCTCTATTCAATGGCTATTTTTATGTATACATATAAATAAATACAACCTAATGTTGCTTAGGTGATTTTGTTCCCACCAACACGCAGTACACGATTTTACTGCCGATCGTGGAAATAAAATTGAGTTTGAACAACTGTGTTTTTTCATTTGGCCCATTGTACAAACTAAAACTTTGCGTTCAGGATAGGAAATGAAAACATATAAATTGAATAGCACCAGATTTGTTTTGATTGAAAGTTATAAAGGCTGGAAAACAATTGTTTTCTGCCAACAGCCCTAAGTTATAAAGAAATAAATATTAAATTGAATGAAACGTTGTAAAAGTTTTAAATTATTGATGACAGCACATTTGTTTGCGTTTGTTTGATATTTATTGTTGTTTGCAATATTTATTGCTGTTTTTCTTTCTGAAATGTAAAACAAACACTTAGTTGTGTTTTACTTATAAATATCCTTTCAATTAAATTAGTATACCTACAAAGTTCCAACTAATTAATAGCGTGTTTATCATACTATTGGTGGGAATAAATTTATAAAAGTAATTTCCTATTCCGTAAGATTATCATTTAAATCAAATTCATTATAAAACTGTTAAATAAGTTATTTATATCTGAAATTTTCCTTTGTCAATTTGCCAGTATCCTAAGTGAGTACCTATTATCAATCATCACGCTCATTGCTATTGTTACCTATATCTATCACAAACTAACATTGGTAACAATTGGAAATTAGTCGACCCGCAGTGATAAATCTGTCAAGCCTGGATGTGTGTCATGTGAGCAGAAACTTCGATATAAGCACTTCAAGTGCGGGTAGCTATCGATTTGCTGTAGAGCGCCCGTAATTTTAACGACTGTACATTATTTTATAAACTGACATTATTTTAAAAAAAAATATGGCCGCCCGCGACTCCGTTCGCGTGAAAGTTGGTTTCCCGTGGGAATGAATGCGACATATACCTACTTCAAAAACAACTACGGATTAACATTAACAGAAAATAAGACATATCCCTAGTTAATCAGCTCTTAAATCAGTACAAAAACTTAATCACCGTTTACTTATGAAACTAATGAGGGTAAACTTGTCTACTACACAGTCTGAACTTAGTTCAACTTTGAAATACGACCTCAAAAGGTTCAAAAGCGCTATAAGATATGTATTTGAACTATTTCCAAAGCTCGATAGTTTCAGAAACATGATACAAACCACATCATTTTGGTTTCCTTACCGAATTCAAAGTACAAAATTCGTCAATGCATGGCAGCAGGGTAAAACGTATCTCATTAACTTAGTTAGTCGGTAATTACCTTTATTTTGAAGTGAATTTGTGCGTGTCAATTATGTTCTGAGGCCCTGTAATGAATGTTTGGTAATTACTCAAATAGGAGTTTAGATAAAGTGGCAAAGGATGTACGGGGATATTCCGGGAAGAAACTTTGTTCGAGAGAGCATATTGCTTTCTGTTATGTAGGTCATAGTAGATATGTATTAAGGCACAAATACGGGTACTTTGAAATTTGACAGAACAATTAGCCGATTAATTACAAATAAACCAATCAAACGAGCTAAGATTTCATAAGAAAAATAACAAAATTAATTAACAAATTCATATGGAGTTTATAACAAAACATCGAACAGTGGGCTTACAAAAATATTTATAGAATTACAAAAACAGTTTATATTTCCCATAAAAACAAAAAATTGTGAAGGCCAGAAACTTTCCCGTAGTATTAACCTAACCTAATCCCATTCTTGAACACCCAACACCTTTCTATAAAGCACTAACTACAACAAAAGGACACAAATCAATCAATGCCTTTTTGTGCCCGTATTTTATTATCGAAAAACCTGTACTTTTCTCTTAACAAGAAAGTGTCGCCAAATTAGAAGAGCTTTCTTTTGTGTTGCTGATTGGTGCTAGAAAAGAAAAAAACTGGAGGAAAACTCATCTAGTCAGAGTGGTTTTGTTACTGTTACCACCTTCCGTTTTTTTGCCAGTTATGCTTTTGTCTCAGGATAAACGTTGATGAACGGCGTTGTACGGAATGATGGCAAGGTGCCAAGGTTTACGGTTTTGATTGCCTGCTTTGTTATACAGCCTTTTTTGATATAATAAAGTTGAAAGGTGGAATCATGCTGTTGCTGGGCTAGTAATGTTTACGAAAGCGTGATATGTTACCTTATTGAATTAAGTAGTATTCTATTAATTAGACAGAGCTTCCAGTTTTCATAAACAGTATTTAGAAAAAATCTTTGAAATAGTTCTTGACTGTATATAACTAACAACAACCACAAACTTTTCTTTTTGAAGCTTGTGCTAGCTAAACCACTTAACGGATTTAAATGGGGGTTTCGCCATCTTTTAGATACTTTTTCATTTAAATTTGTAAATAAAGAACATTCAGAAAAAGTTATTATAAGTTAGCCAAAATCCAACGTATTGTGAACAAGTCGGCCAAAATTACACCAATGCGAAGCCGCCCGGTTGCTAGTAGATAATAAAACATATTTAACATATTATAGTTCCCATCTTATTTAGTTTTTAAAACCTCACCTGTAGAGAACTGGCAGGCGACGACCTGCGTGAGGAGCAGCGCCGCGGCGCCCCACATCGCGCCGGGTCGGGGCAGCCGGCGCCCGCGCTCATAATCTACAGCAAGGAAATTACATGTTAATATGTTTTTTTTTATAATATAGGTAGCAAACGAGCATGCGGGTCACCTGATGGTAAGTGATCACCGCCGCCCATGACTACCCGCAATACCGTGGGTGTTGGGGGTGTGTTGCTGAGCCTTTAAGAAAATTGGGCACCAGATACCGCACTCACCGAACGAAACGCAGGAACATCGTCCCTACTTCACGTCGGTTTTCTGTGCGACGGTGGTATTTCACCGGTCGAGTCAGCCCAGTAATCGCTGCAGACAGAGCCTACAGCTAGACTCTACCACTCCAAAAATTGGTTCAAAGAATCTATCTAATGTTATTTGTGCTTTAATGTAAGGAGAATATTATTGTGAATGTAACCTTCAAACAAGTACCTAAGTTTTTTTTTACCCATTAAATTAAACCGATATTTAGTTGATATTTCTATGTTATGTATTCTGTCATAAAAAATAATCTAATATATAAAAATAAGTCGGGTTTTCCTTCCTGACGCTATAACTCCAGAACGCACGAACCGATTTTCACGGTTTTGCATTCGTTTGAAAGGTCTTAGGCTCTGTGAGGTTTATAGCGAAGAAAATTCAGGAGAAGTTTAAAGAAAAAAGCAGGAAAACAGGAAAAATCATTTTTCACATACCTACAGTGCCATCTCTGCTATATAGCATGTACTTACCTCAGGAAAATGAGTACGTTAAATTTTAAGTAGATGGCGCCGGTGCGTGATACATTGTTTGACGGAGCTACATGTAACATTTATGCGTTCTTTCAAACGCTAAATTAAAAGCAGTATTGTGCATTTCAGGTTAAATTCACCAGTCTGTCCATAGTTCAAAATGCCGAGAGTACGACGAGTGAACATCGGCCGCCGCACAAGACATCCAAGCCAGCAACAAGTTTATTCGTACGTTGAAATGCCCAATAGTCTAAGATCCCGCTATAGAACGACCTTCACCGAGCTGTTTAATGTATAAAATATATTTTTTAACAATGAGCTTTGTTAGAGATGAGTGCACAATGGCACATAAGAAATCACTTGAAGCACTTAACTTCACGTTGAAGGATCTTCGGCGAAATAACAACATCTTTGGCGGCTTGATGATATTGTTAGCAGGCGATTTCAGGCAGACGTTGCCAGTAATTCCCCGTGGGACGCCTGCAGATGAATTGAATGCTTGCCTGAAGGCATCACCTTTGTGGAATAACGTAAAAACATTATTGCTAACCACTAATATCAGAGTTCAACTTCAAAATGATCAAAGTGCTGCACAATTTTCCAAACAATTGTTAGCTGTTGGAAATGGAAAAGTCCCAGTTGATGCGACAACTGGATTAATTTCTCTTACCAACAACTTTTGCCGATTTGTAGACTCTCAATTAGCTCTTATTGAAAATGTTTTCCCAAACATTAGTGAGAATTATCAGAATTATGATTGGTTAAGTCAACGAGCAATTCTTGCCGCAAAGAATAATGATGTACACGCACTAAATTTCACCATTCAATCAAAAATCGATTGCGATTTTGTGACATACAAATCCGTTGATTCCATAACAAATCCCGATGATGTAGTAAATTATCCAACGGAGTTTTTGAACTCTCTGCAGTTACCAGGATTTCCACCACATAACTTGCAACTCAAAGTTGGTTCAGTTATTATGATATTGCGTAATTTGAATCCACCGCGACTTTGCAACGGTACTTGACTTGCGGAAAGACTTATGCCGAATTCGATGGAGGCAACCATTATTAACGGAAAGTACGCAGGTGAAAATGTATGTATTCCTCGAATACCAATGATTCCGACTGATCTTCCGTTTGACTTCAAACGATTGCAATTTTCGGTTCGCCTTGCGTTCGCAATGACAATTAACAAATCGCAAGGCCAATCGCTTAGTGTTTGCGGGATAAATTTAGAAAATCATTGTTTTTCACATGGGCAGCTATACGTTGCGCGTTCACGAGTTGGGAAACCATCCGCTTTGTTTGTGTTAACGTCAGACAAAAAATGTGGTTTACCAAAGAGCACTTCAATGAAACGGATAATTTGCGGACACGTATAACGCTTCGATTCAGTACCTATTTACTTTGGATTCACTATCAGTTTTTTACTTAGAGAAGTTCAACTAAATTACACTTCATTTTTGTAATCAAAATTCATTACTGTTGTGAAATGAAATAAAAAAATTCCTTTTTAAATATAAAACAAAAAAAAAACTTCATATATTTATCCCCAAACGAAATGTTACAAAAAAGAAGCCATCTGGTGGCAAAACGGAGTTTGCCGGGTTTGCTAGTGCTTTACTAAATTGGCTTTAAATATGACATAACACATTAAAGTTTTAATCCTGCACTCGGTTTAAAAAAACTGACTATAAGGAAAAGCTTTAGAGTGCATTTATATAAACAAACTTATCTAATAATGATAATAAACACTTAGCTGTTTTCCTAAATAAATAAATTGAATATTTTAATCTGAATTCTTCCCCGACCGTCCATAAAGGAAATGTTATTGTCACCATTAAATATAGGAGATTATCATTACACAAATAATATAACTGGCAGTTAAATAATATCAAAGCTTTGTTGTTACAGGTATAAAGGTTTCACGGTACAGTCAGCAAATCAAGGCTTCATAGATTTTATTTTTTTATGAGCGTTAGCCTAACCAATCACACAGTTCGCAATTATGTGACAATCCTAGTAATATGTACCTAAGTCACATTAATTAAAATATAAGTACTTAGGTTTAAACAAATCAAACTATGTCAACAATAAAAATAAATGTGTGTAAAAACGAAAGGTTGTCCACCCTATTCCATCCAATTGTTTTCTCAAAATATTTAAGTAAAATTATTGGCATATTAGAATGCTATTTTCAGGAATACACATTGTACCGCTTTTATAAGTCAGTATTTAAAAATAAATATAATATCGAAATAAAGTGGTTCATATTCTTTATCAACAACTTTATATTTTTTGCTAACTGTACATACACATAATATATGTAGTTATACATATTTTGGGGGTATTTGGGGAGCCAGTGAGCTGTAATGATTTACCTAAGTGAAAACCATTAGGAAGGATGCCCTTTTCATCGGGTTTTATTGTACAGACGTGGTTCAAATAAAACAAGTGATCCTTAAGGGCTGATCTTCCTTTTATTTCTCAATTTGTAGAGTTAGAATTCGTAGTGTTTTTTCATCTCATGATTATATAAAAACTATGATTGAAACATTAAAAAAAAAAAATTAAATGATATTTGATAACAAATGTGTTTAACGCGAACAAAAAGTCTTGTCAACCATAATGAAAGCGTGTATTTTTTTATATATTTGACTCAGCATTGATTAACTATATAGAAATATCATCACCGATATTGTTATGAAAAAAAAGGTATAACTGGTTTATTTATCTAAATATACCTATTGACTAACGTTTGAGGGAAACGTGAGAGAGAAATCAAAGATTTTAATCTTTTTTAAAGCTTTATATTCAAAGCATAAAAGTGATTTTAATGTTATGTGCCCACAGTCCGAGCACGAAAATATGACTCAGTCTGGAAGGATGCTGTCAATATCTCATTGTTTCTTCTTTAGAATCTATTTAAATAATATAAAACAATAGCTGCCAGTATTCCAGCCTACATAAGTTTCCTACAAAGTGCTTATGCACATTACATCCCACCGCCTACGAAAAAGATTTTGATACTAATCAAAATCGGCATCACTTCCAGGCACATGTCTTCCTAGCCTACCTAAGTTAGGAAGCTCCGAAGTAAAAGTGATTCGACCCAATAGTTGTAGCTAACAGCCAGTCAGGTTAAAATGTGGAGTAAACAAATGAAATGAGAAGATAAATAATTAAACAAGTTAAACTGACCCCATCATGTAAAAACCTAACAAAAATACATGATGTATGGGTGAATCACAGTATGCTAGTCCAAAAACTTCACAAGAACTTAAAAATAGGAATTTTGAAAATAGACGCAAAAAAAACTTAAATATTTCAATCACAATCGTAGTGGTTTAATCATCATGCATCTAGGCAGCATCCAGTAATCATGGCTGCTTAGCTGCATTATCAAATTATCTCTATAGATACATCATTGTCCAATGTCATCATCTGAAAATTATCAAAGTTACATCTCGCTCGACAAAAAACAAACATAATAATAAAAATACCACCCAATGACTCGACATAACAATTGAGAACTATTATTATTGAACAACTACTCAATCATTCACATAGGTACACAAAATTCATTTAATCAAATCTACCTACCTCATCAAGATTTTAACAGTCTAAGAAAAACCCTATCTTTACTCAATATGAAGTTTCATAAATTAAATACGTATTTGATTATTAAATCTTTGGGGCAAATAGTGAAAACATTCAAATATTCTCTTATCACATACTTGTGATAACGGTTAATAAAAATCAACAATGATACAACAAACCAATAAATAATCCCTTCACACTCCCCCTGGAATATATGCAAATCATCTCCAAATAGAATCAAAGATTCCCTTCTCCAAGATATTCTTGTCAAGAAGTTTTAGACAGAGAATGACAGCGATTCCACACGACAAAAACTAACCTCCCACATTATTTTTGTTGCATCATCATTTTCCTTTCATAACACTATTTTTAATAACAATCATTTTTCACAATTATGATCATGCATTTAATTAAATTATTCCGTATTCATCACCATTTGTAAACATAAACAAACAATACTGACTGACTTGACATAAGAAAATTACATGACAGAACTGACAGTTTTTTTTTTACCAATGTCAACATCCATAGACAAAGCAAAAATCTAAAACCTATAATAAGTATTTTTTTTTTATGGCAATCGAGCAAGTATTCGTTTCTTAATTCTATTCATCAACTTAATAAAAGACCTAAGATGATACCATATGGAATGTTATTCCATGCGTTACCATTTCTTATACATAACACATACCTCCTGGTCCTCCTTATATAGATGTATTAAAAAAATTGTTGAATAGTAATGAGAGAAAATTTAATATTATATTAGGATGTTTGACTTATGACAAATATAATAACAGAAACATTTACAATATTAATGAAGAGATAGCGCGGTTAGCAACGATGACGGAAAATGTAAAATACTTAGATACTAATAATGTGCAAAACCCTAATAACGTAAAATCGTTCATTGTAAATGAAATAGTGAGAATTTGTAAAGATAATAATTTCGCAGGATCAACAAATCTTAAGTTCGTTAAAACTGTCGATGCGGATAATTTTTTATTAACACCCAGTCTGAAGACTATAAATGGATAGATATAGTACACGCAAATATTCAAAGTATAGGCAATAAAACCTCTGAGCTTGAACTATTGTTGGAAAATAGTAACTGTGACATTTTATGCTTATCAGAAACTTGGGTAGATAAACTTAAATTAGAAACAATTTCACTTGACAGCTATGTTCTGGCTTCTTATTATAATAGGATTATTTTCGAGCATGGTGGTACAGCCATTTTTATTAAGGATGACATAGATTTTAAAATTAGACACGATATCTCAAAATTAAGCATCGAAATGCATTGTGAACTAGCAGCTATAGAAATCAAATATTGTAAACTCGTTGTGATTTGTTTATATCGACCCGACTACGACTATAAAATTTTTGAAGACATCTTGACAAAAATATTAGAGAAAATTTCTAGAGAAGGAAAGAAAATAGTAATTGCAGGTGACTTTAATCTTAATATAATTAAACCAAAAATTGACATAAAAACCAGAAATTTCGTTAAACTATTAGAACAACTTAGATGTAAACTCATTTTAAAAGAGCCCACACGTATTCACAAAAAATCCTCGACATGTATAGATAACTTTATTATAAATGACGATGAAAACGCCTTTTACCATAAAGGCAGAGTTCTTGATACAAAACTCTCTGATCATAATGTAATATTATTGTCGTATAAGACTAGTATGTGTAAAGCGACTAATATAAAAGATTCAAAATCAGTAACAACTGCGAGAATAATGTCTAACGCAAACAAGGACTATTTCCATTATTTGTACAATAGAGACTTCGATAAAATTGTTGCATCTGTAAATAATATAACTGATGTAAATGAAAAAATGAGCATAACTTTAGATTATTTAGTTTTTTGTTTTAAAGCTGCTTTTCCCTTAATAAAACGTACTATTAACATAAGAAAGAAAATTAAACTTACAACAAGAGGAATAAAGATTTCTCAAGCCAATTTACGCAAACTAGAAATGATTTATAATAAATATCCAACTGAAGAAAGAAAAAATAAAATAAAAACATTTAAGCGAGTTTTTAAAAGGGTCATATTAACTTCAAAAAAAATTAACAATGCACATAGGATCAAAAAATCAAAAAATAAAATAAAAATGACTTGGCAAATTATTAAAGAACAAACAAATAAATTAGTGAAGCATAATTTTAAATTTAATAAAATCTGTAATTTAGATGGACACATGGTTACACATGAGAAAGACATTGTTAACAGCTTCAACATATATTTTAATAACATAGCACATAGTTTGACAAAAAATGTAAATTTAAATGAACGATATTTTATGGACTATTTAAATAATCTAGACAAGCCTAACACGAAAATCTCTTTTGAACCAATTACGGACATTGAATTTCAAAACATCCTTAAAAACCTTAAGTCCAAGACGTCCAAAGATATTAATGGATTTGATCCTAAATTATTAAAAGAGCTAATAACCAAAAATAAATTTTTTTTCGACTTGACTTTAATGGTTTTAAACGAGTGTATATTACAAGGCGTCTTTCCGAATTGTCTTAAAATAGGTAAAATCCTTCCTATGTTTAAGAAAGGTGACCACCATGATATCAACAATTATAGACCTATATGTTTGTTACCGGTCTTTTCTAAACTATTGGAACTAGCTTTAAAGTCCAGAATACTAGCTTACTTTGAATCAAATAATTTGTTAACAGACTGTCAATATGGATTCAGAAAAAATAGATGCACAGAAATGGCCATTAGGAACACGATTTACTATGTATTAGAAGCTTTGGATGGGTCGCAGAAGGTACTCAGTATTTTCTGTGACTTATCAAAGGCGTTTGACTGCTTACAACACACCATTTTAGTTGATAAACTGAAATTCTATGGGTTTGCAGGTAAAGAGCTCTGCATTCTAGAATCTTATCTGCAAAATAGATTAAATTTTGTCAGTATTAACCAGACCATTTCCGACGAAGTCAAAGCAGATATAGGTGTTCCGCAAGGCTCCATCTTGGGACCTCTACTATTCTTAGTGTACATAAATGACTTGGCAAACAGTATTCCTAAATGGGCCATAGTCACACTATTTGCCGATGACACTCATGTCGGTATAACTGATAAATCGGAAGAAGGCCTATTAATTAAAGCAGATCAAATTTTAAACGTTTTAGAGCAATGGTTTAGAGCTAACAGCATAATAATGAATGCAAATAAAACGAATATACTGAGATATAGATCTAAGCACTTAAAAGCTGAAAGTACTAGCGATAAGGTAGATATAAGTAGTGATGTAAAATTTCTAGGCTGTGTACTTGACTCGACAATTTCATTTGAAAGCCACATTGATAATATATGTAAAAAACTAGCCAGTGCAAACTATGCACTTTTCAAATTAAGATATATAATCGATAAAGCAACTCTTATATCTGTGTACTATGCCTACTGTCATTCGATCATCAACTATGCTATTACAATTTGGGGTAACTCTGTACATGTGAACAGAGTACTTATCTGTCAAAAACGATCAATAAGAATTTTAAATGGCCTACAGAGACTAACATCAGTACGAACATATTTTAAAAAGTTAAAGATAATGACAGTAATATCTTTATATATTTACAAGGCGCTTCTAGAAATTCATGAAAGAAATGACATACCAAAGAGAATGCAAATACACAATTATAATACACGACATAAAGACAAATTAGTCCTTCCAAAAACTAGACTCGTCAAAACGTACAAATTAGGTTTAAGTTTTAAAATTGACATGTATAACAAATTACCCTCTGACATTCGAAAATTGACATTCCATGAGTTTAAAAACAAAATAAAATCATTTTTTCAAAACAATCCTTACTATTGTGTTTCGGAATACATGTCCTGTACATTTTTTGAAAATGAATTCTAGGTTGTGTTAGATTTAAGTTAAATTTTAGTTTTTGACATATATTTTTTAATTTTGTTTGTTTATAGTACATTGAATTATATTATTTTATTTTTTTGATTTATATTGAATGTTTATTATTACTATTATTATTTTCTATATTTAAATTTTATGTTTGAGTTAATGTAATTTCTTATTGAATTATAAATTGTAAACTTGACATGCCAAAATTATGCAATGTAATATCTGGTGCAATAAATTGATTTTGATTTTGATTTTGATTTTGATTTACCTTATACCATTAAGATAAATGAAATATCTTATTTCACCTATAAGTAAAAGCTGAAACTATTACACAAAAATATAACACAAATACATCATGAAAGAGAATAGTGTACCTACCTACCTATAATACACATGTATAATATTCTAGAAGTTGGGCAAAATATATTACAATCGTAATTTGAACGGTTTCATAGAATTATGTTGATATGCTAAATCACGAGTAGAAGAACCATTTACATTTATTGATTGTAACGACGCAAGGAAATTATTTTTCTTTCTTTCCTGACAATTTTTACAACTAGCTATGTAATCATAAATTTTTTTATCGACGTTTTCGATAAAATATCGCTCACGAAATTTACCTAATGTCTTCGTAAGACCAAAGTGAGCTCCACACCAGGGATCATCATGAATCTCGGACATGACCTCTAAAAATAAACATTCTGGTAGTACAATCCTATCGATGAACTGACCACCTATTTTAACTTTATGGTATAACCGACCATTTAATAAATGAAAACCCTTATAATTCCTACTACGACAAGCATTGATTTTACTGACCATATTTACACAAAAATTATCGCGAGACTGTTTAGTATCGATATCGACAATATCGATTTTATACAACTCTAAACCATCAGACATTTGTGGTTGAGTTTTGTCTGAGGAATTGTCATCTATTAACGGATTCCTACTCATAAAATCTGCCAACACATTTTCCTTTCCCTTACAATATACAATATTAAAATCATACGACTGAATAGCGAGGGCCCACCTAGCCAATCTACCATTCATATCTCTTCTATCTCGCAACCAAACTAAAGCCCTGTGGTCTGTTACCACATCAAATTTTAAACCCCATAATAGATGCTCAAAATACTTCAATGACCAAACAAGAGCGAGACATTCTCTCTCGGTGATCGTATATCGCGTTTCGCAGTCAGATAACTTTCGGGAAGCGAAAGCTACTGGGAATAACCTATCAGTTCCCTGTAATAAACACGCGCCCAAAGCATCACCACTCGCATCCACATGCAATCTGGTGGTGATATTAGAATCATTTGAAAAATGTCGTAATAATGGAGGGTTACTGATTAATTTAAATAGAGTATCATAAGATTCCTGTTGCTCTTTAAGCCACTCAAATTTTACGCCTTTCTTTAACAAACGAGTTAAGGGCATCGCGATTGCCGCAAAATTACCAATAAATTTCCTATAATACGAAAATAACCCTAACACAGATTTGACATTTTTGGTACAGGATGGTACCTTCAATGACTTTATCTTTTCTATATTAGCGTCATCCGGACGAATACCTTCACCCGATATTTTATGACCTAATACCGACACTTGATCGTACGCAAAATGACATTTACTGGGTTTCAGGGTCATATTGGCCTCTTTTAGTCTTTGAAGAACCTTCTTCAAAGCGGTGCAAAACTCATCATAGTCCCTACCATACACTAATATATTATCAACGTACACTATAGCGTTCCTATACTTTAAACCACCCAGAACCTTGTCCATAGTGCGTTGAAAAACAGCCCCACTAGTTTTAAGACCAAAAGGAAGAACATTAAATTCAAAAAGACCCGACGGTGTCACAAAGGCAGTTTTATGCTTATCAGCTTCC
Organism: Emmelina monodactyla; assembly: GCA_916618145.1. Classification (NCBI taxonomy): domain Eukaryota; kingdom Metazoa; phylum Arthropoda; class Insecta; order Lepidoptera; family Pterophoridae; genus Emmelina; species Emmelina monodactyla. The sequence goes on along the minus strand of OU745314.1, from coordinate 2,208,348 downwards.
TTAATAGGAATTTGCCAATAGCCTGAGTTTAAGTCCAAATCCGCAAAGTATTTAGCTTCTGACAGATATGACAATAAATCATCTATGCGCGGTAGTGGATAAGAATCAGTTATAACCTTTTTATTTAACGATCTATAATCAATACAAAAACGCCACGAATCGTCAGGCTTTTTAACTAACACGACAGGAGACGCATAAGGAGAACGCGATTCGCGAATGATGCCATTCTGCATCATCTCGTCTACCTGTTCGCGAATTATCCGATGTTGCTCATGCGAAGCACGATACGGAGACTTATGGACGGGTGTATCATCAACAGTGTTGATTTCAACCTCCGAAATCGAACACGATCCTATTTGCGTCTTATCAAACGCAAACTGCTCTTCATATTCTGATAAGATTTTAACTAATTTTCCTTTATCATTTCTGGATATTTTATCAGAAATGTCTAGTGTATTCAAACCCCTATTTTCTGAAAATATTTCTCCTACATTCTCGCCCAATGCCGTCTCATTATTTAAAAAAAAACAATTTGTCTTGTTTTGACAAGTACGGCAAATGGCATTGATCTGACAAGTATGGCAAATGGTCATTCTCATCTGCACGCAAAAATGGTATACACAAATTATCTGAAAAAATTAATAGATTTTGCCCAAAATCTATCGAAGTCCTATGAATACTGAAAAAATCGCAACCTAGAATTAAATCGGTTGTAATACTTTTTACAACAGCGAACGTATGTTCGAATAAATAATTTGACAAATAAAATTTTATTTTGAGTGAAAGAATAATGTCAAGTAATTTGCCATTCGCAACACGCAATACAGGCTTTTTATTATCTACGCTACTATTTACAATATTATTATGTACAAACTTATCTATATTTTTATAGTAAAAATCTTCCGACATGACCGAAAGACTGGCACCGCTATCCAATAATGCGGACGTGGTGATACCGCACATCTTCACTTCTACATAGGGCGTTGTAGTGGAACCTTGTCTGTCGTCGGTCGCTAGTGTGGTTCCCTGTCCTAGCGCCGCCGAGCATTTGGGTGCTCATTTCGCATGTCTTGAGAAGGTGGCTGTCTATTCCTTAAATTATACCGCTGTTGTGGTTGCGAAAATGGCGGCCTGCTTGTTCCTGCTTCATCACCAGCGCTTCTTCTAGCAGAGTATGAAGCTCCCGTGGGTTGTACATGGCGCTCCGGAACATGTGGAGTTCTTGACGACCATGGTGTAGAAAAGTTATCACTGATTTGACGGGGTGGATGTGTTAACCGCACATTCTGGGCACCGTCACCCCGCGAGTAAGTATGATTGAAGGAACCAGAGTTCCCTAATGTTTGTATCTTGACCGGCAACGCCAATTGTTTTGGTTGTAAATTCAAAATCTCGTCCTCTTGCAATGCTGCTTTTTTAAATGCAGTCAAGTCACTAAATACATGTGTTGCATATCGTGTTCTATTATTAAAAGTTAAAGATTTCAAAATTTGTTTTATTATCTTCTCATCTGATGTAATTCCAGCTTTTTTAGCCAACAATGACATTCGGTAGATGAAGTCTACTGTCTTTTCATCATGATTTTGCCGATTTGAATAAAATTGAGCGGCGTAATCCGGATCTGAGGTGAATTCTTGCTTCAAAGCCTCTACTATATCTTCAAAAGTTGAAGTATCATCACTGATGGTGTGAAAATAATTGAGGGCAGGCCCCGATAAATAATTTGAAATTAAAATGGCCTTGGTATTGTCATTCCAGGAATTTAAAGCTGCTAATGCATTGTACTGCTTAATAAAAACATCAATATGAGAAGAAACGCCGTCAAACGTTTCCATGTTGGAATGTGTACCTATAGTGTATTTGTAGGTACTTATCTGTATATTATGCTTCTTGAGTTCCAGTCAATATCCAATATTATTCAAATTTTTCGTAGCGTATATCAGCGTATAGTAATATTCTTGTATTAGTAGTTGCAGCTGCACTTGACTGGACACGCTACCATGTGTCTATCCCTGAAAAGCACTGATTTTACTCGCGACAGTACCCGCGGTACTCGATACGGCGCCTCCACCAACTAACGTTTGAGGGAAACGTGAGAGAGAAATCAAAGATTTTAATCTTTTTTAAAGCTTTATATTCAAAGCATAAAAGTGATTTTAATGTTATGTGCCCACAGTCCGAGCACGAAAATATGACTCAGTCTGGAAGGATGCTGTCAATATCTCATTGTTTCTTCTTTAGAATCTATTTAAATAATATAAAACAATAGCTGCCAGTATTCCAGCCTACATAAGTTTCCTACAAAGTGCTTATGCACATTACATATTGGGTACTCATGCATCAAATAATTTAACTAACTACCGTTCCCAAATAGAACCAAAGCTTCTCAATATTAACGCGAAATCATTGGCTGTAATAATCGTATTAGTTTGTACTGAGAGCGTTCAGTAGAACTAATATAGTATGTACGTCCTTCGAGCCGGATCTCTGAGGGTGACCGGCAGTAAATATTAAATTATTGTACATTAGTTATAACACATATGGTATTGACTCGTAAACGTGATGTGAATATCGTGTTTTGTTATTATTTATTGTTTTTGGGTTCTTATTTTCATGATCTAATCGTTGTTATTTTTATTTTAAAAGTTGATTACAGAAATCTAATTTAACAACATGAAATAGTTTATAGCAACAACATTAAACTGATAGATATTTATTACTAATAAGCTTTTGTTCAGAAATGTATAGCGAGTGGCCGAAAAAACATAATACATAGTCTAAGATCATACATAATAAATCATCAAAACGACCCTATAAACCGTCCATCTTAACAACCCATCGTTAAAACCGCAATCTAAGCAACCCGTTATATATTTAAACCAAATTCCAACCCACATAAATACAACACAAAGGAGTTGTCACAACATGGCGATAAGCTTCCCAATTCATCACAGATTAAAACAATAATTATTTGACGACCTCTGTGGTGCAGCGGTAACTATACCGGACTGTAAAGCGGATGGTTCCGGGTTCGATTCCCGGGTCGGGCCAATTTCGTTAAAATGGTTTTTCGACATTGGCTCGTGTCTGGGTGTAACTAGGTTCTCCCCTAGTCCATTGTGTGGTACCTGTAACACAAGCGCTTAATGCGCTTACCATAGGGCCACATAATTGGTGTGTTAGTCTGGAGATTTATTATTATTTATTATTTATTATTATGTAAAAATATGCAAATCAGTTTGAGTTTCGAATGTCGCCGCGGGGTTTAGATGTAGACATGGTATGGTGGAAAAAAGTATCGTTTCATTTGGCATAAAACCTTTTTGGACCAGTTTATAGACTGCCAGTACACTTGAGTTCCTCTTTTGGGGAACCTGATTAAGTAATGATTCCTAATTTGAATTGGCATTTCGATTTGGTGAGTTTATTTTTAGGTAGGTTATTTAAGTTATTTTCATATCCGTTTGTAGGCGATTTTAACTATTGTTGAATAATTTAAATTGAAACGTGGGTGATTTTATATACAAGTGGTAGTTCGCATTATAAAAACTAATTTTTCTTTGTCTAAATACATTTCAAATGGAACTGTAATTCTATTTTCTCAATTTTCATAAATTCTAAAGAAAAAAACATGAAACACTTTAACAAAAGTAATTTATTATTTAGTTTTCAGTGTTCCTACAATTTTAATGTTTTAACCAAAAACTGCTTTAATTTCCATTTCTGCTTATGACAGCCAAATTAATACGTTTTCAGCTTCCATTTATTAAAATAAAAACCTAAGACATTTCAGTAGTGTTTATTTTATTTTAATGATCAACCAAATAATTTATTTCAAAATGTCAAAAATACAAAAAATATCAATAACAATGTTAATAATAGAAATAGTCAAAAAATAAAAGAAATTAAAAAATTCAAACACAAAAATACAATAAAAAAAGACATTTCTAATTTATACCCAAAATTACGTTCTTACCAAATATCTTAGGAAAAACCTTCAACAGAATGTATTAAATCTCTTAGGCCCAATTGCAGGGAACGTTTTAACCTCGGGTTAGCTTCGGGTTAGCTAACTCAGGTTTAAATGGCGCCACCATCGATTGTAACTACTTCTTATTACAATCGATGGTGGCGCCATTTGAATCTGAGTTAGCTAACCCGAGGTTAAAACGTTCCCTGCAATTGGGCCTAAATGTCAAAGAAATACATTGATACCTACGTCAAAATCATAACACATCTATTTTCAATCGAGCATAAAAACTCGCTATCGCTTTTATCATAGTCCCTTTTATCCCCTTTCTAAAATCAAATAAATCAATTTGAGAAGTGTTGCTATAATTTTGAATGCCATAAATCATTCTTAACGGGTAACAAAAGGCAATTTCGATTGAAAATGACTTCCTTTATGCGGATGTTCTTAAATCAAATAATGGCTTGTCGTTATAATTGGTTTATTTTTTATATAAAGAAAGGTATTTCAAAGCGAATTTCGGTGTAAACTAATTCTTAAACTAATTATGGTAATTCGTAAACTAATTTCTTAAACTAATTGAAGTTGAATTTTGAGAAACGTCCAGCAGTAACCACCGACGTTACGTTTGAAAATACCATTTACTAAAAAGTGACCTTGTTTCATTCTTCATATTTATGCATCCGGGTATAATTGATCTAAAACCGTAAAAGTTTTCTTAATTGATGTGTTAAAATAAGCGTATATTTTACAACGTAAAAGTGCGCGTATTAAGTATATTCAATGACGCGAGTTTTGTTTACCAATGCTTCTTAAGGATAGAACACCTACTAGAATGCGCTCAAATGTCACCTTGTTTTAGAGTGGTAGAGTCTAGCTGTAGGCTCTGTCTGCAGCGATTACTGGGCTGACTCGACCGGTGAAATACCACCGTCGCACAGAAAACCGACGTGAAGTAGGGACGATGTTCCTGCGTTTTGTTCGGTGAGTGCGGTATCCGGTGCCCAATTTCTCAAAGGCCAGCAACCCACCCTCAATGCATATGGAATTGTGAGTGTGTATGGGCGGCGGTGATCACTTACCATCACGTGACCCGCCTGCTCGTTTGCTAGCTTCTCTCAAAAAATAATAATTGCAACACAAAAGCAAAAACAATTTATTACTCCACTATCATATTCTCTAAGCTATAATTTAGCTATCGATAGCCGCCACCAAAAGCTAAATGCTTGGCTAGTGTATAACTAAATAATGGACATTATATTTAGTGTTCCGCTAATTTGAACCGTGGTTACAGTGCTGTCACGGTCAAATTATAAATTAACAAGTCCAATCAGTGCTCCGGTTTCATGTACCAGTAAATATATAGGGGTTTCATGTTGTACAAACGTAATTGGTTTGGACTTAGCCACGCAAATAATGGAAAGAAATTTCGAAAAAAATGAAATAAAAATAAAAATAAAAGTTAAAATAGTAATTTTTACTTATTAGGAACTGTCAAACAAACATTAAGTTTCATTTATGCAATTTTCGAATAAATTATTATAAACGTGATGAAAACCGTTCTACCGCAAAACATTTTGTGGTTTAGAAAGTTAACTGCTAGGTCTATATCCTACAAATATTATAAACGTGAAAGTTTGTGAGAATGTGAGTATGTTAGTATGTATGGACCAGAATAACACATAGGGTTCTTTTTACTGCGGGAAAACTTCTCATTCCCACGGGAAACCGACTTCCAAGCGAACGGAGTCGCGGGCGGCCACTAGTCCAGTAACATTGCTGTTTAATCAAATGCAAGCGCATCGTTTAAATAAATTATTAGTTACAGGAAAACGATTTATAAACAAATAATTACTTTTCTCGTCGATTTTCTCGAAATTGAAACCTTTACCCTGTACTACTCAGAACATTGAAACTTGAAACGTTGTACTGCAAGTCCAAGTTGAAGCGATGTCACGAGTCGTACCATTGGTTCTCGATCCAGACCGCCACTCGAACAAGTTTCAATTTAGTTACTCTTATCAACAGGGTCTCTGGCGAAAGAACATGAATCGATTGAAGGACATTCAGTTGAAACTTTGCATTTAGAGTTTGCGAAATTCAATTGTTTTTGCGTTTTGTTTATATAATTTTATTTTTTTCGTACAGCAGTGTTTTTTGATATCTAATAACTTAATCGATTTTTTTTAACAAATATAGTAATATAATTCTTGTAAACATCAGTAAAATTACGCAGTAAAATAGGTAATTTGAGACACAGGACAAAAATGTGTGTCATTTTTCTATCATGCTGTTATCAGATTTATTACAATGTCTTTACAACTCAATAATATCATGCATGTAACATTACTTTTCTTAAAAGAAATGTTCTTTCAATAATCCATTTCCTTGAAACCTAGTTCCGAAGCTTATTTATTCCAATTGTATTGTACCTTGTAATAAAACGTTCAATTTTTAACAAGCAGTCGCTACTGAAACAAGCTGCCTGCTTATCTTGACATCAAACTATTGTAAAGTTTCGAAGAATATTGCAGAATAAAAGATATTGCGATAGAGAATATTTATAAGTTTCGAGGCACTTAAACGGGTTTAGTTTTGTTCGTTTTCGTTTGACAAAATTGGCTTTACAGTTTGTATGTTTGTCTTCCAATCCCTCGTTAGTCTGTTAGTAAAGTACATTTAGAAAAGTGCCTGTAAGTTGAAAATTAAGACTGCAAATGTCTTAAGCAGTTTCAAGTAAATGGTCACAACATGATTCCAAATTACCTACCCACATTTCACGTTTAGAACGTCAGAATTCTCTTTTACCGTGCGCGACTACAACGTATAAATAAAGAGCATTCGAAAACCTTCATCAAAGAGATTTTTCAACAACGTTAAAAAGTGTTGTTTTGTAACTTTCTCTGAAACACTAGCGCGGAAGTTGATCAACGCGCCCGAACTTGGGCTTAACCTCTGCACCGGCCATCGCAGGAATGAAATTTTAAAATATTCAACATGATGAAAGGTTATTTTAGCCGGCGCAGGCGTCAAAGCCTTACCGTCTGCTTTCTCTACAAAATGACATAAAAAATAGGACATTGCCACACGTTGTGGCTGGCGTTAGGGCGGGTTCACACCGGACGCATTAGCCCGATATTGTGCCCCGAGATCCGGCAGTTTGACCGTGTAATACGGGCCTTATCTCGCTCAGACTTTAATAATTTCGTTGTGTAAGCGGTTTAAGTATAGCAAGAAATGAGATGCTTGAAAGTAGCGAGCAACAATGTTGTTTAACATTTCAGTGTACGAGACCTAGAGTAAAAACTAGGTGTGCTTGTAAATGTAGGTAATGGAGGGAGGACTACAATGTTTACAGGCAGGAGGTAATGGAAAAGATAAAAACGTTGCTGTAATATGAAGACTTTTTACTGAAGGTAATTTTAAAAAAAGCGTTTAGGAGCTACGTACTTTGTCTGTTTTGTTTAAAAATGGAAACGACGGTTCTTGTTTTTATTAGGGCTAGTCAAATTAGACAAAAAAGTGTTTAATCTCGGAATATCAGCTAAGGCTGTAAACTTGGAAATACCTTTATTTAGGTGTAACGCTCACAGATTTTTGCTTCAAATAAAGTCTATTTGAGCTTATACATATAAAAATGATCAATTTAGTACTTTGTGAGTCGATTGGGCACCGTGGGATCCCATTATTATATATATAAATGTGTTATAACTGTGCGTGACTCAAATAATTAACTGCATTTTGCAACTTCAAACTATTTAATTAAAACCCATGCTTGCGGTTTTCACTCGTCCGTAATGTTAACTCTATAGTTTAAATAGCTTAAGTATAGGATAAATAGTTTTAGGTAACATACCTAAGATAATCCTTGCATTAAACCGAATTCCTTACATTCAAACATAGCCCACATATTATAGAGATATGGAAGTCAATATTCACAATGTGAGTTATAGCTTACAGAACTAAACTATAGATCTTCGACTATAACTAACTTAGAATATATCACTAGCCAACTCAAGCAGGAAGTGGGTGTCTCAAACTTAATTTGCGACTTTGAAGCACATATTAACACTTCACCGACATAGATGGCGCTAAGTTAGCAGCTTATGAAGTTCTGTGTTGACCCTTTGAGAGTTTACTGTGATAGGAGCTCTAAAGGGATTAGATATGGAATATATGTCAGATGTCATTGAGTAAAGTTTGGAATCTTAAGATCTATGGAAAATGCTATTTGACGAGTATTTTATTATCTTACTTACGGTGATGGGTGCATCTAAATTAAATGGCAGAAAAACACAATTTAAATAAAAAAAACTATTATCAATACTTAACTAGATAAATGAGGGATTTACAAGACAGCACGAAAACATTCCTTTTTATCTCTCCTATTTCCATTTGAATTTTTGCCGAGAATAATTTCTTTTTCTTAGCTATAATTCGACCATAGCTTGACATGGACCTCCCTCAGTGGTTTGGGTAATAATCGCCATGCTTGCCAAGATTATTGGATCATTTTATTTTCAGTTGTTCTTCGATTAAGTATTCTAAGACGCATTATAATCACACACTTCTAACATATTACCACATAGTTTATTTTAATAAATATTTTTGATTATTTATTAAAAAAACTTGATTTACAAATTTCTTTCAAGATGTAATAAATAAAAGTCTATCCCCCAAACCGTTAAAAACAAAGTCTATGAATATACCAAACTTTTACAACTTGAGCTTCCGAAGTTATTCACTAAGTTGTCTATGAGTAACTTCGCCTGCAATTTGCAGGTGGTTTCTACACAAATGGCGGTTATTTAGCTCGAAAATGAGGGAAGTTTCTCGAATGAATCCATCTTGAGACTCGTTCTGATGATGTTTGGTATCTTCATGAGGGAGGTTAGCTTGGGGGAAGTCGGGTTCGATATACTATAGAATAAATATAGATATATGGAGATAGATAAATACATATATAATATGTATACTGCTATGGAGTAAGGAGGCTTGTCCACGCACGGATCGTTGGACGGACGGACGGACGTTTCCTTTGGAGATCGAGCCTAGGGACTGCCTCTACAGTAGAGATCTAGATTAGACATTGGTCCTTCGTAATCAGCACCTAAAGAAATACAGACTTCACTGCGAGCTGCCGGCGGACTTTGGACATCTTCGTTGCAAGTCACCCAACACTACATCTACGGGGTGAAAGCGGTCTACCTGTTTGGACTTACTGGAAGACGTTCTGTGAGTTCGTTCCAATTATTTCCCGCATTCCTCCAATACCTATTTCATTTATTTTCCCATTTTCATAAAAAACTTCATTTCAATTAAAATCTTTATTCAAGTGCACAAATCATCAATTTCCCATACATGTCATATTTTAATTGCTAATATTCACTAATATTTCGCAAAACATAGTTGATCGCTTCGCCTAGCTGCGCGCGCACAACGTGGCGAGCTTGACCGCTACTTCACCTTCAAGTGCACTGCTTAGCTTTTATCTCCTAAATTAGCTTTCTTATTTACTATATATAATGGCTGAAGACAAACTTAAGTTGTTCATTAAAAAACGCTCGGCTTTTAAATCTAAAGTAACATCTTTTACAAATTATTTAAAATTAATAAAAGGTACCGTGATCAGTGAGTTACAGCGTACCGAACTTGAAATACGCTTTAAAAAATTCGAGGCCGTTTACGAGGATTTCGACAAATTACAGCTGGAGATCGAGATGCTGTGCGAGGATCCCGACGTTGCTTGCGCCGACCGCGAGCAGTTTGAGAGCACCTACTTCGCGGTGGCGGCCGACGCGCGCCAGCTGCTGCAAGTAGCCTCGCCGACACGCCTGCGCGACGGCAGGTCTGAGACCAGCTTCGAAGATGCAGAGGCAGGTGGGCTCAAACAAAACAGATTCGTCCGGTTACCTAAAATCGATTTGCCTAGCTTTGACGGAAATTATCAACATTGGCTTGAGTTTCGCGACACTTTTATTTCACTTATCCACAGTAACGAATCTATTGACAGTATAAATAAATTCCATTACTTACGTGCCTCTTTGAAAGGAAAAGCAGCATTAATCATAAAAAACATTGATTTTAATTCTAAAAACTACGACTTAGCGTTTAACATGTTGTGCGAAAGATATAATAACAATCGTTTACTTATTCAGAATCACTTACAATCACTTTTTAATTTAGAACCGATATTGAAGGAATCTAGTAGTTCTTTGCGATACCTAATTGATTTCACAAACAAAAATTTGCGTGCACTCACATCACTTAATCAACCAACAACTCACTGGGATGCGCTCATTATTTATCTTATTTCTACAAAATTAGACTCCACAACTATGAGACTTTGGGAAGAATATAAAAACAACTTAGTTGATTTTCCCACACTGGTTCAGTTTTCGATGTTCATTCACAACCGGGCCGATTTGTTGGAAACTGTGGAAGAACAAAATAAATGCAATAACATTAAATCTGCAATTCAAAAACCTAAAGCTTTCATATTGACTAATAATAAGCAAACCCACCTTCATTTTTCTTCCAATAAATGTCCGGAGTGCAAAGAAAATCATTACTTGTTTACATGCGAAGCGTTTCGAAAACATTCCATCGAAACTCGCATTCAAAAGGCGAAGGAATTCAATGTGTGCATGAATTGTTTGCGACCAGGGCACAGCAGTCATAAATGTCGATTATCCCATTGCAAATATTGTACGCATAAGCACAATACATTATTGCATTTAGAGCAGCCTAGTGAGGTGAATCCCGAGCACGTCGCCTTGTCATCCAATACTCTCAAAGTAGATACTTGTTCGGTTTTATTATGTACAGCTATGGTGAGGGTGCGCGCGGGCAGCGGGCGTCCGCGCCGCGCGCGGCTGTTGCTCGACTGCGGCAGCACGGCGAACTTCGTCACGGAGCGGCTGTGCGGCGCGCTGGGTGCGTCCAGGCAGGCAGATTACTCCGCAGTCACAGGCATCAACAATAACAAATCCATTTGCAGACGGTCTTGCGACTTAATTATTGAATCGCGCTGTAGTGACTTTTCAGTTAAAGTTAACTGTCATATATTACCACAAATTACAGATAATTTGCCACATTCATCAATAAATATAAGCAACTTCAATATACCTACTAATATTACATTAGCGGATCCATCTTTCAACGTTCCGTCTTCCATTGACTTGTTAGTAGGTGCCGACATATTTTGGCAAGTTGTTAATCAGGCTTCAATTATAAATCTAGGCAAAAATAAGCCGACATTATGCGATACAAAATTAGGTTGGATAGTGTCGGGTCGTATATTGCAACCACAAATTTCAAAAAAAACATTTGTTTGCTTTCATAATACCATCAACGAGTTCAACCTAACTAGATTTTGGGAATTAGATACCGTCGCTTGTAGAAGTTCTATGTCTAGTGAGGAACAAGCTTGTGAACAATTTTTTGAATCGAATCGACGTCGAGATATGTGCCTTCCCTGGACAACCCGGCGGACTTAGTGTCTCGGGGGCTGAGGGCTGATCAGATCAGCGACTCCGTCTTATGGTGGTCGGGTCCTGCATTTTTATTAAAATCTGAAAATGAGTGGCCCTCACAGCCCAACGTTCAATCAGATCCCTTACCAGAATTTATAGCAGATACAAATATTAATTTATACTTACAAACTAACGATGACAATAATATTTATCGTTAATTAACCTTATTCATAAAACCTCTAGTTTTCCTAAATTACATAATATTATAGCCTATATACAAAGATTTTTATTTAACTGTAAGAACACAAATGCTAAATTAGTAAATCATCTTACATGCAAAGAATTACAAGATTCCCTCAATTTAATTGTTAAAACTGTTCAACGCGAGTCATTTTCTGTTGAATACAATTTATTAAAATCTAACTCTTCATTGCCTAAAAACAATCGTTTGTCTTCTTTGTCTCCATTTCTAGACACAAACGATATCATTCGAGTAGGAGGCAGGTTAGATAATTCACCTTACAGCTACGATGTAAAACATCCTATCTTGCTGTGCAGTAAGCACCACTTCACTCAAATATTATTCAATTACATGCATGTACACACGTTGCATGCTGGACCACAATTGCTGCTTTCTCACATTCGTCAAACCTACTGGCCGCTAGGCGGCAGAAATCTTGCTAGGTCTACTGTCAATAAATGCGTTACATGTTTCAGATATAAAGCGCAAAACGTTCAACCTGTAATGGGACAGCTGCCGACAAACAGAACTGCTCTTGAATTTCCCTTTTTACATTGCAGCGTAGATTATGCCGGGCCGGTGTTGATATCTGACCGGAAGGGCCGCGGGAGCAAACATGTAAAAGCCTACCTCTGCATTTTTGTTTGTCTTGCAGTCAAAGCTGTCCATTTGGAGCTCGTTTCAGACTTGACGAAGGAGGCGTACATGGCCGCGCTTCAAAGGTTCATAGCTCGTCGTGGAAAGCCAAGCAGCATCACTTCAGATAACGGCACAAACTTTGTCGGTGCCAGTAATGAGCTACAAGGTTTTTTAAATGATATTGACGTTCCTTCATCCATGGCTCAAGAAGGCATTAGCTTCCATTTTTCTCCAGCCTATTCACCACACTTCAATGGCATAGCTGAAGCAGCCGTCCGTAGCACAAAACATCACTTGCGTAGGCTTTTAAATATATCCCATTTTACCTTCGATGAAATGTGCACTTGCCTCTGTCAAATCGAGGCTATCTTAAATTCACGTCCCCTCACACCATTATCATCCGATCCTTCCGATTTTTCGGCTTTAACTCCTTCCCACTTCTTAATTGGACGACCACTTACGTCTCTTCCAAATCCTCAGGTCTTGGACATCGCCGTCACGAGATTGGAGCGCTACCAACGAATCCAGCACATCCAGCAACACTTCTGGCAACGATTCTCACAAGAATATGTTTCTCTGCTACAGAGCAAAACAAAATCCAGGACCAGATGGCGTCACGAGGGTCGCCGACATATAGACGACGAGAGGAACGATCCGCAGGGCGTTCAACAACATCTGCCCCTTGCCTCTTGAGTAGTTGACTCGGCAACGCGGGGGAGGATGTCCACGCACGGACATCGCTGCGGGCGACGGAGACGGCGTCGCGGGCGCGCGGGGGCGCGCCGCCCGACACACGACACACGACACAAGACGACGAGGACTTGCCTTATTGCCACCGCCGCGAAAGCTTGTATTCTAATTGTCTCTACTCTTCTTATTAAATTCATTAAAACAGTTCCGGCGTTTCCTTTGGAGATCGAGCCTAGGGACTGCCTCTACAGTAGAGATCTAGATTAGACAAGGCTTGTGTATGGGTATTGTGTTTATCCTTACAGTGCGTAAGGAGTGTTTTTAGGTAAAAGTATTTCATCTATATTAAAAAACGTTATTATCAGCTGAATTATATATAATTATATTTCCGTGATCAAACTTCAAATCCCATCACATCATCGCGTTTTCAACAGATGTAATTAATATTTGCAAGTACTATACAATGCTATAAGCCTCATGTGTCAGTTAAAATCATCAGTTGAATAACAAATATTTCGTTGCTGAAACTGGAAATCTCCGCATATCCGATTTGATTGGTTACCTGTGACGTACGACAAACAAAACCCATTATTTACTCTGCAGAATGTATCCTAATACAATTAGGATTCAAATGAAATACGAGTGAGTATTCAACTTTTAATTAATGGAAAAATACGTTCTATCAAGTCTTTTTGGTGGCGGTGATTTTCGAAAGGCAAATTAAGTTATTTTGATTTAAATTTAAAGCTATTTATCCAATCTTCTCGTATTTTCGCAAAATTTAAAAATGATGTTTTCTTTTCCTGTTGTCCTAAGCCGAATATGATCCTACTAATATTATAAACGTGAAAGTTTGTGAGTATGTATTGATGTATGGATGGATGGATGTTTGTTACTCTTTCACGTAAAAACTACTGGACGGATTTGGATGAAACTTTACACTAATATAGGTTATTCATCAGAATAACACATAGGGTACTTTTTATCGCAAGAAAACTTTTCCTTCCCACGGGAAACCGACTTCCACGCGTACGGAGTCGTGGGCGGCCACTAGTAAAAGATAAGTCTTAGACAGCCGCTCAAACGTCACATTAGTTTGACAGATACTAAACATGGTAGCAGATGCACACTGATAGAATGATTAAGATGGTAATTTGATTAATCCAAGCCCCTTCATTAAGTCTGCACACTGTCGCGCTTCGAGCTCGTGACAGTAAATGGATAGTGTCAACTTGACAGCTGACAGTTAGCGACGTGATCTTCTAAATAATGTTGCGTTTGACTGAAATATATTTTTGTTTTTAATGCTACGTTTATGTATCTTCAGGTTACTTTAACAGATAATTTCGTAAAGATAATCTATAGATAAACTAAATCTAAAAAAAACTCTATTTTTAAAGGTATTGCTGTCAAATTACTTAAACGAAAAGAGCCTTAAACGTTTTATAAGACAGCCTCATACGGCGATATTCGAGCAAAGCGGTTTCTTATAAATGTGGTGTGCTTAATAAGTTACGTGTTTTGAATTTCAAGGCTCAATATTCTTCTCGAATGTTTCCATAAGTTTTTCAATATGTTAGGACCGTGGGTACAATTTTTCATTCGGTTCGATGTATGTTGGAAGGTGAGAAATTTTTCGAATGAAATATATACTGTTGATCTGTAAAAGAGATCGTTTTAGGCTCTCAAACTGCAAATGTAGGAAACCATGTTGTTTCTGTCTATCTTAATTGTTTTTTTAACTACAACAATATTGTCAGTATAAAAAATAAATTTAAATGTTCCCTTTTTCATTGAACCCTTGATGCTTATGAGTTCATCTCGCACTTGACAGTTTTCACTTTAAATATAGCAACTACAACATTCAATTATAAATAAAAAATATATTTTTTACTTTTGACTTCACTTACCCGTATTTCAAGCTTGCCAATCGTCCCGGATTAAATATTAATACTGATCAGAATTCAGTTATTTGGAATACAATACAATACAAAATGTAACTCGTCAAGTGATACACGGCCTTTGTACTACGTTGACGAAGGTAAGGGAAATATGGCTTTATTGTGTGCATATTAAAGTATCAATTGGTTTGATGCTAAATGTTAAAATTACTGTTTTGGAGACTTGCTTACAGAACAACCTTTGAACAAAATAAAGTAAAAACACTTAAGTGGTCTAAAAAAGTTTTAGTCTTTAATTCTGTGAAAAATGAAAGAGATAACAGCATTGCAAAAGCAATCAATTAAACATGAAATTCTTAATTTATGGACTATTTATAGGAGTTAAGAATAAGATAGAAAATATCTTCATTATACATGAAGTTCTCAACCTTTTATCGTATGACGTCATTGACACGTCATAAACCTCTAAATGGCAGACGAAATAACGCCGTCAAAAATAAAAGTAACTACCTTAGTAAAATAAGCATCATCATTACATAGAACAAAGCAAATTAGTTAATCATGTCTGTTTGTATGTTTGTCCACCAACTCCTAAACCACTGAACGAATTTTAATGAAGCTTTCGCCATCTTTTAGGAAATTCATTAACTGAAATTTGTAAATAAAGGTCGTTATAAAGTATCTTAAAGGTAGCCAAAATAAAATTTTTCGTACGCGGGTCACTTGTAAGTATATCAAAATAATAACTGAAATCTTTTTTACAGTTAAGGTGCATAGATATATCAAGTGAATGCCTGTTGAAATTACGAAATATGGCTTCACTTGAACAACACTTAATCCCACTTACTGATTATTGTAATTTTACATAATATTTATAATTTTTATTATTTTTTCTGCGACGTAGCAGCTACGTCGTAGTAAAGCTGCTACTACGCCGTAGCAAAGCAAGAATTTTAACCTTGATTTCCCTGCTTGAGTTAACCATAGAAGTTAACCTCATAAGTTAATGTTCTATCAACTCTAGTTAATTGAACATGCTTCAGACAACATGCGTTTATAGTTCCATAAGAGGAATCAGTGCGTGAAAGCCATACTAAGGCTTGCTCTCTAGAGTCAGGCAAAATTGAACTTTGTGTGAAAGGCTTAAGATTGAAATTTGCGTGGCAGTGTTGTTGTTTGTTGAAGTTGTCTCGGAATATATTGTGGTTATTATATGTCATCTGTTTGTTTGGTATATCGCCTCCTTAGTTAGAATTTGTGTTAAAGTATATTTCTTAAAAGAATGACGATTCATGTTTTACACACGATTCATAAAAAGAAGATTATAGTCCGGTACAGAATTATTTTCAGTTCAATATGTAAAAAAAGTATACAATAATAAACGCATAACAGTACAATTCTCATTTAAAAAATCATTAACTTAATAGAATTAACTCTAAAATTCTCAATAGGTTTTTAACCCAAAACTCCTAAAACGTTTCCGGTTACAACCGGATCGTGTTTATTCCATGGTTTAAAGGTCGTCCTAATTGATGGTTTCTAAACCATCGCCGGCCCGCGTCGAGATAGTTAAATCCGAGACATAACTCCGCGGATTACGACGTCAGGCGCCGAGTTTGAGAAACGCTGGTTTTGCTGAGATGGTGTTTATCTTTGAGGGTTTGTGGTTTTGAGTCAGTATTGACTTTTGTAATCGGCAGAATATATATTTAATAATATAATAATAAATCTCCAGACTGACACACCTACTGAGTGGCCCTAAACTTAGCAAAGCTTGTACTATAGGTACCACACAATGGACTAGGGGAGAACCTAGTTACACCCAGACACGAGCCAATATCAAAGACCATTTTTACGAAATTGGCCCGACTTGGGGATCGAACCCGGAACCATCCGCTTAGCAGTTCGGTATATACACCGCTGCACCACAGAGGTCGTCGGCAGAAAAAATGTATTAAACTAAAACATGCCTGGTAAGCAATTTCGGGTACGTATTCTGAAAAAAATAATATTAAAGCTACAAAAAAGGCGTAAGTATATTTGCAGTTACCAAAACTATAAAGGTAAGAACTCAATTTTCTAACTCCATTCACTTGATTTAAATACATTAAAAATCTCTATCCAGAGTTTTGCCTTTTAATAGCTTATGCAAAAATGAAACAGTGTTGAATAAAATGCGATTAAACGATTTATAGAAAAATTCTAAGAAGATTATTCGAATTGAACTTCTTCTCATTGGATATAGGTTATAAATACTGTTTGAATTCTTGAATCCAAGATTTTATAATGATCCAAACGAATGAAAAATTTAAACTTCTTTAAACTTAAACTGCTAAATCTGGTTCCTACATCATAAAAATCGAGCTCTTTTAGAATTAACTGTACATATTACTACACTTAAATAAATTACACTGCTGCCAAAAGATCTTGTTCCATCACAAATAATTAATTATTAAACTATCTCTAAAACATGTCTCTCTTTTAACCAGCTGGTTTTCATATAAAAGTAAAACGTAAAATACAATTCAAGGGACCTTCAGTTTGGTTAGTAAACGCGCGTAATCTCGGTGTAAGCTTACAACGCAGATGAGCGCAGTCGCGAGTGAAATGAAGACGTTCTGAAATTCGGCGAATAATTACAATTGTAATTGGTCGTTCATTGGAGATTCGGATTGCGGATTTTATACAAATTCTTTGGAAATTTTGTGAATAGGATGTGCTGTGCGTATTGATTTGGGTTTTTCCGCTTAGTTATTTTAGGGGAAAAACGAACAGGAGCTTTTTATTTCATCCGAAAGTACTCAAAAATACTTTACCTACTTTTACTTTACCTTAGAAAAATACTTTACTTTTGGAGGTGCTAAGTTTAATTAAATTATAGTGCTGTAAAAAACATGCAATCTTTACTGCCGTTCATGTCGCATATTCTGAAATTCGCAAAGTAATTAAAACAATTTTAAATAAATATTAAAATAAAGCGTCAAGACAACATATAAAAAAATACAAAAAGTAATATCGAAACTGTAAATAAATTTTAAAACTTAACGTTACCTACCAAAGATCAACAAGTCCAACTCGCACTTGACCGGTTATTTTTTTAATTAAAGTGTATATGTAACTATGTGTCTAGAATAAACCTTACTCTAATAAAACCAACTTCGCTTTTTTATAAAACAACAACTTAACTTTTTAATATTTCCCATTAATAAAAGAATTCTATTATATTTTTATCAAAATAAAATCCGCCTCTGAAATTGTCTTTCTTACTAAAATACCTCGATTTTCACAGAGCACTTCTGAAAACAAGGCATATTTCATTCCCCTTGTTTAACAGGCTGGTACTCCTTCCAGCGAGCTGGGAAGTCATCCGTGATATCTGCCTAACTTGAGACTGGAACATTCGAATGGGTAACATGATATTCGAATATTCTAATTATTATTATTATTTTGTTATTGAAGGTTTAGTTTTTTTAATTTTATTTGTTTAAAAATATTTTTATAAATATTTGCATAATATGATGATAATTGAAAAAAAAAGTTGATTTTTTTATCATTTATCAGTGTGTATTTACAAGTGAGCCGAGTAAGTAAACCCAATTGATGCATTTTATAAATCCTTTGAAAGTTTGTACATGTACATAAATCACATAAACTACTTATAAAACGTAAGTATCGGTCTGTAACATATTATCACAATGAGTTTCACTATTTAACTATCCCTTTTACAAATATCGAATCGAATAACTATATATTTTAAAACAATCGAATCCATAACTGTTTCCCATCCCTAAATCCTACGTATCACGAACATGGCAAACGAAAATCTGAGAATATTATTCCGAGATTTGTTTCGGTTTCTTTTCCATTCATTTGAGTAAGTATTCAGCGCAGAGACTCATGTACTGACGTCGGCTTAGTAAGGCTTTGATATCACAGCATCTTATCTTAAAATGGCAAAATTTATGAATAAAGAAGATATTTTTGCATTCGTTTTATCTCAGCTTGTGTATGGAGAAATATGAATCATTCTAAAGCGGTAGCTTAAAATATTAATTGATGAATATTTTCACATACGTTTTAATGTAATTTTGAGTCATTAATTCTGTTATTAAAAGATTTTATTTAACTTGTGAACGAGTTTGTTAGTCTGGATGGAATCTTGCAAGTTAAATAAAATATACTTCCCGGCTACTGATAA
This sequence comes from Emmelina monodactyla, assembly GCA_916618145.1. Lineage (NCBI taxonomy): Eukaryota > Metazoa > Arthropoda > Insecta > Lepidoptera > Pterophoridae > Emmelina > Emmelina monodactyla. The sequence continues at coordinate 2,189,234 of OU745314.1, read as the reverse complement.
AGCTATAATTAACTGTATGAATACACGCTTATCTTGTTTGATGATGCGGTTATATGAATATACTTTGAACTTAATTTATATTTGATACTCAGTAAAGGAAAATTCCTTTGAAAATTTAGTGTGTGCCCTTAAAGGTACAATGATGTATAGCAGCGGTGGGCAACCCGTCGCCGCCGCATGCGGCCCGCCGACGTCTTCTTTGCGGCCCGCGAATGTATTAAAAAATATACATATAAAATAAAATTTGACATAAATAAAAATAAATAAATAAATAGCCATGTCCCATAGTTGAGCACAGGCCTCCTTCGCGGATAGCGAGAGGGTTTGAGCCGTAATCCACCACGCTTTCACATGTTTATTAAATTTAAAACCATTGAATTTTTTGTTGATATGTTATTATCACAAGTGTGGCCCACCTTTGGTCGATTTTTTCACCATGCGGCCCTTACCTACTAAAAGGTTGCGCCCTTGCCTGATGTATAGCATGCTACACAATGGACTAGGGGTTAAACCCAGCTACACTAAGACAAGAGCCAAGTAACAAAATACCATGAACTAAATTGCTATGACCTGATAATTAAACTCGCAATCTATCCTTTAACAGCCCGCTGTTACACTACGAAGGTAACTCCCTATATAATATTACTCATAATAATCATTATCATTTCACAGTATAAATCCAAGTCGCTAATTCTGTCTGTTTGTATGTTTGGCCGCTAGCTCCTCCTAAACCAGTTGAGGGATTTTAATGCGGCTTTCACCATCCTTTAGGTATTTTTTCATTAAAATTTGTAAATAAAGAACGATCGGAAAAGGTTTTTTTAAGTAAGCCAAAAATCAATGTTTCGTGAGCAAGTCGGCCAAAATTACACCATTGCGAAGCGTGGGCGGGTCGCTAGTATTACATAAAAAAACAAACACATTAGAGAACAAAAAAAGTAAAAAAAAACGATTCAAAATCCATCAAAACATCTTTTTACATCACTTTCTCCCATCTTCCACTCAAACAGTGGCATTGAAGCGCTTATCCCGTCTTAACAACGAAAATCGAGGAGATGCGTAGGTAATATCAAAATGTTGCCATAATAAATAAATTTCCCGACGGATCGGTAACGGAATTAATCATTCGTGACTGGGGAAATCACCGAGATGATAACATTCTGATACATTGAATAGTTTTGTGGGTGTTTTCATTATGGAAACCAAAGGTTATGTAGATTAAAGGTAACCGCGTTTTGATTATCTAAATTATATTGTTTGTGTTATATTTGTGTGCTCAGGAGTAAGTCAAGAGCACTCTTTTTCAATATTGACCCAATGGTTAAAAAACTACTATATTTTTATCAACCAATAATTCCAATAAAATTTAATTCAGTTTATATTCTGACTGCCAAACATTTTTTTTTAAACTACGAAGAAAAAAAGATGAAGATTCCTCATCTCCAAACTATATTTAAATTACACTACTCTAACATTTGATTTTTCTCTCATTTACTCGCAAAGGCTATCCTTTGAAAGAGAAACCGATTTATTTTGTTTTCGCTTCAATCACGATTTCACCGTAAAATCCTGGAGGTCATTTTATTTTGTTGTCGGGTCAAAAGTAATGTTCCTGGAATCCGGAAAGGGTCTGTAGCAGTGTTGTCTACAAAATAATGATGACCCTTGAAGAGAGCCAGGAAATAATAAAGGAGAATGATACAGTAAGATAAAAAACAAATATAACGGTGTGTTTTAACGTGAAATGTGTTTTTGGATTAAATATTGAAGGCTGTGGTTGATGGTAAATTAAAACGATGAAAGATTTAATAAACTATTTATAAGGATTGGTGACTTAAGAGTTTTTGTAAATGACCTTCGTTCAAACAAATTTTAATACAACAATGCGACTTTCTGCTTAGGTTTTCGTTATGATTATACTTGATAGTGGATGGATTTTTTATTATCATTTGATAAATCTTTCTATTTAAACTGATTCTATAATTCCATAGGCTCATTACAAGTCGCATTTCAAAATACGTTCACGTCATGAAGAAGGTATACGTATTGATTTGTTAGAAATAGCTCAGTTAATAAACGATGATAAGAACAACAGTTTCGGATAGGTCTTCTATTTTAAATACAAACTAGCTTAAACTGGATCATGGACGTAAAAAATTAATAAGTCTATTTGTTCTTACACTCACTAAAATATGAACTACTAGCGGCCGCCCGCTACTCGGTTCGCGTGGAAGTCGGTTTGCCGTGGGAATGAGAAGTTTTCTCGCGGTAAAAAGTACCTTATGTGTTATTCTGATGTATAATCAATACCAATTTTACGTCAAAGAGTAACAAACATCCATCCATACATCTATACAAACTCAAAAACTTTTACGTTTATAATATTAGGATAATTACAAAGTCATAACTGGAACTTACAGGTTTTTCTAATGAAAATTTAGAAAATATATTTTATAACAAAGTTTCAACTAACGAAATTTTGTAAAAAAAAGGTTAGAATTCATACACCATACATTCAAAATACCATACTTCATACACATTAAAATAACAGACCCCAGTTACAGCCAATTACCTTATTATCTAAACCCAAAATTAACTTACAATGTTCTAAAAACAAAGAAAACTAAATTCGAACTTCGACCTCCACCAAAGAGGTCGTATTTAAACTTTTATCCCCGACTTCCTTGCTCATTCTATTCCTGTTTCGATGGCTCTGCTATCGAGTTTTCGTTCTATGCAAATACTACTATTTTCACGTTGGTTTTCCTGGCGCATGGAGCGGTGCCCGCTGCCAACTTACTTTATTATGCCGATCAGGTGTTTCGAATAGGGTTGTCAAAACATATTGAGGATAAATCCGAGTTTGGGGAAATGTTGAGCACCTGAATTGTAGATGAACATTTCTAGTCTTTTAACGGTCGGTTTGGTTCGGAATAACGTATTGGATCGCTCAGTATTCTGTTTGTGATTTGTGAAAAACATTTTTATTACGGCTTTCTGTTTTGATGCTTATATTTTTGTATTATGTTACATTACTCTGACAAGTATATTTTTATGCATCATAAAGACAATGTTTTATTAAAAGTTTTCTTATTAATATTAAAAGTGCAAAAGCTTGTAAGTCTGTCTTCCGTGCATGCAAAAATTACTTACCTGATTTGGATGAAATTTCGGATTTACGTAGACCATAACTTGAAAAACACATGGGTTACTTTATCCTACAAAAACCGTTAAGTTGTGGATGAAACCATTAGGCGGAGCGCTAGTTATAACATAAAAAAGTTTAGCCCTCGTCTCGCTCACAAGGCCGAATAGTAACTTTTTTTTCTAAGCTTGTCAATTAAAGAGTATTTGCCAGCCCTGGCTTATTTAAGCAGCTTCCGTTAACGATTCGGAAAATAGCGGAGTGACACCGTTTTTTTTACTTTTGCTTAGTTACGTAACAGTATTCTAAAATGGAGTTTGAATACTGTAACCCGATATATTTATGAACCGTATAAATAGCTATTCTCCTCTGTTTTTTTTTAAGATTAAATTATAAGCATCCACGCTTTTGCACAATGATATCTCTTATAAGGAAAAAAATGTTAAAGTCAACAGTAGTAAACCATGATTTAAACTGAAAATGTTCTCAATATAGTAACGAATTAAATTCTTTTTGATATTTTAACGAAGAGTTACCGAAAATTCAATGAAACAACCTAAACAAAATTTTGTGATCAATGGCAGTACATAAATAAATAAATAGTACAATATTGTTAATTTTGGCAATAAACTAACTAAATATAAGATCTAACGGCATAGTCGTTAAGCAACACAATTGTTATATTGTGTCTTTACGACCCAGCAGCTAGCTGGAAGGCTTTCACCGAAATACCAGTGACCCAGATTCGGTTCCCTGTCGAGACACATTCGAAATTCAACTGTAATTTGGTTTAAACCTCTTGACTACTAAAATAAATTTAATATTAAGCAAATATGAACCGGCGTAAATCAAGACCGGCAATTAATCAAAGTTGTACTGAGGTTTTTAATTAAGATTTACTCAGACGCTTGAAACCAAAATTATTTAAAGTGCTAGTTATTTTAAAGATTTTACAAACAAAAGCGGGGTTTTAAGGCTTAGTTTTTTCTTTCTAACTAGAAAATTAAATGCTATTAAGTTCGACGTTATGTCTAGGTGACAGTCAATAGTATCGTATATTATTCAAATGGATTAATTTTGAATAAGTTTTAATATAGGGTAAAACAATTTTCGCGTCTCAAGATATTTCTGCTTCGACAGGCAAATGTCACATTTCATCGAATCGTAGTAGTAACGGAAGTGGAAATATATTCAATGTTCGAATTATACAATAATACTCAGATTTAATCAACGTTTGATTAATCGATTAGGGATTTCCTTAATAGACTTTTTGTTAAATCAAATACTAACTCATTGAATATTAACACAGCTAAAACATTTATTTTATACTTAGTTTGAATTTAAAATCGACCTAATTAATACTAGATTCAGACTCAAATTGCAGTTTAAAAAGTGCTCATTAAATACATGCATTATTTAAGTGTGTTAAAAACAATGACAGCAAGATCATATTTCATGTTTAAATTTATGAAATATATCTTTTGATCTCTAATGTTTTTTCTTTTAAAGATAAATTGATTCATATAATAAGAACAGATTGACCCAAACCCCAATAAGCGAATTCGACAAATAAGTAGTAGCGATTGAGAAGAGCTTATCCATTTGATATAGCTTTATTGCTCCAATTGGCCAATTTAAGCAAATTATATTGGTGTAACTGTGTTCTATTCTTAGTTGGGTCAATACGGAAAAGTAGCTTTGCAAATTGGCTTAGTTTCAACTGCAATTACCTTTGCCAACACATTTTATAGCTATTGTCTAGTTTGCAATACAAAATTAGGTTGTTATAACTATTTTCTGGCTAAGGAAGCATATCTTCACATCTAATGAAATCATTTTTAATAAGTTTTGTGTTTAAAGCTTTTAAATAAATATTTTTTAGGACAAATGTTAAGTTTAAAGAAAGACTGACCTAGAGTAAACCTCTGAATCACAGATCAAACTGGCATTCCTACTAAAATTTTAATCAAATCAATTTTCTATTTCTGATCACCTAATAGAGAAACTACTTGAAAAACTTCTGTTCAACGCAAAACCTATTTGACTATTGTGTCGTTTAGTTTCTTAGAGGGACTTCTAAAAACTTATTGATATTTTTCTTAGAAGCCCCTGAAGGTTGGAGCAAAAGGGCCCTTAAGGCCAGGGTAGGAAGGTCTATTAGTGGCAATAAACTTGCACATTATATTGTGTTACTGCTGGGTAAATGCCTTTGTTTGAAATCAGGTCGGAAGAAAGGACTTTAGTCGTAGGTATAGTTTACCTCCTTTGACTCCGTTACAATGAACCAGTGCTATATTTAATGGTTAGCATATATGGACCGTCTCACTCCAATGGAAAGCCTTTGAAAATTAACGGGCTTGCTTTTATAATAAATGCATTTGAATCCTCTTTGTGTAAATCTATGTTTTGTGAGTATTTTTGGCAACCAAAAATCTGTAAATTATAATTATAGCCTACTATCCGACTAGTCACAAGCTCTAGTCGTTCAAAAAGTCTTTACATACAACACTAAATATTTATGGGTTCTCAAATTTCTAAAAAAATATAGGTTGTAACATTTGCGTTGTGTTTGCAAACTATTTTTAATTATTTTAATTTAATTTATATGTTGACCCTAATTTACTAACCCACACTGGACCTAATAAACACGATGAGTCAATACTTAAAATGACAAAAGCAATAATAATTCAACAAAAATACTTTTTTCGGTTCCAATTACTTAAATTTGTTCAATACCATTAGCAAAATTATAAAAGAGAACTAACTCTATCTTAGCTTTCTTATACAATTTCGCTATGGCCAATTTCACACAATCGCTACCAAGACCAAGTATATTCTAGACTAGACTTTAATAGATGACGACAGTGGCGCCACCACCCGAAAGAAACAGAAATCTTATGTGACAGCTACGAAACGAAAAGTAAGTGAGGATACGTGTATTGTTCGTACGAAGTTTTGTAGTTTAGAGCGCACAAATGCGTGTTAAAACCGTAAAATGTATGGGCAAAATTAAAATAATGCATAATTCAATTTTAGATTTTTTTTCTTTGCGGAGTTACTACTCACGTGATCTAAGGGAGGTTCCGAGGGACATTCAATAGCTTCTCTTGTGAAAAAAATATGTATGAATATTTAAATTCTTTTTTATCTTTTCTTGAACATTTTATATTTCAATGGCATGTGTGTGTGAAATAATTTTGTCTTTCCACTAATAAATGACATAACTAAGAAAATTTTGATAGGACTATTAATTAATAAATTACAATTTCAAAAGAGAAACAGTGGCAGTTCGCTATAATTACCTAACTTCAAATAGTACGATATTAACCGGTGAAATTATACACTACAATATAATTAAAATTTTAAAATATTGTTCCAACAGGCGTACCTATTCATTTTCATAATACATGCGAGAATAATACTAGATTAAATTACGTTACACAACAGTAAAACAAAACGCATCTTATATTTGTGATAAAATTATATATAATATAATTTAATTTAATATTTCTAGTATATAGTTGTTACACTCACTAATATAATGAAAAGGGCTTTGTGGATAAGGTAGTAAAATAAAAAAAACTGATTTTGTATTAAATGGCTTGACGCCATAGCAGAAACAAGAAATACTGCGTTACGGTTATGTTCATTATCCTACTAATATTATAAACGTGAAAGTTTGTGAGTATGTATGTATGGATGGATGTTTGTTACTCTTTCAAAATTACTACGACGAATTTGGACGAAACTATACAGTAATATAGGTTATACGTCAGAATAACACACAGGGTACTTTTTAACCGCGGAAAAACTTCTCATTCCCACGGGGAATCGACTTCTACGTGAACGGAGTCGCGGGCGGCCACTTGTTTTCAATATTTGCATTACGTTACATTCGTTAGTTAATCTATTGCTAAGTAACTTACCAATTACTTAAAAAACCTTACTTTTATTCCCATGATATCAATTACGCAAATGAACTGCCACTTGCTCACGTTTTAGACATCACAATTTTACAAAATACTAGCTGCCGAGTTCAAAATTAATAATTTAATGTTTAATAATCACAATAGTGTACACACCATAAAAGTTCAATTTTCCATCAAGATGTACCACTTAATACTTAAGTATAAGTAGATACTTAAGATGTCTCAACTTCAAATACTCAATTCAGACCCCGGTGTACTATAGGGACCTCCCCATAGTACAGTAAGCACGTAGGCTGGTCGTTAAATAGACATTTTTCTTATTGACGATCAACCTGCCAAGGATCGTGACGAAAATTAATATGACATTTACGAAGATTCCCAAGAATTACAGCAACTTTATGGTGTCTCTTCTGAGGTTAAATTGAGGAAGATGGTCCACTTTTTAGATTAAGGTGATTTTTGTGCCACATTGCATAAGTCAAACAGTACAACAATTAACCTATTAATATTTAAACTAACTAATATTTGTTACTAAAGTTTGATGTATAATGATTGCATCATAGATTAAAAACTGAGTCTACTTAATATCAAATCTTATAAACCTTCAGTAAGTTGGTACTGTGTTATGAGGTAATTCATAAATGAAACTCAATTGAAACATAATTTTAAAATAACCTCATTTTGACTAACTAGATCACGTTTCAAATCCAAGTAATATCATTTAACGAGACCATAAAACATTTTATCGCAAAAAGTGGTATCCGAAAATGATTGCGCCGACAAAAAAGAAAAAATAATCATTTGCACATATCGTGAAGTCGTTAAAATGTTAAATTATACTTTATGAAACATGTCAGTAGGTATCTTTTGAAATGGCACGTGAGTAGAATGAGTGTTTTTTCATGTTTGTTTTATGTTCGCGTTACGGCTTTATTGTGATATGGATAACACAAATCCTAGCGTGTGTTTCTTGTCATTTATTGTCAAAATGTGACAGGTTTATATTTTGGCTAATTCTATGCAAACTCCTAAAAGCACAAAATTATTTAAAACACTTCCAAAAATAATTATTGAAATAACAGTATAATTAAGAAGTGAATATAATTTATGTAGATATAGTAATAGATGTGAACTCTTGGGACAGTTTTTATAGAAAGAAAAAAGATAAATATAGAAAAAAAATGCTACTATACTGGGACATGCCCATAACTTTGGACGAAACAAAATCCGTCGAGGCAATTTATAACATAAAAATATCAAAATTACTTTGTTTTAAAGAAATATGGCAATACAAGGTCTGCCTAGACACCGCGTTTAAATATAAATAATATTGCATAAACCGCTTACGTAAAGTGACTGAGAAACTGCTAACCTCAGCTCTTGGCAGTGAGTGTCTATTAGTTTTTCATCTAAAATCATCCTGGAAACCCTTTTTCAGGCTTTGCGCGAGATAAAACGGTTGAATCATAAATAAAATCTCGACCGAGATATGTTTGGAACGATGTATTCTGAAAGTCAGGTCTGAAATGGTTTTCGATCTATCTGATAAAACTTGATAAAGCAACGAACGTGTTTTAAATAAATTATTGACAAAAAAAACTTTCTAGTCCGTTCGCATGGAAGTCGGTTTCCCGTGGGAATGAGAAGTTTTCCCGCGGTAAAAAGTACGCTATGTGTTAATATGATGTATAACTTATATTACTGTAAACTTTCAGCTAAATCCGTCCAGTAGTGTTTAAGAAAGAGTAACAAACATCCATCCATACAAACGTTCATTTTTATAATATTAGTAGGATAATATTTAAACAAAACGATTTTAAATAACATCGAAACTGAACTAGAAGATCAATATAATTAAATTTGCGGTTTAATATTCAATATGACTGCCCGTGGGTAAAGTTTCGGATCAGGTTCCATGTTTTCAGCAAAAGTTTACAGCCACAAGAATATTGATATTGAAACATACAAATTAGATTATTAAAACATGGCATAGATAAGGGTCTTGAACTTTATTGTTACTTGTTAGTACAAGTTTCTAGAATCAGACGACTCTCAAAGTTAACGAGTAGAAGCTCCCATTAGGCGAAACTTGAAGTTTGTGTTATGAAAGTTTGAGAAACAGTTGCATAGTTTTTGAATGAAGAATTTCGAGGATTAGGTTGTTCTGAGTTGTAAATTTGGCTTCGTTAAGATATATACCATGCCTTTGACATCAAAGTTTTAATAACTAGTTAAGCACAGGCGTCCTTCTCGTATAGCAGGAGGAGTTGAGCCGTAATCCACCAGGTAAGCTGTGTGCGGGTTGGAGGATGCACATGTTCTCCCTCATCCTTAGTAAAAAAAAACGTACAAATCTATCAATGAAGTATAAATAATAAGATCTTGTAAAAAAATACAAACTCATAACCAAAAGTGCCCGAATTTAATATCATACTCATTTGCGATACTTTAAAATTACACCTAAAAAGACATGCCTCTGAGTTCCAGAACTTTCCTTTTACCAACTTACCCGAATAGGTACTCCTGCTATAAGCCCCTCCACCAGTTAAGGAGTACCCTATGAAATTCGTCTTTATGAATAACAAATTTGTTGCCAAGATGGTCGGAATTTTAAAGTGCTGTCACCTTCAGTTAGTTTCTTTAACCTGTCCCAGGAGATGTTCTGGATATTGTTGGGACAGTTTGCAAAGTATGATAATTTGACGTTTTCGGAGAAGTGAACGAATAATTCTGACAGCTGGTATTTAAGACGTGACAGTGACAGGTGGGTGACGGTGTCGTAGGCAGGTAATAAATAAAGGTCTAAGTTTGTCGGAGACTTAGATATGAGAAAAAAAAGGTTTGATGAAAAAACGGTAATAGACTTTGTAAAAATGTAGGTGTTTTTGTCACAAATATCCAAAATTAACAGTTTTCAAGGTAAATGCTAAATTTAAAATGATAAAGATAAAATAAATGTAAAATGATATGATACTTCCTGGTAATAAAGGTAATTTCAAATTAATAAAGATAATCAAGAAGGTTTAGAAAATTAATCATTCATTTAATTAATAATTGAATCTCTCATGTAGATAAAATAGCAATTCAAATTATTAATTTCTTATTTCAAATTAAGTCTTAAACTCTAATATGATCAGCAAAATATAGACTATTATTAATTAGATTTAATTTCTTTTATGTTATAATGAGACAATTTTATTAATAGTGCTTTTCAAAAAACATTCAATAAAAATATTATATTATATTAATAGATTGAACTATTAATTAAACATGTGCTATTTTTTAAGTAAAAGAAGCCAAAAAAATTATCATAATTTTGTATAATTTTAAACACACATTACAAAATCGGTTTACCTATACCAAATTATAAAAGAAAAGAAAATATACAAAAACATAGTAATAAGCTAGCCAAATGTGTATTTTCCCCAGCGACGGGGGTGTTAGAACTTTTCTCATGTTCATTTTGACATATTACGTAGTCAAATGACAAAAATACCAGTAAGGTGACCCAAGCTAAATTTGAAACATACACAACTAGTGACACGCCCACGCTTCGCAATAGTGTAATTTTTGCCGACTTGTTCACAAAATATTGAATTTGGCTAACTTAAAAAAACTTTTTTCAAATGTTCTTTACATACAAATTTAAATGAATAAATTCTCTAAAAAATGGCGAAAAGCGCATTTATATCCCTTTAGTGGTTAAGGAGGACTTAGCGGACAAACATACAAACAGACACAATTAGTGACTTGGATTTATACTATGTAATGATGATAATGATAAAGACTCTAATTTAATACAGGTATAAATAAATATACAGGGTCTGTCGTAATGAATGGATAACCCGTTACCTACAGTTGAGCCGGATGTGAGGCTATAAGAAAATGGTGTTTTCTTGCCAGGGTTGTCAACCATAAGAAAATGGCGTAGACTTTTAAACTTTTTTATAAATTTCGCTATTTTTTTCATTTATTCCGCTGCCATTTCTTCAAATTTTGATTTATTTGTATAATTCTTTTAGTATTATACTGCTGAAGACGTGTATTATGTAATTTAAATACAATTTTAGGTGTTATTCACGTTGAACATTATCAAAATACTCATTTTAAGAAAAATATTTCCAATTTTTTTTCTTTATGTCAACTTTTGATCATCTCCTGTGGAAAAAAAAAGTATGACGTTATAGCTGCCCATGATCTCAATAAATTGTCTAGTATGTGTAGATTCTAAAAAGGTATAACGATGTGTACTTTACAAGCAACATTAAGTTACAGGAGCGAGAACACTAATCAAGGTCGGAATTTTTATTTTTCATGTTATGTTATAAATGGTTGTAAAACTTCGTCATGATGATTTTATTCTATCAAGATACTTTGCACAAACACTATCGGGCCACTAATAGGATATTCAGAAGAAAACCCGGTTGTTTTTGGGAAAAAAATAACATTACTTCACGATAATAATGTAATGAAAATGTACAAATGAAAATTTTTGTGCTCTAATAGTTACATGCGACAAACATGTTGCGACAAGTTTATTCGAAATTGAAACGGATTTAAAAAATCGAACAAAGACCGCATTACAAAGAAAAGTGGAAAAAATTAGAAGGAAATCGTCCTTCCATAAATGCATTGTGCACTTTAATGAACACACGGTAATCAGGATGTCGCACATTTGGATATTTTACACGATAAACACTAGTAGCTCTATTGGTGCTGCCATTACATACACCGTAAATGTAATGCATGTTCGCGTATTCGGCCGGCGTATACTGTTGCGGCATGATACACAAACTACACAAAAACTTTTCCAAAACAACAAGTTCAATCGATAGCACAACACAATGTCCGTAAATGTGAGCAAAGTCATCAGTATCACCACGTTATCAAGTCCAAATCACAAGGAAAATCATAGCCAAATATTAGAAAGCAGTAACAAATTGACGAAAATAGTGGCCCCGATTCTCAAAACACTCTCTAAAACTAAATTAAAAATATCGCTGTCACTTTCTCATGCTTCGTATTAGAACAAGACAGGTACATTGGTCTCACTAAATTTAGTCATCATTGTGAAATTGAACGAAATGCGCTGAGGACTAGCCTAAAATTGAATAAAATGATTACCTGTCTCTGTCTTATTGATGTGTAAGTGACAGCGATAGTTTTAGTTTAGTTTAGAGAGTGTTTTCAGAATCGAGGCCAATGTGAACAAAAGGACATGCTATGGTCAAAATCACACTGATGTGATGAGTACCCTTTTCTTTGTAATGCGGTCTTGTTCGATTTTTAAAATCCGTTTTAATTTCGAATAAACTTATCGCAACATGTTTGTCGCATGTAACTATTAGTGTTAGGGTCCGTAATTTGGCAACATTATTTAAATAAAAAAATGTAACTGACAAGCCATCAGGCGATTGTGCTCGGGCTTGTGATTGGTTGGCGGCCAATGACGGTAACCAATCACAGGCTCGGATTTTGCCGCGTAAAAATAGTGGACGAAAAGATGGTGAAAATTTGGTTGAACATTCTGTTGTGAGCTGTCGATTTGGAAAGGTCTAGAAGAATAAAAAGTGTCTCAGTGTAGATTGGCAGTTTTATTATATTAGAGCACAAAAATTTTCATTTGTACATTTTCATTACATTATTATCGTGAAGTAATGTTATTTTTTTCCCAAAAACAACCGGGTTTTCTTCTGAATATCCTATTAGTGGCCCGATAGTGTTTGTGCAAAGTATCTTGATAGAATAAAATCATTATGACGAAGTTTTACAACCATTTATAACATAACATGAAAAATAAAAATTCCGACCTTGATTAGTGTTCTCGCTCCTGTAACTTAATGTTGCTTGTAAAGTACACATCGTTATACCTTTTTAGAATCTACACATACTAGACAATTTATTGAGATCATGGGCAGCTATAACGTCATACTTTTTTTTTCCACAGGAGATGATCAAAAGTTGACATAAAGAAAAAAAATTGGAAATATTTTTCTTAAAATGAGTATTTTGATAATGTTCAACGTGAATAACACCTAAAATTGTATTTAAATTACATAATACACGTCTTCAGCAGTATAATACTAAAAGAATTATACAAATACATCAAAATTTGAAGAAATGGCAGCGGAATAAATGAAAAAAATAGCGAAATTTATAAAAAAGTTTAAAAGTCTACGCCATTTTCTTATGGTTGACAACCCTGGCAAGAAAACACCATTTTCTTATAGCCTCACATCCGGATCAACTGTAGGTAACGGGTTATCCATTCATTATGACAGACCCTGTATATTTTTTCGTAATTTGACCGTATTTTTGCCTTTACTATTAAACTTTAATGAACAAAAATACTTTATAGGCAGTTAAGGGCCTTTCTTATCTAATCCATAACAATAAACAGGACACCGACTTCTATCCTACTTTTGTTTAACTTGGTCACAAAAACCGATCTCTCCCCTTTGCTACGACAAATAGTATTGAGCGTGCAAAAAGGCAATATAATTTATGAGAATTCGGGACATGTATCACAGTAGAACTGTACGAATCTGAAAAAAGTTGATTTACTCACGCGATCCAATAAATTGTTGACGTTTGTATGTACGCATTGCAAAGATAAATAGCGCTGGTGATAATATTTATAACCGTTAATAATTATAAAAACAACAGACTCGACTGCAAAAATAACCACTTACTAAATATGAAAAAAAAGCTCTCTATGGACAAACAAATCTTCATTACACTGTTGCTCTATATATTATATTTATATAGGGTTGAACCTAGTTTTTGCCCACGAGCCATTTTTTAATACGTTTAACAAATGTGCCAGACCCGAGAAATGCACCCGAAACATTCTGATTTACATACCTCTGAGGTTTTATAATATATGTAGGATTGTAGTTATATAGTATAGTCATTACGGAATCAGTAATAAATAAAAAAAATATAATACCTTAATTTGTCAAACATTATCCTATTCGAAATTGAGTTTCTTTTAAGTTTATCAATAAATTAATAAAATACTTACTTTTTAAGAAGTTATTCCTACTCTGTTTTAGAACTTTCTAAATTATAATTCCGAGTAATATATTTCTTTGCTTCTTGAGTTTAAGTTCTTAGAAGAATATCAAGCAGTAAAATTATGTTGACACATTGTTGGCTTCTAGAAATTTCTTTATGTTATATTATTCCTAGAAACTTAATCTTACTTAGCATGACTTGTGAAAACCATTATAGCCTTTTTCTTTGTCACATCGCATAACCATATATTCGGTGAAATACGCAGGTTTGTAATAGACATTAGACTCAAATCGTACTTTCGAGATTTTATGATGATTCTGAGCAATGAGTAAAATCGATTAGGAGAGTAAAATAATGTTTCTTAATAATTTTCTATTTACCATATTAGCGATATCTCAACAAGCTATAAGATATTATAAACAAATACATTTAAGTATTTCTCCCGCTAATATTTTAAACGTGAAAGTAAAAACGACTGAACTGAATTTAACGAAATTTTACAATAATACACCAGAATAACACATAGGCATATCCATAAAGATATTGTGTGAATTGTCTTAAATATCAAGTAAGTAGGAAAAAATATTAAGTAAAAACCGTTGGAGTTACACAAATGTAATGTATGATGGAAATTTAAGGTGCTGCAGTGCTTAATTATTTTATGTTTACAATTTTGTTACACGGTGTTGGGTTTCCACGCATTAGGCATTTCCGGTTTAGAAACTTCTTACAAAATACAAAGTTATAAATAACAGAGCGCGCAAATTTGTTTTTGATTTTTTGTTTTTGTGTTAATTATCAATTTTTGCAAAAAGTCGTAGAACAAATGTTATTGGGATTGATGTAAGGAAGCCGCCTGCAAGAGGTGATGCGCTAATTACGAATAACCCTGTATAGTGAAAGCCTGTGCAAGCATGCTGCATTATATTTTAATTAATATTCTTAATTATTCCTGTGCAAAATAAAAGTGGCATTAATAACAAAAATACCATAAAGTGTTGAATTTTACCAAAAAAAAGTGATTGTGTTCCGGAATTAAAGACGCCTTAATCCATTGTTTTCCTTTTCGCGTTTCGTTTCGAAACAATTCAAAACTTACTGTCTTAAATTATTAAGACAAACTCATCTCTTATTAACTCCAAGGATTTATATTAAATTGTCAGCGATCTGTTACAACAACGGTCCAAATGACCAGTTGCTGCTAACTTCACTTACAACTTAGCCTAAGTCAACAATCGGTTCTAAACTCGCAAATAAGTTCGTTGATAATAAAATAATTGTTTATTCGTCGTTGTTGGATTCGTTCGTGCGGAAAACATGGGAATCGTTTCAGAGTTTGTTGTTAGAAATTGATTTTGTAAGTAATATTTCGTATTTGTAAGTAATTTTCGTAGTAAAGTTCCCTCTAAGGATTCTGTCGGTGTTATTGGGACTTTTATCGCGACGATTGTTTTTTTATTTTGTTTGTGCCCTTCTGAGTGGGCTTTGAGTTTGTGTTAAGTGTAAAGTTTAGGGAAGGCTATCGCAAATTGAAGTGTTAATATCTGTAATAATAGTCTTATCTGAAGGCTTTAGACAAATGTTGAAGTCTTGAATTGTTTTAATATTAAGATAATCGGTGCCGTAGATTGGCGCTTGGAAACTTATATTATGGTACTTTTTGCATTGTCTTATGCACTATGAGACCCAACTGATATTTACACTTATTTTAATAAATACAATCTAAGACATGGCCGTTATACAAATAAACGTATAAAAAATATTGCTTATTTTGTAATGCAGAGACAGTAAGCTAGGACCGACATTAATTCTGATTAAGGAATAACAATTGACTGCTGGCCATAGTCTTTACGATGAAAGGATTTAGGATGAAAGAAACGTTTTATTAATATAGTAAAATAAATATAGCAAATCATAAAACGCTAAAAATAATTTGTGAAACAAATCTGTGGTGGAAGTAATGGATCGCGATTATGTTAAGACATAAAAATATGCTGTAGACAATGTTACTTACATTGTATATCATTAAAATAATTAGAAACACGAATTTAAAAAAGTTTTAATGATTTTGTAGTATTGTTGGACGTGATTTGACAATGTTATGGTACGAAACTATTTACCGCAATTGCAACCCATTTTCCCATTTTAATATTATGTATTGTACATTTGTACAATTGTATTGTTAAATTATTTTAGTGATTTAATTTAAATAACTTACAAATTACACTAACTGAACACAAAACTCCATAAAGTCAGCGCCAAAAACAATTGATCATCTCATATATTTTCTTTATCGCTCCGTACTATTTACATTTTCCCCGAATACATTTTCTTATTTTCAGAAGAATTACGCAGAAAACTAATAAAGGGATGTGAGATGAAAATACAAACAATAGGAGTGATATCAACCTTTTGATTGTTTTATTCCCTCGGGTGGTTCGATTATTATGGCACTTGTATAAGGTGCTATTTGAGTGTTCATAAAGGTGACTTAGCGAATTGAGTTAATAATACAAAAGGAAAGATGGAAAAATAAATAAAGAGCAGCTTATGATAGGAAATATTGATGGAAAAATAGTATACTAATAAATATAGGGAAAAGGTTATTCTAAAAATAGTAAATGTTTAATTGTACCAATTTCGACTGCAGATAGCGCTGTCAAAATATTTTAAGTTCAAGAAAGTTTCCGATTGATAGAATAAATTTTCCAATCTAAAAGAATAATAAAAGAATTCTTATAAAATTACTTTTGTGTTCATAACTCTCAAAAAATTTTTTTTTAATCTAAGTACGTTGTTTGTTTAACTTGAATTCAAATAGATATCATTTGAATCATTTAAGCTATTTTTGTGTGACTGATTAATAAACATTTTTTCACAAAATTACTTTTAAATTTATAATATTAACAGTACAGGATGTGTACAGGTCTTAAATAAGTGTTAGCTAGCACTACACGGCCAACGTAATCCCGTCCTTATCTGTCACGTGTGAACGGAAAGGGATAAAGTATGTAATCACCTGGAATAAACCGGACGGATCCGCTTAATACCGGTTCAAATTGGTTCCGTGGACGGAGCGAAATATGCTTTCAATTTTGATTAGGTGTAAATATTTATTTATTACATTTTTTTGTTTTAGATACAGGTACCTAAATGTGTGTATTGAGAAATTAGCAGCTAAATAATGACAGTCCAGAATAACAGCAGATACACTATTAATAACTAGGGTTTGAGATCGTGATACATAAGTAGATATTTAAGAAAACGTTTTCAAACTAGTATAAGATATAAAAAATATTATTAATGCAGTCAGGATAATTATATTTTTCTTGGGTATCAAATTTTTAAATACGTTTTGTATTTTTAAGTATAATTCTAATTTATAAATTTATACGTAACCCCATGTGTATCTAAGTTTTAACATTATTATTTTCAAAAGTTTTCTATTTCATCTCATCTTGGATCAAGATAATATTTTTTTACCTACACCTTAACTCCCTTACCTACATTACACCAATAAAAAGTAACACACCAATTCCACCGTAAGAATCGTTACTCTCCACGATTCAAAGGTCAACTTACCTTTTCTAGTACAGCTAATGACAGGATCGTGACCACAGAGCCTTTGGCCAATTTGAACAGGGATATTTAATCAAACGATAAGTTCCAATAGAGTTTAGTAAGTTTTATTGGGTTCGGACAAATGATGGGATGGGGCGCGGATATGAGGATAGTTTGGTTTGGTGGTCCGTACTTTGTTGAGTTAGTGTAGTCTGTGGTTGTATAAAGTAGAATTGTTAATAGTGATAAAAAATCTTTATATTTTATTATTGCTTTTAAATTGTTTGACATATAATTTGACTTATTTTATGTAGGTATAAATTTTGTAAAGGAGTGAGACAAAACCTAATTTAACAAAAGTGGGGTATGGACATAACTTCAGTTAATTTTGTAGATACTTAATTAAAAAATTATTTTTCGTTTTAACCACGTTGTTTAATGTGTAAAATTATGTAAATATACAAAAAATATTAAATAAGTAATTAGGTACAATAGTAACCCGTGTTGCGTAATGGTAAATCTGTTGGCCGATCAAATACTAAGCAGTTCAAAACATTGCTTGAATGTTTAAAATAATCGTACAGTAATAGCACTTCGAGTTAATAGAGAAGGGATAAGAAACAAGCCAGAAATAAAATTACTTTAACGAGGACGGACGGTGGTGTCGATTCCAAGTTATATCTCTTTTTAATAAATTATTCAAGGTCAATTCTGTACATGAAAAATATTTTCAAAATAACTATCAGGGGGTGATAAGGGATTGATACTGATGCCAAAAATGGAATCAGTAAATTTTTTGTCTATCTGTCTGTCTGTCTGTCTGTCTGGGACAAACACTCCTCGACGGATTTTAACGAAACTTGGTACAATTATTTTTCATACTCCTGAGCTGTTTATAGTATACTTTTCATCACGCAACAATCAATTGGAGCAGAGCAGTGAAGGGAAATGTTGGGAAAACGGAAGAAGTTACAAAAATTTTTAAGCTTCCGTCGCGTGTGCAATCTAAATGTTTAAAGCTACACAGAAATCATGTATGACGGAAACGTTTTTCTTAAAAATATATAAAAAATATCCCACGACAGCATATGTCTATATTTGTGGTTGACTCACAATAACACGTGTAACTCCCGATATCTTAGCCGTTCGAAGCTTTCTGATTATATTTGTCTACTCTTACGTTTATAACACTCTCAGGCATCCCTAATTAAAAAAGTCAACATTATTAACTATTCAATAAAAAAAGCATCATAGAAATCGGTATAGCAACACCAAAGTTATATCATTCCCATGGGAAACCGACTTTCACGCGGACGGAGTCGCGGGCGGCTACTAGCCTAGTAATAAATTCAGAAGAGGGAAACTAATGTAGTAAAAATTCCGTAGAATTACTCTAAATTAAGGTAATGACCGTGTTAACTTGTCTTTGTAGTTATATCAGAATATTTTTATGAATCAATATTTAAAAAACCAAAATGATTATATTCCTCCTCCATTTTACATACTGATGTTGACACTAAAAAATAAATGGTGCATTGGCAAGCACTTTAATCTGCTCAATCACTCGAAAGTAAGCATTGAGGCTCTTATGAGTGAACTGACCTTTAATAAATGGTTTTTAGTTGACTAGAGCCTTTGCTAGTCAATACCGGGTGTAACTGGAAAAATCTTTTGCAGTTTTTTTCTATGGAGGAAAAATGCAGAAAACGAAAGCATAAAAATAGTTTCCGGGCTAAGATTTAATCTTTTCGGTAAGACTTTTAAGTACTTATTTTTTTTACGAGCTAAGAGGTCCTGAGTATATTTAAGATTGGAGTAGGTACCTATTAATTTTATAGCTGTTGGTAAAACTACGTATTCCTACTTACACTGATTGCTTGAGATTTTAGTTTTGTTAACTTCAATTACTACAAGTCAAACTTAAGGTTAAACTAAAACCATTAAAAATATATATTTTTTAGGTAGACTTAAACCCTGATTAAATACATGAATGGAAACATATGCAAACAAATTCATGAAAGGCTTATAAAGAGCGTATTTTTCTCCTAATACTTTAAACCTCTAAACGTTTTTATTTTGCTACTTTTGGCTGCCGCTTATCCTATTTTCGTGATTTAAGCCGTTTTTCAATTTTCCCACAGTCTAAAAATATATCCTTAAATATTTTAAGTAGGTACCTCCGCGTTTTAGATTCAGCTGTGAAATAAAACCAACTTTTAATCTTTTGTTATAATTAATTGTGTATCACATGCAAATTAATTTTCAGACAATAGTTATAAAAATGCATCACAGTGATGCAAAAAATATAAACACGTTTACGTTTACATTTTGGCGTTTCAAAATTATATTTAACGTAATATAAAATTGGGTTTTGACGCACCTCTAAAACGCACATGAATTTCAAATTAACATATAGTATAATTTACCATAATATTCAGCACTGTATGCAGCTCAACTCTTGACAACCAATCATACCGCAATATCCGATCACATGTTACTTTTTTCTTTCATCAATGTTAACCACACTAAGTATAACTCAAGGCTGAATTACAAAGGGTATTATATTCAATTTGCGAATAATAAGATCTTGTGAAAGGTTATTTGACATCCAATTTTGCGTCTCAACTTTCACTTTGTACTAAAAGAAAGTGCGTTATTGGCTAAAAATGTGGGTAGGTAAATATGGCAATCTAGAGGCGTATGAAAAATGTTTAGGGTGATTAGTTATATTAATTAATTGCTCTAGACCTCTATATGTGTATACTCTAAGCAATAGACAGGAGCCATTGATAATAGTAAAAGTATAAACAAACAAATATTTATATATTTACAGGAATGGTAATCTTGCAGTATACAAAATGGATGATTTCTGACCCTGTTTTTTTGCATTAAATTGCGCTTGAAATGGACTCCCAGACCCAGAATCAAGATAGCCAATTACACGCTTTTTCAAGTAGGTAACTGCAGTTTTTTTTTACCACCATATCTTACTTTTGATCAAAATATGGCCAATGTCCTTTATCTGCATACTTATTCAAAAACAGTACAATGAACCCATTTTCAAGTGGCATAGGTATCAATATCGGATGCGCTTTTCACCTGCCGTCAAGTGTCATCGACTGGATAATGGCGTTTGATGTCAAAGGAGCCGTAGGGGTCAATAACCTCTTTGTATGGTTCCAGGTGTTGCAAACTTGTTGACAGCTGATATGAACTGGAAAAGTGATCTGCTAGAGAAATATAGGCTTTATTTATGGGAATGGAAGGTATGTTTTCTATTGTGAAACAGTAAATCTTTTATTTTTCATGTACAGTCAAGTGCAATGAATCGTATACAAGATCAGAATTTAAAAGTTCCATACTTTTGCGTATGTACCTACATATTGCCAAAATGTGTACCTACCTACAGTAATAATGTTAAACTGAATATTTCTTTTTGAAATTTTTGAGTAAACTTTTATTTACAATTCTGTCATTGTAACATCTCATTGCACGTGACTGTACCATCTTTAAGGGCTATTTTGTAAGCGCATTGTTGAACGACGACGAAGATCTGTTTGTGACTAATAATCAGACGAATAATCTTTTATCTCGCTTTATAAGTTTCATCTTTGTTTTTTTGAATTTTGTTGAAGATTTTCTTTTGCAACAGTAATACGTGATGGTGTCTCAAAGTCCGTAAGTCACATAGAAACAACATAATATTATCGCAAGGATTTTTTTCTTGAAAAATTGTAGGTAACTATGGTTTTCAAAATTGTAGGTGGTCAATATGGTTCCTTCTTTGATCCAAACAAACAAAAAAGCTATTAATAATTAAGGCACAACTTCATATATTTCCCGCTAATTGTTTTCAACACCTATCAAGTATCATACCCTCACCAGTGTTGCTAACCTTCCGTAAAACCCCCAAAACATCCCCATACAAATAGCCCCACGTAGTGTATTATTACAACCCTTGTAATATCACCCCGAAAAATCACCACCAGACAGAGGTAACACATATTTTTGACAAAATACTATCTGAGATTGTAGCTATTATTACTTACAAATATATATGAGGGAAATGGGCAGCGGGTAAGGAGTTTTCATAGCAATAAAAAAAGGTAAATGTGCCCATTATAGGGGCAGAAAGTGGTCATTTTGGTAAGTTTTGGGAGCAATAAGGAAACGAACATATGTTGTATTAAAAATTCGGCTTCGTTGTACTTTTTCTAAAGTACTTTATCGAAGTACCTTCTTTCTTGGAGTTCTAAGAAATGCCTTTCGTTTTTGCCGCAATTGGCATGCAGGTTTTTTGTAAATTAATTTCTTAGAAACTCTTACACAATGATTTTTTTTTTGGTTTCGCAAAGAAGTTTTGTCAGTCACATTAAGTGTAGGTACGACATTACGTATGCTTACTTATTTACGAATTTCATTTAATAAATTATAGCTTAAATATCGGATCTTTGGAAATTGACATAGGTAAGTATTCAGAAATACGAATACTTCTTTAGGTTATCAAAATCGAGTATTAATTGATCGAATATCAAATGACAATATAAAATAAATAAATAAATAAATAAATAGCCTATATATGTCCCATAGTTGAGCACAGGCCTCCTTCTCGGATAGCGAGAGGGTTTGAGCCGTAATCCACCACGCTGGCTCAGTGCGGGTTGGTGGATCACATGATGGATTATCATCCAATCATGTGGGTTTCCTCACGATGTTTTTCCCTCACCGTTGACAATATAATTTATATTTTTAGCAAAGCTAAAATTCAGAAAAAGCTTATATTTTTTACTCTTTCAAAACCTATAAACATGTAGGAAATCATCACTATCAAGACAAATTGTGGTTAAGGTGCTATTAAGTGGATATTATTTTTAAGATATATATTTTTTGTGTATATTTTAAAGCATCTATTAATTTTTTCATTTCTAGGTACCTACTATAAAACAAATTAACCAACGCAACCTAATACGACATTTAGGTCGCGTTAAGTAAAATGGGTTTTATTATTCCAGGTATCTGTATCTGAATTATTATTACGCTCAGTAAAATAACACGCATCGCATATTACTTCATATTATATTTAAGGTAATGTGCCATAAAACGACACGAACATCAAATAAAACTCAACGTTACTCGGAACAATCATTCGATTGTTTGTAATCGAGTCGGGTATCGATAACGTACTCTCCCAAACAAAATACTGCGAAAGTCACTTTCGGTTCCGAATCGATTTAAAAGTTGTGGGTTCTCGTTGGATATATTGCGAGAATATTGGTCATAACGTTGATAAAATACAAGGTAGGATATAAAAATAATATAATCCAGCAATAATAAACACAAATAGATATTTTTTATGTCTTTTATATTTTAAAAGTGGAAAAGTCTTACTAAATTTAATTTTAACCATCGGATGATAACCATTTATGACTGGTCGATGCCCACATCAAAAGGTGTTCGGGCAGGCAAGTTACATTTGCGGGAAGGACAAAAATGGCATACCATGAAAGGAAAAATCTTTTAATATCCCAGGTAATATTTTTACTCCTTTTTCAGACTCTCTGTTCTCTCTCTTTCTCAGAAAACAGCTATTGATCTACAAAATATAAAAAAAATAAAACAAAATACGATTAAAAACAGCATACTTCTGCCTTATACATTTTTACACCATCTTCCATAACCCCCGATCATCCCCCAAGTGTTCCCAACCTCAATTCCATTTTAAGTAACCGGAGTTTTATCTTTCCCTTCGATTGAGGCCTCGGCTGATTTACGAGGCTCGTAAAAGAACGCGCAAGACGGTACCAGACACCAGCCGATCTGGCCCAAACTCTTCGTAGGCTATAAGCAGGTTTTATGGAAAAACAAACGGTTAGTATATTGGTTTCGTATGATTTATTTAGGTGGCTTGCGGCACGGTTAGCTCACATGAAACCTTTTGAGGTTACCTAACTTATAGTTAGCCTTGCTTTGTTTAGGTAGCCTAGATTGGAAATAACAAAAGAAGTAAATTACAGGTTCTTTAGATGTTTTTTTGTTTTGTTAACACCGTTGCCTGGCGATTGTACTGGATCCATTATTAATAAATTCAAGAAAAATGTAGTTAAAGCTCCAACGAGAGTCGGTAGTAAAAAAGGAACAAAAGCTGGGCCATTAACAGCTTTTATATCTATAAAACCATTAAGTTTCTCTCGACACTGCCCTGTAATGATCCGTATAGTTCTAAAGGTGTGGCTCCACTGATAATATAAAATAATAAAAATACACACACTGATAACTTATAGGTAGCTAACTGTGTTACCTACATAATAATATGTTTTGGTAAATTTTCAACCAAACCAAACCGAATTTTTACTCGTCTCTGTCTTATACAAGGTGATTGGTAATGGGATACATTCCTTCGGACATGGTATGATATGACTTAATTGACTGCAAATAAGCTCTACTTTAACCTCTTAGAAGGAATGTATCGCATTATCAATCACCCTGTATAACTGCTGGGTAAATGATAGCAATATTAGTTTGTTTAGAGAGTGTTGACTCGGCACCGTTACTAATACCTAACTTTATAATAATAATAAAAGACTATATAGGTTATAGAGTTGGTGGATGCATTAACATTCTGAAAACATATTTGACTTACATAACGTTATGCCGTATAAAACTAGGAAGGGGTTTTCTGCAAACTGCTAATATTACCTGTAAACAAACAAACTTCTTTAAAGAAAATTCACTATACACATAAAACGTCGTCCTCACACGAAAGATTTTACGCATCGCTTTAAAGCTCGTGTGAATCAGAGCGCGTCGGGGTTATGAGTGGCTTCAAGGATTATAAATACGATCAAAATTTTATTCTTAATGTTTACTGAAGTCCTACCTATGTGGCTTATCGTTTCATTAGGAAAAAAATTAAAATTAAATTATGCTATTCAAAACGCAATACATGACTTAAAAGATAGCGACTTATCTTCATTCAAAGTTAAGAAAATACAAACAAAGAAAGCGCTTTGTTAACTACTAATGAATCAATAAAACGGGTTTTCACGCGTTTATTAATTAATTTTTGATTTTCCGACATTTCGACTTTTTAACAAATGCCGTGGTCACGGGTAGACTATACGAGTAGATTGTATTGTAAAAATGTCTAAACATTGGAAAATCAAAAATTATTAAATAAACGCTTGAAAACCCGTTATAATGAGTTTAATTTCAATTAGGTAATAATGATCGCGTAAATCTAAGAAGTTATCGTATTGAAACAGTTTAAAAAAGGTTGCAATACGTGCTTTATTCTTATTTAATCGCTTTTTCTAATAATATTTACACAAATGTGATAACCTACAGGAAACCAAGCCAATAATTCGCTAATACTAATACATTATAACACTTTCCAACAATTTCAAATGAAACTATAAAATTTCCATGCAAAAGTTCTAATTTTCGTGCTTTAACTGCAAAATTCGTATTAGCTCGCGGCCCACCCTGTTTAACTGCGCACTTAGCTAAAAGCATTATCAACGCTAATATGAGGATTATACTGTTCCAGAAAATGAAGCAGAATTGGAAATTATTTCGAATGGATTTTAGTTTTTAATGGGCTTATTTTTTAATGTTTAAGCAAAACGGAATACGTTATTGCTGGAACAATAAGAGTTAATTATTGATTTACATTACAGTAAGCTGTTTTCACAACGAAATTATGAACTCTTATTATGTTTTTCTGGTTATTTTAAAATTGTAAGTGGTAAAAAAGTTTTTTTCCGAGCACATTGTCCTGCATCAGGTAAGAAATAAATCACAATCCATCTTATTGTGCAAAGCAACTCGCACACAAAACTTTATAAGTATCTAACGTACCTAATGAAACCCTTAAAAAATCTAACAAAAAACCTTTCATAGCAAAGCCTCGAATATGCATAAACCTAAATCCAGCTGAATTCTACCTAGCAAACGAAGATTAGGGGTCCATTCCGGGTTTGACACGACCGCATGTCGCCATGGAATCTCTAACTCGCGCCCGTCCATATTTTAAAAGCATATTCGTCACCACACATTAGGGGCTCAAGCACAGATCTACAGCACTCGTAGTTTTCATAATGGCCATTGTAGTGCCAAATCCCGGGTGTGGAGTTGCATAGAATTGCAGATGCTATTTTATTTAGGCGACTGTTGTATGTTTTGGGGTTATAATACGAGTGTTGTGTGTGCGAAAGTTTGTGAGTATGTATATGTGTTTGTTGCTTCATGGAGGGTTTTTAAGATTTTTATAATAAACTAAGCAACCCGCTCACGCTTTGCAATGGTGTGATTTTGGCCGACTTGTACCCGAAACATTGTTTTTTAGCTAACTTAAAACTTTTTTTTCTAAATGTACTTTATTCACGTATTTAATCAAAAAAATATCCTAAAAGATGGAGAAAGCCGCATAAAAATCCGTTAAGTGGATTAAAAGGAGTAAGCGGACAAACAGACACAATTAGCGGCTTGGACTTATACTATGTATTGATGTAATAAATAACACTGTGCCAAACTATTAAAAACGAAGCATAATTAACTTGAAAGTTTCAGTAATGGGTCAGATTTAATTCGAGATGGAAAATGTTGCTTAAATGCAGCAACATTTATTTAAGGCTTTACATAAAATCGACCGACTATTCCAAATCTATTGACCGAAACTACATCTTAGGTCAAACGAGTATTAATAGGCATTGTTTCAACAGACAGTGGCCACAGATATTTCGGTTCGATAGAAATAGTTTTCGGTTTTCGTAAACTGTATATTCGACAGCTTGTCTATACAGCAACTTGAAGACCCGAATATCTTAAAGAGACCGAAATAAACCGCATTCATGTTAACGAAAAGATCATGTCAGGTTTTAGGAATGCTTCGATACAAAATGGATAGACATGCTTTTAATTATACTAACGTACGAAAAATATTGTTGAGAATGGATATAATTTTTTCTTCGTTAATACGTAAAAACTACAAACTTTCTTATTTGAATGGACTTAAATCTATGAAATATAATTATCATTTAGTAATTTTTTACCATTTGATCCAATGCTAATAAAAAAATATAACGTATCTTTCAATACAAGATGAGTCTTTAACACTTCTAAAATGCTTTTGTTACGTTTATGATTTCAAAAGAAAAGTTAAAAATAAAAAATAAAATACTAGCGATCACTAAAAAAAACTACCAACATAGAACAAAAAAGGTATCGTCAACTTTTCTACTTTAACTGAAATTTATTTCCTTTAACACTTCCAACGTGAAATGAAGCTGTACTCGTAAAGCGAAACGTTGAATGTGTAATAAAAGTAGTGATCTGTGTTGACTGGGTGATGCTCTGTTGACATACAAGTCCGCAATTATACGCGATGCATTCACTGTGCTCCAGTTTTACAGCATCACACGGCCATTATGAGAGGAATAGAGTTTTTGTTTTATGACGCCGGTTTGGCTGTTGTATACATATTTTAAAGCTAGTATGGATGAATAAATTTAAAAAAGAATAGTTTTGCTAGGTGACTTTAAAAAAGCTGTTAAAAAGATCGTTAACTGTGACTAATTATTGTTGTTAATAAATAGACGTTCGAACATTTAATCTGAAAAATCATTTAGGCGAAATTGCTTGTAATTTGCTAAGCCGACAGAAAATAACCTTGCCCTAAAATTTCGCAGCCTAAACCGTTTAAACAACTCAAGAGTTTAAAACGTCGCGTCATTCCACATTATCAGGATGACGTTTCACTTTCAAAATGGCGGCGTGACGTCATTGTTGTCGTTATCTCGAGCAAAAGGAAAATGTTTGTAATACCTGACGTGGGTACTCTTTACAATCGTCATTACGACTACGTCATGCCGACATCAACGACTCAAAAGTGATGTGGGTAAGGGGCTTTACAATCTTGCAAAAAAAAAAACAAAAAAAACACTGGACTATAAAAAAAGCTACTAAAAAATTCCTAAGCGTACATAGAATAGCTAATAATTTTTCGAACCATAAAGCTAAATTGATCTAAAAAGTAATTGAAAAGTATTTTTCGATTTGAAAAATGATGACGAGAATGACCTACATGAATGACGTCAGAAGCCTCCAAGGTGGATTAATAACTTCAATATTAATTTGATCAGAAAGTGCTAAAAAGAAGATTCTATCACACAACCAATAGCTGATTGCTTAAATGCGAATTTCCCCGTCTTAACTACAAACAAGTCTCTACCCATTAATATCGATGTAGCAACTCATTCACTCACCTCCAAACAAAAGCGTTCACTCATTCGTTCATGCATGCCATTGTGTACACAACCTTACCCGTGTATCACAGCGACGTAACATAAAACGTACATAATTTAGCGAGTGTATTATCTACGAAAAGAGACCTCGTATTCGCACAGTTGATGTGTACTAAAACGGTGTGATTGAGCTGAGTTCTTCGTGTTATCTACGTCGTTAGTATATTGTGGGATACGTGGGGTAATTTTGCAACTAAACGGTTCGGGTATGCTGATTTTAGTGAAGGATAAAATAGAATGAAAATGTTAAGGATCAGGGAGTTTCACACTTTTGACTTTACCAAAAAAATAAGTCAAAATTAATTACTCGTATTTTATCAACACTGATAAACAAAATATTTTGTATCAAATATAGCGAAAATAACTTATTTTTAAAGTTGGTTTCATAACGCAAAAGAATTTATAAGTACAGTGGGAAACTCGGAATAAAAGCAAATATACATCTGAAAAAGTTGGTCAGCATGGTTTTTAAGGGGTAGTAGGACTAACAGGAATAGCAACACGGTACAAACGCGGTAGGTATGTTCACGGTCATACATCACATTTTCAGTACCATATTTTTTGTAACTTTGTCACCGTAGTTAAAAGTTAAAAAATATTTTTTCTCTTGAAACCCTTCTAATTAGGCAACCGGATTAATCCGATACAGTTAGTACGAAAAAAAGTCTAATGTAATAACAGACAAGCTCAAGTTCCTTCTTTAGCAAAAGTAATCAAACAAGGAAAGTTTTTTTGTCGCAAAAAGGAGTAATTTGTAAAAAAAAGTGTCTTAAAGAACAACTTTACTTTGCTACCATTTGGAAGTAACCAAAAATAGATTTACCGGAGTTTTAATAAAAAGTTGAAATGTGATCGTAATTTATTAAGAACAGTCGACTTGGGTTACAGATTTCTTTCTCTTTATTTTAAGTTTGTAGATGTTTTAGCGTTTTATTTTTGTTGGAATTTGTAAAGGAATGGTAAAATGTTTTAAGAATTTAAAAGTTTTTTTGTACTATGGTATGCTGATTTCACTTTTTATTGATGACGTCAAATTAATAGCCTAGGTTATGATATACTTAACTATTTCGCTTGTTAATTACCTATTGAATAATTGAAAACCTTTTTTTAACACATGTATGAATATACATTATAATGTTATCACCACCATGTTATTAATTGTTATATATTATTTTATTTCATGTTTGATGATTTGCTAAAACCTATAAATTTGGCTCAGTCATCGAAGTTAAGCTCAAAATACACATGTCTGCAAACGGCATGTCCAATGCCGTAAACCAACATACCGATTACTAGCATCCATGATACTAACAGCAATTAAAATTCCTAATGGTATATTAGTTATTTAATCAAGCTTAATCACGCTAGTCAGTCCTCTTTTAAGTATATAAGTCCTTATCCTTTTTTTATTAAAAAACTTATTAGCTGCGATCTCCTAGTCTGCTTTAACTTTTTAGTGATAATCTGTATCTTACTTAGTTCTGACCAGGCTCTGACATACATTTGTTCGGGTATCACACATTTTAACTCTCTATGGCGTTAAACTTTGAAATATTAGTTAAAAGATCGTTAGGTAGTAACTTTAGGTCAATGGTCCTGGGTTGAATGTAACCGTTGCAAGTTTAAATATCTCTAAAAAATTCTCACCAGAGACCATTAAACAGTTTTAAAAGTTTGACCCCAGACCAATTTACATACACTCAATTTCCTTTCCGTATAGGCACTAGGCGTTTTTCCTCCCAAACATGATTTATTTCAGTGCCAACCTCCACTAAAACCCAATTAGGTTTATTTTTGTAATGTTGGTAGCTATAAAATCACAGACACCGCGTAGTTACAATGTTGGCATGTTGGTGTGCCTGGAATGTCGAATGTGCTATTACAACCACATGTTACAATCGGACAATGTGACCTGAAACACGTATATACACTAATCTGTAGTTAGAATGGATACACGCTCGGACTTAAATCTGACGAAATATAAACAAGTCAGCTTTATATTCTGTGGCTAAATGAGTTTTCCCGTAGAAGAGCTATGAATGATGTCACTGTAAATCATTCTATTAAAAATAATGTTCAGTAGTAAGGTAAAAAACGTAGGCATTGTTGAAATCGAAATTTTTTCGACTTATATGATCACATACAAGCACTAGACATTTAATTTATTTTTATTTTTTAAATAATGAATTAGCAATTTTGGTCTGTATGCCTTAATAACAACTTATTCATCTCTATATCTTACTAGTGCGATTACACTTTACAATAAGTTAATACTTTAAAATTAACAATTCAAGTTCTCGCTATATGTTCCCAGTTTTTTTTGGCGCTAGGCCAAGTTTCGCATCGCACACAGTTTGCATGATTTAAGGCTCCAGTTTTTGTTACTCACTTTTTAAGCTTTAACTATCAGTTTTTTGTTAAACCAGCTTAATAAATTTTGTTTACTGTAGACAAAGCCGAAGTCCCTTGTGATCAAATTTCAAAGTCGATGATGTTTGCTCCATTCGTTACCAAAAGTATTTATAAGTTTCAGGGCAGTTTCTAGGAATCCTCTGTATATTATTTTTCTGACTCACTAATTTATTACTTACCCACTAATTTTATCAGTCCATTTTCAATTACAGTAAACAGAGAGGCTCCGTAATCATCCTGATGAATGGCTACAAGATACTATCCT
Source organism: Emmelina monodactyla (assembly GCA_916618145.1). Classification (NCBI taxonomy): domain Eukaryota; kingdom Metazoa; phylum Arthropoda; class Insecta; order Lepidoptera; family Pterophoridae; genus Emmelina; species Emmelina monodactyla. The sequence goes on along the minus strand of OU745314.1, from coordinate 2,158,604 downwards.
CTACTTGCCAAATTAATCTAATTCACTATTTCTGTGCGTTGTTTTGGCTTTCACGCGGTATTATCGGGGCCTTTGTGAGTGAACGAAAGAATGAGTGAACGTGAAGTGAAAAGGGAACGAATGAGTTGTGTGTCAATACACTTTTGTGCAAGTATAGCCTTCGTGGAAGCAATTATCTGGGAGTATTTGAACAGGTTAAGGTTATAATTGGTCAGCGGTAATAAGTAGGAAAGTGTTTCTATAAAAGTGACATTACATTTTCCTTTGTTTAAGTTAATAAGGTAGTTGTTAATTGAATACGGTAAATAAACGCTCACTCTAAGTTTTTGTAGGAATAAAATAAAATTATTGAGTAATAAAATGATTTTATAAAAAGCACACCACTTCTCATGCGTATAGGTATCGCAAGATATTCGTACACTTGCTTCGGTCTAAAACCTCGAAGCACACTTAATTTTTTTTATCTTTTAATTGTTTTTTTTTAAATAAGTTTCATATTTGATTACAAATAACAACAATATTCATTTTTAATACATTACTATCTCATCCCAGTTTTTATTCTTCCCCCAAAACAGGGTTATATTACAGTAATACACTAACAATTATAATACCAAAAAAAACTTAAATAATCCACTTCACTATCAATATCATAGAGCGTATTCTCGGAATTCAGTAAAGCTATAACAAAGTTTAGTAAAACCTCCCTTGTAACTCTAACAAGAGCCTTCTTGAGGCTCCAGCGAGGAATCAAATTATTGGATCTCCTAAAGATGACCGAAATCAATTAATAATTATTCCGAAGCTTCTTGATCAAGACTTTGAAGTACAAAAGCAATTATTGAATGTTGGATTCTTGTTAAAGTTATAGTTTGGTCAATTATGTAAAGTGAATCGTTAAATGGAGATAAAGGGGGGTATAAGGTTTTGTTTACTTCTAAACAAAGACGAGATATCTTCCTTCTATTAATAAATGCTTTGTTAATAAAGTTATTAATTAGTTAGGAATATGACTACCGACGGTAAGGGAAAACATGATTAGGGAATAAACATGGTTGGTTGCTCCATCCACCAATCTGCTCTGAGCTGGCTTGGATTACGGCTCAATCCTTCCTCTCGCTATCCGAAAAAGAAACCGTTACCAAACTAGTGGGAAAAGTGACATGACAACAAATCAAAAGGCTAATTTGACTTTCCATTCTATAAACTATACCATAAAATAATGTCCCTTATTTCCCTTTGTTACTTTAATTTCCCACTCCTTTACCCGAACCTATCAGTTTGTTACAAGTAGGTAACTGATAGCCATAACTGAACCTTTAATATTATGTTTTCAGTAAGAATTTGAGATATTTCCGAAGGGAGGGACCGTCGATCGTCATTTGTTATTCAATAAATATCTATTTACAAATTATTCAGAATATCGCCGATCTTTCGGGACTAAAAGGGTATGTCTTTTAACGACATTGAGCATTTTTTATTTAAGTTGTGCTATAATTTTGTTGGAACACGACACGACGGATACAAATTATCTTTTGTTAGTCATAATATAAGAGAGCCAAAAAAAACATTAAATTTTTATTCCGTGCTTATTTGTGCGTTGTAATAACTTGTTTTAAAAGTAATTCCTCAAAACATGGTTACAAACACAAATAAATAGACCTAATTAACGTAACATTTCACTAATTGTCAGCAATCGCAACATTGTGACCGACATAATGGAGTTCTCAACAAGTGTATTTACAGAACGAACGAATAATCGATAGTTTTGTACCGTTTGCATTTTCAATTGTAGTGAATTTAAATTGAATTACATTTGTGGGTATGTATATAGCAATTGTTTATAAGTAACAATTGATTGGATCTATTTGATTTTTGCTCGTGGTTAAAAACACGAATAGCTATAATAAATAACTATTAATAACATAGTTGTCCACAACGCGACGCAAAGTACATCTAACGCCATCTATGGTTTTATTTATAAACTGAACATAAAGATAAACGTCTTATCAGTTTACGATATATTCATATCCCTACTAATATTATAAATACGAAAGTAGCTCTGTCTGTCTGTCTGTCTGTTACGCTTTCACGCCTAAACCACTGAACCGATTTTGATGAAATTTGGTATGAAGAAAGAACTGAACTTGAGAAAGGACATAGGATACTTTTTACCGCGGGAAAACTTCTCATTCCCACGGGAAATCGACTTCCACGCGAACGGAGTCGCGGGCGGCCACTAGTAAAACAATAAATTAACCTACTATTGCACGTAGATGTCTACTTTTAGTCAAACTTCGATTAAACTCAAAAAAGGTAACACATAGTTAAAATGACCTAAAACACCTTTAACATTGTTTATCTATTTAAAGATAATCGTTTCACTAATTCCACCCTGTCTTGAAAGGTAATTATCCCTCTTTTGTTATTCAAGATTCTGGGTTAAGTAAGTGTACCTTAAAATAACGGTTTCAATTTAAACTACCCACCTTTGGTAATAAAGGTTAAGGGTTGAATTAATTTTCTAGTAGTTTGTCAAGAAACGAAACGGAAAACTTCTTTTTGGTTAAGGTGGTCCAACAACTAACTTTTATATAATAGTCTTTTAAAGTAATTACAAATCAAAACTTTTTATATCTAGATTATTAATATATTCCTTTTTTCTTTTATTCTGCTACCATACCATATCAGTGACAAAATCAATGTCTAAAGTTATTGATAACCGTCTTACAACTTCTGTCTTGGTAGCTTTTGTAAGAAACTGTCATTTTTATATTGGTATATAGCACATATCAGTATATAGATACTGATTTACATTTTAATAATTTCACTTTTAAATAATTAAAGATATTTTGTCTTCAAAGCGGAAAAGTGCGGGGTTTTAATTGAATTTCTACGTAATGAGAGAAAAATTTGCTTTAGCATAGTTTTCTTGACAGTTATATTTACCAAAAATGTTATCTTTAAATCATTTATTTCCCTACAAACTTCATGGTACCACAAACACGTGAAAATAAGCAAATCACTATTCTCTCCTTAATTATGTGGGTATTAAACTTTTAAATTAATCCTCAAATGAAAATAAAATTAGTTTACATAAGTTCAATAACTCAAAAATAAGTACTAAATTTAATTATTATTTTGTTTGTCTTCAACATGAGTTGGTTCGTGTTTGCTTTGTAACTTTAACTAACTTAGTCGTGCTTATAATTTATAGGCTTTGCTCTTCACAGAATATTAATTTATATTAAAAATAAGTGTATATGTAAGTATTTATAAAAACAATCACCCAAAACTTTCGCTTTTATATTTAATAAATATTAAAATAATTTAAAATGATTTTTTTCTCATTTAAATTTGTGCTTATTTTTTTTGGATTTTCCTATTTAACTTTATAAAACAACCTAATGTATTGCTATATAAACGCACAAATTCTGGAATTAATCTCAATACTTAAAAAGGATATTAATAAAAACAATTACTTCAGAAAAAATATAAAAAAGCCCACAAAATATAGCCTCAAAGGCAATGACGTGAATACATTTTATATATTTCCATGCTCCATGTTATTGCCAAGCAAGATAGGGACTCTGAATAAATTATGATAGGAGGAAAGGGCGACCGGGCCTTATCGACCCAGCAAGACTCGTGCGGCGGACAGATTTCTTACATAAGACTTTCTTTCTAGTAATCATTTTTATTAGAACCAATAATTATTAGTATTCGCCTTAAACTATTATTCTACTTTTATTTATCAAGGTATAAAACATAGCTAAGCTTTTATTTATAAGTTGCCATCTAAATAAATAGAGCAACATTTGGTTTGGTTTATTAGGTAGATAGCTTAGACAAAAACATTAAGATACATATGCATGTTCAGACGACAATCTTAAAATATAGCTTTCCGTCAAAATTATTTTAATTGTTTTTGCTTAACTTAACAAATCTCTGTTAAATAAAACAAAATGTTTAATAAAGCCTAAAAATTACGTTACTATCTAGTAATATAAGCTAAACAATTTCTGATCCGAAAATGTCGTCGCAAATACCATAATCTAACTAGTATTATTACTTCAAAGACAAGAATTTGGCAACGACTCAAATATTGTACTCAGCGAACGCATTTTAGTGACAATATATTTGTGTAAGTGATGTAAGGAAACTATACATGTACTTTGAATTATATGCCAAAATAAAATACTTTTGAATTACATTTCAAAGTGCAATACTTAATATTATACACATTAGTCTATTATTTATGCAATTGGTTTCAGTACGTAGTTATATTCTTTACTTGAGTTTATAACTTTATGCGTTTTCCTGATAGCTTTGCGATGTTTATTCGTCTTGAAAAGATAACAAGTAACGGTGTACGGTATATTATATCCTTGCTTTATATATCCGCTTGTATAAAAAGTAATTTTTAACCGAATTCGATTAACTGTAATAACATAAATTAAAACATTTTGTGCATTGATGGTCACGTTAGACCGTTGATGTCATGTTACTCACACTATGACAAAAAATTGGACTAAAGTGCTTTAAACTTATATACCTACTTTATTTAAGTCACGAATAATTACCAAACCCCATGCCATAAACAATAAATATAAAGTAAAAAGAAAAATATGTACCAAAAAAGTTCTAAACGTCATAACTTTTTTATCTCTTCTACCTACAATTTCACTACACTAACCTTAGATCCTATCCTAGTATAACAGTTGCATTTAAACTAATAATTTAATTAACTTCACTATTTCCTTCAAAACACTACAACTATTAATTACGGAGACAAAGCTATCCTATGATTGTTATTTAGGTGGATTTACCGAGCCGGGGTGGAATCAGAGCCTTTGAAAGATTAGGTCCTCAGCCTAACTAAGTAGCGCTGAAGTAGCTTCGTTAATATTTTAACTTGCAACCTATTTTAAGGTATTATAGCTGAGAACAAAGTGTGTGAAGTAAACTTAAATTGTTAGAAGTTTTGTAAGAAGTTTTTTTAAATTGTAAGAAGCTTTGAAAGAGTTTATGAGTCGTATTCTTGACGTTTTATAGTATTTTTATAAGAATATTTTAAGTTTTTTGCGGAAAATATGTTTTTTTCGTAAGTTGAAGAGCACATTTAAAGTGGGTGTTTTTGTATATGCTGTTTATTTAAATAATTTCTGTAACTTTTGCAAAAAAAAGCCTTAAACGGACGTTCTCAGAGCTTTAACACTGGCTGTATAATGCCGCCATATTCGCCATATTAGTTCCAACTATTTATAATTACCTACTTTTTTATCTTTAACATTTCTTGAATAGAAATAAGTTATATATTTGCATTTTATCTAAAAAAAAGAGGAAATAAGGTCTTCTTATTCTATGCAAACATCTTTTTTTCACAGAATTTACGACGGTATAAAATCATCTCTGGTAACAAAGACACATATTCATATTCTAAGGATTATACATAAAAATGTTATAATCCTTAGAATTCTTAGCCCACCATATTTCTTACAAACGACAGTATATCACGAATAGTGATGAAGTTTTTGGCTTTTTATCGATATTTATAATTTTGTCGACCTGATTATTAATATTCATAATTTATGGAAACAGAATTTTATTAAATAGATATTAAGGTAAAAGAAGAATAAATAAAAAATACCCTATGCTGGTGTATTAACCAAGAATAAAATTGTGACATATTATTTAGGTACTGCCTCTATATGACTAGTTCTTGCTATACTACATACAGGCCTTCTACGCTTCCGACAATTAATTAACCAATCTAATTTATCGATATAACTATCGACACAGCCCTTCCCTACTCTCCCAACCTCTAATTCACGATAAATTCATCCTCCCTATAACGTTACATGGAAACTCAGCCAGATTGATGTCGAAGCATTTTTACGAGCCCTCATTTACCTGGCTTATTGACGTCATAAATAACGCGTTAAACATACGAATTAACAGAAAAGAGATAAAACGGTTTAATAAGTTATAATGTTTTTGAGGCGTGCGGTGAATAAATTTTGTTTGAGATTTTACTTTTAGTTTGCATTTAAAATGCTAAATTATTAATTTTGAAGTTATATATACTGGAAAAGAGTGGTAAGAGCATTAGACCGGCAATCTAAAGGTCCTGGGTTCGATTCCCAGTCGCGCAATGCTCGGAGACCTGCGAGCCTTTTTCCAGTATCTATAACTTCAAAATTTTGTTTTTTTATGGGGGGGGGGGAGACAATTTTGTTTTCAGTGGTTTTGAAATTGGTTTGATAGGACCTATACAGCTTCGGTTGTGGTCAAGCAGAGCTACCCCAAAGTTATATTGTAGTATGTTTACCTTTGCGGCTATGTATATTTATACCTATAAATAAAGCTGAAGAGGTAGTTGGTTTGTTTGAACGCGCTGATCTCACGAACTGCTGGTTCGAATCAAAAGAATATGTTTGTGTTGAATACTCCATTTGTTGGGAAAGTTAAAACTAAAAGTTGCGGTGCAGCAATGAAAAATGTTGCAAAATGGGAAAATAAACTTAAGAGCTGTCATAAACGGTGAAAGTAACGGAAAATCAACATACTTTTTAATAGCATTATCTTTAATTAACGCGGTTGAAAACTTCGGACAAAATTTGTATAATATAACTTTATTTGGCTTCAGATACACTTATTGTACATAAATGAAGCGCCAATTTTGAACAGTTAGTGTAACTAGTCAACGTGACTAAATAGTGGATAAAAACAGTACCTTTAGATAGTTTTAGAAGTCATATTTTTATGGAAAAGCATTTTATACGTAGTAAAAAGCTACTTAGCTGCTGAAATAAACTTGAAAATACGGTCATTATTTCCCTATTTTAGAGCGACACCTTACTTATGACAGCTTTTATACAAATTCTGGGTAAACTTAAACTAGAGAATTATGCATCACACAAACGATAAGAAGATTATTTTGTTAGATGAGTTATTAACATGACAAAAATATTAGCTTGACAAAAAATAATAAAATTACACATTGGGCGAATTTCGTTTCTCACAACCATTACCATGTTAATCTTACTAAATTCCGCAATACACATTTCCAATCCGAAAGAACCGCGATTCCATAAAACCCACCTCTAACGACATTGACTTGCAAATGTGAATTAACTCAGTATAGTTTGGAATAAAATGATTATTTCCTTACTACGGATACAGCTACTGAACAAACTTTGTTTCAAAACCGGGTAATTGTGTTCCGGCGGTGCTATTACCTAGGTACAGTCAGCAGGTAAACTCATTATGGTAAACCGGGTTTAACATTAGCCTGGTGGCAAAGCGACCTGTGGTTGTGGGGCCATTTGAAGGCTTTAGCGCGGTGACGTGTGGTTAAGTAAAATGATTAATGGTAGAGAGATAGTAAAGTTGGCCTGTTTACAAAAAATTTGTTGGCTTTGGTGTTATTTGAAACATATGTATTGGCGGTTGATTTATCCTACTAATATTATAAACGTGAAAGTTTGTGAGTATGTATGGATGGATGTATAGATGTTTGTTACTCCTTTACGTAAAAACTACTGGACGGATTTTGATGAAACTTTACAGTAATAGGGGTCATCAGAATACCACATAGGGTACTTTTTACCTTTGGAAAACTTTTCATTCCCACGGGAAGCCGACTTCTACGCGAACGGAAACGCGGGCGGCCACTAGTAACTTTTAACTATTCTAGTTGATTGTTGGTAGATGAATGAATAATAGACACTATCGTTTTTTTTAGGTTTTAACCGCAAACTTTTTTCAACTACGTTATGGATTTATTTATTTTTGAAGACAGTAATATATACGTCATTGACTTACTAAAACTTTTATAATTAATATTGTGTAAGTGGTGTAAAGAAATAAAATATTGCATATCCTATAATATTCACCAGTCTCAACAAGGGGCAACGGGATTGTTCCGTTCTTTTTGCTCAACATATTTGGTATAAAAACGCTTTATGAGCTGAATATACAATGCGAGTATTGTTTGTAGTCACGATGCAAAAATAACGCAATTACGTCGCAAATTTTCTCCATAAATAGAATAGCGTATAGGTAATAATCTACTGTTTAAGTACTCAGTTGTTGAACTAAAGAGTTAATGACTTTTCGGATACAAAAAACTCGAAAACCTTGGTAAAAAATAATATTCAAATTGAAAAACCACAATTTGGCCAAGGTATCCGAGTTTATTGTGTCCGAAAAGTCATCGACCCGAACTATAAAGGGTGAACGCACATTATGATTTTAAGTCTTAAACCTACTTTTATTTCATTCAAGGGAGTAGATATCATTTTGTCACAAGCTAGTCCCTCATATTTTTGTAATATCGGTAGCCTTATCACGAATTACTATCGAAGAGTAAGCGTAGCGTCATCCTACTAATATTATAAACGTGAAAGTTTGTAAGTATGGATGTTTGGATGTTTGGATGGATGTTTGTTACTCTTTCACGTAAGAACTGCTGGACTTTGATGAAACTTTACAGTAATATAGTTTATACATCAGAATAACACATAGGGTACTTTTTACCGCGGGAAAACTTCTCATGCCCACGGGTATTCGACTTCCACGCGAACGGAGTCGCGGGCGGCCACTAATAAATGTATAAAATTTAGACAGCGCCGCTGGTGTACTGGCGATCTCAAGTATTTTTAGAAACTTGAATAACATATTTTCACTTCTGACATATAATTTATATTTATATTTTTTTATATATAATATAGCAAAACAAACGAATGGGTCACCTGATGGTAAGTGATCACCGCCGCCCATGACTACCTGCAACACTGTGGGTGAAACGCAGGAACATCGTCCCTACTTCACGTCGGTTTTCTGTGCGACGGTGGTATTTCACCGGTCGAGTCAGCCCACTAATCGCTGCAGACAGAGCCTACAGCTAGACTCTACCACTCTCAAAAAAGACCATTCTTGTGCCTACTAATACGAAGACATAATCGGTTTCAAATCCAGTTAATTATAGCGGTAAGAAGATACTTCCGTAAAGATAGAGGCGAACCTGACCACTTTCTACACAAATACACAAGGTCAGTCAGTGGAAACCTTGTAGGCACCGGATACCGCACTCACCGAACGAAACGCAGGAACATCGTCCCTACTTCACGTCGGGTTTTTGTGCGACGGTGGTATTTCACCGGTCGAGTCAGCCCAGTAATCACTGCAGGCAGAGCCTACAGCTAGACTCTACCATTCGTGATATAAAGATTAAGCCACTGAAACATCTCGCTGCACGGCTTTTAACCTTGTAGTTTATTGCATTAGCATTAGTTTAACCAGTTTTTTGTAATTATATAACTCATTTTATTTTTACCATTTTTTGATCCGGCGCAAGAAAAAGTCATCAATCTGTATTTTGTTCTCAATACACATTTATTTTACAATATAGATAATTTCATTGCTTAAAGATAGTTTAATTTTCTCCATGATTTTTGCAAAATAATTTTACTATTGGTTTCCAATTAAACGAGCGACTTGTATTCATACTATACAATTCTATCTATTAACTCAATTAATTAAAACGATTGAATTAACGCACTTTAAATTCAATAGAATATAAATTATTGTTCCCAACTAAACTTATTAATAATCTATTCATTTAAAATTTATAGATTTATTTCAAAGCAATATAATTGTTTATAATAATTAAATTACTAAACAATGATATGCGAACCCCTTTATGTCTATTGTACGACTATTAATTAAACTTCTGAAATTAATAATTGAAAAGCTACGATATTAGTTTTAATAAGGCTCTAAGTCCCTAACAATAGTTTAAATTGGTACCTACGTTTTAATTGAAAATTTATGATCGAGAATTATTTTTTTTATACATAGAACCATAAAAAAAACTTTGTCTATAAAAAATAATTATGATATTTTTTATTGTTATTACTAGTGGCCGCCCGCGACTACGTTCGCGTAGAAGTCAGTTTCCCGTGGGAATAAGATGTTTTCCCGCCGTAAAAAGTACCCTACGTGTTATTCTGATGCAACCTATATTACTGTAAAGTTTTATCCAAATCCGTCTAGTAGTTTTTACGTGGAAGAGTAACAAACATCCATACATACTTACAAACTTTCACGTTTATAATATTAGTAGTATTTTTAACACACTCTTGCAGTTTCAGCGTGACATTAAAATCTTACACCCTGTATATTAATAATAAAATAAATTATTCGTTTATTTCTTTTACGTTAACAGTTAATTGAAAAATGGATATTAACATTGAAATAGCTAATATAATTAAGTTTTCCCTACAAAGGAAGCATAAAACCATTACTTTTAAGGAAAGCCGAAAAGAAATAAATCTTTGACCTAATTAGCTTATTTAAGTTAACATTTATTTGTTACTCTCTGCGGGCCTCTTCTAATTAAGATACAAACTTTGTTTAATTATTTTGTGCCGAGTTCTTATGTATATGGGAGGGCAGAGACCTTTTTATTGGTCGTTTTACTATCTTCTGCGTAACTTACACACGAAAACAAAAAAGTTTAGCAAGTTAAACTCAAGCATCTCGAATTGCTTATGTTTAGTGTATGAGTTAATTGTTTTGGAACAAACTCTATAGGTCTTATTGGGGACGCTGAAGGTTCATTTTAGGTTAATGCTTTGTATATTTAACTCTCTTCAAGTAGAGGCCCAAAACATTGAGGCTACTCAAGCAAGATTTACTTTAGCATGCAGGGAGTTTTGTTCCCACTGCGTTTTATGTGTTTTACTGTATGCAATTCCTATTAGTCTTACTCCAATCGCCTTAAATCATAGTATTGAAATTAAATCAACAGTTGCCTACATATTTAATTCGGATTAAGTGAAACATAGAAAAACCTGCAAATACTTCGACCATTTAAGTCACTTCTATACTCCATAAACTAATAACTACAATAGCAAATAAACTAATAAGAACAATACCAAAAAAGAAACCTTTTTGTTTCCCTCGTCTTTTCCCCCAATCCTTATATCCCGTATATTCGCGACAAAGCCTCAACACGACAATAGGTGGCGGTCATCAGAAACGCATTAAGGTTGCAAATACGTCAGACTTGTGCTGGCATGGTAACTAAACACGTTGGAGTTAAGAGGGAAATGAACCAGCAGGATTTTGAATTGTGGGTATTTAGAAAAATATAGTTGTCACATTCTGACAGACGCTAAATAGCGATGCGTAAAAGGCATAACTTGATTTGTTGCTGTTAATTTGACAAAATATTTTTTTATGGTTCAAATCTGAAAAGATAATCATTTTAAAAATTATTGTTTATTGTATTTTCTTGGTGTTGATTTTTTTTAAACCAGGTTAAAATTTGTGTTTATTATTTTAAATTACATTTGTTCCACTTTCATTGACATATAATTATACTGAGAAAATCCTTGCTATCCGGGGGCACAGGTCTCAAATCAACTATTGTTGATGAAGTTTTCTCTATTTTAATTAAAACAAGAGCAAATTTATTAATATTTAGAGGATTCTTCTCGTTAACAAAAGAGTACAAATCAAAAAATAATATAGAAATAACGGAGTGAAAACAAGAGACTAGGAATGTCGCTTCTCTTCCCTCTTAACGCTGCAAATACGTCAGTCTTACGTTGGATGTTAACGAAACATTGTGGTTAACGAGCGAAGTAAGTTAATACTCGAATCGGAGTAACTCGGGCAGCTGATGACTGTAGTTAAATGACATTTGTCCTCGTATTTTGCGACAAATCAGAACAATAGTAAACTGATATAGTTCTCTACATCATTACAAAGATAAAAACAAAGTAGCTTTCAGTTTCATAGATAAACTTGTTTCATATAATATTCGTTAACGTCTTCTTAACCATAAAACTGACGAAAATTTTTCGCGGTTGTAAGTTAAAAGTTTGTGTGACTATAACATATTATATATACATATACGTTATATATACGATTGTTAAGTTTTTTTTATTTATGAAAATTTACTAAACATGCTTTTAAGTCTATAAGATATTTATCGTATGTATATATTTCCAAGACCACTCATCAAACTCAAAGTAAATAAACCGATCGGTCTTTGAAACATATTTTTATTGTAAATATTTTGCTCATTGCCAAATAACCTACATATATTCAAAGCCTATATTCAAATTCAATTTTTACCCACCTCCTTACATTACAGACAAAAAAAAATACCTTTTTAATAACATAAATTGCTGATAAATAAAATTATTAAAAGCACAAAACATTAAATAAGAAACTTCTGGGTAAACCAGAAAGGTGAACCCTCTCCCGCGGGGCAAAATTGATGTTTATAAATATAAAAGTAGCCAAATTACTGAGTTACAAAGTGAGCAAGAAGTAAAAGATAATATTACGATGCTGTGGAATATATCAATGTTAAAATGTTTATGGTATAAGGTTATTAAAATTGGTTCTTTACAGTGACATAAGATTTACCTATCGTGGGTGTATAGCATATTCAGATATGTAAAGTTTCCATCTAACGAAGATATTCATATAATCAATGTGCGAAATTTTGCCTGAATTAGAAATTAATACAAAATTGGGATACCTATAAGTTTCGAAGCAACTAAAACTTAATATAAAGAAGTGATTCGCAGCGAAATAATTATTCTCACTAAAACTAATTAAGTAGCTTGTTATCTAAAAATATAAAAAAAAGTTTAAACAAAAGTTTATAGTGACCACTTTCTAACATTTTAAAAACTATTTTTAGCAGTCAACTTGTCATATTACTTTCCACTAAAGCAAAGGCGTTTTTATTAATTTTGCTATTGTTTTATATAATCTGTTTGGAAAACACCTGTACCACCTAATCCTTGTAATCAGACCCGCCCGCGACCACACCTGCCTTGCGCCAATCAACGTATAAAATATTCACAATCATAAATATTTGAACGCCCCGATCCGGGAGTGGTAACTTGGCGAATTTTAATTTTAGAGTACCCTCACCTTGCGGATAATCTGTTGATTTTGGAGAGTTGCGGGTATTCTGCGGCAGGTGGTGATGGGAAAAAATTGACATCAATTAGTTTAGGTCATAGTATGAAATGTTTTTGGGAAATATTGATAATTTAAATTTAGAGCTAAATTAAATGATTAAAGTTAATGGTTTTTAAATAAGAGGCTATAGTTTATTGTTAAACAATAGTAGTTCAACTGAATTTTAAATTTTAAAAACATGGAGTTAATTTCAAAATCTGTTACGAAAATGTGAGTTAAGTAAATAAGAGTTGCTGTACCACATACAAACACACACTGATTTTTACCATCGTCTTTTCTGTGTACCATAATACAAGTTTGGGCATTAAGTTTACAACCACTCTCTTGAAATGCTTGTCTTCATTACATAGTATAAATCCAAATGGTTAATTCTGTCTGTTTGTATGTTTGTCCGCTATTTCCTCCTAAACCACTAAACGGATTTTAATGCAGGTTTCGCCATCTTTTAGGTAATTTGTTCATTTAAATTTGTAAAAAAAGCACTTCAAAAAAAGGTAGGTATGTTAAGTTAGCCAAAATTCAACGTATCGTGAACAAGTTGCGCAAAATTACACCATTGCGAACCGTAGGCGTGTCGCTAGTGACAAAATAAAAACCATAAATTCCATTTATCAAAATAACGAAGTTTCACATAAATTACTAAAAACGTCCTCTCACTGTTCTACGTCATCATGAATTTCCCTCAAAGTAAAAGCGCTGTTTTCTTATTGTTAATAAGGTCCATTATTCCAAACTTCAAGATCAAGTTTCTTCAGCTAATTAGCTTCCACAAGCTCCTAGCTAAAGATAACAGTGTTCAGCTGAAATTCGCACGTTACAATTTTGTTTCGAGTTCTAAAACGGGAGTTTAAAGAGCGGAAAATAAAAGGATGTAACTCTTTAGCTGGTAAATACAGAGTGACGAACTCTTTAGTATAAGCTTACTAATTATTGCCGATGAATTAGCCAATTCATTTTTCAGTTGTACATTTCAGAACAATATTTTTGAAAAATACCTATATTTAAATGTTGAAAAACTACAAATCATTAAATACTTATGAAGTTGATTTTATAAAGCACAGCATAGCATAGTAGCTGCAATGGGCAATGATTATTTGATTTCTTACCATAGGGACCTGTATCCGAATTTTTGCATCACATCATCCTAAGTAAAAACTGTTCATATGAAATGGCCTTTACGATTTATCGAGGTTTATACGACATACTTTCAACTAGAGGTGTATTATACGTAGACCGGATAAGTGAAATGGGAGAGTTAAAATTGAGTTAAAATGCTTGCATGCAGTTGAGTTACAATAGCTTATAAAGGGCTACTGGTAGCTATTTGACCTGATTAACTTATCAAGCTCTTCGCAAGTATTGAAGTCACAATAATATTCTATTTTATATTTTGATGACCCCACGAGATTTTTTGATACCTTCCTTTTAAATACCTCTTATTTGAGTTAGAAATGAACCTACTAAAGAAACAGTTGTATTTTTTTCTTAATTTTTTTTATCAAAACCGACTTAACACCACGAACAATAATTAGGTAATAATAGGTAATACGGAGTGCCAGGCACTCTGATATCATTTCTATAAATACTAAACTTGTAATCTACATCATGTGTAGTAAACTTACATCAATTCTACTAATATTATAAACGTGAAAGTTTGTGAGTATGGATGTATGGATGTTACTTTTTCACGGAAATACTACTGGACGCATTTTGATGAAACTTTACAGTAATATAGGTTGTACATCAAAATAACATATAGGGTACTTTTTACCGCGGGAAAACTTTTCATTCCCACGGGAAACCGATTTCCACGCGGACGGAGTCGCGAGCGGCCACTAGTAAACTATAATTAATTGCATACAATTCCGTTAAAACTTTCCCCATCAATCACATCACTATTTGATTGATGTAAAACTTATCCGCATAGAATTAGCGGACAAGTCTATTTATCAGAGATTGATCAGTAGCATCCGTGCTCCGTATCGTCAATAAGATACAGAATTACTATTGACAAATGAATACTCATTCATCAATATAGCTTATGCGTATAAATCGCTAGGTTTTGGCTAAGACTCAATAAGGATGCACGAGGGCTGTCGATAAAATTTGGTTGTCGATAAGTTTCGAAGTCAGTTTAAAAGTGAGTAATCGAATATATTCTGATAGAGTTTTAATCCGGTAAAAACTATACCGAAACATTAGATAAGAAAATTATCTATGTGGAATTATATTATGAAACTTTGGGCAAAGTTATAAAAGCTTAATTTAAAAAATCCTTTATGGACTTGCTTCATAATTATTATTTTTTAAGATTTTGAAGTAGCTTTTATTTTTAATCGACAATCGACATCCTTCCATCCATCACTACAGTTGTAAATGAGATAAGCATTAAATAAATAAGTCAGGCTAAGCCTGTATTGGATTAGTTTGAGATGTGGTGTTTGTTTTCAAGAGAATAAATAAATCAATGTCTAGGGCTCTTGTTGGATTTCAATATTGTTGCTATTTGAATAATAAACTAAACTCTGAATATATTTATAATATACAAGTGGCCGCCTACGACTCCGTTCGCGTGGAAGTCAGATTCCCGTGGGAATGAGACGTTTTCCCGCGGTAAAAAGTACTCATGTGTTATTCTGATGTATAAACTATTTTACTGCAAAGTTTCATCCAAATCCATCCAGTAGTTTTTACGCGAAAGAGTAATAAATAACTATCAATATATCCATACTTACAAACTTTCACGTTTATAATATTAGTAGGATTGTCAATGCAGGGGCCAGTATTAAAGAACTTTTCTAATATCTGTAACGGAACTGAAGTGTAACTCGAGCTATGGGTGTAACTTTGTGGCGTGTGTAAAACAGTTTGTAGAGTGCATGTGTTCGATTTCCGGATTAATAAAGTTTCCATTATACTCTTACTCTTCCTTAAACAGTATTTCTCATTTGTGGAACCAACATTATACACTAGAAACTAACTATTAATAACGGGTGTAAAAATACCATTTCCGAAGCCTGAAACCATGTATTCTGGGGCCTTAATAGTAACTAAATTCACAGTATAAATAACAGTATACCCAGAAAACCCAAATGAAAAAAGTTATTAAGGATTGAAAAATCATATTCGGCGCTTGAAATCATCGCTCACACATCAACTGTTGGTTCAGGTGCGATTATTTCCATTGCAAATTAAATTAAACCCCTATTTAATTTGAAATCATCGCAAAATCTAATGGTATAAATGCAATTTTGTAAAATTAAAAAACAATTTTTTTGCTCAAAACGTAACCAGTACTCTTCCAGCAATGCCCAGTCTTTGTTTTCGGAAGCAGTTTTTTTACACCCCGTATGTGGAGTAAATTGCTCTTTTGTTTAAAGTTGTATTGTATCTTCAGTCTATCAACATAAAATACATAGGTATATAATTGCCAACTGATTTTAAAACAAAAATAACAAAAAATCTATACTCTTTCAAAATATATAATCTTTAAAGCTATCAAATAATATTATCGCAATAGCGACAAGCAAACAAAGTGATCGTTATTTACAACTAAAATTTGCAAGTCTCTGTGAGGCTGTAGCTCAGATCAGAAGCCTTGGAATTTACGGCCGGAGATAGCGGGACGCCATAACATGGTAGACAGAGAGCTCGAAAACAAAAATAAATTGAAAAACTTAATTTGTTGCAGTGCCACAAATAGTTGTTGTGTGAACGTTTCTTTTCTTCTTTTAAAAAGTCTTAAAAATAAAAAAATCTGCTACGAACTAATGACAAAGAGAAAATCAATACTTTCATTTTAAATACTTAACAACACAAAAGTAAAAAACAATTTACATTGTTTCGAATTGGCACGCGCACGCACTTATACTTTCATCGGAACTAGATTATTTTTTAAACTTATCATTCCTAAAATGTTAATTTACAAATTGGATTTTTCTTGGCACAAGAACGCCATTTTGGCAACCGTCTTAAATGCAAATATTTATAGCAGTCGCCTCTCGGTCTATAAGATGTTTATCGTGTATATAATTGTGTATGCAAATAATAGGTGTCAGTATCGGAAACTAATAGGGTCATCAAATTTACCGGGGAGGCGAATAATTAATGTTTTGAGGTTTCGTAACTTCCCAAACAATAAACGGTGTACAAGGTTTAAGATTTATACCGAATGCGGTTGTAGTTTACTATAAGGCATGATTTGAGTAAACTTTGAGGTGAGTATAGGTTAGTCTGATAGCCGTTTGTTAATTTGTATAAGTACTTTATAAATTACGATATAAACTATTAGTTAAGCATAAAAATGTGAGCCCCGTTGGGTTCATTACTAAAATGATTTTGAATTAGATAGTAAATCGGATTAAGATGAAGAAAAATCCGGTTAATTGTATATTTGAACTAATTACAAAATTTTCTGCAAGCTAAAGCAGTATCACAAAATATTGATTTATGTCTGATTAAAAAAACATTTTTCCAATAATTCTATATTCAAAAACTTTCTCGAAACATTATCCTAAATATGAGGAAAACCTATATCCAAGTCCTTTCCATAGTTTAGTTAAGGAAAGTAATAGACATATTTATCTACCTGATTGACCAATAAAATTAAAATAAGCACAGTTTCTCTTAAATAAAACCAGGGCTAAAATAAAACTTCACTCGGAAACGTGGCCATTATTTAGCAAACGTCAGCCTGACAGTTGATTGACAGCCATTTTGCCAACTCACTTCGCGTCCTCTGCGATCCATTTCTATTTATTAATGACTCAACGTTTTTACTTTAACAGTATATATGTTACGGCTAATACCCGAAGTGCGGCTACACCTAGTTTTAGCCGGTTAGAACATCAATAGTTTAGGTTAGTTAGGTTACTTTTTTGATACCACCCAGAAAAAGGAGTCCCGTGATGATTTAAGCCAATTTTTATATACATAGGTATAATTTTTTTTTTACAGTTTTCCATATAAAAAACACTTCTAACCGGCTAAAACTAGATGTAGCCGCACTTCGGGTATTAGCCGTAACATATATACCACTATATAAGTGGGGATAAAAGTCTTTTTAGCCTTAGAATTGTTGTGTTGTTGAAGGGTATTTTGTAATTATACGTTAAAAAGAATCGACGTGTGGCTAAATTATGGTTTCATCAAATTAATTAGTGTTGTTTTCTTTTTATTTTGTGTTTTCTTTCAATGAAAAACGGGGGAAAAAACAAATGGGATTATATACCAGTGGTAATACAGTAGGATTAAAAATATCTATGCTACCGGAATTTTAATCTCTTAATTGAACTCGAGCGATGTAACTTTTATTTACATAGTATTTTTATGAAGCAATTATCTTTGATAGCTGTAAATGAATTGTTAATGTAGGTTTTGAAACGTATATGTTTTGTTTTGACTAAAGGCAATTTAATATACGATTTTACTCGCAAACCTATTATAGATTATAAAAAAGTGTTGATTAGAAACTAGCTTTTACACCTTTTTTATTTACAAATCGCAATTTAATATCTTATCAAAAAATAACCTAAAAGTTATAAACGAAAGCGCGTTTAAACAAATAGGCAACTCTTTACGATTATGTTTTTTTTTGTTATTACGATTATTTACTCGTATTTTTGAATTACCCAGACAATACAAATCCTTTGGTATTCAAAGTATAAAAGTCAAGTATTAGAAATAAATTGCTTCGTATTCTTCCAATAGTTTGTAATCCATTGCTGTTTCGATTCTATTCAAGATAGCTTAACAGAACACAATAGGCAATGGATAATCAATTGTTTGCATTGAGCAGCTGGCATTATTGGCTAGATGTAAAATAATGGGCCATTGTTAGGTTTATACATATTTTTTATGTTGAGGTATGAAAGAATAGGTAATAGGTATGGTATGGTATAAGAAGGTATGTGATCTGAAAATTAAAAACGTTAGTCATGAGTACTAAAAAATAATGGATTTTTCCTCTGACAATCGCAGTTAATAAAATTATACCGTATTTAACTGGTTTTGGTTGTTGTATTTAATATAATAATAATCATTTATTGGAACAGAAACAATAGTAAATTCTTACTTTGTGTGTATGTGTTTTTAGTAGTAGTGTATTGTAAGTGAATTGTGTAGTGCAGTGCAAAAGTTACCCGAAAATGAGAGAGAAAAGAGTCTTAGGAAAATATTAAATACTCAAAGCTTTTAAATTATATTTCTCTTCCTTATAATTACATCTATCAATTAAAAACTCTATGCAATAATAAACACTACAAAAACCGGCCCAAAATTAAGAAAGAAAACAAAAAATCCTGCGTAGACATTTACTACGAAAGTTTAATCAAGCATCAAATGCTACTAATGTAATACTTTTTGCTAAATATATTTACGCTAGGTTGACTGAAAACTCCACCTCCATAAACACTTAAATACATCTTTCGTTCATTCGTTCTTTTATCGGCAAACTTCTGCAGTTATGGCCAAAGTATTTGGCGTGGAACATAAAAAAGTTTCTTTCTCTTTCTAGGTTGTATTAGTTTGATTAAAGGTTGCGCCTTCAGCGGGGAGAAAAGCGAATTGGTAAATAAAAGCGGGAAAACAAATAATACATTATATATATGATGACCTCTGTGGCGCAGCGGTATGTAAACCGGCTTGTTAGGCGAAAGGTCTCAGGTTCGATTATTGGGTTAGGCCCATTTGGTTAAAAAAAATAATCTGAAATAGCTCGTGTCTGGAGGTGTCTAGGTTCTCCTCTAGTTCATTGTGCGGTAGCAATAACACGAGCACTTACTGCTCTTACTTAGAGCCACGTAATTGGTGTGTTAGCCTGGAGATTTATTGAACACTCGTAAGATAGTTTGAAATATTGCGGCTTAGAAACGGTTACAAATATAGCTCAGTACTCTAAATGGTATGACTTTAAGGCTTTCATGGAAGTTATATTTCATCAAAAACAAGGGAGTTTGTTGTTCCATTACGAAAACAAAAATTGAAGTTGGACAAAAAAATAATGCATTATTGGATACACATAGAGAAGGATAAGATACTTTTAATAAACACAATTTTTCTAACCACCGACAACCAACCTGTTAAAAACTACTCAAAAATAAACTTCACCCAGAAAATATAGTCTAGGCAACTAATATTACCAGATTAGCTATGAAATATGAACTTTCTTAATTAAAATTTAATATACGCTCCCGAATTTACATACTGCATTGCGAAGATTTAAACCCACTTGGTTAAAGTTAAAATTAAACTATTAACATTTCGTTAGTTGAGTTGTGAGGACTTGAAACGTTGGAATCGGGTTTTGCTTCTAAGTTATTCAGTGGAATAAGTTATAGATAGTTTATTATACTGACGCGTGTTTATTAAATAATTAATTATATTAATTAACAAACGCCTATTAATAAAATTCAAGCTAGTTATACTCAGACTTTTTCAGATTTTATGATTTTTGATTGAGGTCTTCAGTTTGCTTTAATCCACAGAATTACTTCAGGACGGTTTTATGATTATTTGAACTATTTAAAAATTTAAGGAACTATTTAAAGATTATGAATAAATACTTAATATTTGGAATGTGGCAGATGAGCAACAAAATTTATAATTAATATTGATACATGCAAGCGATTACTATTGGAAATTACTCTTGAAAGCCACACACATGTATATTATTCACTAGTGGCCGCCCGCGACTCTGTTCACGTGGAAGTCGGTTTCCCGTGGGAACGAGAAGTTTTCCCGCGGTAAAAAGTATCCTATGTGTTATTCTGATGTATAACCTATATTAGTGTACAGTTTTATCTAAATCCGTAGTAGATACTTTTGAAAGCCACATATATATTAGAAGGTAACAAAACCCCATACAAAATTGAGATAAACAAAAAACACCCTTAGTTTACCATAACACTCCATCATCGTTATGGTAAAATCCTACGTTTCCTCATCTATGCTAATAACTATTATCAAGAAAGAACAATACATTACCAAATATATTCAAATAAAAACAAAAACATTTCTGGTTAAAATGTGCAATCAATTTAACAATGCATATTACATTACAATAATTATGTTCGCATTAATTAACATAATAAATAAACACGGATTAATTCAGTGAGTATTCAATTGCACAAAATTATTTAAAATGCACAATAACTATATAATTTTCCAGTTCAAGAATATTTTTTAATATAATTAGCATTGTTGTTAACATAAATAAACGGTTGAACATTAAAACCGCTGCTATAATAATAAATAAATAATGAATAATAATAAATCTCCAGACTGACACACCAACTGGGTGGCCCAAAACTAAGCAAAGCTTGTACTATAGGTAACACCCAATAGACTAGGGGCGAACCTAGTTACACCCAGACACGAGCCAATATCGAAAAACCATTTTGACGAAATTTGCCCGACCCGGGGATCGAACCCGGAACCATCCGCTTAGAAGTCCGGTATATATACCGCTGTACCTCAGAGGTCGTCTCATTAAATGAAATCATGAAATCATTTATTCAAATAACAAATGTTCATTTACTAACTATTGAGATTGTTAGTAAGTCGTTTAACTTTGCAAGTTTCTCCAGCATACGTTCCTTCGCATATATGAAAATGTATTATTAAAAAACAAATAAAATTTATAAAAAGATCAAATAAATATTATCGCTCAGCGAGCAATTACAAAACAATTTATGTTTACCTTGCATTAAAATACAGTCGTAATTTAAATTAATAATTATAAATAAGTTATCATTTTATAATCACTTAGGTCTTAATTATTATATAAGAAATAGTCTTCAACCGCGGATTCACCACGTGATTAAAAATAAGCTTAAATAAATCGTATCTTTCACCTGGTGTAAGAATTCATAAAGTTAACCTATTTTTAAGTGAAGATCTTAATTAATAATTTTATTTTGTTTCCGGTATTTTTTTTCTTTCGTTCGTAATAGAAACGGAATATTCGTAATTATTGGGTTGTATCTACCAGTTAAGGAAGCTTATTATTTATTAACACATTGACAGCAAAATTAGAAACTAAACAATCATTTCTTAATTTCATCTTTATTTTATTTTTTGCTTATTTAAAATTTAAGTGTTTAGTTTCTATTCCCTTTTTATAGTTTCAATATTTGCTATATTTTATCATAAAAACAGTATTATTTTTAATTCATTTAATTTTTACACATATCTTCTACCCCATCATTTCTAAATATTTTTTTCCCGCTTCAATAAGGAAAAAATATAAAAAATAACGACTCACCTGTACAGTGGAATGGTCATTGTCTGTTGTTCTTTTTAATTGAACACCGACCAATCGGTACCAACATATATACTCTATATATCTTATATATATACTTTTCAAATATATACAGTTATACGTCCACTTCAATCGAACCCCACACAACACTATTTAAACTAAACTACACACTTTCTTTTGACTGTCCACAAATATACCGAAACTTATTAAAAAATCAAAAGCCAAATTCACACGTGTTTATACAAACTAGTTTTTTTTACTTAAATTATTGTCTTTTATTTTTTGTGTTATTTTATTTAGTTTAGTCACAATTAGTCGCGTAGTATTAGTTATCGAGTTTCGCCGCGGCTACGTCGTAGCAGCGTAGCGACCGTAGCGACCGCCGTAGCACTACTGATCTGACTGAGACGAGCGGCGCGCGCGAGATACTTACATTCGATATCCTAAGGCTTTATGGGCTTAGATTTTGTATTAGATATATTATTTATAATACAAAACTAAAATAAATAAATAATTGAACTATTTATTTATTGTTATTTTTAGATATACCTACTTTATTTTTTAAAAATAATATTGGAACCGACTAACTCATATTTTTTATTTTTAAAAACACAGCCATTTTGATTTTTTTTATCAGGGTTTTGACTTCTAAACAATATTTGATTATTGAACAATACTAAGCATATACCTAAAAAAATGACTCAAACATCCAAAATTTACGGAGTGAAACAGAAACTGCTTCCGAAAGAACTAGGAATCTGGAAAAACGAAAGGAAAACTGGGAATAACTGGAGGAATACTAGTTAAGTGTAGTACAAAAAAAAAATAGTCAGCTCATGTGTGAGCGATGACCTCAAGGCGAAAATCACTTTTCAAGCTGACATTTTTTTCTTCTGGGATTTTGTTGTTAAATTTAGATACTATTTAGGCTCAATAATACATGCTGTTTGACTTGATGATGGTCCATTTACACCCGGCATATTTCCATACAAATATTTTCTTTATTTCAATTTAAATTCGTTGCATCACCAATGATATTGGCATACATATATAAATTAGCTTCCATTTCATAAATTACGCGTTAACAAAGAAAGCGAAGGTTGCTTCAGTTGGCAGGCTGTATAGGACACTCTGCCAAGACTTCGACGCGATAAAGTCTTAGGTTTTTGGCAAAATTTACACTTTTCAGATAACTCCGAGTCGAGATGTAGGATAAATAATATATTGCAAATAGGAAATAGACATGCAGTTGTTGTGTATTTATGTCTGTTGGCAAAATTTTTGGGTGGAGCAGGATTTGGGTTTATTATGGCATCGAGCCTAGAGTTTTCTGTAGAGTGATTGCCAGCAGTTAATATTATTGATTACTAGAGGCCGCGACTCCGTTCGCGTTGAAATAAGATGTTTGGTAAGTACCCTATGTGTTATTCTGATGTATAACCTATATTACTGCAAAGTTTCATCCAAATCCGTCAATTAGTTTTTACGTGAAAGAGTAACAAACATACATCCATCCATACATACTCACAAACTTTCACTTTTATAATATTAGTACGATTTAAAACTTATTTTTTTCTTGTTTTTGGGTTCAAATGTTAAACAACGATTTAACAACTGTAAAAAACTCCAAACGCAAACGTTGAAAATTTGCTAAAAATAACAGTTTTTTAGCCTTAGGAACCACTACTACACTACTACTGTTATCTGAGTCTAAATCTATCAAAACAACCTAACCTCAAATCTCTCATTTAACAGGTCATTGACCTTCCTTTCTCACATCAAGTATCAAATCGATTGCCTACAAACCCACTATTTCCCAGCAGACAAACATCCCTGTGACGTAGTTATTTACTATCGTTCGTCGATGTCGTCAGTTGTTTGTGATTAATGGCCGAAGACACATTCAGGCAATAAGAATATGCGAAGTATTGTCTTATGAATAAAGGCCTGTGGCATTGTATGGAAATGTAAGTAAAAGTGAGATATGGAGAAGTTAGTAAGAGGTAGTCAACAAGTTCAAAACTGTGTTAATCAACCAAGATAAAGATATAATAAAAAATACGCTGTATAACATATAGAATAGAAATATGTATCTCAAGCATCAATTAGTACCCAAAATAATGCAGTAAAACTATTATTAATCTTCAAATTTTAAATAAACCCTATAAAAGTTGAAAGGTTCCTTTGTAATTAGTAATATTGAAAGTTGTATGCGCAATTCACAAATTGCTTTGTTTTTTTCAAATCATTTACAAAGAGCAAGACACATGGTGAAACATGGCCACATTTTCAATTATTGATAGTGATTGAGCTATTATCCAACTGTGCACGTTATTTCAATGTAGCCCTGACTTTTCCTGTAGGTGCCTGTTGTATTCTCTTTGATTGTAATCCGTATTCTATTTTTTTCCATTTAGCCATTGTTTCTCTCATAACGTAGCTTTTTCTGATGTAATCTTAGATTCAGTTTCGTATGTTAGTAGGAAAAAGCTTTACCTCTTTATAATCTAACACCAACCTTTAGATACTGATGTTATACGATTTTTAATTATAAAATCTTTATGAATACTTCTTGTACTGTAGACTAGATTTAATCCTTATTTGAATTATAAAACGTAATAAAGTAAATATTTCGAGTCTACGACATGAATCCGCAAAATTCGGATTGTCCAGTATTTTGTTCTAATGCTGCTGACAGACAAATGGCGGTCGCCATATTTTGACCAATATTTGTTTGAACGCATCCCTGTCAGTCGGTGTCAGTGGCGACACAATGTTCACAGTTGTAAAAAAAAGATATTTTCATCCTGTGAGAGACGGGTTTTCATCTAGTGTTTTAAATAGTTAAATTATTTAGAAAATTTATAGTATTTTGAAAATTATATTTATATAACCTACTAGTTTTCGGGTAAATTGTTTTTAGTTTAAAAGTTCTTTATACGTAAATTAAATTTTCTAACAGAAATTAATTTTAGCTAAGAAAATTGATTAAATTTCAACATATCTAGGAATTCAGAACTTTACGTGATGAAACATCAAGTTTTAAGCAAATTAATTGAGTTTCAGGCTTTAGTTAGAAAAACACATTAATTTCATCTAAGATCAAACAGGTCTGTTAATTGTTTTTAATATTTGTTATTCGGGAGAAGTTTAATTAACTTTTACATATTTATTATATAAAAAAATAAAGTAATATAGACTCGGCTTTTGAGATAATAATAATAATATATATAATCATTTATTTCTCCTTTCCAATACTTAGACAATCTAATAGTAGTTTATTAAATTATCTAAAATTGGCTTGAATGGACTGCATTCGCTATAATTATGTATCAGCAATAATATAAAATTTTCTTGCCATTTTTATACATCGCACAATATTGTTTTAATGAAAAGTAACTTGTTTACCATTTCAGAAGTTTTGTGAACGAATCCCGCTGGGATTTCCACTAATTTGATTTTTTCCGATATGTGTACATATATATTACATTCGTAGGGGAAAACGTTGTAATTAAATCCCTATTGGATAATTAGGCATGTGAATATGGTTCTCTAAGCCATCTTCATTTTCTATATATAGCTGAATCCTATAGATTAACTAAGAAAAAAAACTGTCTATTTAATAGTACGTTATATATAAATATATATCAAAAGCCTTTTTAATCTTCGTCACTCAGAACCTGACAACAGCTTTATATCAATGTCAGTAGAAAGTCAGCCTACAATACATCACAATAAGGGTCACTTTGCATTCAGCACACGTATCGCTTGTCCTCTGGCCGACACCTCTGTTACCTTTGAAATAATCATACCGGCGCGTGACCATCATTTGTATAGGGCAATGTTTCACGCAGGCTTTTTATACAAAGAAAAAGACAAAATGATTGGTTACAGTTGAGCATACCAGTTTTGTATATAATACTATAGTTACGTATAAGGAGGTGGTCCCACGCGCGACTCTACGCACAAAGTGCCTTAAGTTTAGTGGTTGCAAACTAAAATAGATTATATTGTGCGAGGTTTTATGCACCGTGGGAACGTCTCTTGAAAATATGTAAGTACATATATTTCTCAGTGTTATACCTACTAAAAAAATACTATATAAAAGAGAAGGCAGTGTAAAAAACTGAATAAAAAAAGAAAATAGAGTACACTGCCAAAATTACATGAGGTCGTAAGTTTCACATTATTTCTGTTTTTTAACAGTTTATGGTTTACCCAGTTATGTGTAAAAAAGTAAAGTCATCCATTATTAACTTACAGTATTTTTCTTTATATCTAAGTCTTAAAAGACAACCATTTCATTTATCTTCGTTTCATTTCAACTATCTTAAAAAAACAAACCGCACGTAGTAACTATTGCATACAGTTTTCGTCTCTTTTATTGTCACCGTAACAATCTCAATTCTGTGTAAATTCAAGTAGAAAGACTTGAGCCCATGGAGTATATAAATCAATGGTCGTGGGAGTTGACCTTAAACAAAAGTTACCCCGAATTTTGAAGGTTGCTTAAAGAAGGTAAATATATTGCAAAAGGTATATATAGGAATAGCTAAAAGTATTGTTAAAAGAAGATCAACTGAGATATAAACAAAAAATATTACTAATTACTTAATTAAAAATGTAAATAACAAACATCATTTGAAATATAATCAGTTCTTTTCAAATTCGACTACTTATAAAGAAAAAGAGAACCAAAAGTGATAAGAATCTTTCGAAATTCTCTTGTCAAAATGTTATGTCGCTACCATTAGATAGTTCTGCAACTAGACGTTTTAACGATTGTTAATATCGTTACGAAATTCTCTTCGTTAATTTGTATAAACATTAACGATGACAACTGTCAAAATAACGAAATCAACAATCGTAAAAAGATAAATGCTTCGACCACTGCCTTGTTTCACATCTTGTTAAAGCCCTTTCCATTGGTCCTACACTCTACGATCCAGTCCCTACATCCATCTTCTGTCACCGAAGCCCACGGGCCCTTTACTCCGGTTATTTATCGCCCTTTCTAAGACATTTAGACGCATGCAAGATTATATCTTAATGTTATGTTAAATTACTGAAAACAATTGCTTGGGCTGTTTCGAGTTAAATTATGCGTGTTTAAGAATGAAGTGATAAGGATGTTGAACTTGCAAACCTGTACATATTTTTTGGAAAAAAAGTAATATAAGCGTACACAATGAAAAAAACGACACATTAAACTTATTTTTTCAAATAAAAAAGCCTTAAATATCACGCTACGTTATTTCACGAGGAATTTTTTGGAAAAAACCGTCGACTACGCCTATTTGCGGTCATCCCATCAACAGTTTAGTGATATTGCCCATATATAAGGGCTGGCAAGATAGAAAAGAGGCCTAAATAAAAAAGAACCTCCTTGGGCTTTCAAACTGGCCTAAATAAAAAAGATGGTATTATAAGACATAAAACCTTCTTGGCTTACCAAAGTTGAATGAACTCTGGATGACTTTCGATGTTGAGTGACAAAGTCACATTTTTCGTTAAGAAACTTGGAGATAGAGAAGAATTAAAAAGTTTATAGCAAAGACGAGAAAACAAGACGAGTTTTTTAATGGTGAGCTAAGCAGTAGTGCCTCACTTAAAAGTTAGATCTTAACACAAGTGATCTCAGGGATTTGAATGTTTTACTTACACATTTTTGCTTAGTACAAAACAAAGTCGCTTCCCGCCATCTGTGTGTCTGTGCTGTGCTGTGTATCCTTAGATCTTTAAAATTACGCAACTGATTTTGAGGGGATTTTTCAATAGATAGAGTGATTCAAGAGGAAGGTTTATATGTGCTATAACATAGTACAGGGAAAGGGGTTTTATTCCGAATTTAACGCGTGCGAAACCGCGCGGGTAAAAGCTAGTAATTAATAAATAGTGCCAGTATAATAATAATATAATAGTAAATCCCCAGAGTGACAAACCAACTGTGTGGCCCTAAACTAAGCAAAGCTTGTACTATAGGTACCTCACAATGGACTAGGGGAGAACTTAGTTATACCCAGACACGAGCCAATATCGAAATACCATTTTTACGAAATTGGCCCGACCCGGGGATCGAACCCGGAACCATCCGCTTAGCAGTCCGGTATATATACCGCTGAACCACAGAGGTCGTCGAGTATAAATATATTAATAGGTACAGTTTGTATTTAGTATTCAATATTATTTTATTTATGATAAGTTGTCGCTTAGCGTATTTTATTTATTTGTGTATTTCTATTTTTGAATTATTTCCTATATATATTTTTATGTAAAAGTTTTTTTATGTCTTTTTACTTTCATATGTAAGAATTATCAAGAGTCTAGATTCATAGCTTTAATCCAGAATTTAGATTCTCGACTATATTCGAACTGAAAATTAAAACATTACGATTTCCTTTTCTAACTCAATAAACAATACTTTAAACGCAAAACTCACCTTCATACTTTTTAGTATACCTTCACCCAATACACATAACCAACCTCTAAAAAACTTACACTTACTGTCCACTCACACCGAAACCTTTTACCAAAAAAAAACAAAACTAAAATCCGTAGAAACGCGTCTGAATCGCTTTTTATTTAATTTCCTTCGTTCCATAAAACTTGTTTAAATGCCCATTATCATCGCTCACACCTAGCACTAAACCGAAAATAAATAAAAAAGGAAAACGTCTCACTACGGATGTGTCCTGTGGTTTTATTCTCAACGTGTTATAAAAACAAATGGCAAGCGAAACAGGTTTGTTTCGAATGGGTTCCGATTGACAACAAACGAAATTGAGATGGGTTCCGATTTCGACTAATAACAAATAAAATTGATTTAGTTTCTTATGATCAAACTATGGCATTACGACTGAAAAAGGTATAAAAGTGTGTATGTTTCTGACTTGATAACGCAAAAATGACTTAAAAGTATAAACAAGCTTGTGTAAATTAAACTGCGGGTTATATTAAATTGGAATATTATATGGCCTAAATGTACACCTCTGTATTTACGTATTATATGTAATAACCTTGTCCTTTTATGTGTTATTTTTGTAAATACTTAAATTTGTAAATAAAATAAATAAGATCCTAGGGTTGTTGTTGAAAAACTTAACCAAATATTTGCATCAATACCAATGTTAAATCTAAAAAAAAGTTCATAGCTGCGAGTAAAAAATATAATCTTAAAATTTTTGGTACGTACATCAACTGCTTTATCATTATCTTATTTCAATCAACCACTTACCAATTTACCCTCAATTTCCACCTCCACCGCGGGTCCCTGAAACCACGACCACAGAACCACAAGCGCGATCCATTCCCGACTCATTCAGACCGAATGCTTGAAGAATGAACGGTTGTTTACACTGAGAGCAAAACACGGAGGTATAAGCCGGGGTTTATATGTGACAAGAGACGATGGCGATTTCTAGCGATCGATATAATATGTCGAGGATCTAGGTAACCATCGTTGTTAGAAAAAAAGTAAAGGAATATGGAATAACAAGTAGCCGCCCGCGACTCCGTTCGCGTGGAAGTCGGTTTCCCGTGGGAATGAGAAGTTTTCCCGCGGTAAAACGTACCCTATGTGTTATGCTGATGTATAACCTATATTACTGTAAAGTTTCATCAAAATCCGTCCGGTAGTTTTTACGTGAAAGAGTAACAAACATCCATACATCCTCACATCCTCACATACGCACCTACTCAAAAACTTTCACATTTATAATATTAGTAGGATTCAGTATTTTGTGAAAATTTTGTAAAGTTAACATAACCTTTAAAGTTAAAATATACACAACAATAGAAGAGTCTTTATTTGAATGAATAAAAAATAGAAGGCAAATGAAGATAAAATTACCAGACTATCAGGAAATTTAAAAGTTTCGGTCTGCAAGTTTAAGTGTTTTGATGTGACATAAGTTAATAAACTTTTTGAAACAATTAATTGTATAACTTTCAAACTCAATTAGTAAATTATTCCGATCCAAAAGGATATATTTTAAAATAGTCAAAGTTTTAGCGGGTTGATTTGTTCGACATTTTCAAAAACGTTGGTAATAAAAAGGCTGTCTTTTTTTACGTTTTTTTTGTTCCGCAAAAACTTCTTTTACTTTAGTGATTAGCAAAAAAATTTAACAACTAAAATTTTGCCCGTAAATGATATCAGTTTTTTTCTACCATTTAAATATATAACGTTTGCTTTATTCGTGTGTTACAGAAATATCTGGAATCAGCGTCTACCTTTATATCTCGGGATATTTTTGCGCCACCTGTTTTAGACGTCAGCTAGTTTATTTTTGTTTGAGAATATATTTTCCTTCAGCTTTGTCATGATATTTTAGAGCAGTGATTTTTGGGTACACTCTCGAGCAGAGTTTGGGGTGCAGAAAAATGTTGTAATAATTTTACTCTTGCAACGGAGAGAAACTTGACGAAATATTATTGGTATTTAGGGATCCGTACCCAAAGGGTAAAACGGGACCCTATTACTAAGCCTCCGCTGTCTGTCTGTCTGTCTCCAGGCTGTATCTCATAAACCGTGATAGCTAGAAAGCTGAAATTTTCACAAATGATGTATTTCCGTTGCCGCTATAACAAAAAATACCATTTTTTTTTTAAATAAATATATTAAGGGGGGTCCCCATACAATAAACGTGTTTTTTTCGTATTTTTTTGCTCAATAATAAAAACGGTAACAGGTAGACGCTTCAAATTTTCACAAAATATATACTTGTATATTACCTTTCAAAATAAATAATTAAATAACAATAAATTAAATATTAAAGAGGGGCTCCCATACAACAAACTTATTTTTTAAGCAATTTTTACTCGATCTAATAAACAGGTAGAAAATGATAGTACGGAACCCTTCGTGCGCGAGTCCGACTCGCACTTGGCTTAATTATGCTTATAAATAGATATGGCATTGGCTTGTAATTTTTTTTAACAAAAATAGGCAAATATTGTGGCTTAAATATTTTCAGTTATTTTGTTGGAAAATGACGTATTTATATATCATGAAATATTTGCATACGGGCTTTTATTATATTTTTAAAATAAAGATAGCTTGAATAATCTTAAGCTCGCTTTATATATAAACTAGCTTTTGCCCGCGGCTTCGCACGCGTTAAGTTCGGAGTTAAACCCCTTTCCCTATATATGTTATTATACATTTAACCTTTCTCTTGAATCACTCTATCTATTAAAAAACCGCATCAAAATCCGTTGCGTAGTTTTAAAGATTTAAGCATACATAGGGGCATAGGGACAGACAAAGCGACTTTGTTTTATACTATGTAGGGATTTCCGAAAACAAGCTGTTCTATTAACACGATAAATAATCTAAATAACTAATTAATTATCATAAAACTAATTCAGAACTATTATTGTTACTGGAAAATTAACAAAAGCAAGTCTTGGTTTTCTGAAGGTTAATTAATTTTGACGTGTATTTTAAAGGAAAATTCATTCATTTGACTCTGCTTTCTAGAATTGGTTTGAAACATGATATAACATGTTTTCTTTAATCTATATCAAAATTAACGTGAAATTCAAATGTAGGTATAAAAAAACACACAACCCTCTATTTGACGCAGACAGGTAAAAGTGTTTTTTTATTGTTTTTAATTAAAATAAAACTGTGAAACCATTATAACTTTAGACGGCGCAATATATTTTTAAATTAATAACTTGTTATAAAAACATTAATGTGGGTTTTTATGAAGCTATCTTTGGTATAAAATAGACACTTTTTTCTTGATATGCGAAAATTTATGAGGATCTATCTATATTTGTTAATTTTTTACCAAAAACTACTAAACAGATTTGGATGAAACTTGAGACATAAATAGAATTTTTATCGCGGGAAAATACCTACTAAGTACTGGTGAAACAGCAGGCCGGAAACCTAGTACTAAATAAGTCTGCTCCTTCGAGACCTAGTGATGTATGGAGATTGGTTTTAGCTCTTTTATCGTGCACTAGGTAAGGCCTGCGGTTTCACCTACGCTAGTTAGAGAAATAGCTGTCAAGAGCTATTTTGGTTTTCACATAACTTTACCATTTATGCAGCGCTCGCAAGAAAAGCTCTAGAAAGAAATACTCTCATTTTTCCAGCACTTTTCATTGCTGCTCCGTTATAACTTAGTGTTAAATAGGCTATATAGCCTTCCTCTACAAATGGGCTATTTAATATATTCTTTCAATTGAAATCAGTAGATAGCCCTGAAATATTCGCAAACTGTTGTAAAGCTGAAGAGCTTACAACATTGGTAAGTAAATAAGTATAGATGAAAATAGTCTTGCATATTGCTTATATCCTATAACATTACTAAATAAGTAATAATAAGTATAGATTTAGAAAGTTAGGTTTTACCCCGGGTGGTAATTTCGTGGTGTGTACAACAGAGCGGGCGTGTTGGTACAGTGAGTTATTTACTGTGCGCTGCGCTGTGGTAATAGCAGGAAACGGTAGCCTTACGGCCTGTAGGTTAGACACGAGGGTTATAGAAGGTTTAGACGTGGCGTAAGATAAACGTTGGTTCAATTTTTCACCAATTAAATGTAGTTATGCGAAAAAAAATTTTTTTCTTAATACGCTGCCAAAACTAACCATTTTGAAACACTTCCTTTACCTATTTAACTTTGTATAAGTATCATAATCCAAATCATAAGATTTCAGTAATTTATTTAGTTAAAAATAAAACTGCAGCGTTTGCTCGCCTTTTTTATAGGTATAATGTAAACAATCACAAAATTTTAATAACAATCACAAAATTTTAATAACTGCCACATCTAATCTTCTAACGTCCACGGCCGTATCCGACCCGCCGTCGTACCTATGCGGTGCCTTTAAACGATCCACCACAGTTTAACCAGCCTCATGTATTATATTATAATGATCCGTTTACGTAATTTTCGATACAACCTATGAATAATGTATCAAAAACCCACCCAGCCAATCTAATTTCAACCATAACGGTAACTTAATAAAGTTGATTTTGGATTGGGGTGTACAATGCATCTATTAAGACTCGCTGTTTTTATTGATGACACGTGAGGGTAGAGATATTCGGAAATACATTATTATTGAAATAGGAACGTGCAACGGTGGATTAAATGGTATTATTTAAATTTTACTGTAGGGCTGACTCTTGAGAACCTTTATTTTTCCGTAGCGTTGAAGAAAACATCAAAGTAAACGGTTTGGAAAGCTGGTTCTTTTATGTTGTTCAAATAAAGAGTAAATTAACTTAAAATGTGGGTTAGAAGGTACTTCCTGATGTGGGGTTACGTAAATTTGTTTGTTGCTTTATCATTACAAGGCAAGAAATTATCTATTTGTCTTTAATTATTTAAAAAATAAGAAAAATAAAAAGTGAATATAAGTATAAAATTTGTTTCTTTTTGCAATATAGCTTGCTTTTGTTTTAGAAAAAGTTTGGTCAGTAAAGTTAATCATTTATTTTTTTGATAATGATAACCGGGCCAGTGCGGTCCTTTGATATTGGGCATAGGTGTTTGTTTTTATTTGACTGTATTTACAGATTTACCCTCGAATTCAACTAGCACCAATTTATACGCTATTATACCTAGTTTTAAGTTCGAAAAGACTTAAGTTTCCTCCTCATTTACTTTAACAAATACATTCAAGTACTAACTAGTGGTAGAAACAGCTGCATTGTACAACTTACTGAGTAACTTCCTACTTAACTGTACCATTACAGAAATCATTCTACTAATATTATAACCGTGAAAGTTTGTGAGTACGTATGGATGTAGGTATGGATGTTTGTTACTCTTTCACGTAAAAACTACTGCACGGATTTGAATGCAACTTTACAGCAATAAAGGTTTAACATCAGAATAACACTTAGGGTACTTTTTACCGCGGAAAAACTTCTCATTCCCACGGGAAACCGACTTGCACGCGAACGGAGTCGCGGGCGGCCACTAGTATCTTATAAGGTATGATTTGTTTTGTTTTTAACCATTTACTTTAAATGTAACGATTTAATATTTTACTGCACAGTGAAAAAGCTGAACTAACTGGAAATTACATGTGCTGTTGGTTTTCAGTAAAGATATGATATTAGACGCAAAATTCAAAGAAAAGTCATATCGTGCACTGACTTAATTGTTAGATGTAAGTTAGTGGTATATAGGTATGTAGGTAGTGCTAATTAGCCTGTATAATGACAATTTATCATTTTATTCTTTAAAATAAAAAACAATTTATTTTATTACAAAATAATAAGACTTCTTGCAAAACACCTTTCTTACAATGGTAATATGAAATTAGATTTTGACTTTATGACGTAAATATAGTAATATCAAATATCAAAATATATGTTTTAAAATAAGGTAGGTAAGTACCTAATCTTATACCTTTGACTTCACAAATTAAAGTATACCCTTTTACCTTAGAGTATGTAGTCTTCTTATAAGGCGGAGCATTAACGGATAGCGAGGTTAGAATCGTCTAATAAGCTACCGCCATTTTTGAAAGCGTGTGACGTCATACTGAGATCGCATCACTTGCTAATACTGAAACAAAATAAATTTCGTAAAAGTTATTTATAGTTCTTATTTATGTGCATTTGAATTGGGTTTGCCTTGTTAATTAAAAAAAAATAGTATGACTAAAAATTTACTTAATAAATAACACAATATTTTGAACTCCGGTTTAAAACAATAAGTATTTAAACCAAAAGAAATACAAAGTGGCGGTAATGAAAATGAACAAAAGTGGAATTAAAAATATTTCCGTGAAACCAACAAACAATTAGGAACCTACTTACTACAAATTATGAACATAAAGCTTGTTATAATTATATCGTAAAAAGAAATTGTGGAAGCAAAAATTTCAGGTACATGTAAATCTAGATTTGTATGCTTAATTTCTTGGGGCAATAATTTAGCTAAGGTAGAATACCCAAATATGGAAGTTATAAGGAATGTTTTTTCGTTTTGCTCTATAATTCATACGTTTTACTTAACACGTTTCTGGGGATTTACACGTTGATATGTTGTGTTTAAGAATAAGTTTTCGATTCTTAAAATAAGATTATTACTAGTTTCATCAAAATAATCTTAATTACCCTCTGTGAAACTCCAATTATGGCAGTCTGATATCGGACGCCTAAATATACACAAAATTTTGACAATTGTGCAGACGCTACATTTGTTGCTCGTTTAAAAACTAAAATAAACAATTTGAAACAGTTAACTAGTATTCTAGTACAAGATGAAAAAAAATATATTTCAAAAACGCACTGATTGAATGTAACTTCATAATTGGGTCCTATAACCAGATCCAATTATGAATTTTGAAAAGAATTAAGTGTAAAACTCCATTGGGGTTTCATGTTGGAGCGTTTTATTAAACTTTTGTTATCAATGGTTCCACCCATAATTACAATAAATAACAACGCAGTTGCTCATGTCATTTAAAAAAACTTATGAATGTAACTATTTGCAGCGCGGTCCTCGTAAGAAATTCTAAATTTTTCAAATGAAAATACCTAAGTCTGGAAAAAAGTTTTATTGTCGAAAACTAAATTGCGGATAGCTCTAAAATTGGATTCCATAGCACTTTGAATACTGGCATGACTGATTACAGTTGCTATTTCAATAAAATAATTACCAGGCTATTTATTTTTGAAGAAATGTCGATTAAAAACCATAATTGATCCAGCGTCGTAATAGGTGCCGTTACCTTACTACAAAACACTGGAATACAACCTTCATTGCTCAATTGACTTACCCACTAAGCCTAACCAGAATTTCAAACGATCTTATTTTGTAAAGCAATATAAGTCTGAAACTCTAACTATCTTTAATCTTGTATTGAAGTATTTTGCATGAAATCTAGTTTCATTTATGTTTTACTTTTATTAGTTTATTTTTAATATAGCCAACAACCTGCTATATGAACTGCTTATATCAAGTAGCTTAATCAAGGATTTAAAGTTTAAATCTTAACACAAAACATTCTCATCTACGTGTTTAAATTAAGTAAATAATATTAATATCAGCAAATACATCTTCACGATAAAGTTCTACATACAACTGTATTGCTGCTTTGTTTTGTAACTGTATTCAGGTTGCAGCGATAAGAGTTGTAGTTGACAGAGTGAGCGGATTCTTTGACAGATAGGAACGAGTGAATGAATAGAGTGAATGAATGTTTGTTTACTCTAATAAAATTGCAGTGTAATCAGAATAAACAAAAGGTACTGTAATTATATTGTTTATTATTCGTTACATTTATCTGATAAAGGCCAAGATTCCTTAAATTAGATCAAAAGGTAAGAAGAAAAAGAAAGTTAAAACATTCATTTTTTTAAAGTTTAATTCATTTTGTTTTTCTTTTAAAAAAAACCGTAAAGTACTGAAACTAGTTCTAACTAACCTTATGTAAGTGGTAAACATATAAAACCGTTCCTTTTCGAGCTATCATTAAACCACAAACCAAGTCTCACAGTTCCTTACCATTTAAATTTTGCTTAATCATCTTAAGCTAATGACGTCATCAAGTTAATTCTAAGCAAACAGCCGAGCTGTTTCAACAAGATACACCCCATTTAATATCCCCTTAATTCACAACAGAATACCCCTAAACGTTTAACACACAGCTCCTAGCCTACATCTTGACCGACCAACAGCCTATAATTCTAAGTAATGACCAATAAATTCTCCGTCTTACTGAAAAGTACTGAAAAAATAATGGCAACACCAAAAGTTAAACAACAATCCTGTAAAAAACGACTTGTTTCTTTTTTAATAAATTATTAAGTCCTTACCCTTGTTTTTTAAATGGTGGAACGTTTGAAAGCACGTTTTATTTATTAACGCTGTTGAAATGTCGGGGAAACTAGGTTAAATTATAAAAAAGAATTCATTTATGATTATACACTTCTGGCTTTTTTAAATATCTAATTTCGTATGGCTCTATTTGTCTTCCGTTATTTGTAGGCTTTGGTAAATAAATATTGATTATGAAGAAAATAAAACTTTAAAAAAAAATAGGAAATGATGTTAATTTTACCTCGACGAAGGACTTTCAAATTGATTTTTAAAGACTCTGGCACTAAATGAATATGTATTTCATGACCCATAGTCACCACATCATTAGAAATAGAATATGAT
The DNA here is from genome assembly GCA_916618145.1 of Emmelina monodactyla. Classification (NCBI taxonomy): domain Eukaryota; kingdom Metazoa; phylum Arthropoda; class Insecta; order Lepidoptera; family Pterophoridae; genus Emmelina; species Emmelina monodactyla. The sequence goes on along the minus strand of OU745314.1, from coordinate 2,121,193 downwards.
AAATCTTGTCATTTCGGTCATTTTACTTTTTTGAAATAAATTTAAAATGACAAATTTTATTGTTTTTTTTTAATTTAGGTTTATTTTATAAGAAGGTATCATTTAAAAAAAACCGGCCAAGTGCGAGTCGGACTCGCGCACAAAGGGTTCCGTACTATCATTTTCTGCCTGTTTATTAAGATCGAGTAAAAATTGCTTAAAAATTACGTTTATTGTATGTACCCCTTAATATATATGACGAAGACGGCAAGCTACCTTCGTCATCAGAGCCGTCTTCAGGTGCCGTTTAGTACTCTAACTTGTGTGGGCGTACGTGGGTAATGTGTAAGAAATCAAACAAAATCAATTGCTGGGTTTCAACACTGTAATTATCTCCTCTTGATAGCACTCCGTAGGTCATTCGATTAATTCACAAGAGGGCACGGATCGCGGACAGTTTCTACGCAAACACCAAGAATCATCACTTTCCAACCGCTCTTCACCATAGCCCAAGACCATCTCTCTCACTCTGACAGCTGCTCGCTCGATGTCACATAGACTCTGTCTAGCACCACATTTGGTACTGGCAATCCGCACTCTTCTTATATCAACCGTAAGCATAGTCGATCTCCGATATTTATATATTTTTAATTTTTTGTATTTGTTATAGCGGCAACGGAAATACATCGTATGTGACAATTTCATCTTTCTAGCTATCACGGTTTATGAGATACAGCCTGGAGACAGACAGACAGACAGATAGACAGACAGCGGAGGCTTAGTAAATTCCGTACCCAAAGGAGGACCCCCGTTTTACCCTTTTGGTACGGAACCCTAAAAGTCGATTTTTAACGGTATAACCTTTTGTCCTTCCTAAGTTTTTTTGTGTCATCAAGTACGTCGTAAGGGCATAGTTTTAGGTCAGCATATGCCCTTTATTATGTGGTTGAATCTGTGCCAAAAGCATATTACGGCAAATAAAAGAAAATTGTATGATAGTTTTTGTTATTACTTTTTGTGAAATATCTCAAGTATGATATAAGCCCGGAAATCGAGTATTCATCTTGGAAAATTAATATAGTTTTATGTTGTTGTTTATTCTGGCGTAAATACATTTTTTGTGGTAAAAATATTAAGAAAACTCATCGTTGTATTTATATGGAATGTTAGTAAGTTTATTGCTACACAAAAAATATATGGTGACCTATTTAAGGTTGCCATATTTTTCTAGTCAAATTTCTATGTTATAAAAGCTACAACCTTAATTTCTAGTAAACTTAAGAAAAAGTTACCACACATTCTCACAATTCACTTTCCATGCGGATTAACTATGCAGCCTTACATATTCCACTTCTGTTCCATATCCCATTTTTATGACCATTATAATATGATCCCTCACTTCCATATCACTTTGCTTCTATCCCACAGTATCTTTGAGGTCTACCTTCGTTATGTATTCATGAGCCCGCTTTGACACTTCGTGTTTTTTTATCTTGTGTTTTTCAATCATATGATAATGTATGTTATATATGGCTACAGTTATTTCTACTGTTACTGTAGATGTTCATGCTACAAATTAATAAGACTGTCTATGTCAGAAGGGAAAAAAGGAAACCACGTTTTTTTCGTTTAGCTTTATTAACGTAAAGAGTTAGTACCTAAATGCATTTTTTATTTATAAACAGCAGTACCGTAACTGTTCTGTCACAAAAATAAAATAATAATAATAAGGTGTATTGCGATTTGAAATATTCACGTTATTAATACCAATCAAAATATAATTTGGTAATTGCAAATCATTAAATAAGAAAGATAGTAAGTTCACGTCCTGTTTACTGTCCGCTTGGGGTTAAAAAACTAATATTATAAAAAGAAAAAAAAACATGTAACTTTTGGCTAAGGTTTGTCTGTTTAAATAGGACATAATCAAGGCTCTTATCCACCACTGCCAGATAGTAAAAGTTGCACAAAACACCCGGTGTGTAAAAACATAACAATATTTTTAACAAAGAGAAAATTATTATACCATACCGCTCGGTTTTGAAATTCGCTATCCAATCTTTTTAAAGGGATCCAAGTACATTGAACGCTGTGCGATTGGCATAATGATTTACAAAGATTACGTTGCCTTTGAAACTCACTTTGAACTCAAATTTATCGACAGTAAACTCCCATTTAAAGTAACAAGTTACCCTTCATAATAAAAACTGTAACAACAATTACATTTTAACCTATCGCGTGGTTGGATTCAATAAATTATACGACCTGTGCAACTAAGTCAGATTAATTGAGAAAAAATGCTATTTGTTTGACGTGGAACGATTTTTAATGCCAATAAAATATTTTAATGACTTGTTACAAAAAAGTAAGCGATTTCGTGAAACCAACCGATTTAGAAATAGGTTAGGTCTTGGTTTGGCTTTTGTTTCATCTATTTTGGTCAAAGTCGATTTTGTGGAATGAAATAGGTTTCATTCTGTTTTTTAATAGATATAGATGCAGACCTACCTGTATTTCTCCAAACTAAATATTTTTTTGTAATGGAACTGAAGTAAGCCAGAAACGGCTTTAACTTTCACCATAGAATTTAGGTAATTAATGTGTATCTACTTAAAAAAACATTTTAAGCTCGTCGATACAAAAACTGGTTGAAACAAAAAATGCCTATCTCATTCTGTAATATCCAGATATCTCAAAACAAATCTTTAAATATGACTCTATTCAGTTGACAAAGGATTCATATTTGAAAAGCCTTGTTCAAATGCGGCTGAAACTGAAATAAAGTAATATTTCAGCCAATTGCTGTGAAGGGGCTATTGTGTGTGAAGCATACTCTAGTCGACGGGTTTGCTTGAATTTATTAAAGCTACAGTCATATATTTTATCATCTACAGTTGAATATAAAAAAAAAATTCAACCTCTCGATATTAAACAATTCATATTAAATCTAGAGGAATATTTTTGATACGAAATTAATTGTTAACCAATGGCCGCCCGCAACTCCGTTTGCGTTGAAGTCGATTTCCCGTGGGAGTGAAAAGTTTTCCCGCGGTAAAAAGTACCCTATTTGTTATTCTGATGTATAACCTATATCCAATTCCGTGCTGTAGTTTTTACGTGAAAGTGTAACAAAGATCCATCCATACATCCATACATACTCACAAACTTTCACGTTTATAATATTAGTAGGATATAACCTTGACAGGAAGCTCTCTTCTATTAGACAGAAGTACGGTCTATGAAAACTTAATATTGAGGTATAGGACACGTGCCGTATTAGAATGAGTAATTTTGTAGCTAACAATAATTGTTACTGCATATCTTTCATCTGAAATCCGTTAAATTCAATATTTAAATCAAGAAAAATGTTTCTTTTTATGTATGCAGGTAAATAAAATAGTAAAGACGGCTAAATTTACTTCATATAGTTAACTTTTCAAATAAACGAACAAACAGACGGTTCCTCCGTTCTCATATATAGTTATTTCACGAAAAATCTCGACAAGATTTTTTAAGAAAAATAACGTTTCCTGTTCCGTCGACAAATTGGAAAATTGGCCTTAAGCTATTTTCTATGAATGGAAGTCATTAAGTAAAGTTATTCTATAAAAGAAATAGAGGGAAGATTGAATCACTATGACTAAAGACTGCTATAGTGGGAATATTAAAGTTTTTTATACAAGGTGGCATATGGATTGCTAGCAAAAAGGTTTTTTTTATTAAAAGAAGGTTAAATAAAGTTAAATAAAAAAAAAAAAAAAAGATGTAAGAAATCGGATGTAAAAAGTTTTTTTATATGTGAATATCGTAAAATAGGCATCTTTTATTCGTTAGCCTAAATTAATTTTAATAAGGTAAAGTGTTCTTTGGTTGTGTAGTTTTTTCAGCAATTACAAACTTACAAAAAGTACACCGTAAGACCCCATTGCTAAATATACAAAAATACAATTAAGAAAACGCTATAATGCATACATAGGATGCTTTAAGGTAACGCATATTGATTTCACAAAATTTAACCCAAGTCATTGTAAAATTAAACGAAATACGCTGAAGGTTAGTAACGTTTAATACCGTGGACAATGACTTCCAGTCCAGCTTTCAGTAATACCAAAGCTGAGTAAGTGATAGCAATATTTATAGAATTAATAGTTTAGAGAGTTTAAACTAAAACTAATACTGAACTTTAAAATAAAAAATATTAAATTATAAACTTTAGGCATAGAAGCTCACTTCATATTGTTTTCAACTGAGTCACCCTAATATTGTTTTCCACTAAACCATCGACTTTCTCAATATAACCCCGGTTTTTGCTATAACCCTATCAGTTTTTCAATACGCCAGTGGTTTGTATACAATATCCCTTTGTGCCCGGTTAACGGTACAGTCAATATTGAATTTGCATCCTAAGGTTTTCACTTGACCTTATTCACTTTGAATTTTGTTAGTTGAAAGATTTGTTATAATATATAAGGGTACTTAGCGGCTTTTGACCCAATAACTGTGGTATAGGTCATGTACTATATGAGAATATAGTTGTTTTTAAAATTAGGTACTTTTTGTAAAACTTATATTGAATGGAGATTTTTATGTGGGACTTACGAGTACCTCACGAAAATGTAATTCGAAGTGCTTTTTAAATACAAATAAAACTTTGGAAAATACTAAATCAAAGTTCGTATGTAAAAGAAAAAACCTTTTCGTCTTTAAAACCTATTTTTAGTTCGGTCAACAAATAGTTCAAAAGCTACTAAGTTACTTAATTATCCCCATTCTGTTAGCGTAAGAATAAAAGTTTTATTTTAATAAGGTTTCATATAAATACACTAACCGTATAGAAAAACTCCTTTTTGAAGTTGGATACAAACTTTATTTTTCTTTTTGACAGACCCTAATAGACATCAATCACTTGACAGATACCTTTGACTAAAACTGTTCTGCCCCCCAAGTCAAGTGGCAGTAGATTTGCGTCGGCGAGTGAATGGAATAAAAATGTATGAAACTGACATTTTCGACAAGCTTGCAATTTGACTTGTGAGGATTAAACAATTCGATAAATGCCAATACCTAAGTAAGTATACCTACACATATTGAATACGGTATTGATCATTAGTCGTAACTCGTTTATTTTCGTCACTATCCTATTATATTAAAAATAAAAATGCCCCCAGAAGTAAATCTTGCCGCTAAACGAGGCCATTCCACCGCGTGATATGTCTCATGTTTATTTTGAGAAATCCCTGGAACCACGTACTTGTAACAAATAGCCGTCATATCTCAAAGGTATATCTTTGCGCCGCAATACCTTCATACGAGCGGCTCTTTTATAAGATAATATTTTATAATGCGATTTCTTATGTGTAAAATGACACGTGGGTTAAAATGAGGTTTTTCCAGAAAATTGGTTTTTGCTCATTTTTTATTTCATAGTTTAGATGAATTTTGAATATGTTATATAAATTCTATTAAGTAACTTTTTCAAAAAATACTTGAACTGTTGACGTAAAATTTTGCTTACCTACTTGCTTGGGCAAGCCACTGTTTGATTAAACCTCTACTTTATTCAGTTAGATCTAGATTTCGTACACAAAGCTTGTCGAATACAGATCCTGCAAATAATAACAAAAAATCCAGACCCTATTTTCCTATCTCATCTACCAAAACTTTTCTAGAATCTGGGCTATGGAAGGGTAAACCCTGTCTCAAATAAATATACGTATACGTTCTTATACAGTATACGGTCTTCAATGAAAAAATATAGCTCTAGGGTTGAAACCCCGACCGTGCGAACCAACTAGTTTAGGGTTCGTATCACGTACGTAGGAAGATATCAATGGCTAGTAACCGCACATTGTACTGCTAGTAAACAGGATTATTGTGGCATCTTGCACCAGAATTTATAGCCTGGCATTTATATTTTAAAGGTTTGTTAGCTCAAAGCTAACTGGGGTCAACGGGGTGGAATAAAGTTGAGAGTAGCTTTTTGTTGCTGGTACATAGTTTAAGTGTGAACCACTAGTAATATACTATTAAGTGAACCTCTTTGGTCACTGAGAGTTTTTAAAAAGGTGTATGCATGTGACGTACCGATCTTCTTTTGTTTATCATTGTTTGTCAAATACACACGTCATAGATTTATTATCTTCGCTCTCGCTCTTACTAGATGGAGCACTGCCTGTAAACAATAGCTTTGATCTTGCGGCAGTTTTTTATTTTCGTGCCAACTCGTGTGTCAAATCATACATAACTGTTCGAAAAGCTTCCGACCAAACCATGACATGTTTTCTGACTTAGTACTAGGAACAAACCAAGATGTCGCTTAAGTCCAAACCTTTTATTTACTCATCATCCTCGCTGAGCAACAAAATAATACGTAAAAAAATTCAAGCTCGACAAAACGGAAACTACACATCTGTCTTTGTGTCGTTTTTCAATCATTTTGGCAATAAAAAATAAATCTTACAATTGCTTTGAAACGCCATCTATATATGACCCCTGACATTACTTGCAAGCTGTTATATGTCAGTAACTACTCTTAAAATTGATTTTTTTTTAACCATCAACCACCTACCTACGGTCTCAGAGACCGTAATGTTTTATAAAATTCAAATATAATTTTAATAAAAAAAATTGATGGTTATTTTTTACTACTTTTTATGTTAAAAACTTACAAAAATACGAAACAATTGCTATATTTTTTTTTCAGTTCCTAAAGACATCTATAATTCAATAGCAAATATTTGGTGCCGAAACGAAGCATTGGCGTATAAAGTTGCATGTTTTGTTACGGAACTTTAATTTGTTAATTGAAATCCTAAAATCAACGCAAGTATCTATTAGCGGTCTTTGCGACCGCACGGTGGTGTTAACAGGACAAAAATAGGTGCTAGGTGGTTAAGGGTTAATGTCAAATATTATGTCATATAAAAACAGGGGCGTAGGAGTAACAATATTTTTAAGGGCCCTATAAAAAAATATTTAAACATAGATTCACAATTACTCCTCGCCCATAGTACTCGTAAAATGCGGGATAATAAGAAGGTAAAAGCACCAATTATAGACAATATAAAGAATATTTTTCTTTTTGCTTATTCATTTATGGGTTTTACTATACACGTTTCTAGGGTTTTGGATGTTATAATAAATAGTGACTTTTAGAACCAGTTTTCGTTTATTAAAGTAGCTTATTACTAGTTTCATCAAAATATACTTATTTATATACGAGTATATCCTCTGTCAGACTATCCTCTTTGATCTAACTATGCATTTTCATACGAGAAATCCTATATCTAGACCATATCTTGTAAAAAATATTTTACTTTTTTAACACCGTCAATTTGGAAACATATGAACTTATGGAGATTTTTTTGTTTAAAAAAAAAGAATAAAGCAAGCTATATTCAATGTGTAGGTTTAAAAAAATACATTCTTTTTAAGTTTTCACTATTTTATGGCCCCTGTAGCTCGGGGGCCCCAAAAAATTGATACGGCGGCTTCGCCCCTGCATATAAGTTGACACAAGCTCGGGTAGGTTCGAGTATGCTGAATTCAGCACACTTATGTTTTGCCGCATTTTACGAGTACCAGTGCTCCATCTAGTAAGAGCGAGAGCGAAGATAATAAATCTATGACACACGTCTTGCTGCAACTCTGTGTCACGTGGGCCATTTTGTTTAACTAAATATTGTTTACAATGACTTATTTGATTTGTTTGTACTTCTGGTAAATAATATTTGACGTTGTTATTTATTTAACTTGCTTCCTATATCTTCTCTAAAAATAAATACCTATATAAAGAATATTTGACATGATGACACTATTTTCATCATTGAAGAACTTGGTGGAACGTTGCTATTACGATAAACATGCGTGGTCAGGTGGTGCCACAGCCCAAACGTCTTCGTGCTTTGGGAATCATGATTAGTGATTGGTTTTCTCTTTGGTTGGCACTTCTCAAATAAACACTAAGCTTACGTTAAGTTTAGGTACTTTCAGGCCTCCCTAACATAACCCAGAATAACAAGAACTATGATGAAGAATATTTTTTATTATAAAAACATTGCATACGTTGTTCTTGTTCAATACTACATTTCTTTTCCTCTTTTCTTACTTATTTTATTGCTGGGTAAGCAATTACAAATAGTAATCTAAAAAAAAATTATCATATGCTGCATGAGTTAAGATCTAGACCATTTCGATAATCAAATCGTTGTCACGTTAGTGCACTAATAACAACTGAATGTACTTACCAATATTAATAAAAAGTTTAATAGATTTTAATACTTTTCGATCGTTTTACTCACTTATTACACACTGATTAGTTACTATACAGACATTGGAAATTTTAACTGTTTAGTTCTTTCTTGCCTTTTACCATCAGAACTAATTTATAGACAAACAAAACATTAAAAAAAACAAATTCAGCCCTCAAATACACTAATTCAACCTTCAACAAAGTACTTTAATTAACTATCAAATGACATGAACTCTTGCCCTACGACAAAAAAACGTTCGTTGCTCCAAATCTGAAGTTATTTACCCCCAAGTTTTTATAAGGTTAGTAGAACCTTTATTATATCCTCTTGAGTATATTATTTGTCTATTTGTAGGTATGATTGTTTGTTTGTGTGCGTGGGGGTCAAACAACCGCAAAAAGTCGCGGCGAAGTTGATATTGGTTTACATTGAATTCGTTGATCGACCCCGGTCCCTCGGGATGTTTCCAGTCGTGGATTTCTTTACAAATATTTGCTCGTACACAAGTGATATTAATACGGCGTTTGTTATCCTTTGTATCTACTACTTGATATTAAGAAGATATGAATAGAAGAATAAAAGCAAACGGCCTTTTTGCTATCGTTCTGACTGTTATTGTACTTGACACTTTAATCCGTTTCTACAAAGTCATGTTAAATCGTTTGATATAATGTTTGATACAGAAAGTCGTTTAACTTTCATGAATATCACCTGACTGAAGGATTCACGCGTCTTTTTATACTACCGTCGGTAAATAACATCTAAGTATATTACGTAATATAGTGGATATAATAATGGCTGCGTATTAATAAACCCCTATAATATAAGTTATGGAAACTTTCACCGTATGGTTGCCATGATAACAACATCAGGTTGTGATGTGAACTTTAAACCAGGAAACTTAGTTTATTACAAACTATGAACGCGGTTTCTATGAGAAACCTTCTAAAGCACTGGGCTACTTTGAAATCAATTGTGAGAATAATTTAATGATCTTTAAAAAAAAAAAATTACGTTTTTTTTATTTAGATTAGGGCATTAATCATTTGAAATTATACTTATTTCGCGTTTATTAATTTATTATTTTCCTACTTATTAGCATTAATTTAAACTAGCGACACGCCCACGCTTCGCAATGGTGTTTTTTTTTGGGCGACTTGATCACGAAACATTAAATTTTGGCTAACTTTAAGAAACTAAACTTTTTTTAAATGTTCTATATTTACAAATTAAAATTATAAATTCCCTAAAAGATGGCGCTAACCGCATTAAAATCCGTAACGTAGTTTAGGAGGAGATAGCGGACAAACATACAAACAGACAGAATTAGCGTCTTTGATTTAAAATGAATGAAAATGATACCTTGACATATAATAAGAACAATTTTAGGCGTAAGCCCCTCAAAAGCCGTCGTAACATTTCAGGTGTTATCGTCAAAACAAATTGAACCTTATAAGTATTATAAATATCATGTTACTCATTACCTTCATGATAAAATATTGGGCCCAACGTTGGGCGCCAATTACTATAACGTCACATTACACTTGATTATATTTGATTCCACACTTTCGTTTTAGCTTCAGCATTATCCTTGACATAGCGGAAGCTCCTTCTGTTAATTCTACCGTAACACGATCAAAGTGAACCTTATCGCGTTTCAATAAGAGCGACAATGTGTGAAACTCGTTCTGCGTCAGTGGGCAGACGCAATGTGATTATGATACTGACACTAATGTTCTAACCTGGTTTCAGGTTCAGCAAATTTGCGGAATCCTAATAACGCTCTCAGTACATATAGTTCCAGTTTTTGGATGGGGTTAAAACTGAGATAAATGTTGCTACATAGTACACATTTCTTTATAAATCCAAGGATAAACGATGTAACTAAATACGTAAATATTAAACCAAATATCAGAAATGCGCCATGAAAGTTTCATAAAAATCATTGTATTTCCATACAGTACATGTTAAACTCAAACGAACTTTTTGGGTCTTACTTACTTACTTTTCGTGTGATGAACTGATGAATAGTTATGCACTTCGCAGCACATTTTCATCTAGTGTCGGAGTTTTTGGGAACCGCCTTTATAGGACCTCTGACGTGGTTCCTGTAGGGTAGTGGCCACCCTATTGTCAGTATTTTTCAAGCTGCCCCCCTATAAGGCACCTGACTTGGCTTGACGAGTACGAGGTGCAAAAGTACCCGGGACCAACGGCTTAACGTGCCTTCCGAAGCACGGAGAAAGTCGGGATATAATACCACTAGCGGTCACCCATCCTGGGGTTAAAACTGTGATAAATGTTGCGGTTTGACTGCTACGTAATACACATTTCTATATAAATCTAAGGACGATGTAACCTTTGCTTGCTTTAAAATGAATGCTTTTCAATTTCAATAGGTATGCTTCCTAAAAAGTCAAAGCTTAATATTTTTTGTATCAGAATTTGAACCAAATATCGCCTTGAAAGTTTCATAAAATTAATTGTATTTCCATACAATACAATGTTGAACTCAAAACGAACTTTTTGGGTCGTATAGCACTGACTCAAGAATCACCTTGTATAATGTAGGTCACTTTGAAATTTTTATACAAATGTTCATCTTCCAATTGTTTTTATTACTTTGTAAAACTTCTACAACATCTTTCTATTTACCTTAATGCTGCTTTGGATTTTTAACATTAATTTGTAAAACGATTACTACGGTCTTTAAAAACAAACGTCAAACGATTACGTTGTTTCCACGAAAAAATCATTGTTCCTGAACGCTTATGCAATCAAAATAAGCTGTACAATGTTTTCTAAAAATACTTTTGTCGTCGGAAATTGGAAGTCTACACTTGAGTCCGCAGAAACTAAACATTTGCTCAAACTACTCTGCGGATATTATTTTTATTAGTTTTCTGTGTTTTTCCTATTCTCTTTTGCTAAGAAAGCGGTAACCACATTGCTGTGGCATCTTTAGAATACAGATGCCTGATGGTTTATGGAGGAGTGCAGTTTTGTGTTTTGCTAAGTAACGGCATTACTTATGTTACTATCTGTTAGTACCTAAGCTGTTTTGTTAGCTAACAATTGTACATTTTTATATTGAAATGTGTGAATCGTGGGTATTTTTAAAAGGAGATGTAAGAAAAGCGAAAAGATAGTATAGTGGTTAGTTACTAGACTTTTAAGCCGTTGGTTCTATTTCCACTGAAGTACACCCATTTTTTTTTGTTATGTAGGTTACGTAACTACGCACTAAAATTTAGTAGAATCATTGCTCGAAACCCCCTATAAACAATTCCGTTTTTTGTCCTTGACAAACGTGTTGGAATTCATTAAACTGAACTCCCAACATGTTGTCTTGTCGATTCGTTCCACACTTCGACAAAAACCGAGCGGCGCGGCGGCAGCTTTTCGGCGTGTTTTTGCCAAGTATACAAATGGCCGACTAATGCCAACCGTGTTTTGTTTCTTGCAGTGCACTCCCGGAACGTGCGATGAATTAGAGCACGCAATGATTTATGGCTTGGATTAGAATTATCACAAGGAAAATGGTAGGAATAACCTTGATTTAATGGTTTGGATAACGTGGACGGTGATAATCACCATGTCTTTGAAACGATAAGAAGTTTGACAATATTTTTGAGGATAGTAGCAAAGAAGGTAACAAATCACTGTATTGTTTTTTTTTTTCATTTTTACAGTTTTGATCATAAACGAAGCTATACGTAGTTATTACAAAACTAGGTTTATAGTTATCCACTCCGAATGGAAATGTGACAAGAGGGTTCGCTGTAATGTTTGAGTCTCGAAGCACATATCAAATAAAAGAAACCGCTGAATAGTTGGATTCTCTCTGGCGCCGAGTCGGTTTCATTTTTTTCCCGAATTCCGCCGAAACGAGTTTGAAATTCGAACCAAGTTGCGCGGGAAATGAAAACGTCAGAGCCATTATGCCACTTCGTCGGCTGTAAATTGTTTAAACTTTTCCTATTAAACGGGCAATTCATTTGTTATATGGTACCAAGCCTTGTCCTAAATATGACACCGTTCCAAATGTAATGCAATTAGCTGAAAGTATTGCTTCAAAAAACGTTACAACTGAAACATTGCTTTATACAGGGAGTTTATATTAATTAACATAGGAATAAGTGTAGGCATATGGTCAAGTTTTTTCTTCAACCAAAATCCTACCGGAAACAGATAGTGTATCAGACAGTCAGCAGCGATGATATTTATTACAGGATGGTAAATTGCTGCTGCAAATTACTTGTAACATATTTTCAGAGGCGTTGCTATGGTTAAATATACTATACTATTAATATAAATCTAAATTATGTTTGTATAATTTCGAAAAGAGTGCCGAGAGTTTTTTCCGCCAGCTTTTTCTCTCGGTCTACTACGGCCATTGCTGATGTATGAAGGGGTGTCCAGTGACATCGTTTTTTTATTTTTGATTTTATGCTTTTGACAATGTATAAGAGATTAGTTTTTAATCCTACATACAAAGTCATTTCATTTCATTTTATTTCATTTCATACTGCTTCCATAAACACAAGCATATATAAAAGTATCACTAATCGAAAGTATTAGATTTTTTTTTAAACTTGTCTCTTTCGTTCTTCACACATGATGTTCAATATATGCAGTACTAGATTCTATTGCGTGTTCAAGTGAAAAGCACCTCGTTGGAGCACCTTACATCCATCTTTAAGCAACTTGACTTAAAGCGTTCTACTATCATGTTGTAGGGCTGCCAACGTTTAAAGGATTAACTAAAAGTTAGTTCTTGTGCATTTAATCCTTCTTATAGGTATTATAAACGTGAAAGTGAGTATGTTTGGATGTATGGATGGATATTTACTCTTCACGTAAATACTACTGGACGGATTTGGATGAAACTTTACGTTCAAGTCGCGGGCGGCCACTAGTAAAATATGATTGTGAGCGTAATTTATTCATTTAGATTGTAGCTAGAATGCGTACTTTCATCAATCTCATGATAGTTACCCTAATTAACTAATACTATTTTTTCCACTAACTAATAGATACACTTCCAATTTCAGACTACTCGTTCTGGTTAATTCGAAATAAAGAGCCAAAAACTATTTTACAATCAACCTTTTCTTCCAAGTAGTCTTGCCAACTATATATAGGTATTTCACTTACCAAACGTCAGCCTTTGCGAGTGCGTTCAAAATGTTTTTTTTTTACTTTTTTTTTATTTAAAGCATTGGTTACAAGGCCTTTTTTTTCACTTCTAATTCACAACAAAATGCGCTCGGCTCATGTACACGGAGCGTTGCGTGGTGTTGAGTGTTTTGGAACGAGGTAAATGATGTATTGACGATTAAGTTAATGCTCCACCTGCTTGTTGTGAGTGAAAAATGGTACGAAAATGCGACCAAGTGTGACGAATGGTGGGGGATAAACGGTTGCTTTGGTTGGTTTCGGGTTCAGATTTTTCTAATATAATATTCAAGAGGAACTCAACGTTGTATTGAATTGATAGTTTTCTTTAAGAAACAACCATTAAGAAACAAAATGATAGATTTTTATAAATACATTTAAATACTAGACTAGGATGATTATTAAAACTTAGGAAAGGAAAAGCAGGAATAATAAAATTAAAATAGCAAAAAATATATAAATACAGGATCATACATTATGTTTATCAAGAGTAGGGTAGGTAATGTTGCATCGCACCTCAAAGCTATAATTTCTCACACAAAATAAAATGAATAATTACACTTTTGAAAACTTTTAAAACAACCTACCACACTTCCTCCCACCTGAAACTTAGCTGCAACTCCAACGCAAACTCATAAATAAAATTTGCCAAAGCCCCCCCAAGGACGTTGTAGACTCACTTTTTGGCAGCGAATCTGGCGCCGTAATAAAAACCCAAATTCAGCGCTTTCGTTAAGTTAACAAAATAGTGGAAAGCAACGGTTAGTGAGCACCCAAATCGCCGGGATAGACCGCATAGACGGGAGTTGAACACGTTTTTATAGTTTTTATAATCGGTCGGCGCTGGACCGCGGCCAACGTGACGCGATCTCGGCACGGAGCGACAGCGGTGGTGAATCACGGCAAAAAAACTAGGGAACTCAGATAATAGTGAAATATTGCTGTTGAAAATGTTGTACGAAATCTAGTACAGCAGTTAAGTTTAAAACATCACAATTTTTTATAAGTAAACATAAAAATAGCATGAAAGGTGGCAATAAAGATATCTTATGAAGTAACTCAGAAAAAACTGAAGTAAGTCAATAACTCATGGCAAATTGGCTTTTTATCAATAGAAGGTAAGCTAAGAGAAAACAAAATTGCAAAAGAAAATAACCTCACTCCATAAAAGCCTTTCCTAAACATTTTTCCATAACATGTTGTTCATATAAATTCTCGTCGGCCAATACAGAAAACTCATTTTCCGTTTGCAATAAAACAAATGCCAGTTTGTAAAATGTAAACCTCTTGTACCAAACGCGAGCACTCAGCGTCTCTCTTGCCAAAAGACTACAAACTTTCTCACCGAGTTCCATTCCGTTCCGTTTTGTTTCCAGCATTTTGATGCGATTTCTATTTAATTTGTACACTCATATTTTATTTTGGACTGCCCTAGTTTGGAGCATCCGATTTGAAATAACTGCATGTTTCACATGCCAACTCTTTGATGCGATGTATTTGAGTTATTTATTTCTCGTTTTAGAATGTTTCCGAGTTTATAATTTGTTATAAATTGCAGAGGTTTTTTGGCGCCCAGCATGGGCTTGATGTAAAGTGGCGCCCACACTGTGGCTCGTCGTTCTATTATCTTTTTAATACATTGTTCACTCGCAAATCCTTAGCACTATTTTTGCGATCCGGGCGGTATTCTAACTAAAGGAAAAATATAAGAGTCACCCATTTACGCCCACTACTTGAACGACATGTACTAATGGCTATAAAAAGTTTCAATGTTTTTTATAATACCCTTGATGGCCTAAACGTGTACTAAATTGGCGGTAGTTCGAATATCGTGAGCGTAAGTTTGGTCATCACAGTTTCCTTTGATGGCAGTCTTTTGAATAAAGTTTCTAAAAAAGGTAATTTACGAAAAACGACGTTTAGGACAGGAAACCTTTGAACCTACTAGGTTTACTTTATGTAACATGGTAGTTTTGGACCATTCAAGTTTTATGACCAAAGGGAGCACGGTTTACAATTTTATGGAAATTTGTCGTTGGTGCTAGGTAAACACAATTATTCTTTAGTGGATTTCAATCCTAAGCGTATATGCTCTGGATAATGGGCAAATAGATTTACAAAAATTAAAAGTTTTGTCGCGGTGTACAAGAGCAGATATAAAAAAAATCTCCTAAAAAGTATTTTACATACAAAGAAGATAGTATTTACTTTCGTATTATTTTTAGTGAACCCCTCCTGACCATTTTCAGCTGCCGGAAAAAAAGGGGGCGCCAAAAAAAAACCCCTCAATATGGCGACCTTTAGTAGCCAATTTATATGTATAAAAACTCGCTTCAATCATGAGTCAACGGAGTCCCGCTTCGCGGGACTCCTTTTTCTGGCAGTTTAAAAACAGTAACCTAACTAACCTAACCCATTAATGTCGGATTGTGTCAACTCGGAGTAAGACATTGCTATTAATTACCTAAGACTTATGTAAACACACTTAATAAATACAATCTGGTTACCTCGATTGTATTTAAAATTAAGATTGTAGAAAAACCACATCTAAATGCGCTAAATGCGTTCCGATTCACGCAATTGTGCTAGTATTTAGGAAATTTTGATTTTTTTTAAAAAATATTTAGACGCGACTCCAGCAGCCAAAATTACTTCCCTGGGGGGGTTCAGACCCCTCCTCCCCACCCCCCCAAACCCCCCACAACCCTTAAATCAGGCGACCGATTTCAAAACCCAACCCCTATATTTATTAAAAATGTACCTATTTATAACATTTACAGCGTCATATTTCATTAAACTTAAGACCTACTCACACAGTCTTGAAGCTAGCATAACCGTTTATTTGATAATAGAAATAACAAGCAGCTCCAAGTATTCCAGTACTATAAACAATTCGTATAACTATCTCAAGCAGCGCAATAACCACGGGTTTTAAGACGTAAGTTTCTGTAACATCTATCATACACATAAGCACCCTTAAGTCTAGCCTAGCAGCCTTACTTACGAGTGCCATCAACGAGGGTACTTCTATAAATAAATAGATAACTTGGGTATGAAGGTACTAGTTTGGAGGAGTATCCCTTGTTACTTTGCGAGCGTTTATTTCGGCTTCGCACGAAAGATGACTATGCAAAAGCTAAGGATATCACTTTTTCGCAGAAGTATTTTGGGGAAATATCGTTTGTTGACTCGGTTTCCAAATATTTCGTTTAAGTAGTATACATCACTTCGTTTTATATCTAGACACGCGGCAGCGTGTCAAGTCAAGAACAAGCTGACATTAGCTCTATACCAGTTTGTACCTCCCTATAAAATAATATACAAAAAAGCTTTTCATTAAAAATGAAAGCGGTGGTCATGACCAATTAATTTTAATTCACACACGCTCAACAAAAAGCCTTGCCAAGCCTACAAAGACAAAGTATTTACAGAATACTTTTTCCAAGCCAAAAACCTCTTCTTTTATACAAAACCTATTAAAAAACCCTTTCAACTGTGTGTCATCAACTTCCCACGCCCTATATTTATCTTAAGCAATTTTGCGTAACACTGTCGGCTTTTTTCCTTGCAATCCACTTTTTATGTCGCCTGGGCAAGAGTGATAAATTTATGATCGCCCTGACTAAACAAGGGGGGATCTCTTTATTAAATTTCGCCCCTGGACCGATAGTGGGAGGGCTAACGACCCGAAAAACAAATGGTTGCATTTCAGTAACAAATTGAGTTGTAACTATGTCCAGGAAGCAAGGGCGGGTTGTAAGTGGTTTTTAAGGTCGGGGAGTATTCGATTATTTATTTTTGTGTTACGGATTTGTTTTTGCATTGGTTTTATTTTCATAATCAATTACATTGTGTAAGTTTCTAGCATGTGGCCTTCTATTGTATTATTTTAATGTGATTTACGCAACTTTTTTTTGAATTTATTAAGAAATCGACTTAATAAATTAAATAGGTAGTTAAAGAGTTAATTAGAGAAAATAAAAAGGTACCTATTGTAACTTTGTCTATTATTCTCTAATAACTAAAACAGCAGTTGTTTTGTTTAACATTATTCGCCCACACTCTGTTTCAAGGTTAACTTACCTTTTAAAAGATTTGTGGTGCCTGGATTTACAATTAGTTAGTGAACAGAATTTTAATATAATAAACAGAATAAATTTTGAGAAAACGTCTCAGTTCGATGTTAACAGCACATTAATTAACCAGCTAGTACCTAACCTTGTTCAAGTACTTTAATCTATTCTTCGCCTATTGTCCGAATTCTCTTCACAAATAATACCCGAAATTAATTAAATTTGCTAGTGCCCGCGCCGTAAGTTTTTAATAAAAACAACATGGAAAAATCCTTTTTAAATTTCGTGCATGTCCATGTCAAGCCTTTCCAAAATTAATTTTTCCTTTTGTTCGCGGCCAGGTACTTGTCTTTTGTCCGCCGAATTTCGGTCAAAAAAGGTTTGGTGTAAAGAGTTTGACTAACGCCTTATTTTTAGTGGGATACCTTTAGTAGGTATGTCGCGTAATACGAGTGACGAAGCAAAATAAGATGAAAGTTGGTAAGTGTAAGCGGAAGGAAAAACTGGGTTCAGGATAAAAGAATTTAGTAGGAGACGTGGTTGGAAAGTAGGTCAAAACATTGTCTTTAGATATAAGATATTATAATTCAGAGAGCCCCAAGCTGGGCGCCACTTTTAAATTTTTTTCTTGTTAAGTTAAAAACCCACCGAATCAAAGTCACGTTTCCGTCAAACTCACGTAAACTTTATCAAACAATAGATTGTACAGTCATTTTTGCATTCATAATTTCAAATCTATATCCGAAAAATCGTCCAAATTTGTATACAGATCCCAAAATTTCGTCCAAGTCCATGCGGGTTGAGTCAGGAAAGGTTGTCGGCCATGCTGCTACAAGATTTAGGTCACAGAACACGTATAAGGAGGATCTAATGCGCCAGCTCTTCTCGCAAATGTACCAAATAACAATTGGAGAGAGGCAGGTGATTAACCGAAAACTGGAACGAATATTACATGTATAGTTTTCGGGGTTTTGATGCTAAAGGTTATATAATAAGCTTCTTTTGAGACTGAGAATGAATTTGATAGAATTAACTAAGGTATGAGTAGATTTATTGTTAACATTACAACTTTTATTCAAAAACTTAATAAAAATGTATTTTTATTAATTAAAAATATTTCTCGCAACATTTTTTGTTTCAGTTCAATAAAGGTTTTCAAAGACAGTTACTAATTAAGTCGCGGAAGCAAAATTTTATCTTCAGTTTCAAAGAATATCTTCTATCTTAATTTTTTGTTTGTTTTTGTTTGATATTATTTTCCCTTGCCGTTATAATGGTCGTTTTGAAATATTTGAGTGTAGTTTGAGTGTTGCGAAGCTATTGTTAAATAAACTAAATGTGGTTTGGTGTTCTTGTTTGCTTTACTCTTGAATCTCCGTTCTATATGTGCTGTCTATTGTGTGCTGTGTATGTTGTGTACTGGTGAATAGTACACCTAATGCAGAAATAAGTTGAAATACATATTCTGCGATGTAAAGTGCAGTGGTGACAATTCCGAGGGGGATACATGAGGTGCTCGGGCGAATAGATTAATGCTTAAATAGAGGTCTGTATGTATGGAAGTGACAACATATTTTGTGTATTTTTAAATAATTGTGAATAAACTAAGTTTATTTTGTGACGTCATTGTGTGTACATTCTACAGCTTTTGTCAGTAAGGATGGTATTTACATTAATTTATTAAAATACGGAAAAGGAAAAAGCAACAGCCGTATCATTTTTATTACTTCTCAGAATGAGATTTAAGTCTGTGTTCCCTCATTTATTTTATTCCTTAATAATTGGATTACGAAAAGTTGATGTTAAATTACATTGATGGAGTTTTTTTCTGAAAAATACAGGAACTTTGTAATAGATACTTATGGAGTCCTTAAATATTAAACATCCAAACTGGAAGCTTTCAAAGGTAGATATAAGATATAGAAGATAAACAATATAATTTATTTATTTGCTTATTTTCTTGTTATGATTTTTTGAACACAGGTATTATTTCATGTTGAAACATAAAGTATGCACGAAAGGCTATTTATTTTCATTGATAACGTAATGTCCTCTGAACAGCTAAATATAACCAAAATTTGTACGCATTTTTCATAGAAACAACAGTTTATGAGTTCATTTATCAACGTTTATGGTCATAAAATGCGTTATCTAACAGTTTGTATGCCGCAGCCCGCATTAGTGACCTTATCTATGGACAAAAAAAAGTTATTGTCCGTTAATATGGCGTTTCAAACGATTTATATTTAGATAATAAATAAAGAAATAAGAAAACAATATATTCATCTGAAAGAGAAACTGATTTTTATACTTCCAACTCACGCTCGAGGTTAATTCCTATTATTTAAAAGTCTTTGTGTATTTTAGCACCCAAATTGAAGTAGGTAATTATGTGTTTAAAACTTACTTAAATAATGGAATGAAACAGATTTTCACTTATTTTTATTTCCATTTTCCTTCACTACTTCCACATAAGGTACGAGTACCTACATACATAAGTATCGTTTGTGATAATAAACAAAATACCCGTACATTGAATTACCCTCGTAGTCTGTGATCCATCGGCCATTTCGAATACAATTAAGCTTAACATTAATATCCAAACAGCAGGCATTAGCAATCCATCGCCCTATCACTGAGTTAGAGGGTCGCTCGCCGCGTATCCGAATTTACCGGATACATTTGCATTCGGATACACCGCCGCATCCGAAATTATCTGCTGCGGATATCCGAAACACGAAATGACGTCACTCCCGCAGTTAGCTCGGCACACATTAAACTTGATTTCTGTTTTTCGGATGTAAAACGACTATTGCAGTACATGAAAGCGGTGTTCGCTTGCGTGATTACGGTTTTACGGATTATTTTTCGGGTTTAGAATCATTTAGTGAACAGCTTACATGGCGTTGGTATAAAATTTAATGGTTTACCGTTTGAAATGGTCGGAATTGGAATATTAGTTAATGTTTTTTGTTGACTGCTATGTCAGCAATCAGCTAGTTTAATCAGCAATTTTGTAAAATCGTTAATATGGATTGTGTAGCTAGCAAAAAAAATTTGTTTTGAGGTTCCTATAGGTTGAGTATACCTATATCTTTTTTTTAACTTATTTTAATAAAAACTTCCTTCGCTCACAAAATTGCATTTAAGTATATTAGTTAAAAGTAGTTTTGCTAGCCTAAATAAGTTAATATTGAATGTATGATTTAATTTTCATTTATACCTATCAACATTCTTAATTTCACCTACCTAATTCCTTAATATCTTTTTTACTTTCCTGAAATTTGCCAGGCAGTGGTTGATCATTTAAGATTTTCAACATAAATATTGCAGGACCTTATATACTTAGTTACACTGTTTCACTATTAGTAGTCTTACATATTAGACAATTTATCACTTATACATATACAAAGTTCTTCCATACAATACCTAGCATAACATGTTCTTTGACTCCGCATTTCAGTGCTAGTTTAAACCGGTTCGCACTAGTTCTCATAGTGTGAAAGACGCTTTGACTAAGTCTGTGTGAAGTTCATGAACCGGTATGAACCTACCTACAAACAAACTAATTAGAATATGTTTCTACTGAAGCGGTGAACTAGCCACTGAGCTATCTAAATAACTGGGTATTGGCGACGTTTCTGAAACTTTACGGATTAAACTGGAGAAATTCCTACTCTATGTATCAGTAGCAAACAGTGCTATACCATGAATAGTTTTTATTATTTCATGTTTACACCATTTGTGATAAATAATCATCTAAATAAATGACTGTTTTTCCATAATACCTATAAGTTGGTCGCTAATAACACGCACTCTAGCAAAGCTCAGTAGTAAAATTTCTTGCCTTTTTTTTTCGTAGCAGTGACAATTTACCCTTTAACCGTTGTTTATCCGGTCAAATATCGCTACAAGTGATGATAAATAATTCAATTGCAAATCTGACAGTTATTCGTTTATTAATTCGGCTTTTCAAAAGAGTTCGTTTATCTACTTGCTTTTCAATACATATTTTTTTTTGTATTCGTCAAAGAGATGTTAATATATAATATAAACTAAACAAAAATACTAGTCGGGACTTACAAATAATCTTCTCCTTGCACCCAAAACTTGAAAACGAGTTAAATTTCAGTGCTCCGTAGTTTCAGAATTTCAATAACGTTATCTCAAAACTACTCGCAACAGTATGAAAACTGTATGAAACGTCCACTTGCCTTATGTATGCAATATTCATACGATTTAGTGCAGTGTTCCGTGCACCTGTAGGCTTGAGAGGCTGAATTTTTGACATTCTTAGTTTAAATTTACGTTCTTAAAAACATGTCTCCGAGGGAAAATTTTCAGTCAAAAAATATGTTGCACGTAAGGAATAGTGTCTTCAGAGAGTACCCGGCAATTAGTTTGGCTTCGTTGTAATTTGGCAATTTTTTTTATTGGCCTTCAATTAACTATAAAAGTAATAAATTACAAACTAAATGGTAACAGTATGTACTTACAAAACCGGCGTTCTATCACCTGTCTGCTAATTTCTTACAGCTAAACTATTTACTTACTAGGTTCCAATAAGAAGGGCAGGGTAGACAGCCCTCTTTCTGGCAACGAGGACAAATATCTCTAAAAATCTTACATCCAAATACTAAATTTTTTAAGTAACCGTTCGTAAAAAAAATACAAAGACAAGATTACAACTTCAGTATAAAAGGTTTCTCATTTTCGGTTTATTGTCTGTGTGAAAACACCATACATTAATGGTTGCCTCAAGGTCACCCAAAAACGTAGCAGAACCTTTCTCATAATTAAATTCTAATTAATTATCCAGCCATTTGTAATTGTTTACTAAATCTGTCATTTCAATAAGGTCTTATAATTAAGGATCGGAAGGTTTACAGGTTAAAATTATTCAATGGTGTAATTAATTTTCAAAGTTCATTAAAGTATGTATAAAATATTATAATTAAAGGAATAAATCATGTTTTAAATTAGTAACACGGCGGTTTTGTTATAAATTTTACCTTTAGGTAATTGATAATTATTTCCTGTTAAAAGACACTGGTTTGCTTGCCTTCTTCAAAACCTATTAACCGAATTATGTGTATACTAAAAAAGATTGGAAAATTAGTAGTTATTTATCTGTGGCATAACAACATTCACTTTGAATAATAAGAGGTTTTCTACCAAAAGTTATGGTTGAACCAACTTGTTCTTTTAACAATTAAGTTTGAGTTTATTTAAAAAGTATTTTTGATCAATTCAAATTTTTATGAAAGAGTTTGTAATTGACTTAGTTTATCATTCTCAGCTAATAAACCGCAAGTTATTCAATGAAATCTGTTGAGATATTTCACAGAAATGTAATATTTTTTATAAACTTTTGATCATATAAACAGATGACTATTCTTTATCAAAATTTGATTTCCCCATTTAGGTATAAGGGCATACACGCTTTGGGATACGCTTTTGGTCATAAGGCACTTAAAATTACCATGTAGATATCATAGTGTTACATTCTGCAATAGATAAATAAGTAAGGCTAACTTAGAAAGTAACTTTGCATACCCCCAACGGGACTCACCCTTACAAGCACCAATTTAAAATGCAAACGTTTTCAAGAAAAACAAAACGTGAAAATGCATTTCGTTTTACAGAAAATACCCAAGTGATCACTTAAGTAAAACGACTTCTTTATTTAAAATACTTGTGTTCACTTAAATGGTTGTTGCACTATATGTTATTAAAACCACAAGTACAGGAAAGTTAAAGATGAATTTTAGTGTTTGTGGTTCTATCATTCTATATTGAGCTTTATACACGTGTATGTAGGATTATTTTTGTTTTTTTCAATCTAGTTGCAAATTCTAGCAAGGGACGTGGTAGGAATCGACGCGTCTAATAAGCTGCCGTCGTTTAATAATAGTGTGTCAATGTCATCAACTGTTTAAAACAAAAATCGCTAAGGTATTTATTTTAGGATTTAGTAGCATATTTTTTATGTTTTTACTTGACTAAATAAATAAAAAAACTCTAATCTTACACACCAATTATGTGGCCCAAAGGTAAGCGCAGTAAGAGCTCGTGTTTTAGGTACCTCACAATGGACTAGGGGAGAACCTAGTTACACTATAAACAGCAATAACTCATACAAATTGATATGCTTGTATCGGTATTTGTACACTATGAACTAACCGAGAATAAAAATTATTACAGAGAGATAAGCAATCGTCATAAGGTAGGTAAGTGACTATTAAATCTGGTGAATTCATCAAACAAAAAAACACAGAAAAAAACAAATAACTTAGTAAATACATAAATGAAAAAAAACAACTGTAAGTGAATCTTTGCAAACACATTCAATTTGACATTTTATTCGGTGGGTATAGAGTTCCGAATTTGTGTGGATTGTATAAAACATGCGCAAATAAATTAACAAACGAGATAAAACTAGTGAGAGCAAGGCAAACTTACCAACTACACTGTAACTAAAAACGAACGACTAAATTGTTTTTGTAGGCCAAGAGCTGGATGCAATTTTTTACATGCAATATTTTATTGTTTTTTTCGAGGAGATGTTTTGAATATGGTATTAGAAAAAAATCTTTTTATTTTATAATTTATCAACTTATTCGTCAAATCTTATTTTATATTTGTTATTCTAATGTTATACCTTTCTTTGGCAAATTTATTCCATCTTATTAACTGATCTAGTTTACTAAATAAGTGGTTAGTTTATTTTCTGTCCGTGTCACTAGCTCTCGGTCTAAAACTTAATTGTCCATCTGTAATACCGTCCAGATAAACCACCTACAACTGTCTATACCGATTTATCGATTGCAATCGAACACATACATCCATCTCTTTCTAATCCAAACAAAAAAACAGAGACGGCTAGCACTTTCGCGACCGAAGTGGGATGGAAATAATTCAAAAGTTTATTCTAGGCCGAGTTGTGAGCATGTGAGTAATTATGTAGCGTTTTAATGAAAACGAAATTTCATTTTGTTCTGTAAGAGAGGGTTTAATTCAAAAGCTGTGAGAAGATATGAGCGTTGCTTACCGGGGTTGGTATGGCTTATTCAGAATGTTTGCATAGTGGTCGTTTTTAAAACTGTTTTGTATCTATGGAAAAATCGGACGTTATTTTTAGTAACTAGGAAAAAATTCAACCCCATTTTATCCCCTAAGGGATGAAATGTAGAAACTCCCCTGAAACTATCTATTTTCTTCACATTTATTGATTGATCGAACTCAAAGTTTTTTCTAATCCTATTTCATGGACAATCTTCAAATAATTCGTGACAATCTGCTACTTTTATCTTGGGATTTCTCAGAAGGATTTCAAGCGGAAAACCTTACGTAAAGGGCGCTTCACCCATTTTATAGGACAAAGGGCCGATAGACATAAAACATAGGGCTTTATTTCAGTAATAGCTATTACTAGAAGTTGATAATAAGGGTCTTAGAACGAAAACCAGGCGACAATTTTCTGCTAAGCTTATGTGGGTATAGCCTGGATTGGGTATAAATATACAGATAGCTTTGAGCGAAATAAAAAATACGGATTATTTGAACCTGCTATGCCATTCTGATTTAAAAACAGGGCCGTTAAAAATATAAAAGAACTTGAAATAATGGCTAAAGATTATTTTTCAAAAGTCGTTATGGAATTTCCAAATTCTACCCTTTTATCCCTCTTGTTTTGTAATGATCAACATTTGGTTAGCCGGCGATTAAATTAAATCATTTAAAAAATTGCTTTCACGATTTTACAATGATCTTAAGGATATTAACATCAAATATATTTAATTAATTATACTTAATCTCAAAACTGTGGCCCTAAAGTAAACGAAAACGGAACACAGCCGAATATAGGCTATCCAAGTTAAACCAAGTTACATTTAGATAAGTTTCGAGAGTAGAAGAGTTACCAGCCAATTTCGAGGAACATTTTACATTAGCCCAGACTCATTTTAAGCTTACGACGTTATCAATAGAAAAAACGAACATTATAAAGAAACCAAGACTAACATGTTTTAAACAGCGCTCAACCACATCCTACTAATATTATAAACGTGAAAGTTTGTGATTATGTATGGATGTTTGTTACTCTTTCACGTAAAATCTACTGGACGGATTTTAATGAAACTTTACAGTAATGTAGGTTATACATCAGAATAACATATAGGGTACTTTTTAAGCGGGAAAACTTCTCATTCCCACGGGAAACCGACTTCCACGCGAACGGAGTCGCGGGCGGCCACTAATCTATCATAAGGCGCCCATTTTTGTGAACTTAGGCCGCCGTCATAAAAGAGACCCCATTTAACACGACGTCACCGACAAGCCCTGGCCGGCTCACAGATGGAAAGATAAAAATCTCTTTGAATCAAGCCAAGATTATGTCAAAAAATTCTCTGCACCAGACAGAGGCGTAGTTTAAAAAGCCTTTGTGTGTTGCGTGAAATGTCTTACATGTAAATATTTTGCGAAATTGATATGAATGTTGTTTTAAATGGAAACGAGATATTGAGAGGGTGTTTATTTAAATAGGCAAGAGCTAAGAAGATAAAGGATGCGCAGTTACAGGCTGCTTGCATAAAACTACGACTCATGAAAAAATAAATCCTACTAAGATTATAAACGTAAAAGTTTGTGTGTAGGTATGTATGGATGTATGGATGTTTGTTACTCTTTCACGTAAAAACTACTGAACGGATTTTGATGAAACTTTACAGCAATATAGGTTATAATATCAGAATAACATATAGGACTTATCGCGGGAAAACTTCGCATTTCCACTGGAAACCGACTTCTACGCGAACGGAGTCGCGGGCGGCCACAAACTAGTAAGATATATGTTTTTACCAAAATGACATGTTAAACAGTATTTACAAATCATAATAACATAAAGAAACAATTACAATTCATTAGTCGAATACCAAAGTCCAAGAATATCTTGCTTGTAATGCTCATCTAAACCAACAACCTTTGAATAGCTTCCAACCTGAAAATGCAAATTATTTACAGCCCAAAATTGACAAACATTTTTATTGGGACATTTTTGCGTCGTTTCCGTAGGCCAGTTCTGTAAAAAATGACTGAGGACATTTTCTGATTGCGAAATTAAAAACGTTGAATGTTTGGTATTTGGGAAAATAACATTGAGTGGTATCGAAAAGGTAAAAAAAAACACTGGTTTCCCAAAAGTAAATAGGTCGACCATAGAGTAAGCAGAGAAATTGGTATGGATGTTCCAATAATGTTTCCCTGAATTAATTAAGGTTTATCGAAAAAGTATTTCAACGGCACTTAGGTTCTATTGCACCGGCGGCGTTGGTAACATTCTAAGTTTTTTTGTTTAGTAGTTAGTAAATTAAATTGACCTTCAGCGAAAAATGAAGTGAGTAAAAAGGTGTCTAACACTGGTTTCTTAGCCAAAAAATAGCTTTCTCTAGATTTTTTTAAAGTATTTTTTAAGATATGTTTATAATCCATAATAATAGATTACTCTAAAAATTCCGCGTGCCTAGGTATATGAAAATTTACTAATTTCATGCATTGATTCTCGGGTTAGTTTGCATAGTTCGGATGTGGCTAAACAAAATTAAAACTATTGCCTTGTTAATAGCCCATCCGAGAACATAATTTTATTATCAGCGGAAAGTTAACTAATTAAAAGCTAGTTTTAACGGCGCGTGATTGAGGCTCGATTATTAACTAATTTACGTTAAAATTTACTATTATTTAGAGCATGAAATATACCTAGACTTTAAAGACATTTTCTACGGTTGTTCTAAGAGAAAGGAAATTTTTTAAGGTAAAAAACATTAAAACTGAAGAAGTTACTTGGGGATCAACATTAGATCCTATAACATATACCGAAGCTTTATAGCCCTAAAATGCTTCAGTTTCTAGAGTTCATTCCCTAACATCAATTTGTACCTGCTTATATAAAACCTACGTCATCAGGAAATTCAATGTTCAACTTTTAATAAACTTGTAGCCGCCCGCGACTCCGTTCGCGTGGAAGTCGGTTTCCCGTGGGAATGAGAAGTTTTCCCGCAGTAAAAAGTACCCTATGTGTTATTCTGATGTATAACCTATATTACTGTAAAGTTTCATTCAAATCCTTCCTGTAGTTTTTACGTGAAAGAGTAACAAACATCCATACATCCATCCATACTCACGAACTTTCACGTTTATATTATTGTTAGAATTATCAATTATTGAATGCACTGAATGCAAAATTCCCATTGCAAGTATATTCAATTAAAGTCGGAAGCTACTAAAGAAACTTCGTGTATACACACAGGTATAAAACCAAGAACGGAAGCAAGTCCCTAACACAACATTCTAGATTATTCATCAGCAGTTGCACTTCAAATCCACCTGTACATACATGTGATGTTCACGCGAATATCACATCTAGCTCTCGTGATATAAGAGTTAGTGTTGCGTGAGGCGTCGGTGATCGATTTGCAATTGTCCGGGAGTACGTTCATTGAACACACATGCTGAACATGCAGTGACTTTATAGCTGATTGAAAAGGTATTAAAATATACCACGTTATGTTTGTGAGCTGTAATAAAGGGTGAAAATAAAAGAATTTACGTACAGTTACTAAATTTTCTACTATAGTTTAAACCTCAATAACTGATAGAGTTTGTTTTGTTTTGTGAAGATTGATCAATCCGTTTCTGTATTTCCCATATCAACGGCTATCTATCGTATGACTTTATTGAGACGCAAAAACTGGGATTCAGATATTCTAATCTCCATATATTTTAGGTTTTTATATTGTGTTATTACCTACATTATTTTTGTAACTAGTCACAGCATTAAACAGCGCTACCTTAACTTCAATGATTTAACGGAACTTTGCAAATCGTCGCATCTATATTTCCAAACATTTACGTATTCCTTGCCTCCCAATATGTAATTAGTTTACCAAAGCAGTCTGTGCGTGTAATACACCTGTGGAGTCCATTCAATCCGGCTATTTGCATGTGTGCCCCCGGGAATCGAATCTGTACTGTTATCTAGAACAAAAGCGTGTTATGTTGGCGTTACAACATAATTTTGTAATGGAACAAGGAAAGCCTAAAGATAAATCCTACAAATATTATAAACGTGAAAGTTTGTGAGTATGGATGTTTGTTACTCTTTCACGTAAAAACTACTGGACGGATTTTGATGAAACTTTACAGTAATA
Organism: Emmelina monodactyla; assembly: GCA_916618145.1. NCBI lineage: Eukaryota > Metazoa > Arthropoda > Insecta > Lepidoptera > Pterophoridae > Emmelina > Emmelina monodactyla. The sequence goes on along the minus strand of OU745314.1, from coordinate 2,092,504 downwards.
TAGGTTATACATCAGAATAACACCTAGGGTACTTTTTACCACGGGAAAACTTCTCATTCCCACGGGAAACCAACTTTCACGCGAACGGAGTCGCGGGCGGTCTAGTACCTACTTCATAAAATGTTGAATATTGACGAGGTTTTATAATAGGTATGTTTTTTAAGTGTTATATGGAGTAAACATAACTGGAAAAAAAACCTTTTGATGATAGAAAATTTTAATGGAAATCCGTCTCGTGGTTTTAAAATGAGATGAAATGAAATGAAATTACTTTATTGTATGTAGGATTAAAACTAATCTCTTATACATTGTCAAAAGCGTAAAATAAAAATAAAAAAGATGTCACGGGACAGCCCTACATTCATCAGCAATGGCCGTAGTAGACCGAGAGAAAAAGCTGGCGGAAAAAACTCTCGGCACTCTTTTCAAAATTATACAAGTGAGTGAGGTAGGAGTACCAATAGTTGCATTTTATATGTAGGTATACCTACATTGAGGTATTCCCGTCTTTCTTTATTAGAATAAAAAGCGGTTTAAAGAATAAATAATCTAAATAACGGGCTTACTTTTTTAAATAGTTGGTAGGTATGTTGTGTGTGATATTCTTTAAGTAAACAAGCATTGATAGGAGTGTAAAATACATATAAAAAACTACATTCCCCATAATTTTATATTTCTTCGGATTTAAATATATAAAATAAATAAACTCTCCAGACTAACACACCAATTATGTGGCCCCATGGTAAGTGCATTAAGCGCTTGTGTTACTGGTACCACACAATGGACTAGGGGAGAACCTAGTTACCCCCAGACACGAGCCAATGTCGAAAAACCATTTTGACGAAATTGGCCCGACCCAGGGATCGAACCCGGGAATTTCCGCTTTGCAGTCCGGTATAGTTACCGCTGCGCCACAGAGGTCGTCAAATATGCACAAAGGATCGAAATAAACTTTAAAAAAACACGGTGTGTGAGGCTTACTAAAGCTTACTTACACGAGGCTTAATAAAACGACGTACGTAATATAACTGAATAACAAAATGTCTGTGTTTTTGTAAAATTAGAGCGTTATGATCCTGTGACGAGCTTAACTTTAAATGGATAAAAACTGCTAACAAAGCTAAATTATTCAAAACACGACCACTTTTTGTTAAGGATCGTACACAATACACAAAAACCAGCTTAACTTAATACCAATATAATACCTAACTTTGAAAATCTGAATGAGGCCAAAATTGTAAATTGTAAATTCATTTTATTTTAAAAAGAAACCTATGCAATATTATGTCTACTGCTCTCCTTGAAAATATCCAGCCTTCGCATTTACCTGTATAACCTGATTTTCATACCCGAATATCTTGCGAACATACCTTCGTGTGATCTGTATGTAAATGAGCTGTGAGCCGGTGTAGTGGCAATATGTTTACATCCTTACATCGGTTCAATCTCTCGAAGCAGACAGTCAACGGTCTTGTAACTTACTGCACTGGCTGGTAGTGGGGCCAGGGAATAAGCGATGTTGGTTGTGTGGTGTAGCGGAGAATAGAAGAGGCTAAAAGTATGATTTTTACAAAGATTTTTTAGAAACATACAGAAGATAGGCTTGAGGCTGATAAAATTTGTGGTTTTCTTTATTGAATGGTAAGGACTTTGCAGATATATGACAAGTTTATTTTTGATGCGATATTTTAAAATATTCTAAAACTTCCTGGCCCCACCCAGAATGAGCGTATTCCATGTTTACGAGTATATTCATAGAGAGCTGACAGAAACGGTACCCAGCCATAACCAAGTCGAAGCGATACACACAAATACTATAGCTTTATGATGATTAATATCCTGAAATACCTACAGGGAAAGCTACGCGGGTCTGTGGCTTTCCAATGAAGAAGATACTCTCGGAAATGAAGATATTTCGGAATGAAAAAGCAGTAAAATCATATTGGATTTTGGTAAAACCGGTTTACGACTTTATAGATAAGTACTGTGTCTGGATGAAAATCACTTTCTTTAGTGGCATGTTGATACCCAGACTCCAATTTCGAATATTCAGAAAATAATAAAAAAGTTGTGATATGAAACATCACACTGGCCGCAAACAAAGCGACTCTGCGAAAGCTGATTTCTTTTTATAAAATGCTGGCCAAAAATAAATCCCGATCGGAAAAGTTCGTATATCATATTAAAGAATTGTGCATTACATGCAAGAGTTTGGTTGGATAAGTCTTGAGATTAATGGCAGAACATTTATTCCCTTAAGCCGGGAAAGAAAATTTTCTGTTTTCAACCGAAGTCGGCTTTCAGGCGGTGCGGCTTAGACCCCTTTATTTATTTGTACAAGGAATCGAGTTGGCTTGTTCCTTGTTTGTCCTAACCATAAAATTGTTTGAACAAAACAAATAAACTTTTTTTAGTCTTCAACTAGAAACATTAATTGGTAATTTCCGAATGGTTGTTGAAAGTAAATATTTACTTATCATTTGTTAAACTCCGATCAACCCAAAATTAAATTGTTAACTAAGTCCAACCATTTTGGATTAATCAACAAATTAATTTACGGTTCTGTTTTGAGTCTATCGCAACATAAACGTTTATTTGCATTTTTTAAGTTGTTCAGATCAGCTTTTTTGAAGCAGGGGGGGATATAGAAAACTTTTCTGTAATTTTATTCCTTATTTAACTACTAATAATTATTTTTATTGCCTTAACAATATTTTTGGCAAACATCTGTTATAATCCGTACGTTCGTGTAACGACATACCTAAATATTTAATAAAATAACTTTCCCAAAGACATAACAATACATTATTCTAACCTAATGGGGGTAAGTTCTTAAACAATGTAATGTTAACTTTGTTTCTTTGTTTGAATAGAAATTGACTAGACAAAGTCTAGACTTGTCTCGATACGTACCTGCGTTTTGTGGTAACTTACATACTTTTAGCTCTCGATTTGAATATTTTAGTGATCGCCTTTCGTGACTACAAATGCGATATTGGTAGGTACTAACTTAAGTAACGTACTTTTACAATATCAAAATTTCAAAGATTTTTATATAAAATAAACAATTGGGTAGGAATCTATAACAGTACAAGATACATCAATGTATTTTTTGGTCTCTACGCAGACTTTTATTATTTGTTGTGGCTTATCCTTGAATCCTGTTTTGCATACTGTTTTGATTGGTATCTTATTCAAAACTCAACAATGTATTCCATAAAATATTTAGTAAAATACTTTTCAATCTTAATTTTCCTTATTAAAAAACAACACAACAATAAACCTCTGCCTCACAAAGAAAAAAAAAGAAAATTTCAAAAGTGGAACGCACCAGCCGAAAGACATGAAAAGCGCCAAATTCCATGCCTTTACAAAGTTGTAACTTCGCTCGGAGCATTCCGGATTGATGCCTATTCTGACAGTTTGTTGAGTGAACTTTTCTGTATCGTTTGTAACAGGGTTATTCATCGAGAGAACTGACACGAACAGGACCGCCGGGCAAGTTTGGCGGCAAATTGTACGATTGTGTGAACCAAGGTCTTTTCTGTAATGGAATTCGTAGATAGGAATGAAATATTTTATTTTTAAGGCCGGCAAAAAATTATCAATAAATTTAAAGTAAAAATACTATCGTAAAAAACAAGTTTCAAATATAATCATGCAATTTTTTGGATGACAATCCAAAAAAGTAATCGGATATTGGTATAATAAAACTTCCAATTTGCACTGAGACACGTTTTATTTTTCAAGACCTTTTCAAATCGACAGCTCACAACAGAATGTTCAACCAAATTTTCCACCATCTTTTCGTCCACTATTTTAACGCGGCAAAATCCGAGCCTGTGATTGGTTACCGTCATTGGCCGCCAACCAATCACAAGCCCGAGCAAAATCGCCTGATGGCTTGTCAGTTACATTTTTTTTATTTAAATAATGTTGCCAAATTACGGACCCTAACAATCGACCATCCTGACATCGTGTGCGTCCCTGCACACGGTACCAGGTGGAACCCTAACAATCGGTTACCAAGACAGTTGAACAAACTTCACATTACAAATATTTTTTTAGTTAGAACAATAATAATTATTACAAATCAAGTTTAATATCCTTTAGATAACAAATTATTGATATTATTACAAATCATATACTACACCAGTAACAATTAATAAATTGATATTCTGAAAGTCTATCATTTGTTATGAATACATTAAAAATATATATATATAACAACAATTTCAAAACTAACTATAAAAATGAACACACACGGTACCAGGTGGAACCCTGACAATCGGTTACCAATAAATGTTAAACAAACTTCACATTGTTAATAATTTGATAGTTAGAAAAATAATTATTATTACAAACCAAGTTTAATATCCTATAGATAACAAATTATTGATATTATTACAAATCATATACTACATCAGTAACTATTAATAATTTTATATTTTGAAATTCCATTAGTTTATTAATAAATACATTAAAAAGAACAACAATACTTTTGAATTTGTAATAACAAGTTGTTGGTAGACGAATATTCATAATAAAGTCATGGGTACTTTATTTATTAACAACTAAGTTGTCATTAATTCATTAAAACATAATTTTCAATAACAATAAGGAAATATTTCGAGCCAATTGATTAGGTACTAGACGATCGATTAATCTAGTCAAACATAATATGACCCGACGATCGATTAATCGGGTTTATCTCTAACCGACGATCGATTAATCGGTTAAAGATATCATAAACAATCTTACTTCAAAATTACGACTCGACGATCGATTAATCGAGAAGATCTCTGCTGACCATTCACTCAAGCCGATCGATTAAGCTTTTGTGAATCCAGCGCAAACGAGCAGCATCATCAGATCAGACGCGAATCGACTGATTTTCGCATCAATCTGTAGAAATGCATCATGAGAATAAAACAAATTCTTTTTTTTTTTGTAAGTATAAAAGTAACATTAAAAATATAAAATAAAAGGTAAAATAATATAATTAATCATCATTAGAGTCGGAATCATCGTTAACCTCCAAAGCAGCGACGTTAATCCACGGCATCATGCGATCTGCCGCAACGGTAGTGGAACGTTTAGTTTTCGAAGTACTTAAACCAGGAATTGGCGCCACTACATAACGGTAGTTGCCTAAAACCTTTGTCACTCGATAAGGACCCACATATGCTGGCATCAGCTTTTTACTTTGTCCGTTGTTGTTAAAGTTAGCTTTGGTTATTTTTACAAGCTGATCCTGATGGTATATTTTTGCCGCTTTTCTGCCCTTATCAAAATATTCCTTTTGCTTATTCTGTGCAATATCCAACCTATCTTTCACCTCCTGGCGTATCGAAACTACATCTGTCTGATTACGAGTACTATCTGAAATTTCATTGAGGATAGGATTATTTTGTACATTCATATTGGTACCAAACAATACTTCTGCAGGTGTTCTACCTGTTGTTTTTTGAATAGTATTATTTAGACCCCACTGGATTTTGCCCAAATGGCTGTCCCATTCTTTTTCGCCATACTTTACACTCAAAGCCTTCATCGAATCAAGAATGGTTCGGTTGTACCTTTCAACCTGGCCATTTGATCTGGGACTGGAAACAGCATTAAGTATGTGTTTTATTCCTTCATCTAAACAAAACCTTTTAAACGTGTGAGATGTAAAGCAGCTACCTCGGTCACTCACGAGACGGTCAGGTGTTCGGAAAATCCTAAATATATCCTCTAGCGCTTTGATTACATTTTTGGTATTCGTGTTTCTAACCGGTTTGATAAAGCAAAATTTTGTAAAGGAATCTACAACTATCAAAAGGTAAGTGAAACCCTGCCTGGACTTCACGAAGGGCCCAAGATGGTCAATATGAAGTGTGTGAAACGGTACCTCTACTTTGGTTATCGGATGAAGTAAACCCTCGCGTTTGCCCTGGTTATGTTTCGCATATGCACATTCAATACAAGCGCTCACGTATTTTTTAACAAATCGGGTCATTTTGGGAAACCAATAACACTTCTGTAATCGCTCTAGTGTCTTTTCAACACCAAAATGCCCGATATCGTCGTGGTTCATACGAAATAATTGCCATCTTGCACCCTTCGGTACGACCCAGCGAACTTCTGTCTTATTCTCATCTAAACAACGGAACAATTTATTATTTTTAATGATATAATTATCTCTTATATACTTTAAGCCCTTCTCATCTAACTCACTATCCAAAATATCCCTAATTCTTTTGAGTTCCGAATCTCCAAGTTGAAGAGTTTGTAGCCAATCTTCACTAGTAATGGCCAAAACTGTGGGACAATTTTTACAGCTGTCATCTAAGGGTTCAGGATTACGAGACAACGCATCTACATGGCTCATTTTACTGCCAGCTCGGTATTCAACGGTACAATTAAATTCCTGTAGCTGCAGCCACCATCGTGCTATTCTCGGAATGAGGTCCCGCTTAGTAAAAGTTGAGCGTAGTGCGCTGCAATCTGTAACGATTTTAAAGTTTTTACCTAATAAATAGACCCTAAACTTTTGTAAGGAACAGACCACAGCTAGAGTTTCCAGCTCATACGAGTGGAAATTCTTTTCCTCTGGTGAGGTTTGCCTACTATAAAATGCAACTGGTCGTAATGCATCCGCCGATGAGCGCTGAAGAAGTATACCTCCTATACCCATTCTACTAGCATCGGTGTGGAGTTCAGTTTCTGCGTCCGGATTATATATTGCAAGAACAGGTCTACTTGTCAATCTAATCTTCATATCCTGGAAAGCCGTTTCTTGACTGTTGCTCCACTCCCATGGTGCACCTTTCTTTAACAACTTGCTGAGAGGATATGCTATCTGTGCAAAACCTTGCACAAACTTTCGAAAGTAACTCGCCAAACCTAGAAATTGGCGAACATTATGTACATTTTCAGGACGCGGAAAATTTGTTACACTAGAAATCTTTTTCTCACCCGGTCGTACTCCTGATGCGCCGATTTCGTAGCCTAGGTAATCTATTTGGTCACGCAAGAACTCACATTTGGCCAGATTCAACGTAACGTTCGCCTTTTCAAGCAGCTGCAATATTTCCTCAAGATGAATTAAACACTCTGACATGTTCTTACCGAAAATGAGAATGTCGTCCATGTAGGCAGTTGCTTTGGTAAAACGAGCAGAACCTAAAATAGCGTTTATCATACGTTGGAATACAGCAGGTGCGTTTGCTAGACCAAACGGCATGCGATTGAATTCATACTGGCCGTCCGGTGTAACGAACGAGGTAAACTTCTTACTATCCTCTGCTATAGGCACCTGGTAATAGCCGGACGCAAGATCTAGCGAAATAAAACAAGTTTGACCTGTTAAGCGAGCTATTTCATCCTCAATCAGCGGCATTGGGTATCTTTCTTTGACGGTCACCGAATTTAACATGCGATAATCCACGCACATTCTCAAAGATCCATCCTTTTTGCGAACAAGTATAATAGGACTGGCATAGTCGGAAGAAGACTCGCGCACTATTTCGGCTTCAATCATCTCATCTACCATGGTGCGTACCTGTGCTCGTTCATGATGTGAAAGTCGATACGGGCGATAAACTACAGGGTGCTGATTGTTGAGTTCTATCTTCATCTGTGCCACGTTGGTGCAACCTAGATTTTTGAGGGAAGATGCGAAACAGTGCTTATATTTTCTTAGCAACTCTAATAGCTGCTGTTTAACGTGATCGGGAACACTTTCACCAATTCGAACCTGGCTTTCATCGAAGTCGCTTACATTTGTCATCTTGGTAGACTCTACAATAACCCTGTTAACAAAGTCAACCTTTTCTGCTCTACTAAATATTGTGTCTCTTGAAATCTGGCAAAAACTTGAGTGAGGAATAATGACTACGTTTGTACGACCATTGTTTGAACGATAAAGCCCTCCACATATAGAGTATTGATTATTAGGTTTCCCTGCGATACTATTTTTTAACAAAATGCTGCCATCGATGGAGGGTTCAATGTAAGCTCTAATTGAAACTGGCCCATAAAACTTAACTAATTCTGTAGACCTAATTTTCAAAGAAGAACAGTTTTCGATATCTACACCGGAAAAAGGCATTTTATCACCATTATCAAAAAACTTCAATTCGGAAACATTTTTGAAGACAACTATATGGGGTTGTTCCGTATAAGATTGACCTACAAGTACAGAATTATCTAATAGATTGTCCCTGACAACCTTGCAAGTTACACTAGCAGCAACACCGTCTATACTAAATTCGAGCAACAATTCCCCTAAGGATTGCACAATGCCATTACCAAAACCTTTCATTTGGGTGGGAAAATTATCATGTAGTAGACCTAACTGTGCAGCAGCAGACTCCTGAATCAAAGTTACTTCGCTTCCGAAATCTACATAACCTAGCAAGGGAACGCCATTAACAACAACTTCTTTTACGAATTTTGAATTGGGGCTGGTTTTTGCTTCAACCAAACCTATACACATTGTTTTCTGTACAGCACTAGAAGTTGTAGCCTTCATCTCAGTGTTACTAAAACATTTCTCAATCGTGTGACCTATCCTATGGCATTTTTGGCATTTCACGAGGGGTTTTGGGCAATGTAAGAAACTGTGACCTTTTTCCTTACAATTGTAACAACCACTCGGGCCTGGTTTAGAGACAAATTTTGATGTATTACTATTGTGATTGTTTGCACTATCTACATTCCTACTTCGAAAACTACTACGGTCAATGATAGAGTGATTGGATTCTTTATTGCTCAATAGAAACTGTAAAAGCTGATCGGGTTGCTTGCAACGTAATGCTAAAGCGCCAGATCTAAGTGTCCTATCGCTTAAGCCATGAATAATACAATCTACAGCGCGTTTACCTTCAATGTCACATTGATTAACCAATGCAAGTTTTTCGTAATAATAAACTTCAATGGGCTCGTTATATTTACTCCTTCTTTTGAGCATATCTTCCAAGGTTTGGCCATAATTCTGTTCACAAGGAAATGCATTTAACAATTTATCCTGCCACTCCTTCCAGGAGAAAAGAATGGAATTCAATCCTTCATACCAGATCTTGGCCAAGCCCTGGAGCTTTTGCATAGCAAAATGAGTGGTGGTTCTGTCGTCCCATCCATAAACTGATGCACATTCATTTACTTTTTTAAGCCAAACGTCGATGCGTTGGTTTTTGGTAGACGGATCAAAATTAGGCAATATATTTTTGTGGTCTATTTTTTGTAAAGTTGGTGCATTTTCGACATGAGCCCGAGACGACAGATCCCCTCTCAAAAGTTTAAGAACACTAATAAGATCGTTTTTACATATAGAGAGACTACGTGACCTTTCATATTGTCCAGCGACGCTGCGATGATCTGCATCCTGCTTGTTACTTGGCTCTCCATGTTGCTCCGTACAGCCTTCCGCTCGGTGCGCTGTATGATGCTCAGCGTGGCGCTCAGCGTGGCGCTCAGCGTGGCGCTCAGCGTGGCGCTCAGCGTGGCGCTCAGCGTGGCGCTCAGCGTGGCGCTCAGCGAGGCGCTCAGCGTGGCGCTCAGCTTGGCGCTCAGCTTGGCGCTCAGCGTGACGCTCAGCTTGGCGCTCAGCGTGACGCTCAGCTTGGCGCTCAGCGTGGCACTCAGCTTGGCGCTCAGCGTGGCGCTCAGCGTGGCGCTCAGCCTGGCGCTCGTTGACTCGTGACGACAAACGGGCATGTCCCTGTGCTGCGTAAAGCCGTTCGCGTTCTCGGCGCAGCTCCAGCTCGAGCATTTCCACTCTTTGTTGTCCCAAGAGATGATCCTCGCTTGCACGACTCCTGCTGCGTACACGTCTGCTTGGGCTTCGCGAACGCTCCCCTCGGCCAGGTGTAACGAGTATGCGACGTCTGGACTCGCGGTTGGATCGCTCACGCTCGCGACTTGGATGCGCTTGAGGCATGTCCATGATCCGGAAACTCACAGAAAGAATTATACGTTATTAACTGAATCTAATATCAAAAAATAAAAGTTAGAAAAAAAAAGGTAAAACCAAATTATGAAATAACTCGAAAACGGTAAGTCCTAGAGCAAAAAGGCATAAATTTAGCCCCCCTTTATAAAACCCCCTTCATAAAAACCCCTAGTTTATATATCACCTCATTATCAATTTTTTTTTTTTTTTTAGGGTAGTTAAAAAAAAATATTTACAACTGAAAAATTTACGATTCTTTAACGAAGCATCATAACGGGCATTAAAGATTAAGAACCTAAAGCTTGCATTATAAAACGATGTAAAGGCGTAAAAAGCTAACACAATCTAAAACTCAAATCTCAAAGCTAAAACAGTAAGATATTGACCATAGCATAGCCGATAATTTTTGAATTCTGAGACTGTAACAAATTAAAGCAAAGTTACACAATTACAAATACTTTTAAATTGAGCGTGTACTTACATTTAATGTTTGATATGGAATATCCCACTTCTGAAATATAATAAAACTTCCAATTTGCACTGAGACACTTTTTATTTTTCAAGACCTTTTCAAATCGACAGCTCACAACAGAATGTTCAACCAAATTTTCCACCATCTTTTCGTCCACTATTTTAACGCGGCAAAATCCGAGCCTGTGATTGGTTACCGTCATTGGCCGCCAACCAATCACAAGCCCGAGCAAAATCGCCTGATGGCTTGTCAGTTACATTTTTTTTATTTAAATAATGTTGCCAAATTACGGACCCTAACATTGGATAAAATATTCCAACCGGACAAACAAAAGCTGTTAAGTAAAAGCGGACGTAAAGTAGTACCTTGATGAAAGAGTAAGGAGTAAAAAAAAACCAAAACGCAGAAAAACAAATAACCCCACTATTTACATACAAATCTTTCTTCTAAGTGAAAACATCGGCGTTTTCTATGTTTATTCAAGAACCCACGAAGCCTACCGCCTTTTTGTAAGCCGAAATTACGTATTCCAGATTTGTCCATCCTTTTCTTGGTGATTGTGCTCAAAAACTGTACTCAGAAGATTAGTATCTCGAATGAGGCGTGGCCCAGTTTTTTATATTTTTTCTTTTTGGCCAGTGACATAAAACGAGTAAAAACGCGTTAGTCCGAAACTATTTTATATCTGGCCTGTGATTGCCTGGCATGTGTGCAAAGAATATTTTAAAAATGGTATTCTATTTTTATTAATGGCTGTGCTCTAAAATATTTGATAGTATTTGAGGCGGTTAAAATCGCTTGCTTAAATTTATTTTAAACTTTGGGACTGTAATACAATTTTAGAATTTCACACAAATTTCGGATATGTGATTTGTAAGCGCGTTTGAACATTATAGGCTAAAATATTCAAATTTCATTACAGCATTCGCAAGACAGGTAATTTGCTTAACCAAATAACAATAATATTATTAAATAGGTATATCTATTTATGGTTATAACTGTAATCGCAAAAAACGATTGTCAATACCATTTGTATGTTTGGATTTTTATAGGTATATTAAGTAATTTGGTAATAGGTAAATTGTGATTTTTTTATATTCCGGTCCGTACACTATGATTGCCAATCTAATCTATCTATGAAATATATTTCCAAAATATCTATCAGGGGGTGATTAGGGATCGATACTGATGCCAAAAATGCAATCAGTAAAATTTTTGTCTGTCTGTATACATAACCGTTATAGAAACAAAAACTACTCAACGGATTTTAAATAAACTTGGTACAATTATCTTTCATACTCCTGAGCTGATTATAGTGTATTTTTCATCACGCTACAATCAATAGGAGCAGAGAAGTGAAGGGTAATGTTGGGAAAACGGGAGAAGTTACTCCATTTTTTAAGCTTCCGTCGCGTGTGCAACCTTAATAGTTAAAGCTACATAGATATCATGTATGACGGAAATGTTCTCCTTCAAATTATGCAAACGTAGCAATTTGCAAGAGCAATTGAATTCGTGCACCACCGCCACCTAGGTGTAAAAATATATCTTCTTTGCCAAATAGATATCTACTTTTAAATATCAAACAAAACGCTATATTCCCAACACTCGTCTAACGCTATATATGAAACCCACCCTACTTCCTAGTATGTCATGAAGGATTACATCTGATTGGAACAGAACACTCGCCCACTGAATGCGATGTAACGAGCCAGGTATGTGGCTCGTTACAAACGGAAACGAAAAAAAAGATAATGCGCATTTGAAAATGGAACGGAGAAAAGAATTATTTGAATAAAATTAAAAAGTGGGTTCCAAACGAGTTCCTTATTTAAATTGGCTGTTTGTTTTTAATAGAATATGTTTAGATATCAAGCAAGTTTTTTTTTCCTTTCTCTTTAGCTTTCCGCCCTGCAGCCTTGCCCGCGGCCGTAAGACTTTTTCGTGGATTTTTTTTTATTTTCCCTAGCTAAAAACGACCTTTTGTCTAATGTCTAAGTACTATACCTATATACTAAATTCACCTAAATTCGTTGCATCGTTTTTTTTTATTGAGTAACAAACTTTTTTAAACAACATTAGTAGGATTGCAGCCAATTATTTCATTAATTCACATGGATATAACGTCACACGCCTAAATTGGTACCTACTTAAAATGGTGCATGAGAAAATTATTACGTCATCTTTAAAATCCACTAATTATTCTTAGAGTTTTTACAATAGTGAAACTGCTATTGCAATCATTTCGCTTTGTATTATCTTTTAAATCAGATTAAGTTACCATAATTCTGATCCTAAAGCTAGAATATGATAACCACTTTTTATACCTACAATATTTCTAAAACTTATTAACTTAATTAAAAAACTCCAGGAAGCTAGTTTCGAATTCATTGCGAATAAGTTTCAAACTGTATTTTTAAATGCATTAATAATTAACAGAGATGTAAGAGAATCAGTACTCGGGGGATTACAAATGTCTCTGTGCAAGAAATAAAAAATAAGAAGTTAATTAAGGCTGCGGTAGAATTTACAAGAAAAGCGGGTTAAATCTCGGTGTAATGTTACTAAAAAACGACGCTAGTCCTAACTATTGATAGATTTGAAATAATAAACAAAAAGAAATACTAATTATTATTATTCAATGTAACTTTATTTAAAGCAACAGCGATTTAATGTAATTTTGCTTGTAAATGACCTTTTTATTAAAATTAACCTTTTTCCACTTATGATAAATCTAAATAAGTAATTAAAGAGGATAAAAGGCAAAGGTTAGTATAGTGTAAATTTCAAGCCAGATAAAAACTAACGAAAATAAAATAAACCTTTTAATAAACATCTTAGCGTTTCGAATTTAAGAGTAGGTATCACATGTTTCTTAAGAAAGACACAGGCGAAAAACTACTTTTTTACGAAAATTGACCAAGCAACCTAATACATTATAAAAATCGCTCCCTCTTATCTTCTTACACTAAGCTCACACCATGAACGTGGTCTTATAAATTAAACAGCGGCTTGTCCCAATGATTTAGCTTGCAACTCGCTTCCTTAACAAAATAACAAAATAAACTTTTGTTAGAAAATATTAACTCGGCGACGGTAACAAACGAAATGATTTAATGAGTCTATATTTTATAATTACGGAATTTAATTTGCAAAAATTCTGAAATACCCTTCGTCTGGGGAGGTTTTATTGTTGAAGCTTGTGATGTCCGTTTTTTAATGGATTCTTTGTTGATGTTTTACTTTAAGGCTTTGTAGGTATAGAAAGTTATGCTAATCGCTTCAGTCAAATACTAAGTACCACTTCGAAAAATTTCTTTTACATCAAAAACCCCTACATACAAAATTCGGATTTAACCCATTTAAACTGCACTACAATGCACCGGATCCGAACTTTGCTCGTACAAAGAAAAAGTGAAACGACAAAGGTCAGGACGAACGCAATGCGAGGGCTTTTGTGCAAAAACCCAGTTGGCACTCGCGGCGCTGGGACCGGCGTCGAATATACCCGTGATGGATACATTCGATAGATTTTTACCTATGTCGCTATAGGAGATTAGTAAATTTTACAAAATAATTTTAAATTTTAGTTGAATATGGAGAAGATGTTTATGTAGTTAAGACAATTTAATTTAAAGTGTAATTTTATTAAGGTCATGATAGCTATTGAGTACCTAAATGGGCGCTCACGGCTCATTGTGATCGCAGCTCATATGATCTTTTTATTATTTACTAGCGACTCGCCCACGCTACGCAATGGTGTAATTATGAGCGTCTTGTTGTTCCCGGCACGTTGAATTTTGGCTAACTTAAAAATACTTTTTTCTAATGTTCTTTATATACAAATTTAAATGAAAAAATTACCTAAAAGATCGTTAAAACCGCATTAAAATCTATCAAGTGGTTTTGAACGAGTTAGCGGCCAAACATACAAACAGACACAAATAGCGAATCACTGAAGCCAACATGCTTTTCTTGTCCTTTTTTAGTGCAATTTACGAGTACATCGTAAAAGGAACGTCACTCCCAAATTTCATAATCCTAACTTAAATAGTTTATATCCTAACTTCAATATATCAGTCAGTCAGTCAAGACTTGTTTTTTATAAGCAATATCCCTCGAAAACCTAGTTCAGATAAATAACATCAAACCTTCCTCTGGTCCCAATCGCCGCCAAGACCGATGCCGTTCCCTAATGGGTGTCACTCCGTAGATTGCAGAGCACAGTGGCTCCACACCGACATCAAATAAAAGGTAATTGCCGGAGTAACTAACGTTGCCGGTTCTGCCAAGATGGAACTACCGCTGATTATGTAACTTGGCTCTGAAGACGGGGCTTAGGGTGTTTTAGTTAGTTAAGGGAATAGATAATAAATAAGTATAAAGTAATATAATTCTAATAGAATGTAAAAACTAGGAAATGTTAAAGATAAAAATAAAATTATGACGACCTCTGTGGTGTAGCGGTATATGTACCGGAATGCTAAGCGGATGGTTCCGGGTTCGATGCCAAGGTCGGGCCAATTTCGTAAAAATGGTTTTTTGATATTGGCTCGTGTCGGGGTGTAACTAGGTTCTCTACTAGTCCATTGTGTGGTACAAGCTTTGCTTAGTTTAGGGCCACACAGTTTGTGTGTCAGTCTGGAGATTTATAAACATTAAACTCAAGAACACGCTAGGCAAGTTATTAGATGAATCTATTAGAATACATACATTAAATTTTCAGAAAGAATGTGCCAATTAAGACGGATTAGCTATGTCATATCCTAGATTATTACAATTCCCATATTCTTTTAACTTACGATTAAAATAAGCCAATTGAGAACTTAGGCGGGAACTACCTCTTCTGCTAATCATTAGGGAAAATGGAAAAATACATTTTCGTTTGCTACTACCCAAAAGTGGAAACTTAGGAGCATTACATAAAAAGTTACATTAAATATAAATAAATATGTATAAAGGTATTATTAAAAGAGCATAAAGCGTATTTAACTGTAATGGAAAAAAACAAATGGAGCACTTAGTTCAGTTTTTTATTTGTCAGTTTCTTAGTTTAAACAACATTATGATTAGTAAAATCTATGCTTTTAAACAACGTGCACATTTACTTAGCTTTTAAATTGTTTACCTGTTATAACGTTTTATCCCATAATAACGGTAAATTGCGCAATTAAGCACCTCTAATTACCATATTCCTATACTATGCTCATTGCCCCCTTAAACATAAAAACTTAGCTGCACTTTATTCCTATTACCACAGGGATGGAATTAATCATATTTTTCAGTAGTTGAAATGTAAATGAGGTTGGTTGTGCCCTCTAACCTCCGAGCTCGCGGGAAACAAAGCCAACTCTTACTGTGGCTTGAAAAATGGCTTAAACACTGCTTTACACTGATGTAGTTATACTGGAAGTGATTGCTTTAATTGCTATATTGCCTTTAGGCGAAAGTGAAGTTTTTTTCCGAAACAGTATATTCGTATTTTTACGTCATTTTACATAAGGTAACAATAATTTGGGCCCAAAATTTAGTTATTGTTTTGAAAGTAAGCGATAATAAATTCATTACCTAAATTTAAGATTTATAAATTACTTCTTGTCTAAAATAGTGTAATTTATAAGAATTGTTGCAGAAAAGCAAGAAGGATAATGCGTGTTTTAATAAGATAAATGTATCGTCTAACTTAAAACCACAGTCTAACAAAATCCCCCAGTGTACCACCAGTTGCGGCCGGATGTAACCACTTGAAACTAGTTTGAATAGACTGGCGCCCGAGATAAATACTACAATTAACATCTAAAAGTTGTCTAACTCTTTATGTATTTTGTAATATTGCAACCAAAATCGTTAGGTAAGGCTAAAAATTGATTAAAGATCTCAGAAAAAAGTTAAAACTTAGGTGAACAACTGATGATGAAAGATGAAAACGTTAATTAACAGTGTCTCTTCTAGATAGCGATGTCTGTGTTTTTAATATCGTGCCATGAACCCGGTCTTCATACTAGAAACGGGAGAGAGACAAGCGTATACAAAAGTATTTTATCAAAATGGATTTTTGTTTGTTTTTAGCGGATGAAACTTTAAAACTTTTAAATTACGACTCTTTTGCAACTGTCTTTTCTGGTAGGTAAAGAACAATCTTACCTTTATTGTTAGATGAATAGCTTTATTCAAATACATGTCTTCTTTGAATACCTTACTTTAGATAGAGAATTAGTTGGGTCTATCACGTCTAAAAATAATTAAACGATTAGGTACGTTGTTCATGAATCTACTGAGGTTCTTAAAATTACAACAAATATGTTTTTTTTCTTGCTATTTATGGTGCTGTGATTGCATCAGTCTACAATTCCTAGTAACTCATTACTCCCCACTGGGTATAACATAGTTGTGGGCACTTTTACCGCTAGTCAAGTATTTTCTTTCTGTGATTAATAAGGCTTTGCACATATTCGTCTTTTGCCAACGTTCTAGGAACCGCCGTAGCAAGATAGCAAGGTCACCGTAGCAAGATTTCTTAGACCTCCCGATATCGACGACTAATCGCTCTCATGAAAGACCGTTACGTTATATCCTCCTTGTGGGGTAGCGGTAACTTGGTCACATTTAACCCCCTCAAAACACAAGTTTGCGCGTTCACCACAAAAAAAAAACCCCATTCGTATTAGCCCCTACATTTCAGAACACTCCTCTTTGTATAAAGCCTATGATCGAAATCCTCGGTGTCGACATATCGAGCGACGTTCAGTTTCAGTTTCATAGTCACTTGGAAGACAAAGCCAAATTGGCTTCTAAAAAGCTTGCAGTGCTTAACCGAGCGAGACAGTATTTCAAACCGGCCCACCGCCTTCAACTGTACCTACAAGGCACAGGTGCGGCCCCATATGGAGTAGGTACTGTTCTCACCTCTGGGCAGGAGCACCTCAATGCTTACTTCTTCCATTTGACAAGATACAACGTAGAGCGGCTCGAATCGCCGGCAACCGAGCTCTTTCTGATCGCCTCGATTCTTTGGCCCTGCGAAGAGATATAACATCTCTTTGCGTTCTGTATCGTCTATACAATGGGGAGTGTTCTGAAGAATTATTCGACCTTATACCAGCTGCACAATTCTACCACCGCACCTCTCGCCACAGATTGAAATTCCATCCCCACTACCTGGATAGCTGGCGCTCCACCACCGTCCGTTTCAGGCGGAATTTTCTCCCACGCACTACGCAGATGTGGAATGAACTTCCTGCAGCGGTATTCCCGGCTACATACAACATGGGGCTCTTCAAGTCGAGAGTGTATTCCCACTTCAAGGGTCGGCAACACACCCCCAACACCCACAGTGTTGCGGGTAGTCATGGTGATCATTTACCACCAGGTGACCCGCATGCTTGTTTGCCCCCTATTAATATATATATTTCTTAATTACCCGTGACCTTGTCCAATAGATTTCTTTCTAAACACTCCAACATTGCTTCTATAAGCATATATACAGTAACAGTACTGAATTACCAGGAAGGTGGCACCCTCATCACACGGGAAGCGTGTCGATGGCAGTTGCCCTGTTCTGTCATTAATCAATATTAGTTAAGTGAACTGTTGTATAGTAAAAGGGAAACAAATATTAATACAAAATTGTTCGGTTCTATTGATAAAGTACTTTCAAAGAGCTTGTTAATGAAGTCGTGTAAGTAAGAGCACTTAAGTCTTAGGAGTGTTAAAAAGGCACTTTTCCTTCATGTTTTTCTTTAGTTACCTTAGTTTAATATCAAGTGTAAGAGTATGAAATATTAAAACATTGAAATTGAAATATGTAAATAAGGAGTAATATCGAAAATAAATATTTTCGTTCCACGAAGCAAATAAACTTTGAGGTAAAAGGCTTTTAATATCGGGTTTCATTTAATATACGTCCCTAGTATAATAAAATAGTAATATCTGTAATAATAAAAATGACTTGGAATTTCTGTTGAACTTGGATGAAATATAATAAATTAAGATAAAAAATCTAAAAAAAACATGCTTTAATATCAAACCGATTTAATAAACAGTAAATTATTTTCTTAAAGCTACCCAGAAACGTTTATCTTATCAGTAGCTTATTTAATCTTTGTTATATCGTATTGTCATCAGCCCATTGCAAATTTTTAGCTGATCAAATTTGCACCAAAACCAAGCCAGAATCCGTTCAAAAACATTAAATCGTAGTAATTATTCGTCCCGCCCCAATAATTATCATGCAAGTTAAACAGACCCTAATAACAATTACAGATCCCAAGCCTCATATGAATAATCCCGAACTATTTATTACTAAGATATTCAAGTGTTCTTCAAGGACGAGACAGAAGCCTTCAGCGCCGGCTGTATCGGATTATACACTAAACGAACACGCTGTATATGTCCTCGGGTGTAGAGGGTGGGACAAATACTGAACGAATTATAATGAAACTAGTGGCCGCCCGCGACTCCGTTCGCGTGGAAGTCGGTTTCCCGTGGGAATGAGAAGTTTTACCGCGGTAAAAAGTACCCTATGTCCTTTCCCAAATTCAGTTCTTTCTCCATACCAAATTTCATCACAATCGGTTCAGTGGTTTAGGCGTGAAAGCGTAACAGACAGACAGACAGACAGACAGACAGACCGACAGACAGACAGAGTTACTTTCGCATTTATAATATTAAAGTAGGGATTGGGTTACGGAATTTACAAATCGGTGTAATTATTGTGAAATCGTGTTTGTAACATTTTGCAAATTAGTGTCAGGAGGTAATTGACATGTGTTACTACTCGTATAAATATTTAAAACTCTTTATAATACCTAAACATGGTGATTTGATCTAATAATATTCTGAGCTAAAGTGTCAATGAATGTAACTTTCAAGAGACGCAAAAATAGGGCATGAAAAAAATGATTTTGTTTTTTTTATTTTATTTTACAATAATTTCTAACTTTAACTAAGTACTAAGTATTAATTAACAAAAATAAAATAATAACATGCTGTATAGTTAGAATATGTAAACGTGCAATCTGTTAGATAATGACTCGTAGCTATAAATTCAAACAATTGTGCCTTCAGTTGGAGTTATTGTCACAAGATTTTATATAAAAGAAGATTTTTTTCTTATGTTGTGACTTGACTTATGTAGTATTTCAATTTAAATTTAATTTAGGTTATACGAGTGTCTTATTATCCAGCTTATGACACGATATATATAGGAATAACAGACTAGTACAGTAATTATAACTTTTGATCATTCGATATGTGTTGCTTGATTATCTTATATTAGTGGCTGCCCGCGACTCCGTTCGCGTGGAAGTCAGTTTTCCACGTTAAAAACTACCCTACGTGTTATTCTGATGTATAACCTATATTACTGCAAAGTTTCATCCAAATCCATCCAGTTGTTTTAACGTGAAAGAGTAACAAACATCCATACATCCATACATGCTAACAAACTTTCACATTTAAAATATTAGTAGGACATAAAATTCTCGTGTCACAATGTTCGTTCCCGTTCTCCTGCGAAACGGGTTGATTGATTCTCATAAAATTTTGTGAGCATATTGAGTAGGTCTGAGAATCGGCCAACATCTATTTTTCATACCCCTAAGTGATATGGGGACAACACCTATCACCCCCAATTTTTTTTCAAATTTGGAAAAATTACGTTTGCGGGGTCAGCTAGTAAATTATAAGGAAGTCATGACCCGCCCACGCTTTGCAATGTTTTGGTTATGGGCGGCTTGTTAACGCAACATTAAATTTTGGCTAACTTAAACAATCTTAAGTAGTTCAATTACTTAAGTACTGTAAATCCTCGCAAATTATCATGAAACTTCATTTTCCGACCGTTGTGTAGCTACTTTACTTAAAAGATGATCAGAGTTCGTAAAATATAAAAAAACTAAATATTTTTCTTCTATAGCATTTTACAAAGCACACGTTACTAGTTTTGTTTCCAAGTCTGAAGGCAAAAATCAGTCATTAGCTCCAATCTCCTTGAAAAGCATGGCTCTGGCTTTTGTTTCGACCAGCCAAGCCCTTTAGACTTCTATATCAAAGGTCAGAAGAAGCTAATTAACCACCGTTGTCTCAAATGTTACCGCAGAGGCGTTCCGATCTAAAAGGATAATTGCTACACTTAATTTCTAATTTCCTATGGTTTTGGTGACAAATTGAACAATTTAGACCCTCGTCAATATAACTATTCTGCGGGTAGGTCCTGAATATGTTGGGCGGTGATTCTCGCCGGTTACATATGGGTTCAATCTGATTAAAGATTTGTATTTCAACTTAGGATTAAATGGAATAAGGATTGCAGATGGTTTATCATACATATCATTTATGAAGGCAAATTTTATAATAATAACAGTTCTCAACATCTTTCTAGATGAGTACAGGCCATCACCTAGGTTATTAGGGTATGAGCTGTAGCCATGCTTGCGATATAACGATATAAAGCCTGAAACCACGTATTTTTGAGCCTAAATAGTAACTAAATTCACTAACAGAATACCCAGAAAACTCTATTCGCAAAAGTTATTAAGGATTGAAAAGTGATATTCACCGCTTAAAGTCATCGCTCACACACCAGCTAAGTGTTGCAATATACCTAAAGTGTGTGTAGGTACTTATTGTTCTAATGTATTACAAAGGAAATACTTGATAAAATTTTCTTTCAATTTATTCTTACCCTACATTCATAAAATTGTTGCTCAATCTTGCTGTACCTAAAGGAAAAAGATTTACAAAATTATTGCACAACAATGAATTTACAAACTAAAACAAATAATGAGGCCCTAAAGTAAACGTATCTAACTAGCGCTTGTGTTGAATCAGTCTATTTAATAGGTCACATAAAATATTTAGGTAGATAAAATATAATCTGTGACAGAAACCATATTCATATGAGCTATTGCATAAAGATATTTAAATCCTGAAATTGCGACAATTTTTCTTCATCTTAACGATGTTTTTTTTACTGTGTCTTGTTCATAAACGCAATTTCAACCCAAATACGTCAAAATTTGTTTTGTCTTTGTCAGTTACGAAAGCTGTGACAAGACAATAAATAAGGGTAGTTAACATACATAAATAAGCTATCTTCAAAAGTTGCAATACTAAATCTACCACCGGAACAACCTAACAATTTCTCCCAACAGTCGTTCCTCGCTAAACTTAAAGGTGAAAAACGTCAGGCATGATTAATTACCTGAGCTTAACGAGCTAAAGTCAAGATTTAATACCAGCTAAGCTAATAAAGATTTTAATTTTATACCCCGTTTTTATTAAACCAATATTTTTCATTATTACGGCAGCTTTGAATTAATTTACGCTTTTGGAAATGCGTTTGTTGAGCACAGAAAGTTATAACTGGGACTGATTAAATACCTAACGATTGCGGAAAGGGTAAAGTAGATAGGTTCCGCAATTATTTGATTAAGGAACAAAATGCTATTTCTGGTGCGGATTGTTTTTGAAATATTGATAGAGAAATCCCCGTTTACTTACTTATTTATAACTAGCTTTTACCCGCGCGGCTTTGCTCGTGTTAAATTCGGAGTAAAACTCCTTTCTCTGTACTATGTAATTATACGTGTAAACCTTCCTCTTGAATCACTCTATCTATTAAAAAAACGCATCAAAATCCGTTGCGTAGTTTAAAAGTTAGATAGGGACAGAGAAATCGACTTTGTTTTATACTAAGTAGTGATGGGAAATGTTTCAATTACGACAGCAACTATTTTTAGAAATGTTTAACACTAACTTCTTGCCCGCAGCTTGGCACGCTCAAACTTTAACGTGTTCAACAAATTCCTGTCATTATGTTTTCATCTCTAACCTACTTTACTAAGAATCTGTGACTAGGTACTTTAATGTTAATGTCTACGTTATTAAAATAATATTAAAGTACCCTACAGACGAAGACGAAATAAACAAGTTGATTAGCGATCTAAAGCCAGATAGTTCTCCAGGCTTTGATAATTGTTCGCCTAAATTGATAAAGGCAATTAAACAAACAATATTAAAGCCCTTAACACATATTTTCAATTTAAGCTTGGCCAAAGGCATATTTCCAGAACTATGGAAAAAATCAAATCATGCATGGATTGCAATGGCTTGGAGATTTACACTGATCTAGATATGACTATACTTGGCATCTACCGTTCCCCATCTTTTACAAATTTAACTGATTTTTTAAAAACTCTTGATAATTATTTAAGAGAGATCAGTTTCATGAAACACATTATTATAACTGGAGATTTAAATATTGATATTTGTGCGTCGAATTTAAATGAGCAAAGCTCTGACTACATTTGCCTACTTTTAGAACATAAGATGTTACCAGCCATTTCTATACCTACAAGAGAAGCTCTAACATGTATCGATCATTTCTTTGTAAAAAGTTCTTACCAATCGTTAGGGTTAGTCTGTCCAACTGCTATTACAGATCATAACATAATCATCTTAGGCATTCAAACAAACCTTGTTAAGCAGAACATAAAAAAATCTTGGGTCAAAATCAACTATGAGGCAATCGACAATGATCTTAAATCAACGAACTGGAATTCAATTTTATCTACAACCGACGTGAACGAAGCAGTTAATATTTTTAGTAATTTTCTGGAAAAGGCAATTGAAAAAAACTCAAAAACAGTGGTAGCCTCAAGATCACGCAATACCTTAAAACCCTGGATTACACCCGGTCTAATTCGTTGTCAAAAAAATAGAGACAAACTTCATCTGCAAGCAAAATCTAATCCTAACAATAATATTATTCAACTTACATACAAAAGATACCGCAACTTTTTGAACAACTTACTTAAAAAAATCAAATCTAGTTACGAAAAACAGCTTTTGATTAAAAATAAGGACAATCCTAAAAAACTTTGGGATACAATAAAGGATATATGCCATCTTAAGAAAAATAATAACCAAATATCAGACTTGACAAAAATCAAACCTGATACAATCTCGTCCCTTAATTATTGTAACAAATATTTCTCCGAAATAGGCAATCAACTTGCTACTAAAACATTACAAAAGTTATCCACCTCACAAAAGACACTCGCTTCGCTAGTCCTAACAGAGAACAATTTAACAGACTCTTTTTTCATGTACCCTACAGACGAAGACGAAATAAACAAGTTGATTAGCGATCTAAAGCCAGATAGTTCTCCAGGCTTTGATAATTGTTCGCCTAAATTGATAAAGGCAATTAAACAAACAATATTAAAGCCCTTAACACATATTTTCAATTTAAGCTTGGCCAAAGGCATATTTCCAGAACTATGGAAGACAGCTTTGATTACTCCCATTCATAAAAGTGGGCCAAAAAATGACCCAAACAACTTTAGACCTATCTCACTCCTTAGTATTTTTTCAAAACTTCTCGAAAAAATTGTAAATAAAAGATTGAATAATTTTATTGAAAAAAACAATTTATTACCTGTAAATCAATTCGGGTTTAGACGCCATAAATCTACTGAAGATGCTGTTTCACTGCTTGTTAACATTGTGTCAAAAGCCTTAGACGAAAATAAACGTTGTCTCGGAGTGTTTTTGGATCTAACCAAGGCTTTTGACACAGTATCAATACCAATACTATTACAAAAACTTCATTATGCAGGTATACGAGGGTTAGCGCACGACTGGTTTGCAAGTTACCTGAGTAATAGAAAACAAATCCTTCGTGTGGGTTTAGATCATAGTAACATTAATGAAATAAAATTTGGGGTACCGCAAGGCAGTATTTTGGGGCCTACGTTATTCACTATTTATATGATAGATATAATGAGTGTACTTAAAGATAAAGCGGACGTAATATGTTATGCGGATGATACTGTAATTATATTTCAAGATGTCTCCTGGGTCAATGTTTATCAACGTGCTGAAAACGGATTAAAACTCATGCTCAACTGGCTTGACCAAAATCTTCTAACTTTAAATAGTAAAAAAACGAAACACCTAGCATTTCACAAAACAAAGCCCTCTTGCCCTCATCCATCTTTACTTCTACAACTACATTCTTGCGCTTCTCCCAACCTTAACTCTCCATGCAACTGTAATATTATAGATCGTACAACAAATATCAAATATTTAGGAGTCACTTTAGATGAAAACCTTAATTTTAAAAGCCATATTTCGATCTTGTCATCTAGAATACGGAAAACTATTAATATCATGAAAAGTTTAAGAAACTCTGCGCAAAAACGAACAATAATCCTTGTGTACAAAGCCTTATGCCAGTCTCTTTTAATTTACTGTATTAAAGTTTGGGGAGGTGCAGCAAAATCAACATTTATAAATCTTGAAAGAGCTCAGAGAGCCGTAATCAAAGTGATGCTTCGGAAAGATTTTAGGTATGACACAAACTCACTTTTTACAGAAAGTAAACTTCTCAGAGTACGCCAATTATATATACTTAGGGCCACTTTATCCTGTCATATGTCAACAAAACTATTGCCAAACTATTCAAGATTGCTACAACAGAGACTTTTTAAAATTCCTTTACCATCTGTCAATACAACGTTCGCTCAACGTCTACCTTATTTTCTTCTTCCGCGTGTATATAATGCAATTTGTAACAAAATTAATATCAAGGAATTACCAAAAGGTCTAGTTAAAACTAAATTAGAAACCTGGCTATTTAACCTAGACTATGTAGAAACTGAAAACTTAGTTACTACGGTCGACAAAGTAAGAAG
This sequence comes from Emmelina monodactyla, assembly GCA_916618145.1. Taxonomy (NCBI): domain Eukaryota; kingdom Metazoa; phylum Arthropoda; class Insecta; order Lepidoptera; family Pterophoridae; genus Emmelina; species Emmelina monodactyla. Next base: position 2,067,396 of record OU745314.1, on the reverse strand, counting down.
ATTAACATAATTTAATATAATTGAAATCTACTACAAATATACATACCATGCACACACAATCACCAATACACACCCTCACATACACACACACCCTTGCATACACACACAAACCCTCATACATACACACGTTTATATACACACACATATATCTGCACTTCTATAAACAAAACCAAATTCATTTTATTTTTATTTTATTTATCCCAAGAAGTTATTTGTTTCTTTGTTTCTTGTTCTTTAACTTTTTGACTTTATTGATGTTAATTCTCTTTATATTTTATTTCTGTGTTAAATTTAAAATTTCTGATAATAATGTTTATTATTTCGTCATGTTGACTTAGGACTCCTTTTTTTCATTTTATTGATGTTGTTTCTCTTTCTATTTTATTGTTGTGTTAATTTAAACTTCCTGTTAATAATATTTAATATTTCATCTGTTTTATTTCTTGTAAAGTGCTCATAGTAATTTTTGAAACCAATGTTTTACTGTCTGGCTTCTGCGTCACAGGCTTAATTTTAGCTTAGTGCAGAGCCACCATTATCCTGTGTTTAGAATACTAAAAGCTTTGTAAATTTGTTTAGATATTATAAGATTGTAAATTTTTACTTTGGTAAATAAATTATTATTATTATTAAAAAAAAAAAAATGCAATACCTACTACACATTGTATGTAAATCGAATAATTTTCGGTGTGTGTGGGTCAGCAGCAAGTGTTTTTTCCAACTTGTTCTAATAATATGGTTTTTATATGTAATAATTTTTTGACTACAACCAAAAATAGCCCATATTTCTTCTGGATCAGCTTTTCAATGGTTAAATAACATAATGAATCGGTGCAGAATATTTGGAGTTCATTGATTGCAAACAATCTTTTTTTTCTTTATATCGCTATAGATAGAGTATAAACAAAAGATACCCGAGATAAAAGTGGAGTTGATTCTTGAAACAACTGTATTAAATGTTAACCAACTCAATTAATCAGAAAATCAAGTACGCATTTTAACACGAATCACATTATCTTATCACGGAAACAATTTTATCGATAGATTTTCTTATTTAGAAATCTTATAGATATGATTTTCAAGTGATTGTTATAAATAAAAGTAATTAAACACTTCAGCGATTATTTACAATATACAAGAATGCAACTAGCCATTGTTATAATTGCAAGTTTATTTTGCCTTGGTGGTAGTGAAGCAAACAATGGGACCTATGGATATCATGTGAATATTGGGATACCTAAAGCTCAATGGCTTGTTTTGTATGAAAGAACATCATCCAGAATCGTAGGTGGGAGTGAGGTTTCTGATGTCACCAAATATCCTCATCAGGTAAATGAAACCAAATCTTATTCTTGTTTTCTAAAGTTCAGTTTTCACAACATATAATATTGGCTGCTTAAAAAGTAATGTTTTGTTTTATTTAAAGGATTTTGTGATCGCAAAAGAAAACAATAAAGCGGTTAAATACATTTAAAAAAAAAAAGTTAAACGTGTTGCAGCAGCGTACCTACCTAGGGATTTGTTTTTTAAAATCATTTTCAAGTCTGTAAGAAATCACTCATTGCTCTTCTTTAATCTATTTCGTCGTACAACCCGAATACCATGGTTTCTTAGGCTGGTATAATAGTGACACTGACATCAGGCTGGACGTCTGTTTGTGGTGGATCCCTCATTTCAAGGACCCGAGTCCTGACTGCGGCTCATTGCTGGTGGGACGGTGAGAGTCGAGGAAAGAAGCTGACAATTGTCTTGGGGTCTCTGAAACTCTTCTCAGGAGGAGTGAGGCAAGATACAAGTGATATTCTTGTTCATATGCAATGGGATCCTGAACAGGTTTTATACGATATAGCCATGGTGAAGATCAAGGAAGTAACATATAACAGTGAGTCTGACAACTGGATTTTTAAATCATATCTAGTTTTTTTTAAATATAAGTGTAAGCGAAACAATTGATGAAGGTTAAGACAAAAGCCTCATTTACACGATACCATTTTCTTGCACGTTCAATAGCAATAATTGAATACAATAGTGGAAGCGCAATATTTGCATTTCAATAATTGTAAGCTACTGTTTACACGTGGATATTATTTATAAAGTTGAACGCCAACATTGAATGCAAATCTTGAAAAGAAATAATTGCCAGCGTGTTTTGTTTACATTGATACAATAATGGTAAGGAGATTATCGCTTTCAAGAATTGTCTTGTCTAAACATCGACTTGAACGTTGCTGTTCCATTTACTGGCACGTTGCTTCAAGAATTGACCGTATTTGCTCAGACGAATATTTTCATTCAAGTGTTTGACGTCTTCGGATAAAATGACTATCAAAGTCAAGTGAGAAATCTATTGAATACAAGTATTGCACAAGAAAATATTGTATGTACAGTTTAAAGCCTCATTTACACGATACCATTTTCTTGCCTGTAGCGTACAATTATGTAGAAGCAATACTTGAATTGCAGCGTATAAACAACATGCCATATTCTTTCTCTACTAGGCAAGTTTTGCTTTCAAGAATGTTCTCGGTTTAAAGCCTCATTTACACGATACCATTTTCTTGCCTGTAGCGTACAATTATGTAGAAGCAATACTTGAATTGCAGCGTATAAACAACATGCCATATTCTTTCTCTACTAGGCAAGTTTTGCATTCAAGAATGTTCTCGGTTTAAACTGTACATACAATATTTTTTTGTGCAATACTTGTATTCAATAGGTTTGTCACTTGACTTTGATAGTCATTTTATCCGAAGACGTCCAACACTTGAATGAAAATATTCGTCTGAGCAAATACGGTCAATTCTTGAAGCAACGTGCCAGTAAATGGAACAGGAACGTACAAGTCGATGTTTAGACAAGACAATTCTTGAAAGCGATAATCTCCTTACCATTATTGTATCAATGTAAACAAAACACGCTGGCAATTATTTCTTTTCAAGATTTGCATTCAATAATGGCGTTCAACTTTATAAATAATATCCACGTGTAAACAGTTGCTTACAATTATTGAAATGCAAATATTGCGCTTCCACTATTGTATTCAATTATTGCTATTGAACGTGCAAGAAAATGGTATCGTGTAAATGAGGCTTAAACCGAGAACATTCTTGAATGCAAAACTTGCCTAGTAGAGAAAGAATATGGCATGTTGTTTACACGCTGCAATTCAAGTATTGCTTCGACATAATTGAACGCTACAGGCAAGAAAATTGCTTCGTCTAAATGAGCCTTAAGGCTAAGACTTATCAGTCCTGTTTTACGTCATTTATACATTCATATATTTACAGATGATATTCAAGCAGTTCCATTGCCAACGCTTGGAGATACGCACGAGAAATATAATGGATTGCAAGCTGTTGCTACTGGTTACGGCAAGATCAGTGATGGTAAGTTTTTATGGAAAATTTTGGAAATTTATATCTGTTTTATCCCACAAAAATTCTCCGTAGATACCTTAAATTATAACCACTAAACATATACTACGGAAATAAACTTATAATTCAATGTACCGGTGTATCTATACTAATATTATAAAGCTGAAGAGTTTGTTTGTTTGTTTGTTTGTTTGTTTGTTTGAACGCTCTAATCTCAGGAACTACTGGTTTCATTTTAAAAATTATTTTTGTGTTGAATAGACCATTTATCGAGGCAGGCTTTAGGCTATATAACATCACGTTGCCACTATAAAGAGCGAAGAAATAATGGAAAATGTAAAAAAAAACGGGGGAAATTATTCATCCTTGAGAGCTTCCGTTGCGTGCGCTGCCAAAAACGGTTCTAGATACCAAAAATATATGTATGAAAGAATTAAGGGAACTTTTTACCGCGGGAAAACTTCGCATTCCCACGGGAAACCGACTTCTACGCGAACGGAGTCGCGCGCGGCCCCTAGTGTTTAATAAAATCGTGGATACTTATCTGATTAACTTCTCCTATAGAAGATGACTAGATCTTTAAAAGTATTTGAAACTTCAGGTATGAAGCTAGATATTTGAAAACCGTACAATATTGACCAATTTCCTCAAACCAGCCCAGAACAACTTCCCGACAACCACTTCCCTGTACCACACGACCCTAACTATCATCACTAACAGCGAGTGTCAGAAGAGCTTTAAGGACGTGACGCTGCACGCTAGCCACCTCTGCACCAGCGGACTGAAGAGATCCGGCACCTGCGATGGAGACTCAGGAGGACCTCTCACAGTTCTCTGGAAGAACTCGAATACATTGGTAAGTTCCGAGCTTAAGGATAAGGTTCTGATAGTACTACGACGGAGGCTAATAACTCGATATTCTAAGGAAAATTATTAAAAATTCAGTACCAAGGATTGAAGTATGCAAAATTACTCTCTGTCTCGACTATATTGACTTGGTAAAATGCTTGAATGAATATCATGCAGCATAGGAATACTAGTAGATCCGGTGTTCGAAATTAATTGTATCTTAAAAACTTGCACCCGTTTCTAGGGTAAGGTAAAAGCCTCATCATCATCACAATCAATTTTTTTTCCCTATTCTTCTTTTCGAGTTTCATAATCCTGAAGCGTATCTTCCTAAATTTCTTTTTTCCCCAGGTTGGAGTAGTATCATTCGGATTGAGTACCGGCTGTGAAACTGGCATGCCATCGGTGTACACTAGGGTGACCGCCTTCCTCACGTGGATACAGAGTAACATGTAGGAAATAAATGTAAAAGAACTTGCGTAGAACGTGAATAAAGCTTTTTTGTCTGGATTTTATATTAGTTCTTATTCCTGTCGTCTAAGGGTTTACATTAGTAGAGTTTTTTATGCACTTTAGTATAAGGGGCTATTGAGTGTGTTCGCTTGCAGAATCGCTCTAGAGTTCAGAAAGTTCTTTTGCATCATTGAAAATAAATTTAACTAAAACAAAATCTTAACAAATAATTCATGTTAAATATCTCAATTTATTAATCAGAAATTGTTTTTATGTAAATCGAAGAACTTTATTTATACTTAGGTACTCACCTAATGTATTGCTAAACTAAAGATTTAAAGAAATTTAATTTTATGACATAGCATTCGGTTTATACCTTCAATTATTTACAATCCTGGAAAAACTTTCCTAACTCATTCAAAACAGTGTTAACTATTATTTAACTCGTATTAATTTCACGAGTAGGTACTTTATGAAATCTTTCCACTTCATCAATTAGATCAATTTCCCTTTGAAATATCCAATTGATTGATGGAAGTGCAAATGACATAATGCTTTCAGTAATTACGCGGTTATTTTCCATATCTAAGAGAACTATGCATTTTCGGTTCTATTCCGACAAACGTAAGGTTTCAAATCGTATAAGCGCTAGTTAGGCAAGAGCTTCATTTGTGAAATGCATTGAAAATTGATAGATTGATGATAATAAGAGAACTGCATGTCATACGTATATGATGATTAGGTTAAAATAATTAGCAAAAATCTAATAACAATATTTTCTTCTTAATTCAGCAAACATTCGCTAACAAATCACTAACTTCCAGCGAAAGCCTTTTTCTTGTTTTTCTTCTCATTATTTTGGTACATTATTCTTATAAAGATGAATAATTACGAGCCTTGTCGGCAGAAATAAGTCATGAGTTTTACTACCAGTTTAGGATATTCTCAAACATTGCTGGAATCCTTCCTAATTGGAACAAGGAACGGTAATGAAGAACATACATGCAATATGTTGAGATTCTTATTTGTTAACATGGAATTATAAGGGTATTTATATTTCAAGAAGCCTGAAGAATGTTTGAAGCCTTGTTTTTTGGGACTTAAGACATAAATAACCTATTTAAAGTTCTACAGTAAAAATAAATATAACTCAGTAGCTTTAGGTGTAATTGACGTGTATCGTGAGTATTATTTGCGGTCCTAGATAACGCGGTATTATGTTTTGATATATGGTACAGCTTGATGTATCTTAAGATCCTCCGAAAGATTAATAAAATAAGAAACGTAAGAGTAGACAAATAAAATCAGAAAGCTTCGAACTGCTAAGCTATCGGGAGTTACATGTGTTATTGTGAGTCAACCATAAAAGATAGACATAATGCTATCGTGGGATTTTTTTTATATAATTTTAAGGAGAACATTTCCGTCATACATGATTTCTTAAGCTCAAAAAAAGGAGTAACTTCTCCCGTTCTTCTCCTATTGATTGTAGCGTGATGAAAAGTATACTATAACCAGCTCAGGAGTATAAAAAATAATTGTACCAAGTTTCGTCAAAATCCGTCGAGTAGTTTTTGTTTCTATAACGGTTATACAGACAGACAGAGAGAGAAAAAATTTACTGATTGCATTTTTGGCATCAGTATCAATCCCTAAACACCCCCTCATAGTTATTTTGGAAATATATTTCATGTATAGAATTGACCTTTCTAGAGATTGATTATAAGTACCTATAGGTACTCGTAGATGAAGATACGTTTTTAATTAGAATTATTTACTATCATATACCTCTACAATTACTTTGTTAAAACTGTTCAAAAAAGCGTTTAAAGAGTGTTAAAAAGCACATTCTAAACCGCTCAACCCGTGCTACTTTTCCAAGCCTGTGAATCCTAAACAGTGTAGTACTCTAAACAGCTTGTTACTTTAAAAACGTCGACTTGGAACGTGCAACACCTACTCGAGCCAGTGATTTATCTTCTCCAGCTTGCTCGCTGTAAGCAACGACACCCCAAGTTACATCCACTGAAAACCAATTGCATTATATACGTGATGGTGGTAGTAAATCTTGCAAATTGAAAAATATCTGATCTGGGTTTTGGTCCACGTTTTAAAGTTGTAGGTACTTGTGGAAGTCTCCCCATTCTTCTTATTTCTACCGCGAAACAGCTAGCAGTTATTCGGTAAGAAAGGAACGTGATGGCAAAGAAAGTACAGTTATTGAGACCAAACATCAAAGTTTATATTTTAACCCCAAGTAACATAATATGTCATTTTTTTATTACAAAGTATTTTGGAGATAATGCATATTTGTTTCTATATTTTAATAAGCTACTAATAGAAAGTCAAAATCTGTAGTTCCACTTCTTACAAGAACAGTAAAAATAGTATAAGACAAAGAAGGCAATAAAAATATAGTTTCGCTTTATGAAATACATAAAGCCGACGTAGGTATATTATGCCTATCAAGTAATTTTTGCTGACATAACTCTATTCTACTCTATTAGTAAGCACTTAAATAAACATATGAAATAGAAGTCTGGCCTATTCCCAGTTTATCACAATTTGAATCTATAACAAAATAGTAAAAAATATCTGGTTGGTACCTATAAAAGTCTACACTAGTAGCACGAACGATTCGACAAGTAAATTTATTTATCGTTACCAGATAAAATTACGACAATTTATCTGTATACTTCATTAAAGCTTAAACATAAATCTTTAAGCAAGTACCTACAAAATAAAACTACTTAAATGTGTTCAGGAACAAAATATAAAATAAAATGTGGCAAGTGGTATCTTTCCATATTTGTAACAGGCCCTTAATGCGTCTACAAAATTTCGTCAGACAATGTAATGTATACTTTTATTGCAAACACAAACAGTATAAACATAGTAATAGTGAAACAAGTAAAGAACATCTAACTAAAGGAAACCAATTGTTAATAAAAATAATGCATAGTATTTTTTCACGGCATCTTGTAAAACTTCTTCTTACTTCTACTGCACAAAAAAAACATTTCTCCATGAAAAGAAAGGCTATGGACAAAACGATTACAAGTTTTAATACCTACATTTTTTAAACTCAATTCCCAAATCGCTCGCTCGAAAGTGTTTTAGAAATAGTGCTATTCTTATCTATTCTAAAGACTGAAACTCTCACCTGTAGAAAAGTCCAGTACATGAAAGCATTGTGCACCTAACATCGTATTTGAATAAAAATCGTGAACGGTGAACGAGTAAAGTGTATTACTTTATCAATGTTTACTATGTTGCAAGACTTTGTAGTAGAGCTATACGCTTTCATGAATAAATTGTACTAGATAAATTAAGTGCTGTTGTTTTGTGGTACTGCATATAACATTTCTAAAAGTAATCTCATCATACGCTTAAGTTTGTTACCTCTTGAAACCAATTGAAAATTTTGTTAAATCTTTTTTTCTATGTATTCCTTGGTGACTCCAAATAGATTTAAGTGTTAATGTTTAAAATTGAAATATGGAATGTAAACAAAAGTAATAAAAACTAAAATTAAATGTTACAGTTTTCAATGCCAAATGGTACTAATACTGGTTACTTGACATTCAACATAAAACCTAGCCAAAACGGAAAACAAGTCTTCAAACGTCTCACTAAATTTAGAATATCAATACTAGAATTCTCGACAGAACTACTCCGAAAGAAGTGACAAATCGATTCTTTGTATATTTGTAGATGCACACAATCGCATTTCACTTGAAGACAGACCGCCCTCCGAATGAAAAATCGATGTCTCATTCGATTCTACTCGATCTGGAATCGAATGCAGAATGTAGGATTTGCATTTCATCAGGGTGATGTCGAATTAGGTTCTAGTTTTGGAGTGAATTATTACGGTTTCATGGCGGGGTTCTGAGATACTTGGATGACAGAAAATTTATGTATTACTTTAGTTTGGTTAAGACGTAGGTACTATTGTATTTTATATACTGCATGATAAAGGAAATATATTATGATCTTAACAAAAGTTTCACAGCTCGATACGCTTTTAATATTATTATAAAGTACTTTACTGGCAAGTTGTCAGTCATAATGATTCGAAGTAATTATTGGTATCGTTAAGACATTAATGGAATATTAACCAGGCCATGTAAAAAGAGGCTTTTGCGTCATTTTAAATTTAAAATGGCTGTAATATTTATTTGTCATTTGTTTATAGCTGAAGATTATTATTCATTATCTTGTTACTCTGATACAGTTAACGCTTCAATTAATATTATTCTGGTCGTCTTTAAACTTGCATAAAGAGTTTAAATCATAATTTACGACTTAAACCTGATCCTGTTAAGCACTAGATTGCCTTTGTTTATCTCTGAGGCTAAGAGAGATGGAATGTCAAATGCAATGCCTTTGCAAGTCTGCTTTGTCCTTTAAGCTCAATTATTTAGTAGCAAGTTTTGCAACGCTGTTTAATCATTAGCGCCTCATACTGGAGATAAATACAAATATAATATTTAATGTAATATGGAGTTTTTGTAGTTTGGAATATTTTTTTTTGTCAGACTCGCGTAGTATCTACGGTGGCGGCGTAGCAAAATTCGTAGACGTGTAGCAAGATATAGTAATGAGATTTTAATTTAAGATACAAATGTGGTACCTAAAACTGAGTTCAGATATGTCTATCGTATGATATAATAATACAAATATACAAGCAAATTTCGTAAACTTAATGTTAAAATGCAAGAGAAAAAAATGACATAGCCGGAATGTCTCATTTCAGGTTTAAAGAAAAAATCTAGTAACTAGGACGTTTTTGTTCTGTTTAAAAAAAAAATTACTACAAACCAGCTTTATCTTTTAAAACCAATGAATCTCTGTAAAACAATCTATAAAACCTTCTTTTTGAAGCACCACAATTATCTGACGTCTTACAACTCGGCATCCCGATATATCAGACAAAGGAGATTAGACGGCGATTAACCTATTTCATTCCAACTCAACAATGAACAGGGAAAAAGAAATTTCCCTTTTGTTTTCGATAACTGAGTTCTGTGGAGATACATGGATTTTCCGGTAGTTTTTTTCTTTGTGTATTGGCAAGTTCTCAAGTTTATTGAGGGAATTTCTTTTGTCCTTAGTGATAAAGATAGTTATTTATAAGATCAATAGAATTCCTGCTAATTACTAATGGGTTGAACATTATCTATTAAAAGAAAAGAACTTTTTTTTCTCATAACATAATGCTACGCTAAATGAAATACAAACTTTTTTGAGCTATACATCTTTTTGTTTTAGTAAAAGAGACTTTAATCAAAAAATCAAGAGATCTGTGTGCGTAGGTAAATTGTGCGTCATATCGCGTACCGTGGAAAAAAGGCATTACTTGAACCTGTACGCATATGCGATTTTACGATGAGTTCATAAGCAGGTATAATATACAACAGGTCTGTGCAACCAATCAATCATGACCATTCAAAATTACCAATTCCCTATAAAAACGAAGCCTCTCGAAGCAGCTCATTTCAATTTTAATCCCTACAAAAAAATTGAGTTATGACGTCACTCAGTGTTTTTAATCAAAACGAATATTGAAGAGCTCTCATAATAGAATTTAGAGGGGATCTTTGTAACAGTGGAAAGGCTGTATTTTTCATTAAGGCATTTTGTAATTTCCTGCGCGCTGCTGAACTGCCTTCTGAAGTATTTATAGAAACCGTTTTGAAGATTCCTATTTTTAAATAGATTGTGACTTTGATTACAAGTGACATTTTAAAAAGGTTAACACAGTTTTTATTTTTTTTATCTAAAGGATTATTTGATTATTTAGTTAATTGTGTCACCATATAAGTTTGCGAATTCATTATTACATAACTAATACATATATGTAGGTACTGACGTTAGAAACATCGGCACTATTTGTTGTTAAGCAGAATTTATGATATCTATCTTTTAACACCCAGCATTTAGACTTCTTAGAACAGCTGTTAAAGGCTTCTGATGTAATTTCTCCAAGAAATGACTAAGCTAATTAAAGCATACAAACTACATAATATTGTGGAATGGTAAAATGTTTGCGTTTTGGGGACCTAATAAGTAGGTAAATAATAGATCTACTGAACCGGTGTATTTACAGACTTCCAAAAAAGGAGGAGATTCTCAATTCGGCCGTTATGTTTTTTTTTACTAATACAAAGTAACGTTATCGGAAAATGACAAAAGCTACTTTTATTTAATTAGTGATTTTTTTTTGCTTTTCTCTCGAGGGAAGCTACAGGCGGGAGTGCAATATTAAATAAATCATATCATCGTTATATACAAGCTTAAAATTAAATATATAACTATTTCCACCAATACGTACTTGACTCAAGGTGGGTAACACAAAAACAAATAGTCGACGACTGCGGGTCGAAAATCAAATAGGATGCCCAAACTTTTTGCATTTAAGTTTTTTATTTCCCGAAGCACGTTTACTTAGGTTACCTATTATTTGTACGACTCCCTTTTGGATTAAAAATGGTTTTTGTTACAGCTAAAACTCGCGTAGATAGATTGCGTTTTTCATAGAAAGAACTCTTAGAACTTACCTAAACAAAAAAGTTCTGAATAGTTACAGCTTTAAAAGGGTTTTAACCGTGACCTATACATCTACCCCTATTTCTAAGACCTTAAACCTACATGGATAGTGATCAATCCTCGTACAATTTTCGTAACTAACAGAAACAATACATATTTCAATCGATGTAGGTCTTAAGTGTGATTATGTATAAAACGATTTGTAGATTTTGGTTGCGTTTTAAAATGAAAAAAAAGAGATCAGTAACACTAGTGCAGATTTTTTTTATTTTCTGATATTTCTTAACTTTGAGTGTATTTTTTTTATTTAGACAGGAAATCGTTGTCAAAACATACTTTAATTACCTAATATAGGTTTAAATATGTTTGTTAAGTTAACTTTCTCTACCTACACTTAAGTGTATTAAATTTCTGTTCTTAACCTCAATAAAGCCTTTGCTTGAGGTTCGTTCAACGTTATTATAACTCATAATATTGGTACTATATCCATTTATGATGTTTACTGTATCAAGGCCTTGCATCAAAGTAATAAACTAGTTTATGAGAAGTTTATTGGAGTAATTTATATACGTATATAATATGTATATCTTTAGTATAAAAATGTTATTCTTAACTAGATAGTATAAATAAGAAACTACGCTTATTATAGGTACTTAATAAACGAATTTGTGGAGCTAAAAGACGCGGTATATTGTATGCTTATGTATTTCCTATCTTTTACCCGCGCGGCTTCGCACGCCTTAAATTCTGAGTAAAACTCCTTTCTCTTTACTATGTAATTATACATGTTAACCTTCCTCTTGAATCACTATATCTATTTAAAAAACGCATCAAAATTCGTGGCGTAGTTTTAAAGATTTAAGCATACAAAGGGACAGAGAAAGCGAGTTTGTTTTATACTATGTAGTGATAAGCTTAATCAACGTAGTCGGGCTTAGATCGGGTCAAGGCTAAGATTTAAGATTCAGCTTGTCTTACTGCGTTATTGCGTTAACACGCATTACTGCGTTATTGACACAGTTATAAAAAAACTAGAAGATTATAGACTTAAATTTGAAAAAGCTGGCCAACAACTTTTTTCATCAGGACAAGTGTTTTTTTTTTCATAACATGTCTAATTTCCAACCCCAAAACACCCGCAACGCATGTATAAATCTCCACAAATTTACCTGAGTGCGTTCCTTAAATTATTTCTCAAATACAAATATTTTTACACTAAAAGTTGGTAACATTTCGCACTCTCGCCGCGCCATAAGTTTTAGCGTTCTACCCGCAAAAAATAAATGACTATCCACGTTCCAGAACCATTTCCTAAATTAAAACAGAAACATAATGTCATCGTTTACTCACGAAATACGAAGAAAAAACCTTTTTGATAGATTGCAATGTACTTAATTCTTTTTGGATATATCAAGTGTTTGTCAGATGGGGCAATATTGATTTTATTGGGCTGGTAGTATAGCGTTTATAGCAAAGAAGCTTTTAGTAAGAATGCGGGTCGTGTGAAATGATTTAATACAGAGCCCTGAAAGTGATAGAAAATCCTTTTTCTTTTTTGAGCTACGACTGAGGTAAGCACCTTAATATATTATTTCTAAGAAAATACTTATAAGCACAAAGAGGTATTATTTTAAGCACATTTTTCTTTCTTTTAATATGTATACCTAACAGTTTCTGTTTTTGAAAGTTATTCTGTATTCTGAAAAAGACTACTACAATTTCCAATCTCGGATACAAAGAAATTTTGAACTAAAGGTAAGTAGTATTAATCTTTTTTTGGTGTCTGTTTTATTTTTTATGATGTTGAATATAAAAGTAGTGTTAACCTGCAAACTTTTTGGGTTCTACTTCATAATTAGCTCCGCAAAGATGTAGGTAAGAGTAAACCGAAAAATTGCAAGACGTGAATGTTAATAAGTATATCTTGAAGTTGTAAATACTGGAAAAAGGAACGCGGGCCTCCGAGCATTACGCGACTGGGACTCGAACCCAGGACCTTTGGAAAACCGGTCCAATGCTCTTCCAACTGAGCTACCGCGCCGCTACGTTGACCCATCGAAATTTCTTCCAGTATCTATGTGCTTTCGTCATATAGCTGACGTTATTCCATCAAATGAGAGGAGTTTCCGCCTCTTCATTTCAGAGATGAACTCAAGTCTTAGCGACGAACGGGTGTAATTCTTGGTGTCTTGGAATCTGGTGCCTTCCTGTGAATTGATCAAATGACCTACTGATTGCTATCAAGAGAAGATAATTACAGTGCTGAAACAAAATAACTTCTTTCATTGAAACTAACTACCCACGTACGCCCACAACTCAACTTATAGTTGGCCATAGAAGACGACTCAGATGTCGAAGGTATTCCAGCCGCGTTCCTTTTTCCAGTATTTACAACTTCAAAATTAATAAATAAGCATTCATAATGCAAAATTTAAAGTAAAATCTCAATCATTAGCTTATTTCATCTTAATGAAGAGGCGGAAACTCCTTTCATTTGATGGAATAACGTCAGCTATATGACGAAAGCACATAGATACTGGAAGAAATTTCGATGAGTCAACGTAGCGGCGCGGTAGCTCAGTTGGAAGAGCATTGGACCGGTTTTCCAAAGGTCCTGGGTTCGAGTCCCAGTCGCGTAATGCTCGGAGGCCCGCGTTCCTTTTGCCAGTATTTACAACTTCAAAATTAATAAATTAGCATTTATAATGCAAAATTTAAAGTAAAATCTCAAGTATATCTTGACAACTTGCTACGGGATTTGTGCTAACCTACGGGCTCCACAGTCATTATGACTTTTTTTTTGTTTAAGTACTTAATTGTTAATTGGTATTGAAAAGAGTAAAGAATATCATAGATTTAAATTCTACTCTGCATAACTAAAAAAAATATTCTGCTTTATGATCTGTCGTAGGCACCATATAAACCACTCACCCGTGAAGCTTGGTAGGCGTACAATGGTAATACCTTAACTTCTACATAATAAATAATAATTATGAATCTCTGAACCATCCGCTTAGGAGTCCGGTATATATACCGCTGCACCACAGAGGCGTCAAATAGGTAGGTAGAGAAATCTGTCAGCAATTTTACGCCCTCATTAAAACATGACGCTAGTATTAGTAGTAGTAGTAGTAGTAGACTTTCCCACTAGTGATGTTCCGCAGTGATGCAGGCACTTTTACAAAAAGTTGCAATTGTTTTTTTTCTACCAATTGGTACAGGTACAGGGTACGGAGTAAATTGTACGGAGTAAAATTTCCTCGCTGGATATATTCCTAGAAATGTTGTGTTAACGCATGTAGACCAGCGTAACAGTTTTAACTGGATAAAACTGTATTTTAACCGCAGTTGGATTAGTTTTAACTAGCATCCAGAAATAGAATGCAAAAAGTCTGTTGGAAAATGTTGGAAAATGTCGAAACTTATAAAATTCTCTTAAAGGAGAAATCGCTTGTATATTTGTGTACGTATAAATCGTGCCTGTTTCGCTTGGTTTTATAAAAATATATTTTTGCTAAGAGAAAATTTATAAAATTTAATTCGTAACAGCGTTTTTTCTGAGTAGCTAAATGTTTTAATATCTTCAAAGTAAAACATTAAGGATTGGTACCTACCTAATGAATTTTGAACAAATACCTTCTGCTTACGTTATCTCGGTGTAAACTTAGGCTTAAGTGGTAGGTCCTTGCTTAAAGTTTCGCATTTTAAATCTCAATGATACAATCTATGTGCGGTAGAGCGATGCCACACGGGCGTTGCCGTTGCATTGCGCTGCGACGACTGAGCGATAACGCTCCGTAGTTTTACACATATATTTTAACCTAAACCACACGTGCGTTAAAACAGCTCGGGCAACGGAACGCACGTGAAGCGGACTAGGGGCGTGACAGACGAGTCGGGGAGGTGTGATGACGGAGCGACTACGCTGCGCAATATGTTTAAGAAAATCATAGACTGTTGCGTTGCGACCTCGCAGCGCTTGTGTGGCTCTCTGTCCGTTGAAATCACTGCGTTGCAAGGACGCAATGCACCGGCAACGTCCGTGTAGCACGGCTCGTACTGTTGGTTTTTTTTAACGCATTGATTGTGCCTTAATACCAACATACTTATGACAAGCCCCGTTAGGTATGTTGAAGTAACAACATTCAATTTAATGTTTAATTGACATACCTACTTAGGTACGTAAATAATGACAAGCATAACTTTGTCGGCTTGATATTAAAGCAGCTTTTATCTCAAATTCTTACACGCTTTCGTACACTTAACTTAAGTTTAAAACATCAGCTTTCCTAACTTTAGAACTCGATACTAAGTATACGTAAGTTTTATAAACAAGTTGTTAGGCTGCTTAGTTTAAAATCTGAGATAAGCAGTTGCGTGTTTTAAAAAGCTAGAACAAGATAAGTAGGTATAATATGAATACAATTTGAGTTTCGGTACGTGGTACTTAATAAGAGTTATAGGTAAGTACGCTGCGTTGGTTCCCTAAGTCAAATACGCTGCTGACGACACCCACAGGACGGTAGATGTTGCACTTTTATAAAAACCTTAGAGTCCTCTTTTAACAAGAACAAAAATGTAATTTAAAAATGGAATTATGATAAATCGTTATATTGTAAACAAGATTGTACTTATTTACTCGAATCATCAACACATATATTTACGAGTATTTATGGTATAACAATTTATGGCTAGTAGATTTACCACAACAAATGACATTAAAATTCCATTTAACCGTAAAAAAACAACAGCTCTCATCGGACCTATTCATCCCCGAACTCACACCCACGGGGGTAATTTACCTTGTTTTTTAAACTAAATTCGACTTGGAAGCCATAATTTTGGATAATCTTTGAAGAATTCCTGTTAGCTGTTATCACCTGCGGCTCAAATGGTTTTCGGGAGATGATTCTGAGGCTAACATTTCTGTTATTGATGTAGGCTGTTTGAGAGGAAACGTTGCCTGCTTTTTTGGTATTCAAACTACAGTTTGCGTTTGCCAAATGTTGAGAATAAGATTTTTGGACGGTAGTGTAAATAGTGTTTTGGGTATAAGAAAGTACGCAAAAAAATGTTGTAAGTACAATTTCGCTAAGTACAATTTTATTACGTACTTTTTACATTTTTACACAGTATTATGTTCTTTTAAAAAACAATGTTATGCTACAAAGCATACCTTGCAGGAAGGTAGATACCTATAGTTGCATTTTATATTAAAGAAGAGAAATTTCTTAATGATGAGAGTATTTTTAAAAATATATTAATGAGATGTTCAAAGAAGTCTCGAGAACCAGGATTGTTGCATTAAGACGACATTCTGCGAAGGCGGATATTAAAATAAAACCATTTAGTTGAAATCTGTCTTAATAATAAAATGTCGTATTGGGTACATTTCTTCTTTCTTGTAATTAAAAGAGCTTACTTACCTACTTCGGTATAGAATCGTAAGAAACTGATAATCTACAGCTTGTAAACAGACCATTTTCGAATCCTGAAATCACGTATTGTTGAGCCTATATAGTAACTAATTTCAGCAACAAAATAGCCAGAGAACTCCATAGTACCTACTAAACAATTGATGAATGATTGAATAGAAATGTCCGCCGCTCGATATCAACGCTCATACGATGCTTGACGACGCAATGCATGATTTAATTAAAACACTATTGGAACTGAAATAATCTCTAAATAGAATGATGTCAAATTAGGTAAACATACATACAAAAACACTTATAGGTAATGGACTACCATAAAATAATTAGGTAAATTTATACATAATCAATTCCATAACTAAGTATGTCAATTACTTTTTTTTAATGAGACTGCTAAAAATGTATTTATACTAAGGCAATTTTTATTCATTGTAAACGAATACCTACTTATTTAAAAAGTCGCGTTCAGAAACACCCTGGCTAATACGACATCTCAAATTTATTAGTTTTGCTAAATTTGCTGAGCGGGCCGAATTTTCATGAGTTTTTTCGCGTAAAAATTCTTTAAGGACATAAAATTGTGTCCCTCAATGACCTAAATTCGTCCTGAAATGGGTGTAGGTAAGCGTTACTGAACAAGATTAAACTGGACATTTAGAAGAAACAATGCTCCGATATTTTCATACAGATTAGGACTAAAAAGAAAAGAAATATAGATAAAAAAACAGGTTGATTTTGTAACTAACAAGAAAACCTACAGTGAATAAAATCTCAATTTAATCTAAGGCCTTTAAAGATTGCTGATGATCACATCATCAACTGCAGAACGTCTACTGCTGGACATAGGCCTCCCTCTTAGTTTTCCAGTGCGTCCTGACGAAGGACGCCTGCCCCCCTTTTTACAACCTTTATCTGGTCGAAGAAGGACTGATGAGAAGGACCAAATATTAGCTTACGGCCGCACGCGACTCCGTTCGCGTGGAAGTCGGTTTCCCGTGGGAATGAGAAGTTTTCCCGCGGTAAAAAGTACCCTATATGTTATTCTGATATATAACCTACATTACTGTAAAGTTTCATTCAAATCCGTCAAGTAGTTTTTATATGAAAGAGTAACAAACATCCATACATCTTCAAATACTCACATACTCACAAGCTTTCACGTTTATAATATTAGTAGGATACTTACTGGCCCAACTGCATATTTGTTTGATGAAAGCATTGACCATGAATGTTCTTACGGTACCTACTTGAAACAGCAAGACCACAGCCTAGTGTATAAATTTGCTTATCCGCGATAAACTTCAACTTACGAAACTTTCAAACAACTATTGCCTTTGATTCTCAATATACTCACTTATCCACTTGACCCTGCTCAGTCGTCTTAAAAAAACATTTACCGAGCGAGTCAAACTCAGGAAATCCTTTGAGTCATTACCTACGTATTTAGATATTTTTCGCATTTTAGACGGATCCAGAACAAAGAGCCTGGCAACACTGGCAACACTAATGAGAATATGCCAGAAGTTTTAAATTGAGGTTGGACTAACGACTGGAAAATCCAAACTTGTGGACTATGAATATTAAAGGCGCTGCAGACGGGCGGTTAACGGTGCCGGCGTTAGGGAAAGTGGGGAGATAGAATAAATTTGTGTCGATTTTAAGCGTGTAAAGTTGATTGAGGCTACTGTTGGATCTGATACCCACTTCACTTATGTGTCTTATTGATAAAAAATCTTTTAGACTTAATTGTGATCTTGCATGAGTAACTTTAAATAAGTATGAATACTTAATCAACCTAAGTACCTATAAGCAACAACGTTGACATTTAGGTAAAAGAAAGCCCGTTTAAAAATATGCTTGATTGCTATATTTGAAAAAAGATCGCTCGTTACATACAGAATATCTACCAAGTAATTGCTTATTTAAAAGGAACACTAGCTGGTAATCGGCATATTACTATTACTTTGGTGATGATATTGAAATACACATTTGTTCCAATGTATACTAGCTATAAACAAATTCCTTTTAAAATGAGATACGTACCTACCAAATAACTATTAGTAATGATAACGCAATCGGTTCGGTTTTTGATAGAAAACGCTCGTATGCCGGCTGCTTTTGTATAAAACAGAAAAGCTTATGGATCGTTAGTTTATCATGGCCAGTTCGGAAACAATAAAGTTGTAGGCGTAAATCAATTCAGCCTATAACAGTTGTATAGGCAATTTTGGTTAATATAAAAATAAGTTTTCTTTCTCGCTTTGTCCATTAACGCGCATTAGTATAGAAAAATAGAGATGAAAGAAAAAAAGTTAGTTTGAATAATCATTCTATTGAAATTTTGCCAATAATGTTAATTTGTACTTAGATCAATATCCCTATAGGGTAGTAAGTAGGTCACCTACTTCCAAAACTTATAATTCGAAACAAAGTTCTCTGTACAGTGACAATACGTTTGAGATTTAACTTTATTGTATTAGGTACGTATGTGCCTACATAATAAACTAAAACTCGCAAGCAATTTGTACCTCGACGTTACACCTTTTCAAACATTTGTTTGCCTTCATTTAGCTTAGCTAGTATTTAAATGGGTCGAGTAACTTGTTTAATTTAAAATTAAGGTCTTAATTTAACTTTGACATGTTTCAAATTCATTTCAAACACAGAAACAATCAAATTAATGCGAAACCAGCTGTCTAGTACACTGGCCGGGTCCACCATAAATCCAATACGAAATAATAGCTAGAACTATCAAACTGGACTTATCAAAACTAAAATTCACAATAAACCAGGCCTAACTTCTTGCCCAGTTATAATAAACTGTGTCGAAAATTTGAAAATAGAGGGCAACTTCGCTCGTTAATGAAACTTGGTCCGATTCGGTACGATCCGGATCGATATGGTCCGATAAAACGGTTGGTTATAGTTCGGTCCAATCTTAATGTAAGAGAGCAGAGGCGATAACCAACGAAGTTGGGACTGGAAGTGGACCATTCTAAAGTTGAATTTTTGAATGCTCACCTTAAAGTTAGGAATTTGAGATAAAGATATTCTTACCTGTTCTTACTTTCCTTCCTGTTTCCCTACAACTTTTCACGAATTTGCTACATATGGCTAAAGTCTTGGACGTTTAGATGCGGTCTTAGTAAGTACTGTATTTTGACGTCATAAGTCATTACTTATGACCATTGTCATATGAAGAATATGTGCTATAAAATCCTGACATTTGTAACTTTACAAACGTCATCCACTTTTTTTACTACTTTTGACTTTCTTCATATTTACGTAATACGTACCCACAATAAAAATAATCTTCATAAGTCACATTCCTAACAATGCTCTCACATTTTTTATAACCTATAAACAAAGAACAGCCGCCATCAATTCATCCTTCAACTCATTCAAATTCCAATTTCGATCAGAGTAAAACTGTTTCAAGGCCAAGCACTCTAAAACCGTCGGGCCGGAATTAACCCCGTAGTTCCAAACCGGCTAAGCTATTAATTAGTTCTGTCTAACATTTAGTAATAATGAGTTCCATCATCTGGGTATTATCGACTGTAATCAAAGTGACAGAATCTCCGATCTAGAGTCAATAACTCGATAGTTCGGCCATTTTGAATTTGACTGGGAAGAGCAGTTTTGTATCAATGGGGTGTAAGATAGTAGGTTAAGTTTTAGGAACTGTGAACGTTTAAGGATATTTATCTAAATACCTATATCGTCGTAGACGTGTGAAATTGAAAGATAAAAAGTGGCGTAAACCTGCATCAAGTTTTAGCTGTTTAGACATGTTTAAGGATACTACGCAAAATATGTTTACATACCTACATATCTGGTTTAGTGTTCTTCTCCAGAATACACTTCCTACTATGAAAATATAAGTACCTTATTAGTTAAACGATGCTTCTACAAGAAATAAATACATAAAAATAATGTAATACTACTACAGCAAAGGTTATACCAAAATCAGTGACAGGGATTGCCTTGAAGGCCTTACATACCTACCCTTCTTACACCGTATACTTACAACAGAAATAGACACATACATGCCTTTGATGGAAGGCGACCCTCAGATAAAGCCACGACCCGCAGCTCCAATTTATTGCACTAACTCCTAAAATCCGACTCATTAATTTCCGCAAACGAATCTGTAAAACAGAGCAGTCACTCTCGGCCGATCGCACTTACGAGTCATTCGTCGATCCCCCCAAGTTACGATTAAGTTAACTTGTCACTAAGTTGCCCTGCAATGTTGAATTTAAGTTTTGATCGCACAATCGGGACTGTTCGCTCCATTTAGGTCTGAGTAATTCGGATTGGGAAGTTTGATAGCTTTCGAATCATGAAACCAGGTATAATTAATAGCTGGGCACGATGCATATTTTAACAATGGACCAATCACAGTGTAAAATGAATAAAGAATGCACTTCTTTTGTCATACATATAAAAACTTAATGTGGCAAAGTTTTAAACCATAATCAAATTGTACCTATAGGTTTAAGCTGCCTAATTAAATATCTAGGTACTCTAGTCATACCCAAGCTAACGTGTGCCAAAACAAATTTTGAGATCAGATAATATTTTACCTACTAAATACAAAAATACGTTTTGGACCAAAATACTGCAAAGTTGCTCCCAATCCGCATTATAAAATTATTTATTTGCTTAGTCTCAAATGGAATGCATCAAATAGAGATTCAAACTTGGTGAATTTCATTAAGTTTATTTTGTATTCTGTTTGAAAATGACGTATTGTGTATAAACCGTTCAAAAAGTTATTTAACTCTACGCCATACATCTTGTGCAAAGGATTTATTCTTTGAATAGTTTATCTAAGCTTTGCAGTTTAAACGAAACTGTATTTTAAAGTTAGTCAATATTTGAGGGTGTATGTGGAAATACGAGGTTATTCAGTAAAATACTTGTAGGAATGTAGGAACTTAACTGCATTTAGATGTAGATACTACCATCGTACCTATTCGGAGAGCACATCGGCTTATTTTAGTTCTAAAAAATGTTGCAGTAAAAAAATTTGGTGCAAGGAAAGAGGTAATCATCTCTGAGTATTTATGATACCTATTACTGCCACCGTTTAAAAACGGAATCACACTTCTCATTAAAAGTGTGCATTATGTGCAGGCATTGGCATTTACTGTCATATATGAGTAGCAGTTCTTAAATGGCTTTATACATAAGATACCCATCCGTTTCTCACTCCATTAGTTAAATAGTTCTCTACGAGATTTATCTTTTCAACCAAGCTCGAGTAATTCGAGTATACAAATTGAATAGTATTTTGTCTGTTTCCGAAAGTAACCGAGAAAAAACGATTGTTTGTGTTTGTCACAAAAAAATGAACAACATTTATTTTCCCAATTATTTATTAGCCATAATTAAACTTTAATTAGGAAGTTTTTATCTAAAGACACCTACTAGGGACATACTTTAAAAATATAGTAGCTTATAATAACTAATTTCTATGCTATCAATTACTTCAAACTTAGATATAAGTAACTTGACATTATTTCTTACTTTTATCTGTGTAATTTAAGACAAGTTTTATCTTACTCTCTTAATTACTAACTATAGGTAATGCAATCACTCAGAATCCGAAATATTACCTTCTTTTACCATACTCGTACCTATTACGAACTAAAAACTTTCATTTAGTTGGGTAATTAGAAATATAAAACTGTCTCGCTTTATTGCAGTGTAGGTAACTACAAAAAAGCTGCCATATTTTTTTCTATTCTCTTTTATAGATAACAAGTTTTATAGGCGTACAATGACAACCTTATTTTTTTAAATGTCAAAATTAATTTATTTCCTCTAAATCACTGACCCTTGGACTTCGTAACTTTAAATTAAACCCTTTTAAATACTACGATCAAACACTAGTTGTAAAATAAACTTAAGTACTGACATAAAACATTCATATAAGTACCTATATATTTATATCCAATTATGATAATAAACTTATTATTAACATTATGTTACAACTTTTAAGTCTTGAGAACTCTATGGATAAACTTAAGATACTTATAAAGATACGATTATAAAATAGACATTTAATGATAGATAGATTTTACTCGATAATAACTAAGGTTACACACAATTACAATAATTCCTTAAAAATATAAATTTCCTCAAGTTACCCAATAAACTTGTATTACCAATTTAACTGTTTAATTTTTTCACATTCCTTATCATCTAAAACACTGCCTATAATTTTAACCAAAAAAATATATTTAATAGCTAAAAAATACACATTATCGATTACAAACTATATTTTTGGACGTTAAACCTTTTCAAATTATATACACCTTATTTCCAATATAAACTACATATAACGTTTTAATGAGTCATTGAGTTTTGATTTTTTGAGTTGTAGTGTTTCAATTTTAATATTACTTTTACCAAGATGTCCGATTTTTTGTGTCCGAAAAGTCAATGACTCGTTATAATATCGCTTATTATTATAATAAATTATATTGAATGCAGTTTCAAACCCGGGAAAACTCTAAAGGCCTTATTCATTAAATATGTCCTGACTCTGTCAATCTTATTTCTATAACCTATAATTTCAAAACGAAATAGACATATTATAAATATAATAATAACTAATATAATTAATATAGGTTTCCCTGGTGTGTATATTTAGACCTTGCTAAACCATGCTTATTTTGTACACATCCTTAAGGTTTAGCCTGTAAAATAAAACTTGGAACTTACCGGTTCAAACGAAGCGCACATCTAGTATGTTACCTTCTGCATTGGCGCCATTGAATCTCCCTGGTTTTATTAAATGTAAGAAATATATAAGCAGTTCAAGTATATAATTACCAGTAAATAACAATGCTAGTAAGCTTAGCTTAAAATTGATGCTTTCTTATCTGCTTAAAAGACATGAAAAAACCTGTAGGTAAAGTTAGCCATAGATAAATCTCCAGACTAACACACCAATTTTGTGCCCTTAAAGTAAGCGCAGTAAGTGATTGTGTTAGAAGATACACCATTGGTCTAGACCCGTATACCGTTCGTATACCGTTGCATCCCAGAGATCGTAGTCATAACTTTCATATTACTTTGTTTTAAGAATATACCTAAGTGATAAGAAAATTGTCCCAAAATCAGATGAGTATACACAGAAATGGACACGGATAAAAAAAAATCAATCTTACGTGACCGCTTGCTCAGTTGAAAGAGAAAAATATTCAATAAGCAGGAAAGAAGATAAAAAATCACATCAGTTAGAAAAGGATACGAAAACACCCAGTCGCCTGCGCCATATTAGCGAATCTGACGAGCGCACACCCCGGAGTAGTGAATTGTAGCGAGACCACCTGACCGCTCTCTGATAGACGCTGGCAGAGGAACGGCATCGTTGTTGATAAGGGAAGCTAGGAAAGAGCACAGAAAATAGACGATTTATAGTATTTTGAAACAGAAACATAAACTGAAAGTAGTATTAAGTCGTTATCAACAAACACAATTTCAACACTTTGTAAGAGATAGTATCCGATGCAATCGAAAATCTGATAAAGAAAGCCTTAAGATCGACTTGCTTAAAAATTATCGGTAACTGACACTCTTAACGTCAACGAATATCACTAGTTGACGGTATTTAAATTGGATCTATCGATTGCGGTTTCATGTTGATACTCAGAATTAACATTTTGTTTAAAAGCTAAAGGGAAGCATTACTAAAGATAGAGTACTTACATTCTTAAACTCCAACATAACAGGCTCTGAATCTTCACCTGCAGGCATTTTTCCAGATACTACATTATTTGGCTGATTCATTGGATTAGGTGGTCCTATTGGCCCTGGCGGTCCTACGGGTCTGACTGGCCCAGGCTGTCTCAATGGATTACTTTGACTTAACTGATTGACTGGACCAGGAAAATTCATAAGTCTTTGCTGTCCCAAGTTTGCTGTCTGGAAAACAGGTCCTTGTGGCCTGGAACCTATATGGCCAGGCTGCATTATAGGTGCAGATGGTCTCATTTGAGCAGGACCCATTGGCCCAGGCTGACCCATAGGTCCAGGTATCCCTATTAGCCCAGATTGCCCAGGATGGCCCATTGGACCCGATTGTCCTATTAGCCCAGGTCCCATATGCCTGATTGTTCCAACTGGTCCAATTGGTCCTATTGGCCTTATCGGTCTTATTTGCCCAATCATCGCATTTTGCATTGGACCCATTCCAAATCGCGGCCCGACAGTACCCTGCCCAGCAAATACTGGCCCAGTGGGAGTTATCGGTATGTTAGGGGTCCACTGAGGAGCTTTATTTAACACTTTTTTGGGTGCTTGTAAGTTATTACGAACTCTAATAGTCTCGATCGGTTTAATGACATCGATGTTTGATGAAATGTTTTTGTTGGTAGTGGATTGACTAGAAGAATTGCTTCTAGATCTGGTGTCGTCCTTATCGTTGCTGTGTTGAGATTTGTGATCATCTTCCGGGCCTGATACACTATTTTCACTGTCTGAACTATTATTGTACTTGTAAGTTTCACGTTCTTTAGTCCCAGCATTGTCGGTTAAACTATCATTGTTTTCTTCGCCCTCATTTTTATCCGGTTTTAACTCGTCTAAAGTTTCAGTTTGCTCTGATTTTACTTCTTCGCTTATTGTTTCGGGAATGCTGCTTTTTCTTGTAGTTATCGGTGCATTTACCGTCTCAACGTCAAGTCGATCAAATTTATGATTTTCATTAACTTTTCTAAAGTTTTGTGTGTTCAATGCAGTCGGTTTACCTGATAGGAAGTTGTTGAAGTGCTTTTCAATTTCTTTTAAAGGTGTTCCTTTATTGCCTAGCCCAGAACCTATTGCAGAGAGTCCTTTGGGTAATATTATCATATCTCCGGGATTGGGTATCATAATAATTTTAAGTTTGTCGCCGTAGAAAATTTGTCCGTTTAACATGGAGACTGCCTAGAAAAGATTCATAGATTGACATGAATTCATGATTTTTCATTGAAAGAGGGTAATAATAAATATTATTAATAATTAAATGTTTTTTAAGTCTGTCTGTTTTTAATACTAAGACTTTACGTTTTTATTGTTTTCAACTAGCTTTTGCCTAAAATCAAAATATTTCTGCTGATTGTAGCTATCTTGTAAATGTTTTTTTATAAATCAGCATAGTTGTTACAGAGTTTACTGGATACAAACACTAGTAAAACAGGGGATGTTAAGGATATCCATATCCGTAACCGAAACTACCGGATATCCGAAATAAAAAATATCCGTAACCGAAACCGAAATAAATGTTTCGGATGATTTCGGATAGTGGCGGAATTTAAAAATCTAAATGAAAGACGTTACGACAAGTTGTTTTTGGCTGCGTTCCGTAAACCGCTTACAGAACTGTGACCAAAGTGTTGGTTCTCTCGCAGAGCTCAATGTAGCGGTGTTTATGACATCATCGTTCTCACCCATCGTCCTCCTCTATATAAATAAAACCACTTTATTATCTATATTTTTTGTACATTTGAAATTCCTAGAATCTAATATCCGTAACCGAAACTATCCGAAACTACCGGATAATCCGAAATAATTTCATATCCGTATCCGAAACCGAAACCGATATAAAAAAAATTCAATATCCGTATCCGAAACCGAAAACGAAATTCCATATCCGTAACATCCCTAAGTCAAACCTACCTCATCTATAGATATAGAAAAATATAGATATTAAAGCTACCTGTACGGCTTCAAGTGGATGACTGTACATAATTTTAGCATACTTTTGCAGAATGTAACAGGAAAATATGACAACACGTCCTGCCAACTCCATTACGTTTCGTAGCTGAGAATTGTCACATCTAAACTGAAATTAAAATATAAAATACACAAAATTTACCAACAAAACTATTTCAGCCAGTGCAAAGGGTTTTCACCGTGTGAAAATGAATCAAAAGTTTGATGAATATTAGGAAATTGAACAGATCAAATCCAAAGTGTAGTGGTACTGGACTACAAGATTCATGCACTCATTGGTACCAATAATTTATATTTAAAAAGCTTATATTACAGATTCATTAGAATCTTAAAATAACATTCATGTTGACGACCTCTGTGGTGCAGCGGTATATATACCGAACTGCTAAGCGGAAGGTTCCGGGTTCAACTAGGGTGTAACTAGGTTCTCCCCTAGTCCATTGTGTGGTACCTATATTACAAGCTTTGCTTAGTTTAGGGCCACACAGTTGGTGTGTCAGTCTGGAGATTTATTATTTATTATTTATTATTATTCAAATCTTTTAAACATCAAAGAATCTATTACAATGAGTACCTTTGCTTTTTTGTTTTTAAAAATAACCCTGCTTATTCAATTACTTACATTACTGACATGTACCCAATTGTCAATAGGTGGTTTGATGCCTAATGATGCGAGGTAAGAAGGCTTCAAGCCAAACAAGCCACTGGGGTCTATATCATAAGACTCTAATTCCATTATCTTAGACATGTCCATATCTTCACTGGCTTGACTTTCAGTTTCGCTGAAAAATATGAAAATTATTAAAGTAGCCAGAAAAAAATATATATGATTGAATACATAAACAAACCATTTTGGTAAAACATCTTCAGTGTTTTTATTTTCAATCCTCACAGGTTTTACTAGAAAAGAAAAATAATAAAATAATTTAGTCATTTTCTTAAGAACTTATATAAAATTGTTTTTGTCAGAATTCATCTAAATTTTTGCTTAAATAATTAGAACTTTATACAATCTATATTAATACCTTCTATAGAATTTTCTATACCTACCTTCACATAGAATTTTTTGCCCATCAATTTCACAATTTTGTAGTTCCTCCTTGGCAGTTTGAAGCTGGGCTGTACTAGTTAACAACAATTTAACTGTGCATCCATGACTTTGTTTATTTATGATATCCAAGTTTTCGAATACAAATTTCTAAAAATATATATTGGTCTCATTTTTATTCAATATGTACAAAATAATATAACATATTCACACTATACTACACTTAGTTTAACTATTTATACTACTTATACCCAGTTGCGCTATGCTCGAGACTTGCATTCCTTTTTCCAGTATCTATAACTTTATACTCATACTAAGTTAAACATTCTCCTACTTGTTGTTAGTTAACAGATATGCTAAGGGAACTTAGTAACTTACCTTTGTAAAATATGCACGAATAGCATTATAATCCCAATTAGCAGGAAGATTTGAAACTATTAAACATTTGTATTTGGTGTCAGGCTTTTCGCAATCATCGCCAGGGTTTTTATCACTGACGTTAGGAAGTTTTTCTGGTCTAATATCAGAATCGGTGCTAAGCTTTCTTTTTCTAGATGTCTCGGAATTACTTATAATGGAATCTTGACTGTCTTCGGTAGCCGGAATCATGGTTAGTTCAAATTGATATTAAACTGTGTATCGATATTTAAATCTTTTAATCTAAGTAAGAAGCAAGCACAAGCTTTAAAACAAAATATGGTTGTTTGCGCAATACAATAACAAAACGAAACCAATTACATTATAACCTCGAAATATTTGTTTATTTTGTTCGTATGTCAATTTTGACAGTATTGACATTAGATCAGAGAAGAGACAAAATGCGTTCCGATTGACGTAAAGCAGCGTAAATGAGCATTTTTCGCGCTAGCCAGCGCCCATTTATAATCCTATGTAAAGAATAGCAGACACTGCTTTCGGTAAAAATCGCCTCTCCGAACCGAAATTGAGTCTCATCTGTCTTCATTTTTTAAGATATTTTTTTAAAAGCAAATAAATACACACCAACGTCTAGTCATACAAAGAAGCAATGAAATAGCAATTTCTTTCTGTCTTTGTTATATCGTATCAACAGCTCTTTATCGTTATTTATTTCTCACGAGTTTATTGAAGCTGTATTCTGGTTACAAATACTATAACAAATTTTACAAGGCTTCTCTGCTTGACTATTAAGATTCGAAGTAAGAGTACCATGTTAGCTCTACCAGCCAGCACTTCGGAGTGTCAAAGCTCAGAGGGATTCTTTATGAAACGTACCCCTTTAAAAACGATTTGGCAGCTGAAATAAGTTTGCAAATTTATCTAAATAGCCTTTTACTACTTTTAACACTACTTACCACTTTGGTTGTAAAAATATGCAATGCTAAAAATTAAAAGAATTTCTGATAAGCTTTGTTCTCTTTCCGATATTTTTATTTTTGACTAAAAAAACATATCTTTGAAGACGTCGAAATAAAAAAAACTTAAAACCTCAAAGTCAAACAAAAATTTTTTAATGTCAAGTCAAACAAAATCGGTCGTTCGTTGCTCATGTTTGTATTTTGGAACATAAAAACATAAAATTACAAAAAAAACAAATAAATTCAAAACATCAGATCAAAATAAATTCATACACGATGTCGAAAGGTGAAATTTTATATGTCAAAGGAATGGACATGGTAAGTTAATCAGACTTATTTTGGCAACTTTTAGTTCTTTTGCTGTAAACGTTTTCGATAACCTTTTTCAGTCTGATTCGGACAATGATGACGAAGAAGGTGTCTGGGATGATAGGAAAATTAACGAAGCTTATGATAAAGCCATTCAAATCGCTGGAGCAGAGGTTGCAAAGCGGCTGGCTATGTCTACTAATACTAGCAGTAAAGAGGGTATGTGCCTTTTGAAGTCCACCTAACTTAAGTATAAGACACTTATCTCCCGATATTTCTGGTTCATTTGTTTTTTTATCAGTTGTAGATTCAAAATCAAAGAGAACACCCAAAGCTGGCAAGAGCTCTGGTTCTCAAAAGAAATCAAAACCATGGAAAGCTGGGAAGCCATGCCGTGCTGTGTATGAAGGTGATGGAATTGAGTATGAAGCTATAATCTTACGGATCATCAATAACGAAGAGTGTGTTATCAGATTTTTAGGTAATAAACTCCTGTATTCATTGCATTAGAGGGATTAAGAGGAAAGGAAGCTTAAACCGTCCAGTTTTTACATAGATTATTCAGTATATAAAAATATTTTGTTGCTGAGTCTTTTCTTGAGTCCAGCAAAAATGTATGACATGAAATTTTGCATAAAAGGGTAATATAAAATAAATTATATTCTTAATTCTGATTCGGACTTTTGTTTATCGGGCTGAAGATTTAAAAGTTTTTTGTAAAACACATTTGTATCTTAAAAACAGTTAAGTACCAAATATACCACTTATTCTTAATAGTTCATTTACAAATCTTATGAATTTTCCAGGCTATGACAATTCAGAGATTGTACCACTCAACTTGCTCAAGCCATCACTGGGCGAAGGAGAGCAGGCTCGACAGATGGAAGATGCTATGAATGCAGAGTTTGAAGAACCACAAGAGGAAACCAGGGAGAAGATAGATTTTAGTACTGAGAGACCAAACAGCTCGGGGACTGGTATGTATTTTATATAATAGATTGATGGATTTTGAAGGTTTTGGAAGAAAAACTTTTTAAAATCTTGCAAAAAAGTAAGGGACTTTTACTATGGTTGATTGTATAATTGTCCAATTAGACAATTTTAATTACTCTCAATGTTTAATTCTCTGACTAATAAGGATTCTGTGGAATTTTAACCAAAGGAACTTAATAAATGAAAATAAATAAAACAATTGAGAGTTTATACTATTTGCTTCTCTTTACTTAACTACTCTTTTGATTTTCAGAAAAATCCTACTGTAGTAAGAAGAAGCATTTATCCAAAAAGAAACACCACAGCAATAAGTCTACAAATGTATTTAATTTACCTGAAATACTAGCGATGCCTCCCATGCCTAATTTATCTATGATGAAAAATGTAAGTACTATTTCAATTTGTTTTGACAAGATCAAAATTAAGGATATCTCTGGCGAGGGATGTTTCTGGCGAGACCATGTCATGATCACAAAAGAAAACAACATGTTGTCAATATGTAAAACTATAATTTAGTTTGGGTAGGCATTTAGTGCTGCAGCATAGCGCAGACTATTCTTATGAGCGAACTAAACAATATTTTCGAGTTAAAAAAGTATTTGTATTCCTCATTCTGCTGATCCAAATGTAAACTATTTTTTCCTTTTTTAATTTTATTATTTTAATGAATGCGGTGGCTATGCTTGTACGTTTCGATTAATTCGTTTTTTTCCATAATTTTGATCACAAAGTGTGTTTACAACTAAATTTAAAGTTATCAAACTTGCACCTCTTTCATTGCCTTGTCTGTACTTGTATAAGTAAAATGAAAAATGCGACGACACAACTTAGTATCATAAAATACCAGTTTACAAAGACCTTAATCTACAAGTATGTCAATACTTGTAGACTACAACCACATGAGTAAAGAAACTGAACAGAGACAAAGCTTCTAAAGAGCTAGCAAAATTTATACCTATTTTGGTAGGGTTGGCACAATTGAATAAATTAAAAATATAAATGTACTTTTTTTTCAAATTTTTTATTAAAATAGGTTTTTTTTTTACAAATTACATACTCTAAATATTTTTTTTTTATTACTTTTGGTTTTTAATAATTTGTTGTGTCTTTTAATCGAATGATAAATTCTAAATCTAATATAAAGTTTTTTCAAATAAACCAATGGGAAACACTCACATGGCATATGAAATGTACAATCTTGCAAACGTGCTAATATTTCATTACCAATATTAACATTTTTAATATGAAGATCAAAATATTCGCGAAATTTTTGCTCAAGCAATTCAACAAATTCAATAAAATTGTCAGGAGGTATTATCAAAAAACCTGATTTCACACTACCTTCATTAAAGTCCTTATAATGGCAAAAAAAAAAATCTTTTCCTATATTTTTAAATACTTTTTAAAAACTAAAACAAAAGTATTACTACGTATTATGTGAGAAACTCGAAAACAAAAACAAAACACGCACAACGTTCGAGCGTCGCGTCACGCCTGCACGCCCTGAGATTGACCACTGGCTGATCTAGTTTGAAGCGGTTTCGGCTCATACGTGACAAGCGGCCAGTGGTCACGCACACACACGCGTTGCACTTGTAGTGATGTACCTGTCACAGCGCATTCGTATGTAGCTTTGTCTCTGTTCAGTTTCTTTACTCATGTGCTACAACTACCCCTAGCTAGTAGGCTGGACATGCCGCCCCCGCCCCACTTCTCAATCTCTCGATTCCCCCGCAGCTAGGCCCGCTGGACATGCCGCCCCCGCCCCCGCCGCCCGCGTTCAGCCCGGACCGCGCGGACGGCGAGGAGCAGGCGATCTCGTCGATGCTGCTCAGCTGGTACATGAGCGGGTACTACACCGGGCTGTATCAGGGGATGAAGAGGTTAGTTCTTAGAGGTTTCCAGCAGTTTACTAGGTATGGTGGTGGGTCACGTGACAGGGTACTACACCGGCTTGTATCACGGGATGAAGAGGTTAGTTCTTAGAGGTTTCCAGCAGTTTACTAGGTATGGTGGCGGGTCACGTGACAGGGTACTACACCGGGTTTATCAGGGGATGAAGAGGTTAGTTCTTAGTTAGAGGTTTCCAGCAGTTTACTAGGTATGGTGGTGGGTCACGTGACAGGATATTATACCGGGTTTTATCAGGGGATGAAGAGGTTGGTTCTTAGTTCGAGGTTTCTAGCAGTTTACTAGGTATGGTGGTGTCACGTGACAGGGTACTACACCGGGTTGTATCAGGGAATGAAGAGGTTAGTTCTTAGTTAGAGGTTTCTAGCAGTTTCTATGTATGGTGGTGGGTCACGTGACAGAGTCTTTTACTGGGTTTTATTTAGGGATAAAGAGGGAAGTGTTTTTAGAAGTTTTCATCACTTTACTAGGGATAAGGTGGTTCACGTGACAGGGTTAGTACCCATATTTATTTATTTATAAATTTATGTATCTACGTAAATACAGAGGTTTCTGCACCCTATACTCCAATACCCTTGATACAGGGCTGTATCAGGGTATGAAGAGGTTAGTTTTGTTAGAGGTTTTAGTGCAGGTAAGGTTTAGTTTATGAAAACTTGTAGAGCACGCTTAACGGGCAAAAATGTAAGTTTCCAGTTTCTATATTGATTGTTGTCACGTGACCTGCCACTTTACACATAGAAAAAAGAATAAACTTGTACTTGTAGCATACAGTTACATACACAGACGATATGTTTTAAAAGTAGCCGGTTTCAATATGCTTGCTATAGTTAAAACATCGGTAGCTGAAAACTGCTTCTGTAATTTTCTTATATGTAAATAGTTATCAATCGTAGATGATTGGGACGTAAAACCACAGACATAGCGTCACTATAGCAATAGATATAATAAGGTGTCAATGGTTAGTAAATTATTGAGAATGGTCGTAAACGAAAAAAACAATGTACTTTTGCTTCTAAGTCTTAATGTTTTCTATATGTTCTTGTACGAAATTCTTCAATGGAAATGGCCACATTAAAGTAGCGCTTCTAGTTAAGTTTAAAGTAGCAATTGTAAAAACAAACACATTCCTTTAGTGCGGTTTCAAAACCTACCATAGTATAGTTTGAACTTGATTTATGATGTAAGAACAACTGTCCTTTCTTAATTGTACATATAGTGAAACATATTCAGCAAATATAACACAATCTTTCATAGATTTATTGATTGTTGAAACCGACTGTAGAAGTAATTTATTTCAATTTATTTTAATGAAATTTTGTTCTTTTCAGAGCCAATAAAAATCGCCGTCATTGAAAGCAATAATCCACTGTCAAGCATTTATCGTTAACCTGTTTATTATGTAAGTTCCCCTTTATAGTTAACTGAAAATAAAAGCAATAAAAAAACAGTAAAACTGATGATAAAATCGTTTATTTTATAAATTACTTCACATTATATCTTATGTCCGAAGATACCTAAAGGTATATAATAAATTAGTTTATATAAAAAAAACGTTTAGATCTCTTTCTTTATATAATCTTCTTTTAAAAGAGATATAACGATTTTTTATATCTGCGATATATTATGCCTCCAGGTTAAGAAAAACTATATACAAAATATACATACATCTATCTCTTTCTTTTAATTATCAATCAATAGGTATGTTGGGTTATAAACATTCGTTTACAAATCATTGTATTAAAATCTTTAAATTTAATTTAGTTTTCACATTTCGACTTCACTAGTTTGTGGTCCTTATATTATTTTATACCGATTTGTATTGGTGGGTTTTTTTGTAAGCAAACCAAATTGGTTTGCCAAGGCATTAAAAAGTTTAAAGAAACACATGTATACAACCTCTGTTTTTAAAGAATTAAAGAAGTTTAACCAGTTATACTCCATTTTAAAATTTTTTTTTAACCTTAGTTACTTGTAGAATCTAGATTGTACAAAAGCGTATAAAAAATCTAGTCTTTCTAGTATTCTAATGTTTCTAAGCAGGTGCATATCAAGTCAACTCGTGTTTGAAACCTGTTAACAGACCTAACCTTAACTACAAGTTTAAAAATAAAACAAGTATTAAAAAAACATGGCAATCTTACATTTACTTCACAAACTTCGAAAACCTTGTTTCATTTGATATTTTTCTAAATAAGTGCCCAAAGTGTGAAATCAATGTTTTTAACAAGGCTCAAAGTTTACAAAATTTATAAAAAACAAACAAACAATATTTACACCCAATTTACCCAATATACACACATACAAACGTACGTTCGTGATAAAAGTAATGCTGTCTCTATCTATAGTCCTTTCATAGATAGAGAAGCATAATCGCAAAGATCTCTAGTTTTTCATCTTTTTATTATTGCAGTCGTAAAAAGAAAAATCTGCAAAAGTCTGACCAGTTGTTTCTGATGTCCATAAAAGCATTTGAGTGACTAGGCAGCCTAATCCTGTGTTAAAGAAAAGTGTAGGTTCACTTGTGTTTGTTTTAGTTTAAAATAAAGGTATTGGCATAACTTGCAACAGTAGGTACTATATTGCCTTTACATGGAGTAAATAACCAATTAACAGAACTTAGGTTTAGCTCTAACAATTAGGTAAGAATCGTTGCACCTAACTTGCTGTCTGGAAACGTTCGAAATCTATCATCATTAATATTTTTTACACGCGCTAACTCGCAGTATTTAAATTGCAACTGCCATAGAACATCTCTATAACACTGCATCTGTGTTCTCTTCATTCGCTTTCTGCCAAATGAGAATGATTCCAAAATGGTCTTTATGTCCATCACACTAGAGTGCTAAGTTCGTGGGCGTCGTGGCTGAGGTCGTATTTATTACAACTACCATAGAACATCCCTTTAACACTGTGTTCTCTTCGCTTTCTGCCAGATAGGAATGGTTCAAAAATGGTCTTTATGTCCATCACACTAGAGTGCTAAGTTCGTGGGCGTCGTGACTGAGGTCTATGGTGGCGGCCGGCACGCCCGGGGTCACCGCGCCCTCGCCCGGTGGCGTGCTGGTCGGGGGCCTAGGATAAAAAAAAACTATTAATAAGAATGAAAAAAATAATAAGCTGTGAGGGGGTGTGCTGTAAGAGAAAAACAGCGATGGTCAACCCTGAATAATGTGGGGAGTTTGTGTCTTCGTTAATGTTGTCGGAAAAGTTGTTTTATTTACGTTTTATAACACAGCTGGCGTATGAGGGAAGGTGATTAGTGCTTTTCATATGGGACATCATCAAGATTTTATGAAAGTCATAGGTTTAGTTGAGAAAGAAGAAATGCACCTTTTTTTAAGAGTCAAAGATTCACATTGAACGAATACTTATAACGTATGCACTTTCATCTTAAGTCCTGGGTCAGATTAATTTAAATTTTCAAATGTACAAACTGTGTTCTTGTACAATATTACCAAAAAAATACATTAAATAGGTTTCTACCTAAAAAGCCTTTTCAAAACATTTATCTCAGCCTCCAAACCAAACTAAAATAAACAATATTTCCGAAAAGAGTGCTGGGAGTTTTTTTCCGCCGGCTTTTTTCTCTCGGTCCACGGTTAGGTAAAGTCGAAGTTTGTAACATTGACGTTCATTAGGTATATGTTACATGTCTATGATAAATAAAAGAATTTTGATTTTTGATTTGATTTGTTTCAAAAGCAATCCACACTCACCTAATAACATACGGCCCTCCCTGCTGCAGCAGCGTGATGGGATGTCCATACGCCCCCATGCTATGATAGCTTAAATTCCCCCCCACCGTACTATTCAAGTGTCCATTCCCCAACAACACTCCATTCGACGTGTTATGGTTACTAGCACTCGTGCTATTCAACTCCTGGGATCTGATAGCCTTGACTAAGTTGGTCTTCTCGCGTTGCCACACGAAGACGTTGTGGACCATTGCACAGCCGCAAAAGACTATGCCGAGGCCGATGAAGATGGAAGTCACGATCGCTGGTGTGGAGTGGAACTGGATGAAGGTGTAGAGGATTATACCTGGAAATAGAGGGGGTAGGTTTAGAACAGTATGTGGTAATTTTCAATTGCAAAGTTCATGATCGGTTAGCTCTTATACTCGTACCTATTTTATTTATTTATTTTACACTTTTAGGAATTAGCTAGGTTAAGAAAAATGCGTTAGGGGTTACAGAAACTGAAGGCCATCAAAAGTTTTCACAGATAGAGACGGAATAGCCAGGTGCAAAGTTTTGGAGAAAAAATGATTAAAAAAAAGATATAACAAATCAAAGAGAAAAATAGAGAAAATTAACAATAACAAAAATTAAATAATTTAGAACAGTAGGTATTTGGTAATTTTCAGTTACAAAGTTCATTAATGATCGGTTAGCTCTTATACTCGTACCATAGAGATGACCTATTTTTCATGAGCGAGCAGCAAAGTGTCGATGTTTTTATAAAATTGGCGTTTTTTGTCGCAAATAGTGAGATACCAATAAATGGTAGTTATAACGGTTCGTTTGCAGAGATTTTGGAACTAGATTATAAATCCTATTTTAATGAAATGTAAGTTTGTGTAAAACGTGTACGTTTGCTATTTCTTAATTGGTTTATTTTCTATCTGTTGTAACTTGAAATGCTCCTGCGAGCACTACTTTAATATAAATAACTAGTGGCCGCCCGCGACTCCGTTCGCGTGGAAGTCGGTTTCCCGTGGGAATGAGAAGTTTTCCCGCGGTAAAAAGTACCCTATGTCCTTCCCCAAGTTCAGTTCTTTCATCAAACAAAATTTCATCAAAATCGTTTCAGTGGTTAAGGCGTGAAAGCGTAACAGACAGACAGACAGACAGACAGAGTTACTTTCGCATTTATAATATTAGTAGGGAAAGTAGGGATATCAACT
Organism: Emmelina monodactyla; assembly: GCA_916618145.1. Classification (NCBI taxonomy): domain Eukaryota; kingdom Metazoa; phylum Arthropoda; class Insecta; order Lepidoptera; family Pterophoridae; genus Emmelina; species Emmelina monodactyla. The sequence continues at coordinate 2,030,497 of OU745314.1, read as the reverse complement.
TGGATTGGAACAACAGTTTTGTCTTGGCAAACTAACGATTCAATAAACACTTTTATTGCATTTCTTATAGGCTGTTACAACATTTAACCTATTATTATTTGTATCATCGATACCATAATAGTTTGTTACATAATAAATATGTAAATGATCAAAAAGCTGTCGTTTGAAAATGTAAATAGACCCCAATGCCAAAGTTATAAATTGAAAAAGGTCATTTAGCATTTGTTTACGCTTTATTATGCCCATGATATAACTAACAAGGTTTTACAAATATTTTAACTAACTATTGCAATGACATGGTCAAGACAATTTAAATGTTTTTTTAATTTGGTCGTTTTATCCCATGTTTATGCGGTGGCATTTTATGTAGGCAAAATACTATTCCCTACCTATGTTTTAGGAGATAGTTAAACCATAAAAGAATACGCAAGGATGTTTCATCATGTGTAAACGATCTTTGCTGTATAAAAGATCTCTTTTACGGCCCATGTTAATACACAATCTACACAATTATAATGCTTTTAAAAATAAGTTTAGTGCGAGTCTGAGGCATTCGAATGACACCTAGGTCGCAAGTCATTTTAAAACAAAGATATTATTAGAAAAAAAAACCACTTTGATGATCGAAATTGTTGTTCTACAAAATGCCTTTATACATGTTTTTTCTTTTTTTAATTCTTTTTTTTTTAAACATACCTGTTAAAAACACAGGTATTGATATGAAGAACCCTCCCACTGCACACACCCTCGTCACAGCCGACTTCTGCAGGTACTTGTTTGATCTGAAACATAAATATAGCGTATTATTACAACATTATTACAGGTACGGTTCCGGTCAGATTAAATAAAAAGTAACGTAATTATCTAAAGGCTACCATCGTCTTGGATTGGCATGCCGCAAGAGTTTATAGACGTTTTTAACTGGGCATGAGCAAGATAAGCCATGGAAAAAAAAAGTGTACCAATACGTAGATACTAATAGACAAATCATTGCTCAACGTTTACGCTATGACCTTTACATCCGTGCAAATATTTACTCCTATCCCACATTCTTGCAAGTTTAACCTTCAAATTCCCAAACACGTATGACATCATCTAAAACTGAATTCAATTAACTGCATATAAAGTCGAATTTCAAATGCCCTTTTGATCTATTTACCTCAATCGAGAGCCGCCGAATTGCGGCCAACTGCAAGGGACTCTTCGCCTTACAGACCCGAAAACCGGCGGTTGCTTCTACTTATTTAATTATCATCGTAAACATTAATCGATACTGTATTAAAACTACTCGGAATCGTATCTGAACCCGTTCAAGAGCAGTGTAACGGAGTTTTACACCTGTTCCGCCGGTATTCTTTAATACTGCCGAGTTGAGATGTACTTTTGTCCGTGATGTGAGTAAATAGTGTGTGGATGACACAAATTGACAGAGTTATACCGCCGGCTGCAAGTCGCTGACTTTTGGAATGTTTTCTTGAGAACTAGCTTGGGAAATTGAGATTTTTGTATTGGAGCTACTGAAGGCATAATATAGGCCTAAAGGGTTAAAAGGTAATATGCGTAAACACTTTGTTAAACATCAATCTATTTCTAATTATTTTGGATAGATTGACCTATAGATGAATTGTTAGCACTAACATGCTTATCATTATATTATATTTCGTTACCTATATTAGATTTTTTAACCATTAAAATTAAATGTGCTGAATAAGTAACAACTATAAATCAAATAATTGTATTAAAATGGTTCTAAGTTAAAAAAAATCTAAGTTTCGCATACAATACGATTATTCATTTCGACCTAACTACAAATTGATTTGATGGAGTCTGCAGGAATATAACGTTTAAGATTGTCATCATTGTTGTCATAAACCCATGCGACGGCAAGCATTTAATAGTTTCGAATATCATACCTAAACATAAATATAAAAAGTACTGAATGTCATTTTTGTATACGGCAAAAACGAATGCTAAGTTGATATATTGAAAATCAATTGTTTCTTTTGTTATGTCGCAATTTACCTACACATTTTAAAATTTAGCATTTATGTTGTGCAAAACTAAGGATATAGAATAGTAAACAACAAAAGAAAATATAGTATTCGCTATTTGACCTCACCGTGAACTCTTTTAGTAGAGACGTCTTTCATACACCATGTCAACACCGTGGTTCTTTGGTGGGATTCGACAAAAAAGCAATACTTTGAGGCTGACATGTCACAATCATAGGATATTATTTTAATGCGGCAAACCGGGTGAATAGACATTCAAGGGGTGATAAGGCACAAGCCCGAAAAAGTTTTTCGATTCATATTTTCTTAGTAACACCAAAAATCTATGTGGTTTTATTTTTTATAACATGAGCTTCTTCATAAACTTTACTTATTAAGACTTTTAAATATTTGTAAACGCGCGTTCGTTTTTAAGTGTGAGACAACTGCATGTGTTTGAATGAAAATAAATCGGTACAAGTCTAAAACTATCTAAGAACATCTATCTATCTATCTACTGAAGATGTAATAAATAAACTAAAGTTGTTGTGCAACGGTTACTTTGAATGTAGGTGCCTACAATTTTCTTAATGCACAGAACTTTTGCTTTATCGTCATTTCGAAAATATGAATGCTAAAATAACCTGACGCTAACCTAACTACAAAATAATCCATCCTTCGTCGCCATTATAAAACGTCCTAAGTACAATCTATACTAATATTATAAAGCTGAAGAGTTTGTTTGTTTGTTTGTTTGTTTGAACGCGCTAATCTCAGGAACTACTGGTTCGAATTTAAAAAATATTTTTGTGTTGGATAGACCATTTATCGAGGCAGGCTTTAGGCTATGTAACATCACGCTGCAACTATTAGGAGCGAAGAAATAATGGAAAATGAAAAAAAACGGGGAAAATTATTCATCCTTGAGGGCTTCCGTTGCGTGCGCTGCGAAAGCGGTTCTAGGAACCAAAAATATATGTATGAAAGAATTAAGGGAACTTTTTACCGCGGGAAAACTTCGCATTCCCACGGGAAACCGACTTCTACGCGAACGGAGTCGCGAGCGGCCACTAGTAATTAATAAAAAAACATAGCCCTAGCAAAATTAATATAAATGTGTACATTCCAGTTTCGAACATTAACCTAAGCAGCAGACATACAAATACGTTTGAAAAACCACTCCCACTTGAGCCTATTAACGACAGTTGAAAAACAGATGTGGGCCACCACAACGTTAGCTCCAACGGTCGTCCACGCACCAGTAGGCACAGCCTTGGGGAGAGACCCGGCACGATTGCATGGTGTCTAATGCATGCAATTTTAATGCAATTGCAGGTATCGAAGCTAGTGACGAAGTTAGGAATTTGGTTAGAAACTGGGTTTTCAAAGGTTATGTGTTATTCTGATGTATAACCTATATTACTTCAAAGTTTCATCCAAATCCATCCAGTAGTTTTTACGTGAAAGAGTAACAAACATCCATACATACTCACATACTCACAAACTTTCCCATTTATAATATTAGTAGGATTAGTCTGCCAAAAATCCAAGCTTAGATCGATTTTTTAAATTATTTGATCATTTTATTTTTCAAAAATATGGTAGAGCTATTATCTCTTAATATAAATCTAGACATTAGTAGGTACTTATTTAATTACTTACATATCTTTTTTTAAAGGCGCTGCTTAACAGTCTACTTAATGAACACTTTCAAAGTCGAAGGACAATTCCATACATTCTAACAAGAGATGAAAAAACTGTACAAAACCTTCAGTTAGTATCAACTCATGATTGCGTAAGCTTGATGAACATCCAAAATCAAATGCTAATACGTTTCGGTGTAGGTCAATACCGTATTTGGCAGAATTAATTAAGTGTTCAACACACTGCGCCTATACCAAGATAAAAACTACTCAGAATTTTAAATGTTTTGAATTTGGAACTGTTGGTAATGCTTGTTCGTTAAGCAGTTCCCTTCCCAATTCCCATTGTTTGAAATCTAAAGTATCTATTTATCAGCTCATTATTTAATAACAAAGCCTTATCGCTTGAATAGATAGCATTGATAATGTAATCTTAATAGTATCAGTCAACATGATAAGATTTCAGTGTTTTAGGTTATGTTAGACTGGCAGCCCGTGCCCAGCTGACGAACGAAACCGGTCGTGGTATTTCAAAGCACGCAGGTATGTACGCGTAGTATTTATATATGTAGCTATTACTATATGTATTAAGAGGCTATCGTGAACATTCTCCGCTGTGAGTCGTGAGAACGTTTCGTATTTCTGTTTATAACCTAATTGTGCGAATTGGAGGGAAACACGAACGCAGCGAATCGCCGCCGCCATTTGTTTTTTTGGCGCCAGAAAAGGATTCATTCCGATTAACTTCACCAGGAATCGAATATGGCCAAATCAAATCAAAATAAATAGCACTATTATGTAATCTCGTTTTCAATTTCAAACGAACAATGAAGCCTTATCGGTGACCTAGTATTCAAGATTTTACTTTTAACTAAAGGTCACCACTTTAACATAGTTTACTGATGTTTTGCACAAGCTTTTGTTTTTAACTAAGTAAAAGTTAAGTTAATATTTATTTTATCTACAATAGAGACAAAATCTCTCACACATAACAATACTTATTAAATTACTAACAACATTTATTAAACAAATTATAAGACTTTTTCATTTTAAAAATTTAGTTCTCTTGTCGGTAACTACTTAAATCCCAAATTTAATTCAAACCGTAAAAACACAAAATGTTGCATATAAAATATTTTACCTACTAATATAAAAAAATTGCTACCTGCCTATTGACCGTTGTAAGGTGCACACGCAAAGATTAACAACAATGCATTCCAAAGTTCGGTTTTCGAACATCTCTCTAACGGTGATTGATTGAAGTATCCGGCACGAAGGACGATTCTTTTTTTAAATTACTTCCAGTTACGATCTCTTATTTTAATGACAGAGCCAAAATAAGAAGTATTTAAATTATAAGTGTCCTTTTAAAATAAATTAAAGCTTTTTTTACTTTCCGTTTACTTACTGAGCGACATTTTAACGATCACATGTTTAAATTAAAAGTGAAAGCGATGCAGATAATGCATGTGAACAGCTTTAAAGCATATCGATTTTAATGTGGTAAATTAAAACTGTTTGTAAACTTCGTCTTATGCCTAGTTCTAGTACTTATCCATAAACAAACCGTTAAACTGTAGTTTTTTACTATTCATGATAAATACAAGAAATAACACAAAAATACAAAATTGCCAACAAAGTTATTTGAAATATTACGAACTAAGACGTAACGTTAAGTTACGATAAAATAAAATTGGTAAAATATTAAATGTATCTTAAATAGGCTTAACTATTGCCGAAAGTTTTTTGACAATTTGCGTCAGTTTGAAGGAAGAAAAAAAATTACCAAAATTTTTATAATTTAACGCACCGTGGGAATGCATTTATTAAAAGACAAGAAAGTAAAGCAAAAATCTGTGAGCTTAACTTCAACTCCTTCTACTTAAGTAATGTTGCCTGCTTTTATCGAATATCAATTAATTAGATAATTTAGTTTTCATTTAAAAACTTTGTTATTTTAATTATTGTGGTTTCAGAAAATATATTATTATTTGATACTATTAAAATCCAATATGAACAATATGAACTTGATTGTTTTGCAAAAGGACAGATATTTAAACACTTGCAATTCAAATAAGTAGGTCACATTTTGAAAGTTGCCCTCTTGAATTTAAACTTTCATAACTAAATTGTATATCTTGTTTTATATTTACTTTTTATGGTATTTTACTTTTATTATATTTTTTTTGTTAGTTTTCATAAAGGAAAAACAGGTAATATCAAGAAAAACTAAAAAAGCTATGGTTTATTAACCTTTTCGCAAGCGTCTTATTAATAACTAGTGGCCGCCCGCGACTCCGTTCGCGTGGAAGTCGGTTTACCGTGGGAATTAGAAGTTTTCCCGCGGTAAAAAGTACCCTATGTCCTTTCCCAAGTTCAGTTCTTTCTTCATACCAAATTTCATCAAAATCGGTTCAGTGGTTTATGCGTAAAAGCGTAACAGACAGACAGATAGACAGACAGACAGACCGACAGACAGACATAGTTACTTTCGCATTTATAATATTAGTAGGGATTAAATACGATTTTTCACATAAAGGTAAATGTAGATAGCACTGCGTTAATTTTTAATTGCGTTCACGTTGCATATTCTATACTAGTGGCCGCCGAGACTCCGTCCGCGTGGAAGTCGGTATCCCGTGGGAATGAGAAGTTTTCCCGCAATAAAAAGTACCCTATATGTTATTCTGATGTATAACCTATATTACTGTTAAGTTTCATCAAAATCCGTCCATTAGTTTTTACGTGAAAGAGTAACAAACATCCATACATACATCCATTCCTACTCACAAAATTTCACGGAATTTTTTTGGTTACAACTTTTTTGAACCACCTTATATGTAAATCAAAGGGCATGAAACTCAATGCCTACACTAATCGTCTTATGACACGTGATTTTAACACCCTATCACTTTCAGTGTATGCCTTCTTTATGAAAAAATTAAATTATTTACTTACCGATATTTTTACAATTTATGACATAAGAAATAGACATAAGCAACGCGTATTTTCTTTTAATTAAGATTCATCATTTTTATTGTTCGTGCTTTCTTTCCCTGTTTAGTTGCAAGCTTTCTTGTAGATTCTTAAAGACCCTAACTTTTATATTTTGGCTTATCGCTTAAAAAGACTGTGAAGTTATTAAAAAAAACTCATGAACATTAATATAAGAAACTGTGTTTATTTGGAACCTGCTTAAAGAATAATTCTATCCTATATGTCACTGTTCTTTACTTTTCAAAAGACAATCTTGCACTTTTAAGGCTTTATGCCTTACCTTTCCTTAGTACCTTACTCAAGAATTCCATGTTTAATTAAATTCTGTCTTATATGCAATGATATAGTGTCGTTTTTGGATTGTATTAAATACAGAATAGGTACGATTGTGGTATGTCTGCAGTGATGTCAGCGGTTTTAAAGAAACCGAAGCCGTAATTGGTATTAGTGGTTTTACGAGTAAACAAGTGTCATTTGTAGGATTTACCTGGGTTAAAACTTTAGGTACTTGTGTAGTCTATTTAGAAACTACTATTAGTATTATTAAGTGCTTGTAGGTAAATCTGCTAAGATTGTGGCGCTATCTTGCAGTGTGTACTATAATTTTGTGCTGAACCATAATATTTCGATATAAAAGGAAGAGAGAGAGCATATAGTTATGACTTTTTGAGCGAGAAGAATTTAGTCATAGATTTATTGTCTTCGCTCTCGCTCTTACTAGATGGAGCACTGCCTGTAAACAATAGCTTTGATCTTGCGGCAGTTTTTTATTTTCGTGCCAACTCGTGTGTCAAATAATACATAACTGTTCGAAAAGCTTCCGACCAAACCATGACATGTTTTCTGACTTAGTCCTAGGAACAAACCAAGATGTCGCTTAAGTCCAAACCTTTTATTTACTCATCATCCTCGCTGAGCAACAAAATAATACGTAAAAAAATTCAAGCTCGACAAAACGGAAACTACACATCTGTCTTTGTGTCGTTTTTCAATCATTTTGGCAATAAAAAATAAATCTTTCAATTGCTTTGAAACGCCATCTATATATGACCCCTGACATTACTTGCAAGCTGTTATATGTCAGTAACTACTCTTAAAATTGACTATTTTTTAACCATCAACCACCTACCTACGGTCTCAGAGACCGTAATGTTTTATAAAATTCAAATATAATTTTAATAAAAAAAATTGATGGTAATTTTTTACTACTTTAAAAACTTACAAAAATACGAAACAATTGCTATATATTTTTTTCAGTTCCTAAAGACATCTATAATTCAATAGCAAATATTTGGTGCCGAAACGAAGCATTGGCGTATAAAGTTGCATGTTTTGTTACGGAACTTTAATTTGTTAATTGAAATCCTAAAATCAACGCAAGTATCTATTAGCGGTCTTTGCGACCGCACGGTGGTGTAAACAGGACAAAAATAGGTGCTAGGTGGTTAAGGGTTAATGTCAAATATTATGTCATATAAAAACAGGGGCGTAGGAGTAACAATATTTTTAAGGGCCCTATAAAAAAATATTTAAACATAGATTCACAATTACTCCTCGCCCATAGTACTCGTAAAATGCGGGATAATAAGAAGGTAAAAGCACCAATTATAGACAATATAAAGAATATTTTTCTTTTTGCTTATTCATTTATGGGTTTTACTATACACGTTTCTAGGGTTTTGGATGTTATAATAAATAGTGACTTTTAGAACCAGTTTTCGTTTATTAAAGTAGCTTATTACTAGTTTCATCAAAATATACTTATTTATATACGAGTATATCCTCTGTCAGACTATCCTCTTTGATCTAACTATGCATTTTCATACGAGAAATCCTATATCTAGACCATATCTTGTAAACAATATTTTACTTTTTTAACACCGTCAATTTGGAAACATCCTACTAATATTATAAATGTGAAAGTTTGTGAGGATGTATGGATGGATGGATGGATGGATGTATGGATGTTTGTTACTCTTTCACGTAAAAACTACTGGATGGATTTGGATGAAACTTTACAGTAATGTAGATTATACATCAGAATAACATATAGGGTACTTTTTACCGCGGGAAAACTACTAATTCCCACGGGAAACCGATTTCCACGCGAACGGAGTCGCGGGCGGCCACTAGTATGGACATATGGAGATTTTTTTGTTTAAAAAATAATAATAAAGCAAGCTATATTCAATGTGTAGGTTTAAAAAAATACATTCTTTTTAAGTTTTCACTATTTTATGGCCCCTGTAGCTCGGGGGCCCCAAAAAATTGATACGGCGGCTTCGCCCCTGCATATAAGTTGACACAAGCTCGGGTAGGTTCGAGTATGCTGAATTCAGCACACTTATGTTTTGCCGCATTTTACGAGTACCAGTGCTCCATCTAGTAAGAGCGAGAGCGAAGATAATAAATCTATGAATTTAGTATTGCAACGTGTACCAACTTAAACCGTGTAAGTGGATTTCGACACATATCTGATGCATTTATAAGCATTAACCTTCAAAGTGCATTCTCAAAGCATCTTACGTGCCTTCCATTAGCTAACGTACTTTATATGGTTTCTTCAGACTATGAAATCCACAATATTTGCAAGCGCAATCAAGAAATGTGACTCACACTCCATATCTAGATTCTTATCTCAAATTCCTTTTTCGTTCCAAATTTAAATTGAATCATAAATCATTTTTTCCCGCCGGGTCGCAACACCGCACTTTTTTCTCTCGATGGTGTAACTGGCCACTTCTCTCGCGTGGGACGGCCGGTATGCCCACGTGTGGAGTGTGACCCTTCACACGTTGTCACCTTGACACTGGACGCTGGTGTTATGAATAATTCGTAAGAAGAAGATTATACACGCGATATCTTGTGTGTACTATGATTGTTTTTTTTATATGAATAAAATATATTAAAGGGCAATAAACGCAACTGCACCAACTGTTTTTGGTAATCACAATATTGTAGGTAGTTGCAAAAAAATATAAAGGCTCTCACGAAAATCAATATTGAATCCCAATTTAAATAATTGAAATACGGCACGCGCTCTAATTTAAAAACTATAAGCTACTACAATTAACTACAGTTATCTCAAAATCATCATCCGTGTCAAACTTCACAGACCAACTCGAGACTATTTTGTTACGCATTGTCCATAATCGGGGCGTAACGTAACGCAGTGGACGAAGCGTAACGTAGTGGACAATATGGCGTCACGGTGTCGTCTTACCTCGCACGTGGAGTGACGGAAATGCGCAGTGACATGCTTCGGTGACATTGTAATCGTCTTGCAAAGTGTTTCTCACTGAATAATTATTGCGGAGTAGGTAAATATTGGATTTTAATGGCAATTTGCGGTGTATTAAGTTTTTGTAGGCACATACATTTCCTAGGATAACACGAGATGTATTTTATGAGGAAGTTATTATTTTTGGACTTTGATCTCAATTGAGTTGCTAAGGACATAAAAATATTGAATGCAATTCAAAGTCACGCATGAATTAGAAATTCATTGGCCGTAAGTAACGAAATAAAATTAAGTATAATTATGATAATTATAAAATCGCGTAAGATCAAGATTTTAACGCAATAATTAGTAAAAACAAAATTACTCATGAAAAAGACCACTCTTTTCATTTAAGCTTATATTTTTCTAGTAAACATCTACAATCCACAATTCGTAATTTTTACAACATTGTATCGTAAGCAAATGTAAAAAATAAATATATGCTTTATAACTTAAAGCAAAAGACATAAACGGGAGGTCAAATACACTTCTTTTTCACACCTTAAACATTTTAATTAAAACATCAAATATCTATTACAAAATTCCAAATGAATACTCTCATTAAGAAAGTCGTTGAACCACCCACCTATTTAGATACTAAAGAGCATTTATTTATAGCTGACTAATGAGTCATTGAGTAACTGCACTGTAATCGCAGTCAGGAAATAAAAAAATGTTTATTGGCAGTTTTGTCGCCGTTCCTTTGCCTTAAAATTACGTCAACGTTTTGTGTAACTTTTTTATGTTTTTTTTTCTTTTAATATTATTTTGTGCCAGTATCAACAAAGCAATTCGGTATTTAAAATAGATACCCAAAAATTAATCATAGTTCCAAAGACGATAACCGTAAATCACTTTGTCTTTTAATTGGATGGTTTGAGTAAACCAACTGATTTGTTGAAAGATTTGCATGTCTAAACCATAAACAAATGACAGAAAACGTGATTTAGGCAATGTTGTAAGGCGATGGTTAATTTTACTTTGGCTGATCTATGAGAAAATATGCGATTGGTGATTAGCCACATTTGTAGAGTCCGTCGGAGCTTCTTAACAAAAAACTGATAACCGAACCTATAAAAGAAATTATGTATTATGTATATTTGAATTCATAATAAAAATATGTCAAACCATATCATTTAAACTTTAACCGGACTAAATGGCTGGCGACTTGATTTTTTAGCATCTTAGAAAAACTGTAACAATCAAAACTTTTAAAAATAACTTGCGATTCAATTTCCTTTATGACCTAAAGTCGGTACAAATACCTATACAATTTTTTTTAAATGGTTGTCTAAGATTATGGTTAGCTACAGTTAGATCCTTATATGGATGACACTGACCGGAAATAGTCGGAATTCTTATACACGCCCCCATAACCTCGATCAAGGACATTCAAATTTGGAATGTTCAGATATTTAGTCCCTCAATGTTTCCGGTTTTGCGATTAGCTTTTTTTAGGTTCGTCAAGATATTTTAAATGTATTAAACCAAGACAAGACAAGATCTGTGAAAAAGTAATAATTTTGCAAGTTAAATAATTGGGTTAAAGTTCTAGATTTGTGTATGTGTGAAGCGTAGCCTATGCCTATAACCTACATGCCTTAATATAGCATCAACACTATTGACCTATTCGCTTTCCATTGTTAAACCCGACGTATCATAATATCAGATTCCTTTATTATACAGACAGTGATTAAATATCAAACTTTATTATGAGAACATTTAAAAAACATTTGATGAAAGCGTATCGAAACACGAAGACGCTGCATTCCAATATCAAATTTAAACTTGCAAACCGAAGTATGCAGAACCGAATTCTCCCTTTTTGGCGGTAAAAGAAATTACGCACTTGCAGTAAATTGCTTTTTTATTTTACGATTGCTGGCTTAACATAAAAGTGCTTTAAAACACATGGCTTTTCATTTGCTAAGTGTGACCAAGATTGTTAAAACGTTTAACTTGGTTTGAAATATAATAATTTAATGACAACAATAAAGAGCTCTACAACGATAAAATATTTAATTCTTCTTCGGTTGCTAATCAAGTAAATGGGTAAAATAGTTCTATTTTTTTAAAATAATGTCTACAATTCCATTCCAAGGTATCCGGAGACGCCACCACGTAAGATGACTCTTGGTAACCGGTTTTACAAAATATTTGCTATGCGACCTCGCGCGCCGCCCGCCAGTTCATTCAATCCATTCAATCTCTACGTACGGTATAGGCAGAACGGCCAATGCGTGCTTTTGCTTTTGTTTTTTTTTCGGTGCAAGGTCTGTGATGCGTCTCAAGGACATAGGAGTTATTTGGGATAGGTTGGGTTAGAGAATGTTAGGGATTCCTGATTGCCATTTTTTTTTGGTTCTTATTCTATTGAAACGCGAAGTTTTGTTGTATAATAAAATAGACCATGTTTGTTGTATTTTAAAAGTATTTAAATCACAAACCTACAAGTATTTTGAGACTTTAGAAATAGTTTCTTAAGTTCAAGTCTTGTGTTAACAAACAAATAAAATTGAATTTGTTTTACTTTCATAGTTAGCTTCTTCTTCAGATAGCTACAATGGTTAACTTAGAATTGTAACCTCTATTTTAAAATTCTCCTAACAAATTTGTTTTACCACTTGTATGGGTTGGATTCTTGTACACGATCAATGAACATTAACACATTTTCGTTAATACTACATAGGTATTACACCCGATACCAATGATGAGACCTAAGTTGTATGGGTTATTAACCTTACCCTTATTTTTATTAGTATATGCAATACGATTCACAGCACTTGTCTTGTTATAAAAAAATCAGGTCATCAGACAATAATATAAAAGCTTAGTAAGTGCATTCATCCTTGTCAAATATCATCGTCTTCCCACGAATTCAAAGGTAGTATCGTGTCCTGTTTACAAAAGATTTCGAGCTCAAGTCGGTTACCGGGACCTTTACCCGTGAGAAGGTTTGTATAGGATTTTTATATGAAGAAACTTTGATAACTCTATTAGTAGCGCTTAATGTAAAGTAAAGTCACCACTTGAGTGTGTTGGTTTGCAATCAAATTATATCTGCTAAAGATAATCTAAAATCGCTTACGAGTCACTAGTTTGGTATGAACACTCGTTTTTTTTGTTATATTTAGGAGGTAACACTTTATTTACATACGTATAAAAACTTTAATAACACATACAACTAAAAATATCTTGAGATGTTTGAAATCCTTTTCCAAAATTTTTGCGTAGGCCATTTTTTGTTTTACATACAGCGTGTTTTAAAAACTAATATATACTTAGAAAGGTATTCGCGACTTCACTTTAATAACGTATACTTCTATAAAGTCTATGTTTTCCATTACTCGTCTCTTATCTAAATGTTTTATCTTTATGTTGAAAAACTCTCACGGTTTTCAATTGTAGTATTTAGTGGGAAGGTACAAAACGGTGTAAAATTAGCCGCCAATTAAATATTTGAACTAAATGTTACTAACACACTATTTGTATTTTACACATCAACTATCAAATAAAAATAAAAAGAATGACCAAAGCTGAAAACCGTTTATGATTACCTATTACCATCTGGATAGATACGGTATAAGGAATCCTAGCATACCATTCGGAAAGGTAGCTCACTAAACGCATTTTGCTTACAAACTGCATGTGATGTATTTGGAATAACATATTAGCGGAACTAAGATAATTTAACTGTAAATTGTCTATATACATATAATATCGCCCAGTGATATTAACGTTTCCAAAGCCTTAGGTACACATGTCTTATTTTTTTAATTCCCATATCGATATATCAATAGCATATCATTTGATCGAGTTACCATTCTCAAACGTATAGTTAGTTAAATAACAAACTAATTGGTAATTTAGTTTTATTTAAAAAAAGGTTAAGTTTATGTAAATGATTACTCGACTGTCCCATGTATATATGTAAGTATCTATACCAAAGTCATTTTCAGTTAGTTAGTTCCCGTCACAGTAATTACCTTAGTATACTATGAAATGAACCATCAGCAGTAAAAACATATAAAAAAATAAGAAAGCGTAAAAGTAGAGTCACGACCAGAGGGCATACACTTTAAATTACTATTACGTTTTTTACATTCGTAAGTAATTCCTGTTTTGGTTCACGTCTTATGTAATTTTACGTGACATTTTGTTATAGATGCTATACATATTGTAAACTCTATGCATTGAGGTGCTCTATGCAAGTGTTACCAAATTATGCACCTATCCCGAAGAAATGATTAGGTAGTTAACTTTTATATCCTTAATTAAATGTCTGTAATGCCTACAGACTAATATGTAACATTGAAAACTAAATATACATATCTACTGAATTATACGTAGCTAGTTACGACTCCTAAGGTAACTTCAATCAATTTAATGGAAGAACGTCTAAACTAGTTAAGTGCAGTTATTGGTTAACAATAGTTCGGAAGAACGAGTATCGGTCATAAGTATAATTTATACCATCTTATCAAATATCATTACACTTAAGAAGATACAGTTCAAATTCCTACCTTCAATGAAAAGATATATTTAGAATGTGGAAAGACCAATTTTATATGAAGTTGCTTCCATACTATTTTCGTATAAGGAAATAATAGAAAGGTGTTTTCCCACGGTGCGTGAAACGGCTAGTCGCACCGCAACTTACAGATCGTCGCTATATCTCCTACCTTTTAAAATGGTTTTTGAAATTTAATTTACAATTAGCCAAGTTTAGCAAACCGCATAAAACGCAGTATAAGAGGTCTTTAAATGTTAATTACGGTAGATACTATTAAAGCTCTACTGCTAAACCTATTTAAGATTGTTAAATTAACTCAAGTCAAGTGAATCTATAGAATGAAGTGATTGAACTCAGCTAGTTGCAGCATTTCATCTCATGGTAAAACAGGCTATACGACATACCAACCTTAGCCACAGATAGGAAAAAACACTACAAGAAACTTAATGTCAATTAACTAATACCTACTTAATGGAGAATCGTACTTAATGGGAACTGAAAAAGGAAACTAAAGTCGTACTTGATTATCTTGTATTATTTAAATAGCAGCAATATGCCGATATGAAGGAGGGATAAAGATCTTTGCATAACTTAGCTGTTTTTAAAAGTGAAATTCCTAAAAGAACTTAGTTAAAAATACCTATTAACATTTATACTGTCGATACCTTCACCGATTTCTCTCCTCTGTATGCAAATATCACCAGCTGTAGTCCTAATTGGGTTTGTCCTTTCACAAAATAATGCTCTAGAATTCACTTCGCCTTTTAAGTTATAGTAACACTATATTTTCGCTTAGGAAAGGCCACAGATTTACCGAGACCGGTTTTTCTTGAGATTCATGTGAGTATATCGATTTCTTTGAAGATTCGACACCACATTTAGTGGTCTCTATTGTAGAGATCCATATTTTATAGGAAATATTAACCTTTTGTTATCCTTAGTGTTCTTAAGACAAGTTTATTTATGCTCTCTATGTATGTCTCTCTCTTTATGTATTTCTATACTTTGATAGTCTAGCTCAGCTATAGGTACTCAACCTGCGGCCCGCAGGCCTTTCTGATTGGCCCACTTATCGCATTAAAATATAGTTTTTTTCATTTTTCTTCTCATCAATAAAGTAAATACATCGTTACCTTTGATTAATGTTTTATTTATGAACTTATAATTTCTCGCTTGCGGCCCGGGATCCTATGACCGAAACGTTTTTGGCCCTAGTAAAAAAAAGGTTGAGTATGGCTGGTCTAGCTAGTCAGAGTAAGCAAAAAAAATTTTAATTAACGTCTGTAGTGAACCGCATTGTCAGTGCCTACCATTTATTTTATTACGGAAGCCCGTTCGAACTTTATTACTAGCAATTACGGGTTACCTACATGCAAATCCTAGCTCTCTTTAGATGCCCTAGATCCAAACGACATAGCTATTCTCAGTCAATGATTTATTACTTATTTGTTAAGAAATGTTCTAGGAAACTAGATTCAACAATAAACTACTTCAAGCTAGTTAAATTATACATTTTAAACTCAAAACAAACCCGGAAACTAATCCACGCCTAATACCATAAACACATGAGATACGCAAACCAAATGGTTTTTCATAACAAAAGTTGCATAACGAATCTAAAAGTGGAAGTGTTACTTCACACGCTACAATACTGAATTTGGCAGAAATATTTGTATTGAAAAAACTACAAGACTCGTAGAAACCGTTGGAACACGGAAATTGTATTTTTTATTCCATCATTCATAATAACCGCCCGTTGAGGCCGTTAGCACCTGCCGGCTAACCCCACACACAAATATTGATAAAAAGCTGCTTGATCAATAAAAACTACCGAAGATTGAAATATAACGATTGTAACCAAGGAAAACAATCACGATACAGCGTTCTATGATCTTATCAATGAGGAAGATGTAAAGAATTCTAATGATGCTGTAGCCAACCAGCCAGTTTGTATTAATTACAAGATACCGCAAAATATGGTTATCATTATGGACTTGACGTGTGAGTCTCTTACAGTTATGTGTTGTGCAAGCAGCTCGTCTTACTACCGATAAAAATATTTGAACAAGCCAGTCCTAACATGTTACAAAACGTTACTCATTCTCTTTTCAAGAATTGTACAAATCTGGTATCCTACACTGATTTTCGTAGATAAATCTAGGACAAGCTTTTATAAGAAGTTGTCAAAAGTACCGGAATGCTTACAACAGGTTTTTGAGAATTCTTAACGGTCATGTCGCGCTAAAGGGGCACCATGGAGTCAATTGATTGATACTTGGGTCAACATTGCTCATGGATACATGCCATTGTATCTTATTGAACTACTTCACTTACCGCCCATTCGCCGCAGACGGGGAGTGCACCAGCTTCACAGCAAACAAGAACTGTATTGCACACACTAGCAGACAGCAAAGGTTTAATGATAATGTCAAGGCACATAACGCTAACGTCACTTCGTAAACCACTGCGAACTCCTCAGAAGTCCCTGAAGCCGGAGCCGTGATCTTCAGTAAAAACAATAACGCCAATAAGGCTAATAACAAACTGACTAGGCACAGCAGCGCCAGCGAGGTCAGAGCTTCCTCCGTGGCGGCCCTGGTGCTCCTAGTTTTACTGCATTTCTGCGCGGTCCTGCTGGGAGCGCCGCTGGCGACTCCGTTGGCGATCTTCGGCGGGGAGCTGACCGGGATGGGGGCCACCACGGAGACCGGCGCCGGCGGCGGCTGCGCGGGGCTGACGCTGGCCGACGTGCCGCCCACCGAGTGCTTGGAGGAGTCCAGCGTGGACACGTTGAGGGGCAGGTGGTGGTGCGGCCGCCGCGGCATGTTCTGGTAGCGGTGGTCGGCATCGTTCGCCGCCGGCGGCCGCTGCGCGTGTTTCAGCATCGCGCTCTCACGCAGGCGCGGGCCATCCTCCCAACCTGTTCTCCGGCATGTAGGCCGGTTTTGCTCGCGCGCCGGAGCAGCGACACGTCCTCATCTGGCGGCGGACGGACGACGACTGACTGACCCCCCTCTCGCTACCTGCGCTTCACCGACGTAATTATGTCAATCAGACCGGTGCACCCTGTACGCTGCATACTTTAGACTTCAGATTAACTACAGGGTGGCATTGAACGCGTGCGAGTTTTCAAACAAACGTTTTAATTAGTAAATATTTTTAATATCTTCAACGAACGACAAACAATGGACATATTCATAACAAATAGTTGGACACTTACGCAGCGAGTGTCAACTACAATTAATTGTTAGTTTAGTCGGCATTTCATTGAGTTCATGTTTATTTTATTTCTGTAGAACTGTATCATTCAGAAGAAAATGCGGAAGCTTGTAACGGTGTTTGTCTCCGAGACTTGCTCTATCAAGAAATATACCTTCGTATAGATATAGATTCTGCATTAAGGAGCATAGCTGGAGCACTTAATCTTACATAGGTAGGTATCAAGGCAGGGACTTCCTTGAGTTAATGGCTTGTTTTTTGCTCAACTTGCAACACTTGATTGGAAGTATAAGTATAGGAATAACTACAAATTAAATATTCACCGCTACTTCAAATCATGTACCTAAGAAAGAACCAAATGCTAATTTAGACACATTAACTACAAAAACACACGTCTAAATTTAACAACTCCATCTTGGTAGGCCGCATTTGGTGTAAATCATGATTCTTTAGTTTTGACGGAAAAGCGATGACTGGTAAGCGTCATGTGTATGAGAATACGGTTATTCTGTTTTAAATGCTTATATGAACTTTTCGTAAAATTAATTTTGTATGGGACATAAATCTTCCGTCTGCGATAGCATACTGCAATATAATCAACCTTGTGGTAATATTTCCCTAAATTATTAACTAATGTTTATGAAAATCAATTTATACCAAAATTTGATTGCCACATTCCACTTTTACCTACTGTTCAAAACCGATTCCCGTATTTAGAGCATATAGGTATTGGCTTTGTATTGACAGCCACTAAAGAGCTTTTAAAATAAAATGAAATAGGTTTTTAATAATGTACTTGATAGGCCACTAACAATGTAGATAATTTCAATTAGAAGAACCTCTGGGCACGTGCTGTTTACATCTTTAAACAAAACTCAGATGTAGCAATTACGAGAACCTGTCATCGCAACTTAAAAATAATTCAAAACAAGACAAGTAGAGATAATAACACAGTCAACTAAGTTAGGTGCACTTGGTGTCCTTTGATAAAGGTCTCATCTAAGTATAGACAAGTAAAGCTTATGTTGAAACACGGGTGAGTTGGTAATGGTTTAGTGAGAATCATTAAAAATACATTATGGCGGTACTTTAACATTTAGTACTTGTGGAGGCCTGACTGAGTCGGGGAACTGCCTTCAGACTTCAAAGGTACTTAAACGACTTTATTAGACAGGTTCTAATTACTTTTGTGCTAACAAATATTTAATTACAAAAAGGCTAAGGGGCCCCGATTTCGAAAACGTTCTCTAAAACTAAATTAAAAATTTCACTGTCACTTTCCCCTGCTTAGAAAAGACAGATACATTGGTCTCACTAAATTGAGTCCACTTCATTGTAAAATAGAAAGAAATGCGCTGAGGACTAGCCTAAAATTGTCTTCGCCGTATCATAACGCACGCACATCTTAGTTTGACAGGACTTAACGGCACCTGTATTCCAGTTGAAGTTTATTCTTGTTTTTTACTTAATTATCACTTGATTCTGAGGAAATCTCTATAGGTACTTTACATTGTTAAACGATCCACCATGAATTGTAATCGTGGTAGACTGCCAACCAGTCCCTCCCGCTAAACTCGTATGAGGTAGGTACCTAGTTAGTGATACGCATTAGGGCTGCGATACCTATGCAAAATAATGCACATAGCACATAGGCTGTTATTATAAGGCTGCTTATCTTCTGCAGCTTCCTTCCTGTGCCAAGAAAAAACTCTTGCGCCGATGGCACGCGCGTGGCACCTGCGCGCCACCTGGCGGGGTGTAGGGTTCGATATAAAAACGTAGCGCTTGCAATGTGACCTGCTAGAGGCGACAATGTGTGAGCATTAGTTAGGCGTGCTTAGGACTTGTAAAGTTAGGTAATAAAGTTTTTTTATTATATGTTTAGATATTACAAAGTTTTAGCTTTTTAAACTTAAAAAAAATCATTGTTTTTTTAAAAAGGCAGATTTTAATGTAAGATTAAGTAGGTACCTAAAAAAAACATAAAAAATAAGGTACCTAAGGTTGCGTATATTTTTACCAGAAAAGGTTTTCTTTTTTTATATATTTGGCATACACATGTTATAACTTAATAAATCTCACTATATTGGTACCTACATAGATTCCTTGATTAAACTGTTCTTAGTTAAAAGCAGGATGCAGAAAAGTAAAGAACCTCAAGTAATTTTAACCAGCTGTGAGAACGTGCTGCTACGAGCCTTTATTTCTTTTACATAATATATTGTATAATAAAGATAATATTTACGAACTTTAACCAAGGCCTTGCGAAACGACTAAAATGACATTGACAGTTATACCATAATTCACACAGGCGAGACAATAGAATTAATTAACATTTGTGTCAACATGTAGATGGCCTTTGAGAGAATTAGCTTAGACGTTGTATTGTCTTAGCAGTATTGTTTGACCTTAATATCGCAAAGATAATAAAAATAATGAATTCATACATTCGATGCATATGCGGTAAAGGGATTATAGTAATGCTAGTCAATTAAATCATATTTGATTCAAAAAATCAAACCTGTATAAATTTTGGTAGTTACCTAAAGTTTAAATATCTAAAGCTCATTTTTTTAGTTACGTCCGTGTTGTACCTCTTGCAAATAAAAACTCGTTTTCATAATGAATCACACACTCGATTAGAGGACTAGGTATCTATTTTAAGAATACAACCAAAACGATAAGTTTACATAAGGCGAATCCGTAATCAGTTTTCGTATTAAAAATCGCTTGCTTACTCCCACTCGTGAAGAAAACAAAAACATAGATAATACAATACGTGGGTAATTGACATCATTGATAACTTTAACTTAGATAACGCAGAGACATAGTGCAGTTAACTGTGTTTTGGTTGTGGTTATATTGTGGTTAAAATTTAAATTAAGTCACTGATGGGCGCTTCGTAAGTATTGCTTGTTACCTGTGATTTATAATTGGAATTTTTCAATAACCTTGGCAGACTTAGATAACTTGAAAATAGAGAATATTTGCTAACCTCGAAACTATGTAATAATGATGGTTTTAAAAGAAGCTTCGTAACCCTTATTTGTTTTAGGAATATCTATCCAAAAGGCATAAGTTTAATGAGGCCTTAAACTTTAGTAAATGCCTCTATGTTTCAAAAGATAATTACTACGTAATACGGATTCTATTACAATCTTTTAATTTTAATAACTTCTCACTTTAATCATTAAGTAGGTAGCTCATAGGTTATCTTACTTAGTACCTTGTTCTTGTTTCTCGCATTCCAAAACTAATGTAATAAACAAAAAACTATGTAGGTGTTTAGTTTGTAAAAAACTAGGAAATGATCTACTAGAACTTTACCTGCTAATTGAAATGAAACTAAACATATTGACAAATGGTTTTCTTTGCTGTAGCCTTGAATTTTGAATAATAATTAGGTGTGGCGCGTACTTTGAAAGTGCCAAATTCTGAAGGTATACAATAACTGGGTATAGAGACAAACTTAAGTTAGAAAAAATAATTAATTCTAAATAATAGGAAATATAATTAAATTTAAATAAAAATGTAGATTTCAAAGCAAGTAGAGAATTTGTTTACAGTGCTTTTACAATAGGGTGTAGAGAATCAAGCAGCTTGAGTGTGTGTGTGTTTTCATGAATGAATTAACAGATATAGGTATCCATATTGTGAATGAATCCCAACACAATAGAACCTTTAATATACAAAGTTATAAATGTATCAATTGTCTTTAGTTGAGTAAGTACCTATCTTTTACAGTATTTATACTTATGTAAAGTTAACTTAACTCCTGCCTTGATACAATTATAATGCTACACAAAAATGAACCCGTAGGTACCTTCTTATTTATAAACGCGGCTTAACGCTACATTAATTTAAAAAGTTATTTTTTTCTGCCAATCTTATTTTTGGTAACAGATTGCATAAATGAAAAGGACAAAATATCCTACTAATATTATCAATCTTAAAGTTTGTAAGTATGGATGTATGATGGATGTATGGATGTTTGTTACCCTTTCGCGTAAAAACTACTGGACTACCCTCAGCTCAAGGTTCCTCTAACGTTCTAGACAAATCATGGACGTGATCGTGGTAGGCCTCGGGGCGTCGGGTATTGCCGCAGTGAGGAGACTCCACGACGCTGGTCTGAAGGTGCTAGGGCTGGAAGCAGCAGACAGGATCGGGGGGAGAATACTCACTGTTGATTACGGGGCGTGTAAGACTGATCTAGGCGCTGCGTGGTAAGTTAAAAAGCATAAAATACTACTAGGTTTTTGGTAATGATTAGCTCTTATGTGGCTCTTATATACTATGCCTACATACATCGATAAAACCTTTTACAAACTGCGTTAATGTAGATACCTATAGCTTTCAACTACCTATACGCATCAGAGGGATAGGTAATGCTAAACAAGAGTAAATTGTTTGATGTTTACTTCATGACAGGTGCAGCTAATCCATGCATGGATTCGTAAGTAATGTGGGCTTCTGCGTGTCGTCACACATACCATTAGAAAGATAGCACCTGCCTACCTACTTAATACATTTTTATTTAACTCTGTATTTTCTTATGTTTTATAACTAATCATCAATTATACATTTAGCAGAATTAGCAGCTAAAACTCAATTAAAACGATGATTTAAGGTGTCACGGAGAGAAAGACAACGTAGTCTTCGAACTAGCGAACCAACACAATCTTCTCGGCAAACCATCAGGACCTGACAACAAATGGTTCATACTATCCAACGGAGAGTTGGTACCACAAGGAACTGGAGTCGAAATTGAAAATATTCTCGGAGAAGAATTGGCTAAGGCTGATAAGCATAATACTGGGTCGATCTCGGATTGTATTAGAAACGCGTAAGTTGACGTATTTCAATGATTTGGTGGTATTTTCTTAAACCAAATGCCTTGAGCTAATATTATCGGCGATAAAAAAAGAAGTTTTACTAAGACTTTTAAAGAAGTATGAGGCAAAATTAGTTGTTATAAATTCGCAAGAAACTACTCTGCCTATCCTGCACTTAAAACCTTTACAGTTTAACTTACTACGCAAACTAGAATTATGCCTGATGATTGGACCAAAATAGTTGAGATTGCAATAAACTAAACTTTCACCTTAAAAAGAAATCTAATTCAATTTCAGCACCAAAACCAACCCCACTCTACAAAAGACCCCAACTTTATCCGCATCATTTGCCGAATGGTTCGAAAGGAACAATCACGTCGGTGGTCAAATAGACAAGAAAAACGGGAAATCTCTTCGAGGTTTGATCGAGAACTGGCCGTGCGAGGGAGAACCCATGAACAACTGGAAAGGGAGGGGGTATCAAAGTATCTTGGATATACTTTTGGTAAGTAGCTACAACTTTGTTATTTTGGGTGAAGGTTGTACAGAGTTGTTTATTTGTTTTAAAATTCACGAGTCACGAATGTTACGCTGGTGTTACAGTTGTTTTGAATATAAGTATAGGTACTTTTATTTCGTAAGGTTACCTTATTTCACATTGAATAGTCAGTCACCCACCCACCCTTAAATAAAAAAAGTTTTTATGAAAACTGTCACAAACACTAAAACTTTTTCAATTACCAGAACAAATATCCCGACCCTTCCAAACAAATCGATGTAGAACTCCTGCTAAACAAAGAGGTGAACAACATCCGATGGGGCACTAGCAGGGTTTCAGCCAACGACGTGAATCCCCTCGTGCAAGTGAAGTGCAAGGATGGGAGCCTGTACGCAGCCAAGAGTGTGCTGGTCACCATGTCTGTTGGAGTGCTGAAGGAAAGGTAAGTTTGTAGGAAGTAGGTCTAAGTTATCTGATTATGGGTTAAGGAAATTTTTTTTGAATTAGCAAGTGCTTAGTGTGTGTATACGGTACCATTATAATTTAATTATAGGTAGGTAGGTATATTTAATTTACGACTCTGAAAGATGAAATTCTTTAAATGATTAACTTAGATAAATTTTCTTAACTTCTGTGTTTTGCTTTAGCAACACTTGGATTAAAGGTAGTTTCGGGTTTTCCCTAGCTTAGATCAATTTTCTGAGTTTTTAAGAGTTTTTTTTTTCAGGCACAACGAACTATTCTCTCCACCTCTGCCCTCTTCAAAAGTAAAAGCCATAGAAAACCTCCAACTGTGCGTCCTCGACAAAATTTACATAGAATTCGAGAGACCATGGTGGAAACACCCTTCAAACTTTGCTATAATCTGGCGTGACGAAGACAAGAAGTCTTTCAGCGAGGACGAATATTGGATCACGGAAATATATGCCTTATGGACTGTGGAACACCAGCCAAATTTGCTTCTGGCCTGGATATATGGGGAAGGAGCGAAAGTGATGGAAACCAAGAGTGTAGAAGAAGTAAGAGAAGGAGTACAGAAACTTATTGACAGGGTTGTAAAAAAGCAGTTTGATGTGACGCCGATTAAATCTATACTCAGGTTGGTAAACATTTTAGACGTTTTTGCTTTGGTAGCATTGAAGGCTTGACGTTACAATAATGAACTTATAACTATTATCAACGTAGATGACACAGCATGTATTTTATACTCAAGAACATTGTAGAATATCTTAAAAAATGCAGAACTACAATAAAAACTGATCCTTCTTTATTGTTTTAACTTCAAAGTTTTTTGCAATAAAATGTCTTTCCTAATGTATATATTATCTTTGAACCAAATTTCATTAAAATCTTGATAAAAATTGACAACCAACATCCTACACAATGACCCTGCTAACTCCAACATGACATAACCAAAACCTACCAACTTCCCTTTCAGATCGTCATGGGCATCGAACCCTTTCACCCGTGGTTCGTATTCCTACCGCAGCGTTTCTTCTGAAGAAACCGGCGGCGACGCCATCACTCTCAGCGAACCTTTACACCGAGGTTCTAACAACTTTCCTATAGTGTGTTTCGGAGGAGAAGCCACGTCGCATAGAAGACATAATGCGGTGCATGGGGCGGTTGAAGCCGGGTTTAGAGAAGCTGATAGATTGATTGAGAGCATCAGGGGTTTGAATAAATAAAACGAGTTTTTAAAAAAAGTTTTTTATTGGAGTCAGAAGGTGGTGTGAGTTGAAAAAATTAAGACTAGAGTAACAAATGTAATGTATGGAGGATGAAAATTGGCAACATAGAATAAGTTAACAGTATACTGAGATCGCGTGACACTTACATCCAGTAGCATTACCTGTCAAAGTCTTAACCTTAAAATGCTAACGTTAGTAGATAAGCCAGCCCCCCAAGTCACGTGGCAAGTGAATAGAAAAATATTGATGAAATTGAAATTTTTGTCAAGCTTGCAATTTGACAGTTCCATACATATATTTTTTATTCACTCGCTATCGCAAATATCACTTGCCACTTAACTTGGGGGTAGACCAACGTCAGTAATTTTTCTGTTGTTAAAGTTCTCATGATAAAAAACTAAAAATTAGAAGCAATCATATTATTTTTTTAACTATAATGGGAAATAACATTTATGCTTATCGTTTTTTAATAACATAAAAATAACTAAAACAAAATCTCGAAATTGTTAAAAGGACGAAAAATTATCACTTATCGCATTTTAATAGCGTAATAATTATAGAAGTATTACCAAAGGTACATAATAAAAACTTTCTTAATTGTTCATTCGTAATTAGAAAAAAAAAGCAAATCAAAACAGAATCATCTAACAACACAGTGTTTTCTTCTTATTTCGTTGATAGATATTCGAGTAACAAAATAAAAAGCCTACGGAACTTCAGTAATTAAATACTATATCACAATTATTATAATCATCTATTCATTGCCATTCTAAACAATTACTACTAGAATAAGCATTTTAAAAATCAACTATTCAAAAGATCCGACTCTCAACAAATGCTTAGAATAATCATTTTAAAAATATAGTCATCAAAAAGTATTTTAACCTTTTTGGTTAACCGTTCGTCTCGAAATAACCTTACAAACTTAAGAATAAACAACGTCAGACTTAAATATCTCTTTACTAATAACATTACCCTGCTCGTCTACATCACACATTTCTATTTCTACTCCATCCGACTTTACATCTTCCTCCTTAATCTTTATAACACTATCTTTATCATCACAATCATTTTCTGTTCCTTTTAGAACAACTTCGAAATGTCTGGGTGTAGTTTTAGTGGCCTCTGCTACCTTTTTTACTTCGAATTCGAAATCAGTGTTAATAAGTTCTTTGGGGCCACTGGTTCCGTCGACGATCTTCTTGGAAACTTCTAGAATTTCGTAACGCGTTGTGGTGAGGCGGTACATGCCGTCCTCGCTTATTTGGTATCTGAAAATATACGGTAAAATTGACTTTTTTATGACGGTTTAAAATAAGACTTACCGCCAGTTTCCGAATGAGAATTTAAAGTTGAGTCATACTTAAGTGTTAATCAAATATATTTTTTTGGTCAAATATATTAAAGTATTGTAATCAAATGTTGCTCAACTTAAAATTCTCAATTCAGAACCAGTGGTTAGTACGAATGTTTAGTTTTTTACTTGATGAAACCTTAATTACGGATAATAAAGTAAGTATTTATTTAGAAATTAATGATTCGATTATTATTATATTTGCAAATAGAAAAGTAGTGTAAAAAACATTTACTAGCAGTAAACTTATTAACATACCTAAACCGACTATGACCAAACGGCCACTGTGCCCCGTGCATTTTTACCAAATGCGTCGTTAACTTGGTCCCTCGCGCAAATATCTTCATTTCCTTCTCCGGACACATATGACACGCGTATTTCTTGTTGGCCTTCTTCTTCTTAGTTGGCAACTCTTCAGATAAATCTTCGTCGGTGGAGTCGTCGCTGTCTTTTGTCTTGCCTTTGCGCTTGCGAGAGTGCTTGCCTTTGTGTGTGGCGATGTGCTTTATGAGATCCGATTTCATTATGGTTCTGTGGGTGTTTGGGTTGAATTATAGTGCATTGGGATTAACAAACTGATGTACTTAAGAGTGTTGAAAGAAGTACGTCATTAGACCAGTCGAATCAGTGTTTTAACTCCGAATTTCAGCTTAGAAGCTGTAAACTTGCATATGTATACCATTTTTAAGCGTTCTATTAGTCCTCCAAAAAGTGCCAAAAATCTTACTTAAGATATTCAAGGTAAAATGTCATTAAAATTTGACACTTACAGCGTATACTAGAAAGAGAGAAAACTGTGTGCTTTCCATCCTCTATCTCAAAATCTGTTCAGTTTCAAAGTATCATAGTAGTTAAGTAACACAGGTTGTCCGACATATAATTTTCTACCCCATTTGGTCCACTTGTTTACGAAACATTGACAATGGACTTACTTATTTTCTGAATGTAACTACTTAATTACCATTACAGAAAAAATACCTAAAAGACTGTGAAAACCGCATTAAAACCCGTTACGCGATTAAGGAGGAGTAAGCGTACAAACATTAAAACAGACACGAATAGCGACTTACGAGGGTGCGTTTTTAAGTTCGCGGAATGAGAGGGTTGGAGGGGGTTGATTAGGCTCATTAGGACCGTAACGCTTTCAGTGACTAATAATTAGTATAAATACGAGGTTTCATTGTTATCAGACAATTAGTCTTAGAGCTATCGTCAACCAAGCAACATAATCGGGAGTGAAAAGTCACGCCGCCGCAAAAACAACAACGCGTAGAGTTTTCACGTGCATTTTTGGACCTCTGCAGTGACGACAAGGATGGTGTATTGAGTCGAATTGTTACTGGAGACGAAACTTGGGTTCATCATTATGAACCTGAGTCGAAACAAGACTCCATGCAGTGGCATAAAAAGGGCACAGCACCCCCCAAGAAGTTTAAGGTGTCACAGTCAGCTGGGAAACTCATGGCAACGGTCTTTTGGGACTCAGAAGGAATATTGTTGATCGATTATAAAGATAAAGGTGTTTCTATAACCGGAGAATACTACGCTTCAATATTAGAGCGACTAAAAGAAGCCATTAAAGAGAAAAGACGGGAAAAATTGACGAAGAGTGTGCTGCTTTTGCACGACAATGCGCCCGTCCACAAGAGTCGCGTTGTGTTGGCTGCCCTGCATAAGGTGGGCTTCGATATTTTAAACCACCCACCCTACAGCCCAGACCTAGCCTCGAGTGATTATTACCTCTTCCCAAAAATTAAAAAAGAGCTTCGGGGTAAAAAATTTACCACCGATGATGAAGTTAAGGAGGCAGTTTCAGCGTATTTTGAAGACAAAGATAAAATATTTTTTTATGAGGGTATAAATAAATTAATTGAAAGGTCTGAAAATTGTATCCGTCTTGCAGGTAAATATATTGAAAAGGAAAAATAATTTGGTTTTTTTATTTCGACCCCTTACCCTCCATTCCGCGAACATAAAAACGCTCCCTCGTAGTTACAAACTATTGTAATCCTACTAATATTATAAATGTGAAAATTTGTGAGAATGGATGGATGTAAGGATGGATGTTTGTTACTCTTTCACGTAAAAACTATTGGACGGATTTGGATGAAACTTTGCAGTAATATAGGTTATACATCAGAAAAACACATATAGCCCAGTCATATTAGGTAAAAAAAGGGGTCAACCTCGGAATGAAAGATAATAAGCTGCAAATTGGTATGAACCTTTGTTTTGTCATTCTAAATGTTGTCTCAAAAGTCACAATCGGTATCGTGTCCGCGTCTCAAGATATTCAAGGTCAAAGGTCACAAAAATCGGTTTTTCGCGAATATCTGGCTTCCTATCGATTAAATGAGATTTGCATTTATTATAAAAGTTGTAGGCTATAAAATTCCCTACAACTTTTGTTAAAACTTTTTTTTCATACGACCAACCGTTTTGAAGGTAGAGCGCGAAGAGTGCACATCGTACAGTCATATACGGCCTAATGCAAGGTCAAGCGTGAGTTATGGTTATCAGTACGTTATAAAGTCAATTATTTACTTGGAAATTATAATGGAAGGTTTGGAGATGAACATGACAGATAATGAGGATGATGACAATGAATCGAACATTTTTGAGCGACAAGAAGAAGAAGACGTCGAAGAGGAAGCCAGATATTCGCGAAAAACCGATTTTTGTGACCTTTGACCTTGAATATCTTGAGACGCGGACACGATAACGATTGTGACTTTTGAGACAACATTTAGAATGACAAAACAAAGGTTCATACCAATTTGCAGCTTATTATCTTTCATTCCGAGGTGAAAGCCCTAATAGGACTGGGCTAATAGGGTACTTTTTACTGCGAGAAAACATCTCATTCCCACGGGAAACCGACTTCCATGCGAACGGAGTCGCGGGCGGCCACTAGTGATGACATAAAATAAAAAAAAAATAAAAAAAAATCTCCAGACTAACAAACCAATTATGTGGCCCTAAAGTAAGTTGCATTAAGCACTTGTGTTATAGGTACTACACAATGGAGTAGGGGAGAACCTAGTTACACCCGACACGAACCAATATGGAAAAACCATTTTACGAAATTTGCCCGACCCGGGGATCGAACCCGGAACCATCCACTTAGCAGTCCGGTATATATACCGCTGCACCACAGAGGTCGTCATATAAAAATGCCACAACTCACCTATAATCACAGAGAGTACACGCATGCGGCCGCGTCTTCTCGTCCTCCTTCATATGCCGGTATCGCACGTGCGTGGCGAGCGCGGCCGGCGTCGTGGCCGACATGTCGCACAGCGAGCACGCGTACGCGGACACGTGCTGGCGCGCGTGCTCGCGGAGGAGGTAGTCGCTCGCGCACGCCGCCAGGCACACGCCGCACTGGTAGGAGGAGCCGGGGGGCACGTTCTGGATGTACCAGTGTCATTGTTATAGCTGCGAGATTGTCATTGTGCCTAGTCACAGTCGATGTAATGTCTGTCATTGTACAAAGTCACAGTCGCATGTAATGTCTGTCACTGTACATAGTCACAGTCGAATATAATGTCTGTCATTGTAAATAGTCACAGTCGAATGTAATGTCCGTCATTGTACATAGTCACAGTCGAATGTAATGTCTGTCATTGTACATAGTCACAGTCGGATGTAATGTCTGTCATTGTACATAGTCACAGTCGGATGTAATGTCTGTCATTGTACCTAGTCACAGTCGAATATAAAGTCTGTCATTGTACATAGTCACAGTCGCATATAATGTCTGTCATTGTACATAGTCACAGTCGGATGTAATGTCTGTCATTGTACATAGTCACAGTCGGATGTAATGTCTGTCATTGTACATAGTCACAGACGGATGTAATGTCTGTCATTGTACATAGTCACAGTCGGATGTAATGTCTTTCATTGTACATAGTCACAGTCGGATGTAATGTCTTTCATTATACATAGTCACAGTCGGATGTAATGTCTTTCATTGTACATAGTCACAGTCGGATGTAATGTCTGTCATTGTACATAGTCACAGTCGGATGTAATGTCTGTCATTGTACCTAGTCACAGTCGGATGTAATGTCTGTCATTGTACATAGTCACAGTCGGATGTAATGTCTGTCATTGTACCTAGTCACAGTCGGATGTAATGTCTGTCATTGTACCTAGTCACAGTCGAATGTAATGTCTGTCATTGTACCTAGTCACAGTCGGATGTAATGTCTGTCATTGTACCTAGTCACAGTCGGATGTAATGTCTGTCATTGTACCTAGTCACAGTCGGATGTAATGTCTGTCATTGTACCTAGTCACAGTCGAATGTAATGTCTGTCATTGTACCTAGTCACAGTCGGATGTAATGTCTGTCATTGTACCTAGTCACAGTCGGATGTAATGTCCGTCATTGTACCTAGTCACAGTCGGATGTAATGTCTGTCATTGTACCTAGACACAGTCGGATGTAATGTCTGTCGCACAGAGAACGCGCGTACGCGGACATGTCTGGCGCGCGTCTATTAAATGGTAGCTAACGTAGATATAGAGTTAGTGTTTTGTATGCGTATCAGAGCTCACCCAAGGCGTTGAACATCCTATGCTGCTATAGTACATCTCTAATTAGTGATAATAGTTCCAACGAACCATTTTTAAGAACGCCAGATTACACACATAGGCATTAACAGAATCATATAAAAAATCAAAATAACATTATTTTATTAAAAACCCGGCCAAGTGCGAGTCAGACTCGTTCCGTACCATCTAACTAAAGAAATCGACAACAATCACGTTGATCATATGGGAATTGACCCTTAAATTATAACTTTATTTTGTTTTAAATATTTATTGTTCCGCTATCACATTTCATAAGGTACAACCTGGTGACAAAAAACCAACGGCCATCCGACAGCATAGTTTTAGCAACTATTCTCCCTTTTTTACCCTTTGCATACATAGATCTAAACTCACCTGTCTCTTCAAATGGTTGCTCAGCTTCACGTTGTTCGCGAAGTGTTTCCCGCAATGATAGCACGCTATCAGCCTCTCCCCTGTGTGGGATCTCACGTGCATAGTTAGCAGCGCGCGCCGCGGGAACGAAGCGCCGCAACCGCCCCACGAGCAAACGAACGAGTCGGAATAGAACACGTGGAGTTTCACGTGGTCGAACAGGGACTAGAGGGTGGAAAGGAATTTGTGTCATTTGTTTGTAGTCAAAACGACGGTGCTACGTACAAAAATGTACAGAAAGATTGCTTAGGTGATGTGGCAAATGTTATGAACGACGCGCATTCGCCCCACGAGCAAACGAACGAGTCGGAATAGAATACGTGGAGTTTCACGTGGTCGAACAGGGACTAGAGGGGGGAAGGGAATTTGTGTCATTTGTTTGTAGTCAAAACGACGGTGCTACGTACAAAAATGTACAGAAAGATTTCTTAGGTGAACTGGCAAATGTTATGAACGACGTGACTCGACCGCCCCACGAGCAAACGAACGAATCGGAATAGAATACGTGGAGTTTCACGTGGTCGAACAGGGACTAGAGGGTGGAAGGGAATTTGTGTCATTTGTTTGTAGTCAAAACGACGGTGCTACGTACAAAAATGTACAGAAAGATTGCTTAGGTGAACTGGCAAATGTTATGAACGACGCGCATTCGCCCCACGAGCAAACGAACGAGTCGGAATAGAACACGTGGAGTTTCACGTGGTCGAACAGGGACTAGGGGGTGGAAGGGAATTTGTGTCATTTGTTTGTAGTCAAAACAATAAAGGTGTTAAATACAATAGTTTAAAGAAAGCTTGCTTAGGTGAACTGGCAAATATTATGAACGACGCGCCTCAACCGCCCCACGAGCAAACGAACGAATCGGAATAGAACACGTGGAGTTTCACGTGGTCGAAGAGGGACTAGAGGGTTGAAAGGAATTGTGATATTCATTCATTTATCATTTGTAGTTTTCCTTTAGAAAATCTGATCTTTATTGTACTGAATGAAAAATATGCATATTTAAGATAGTTTACTTAGGTGAAATGTCATTATTCTATACTCAATTTTTTTAATTTGTATTTTACTTTTCTTAACTTTACTTTTCCTTATGACTAAATGCATATATCTCTAGGTAATTAAATAAAATGTTACAATTTAAAAAGACTTTTATGTATGACTTTTGACTATGCCTTAAAAGGTATACTTTTAATATACCAACATACCTGAATAGAGTTATATTTCCGTTCACAATCTGTCCACATACAACTATGGTCACAAGGCAATGGGGGCAGGATATTCCTCTTCGTTGAATCTTTCGTACATCGAGCTAAGTCCAGGGTAGCCCGACCATTGAAACCAATGGCCATTAAATGAGTGTGGTATGCATGATAGTTAATGTGACGAAGCATTTCATTGAAGTTAGCTGTCTTGAAGCCACAGATGTTCCAAAGACAGGCATACTGGTCTGTAATAAATAAAAGAATTACAATTAGTTTAGCAAGAGTATAATAATCCTTGAATTATACAGGGTGACTTATAATGTCACATATTCCTGGGCTGATATATTATCTCAGAAGCAACCAATTTTTTCCTATAAGTAATGCTCTATCAAAAAGTTTACTGTTTTTGAAATATGTAATATGTAAGGAAGTTTTGTAACTTTCAATGAATTTCACTCTTAAAACAATTAAATAACAAGGTTATCATCTTAACTTTAAAGATAAGATTATTTTTTGTCAGAATATCAGCAAAAGGTCTATAAAATTAATATAGCTTATAACTCACTATCAACTCCACTACCTTCAATAACTTTTATATCTGCGAAATGTGTCTGTACATGTTTCTGAAACCCATCATAATTGCTGTACACCCAATCACATGACAGCCAGTCACAAGCCATGTGTAGCTGTTCCACTCGCAGCTTTCGCAGGGACTGAAATATATGAACATAAGAGTTTAAATTAAGAATACTGAAGAGTTACACAAATCATTACATGTTACACAAATCATTACATGTATGTAAGTTTAAGAAGAGGATGTTCACAAGTAAAAGAACAAGGACTATTCAAAACAGTTTATATACTCAGAACAGTCTTTTTAAGGCACTTTATAAATATCGTAAACAAAAATTTAAATAAGTACTTACAACTTTCTTAGGTTTTGCCTCAGGTTCACCAACGCCTTCAGGCACTGTAGCACTGTCATCTTCGGCGGCTGATAACAAAAACTTCTTTCTATCGGCATTTGTTTGAATTATAAACTGGATATCGTTTTTATTTTGTAAAGATAACTTCTTCGGCTCCAAACTGTTTTGCTTCTGCAGCCAGTCCAAACAACGAACTAAACTCTGCTTTCGAACTACAGTTTTAGCGCCATCAGCTGGTTCCATTATGAGACCCTAGAATTGTATTGAGTTATCATTTCAAAAATTAAGTGAAAATAAGCGCGGCGCGCGCGGCCACTATTTATTTATTTACTAACAGTTTTTTTGTTTTTTTTTTTTTTGTTAGATTCTTCCGTCATGCGGAAAGGCAAAGAGACTATGCCCATACAGCCATGTCATCAATAATTTGGTTTTCTTCTTTCTTGTTGACTTAGTTTTGTTTAGTTTTCAATAAGAAGTAACATTGACGTTATTTTATTTCCTCATAAACAAACATAATAAGGACCAAGTCCATGTCTTTAATAATAAAATGCTAATATATATTTGTTATGAGTATACATAAACATTTTCATCAGATATTACACACTGTAAATTTTATGAATTTATACATAGGTAAGTAGCATTCAGTTGTTTTTAAAAGTTCTTGAGTATTACGCGGGATATTTTCTAATGTTTTATAAATTTCTAATAGCTCATCAATGAAAATTAACCTGTCAATATGAAATTGAGGACATTCAAAAAATATATGATCCAATGACTGTACTGACTCATTACAATATGAACAACAAGGGGAAGTTATCATATTCATGCGATATAAGTGTTCATTAAAAGCAGCATGACCTATACGAAGACGACAAATTGTTGTATAAAAATTTCTATTTTTGAAAGAGCCCTTGGTAAACCAAGGAGACGAAATTTTTTGGTTACATACGGAATACCACTTGCCCTTTTCTTTAAGAGAATCTTGCCAAAATTGAAACCAATTATTAATCATTTGATTTTTTATTTCAGGAAGAAACTCTGAAATGGGAATTGCTATGTTTTTTAATTTGCAAATGTTGTTATCAGTATTTGTAATGATACTAGCTAATGTATCAGCTAATTCATTACCACTAACACCAATGTGTGCTGGTGTCCAGAAAATGACAATTTCTTTATGTTTCAATGATAATTTATAAATCTTTTCCCGGATCTCATATATAAAAGGATGAATTTTACTAGAAAGACGGGGATTATTAATAGCTTGAAGAACACTCATACTATCAGAAATAATAATCCATTTACCAGAAGAATCTACAGAACTAATCAAATCTAAAGCAAACAGAATAGCAGCAGCTTCTGCCGTAAAAATACTGCAAATATTGGACAGCTTATAACCATGTGCAATTTTCAAAATAATATCATAAGCCGCTATCGACACAGACTGAGATGTTTTTGAAGCATCTGTGTAAATTTGACGGTAATTATCATAGTATGATAACTTTTCATATACTTCATATTTATTTTTTAAATTTGTGTCTATAATGACATCAAATTTAAAAAACTTACCTTCATATGTTCCACTATAACAAGGTAAAATATCATACTGAGCAATATTTTCATTTTTCAAATAATTAATGAAATCAAAATTTTTACATAAATAAGAGTAATTAGATATCAAAATCTTTTTGTACAACGCATTATTAGAAGTTTTCATCAAATCAATTATGAACCTTCTTTTCAAATAATCAAACCTAAATTTAATGGGACAAGTGTTAGTTTCAACTTGCATTGAATTAATCGGAGAAGTACTCATGGCTCCTAGAATTATCCTGAGATTTTTATTTTGTACTTTATCTATTTTATTTATAAAATTATTGTCAGAAGCAAAGCAAAAAAAAGCATATTCAAAGTGACTTCTAACTAATGATTTAAACAGCATCAATAATATTTTAGGATCTGCACCAAAACGACAACCAGTAAGGCATTTTAAAATATTTGTAGCTTTTACAGCTCTATCTATCAATATTTGCACATATTTTTTAAAACTTAAATTTTGTTGAAATACTACACCTAAGAATTTTATTTCTGTACAGTTAGGAATAAGGTTACCATTATATACACATTCTAATTTACAATCTTTATCTCTAG
Organism: Emmelina monodactyla; assembly: GCA_916618145.1. Taxonomy (NCBI): domain Eukaryota; kingdom Metazoa; phylum Arthropoda; class Insecta; order Lepidoptera; family Pterophoridae; genus Emmelina; species Emmelina monodactyla. The sequence continues at coordinate 1,995,204 of OU745314.1, read as the reverse complement.
AGAAAACAAGAGATTTACTCTTTTCTGTATTTACAGTTAAACCTAAGAAAGAAAAATAGACTTCAAGCCTTTTACAGGCATTATTTAAATTCGTTTGCACATCTTTAAGTTTTTTGCCAGAACAATAAACAACAAGATCATCAGCAAACTGCAGATTAGAAACATTTGCGCCTAATATCTCATTCAATTTATGAATATAAATTATATACAGTAGAGGGCTCAAGATGCCGCCTTGATTGACGCCTTTATAGGAATTACGTGGACCATAAAAGTTGTTACCCAATTTAACATAGACCATTCTTTCATTTAGAAAGTTATATATCCAAAGAACCATTTTTTTTGGAATTCTGAGTGATAGCAAGATATTAGCAAGCGTTTCTAAACCTACATTGTTAAAGGCTCCTGTTACATCGAAAAAATTACAAGCAAGATAATTCCGTTCCTTTATGGATTTATTTGCATCTAATAACAAATGTGCAATGCTTTCCCTAGCCGAGCGTCCACGCCGAAAACCAAACTGATTACTAGGAAGAATAGAATTTGATTCGATGTAATATTCCAGACGTTGTTTGAGCAGCTGCTCAAAAATTTTACCAACACAAGAGGACAACGCTATAGGTCGATAAGAATCTGGACTATCAAGATCCTTCCCTGGCTTCAGTACAGGGACCAGACAATCAGTTTTCCATTGATTTGGTATTAAGTCATTTTCAAACAAAATATTTAAAATTATCAAGAATTTACATAGATTTTTATGACTGAGAAGACGAAACATTTTATAGGAAATACCATCTAAACCACAAGTTGTATCTTTTCTTGATTTTATGGCAGCAGTAAGTTCAGAAATTGTGAACGGATCAAGCAACGAAAGATTTTGTCTATGAAATTTGTTATCTGCAAAAGTAAAAGGTTTCGAGACATAGTCTGGAGTGTATTTTTTTAAAAAACTATTTACCCAATGATCATTTTCACTTCTAGAAACAAAAGTTTTGTTAAATCTGCGTATTTTATTCCAGACATGAGAAATTGGAGTAAGACGATTTATAGAATTGCAATAATCTTGCCAAGATTTCTGTTTTTCAAAGTTTATAGTCAATTTCTTAGAAGACTGATTTTTTTTAAAAAGCAAATATTTTTCTACAGAAGGATCATTTTTGAAAGCAACAAAAGCATCTTTACATTTTTTAACAGCATCTGCACATTTGCTATTCCACCAAGGAACGGAATGTCTTGCCCTTTTTGCCCTAAAACCTGAAACGGAACGTGAGCATAAATGACAAAGATTTTGACATTGACAACAAGACTTTGTTTTCGTTTTTTGTTGTGACATAGATTTTTCAACTGATGCCAATAAAATATCACAAAACTGCAAATAACTTTCTAGTGAACATTCAGAATTAATCATAAAACTATTCAACGAAGTATTAACAATATTTACATACAAATCCCAATTAACTAAATTCAAGTTTAATTTCTTACTGACATTTTGAGAGTGAACACAATGTTCTGAAGATATAACTGGAGTTTGAGACAACAGAAGTTTAGTAATTGTAGGCAAATGATAACTTCCAAAGGAATAATCATGAACAGACCATTCACAATCCCATGATAAAGCTGGACTAACCAAAGAAAGATCTAAGCCATTTGGTCTCCAGGACGAAGTTCCTACAGTCGTGACTTCTCCTGAATTTAACAGAACAAGGTTATTTTCATCAAAAGAATCTAGTACTTCTTCACCTCTTTTATCCACTTTTTGACAACCCCAAGAAGTATGGTATGCATTGAAATCTCCAGCAATAAAGACTGGAGTTGGAAGACTATCAATTAATTTTGAAAATTTTAATTTTGAATAATGACACCTAGAAGGACAATAAACACTAACAAATGAAATATATTTACCACCTATTTTTATCTGTACAGCAACATTTTGTAAGGAATCATCAAAATAAGTATCAATTTTTAAGAATTGTAATTTGTTATGAATTATTATTGCAACTCCATTATGTGTATTACCAGTGTCATTTCTAACTATTGTGTATCCCTTTATGTTAAAGGTATGATGTGGTCTAAGCCAAGTTTCACTTATTAAAGCGATATCAACATCATTACTATAAAGAAAATATGTAAATTCAGATTTATTACTTTTAATGCTTTGAGCATTCCACTGAACTATTTTTAAATGAGCCATTAGGATGGATTATTAGCAGATGACTTTTCATAAATATCACTTAATATTTGTAAAATATTTTTAGTACTGATGGAAGTTTCCTTTGTTTTATTTAATGTAATTATTTTAACAATAGCCTCAACCAATAAATTCAAAGATTTATTATCTTTTTTCAAGTGACTGAGCAGGTCAAACTTTTGTCCTAAGGCTGGAAAACTCTCTGTATTTGCAACTGAAGCATAAGACAAAGAGGATAAACCAATTTTAATATCATTAATTTTTTTCTTTTTAATAGGACACTCAGCAGATATACTTATGTGATTTCCTCTACAGTGACAGCATGTAGCCTTTTCCCTAGGTACTGTACATTCTTTAAAAGAATGTGCATCTCCACATATTGAACATCTAACATTATTTTTACAGTACTTAGCCAAATGTCCATACCGTAGGCATTTAAAGCATTGTTTTACAGGTGGAATGTACATCTTAACTGGAAACCTCCAGCCTTGTAAATCAATATGATCAGGAAGATAAATGGCAGCAAAAGTTATGATTACTGTTTTAGTCGGTTGTAATTCAAAGTTTTGTTCATTTTTAACCTTCCTTTGAATTCTCCGAACAGAAATAATTTTTTTATTACTATTAATCACTCCAAAAATTTTTTGATTGGACCATTTAATGGGCACATTAGTAATAACACCAGTAATTTCAGTAGTTTTTGCAGGAATAGTTGCTTTGAGTTTATATTCTGATAACAAAGTCTTATTGTTAAGAAAACTATTTGCCAAATTTGCACGGTCAAAATGAACTGTAACTTTGTATTTATTAAGATTTTGCATATATTTTATGCCTTTTATATATTTCTTTAATGTTGATGATAAAGAAATCATATCTCTTGTTGAAATAGGTTTGGACTCATCGTTTGATTCCAAGAAGACAACGAAATCTGTAGCTGAAGAATCCTCAGGATACCGACGTGTATAATCGGGAACGAAATAAGTTTTATATGGATCGGACTTAGCTGAATTGCAGTCACTGTGCATGGAGTCGGAGTCCGAAAGCAGCGAGTCTTCCCCTGATATTACTGCCTCCTCCTTCTTTTTCTTGCGTTTCGCCCGAGACGTCATTTTAATAAAAATTAAGCTTCTATACGATAGTTATTAAAAATATATACAAAATGTACACTATTTAACAAAATTGAAAGAATTAAATGAATTTTTAAGTTCACGAAAAAATTTTTCACTTCCAATTTTCCCGCGCGCAAACCGGAAGTCCAGTTTTTTTGTATTGAGTTTCCTGAAAGATTTCAAAATTCCTATGTTTTTTTTTTGAAAATTACATAGACTTAAGTTCTAAGTTTTATATGGTAAAGTTATTTCAATTTGTTGATAAAAATAAAAATAAAATTTTTGTAAGCAATGGAAAATACATTTTACGTTAATAATGATTTAATTCGAACCCAAATTGCAATTAGTTTAATTCTATCAGTTGGCAATTTCTTGTTGGCTAAGTTGACATTGACACACTGGACTCATTTGTTGTGGTCCTTTAATCGAATACGTGAAAACGTTGGTAAGCGTGCAAATGCATCGACCAAAAAAGATTTCACTACTCACAAACGTTAGCACAGAAATCAATTTTTTCCACTTGTTGGTACGAACATATGTGTCGTGGTCCTTTAATCGAATACGTGAAAACGTTGGTAAGCGTGCAAATGCGTCGACCGAAAAAGATATCACTACTCACAAACGTTAGCACTGAAATCAATTTGGTCCACTTGTTGGTACGAACATATGCTAGAACGTTCTGTCAAAATGACAGGTGGTTAAATATGGGTCAGTAAGATTACATGTTGAGGTTTTCCCGATGAATCTGCTAAATATCTTTACATTAAACAATATAAGTTCAATAAAACTTGTCCGAAAGTTTAGATCTTACAAATTAAAGTATTCAGTTGTCAGTTTGACATTGACTGACATTCATCTGACATTGCTGCACACAGTGCACCACCATATCTATACATGTACTTGCTCAATTTATACAAGCTAATAAAATATATCTTTATACGCCCTTTCATGTTAATACTAACTCTTGTGTCGTCTCTTTCAGTGTGGAGTCCTTCGCTAAACACTTCAATCAAGGCATAACGCCGTAAACATCTAACTTCCATACATACCGGGCATTTGTCATTATATATCACTGTGTTCTATCTGAAACGTGACATTGGCAGGATTACCTTCAGGGTAGAAGCCATATTACCCCAAAATTGAATTGAATTGAATATCTTTTGTTTGCACTGTTAGCACTGAACGGTGACGTCACAAATGACGTCAGCTTGCTCAGAGTATGCAAACGTTCGTATTAATGGTCCAACCGTTTGTACGCAAATAGTGCAGAAAGCGCGCTGACAGCAATTTCGGACCAGTCTAATGCTAGAACGTTCTGTCAAAATGACAGGTGGTTTAATATGGGTTAGTAAGATTGCATGTTGAGGTTTTCCCGATGAATCTGCTAAATATCTTTACATTAGACAATATAAGTTCAACAAAACTTGTCCGAAAGTTCATATCTTACAAATTAAAGTATACAGTTGTCAGTTTGGCATTGTCTGAAATTTATCTGACATTGCTGCACACAGTGCACTACCTATCTTTTCACTGCGTTCCGCAAATAGATAAAAGTGATTTTAACGTTCACATCACCGTTCCGTTGAATCGAGAGCGCGTCCATGGTCCACAATAGGTGAGAACGATGACGTCATTAAAATTGCGCTCAGAGAACCAACACTTTGGAGTATGGTCGGCGTAAGCGCTGTCAAAACTTAAATTGACGCAATAACTGTCAATATCACGCTAAAAGTAATCGGAACGGTTGTAAGCGATTTGAGCGTTCACAGTTCTGTAAGCGATTTACGGAACGCAAGGTTTGTTTGCACCGTTAGGACTGAACGCTGACGTCACTAATGACGTCAGATCGCTCAGAGTGTACAAACGTTCTTATTAATGGTCCACCCGTGTGCACGCAAATAGTGCAGAAAGCGCGCTGACAGCAATTTCGGACCAGTATAATGGACTACTTGTGCATTGTAGCCGTAGATCAGTTTTTTGTTTGTACCCACATTTCCTACTTCTTCGAGTACCTATTTGACCGAAAGGAGATGTTAAAGACGGGCTAAGGAATTTCCTTGAAACCTTAAAACTAAATATGTGCGACTGTACTTTTAGTTGGCCTGCATTAAACCGTTGATCTGAAAAGAACGAAATGTATGATTCCCAATCACATATGTCGTGGTCCTTTAATCGAATACGTGAAAACGTTGGTAAGCGTGCAAATGCGTCGACCGAAAAAGATATCACTACTCACAAACGTTAGCACTGATATCAATTTGGTCACTAATGACGTCAGATTGCTCAGAGTATGCAAACGTTCGTATTAATGGACCTACCGTGTGCACGCAAATAGTGCAGAAAGCGCGCTGACAGCAATTTCGGACCAGTATATTAACGACGTGACGTGAATAATCATTGTCAGTGTCAATGTCAAAATAGCAAAGAAAGTTAGAAGAAAATATCTTGTTTTGTTGATGTATCAAAATAATATTTATTCTCCTGGAGTGAATGTTATTGTGTTAAAGTGTTGCAAAATCAGACATAATGTCTAGCACAACTTCGTACAATAATGACAAGGTGGTGACGGGTGAAGTGGAGTACCCGGCGACAGATCCTGCCTCCGGAGCTTTCTTCCACACAGATTTCAAAAAGTATGTACCACCCCTTACAGGCCTTTAACTTCTGGTTATTCTACTTGGTTCTTATAGTTTTATTGGCAATTTTACATTACTTATGCGTTGAAAAATACTTCTTTTTATGACTTGTCTTCTGCTTTACTTGCACTAGGTTTCATTTGCATGAAAATTGAATTACCTACCCTACATAAAATTAGACTATGTAACTTCCTGAAACGCAGCCTTATCTAGGTTAAGGAGTATAATAAATTACTGCACTAGTACAAGAGATTACATTGAATTTCCAAACTTACAATACTTTACCTTTTTAGTAAATTAATAGTAAGTACTTACATAGTATATTTTTCTAGGAATGAAGACTTAAAAATGATGCTGGATGGATCAAAAGACTCTTTGAAGCTTGAGGCTATGAAGAGAATTATTGGAATGATTGCTAAAGGAAGAGATGCCTCAGACCTGTAAGTATTAAATATTATTCTTTTATTTCTATTTGGACCGTTGAAGATTTTAGTTGAAGAACAGAGGTTTTCTATAAAACTAAATGTATTTTAATTTGTAAAAAAAAAAAAATGTTTCTTTATAAATGTTACTATTTCCTAATGGTTGATGGAAGAGCTGTTAAAACTTCTGTTTTGCTACTTTACAAGTGATATTTTTTCAAAATTAAACATAATGTTCATTTCACTTTGAGGGTAGCAGCGAAACAATTGAGAAGTGTTCTAATACGCTCCATCAGTTTTTAATTCATAAAGTTCAAAATAGTAACTAATACTTTCAAAACTAAATAACGGTATATTCTACAAGAAAATACGCGTATTTTTATATATCATAATAACTGTGAAGTGAAGTGCATCTGTGTGTAAACCTATTCTATAACGTACGATTGTCGCCAACTTTAACAATTGCGGGTGAACGTAATATACTCGTTGTGGGTATCATCTTTAACTCGTCGCAGCGGACTGGCTAACTGATTCATTATTTCACCAAATCTACTAGCGCCAGCGTGGATCTGTGTAGTTAACAGTGGTATCATTCATAGATGATCGAAGTTGACACAGGTTCGAACCCCACTGGGGGACACACTTTTTTCAGATTAATTTTTCATGTTTGATATTTCTCCACTAAAATCAGTAAAAGTTAACAAGATGTCGCCACAAAAAAATATTATATGTGCGGGATGCCGACTTAGTATAAAAAATAACGAGTTCATGGAATGTCCACATTGTAGACAAAGGTATGATTTAATGTGTTCAGGTATTACAATCAAGCAATTTCGTGATATGAGTAAATCAAATAAACAAATTTGGAAGTGCCCTGAGTGTAGTACGAAACTACCAAAGGGTGATAACACAAAAACCCCTGTGCACGGACGTACTAACACTGCTACACGGAATATACCTAAACACACCGCTGCAAGTTCTGCCTTGAATAACAACGACAGTGAAGATAACAATGTCACTTTAAGACCGTCACGACGAGACCCTATCAGCAGTGAATCAGTATCAGAGTCGGAAAGTCTGTATAGCACTCCGACTCACAAACCACACCAGCTATCGCCAAAATGTGACATTTCTGAAATAGTTAGGACAGAAGTCTGTAATGCGATGCGGACCGAGCTTCCTTCGTTATTAAAAACGTTATTAGAAACAACTATTAATCCCATAAAAGCTCAGCTCGATACACTACATGACTCGGTAAAATTTATGAGTGATCAATATGAAGATTTTAAAGACAACGTCCACGCTATCATTAATGAGAACAAAGCTTTAAGATCGGAATCGGTTTGAAATCAAAATTACTGGATGTATATCAATGTATTTTAAGTTGTAATTATGACATTATTTCCCTTTGCGAAACATGGCTAGATGAAACGGTCTCCAGTTCAGAGTTCATTGATACGCGCTATACAGTTTATCGTAGGGACCGGCCGTAGTTTTATGTCAAAATACGGCAAACGACACGGTGGTGGTTCCTTGTTAGCTGTAAAAAATAATATTATATCAGAACACAAACCGGACTGGGAAACTTCTGTAGAGGATCTCTGGGTAAGAGTGAAGCTAAATAGTAATTGGTTAAATATCTGCACAGTGTATCTTCCATCTTATTTGACATTAGACGATTATACACATTTTCTTGATAACTGTGAATCAATTACGTCTACTAGTTCTAATGACAAATTTCTCATCTTGGGTGACTTTAATTTGAATGATATACAGTGGGGAGATTCATTAACGGGACTGCCACAACATTATGTTGAAATTGAATCAGCCTCTCTGATTGAATTTATGACGAGCTCAGATCTGCTTCAATTAAACACCGTTGCCAATTGCAATGATAGAATATTGGATTTGGTTTTGGTAAGCTCAGGATTGTCGTGTTCTGTAAACAGTTGCGAAGAAATTAGTCGCCTAGATAAACACCACCCATCTCTGGAAATAACTATCACACATCAAAGAACACAACGGCTTAAAGATAAAACATCGTTTAAATTCTTGTTCCATAAAACAAATTATGAGGCCTGTACAACTGATTTACTTCACGTAGACTGGGACAGTTTTAATGACCTGAGCACCGATGACTTCCTCCTTAACTTCTATAATATTATTTGGTTAACAATCGAAAAACATACACCTAAGTGTAGAGTTAAACAATCAAAGTTTCCGGAATGGTTTAGTAAAAGCCTAATTAATATGTTAAAAGAAAAAGATCACTATCACACCAGATACAAAAAATACAAAAACCCACGCGATTATGACGTTTTTTCCATGTTACGTAAGAGATGTAAAGCGGCTATTGATAATTGTTTCAAATTATATGTTTCTCGGGTAGAGGACAATAAAGCTTCTGATATTAAATCGTTTTGGCGATATACAAAATCGAAAAAAGTAACCAATGAATTACCCAGGCAGATGCACTACGAGGAGGGTTCAGCGAATAATGGCCCTGAAATTGCTAATCTATTCGCAAAATACTTCTCGTCTGTGTATCAACAAACTAACACAGCATATACGCCGGACTTTGAGCCATCTAACACAACAATCTCATCTATCCAAATAACTGAAACATCTGTCAAATCCAGACTTGAATCAATTGATATTACAAAAGGTGCTGGACCTGATGGGATTCCGCCTATATTTGTCAAGCGATGTTGTTCCACCTTAGTTAAGCCCCTTAGCGTTCTTTTTAATAAATCATTACGCAGTGGCTCTTTCCCTGACTTGTGGAAGGTAGCTAAGATCGTACCTATATACAAATCCGGCGATAAGAAATGTGTAATGTGCATAAGCACTATGTAGGAAACTTACGTAGGCTGGAATACTGGCAGCTATTGTTTTATATTATTTAAATAGATTCTAAAGAAGAAACAAGGAGATATTGACAGCATCCTTCCAGACTCAGTCATATTTTCGTGCTCGGACTGTGGGCACATAACATTAAAATCACTTTTATGCTTTAAATACAAAGCTTTGTAAAAGATTAAAATCTTTGATTTCTCTCTCACGTTTCCCCCAAACGTTAGTAAATGTGTTTCGAACTACAGACCAATAAGTGTACTCAATGTTTTTGCTAAGATCTTTGAAGGCCTGGTATACGATCACATTTATGCACATCTTAAGAATGTCATTCATCCCGTACAGCATGGATTTGTGAAATCACGATCTACAACTACGAATCTACTACGATACATGTTTGACTTGACTTCTGCTTTTGATAATTCTGGACAAGTAGATACGATCTACACTGACTTTACCAAAGCATTTGATCGTGTTGATCATTCTATTCTTTGCATTAAAGCAGAACATTTGGGCATCCACGGCTCCCTTTTAAGATGGTTACAGTCATATTTGCGGAATCGCACGCAGCTGGTAACAGTTTACGGTTATGAATCTAAGCCATTTACTGCTGACTCCGGAGTTCCACAAGGATCGAATCTCGGTCCACTACTTTTTCTTATGTTCATTAACGACCTTCTGAGTCGTTTTAAAAGTAATTGCTTAGCCTACGCAGACGATCTGAAAATCTATCGTAGGATATACACCATTGATGATTGCCTCGCCCTACAATTTGATATTGATATTTTGACACGTTGGTGTGAAGCAAACAGCATGTCATTAAACGTCAAGAAATGTCAGTTTATAACTTTCACAAAGAAGTGGAATAACATATCAGCTGTGTATGCTATTCATGGAGTTCCGTTGGAAAGGGTTAATGTTGTACGCGACCTGGGTGTGTGGTTTGACTCAAAACTGTCTTTCAGACTACATTATGATTCCATAATTTTGAGGTCAAAACGAATTAATGGTTTTTTACAGCGTGTTACACAGCCTTTCAAGAACTCAAAAAGTTTAATTGTTCTGTACACAAGTCTAGTAAGAACTCTTCTCGAATATTGCAGCATAATATGGACTCCCATATATGAAAACCATATCAATAGGATTGAATCTATCCAAAAACGCTTTATTCGGAACCTGGCTTCCAGAAATGGTTTGAGGAGAAAATTGCCAACTTACTTGGATAGGCTTAAAAGTTTTAAACTAGATACGCTTCAATTGAGACGTAAAGTTAATGACCTTCTTACCCTTAAGAAAATAGTAAACTCTAAACTGGATGCTGATATTCTTGTTCATGTTTCGCTAAGAGTTTCCAAAAAATCTAACCGTAGACATAATTTGTTCACTGTGCCAGCCGCAAAAAATAATGTATCCTACAAAAACCCTATCTCTCGCTGCTGCAGGCAATACAACGCAATATGTTGTGATCTAGACATATACCACCAGAGCAATAAATGTTTTGTTAAATGTATAGCAAATAAATTAAATAATTGTACTGAATCTGAATTGCAGAATTCCTGCAACTAATATTATAAGCTCTTTTTAATTACTTTAATTGTTTTTAAATGTTTTGTACTTTGTTTTAATTACTTTTATTATTATTATTCTCTTTTTTTTTCCTGTCGTTTTACTTTATATAAATTTTGTTAAGCTGTTTCATTGACTAGTTGTATTCGCATGCTGTGTACAGTAATCATTGCAATACAATTTTAGTCTTTAATCTTTGCGAAGTACATATCCATTGCATGTATCATTTTGTATTGTGTATCTGTGCCAAATATTAAATAAATAAATAAATAAATAAATTTCAGATTTCCTGCTGTAGTCAAGAATGTAGTGTCCAAAAACATCGAGGTGAAGAAACTGGTGTATGTGTACCTGGTGCGGTATGCTGAAGAGCAACAGGATCTGGCTCTACTGTCAATCAGTACATTTCAAAGAGCACTTAAGGTACCTACTACTTGTTTAGAATTTTAAGTGACTCAATAAATGCTTTTAATTTTTCTTATACACAGTGGTCTATTAAAGAAGTTGAAATGTGAAATCACTGCAAGTATATTTCAATCACATAAGAACCTAAGTTTCTTTAGAAAATGTGTATATTATTATCTCCTTATTTTCTCATGTTAAGGTTATGGTGTTGCCTCTATATTTTTTACCTCATACAACTCTTCTATACCCATCATAGTATTTAATTTATATTGAACCGAGCGACCCGCCCACGCTTCGCAATGCATTTTTGCTAACTTAAAAAAACTTTTTCTAAACGTTCTTTATTTACAAATTTAAATGAATAAATACCCTAAAATATGGAGAAAACCGCATTTAAATCCGTTACGTACTTTAGGAGGAGTTAGCAGCCAAACATACAAACAGACAGAATTAGCGACTTGGATTTACACTATGTAATGATAATGATAATGATGATAATGATAAGGATGATATTGATGATGATGATAATGATAATGATGATAATAATGATGATAATGATATGCATGGTGTGTCAGGAGCCCAACCAGCTGATCCGAGCGGGCGCGCTACGCGTGTTGTCGTCTATTCGCGTGTCGGTGATCGTGCCTATAGTGATGCTAGCCATTCGAGACGCGGCCTCAGATATGAGCCCGTACGTGAGGAAGACGGCCGCACACGCTATTCCGAAGCTTTACAGGTTGTGTATTAACACTAAATAAATATTTAATTCTTTTAGTTAGGATAGTTAAATTTAGTTAGTTAAATGTACTCGTACATAGTTGAATTTAATTTTGTTCACTCTTTTTTTTAAAGAGCATATAATTATACTAACTGTGAGGTTCTTAACTTAGCATGAGCTTGTATTATAATATGGGTACTATTTAACGGACTAAGGGATAATATTACTGAATTAGTGCCATCAAAATTAAGTTCAATAGGCATTTACTAAAGGTATTTTTTTTTACGATTTCCGATTAAGAGGCACATAGATCACCTGTAAAAAAGTTTATTTAAATTTGCAAACTGTTTAAGATACTTAGTGCGTCGCTTTCCGCATTGTGAGCCCCACTGTAAAGAACATATTCTTGTTAAAAAAATATCACAAAACAAAATATTAAAAGTAAACAAAACACACTTTATGAATACGCTGTTGACGTAAATATCTAGCTCCCAGTTATCGTACGAAACTAAAATTGCAGAAACTGTAAAATGTAAACTCTTTTGTGGTGTTTTCCTACAAACCTCCGTGATTTTTGACACCATGGTAAATATTTTAATGTAACACTTCTTTTTATTCAATAAATAAATTTAAAAAAAGTAAGATTCTCCGATCCCGCCAAGCTTAATACAGGTACCGACATAGTTTATGAAGTGATCTACAAATATATTATTTTTATTACATAACAGTTTGGATCCCGATCAAAAGGAGGAGTTAGTGCAAGTGATCGACCGGCTGTTATCTGACAAGGCCCCGCTGGTGGTCGGTTCAGCCGCGATGGCGTTCTCCGAAGTTTGCCCAGACCGGATCACTATGCTGCATAGGTGTTATAGGTAAGATCCCAGGCCCCAGCTTAACCTGAAGGTTCTCTTTATATTTGCTTTTACTCAAGGACTAGGCACATGACAGAGACAACATGCTGTCTGAAAATTGTACGGTTCGTAAACATGCGACAAAACAAACTGAGAAAATAATTAATGCTTTACAAAATGTCAAATGTGTAACAACTGAATGTCGAAAATGTAAACCAATCTTTTAATGAGTTGATAATAAAGATAGGTTTATCTAAGTGAAAGGTTTAAGCTTAATTTCAACAACAATGCAATAATTTGATGTTATGGTTTTAATATTTGTTAAATTCCTGAATGAAAAACAGTCTCCGAGATATCGGCGAAGTTTTTTCTATGAATTAACGTCTAGGGCATTGTGTTTTAAGCTTATAATAAAAAGAGTGGGAGATTCAAGTATGGTATTTGAATTTAATGAATATTTTTTTAGATAATTTGTTGTTTACTTTTTTATTTTAATTTTAATCCTAACTTGCCTACATCAAAAAAGTTTTTACTCATTCAAGCTTTTTCCTGTATATTTTTAATTTGGTTAATTTGTTTTATTGATCACTGCACCACAGGCACGCACGCCTAGTGCGGAAATCGTTGTAAAAATGTTCTTGTATTTCCTTTTTTGAATAAAATTTCATTACTTACCTTACTTTTACAAGCCAATTAACCATAATAAACTCTCACCTTTTTAACAAACCTATTTCAAATATCCCTATCCAATAATGATTATATTTATTATCATACAGGAAGCTATGTGCACTACTGGCCGATGTGGACGAGTGGGGCCAATTAACGTTGTTGAACGTGCTGACTGTATATGCCAGGACTTGCTTCCCGGACCCCAATAATCAGGTAATATGATAACGAATAAATTAACTATTATGTACTTAACAAATAGTAGTGCTTCCATGGAACTTTTAATGTTTCTTGGTTTGGTATTACGTCAATACGACTAAAATGTCAAAATAACGGTAGGTCTTAACGTTAAAATATGTCTTTATTTCACTACTATAATTTACATCATAGAAATGGAAGGAACACTTATACTAGAGTGCAGTTGTTCCACCAGAAGTTCGTGTTGTAGTAAATATCGTGTTACATTTATCTGAATCGAAAATACATTTAACTAAATTGGCACGTACCGGCAATCGAACTTGGGACCTGCCGCTACCTGTCTAGTAAAAACTGTCCATCTTTACCTCATTTAAATCCTACTATCCTACGTATATTATAAACGTGAAAGTTTGTGAGTATGGATGTATGGATGTTTGTTACTCTTTCACGTAAAACCTACTGGATGGATTTAGACGAAACTTTGCAGTAATATAGGTTATACATCAGAATAACATATACGGTGCTTTTTACCTCGAGAAAACTTCTCATTCCCACGGGAAACTGACTTCCACGCGAACGGAGTCGCGAGCGGCCACTAGTACCACATAATGGACTAGGGGAGAACCTAGTTACACCCAGACACGAGCCAATATCGAAAAAACCATTTTACGAAATTGGCCCGAACCCGAAACCATCCGCTTAGTCCGGTGTATACATACCGCTTCACCACAGAGGTCGTCGAGTTTTAAGTATTTATAACTTTATTTCTCCATACAGTGTGTATCAAGCGACACCGACAGCGACCAATCCGCCTCGTCCGCTCCCTCGCTGGACCCCGACCACCGCCTCCTGCTGCGGGCAGCCAGGCCGCTGCTGCAGAGCAGGAACTCAGGAGTTGTGCTGGCGGTGGCGCAGCTGTATTATCATGCGGCTCCGGGTGAGAAAAATTAACATGGCAATCTTGTATATACTGGCCCCGATTCTGAAAACACTCTCTAAACTAAACTAAAACTATCGCTGTCTTTTACTCATCAATAGTATAAGACAGAGACTGTCAAACTAAAATGTACGTGCAATATGACACGGCGAAGGCAATTTTAGGCTAGTCCTCAGCGCATTTCGTTCAATTTTACAATGATGTGGACTAAATTTAGTGAGACCAATGTACCTGTCTTGTTCTAATACGAAGCATGAGAAAGTGACAGCGATATTTTTAATTTAGTTTTAGAGAGTGTTTTGAGAATCGGGGCCACTGTCTTCAATTTAGTGTTATCCTCTGATTAATTTAAAAAATATATTAGTTAGTAGTTATAATATTTTTTGCGGTCATGAAATTAAAGAATGTAGTTCAAAAATATAAGAGTCCAACATACCTTCTAATTTTTTCTGACTATGATAATTTCTTAATCTATACTTCTATACTAATATTATAAAGAGGAAAGATTTGATTTTTTGTTTGTTTGTTTGAAATGAATAGGCTCCGAAACTACTGGACCGATTTAAAAAAATCTTTAACCATTCCAAAGCTAAATTAACCACGAGTAACATAGGCAATATTTTATTTGGAAAAAATAGGGTTCCGTAAGATATTGCCACGGGAAAAACCATTTTGTTGCGGGTGAAACCGCAGGCCGGAAAGCTAGTTATACTAATATTATCGAAAGCTTGGGAGTATGTGTGTTTGTTACTATTTCACGCAAAAACTACTTAACGGATTTGGTATGATGAAACTGGGTAACTAAACTTGGGGTATTTTTATCGCGGAAAAGAACCTCATTCCCAAGGAAAAAGCCATTCAGCTGCGTCTGAAACTAAATATCAAGCTAAATAGTAATAATGTTCCCCTTTTTTCTCATTTAGCACAAGAGCTAGCCCCAGTGGCGAAGGCGTTGGTTCGTTTACTGCGGGCGCCAGTGGAAGTACAAAGTGTGGTGCTTAATTGTATCGCCTCGCTTACCGTGAAGCAGCCTGTAAGTATTCACATATATAAAGGTTAAATAAAACAAAAAAAATACATAAAATGTTAAGATACATTCTATTTCTTTGATCTATATGTTCTGTTATGTATAAACAATATTAGACTTTAAAGTCTTTAAATAAGGTGATACACGAAGGCCTTAAAAATAAGAAATCGTTACTCAAATCTTGTAATTGTATCGTAAACATGATTTTTTTCAACCCGTGTCAGAAAAATTGGTTATGTACATTGATTTTAAAGTAACTCTGCTGAAAGATACCTGTTGCAAGAGTTTACGTAATGTAGTTGTATAAAGAAGATTAACATGTAGCCTAATACAAATGCCCTAAAGCACTTATTAATAACTTAATTAAATTTGTATGTAAAAAAAAGTGTTTTTTTTAATGATCATAGGAGCTGTTTCAACCGTATCTGAAGTCGTTTTTCATCAGAAACTCCGACCCGACGCATATAAAACTACTCAAATTGGAGATTGTCAGTAACATCGCTACAGAAAGCAACGCGCCCGTCATACTCAGGTTAATATATTACTTTAATTAATATTTTTATTTTGTATATGTATGATTTATGTTATAAAACGACCATTAAGCTATTTTTTTCCCGATTAAGTCGGTGATTCTTACCCTTTTCTGAACTAGGGACCCATTTTATGACAATATTTATTACATACATATAAAAACTATCTGTATCGAGACCTTTGTCTGTATCTGTTAAAAGTTTTAAAAAAGTACCATTGAAGGTTTCGTATCATACGCATTGTAAAGGTGTGCATTTTACGTACCACTGCATTTTGGAAATCACTGCCCTTGATGGTAGGTGACTACACGTGTATAGACTGACTGCACTTGATGGTAGGTGACAGAACGTGTACAGACTGACTGAACTTGATGGAAGGTGACAACACGTGTATAGACTGACTGCACTTGATGGTAGGTGACAAAACGTGTATTATAGACTGACTGAACTTTATGGTAGGTGACAAAACGTGTATAGACTGACTGCACTTGATGGTAGGTGACAGAACGTGTACAGACTGACTGAACTTGATGGAAGGTGACAACACGTGTATAGTCTGACTGAACCAAATGGTAGGTTAGGTTTAGGTTAGGAAAAAACCTGTATAGACTAACTGCACTTGATGGTAGGTGACAGAACGTGTATAGACTGAACTTGATGGTAGATGACAAAATGTAGCATGTTACCCGCATGCAGGTACTCCCCGTATTTAGGCTACCATGTGCAGTATGTAGTCAATGCATATGTGTATATACAGAGAGCTGCAGACAGTAGTCTGGTGCGGCTGCCCGGTCGTGGCCGCGGGCACGGTCGCCGCGCTGGGCCGCCTCGCCGCCACGCACGCGCAGCCGTGCCTCGCGCTGCTGCTGCGGCTGCTGTCCGCCAGCGACGGTGGGTACACACACACACTCACTCACCCACACACACTTACACTCACCCACTCATCCAAACACACACACTCACTCATCCACACATACACACTCACATACATACACACACTCACTCACTCATTCACTCGCCCACACACGTACACACACTCACTCGTCCACACACATACACACACTCTCTCGCCCATACTCACCCCCACTCACTCACCTACACATACACACACACACTCACTCACTCATTCGCTCAATTACACATTCACACATACACAAACATATATACACACACTCTGCTGCTGCTTCGACTACTGTCATCCAGCGACAGCTTGTACACATAAATAAATATTTTCTCTTAAATAGATAAGTATAAAGTAGCTCATCACGGGTGAAATACTTTTTATGACTCATTTGTTTATTTTCAACATAATATGTCCCTATAAACTTTAGCCTTTTTTTGTTATAAATTCCGGTCCCCACCTTTCGTAATTTCCTTTACCATATAGATACAGGCTGTATCAGTTGTTCCAACTGCTTGCCTGTTTTCCAAATAACAATAATATTGTATACGTTGTGGTGTCAGAGCGCGTGGTGTGCGAGGCGGTGGTGGTGGTGAAGCGCGTGGTGGGGGGGGGGCGCCGCGCCCGCCGCCGCCGCCGTGAAAAGGGCGCTCACTCTACTGCACACCGACCGGTGAGACTTCACTTCATTATCATTACATAGTATAAATCCAATCCAAATTCTGTCTGTTTGTATGTTTGGCCGCTAACTCCTCCTAAACCAGTTGAGGGATTTTAATGCGGTGTTCACCATCCTTTAGGTATTTTTTTCATTTAAATTTGTGAATAAAAATCAATCGGAAAAAGATTTTTAAAGCTAGCCAAAAATCAATGTTTCGTGAGCAAGTCGGCCAAAATTACACCATTGCGAAGCGTGGGCGGGTAGCTAGTTAATAAATAAATACATAAATCTCCAGACTGACACACCAACTAAGCAAAGCTTGTACTATACCACACAATGGACTATTGGAGAACCTAGTTACAACCAGACACGAGCCACTATCGAAAAACCATTTTTATACGACATTGGCCCGACCCGGGGATCGAACCCGGAACCATCCGCTTTGCAGTCCGGTGTATATACCGCTGCACCACAGAGGTCGTCCTTTAAACTTGGCGATGGCGTTTAACACGATGTCACTCAACACTTTCTGATCGTCGTCTTACTTACGAGAAACACTTTTAAAACGACCTCAAAAATGAGGATTTTTTTTACCACTGGATTTTTGATTGAGTGAACCGCATAGATTTATTATCTTCGCTCTCGCTCTTACAAGATGGAGCACTGGTACTCGTAAAATACGGCAAAACATAAGTGTGCTGAATTCAGCATACTCGAACCTACCCGAGCTAGTGTCAACTTATATGCAGGGGCGTAGCCGCCGTATTAATTTTTTGGGGCCCCCGAGCTACAGGGGCTCCAAAATAGTGAAAACTTAAAAAGAATGTATTTTTTTAAACCTACACATTGAATATAGCTACTTTACAAACAAAAAATCTCCATAAGTCCATACGTTTCCAAATTGACGGTGTAAAAAGTAAAATATTTTTTACAATATATGGTCTAGATATAGGATTTCTCGTATGCAAATGCATAGTAAGATCAAAATAGAGTATTAAAATAGTATTTAATTCTTACAGAAAGTCAATCAATGAAGTTGGCTAGAAGATAATAGAAAATAAAAACAATAAAAAAACTAAAATTAAACTTTAAAAATTGAAAACTAGTTCTAAGAGTCACTATTTATTATAACATCCAAAACCATAGAAACGTGTATAGTAAAACCTATAAATGAATAAGCAAAAAGAAAAATATTCCTGATATTGTCTATAATTGGTGCTTTTACCTTACTTTATTATCACGCATTTTACGAGTACTATGGGCGAGGAGTAATTGTGAATCTATGTTTAAATATTTTTTATAGGGCCCTTAACAATATTGTTACTCCTACGCCCCTGTTTTTATATGACATAATATTTGACATTAACCCTTAACCACCTAGCACCTATTTTTGTCCTGTTACCACCACCGTGCGGTCGCAAAGACCGCTAATAGATAATTGCGTTGATTTTAGGATTTCAATTAACAAATTAAGTTCCGTAGAAAAACATGCAACTTTATACACCAATGCTTCGTTTTAGCACCAAACATTTGCTATTGAATCATAAATTTCTTTAAGAACTGAAAAAAAAAAAGGCAATTGTTTTGTATTTTTGTAATTTTTTACATAAAAAGTAGTAAAAAATAACCATCATTTTTTTTAATTAAAATTATATTTGAATTTTATAAAACATTACGGTCTCTGAGACCGTAGGTAGGTGGTTGATGGTTAAAAAATAGTCAATTTGAAGAGTAGTTACTAAGATATAACAGCTTGCAAGGAATGTCAGGGGTCATATATAGATGGCGTTTCAAAGCTTTTGAAACATTTATTTTTTATTGCCAAAATGATTGAAAAACGACACAAAGGCAGATGTGTAGTTTCCGTTTTGTCGAGCTTGAATTTTTTTGCGTATTATTTTGTTGCTCAGCGAGGATGATGAGTAAATAAAAGGTTTGGACTTAAGCGACATCTTGGTTTGTTCCTAGTACTAAGTCAGAAAACAGGTCATGGTTTGGCCGGAAGCTTTTCGAACAGTATGTGTATTATTTGACACACGAATTGGCACGAAAATAAAAAACTGCCGCAAGATCAAAGCTATTGTTTACAGGCAGTGCTCCATCTAGTAAGAGCGAGAGCGAAGATAATAAATCCATGGTGAACCGATTCTGATGATTTCTTTTTTATATAAAAACTTAGTACCATTTTTATTTTATTCATTTTTTGGCAACGCCATCCAAACATATAAGTCAACGATTTTTTTACTAAATAGTTGTTTAAAAGCTCTATTTAATTATATATTTAGTTTTAACCAGTCTCCCTTTCTGGCGTATTGTGAATAATATAGCACATTTCTCTCTAGTTTTAAGTTTTGGAATTTTAAGACTTACGATCTCTAAAGTAATTAAAAAAAAGTCAATTTTTCGTGAACCAGCCTCATAAAATTACACCATTGCGAAGCGTGGGCGGGTCACTAACTATAAAAAAATATTTAGTATGCCTATTTATGTGTACTTTGCATACATGATATATGTATATGTGCAACATATGTAGTACATGTGTATGAGTGAGTAGCATGTATACATGCAGTATTTATATGTGTGTAGTCTGGCGGGCGCGGCGCGCGCGGCGGCGCTGTGGCTGGTGGCGGAGCACGGCGCCGCGCTGCCGCAGGCCGCGCACGCGCTCGCGCACATGGCCAAGCACTTCACCACGCAGGTAGCTACGCTCGCTGGGTGTGTGTGTAGTGTGGGATGTATGTGTAGTGTAGGATGGATGTGTGTATATAAGTCAAGCGGGAACTGCGGATGGTCATAAACTTCACCACGCATGTGAGAGATTAGACGACACAATTACAGGGAAACTAGGGTCTAACTTACTTGCAGAGAAACCAAGATGCTGAACACTTGATAAACCACGTAATATGAAAAATTGCAATTGATAACACGGCACCGTCAAAAGTGTTTATTTAAAAATAAGATAAACAATCTGACACTATATGTGTTAAATGCTTGTCCGATTAGAAGTAGATTATAATTGTTGGTTTTATTAAAAAAACACATTTTGAATACCTTTTTTTCTAATAACTGATGGAAAAAGACTACTTGCGAAGCCTGAAACCATGTATTCTTAAGCCTCAATAGTAACTAAATTCACTAACAGTATACCCAATTTAAAAAGTTATAAAGGATTAAAAAAATATATTCGCCGCTTGAAATCATCGCTCAGACATCAAGCATAATAAATTAAAACACAATTTAATTTGAAATATTATTGTATAATGCAATTTCGTACAAAAATATTAACTAAACTAGCAATGCCCAGTTTTTGTTTCGGAAGCAGTCTTTTTACACCCCGTATAGTTTTAAATACATTTTGTATTATACAATATAGGGGCCGCGCGCGACTCCGTTCGCGTAGAAGTCGGTTTCCCGTGGGAATGCGAAGTTTTCCCGCGGTAAAAAGTTCCCTTAATTCTTTCATACATATATTTTTGGTATCTAGAACCGTTTTTGGCAGCGCACGCAACGGAAGCTCTCAAGGATGAATAATTTTCCCCGTTTTTTTTACATTTTCCATTATTTCTTCGCTCTTTATAGTTGCAACGTGATGTTATATAGCCTAAAGCCTGCCTCGATAAATGGTCTATTCAACACAAAAAGAATTTTTAAAATCAAACCAGTAGTTCCTGAGATTAGAGCGTTCAAACAAACAAACAAACAAACAAACAAACAAACAAACAAACAAACAAACTCTTCAGCTTTATAATATTAGTATAGATTGAACTTAAAACACCCTTCTCACCAACAAATATTTATAAATAAATAATAGCCTATATATGTCCCATAGTTGAGCACAGGCCTCCTTCTCGGATAGCGAGAGGGTTTGAGCCGTAATCCACCACGCTGGCTCGGTGCGGGTTGGTGGATCACATGATGGATGATCATCCAGCCATGTGGGTTTCCTCACGATGTTTTCCCTCACCGTTAGTGCGTGATAAACATGTACATAATTTGAAAAATACCAAATTAGTTGTATACCCTAGTGGGATTCGAACCCGGAACCTTCGGTATAGTAGACCCGTTCCTGTTGCCACTAGGCTATTGTTTGCATATTTTTAATTTATATATTTTTGCTTTATCTTTCCATCCCAGGAGGAGCTAGTAAAGCTTCAAATCCTATCCCTAGCGGTAAAACTATCGATCTGCCAGCCCGATACTACGCCGATGTGCCGCTACGTTGCTACGTTGGCGCGCTACGACGCCAGCTACGACGTGCGCGATCGGGCGCGGATGCTACGGAGGTTCATTGAACCCGAGGGCAATAAACTGTTGACCGCGTACGCTAAGGAGATATTCTGTCCGGAGAAGCCGATGCCGGTTTATACCAGCAATTTTAAAGGTATGTTAAAATAATAGAGTATACAGGGTTATTTGTAATTAGCGCATCACCTCTTAGAGGCGGCTTCCTTACATCAATCCCAATAACATTTGTTCTACGACTTTTTGCAAAACTTGATAATTAACACAAAAATAAATTTGCGCGCTCTGTTATTTATAACTCTGTATTTTGTAAGAAGTTCCTAAACCGGTCGCCCCCCCCCCGTCGCCCGCGCGCCCGCCACGCCAGTTGCGTGCGCGTAGAGTATTGTACCGTTTAGATGCACCTAATTTGTATGGAAAAACTTATTTTTTTTTTTAATTTCAATTTTAATTATTCGTTGGTTAAATGTTGTTGGGATTGATGTAGAAAAGCTGCCTACAAGAGGTGATGCGCTAATTAGAAATAACCCTGTATAAGTATTATACCGCGTTATAAAATATGTCGCATTACACATAATATTAAGACTTTACAACAGAATACTCGAGCTTTCTAACCTAAGCTATAAATATTGCGATCACTTACTTAACAAAAATGTAAGATAGAGTCATTTGAGTCTGATCGGTCTATTATTTTTCTTTTGTTTATCCTACTAATATTATAAACGTGAAAGTTTGTAAGTATGTATGGATGTTTGTTACTCTTTCACGTAAAAACCACTGGACGAATTTTGATGAAACTTTACAGTTATAAAGGTCATACATCAGAATAACACATAGGGTACTTTTTACCACGGGAAATCTTCTCATTCCCACGGGAAACAGACTTCCACGCGAACGGAGTCGCGGGCGGCCACTAGTTTTAAAATAATTGGTATCTATTTGAATCTTTATATTTTTTTTTAAACTGAGGTAATAATGAAGTTTTTTCCCTTTTCCTGTCCCTTAAATTTCCTCGTTTTTACCATGCTTTTATTAGCTTGGGTTGTATCTATGTAATGGAATCTTTGAGCATAAATTTGACCGATTTCCAGAAGTTCGATTAATTTGAAACTTTGCACACGTATTAAGGACCGATGACAATGCAATAATTTAATAAGAGTTTCTCATTATCCTTATTAGGACCACCAGGATTAATAAATTCATCTTTAGATCCTTTTGTAGGAGAGTAAGAGAGACAAAGCTAGCGCGTGATCTGCGCCTTTCATCACTAATTGAACTAAAAAGTAGAAAATAAATAATAGTTTAAAAACTAAAATACCACGCTTTTATTGCTAATCGAACTAAAAAATAGAAACTAAAATTTCAAATCGGAGTAAAAAGCGTGGGGTGCTCGATATAGTATGTAGAGAGTTATGAAAATGAAGTAAAATGCACCCCTCGCTTTTTACTCCGATTTGAAATTTTATTTTCTATTTTTTAGTTCGATTAGCAATAAAAGCGTGGTATTTTAGTTTTTAAACTATTATTTATTTTTTTATACCAGACCGCGCGCAGTTCACGGTGGGTTCTCTCTCCCAGTACGTGGGGGCGGCGGCGAGCGGGTTCCGCCCCCTGCCGGTGCCGCCCCCCGCCCCCGCCCCCGCCGCATTACGAGACCCGCCCCCCGACGCGCACGCCCCGCAAGATGCCACGGTTAGAGACGTAAGTAGGGAAGATCGAGAGGAAGAAAGATGACTGATTTAGGAGTTTTATAGAAACTTGAAAGAGTTAGTTAGTTACTTACTTTTATTGGTATGATTATGATGACAAAATTTGAATTCTTTTTCAGATATTTTTTAAAAGAAACTTTACAAAATAATAATAAAATAATAAATCTCCAGACTGACACACCAACTGTGTGGCCCTAAACTAAGCAAAGCTTGTACTATAGGCACCACACAACGGACTAGGGGAGAACATAGTTACACCCAGACACGAGCAAATGTCGAAAAAACATTTTTACGACATTGGCCCGACCCGGGGGGCCGCGGCGCATATATACCGCTACACCACAAAGATCACCAAAAATTCATTGTATCTATTTCGAAACCTTTTGTTTATCCTTTTTTATGTATATCATCACAGGTATCATATCGGCTGAAATACGCATTGATGAATTTAGGATGTGTTTTGCTATTACAAGAAAGATTCATATATGATGTTCTATTTAATACAGGCGAAGAACAAAAGTTTCTACTCCGAGCCCGAGAGCAGCAGTGCCTCTTCATCATCATCGTCAGAAGAAGACTCCTCCTCGGAGTATGAAGAAGACAACAAGAACGAAGAGGACAAGAAGAAAACTACAGACAACGGCAGGTTAGTTGACTACCGTAAGTTTTGATACAGAGGAACGAAAAATGCAAAAACCAGAGCCTCGGTTGGTTATTTGGGTTTTCTCAGGATGATTTCCGTTACCGTTAGTTCGTGAAAATTAATTAGTGGTTCAATTGGAATTCAAATCCCGAATTCTCGGCATGTTATTCCTAGACTTATCTATACTACGATTACTATTCGTCACTTTTTTTATTGAGAATTTGAGTAGGTATCTTCTATATTTGAGAAATGACCATACATTAATAATTTTGAATAAAACATCAGTTCGATTCACCGTAAATTCCCAATTCGGAAGCCGGCAATATATTTATGAATAAAGCAAAAACCGCTCGATAAAATCGCACTAATATTATAAACGTGAAAGTTTGTAAGTATGGATATATGTATGGATGTTTGTTACTCTTTCACGTAAAAACGACTGGATGGATTTTGATAAAACTTTACAGTAATATAGGTTATACATCAGAATAACACATAGGGTACTTTTTACCGCAAGAAAACTTTTCATTCCCACGGGAAACTGATTTCCACGCGAACGGAGTCGCGGGCGGCCACTAGTCCTACTAATATTATAAATGTGAAAGTTTGTGAGGATGTATGGATGGATGGATGGATGGATGGATGGATGGATGGATGGATGGATGGATGGATGGATGATTGTTTGTTACTCTTTCACGTAAAAACTACTGGACGGATTTTGATGAAACTTTACAGTAATATAGCTTATACATCAGATTAACATATAGGGTACTTTTTACCGCGGGAAAACTTTTCATTCCCACGGGAAACCGACTTCTACGCGAACGGAGTCGCGGGCGGCCACTAGTTTTAAATAAAACATTGGTTCGATTCACCGTAAGTTTCCAATTCAGAAACCGGCAATATTTTTATGAATACAGCAAAAACCGCTCGATAAAACAAAGACATAAAATCATAAAAAGTAGATTTCCTCCAATGTTTCTCTGGTTTGTTCCCAGATCATCAAAGTCCGCCAGTTCCGACAGCGAGTCCGACAGTTCCTCTGAATCTGAGTCCAGCGAGCAGAGTTCCGACGAGAGTGAAGATGATGATGAGAAGGAACAAGACAAAACTAGCAAAAAACAGGTGGGTTTAGAGATATTGATAAATATGTGTTAAGTAATTGTCATCAGTAAGTGTAAACTCGTTTCTAAGAGCATATTAGGCATTGCTTTGAAACAAAAGTGTCATCTAAAGTAAAGCATTTATTCCAAAAAGAACTTTAAGGATATTCTGAAGTAACGACATAGTAAGGGTTATTGTTGAAATCAACTCTTTGCTTTTATTTAAATATGTTAAAATATTTCAAATGGGCGGTACAAATAAAAGGAAATCGTACTTCCAATTTTTAGGAAGTACGTCAAAACCTATATGTTCATATTATGGTTTTCCAATTTTTGAACTACAGTAGAAACTCGATTAACCGGACCAATTGTTGCTTATGGGCATTCGTATAATCGAAAATCCGGGAAAAAAATGAAATTATCTCTCGCCTAGAAGCTAAAAATTTTGAAGGCAATGACTTCCAGTTTAATCCGGTTCCATCTTTTTTTTTCATCATTATAAACAAAATCCAAGTCATAGTTATTTCCGTCCAAATTATTCTTGAAATCATCTTTAAAAGCGTTTGCTGCATCTACATTAGCTGACATTTTTAACCTTGTATTTCCAATTCTCGAATTCCATGACGAGATTTAAATCTGTACAACCATCCGTTACTTGCCACAAAAGATTCATCGCCACCAATTTTTTTATGTAACTGTAATGCTTTTTCACAAATTACAGTTACACAAAGTTCATTTTTTGGTTTCTTCATCATTTCCGATGTTTACTCCCGTCTTCACTATCTAATTTGCTGGTGTACAACAAAATTGAATCGGTATTTTTCTGATCACTTATCGTTGATGTAACAACACCATACTTATCTGCTGACTTACGACCGGTTTCTCCTTTTCTTAATGAATCAATAATATTTAATTTGTCTTTAAGCGATAACACCACTCTCTTATGCTTTGACATTTTTAAATATGTAGTTGTGACACGCAAGTCAGGACGAATTGATAACTAATTAAAACAATAACGAAACGCGTGGGGCAGCGCTCACACGGGTGCGGGCGGGGCGCGGGTGGTGCCAGTTCCGACACGTTCATGCTTGCATAAATACGTCTTGTAGGTACATTTAATACAGTTGGTCAGAAGTCCGGATAATCGCGAATCCATATAACTGAGGGCCCGTTAATCGAGTTTCTACTGTATACTATTAAAATTATATTTTACATTACTAAAGATCAAGCGATCCCTTTTCTAAACCTTTCTTTCTAGGTCCCTTTTCTAAGTCTTCAAAACGGTTATTTATCAATAAACTTATAATCAATTTACCTCTAACCTCATTCCCACAGCCGCCCCCAACCGCCCCCGTAAACCCCCCGCAGCGCTCGAACCTGGAACTGCTGCTAGAACTGGACGAGGCGGCCACCGGCCTCCCCACCATGACGCCCACCGCGGGGGGCATGATCACGCCCGCGGGGGACGGGGGCGACGACGATGATGGTAAGAAATATTTGAGAATTATATGTTTTAAAAAATTAAAGACGAAAACAAAATGATTTTTTTATATTTTTTATTTGTAAATTTGCAATTTACTGTTAGGTTACATGAAAAAAGTATTTACAAAAAATATCGACGTGTTTCACTTGAAAAGGAGGCCATCCAACATGGCAAGTGCCCGTCCACGAACAAAATCATTTGCAAACTATTAGAAATAACGCCCTTATCATTTGTTACTATGACCCCAAAACTGTCAGACATAAACTTTCGCTGTTACAAGACATTGACATTCTGATTCTATACATTTTGCTCAAACTAATGTATTGTTACATTCCAGCGCCCATTACCCCGGCGTCGCCCCCCGCCATCCCGCCCCCCTCGCTCCCCCTGCTCCCCCGCGTGGTGGGGGGCGGGCTGCTAGCAAACTACTCCTGGATCAGAACCCCCCATCTGTACTCCAAGACTATGGTGGCTGTGGATGTAAAGTTCACTAACTGTACGAGCGATGATGTTTGCAATATTAGGATTGGGAAGAAGGTGAGTGACTTTTTGTGTTTTTTGTAATGTAGTGTGTTATAGATGCAATTAAAAATGGCAAGTTTTGTTTAATTTAACATTAAGGTGAGCGCCCACTTTTGGATATCCGTAAAGATTTTGTTGTTGTCTGTAGTTTATGTGCTGTCTGTACTGTAATCATTATTAATTTGGTACTGAAATAGTTACAATCAGATAATTTTGGAAATATATTTTTATAAAACAATACGCTTTAAACATGAAAAAAATGTGATTTCCTAGCCCACTAGGAAATCACATTTTTTTATCAGTTTCCCAAAACATGTCCACTTTTTTATTAAAATTCCAGTTTTTCCACAAGGCAGGAACTTTCGATATGGTATTGTCGAAGCAAGAAACGCTCTACTTTGAATGGTTCTAATTTTAATGCAATCAACAATAAAACGATTATAATCTATTTAAATTTCCACACAGACCCTCTCAGGCTCGCGCTCCATGCACGACTTTCCCACGGTCCCGGTCCTGCCGGCCGGTGGGACCGCGTCGTGTATCCTCGGAGTGGACTTCGCAGATTCTATACAACCGGTGGAGTTTACTATCGCCAGCTCTTTGGGTGAGTTGCTGTTGTTATTGTTACAATAGTTATTAAAGTTACCAAAAAATATATTTCTATGTTCTTTTTATATTTTCTATGTTTAGGTTACCAAATTAAATTTTTGTTAGTTTATTTCTGTAGTTCAACAAATTAATAATAAATAAATATAAAGTTTAAGTTTAAGTTGTGCCTTAATCTAAGTTGTTTTATTGCATCAAATAAGTTTTTTGTTTAATTTTAATTTTTTAATTTGTGGGTGTTTGTTTTGATTATAGATATTATTAGAAAAATTAACTAGCTTAGTAAAAAAAAATTTTTAAACAAACCATTACTATCAGTTAACAGTTAGTATTTAATAAATACTATTTATGCATCATACTAATACAATATTTTTTAAATGACGATTAAAATTTTAGCTAAAAGATATTTTCAAAAAAAAAAAAAAATGTTTCTGCTGACGCTACCTGCAATATGTTTCTAATTCCAACAACTAATTAACAAAACTTTCGTTATATTCCACCAGGCGAATGCCCCGTGTCAATAACCCCGCCAGTGGGGGAATTGCTACGCGCTGTCACTATGGGGAGGAATGTGTGGCAACGAGAACAATTGCAACTACGGGGGATGAACGAGGTCGGTTTATTGTATTTATATTGACAGAGTAATATAAAAAAATATTGATAATAGTTATGTAGCATTATGGAGAAAAAAAACAGTTATATTAGATGAAACTAGTGGCCGCCCGCGACTCCGTTCGCGTGGAAGTCGGTTTCCCATGGGAATGAAAAGTTTCCCCGCGGTAAAAAGTACCCTATATGTTATTCTGATGTATATATATATGTTACGGCCAATACCCGAAGTGTGGCTAAACCTAGTTTTAGCCGGTTAGAACATCAATAGGTTAGGTTAGTTAGGTTACTTTTTTGATACCACCCAGAAAAACATATATATAAAGTTTCATCAAAATCCGTCCAGTAGTTTTTACGTGAAAGAGTAACAAACATCCATACATCCATACATCTCACAAACTTTCATGTTTATAATATTAGTAGGATAGCTATGTAGCATTATGGAGAAAAAAATATTTGTACGATATATCATGTAAATACGATTCGTTAGATTTGAACAAATTTGATCTACCTAGAATATAGAATAACTTGAAAATAATAGACTACAGATGATGGATAGAGAACTTATTAGCTAATATAATATAAAGGTAAATAAAAAGGAACAACTAAGAGTGATAATCAAGAGCTTTTTGATGGAAGTAAAAACTGTCTTAAGTTAGATGAAATTGGTAATTTCACTTTTAAGACGTGTTTTTCTAGATTTTACTTTTAGTTGTGCATTTAAAATGCTAATTTACTAATTTTGAAAGTTATAGATACTGGAAAAAGGAAAGCGGGTCTCCGAGCATTGAGTGACTGGGAATCGAACCCAGGACCTTTAGATAACCGGTCCAATGCTCTGACCACTGAGCTACCGCGCCGCTATGGTGACCCTACGAAAATTCCCCCAGTATCTATGTGCTTACGTCATATAGTTATTCCATCAAATGAGAGGAGTTTCCGCCTTGAATTGGACCGGTTATCCAAAGGTCCTGGGTTCGATTCCCAGTCGCATAATGCTCGGAGACCCGCGTTCCTTTTTCCAGTATCTATAACTTCAAAACGTGTTTTTCTCTTATCAAATTGATTTCCTATGGTATTATGTTTCTTCTCTAGTGTGACAAGAAAGCTCCTCGTCTATCGGACGACGCTGAGATAACTCGCCGCGTGTATGAAACTGCGAATGTAGCCGCCGTCACTAGCGAGCCGGACTTACTGCGGTAATAGAATGAACTAGTAAACTGTTACTTAAGCCGACTGAAAAGCGTCTATATTAAAGTTTTTATGCTTTTTATGTTAATAGAAGCATTGGTAACAGAAAAAAAATCATTATACAAAGAAATATAACTCTATATTTACATTTTGACAACTCATGTTTACTTCTTAGGTAAATTAGTTTTACTTTAATTGTAAGTTATGGTATTAACGTGCAATGTATTTTTTATTTAGTTTAGGTACTTACACATTATACTTAAAGATTGTAGGTTCATCATTTAGATATTTTATCTTTTAATTAGTTAGGGGTTTTTTGTTGACTCGAATTGCCATTATCCTTCTTATACTATTTATTTGCTATTTGTCTCTTCCTAAAAACCTTACTTTCGTTTCTCTTCCTAGATTCGCGGGCAGGCTGCTGACCTCCCAGGACCTCGTGCTGGTGTCTGTCAAGTTGACAGATGACAGCTGTCACGTGTACGTCAACTGTCAGAATATGGCGATCGCGTCGCTGCTTGCCAACGAAGTGGCCAACGCCTTCTCTCGCGGGTAGAATATTGCAATGCGACGAAAAATGGGAACAGTAAAAATACGAATAATTGTATCCGAAGAAACATACCTAACTGACGTTCAAAAATACTTTTTCTTATTTCTGATAATTAAGTAAGTAACAATTCAATTATTTCAAAATTGGAACGATTTTATGCACTGAAATTGCAAGTTTATGTACATGGAATTAAGAATAATTAAATAGATCAGTCTTCTCACTGTGCCCGTGGGATCAACAATTTTAAAATCCTACTAATATTATAAATGTGAAAGTTTGTGAGGATGTATGGATGGATGGATGGATGGATGTATGGATGTTTGTTACTCTTTCACGTAAAAACTACTGGACGGATTTTGATGAAACTTTACAGTAATATAGCTTATACATCAGATTAACATATAGGTTACTTTTTACCGCGGGAAAACTTTTCATTCCCACGGGAAACCGACTTCTACGCGAACGGAGTCGCGGGCGGCCACTAGTGATAGATAATATTCTTCTTACATACCATTATTCGTGGTTTTTAGAGTGTCATATATAGCATCAGGTACAAGAAAATTGCTATTTAACATGATCACATAGTTAATGATCTTTTCACTAGTGCAATTACAATAACTAGCATAATTAGTTTGTATTTGACGCTATTTATCACATCCTACTAATATTATAAATGTGAAAGTTTGTGAGGATGTATGGATGGATGGATGGATGGATGTATGGATGTTTGTTACTCTTTCACGTAAAAACTACTGGACGGATTTTGATGAAACTTTACAGTAATATAGCTTATACATCAGATTAACATATAGGTTACTTTTTACCGCGGGAAAACTTTTCATTCCCACGGGAAACCGACTTCTACGCGAACGGAGTCGCGGGCGGCCACTAGTGATAGATAATATTCTTCTTACATACCATTATTCGTGGTTTTTAGAGTGTCATATATAGCATCAGGTACAAGAAAATTGCTATTTAACATGATCACATAGTTAATGATCTTTTCAC
Organism: Emmelina monodactyla; assembly: GCA_916618145.1. Classification (NCBI taxonomy): domain Eukaryota; kingdom Metazoa; phylum Arthropoda; class Insecta; order Lepidoptera; family Pterophoridae; genus Emmelina; species Emmelina monodactyla. The sequence goes on along the minus strand of OU745314.1, from coordinate 1,963,873 downwards.
TAGTGCAATTACAATAACTAGCATAATTAGTTTGTATTTGACGCTATTTATCACATTACCTGAGAGATTTGCGCTATGGCACCATGACTTATGATTAAATAATTCCATATAAGTGTAATATTATTGTTAACTTACCTATTTTATACCTAAAATATATTTAAATTGCATATTATAGTTTAAATAAAATATACAAGCATATTTATTCAATTCGTTTTATTCCTAAAGTTTATTCTTAAAAGCTACTTTATACAACAGATAATCGTTTTCGCCAATGATTCTGATTAATGTTCATCTGTTATTTTTCTTTACACATTAAGACGAAACACTTTAAATCATCACTTTTGCTGTTCCCCCTTCTAATCAACAGGTTCCTATCATAAAACTCTTTTATAGACGTCAAGTATTTTTAATCTCTGTAACGATAGTATTTAGCAAACTTTTATTATTCAATGTTGTGGATAATGTGACCAAGTCGGTGCAAACGGCGGCGCATAATTCGGAGGAGGCATAACCGGCCTTGGTCGTTTACTATTATCTATACTAGTCGACGACTGACTTTCTAACAGTCTCTCTTTCCTAGACCGCTTCTTAACTGTCACTTCCGGAGCTGATCGCTGCTGCCACAACACTCTCGTCAAATTTGCTCGAACTTCTTCATCAGGAACTACTCCTGGCTTCCGACTGGTGTTGGCCACTTTCTGCTTAACAGCTTCTAGTCTTTCTTCAGCCGGTGTCATAGCTGGGGCTTGGATTCCTCTATCTAAACATAAGTTATGTAACACCGCACAAGCTTTGACAAGTATCTCCACTGCGGTTGGTTCGAGGTCTCCTCGGGTGGCTTGCAAGCATTTCCATCTGCTTTTTAGTTGTTTGATGGTTTCTGTAACGCAGCTGTGGGCGGTAGAATGCATCATGGTGTAGTGTTTTTCAGGAGACATGACGGATTTCTTTGATATTTTGGGATATGGCACCATGAGGTACGGCTGCTGGCTGTATTGAGAACTGCCTGGAATAAGAAAGAGTTTATTCCATAAATGCAGTTTGCAGAATCAAAGGCTTGATGGAAATATGCCTGGGGTACTCACTGCAGAAACACGTAAGTAGAGATTTATACCTACTTTACCTATTGATAAATTAATAGGGATTCCTTTAGATGGCATATTTTTTTAGTGCTGACTGAAATCGATCAAAATACTTAGAATGCAACTAGATTTACAATTACAGTGACACACTATGACATGGCAAAAACAATTCAGAATAACAACAGTTTCAATTATTGAAATGTTTTTTGGAGAGCTTCAAGCGTCCAAAATTCAAATAAAAAATTCTTTCATACATAAGTCAACTAAGTTTCGTACTTCGGCTTCAACCTATCGGTATGTCTTTATCAATTCGATTTTAAACTGTCATAAAAATAAAACGTATAATACAGTTGCTCAAAAAGTGGCGTATTGCAGGGACGTACTGACGGAAAGTTATTCATCATCGCTCTCCTCAAATCCAAGAAATACCGAGAGGATCTTTTCGTCGACAGCCTCCTCTTTGCTGATGACGCAGCCTTTGTAGCAAATTCCGCAGCGGAACTTCAGTCTATGGTGGATAAATTCTCACAAGCATGCTCTCTGTTCGCCATGTCTATTAACCCTAAGAAGACAGTTGTGCTTACTCAAGGCACTTCTGTAGAGCCATTGATTTCGCTGGATGGAGCGCTGTTGAAGGTGGTGGACAAGTTTTGCTAAATTGGCTCGACCGTGTCGAACAATCTCTCATTAAATGCAGAGATCGATATTCGTATCGGCAAAGCGGCCACTATGTTCGGAAAGCTTAGTACCAGGGTATGGTTCAACAAAAACCTTACTTTAAAGACCAAAATGTTAGTCTTTCGGGCTTCAATCTTAAGCATACTCTTGTACGGAGCTGAAACCTGGACATCGTATACAAAACAAGAACGTCGTTTGAACACTTTCTTCATGCGTTGCCTACGTAAGATTTTGGGTATAACTTGGCAAGACAGGGTCACAAACGAGAGGGTTCTAGAAATTGCACAGTTGCCTAGTTTGACCGCGCTTCTCAAACAGAGACGTTTGCGCTGGCTTGGGCACGTGCACCGGATGGAAACCTCCCGATTACCACGGCGTGTCCTCCTTGGTGGCATAGCGAACGCAAAAAGAGACGTTGGGAGACCAATGCTTCGCTACAAAGATTGCGTCAAACGGGACATGAATGCTTTCCAAATTGACCACCTTGACTGGGAGAATCTTGCGGAAAAAAGATCGGTATGGCGCAGACGTGTTGTAGATGGTCGCAAAATATGCGATGATGCCTGGTTCGAAGTACTTGCTGACAAGAGACAGAAGAGACACCGTAGTGGATCGTCACCTGTTGCTACAAATTTCTCTTGTCAAGCCTGTGGCAGGTTGTGCCGTTCTCGCATTGGCTTATTTAGTCACCAGAGGCGTTGCCTCTCCGACAATACACCATAAATCGTCTGCAATAGACGAAAATGCCTATATATATATAGCGTTCGGGATGTGGACTATTACACACTCGTGCTTTTTTTACCTTTCCCGCACTCGTGCGTTCTCTTTCCCAACTGACAAAATTATATCTATTAAAAAGAAAAATTAACCAACCATGAAGTTTTTACAAAAAAAAAACAAAGAAGTTGTTATGATTCATGTTCATACTTACGTAGCGTAGGTATCTTTCTAAAAAAAGGTACTAGTTTGTTTCGATATCAGATTTGTGTGGTTGGTTTCATTTCATTAAATTTCATTTTCATTTCATATCAATAAAAAAAATCTTTGCCTCCCAAATGGGTGAAGAAAAAATGGCGCCATTTTTTAGAAATTTTCTTTGCGGGTTTAGTTGTTTGTTGCACAAAACGAGTTATTTCGACATTTACGATCCTAATTTTATATTTTATTAAATTGCTTTATTTTTTCGCAACTGTATTAAAAATAGTCGTTCAGTACACGTGCGGAACCGTCATTGCAACCCGTCCCGCCTGTCAACCCTCGCCTTCGGCTGTGCTCGGGTAGACATTTGTCGGAACTCGTTGTAATGACAGCCTTTCCACACTTGTATTGAAATATACTATTTTAATACAGTTGCTCAAAAAGTGGCGTATTGCAGGGACGTATAGCGTTCGGGATGTGGGCTATTACACACGCGTGCTTTTTTTTTACCTTTCCCGCACTCGTGCGTTCTCTTTCCCAACTGTCAAAATAATGTCTATTAAAAAGAAAAATTAACCAACCATGAAGTTTTTACTAAAAAAAAACAAAGAAGTTTTTATGATTCATGTTAATACTTACGTAGCGTAGGTATATTTCTAAAAAAAGCTACTAGTTTGTTTCGATATCAGATTTAATGATTTGATTGAATTAGTGTGGTTGGTTTCATTTCATCTCATTAAATTTCATTTTAATTTCATATCAATAAAAAAATTCTACTGAAGACTTGGCTGTATGGGCATAGTAACCTTTGCCTACCAATTGGGTGAAGAAAAAATGGCACCATTTTCAAAATGAGTTATTTCGACATTTACGATCCTAATTTTATATTTTATTAAATTGCTTTATTTTTTCGCAACTGTATTAAAAATAGTCGTTCACGTGCGGAACCGTCATTGCAACCCGTCCCGCAAGTCAACCCTCGCCTTCGGCTGTGCTCGGGTAGACATTTGTCGGAACTCGTTGTAATGACAGCCTTTCCACACTTGTATTGAAATATACTATTATCTACCAAGCAGCCAGCACGGCTCCCCGCTGCGGTTCAGGCTGACGAGGTCGACCCGCAGCGCGTGTCGCTGCAGCACCGCGTCGTGCGACGCCGCGCCGCCGCTCGACGCGTCCGCGCTCAGGATGCGGCACGACGCGTCGCTTATCTAGAGTGGGATGGGATTAGGAAGTACGGATGAGTCGTCGACTAATTTTGCGTCGACGAGATTAGACCGTTTATCGTCGTTCATCGACTAGTCGATCATTACAACTAATCTTCGACTAGTCGATTTGTAAACTGAAAGTTGTCGACGAGTGTTTGTATCTAATTGCGTCGCGACGGTGAACACTCGTCGATACGAAACGACCGCCAACTACAAATTCGACTAGTCCATCGGAGACAGGTGGACCAGTCGAAATGTCTAATGTACGTTTACGGTTGAATAAACTAGTTCGTTCATACAACGCCCCTAAGGAAGTAGCATTTGTATTTTGTGTTTGACAAAATAGTGCTGGGAGTTTTTTTCCGCCAGCTTTACTCTCTAAGTAATATAGGACAGTGACAGCAGTTTATATGAAAACTAGGGCAGTACACATAGCGGGCATAGGCATAACCTTAAAGTTTTACAAATTGCTGTAAGTGATTGTAATATGCACAGAACAGAAAAAACGAGTAGAAGTGGCAAGTGGGCGTGGCGCGTGTGTCACATATACGCGGAGCTCCGCAAAACCTAGCTCAGTTCGCCGCATAGCCTTGATAAGATAAGACGATTGTGTTTACTAAGCGAAATAAAGGATTGCGCTGAAAATATGCCATACTGCTCCATTTTGGAGTGCAAAAATGAAAGCCGCACTAAAAACATCAGCCATGGTAGCATTTCGTATCATCAGTAAGCATTATTTCATTTTATTATAATAATTTACGTAATTTTCTATTCCGTAAGACATTTTAAAGCAACATAAAACATAACAATTGTAAACATGAACTTTATTTGCCAAGAAATAAAGTTCAATTTACATTATTAAATGTAGGAACGCCATCTATTGTTAAGTAGTTGAATTTTTTGTATGTCAACGCGATCGTGAGGTAAGTTGCAGAAGGTCGTAAATACATTATGGGTTTTAGTAAAGTGAACTCTATTTATCACTATCAAGATGTGTTTTTGCTTGACAGCATTTAGAAATAAGTCATTCTGGCACTAAGGATATGCGACCAATTAAAACAATTGTTTACATGTAGTGACTATGTTTATTATCAGTCCCATGTGTGAGTTTTGGCGACAGCGGTTTCGCTAGTAAGTTGGTCCTATGGCCTTTCCATCTACTTCTCTGTTCCGTGGTAATATGTTACATGTAGTAAAGTAAACTCGCATAAGCATCTTATCACAGCTCATACCTTATCGCCTGAACACAAATTAGAGGGAAAATTGATGTCATTTCATAAGATAGCTTTATTTTTATTTAAAAAAAAAAGTGAGGATCATAACATACATTTTTGTCCGTCAGTTAACCTGTATTTAAGTTATGAAAGTTATTTAGAATAACCTTTACAATCTCAATGATAAATTAAACCACTTGTTTTTAGTCTGTTTCTAATAACACTGTTAAAGTAATGAAATATCTTTCAAATATTTTTATTTTAATATCTGTATACTGAGATATCTGTAAGTGACAAAGGGAAAACTAACCAAATAATGTAACAGCAAAAAATGTATTTACTTACAATTTGTACTTTTTTAGAGTGGTAAGACTTGTTGAAGTGGCTTTTCGTATCATTTTCAGGTCTAGCTATTGGCACATGTGTACAGTCTATACAGCCTAGTACACTTGGTATTCCATATTTCATATAAAACCTGAAAAAAGCAACTTCTATTTATCTTCTCAATATTATTAATTCTACTTTGAAGAATGTCTGAATAAAAAAAAGCATACTTACATAGATTTTATAACATCCCTCTCTTGACGGAGGTGAGGAAAGTGTAAGTACTTTTTCAAAATGCTCGGGTGGTTGAGAGCCTCGGTAATCTGAGCCACAGCAGTGGATGCAAAGTAAAGTGATGTATTGGGATCGGATTTACTTGGAGTTTTCTGATATTTGCCGGTCGCAAAGAATGTCAGTGCTGCTAGTAACTATAAAAACAAAACAACATGTGATAATAAGGATTTTGTTCTGATTAAGGTAAGTAATGAGAACTACTGTTATTTAGGTAAGAGAAGCCCCTTACCTTACTTTCAACGGAAAACTCAATAAACTTAACACTATCAGGCATAACAGGTTGTAATTCTTGGACTAACTCTTTCACCACAAGCTTTGGCAGTCTATACTTTTCTAAAAACTCCGTGTCTGGCGAGTCAAACGGATCGTAATCTAATCGTTTGCTTTTATCGGAACACGTTGTTTGTTGGACCTCAGCAACCATTACTTCAGTAGGTTGCTGAGGCTGGTGATGGTGGTGTGTCTGTTTATGTGTTTGCGGAGTATCCCATTTCAAAAGCTGAAAAAATTCAGGCTCCTCGTCAACTACACAAATAAAACCTTCTTCTGGAGGCTTTTCTGCCATTTTTTGAGTTATTAGAGAATATTTTAATTCAAAATAAACATAACGAAAAGGTCAACACAACAAAGACGCGAATGTTTTTTATTTATTTTTGCTATACGCTTTTCTTCCAATGACACATGACTGACAGTGACAGACTCACAATGACTACTAATTTTTTTTTTTTATTATTATTTATCCCGTATGGGGAAAGGCAAAGGCTACTATGGCCATACAGCTCATGTCAGTATATTGTTTTGGCAAGTCTGAAAGAGAGGAGAAGAACAGAACCACGGAACAGAGAAGTAGATGGAAAGGCCATAGGACCAACTTACTAGCGAAACCGCTGTCGCCAAAACTCACACATGGGACTGATAATAAACATAGTCACTACATGTAAACAATTGTTTTAATTGGTCGCATATCCTTAGTGCCAGAATGACTTATTTCTAAATGCTGTCAAGCAAAAACACATCTTGATAGTGATAAATAGAGTTCACTTTACTAAAACCCATAATGTATTTACGACCTTCTGCAACTTACCTCACGATCGCGTTGACATACAAAAAATTCAACTACTTAACAATAGATGGCGTTCCTACATTTAATAATGTAAATTGAACTTTATTTCTTGGCAAATAAAGTTCATGTTTACAATTGTTATGTTTTATGTTGCTTTAAAATGTCTTACGGAATAGAAAATTACGTAAATTATTATAATAAAATGAAATAATGCTTACTGATGATACGAAATGCTACCATGGCTGATGTTTTTAGTGCGGCTTTCATTTTTGCACTCCAAAATGGAGCAGTATGGCATATTTTCAGCGCAATCCTTTATTTCGCTTAGTAAACACAATCGTCTTATCTTATCAAGGCTATGCGGCGAACTGAGCTAGGTTTTGCGGAGCTCCGCGTATATGTGACACACGCGCCACGCCCACTTGCCACTTCTACTCGTTTTTTCTGTTCTGTGAACAGAACTCTATTTATCTCTATCTGAAATGATAACAAACATTTATAACTTTAGAATATATATTCGTGATCAAATTTCTTTCTTTCTTCTGAAATCAATAAGTATTAAGTATGTTAATCTGTGATGTTAATTAAAGAGACTAAAACAATCCAACTGTGCAAGTGTGCATTTGATATAGTCAAATAAGGGAGAGTAAGATTCTATATCCTTCAGAATTGACTGAATGTGGCGCGGGATAGATTCACCATATATTTTACCTACGTTGGAGTGAAAATTGTAAACAATCAAATATAATGTGCTGAATAGACTGAGTCGGACAGTCACAGAAAGAACAAGACGGGGAAGATATCATGTTCAATCTGGGGGGCTACCGCGTAACTAGCGTCGATTTGAACTCGACGTCGACAACTGTTTACATTGGCTAGAGACCCGCCATTGTTAACAATTTAGCCTATGAAAACAGTTGTCGACGTCGAGTTCAAATCGACGCTAGTTACGCGGCTGAACAGGTGATCACCAAAACGACCATGACCAAACCGAAGGCGGCACATGACAGAATAGAATTGTTTTCCTTTATATGAAGAGCTTCTGATGAACCAAGGTGGGGAACCGATTTTTACATTTAGAGAAGCATACCACAACCCTTTGTTTTCTTCTTGGACTGCACGATTATATTCGTTTATCCATTTTCTCTGCATTCTTAGTTTTAAGTTTTGAACTATGTCTGAAAAGGGAACCGAAACATTGAAAACTGAAGATTTAGAATTAGAATGATTGATCACTTTAGCTAGGAAATCTGCTTTCTCATTTCCAATGATACCTTTGTGTGAAGGAGCCCACATAAAACATACATTAAAATTATCACAAAAAAGTTCATACCAGATTTCTTTTATGTAATAAATAAAGTAATTTGTATTAGCATGCAATTTATGATTTTCCAAACATTTCAATACACTCATACTGTCAGAAACTATTAGCCAATTTTTAAAACCATTGTTTTGCTGTTTTATATGTTTCAGTGCAGCTAAAATTGCAACAGCTTCAGCAGTAAAGATGCTACAGTTTTCTTCCAACCTAAACCCAATGGCTCTGTTAAGGTGACTATCATAACAGGCAAAAGACACATTAGACTCACATTAGGAGCCATCTGTGTATAGAATACGATAATTTGGCCAGTCTGTATCTAAGACCATGTAGAAATCTTCCTTGAGACATAATTTATTGTCAATGTTAACTTTTATAGGTGGAAACTTGCTATGGAATGAGCCTTCATAACAGGCTAGATAAGAGGATGGTTTATACAGGGTGTCCAGGAAACAATGGATAAGCTCTGAAGGGCTAATAGTAGAACTAAAGGCAAGCCTAAAAAATAATTGATAAAAAGTATAACCCTTACACTGCTAGAAATATGGCGCTTTAAAAAAAAACTTCATATTTTTTTGACTGTGTTCATATTTTTACTCGTAACGAGGTCAAATCACTTAATAACATCATTATTTCTGTGCTAAAATAATTAACATTAACCGCATCAGTGAATAACTATCAAATAAAATAGCTAACTAAAGTATTTTTCTCAAAAAATAATGTTAAACTTTTGATTTGAGTAAAATTTCTGAAGAAATATTTTTGATGCGCAACTTTGAACAGCTCTGGTGTAAAAAAATTATATGAAAGTAACAGTGACCAATGATTTCAAAATATTCCTGGTTTAATAACGTTTTTAAAAAGATGTAATATGTCGTTATTGTAATGAAAAAAGATTGAACTAATGGTATTAGTGTGTAAAATGGGATAATTATTTAGTTCTAGCAAAATTATAAAAATACAATAAAACTAAAGAAATATGATTTTCAACTTATATTAATTGCAAAAACATTAGAATAATTGAGAGCAACTGTTCAAATTGTCTGTCCCCATCCTGATGCAGGCCCTACAACTACGAATAAAGGATCTTCAAAAAAATCGCGCGTGTCGTCGATCATTGATTGCAGCGGCCTGAACACGAGCTCGTAGATCTTCTAATGAAGTTACTGGTTGCCGGTAAAACTCTTCCTTAAAATACCCCCAGTAAAAAGTCTAAAGCGTTTAGGTTTAGGCGGCCTACCTACCTGTTAGGGTAGGTTTCGTCAAGTATGCACATAATGCAACAGCATAGTGTGCTAGACAGCCTTCATTTTGAAGCCAATATGTGTCGCGAAGCTCTTCGGACACGTCTATCAATAAATTGGGTAAGTCATTATGAAGAAAATTTGGATCACTTTCTCCTGTTAAGTTGATTTCTTTGAAGATCCTTTATTCGTAGATGCAGGGTCTGCATCAGGATGGGGACAGACAATTTGAACAGTTACTCTCAATTATTCCAATGGGTTTGCAATTAATGTCAATTGAAAATCATATTTCTTTAGTTTTATTGTATTTTTTTAATTTTGCTAGATCTAAATAATTATCCCATTTTACACACTAATACCATTAGTTCAATCTTTTTTCATTACAATAACGACATATTACATCTTTTTAAAAACGTTATTAAACCAGGAATATTTTGAAATCATTGGTCACTGTTACTTTCATATAATTTTTTTACACCAGAGCTGTTCAAAGTTGCGCATCAAAAATATTTCTTCAGAAATTTTACACAAATCAAAAGTTTAACATTATTTTTTGAGAAAAATACTTTAGTTAGCTATTTTATTTGATAGTTATTCACTGATGCGGTTAATATTAATTATTTTAGCACAGAAATAATGATGTTATTAAGTGATTTGACCTCGTTACGAGTAAAAATATGAACACAGTCAAAAAAATATGAAGTTTTTTTTTAAAGCGCCATATTTCTAGCAGTGTAAGGGTTATACTTTTTATCAATTATTTTTTAGGCTTGCCTTTAGTTCTACTATTAGCCCTTCAGAGCTTATCCATTGTTTCCTGGACACCCGGTATATATTTAATTTTTGGAAATATGAAATAAATAAATTGTACTCTTGCATGAAGTACAGATATTTATGTCTTGAGAAATGAAGTGAGCCAGAAATGTTGGATAAGAGTTGATTATTAGAAACAGAATATAATTTGAGAAGAAATCTTTCTTTGAGATAAGAAAATCTAAGAGAGAGTGGAGGTAAGTTACATTCAACTTGCATTACATGTATAGGTGTACTTTTGAAAGCTCCTGTAATTAAGCGCAAGCACTTATTTTGTATTTTGTCTAATATTTCAACAAGATTTTTCTTGTCAGCAAAACATAGAAAACTGTATTCAAAATGACTGCGTATCAAAGCTTTGTACAAGATTAATAAAACCTTTGGGTCTGCACCCCAATTAGTAAAGGCAACAGATTTTAAAATATTGAAAGCTTTGTTAGCTTTTGTAGCTACCATATCAACATGTTTTTTGAAAGACAAGTTTTTTGTGAATAGGACACCCAAGAATTTTGCTTCAGATACAATAGGGATAGGAGTGCCATTGTATAAAACTTTCTGTGATACAGAATTATCTTGACCATATATGAGAACCTTTGATTTTAAGGGATTAATATCCAGATTTAGATAGGAAAAATAATCAGATAAGTTATTTAAAGAATTGTTAAGTTGATCTTTTAAAGTTTTTGAATTGTATCCTGAACAGTAAACCACAAGGTCATCAGCAAATTGAAGATTTTTAACATTTGCACCTAGAATCAGGTTTAAACGCCTGATAAATAGTAAAAAAATGAGTGGGGATAGAATCCCACCTTGACATACACCTACTGAAGCAAATCTAGGACCATAAAGGTGATTATTGTGTTTGATGTATACTTTTCTTTCAGACAAAAAATCTGTGATCCAGTTTACAAGTTTATAAGGAAAACCTACTGCTTGTAATTCAGTTGCAAGAACATCTATATTAACATTATTGAAAGCACCTGAAACATAAAAAAAAACCGAAATTAAAGATTTATTTTGCAATAAACTATTTTGTATATCGAGATGAAGCTGACAAAAACTCTCTCGTGAAGAACGACTTCTTCTGAACCCAAATTGATTTGAAGGTAATATATTATTTCTTTCCACATAAAATTCTATCCTTTGTTTTAAAAGTTGTTCAAAAATTATCCCTACACAAGATGTCAGGGCTATAGGACGATACGAATCTTTGTCAAATTGTGGTTTATTTGGCTTCAAAATTGGTACAATGCAATCCAATTTCCAGGATGATGGAATTACATCCTTACTCCAGAGATGATTGAGTAGTTCGAGAAACTTCATTAAAGAGGGATCATTTAATTTTTTAAGCATTTTATAGGGGATGCCATCAAGGCCAAAAGCAGTGTCTTTTCTTGAGTAAATAGAGGATTGAAGCTCTTGTAAAGTAAACGGATTAGTAAGAAAACTGTTGTTTTTATTCATACCAGAAACATTTGATGGTCCTTTGTAGTTATTACGTACATAATCAGGAGTGTATTTTCTCAAAAAGTCTTGGATCCAACTGTCATTAGAAGTTTGTCTTGAAACAGGAGATTTATTAAATTTTCGCATATAATTCCAGATACGAGATAAAGGAGTGCAACGATTGAAAGAACAACACAATGAGAGCCAGCTATTTCGATGTTCAATTTTTAAGGTAAGTTTCTTCAATGCTTGTAGTCTTTTGAATTCCATGTATGTAGATTCAGTAGGATTTAATTTGAAGTTAACATAAGCTTGCTTGGCGTTTTTAACTGCCTCAGAGCACTTGGCATTCCACCAAGGAAGCTTATGTTTTTTATTTGATTTCCTGTTGAAAGAACTCTTGACCCAACTAGATGAGACCATTGACAATTTTACTGCACTGTTTAGAATGTCTATGAATGCATCATATGCATCTGATGGATTCATAGCTTCTGTTATTTCCAGAGATGAGAGCATATCTCCTACAATCCTCCTGTACAAGTTCCAATCTACGAGCTTATAATTTGGATATTTAGGAACATCTTGTCCTGATTGAGAATGATTTGGTATGTTACTGAAAGCATCTTTAAGAAAAACTTTTATCATTACAGGAAGATGATAACTGCCAAGTGGATCATCGTGTACAGACCATTCACAGAACAAAGATAAAGATGAGCTTACAATAGTCAAGTCTAGAGCGTTTGCACGCCACGTTAGAGAACCAACAGTGGTAGGTTCACCACTGTTCAAAAGAACCAGATTGTTATCGTCAATGACCTCAAGGACGTCGCGACCACGAGGATTAGTATCATTGCAACCCCACGAAATATTATGTGCATTAAAATCACCAGCGAGAATCAATGGACCAGGAATAGATTCAACCAAAGAATTAAGCTTCTGCTTACAAAATAAGGGACTACAATTTTTTGGACTATATAAACTTACGATGGTAATTTCCTTATTATTGATTGATAAACGAATACAAATGTTTTGCAAAGAATTATCAAAATATGTTTTTAAATTAGAATAAGCAAGTGTATTATGAATAAAAATGGCAACGCCATTGTGTTTATTACCTGTGTCATTTCTTTCAATGTTATAGCCTTTTATTTTAAATTCTTTATTTGGCTGTAGCCAGGTTTCGCAAATAATAGCAATATGAATATAGTTCCCATATAAAAGATGTGTGAATTTACTTCGATTACTAGATATGCTCTGAGCATTCCATTGTATTATATTTAAATAATCCATAAAAAATGTTAATTTTTTAAAATATTTATGTACCTACTATTTAGATTTTAAGTTTTCTATGAGAACTTCTCTTATTAATTTTGAAGAAATAGCTTGGTCCTTAGATTTGTTAAGTGTTATTAATTGAGTGATAGAGTTAAGAAGAACATTAATAATATCATCACTGTTAATTAAATTTTTAAAAGTATCTGTAGCATTTCTTTGTTTTAATTCAGGAAAAGCATCTTTTCCTAAAACATTTGCGTATGAACTCTTTTGTGACTGGGATTTGTTTTCTAGAATTTTCTTTTTTTTAATAGGACAAACACCTGCTATGCTGATATGATTACCATTGCAATGAACACAAACTGCTTTATCAGAGGGTGTTTGACAAGTTTTGTAATGGTGGTTTTCGCCACATATTGAACAACGTACTGAATTTCTACAAAACTTAGCCAAATGACCATACCTGAGGCAATTATAACACTGCTTAATAGGTGGAATGTACTTTTTAACTGCATGACGCCAGGCCTGCAAGTCGACATATTCAGGCAACAAATTGGATGCGAAGGTAATGATAACAGCGCGAGTAGGGCGCAGCACGAACCCCCCATTATCCATCCGCATCTTTTTGGTTATACGTCTAACGCAAATTATTTTCCTATGAGTTGAAAGCATCGCATATATTTTCGAGTTTGAGTATTTAGTATCGACGTTACCTACTTATAACCCCCGTCACCTCTGAACCTGAGGCAGGGATATTAGCCTTAATCTGATAATCGCTGAGAAATGTACTATTATTTAAAAAGGCGTTAGCCAGTGACGGCTTTTCGAAATGAACTCCAATTTTAAATTTGTTAATAGCCTGTAAATATTTGACGCCTTTAATAAATCTTTTAAGATGCGACGGCAAAGAGATCATATCGCGGGTACCGATTGGTCTCTTGTCGTCCGCCGATTCTACAAAAACGACAAAATCTGTTAATAAAGAATCCTTCGGAAACCTTCTGGAGTAGTCGCTTACATAGTAAGGTTTATACTTTCCTTCATTTTCAGATGTTTCTTCCTCAGAGCTGGTATCACCCGAGGATGGCTCTTCACAAGGATCTTCTTTCAACTTCTTCTTTTTCCTCTTCCCCATATTTAGACACCGAAAACTTTAAAAGTTTTTATGTACAAACTTATAAAGACCGAAATATAATGGATTATGTACAATTTTTACACTTTATTTACAATACTTATATTACTTTTGCGAATAATTAAAACAGAGAGAAAATTTTTGCTTCCAACTTTCCCCGCGCTCAAACCGGAAGTCCCAATGACTACTAATAGCAAATGGTGAAACTATTTTTTTTTCTCTCGTCTTTGGCCATGGTGCAAATATGATATGCACATTGTGCTAGTGTCAAGTTTATATGGTGAAACTAATGGACATAATGAAAGATAAGATTAGTTTACGACATTAAGGTTCAAAAAAAAGGACCACTTGTTACTCGAACGTTTTTGATAATTTAGCAATAGTTATTTTATAATTATTTGATTGTTTATTTCTATAAATTACTTACTTACTTAATAATTTGTACTTTCTAAAGTTGAATTGTCTAATAAATCTACTTTTTGAATAGAAAGATGTTGGCGCCTATTATTTCTAAACGGCAAAGCACTAATTATTTTCAATTTTTATAATCAATAATTTTGTATGTTTGACTACCTAAGTTGAAATAGAAATTACTTCAAAAACACAAAAATATATTAAAAATATGACTTGTGCAACAAATAATATACATACTTAGGAGTAATTGATACGTGACTTTGTTAAAGCTAGATAATGGATTAAATTTACCTTAAATATGTGTAACCTACCTATTCGTAAGTGTTTTAAATTTAAAAATATAAAAGATAATCTAAAAAATTATGAACACCTCACACCAACTTTAATTAACAAAAATAACCATTTTCTATGCCTGTTGGCAAAATATTGATGAATAATTGACGAGATTCGGTAGTTACATCACTAATAACTGGTTGAAAGAAAAGCCCAGCCCAGAAGGGCGCTGACCAATTTGAACCACACGCACGTTACCATTATGGTAAACAGAGATAGAAGATAATTAAAAGGCTGAGACCAATAACTTAGGAACCCTCATGTATCTACACATAGCATACCTAACTATAAATATATGTATGAGAAAAAGCCTTAGCAGCTTTTAGCATCGCTAAAATAATGGTTACTTATACTTAAATAAGCCGAAAATACCTACTTCTTTAAGGATACTGTAGATCTGGAGAAAAAATTACGAAAAAAACTACATACTTGCCCTTACTAGTGATTAATATTATTAGCATATTTTACAATCAAAGGGAGACCAGTGATTGCAAAAATAATAAAATTACCCAAAAAGTAAGGCAACTAAAAACAAAATGGCTACTCGACCGCTTGTAGGTATTTTAGTTTCTATGTTTGTTGAAAACAAATGTTGTACTGGGAAACAATGACATTAAATTTCAATCGAATAGTTCGCGAAAATGGCTATGTCCCTGTGACGTGTAGTTATAGAATACCAAAATTTGAAAATGAACGTGTGGCTCGATGCAGCCAGTGGGCGTGTTACAGAATACGAAAATTGCAAAAACGTCACCGATATAGGCCGTGTTGCATCGTTAAAAAAGTTACGGAATCCGTCCCGTCTTTAACTTGAACTGAAACAAAGTCCGCAACGATGGTGGCGGTTCCCATTTTTACCTCTTTTCTGACTTATATCGCGAAGCATGTTATCTGTGAAAGTAAGACCCAAAGTTCTTCCGAGTTCAGATATAATCTTAGATAGTTCCTGGACTGAATTTGTGCTGATGGATGGAACGTTTCTAATTTCGATAACTGAGGGACGGTTTATACTCTCCATATTAGCAAACCTCGATTCCAAGTTAGAAATATCCTTTTTTAGTTTTGTATTTTCTTGCATTAGGTTTTGCATCTTTTGGTCTAAATCGTTTATGTGAAGGCTTGATTCAATAGCTTTTTCAATATCGTTATTTGATTTTTGAATCTTAATGTTTTGAACCTTAATGTCGTTGATTTCGGATACTATTCGCTGAAAAGTTTTGTCTTGTTCAGCCTTCCACTCATGTAAAAGAGACTCTATTCGATCTTCAAGTGCATTTCTCTGATTTTTTGTAGAATCGTTTGGTCGGGGTCGTTTAGATCTAGTATTATTTTGTGATATTGATTCTATTTCGACTCCTATCAGTATGTCAGAGTCTGATCTCGAAAGACTCTTTTCAAGGATTCGTGGCGGGGATCTTTGAACTCCCCCGAGTTCAAAGATCCCCGCCACTTAAAATTTTGTGATGTTTAAATAGTTCAAGCATTGATATATTACTCTCTAGATACCAAGTCCGACACTCAAAAGCGCCCCAAAAAATAAGCTACCAAATCCAATTTATACGTACATCCTACGTTAGTGTCATTTGGTCCGTCAAGCAGAGAGGTTCTCCAGGAAAAAAAAAACATTGCCTAAATGCGCGTTCAAAGGTTGCCGTAATAGTTCAAGAAACATTACCAATATCCCTGGCTTATCGTTATTTCGGTTAGTTTAAGCATTTAACAATGATTTTGTAGTAAAATACTAGAAAACATTACATTAGTTTTCGAATATAAAAAATGTTTTGATATGTTCTGGTGCTACCAACTTCTTTTGTAGGAAAAAAATAAAATTTTGCGGTTTTTTAAGCACATAGAATTATAATTATTCTATATTTTTTTTAAAGCGGAATTTAGACATCTTCATTATGCCTAGTTTAACATTATTTTTAACGAATCTCCTGTTCTTCTAATGATTTTTTCTCTATTTTCCGTGAATAGTCTCCTTTAAGTTCAATCATTTCTGCGTAATAGAGTAACAAATAAATAAATACCCAAACATAAATTTTCACATTTGTAATATTAGTATGAAATAATTATTAATAGGACGTGGGAAAGTGTTAAGGCCACGTAAGTACTGCACTTAAACAGTTTTATTAAACTATCGCGTTTTTGACGCTTGTCTCTGTATGTTAGTGTATTAATTACTAGAAAAAAAGTTTAATTTTATATTTTTTTTATTATTGATAAATAAAATTTGCATAGGTAACTTGTGCAATTTAATTTTATAACTTGGTATCCCTTTAACGTACACATGCACAATTTTGAATAGTGTTATACGCGCGTCACGCACACATTCATAAAAATTTGCGCCGCTTTTGGAGTGACGTTTTGTATGCAACACTCCATCTAGAGAGTAATATAAATATATCAATGGGCAAGAGCAAGAACTAACTACCTCTTCACATCTTAAATGAAAATTTATGTTTAGATATTTATTTATTAGTTTCGTTAAAAATACTGTTAAACTAGGCATAATGAAGAAGATGTCAAAATTCCGCTTTTAAAAAAATATATAAATATAATTATTTTACGTGCTTAAAAAAACAGCAAAATTTTATTTTTTTCCTACAAAAGAAGTTGGCAACACCAGAACATTTCAAAAAATTTTTTCTATTCGAAAACTAATGTAATGTTTTCTAGTATTTTACTACAAAATCATTATTAGATGCTTAAACTAACCGAAATAACTAAAAGTCAGGGATATTGGTAATGTTTCTTGAACTATTACGGTAACCTTTGAACGCGCATTTAGGCATTGTTGTCTTTTTTCCTAGAGAACCTCTCTGCTTGACGGACCAAATGACACTAATATACTGGTCCGAAATTGCTGTCAGCGCGCTTTCTGCACTATTTGCTTGCACACGGTTGGTCCATTAATCCGAACGTTTGCACACTCTGAGCGATCTGACGTCATTAGTGACGTCATCGTTCAGTGCTAACGATGCAAACAAAAGATAGGTAGTGCACTGTGTGCAGCAATGTCAGATGAATGTCAGTCAATGCCAAACTGTCAACTGAATACTTTAATTTGTAAGATCTAAACTTTCGGACAAGTTTTGTTGAACTTATATGGTTTAATGTAAAGATATTTAGCAGATTCATTAGGAAAATCTCAATATGCAATCTTACCGACCCATATTAAACCACCTGTCATTTTGACAGAACGTCCTAGCATATGTTTGTACCAACAAGTGGACCAAATTGATTTCAGTGCTAACGTTTGTGAGTAATGAAATCTTTTTTGGTCCACGCATTTGCACGCTTACCAACGTTTTCACGTATTCGATTAAAGGACCACGACATAACGTAGGATGTACTACGTATAAATTGGATTTGGTAGCTTTTTTTTTGCGCCGCTTTTGAGTGTCGGACTTGGTATCTAGTGTTACGTTTACTAAATTTTACTTAATATTTTCGTTGATAAATTATAGATATTTGTATTACTTTTAATTAAATCTTCAAACAGTTATCGATATTAGTTTAGTATCGATAACTGTACAGACGTCAGTTCAACGGCGCGCGGCCGGCCATTCGAATTTCAAATATTTTTTTCTGTACAGACGCGTTGTTGCAAATTTTGTGAAGAGCATTTTTCAGAGAAATATAAAAGTTATTATAAAAATCTACTGGTTTTTATCTCAACCACTTCTAGGCTTTTATAGCTCAGAAGTGGGATAACCGCAAAAATATACAGTTTTTGCTACGCCCACGGATCATTTTACAAAACGAAGGTAATGTGTTGACTTTAATTGTATTAATTTAAGTTTGAAAAGAATGCTTCGTACTGTAAAATAATTATAGAGTAAATATTTTAATTGAATATTATGGCGAAAATAAGGTCCATAACAAAAAATAATTTTCTAATAAGTGGTGTGGTAGCTAAGATTTTTGTTTTTTTTTGAATGATTCATTGCTTTGACAAATATAAAATAAAAGTTTTGCTTGAATGGCGGGGTTAGATTTAACAAAAATACAATTTACAAACAAAAATATCGTTTCCAAGTTACAGAATGGAAGGAAGCAATGATGATACATTAAAACGGAGGCACGAAGCATCGCTTCAAATCTTCGAGTTACCGATCGACATATCGAGACCCCGTGAGATTGAACGTCGTCGGAGTCATACAAGAAAGACGTGACAGCCAGTGTCGACAAAGAAGTCGCAGTCGTAGCCAGAAGTCGTTGTAGGTAATCACCGTCGAAGGGAGGATGATCGTCAAACAAAGCCGTAGTAGAAGCCGCGCGGAGCATGACGACAGCGATCTAATTGAGAGGTTGCGTTTGCTGGAAAACTAGTTGCTGCGAAATGACCAGCAGGGACGATCGTATCAAAATGGTAGGAGTCTGAAGAGCCCAGAGCTTGAGGGTGAGGATACACCTAACAAGGGTTAAGTAGTTAAGTTAGTAAATTTCTGTTAAGAATTTGTTAAAATATTTAAAGGTAAAGAGTGTGAATCGTTTCCTCTGTTTAGTAAATTTATTCCGAATTTTGACCCTATGTCAAAAGAGCAAACTGTTAATATGTGGATAATCAAAGTTGATGAGTCTGCGGATATTTATTAATGGACTGATAATCAAACGATTCATTACGCTTTGCCCAAAGAAAACTAATTTCACGGATTTTTAATGTAATTAGTAACTTTTGTTTTTTTTGTTTACTAATTTTCATATTGATTTAGGTATAAGCCTCAATTAAACCTCTTTTATTTTATAAGATGAGTGATAAATCAGTGATTATTGAATAAGATGAGCATAACACAAGAGCTTGTGTAGATTTGATACCAAGCAAGAGTGTTATGCAAGATATGAAGCGACGACATGAGTAAGATGGTGGTGAAAGATTAGAAGTAGCCCCTCTTGCAAGATTTTCGATGAGTTTATCGATTGATTAAGACGGGAGTTTGTAGTGAAAGAACCAAGAAGTAGCTACACTCGCCTGAGATATGAAGACTATGTTAAAACTTGATTAATTTTAGTCGAATAATTATATTAATTAACAAATTAAGAAAGTGTTATTGTGAAACATCAAAAGTGTTGTATAAAATAAAATGTTATGTGAAAATGTTGAAAAGTTAAAGTGTTACATGTTAAGAATAAACGAAGGGACTCGTTTATGTGACGGATGGCCGACTGTTACGTTTACTAAATTTTAATTAATATTTTCGTTGATAAATTATAGATATTTGTATTACTATTAATTAAATCTTCAAACAGTTATCGATATTTGTTTAGTATCGATAACTGTACAGACGTCAGTTCGACGGCGCGCGGCCGGCCATTCGAATTTCAAATATTTTTTCTGTACAGACGCGTTGTTGCAAATTTTGTGAAGAGCATTTTTCAGAGAAATATAAAAGTTATTATAAAAATCTACTGGTTTTTATCTCAACCACTTCTAGGCTTTTATACTAGAGAGTAATATATCAATGCTCTTGCCCTTATTCCTCTCTTTAGATTGTTACTTGTAAGCCAATATCAGTAGTCTTTTTTCAAATAGAAACTCATGTGCAGATACAGTTTTACTGCTATTTTGTTTGTTCTTTATAGATCCTTCCTTCCTTTTAAAAATGTTAGTGAAATCGTAAATAATAAACTTGCAATTTTTCAACTGACGTTTCTTTGTCACAGGATCTGTCGCTATGCAGATTTTTAAGGCTATGCAGGTTATAGAGGTGCTATGCTAGTTCTTGATTAGAAATCAATCTGCATGTTAACGGCTCTTTAATCTCGATCTTCGATACTCCTCAGAATTATGAAATCTGTCCTTTTTATAATCGCTCCCATACTGTAATAATCAACCGCCACGACTAGTCAACTATCGCACAAAGTTTTTTTCTCATAACACAAATTTACTGTTGCAAACTGATCTCGCGTCCATGTCCTTCTTTCCAGGGTTGCAATCAGGTAGCTCCATGCATTTGTTTTCGGTACATCTGCGTGCGCATGTTTTCATTTTGTTTTTTCAAACAATGCATACCAACGGTCAGTTCTCTTTTTCTTCTTAATTTTGAACTAACACAGATCCCAATTCTGATATCTCGAAGGCGGCAGGAATACCTTTGACATCAGAGCCGTCTTCAATGGCCATCTATAAGTTGTGGGCGTACGTGGGTAATGTGTCAGTATCAATAAAATAAGTTATTCTGTTTCATCGATGTAATAATCTTCTCTTGACAGCAATCAGTAGGTCCTTTGATTAACTCACAAGAAGGCACCAGATACCAAGACACCAAGAATTACATCCGTCTCATAACTCAAAAAGGTACAGTTGTAACAATAAAGCTATCATAGCTATAGTTGTTCCTATTGAAGATAATTCATCGACATATACCTATCTTATAGCTTTTTTTGGGTCCTAGTCAGGTTGACTCTTTAAACCTTACTTATTCTTCTTCACTTTAACTACTTACTTATAGGTTGATTTATATGCCGCAGTCTGCGGCCCGCAGATTATTGTATTATATTGTATTGATTATTATATTGTAGGTTCTTAGTTAAAACTGCGATTTAAATTAAAATACTTATTAATTGAAATAGGAGGTTATTTTACATAACAATGCAGGCGG
Source organism: Emmelina monodactyla (assembly GCA_916618145.1). Classification (NCBI taxonomy): domain Eukaryota; kingdom Metazoa; phylum Arthropoda; class Insecta; order Lepidoptera; family Pterophoridae; genus Emmelina; species Emmelina monodactyla. Next base: position 1,942,512 of record OU745314.1, on the reverse strand, counting down.
GCGACGTAATAAGCTATTGTTGTTCAAAGTCAATAGGTAGGTAGGTACTAATTTATTTCTATATTTGGTCAGTTGTCTAATAATGTTACACATTTTATCAAAAAGTTTTTATATTATTGTTTCATAGGTTCTTAATTTACATAAAAATTAAAACAGAATATTTTAATATGTAGATACTCACTATAAATAGAGGAGGAAAAAACATCTGCTATCCAGTAATATAATAATTTGACGGAAACAACATGAGAGTATTATCAGTTTTAATTATTTTGTGCGCTGCACTACTTTGTAAGTGAACTCTACTTAATAATTATCAATAATTATTTTTACAGTTTTTTAAGTAGGAACCTACTCCAAGACTTATTATTACTTCAACTACTTAGTCTTGTATATGTTTTTCAAATATCTTTATCTATTTTAGTCCTGTGTCATATCCTACTAATATTATAAATGTGAAAGTTTGTGAGGATGTATGGATGGATGGATGTTACTCTTTCACGTAAAAAGTACTAGATGGATTTGGCTGAAATTTTGCAGTAATATAGGTTATAGATCAGAATAACACATAGGTACTTTTTACCGCGGGAAAACATCTCATTCCCACGGGAAACCGACTTCCACGCAAACGGAGTCGCGGGCGGCCACTAGTAAATTATAAGAGCAAAATATCACATGAAAAGTTCTTCGATTTAGACAGATTTTTAAAATCTATGTCCAACTGTGGAGTGCCTGGTGACTAGCTTTCCGCCCAGCGGTTTCACCCGCAACTAAATCGTTTTTCCCGTGGGAATGAGGCTTTTTCCCGCAGTAAAATTATCGTATTTTCTGCTTCCCTGGGTGTCGAACTATTCTAATTATTCCAAAATCAAGACAATCAGTTAAGCCGTTTTTACGTGAAGCGAACATACAGACAGACGGACAGACAGACATACACATTTTCACATTTATAATAAGTAATTCTGGCGACCCGCTCACGCTTTGCAATAGTGTATTTTCGGCCGACTTGATCACGAAACATTAAAGTTTGGCTAACTTAAAAAAAAATTGAATGTTCTATATGTACAAACTAGTGGTCGCCCGCGACTCCGTCCGCGTGGAAGTAATAATAAGGACTTTAGATATCCTACTAATATTATAAATAGTGGCCGCTCGCGACTCCGTTCGCGTAAAAGTCGGTTTCCCGTGGGAATGCGAAGTTTTCCCGCGGTAAAAAGTTCCCTTAATTCTTTTATACATATATTTTTGGTATCTAGAACCGTTTTCGCAGCGCACGCAACGGAAGCCCTCAAGGATGAATAATTTTCCCAGTTTTTTTTACATTTTACATTATTTATTCGCTCCTTATAGTTGCAGCGTGATGTTATATAGCCTAAAGCCTGCCTTGATAAATGGTCTATTCAACACAAAAATAATTTTTAAATTCGACCCAGTAGTTCCTGAGATTAGCGCTTTCAAACAAACAAACAAACAAACTTTTCAGCTTTATTATATTAGTATAGATTTAAATGAATAAATTCCCTTATACGGATAAAAAAACTGCTTCCGAAAACAAAAACTGGACATTGCTGAAGGGGTAGGTACTGGTTATGTTTTGAGCAAAAAAAAATATTTTTATGATTAGAAAATAAATATTATTTTTTTATAATTATGCAAAATTACAATACTATCATATTTTGCGAAGATTTCTAATTAAATATGTTTTATTTAATTTTCAATGTAAATAATCGCACTAGAACCGACAGTTGATGTGTGAACGATGATTTCAACCGGGAATATGACTTTTCAATGCTTAATAACTTTTCTAAATTTAGTTTTCTGGGTATGCTGTTAGTGTATTTAGTTACTATTGAGGCTCAAGAATACATGGTTTCAGGCTTCGGAAGTGGTCTTTTTACACCCGTTATATCTAAAATGGGTCGAAAACCTCATCGAAATCCGTTAGGTACGTAGTTTCGGAGGAGTAGGTAAGCGGACAAACATACAAACAGACAGAATTGGCGACTTGGATTTATACTATGTAATGATAATGATGATGGTGATAGTAAGGATAGACCTACAAAAAAGCCCTTCGCAGTATCTATATACCTATCTATATCTTAAGTGAAAGTCATGTTAGCCTATACTGCAGTAGCTACCTAGGTACTTATATGCCTGTGATAAGGACGCTGCAAGGCTTTACAATATTATTAAGTTTCTATAAAGGGTTTTCACGCGAACGAAGTCACGGGTGGCCTCTAGTTTCACTATAACTTCAAAATAAAACGTCAAATTTCAATCATTCAAAGACCAAAAATTATCTACATAAACTGTACTTAGTGATGAAATAATTGATTTTGATAAGGAAAAAAAAATCAATACATTTAAATAAAAAAATAGTTGTTGTGCATCACTCGACATAGATAGGTTTAGTGTGTCGCGGACTTTTCGGTAGATATTTATAAGATGTACTTACAATTAATTAGAACATTTTATGGTTCTATCTGTTATAGTTAAGGCAGCGTACGCAAAATAACTAACATTTCTGGTTGATTTTTTACACCTTGTGTCCGAAAAATCCAAATATCTAACGAAACCCTATTTTTTTGATTTGTGGATAATGTAGCTTTCAAATGGTGAAAGAATTTTTAAAATTGGTCCAGTTGTTTTTGAGCCTATTCGATACAACCAAAGTTTTCCTCTTTATAATATTAGTATAGATGTAGTTATAGTTTTATTTTCTTATTTAGCCAATAAATAATTATAGTAATATAGATGTACACAGTAAAATAATTTTTTGGATTCTTACTCACAATTTAAAAACAATACGGTAAAAATCACGAAAATACCATTATGAGATAAATAAGACATATTTTTAAAAAATTAAAATTTTATTCCAGTTGCATCAGGTGGAAAGTCTCATTATCGTAAAATAAAATTAAGAGGAGGTCGTGATGACACAAATTCAACTACAATTGCTTCTGGTAAAAAACGTTCCTTATTATATACGAAATAATGAGATATTAGGCTTAATTGTTCATTTGTGTTATAATAGTATATAATGATTCAATATAAACGAAACTGAGGGTTGTAAATCAGCCGAGTGTCTAATGAACTAGTTGCTCACGAGTTTCATACGCACTTTTTCAACACACTTGCGGGGAAAAGCTAACATATTTTGCATAACTCGTTTTCCAACACAGCAACAAAATATATTTTTTACATCACACTTGCTCAGAAAGTATGCCTTATTACATCTTTTTTTAGGGCCGTAAACCGACCTATTAAACACTTGTGTGTAAAAATATTACACTCTAGTGCATACTATAACGATCCCTTAAAAGTTATATACTTGTAAACAGAGCATTTTCAATTTGATCGGGTTATACCGTTTTTTTTTGTAACAACAAAGAGATTTTGTGCCACTGAAAATCTATTTATTTATTTTTTATTTATTTATTAACAGTTTTTGCACATACAATATTTAATAGAACCAACTTAACATTAAGGGAGTGCAAAGGTACAGCTTATTATATATTGAAATTTCTTCCAGCTGACCGGTGATTGGATAATTGGAAGAAGAATGTAATTTATTGTGCAAATAAAACAAAAATATATAAATAATTAATTAAAAATAAAAAAGCCTTTTATTTTTTTGCCTTAAAATTAAGAGATATACTTGACATTGAGCATTATAAATAACTAGGATACATACAATGCATTTTTAACATGTTGGTGGTAGTAGTCAAAAACAAACTATCGAATTATTTAGTTAAATGAGGTGTGTAAGCAAAAAAGTCCGAAGTATTTAAAGTTACATGTCTATTATTATTAATATTAATCTAGTTTATTGTTATTATTACTAATTGAGTTCATTAATACTCAGTCAAAAAATTACATTATAGGTCTCTTTAAAATTGCTTGTAGCCCGACCTCAGGCTCTCAGTAGGTATCTAATTCGTTTATCATTACGGAGAGGTTGGTGCAGCTTTCCGCGAAGAAAACAATGTCGTCTGCGAACCTGAGATGTGATAGGACTTTTCCGTTTATCCTAATTCCTAATTGCTGCCAATTAAATCTGTCAAATACTAACTGAAGAACTGATGAGAATATTTATGGCGATAATGGGTCTCCTTGCTTGACGCCTCGTTTGATATGTATCGTAGGACCAGTCTTTTCAAGTTGAATTTTGCTAGTACTGTTAGAGTAGATATTATTTATTATACGTATGTCGGAGTCGGTGGACATTAAATGAAACTTAAGGACGCCATCTACCGGCTTTTCATGAGAAACTTTGTAAAATGCAAGTGCCAAGCCTACCAAGAAACATGATGTCCGGCGCGTGCGCGGAAAGAATCCTGTCAAGACAGAATAGCGCGGGAATTGGTCGGAAGCGGTCGTCTTTACCTTGTTCAATTTGTAATCTGTTCTAAGTTTCTGTAAATCTAAGTTTAACAATTTGTATTTTTGCTGTATCGGAAGTCGTCAATACGAAAGCTAAGTATCTTCGTATCTTTTAATCATGTAAACTAGTTGCTATATTTCTGTGAGTAAAGTAAAGGCAGGTTTTATAACGTGCCTCTGTATTTATCTGTATGGAGTTTGTTCACCGATTTATTCTCCATACAATATGTCGGACAGATTGTACATGTCTTTATGAATTCGGTAAATTAAAACAAAGTTAAAAGTCTGTTTCTTTATTATTCCAAATACCCCTTATGGTAGTGAGGCAGGTCATTTCAATATAGTAGTTGACAGATTGTTCCTAATATTCTTTCATAATGCTTTGAGTTACTGTTTGCTGCCTTCTACGCCCACTAGTATCAGATTTTTAGTATTCTTGCATTAAGAAAAGACACCTGCGCTGCGACACGTATAAATGTGGGTTCGACATTTTGTCTCGTTAACGGCTCTATAATAGCTTGATGAGATATTGTATCGAAAGCTTTCTGATAATCGATAAAAGCAATATATATTGTCATTCTTTGCTCTTGATATTTTTCTATAAGCAATTCGAGGGTGTAGATATGGTCTATTGTTGAAAATCCACTTCTGAATCCCGCTTGTTCGACAGGTTGAAAGTAGTCCAAAGTTTTTTGCAGTCTCTTGTCCAGTGAAGATGAAAACAGTTTATACATAAGGCAGAGAAGACTTATTGGTCTGAAGTTGCTGATATTTTTAAGATCCCCTTTTTTGTATATGAGAATAATATTGGACAACAAAATATATTTTTTACATCACACTTGCTCAGAAAGTGAGCCTTATTACATCGCCTTTTAGGGCCGTAAACCGACCAAATGCTAAACATATAAAAAATCAAGTAACTTATTCTAATAATATTAACAAAGTAAATGCGGAGTGTAGGTATATATGCGTCGCCTACAACAAGTATAATATTTTATTAACAAAATAAGAACCTTTAATTGGCATTTAGATTTGTTTTATATGTTTTTTTTTAATAATAATGAACATTTGCTGTTGGTTCAGTTTAAATAAAAAAATAAAAAAAAATGTACCTAGTTTTATTAAAATCTGACAGACAGACAGACAGACAGAAGGCAATTCAAAACCTCATGGAACCTAGAAAATAGGCAGGCTTTCGAGAAATCAACATATCCATTGAGCTCTCGTACTCACACTTGATCTTATAGGTTATTTATATGTAGGTATGCCACAGATTAGTGTACCTATTGATTATTATATTGTAGGTTCTTAGTTAAAACAGTGATTTAATTAAAAATACTTATTAACTGAAAAGGCGGTTATTTTACATAACTATGCAGGCAGGTGACGTAATAAGCTATTGTTGTTCAAAGTCAATAGGTAGGTAAGTACTAATTTATTTGTATATTTGATCAGTTGTCTAAAACATATTACGCATTTTGTCAAAAAAGGTTATATCATTGTTGCATAGGTTCTTAATTAACTAAAATTTAAAACAGAATATTTAAACATGTAGATACTCACTATAAATAGAGGAGGAAAAAACATCTGCTATCCAGTAATATAATAATTTGACGGAAACAACATGAGAGTATTATCAGTTTTAATTATTTTGTGCGCTGCACTACTTTGTAAGTGAACTCCACTTAATAATTATCTATAATTATTTTTACAGTTTATTAGGTAGGTACCTACTCCAGGACTTATTATTACTTCCACTAGTCTTGTATATGTTTTCCAAATATCTTTATCTATTTTAGTCCTGTGCCATATAAAACATAATGTTGCAAAGAAAGAAAGAAAGAAAGAAAATATTTATTTACCAAAAAAACGTAGTATAAATTAGTCACAAGAAGACAACGTTCCCCGCACTAGGCAGTCAGCCTATCGCGGGAGAACAATAATGTATTTTTAAACAAATTAAACAATTACACTGGTCATAAAGTTTAAATAAATATTAAAAGAGTTAAGTAACAGAAAATAAAATAAAAGCAAACTAAAACTAAAACAAGAATATAAATATAAATAAAATTAAAAACAGACTTCTTATTGATAAAACAAAGATAAATATAGAGAAGTGTATGTGAACTTGTGTGTGTGGTAGGTATAATGTGTATTTTGGATATTTAAGTGACTAAGTAACAAGTGGAAAGTACAACATTTTCGGTCGTGTCATAATCAAGATCTAAAAGAACATCTTTAACAACTTTTTTAACTTCTGGAAAGGATGTTTTGGTTAGATTTTTAATATTGTTTATTTTTCTATAAATATGAGGGAAGGCAAAGTCGCTGAAACGCTGAGCAAAAGAAGATTTTACAGTAGGCTGTGGAATACGAACTCTTAAATTATGGTTTGATGGATTAGGAACGGGAATTTTATTTCGAAACATGTGGTAAGACAAAGTACAGTAAGCACTTTAGCTTCTTTGTATAATAAATTTGTTGGAAATCGAAAGCGTTTCCGAAGCATTACTTTTAAAACTGATCGTTGTGCTCTTTCAGCTGTGATAAGGAAACTTTTAGCTGCGCTACCCCAGGCAGTGATACAGTACACTATTAATGATTGGCAAAGCGCTGTATAAACCATTAACAACGTGTCCTTATCAGCACCGTTTCTTAACAGTTTCATGATATGAATTATTTTACGTAAACGCACAGAGATACTTTGAATATGATCCTTAAAAGTAAGTCGCCTATCTAAAAGAACTCCTAAATAACGAACTACATTCAAATTTAAGAGGGCAACGCAGGCGCAGGTGGAATTGTGGCACATATGTATTGTAAGAGATAAGTTAGGTGGAGGGGAGGATGCATTAGTTTTGTGGAAACAGATATAATTGGTTTTTTGTGTATTTATTGTTAGCAAGTTATGTTGTAACCAGTTCGCAGCTTTGCATAGTCCGGCTTCAGCTTTGGTAAAAACATTCGCCCAAGAAGAACCATGAAAAATAATTGCTGTATCATCGGCATAGCAGATAATATCAACATCTTTATCAGTTTTAAAAAGCTCAGTTAAATCATTGAGATATATTATAAACAGCAAAGGTCCTAAAATACTCCCTTGCGGTACGCCAAAATGAACGTGATTTGGTGAACTAGTGTACCCATTTAGTTTTACGGAATGTTGTCTGCTACTTAAGTAGCTACTAAACCAATCAAGAGCTGTACCCCGTATTCCCATTAAATCAAGTTAACTCCAATACAGGCCTTGTTGTTATCCAAGGTATTTGATACTTTTCTAAGAAGTGTAGACACAGCATCCTCGGTTGATTTCCCACGACGGAAACCAAACTGGCTAGGAGAGAGAAGGTTCTGGGCTTCCAGATAATAATTTAAACGTTTCTCTACATTTTTTTCAAGAATTTTAGAAAATACTACAAGGAGTGAGATGGGTCTGTAATTAGAGGGATCATATTTGTGGCCACTTTTATAGATTGGAGTAATGGAAGCAGTTTTCCAGCAGCTTGGGAACACACCCGAGGTCAAACTCAAATTAAATATGTGATTAAGAGGAGACAGTAAAACAGAAGCAAGAGTTTTAACTAATTTGTTGTCGATTCTATCGATCCCCGGTGAACAGTTGGTTTTTAGTAATTTAATGATACCGAGAATTTCATCTTCATCACAAGGACTCATAAAAAAGGAATTCGAAACTGATGATGTTTTTAAGGATCTCGCAAGGTGTTCTTCTGTCGTTTTGAGTTGTTTTAAAGTTGCATTTGCAAGAGATTTCCCAACATTTGCAAAATAGTCATTGCAAATAGATAGGGATTGATTGGGAGAGTTGCTTATTTTTAGCAGTTGCTCACAAGAACTATGTTGCTTTTTGGTTTCACAGATGTTATTTATGGTGTTCCAAAATTTACGGGGGTTGTTTCTGTTCTCCAATAGTTTCTTATGGTTGTGCTCTGACTTTATTTTTTTAAGAAGGTTGGAGAGAAAGTTTCTATATCTTTTATAAATCAATTTTGTAACTATGTTGTTTGGGTTCTGTTTAGTTTTTAAATGCAATCTATCCCTGTGTTTCATGCATCTTAAAAGGCCTGGGGTAATCCATTCTTTCAACGCGTGCTTAGATCTAGATACATTTTTAATTTTGGCATGTATGCGCAGTGACCTTTCCAGGGTTTCTGTAAGAGTATTGGCGGCAATTGCTACATCTGTACAACTCAAAATTTCTGTAGCTAAATCGTTTTTTTATTTCTAAGTAATCAATTACTTCAAAGTTTCGCATTTTCAGAATTTTATTTGTCGAAGTAGAAAAATACCCTATAACCATGTCGTGATCAGTAATTGATGAATTGTATACAACCCCAGCTGCTTCCGTTTTGGCACTCACCAAAATATGATCCAAACAAGCGTTGTCGTGGGTTGGAATTGAGATTACAGGTATAAGTCCTAACTCCGCTATTAGACACCTATAAGAATTACTATTCGTGTTTGTTGCCAACAAATCAATATTTAAATCTCCAGTTAATATAACTTTTTGTGAAGTTAAATGTTGGAAATGATTTTCTAAGGAACAGAGAAAATTAGAAATGTTGTAAACAGAGGGACTTCTATAGATAGCTAGAATTGTAAAACTACTCGGAAACTCAATCGATAAACTTTCGGCATTATTTAGTTGAGGCTCTGTTATAACAACTTCATAAGATTCTTTAACATAAATAACAACTCCTCCGGCTTGGTTTGTAATATGCGAAGTAGAATAATATTTGTAACCAGGAATTGTAGGTATTAGTGAGCATGTTCCAAGGTGGCACTCTGTTAATACAACTAAATCAAAAGAAATGTTTATACACTGAAAAGCAATAAGAAAATCATCAAAGTTCTTTTGTAAGCTTCTAATATTAAAATTAAGCAATTTAAAATTATAATCTTTTAAAAAATGTTTACAATGCTCTGGTTTTAAAACAGCGTGACATTCAACACCAAAGCTATTCTCAACATCAGTTTGCAGTCTTAGGTCGGCCATAAGGGCCACAAGGTAAAATGTAAAGATAAGAAGAAATTATAATAACGAGGTGTCACGCTTTTTGAATCGACGAATAGATACTGTAATTTATTTTTTAAATGTAATATTTTATTTTTAGTTTTGTGGTTATGAGCACTAAGTGGAAGCTGTGTGTGTTTTGTGTAGTTTTTTAGCAGTATTGGAAGGTGAAGTAAGAGCATAGTGATAAAAAAGACAAGTGGAAACTTAAATAAAGTAGAATAAACATTTGTTTGGTATAAACCAACGGGTAAACAACAATAAAAAACTAATAATAAAAATGCTAAAACAGAAGATAACATAAAATTAAATATTAACCAAGGCATCGGCCAAATTCCCGAGTTTCTCCTGAAGTTCCGCCATTGAGCGAATTTGTATAGCTGAAGAACCTTCGCGTTTACGTACATGAACGGAACCATTATGGGTCCAACAGAATTTGAAGCCAGTTTCCAGTGATCGTTTTCGGGCTTCACGAAATAACAGTCGGTTTTCCTTCGTCAGTCTTTCATTAATATAGAGACGCTGTGCATCAGTTCCGTCTTTAACCACATCCTTTGAAGTCAAATTTTTGCGACTTTTTCCTGCTTTTTCCTGCAAACACATTGGACATTGTTCTGTAACCAATTGGTTCTTCTTTACGGTAGATCAATTGAACCTTTGACGCACTTTACTTCCTACTTATGTAGTTATAGTTTTATATATTTATTTAGCCAATAAATAATTACCTACAGTAATATAGATATACACAGTAAAGTAATTTTTGTGATTTTTACTCACATAAAAACAACACGGTAAGAATCCCGAAAATACCATTATGAGATAAATAATAGATATTTTTAAAAATTGCAAATTTTATTCCAGTTGCATCAGGGGTTAATGATAGAAGATATCATGGTATAGAACATAACAATAAAGGAGGATCAACTAGAAATATTTCTGGTAAAAAGCGTTCCTTATTACATTATATACGAAATAATGAGATATTAGGCTTAATTGTTCATTTGTGTTATAATAGTAATATAATGATTCAATATAAACGAAACTGAGGGTTGTAAATCAGCCGAGTGTCTAATGAACTAATTGCTCACGAGTTTCATACGCATTTTTTCAACACACTTGCGGGGAAAAGCTAACATATTTAGTATAACTCGTTTTCCGACACAGTAACAAAATATATTTTTTACAACATCGCTTTTTAGGGCCGTAAACCGACCTATTAAACACTCGTGTGTAATAATATGGTGCCTTACTGCAAATTATATGCTAGTAAACAGAGCATTTTCAATTTGATCGGGTTATACAGTTATTTTTTGTAACAACAAAGAGGTTTTGTGCCACTGAAAATATATTTAAATATTTGGAATAAATAGAAAAATAATAAAAATAAAGTATTAGAAAAAAAACAATATTTTTTATCAATTTATAGATAAAAAACAGTTACTTGTTACAGAATCATTGTAATTTATCTCAAAACCGCGTTACGCGTCATTTCCCGAATTCTTTATATTTTGTTTACTTACATTGCATACATGTGTGTAAAAAAAAATTTTATGCAATACTTCATTGTTTTTCCTCGCAAGTATGTTGAAAAAGCCCGTATGGTACTAGTGAGCAACATGTTCATTAGACACTCGGCTGACTGACATTTCTAATTTGTACCTACTTATAATAGTACAAATAAGCAGATTTTTATTTCAATTTTAATCTGTATCGTCCGATGAAATGTGGGATTCGTTAGGACTCATTTTTATTGCTTAGCTATGAACCTAGTCTTAAGTTTTCAATAAAAAAAACTAAAATAACATTAATTCCTTCACTTCATTTTTTCGTTACAGATTTAATTCCTTCATTTTCCACGTGATTCTTCAATATGAAAACAATAAAATTATATTGAAATCCCACATTGGATATTTTATTTCAACATTGGCCATCATATTGTATCAATAATGAAATACAATAACCGGTTAAAATTTTGAAATAGGTCGCCTTTTTAAGATGTTGTGGGTGGTGGGAGGGGTCTGAACCCCTCATTTAATTATCAATTAACCCTTCATTTAATTAACCATTTTCAGCCGCCGGAAATATTTGGTTTCCTTAGAAAAAAAATGTTATCCTCATTCATCTCGAGAACCCAGTGGCATAGTTAGAGCATTCTAAAATGGCTGTACTAAAGTATGAAAATTACGTTCCGTTTTGCATATAATTGTGGAAGTATTTAATTAAGAATTTTTGAAATTTGTTTCAAAATATTTAGACGCAACTCCGGCAGTCAAAATTACTTCTAAGGGATTAAGACTAACTCCCTTAAGCTCCCTACACCACCAGTACCCTTGAATTCGGGCAACCGATTTCAAAATCCAACCCCAATAACCAGGCTAACAGTGATCAGGGGTGCGCGTGGGATACCTCCTCGTGCGGCCCGGTGCACCCTGGGCGTCCCACAATCGTGTTCCTTTTAAGGTTCATTGTTGCGGGATGGCGAAATCTCACACAGGTGCTGGTCGTGAGGTAGACTGGCCCACGAGAGGGGGCTGCTCTAGCGTAAGTCCAGTATGCTGACGCGCCCGGAGGGGAAGCTCTGGCCGGGCTCGGCCCGGTCAGTTGTACCCAGGAGGGGAGGCTCCAGCAGGGCCTTTGGCCTCGTTCTGTTGAGTGCCCAGGGGTCGGGTGGTGCGGCGCGGCGGCCGCGGCATCCGATTCTTCGCGCTTTGGATTGAAGGTGGGTTGAGGAAGGGGGAAACCTGTCCAGGGCAGGTTCGGCGGCGCGCCACTGTCCCCGCAATGGCGCGTCGGCGACTCCAGCTGCTGTGGTCTCGGGTCGGCGGAAGCCCTAAGACCCTGGGGAGGTTCCCAGGCTGCCGACACAGGGGTAGGTCGGTAGCCAATCAAGGGAACGTGAGGGGGTAGGCGCGCCGCGGTTGTTCCAGCGCGCCTCCAAACTTGAGGGGGCTGCCTCGGTGGCCAGCCGTCGGCGGGTTCGCGGTGAGGGCCTTTACAGGCAATTCCCGTGTCCACGCCATTACACGACGGCCTAAGGGACAACTCCAGGTTTTTAGTCGGTGCGAGTCCGACATAACCCGTCTCCTTACCCTGGCGGGTATGCAGGCATTTTCCTGGATAAAAAAACGCGATTAAGGCATTATTTGTTTTTTTTCTCGAGCACCTCTAGTTGACGGAACAAATGATACTAACCCTGCGTTGTGCGCCTAAATTTTATATGATCCCTTATTCTGTGGGGCGCTTTTGAATGTCGGATTTAGTATCGAGGAGTAATGCTAACTACTAATTGTTCACGATAAAAGTGATATCAAAAAATAAAATGCACTTTTATATTTATTAAAATAATTACTTTGTACATTAAAAATAAAATAAATACATTTTTGAGATTTACTTTTAAAAACCTAACCAACGCCATTATTTCGTACGTTAACAGATAAAATAAAAAAGTCACATAATACTGTTATTTCTAAACACTCAATAATGTATTATTACATCACTATGATATTGCACTTAATAAAACTTACTTAACGGTAAAGTAACCGATTTACTATCTGTTGCGTAGTTCAAACTAAATAAGCCGATATATTCACAAACAGAAGAAGGCTTTGATATTTACGATTTACTTTTTTAGTGATAGAGCAGGCAACATAAAGTTTTCCAATACTATGTTATAAAAGCAAAAAATACAGCACTTAGCTTAGTAAAGTTAATTCAGAATAAATGTAGCAATAAGCTATCTAAAATAGTTGTTTGATTTATGTACAAATAAAAGTAATATTTACAAAATAATATTATAAATATTATCAGATCATTAAATAGCGGCAATTCATCAAAGATTGTAAGAGATCTCTTAGTTTGATCGAAAATCGTTATTAATGAAAATACCGTTAAGTAATTTCTGTCAAAACCCCTAGCTATGCTAATCGTAAAATGACTTTAGAAAGCTACCGACATGTCACAGTTGATAATCTATAAAACTAGGTACGTCCAGCGACTGCCGTTAAAGTTAAATTTAAGTATTTACATATCTTAATGCATAATAATGTTTAGTTTTGTTCGTCCATTTGCTTGGGTTTGTTCATATGTACGTGTTTGACGTGTTGCTTCTTGTCGCAGGAAGTCTTGAAGGCTTTCTCACAGTACGGACAGGCGAAACGACGAATTCCTTCGTGACGCTACAGTAAAAAAACGAACATTGAGATAGAAACCCAGTTAAATATAAATATGTGCGTTTTGATTTACACGGACAACGTTCACATTATGCGTCCGTCACCTTACCCGTGGTCGTAGATAAAACCAGTCAGCCGATTTTGTTTGAAAGTGGACTCAATTAAGAGTTATTTGCTACAAGATAATGTTTTTTGAAATTCCAATCAGTTTTGTTTATGTAGGTGTGTCAGTTCCATTGTACAATTAAGATATGTATAATAAGTCTTTTGTTTTTACTTAATATTTTATGATAATAATAATGGTTAATAGAAACTTCGACTTACCTTGACGTGTGCACTTAGGGTTATGTAAGTCTTGAAGCATTTGCCGCACAACTTGCAGGGATAAGGCCTGTTAATAAAAACATAGATAATAACTCATATGCTGTATCTGAAAAAACTAAACTTGTTGCAACAACTGGGTGTAAGTGTATAGCAATATAAAAAAACGGAGCATACATTTGAATTTGCATTATATTTTTTATTAACTACTTGAATAAACTGCATTCATTTCCACCAAAAATCAAACCCGGAACCTGCATCGAAATGGTATTCACCCTAACCTCTATGTATATTCAATGCATACATAGTTGTTGTTGAAGTTTTACCTTTTGTTGGAGTGCATTTGTTGCATGTGTAGTTTGAGGTATGATTTCTCGTAGAACTTCTTGGGACAGAGTGTGCATTGCACCGTGCGCAGTGACAGATGCTTCAGTCGATGTTGCTTCAATTTTTGGAATAGCTGATGAAAAGAAAATTAGACATTATACCTAAGAGCTAAAGGTACTTTTTATTATGTATCTGTTTTTTTAAAGGGCAAATTTTTACTTTTCGATAGTTCATTATTTGTTTTTTTTCTCGAGCACCTCTAGTTGACGGAACAAATGATACTAACCCTGCGTTGTGCGCCTAAATTTTATATGATCCCTTATTCTGTGGGGCGCTTTTGAATGTCGGATTTAGTATCGAGGAGTAATGCTAACTACTAATTGTTCACGATAAAAGTGATATCAAAAAATAAAATGCACTTTTATATTTATTAAAATAATTACTTTGTACATTAAAAATAAAATAAATACATTTTTGAGATTTACTTTTAAAAACCTAACCAACGCCATTATTTCGTACGTTAACAGATAAAATAAAAAAGTCACATAATACTGTTATTTCTAAACACTCAATAATGTATTATTACATCACTATGATATTGCACTTAATAAAACTTACTTAACGGTAAAGTAACCGATTTACTATCTGTTGCGTAGTTCAAACTAAATAAGCCGATATATTCACAAACAGAAGAAGGCTTTGATATTTACGATTTACTTTTTTAGTGATAGAGCAGGCAACATAAAGTTTTCCAATACTATGTTATAAAAGCAAAAAATACAGCACTTAGCTTAGTAAAGTTAATTCAGAATAAATGTAGCAATAAGCTATCTAAAATAGTTGTTTGATTTATGTACAAATAAAAGTAATATTTACAAAATAATATTATAAATATTATCAGATCATTAAATAGCGGCAATTCATCAAAGATTGTAAGAGATCTCTTAGTTTGATCGAAAATCGTTATTAATGAAAATACCGTTAAGTAATTTCTGTCAAAACCCCTAGCTATGCTAATCGTAAAATGACTTTAGAAAGCTACCGACATGTCACAGTTGATAATCTATAAAACTAGGTACGTCCAGCGACTGCCGTTAAAGTTAAATTTAAGTATTTACATATCTTAATGCATAATAATGTTTAGTTTTGTTCGTCCATTTGCTTGGGTTTGTTCATATGTACGTGTTTGACGTGTTGCTTCTTGTCGCAGGAAGTCTTGAAGGCTTTCTCACAGTACGGACAGGCGAAACGACGAATTCCTTCGTGACGCTACAGTAAAAAAACGAACATTGAGATAGAAACCCAGTTAAATATAAATATGTGCGTTTTGATTTACACGGACAACGTTCACATTATGCGTCCGTCACCTTACCCGTGGTCGTAGATAAAACCAGTCAGCCGATTTTGTTTGAAAGTGGACTCAATTAAGAGTTATTTGCTACAAGATAATGTTTTTTGAAATTCCAATCAGTTTTGTTTATGTAGGTGTGTCAGTTCCATTGTACAATTAAGATATGTATAATAAGTCTTTTGTTTTTACTTAATATTTTATGATAATAATAATGGTTAATAGAAACTTCGACTTACCTTGACGTGTGCACTTAGGGTTATGTAAGTCTTGAAGCATTTGCCGCACAACTTGCAGGGATAAGGCCTGTTAATAAAAACATAGATAATAACTCATATGCTGTATCTGAAAAAACTAAACTTGTTGCAACAACTGGGTGTAAGTGTATAGCAATATAAAAAAACGGAGCATACATTTGAATTTGCATTATATTTTTTATTAACTACTTGAATAAACTGCATTCATTTCCACCAAAAATCAAACCCGGAACCTGCATCGAAATGGTATTCACCCTAACCTCTATGTATATTCAATGCATACATAGTTGTTGTTGAAGTTTTACCTTTTGTTGGAGTGCATTTGTTGCATGTGTAGTTTGAGGTATGATTTCTCGTAGAACTTCTTGGGACAGAGTGTGCATTGCACCGTGCGCAGTGACAGATGCTTCAGTCGATGTTGCTTCAATTTTTGGAATAGCTGATGAAAAGAAAATTAGACATTATACCTAAGAGCTAAAGGTACTTTTTATTATGTATCTGTTTTTTTAAAGGGCAAATTTTTACTTTTCGATAGTTTGAAAGATGACTTCGATCATCTAAGAATCATAAGTCTAAGCATTATGAAAATGTTTGAAGGAAAAATAAAGTAAGAGTTATTTTATTTACGACAAGTGAAGTATTGAATTTCAGTAGATTTTTGTTCATTAGCAACTTCATGCTATTTTAAATAATACAATAATAGGTTTTTTTTCAAAATCTTTGATCAGAATGACGCTTTTTCAAACATTAACTTGCCCTTGCTAGGAAAATACTGTTACAAAAATGGGCAGTTAAATTAGGGACTTAACAAATCCTACTAATATTATAAATGTTAAAGTTTGTGAGTATGTGAGGATGTATAAATGTTTGTTACTCTTCACGTAAAAAAATGGACAGATTTGGATGAAACTTTGCAGTAATATAAACTTCTCATTCCCCCGGGAAACCGACCTTCACGAAACCAGAGCGCGGGCGGCCACTAGTAAACTATACAGGGTGTCCCAAGACTACGTACATGAAGGGAAATTACCTTAAATATCGTAGATAGGATATTTTGCTGAAAGAAGACTTTATTTTATTTTTTATAATTAGTAATTCTGCACACCTTGTATGCTACTAACCATAGATTTAAATCGTTAGATAGGCCCCGACACCAAAAACTGCGGCATTGTTTTTGTGCAATCTATACACAACAACTGTACTGAGAAAATAGTGTCGTTTCTTTTTCTCCTACATTAGTTGCAAACACTACTTTCTCTTTCGTGCACTTAGGTTGGTGAGCCTCACTCACTTCGACTGTGGAACAACACGGCGCGGTCTCACTGCGGAAAGGGCCTATCTAACGATTTGAATCTATGCTACTAACACAGTATTTACCATGAACCCCCTCCCGCACAGTTCGCATATATAGTTGTGCGTGGCGTGCGGGTAGGGCGCGTCCGTGTGCTGCTTCTGGTAGTGCTTGTAGTGCTCGTTGCGGCCCGAGAGCTCCGCGGGGCACTGGGGGCAGTCGTTGGTAAGTGCGAGTTGTGGGGGGTAAGTGCGAGTTGTGGGTGGTAAGTTTGGGTTATTGCGGGTAAGTGTGGGTAAAATGGGTAAGTTACTAATAACACTTAGTATTTTTTTAAATTTTAACTATTTTTGATATAACCAAAAAACACAGTTTTAATGCGTGATCTCGAATACATACATCTCGAATATACGTACATTATTTTGAAAAATGTGTATTAAATCATTGTAAAATATAGAAAGAATAATCGGACATACAAACAGACACGAATTACTACTTTATTAACATATTTTTGTCAAGACCTTATTCACAACTTTAACAACTTTTCATCACATCAAGCCAACCCTTAGTTCCCTTCACTCACAAGTTCGCACAGCCTCGGATACGTGATATCGTCGGTGGTCAAAAAGAACCGTCTGTAGTAGAACCGCGGCCGCCTCCGTACCGCGAGACAGCCGTGGCGCGACCGCGACTCCGCCGACGGGAACTGCTGCCCGCAGTGACGACACATGCAACTAGTACCGGGATAACGTGGTAAGTAGGATTAGTTTTAGTCACCAACAGTTTTTATGAGGAGTGATATAACCGTAACTAATATTTACCATCAGTTTTCAGAAAGGTTTAGAATAAAGAAATGATAAACAGTTTTTTTCATGGGTGGTAATTGATTGGTTGATACAGCTTAATTTAGATTTAGACCGGAGTTTGAAAAATTAAAATGTTTACTGATAAACTTTTTAGCAATTGGGTACAAATAGTTTTTATTTTCGCACAACATAAACACTAGATATTTTAGTTATTCCATGATTTTAAACAACTAAAAGTTCTTATCGAGCGCGAATCCACCCAAACACAAATCATACTATAATCCTACTAATATTACAAACGTGAAAGTTTATAAGTATGTAAGTATGGATGGATGTTTGTTACTCTTTCACGTAAAAACTACCGGATGGATTTTGATGAAACTTTACAGTAATATAGGTTATACATCAGAGTAACACATAGGGTATTTTTTACTGTGGGAAAACTTCTCATTCCCGCGGGAAACCGACTTCCAATATAGCAAATAAGAGCGAAACAATATTCAGGGTATTGCGCTCTGTGTAACCTCAATTTCAAAAATTTAAAAACCACCTCGTAAAAAGTTTATAAAACTAAATAAAAAAAAATGCCTCTAAGTAAACAAACTGAAAGTAATCAGGTATAAACTGATCTACTAACTCGTTGCTAGCGGTATGTTTGTCCGAGGTGGCCCTGTGGCGGGTCCACGCGTCCTCGTCGCTGAACTTCATGTCGCACTCCGCGCAGTACAGCGGGGACGACTTCTCGTGCTCCGGGACGGGGGGCGGCTGTTTTTTAGGATACCTCTCCTTGGGGAGATAAGTGGGGATGTTTAAGAACTTGACGTTCGATCTTGATGCCGGTAATTGCATTTAAACTGGATTCCAGCAAAATTTATTAAAGGTATAAAAATACAGGTGGCTACAATCAGGGAAAGTATTAGTTACAAGAAGCAAACTAGTAAAAAAAGCCTTGCAATACTTCAATTTAAACTCCACTAAATGCTTTAGGTACACATCATAACAAACTTTTAAGACTAAATCCAGTATTGTATTGTAAGAAGCTTACTAACGCATGTTAAACACTAAAACTTACATATTTATAAGTGTCCTTATGCGTCTTGGCCTGGTGCATCTTGAGCCCGCGCTCGCTGACGAAGGAGTACCCGCACGTGGCGCACACGTGGCTCGTGCGGTGCTGCGTGCGAGTGTGCGTCTGCTGTGACGTCAGCTTCCTACACACACATACACATACATACACCGACCTCTCATACCGCGATACATGACTACGAGACACCAGCGATGTAGACTATAGTCTGCCGCGACGTCAGCTTCCTACATACACCGACCCCTTACATCACGCGATACATGACTACGAGACACCATCGATGTAAACTATAGTCTGCTGCGACGTCAGCTTCCTACGCACATACATACACCGACCTCTTACATACCGCGATACATGACTACGAGACACCATCGACGGAAACTATAGTCTGCTGCGATATCAGCTTCCTGCACACATACATACACCGACCTCTTACACACCGCGATACATGACTACGAGACACCAGCGATGTAAACTATAGTCTGCTGCGACGTCAGCTTCCTGCACACCCACACACATACATACACCGACCTCTTACATACCGCGATACATGACTACGAGACACCATCGATGTAAACTATAGTCTGTTGTGACGTCAGCTTCCTGCAGACATACATACACCGACCTCTTACATACCGCGATACGTGACTACGAGACTCCAGCGATGTAAACTATAGTCGGCTGCGACGTCAGCTTCCTGCACACATGCATACACCGACCTCTTACATACCGCGATACATGACTACGAGACACCATCGATGTAAACTATAGTCTGCTGTGACGTCAGCTTCCTGCAGACATACATACACCGACCTCTCACATACCGCGATACATGACTACGAGACACCAGCGATGTAAACTATAGTCTGCTGTGACGTCAGCTTCCTGCAGACATACATACACCGACCTCTCACATACCGCGATACATGACTACGAGACACCATCGATGTAAACTATAGTCTGCTGTGACGTCAGCTTCCTGCAGACATACATACACCGACCTCTCACATACCGCGATACATGACTACGAGACACCATCGATGTAAACTATAGTCTGCTGTGACGTCAGCTTCCTGCATACACACACACATACATACACCGACCTCTTACATACCGCGATACATGACTACGAGACACCATCGATGTAAACTATAGTCTGCTGTGACGTCAGCTTCCTGCAGACATACATACACCGACCTCTCACATACCGCGATACATGACTACGAGACACCATCGATGTAAACTATAGTCTGCTGTGACGTCAGCTTCCTGCATACACACACACATACATACACCGACCTCTTACATACCGCGATACATGACTACGAGACACCATCGATGTAAACTATAGTCTGCTGTGACGTCAGCTTCCTACACACATACATACACCGACCTCTTACATACCGCGATACATGACTACGAGACACCATCGATGTAAACTATAGTCTGCTGTGACGTCAGCTTCCTGCAGATATACATACACCGACCTCTTACATACCGCGATACATGACTACGAGACTCCAGCGATGTAAACTATAGTCGGCTGCGACGTCAGCTTCCTGCATACATACATACATACATACACCGACCTCTTACATCACGCGATACATGACTACGAGACACCATCGATGTAAACTATAGTCTGCTGCGACGTATTTAGTCGACGAGGGAAATATAGTTCGCGAGGTGTAGGCTGAGCTTTGCATTAGTGTCATGATCAGAATCATTATCTTTACATAGTATAAATCCAAGTCGCTTATTGTGTCTGTCCGCTAACTCCTTCTTAATCACTTAAGGGATTTTACTGCGGTTTTTGCCATCTTTTAGGTATTTTTTCACTTAAAATTGTAAATAAAGAACATTTAGAAAAAGTTGTTTTAAGTTAGCCATAAATCAATGTTTGGCGAAGCGTGGGCGGGTCACTAGCATAATATACGAGAAACCCTCCCACGCTACGATATGGTGTGATTTTGCACGACTTGTTCACGTCCCATTGAATTTTAGTTAACTTAAAATAACTTTTTTCGGACGTTCTATATTTACAAATGTAAGCGAAAAAATAACTAAAAGATAGCGAAATCGGCATTTAAATCCGTTTTGTGGTTTAGGAGGAGATAGCGGACCAACACACAAACAGACACAATTAGCAACTCTGATTTCTACTATGTAGGTAATGAATGATAATGGTAATGATGATAATGACTACCTTCTCGTCCTACGGTTTTAGCCGCAGCTAAACTGCTTTTCCCATGGGAATTACTAAATATCCATTTTATTGTTTCTCCTTATTGTTTGGTACGCCTGTACCAAATTTCATGGACCTAGCTTTAATAGTTTACGCTCGGCGATGATGAATCAGTCAGTTAGTACTTGTAATTTATAAGACCTAGAATTGACTAAACTCTGATGGTAAAAGCCAGAAAAAAAACCTTTTTTTTGTAAATCCTTACCTTTACCTATTCATGCTGGTAAATCTTAGGTATTACTGGTAAATCTGAGGATTTACTTTGGTTCCGACTTTTACAGTTAAAAATATAAACTAAAGTCTGCTACACATATAACATGAGTGACCATGTAAACTAGAGTCTGTAGACAGTTAAAAAAAAACTTAATATTATAAAATATTTTTAAGTGGCATCTTCCAAAAGTTATAATTGAAAAAAAAAAAATTGTGTAATAAAATACTTACTTAAAAGTGGCCGGACAGAATTCACACGTGTATTCGACGCCCTTATGAAACTGCGCGTGCAGTGACGCCTGGGAGCTGTGTGGAGTTTTACATTTTCATTTAATTAAGTTTGATTGCATGAGAATCTACTAACCCCCACTGTGAAAGTGTTACACTTATTCTTGAATGCTGCTTCAAGCTTAGTTTGGGCACATAATGGCCCCAATTCCGAAAACAATCTCTAAAACTAAATTAAAAATATCACTGTCACTTTCTCATGCTTTGTATTAGAAAAAGACAGGTACAGTGGTCTCACTAAATTTAGTCCACATCATTTAAAGTAAAATTGAACGAAATGCGCTGAGGACTAGCCTAAACATTTTAGTTTGACAGGACTAAAATGATTACCTGTCTCTGTCTTATACTATTGATGAGTAAGTGACGGCGATAGTTTTAATTTAGTTTTAGAAAGTGTTTTCGGAATCGGCCCCAATGTAGGTATGTTAAATCTGTAATACCCATTTAAACAGATGCCCTCAACTTTATTATTCAATATCCACTGCCTTTTCTCTTTTCAATTATTAATTCAGAATCTGGCCGTATGAGGGTAGTTACACATACCTCCTCCCATAGCACAGGAAGTCGCAGCTCTTGCACTGGAACTTGATGTTGTGCCGCAGCATGTGCTGGTTGTATTTGGAGCGGGGACGGATCTGCATGTGGCACACCGGGCACTCGGACGCATCTTTCTTCTATTAAATTGTAAAAAAAAAAGTTAATTTAGACAAAATATATTTACTAAATTATCTTAGTTTTCAACAAATAAAGCACATTTGTAGAATAGCTAAATGGGTATTTGGATGGGCTGGTTCATAGGGCCTTTAGTGACTTGACATATGCACCAATACATATAAGTGTCAAGTCTCATTTAGGTCATTGGCTGCATCAAATTTAAGCAATCACAGTTTAAATAAATTGTTTCTTATATGATTTTAATAAGAATAAGATTTAATTTCCACACAGTTATTTCAGAATGAATAAATATAACAATCAGAAAACAATCCTACTAATATTATAACCGTGATAGTTTGTGAGTATGTATGGATGTTTGTTACTCTTTCATGTAAAAACTACTGGATGGATTTGGATGAAACTTTACAGTAATAAAAGTTATTCAACAGAATAACACATAGAGTACTTTTTACTGCGAAAAACAGGAAACCGACTTCCACGCGAACGGAGTCGTGGGCGGCTACTAGTTTTCAATAATTACCGGTGCATGGTAAACAAGGTGATTCTTCAATGTCTCCTCATGTATGAATCCGTGGTAGCAATGCTCACACTTATACGGGCTCTGTTTATAATTCTGTGTTTCTTTTCGTTTCTCCATTTCTGCTATTTGCTCTTCTACCTGCGATTTTATAAATAGCTTAATTGACAATTTATTAAATTTCATTAAAAAACATATGATTTTTAACTTACAGTAACAAACTTAGTGATTTCAAAGTCAACTGCTAGTTCTTCCAGTTTGCTCAGCTTTATAAGGATGCCGTCTTCAACTTTCGAATCCTTTTTAGTCTTAGCAGTCTTTTTTTCTGACTTCTTTTTAGTTTTAGTCTCACAAGGTGATTTTTTGCTACCTTTGTTTTTCGTTTTAACTTTCTTTTTATTGGTTAGTGCAATTGGTTCAATTTTAATTGAGCATGGCTTAATTTTTTTATCTGGTTCCCAAAGTTCATCATCATTATCATCCAGATCATATTGATCCAAATCATCATCAAATTTAGAAACATCATTTAAATTGTGTTGATTTAAGGGAGATGAACATTCAAATGTATTTTCTGGGATTGAAATAAATTCACTTTTGATGTCTGCATCTTCTACATCAGTCAAATGATTGATGGATAGGTTAAGCTTTAAATTAAAATCCTTTCGGTTTATCTTTCGAACTTCCTTCTTGGTTATCTGTAAAATAAATAATTATTGATAGGGCAAGATCTGTTTTAAAGGGTTTTGAGTCATAGAAAATTGATATACCCGATCTTTAGCCTGAATGATTTCGTAAAGAAGGTTTTGGGCCGCTAAGAACTTTTCTCTGAACTTGTGAAACCTCCTTAATTGTGGAACACATTCGAAACAAACTACATTCGGCATACTTTCCGATTTGTAAGTCTGGAAGATATAATAAACGAATTTAGGTAAAAACGGATAAAGTAAATAATATCCTAGATGAATAAATGTAAACTAGAAAGTTTAAATGTATTTTTAATTAATAAATACTGATAAAAGAATATAACTTACAACATCGCTAAACAGGCTTTCGAGCCACAAGTCAATTACACCTTCCCTGGGGTACATTCTCACATCTACGGCTAGACAGATAAGACACACATCTTCCGATTGCATTTTTAAATTTTTACAAATTGTTTTTTA
Organism: Emmelina monodactyla; assembly: GCA_916618145.1. NCBI lineage: Eukaryota > Metazoa > Arthropoda > Insecta > Lepidoptera > Pterophoridae > Emmelina > Emmelina monodactyla. The sequence continues at coordinate 1,918,396 of OU745314.1, read as the reverse complement.
TATTTCTTTTCTCAATAATATAATTAGAACCCCCGAAAACCAAAATCACTACCACAACAAAACACAAAACTTTGGTTTACGACTGTCAATACTGCCACTGTCAATGTCAACACATTTAGTGAATTTGACATTTTAAAGGCTGCGTTTACAAATTTGGGGTACATACATATTGTGGTCCACAAATGGCCTCGACGTCTTTTCGCCTGATTTAATAGACAAAAACCCTTCCTAAAGCCTCATTTACACGATACCATTTTCTTGCCTGTAGCGTACAATTATGTCGAAGCGATACTTGAATTGCAGCGTATAAACAACATCCCATATTCTTTCTCTACTAGGCAAGTTTTGCATTCAAGAATGTTCTCGGTTTAAACTGTACATACAATATTTTCTTGTGCAATACTTGTATTCAATAGGTTTCTCACTTGACTTTGATAGTCATTTTATCCGAAGACGTCCAAAACTTGAATGAAAATATTCGTCTGAGCAAATACGGTCAATTCTTGAAGCAACGTGCCAGTAAATGGTATAGGAACGTACAAGTCGATGTTTAGACAAGACAATTCTTGAAAGCGATAATCTCCTTACCATTATTGTATCAATGTAAACATAACACGCTGGCAACTATTTCTTTTCAAGATTTGCATTCAATAATGGCGTTCAACTTTATAAATAATATCCACGTGTAAACAGTTGCTTACAATTATTGAAATGCAAATATTGCGCTTCCACTATTGTATTCAATGATTGCTATTGAACGTGCAATAAAATGGTATCGTGTAAATGAGGCTTAAGTCTCAGATGGTCTCAGTGAAACCTTAACAGGGCTCAATTATCTTTGTGCGTGTTTTGAAGCAATTCCGTGACATCATATCAAATTCTTTAAGCTTTCAAGAACTTATATTTTTTGAATTCGGTATTTGAAAGTACAAAGTTATATTACAAAGAAAACACTAAGTACCTCGACAGTACATCAAAATATGAATAAGTACCTAAGTAAGTATGTACGAAAATACATTACGTGTGTCTATTAGTAAAACGGTATCGTCACAACCATTAAAGCCTCATTTACACGATACCATTTTCTTGCACGTTCAATAGCAATAATTGAATACAATAGTGGAAGCGCAATATTTGCATTTCAATAATTGTAAGCTACTGTTTACACGTGGATATTATTTATAAAGTTGAACGCCAACATTGAATGCAAATCTTGAAAAGAAATAATTGCCAGCGTGTTTTGTTTACATTGATACAATAATGGTAAGGAGATTATCGCTTTCAAGAATTGTCTTGTCTAAACATCGACTTGAACGTTCCTGTTCCATTTACTGGCACGTTGCTTCAAGAATTGACCGTATTTGCTCAGACGAATATTTTCATTCAAGTGTTTGACGTCTTCGGATAAAATGACTATCAAAGTCAAGTGAGAAAACTTTTGAATACAAGTATTGCACAAGAAAATATTGTATGAACATGTTTAAACCGAGAACATTCTTGAATGCAAAACTTGCCTAGTAGAGAAAGAATATGGCATGTTGTTTATACGCTGCAATTCAAGTATTGCTTCTACATAATTGTACGCTACAGGCAAGAAAATGGTATCGTGTAAATGAGTCTTTTGTCTTTATCGCAGAAGAAGTCGCGGGTGCCTACTAACTACCATTATTGTATAAATGTAAACAAAACACGCTGGCAATTATTTCTTTGCAAGATTTGCATTCAATAATGGCGTTCAACTTTATAAATAATATCCACGTGTAAACAGTAGCTTACAATTATTGAAATGCAAATATTGCGCTTCCACTATTGTTTTCAATTATTGCTATTGAACGTGCAAGAAAATGGTATCGTGTAAATGAGGCTTTAGTCGTACCTATACGCTTTGAAACTTGAATTATACTACACTTTGTAAAAAGATCGTTTCTAACGGAGATACAGTTTTTTTATATTATTATACACTAACGCTTACTATAAACAACAATTTCCTACTAACCTACTTACAATAGTAACTTTAATGAAATTAGTTTTAACCGATAGATACCTGCTTTGGAAAAAAGCTTCTTTTTTTAAATACGCTGCTTGTGTAGTTCTGATGTATATCTAAGTTATATTTCCTTCGTAATGAAAAGTTCAGATGGAACTTCTGTTAAGTGATCTTTGCGAGAAAGACTAATAAATATGCAAACTTTCTTTAATCATAGCTCTTAAATTTTCTCTTAATGTCTTTATCGCAGAAGAAGTCGCGGGTGCCTACTAACTAGTAAATTAATAACACATAAGGACCTACATAATTGGATGTGAAGGTAAACTTTCATTAACACGCTTCTCATTACTAGGAACCTACTTACCACATATGATATAATACCCAATTAAGTTTATCTAATTAAAACTATCTGTCACAAAGTTGAAAACAGCCCAGGATATAGAGGGTGATAGAATCGTGTATGTGTAACCCACAAACGATCCTAACTTTAATTAGCGGGCCCTACACTAAACTCTTGGCAAACATTTATTTTGACGTAATTGAATTTAGCGGTTCTCAATAAGATAGATGAAGGTTACTCATACACTTACGGCCCGTTCATAAATTTTTTTTCGATAAGTACCTACGTACCTACCAATTGTTTAATCATCTGTCCCAAGTACCTATTCTTGATCGTATAGCTAAAGTACCAACATAAGATGCTGTGACAGACGTTCCTGTTGGTAAATAAGTGTCATCGCCCTGAAAAGTGTGAATTTGTCAATATGTAGTTGGAACGTTTCGTCATAGTAAACAAAGTTAGGGTAAATCACGGGTAAACAAACGCCCGAAGCCAAAACTTTAATCACTGAAATCAAAGTTTTATTTGACTTTTTACAACCATCGAGGGTCAAATGTTAAACAACCTTAATCATAAAGACTGTTTGTTTTTGTTTTAAAGTCTTTAACCTTAACCCTCAGTTCATGAGTTATGTGGTAGATACCTCTATCCAATGTATTTGTTCTATAGTAACTTACGAGTGATTTTGCAGGTGTGATGTAGATATTACCAATTAATTCATTTGCTAATCAACCACAAACAGTTCGATGCACGTGTAACCTTGTTAGCAGTTAACTGAATGCGTTACTTGACTGATCCGTTTGCATTACGAGAGCCTCAGTGGTCATTTATCAGTAACTAGCTAATTTAATTATTCAGGCCTAATTCAAATTCAGAATGCAAGATCTCAATGGGCTCATTTTGACTGTTTTTAAGTTTCAAACTAAGCAACTATGTAGGTATATTACGAAAAGAACAGAGGTAAAAAATCAAGTCATTATTTCAAGTACCATTTTAAGTAGGAAATATGTTAGATATCTTTATGAGTGTTGCTATTTTGTGAAGAATGATGAAAATATATAGTGCTAGGAAAGAAAATTTCGTCATTCGAGTCACCAAAAGTGACACTCGTGATAACTTTTCTAAATTATATATTTGGGGTAGGTTACATATGTACTAAATAATTAATAAAAATTAACTTTATAAAGGGCTACGTATTTTGGAGCACTCCTTAAAGTTCTTTTTCGATCCAACGAACTTCTGAATATGTTATTGACGTTCAATTATTTGATCTTTGAAGCTTTATTGTTCTTCTCTACAAAATGAAAATAGTTTTATGTTTGCATGGAATGAAATTTGTCTGACAAAAAACTGATGAAATAGTCTTCTTAGAATCACTGGCATGGAGTCAATAAAATTAATGGAGGGCACATGCAAAACAAAAGAATCTAGCAATAGACATTAACTCCACCATGACAGTTACGGACCAATGCTGATTTATTCGTAACTTATAAATGTGCCAAGGGTTTCTTAAGGGGCGTAAAGTATTAAGGATTGTCTTAACTATGTCAAGGTGGCAGGGAAAGAAAAGCCCTAGACCCATAGATTTAAATCGTTAGATAGGCACCGACACCAAAAACTGTGGCATTGTTTTTGTGCAATCTATACACAACAAGTGTACTGAGAAAATAGTGTCATCTCTTTTTCTCCTAAATAAGTTGCAAGCACTACTTTCTCTTTCGTGCACTTAGGTTGGTGAGCCTCACTCACTTCGACTGTGGAACAACACGGCGCGGTCTCACTGCGGTAAGGGCCTATCTAACGATTTAAATCTATGCCTAGACCGAAAAAGATGTCATGCATTAAAAGAGGCCTATACTCAACATTGGGTGGCGACGGGCTGATGATGATGATGATGATGTTCTTAAAGTGTGGCTCGAATCAAGTTAGTATCCCATAACTAAGATTATGAGTATAGAGTATGTAGTTTCACATACGCAAAGAGCCCCGCTTAGGCTTTATTTAAACAGCGGCAGTAAATAAAATAGTGTGCAGAGTAGCTGATAAAAGATACAACTTGTTCAGATAAAAAGAAACTCATTAAAGGCCAATTCTCTCTCCATTGTTTCATACTCTACAATCAGTAATGTTTGAACTGAACTGAACTTCGCTTATAAGAACTGTCAGGCAATATTTTCGAAATAAGTACCTAATTGAGATCAATGTCCCACACGTTGGAGTAAGATAAGTAATTTTGTGATTACTTTTTGATTTGCAGTTCATTTCTTTCATTTATGCATCATCATTAGGTAAAATATTATTTAAATTAAATAACTGTTTACCAAAGTCGAAGAGTTACCGGGGGTGTCCATCGCATCTGTAATACTTACAGCAATAACAAAAGTAAACTAAATTCATGTTACAAACGTGCAAAACTCAATCCTGTTAAAAACAATACGTGTCTACTGTCTAGTATAATTTTCTAATAATGTAAACACATATAAATTCCACGAAAACCATATAATAGTATTCAACAAAGGGAAGTTCTATGACAAACTTACTCGTGCTGACAGCCGTGCTCCGGGTTGGTAATTGTCTTATGATTCAGAACACGTATGCGCTAGCATAGGTACTAACCACCCGTATATAAACGAATTTCCACTCCTGTGAGCAATTTGCTGCACAATGCTAGGTATATGTTTGTTTGTCATTATACCTTATCTTAGGCTTTACTGATGAAATTATTTCCATATTGAAGAGGGGAATATCTACAAATAAGGCTTTTTTACATCACAAGTACAATAGTAAGTAAGTAAGAGAAAGAAAGTAGTTAAGACTAAATGGAAAGAAACTGTTGTGAAGAGATAGTTAATTGTCTAAAATAAGTATTATGGTTTCAGTAGGGTGGGAGTAAACCCTTGTAAAAATTGATAAACATTATACATTTTGTAAGGTGAATAAATAGTTAAAGATGTTTTTTTTAAGATAAACCGCTCATTTGTCATTTTTATCAGAAACATTTGTATTAGGTATATCAAAGAGAACTTCAGTAGCTGCAATATCAAAACTTTATTTCAAAAACCACTTAAACCATTTTATGTCTAGACAAACAAAGGTGAGGCATAATTAATTTAAACTGACAGTCTACGCAGTCATTCGTACAAATTACGTACCTATTGAAAATTCCAAAATTAAGATGATGTACCCACGTTTTTATAGGTTTTTGGAATATTTATTATTCGCTCCAACAATCTAACGACGTCGGTATCTAGTTAAAATTCAAATAAACTTTGTCCGTGTTTCCTTCAGGTTCCTAGAAAGTTGTTCAAAAACATATTTTTGGGAGTTGTACAATTTCCAGGTTCCTCGTCCATCGTTTCCAATAGGTTCAAGCGATCAAAGTTCGGAAGTTTATATTTGATCTGGGTCGTTGCTAAATTCTTAACTTCAAGTTGTGTTCGTTTCGCAAAAATATTGAAAAGTATTCTTGTTATATCTCTACCACCTTTTGCAATTGAAATCCCGACGCATTTTTACCTTTTTTCTCAAAAGCATATTTGTTTTGTATCTTTTTGTTTTGTGAGCAAACATTGCGTTGTCAAAGGCCAAATATATTTTAGAGAATGTAGGTTAAAAGGATTAATGCTTAAGGCTGTAGGGCAAAGTGCTGGGACTGACACTTCCGCACAAAATAATAATTCAATCTTAACTTGCAATTAGAAAGCTTTTATATAGTTCGCAGTCAATTTACAGCCAGAGGTGCACTTCGAGCAAGAAAACCGTAAAATTTGAAACATGCGATCTCAATGATCCCAAAAGTACGACTCTAACAGTGTTAGTATCATTCAGAAGTTGCCATTTTGTCTATAATGAGATTTTATAGTACCCAGTATTAGTCATTCTTTTCTACCTGTAGGTCTATTCTGTAAAACGAAACGTATGCACTTGCCTTCGTTTCGGGCCCGAAACTGACATTGGCTATTCTATTTGGCTTGCATATCGTTTAACGTATTTGTAATCCGAAAGTCAACGAAATAATAAGGGTTTTGACTTAAATTTCTATTCTTTACGTCAAAAACCTTATGATTGATGAAACGATACGAAAGCCAATAGAATAGCAAATGTCCGTTACGGGCCCGAAACGAAAGCAAAGTGCTCACGTTTCGTTTTACAGAATAGACGTACTGTCTATTATTTACCCTCAATTTGATCTACTCCTACGTTACTGCACTTCGAATGCATTTTTTGTTACTTTAACTAAGTATTTAAATTTTAATTTTGGCGATAGCCTCTTCACCTTGTTTTCTGACAAAATAAGGTTTTCCCCATTGTTTATATTTTTTATGTTTATATCATTATTATTTCGCATTTAAAGAAAACATATTTAGGTAACTTTATTGTACCACTTTGTTATAACTAGAGATGGGCCAAGTACTCGGTTTATACTCGGTAGTCGGCGTACTCGGCGGGTTTTTTAGTACTCGGTACTCGGCCGAGTAACTCGGTATACAAATGCCGAGTACCGAGTACCAAAAAAGTAATAATATACTTTGTTTAAAGAAAGTAATATATTTAGGTAGATATAATTGAAACAACAGTGTTAATCAAAACGTACTGATTGAGGAAATATTTGACATCCTCAAGTAATAGAATCAAAATTATGCTAATGCAGGAGTACTAGTGAGACAAAATTAAAGGAACAGTAATAAAAATAATCAATATTTAAAATTTAATAAATGTAAATTATGATGCCTTGTTTGGTGCCCTGTCAACAAATTTTCTTCTAAATATACTTGTGTTCGTTTGTACTTGTTTACGCGCGCGAAATTGGGAATTTGATAGAACCGAGTTACTCGGCCGAGTACTCGGTAAAAAAAAATAGAACCGAGTAATACTCGGTACTCGGTACTCGGCAAAAGTGTTACTCGGCGCATCTCTAGTTATAACTGTCTGTACCTATAACTTTAACGTCGCGTGCCCAAGGTTAAGCATTAAATGTTTAGTTTGGAAACCCGTGTCCAAATTTGCATTGTACCTACCCTAATCATGTTGTTAAGTACTTATATCTTATTCTAATTAGTTTAAGGTGGGACGGTAATAGCCCCTGTAAAATCATTTAATACAAGGTCTTATTATTATTATATTATTGACTAAGAACCAAACCTTTTGGTATACAATCTTATGTTATTAATGCTATACTTAACCTTTCAGATTGTCAAATAACACTAGATTAAATCACCTTTTAAAAGTAGGGAAAGTTGATTTTTCGTAATAAAACGGCAATAAAATTTCATTTTCTTTTATTTTTTACACTTCGTTAGAAAGACCCTTTTCTGCACGAACTATTTTGTAGGCCATCGCTACAACGGCGAACAGCCCGAGGCTTCAATTGCTACAATGTAACGATCTTTATAACTAGAAATGTTCTATGTAGGAGTTTGGACATTGTAAAAAAAGTAAAAAGTAGCTACCTTTCGCTACAGGGATGTTGTACGGATATTTCTCCATCCATTTAGGCTTGTCTAACGACTGATAAAGTTACAAGCTTATAATATTAAAGCAATAATTGGCCACATTTTTTATGCAATTAACCTTTGAGAATAGTCAAATAAGAAAACGAATCAAACATTACTTTGTTTGATTTGTTTATTACTAAGAACGAATTCACTGAATAGTAATCTTATCGTATCCTTTTATAAATGAAAATAACTGTAATAATGAATGAAGTTATATTTATTACTATGTCACGCAAAATCTACAGCACACATACAATTTCATAAAACTCGGTAGGCATCTAAAGAATTGACTAAAATTGACGGCCACTTTTTACTGCGACGAAAATATTCCCAAAAACTCTTTTAACTTTCGCGGCGGAAAATTATTTTTTGTGTAAAACGTTTAGCCATCAACCAGCATTCCTGGAAAGAGTTTAAGTTTTTATTTTCCATGGGTTTAAAGAAAATATCTACTTAATTAAAAATAAAATAAATAAATAATTCAATTTGCGAAAAGTTAAATCAATATATTAAAATGTGTTAATGCTCACTGAAGTAAATTAAATTTTCCTTTTCCCTTGAGAGACAAGGATTTATTCTTAGTTTCAACGCTTCCTACTTTATTGCGTTACTTCTGCGTTCTTCTTCACAACTTAACTGTTCTGGAAAGGTGATTTATTTACCTATCCAGTTCCTACTAGCAGACTTGTTTACTGTTTAGTTTATAACCCAATGAACACCTAACCGATTTATTCTGAACTCTTGAATATTCATCTATTTATCATCGCTCTCTGAGAAAACTGTGCGACAATTTTGCTGCCCAGCCTATGCTGTCCCCAAACTTGTCTTTATAACATATCAAATCCAAGAAACGTGATAACAATTTGAGAAGTACCTATATATTTGTGTCATAATCAAATATATAAGTAAAGTCAAGTCGTCACTTGATAATCTTTATTTAAATAAGTACAGAAAAATACGTAATCTTTTAAATATTGATTTAATTAAGGAACTACTAAATAACTACGGCGCTTGTTTACACTACAATACTAAGTACTCTATCTATGTAAATCAATTAACAAAGTTTTGAATTATAAAAAGGGAAAAAAAAGTTTCTTTTTAACACATAATAGTAGTTTCGTTTAGTGCATTGCATATTTACATTGAGAATTTGAAAGAAGAAATACCCAAATAAAAGCACGTCTATAGTATTCTAAAACAAAATGTTGTATACAAAAATCTGTCAAGGCACTCTTTGTACCACATTGTTATAAGTCAGTTTTCAACAACCGAATTTAGATAGGCATTGCGACTCTCAACACAAACATTCAAGGTTAGATGTAGAGCGGTTTCAGACTAGCGTTTTATCCGCGCGTTTACGCTCGTTTTTGGAAGCGCTTGTAGGCGCGTATGGGCGCACCTTTTGTCACACGGTCGACTCGTACGAGCGTTGACGTGCTTCTAAACTCGTATAAGCGCAAGCTACTACTCGTATACTGACACGACACCACCGGTTCGAGCGAAATATGCCCGTTTACGCGAGTGTGGACTTTCGAAGCGCGTTTTTTAGCGCGCGTGAAAGTAAAACGACAGTATACGCGCAGAAAAATACGCTAATCTGAAACCGCCCGTAATCTAAATTGCTAAAATCTTTTGTTGACATTGTAACTTCTAGGTAGGCACTTGTATTAGTTTCACTGAACTAATATCAAGGGTATTCCAAATTGGAAACGAATCAATAAGTCCTTATAAGCATGTTAAAGTTCATTCCGGAGTTTTGTTGAAATTCTTTACCTTGGACAATAAAACCAATTTTATCTAATGTTTATTACGAATATTTTGTGTGGTTTACCTATTATAATATAAAAAATACGTAATTTTAATACCTTTTTATTTGACAGCTCTATGTTATATGAATTTGTAAGTAGGTATGTAGTAGCACAAACAAGGTTTAATTTGAGATTTTAGTTTTAATTTTGCATTATAAATGCTAATTTATTAATTTTGAAGTTATAGATACTGGAAAAGGAGGTATACGTAATGCTCGGAGGCCCGCGTTCCTTTTTCAAGTATCTTTAACATCAAAAGGTTAAATTTGCAGACACAACAGCTTCTTTGTGCTAAAATTCTACTACCTAATACATACGATACGAGTAATATAGTAGGTACTTGACTCAAACTTGACTTGAGACTGATCCTTTTGTAGTGACAGAAGTAGTACCTAACTTTGGTGTACACCAATTTCTAAATTTAAGTTAGTATATCTCCGTAAATCTACCTCTAAAATGGAATTGTAAGAAAAGAGAAACGGCCCGGGGCAAAAAGTAACTTATATGCTTTGTAGTTAGTTATTTTTGTATAGGTATATTTATTTATCAAAGTTTTGGAACGGTTTTGTTAACCGTATTATTATAGGTTACGCAATTACGATACAAAACAATGTTCGCTCACAAAAATAATTGAATCACTTTTGAATTGAAAAATAATATCACAATCGTTTTGTTTTATTATGAACGATATAGAAAAAATCTACTACTTATGAAACAAGAAGACGAACCGATTTTTTAATCCTATGATCTTGATGAAAACAAATATACATCTAAAGCTGTTTTCGATCCCTTGAAAATAATTCTCACCTCCCACTAAATATCGTCCTCCGCATATGAATGCACGAATCCATACAGCGCCCTCTGGTGCGGAAGTGATAAAACAAAACTTCGCATTCCGGGACACGCTGTGAATAACTAAAAATGACAATTAATAGCGTAGGTATCACAGAAAAACCACGCATATTGGAAATAGGAAAATCAACGGAATTGTTAATTGTATAAAATGATGTTATTTTTATCAATATTAGGATTTTAGTTGAAAAATAAGTAGTGTTATTCTCTTTGTGGAAAAATAATTAGGTCAGCTTTGATTGGCAGAAACAGAAATAAACTTTTCCTTGATAGGTAATTACTTTCTTTTGTGAGTTTTCAGCTTGAAAGCTTTGATGTATAAAACTTCATTACATGAATAAAATGTTCGAAAAAAAAAAAAATCATTTTTTTTAAATTAAACTATTTATTTTTTAATCGATTATTCTTATTATTTAAAGAATTTTATTTTCTAGCTTACTAATGAACAATACCATTAACCTACTTAAAAATATAGTTAGCAAATATTTACAAAAATAACAATTGATATGTTGCAGAAGTAGATTATGATTATTTGACGACCTCTGTGGTGCAGCGGTATATATGTTACAGCCAAAGTAATAAATCTGGATATTATATATACTGTCTAGCCATTATATATAATGTCTTCTCAATTTAGATAAAGTGATAATTAACACAAAATTAATCACATTAACTGGCTATTTTATATAATATCTTCGAAGACTTGGATAATGTAATAAAACAAGTAGATATTCGTTTGTGTTACGGCTAAAACCCGAAGCTGCACCTAGTTTTAGCCGGTTAGAAACATCAATAGGTTAGGTTAGTTAGGTTACTTCTTTGATACCGCCCAGAAAAAGGAGTCCCGCGTAGCGGGACTCCGTCAACTCATGATTGAAGCCAGTTTTTTTATGTATATGTTACAGCTAATACCCGAAGTGCGGTTACACCTAGTTTTAGCCGGTTAGTAGACTTAAAATGAATGGAAAACTGTAACAAAAAATATATTCCTATAAATATAAAAACTGGATTCAATCATGAGTCGACGGAGTCCCGCTGCGCGGGACTCCTTTTTTTGGGCGGTATCAAAAAAGTAACCTAACTATCCTAACCTATTGATGTTCTAAATACGGGTATTAGCCGTAAAACAAGTCGGCTAGGCCATATTATTACTTTGGATAACTTTGACACGCTATTATGAATAATGTCCAGATAAAGTGATTAATTTATTACATTGTCTAGTCAATTTGGCTATTATAAATAATGACCAGTCATTATGTATAATATCCATTTAATCACTATGACTGTAACATATACACCGGACTGCTAAGCGGATGGTTCCGGGTTCGATCCCCGGGTCGGGCCAATTTCGTAAAATGGTTTTTTCGATATTGGCTCGTGTCTGGGAGTAACTAGGTTCTCCCCTAGTCCATTATGTGGTACCTATAACACAAGTGCTTACTGCAACTTACTTTAGGGCCACATAATTGGTGTGTTAGTCTGGAGATTTATTTATTATTATTTATTTATTATTATGAAATGTTCAAATACATAAATGTAGGTACAGCGAGCACTTTACAGATTTTCATTAAACATTATTTTAACCGATTGGGTTCTTTCATTATCTTCCGATATTAATTCTCTTTGCCTCCATATTACCCTCGAGGAAAATAAGCCAATTATAATACTAAGCATTCGTTTGAAGATAATATTATACCTTTCTCTTATATCATCATAAATTAAATATGCTCGAAGCTTATTAACTTATTTGATCAAAATGAGCGTTTATTTCGTGAAAGAGTTCCAAAGTAGGTTAAACAAACATTTGTTAGAAACCAATGATAAAACAAAAAGATAAAAGTTAGCTTATAACTACAAAGAGATGACATTTTTCTCTTCTTTGATATTCCCAGTTCCTAGTTATTTGTTATATTTGTTTAAATTAAAGCAATTTCACAAAGAACTACGATTAACTGGAAAATCAAACTCAAATCAAAATCAAAATTCTTTTATTCATCATAGATACATATACTTAATGAACGTCAATGTCTTCGACTTTACCTTACCGTAGACCGAGAGATAAAAGCCGGCGGAATCAAAACTCCCAGAACTCTTTTTGAATAAGATGATACCTAAAATTCGAGGCCAGTAGCTTTTATATAAAGTTTTTGTGGATTTACCTATCACTTAGCTCAATGAGATGGAAATAAGCTGGTAAAATAGTCCAAAATACAAAAATGGGTATTAGGGTTAAAGTTAAAAGTTTGCGATGAAAAAAGGGTTAAGTCGTGGATAACAACTTGTTTTTTCTTTATTATACGACTCACTTATTATATAGTATTATAGTATACTGTAGATCTAAAGTGGCCTTCGATCAAAAAACTATGATTCGCCATGCAAGCAGTATACATAGAGGCGATTGTTTTTAGTTATTTTCATGTAAGTACTTAAATCATGCAAGTGCACTTGTACACTTTGAGACTATAATACTTGTCAAGATATTTCGGCAAGACAATAAATTATTAAATATTAATTTTCGTCAAAATCTAAAATTTCTCAAATTATTCTAGATAAATTGGGGTTTGGGACCCATTGCTTAGGAGCATACCTAAGGAAGGCATTAAAATAATCACTCTGCATTACTTCTTTAAAAATGCTCACACTTTTAATATATTAGCTTATAGCATCCTACCAGTTTAAATACAGATAGCCTATTCGTGTCTCCTAGTTCTATTTCCATTAATTTAAATCTAAAATAGCCAGAAGACTCGAATGTGGGTTTTGATTTAACCTTGATTTGACCTTTTGATATCCGTGTGTGTCGTATTATCTCACGGAGGCGAAGCGCCGTATTTATACCTACATACTCGTACCAACACTGGCTCTTCACCCGCAGCTTCGAATATCTATATTTTATTTTTTTCTGACAAAAAGTTCGTATTGGTGGCTTGTTTGTTAGAATTCAGTGCTAAGGTATGTTTATAGTTATTAATTTAAAGTCAAATAAAAGACAAATTAATCGAAGTTTTTAGTCAGCGGGCACGCGGTATCATAATTTAAAATCACTTGTCTTCGTTAATAAGTAGCTTTCTCATCAATGGTAGTTCTTGAGATCATAGTTTACCAACAATAAAACAAATCTTACATCCCCACTATTTTTGTTAAAGGTTCACCATTACCTTTGCTTAGGTATTACTTATCAGAATTCATAACACATATCCGCTCCGCCCCGCTCCTGTGGGATTACCTTTGATCCGCCAAATTTATCATTCAACAATGCTTTATCAACATTGATTTAAATACAGCCTTAATTCAAACCTCAAACATTGGATCCCTCCCTGGGGGTGGGAAGTGATAAAGAAAATAACAAAGATATCTCAGTCGTGCAAACATTCCCCCCATTTTATCCTACTAATATTATAAACGTGAAAGTTTGTGAGTATGTATGGATGTATGTTTGTTACTCTTTAACGTAAAAACTACTGGACGGATTTGGATAAAACTTTGCAGTAATATAGGCTATAGGTTTATCAGAATAACACATAGGGTATGATTTTTAAGCAGTTTTGCAACTACTATGGTTAGTAAACCATAGTAGTTTATTACACACATACATGTCAATCACGCAAAACTGCTTAAAAATCATAAAGGGAGGCCAGAGGAACTATTATCTTCATTAATTGTAAATATCATTTAGTTGTATTATGAAACATTAAGATTTGTAAAAAAAATTGGGTATTGTTAGAAAAGAAAGTATTACCTATCTGTAATCCATTTAATGAAGTTTAAAATTAAATAAAATGTTGTTTCATAGATACTTTGAGGTACGAGTACATGTAGGAGTCAATTGTAGACTTTATAAAACGAATCTTAGGAATTGATAATTTAGCTTAACACACATATTTTAAAAATTTTTCAACACACTTGCTTAGAAAGTGAGCCTTAAAATACCGTTTTGATTGCCATAAACCGACACACTTGTATGGTAATATTATTACACACTAGTGCATAATACAACGATCCCTTCAATTTTAAGGTAGTGCCTTACTGCAAATTATATGCTAGTAATCAGAGCATTTTCAATTTGATCGGATAATACACTTTTTTTTTGTAACAACAACGAGGTTTTATGCCACTGAAAATCCATTCATATATTTAGAGTACTTAAATAATATTAGAAAAAAATATAGATTATCAAATTATTGATAATAAACAGTAATTTGTTTCAAAATAATTGTATTTTATCTCAAAAAGTATATTTTGAAATAGGCTGTATGGAGGTTGGTTGGCGCGTGCAAAAAAAAAAGTTGAGCGTCATTACCCGAATTTTCCACACTATTTACAATGCATTTGTCATGCTTTGTATATAGTGTGGAAAATGCACACAATGCACAGCAATGTGTAGGAAACTTTTTATGCAAAATACTTATAATTGTATTTCCCTCGCAAGTGTGTTGAAAAATTACCTATGGTACTCGTTAGCAACATGTTCATTATACACTTGGCTGACTCACGCCCTCTCCTGCGGCTCGGGTTTGCAAGCCTCAGGCTCGTGTGTAGCCGTCCTCTTTCCTGCTCCTTGTAATACTTGTGTTCCACAGGGTAGGGAAGGGGTTCGGCCTGGTACAACCTGGGCGTCCTGCAATCGTGTTCCCGCAATAGGGTTCATTGTTGTGGGATGGCGAAATCCCACACAGGGGCCGGTCGTGAGGTAGACTGGCCCACGAGAGGGTTGCTTCAGCTGGGCGCAAGCCCAGCGTGCTGATGTCCCCGGAGGGGAATTTCAGGCTGGGCTCGGCCCAGTCAGTTGTACCCCAGGAGTGGAGGCTCCAGCAGGGCCTTCGGCCATATCTGTTGAGCGCCCAGGGGAGTAATCGTGGAGGGTCGGGTGGTGCGGCTTGGCGGCAAACGATCCTTCGCGATTTGGATTGGAGGTGGGTTGAGGAAGGGGTGGTGGGGAAATCCCTCTCCGAACCCAGGGCAGATTCGGCGGCGCGCCACTGTCCCCGCAGTGGCGCGTCGGTAACTCCACCCGGTGAGGTCCCAGGTCGGCAGAAGGCCGAAGACCCTGAGGTGGTTTGTCCCGGCGCGCCTCCAAACTTGAGGGGGCTGCCTCGGTGGCCAGCCATCGGCGGGTTCGCGGCGAGGGCCTACAAAGGTAATTCCCGTGTCCCCGCCATTATACGACGGCCAGACGGACAACTCCAGGTTTTTAGTCGGTGCGAGTCCGACATAACCCGTCTCCTTTTCCTATGGAGGGGTATGCGTAGGCATTTTCCTTGATCATCGAAAAGAAAGGCTCGTGTGTAATGAACAAATTTGCACACTTGTATCATAATATACTATTGTATTTTTAATAAGTATAAGTGGAATATGTTAGGCAAAATAATATTTTTCTATATTACTTATTTAGATAAATATATATGTAACGCATAAAGAGACTATATATTCTATATAAATAACGCATGAAGAGATCACATATGCATGATACCGGACGCAAAAGCAATGAATAACTATTTGCCCAAACTGTAACAAAATAGAGCCATGTGAAAACTGTATTATCACGTAGCAACACTAATTTTATACTGTGAACATATTGCGTGATAATATGACACGCTTCGAGATAATTCTATGAAGTTTGCACGTCGCTCATTAGAATATGCCCCCGCGATTCATTAAAATTCATCACACGGCAGTAATAGCAAACAAAAGGGCCTATTTCCAATTAGTGTTGCGAAAACAGAACAGATTTATTATTGTATCATTCATCATTTATATTTGTCGGCTTTCAGGTCAATAGAGGAAGTGAAAACTTTAAGTTGCAATTTAATAGAGTGAAGTAATTTGAGCTTATTTTGTGTTTGCATGTACTAGGAAGGTAAAATTATTAGAATGGTAAGTTAAAGTGTTAGCACAAAACTATACATTATCCCTACTAATATTATAAATGCGAAAGTAACTCTGTCTGTCTGTCTGTCTGTCTGTCTGTCTGTCTGTTACGCTTTCACGCCTAAACCACTGAACCGATTTTGATGAAATTTGGTATGAAGAAAGAACTGAACTTGGGAAAGGACATAGGGTACTTTTTACCGCGGGAAAACTTCTCATTCCCACGGGAAACCGACTTCCACGCGAACGGAGTCGCGGGCGGCCACTAGTTGTCTATATTATTGAAATACAAAAACATTCAGATTTACACGTTTTTTGGGATTATTAAGCTTCTCATCTCATCTCATCAATAAGTCCAGAAAATGAAGGACTAATAAACACATTATTAATAATTTAATAAACATAATCTTAATATAAAAAACAGAAGAGAGCCACTGGTTAAATAACTAGTACCTACGTCAAATTAAATTGTTAATAGAAAATTGTTTTAGTTAAGATTTTAAGCTGATTGAAAGTTCGATGACCGAATCAACAAACAATCATAAAGTCGCTTTCTCTGTCCCTACATAGGGAATGTATGCTTAAATCATTAAAACTACGCAACGGATTTTGATTTGTTTTTTTAATTGATAGAGTTATTCAAAAGGAAGGTTAAAATGTATAATTACATAAAACAGGGAAAGGAGTTTAACAGAGAATTTAACGCGTGCGAAGCCGCGCGGGTAAAAGCTGTTTTTTTAGATCTAGGAAAATGCCTACGCATAACCGCCCCTCCAGGGAAAGGAGACGAGTTATGTTGGACCCGCACCGACTCAAAACCTGGGGATGCCACTTCAGGCCGTCGTATAGTCACGGGGACACGGGAATGTCCTGTAAAGGCATTTTCGCCGCGAACTCACCGACGACTGGCCACCGAGGCAGCCTCCTCAAGTTTGGAGGCGCGCTGGGACAAACCGCGACCCGCTTACAGCCTGGGAACCATCCAAGGGTTTTCGGCTTCCACTGCCGACCCGGGACTTCACCAGCTGGAGTCGCGCCACTGCGGGGACAGAGGTGTTTCCCACCACCCCTGCCTCAACCCACCTCCAATCCAAATTGCGAAGGATGCCACGGCCGCCACACCACACCACCCGACCCTCCACGATTACCCCCCTTTTTTTTTGGGAGGTTGACAGAACGGGGCGAAAGGCTCTGCTGGAGCCTCCCCTCCTGGGGTACAACTGAATGGGCCGAGCCCGGCTAGAGCTTCCCCTCTGGGCGCATCAACACGCCGTTCTTACGGCCAGCTGGAGCAGCCCCCTCCAGTGGGCCGGTCTGCCTCACGACCAGCCCCTGTGTGAAATTTCACCATCCCGCAACAATGAACCTTAAAAGGACAACGATTTCGGGACGCCCAGGGTGCACCGCCCCCCCCCCCCCCCAAGGGATCGCGCCTTGCCGCGGCGGGGGGGCTTAGTACCCCGTAGCAAGCCAGCTACTGGGGGAAGCTAAGCGGTCCCACATGGGGCCGGTCGTGAGGTAGACTGGCCCACGAGACGGGGGCTGCTCCAGCTGGGCGTGAGCCCAGCGTGCTGATGCGCCCGGAGGGGAGGCTCTGGCCGGGCTCGACCCAGTCAGTTGCACCCCAGGAGGGGAGGCTCCAGCAGGGCCTTTGGCCCTCGTTCTGTTGAGCGCCCAGGAGGGTAATCGTGGGGGGTCGGGTGGTGCGGCGTGGCGGCCGCGGCATCCGATCCTCCGCGATTTGGATTGGAGGTGGTGGGCTGAGGAAGGGGTGGTGGGAAAACCCCTCTCCTAGGCCCAGGGCGGATTCGGCGGCGCGCCACTGCTTAGACAGTGGCGCGCCGGCGACTCCAGCCGGTGAGGCCCTAGGTTGGCAGACGGCCGAAGACCCTGGGGAGGTTCCCAAGCTGCCGACACAGGGCTAGGTGGGCGGCTAATTAAAGGAACAAAAGGGGGGAGGCGCGCCGCGGTTGTCCCAGCGCGCCTCCAAACTTGAGGGGGCTGCCTCGGTGGCCAGCCGTCGGCGGGTTTGCGGCGAGCATGCCTTAACAGGATAGTCCCGTGGACCCGCCATTATACGACGGCCAGCAGAACAACTCCAGGTTTTTAGTCGGTGCGAGTCCGACACAACCAGTCTCCTTTCCCTGGAGGGGACGGGTATGCGTAGGCATTTTCCTGGAACATCAAAAAAAAAAAAAAAAGGTGCACCGGGCCGCACACCTTCCCTGCCCTAAGGAACATAAGTATTCCAGAGAGTAGGATAGAGCACGGCCGTGAGAGGAGCACACCCCGAGCGGGTAAAAGCTATTATGTTAAAAAAAATATTATATTTAGTTTGTGATTTGCTTTGATATTTAAAGTTATTTAAATTGGACAAGTAGGTAATTAATTTAAATACTCGTATATAGTTTACAAGTTTGCTGACAAAGCTTTTCATCCACCTAATTAAAAATATATTATTTTCTAATAGTTCAAGCCAAGAATCGAGCTCCAATTTGTCACTTTTAGAAATATGAACAGCACAGCCATTAAACTGAGAAATATTTATTCAAACACTTTTTATTTGACATCATTTTACAAGTAAGACATAAAAGTTGTCTTCGCTTCTTCTAAACTATTTTAATTTAGATTTTACTTTTAGTTTTGCATTTAAAATGGTAATTTATTTTCAAGATATAGATACTGGAAAAAGGATATTTTAATTTACTCTAAATTCCAATTGGCTTGACAAAAGTATTGAGAATTAAATTGATCTCCGAAGGCCAATGAACTTTTAAAAGTTGTTACGCGTAAGAAATCTAAAGGACTAACACATAAATACATTTTTACATCGCATTAGTAATGTATATTAAAATATATTGATAAAAGGTTTTAACTTTAGCACCTGTGTCAAGAATGTTAACGAACACACACAAAGCTAATTTCTAAATTGTTTATACACAATTAACATTTACTTCCGAAAGTTTGAAACAAACATCCCTGCGTCGATGAGGTCGCATTCCATTTCGTTATTATTAGCATTTTTGTCGGAACATCGCTGTATAATTAAAATGTATTATTAGTAACGAGCGACCCGCCCACGCTTCGCAATGGTTTAATTTTGCCGACTTGCTCGCGAACCCTTGCATTTTTGCTAACTTAAAAAAACTTTTTCTAAACGTTCTTTATTTACTAATTCAAATGAATAAATACCCTAAAATATGGATAAAACCGCATTTAAATCCGTTACGTACTTTACGAGGAGTAAGCAGCCAAACATACAAACAGAGAGAATAAGCGACTTGGATTTATAGTATGTAATGATTAAACATTATAGAGTTATTGGCATTAATTTCCATACTGAATTGAGTTTCCACTAAAATTTTCCTGTTATTGTCCAAAAAATGCAAATTTTTGCTATTGTTGGTTAAATTTAGTTTATAGGTTATTATTTAAAAACATTATTTACATTTAATAAAATAGGGAAAGTTTCCAATTGATTTAAAATGTTTTTCTTTTGTCCATTTCACTTCTAAATATTAATTCAGTTGTCAAAGAAGTCGTTAAAGAAGTGTTTTAATTTTATTTGCAATACAAATTATGGCTTCTGGTCCATGAGTTGATATTGACCACAAGCGGTGAACATTACAATTCAATCATTAATATGTTTTTGAAGATAAGTTTACTTAATTTTAAATGTTTCAGGCTTCGGAAGTCGTATATCATATACATTTCTACATTGATTAATGAATATATTGTTTCATACAAGTTTCTAAAAATCGCGATAAACAAATTAAACTCGTCATTGATAATAACGTCATTAGTTCCGATGAAAACGTAGCTACAGCGTTTGCGGTAATAAAAATATTTTTTAATACAGTTGCTCAAAAAGTGGCGTATTGCAGGGACGTATAGCGTTCGGGATGAGCGCTATTACACACGCGTGCTTTTTTTTTACACAGAAAGAAATTATTGCTTTTGCCAAATAAGTTTATTTAGCCCAAGATATATCCTGTTTTGTATATCAGGAAACAATAAGATATTTGTAACAAGCAATTTTATATTTTAAAATATCAAGTATTTAAATGCTTAATCGTATTGACTAATGTTTTACTCCAATAAACAATTTCATCTTATCTCAAGAACTCGACACTTTGATTTGAGTTGTAACTTTATTGAAAGAAAATTTACAATTTATTTATTCAAAACATTATCTTTCTTAGATATCAACTGCCTCCTGCTTGCTTAAATTTTGTTAATTCTTATACCAAGAAACAAACAGATTTAAATGTAGTTATATTGCCACTCGGAACTAGACTGCATGGTTCTTGAAAATAAAAAGATTTACTTATTTTAAGAATTTCCTTTATTGAAACCACATACTTAAATTTTTGATTATAATATGACTGATTGATAGTGAATAATTATGTTTCTTCTTTTTTGTTCTAATTTCTTAAATTACAAAAACATGTCCTTTGTAATTTTTTGAAAAACTCCATCTTTCGAAGTATTCATGGATTGTCTTTAGTTCTTTATTTTTTCTGATAGGGAATTTGTATTTCGCCACTTTTCAATAACCTCTTCCCAGGGTTCGCTATTGTTTTGTAACCATATATTTTCTTCAGTTGTTGTATCTAAAATGTAAAAATTCAACCTATAACATGATTGGTATCCATCTAAAATCAAGTCAAATACGAAAAATATGTCAAAGTGAAAGCGTTACAGACAGACATACTTAGTTTAGTATTTATAATATAAAGCATGAATAAGTATGAATTCCTCTCAGATTATTATTATTATTAATAATAATAGAAGCAATGCCATTCATATGAAAGTTCCAATTCAAACATTAAAAATGTTATATACATACCAAAGTCCTCTGTATTTAAATTATTGATTTTAGTAACATCGGAGTCCCTTGGATCGGAGTTGTTTTCCTTCTTTTTCGATTTCTCACTTTATCCACAAATTTTCACTTTGCTGGAATGTATTTGCCCGTAAATGATCTTGAAGTTGTTGGTTTAATACATATGAGTGAGGCTATATTTTCAAAAGGGAAAATGGCTATAACTTTTGCGGCTAAGAAATTGTAATCTTCTGGTTTTAGTTTACTGAAAAAAAAATAAACGTTGTTAACGATCAATATAATGCCAGATTTAGATATTTTTTTTATTATGAGCCACAAGCATGACAAATAAAATAGGTACATACCTTAAACTCCTACTTAGGGTGGTGTACACCAAATGTTAATAAAAAATTGTACCCCAGTAGAGTTATTGTTGATTCCATTATTTATAAAATAACGACGTTCAGTAGTTTTTGTTATCTATTAATAATACTTTTAAATTAAAACGAACCGCGAAAGGAAAAAGCACGAACAAGCAATTTCAAACAAAGTCAACGAACGAAATAACATAATGTTGCCATTATCTTACGATCAAATTAGGGCTAAAAAGTTGACAAAATATTTCCATCAACCAAATATTGATTAAAAATTACAAAAAAGAGTCGTTATAAAATAAAAATAAAACGTATATTAATGATGAAATTAAATGAACTGGTTAACGAAATATGAAGAAAAATTGACCATTTTTTTAAATGCTTATATGTCAAAAAAATGTATAGGCAGGCACTTTTAAAATTTTGCTTAAAAATGTATGGAGACAATAAGATTTATTGTCATTACATAAAACGTATTACGTATAAATCCAAGTCGCTAATTGTGTCTGTTTGTATGTTTGTCCGCTAACTCTTCCTAAACCACTAAACGGATTTTAATGCGTTAAAAATTCCTCATCTTTGAGGGTGTTAATTTTGTAAATAAAGAGCATTTATAATAAGTTTTTTAAAGTTAGCAAAAACGCAAGGGTTCGTGAGCAAGTCGGCAAAATACACCATTGCGAAGCGTGGGCGTCGCTCGTTAATAAATATAACATTAAAAATATCCTACCTATTGCATGCTCTAATTCCGTATTAAACTTCAATTTAAAGGATATAATTTTTTGGGCTAAATGGCACATTTATTGCAAATATCTAATTTCCTATGGATTTTCTGCTATTCAACTTTATCCTACTAATACTATAAATACGAAAAAGTAACCTATAATGTTATTCCAATGTATAACCTATATTACTGTAAAGTTTCATCCAAATCCGTCCAGTAAATTTTTCGTGATAAAGTAACAAACATACATACATACATCCATCCATCCATATACTCACAAACTTTCGCATTTATAATATTAGTAGGATAAATACGTAATATAAATAAAAAGAGATTTTAGGGATTTTAGTGTATTGCTGGCATCACTATATTACACACTTATTTATTCTAAGAAAGTTTGTTTCTTGGAAAAACAAAGCCTAGGCCGTCGTTTTTAAAGGAAGAAATAAATAATATAAATTATTTCAGTTGAGAATGTAACTATTTTGAAACGACTTCTTTTTCTTTCTTACTAATGTAAGAACTATTAGATTTGGATCCAGTATGTGAACTCTTTCCTTTAGAGAAGCAATTTTGAAATGAATATCTTTCTCCCAAGAACCATAAAACTATGTCTAAAACTTATCAAATTTGATTTAATTGTCTTGGATCTAATTTAAAACTCGAAATTCTTATTTTCATGAATATTGCGCTCTTTATTTAATATGTAAAAGTGCTTCCTTAATGGTTCAGTGCCACCTTGTGTGAAGAGATATTTCTTACATGAAGTGAAATATTATTTACTTAAAAAAATATTGCTCAAGAAACATTTTCGTTTTGAATTTAAATACAATTTCTTTCTGTGTACCTTTCCCGCACTCGTGCGTTCTCTTTCCCAACTGTCAAAATAATGTCTATTAAAAAGAAAATTAACCAACCATGAAGTTTTTACTAAAAAAAAAAACAAAGAAGTTTTTATGATTCATGTTAATACTTACGTAGCGTAGGTAAATTTCTAAAAAAAGTTACTAGTTTTTTTCGATATCAGATTTAATGATTTGATTGAAGTAGTGTAGTTGGTTTCATTTAATTTTATCTCATTAAATTTCATTTTCATTTCATATCAATAAAAAAAAATCTACTGAAGACTTGGCTGTATGGGCATAGTAACCTTTGCCTACCAAATGGGTGAAGAAAAAATGGCGCTATTTTCAAAATGAGTTATTTCGACATTTACGATCCTAATTTTATATTTTATTAAATTGATTTATTTTTTCGCAACTGTATTAAAAATAGTCGTTCAGTACACGTGCGGAACCGTCATTGCAACTCGTCCCGCCTGTCAACCCTCGCCTTCGGCTGTGCCTCGGCTCGGGTAGACATTTGTCGGGACTCGTTGTAATGACAGCCTTTCCACACTTGTATTGAAATATACTATTGCGGATATTCCTATTTCGACCACCAAGATATTAAATTCATCGCCCGTGATGGCCGAGTCGTTACTTATTAATAATGTTAGTGAGTGCAGAAAAAGCTTTAGTTTCCAACCTATAGATACCGGGGACATTATCAAAACATTTAAGACATTAGATATCAAAAATACAACTGATTTGTGGGGAATATCAGTTAAAATTGTAAATTCAATTATAGATATAATAGCCCCTTATCTTGCAAAAATATTTAACAATTGTATTGTTAGTGGTGAGTTTCCAGACATGATGAAGCACAGTAAAGTCATTCCTTTATTTAAATCGGGTAGTACTACAGATCCCACTAATTTCAGACCAATATCAATCTTACCTACGTGTAGTAAAGTTTTCGAAAAAAATATTCTAAATCAACTTTTAGTACATTTCACTGAAAATAACTTACTTCATAATAAACAATTTGGTTTCACAAAGGGTCGTTCAACTACTGATGCAGGTGTTGAACTTTTTGTAAATATTGTTAGTGCATGGGAAAAGTCACAAGACGCCCTAGGTATTTTTTGTGATTTATCTAAGGCATTTGATTGCGTCCACCACGATACCCTTATAAGGAAACTCAACCATTACGGAATCAAAGATACCAATCTCAAACTTTTAATTTCATATTTTAGTGCTAGAACTCAAAAGGTTGACGTTAACGGAATCAGGTCGTCTGGGACAGTTGTGAGCATGGGGGTTCCACAAGGATCAATTTTAGGCCCATTTCTATTTTTGGTTTATATAAATGATCTACCTTTTATGGTAGGTAATAATCACGATATAGTGTTGTTTGCTGATGATACATCATTAATTTTTAAGATTAATAGACAAAAATCTAATTATGACGACGTAAACAATGCACTTTTTCGCCAGAGGGCGCTTGAACTGTTTACTCGTCGTTTACTTTGCTCCGCTAAATTTATTTAAAATATACGTTTTACAAACCTAGTTTCAGTCCAAAGTTTAGTTGGTTTAAACCTTGTGCAGTGATTAAGGAGTGCAAATACCCAAAAACATATATTTTACTGGATGTGGTTCCCAAAAAATCAATTTAATGATTTTGATTGATGCTACGCTACCACTACCCTCAAGTTTCATTGTGGAAAATATTTGCTGAACAACTACAAAAAAAAGTGCCTGGCAGTGATAAGAGTGTGTTTTGGTGTTACGTAATATCAAGAAATATCTCTTGGAATCAACGAAGTTTACAAAATACTTAACATAAACAAAACAATTTTCAACGCCATCTGTTGGTACCCAGATCAAAACAGAATAACTAATGCTAATCGATTGCAACGCTTGTTAGTTGCTTCGTTAGTGAGAGGGCACCACCTGTCTACCAAATACATGTCTACAAAAACACTAACATTCTTATTTTGAAATTGAGATTATGAATTGCTATATCTGTACCAACTCCATCACTGGAAAAGTGCAATTAAAATGTAATAATTGCTTTCAACTTGTGCACTATTTTTGCGCGGGGCTTACCGAAGCAGAGTTCAATAAGATTCTTCCTATGAACAAAGCAAAATGGAAATGCCCAACATGAAAATCAAAAAAGGATAGCCCGAAATTGAAAAAGAAAAACGTAAATAATGAGGAAGAAAATGGAAAAATAGCAAATTCAGCATTGTGTGACATGCCCTCGTCAATGGTTAACCTGGATACACAATATTTTATTGATTACTTTGACAAAAAGTTTTTCGATTTAAGGGAAGAGTGGAAAACTGACGTTAAAACTTTTCTGAAACCGCTGCAAACTGAAATCAAATTATTAAATGATCGCCTCAGCCGCTGGGAAAGCCGTCTGGAGATTCTTGAAACTAAAACATCACAATTTGAAGAGCTCCAAAATGAAAATAAAATAATGAAAAAGGAAATGGAACAAATGCAGAAAAACATCGATGCAATGGACCAAACTTCTAGGCAATGCAATTTGGAAATACAGAACATTCCGGAAACTCGCAACGAAAATCTCATAGGGCTCGTCCTTAACATTGGTAACATAATCGGCATGAAAATAAGTGTGGAAAATATCCAAAGCATCTCCCGCGCCGCGCCCGGCCTGCACCGCGGGGACCGCCCGCGCAACATCGTGGTGCAGCTGACCTCGCGGGCGCTGCGCGACGCCGTGCTGGCGGCCGCGCGCGCGCGCCGCGAGCTCTCCACTGAACAACTGTGTCTCCCTTCCCCTATCAGACGTTTCTACATCAACGAACATTTAACTATTAAGAACAAATTGTTATATATAAAGGCGCGTAGTGCAAAGCAGGAAAAAGATTATAAGTATGTATGGATAAAAAATTCTATAATTCAAGTACGCAAAACAGATACGAGCAAAATAATCAAAATTCGCTGCGAAAATGATTTGGAAAAACTTATTTGACTAAATGTTGTTTTGATTTATATATCCAAAGTAGGTGTTAATATCTTAACGGTCAGTAAGTTGTCTACTTTCAATATTTTTCAAGCTATTATTATATTTGATGATATAAGGTTTATTTTGTTTTGTGGTTGGATAGGCATTCATTATAAGTGTAACGGTTCAAAACATAAATATTTTGTTTATACGATGAAATTCTTAAAATCTTGTTGTGTATTTTTGTTTTATAATTTAGGTGCAGTTGTAGTTATATTGAAGCATGGATTATGTGAAGAGTTACTTTATATTTGTTATATATTTAATAAAAAATATATTATATATTTACTTATGGTTTTTGAAAATAGACAGATAATTCGTATTTTTTATTTTTATTTTGCTAAACTTAATTTATTTACTTTTATATTTATTTTTACTTCATTAAATAATTTTACTTATATAATTTATACTTACTTTTTTAATTTTAACTATGCCAGGTAAGCAAAAAAATACTAAATTTAAGCTCGGGTTGTTAAATGAACGATCACTTAATACGGGGATAGATGAACTTCGTGTTTCAATAGAAACGCTGGGACCAGATATTCTAGCTTTAAACGAGACCTGGACCAGATCGGGTCAAGATAGGTATGCGCCTATGATACCCGGTTACATTCTCAAGAACACACCACGACCTGGAGACGGAAGAGGGGGAGGTGTGGGTTTCTATGTACGACGAGGATTGAAGGCACGCGTCAAAAAGCATCCACCGTCAGCGCTCGAACAAATGTGGTTAGAGTTGCGAGTGCCTGGTACTGGGCGTATTGCCATCGGCACAGCTTACAGACCGGAGTCGGGCCTTTCCACAGCCGCTGCCATCTACGCTTTAAGTGAATCCGTAAGTACTTTTGGATATTGCGACTTCATTATTATTCTCACAGATTTTAATGTAAACCTGCTCATACCAGATGCAAGTTCCGCCAGT
The DNA here is from genome assembly GCA_916618145.1 of Emmelina monodactyla. NCBI lineage: Eukaryota > Metazoa > Arthropoda > Insecta > Lepidoptera > Pterophoridae > Emmelina > Emmelina monodactyla. The sequence continues at coordinate 1,891,337 of OU745314.1, read as the reverse complement.
GAGTTACTGTGTTTCTTCGAACAGCAAAATCTTTATCAGGTCGTTCAAGAACCCACACGTGTCACGGGTGAATCCTCGACTTTATTGGATCTCATTATAACTGATAACCAAAGTAGGGCAGGTGACCCGGTTGTGGCCATCGACCCCTTTGTGGCCATTTGGGGTTTCAAATAATTATAACTAAGGCAAAAACTAATTTATTAATCTATGGTTTATATTATTTAGAATATTGAATATTGGTAGCACTGATACCGTTGATTGCTCTGACGTGTCAAGGTTCACTTCGATGCAACAAGCCATTCTTATCAGTTGAGCGCGAAATTGTTAAAATCTTAGTAAAAAGGCTAAGGCGAGCGCGTGACTAATATTTTTTTATTTTTTAAATCTTTGATTATTTATCGGATTTTTATGTTAATACTGCTTGAAGAATATATTGTCTAAGTAGAACTAAAGTTATTTTGTCGCCATTATGTTTATGAAGCGAGGTTATGAGCAGGTGGCCACTAATGGAGTCAAATTCATGTAGTTCGCCATCTTTGGCCACGTGGCTGGCCAAAAGTGGTGTACATAGACACCCCACTTCTGGCCATTTATATTTTATCGAGGTTTTTTTACTTGGATTTACGTACCAACGTAAGTGTTTCGATACGTATTTTTTATTTTCAGAGTTACAATAAAATGCCTCAACCAAAATCAAATAGTGTCAAAAAAGAAGCCGTGAAAAAAAATATATTCCAGTAATAATAATAATAATAACTTTTTTTGAACGCAATTAAGAATAGGATGCCCGTTTCCACTGTTAATAGAGATTTTAATGTACCTTGAATGACTTTGCGACATAAAATTTCTGGAAAAGCATCTAAAACTCTTGAAAATGTAGGACCCCAGGCAGTTCTTGGAGTGCGCGTGGGATACCTCTTCGTGCGGCCGTCCTCTTTCCTGCTATCTTGTTCCACAGGGAAGGAAAGGGGTTCGGCCCGGTGCACCCTGGGCGTCCCACAACCGTGTTCCTTTTAGGGTTCATTGTTGCGGGATGGCGAAATCCCACACCGGGGCTGGTCATGAAGCAGTCCGGCCCACGAGAGGGGGACTGCTGTAGCTGGGCGTAAGCCCAGCGTGTTGAAACGCCCGGAGGGGCGTGGGGCGTGTCGGTGACTCCAGCCGGTGAGGTCCCGGGTCGGCCAAAGACCCTGGGGTGGTTCCCAGGCTGCCGACACAGGGCTAGATCGGTGGCTAACCATGGGAACCATGGGAGCGCGCCGCGGTTTGTCCCGGCGCGCCTCCAAGCTTGAGGGAGCTGCCTCGGTGGCCAGCCGTCGGCGGGTTCGCAGCGAGGGCCTTAACAGGACTATTCCCGTGTCCCCGCCACTATACGACGGCCTGAAGGACAACTCCAGGTTTTTAGTCGGTGCGAGTCCGACATAACCCGTCTCCTTTCCCTGGAGGGGCGGGTATGAGTAGGCATTTTCCTGATCAACTAAAAATAACAACTGATCAAATAAAAAAAAGGCAGTTCTTGGAAATGAAATAGAGAATGAACTTGTCGTATGGATCAAAGACTGCGCTCGTGCTGGGTTTTCTATATAAAGTATCTGTCAAAAAAAATTTAGTAAAGGGCCAAATTACCACACTTTTTTTAAATAATAGACCTTCAGGATTGTGGTTTGACGGATTTACGGCAAGATATCCTGATTGGAGGCAAAAAATGTGCAATTTAATTAATTAATTTTGATTACTTTGTATTCATCTGATTTTATTTTTTGATGGCCAGAACTGGCACACGACCATGGCCAGAAATGGCGTGAATCTGGCCAAAAATGGCACAAACTGCCTTTATTTTTTTATTTTTATAGAATTATTTTTCTATTGGATGTTCTTTAAAAAAAGGGTTTTCTTAGGCAAGGTTAATATATGTTTAACGACTTTTTGCAAGAAATATGTTCGTAATAACAAAAACTATAAATTAAGAAAGCCTCAAAGTTGAGAAAATCCTTAAAATGGCCAAAACCGGGTCACCTGCCCTATATGCCGATCCATTACCGTTCATCACAATCCACTTTTAAGCGACCATGGTTTAGTTTTGGGTGAATTTAACATAAAAAGACCACCACCTATTCAGCGTTTCATGTGGACGCGTTCCTTGCAGTCGATAGACGAAGAATTATTTCAGCATGATTTAAATCAGATTAACTGGGGTGAAATTTATAAATTAAAAGACATCAATGCAATTGTAAATTTATTTAGTAATAATCTCAATAACTTATTTAATAAACATGCCCCACTGCGCAAGTTTAAAATGAAAGAAAATCCATGCCCATGGCTCACCTATAACATTAAATTAATGATGTCGCTTAGAGATAAAGCACTGCGCCGTGCACAATCTACAAAATCTGAAATTCACCTCCGATACTACAAAGATTTCAAAAATACGGTAAATGGAGCAATAAAAAGAGAAAAGAAAGCGTTTTATACCCACTATGTAAATAATAATAGCAATAAGCCAAGTGAAATGTGGAAATATTTTAAACAAACATCAGCTTTAGGAAAAAATGACATCAACAGTATACCAGAACATCTTAATGATCCAGATAAAATCAACATTTTTTTCTTGAATGTCCCGGGTGACTCAAATATTGATGCTAATATTTTGAATTTTTTTCAGGAAAACGAATGCAAGGATAAAATAAATAAATTTCAAATAAGGAACTGTTCTCAGGACGATGTTAGAAAAATTATTTGATCTATTACTACCAATGCATCAGGACACGACACTATTTCAATCAAAATGATACAAAAAACTTTATGTGTTACACTTCCAGTTATAACTTTTATTATAAATAAATCTATTAACGAAGGTATTTTTCCCACGTCGTGGAAGCTCGCCAAAATTAAACCTATACCTAAGTCAAAACATATTGAAGATTATAGAGATTTACGCGCCATAAGTATTCTTTTAGTAATGTCAAAAATTATGGAAAAGGTTGTCTGTTCACAGTTAACACTGTTTCTAGAAACTGAGGATATTCTTCCAGCGATGCAGTCAGGATTTCGTGGACAACACGGAACTGCAACAGCACTTCTCCAGGTAACAGATGACATACTAGCCGCAGCTGATAATGGGTTGGGTACTGTATTGGTGCTTTTAGATTTTACAAGGGCCTTTGATTGCATCAATATAGAATTGCTACTGGCAAAAATGACATATTACGGAATATCTCATGCAGCCTGTCAGTGGTTCCAGTCGTTTCTATCAAACAGAGAACAATTTGTTGAAACTGAAGGTAGCCATGGTAATCTTAAACTGTCTCAAATAAAAATGCTCCCACGAGGCTGCCCACAGGGGCCGAAAAAATAAAGAGAATAGGGTCTATTCTATCACCTATTCTCTTTATTTTGTACACAGCTGACATAACAAGATGCATCAACCATTGTAAAGTTCACCTTTACGCAGATGACACCCAGCTATATTTCTCCTTTAAAAGTAACACAACAAAACAAGCAGTGTCGCAAATAAATAGTGACTTAGATGGTATATCTGGATGGGCAAGAAGTAATGTATTGCCGATGAATCCAGCTAAGTCAAAGTGTATGGTTTTGGGTACCAGGGACCAATGTAAGCGGATAGTTGAGGAAATCCCAGAAATAAAAATAAATGGTGAAACGGTAGAAAGAGTGACTTCCGCCAGAAACCTTGGTCTACTCATGGACAGTGAACTTAGGTTTGAAGACCACGTTAATTTAAACATCAGAATTGCTTTCTTTCGTCTAAAGGTTTTATATGGAATAAGGGAATACTTGAAGGAAGAAGTAAGAATTGTTCTCACCGAGGCACTAGTTTTGTCCGTCATGAATTACTGCGATACTGTATATGGTCCAAGACTCTATGCAAAAACCAGCCGTGCCATACAACGCGTTCAAAATGCATGTTCTCGGTTTTGTTTAACGATTCCAAAACGCTCACATTATAACACCATACCTCAATGAGAAACGAATTTTGAAAATGGATGGAAGGCGCGAACTGCATTTGGGGGGCCTAATTTATAGAATAATACATACAATGAGGCCACAATACCTGTATGATAAGATCAAATGGCTAGGAACGTCTCATGACAAAAACACTCGAAGTAAATCCCATCACACGGTATCCATTTCGAAACACAAATCGGCAAACTACAGGAGTAGTTTCAAGTTTGCAGCAACGAAAATTTGGAACGATCTTCCCCCTCCACTAAAGCAGCACATGCCATTTGCATCCTTTAAAAGACGTTTTAAGACAAGCCTTCTTAACAAGCAAATAGCTGCTGCAAGTTTTGTATACGTCTGAAGGTGTACACGAAAATGAATAAACGTTTCAATTTTTTTACGGTTGTTATGTTTTCAATCCGATGCTCTTATTTTGGTTTGAGTATTAATATATTTTATTTATTATTTGTTCATTTGCATTTACTTTATATATATGTGTGTGTATGTATATATGTATATGTGTATATTTATATATTTTCTTGTATCATTACTAAACATGTTTCTGGTTTTATATCTACAATTAGTAACACATCATGCCAACAAGACTGCAACCAATATACCAAGATCAAGTGACTCTCTGCTACCTATGTCGTATACAACATCTTTTATGTAATGGTACATGCTGAAAATCAGCGTTACTCAGGCGGTGTGACGGCTTGTTTCACTTCCTTTATAACACATGCTGAGCATGGACCCAATTACCGAAATATTATGTATTTTTAATTTTTATCATCTTTTCTTACATATTTTTTATTTTTATTTCCTTGTTAATTATTATTTTAGTACCTAAGTGCTTGTAACTTCAATAACTGTATTTTTTGTAACTATTTTTTCGGTAATAAATTTGTTTTCTTTCTTTCTTTCTTTCTCTCTAATGTTTTGCAGTGGTTTAATGTTAATAATTTAGCTTTTAATGATAAGAAAACCAAGTGTATAAAATTTTCAGCACCTAATGTAAAACAAGTCAATTCAAACTTGCAAATGAACGGTAAAAAACTAGACTTAGTAGATTCTACTGTTTTTCTTGGTTTGACTGTAGACTGTAAGTTACAATGGGGAGCCCACATCTCACAACTGGCGAGTAGGCTTAGCTCTGCAGCGTTCGCGGTCAAGAAAATTCGCTCTTTGACTGATGCACAGACAGCTAGGATAGTATATTTTAGTTACTTTCATAGCTTAATGTCTTACGGCATCCTACTGTGGGGAAACGCTGCTGACATTAATACGATTTTTACGCTGCAAAAAAGAGCTGTCCGTGGAATTTACAAACTTGCAAATAGAGATTCTTTGAGAGAAATATTTAAAGATAGTGATATTTTAACCTTCGCGTCCCAAAACATTTTTGAAAATATTTTGTATACTTAAAAAAATATTGATAAGTTTGTAACGCTTAATGATAATCATGTCGATAATAATTCGGTAAAAACTAGGCATGGAAATAGATTAGCTTACCCAAAGTGTAGGTTAGCCAAAAGCAGCAAGTCGTTTATAGGTATGTCGATACTTATTTTTAATAAAATCCCGGAGTCAATTCAATTCCTGCCATTTAATTAATTTAAAGTTACAATTAAGCAAGTATTGTGCAAGAAAGCTTACTATAAAATCAGAGATTATTTAGATGATAAAACAGCATGGGATTGATATCTAGACAGGCTATTTCTACTGCTATTCAAGATTGTTTTGTACCTATGAACTTCTCTGTAAACAGTTTGACTAGGACATGATACTCAACTTTGAGTATGTACCTACTTTTATTGTTTTCCTTATTATTATTTTTTAATTATTCATTTTATTTTATTTTGTACTGTTTTCTCGGTCCTCCTCTCACTACTTTAACTTATTGTTCGGGTTTCCTATTAACTTGCTGTTTTGTGAGGTTCTTTAGTGCCTTATTTGGCCCAGGGTAGTCATGCTCGCCTCGAAAGTTACTGGGGCGGTGGCGTTGTGTCAACGGGTCGCCCAACTCCCTCTAATATTGTTAAGTAGGACGATGGCTGGAGCACACGTCATACTTGTGATCAGGTGCCGCCTTCGGGAAACGGTCTGCTCTGGTTCCAAATTGTGGTGCGGAAGGAAGTCCTTAATTAGTTCCTACTAGCAGTTTCAATTTTTTTTTTACTTTTATAGTGTTGAGTTGAGGTACGAGAAAATAATTTTATATGTTCATTGAATGTACTTATGATTGAATAATTTCCAAAAAGAGTGCTGGGAGTTTTTTTCCGCCGACTTTTTTTTCTCTCGGTCTACGGTTAGGTAAAGTCGAAGTTTGTAACATTGACGTTCATTAAGTATATGTTACATATCTATGATGAATAAAAGAATTTTGATTTTTGTTTTTTTTTTTTTTAATACCAGAGAGATTTCTTAAGATATAAAAAATTAAAATATGAGTAAGTACGGTATTGTTCAGATAATTGGAATTCTTCAAAAAACTTTGCCTGTTTGACAGTTGTGAATTAAATTTTCGTTGCTAAGGTCCGTCGGGTTACCAATCAGTCCAATCACCAATACTTGAAAAAATTAAAAATATTATAAAACACAGAATTATAAAAGATATTTTGGAGTAACGTGATACATTAGTGGCTTTTGGGGCGAAAGCAAGTAGCTAAATTAGAATATGTATGTTATAAATTAAAGGGCAAAAAAATATGTTAAAAGATTTCCTAAATTCAAAGTTTTTTTTTGTTTTTTTAGTTTTTTAACAAGCTACCAAATACAGCGACTTTCTTTTATTCCAGACGGGAAAATGGAATGAAAACATTCGTTTTATTGTTTCCGAAATTGTTCAATTGCTGCTATTGGAAATCGATACTGCCAGTTGTTCATTGAAAAATCGCAAGAAGTGAAAAGCAACATAAGAATCATAATTACCAAACTCCCTTCCCAACTCTTAACATTTAAATTTGTCTAAACTTCTCCTAAACTGAGTTTACATTCTAAATTAACACCCACTTACAACCTACTTCCTTTCATACAATTGCTGCAATCAAAACATCTTTATTTATTTTAATTGTGGAAATATTTCCTTGTTGATTATTATTTAGTACTTATTTAATTGGTGTTTTTAAGGTAAAGGATAATTTGGGGTGCGCGTGGGATACCTCCTCGTCGGCCGTCCTCTTTCCTGCTCTCTGGAATACTTGTGTTCCAAAAATACTGGCGTATTCTTAAAGTTGACTGTGGAAACCACTGTAAACACCGCTGTTACTATCAAAAAAGTATTTTTAACTTTCGTAATAAAATAATAATTAATAACAGCTAATATGCATATAAGCCTCTACTCGAATATTTAATCCCTCTCATATTACTCTGGTAGCTAGCGAAAACAGATTTTTATAAAAAATACGAAAAAGTACATAAAGCGGGATTCAATGTATCGTGATGAAAAAATATTCAAAACCTGTGTCTCTGTCGGTTATATGGCTCTCATAACTAAAAGGCACGAAACCAATATTCTACTATAGTTAAAACCTTGGTAATTGAAAACTGCTAGTTTTGTTTTTTGTCACGTGTTTCTGTCATTTCCATATCTACCATTAGTCAATTGAAATGTTACATTTTTTAGGCCTTACCTTGCATTTTTTAGAGGACGCAATTTTATTTTTTTGTAGTGTAGGGGGGGTCAGTGTAAAGCTAAAACCAAGTTTATGGGGTCGCCACCCTTGTCCCACCTATCTTAAAAATAGGGGTTGAAATGGTTTTTACAATAGTTTATTGTGACACCAAAACAAAACAGTTACCATAGTTACACAAATAACAAGGCGTCAAAGAATAGTAGAATATTGGTTTCGGCCGTATAGGTTTAGTAAACATTCATGAATAAGATGTCAAAGTGATTATTAAGATTGTAAGCCTGTTGCATAGTCGTAGCGTCGTAGCACCGTAGTCAGTCTGTGCTACGGCGTAGCGGCGGTCGGTCGTCTACGCTATGCTCTGAGATCGCAATCGAAGCGAACTTCGCGAAGAAACTTAGTTTGAGATTAACTTAAGTGTCAGTTTCGTGTTTCAGTGTTGTAGTTAGAGTTAAGTGGAGTTAAAAGTGGTGTTTAAGATAGCGTAAAGTAATGAGAAATATGTGTTTAAACATTGTTGCATTCATTGAGTGGGTGGTATATAGGTGATTTTTGCTTGGATGATAATGGTATTGCGAAATCTAAATTAAGCATAAAAAAGTATTGTGATGAATTAAGTTGTATAATATGAGTAAACAAAAAAGTTTCAAAGTGCTGTGTTTGTTGGAACTTCAAAGCGGATTTTCGCCTTAAATCTGAGTATTCTCTACACTTTTCAGCTGCCATACAAAAAATGTACCATAACAACTCCAAAATATCCAACACCGAAATACCATGTCATTAAAAATGCTCGAGTCAACCGAAACTTACCTCGCGAACTCTTTAACAACAAATTTGAGTGTCAACCTTTCCGAGCTTTTAGTCAATGTTAGTTCGAGTGCGGGGGCGGGTATTCGGGAATCGGGGGCGGGGGTTCGCGGGGCGGGGGCGGTATTAGTGGTCTACGCGGTGTTGTTGGCCGGAGGCGCGGTCGGGAACGCGGGCGTTCTGACCGCGCTCGCTAGAACGCGGCGCCGGCGGTCGCGGGTGGATCTGCTGATCACGCATTTGGCGCTGGCTGATGTTACTGTGGTGTGTGGACTTATACCATTAGAGGTAAGCATCTTTATTTAGTAGAAATTGAATCAATAGATCTCAAGATATACTCGTTTTAATGAAAACTGTTACAACAAGCCCCTCGCTCCCCTACTTAGCAGGCTAGATATTGAAGACAATGTAGATTACTATTTGGCGAAGACCCATATTCAGCGTAGAGTAAATAAAAGTGATTTTTCCATGGGATGGAGATTTAATCCTCGGTAAAAAAGTTGCCTTCTTTCTTGTACGGGTGTCGAACTATATTCGAAAATTCAGAAAAAACGGTTCAGCCGCTTTGTCATGAATGCCATTGCTCACATCCACATTTAAAACCAATTCAAAAGTTGAAGTTCCAACCTGGAACATTTTGCTGTCCAAACAACTTGTTGTAATTCTGTTGTCTTAATTAACGCAACTATTGTACATTTGCCAACTAACTCCTTAAATAACTATCTTCTTGACCATACATTTTATAAATGCAAAAGTAATTATAAGCGCGGACCAGTTAACCTCGAAATAAAAAGGTTTCTTAATAGATTGCAACTTAATAAATCTACCATGCGGCTGAATTTTTTTTGACATTTGACATTTGGAATCCATCTTGGAATGGATATTTAGCGACAACACGAAGGTATTATTAACTTTATAATGATAATTCAATTGAATTTCGTCGACCACAAAGATAATACGACGACCTCTGTGGTGCAGCGGTATATACACCGGACTGCTAAGCAGATGGTTCCGGGTTCGATCCCCGGGTCGGGCCAATTTCGTAAAAATAGTTTTTCTATATTGGCTCGTGTCTGGGTGTTACTAGGTTCTCCCCTAGTCCATTGTGTAGTACCCTTTAATACAAGCTTTGCTTAGTTTAGGGCCACACAGTTGGTGTGTCAGTCTGGAGATTTATCATTATTATTTATAATATAAAACTCTTCAGGATCCGATAATGCTCAAATAAAAAACATTGTTGTCGAACTGTACGCCGATATTTTTATTTATTGGCTCTGAGCCCGTTTGTAATAAAAACGCCTGGACCTTGATCGCAAAGGGACATCCATCCTCAACATGTCATTTTTAGTATTTTTTATTTAATAGACCTAGTTTTTTCCGTTTATAATAGTTGTATTACTTCATTATTATTATGGTAATAAATTGCATATTGAACGACCATATTTACACTTAAATTTTTTGCCAACTCGTTCGTAAAACATAAACTTTTGTCTAACTGAATCTTGAACCTTTTTCCTAAAAACCTTAAATAAAAGAAAACTCTTCTGTAAACCATGGGTTACAGAAGAGTTGACAAACAAACTGACACGAATAGCGACTTTACATTATACAATTTATGTTACACTCGTAGAATACTTTATACATTGAATAATAATAAGGAATTAAATGATAAAATAACTTAACTTTGATATTTTAACAAAGAAAGTCTTACATAATTTGTAAAGATAACAATTTTAAGAGAAATATTTTCTATAAGACTCGATGTACCTACTAAATAATGAATGATGATTGGATAACATTGAAATAAATATCTACAAAGAGCTTAAATCGTAGCTCTTTGCTCATCAAAAAAAAATGTAATTAATTTTTTAATTTAGCGAAATGGACTGGTAGAAAATGCTTCAAATCTTATACTATTGTTTCATATAGACCTTTATAAATTGTAAAGCTCGAGTTAGTTGAAGAAAACTTGCTAAAAATCTTATTTGAATATTGAGAATTCCTTTAAAGTATATCTTCCAAAGCTTGAAATACATGAAGAAAATATAAAACGCTAGCTGATTTTAATTTAAAATACTTGACTTTATTTGACACGACTCTCCTAGAACTCTGTCGAGACGTTTGAATAACGATGTTCAGTCTATCTTAAGTGTTGGAGACATATTTCACAAGCTAAGGGCGCGTGGAATATGGCGCCACCATAATGAAGTATGGTTGGGAGTTTTGCATATTAAGAATCATCAACACGAAGAGTTACAAGCGTTTAGATGTTTATTAACTAAACAATAAAATGTAAGTGAATAGTAAGTGGCTATTAGTCTCCGCTAAGCGCTTTTGTCTAATCAAAAAGTAAATAATAATAAAAATAAAAAATTTGCACGTTTTTAGCTTAGAACATCAAATTAAATAAACAGGTACTTTTCTGTGTTACATAAATTTGTAATGAAGCTACAATTAAGGACTTGTTCCTATAAAATAAAAGTGGCGTTTTTTTTTATATAATAGGTAGCAAACAAACATGCGGGTCACCTGATGGTAAGTGATCACCGCCGCCCATGACTACCCTCAACACTGTAGGTGTTGGGGGTGTGTTGCTGACCTTAAAGAAAATAAATAAATAAATAAAATTGGGCACCGGATACCAAATCGTATCGTTTCCTCCAACTTAAACGCAAAATACACAAACATTTTAGATTTTTTAAGCAAAACTTTTCTAGTGAAAAATTACTTTAAAAAAGTGAGAAGCAGACACTAAGTTATACTGTTCATTTTATTTTATGTGGGAAAATAACAATTAAAATATAGGGTTAAGAATATAAAATGACTAACCCTAGTTACACAATTTTTTATTATATTTCAGAAATGACTAACGATGAAACTTAGCAATGGTATCTCAATTAGTTTGACTTTGAACCATTAATCTCTAATAGCAAGTCATTAATTTACACAACACTTTGTGAGACATCTTCGGGGAAATATGAACTATCCATCACTTCATGAATAATTGCTAAAGAATTAAGTTTAGATCATAATTTTATTGCATTATCCCTGTGCAAGACGGCGACATCAACCAAAGAAAACACTGCAAAAACGCGCTATAACCACAAAGTAGATTTGATCTAAGAGAGAGCTTACTTCTTTTATTTTTAGAGTGGCCAATCAAATATTTAGTTTAAGTATGACATATGTACCTTTTTGAATAGCTAATGAATCGAGGAAGTTTTTTATGTAGTTTTTACGCAACATTATTTGGACTTTTTTTTAGTAACTAATTCGCTATTTATTATCATCAGTCTTGTACTTAGTTTCTTTACTTTTTCTAAATAAGGTTGATTTTTAAGCAAATTTTAATCGAAAAGCTACCATAAAACAACAAAACATTAAGTTCAATTTTGAATATTACACTCAAAAAAGTCATTTGAATTTAAAAACTGTTCTTTTTTAAACTTAAATGTTGCCAATCTCAGAAATTATCAATTTTATGACATGGTATGATATGACTTAATTGGCTACTGAAAAAGACTCTGCTTTAACCTCTTTGAAGGAATGTATCGCATTACCAGTCATTCTGTATATGCCAAAAAAAGTCATATGAGCGAACAGCGGAGTGATTCTGTAACTCAAGTTGACATGACAGCTATGAGAATAGTCGTCGAAATGTCCATCTTAATGTAACTTCTTCGATTTACGTGAACATTATTACTTGAAATATAAATTCATTTTAACGGGTGACCAAGGCATTTCGTAAAAATGTTGAAACGTCGGAAAATTAAGAATAAAAATAATAATAATAAAAACAATATTTTTAAAAATTATATAACTAAATAAGTAACAGTATTTTTTTTAAAACAATTGACAGATATACAACGACTCTACACTAAGGTAAGTAAGCTTGTAAAGTAGAAGTCTTGGTGGAATTACAAAATTAACGTTATCCAGGATTTAACAGTCGAAACACCTTAAAATAAAAGTAATAAAGTTAACACTTAATGTAATTGAGTAACAAAAGACACTGAATAAAATTTAAAATTATTGAACAAACAAGGATAATTGATAACCTTATGAACAAAAAATTTTAATAAAATATATAGAATATTAATGAAACAAAAAAGTATTTAACTTCCTAAATGCTGAATAAATTTACAAACGCGTAAAAACTCGTTAAAATAAGTTTTACTTCAAGTAATGTACATTTTTTCCTAACAAATAAAAGAATTTTGATTATTTTTTATAGTAGTTTATATAACTCGAAAGTTACAGAATCTCTCCGCAGTTCAGCGGATATTGCAGCTCTTTTGCTTTAGGTATTGAGAACCACGAAGTTTACTCCAGATGAATCGAGGTAGCGAAGTAATCTATTTTGATGTCACTTGTTGCCATTACCTGGAGCATCATGTCTTTGACGTCGCTTGTGACAGGTTGTATTCCGATTAACGATATGCAACGACATCGCTACCCACTGAACTGATACTGTGATGAATTGAGTTTCAACGTTTATGACAGTTTCCAATGTGTACCTAATATAACATATGATTTCAACAACTTTGTTAAAAGAGTGCGCAAAGTATTTATACCGCCGGTTTTTTCCTCTCTTTACTTTCACTTTAAAACCGAAATTGTACAATCCTGACAATAATGAAACGTTTGAAGCTTATTATGTCTTTTCGTTTTTTCATTATCATTTTTCCATTATTATGTCGTAGGTTACAAAGAAGACGATTAATAAGCATGCAATTTTGGATCCCTTGTATTAAAAATATGGTTGTAAGTTAAACTTGGGCCGTAAACGCACAAAAGAGCGAAAGTCAAATGTCTGCGGAAAAAACTCTCAGCTTTATTTTGTTCAATAAGAAATTTTACAAAACCGACCAAGTCTAACCTAACTTCACAAAACGAACGTTAAAGTAAAAGTAAAGTTTTTTTGTCCAAAAGAAAGTTTTAATTTTTTTTTTATACATTCTGTTCCTAAACTTTTTTTATTTTTTATTTTTATAATATAGGTAGCAAACGAGCAAGCGGGTCACCTGATGGTAAGTGATCACCGCCGCCCATGACTCCCCGCAACACTGTAGGTGTTGGGGGTGTGTTGCTGACCGCCGAGAACATTGGGCACCGGATACCGCACCAACCGAACGAAACGCAGGAACATAGTCCCTACTTCACTATGGTTTTCTGTGCGACGGTGGTATTTCACCGGTCGAGTCAGCCCAGCAATCACTGCAGACAGAGCCTACAGCTAGACTCTACCACTCTCAGAAAACAAAGGGAGTCGTTTGCATCATGGGGAACGGTTGGGGCGACATACATTAAAAACATATTTTTTAAGTTACTCTTTCTAAAGATCTAACTAAATAAATAAAAATTAAGTAATAATAAAATAGGAAAGCATACTAATTTATTTATTAAATACAAAAAAGTGTACAGTTTTATTTATCATATGTCCTCCAAAGCCGTTTACACGGCTTGACTGGGGGAGCTTACAGTCTCAGTAACATTGTGTAACTTTATATCTATGTAATCTAAATTGTAATTAGAATATCTACTTACTTATACTCATATATTAAATACTTCCCAATAAATATTTTTTTAAATTATTCTTAAATTTATCTTTGTTTTGCTCGTTTCTTATAACTTCTGGCAAACAATTAAGCAAATAAGGTAGTTGCTTTTTGATAGTCCTATCACCATAGTAATTGCTGACCCTAGGTACTTCATATATCGTTTTTCAAGCAGTACAATATTTTGACTTTGCCATGCATATATATATATGAAATTTCTGTCTTTGTAAAAAGAAATGATGCCCTTTTTATAAAACCAAAAAGTCACCGGCATCAAGATAAAATATGCGTTCCTCCTCGAAAGACAACATTTTTCAACAATAACGTTTTGGGTATGTGTCCGGTAATATACAATGCGTTACCTAGTGATATCCGGGGTATACAATATACAGATACATTCAAAAAAGAATTGAGAGACTTCTTGTTGCAAAAATGCTACTACAGCGTGTCAGAATTTCTAACTGATTTACAGAAATAGGTTTCATCATAATCATACTTACTTATATTCTCTAAGACCTGACATTTTTTTTAAAATTTATATTTGACATACCTACTTATTTTAATTTAATTGACATATTGCATAACTTGTATAGGTTGAATATGGTGTTCCTGTAATTTAATTTAATTTGACATCTGTAATTACCCATATTGAAGCAATAAACGATTTTGATTTGATTTGATTTGATTTGATATTTACCAGAAGATATAGACCTTGTTTATGACAATGACTAAAAGCGATAGATGATGCTCCCAACTGCCATGCTGGTTTACTAAGAGTAAATACTTACGTTTTAATCCTGCCGGGAGTATATTGCATACCCTGAAGAGTTCCCTATAATTTTGTTTATATTTAAATTTAGTTATTTTATTAACTAGTAGTTTCATAAACCTTATTTGAAATGTCTCTAATTTATCAATATTTGTTTTAAAGGTTAAACCATAGCAGTCCAGAGCATAATCCACGATGGATTCCACAAGCGCCATGTATATACATTTTAAAGTGCTTTGTGGTATTTTAAGACTTAAGTGATAAAACTTACTTAATAATATTCTTAATTTGCTACATATAAAATCTACTTGCGAGTGTATGGGTGGGTGTATGTGTGTGTGTAGGTGAATGTGTGTGTGTTCGTGTGTGTTTGCGTGTATGTATATGCATATGCTCGTCCTTACATTTATTATCTGGTTTATTTGTTTGCAAAGTAATCAGGCTCATGTCTATACAAACACATGTACTATATTATTAATATCATAGTGTATTACATATACTTACCATACAAATCCTTAAGTGTCTATTGCTATACATATAATGATATACTACTAAACGCACTATAGTATTTATACGGGAGTAACATATCAATATACGTATTTTAGCGGGGTTTTTTCAATGACTACAGGTGATGTTATATTTGTTTTATTCATTTATCAACTAGGTAATTAAGCTGGATGAAGGTGGGTAAACATTTTGGTTTTTATAGATTAATATCAATATTATGTAATACCCTACAGGAATCACTTCAG
Source organism: Emmelina monodactyla (assembly GCA_916618145.1). Lineage (NCBI taxonomy): Eukaryota > Metazoa > Arthropoda > Insecta > Lepidoptera > Pterophoridae > Emmelina > Emmelina monodactyla. The sequence continues at coordinate 1,875,856 of OU745314.1, read as the reverse complement.
AGGCTTTAGAAGGCGAGTCCTAGCGAAAAGGAATAAGTCTGAACTTACTTTTGATATTTCAAACATAATATATACAACCTTGTATCTTTTGACGTCAAAAAGCCGCCTTGTTTCTTTCTGAGTATGTTTATTTAGGCATGTCCATATAATAGATATGATAATATATGTCCATTATTTTCCTAGATATGTGGGCGGGAAATATTCTCCGGATCCGATTTTATACGCTTGCCTTTACCAATTGAATTTAGCTCGGTATTTTCTACAAAGAACCTGAAGACTGCAAAGTGCAGGGAATTTATTTTTGTGGGTTCAATCAATCAGAAAATTCACCGGCAGTCAAAGGATTTACTTAAGAGTGCCGGTAAATAGAAAGAACCAGCGACCCGAATTTTGACATCGACAATGCTACAAAAACGTTTTTATTTTTATTTCAATCTCTATTGGGTGGTTTAAATAGGTTATCCACAGGAAAAGCCACATAACTGCAGGTGAAACCGCGGGCGGAACACTAAAACCTGTTTCATATTTTAACCTGCGGTTTAACCCTAAAATTGTTGTTTATTCCAGTTATGAACTTTAAACTCAAATTGTAATTATTATTAAGACATATTTTCCTCCTCCCACCCCTAGTGAGAGTTTGATATCTATCTATTAATAATGTCAATAATTTGAACTAACTTTTCGATGGGGTTTGACGTTTATGAGTCTTGAAAAAAATACTGTTACAACCATAAACAAAATCAATATATGTATGACACTAGTAATTTAAATTTCATCCAAATTAAGCATCACGTGACCAACTTGCTTGTTTGCTCCGTTATTTCATAAAAAACAAATATACTATACCTGTTAATAATAGTATATTATGATACAAGTGTGCAATGTGGTTCATTATACACGGGGCTGAGTATTGCAGCCCGAGTCGTAGGCGAGGCCGCAAATCAGCCGAGTGTCTGTTTCTCACGAGTTTCGTACGCACTTTTTCAACACACTTGCGCGGAATAACAATCAAATTTTGCATAAATTGTTTTCCGAAGCAGCAACAAATGCAATGTAAACTAAATATAAAAAATTAGGGAAAAGGTGCGCAAGTTTTTTTTTGCATGCGCCATTCATTATGATAAAATAAAAGTAACAAATTAAATATATTTTTTTAATTTGGCCACATTTATTTATTACAAATAAATGGATTTTTTAGTTTTATTTTTTTACTCATTGTTCCAAATTGCATTTAAAATATCCAATTTCAGGATTATTTTAAATTTAATAGTTTTTAGTGTGGTTTACATTGTCATTACAATGTCGGCCATCAGCTGCTGTGTCTAGCGATGGCTAGAAGCGGCTTTTCAATCCTACAAAAATAGTCTTTTTACACTCCGTATTTATATAGCTAACGATTTGTTCCTAGAATGTACTGGTATATACTACTATACCAGTACATTCTAGAACTAGAACTATTAGTCAGCCCCGGATCTTCGAATTTTTTTAGGCGGGGCAAAAACTGAAATATGCCGCCCCCAATCACTTATATTTATTTTTACCTTTATCATCTTTATAATTTCAGTCATCAGTGTCCATTAAACAAATAGGCCTTCCGGAAATAACGCATCATTTGCTGTACTTTCCGTGATATCTTTATTTATTTACAGATTAAGAATTTACTATAACTTTCATGAAAAGTCCAATATTTTTTTATATTTACAGTCGGAACCAAACAAAAATAGTTCTAATTTAAAGCCAAATACTGTCTTATTCAGATGCAATCATAAATTTTAACAAATCATCTCACAAAAAGTTACAGTGGGTGGGTTCATAAACTTCGTTGAACCAGTGGATAATTTTTAATGTCAACTTTGTTATGAAAAAAATTAAAAAATTAGGAGTTTGAAAATTTCATTTGCTTTTAAAATCTTCTTTAGTTAATACATTTTATAACTATATGCTACATGTAACATAAACTATTAGAAATCTCAACAAAAATAGTAATTTAGTCCTCAAAGACGACTGATAATTAGGTAAAAACTTCTGTCTCATTCTAACAATGGTAGCGTGGTTTTGCACCAGCTGCACGTCAAGTAAAACCGGTTCACGGAGACTGAATCTTTTACTCCGTCCACCCCAACCAGAACAGAATATCCGCTATTTGCGACCTTCGCAAGAGGCGCCATAAATAACCCCCTGAACTCGAACGTCAAAAGATTACTGTCGGGAACAATCTGCTTCCTTCAGCCCGCGCCCGCTATTGACCTCGTAAACACGATTGTGGTAACAGCCTTACGTTTTCCATATAAATACACCGCTCAAACCGGCAGGTGCAGCATTCAACAATTGGTTTCATCGCCTATCAGATCCAACCCCGTCGAATTTCTTGCTAGGTCTTCTTAGAGAGACGAAGCAGTGTATTGAGAATGATCGCGACCCCCTGAGCTGAGGACCGAAACCAAATAGGTGGCCGAAGTAGGTAGTCGCATAGTTCGGTGAAGCTGTAAAGTTTCCATATGGGCCAACAGCAATCGTGAGCCAGAAAAAAAATCATTTTTTTCTATACATAAAATAGCAAATAAGATAAATGTTGCCTGGTGACAAAATGGATATCACAATAGGCTTTACCTACATAGGTAGTTGAACGGGTTCGTACCTTCCTTACCAGGCGTCTTTGAGGTCTAACTTATAATTTTTGTTGAGATTTCTAATTATTAATGTAACATGTAGCATATCGATATAAAGTGTTTTAACTGTAGAAGTTTTTAAAAGCAAACGAAATTTTCAGTTTTTTATTTTTTTCATAGCAAAGTTTTCATATAGTATATTTCAATACAAGTGTGGAAAGGCTGTCATTACAACGACTTCCGACAAATGTCTACCCGAGCCGACGCACAGCCGAAGGCGAGGGTTGACAGGCGGGACGAGTTGCAATGACGGTTCCGCACGTGTACTGAACGACTATTTTTAATACAGTTGCGAAAAAATATGGTAATTTAATAAAATATAAAATTAGGGTCGTAAATGTCGAAATAACTCATTTTGAAAATGGCGCCATTTTTTCTTCACCCATTTGGTAGGAAAAGGTTACTATGCCCATACAGCCAAGTCTTCAGTAGAATTTTTTATTGATATGAAATGAAAATGAAAATTAATGAGATAAAATGAAATGAAACCAACCACACTAATTCAATCAAATCATTAAATCTGATATCGAAACAAAGGTAGGTATTAACATGAATCATAAAAACCTCTTTGTTTTTTTTTAGTAAAAACTTCATGGTTGGTTATTTTTTCTTTTTAATAGACATTATTTTGAGAGTTGGGAAAGAGAACGCACGAGTGCGGGAAAGGTAAAAAAAAAGCACGCGCGTGTAATAGCCCACATCCCGAACGCTATACGTCCCTGCAATACGCCACTTTTTGAGCAACTGTATTAAAATAGTATATTTCAATACAAGTGTGGAAAGGCTGTCATTACAACGAGTCCCGACAAATGTCTACCCGAGCCGAGGCACAGCCGAAGGCGAGGGTTGACAAGCGGGACGAGTTGCAATGACGGTTCCGCACGTGTACTGAACGACTATTTTTAATACAGTTGCGAAAAAATAAAGCAATTTAATAAAATGTAAAATTAGGATCGTAAATGTCGAAATAACTCATTTTGAAATTGGCACCATTTTTTCTTCACCCATTTGGTAGGCAAAGGTTACTATGCCCATACAGCCAAGTCTTCAGTAATTTTTTTTTATTGATATTAAATTTTAAATGAATATAAATTATAAATTATGATTGTATAATTTAGAAAAGAGTGCCGAGAGTTTTTTCCGCCAGCTTTTTCTCTCGGTCTACTACGGCCATTGCTGATGAATGTAGGGGTGTCCCGTGACATCTTTTTTATTTTTATTTTACGCTTTTGACAATGTATAAGAGATTAGTTTTTAATCCTACATACAATATAGTATTTTCATTTTTTTTTTCAAATGAAATTTAATGAGATAAAATGAAATGAAACCAACCACACTAATTCAATCAAATCATTAAATCTGATATCGAAACAAACTAATAGATTTTTTTTAGAAATATACCTACGCTACGTAAGTATTAACATGAATCATAAAAACTTCTTTGTTTTTTTTTTTGTAAAAACTTCATGGTTGGTTATTTTTTTTTTTTTTTTTTTTTTTATTTTTTTTTTATTTATTCATTTATTTCAGGCAATATTTACATAAAAGATCTTAAATATGTAAACAGAGGCCCATATCATATATACCTTACAGACTAACATAGATATTATATACTTAAAACTAACACTACACTAATAGTCTCGGTAGTGCTGAATCGGCAGGCAACCGGCCTCGAAACTTCCGAAACACGACGCCCTGCGGCCAGAGGTCCTCCTTCATGAATGTGGGCATATGGTGGGTCGGCACTCTAACCACAAATGAGTTGAAACTCGTTTTATGGCGAGAAACCAACTGCTCTACCCTCAGTCTAAAGTTGGACTTCTTCTGGACGTAGTCTACGACGTCTTCGACCTTCGTAGACCAGTGCACTCGGGACACATACAGCAGCGTCGATGGTACGGCGGGACGCAGCGTGTGGTCGCAGGCTGGAGCGGTGCCACACAGGTTGCGGCAGGAGGGCCTCTTCTTCCTCTCCACCTTGGTGAAGCCCTCGTCGTCGATCTGCTGTTTATTCGACGACATTGGCACCTGCGGTGCAGTAGGCTTGCTCCGACTCTTCTTGTTCCGCCTCTCCTTGCTAGGCGGGGCGGGTGCAGGGGCGCGGGCGGGCGAGGCGGCGGCTGCAGCGTATGCACGCGGCGGGGCCGTCACCTGTCCCGCACTCGACGTCATCTGCGGGGCGGGGGCGCGGGCGGCGGCGGGCCGAGCTGACTCGGCGGCGGTCGGCGGCGACGACAAACTGCTGATGGAGGCATTTTTTGCGCCGCGACGTGTGTTTACGTTGGCGATTTCCGGTGACCTACTTACCGAATTACCACGTTTTAGTGATGATAACTCGGTACGAAGTTCACTTATTGTAGATTCGGAAATCTCCAACTTAAACTGCACCTCGGCCAAGCCAGCTTTCAAAGACGTGATGTCCTTGAGCAGCCTGGTAACGTCGACGTGATCGAACGTGACGGGAGGCAGCTTGTGCAGCTGCTTCGCCACGAATGCGGGCACGTCATCAGGATCGGTTGACTTCAGGAGATTGATGATGTCCTGAAGACTTCTCTCCCCCTTGTCGTCTATCCTGCGGGTTGGCATTCGGCTGGACTGTCCGAGAGTCTCGTAGAGCAGCACCTTGCTCTTGCAAATCTCTTCCACTTTGAAGTTGGATTTGCAGATCTGCAGGATGCTGACCTCGTCCATGGTGTCGATGGCGTGTTGAATAAACGCCAACAGCTCGTTGGCTATGAGTTTTTCGGAACTCATACTTAACGATATCGGCAGCGGCGGCGAGGCCGCGCACAGTACGCGAATAAAAAATTCAATTCGAGCGCAATGCACGTCTGTTACCAAGCGCGCATTACACCGGAATTTTTAATAGACATTATTTTGACAGTTGGGAAAGAGAACGCACGAGTGCGGGAAAGGTAAAAAAAAAGCACGCGTGTGTAATAGCCCACATCCCGAACGCTATACGTCCCTGCAATACGCCACTTTTTGAGCAACTGTATTAAAAAAAAAAATCCACTGGTTCAACGAAGTTTATGAACCCACTGTAACTTTTTATTATATGATATGTATAAATTAATGATTGCATCTGAATAAGACATTATAAGGCTTTAAAATTAAAATAAAATCGCTTGATTCCGACAGTAGGTAAATAATATTTTTTACTTTTAATAAAAAAAATGCAATTTAATAAGTGGAAGTAAATAACTAATAGCCTCACCTAATAGACCATTTTCATTTGACTATTCACCCACCAAACACCTGTGTATTTTATACACAGCCACAACACAGCACAAGATAGGATTTAAAATAAAAAATAATTTAAGTAGTAAAAATAAAAATCAAATAGGTGTATTAAATTGCAATTATTCTGAATTAAAATTAAAATTATATTTTTCGAGCTTTTTGTTCAGCAAATAAATCTTAAGGTAATCCTTGTCAAAATTTCCGTTTCTGCGCGCGAACGGGTGCGCATTTTGAAATACGCCTAGATAGGCTCCTTGCGAATACTATGTCAAAATGTTCCTTATTCTGTCCCTTAGTATCGCTTTAGTTGATGTGGCCACAGAAAAATAAGAGTGAAAGTTCTGTATTTTTTTAGTTGTAGTTCATTTATTTATTCAGTGGTTAAAGTTAAGTAGGTATTATGAATTGTTGTTATTTGTAAATAATGAATTTGGCCGCCCCCTAAACTTGCCGCCCGGGGCATGGGCCCCGGCTTGCCCCCCCCTAGATCCGGCCCTGCTATTAGTTGCTATGACTATGGTTCATATAAAATATTTCTATGATAAAATTATATAAACAATTGTTTCTAGAAATTAAATGCCAAAGGATAATAATATTCAGTAACCGTGGGTTGGCAGACCATGTCATAACAATTGTTTTAAACCAAATTCTAAGAAATAACTGAATTGAATATTAAAAGTTGCTTTAGTTTTAGGTAGGAACCTACGTTTGCCCCTTAAAGGGTAATTAATATGTCTAAAGAGAACTATAAAGGTAAGTTTCATGAATATCAGACTTAATAATTTGAAATTATGAAGTTATAGATACTGGAATAAGGAAGGCGGGTCTTCGAGCATTGCGCGACTGGGAATCGAAGCCTTTAGATAACCGGTCTAATGCTCTGACCATTAAGTTACCGCGCCGCTACGATGACCCAACAAAATTTCCCCCAGTATCTATGTGCTTGCGTCATATAGCTGACGTTATTCCATCAAATGAGAGGAGTTTCCGCCTCTTCATTTCAGTAGAAATACCTTTACAGGATAGTTAACTACTAATTAAGATGAAACAAGCTAATGATTGATGCAAAACTAAAAGTAAAATCTCAATTTAAAATTATCTATACTGAAAATTATAAAAATGAAAGTTGGTTTTTTGAACACGCTAATCTCAGGTTGGAATTGAAAAAAACTTTTTTGTTGAATAGTCCATGTATTGAGAACATATAGGCCATTTTTACCGGCAGAACAACCCCTAATCCCACGTTAAATGCAATAAAGCTGCGGAGAAAAACGCAGGGCTGAAAACTAGTGTGAGAGTCAGTAAAGTTAGTGATTCTTACACAATAACCAATACCATACCAATAACTCCAATCAACTTAAATTGTGTTACTTAAATAAAATCGCCTTTGTACTTTAATGAATTTGCACTGCTTTGGTGGCTGGGATGTGATTGATTTATCAATTAAAAAGTCAAAAAGTCAAATTTTTTGAGTGTTAGAGTCTAGCTGTAGGTTCTGTTTACAGCGATTAATGGCCTGACTCGACCGGTGAAATACCACCGTCGCACAGAAAACCGACGTGAAGCAGGGACGATGTTCCTGCGTTTCGTTCGGTAAGTGCGGTATCCGGTGCCCAATTTTTTCAAAGGGCAGGCACTCCCCCAATTCATTTGTAATTGTAGTGACCCGCTTGCTCGTTTGCTAGCTTACCTCATAAAAAAAAAGTTTTCTTTGACTTAACCAATTTTTTAGTTGTCCAGAGTAATGGCTGAAATATTATCACTGATTGACCTATCTATCTGAAATCGGGGGTAAATGTTTACTTAGGTATACAAATAAAATGACTAAAAGTTTCGAGCGAAAAAAAGTTTCCTTTCATTTTAATTAATTACTTAAACTGTTATACTTTAATTTTTATTATGTGGGTGTCGGCAAGATAATAGATGGAACGCCAGGGCTCCCCTTTCCCTTTTTGAAGTCTAGCTCAGCAGAAAGCACGGGGTCGCGAGTAGGCAGGCTCAGAGGCTGGGAAGGAATGCTACAAAATAAATTATACAGGGCGCCAGTAGCAATCCCTGCCCTACACAAGCTATAGCGATGGGTGGAGTAGTAAAATGATACAACAAAACTTTTATAAATGACACAAGATTATATTTGTGAAAAAACTAAAACTACATATTACAATGGGGGAGTCCCTAACCCTGTTCACATTATAGTTTACATAAAAGCTACTTATAAGGTAGTAATAACTAGTGTTATATATTATTAAAGAGGAGACAGCCACAGGTGTGGGTGCTCCATGAAAGTAAGTCAAAACGTTATATTTGCTTAATACAACATTACCATGGTGTAGTACCTAACCTAGCTCAAAACTTATAGTTTAAATAAAAGCTACTTATAAGGTAATAATAACTGTTGTTAAACTATCAAAGAGGAGGCAGCCGCAGGCGTGGATGCTCCATGAAAGTAAGTCAAAAGGTAGAACTCACCCAGTAGAAAGATTGATACTTATAGCAGGCTTAAGAGAGCTGCATAACATCAAAGTAAAATTCTAACCAAAAATAAAAAAAAAACCCACATTGTGGGTTATAAGTTAAACTCAAATGACCAGTCCAAAGGTCACACGCAGGCAGCACGAGTTAACCAGCCATCTCCACAATACAAAGCTTGATGGGAGTTTAAAAGATGGAAATCATGCCAAAGGCCGTGCGGCGACGCCGTCAAAGAGTGAAAATCACAAGTAAATTAATAAAAGAATTCACGAATTCATATCGAGGTTTGTCAGTTGTCTGCTAACAAAAGGAAAAATAATCTTCAAAATGGTCGACGGCTACTACACGTACGCAAGATCTGTCGCCTGTCATTGTCAAAAGACACTGACAACGACGTAGGGAGTTACCCTTTAAAAAAAAACAATGTAACAAAACATTAAATACTAAGGCCTCGGAGTATTAGCACTTGAAAGACTCTTTAAAAATCATTAACTTGAAGTGTCGAGGCAGTAAAAAATAATCACTAGCAATTCATAAACAAAAGCGGGGTCTGAAATGGCCTCTGTTTCTAGATTTATTTTTAATCACACTGTAAGTACGGTCGACAAAAACTGTTTTTAAATTCTTTTAAGTGACAGTTAGGTAACATTAACTGTTTACTTTGCGTCAGCTACAGATTTTCTTGATTATTTTTTCGTGTGATGGTTTACTCAATTTATTCTTCTCAATTACAAAGGATAGACTCCTCACGATCCTTTGTTTGAAAGTGCGTTTTGCAAAGTGTGTGCGTGTTTGTGTGTGTTTTTAAAACACTTTATTCTTTATACGTTCTTATTTTTTAAAGTTCAATAAGTACGGTTTAAAAAAATACTTTTGTAACACATTTTCTCGTGTTAACTGTACAAGTTAATACAATTATTATAAAAGAAAATATGAGCACGACTCAGAACCTCAGGGTGGTAACTTAATTTATGAGCTGAGTGTACCTACATCTTACCTTCCGGTACGTTATTGGATGTATACATTCAATTAATTCTGTTAGGGAATTACTTTATTCGAATAATAAACACATATTATTATCATAACTAAAGGAACAACTAGCTAAGATTAAAATAATCTTTGTTTAAAATGTTAAGAGGATCTATTTTTGGCTATAAGAAAAACTTCATGGTATAATGTTTGCATGGTTTTTGGTTAAGAAAAGGTTAACAAAGGTGGTTCAATTATTTGTATTATTTTTTATTACGTAGACATTACAATTTATTAGTTTAAAATAAAAAAATACCGAAGATTATTCAATGTATACAAACGGACGCAAAAAGAAACTTTGTCTAGTAATATTTAGAGATTTATTTATCAAAATAATTAATTTTCCAAGATTCATTAATATTTTCTCAAAATAATTATTTTTCCAATTAGCTTTGAGATTGGTATGATTTCAAGGAAACTATTAATAAGTTTATTGTTCGAAGCGAACTTTCATCTTTTTTAATAGTCATTATGAACCCACGCCATAAATTTTGCAAATTATGAGCCTCAGATTTCAGAAATTATTTATAATACTTGAAGACTTCATTAATTTTAATAGCCTAAAATTTTACTTAACGGTACTATTAAGCAACTAACACAGTATAAGTTTCAAAATAATAATTTAATTACGATCATATTTCAAAGCGTATTTTTTAAACTAAAGCTATTTGAATATTCTCTAGTGCCAAATAGTGCACTAAAGTTATGTATTTTAACTCTTTGATCCTAAGAATGTGTACGATAACGTCCTAGTTGGAGAAATGAAACACACGCACACTGTTTAAACATGTATTGCCTCTTAAGGCCTAAAAAGAATCGAACAAAAAATATTTTTTCATATAAGGGGCCCATCAAATCCAAAAACATAACGCAAGCGCGATTTAATCTACTAGTGGCGCCATCTATCGAATGTTGGTACCAACTTGGTATAGAACCGCTGTTATTAAAGTAAAACAATCATATTGGCACCACTTTCTGATAACTAACTTAAACATTCCGCCCACCAAGGACTTGTCCTTCACAATCATAACAAAGTTAATAAAACAAAAACAAAACCTTGAATATTAATCTAAATTGAACAATAAGTAACTTGTACTTATACTGAATAAAAATCAAACAGACATTTAACAATTCTTAGTAAAAAAGTGCAGCATCAACCGCCCACCGTAATGCATGACATAAAAATCAAACTAGACATAAAACTTTAACCAACTTATTCTTTACACAATACACATAATCTATTGACAGGACGCTTAAACAGTTTATTTTTGCATTTAACAATTACTACTCTAGTAACATCATCTTTGCCGACAATCTTAGAAACAATTCTTCCTAAAGGCCACTTCGCAGGTGGCATATTATCCTCTCGCATAATGACAACATCATCAACATTAGGTTCAGATGTACGTTTGGTCCACTTATACCTCTTCTCTAAATATAACAAATAGTCCTTTGACCAACGCTTCCAAAATGAATTACAAATTTGCTGAACTAATTTCCATCTATTTAAACCTGTAACATTATAATCAGAATAATCTAAATCCGACAAATTAATAGTTGGTTCTCCTATCAAAAAGTGGCCAGGCGTGAGTGGGAGGGGGTCATTAGGATCTTCACTTATGTAGCTAATAGGACGCGAATTTAAACATGCCTCGATTTGAACCAAGACCGTCGACAGCTCTTCGAACGTGAGTGTATTATCTCCTACAACCTTCTGCAAGTGCAGTTTTGTAGATTTTACTCCCGCTTCCCATAGTCCACCAAAGTTTGGGCTGTGGGGGGGAATAAAATGCCAAGTAGTGTTAATCGTGCTTAACAGTTCGACTATTTCGCTATTAATTGAAGACTGCGAATTGCGAAACATGTCATCGAGTTCTTTAACTGCACCGACAAAATTCGTGCCGTTATCGCTGTAGACATGCAGACAACGGCCTCGTCTACCAGTAAACCTGCGAAAAGCAGCAATAAACGCCTTTGATGTTAAATCAGAGACTGCTTCTAGGTGGACTGCGCGGGTGACCATACACACAAATAAACATATATAGCCCTTATAAGATTTGGCTCCACGACCGGGTGAAAAGCGAATGTTGATGGGCCCGGCGTAGTCCACTCCAGATGAGTAAAAAGGTTTACTTGGTTTGAGTCTAACTTCTGGTATTTGACCCATCAATGGAGTCGTTTTTCGTTGCGAGTATCGTATACAAGTGACACATTGTCTATAAAACTTCTTGACTTGTTTCCTCGCACGAATAATCCAAAATCGACTTCGGATGTAATTCAGCATTACTTGAGGTCCACCGTGCATTGTTGAGTGGTGAGCATCTGCAATTATGACGTGGGTAAAGTGACTTATCTGTGGCAAAATTACAGGATGTCTATTGTCATAACTCAACTCTGACAAATGTATGCGACCACCTACTCTCAAAATGCCCTGTTCATCTATGAAAGGACACAGAGAGTGGAGTTCGCTTGTTCTAGCAACGGTTTCTCTGTTTTCACTTGTCTTTAGTTGCCGTAATTCTCCTTGAAAATTGCACGATTGTACTTGTTTGATGATTAATAGCAAAGCTTCTTCCTTCTCTTGAGGTGATATTACTTCTGAACACTTTTCTCTTACACTTTGCTTCTTGAAATTCAACACTCTACGTATATATGCTACAATTCTTAACATTTTTTGAAATGATGAATACTTACTCCAGATAAACGATTTTTCTTCTTCTAAATAATTTTTATCCTTCTCACGATTTACGGCAACTAATGACTTTATCACAACTGGGGCCCGATTCCGTAACTTTTTTAACGATGCAACACGGTCGATATCGACCAATACGTGTGACGTTTTTGCAATTTTCGTATTCTGTAACACGCCCACACGCTGCATCGAGCCACACGTTCATTTTCTTATTTTGGTATTCTGTAAGTACAATTTAATGTCATTGTTTCCCAAAGACTAATAAAACCTATAGACGTACAACATTTGTTTTCAACAAACATAGAAACAAAAATACCTTCAAGCGGTCGAGTAGCCATTTTGGTTTTTAGATGCCTTATTTTTTGGGTAATTTTATTATTTTTGCAATCACTGGTTTTATAAAATATCCCTTTTATTGTAAAATATGCTAATAATATTGATTACCAGTATGAGCAAGTATGTAGTATTTTTGGTATTTTTTTTCTTTCGGTCTACCGAATCCTTAGTAAAGCTGAAGTTGTAAATTTTAAGGCGGCTAATTTAAATATAAGTAGGTAACCATTATTTTAGCGATGCTAAAAACTGCTAGGGATTTTTCTCATAAATTAAATTATGCATATATTTATAGTTAGGTATGCTATGTGTAGACACATGAGGGTTCTTAAGTTATTGGTCTCAACCTTTTATTTATCTTCTATCTCTTTTTACCATAATGGTAACGTGCGTGTGGTTCAAATCGGTTGGCGTCCTTCTAGGGCTGTGCTTTCCTTTTAACCAGTCATTAGTGATGTAACCTCTTTTAACTAACAAATCTCGTCAATCATTCATCAATATTTTGCAACATACCACCAACAGGCTTAGGAAATAACTATTTTTGTTAATTAAAGTCAGTGTGAGGTGTTCATAATTTTTAGATTATCATTTACCTTAAGACAATGTTATTTTATTAATAAATTGACAATGTCAATGACTTAGAGGAATAATTAAATCTAAATGACATGAGGTAGACAAAAAGTAGAATGGTTTTTAACATTTTTGACAAGCACTGACAAGTTGTTTATAAACAAACCAAAATTTTGAACCCAAATCAATATATTTTATAAAATTAGGAACATATTTTCTGTTTCTATGAAGTAATTAGTAATGCCTTTATTTAATAAACATCTCCATTTATTCACAGGCAGTGAGTGGTCCTCAAATAGAAAATCAATTTTGGGTAAAATTTATTTTCAAAGTATGAGATGAAATAAATTCAACAGGGTGTGTTTAGTAAATGAATTGTAATAACCTATTTATGATGTTTCTGTATGTTTTTACCCAACCAAAGTTGTATTAAAAGTTACACCTTTACTTTGACACCAATAAAATACAATTGCAAAGCTATGATTTATTAAACGAACCACTACCAAGAGTTAGGTAGGTACTTACGTAGTGTATTTTATAACATTTTTATAATTTCATTAATTATCATATAAATAAATCTCCAGAATACCATACAAACAATGTAGTTTTAAAGTTAGCGCAGTACGCGTTACAGAATAGCCTAAAGGAAAACGATACGAGCTGATTTGCAGAAGAATCGAGAATCGAACACGGGACCTGCCTCACAACAATCACGCTGCGCAACAGAGGTCGTCGCAAAAGCTTTTGCAACTTACTGTACCAACATATTAACGAAATTTGTGGAAGAGTAGGTTTTTCAAAAAAAGGAGATATTGTCTTTCCCTAGATGCATAGGTTTTGCCTCCGATATCCTACTAATATTATAAACGTGAAAGTTTGTGAGAATGTATAGATGTATGGATCTATGGATGGATGTTTGTTACTCTTTCACGTAAAAACTACTGGATGGATTTTGATGAAACTTTACAGAAATATAGGTTATACATCTGAATAACATATGGGGTACTTTTTACCGCGGGAAAACTACTCATTCCCACGGGAAACGAGTCGCGGGCAGCCACTAGTAGGTGCCATAAAATCGGTAGCTTTGAAGTGGTAGGCACAAAAAAAAATATTTGTACCTATTGTTAAACTTAAAACACTTACAAATAGGTAGGTTATACATATTTAAGGTAAATTTAATCAATTATCTAGCTTTAACTCGCTAATAACTCCGAAGTATGTATATTGTTTGTTGCACAAGTCGTATTTTTAATATATTTTTGTGTTTTTGAAGTAATTCCTATTTCAATTACGATTTTTTGTAAAACCAAAAACTTAAGTAGTCAAACATACAAAATTATAGACAATAACAATAGAAAATAATAAGTGCTTTGCCGTTTAGAAATAATAGGCGCCAACATCTTTTTATTCAAAAAGTATATTTATTAAACAATTCAACATTAGAAAGTACAAATTATTAAGTAAGTAAGTAATTTATAGTAATAATCAATCAAATAATTATAAAATATTGCTAAATTATCAAAAACGTTCGAGTAACAAGTGGCCGAAGAGTAACTGTTGTAAATCGCACCACACGCACGTCAAAAATGACGTCACATTGTCCCAAAAGTTTAGAGAATACCTATTTTTACCGGACAAGTTGTGACGCCCAGTCGTGTGGGCTTATAGAATACCAAATTTAAGAACATAGATATTGAACAACGCGTAACATGAGTGAATGGGTTGCGTCGCTGTCATGTCATGTAGTGTCACCCATTTCTGTAGGTTTGTTAGCAAACAAAGATAAATATTGCATTTAAAGGCTAAAGTCAGAAAAAAATACTGAAATAAAGTATAACGTGATAAGTGTGACTGGGAGAAGCTCTATTTTGAGCTGCCGAAACTTTATGCCCATAAGAGAAGTCATCGCCTCGCTAAACTAAATTGCGTGTAGTAACGAGGCTTTTACCAAGTTCTTGGTTCGTTTTGGAAAGAAATGATTACAGTTAAAGGTAAATATCAATTTAAAATATTCAATATTATCTATTTCAATAAGAAAACCTCGATATTCATAATAAACGATGTGCTTAGATAGCAATTGGTTCTAAACAGAAACTTTTCCCAATTTGGAATTTCATTGGATGTATGTATGTACCTACGTATGGGTACATACATACATCCACATAAAAAATATTCAGTAGGTACCTAAGTAACATTGTACCTAATATACTTAATTATGTTTTCATAAATATTTTTTTTAGGTAAGCTACTGGTTCAGTGGCTTCAATGGTAAGAGGAAATGTCCTCAGCAATCTGCTGGTGGAAACAACTAAGGTGTGACGTCGTATTAGCTCGACGCCCGCTTCATGAAGTTGAACGTTCACGCCAAAGCAAAAGCAGGAAAATAACTTGATTAAAAATATATCTTTTATTATACTATTTTTGTATAAATTAATACAATATATATTTTTCAAACCTATAAACCTAATTACCATTTATTTTGCATGGTGTGTAATCATAGGATATTACAATTTTAAGATAAGCTTTGTCATGGTATTATTAGATTGTGTCTATAGTCACCAACGCACACAACGATCAAAAGACTGCTTGCCACAGGATATTCGTAACACCACGGTCTTGCTACGCTATTTTCCCGTTAGCTTGAAAAATATATAGGTAATACCTAGTCCTTAAGGCAAATCATGATGGGAACCTAACCATTCCTTTTTTTTTTTTTTATTGAATAACTATTTGAGACCAACAAAATAAACGTGTCTAAAACACGGAAGAAATCAGAATATAATACCACAAGCGTTCACCCATCCTAGGACTGTCCGCGGCCGACGTCGCTTAACTTCAACAATAGACTCGAACCTTAGGATTGCAACGAGTTATCGAATTATTACATTTCAAAGTCAGGCTCAAGGTTTAAAGGCAGAGCAGACGAAACATTATTTTAAATAATATTTAATCAAAGCGCTTAAAAACGTATATCCATTTATATTCAAAAAACTTTTAATACAGATTTAAAATAAAATTGTACAAAAGTATATATTTTTTTCTTAATATTGATGAATTATTGACGAGATATTGATATTGAGAAATAATGAATGGTTGAATGAACTATCAATCTAAGCGAAGCGCCTTATGGAGTTGCTTGCAAGCCACACGTACGACACGCGTGGCTTACAGAATACCTACAAATTGTCCTCACAGGACCCACTGGCATGCCACACGCACGTTACCACACGAAACGTTAAAAATTACAGAATCAGGCCCCTGGTGTCCTCTCTTCTTCATTAGTTGTAAAGTCCGATTCACGTAACTGAATTATGGGTTGTTGCAACCACTCTGGTCCTTGCCACCAAAGTGAACTATCTTTGAGTTTGTCAGGGTGTGCGCCTCTTGATGCAATATCTGCTGGATTGCAATGAGTACTCACGTGTCTTACTTGTTGAGCATCTAAAATTGTTAATATTTCGGACACGCGATTACTAACAAAAGTGGTCCATCTTGAAGGTAGACCCCGCAGCCATGCTAAGACCACGGTCGAGTCTGACCATGCGTATAAGTTTTCTTTCGGGATGGACAAGACTTGCGACACCTCAAAAACTAATTTTGCAGCTAATACTACACCACACAATTCCAATCTCGGAATTGACAATTCCTTTTCGATTGGTGAAACTTTAGTTTTAGCTGTGACTAAAAACACATGAATGGCACCTGTAGTGCTTACTGTCTTTAAATATACAGCTGCTGCAAAAGCAAACTGCGACGCATCAGCAAATACGTGCAATTCAGATTGAGAATCTCTTTTGTGCTGCACCCATCTTGGAATGCTGATATCCTTGAGATGCACCAACTGTCTCCGAAAGCGTAGCCACTCATTCAGGAGTACATCTGGCAATTCAGTATCCCAATCTAAATTTGATTTCCACAACTTTTGGATAAATGCTTTGGCAACTACTATCACTGGCGCCGCCCACCCTAGTGGGTCGTAAATCCGAGCTATTTCAGACAAAACCATCCGTTTTGTTACAGATTTGTCGTCTTCGTGTGACAAATTGATTGTGTAATGAAATGTATCCGTGTCTCGATTCCACTGAATACCTAAGACCTTTGCCGAGTTATCTTCCTTGATCACTAATGACTGATCTAATGACTGGTTGTCTTGTCCTATGTGCTGTAGCAATAATGAGTCGTTACTTATCCATTTTTGCAACTGGAAACCACCGAGTTTTAGTAAGCTGTTTATTTCCTGGTATATGAGTATTGCTTCTTCCTGTGTTTCACAGCCAGTCATTAGGTCATCGACGTAAAAATCCATTTTTACTATCTCAGCAGCCACTGGAAATTTGTCACCTTCGATTTCCGCTAATCGCTGCAAACATTTGACAGCAAGGTATGGTGCACTTGACGTCCCGAATGTCAAGGTGAGTAATTTGTAATGACCAATAGACTCGTTGCTATCATCTCTCCATAAGATCCGCTGGAACCGAGTGTCATCCTCGTGAACGCGAACTTGACGATACATTTTGATTATATCGGCGACGATAGCAATGGGATGGAGACGCCATCTCATTAACAAGTGCCGAAGATCTTGTTGAATCTTAGGCCCTACCAGTAAGTTGTCGTTGAGTGACACTCCATTCACTCCCTTACACGAAGCGTCGAAGACAATACGAACCTTTGTTGTCTGTTTGTCTTCCCGGACAACGGCGTGATGTGGCAGGTAAACCGCCTTTAACTCTTTTATTTCTGGATCACTTATTCGCACCATATGATTTAATTTTAAATATTCTTCTATTACCAAACTATATTCTAATTTTAACTTGTCGTTTGTCTTTAATCTTCTTTCTAATGTTTTAAAACGTCTCTCTGTTATTTGTTCCGATTTTCCATATTGGCATTCAGGATCGTCATCACTGAATGGCAATCTAACAATGAATCTACCGTCTTCATCTCTGGTAGTGGTTTTATTGAATATATCTTCACACTTCTCTTCTGAACTGGTTAATCGTTTTTCAATCCTATTTGGTTCACTCTCTACTTCCCAAAATTTCTTCAATTGTTGATCTTCATTTGCTCGTACATGCAAATTTATGATCTTCTCGCTTGCCGAGGTTGTTTGTGACACCTTACCAGAAATGACCCAACCAAAGATTGTGTTTTGCGCCAATAGTTGTCCTTGGGGGTGTTTAATCATGTCACTCAACAACAACTCACCGTAAACCTCAGCTCCTAACAGAATGTCGATTCTGCCAGGTGATGTATAACCAGGATCGGCTAGTGATAAATTCTCGATGTCTAGCCAATTAGGTGATTTTATGTACGTAGAAGGAAGTAAAGCTGTCAACGATCCTAGCACAAATGCATTCACTTGAAGAGTGTGTTTAGGGTTATAGCGTGATTCTAACAACAAAGTTACAACATATTTAATACTTAATTCGCCATCACCCAATCCTGACACGTAACCACTTATTGGTGTACGTTTCAAACCAAGTGTTTGCACCGTATGTTCAGTTACAAAGGAGGCTTGAGAGCCTTGATCGATAAGAATTCTACCCAAATGCTTAACATCTAGTCGCGACTTAACCTTAACTAACGCTGTAGCAAGAAGCACTTGCGAAGGCTTCTCCGCAAAATTAGCGACAATCTTCATGTCGCTTGTCTCTCCCTGATGTTCCATGGTTCGTGGTTTAATGTCGTGGTGTTTCTCTTCTTTCATCCCCGTTTCTTCTTGACTTTCACTTGGAAAGTGCAACAATGAGTGGTGTTTGCGACCGCATCTCTTGCACGTCGTTGCGTGACGGCATTTCCTAGCAGAGTGCGATGGAGCTAAACAATTAAAGCACAGTCTATTGCTCTGGACGAATTCATGCCTCTTGTTAGGTGTGAGTTTGCTGAATTCCTTACAATTGTATAAGTGGTGTTCTTCCTTGCACATAACGCATCTTAGCTTATCTATGTTAGTAACTGCAAATGTCTTAACCTTCTCAAACCTCTTGTTATTAATTGGACCTCGTGTGTATTTTGTCGATTCAATCATCTCTAATGTGCGGAATCTGGACTCCATAAATTCACGCAACTCCTTCCATGTAGGCAGGTGATTTGATGTTGACTCGCCAATTTTCATCTCCCACTGCCTCAGTGACTCATGATCAAGCTTAGATACAACCAAATAGACAATGATTGCATCCCAGGTGTTGGTAGGCACGCCGATATTATTCAACGATGTCAAACACGATGACGTCGTGTCAAGTAGACCTTTAATACCTGTGGCAGACTCAGCATATGTTGGTTTTTGTCCAAATAACGTCCTTAAGGTGGCATTGCAGTTAAAACGCTTATTGTTGTATCTATTCGTCAGCTGATCCCAAGCCGCGTCGTAGTTAAGCTCCGTAGTTGATAGATTCTTTATGAGTTGTTCCGCCTCTCCAGACAATGAACTTTTCAAGTAATGCAACTTCTGAACAGCCGATAAACTTGCATTACTGTGAATCAGTGATGAGAACAAATCGAAGAATGTTTGCCATTCATTATAATTTCCACTAAATGATGGCAACTGTATCCTAGGCAACTTTACGTCAGTCACGGTAGGCTTGGTTGGCGATAAAGCTGGTGACGCGTTGAATGCTCTTAAGTCCTCTTTTAACAAACCCTTATAACATGCATAACACTCATCAAATGAACTCCTTGCGAAGTCCCTCCAATATTTCAATCCGAGTGTCGACATAGCTTTTTGTGATGCGGTCTTTCGGACTCTTCTTATAATTCTTTTCCGCACGTTTTATTGACGCGTACCGATCATCTTGCAAAGATAAATAAGCTATGATAGTTTCCATGATGAATGTCACTAGTGTTCAATTCTTGCTTTTACTATGTCTAACACTCAAATATTTTACAAGTCCTAATTCTCTCCAAATTTTTCTAAGTCCAAGATCAAACGAAATTCGGCTAAGTCTTTGAACAACACTTTGAAAAATCGGGCATGGATTCCCCGTATGTGCACTTTTAACGAAATTATTCTAAGTCCAAATTCTAAACACTTTAACTTGAATGATTTTACTTTACTATACACTAATAGTTCTAAAGTACTTACGGTTTCTGTCCAATATTGCACTACTTACTATTACCACTGTCACAACACTTTATTCACTTTACCACTTCCCGGGTTTCGGCACCATGTACGATAACGTCCTAGTTGGAGAAATGAAACACACGCACACTGTTTAAACATGTATTGCCTCTTAAGGCCTAAAAAGAATCGAACAAAAAATATTTTTTCATATAAGGGGCCCATCAAATCCAAAAACATAACGCAAGCGCGATTTAATCTACTAGTGGCGCCATCTATCGAATGTTGGTACCAACTTGGTATAGAACCGCTGTTATTAAAGCCAATATGATTGATTGGCACCACTTTCTGATAACTAACTTAAACAGAATGTGTTAAGAGGGAAAATAATCTGACAGATTTTGATGTTATTTTCTGTCCGCCGCTAAACAGTGAAGCGACTGTAGGTGTAATCTTCATTTAAAGAAAATTACTGCTGCGATTTAAGTGCATTTTGGTCCTTTTATTTTAAATTAAGTTATGGCCTTAATTTTTTATTAAAATAAGTTAATAAAGAAAAAAATGTATTGGGTTAGGTACTTAAGGGTAGTACAAGATTTTGTTTGGACCAAATAGGTTCATTACCCCTGTTAATCCTACTAAAGCTATGGAGCATTGATTTTTGGCTCCTTACGAACTTTAATACAAGGCCTGTTTATCTAAGTTTAAAAGATTAGCTTCTCTTTTGAGCTAAACAAACAAAAGCCTTATAATAAGTAACTTTTCAACACTAGCAAAACAAAGAAGATTACGCCTTAAGAAACTTGTTAAATATTTCAAAGTGGGTTTCACCACCATTGCTTAATGTCAAACCAATTATTATCTGTGGAAATATTCAGCAACCGGCAATGGGTTGGTTAAGAAGCTTAACTGTAATCTAAACATTAATACGTAGGTATTACATTAATTAAAGTTTTAATGCCGGTTTAACCATGATTAATTATTATTTAAAAAAGGGTAAAGTTTCATTTGGTTAAATTATTTATTCATTTGTTTAGAGCAGAATTTGTAGTTTTCGCGTTTGTTTTATTTTACAAAAAATGCAATGAAGATACCTTACTTTTGTACTTACAATTGATTATAAACTGAGAGCAAAATCAGCAGAGTCTTGCAGGATTTGTTTGTTCTACTTCCCGAGTTTGTATCGATTTTATAAGAGTTTGACTCGTGATAGAGAAAATTGTCAAAACTTAGGAAATAAAGCGCGAAAGTTTCGATATTGAGTGAATTTCTTCAATTTCTCTTGAGGTGATATAAAAATGTAGGGGAGACCTAGGAGAGTTGTGACAGATGTGAGTTGTGACAAGGACGATTCCTTCCTACCTATTATATTAGTATTATATATGTCGGAGATCGACTATGCTTATGGTTGATATAAGAAGAGTGCGGATTGCCAGTACCAAGTATGGTGCATGACAGAGTCTATGTGACATCGAGAGAGCAGCCGTCAGGGTGAGGGAGATGATCTCAAGTCTTAGCGACGAACGGGTGTAATTCTTGGTGTCTTGGAATCTGGTGCCTTCCTGTGAATTGATCAAATGACCTACTGATTGCTATCAAGAGAATACAGTGCTGAAACAGAATAACTTCTTTCATTTTGATACTAACTACCCGCGTACGCCCACAGTTTATAGATGGCCATAGAAGATGGCTCTGATGTCGAAGGTGGTATTCCTGCCGCCTTCGATATCAGAAGTGGGATCAGTGTTAGTTCAAAATGAAGAAGAAGAAAAAGATAGAGAAATTGACCGTTGCTATGCATTGTTTGAAAAACAAAATGAAGACATGCGCACGCAGATGTACCGAAAAACAAATGCATGGAGCTACCTGATTGCAACCCTGGAAAGAAGGACATGGACGCGAGATCATGATGCGCAACTACAAATTGTGTTTTGAGAAAATTATCTATGTGGTAGTGAACATGTTGTCAAGATAAAAATTAAAGAAGAAAATAGCATCAACTTGGTCGTTAAGGATTGCATACCAAGGAATGTCATAAACTGAGAATTAAAGTTTTGATCACAAGCAGATTAATTTCTACCAAAGAACTAGCAAGTCATCTCTATAACCTGTTTTCCTTAAAAATCCGCATAGCGACAGATCCTGTGACACAGAAACGTCAGTTGAAAATTGCAAGTTTATTATTTACGAATTCACTTACCATTTTAAAAGGAAGGAAGGATCTATAAAGAACAAAATAGCAGTAAAACTGTATCTGCGATTGGCTTACAAGTAACATTTTAAAGGGAGGAATAAGGGCAAGAGCAATAACTAACTACCTATTCACATCTTAAAAGAAATATACCTAGTAAACCATACAAATCCTACAATCCAACAAAACAAACAAAAAAAATCGAGATGTCACAAGTTTCAAGATGTGCAATGGTTGTGGCAAGATGTATTGTGCGTAGAGTCAGCGCAACCATGAGTGGTGTCGGAGCTCCAAAGTCAATCGTGTTCTTCAATTGAGATACTGCGTCACGCTATCCGGTGAGAGTATATTGCTTTGAATAAAAGTTTTCCGAACTATGTGATGCTGTGTGATATAATTTGTTTCAGAAAAGCTGCCAGATTAGTGAAATTGCTGGATGGTTTGAATCTGGTAAAAAAAAGAAACATTGAAGTACGCGGCAGTACCTACATTATTACGTTATAACCGGACACAACTTGACTGGGTGTACAATATTTTGTAATATTTGGGGCTAAGTATGTTCTTTAATTCAATTATGTTTTGGTGGCAAAAGTAATGATGTCGATTTAAATGAAAGTCAAAGAGGGCACACGCATCTGGCTGCTGTCTGCGCCTATCTTCCTACCTACCTAACTTCATTTGTGTTTACAATTTATTCCCTTAAACTTTTTTTTATGTGTTGCATTTCTTATTTGGTAGTTTCAAATTAAACCAAGTTATTTACGCATAATAGAAATTATTGGTTTTGACATTTAGTGTTGATTGATGTGATTGATGTTTAATAATGGTATGGGTGCTGGTTTTATTTACAACTGTAATTCTAATGTGTTTTAATATGTTCCGAGGATACATCAAATGGCGATTACAATAAACCAACGCTGGAGCCACGATGACGAGCTGCGCCGAAATGATGACCAAACTCAGCGATGCAGCAGCAGACAGCGAGGGCGCTGCATTGCTGCATGTGAGGCAAGCCGCGCTCCGAGCTGCGGGTCAACTTATGCATCGTGGACCTTGCCACGGGTAGTCTTGCACACAAGGTGATACGTATTGTTTCTCTTACGATTCTGGTTCTGAATGCTCGTTGGTTTAGTAAAGTTTAGACGGCAATACGAGTTACGAGCTTTAAATTCTAGGCGTACGTACAAGTATTCCCATGATAGGTTGAGAAAAACGCCTGAGGGCCAAGTACCATTAGAAATTGATGTCTTGGATATTGAGGAGGGTGAGGAATCTTAGTTCGGTTGGTCGGACCGTACCGGAGCCATTTTGTAGCCGTAGTCCGTCGGAAGCCGGTACCTGCCTTAATAAACTGGAGGTTTATTATGGTTGGCTAAAAATGTAAAGCCATAGGCGACGAATACGATACCAACCTATTTGTTTATTTTGATTTGGTTTTGAGATTTTGGTTTTGCTATTGAATTACTATGGTACTTGGTTCATCTTGCATTTCAATAATAAGCTTACTGATAAGTTTGGACATACGTTCACTTTAGTATCAATTGTGTTTGATCTAAAAGGTACTTTTTGTAATGGTTGAAAATAAAGTGAAATGAAAATAAATTTGTTTTTATATCTTACGGTTTATTAAGTGCCATACATTTTAGATCAATCATATTGGTCAGAATGACCGAATTACATTTACTTGTGCTGGATGTTTTGTTGTTTTAGAATAAACACACGAGGACGTGTGTTCAGCAGAATGGCCGTGTCGGAGACGGTCATGATAGTTGTCACTCAACGAAGCGCAGCGGGTACCTTCAGATAGATGGCGCGACTATCGATGATGGTAACGCACAGAGGGCACCTATACACGGAAGTTGCCAGCTACGACGGAGCTTGGAAGAAATGCATATGCATCGTTAACCCCTGTCACGGGTTGTCTTGAACTCAAAGGTGAATGCTATTGTTTCTTTTATGATTCTGGTGCTAAATATTCGTTGGTAAAGAAAAGTTAAAAGTTAAAACGGAACTTTAAAGTAACTAAAACGTTTTGAAAAGGCATTAACTCTGATTTGTGTTACGATAAACATCGTTTTGATAGTATAAACTCACGATCACGTTTAAGATATCCCTGAGGGTCAAGTACCAGTTGATATATTAGACGGTAATGATGAGGATGAAGTTGCATCCGTTTAAATTTTGGTGTAGAGGTTCTTGGTTCGTTGGGTCGGAGACTGTACCAGAATATCGTGGCCGGTAGTTCTGGGTAGTACAGTCAGGTCTGGCCTTTGAGGGGCAGTTGGTATGTGTGTGGCTTAATGACAAGCTGAGCTATTAAAATAGCTGTTGACCACGAACAAGACACCTTACAGTAATCACATAGATTTTATTTTTTGTTGGTTGGATAAATGGTACTTTGCTTTCACTTAGCTTGTTAAGTCACTTAACTATGTTGTAAATTTACCTCATTGTTTACTGAATAATTGTTTTAATGATGACGTTACGATAGATCGTTCAAAATGATTGACATTGCTGGTAGGTCATGTACCAGATGAAATTGATAATGCGTTGGCGAAGTTTAATTGTTTTGTGTAAACACGAGTGAGAGCTCTATCTGGCTGGTCGGGGTCTGTTGAGACCGAGTAGTCGTGTGTTGTCTGAGGATGAGCACGGGCGATCCATGTGGTGGATGCGTATGTGTAGAGCAATGGTGATGTTGCTGGTCGGCCGGGGCCGTGGAGATAGAGAGGTGTTCACTCGTGTCGTGGCGTGTCTCAATGATTGATTTGTTGTGATAAAGTGAAATGACCTTTATTGATGGTACATGATCTATACTGGTTTAAGTGTTGTAATATTACTGTTTTATGATAGTCTAATTTACTTAGACAAGTAGTTAAAACAATAGTTCAGAGAATGAGTTAAAATTTTGGTTTGCGTGTGAAGTAGAGTCATGATTGTTGGTCAGAATTGGCCGAGCTGAACAAGTAGATACTGTCGTTTTGTGTTTGTCCACAGTATACTACACGAGGACATGTACTCGCAGGATGGCCGTGTCGGAGATCGACTATGCTTATGGTTGATATAAGAAGAGTGCGGATTGCCAGTACCAAGTATGGTGCATGACAGAGTCTATGTGACATCGAGAGAGCAGCCGTCAGGGTGAGGGAGATGATCTCAAGTCTTAGCGACGAACGGGTGTAATTCTTGGTGTCTTGGAATCTGGTGCCTTCCTGTGAATTGATCAAATGACCTACTGATTGCTATCAAGAGAATACAGTGCTGAAACAGAATAACTTCTTTCATTTTGATACTAACTACCCGCGTACGCCCACAGTTTATAGATGGCCATAGAAGATGGCTCTGATGTCGAAGGTGGTATTCCTGCCGCCTTCGATATATATATTATTTCTATTAATTTTTTAGTACTTCTCTTTTATCAAAGGCGTCTATAGCTTACCCTAATATAAATGTTATAATGCTGTATTTTTTTGCTTATCCATCTGTTGCACTTTTGCGTGCAAAACTGAATTCGGAAAAGTAAGTCAATATGCAACGTTTTACCACGAAAATAACAGGTGTATTTTACCGTAGGGAAATACCTCATTTCCACAAACAACTTGTAAATAAAAGATAGGATTTCAATTGAGGAGGAGTTATTGGTTTTACCAGAGTTACCCGTGGTCAAGAGTTGTTTGAAACTTTAGATTAAACATAAACTTTTAAGATGAGCGCTTCTTAAAATACGTTGAAGCCAGGTTGAAAAGTTGATGCTAAGGAACGTCAAAGCCAGAGTAAGCGCGTTGAAATATGTATTTAGGATACAAATAAAATATAGATAGGAAAGTAGGTAAACATATTTACTGTTTTTTTAGTAGTAAACACAAACCACCAATCAGTGGAAAATTTTCATGCGATTGAGTGAATTTCTTCAACGATAAATTTACGACAAATTTGACGTGATTCTTTATTTTTAGTTTCCAAACGACTGGAAATTTAATAAACCAATGCCCGTTTTCACCAATGGCCCCAAAATTTGGGGGACACTAAATAATGTATAGCTTTATTATTTTGTTTTTGAATTACAATTTGTTGTCAGTTTATATTTCTAGATACCAATAGTATTTTATGGCAAAATATTTATTTACATTTAGGTGTGGTTTAAAATGAGTTATGAGTCCCTTAATTTTGGTAACATTGGTGAAAACGGGCATACGGACCCTATTGTAATAAGCTACCGCTAAATACTATCACGGCTTCGGTATGAAGGGCAGGATAGACAGAGTATTCCATTTCCATACGAAATTCGTGCTCCGCGTAATTTTCATGGATTAGATTAATAAATCTTTGACATAACTCTCACTTTTGTGACTTAAGTAAGTAAAAAGTATTTCAACTTACCTACCATATATCTATTTGACCATCTGTTTTTTTTAATAAATTGAAAAAGTGGTTTAATATTTCATATCTAAAACTACCTAGATTGACTAAGTCATTTATATCCTATGATTAAACCTACTTTCATTATTTTGTTTTATGATCTTTGACCAAAAAAATGGTCAGATATAAAACAAAAAAAAATCTTAGCCTATATTCTAGTCAAGTTTTTCTTCCTTATTTCTGTAATGAAAAACACAAGAAATTAATGAGCGAAAGGAAATAAAGAACCCTTAAAAGAAATTGCTGGTACCACCTGTCTGTCTGTCTGTCTCAATAACGTCGATCTTTGCTACACGTATAATAAATAATTCGATCACAAACGACCTTCAGGAAATTTTATAACATTTTTTTTATGTTAAAAATATATCGCGAGAGGGTTGCCAAAAAGTCCTGGCCAAACAAAAAATAATAGCTTGTTTTTAAACGTTCTAGAGTATAACGAATTAATTTAATATTGGATCAAGGTCATCTCTATTTCGGACTAAAGAATATTCTAATTAATATGAATTTTGAAAATGAACGCTAAAATTGTTAATTTTTCGTAACACGTGGTCAAAGGTCGTGAACTTTATAAAGAAACTATAGGTATATTTATTTACATAAAACTTAAACTTACTATTCAAAACAACTACTAAGTAGTTACTTTACAATATAAAGTCAGGACAAAGAAACAGAAAGCAGTTAAACCTATTAGTAATCCGTAAAGTTTTATTATTTTATTTCGTTTTCATTTTCTGCCACCATCTAGCACTAGCCAGGGTTCCGTGGTAAAATGTAACATCAGTGATACGTCCTTCTAATCCTACTAATATTATAAACGTAAAAGTTTGTATGGATGTATGGATGTTTGTAACTCTTTCTCGTAAAAACTACTGGACGGATTTGGATGAAACTTTGTAGTAGCTTAGCTTTTGTTTATACATTAGAATAAAACATAGGGTACTTTTTACCGCGGGAAAACTTCTCATTCCCACGGGAAACCAACTTCCCCGCGAACGGAGTCGCGGGCGGCCACTAGTTTACCCATATTTTAGCTTGAAGTAGATACTGACGTGGGACTAACCTCCTTGGAAATAAAACGCACCTATTCATAATAGTGGCATATACCTACGGGGTGAAAAAATACTCTTTCCTAAGACAAAAACTCGTTACGTATAGAGGTACATTTTTTTAAAATTTTGACGTAATTTTATTAGATTGAAATTAAAATTTGAAATTTCGGGGTAATTTTAAATAAAATAGCGTTTATATTGAACCTGCGTCGAAATCATCGCGTCAGAACCAATAGTTGATGTGTGAGCGTTGACCTCAAGCAGCGGGCATTGCTTTTAATTTATATTTTTTTAGTTTTCTGTTCATTCATACCCAGTATTATTATTAAAAAGAAAACTACATCAAACAAGTACTTAGGTTACGGCGTAATATTTCACCAGTTTAGTAATTAAAATATTTATTTTATGGATAACATAGTAAAAATAAAGCTAATTAAAACTTAAACCACATAAAATAGCGCGTTGGGTGCTTAGTTGCGTGCAGATTAGCTTTAGTGGAACAAGACAATGTCATATTACATACAAAAAGGAGAAAAACAACGGAACCATATACTTTACTGCGCGCTGTATAAGCTCAAACTTGACAGGGTTAAAACCCTTCGATAAAGTTAAGAGGATTTAGAAACTGCTGTTGGCAGTGGAAATAAATAAAAATGAAACAACATTTAATGCAGTTTTAAAACAAGTTTAAACAGAATCAATATTGAAGTAGTAAGTAAGTAGTTTCAGAAAGGGTGAGAGTCAGAATGGCGGGTGTACCTTAACAGATTTGGACGAGTCATACCTATATCAAACAAATGAACCTATCATGCACAATTATGTACCCATCGTAAAAAAAATGTACCTCCTTCAGAGCAAAGATATAACCGCATGCGAGTTCACCCGCCATGTGGGAATGAGGTTTATGCCCACGGCAAAAAGTATTCTATTTTCTTCCAAGAGTATTGAACTGCCTCCATTACAAAATTCATTTAAATCACAAAACCATTTTCGCGTTTATAATATTAGTAAGGAAGTACATTATTTTTCATGTCATCACATCATTTAGAACTATATCTACGCAGGGTTGTGTTCTTAGTAATAAATTTATTTTTATATTTTTTTTCTTTAGACTAACATACCTACTAATTATGTGGCCCTAAAGTAAGTTGCAGTAAGCACTTGTGTTATACCACATAATGAACTAGGGGAGAACCTAGTTACGCCCAGACACGAGCCAATATCGAAAAAATCATTTTACCAAATTTTCCCGACCTGGGGATCGAGCACGGAACCATCCGCTTAGCAGTCCGGTGTATATGTTATGGCTAATACCCGAAGTGCGGTTACACCTAGTTTTAGCCGGTTAGTAGTCCTTTTTATTTGGAAAACTGTAACAAAAAATACATCCCTATAAATATAAAAACTGGCTTCAATCATGAGTCGACGGAGTCCCGCGTAGCCCTATTTCTGGGCGGTATCAAAGAAGTAACTTAACTAACCTAACCTATTGATGTTCTAACCGGCTAAGACTAGGTGTAACCGCACTTCGGGTACTAGACGTAACATATATACCACTGCACCGCAGCGGTTGTCAATTAAATTAAATAAATAAAAATATTTGTCTGCAGATAGGCTGGAAGTACACGAACGCGTGGCTGGCGGGCAACGCTCTCTGCAAGCTGCTGCAGGTGGTGCGCGCCTTCGGGCTGTACCTGTCGTCCAACGTGCTGGTCTGCATCTCCGTGGACAGGTGAGGGGGTGGAGGTGGCGGGGAGTGGCACCTGTCGTCCAACGTGCTGGTGTGCATCTCCGTGGACAGGTGAGGGGGTGGAGGTGGCGGGGAGTGGCACCTGTCGTCCAACGTGCTGGTGTGCATCTCCGTGGACAGGTGAGGGGGTGGAGGTGGCGGGGAGTGGCACCTGTCGTCCAACGTGCTGGTGTGCATCTCCGTGGACAGGTGAGGGGGTGGAGGTGGCGGGGAGTGGCACCTGTCGTCCAACGTGCTGGTCTGCATCTCCGTGGACAGGTGAGGGGGGTGGAGGTGGCGGGGAGTGGCACCTGTCGTCCAACGTGCTGGTCTGCATCTCCGTGGACAGGTGAGGGGGTGGAGGTGGCGGGGAGTGGCACCTGTCGTCCAACGTGCTGGTCTGCATCTCCGTGGACAGGTGAGGGGGTGGAGGTGGCGGGGAGTGGCACCCGTCGTCCAACGTGCTGGTCTGCATCTCCGTGGACAGGTGAGGGGGTGGAGGTGGCGGGGAGTGGCACCTGTCGTCCAACGTGCTGGTCTGCATCTCCGTGGACAGGTGAGGGGGTGGAGGTGGCGGGGAGTGGCACCTGTCGTCCAACGTGCTGGTCTGCATCTCCGTGGACAGGTGAGGGGGTGGAGGTGGCGGGGAGTGGCACCTGTCGTCCAACGTGCTGGTCTGCATCTCCGTGGACAGGTGAGGGGGTGGAGGCGGCGGGGAGTGGCACCTGTCGTCCAACGTGCTGGTCTGCATCTCCGTGGACAGGTGAGGGGGTGGAGGTGGCGGTGGCGTTTATTTTAATTAGGTATGTTGCAGCGCAAGTATTTATGACACGCACGTTCATGCAAGCGCGGATTTCGTGATTCAATTATATTATGAAATATTGAATTTGAATATCTGATTGTTGTCGTTATATTAAACTTACTCATTTTATTGTGTTTAATCCAATTGTTTGTTTTGTTTATCACAAAAGTTTAAAAAACAGTAACTCAATTGAAAAAATCTTAAAAACGCTAGCAGTGTTTGTTTGTAAAGAGACCCCATTGTACATACATCTGCTCACACGGATAGATCGGCACTTGCAATAAAGTTTATTTTAGCTTCCAAAACAAAGCTTTAGGTACTTTGTGCGTCAAATCGCACGCCGTGGTACAGTTAAGTAACTTCCTACTGTTAAAATAAGTAACATTAGAACATTTCTAGTATAACTACACGGTGATTCATTAATAAACTTTGCGATTAAGTCTCAAATTGGTGATTTGGGTTGAAGTATTTACAAGGATATAAAACGTATACGTAGAAACGATGTTTCGGACCTATTGCGTCTGAAGCCACCAAATAATCACGGTTTAGGTAAAATTTGTCGACATTAGTTGAGCTTCTACCACCGCCCACGGAAACCACACAAACTTTCTATTATTTCTTTACACAACCAACTTTATAAGCTACTTAAGTTTTAAACTAATTTAAATAGGTAAGTCTAAGAACTAAAACTTCAATGTTGTTCAACTTAAAATAGCCTGAATGTAGCTAACAATAATTTTAGTGTGGTTTACTAATTTTAAACTATAATTAGTTAGGTATTTGAACCATACGCGTCTAACTGTGACCAATATTAGTATACATATACAGGGTTATTTGTAATTAGCGCATCAGCTCTTGCAGGCGGCTTCCTTACATCAATCCCAATAACATTTGTTCTACGACTTTTTGCAAAACTTGATAATTAACACAAAAACAAAAACAAATTTGCGCGCCCTGTTATTTATAACTCTGTATTTTGTAAGAAGTTCCTAAACCGGTCGCCCCCCCTCCGTTGCCCGCGCACCTGCCACGCCAGTTGCGTGCGCGTAGAGATGCACCTAATAAATTTGTATGATAAAACTTATTTTTTTTAAATATTAATTTTAATTATTCGTTGGTTAATTGTTGTTGGGATTGATGTAGAAAAGCTAACTACAAGAGGTGATGCGCTAATTAGAAATACCTAACCCTGTATAACTAAATATCAAAACAATAATAACTAAGTTCTTAATACTTAAAATAGAAATGTTAGGCATTTTAGAATAAGATGTTACTTAAAAAAGTCAAAGTAACCAATATCAAATCAAGATTTTACTTTAAGTTTTGCATTTAGTACTTCAAAATAAAATAAGTACGTTAATTAAGTAATGTTCATTTTCTTTAAAGATTTGTTAAAATAAATAATATTTCAATAGGTTCCACACTATCAAATGCCAATAAGTCACACTAATAAAATGTTGAAAAAATTACATAATTGAATACCCACACACAATTAATCGAGTTATACTGTTATTATGAAATTGATACCTGAAATTAAAGGATTCCTGAAGACTTTGTAGCTGGAAACTTCGTCAAACTATGCTATCATCCACAAACTAGTACCCAAGTAAACAGTGATATTTAGATGAAGTCAAATTTGAAGTACATCAAGTTAATTTACCCAAAGGGTAGAAACGGGACCCTATTGCTAAAACTTTGTCATCGGTCTGTCCGTGTGTCCGTCTCTAGGCTGCATCTCATTTATAGTAATAGCTATATACAGGTGAAATCACTAATAGATCTTACAGATAATTTATTTATATTGCTGTTATAACAAAAACTAACAGTAACAAAATTAAGTGTTTTTTTCCATTTTTATAGACTCGCACATAGCCCGTTTTTTTTTTCATTCACGCCATAAACCTCCCATTCTTTACTCGGAAACCATCAAAAGAGGTTTCTCACCTACTATCCTGGAATATCGTTTCTTTGAACACAACAATGAAGTGTGAATAGCATGCTCCACTTGCTTTTATTGTAACCTTTGAAACTAAATCGAAGGAAATATTTGATCGTAAAGTACCGACGTCCCTTCATTATATTGCTCTATTTTTATTTTATCCTGCGAGTTTATTTATTTTTTCTGTTTATTGTAGGCAGCAGCGCCGGTGTGCGAAACCTATGAAGCGCCTTTTTAAGTCGATTTACATTTTTTATATATTTTAAATTTTGGCTGTGTAGGTACTCCAGATTTATGATACATAATAGCCTTCGTTACTGCATTAGCACGTCTGAAGCCCCCAAAAAATCAAAGAAGGTAATTTAGGGAATGCTGGTGATATTTATCAATACTATGTTGTATTAAAAAAATACACTTCGCACGAATGGGCGGCTGGGCCCTGATTGTAGGTTTACAAAGGTGATTTTTAGGTACAGACGACATATTTGTCTTAAAAAGAGATTATTTAAATTACAGATTAAATTATAACACTTTTGAAGTGAAATAATAACAAAATTTGAAGATTAAAATTTTTGTCAAACACATCGACTTTTTTCTCTTTAAGCGTAATTCTTCCTACAGTTTTCGTTGTCGGAAGCATTTTTTATATACCCCGTACATTTTAAAATACTTAAAACTTTTACCCGCGCGGCTTCGCACGCGTTAAATTCGGAGAAAAAACTGCTTTCCCTGTAGTGGTAGTCATGAGCGGCGGTGATCAATTACCATCAGGTGACCCGCATGCTCGTGTGCTCCCTATATCATAAATAAAATAATGATAAAAAAACTTTTAAAACAAGTTATTTTTAAGTGCCCTAAAAATATCAAAATATAATTTTATATCACATTAACCACATTCATTTATGACTTTCTAGAATTGAAATTATAATAATAGCCCGTGTGCAAATAAACAAACAAACAGTTCAGCTTTATTATATTAGAATAGACACTACCCGAGTAGTTTTAACTCAAAGAAAATGTTAGTCTAGCTTCAATATTATTAGATTCCGCTGGTAACTTTTCCTTTGAAACCAAGAGTTTAATCTGAATTCAGGATATTAAAATAGCAAATATTTAGATATCTTGTTGAGGTTTTTAGTTTATTTCTGAATTTGTTTTAGAAAAATAAAGGGACTTTCTTGTGTTTTAAAATGATAAAGTTTTAGGTAAAAAAGATATTATTTGTACCAAATGATGAGGAGTAAAGCAAGGCTTTATATTCTTAATAATGTTAATAATTAAATGCTTAATTAGGGTAATTATTAGTACTGGGACTTTAAGTCGGAATTATGTCTAATTTTACATAAGCTGCTTAAGTGATTGATTTTAATACTATATTTTGATTATCAGTTTATAAATAAATTCAATTTAAATATGTTTAAAGATATAATAATGAACGTTAATCAACAAAGTATATTATGGTGTCAGAGATTAACCATTTTTTTCTGACAAATATTCATTTTCGGTGGTATTTCCTCATTCATTTCATACTTTATCCACTGCTAAGAGAACATTATACGGGCATAATCGAGTGCGTTAGTCATTTATCATTTTCTGAATACCATAGCACCTACTCTAAGCTAAGCCACAAACGGGGAGAATACGGTAATGTGGTATTTTTCTAACATATCAGATTAAAGTACATTAAATAAAAATATGAAAAAATAGCTTTATTTAGACATCGTTTTGTGGCTATTTTTACATTGGACACCTTACGTCTGCAGTGTTCGCGCGTTTGTATGTCCTAGGTAATCGCTTGTACGATATAAGTTTTGAAACTATCATGGTTTTTATTATATTCCGTGAATAGTGTTTTAAATAATCGCTTGTACGGTTTATTTGTGAAGCTATGTTATTGGAAAGTGGCATAGGCTAACTTTATTTCCTCGCGAGTGAAGAAGCATTCGGAAGGCTAATCGGAAAGAAATGTATTTTTTCCGTCAACTTTTCATATAAATGGTTTCCTTCACGCTCGTGGATGCCGCAAATTTCCTGCGTAGGCGATGTAAAAAGCTTTATAAACGAGTTTTCTTGTTTACGCGAACCTCAATGTGAGCATTACGACAGAAGTTTGCGACTGATTTTAAAAGGTTGTCGTGCTGTGGTCGTCTGTTTGGCAAATGGAGTTAGGCTCTGGAAAAGTAAAAAGAGACTTGTAAATTTTATACACGCGATGGTTTTTAGAGGTTTTTGAACCAAACAAATAGCAATATAAGCTCCGACTGCCCTTAACAATTTGCATTGAATCAGGATACTTCTTACCATCAGGTGGCTCCACTGTTCGTTTGCTGATTTAATTACATAAAAAAAAAAACAAATAAAAAGTACTTAATCTGACATCTTGAAAGCTTCAACGAATTTACAAGATAGAAGATTTTCAAATTTAATATTCTTACGATTTCCATTGAATATGTATTCATAAAAAATAAAACATTGGCTTTTTTCTTTTATACGTTTTTTTTTATTGTACCTACTATTCAACTAGTTTTTAAAATACCGATCAAAGTAAAATTAAATAAACGGAAAAGGCTTCCTTTTCTGTTTACTAGACAATTATTTCTTTAGCCGCGATTTTTCGCGGAATATGATTTAGTACTAACCGACTACTCCACACACTGATACCTTTTTTTAATAAGATTCCTATGGAAATCCAAACTTTAGGTATTTTTTTGCGGGATTTCGCCCGCCGTGGCCTAATTCCAGTGAAAAAAAACAATAAATAAATAAATAATAAAAAAAAATCCATATTAAACAACTCTGATAATAGTTCAATGGGTCAATATGAAACGGTTGTAAACCTTTCTGTTGGTAATTCAATGTTCTGTACGAAATGGTTTGATAAAATCTAATTCACCTTTGTAGTGATCAATGGCATAGTGCTGAAACTTTCTCTCTCAAATATTAGGTACTAAACGCACTTTTTCCTACGGTTATATTTATAAAGAAATTAAAGTAGTTAAATGTTAAAAGGTTTTATGTATTTAAGTACTCGTTTAAATTAATTAAACAATCTACACAAGTATTATTAACGCTATTATTATAAAATATAGGTTTCAATAGGTTTTCGCCCTTATTTTTGCCTTTTAATTATCAACAAGTAGCCATGTTTGACTCAGACGCAGAATGTCCCTTTCGCAAAATGTCCTCTGGTCGCAAAATGTCCTTTTATGAAATGGACATTCTGCGAAAGGTACATTTTGCGAAAGGGACATTCTGCGAAAAGGACATTTTGCGAAAAGGACATTCTGCGTCTGAGCTGTGTATTACTGTGTATTAGGTTACATTTTTCTGTCTCAATACTCAGGTAATGTTATAATCATCCTACATACAACAAACCCGTGTATACCGCAGGTTCTTCGCGGTGCTGTACCCGCTGCGGCTGCGGGTGGCGCGCCGGCGCAGCAAGCAGATGCTGTGCGCCGCCTGGGCGCTGGCACTCGCCTGCAGTCTGCCACAGGTGGGATTTATCATTTATTTTAGTATTAAACGGTACTAAAATAATTTGTCATGTTATAAATTCTATTTCGATAACTAGTTTTTCCCAAATTGTTTTATTGGTAAAAATATAATAAAATATGTCTATGTCTAAATAAATATAATATAGGTTTGTATTGTGATTCATATCATACTAGAATCAAACATGTTGTGTCATATTATATATCAGTACAATGTAAGCTCGCATGCTGGTGATAAATAATGCTGTTGTTTAAAACTAGATACTAGGTTTTACTTAATGATAATGTTGTTTTGACCGACAATTTTTTTTTAAACCGGTTATACCTATATAATATATCAAGAAATAAATTCAAACTTCCAAACTCCGGAAAATAAATAAAAATATATTTATTAGAATTAAAATATTCTTTTTTGACTTTGGATCCGATGTGAACTTGCCCTTACCAAACAACGCAAGAAACAACTTCGGGAAACACAAGTATTTTTATATTAAATTCTTTCCTTCCGCTTAAAAAATATTTGAAATTTTTTGCAGTATGCAGGCAAAGATGGTAAATTTTCCCTCATACAAATATTTTCTTACAATTTTAATTTTAATAAAAAGTACTAGTTCTTGGAACAAAATAAAGAACACGCTACGCTGTTTATGCTACATCATTTTTTTTATTTACTATAGAATCACGTTGTATAATTAAATTGATATGATAGGTTTTTGGTTGTTCGAATATTCCAGAATGTTGCAGTATCGACAATGGATTGTGTTCGCAGAATTCTTACATTAATGTAGTACAAAGCTGTATTCAACTCAAGGAAACATACATGGATATAGAAATTATCTTACCAGTTTCGGATGTAATTTCGGATAATCAGTTAATTAGTCTGTTTTACAATTAGTACCTCCCAATTTAAAAAAAAAAACAAGTTAATAAAAAAGTATGTGTGAAAAACACAGTGAATATGTATTTACTTCGGTTTTCAACAATCGAAAGACTTAGGGCGGGTTGTATCAAACAGTTGGTTAACGTATTAACGTACGTAACTTTTTGACGTTTACATCAGATGTTTAACGTACGTAAAATACAAAGCGTTGTGACATTGTACGTCAAAAACAACCCGTTTTCTAGCTTGACAGTTGAAAAAACTAAGCATTTTTTGTCAAACATAAAGTAATTATTCAAAATCAGTAGATATACGAAAGAGATGCACCGAGCGAAAATGCATGGCAACGTCGGTGCGGGTCGTCCTAAGTGGACCTATATCAATCAAATTGGCGATATATTAAAAAGGGCCAAATCAAAAGTACTCGTAATCGACGAGCATGTATGAAGAGATTTATGTGTGTGAAAGAAGTGCAAGAAGTATGTCTGGACAGAAGTAGATGGCGGTCCATAGTCTCCGCCTACCCCAATGGGAGATAGGCGTGACGATATGTATGTATGTTTGTATGCAGTAGACATCCAACTAGACCAAGACACAATAAAAATTTAATGTATGAAGGTCGTAAAATTAACATAAGGAAAATCCTACTACTTTTACTCAAGTTGAAGGTTTTTAAAGTACAATAGAGATGGGTTTTAAATAAATTTATCCACATATTTTTCTATTTAATCATAAGCTCTAAAATCAATTAGTATAATTAATAACCACTGTGTTTCAAATCTAAACAATTTCAATGCATTAACAGATTATTATAATCAAAGCAACTAGACTATTATCCGAAATTATCTTAAACTTTAATATCGGATTTGATGACGCGAACGATTAGTATTACCTATATTTTAAATATCTGATAGTTCCAAATCAGTTTTATGGTCCCTTCACATTTGAATTCTATTGAAAGATTTTGTTAGTTAAAATAATCCTTCTTGGTATATGGGGAATGTACAAAGAGACTACTGTTTTTTTGTCATATTAATAATAGTTACTTTTGATTTTACTACGGCGTAGCAAGTTGCTACGGGCGACTTTGTAGTATCGTAGACAAAACTATTGAAATTCCAATATTCGTAGTAAATATTGAATTGAGCACATTTCATATCCCTATTCGTATACGAGCAAATATTTACACAAAATATTGAAAATTTAATTTGATCTCGACTATTTACACTTCTGACTGACTTTGAAGCTGTTTCTGTCATTTCCATTTCAACAGGTATCTACCATAGTTTATTGCGACGCAAAAACACGGATGATGGTTACCATAGTTACACAAATAACAAGGCAATAGTAGACTATTGAGTTTGGCCGTATAAGTTGATAAAAAAAGTAATATTTCTACATTATGTCGACTTCTATCAATTTAAATAATACTGTCAATACACAGCTTTGATGCTATTTTATTATTTCCTTAATAAAATAATAGTTAATAATAATGTAAGGTATATTTTACGCTAAACAAAATGCCCCTATAAGTTTTCTTTGTTTGTACGCCATATTAAAAGATTGGGTCCTATGGTGTAATTTCGGTAAAAAGGTATGAAGATAAATTTCCATTTACCGGTTGGTCCTAATGGAATAAACCGTTTATTCTTGTATATATTTTTAAACAAAATAGGGCGTTTAATGCTCGCTCTACGATGGCGTAACAATACTTTATCAATTTACAAAGCATTTCCAGTTCAAAATCGATCTTTGCGTGATATTGATTTAAAATTACAGTAAGAAATTATGTATACAAGACTTCCCAACATAAATCCCAATAACATTTGTTCTACGACTTTTGCAATACTTGATAATTAACACAAACAAAAACAAATTTGCGCGCTCTGTTATTTATTACTCTGTATTTTGTAAGAAGTACCTTAACCGACTACGCCACGCAAGTTGCGTGCGCGTAGAGTATTTGACCGTTCAGAGGCATCTAATAAATTTGTATGGAAAACTTTTTTCTTTTTTTTAATTAGTCGTTGGTTTAATGTTGTTGGGATCGATGTTGAAAAGCTGCCTACAAGAGATGATGCGCTAATTAAAACTAACCCTGTATTTCAGCAATATACCACCGGTTTCTTAATTGAGAATATCAAGTTAATTGTTGTAGTTAATTGATAAAATAAATACCGATTTCTTAGATATTATGCTTGACTATTACTTAACTTGCAACTGGGTACATGATAGACCGAAGTTAATTAAGTACCTAACTACAAAATGATCAAAGAATTCCTTTTTGAATTTCCTTAGAATTATTAATTATTTTAATATTCTCTCATTATGTTCCTAAAATAAACTCCTTTCAATTCGTAATTATTTCCATACGATAAGACTTTACGATTTATTAAATCTGATCAGTACTTGATTTCACAACCCTTTATTTATGACTCAATAAAAAAATAAAACAATATATAGTAATTCGATCATCTAACAATTTTCGGCACTTGCCAGCGCTCCGTCGATAAGGCGTAGGGTTTACGATTGTTATTCATTGGTTAGGATAATATGAAAACTAAATTCCAGACTCTGTTCTCGAAGTTGCGTTCCATTCTTCGCTGTAGATATTCAAAATTTGAAAAGCCAAATGGAAGTAAATAAAATAAATAAAATAAATATAAATCTCCAGACTGACACACCAACCGTGTGGCCCTAAACTAAGCAAAGCTTGTACTATAGGTACCACACAATGGACTAGGGGAGAACCTAGTTACACCCAGACACGAGCCAATATCGAAAAACCATTTTTACGAAATTGGCCCGACCCGGGGATCGAACCCGGAACCATCCGCTTAGCAGTCCGGTATATATACCGCTGCACCACACAGGTCGTCAAAAGTGTTACTCAACGGTGATTTTTCTTATTAAATAGAATAATAATAAATAAAATCGATAAATTATTCTGTTTAACTCTGCAATATAATGATTATTGCATGGTTTGGGATCCGAGGCAAATAATAATACGCTCTATCTTAACTCTGTCATCGAAGCTAAATTTTGAAAGAAAAAATAACATAATAACTGCACAAGCTTAATTGATGTCATACAATATTAATTTATTTTGGTTTTCATCTGACGAGTTTGCACTTGATATAAGACATGCACAATTAGTTAGTTCGTCAAGCCTAACATTAACCAAGGGTTAGTAATACTTTTGACTAGCTGTGCCCACGTCTTCGTCCGCGTAGAATAGTTATTTTGAAAATTTTTTTAGATCATTTCTAGAGGAATAATTCTTTCATACATATACTTTGGGTATCTTAAACCGTTTTCGCAGCGCACGCAACAGAAGGATGAAGGCCCTCAAGGATGAATAATTTTCCCCGTTTTTTTCACATTTTCCATTATTTCTTCGCTCGTAATAGTTGCAGCGTGATTTTATATAGCCTAAAATTCAACACAAAAAGAAATTTTCAATTCGAACTTATAGTTCCTGGGATTAGCGCGTTCAAACAAATAAAGAAACAAACAAACAAACTCTTCAGCTTTATAATATTAGTATAGATTAATTTAAGACTAACTTATCTGAATTTATTTATTCGTAATGACTGCACATAGGTCCGTATTTCAAAAAGAATGCAATAAAAAGTGCGATAGATTAGAAATAACACAAGAATTAGTATTTAATATTACAGACAAAATCTATATCAATAGTGGCATATCTCCTACAATATTAATGAATAAAAAACTGTACTGTAAGCGTTAACTAAAAACTACTGTAGACGCGCCGAGGGCGTAGAATAAATATTTCGGCAAATTTATCTTTGAATGAATTTGTGAAATAACATTTTATTAAAATAAGAATTAAAATATTATTTTTATCTCGTTTGAAAACAAACTACGAGTATAATAAATACTATCTTACTTTTGTTAAAAACTTCTCAATAATAAATTTTCAATCAACTCCACAGTCTACAAAAAGTCGACTCTCTAACTTGAACTTTCAAAAAGTTATAACATTTTATTCGTTTCTCCGCTCCATTTCTAATCTATTTTAACTTTATTCAAAGGTTCAAGTCGTTTCTGCTCTTAATCTATTCTTTTTCTGTTCTATATCTATTATTTTTCTATTGTATATCTATCTATTTGTTCGTAGAGTGGTGCTCAAAGGCTAGTGTCACGATCGTTTGCTGTCGGGGCTAGATCAATATGACTCTACGCTTTATTGCACTTCTATTTACCATACCTACGAGTCTCACAGTTTTATTAAAACTTAGTTTAATCGCTTCATTTGTGGGCTAAAGATCTCAAATAGTTTTAGTTAAATGAAATTTGTGAAAAAGTTTAAGAATAATTTCAAGACTATCACTATCATAGTTATGTATTTTTAACAACCCACGGGATTTTCAAATTTTTATCCCAATGTTACTCTTAAATTTTATTGATAAAGCTTTTAATTTGATAAAATTTATTACGTAAAAAAACATGCCTATTGATACTGACCGTAATGAATTCTCTAATTTATATTGATTGCGTTTTGCTTGATTGATTAATATGCATTACGAGCGACCCGCCCACGCTTCGCAATGGTGTAATTTTGCCGACTTGCTCGCGAACCCATGCATTTTTGCTAACTTAAAAAAACTTTTTCGTAACGTTCTTTATTTACAAATTAAAATGAATAAATACCCTAAAATATGAAGAAACCGTATTTAAATCCGTTACGTACTTTAGGAGGAGTTAGCGGCCAAACATACAAACAGACTGAATAAGCGACTTGGATTTATACAATGTTATAATAATTATTTAACCCATCACCGTTTAATACACTATTGTCAAACTATTACATGTTTTTTTTACTTAATCTTGTAGCAAGCCTTAGTGCAATTGCCGTATTTTTCTTCCAGTTAGATATATAACCTCTTTTGTATCTTCTTGCTATAACATCACTCTATGGACGGCGTCGATCGAACTTCCACAATCTGCTATTGTGCCCGCAATACCAATTCGATTTCAATGCTTTATTGTCACTGTGGTGGAGAAAATGATTTAAAGGATTTCGTTTTTAATCTAGTTTGAAGAATTATAATTTAGTTCCGAAAGTTGAGTTAACATGGTGCCTTCGGACATTGATTTTAGATAGGAGTAGGCCACACTTTGTTACAGACACAAGTTTTGAGACTTAGCAAAATATGATGTCTAATTTAAAAACATCTTTCT
This sequence comes from Emmelina monodactyla, assembly GCA_916618145.1. NCBI lineage: Eukaryota > Metazoa > Arthropoda > Insecta > Lepidoptera > Pterophoridae > Emmelina > Emmelina monodactyla. The sequence continues at coordinate 1,834,077 of OU745314.1, read as the reverse complement.
TTCTTTGAAATTCGTTTATAAAAGTTAGTTATAACTTATAAAAAATATCATTATTTGGTCACAGACATCAAATCCCACACGGAAGAATTGTCGCTATTTATCGAAACGTGTGACAAAGGCCCTTTGATTTTATATAACGTTCCTTTGGTAATTTTTTAAGATTTTTCTGCTTTATAAAGCCGAGAAAGGTAGACGTCATGATATATCCGAGATACATAATTTGACACGCGTGATTTTTGATTGAAGGTCGTGATTGTTTTATTTTCTTCAATTTTACTGGTGCTGTGTTATGAGTAATTTTATTTGGTTGCACTGCACTGCTGGTTATGTTAGGGTTATCGATACAATGATAAAAACATTTACTTTTTTTATATATATAATAAAGGGAACAAACTTGATCAAAATAACAACTAGGGTTAAAAGCGTTATAAGCTAAGGTAATCATGATATACTTCTCTGTAAGTATGCTTAGTAATAACTGTTGTGATAGTCCTACTAATATCATAAACGTGAAAGTTTGTGAGTATGTATGGATGGATGTTTGTTACTCTTTCACGTAAAAACTACAGGACGGATTTTGATGAAAACTTGCAGTAATAAAGGCATCAGAATAACACATAGGGTGCTTTTTACCGCGGGAAAATTTCTCATTCCCACGGGAAATCGACTTCAGCGGGCGGCCACTAGTCTAAAATGAACATAACACTTTACAACGAATACGGAAGGAAACCTTATTATTCACGTAGGTACAATTTCTCAGAGCCTTATACTTGGAATTATAATTTGGTTTTAATTACATTATTATTTTAGTCCAAGATCCCAGAGCTGTAAGACACAACTTATTTTCTAAAGCATATAACTTTCTGTTCTCAGTATTCTCTTGTGTACTTTTACTGACACCTGCGCAGGTAGGGTATATGTTTGAGTAATTTTGTGTTTAGAGAATGTTTAACAATACAATTTGTCTGACTGATTAAATATAACATTGTAATAGTTATATTAATAAGATATAAACAAATCAGACATTTAAAAATAAAATAAGTTCATTTTTTAGATCTTTAAAGTGTCTGATAAAAGTTTTGACCCATCGAAAGTCTAAATTTTTTTTTTACTTGACTTCAGTGTAATATTCTACAGAACTTGTATAAATAACAATCATAGAAATTTAAGTTAAGTAACTCTGACTTTTAGTTACTTTCTGACCTGGTACCTGGTACCTGCGCAGGTGTCACCGGGCAAGCTTCACAAACATTCAGGTATTAAAAAGTACACAAGAGACTACTGAGAACAGAAAGTTATATGCTTTAGAAAATAAGTTGTGTCTTACAGCTCTGGGATCTTGGACTATTTGATTGACATGTTGTTTTACGGAAATACCTTCATGTTTGTTTACATCAATTATACCGGGTGTCCAGGAAACAATGGATAAACTCTGAAGGGCTGATAGTAGAACTAAAGGCAAGCCTAAAAAATAATTGATAAAAAGTATAACCCTTACACTGCTAGAAATATGGCGCTTTAAAAAAAAACTTCATATTTTTTTGACTGTGTTCATATTTTTACTCGTAACGAGGTCAAATCACTTAATACCATCATTATTTCTGTGCTAAAATAATTAATATTAACCGCATCAGTGAATGACTACCAAATAAAATAGCTAACTAAAGTATTTTTCTCAAAAAATAATGTTAAACTTTTGATTTGTGTAAAATTTCTAAAGAAATATTTTTGATGTGGAACTTTGAACAGCTCTGGTGTAAAAAAATAATATGAAAGCAACAGTGACCAATGATTTCAAAACATTCCTGGTTTAATAACGTTTTTAAAAAGATTATCAATTATTTTTTAGGCTTGCCTTTAGTTCTACTATCAGCCCTTCAGAGTTTATCCATTGTTTCCTGGACACCCGGTATATCAATCATGCTATTCTAATATAAGTATTCTAAAAGTAACGTTGTTTTTTCATTATCCGAAAATTCTAACAAAATACATCAGCAGATTCGAATACTACGTACTTTCAATTCCAACTATAATCCAATAGTCGAATCAACTATTTGGTACAAATTTCGGAAATACCTAATATTAAAATATTTTTCGGGGAACATTCATATTTTACTGTTGCTCGAATATCCTACTAATATCATAAGCGTGAAAGTTTGTGAGTAGTGATTGATGTTTGTTACTCTTTCACGTAAAAACTACTGGATGGATTTGGATGAAACTTTGCAGTAATATAGGTTATACATCAGAATAACACATATGGTACTTTTTACCGCAGGAAAACATCTCACTCCCACGGGAAACCGACTTCCACGCGGACGGAATCGCGGGCGGCCACTTGTATTAATATGAAATGAAGCATTGTACAATGATTTTGGTAGGCATCGCAATATTCATAACTTCTGATTATTAAAATAATTTACATCGTTCCATGTTGTATTGTAATTCATGGCGTTGAAATTAAATTTGACGGTATTCCGTGATTTCCTCTTAACAATTAAACAGAACACGTATAGGCATATCAACATAATTAAATTTGTTTTAAGAATTTATTGGAAAAAATAATAATTAATATTACTTATTTTTATGCCAGTGAGTAACGGACCAGCATTAACTTTTTTATTGGTTCATTATGGAACGAAATGATTTTTAGTAGATGGATGGCGTAAAAAATGTAAGCCCTCCAGTAACTGCACTAATTCACTAAATTATCTTCTGGCTGTAGATCGCAAATTGTCCTTAATCACAGCCGATTCTTGATCGCGCTGTTGAACTGTACGTATTAATATTTACATGACCTCGAATTATCTTATTGACCCTAATGGTTTTAGATCTGTCTTCTTTGGATTTTAACTTGCAGTAGGTTCGTATTATAAAATACTTTCATTATAAAAAAAAACATAAAAATGTCGTACGACGTTCTTCTTCGATATTGCCAAACAAGATTCCATAGTAAAGAATGTTCGCGATGAAAAATGGCTGCAGCGTTCGTTCTTGGACGTAACTATGCAATGAAATATCACAACTAGGCACGCTGAAGCAAAATATTTCCAGCGATTCTTACCCAAACATACCAATCTAAATATTTTTGAAGTTTCTTTCTCCTTCGATATTAAAAGGCCACGAATTTTGTCCGATGTGACAGTTTGTAATTGCTTTTTGGAACACAATGAATAGTGTTGATTCTGAAAACATTTTCTTAACCAAATTAAAAATATTGCAATTATGCAACAAAAATTAAGCTTGACAAGTCTCAAAAGATATCCCGTCCCAGTCTTATAAAAATTATGAATAATAGTTTAGTTTTTAATGACTTTTCTCCATTATAGTATAATCAATTAATTATAGTACGGGCATGTTCTTCATTATCATTATCATTACGTAGTATAAATCCAAGTCGCTAATTGTGTCTGTTTGTATGTTTGGCCGCTAACTCCCCCTATACGACGTAATGGATTTGGATGCGGGTTTCACCATCTTTTAGGATACTAACTCATTAAAATTTGTAAATAAAGAAAATTCTGATAAAGTTACTTTAAGTAAGCTAAAATTCAACTTAACGGGAACAAGTCGCACCAAACTAAACCATTACGAAGCGTGGGCGGGTCACTAGTTTAATTTAAAAACTTAAAATATTATCGACATATAAAAAAAAAAAACATATCTTATCATCCCTATTTTAATGAACGTTGATGTCGACACCCGACGACTGCCGACGAAACTCTTTTTCCCGAAGCAAATGCCACAACTCGGTTTTCGAACAAATACGACGTCATGTTCTACATTGGTTTATTCCTTCATGCCTTCCTCAGAATCGACAGCAGAATATTCCTTTCTTAAATGAATTAAATGTTCTCTACTATGGAATAACATTACTCCAATAACTGTCTGAAAGTACGGGACATGACAAGTCCTGTCTTATAAAATTCTGCTACGTACCTTGAATATCATGTGATAAATTTAATGTCGCTACACTTCGAAAAGGATATGCTACTAAATGTGAGGTCGTCTGTCCTTTACTATTTTATGGTTACTTTCTTTTTTGTATATTTTTTTTAGTAATTTTTATTAACTGGCTATTACGTTTTTTTTTAATGATATTCTCAACTAACTCTTTTTTTTCTTTTATTTTATTATAGATTAATATTATATTTTATATTAGTAATGTATCCTCGGAATTAGATCCATCCATCTAGACATTTACGACTGTTACTTCAAATAATGCTATTTCCTTTTGATATATCACTACTGGTGATATATTACCGGCATACCAAAGTTGTATAGGTTACCTACTCGCAATATATTCGATTATTAAGTTATATAGTTGTTGGTGCTCAAACCCAGGTCAAATAGTGAAACAGGCCAACTTCGAGAAAGGTCAGACAGAGAACGTGTCACTTATCAAGGCATTGTGGGAATAAACATGTGCAATAGAAAGCAAAGCAATTTACCTACATATAGATGTTACGGCTAAAACCCGAAGCGCGGCTGCACCTAGTTTTAGCCGGTTATAAACATCAATAGGTTAGGTTAGTTAGGTTACTTCTTTGATACCACACAGAAAAAGGAGTCCCGCTTAGCGGGACTCCGTCGACTCATGATTGAAGCCAGTTTTTATATATACAATAGGAATATATATTTTTTTACGGTTCGTCATATAAAAAATACTACTAACCGGCTAAAACTAGGTGTAGCCGCACTTCGGGTATTAGCCGTAACATAGACATATATGTATAGTCGGGGTCGACGCCATAGTAACTCGTAAGACTCAATTCTTAAAACAATTATGACCAAACTGCCTTCGAAACTTAAGTTTTTTGCAACACAGCTACAGTGACAAATTTAGCCAAAAACAATTAAGCAAGCAATTAGCCAAACGTAATTTAAAAACATCAGCTTCATTACGTAAACGGGGCATGCCTAGATCATTCGAAATGCATCCCAAAGATAATTATGACCAACGCAATTAAAACAAGCTGATTCGACAAACAATGGTCAAGTGAAACAAGCCTGGAGCTACGTTTATATGAATGTACGTTGATAGTCAGATGCGTGGCGACAAAGCGATTGGCAATATTGGCACTTGGTAGTACGAACTTCAGTAAAAACAATTGAATGTGAAATAAATAAAAATAAATCACACTAAGGACTAAGAGAGCGAAAAATCAATGAAAATGTTGCAAAACAGGACAAAATAGTATATTTCAATACAAGTGTGGAAAGGCTGTCATTACAACGAGTCCCGACCAATGTCTACCCGAGCCGAGGCGCAGCCGAAGGCGAGGGTTGACAGGCGGGACGAGTTGCAATGACGGTTCCGCACGTGTACTAAACGACTATTTTTAATACAGTTGCGAAAAAATTAAGGAATTTAATAAAATGTAAAATTAAGATCGTAAATGTCGAAATAACTCATTTTGAAAATGGCGCCATTTTTTCTTCACCCATTTGGTAGGCAAAGGTTAGGTACTATGCCCATACAGCCAAGTCTTCAGTAGATTTTTTTTTTATTGATATGAAATGAAAATAAAATTTAATGAGATAAAATGAAATGAAACCAACCACACTAATTCAATCAAATCATTAAATCTGATATCGAAACAAACTAATAGTTTTTTTAGAAATATACCTACGCTACGTAAGCATTAACATGAATCATAAAAACTTCTATGTTTTTTTTTTGTAAAAGCTTCATGGTTGATTATTTTTTCTTTTTAATAGACATTATTTTGACAGTTGGGAAAGCGAACGCACGAGTGCGGGAAAGGTAAAAAAAAAGCACGCGTGTGTAATAGCCCTCATCCCGAACGCTATACGTCCCTGCAATACGCCACTTTTTGAGCAACTGTATTAAAAATATAGTTTTTCTCCAATTAACGCGCGTGAAACCGCAACAGCTTTAAAATCTTCATAAATTATAGACCTGTTTTTATTTCCAATATTCCAGAATATTATTATCTAGCGGTCCGCCCACGCTTCGCAATGGTGTAATTTTGGCCGACTTGCTCACGAAACATTGAATTTTAGCTTAACTTTAAGTCACTTTTTCTGAATGTTCTTTATTTACAAATTTAATTGAACAAAATGGCAAAACCCGCATGAAAATCCGTTAAGTACCTAGTTAAGGAGGAATTAGCGACTTGGATTTATACTTAATGATAATGATATTATGAAAGACAATTCATTCATTCATAACATTTACAGTGTTTTAATCGTTACGTCGTTTTAAACGAACTAAGTTAATAATACTTAAAAATAATTGACACCCACAGCTTGCCTTCAAGCCAAGCGAGCGTAACTTAATTTTGTTTCACAGCGACGCCTACGCAATGCAGCGATACAAGAGCTCGGTTGTATGAAGCTTTGTGTCTGTTCTGCATCTTTAATAATGCTGTTCCGACTACAAACGTGAAATGACAAACACCTGTGAAATGTAACGCAAGCTTGTACGTAGGCGGCGCTCGTGTGTCGCTGAAATAGAAACTTGAAAATTACTGAATTTAATAAACGGTCTATATTAAAGTACTTATTTATATATTTTTTGATACTGTTTTTTTTTTAAATATACCTCAAAAAAAAATAATTTTTATTTTTCATTTGGATCCCAAAATAAAAAATAGGTATACCATTAAGTTATTTTTTTTTTAAGTTGAAGACACATGTTTGAAGCTATGAAGAAACCGTAACAGACTTTGAATTATATAAAAAGAAAATATACTGTATTACTGAATAACTACATAGCAAAAAATAAATAATTTAAAAAATGTAGACTAGGTTTAAACCCATTTGTAAGTTAAAAACAAACACCCATTTAATGTATGATCGCTTCTATTCCATAGGTTTATTAATACCTACAGGTGTTTAAAATACTATTGTTTTTGGTTGAAAATATGGATCCGATTATCTTTTACATATTTATTTAAGCGGTGCTCCTTGTTTTGGTGATATTATTTGTATCAATAAATTATTTATGATTACATTATCGATATTAAGAGCGCGCATAAACCTAGAAAAAAATCGAATTTCACCCGCGCGCCGCACGCGCCCCTCTCTCGTCCCGTCGTCCGGTGACTCCGATGCTACCGCGTCTTTAGAGCGATCGCGCAAATTATACCTAAAATAATCAGATAAATACCGGCTAAGTGGGTGCCGGATCACCTAGCTGTTGTTTGAAACGCTAAAAATACTTTTTGCTTGTAGTAAATAATACGCAAAGGTAAGTAAGTGTATAATATATTTTTTTGTAATGTTGTTTTTAGAATGTGCTTTATTTACATTTACTTATATGTTTTTGTTCAGAATTCGTTGACTGATTTGTACCTGTACAGTCAGCACCATATAGTTTGTAACATCCAATGTAGTCAAATACTTGAAAACAACCAGCTTTCAGCGAATCAGCCAGTGTCATCACATTCATCAGAACATTCAGGTTGCTCTAATTTATCGTAGCGAGCAGGAAGCCTTATAGAAAGTCGCATTCAATCCCGTATCAACCAAAGCGCCATCAGTAACGTAGCGCTCAGGGTATTCACAATCTTCGGTACAAAGTAAGAAAACAACTTTATGCTTCATGTAATAGAGGTGTACTTTGCTTGACAGGCAGCGTGTCTAGATGAAACTGTTATGACAGAAAACTTTATTTGATAAAAAAATTTATTTATAAGATATAGAATAAGATGGGGTCTTAACTACTGGGCTCCCAGTTTTATAAAGAAGATATTTTGTTTGTAAAGGCATGCTTTTATACATACGTAATACCTACGTCTGAATTGAATGGTATCCATATAACACATATGGATACCATAAATAAATATGTTACTAGGTTTTCATAAGTAAGAAAGAATCAACAAAATTATCCACTGATCTAAGATACGAGAATTTAATTTTAGATTCTGTTTGACAGATTGAAGTCTTTTTTAAGTTTTAGTGAAAATGTAAAGCATGTAGCTTAGTTTGTTTACTTCTAGCTAGCAGCGATGGTGTCAGGGCTGTGGCATCCGATAGACGATTCATGAGCATGGGTTTCATTTCAAGTTTAAGCAGTCTTTTTGAGAATTGAAATGACCTACTTTTTTTCATTTCTGGTCCAAAAGATGACTTGCAATGATTTTATTATTAAAAATCATTTTTTTATGAAAACTGAAACATTTTATTTTCATCAAGCAATTTAAATTATCATCACCATTCAGAAAGATAATCAAATTGCATTTCAATTCAAAGATACCATTTTAAATCGTTTAAATAATAAACACATACTAGAATATCATAAATTGTCAAGAGGTAGTAAGAGTATCAGTAATTGCAATAAATGAGGATCCGAAGGAACATGCAACGTACGTTTTTTTTATGTATATAGTAAAAATATTTAAATTATTTTAGTTTTTATCTGTTTCATGTAAATATTTGATTTCATTACTATATTCATTTTGACCCTCGTTGTCATAAATATTTACTGAAATTACTCAGTGGAAACTTAAACATTTATAAAGAAGTTGCCATGTTGTTTTTTAAGTTATTAAATTGAGTCAGACTCGCGGGTGAAACGTTCCATATCATTATCTATATTGGTTTAAATATTTGTTGCTCTATCGGCAACGAAAATATATTATGTGAAAATTACAACTGTCTAGCTCTCACGGCCTATGAGATACAGACTGATGTGCAAACGCACAGACAGCGGAAAATTAGTATTTGTGTCCCGATTTTATTCTTTGGGTACGGAACCTTACAAACAACATTCTCAAATATTCCACAAATCGGTTCATCGATACCTCTGATAAACCTTTTGCATCTTTCTTTGTTAACGGAGAGCATTAAAAGTGCAACATGCAAACGCGGGACTGGTCCCTAGTTTATTTTTAAAATCAAAGTACTATTTTTATAGGCTAACATGAAATAAAATAAGTAGATAAATACTTATTGTAAAAATCAATATGTCACATGAACATTCTAGTTAAGGAGCCGGATGTTCATAAGTAAATAAAATAAGAACAAGTTAAAGTTTTAATTCTGTTTCATTATACGTGTATCAATATATGATTTACAGGGCCGCGCCGACCCTAAGCAGCGCCTGTGTGCGAAACCTATGAAGAGCCTGTGTGCGAAACCTATGAAGCGCCTTTTTTTAGTCGGTTTAGACAATTTTTTCAACTATGTTGTATTAAAAAAAAACAATCCGGCGCCCCTCTTGCTTAGGCGCCTGTGTGCGCCGCACACATCGCACACATGGGCGGCTCGGCCCTGATGATTGATTAGTCCTTGCTTGTTGTTGCATCTGGCTCTTGCTTAATTATACGTCAAGAAATGATAGGTATCTGATGTGTAGAATATGAAACTTCTTTGAAGAAGGTTCAAATTTCAAACAAAATAAAAAATATTTAAAAATTTAGGAATAAAAATGTGTCTAGCAAAAAGGTAGAATGTTAACTGAACTAACTATTCTATGTAACTTCTTAGATTTACGCGATTGTTATTACTTGAAATTAAACTGTAAGCGTGGCTATACAAAATCTGCAGTCTGTGAGCATTCCATGGATAAGCCCAACCACTATCTAAGATTTGATACCGTTAAAATCCTAGCAAAAGAGAAACATTTTATCCCTAGGTTGGTAAGAGAAACTATTGAAATTATAAAACACCCTAACTTCAAAAGAGAAGATGGTTGGATGCTATCACCAACGTGGGATCTAATACTTAGCAAAATAAAAAAGAACAACCAGCAGACAAATAAGCAGAAACACCAAGACACTGTCAGCGTATATTGCGTGAACCCGAACAACTATGCGAGAAAATTACGAAACAGATGGCGGTGAATTCTAAAAATCGGTTTTTACTATACTCTATGAAGACATCAATCTCAGTCTACCATTGACCACGGCATTTGTAAAAAGGCCGAAACGTCGGAAAATCTAAATTAATTTAATAAAACGCGTAAAAACCCGTTAAAATTAGTTTAATTTCACTATTCCAAGGCTCACTTGCTAAAACGTTTTAACATAAAATGTTAGTACATAAAATTGATTGTTCGGCGCCGACTGTGACTTTTACCTGAAAGCTTGGAACCGGAAATCAAAAGCTAGAAAGTTTTTGAAGTTTGAAAACATAGGTTCTTACACACTTGTGCGTTCTTGGTTTATTTTTTGACGATTAGAAGAAGAAAGCGTATTTTTATATTTCGCTGGGCGCTTCGATATCGATGGTGCTTTGGTTGATGCGTAATTGAATGCAACTTTCTATAAGACTTTCTGGACGCTTCGATAAATTGGTACAACGTGAATGTCCCGATTAAATGTGATGACATTTTTTGATACGATGAAAATGATGACTGGGTGTAATCAACTATTTGGCTACAGTAGTCGTCACGAAGAATATGATGCTGACTGTACTGCACTTTTTGCTGGTGGTAAATAATTTGCAAAGGTAAGTATGTAATATAATAATTTATTTATAATAATGTTTTTTTTACTATGTGCTTTATACAATGACCTTTTTTTCAAAATGCGGTGTCTTGTATCTGTACTGCAAAGCACAGACAGAAAGAAATTGCAATAATATATTATACATAAATCACAATATATATATTATGATTTATGATCTATTCATTGTAACTTGTCTTAAAAGCCATTAAAATCTATTTAAATTAGCCATGAGATAAATTTTTAATTTCTAAAATACTCTTTTGCTGCATTTTTTGCTAGACATATTTTAAAGTTTTTTTTCATAGTCAAACAAGCATTAGAAATTAAAACGAAGATTTTTCCGGCCCCGGAGCACAGAAACACAGTCCTCTTGTCTCAACGGAGCGATCGCAACTAAACCATGAAACAAAACATGCCTTAGATCCCAGGACAGGTGCGACAGACGAAAGCGTTCTGCGCGAAATAAAAACGTAGTAAGCGCCGAATAAGTTTTAATGTAATAACTCGTAAAGTTTACATTATTTTCTAAAATCGCTAGTAGGGTCGCTGGGTAATATAATTTGATAGTATGTATTAAAATATTGGCTCAATAGTATGCATAATATTGGAAATAAATGAATAATAGTTGAAAATTAGAGCTAACTTCGTGATTTTTTTTTATCGAGAAAATTTTATTTTTTTATGTTTTCACTCTGATCAGTCCCTTGGAAATATGCTTTAATATCTATGGTATTTTTTTCGGGTAATTTGTGCTTTGTTTTCTAGGGTAAAAATACAAATTACGACTGGAAATTTCCCTGTATACCCCCTCTTAAGTCACTTCCTCAGAAGCATTACCACCAGACACCCTGTATACACAGTAGTTTATTCCCCAACCACTAAGCTAGGCCTTCATCAGCGTTGTTTGCATGTGAGTTGTAATTCAGTTGAGTATTAATTCACCCAACTTATCATACTACCAATCACGAATTTCCAGGTGTGTATGTGTTATATTAGTTCGGGAAGTGATTTAGCGGTCGGTAAAGGGTTAATTCTACCTCTTCAATTAATGCAGTTAAATGTTTTGTTATGAACAGTTAAGGGCAATTTAGATTTTTTTAATAAAGTTAATGGCTAACTATACAAAAACAATTTTCATTTTCTCTTCTTCGTTATTCGTGTTACTTTGTTTTATAAAATCGTACAAACATTAAAAAAAGAACATCAAAAGTATATAATTCATCGCAGGTACAAATAGAATTATTTATTTTTTAACAAATGTCAGTACAACTAGAGGAAAAATTCAGCGCAACAAATCCGTGACATTTCACAAAATGTTAGGTAAAATATTTTTTATTTAAAATTCTAAATGGCTCGGATTTTACTGCGTATTTTATTTACGAAACATCAATATTCTGTTTTAAAATACATTTTAGTCGAAACATTAGGAACGTAATGAAACAGATTCTTAAAATTAAATTATTGTGATCATTTATATCAGAAAATATGTTTAACCAATGTTATTATGAACTGTCCATTTGACCAGCAATTTCAGTTTTAATTTTAAATCTGTCACCGAGACCACAAGCCGATGGTGAATGACATCTGCAACCACAAATCCAGAACAATCTATCGAATATATCGTCAAAATTAAATATATCCTATACCTATTGCTTGCAACGCACACAAATGATAAAGGACAGTTCTAAACGCATACTTAACAGCGAAGATACAACCGTCGAGTTAAATAAACTGCTGTCGAAAAACGTCAAAATAACATCATGTGTATTGCCAAACAAAAACGCCGCGGCATTTTGACGTTTTTTAATAGTAGTTTATGACACTCAAAAGTTACAGAATCACTCCGCTGACGTAAAAGAAAATGTGGCAAAAAAATTTAAGTTGCAATCATGGCATGGTTTCGTCAGAAGCGAATCAACTAGTATTCATATTTTTCCCGAATACTATTTTAAGTCGGCGGAATTTTTAGCTGTTAATTGCTGTTAGTGCTTTTACCTAGTCAGAGCACACGAAGACTCATCCTAATCAATGCTTTGATGCATAAAATAGACGTACGAGTAAATACAGAGTTATTTAGAGTCTGCTTCAAACCGAAAGCTATTTGCAAAGAGTAATTGATGAGTTCTGAGTGTCTTCTAAATAAACCAAGGTGTTAAGCAAGAGCTGTTTAATGAGTTTATCGTGTCCAAAATTTATATATCAAGTTGCAATATAAACGTATTTTGAATTAAGGTTTGAGAAAAACTATACCGGGTGGCTCATTCAAAGCGGTCAGTATGGGAAAGTCTGAAACTATAAGACATACAAAGATTTGTTCTTAGGAACCATGACACCGATTTTTCTAAAAAGAAAAACTGCATTCATACATTTGAAAAAAAAAATGGACCCATCTAGGGACTCGAACCCAGTCGTGTTGAACTTTGTATTGGAAAAATGGTGGTCACTTCGAACATCTACTAAAATAAATTATTTTTTTGTGAAAACAATGCATTTTATTCATTTAAGACATCATGTTTCATAGAGCCATTTACAGCTTAAGACCTACACAATCGATATTTAAATAGAAAAGTGCAAGTTTATAAAAAAAATTATTTTATTAAAAACAACCGGGTTCGATTCCCTAGCTGGGTACAGCTTTTTTTTCAAATGTATGAATGCAGTTTTTCTTTTTATCAAAATCGGTGACATGGTTCCTAAGAACAAATCTTCGTATGTCTTATAGTTTCAGACTTTCCCATACTGACCGCTTTGAATGAGCCACCCTGTATTTAATTCATTTTTGATAAAATAAAATTTTGTATCGATATTTTTTTTATCAAAAGTTCATTTAAGTTCAAAATTGCAACAGTTTAAGGCTCGGTATTGATAAATTGGTATATTTTTTTATGAATTAGTTTTTGACCTCAAATACAAGAGCAAATATTTAATCTAAGATGTAGCGATTCAAACCATAAGCAGCGTATTCACTCAAGCTTTGAAGAATCATTATATTAATAATTTATAAATAAATTGAAAATATCTAAAGCCTCATTATCACATTCCAGAAATTCATTGAAAGAAAGGTAAACGAACGTAAAGAACAAAGAACATAATACCGAGAAAATAACGCAATTACCTATAGGTTAAGCGGGATTTTCCGAGATTTTTCAGACGTGAACTAATATTATTTTATTTTATTTTCCTACCTTTAACAAGCGTGAACGAATTATCTATCACAATCAAAAACTACATTAGTTTTTAAATTTTCTTATATTTCCAATTATCAATATAAAAAGTACCTGATACAGGTTAGGTACCTGATATAAGATTTGTCTAATTCGAAGAGTCATAGCAGGCGACCCGTGTCTCAATCACTAGCTAATATAAAATCGGTTCAAAGTCCCGGAGATTACTCTCTTATACCCAACTCACAAACTCTTTCTCTTTATAAATATATTTATTAATAAAAATGCTTTGTTTCAGAGCGTGGTATTCAGAGTCCAACGTCACCCTCGCGACGCGGGGTTCGAGCAGTGCGTCTCGTTTGACGCGTTCTCCACACAAAAACAGGAGGTCAGTTGTACACTGAAAAATTGTATGCCTTTTTATTCCCTATGAAAGATTTATGTAAAATCATTTAATACATTCCTGTCATGAACATGTCGGACTCATACCATATCATTTGGATTAAAACTTCAACTTGCACTGGTAAGTTACTCAAAACTAACAAACAAATAAGAAGGTAGTAGCGACCTATATGGCGCACTGGTTTGTAACACTAAGCGAACCCCAAACCAACTGCTTTACAGTACCTGTTGGTTTGGGGTTCGCTTCCCTTCATATTTGGCCCGTGTGTGTATAGCTATAGGTATTCTTCCCTAGTCCTTACGTGTAACCTTATGGTTCGTTCGGGCCACACAGTCGGTGTGTCTGTCTAGTGATACAGAACATTTGTTCCAGGTGGCGTACACGGTATTCTGCGTGTGCGCAATGTACTTCGTGCCGCTGGTGGTGATCAGCGTGTGCTACGTGTGCATCTTCTGCGAGATCCGGCGCAGCAGTCGCGAGCTGGAAGACGAGAAGGAGACGGAATGACGCTCGGGTAGCTAGCTCACTCATCAATTACAGTATCATTACATATTATAAATCCAAGTCGCTATTTGTGTCTGTTTGTATGTTTGGCTGCTAACTCTTCCTAAACCACACAACGGATTTTAATGCGGTTTTCGCCATATAAAACAATTAGAAAAGGTTCTTAAGTTAGCCAAAATTCAATATATCGTGAGCAAGTCGGCCAATTTATTTACTATTACACCATTGCGAAGCGTGGGCGGGTCGCTTGTATATAATATTATTAAGTGAACCTCTTTGGCCACTCAGAGTTTTTAAAAAGTTGTATGCCTGTGACGTACAGATCTTCTTTTGTTTTTCATTGGTTGTCAAAGACTTCTCAAAGTCTTGCTGCAGCTCTGCGTCACGTGCGCCATTTTGTTTATGAACTATTTTTTAGAGTGGTAGAGGCTAGCTGTAGGCTCTGTCTGCGGCGATTACTGGGATGACTCGACCGGTGAAATACCACCGTCGCACAGAAAACCGACGTGAAGTAGGGACGATGTTCCTGCGTTTCGTTCGGTGAGTGCGGTATCCGGTGCTCAATTTTCTCAAAGGCTCAGCAACACACCCACAACAAACACAGTGTTGCAAAACAATACTACAGTATAGTTACACAAGGTTTTACTCTACATCTAACAGGCATAACTTTAAGGATGTTTTGTACATTTTCAACTAGCCTTGATATAACTAGCAAGAGACGTCTCTCGGAATGTAGTAGTTATAGCAGTTTTACTCAACGTGCCGCGAGTAGGTACATTTCGGCGACTTATTTTGGTCTGATTCATATTTATGTCGAACAAATAAAACAGCATGTAGTGGCAGAAGAAATAACGTAACTTACTTACTACTTACTATAAGACCTGCCGAAACATAAGCTTTAAAAATAAACATAATTTTATAGAAAGCTGCGCTGACTTCCTTTTCTTGGTAACAAATAAGTTCTAGCTTTGTGCTTGCCCAACATAAATACTGAGTCAACCTCAGTGCCAATGGAATCAATTGCCAATTCAAACAAAAATATCAATTGTATAACAGATTCAGTTTTATTTATTTAGGATTCAACGATTTCTACGTACTTTAATGTCATCACTATTGTTTTATTTTGATATCAAAAATGGTTACTCGAGGGATCATCTGCAATGAATCGAATGAAAAATAAACAGACAACATTCGATAACAATCACATTGTGTGTTGTTTTTCTAGATCAAAGGCTAAATAAATATCTTCTGAACATACCTTTTTATTAAGCTATATTTTTATTGAATAAATTAAAATAAACAGATGTTAGGTATCTTAAATATCCTATGGCTAACTTATTTACACACTAAACGTGGGCAGTAACCCAGTGGGTAACTACTGAAACCTGTACCTATCTATTCTTGTAATATCCGAGCGACCCACCCACACCTCGCAATGGTGAAGTTTTGGCAAACTTGTTCACGATGAGTAAAATTTTGGCTTATTTAGGA
This sequence comes from Emmelina monodactyla, assembly GCA_916618145.1. Classification (NCBI taxonomy): domain Eukaryota; kingdom Metazoa; phylum Arthropoda; class Insecta; order Lepidoptera; family Pterophoridae; genus Emmelina; species Emmelina monodactyla. The sequence goes on along the minus strand of OU745314.1, from coordinate 1,818,097 downwards.
ATACTTTTTCTGAATGTTCATTATCATCAAATTTTAACAAAAAAATTGCCTAATAGATTGTGAAATCCGCATTAAAATCGAATTGAAATCGAATCGCATTAAAAAGAATTAGCGACTTGGATTTATACTATGTAATCATACCGAGTAATCAATTTAAAAAAACAAAACAAACTGCCGTTTATTGGAGCTGTTAAATAAGTATTTATTCACTTTGCTAGGTCAAATACTCGTAGTCACTTCCCGTGCTTCATCCACAAACAAATCACATAATAGGTTCGGATATACCTAAGTTACTAACTTTGATCGTTCACGCTGCGAACTTTTCATTCGAAACCACCATCTCCATACTCCATACGTGTTATAAAATCTAATTAAAATGTCATCTGAGAATGCGGCTTTGGAAACGAGAAGGAGATTAGTTTCAAGATTAATCCCGATATTAAGTTCCTATATGACTTGAAACTTGGTGAGGCTACCCACGGCATACCATAAATTTACAAACACAATTAACTGTATAACAAAGATATTTTTTATTGTAACTGAGCTACGGAATTAATACACTATTTTTGAATCGGAATAGTCATCAGAAGGGTTGTGTCGTGTTTGTTAAAAGGTGAAGGTAATAATTTGTTTTGATTTACGTTGATTCTATTTTGTAGATAAAAAAGGTTTTATTGTAAAAAGGTTCGACTGTTTGTGCTTGGTGTCTTCCAAATAAACTGACTCGAATTAAAAAGCTACGTTATCGAGAGATATTAAAAGGCTTCATTTATACCCCTTTTTAATAAAAATATTGTATTTTAGTACAAGTCTGACAGAAAATTGTATTATAACGAGCAAACCGAACATACCTATCATTTGTTTTTCATATCACCAGTGCAGAAGTAGGGGTTTTAAAAAGAGACTAAACGATGAGAAATGTAAAATAGCGATTTCAATTTTAACGAAGGCTATGCATGTTAAATATATTAAAAACACATTTCCGATTACACAGAAAAACTAAAAATAGAAATAAAAAATACATCGCGTGCGTTCGCGGTAGGCACCCATGCACTTTGCGCAGTATATTTTAATGGATTAAATAAATGGATGCATTCTGAAATATAGATTTTTAAGTAAAACTTCATGGATTATACGAATGTTCGGAGCTCATTCCCAATGGGCATATTACTGCAGTGTATCTTTAGATGACACAACTGTTTACTACAGCTCGCTAAAACTTATACTTAAACTGAACTTAAACTGAACTTAAACTTAACTTAAACTTAACTTAAACTTAACTTAAACTTAACTTTAACTTAACTTAAACTAAACATAAACTAAACTTAAACTAAACTTAAACTAAACTTAAACTTAAACTAAACTTAAACTAAACTTAAACTAAACTTAAACCTAACTTAAACCTAACTTAAACCTAACTTAAACTTAACTTAAACTTAACTTAACCTTAACTTAAACTTAACTAAAACTTAACTTAAACTTAACTTAAACTTAACTTAACTTAACTTTAACTTAACTTAAACTTAACTAAAACTTAACTTAAACTTAACTTAAACTTAACTTAACTTTAACTTAAGTTAAACTTAACTTAAACTTAACTTAAACTTAACTTAAACTTAACTTAAACTTAACTTAAACTTAACTTAAACTTAACTTAAACTTAACTTAAACTTAACTTAAACTTAACTTAAACTTAACTTAAACTTAACTTTAACTTAACTTAAACTTAACTTAAACTTAACTTAAACTTAACTTAAACTTAATTTAAACTTAACTTAAACTTAACTTAAACTTAACTTAAACTTAACTTAAACTTAACTTAAACTTAACTTAAACTTAATTTAAACTTAACTTAAACTTAACTTAAACTTAACTTAAACTTAACTTAAACTTAACTTAAACCTAACTTAAACTTAACTTAAACTTAACTTAAACTTAACTTAAACTTAACTTAAACAGTTTTATGTTACAGAAATGTTTTAGAATCAGTGAAAATGAACCAAGCTTTATGAATTTTTCATAGAATATTTTTATTGCACACATTTTACATTTATCATTTATGAGTTTATTTTAATGTAAGCCAATTTCAATTTCGATTCGGCAATGTGCCTGATTTATAAAATAACAGTTAATCTCCTGTTTATGTTAGATTTTATATGTATATTTATTCTTGTCGAGTGAATATTTTTGAAACGTTACTTTAACATTTGAACAGTTTGCAAAGTAAAACATTAGTAAAATGAGTATTTTGTCAAATAATTACTTTTAAAATAATATGTTTGCTTAATGAGATGTTTGTCAAACGATTAGTTTTCCTATCGTTATTTTTTAAATGATTATTTTGTCTTTCGTTGTTTGGTTACAACATTAGTGAACCAAAGCAATTGCTTTTGCAATGACTCAAAACTCCGTTCCCAACTTGATAAAAATATGCTCTCCTCTCCAAGTCGGTCGTTGTGAACAGACCCTTAATGCGTAATATAATCCACAATGCCTCATTAAGCCTAATTTTTTCGAGTGGTTGAGTCTAGCTGTAGGCTCTGTCTGCAGCGATTACTGGGCTGACTCGACCGGTGAAATACCAACTTGGCACAGGAAACCGACGTGAAGTGGGGACGATGTTCCTGCGTTTCGTTCGGTGAGTGCGGTATCCGGTGCCCAATTTTTTCAAAGGCCAGCAACGCACCCTCAATACATTTGTGATTGTGGGTGTATATGGGCGGCGGTGATCACTTACCATCACGTGACCCGCTTGCTCGTTTGCTAGCTTCTCTCAAAAAAAAAGCCCTAGTTTTAAGGGAAGCTGAAAAAAATCGAAACCTTTAAGTATATTTTTGGATTACACTTTTAGGAACTGCTCACGGCCTCTGACATGACAATAAAGATCTTAGGAATAAGATTGTAACATTAATTTTGGTCTTCCCCGAATAGTTATTTCAGTCACATTCAGATTTTATTAAGGAAATCGACTAAATCAAAATTAATTCCTTGAATCCAATACGTATTAATGTTACTCTTTCACTGCGATGTGCTCTAATTCTCACGACTGATCGATACAAGTATATACGCTGTTGGAAAGGCTTATTGAATTAATGATAATAGTTAATTAACTTTAAAACTTTTTGAATCAAAACAAGTCAAAGTAAACTATATTTATTAATACCATAGATAACTAGTACGTAAGATAAAAAAACGGACTAACTTGTACGGGTAAATTAGTCAATTTGAATATTTATTCGCAGAAGCTGAATCCTCGGAATTAATTAGTAGCTACAACTCTCGATTCATGTTACTTCTATCGACAAATGCCTTTATGTGTCGCATCCATCGATACCCTGAATTAATTGGTTTCCTGAATTTGATACCAACTAACCCAGTCTCAGACCATTAATATGAGTCATTTTCCTGTCATGATCTATGAAGGTCCTTCGAGCCAGATATTCCAAAAATGTTTCATTATGCAAAGTATTTCACGCGTTGTTTACTGCTTTCAACGGTTACCGCATTTTCATCAATTTTAAAATATTTATGTATCAACATTCATCAGAAAATGTTATTTTGTGACGAAAAGCTTGGTGGTGAATACTTGCGGATTAAACATCGGAGTAATTAAAACTGTTGGATATATAATCTTCTTTTATTTGTTGGGGAAATAGTTTCGTTTGAATTTTAAAATTGCGATCCATTTATTGGTATGTTATATATATCCAGCTGGGTTTTATTACGTTTTCGAAGAAATTTAATCCTTTCTTTTGCCATAGAATTAATATGTTTATATCATTGTATTTACTCAATCATGTGAAAGTTTTAAGTAAACGCTTATATCATCATTTTAAAAATCTGCTGGTAGTTTAACAGTTATTGTATAGTTTTTAACAATGATTAGATCTCACCCATATAGAAACACACTATTGAGACAAAACATAATGATTTTTAGCGGATTTTCAAAACGAATAAGCTCTAATTAAACAGTGTATTTGATTAATTATGAATCCTTAACATTTTCTTTTAAATTATCAAACACAAATATTTCCATAAACCTATAACCTGTAGGAATTATATAATTATTTCGGGTCAAATGACAAAGGATATCACGTTGTATATGTATACATTCGAGTACCTACTTCGATTCTGAAGGCAAATGTCGTTTGCAGATGTCGGTCAGAAACTAGATTTCCAGGAATCACTTCAACTTTACTTTAAACTTTTGTTTATACGTAGATGAGATATTGTTGAGTTTAGCTATTGAAGTAAGATATGATTTCATCGCCATATATGAACCTATCATACACCTACACTACGTAATAAATATTTTGGTTTACCTACATTGCCGTATCTAAGTCTGTTTAGTAGCTTCTAAATAAACAACACATTTAGATATCTTCACTTGTTCAAAATTATAGATTATTCTCTAGAAATGTATAAAGACATTATATAAAAAATATTAAGTGCTTATATTTCAATTGTCGTATAAATTATTTTCAACTGATACGGAGTAACTTCTCGTTGCACGTCGAATATAAACATTTGACATTATGTAGATATGCATTGACAATGAAAACATACTACTCATCAGTCGAATAGAACTTATCTTACCATTGAAAAACCATACCTTATTAAAAAAAACATTACATAATATAAATCTAAGTCGCTAATTCTGTCTGTTTGTATGTTTGTCCACTATACGTAACGGATTCGAATGCGATTTTGACCATCTTTAAGGGAATTTATTCATTTAAATTTGTAAATAAAGAACATTCAGAAACATTAACTTAACCAAAATTCAGTGTTTCGGGAACAAGTCGCTCAAAACTACACCATTGGGAAGCGTGGGCGGGTCGCTTGTATTTTATAAAATAAATAAATATCCTTTTGTTACCGTAGACGCGTGCGCGTCGTCCGCGGGCCCGGTGCGCCTGCGCCGGTCGGGGCGGCGCGTGCTGGAGCGCGCGCGGCGCCGCACGCTGCGCATGACCGTCACCATCGTGGCCGTGTTCGCGCTCTGCTGGCTGCCCTACGTCACCATGGCGCTCTGGTAACTATACTCGGGGGCACATTTAACCGTCCACTCATCTTAAATGCCCTATCGTATGTTTCTGTTAACTTGAGTTTTGACTACTAGGTGTTACTTGATAAACTTTAAGGAATGAACCACTGGGCACCTGCGGAGCTTATTGTCGGGAACTAAGAACGAGAACCAGGGCGAGATCGAAAAATTCTTGACAAAATGTAGGTGGCCGGTTAAAAGTGCCCCTGAGTGTATAACGGGTGTAAAAAGACCACTTCCGAAGCCTGAAACCATTTATTCTTGAGCCTCAGTAGTAACTTAATTCACTAACAGCACACCCAGAAAACTCAATTTAAAAAAGTTATTAAGCATTGAAGAGTCATATTCGCCGCTTGACATCATCGCTCACACATCAACTGTCGGTTCAGCCCCCCAAGTCAAGTGGCAGTAGAAAATTGCGATAGCGAGTGAATAGAATAAGAAATGCATAGATTTAAATCGTTAGATAGGCTCTTACCGCAGTGACACCGCGCCGTGTTGCTCCACAGTCGAAGTGAGTGAGCTCACTAACCTGGGAGTGCACGAAAGAGAAAGTAGTGTTTGCAACTTATGTAGGAGAAAAAGAGATGACACTATTTTCTCAGTTCACTTGTTGTGTATAGATTGCAAAAAAAAAAACAAAGCTACAGTTTTTGGTGTCGGAGCCTATCTAACGATTTAAATCTATGCATACAAAGTATCATGAAAAGGTACCTATTTACAACTATAAATTATGAAAATAAAATAAATATTTTTAAATAAATAATTACCTTTTAAATAAATATTTTTTTTTACATTCATACATACATTAACTGAATCCATTTAAAATAAATTTTCACTAAAACATGTAAAACCGCAATCAGCTGATCGCAGAAGCCGCCATTTTGTCGCCGGAGTTATCTACAGGGTTTTGATGTACGCTTCATTTTCTATTCTATCAAGGCGAAACGCTTGTCAAAATTGCCACATGGCATGGAAAAGTCAAAAAGTCATAGCTACGATCTTTCAGTTTCTAAGGAACATTTGTATGACAACTTGTTTAGGCGTGAATACGAATCGACAATTAGCGAATGCCACTTGACTTGACCCCCAGGTGCCATTATTTTAACACCACGGAAAGTGATTACATTGCAAACTAAATAAAAACCCTATTTAATTTGAAATCATCGCAACAATTCATAGTATTAATGCAATTTTGGAAAATTACGTCAAAAAAATTTTTTTTGTTAATCATAAAAGTATTTTTTTACTCAAAACGTAACCAGTACTATTCCAGCAACGCCCAGTTTTTGTTTTCGGAAGCAGTATTCTTACACCCCGTAGATTGTGTGATTAACCGCCGATCTCAATATTCTTGGTAATTGGAAACTGCTAGTTTTGTATTTTGTGACTTGTTTCTGCCATTTCCATATCAACAGTCTACCATATTTTATTGAGACGCAAAAACATGGATAATGGTTACCATAGTTACACAAATAACTACGGCTCAAAGGTTTGTAGAATATTGAGTTTGGCCGTTAGTAGGTTTAGGGTAGTGTAGGTTGAATTTTGATATAAGTTTTAGAAATAAAGGACTTCTTTGTGAGAATTGGTCCAACATGAAATGAGACACCCAAAAAGCACCTTTCCAATAAAAAAATGAATTTTTAAATCAGTTCACTTAGTCGAAAGTTTTGAGGTAACAAACATAAAAACAGTTGGATTGAGAACCTTCTCCTTTTCTTGAAGTCGGTTAAAAACTTAAAAATAAGTCGAGTGAAAAGTGTCTGATAACCAGAAGTAAAAACGGTTTTATCTTCAGATAAATTTATTTTAGAAGTAAGTTTCGCTGTAGAAAGTGTAAAGTTTAAGTAAATTCGTTTTGCTGGGAGAAAATTCCGAATAAGTCGGTTGATTTAATCCAAGAAGGAATCATGATTTTATCTATTTCATTTTCTGCGTAAAAAATCCAGATATAAAGAAGATTGAGGAGAAATAACGTTCCTTATCATTTTACGACCCTAAAAAAGTTATTTTATTTTCTACAAGTGCGTACAAAATATTAGGAAAGGCAATTATTTTTATAAGGCAAAAACTCTTAGCTTAGGCTTAACTTTATGAAATTTTTATTGTCAAATTTTACTATTTACGTTGAAAAGGTTCGGTTTATAGAAATATAATATAAGGAGCGTGCAATATTTTTATAAAAATAACTCAGTTTTATACACAACTGTCAACCCAACTAGAAAGCTTTTAGGTGCAAAACAAATAACATACGACTTATAGCTTTATTTGTTTTAGTCGCCGTTACTTCAAAGCATTCCTATTTGTATTTATTTTATGTATTTTTTTGATTGTGTAAGATAAAGATAGTTTTCAATGTTATTCTAACATTAATATTAATTTTATGCAGATATATCTCAAAAACCTAAACAATTCTTTGATCTTTATACTCAAACGTTTTATTATGATATCGTAGAAGTTATTTCTTAATTTCGCATTCCTATAAACAAATATTATAATATTCTTCTATATCTAACAAGATTGTTTTAATTAATGTAATTAACTTTCTGAAGAGGCTGTATCTTTTTCACATTTGAGTGCTTTTCGTTATTAGGGAATGTCAAAAAGGTTAGCAAGTTAATTAAATTAAGACAATGAAGGAAATATGTGCGACTCCGTAAAAAGTTTCTTCATACAATTTCTCTCGTGCTGTTAAATGTGGACTGGTGCACGTGTGACCTAATTCATTTAAACCTATTGAATTTAAGGTTTAACACAACTATTTCATAACGAGATTGAAGTACTATGGATTTCAAACTTTAGCATGGAACTTGTTAGGTTGTTTTAATTAATTTGATAAATGTTTTAGTCAACTTGAAGAGTGAATGAGATTTCCATCTCATTCACTCTTTAATGAATAAATTCCGTTTAATAGAAAGTATTCGTTTAAAATATATTATGTACGAATGTTTGTACGAAGGTTCCTTTGCTTACATCAGAGTTTCTTAATTATGTATTGAGGCAACATACAAGCAGTTGGTCACTCAAATGTAGTATTTAACAATAGACTTGATTTGACTTGAGATGATTGGTTTTGCGGTCGGTATTTAACTTGCCTATTCTATCTAACCTAACCGATAGTCGATTGTCGATTGTAGATAGTCGATTCAGTTGATAGAGTTCAGCTTCAGAAGCCTTGTTCAACATCCTCACGAACCTGCAACAAGTGATTAAATTATAGACAGCAAAAGTTTTGTCACGTCGGTAACTAGTTTACCACACGGCTTGGAGTGATTTAACAGACTAGATGCTAGTTTTTGAATTGAGAATTTGAAGATGAGTAACCTTTAAGTACCTTCTGTATTAGAGTAATGGAACTTATAAAAATTAAATTGGCAAGCAATAAGCTTTAATCAATTATGATAGGGCACTATTAGATCCTACGTAGTAAGAGGACTCTGCTAGGTACTTAGAGGTTATTCTTTTGTTTTATCATATCCCATATCCTTATATCATATGTGTTATTATTTACGAATTATAAAGATATTTTTAAGAAGATCAACAAAAAAATATACACACTTTTAGAAAAATATTTGTAATGATACATAATTCTGTGATGTTTGCCTAAGTCTATAAAACTTTTTCAAAAAACATTATCATTATTATCTAGAGGGTGGACTATTTCTAATTTCTTAACAGTCGTTATAAAAACGCGTTCAAATGCGACTTAAATTTCGTACAACTTTCTACTCTTAGTGAGTTAATAATGGCATCCATTAAAAGTTAAGTAAGGTTATTTTGGGAAATGAAAAATAAATATTTTTATACGGCAATTGATATCTGTTTTAAAAACAGGCAAGGACGGTTACTGACTTAGGTACCTACTTTATTTTAGTAACGATTTTGTTGAGAAAAAATAATAACAGTAGGTAAGTAACTTTAATATAACACGCATACAAATCTGAACGCTAATCTTAATTTATCTTAATTTTATTTTAAACTAACCGTGAAGGTCGTTTGTTTTCATGATACATTACTAACTTTCAAGTAAATTCTAACTCCTGACATCGAACGTTTGTGTTTGCGCTAATAAAGTTTTAGCATTCCCGTAACTTATGAATATCCGATACCATAACTAACTTGGCTTGAAACGCTGCCGCGTGTCTAGATGCAGTAGCATCATTTAAGTTATAACAACGTAACCATACTCGTTTTATGAGAAGTTGTGTAGTTGTTTGTAACTAGGTTAAAGACAGATGGGTGGACTGACGTCAAACTCCACGCAGCTGTGCGAAGGCTGATTCAGTTGAAACAACACTAACTTTTGCGAATAACTTCGGTAATGTTCATGCAAGGTTGGAGATAGAGTTGTGTAGGTTTGTTGTACTAAACTCTACCAAATACAAAACTGTCTGGTGTTACTAGGTTCTCCTCTATAAGTCCATTGCGTTGTACCTATATTACAAGCTCTGCTTAGTTTAGGCCCACACAGTTGGTGTGTTAGTCCGGAGATTAATTTATTTTTTTATTATTTTATTTATACCATATTACTGCGATTTTCTTTTGTCTAGGTAGACAGGTTCGAGTTTGGTGCTCATTGGCGTTTTCTTTGTTAATTCAAACTCTTCTACATAGTTAATGCTAGTTAGTTCCTCCAGTGTTGTTTACATGAATATTGTAGTAGAGTTGTTAATTTACGCCCTATATCTTCTTTACTTACTAGAAATAAAACTTTTTTGATTTTCCGGGTAGACTGTATAAAATTAAATAAATAAACGCGTAAAAATGAGTTTAATTTCAAGTAATAATGATCGCGTAAATCTAAAAAGTTACATATTCTTTACTAACTTTGATATTTCTTCTGATTCTTTGAAAAAAGCGAATAGTTGAGATTTTACTTTTAGTTTTGCATTTAAAATGCAAATTTTTGCCTTTTTCCAGTATCTACTTAGAAATTACGGAGAAATGGCGCGAAAATGTATGGCGCATCCTTTCATCCGGCTCGCCTCAGGGAAATAGTTTTTTATTTATTATGTTTTGCTTTAGTTAAATTATAAGAAGCTGAAGAACTCCAAATCCAAATAATTATAAGTATGACGGAAACTATAAAAAACTTAGTTTTTCTATATAACGGGTGTAAAAAGACCACTCCTGAAGGCTGAATCCATGTATTCTTGAGCCTCAACAGTAACTAAATTCACTAACAGCATACCCAGAAAACTCAATTTAAAAAAGTTATTAAGGACTGAAAAGTCATATTCGCCGCTTGAAATCTCACACATCAACTGTCGGTTCAGGTGCAATTATTTACATTGCAAATTAAATAAAAACCCTATTTAATCTGAAATCATCACAATATCTGATAGTATTAATGCAATTTTCGAAAACCGGGTAAAAAAAATTTTTTTTTAATCTTAAAAAAATTTTTTTTGCTCAAAACGTAACCAGTACCCCACTAGCAATGCCCAGTTTTTTTTTTCGGAAGCAGTTCTTTTACACCCAGTATATGGGTTCCGTTTTAAGAACCCCTCGGACATATGTGCTTTTACCTTAGTTAAAGGCCACACAATTGATGTAGTTATAAAATTATGTTTTTTATTATTCCCAGGTAGATGCAGTAGTTTACCTAATTGTTTCCTATCACACCAGGTACATGATGCAGTTGTTCAATTGTTTCCTATCACCAGGTACATGATGCAGTTGTTCAACAGTTTCCTATCAAGACCGGAGTTGTTCAATTGTTTCCTACCCCCCCAGGTACATGATAGACCGCTCCTCCGCGTCCCGCGTGTCCCCGCTGGTCCAGGACCTGCTGTTCGCGATGGCCGTGTCCAACTCGTGCGTCAACCCGCTGGTGTACGGCTCGTTCTCGCTGCGCCCGCGCGCCGCGCTCAAGCGGCTGCTGAAGAACTCGTGCTGTGGGTCCGCGTCGTCGTCGGATACTATTGGTGAGTTTTTTAGTGTTTTTTTTAATCCTGTTTTGTTAAGATTGAATTTAAGTACAACATTTAAGGAGGCCAAATTTTTTTTTAAATGTAGGTACTAATTGTATTTTTGCTTCGTTTCGTGTTTTATAATAAAAAACCTAGTTTATTTGATATTTACTTTGTATATATGTATATAACTTGGAATAAGTGGTAAAGTAAAGAGAATTCGATGGGTATTCATTTTCTAAAAAAAAATAGACTAACGATATATTTTATGAAGGTCTTAAATTCAGACCCAATTGGTCTCCTATTCCCTGAGGGATCAAATTTTCGAACCTTTTCTCAATGTAGGTGCTAAGGTTAGTAAAATATAAAACAACAAGATCGAGTTTACAAGCGGTGTCGTGAGGTCAAGCAAAAATACGAGCAGTTAACGAAACAAATGCTTAGTGAAACATTCGCTTCGATTTTAAATAGCAAATGTGTGGAAAGCAATGTTTATTTGTGCAGAGTTATTACGTATTTAGACAATTTTTTATTAAGGCAAGGTAAAGTAAAAAAAATGGGACTTTTTCACAGTCGACAAACACATAAATATGTTACATTAAGATTTTACTTTTAGTTTTTTCTAAAGGTCCTGGGTTCGATTCCCAGTCGCGCAATGCTCGGAGACCCGCGTTTCTTTTTCCAGTATCTATAACTTCAAAATATGTTACATTATATGCAGTTTTTCTGTAATCCAATGTGAGATACAATGTAAAAGTTTATTTCGTGGAATAAAATGAAGATTGTATGTGACATCAATTTTAAAGTTCAAACTGTTAAGCTTGTGTTGTCAATAGCAAAAGAATGAGTTTATAACAAAGTACCTGCCTTCCAATAACCGACCAATTTAAGTAGAATTTCATACTTCATCGTTTGATATTAAACATAAACAGAAAAAAGCCAGAGCGTTTAACATTATAGAAAAACTTATATCAGGATAAAAGGTTCTTGCCCTGACTTAGCGTTAAGCCGGGTTTTATTGTTTTTTTCTGTATTTTCCTTCATTTCAAGACACATTCTCGATAAAAAGGTACTTCGATAAAGTGTTCGTTTTTCTTTGAACAGGCGTAGACAAGTAATAAAAATTAAGTACGAAGTTAAAAGTTTAGAGGGAAAATGTACCTCCTCGTAGGTTGATAAAAAAAGATTTTCATTTTGATGTAAGGTGCTTACTACTAAGATATAGGAGCATTATCGACTTTAGAGACATTTGATGTTATGCTTCGAACTCAGTTTATTCTCTCCCTAAATTCTCTGCCCTTTAATTAAATCATTAAGCGGTATAATAAGCCGGACGGAAGAACCAACCAATGAAAATTGGGTGGCGAATGAAACCCTGCCACTAGTAGGTAGGTATACTTTACAGTTTTAATGTGTCGACTTTTTAGATACCTATATAATATTGTAATTGTAGATAAGTATGTATTTATCTACTTATCAATAGAAACGTCGCCCTAGTCATTAAAATCGCGGTAAATCGGCAACGTTATAGGACCCTTTTATGTGTATTAATTTCCAAGTAAATGAGGTAACATAATATTTAGATGTAGATATAGAAATATTTTCTTACTTAGGTTATTCAACATTAAAGGTAAAAAAAGGAAAATATTTTCAATTTTTATTCAACATAAAACGCAATAGGAGATCACTACATTTACATCAGTACTCAAGTTACCACAATGTCAAGATTGGTTTACGTATGAAACGATCATGAATAAAATTACGTTTTATCGACACATTAACGTTAAATCGGGTAGAATTACATCTTGTATTTCGTTACGCAGTAAAACTTGACTGTCTGCGTCAAATCATGACTTAGTTTTAAGAACTCTGATTTTTTAAGAATATTTATAACAATAAAAATATTTAAATAATTATGTAATTTTGGTTTGATTCCAGGTAATTCTTCATCGTCGAAAAATAAAAATAACTTGGACACGGCAATGGCAGCACCTGTGAAGGTAACTAAGTATATTATGTAAAAGAAATCACTAGGTTCATAGTATAATACAAAACAAAGTCGCTTTCTATGTCTCTATGTATGTTTAAATCTTTAAAACTACGGTTGGTTTACTTACATGCATCATGACATAGTTCAGAGAAATGAGTTTTACTCCGAATTTAACGCGTGCGGTAAAAGCTAGTAAGTTATAATACTTAAGTTGATGATTGGTTGAGTTTTCTGTATTTCTTAAAGAGGTCAATGTCAAAATATACCTACTTTCCAATGCAAAGTTAAATTGCTATAAGCAGGTTCAACCATTTTCTATAATAAATAAATCTCCAGACTAACACACCAATTATGTGGCCCTAAAGTAAGTTGCATTAAGCACTTGTGTTATAGGTACCACACAATGGACTAGGGGAGAACCTAGTTACACCCAGACATGAGCCAATATCGAAAAACCATTTTACGAAATTGGCCCGACCCGGAGATCGAACCCGGAACCATCCGTTTAGCAGTCCGTATATATACCGCTGCACCACAGAGGTCGATAACAAATCAATTCCTGGCTATAAAAGTAACTTAATCATAATTTGCTCAATTGGTATACATAGATTGGAGCCCGACCATTGTATGTTAGCTACAAAATTAGTGAAATTGAACTACTTTTCAAAAACCTGAAGTAGGTCGAAAGTTTCAAATTGATTGAATTCACATCAACATTACTAATCGTAACAATCGAATCGACAGCTGTGTAAGTCGTGAGTCTATTTTAGCAAAATGAATGGTTCAATATTCCTACAATCATCAAAACCTTGGTAAAAGGAAACTTTTGTTACAACACTTTTGTCGGGATACAATACCATGAGTCATGATTAATGTATTTTTTTGCTTTCCGATATTTTGGCACAGCTGCATGCGCCATGTTCAATCAAAGGGAAACTACTTGTTTTGTTTATGTGACGTTTAAACTAAATATGTTAATGTCATTTTCGTACTAACGGCCATCTGTCATAGTTTATTGCTGTTGTTGTTTATTGACGCAAAACCACAGATATAGGTGTCTATAGTTAGAGATTTGACGAAGCGTCATTACTACTAACTAACTAATTTTAAGATTAATAATAGATACTGACCGCTAACTGTAAACTTGTTACAGAGTAGTCGAGTGCGCGGCGTCCGATTCGCGGAGACTTCCTTCACCGCGGTGCCGGAGCCGCCGCGCCCCCCGCGCGCCCCGCGCCCCCCGCCGCGCGCCCCCGCCTGACACCCGCCCCCGCGCCTCATCTGCGCCAGGCACGAGCGATGCCGAGTGCTCTACGAGTACTATAGGGACAAGGAACAGAGTGCGTAGCTAGTAGGTGAATTGTGAACTGTTAAAAATGAGATAAGTGAAGAAATGTGTAGTGCAAAAAAGCATAGACAATGAGTGAAAATGTTTACTGTGAAGTGCCATTAAGTGAACAGCTGGGCGGTGATAAAAAAGTCAGTAGATGAAGAAGTGTTAAAAATATGCCAATGGTTTAAGACCTATTAAGTGTTAAAAACCAAATGGGAAGTGGTAACATGAAGCCTTATAGACGTATTTAAAACTTAAATGTGTGTTAAATGTTAATAACTTAGATATCCATTATAAAATTTGGTTTTGAATCTTAATAACAAACTTTTGGAGTTGATTTTAAACCTAAGTGTCTAAGATAACCTCTTGATGTTTTATTCTGAGCTTATGAAAAGTATAGGTAATAACAACAACTTAGCAAGTAAGAAAATATTTAAGTAGTTTTCTATTGAGCATTCATATTTCTAAATTTATATAACTACTATTTGGACAACTTGTAAAAACATTACTATTAATAGTGATTTGTGTATTTATTTATAAGTGTCTATTGAAAAATGTGATCTTATATTTTGTAATATTAGTTAGGTTTTACATTTAACAAATAAAGTGCTGGAAAATATTATTTTTTTCATCATTTTCAACAGTACAGACTCAGAACCTTGAACTTTGAACCTGCAGGGATATTTCGAGGGAAAAAACCGATTATTTTCCCCTTTAAACGCTGTCTTTATTTAAAACCAGACTTTAATGATGAAGTGAAGTTAGAGATTGAAAGGGTTCACGATCGGAGTTTTTCTTACGAGACAGCCCCCTAACCCTTGTTATACGATATATATAAAGGTAGAGTAATGATTTTACCAGTAGGTAAATGAACCTAGAGTCTACAATCAGGCAATGAAAAACAAAGTTTTTGTCTTCCAAACTTAAAACATAGGGAATGATAATGCGCTCGCTAAACACCACCATTTTTTTCTCGATAAGTAAACTTTCAAATATTTATTTAAATTAATTTAATATGAAATTATGTTTCCATTGTTGCTAAGCAACCGACGACTTACCTTCATCAAATGTTGATAATATTAAGACAAACTTTCTAAGATGAGTCTCTGATTGTGATTAAAACTCTAATAATTGCTTTAAAAACATCTATACGATGAGCATTAATCATTTCGCTATTTTACAGAAAAATCTGTTTGTTCTCCGTAGTAAAAACCTGCGGCATTGCTATTCTATTCAATCAGGTGCACACTTTAATAGTTCCGGAGTCAGGAGTGAGGTATTTAATTAATGAAGCTGTTATTAACGATAACTCTGGAAAATGTCGTTACCAACTGTATTGAGGAAATTTCAAATGTCGCAGTTAGGTTAATTGCATTTTATTTCATTTCATCGCGGGGTTTTTTATAAGTATTTTATGGCAATCGTCGTCACGAAAGACTTGTTATAAATATGTTTTATACAGGGTGTCCAGGAAACAATGGATAAGCTCTGAAGGGCTAATAGTAGAACTAAAGGCAAGCCTAAAAAATAATTGATAAAAAGTATAACCCTAACACTGCTAGAAATATGGCGCTTTAAAAAAAAACTTCATATTTTTTTGACTGTGTTCATATTTTTACTCGTATCGAGGTCAAATCATTTAATAACATCATTATTTCTGTGCTAAAATAATTAATATTAACCGCATCAGTGAATAACTATCAAATAAAATAGCTAACTAAAGTATTTTTCTCAAAAAATAATGTTAAACTTTTGATTTGTGTAAAATTTCTGAAGAAATATTTTTGATGCGCAACTTTGAACAGCTCTGGTGTAAAAAAATTATATGAAAGTAACAGTGACCAATGATTTCAAAATATTCCTGGTTTAATAACGTTTTTAAAAAGATGTAAAATGTCGTTATTGTAATGAAAAAAGATTGAACTAATGGTATTAGTGTGTAAAATGGGATAATTATTTAGATCTAGCAAAATTATAAAAATACAATAAAACTAAAGAAATATGATTTTCAACTGATATTAATTGCAAAAACATTAGAATAATTGAGAGCAACTGTTCAAATTGTCTGTCCCCATCCTGATGCAGGCCCTACAACTACGAATAAAGGATCTTCAAAAAAATCGCGCGTGTCGTCGATCATTGATTGCAGCGGCCTGAACACGAGCTCGTAGATCTTCTAATGAAGTTACTGGTTGCCGGTTAAACTCTTCCTTAAAATACCCCCAGTAAAAAGTCTAAAGCGTTTAGGTTTAGGTGGCCTACCTACCTGTTAGGGTAGGTTTCGTCAAGTATGCACATAATGCAACAGCATAGTGTGCTAGACAGCCTTCATTTTGAAGCCAATATGTGTCGCGAAGCTCTTCGGACACTTCTATCAATAAATTGGGTAAGTCATTATGAAGAAAATTTGGATCACTTTCTCCTGTTAAGTTGATTTCTTTGAAGATCCTTTATTCGTAGATGCAGGGTCTGCATCAGGATGGGGACAGACAATTTGAACAGTTACTCTAAATTATTCCAATGGGTTTGCAATTAATGTCAATTGAAAATCATATTTCTTTAGTTTTATTGTATTTTTTTAATTTTGCTAGATCTAAATAATTATCCCATTTTACACACTAATACCATTAGTTCAATCTTTTTTCTTTTTTTTTTTTTTTTTTTTTTTTTTATATGAGAAGCTAGCAAACGAGCAAGCGGGTCACCTGGTGGTAAGTGATCACCGCCGCCCATGACTACCCGCAACACTGTGGGTGTTGGGGGTGTGTTGCTGAGCCTTTAAGAAAATTGGGCACCGGATATCGCACTTACCGAACGAAACGCAGTAACATCGTCCCTGCTTCACGTCGGTTTTCCGTGCGACGGTGGTGTTTCACCGGTCGAGTCAGCCCAGTAATCGCTGCAGACAGAGCCTACAGCTAGACTCTACCACTCTTAAATCATTTCATTACAATAACGACATTTTACATCTTTTTAAAAACGTTATTAAACCAGGAATATTTTGAAATCATTGGTCACTGTTACTTTCATATAATTTTTTTACACCAGAGCTGTTCAAAGTTGCGCATCAAAAATATTTCTTCAGAAATTTTACACAAATCAAAAGTTTAACACTATTTTTTGAGAAAAATACTTTAGTTAGCTATTTTATTTGATAGTTATTCACTGATGCGGTTAATTTTAATTATTTTAGCATAGAAATAATGATGTTATTAAGTGATTTGACCTCGTTACGAGTAAAAATATGAACACAGTCAAAAAAATATGAAGTTTTTTTTTAAAGCGCCATATTTCTATCAGTGTAAGGGTTATACTTTTTATCAATTATTTTTTAGGCTTGCCTTTAGTTCTACTATTAGCCCTTCAGAGCTTATCCATTGTTTCCTGGACACCCGGTATATCTACTCATAGAGATTCTCTATTTACTCAGTTGCTAATTTAATTAGTAATCAAGCCAACAGATTATAGTTGAGTAAATCGGCTAATGCAAAAACAGAATTAGGTAAATTAATTGATTCACAATGATGAGGTCCCTACATTAAACCTTTACATTAGCTGCTATCAAAATATATAGGTATATTTTAAAATAACTCGATATACTGTTATAGAATTGTAAACTAATCTTATCTTAGTTTCTACATAAATCTATTTTAAAGTTACGTGATAGACTTATTTTGATTTAATTATTAATATCATCTTACTAATTTTTAATTTAGTAAGGGAACTCAAGACTTGTGGTTAACCACTGAAACCAATGTTTACGCTTACATCCCAAGGTAAGTACGTGAAACTACTAGACAGATCGCCGCTTTATTTATTCTTTTAACACCAGTAAAACTTATTCGTGCGATATTTTCGTAAATTCTGCCTCAGACAGGCATATTATCGCGAGATATAACGCTTGATAAAGCGACACCTGTTCCTTTATTGCATATCACGGAACCCTGTAACGCAGCAGCATGTAGGTAACAGTGGGTACTACGGAGCGCAATCAAAACATAATAAAGTATTTTTTTTTGCAATAGAAACTAAACTAGACTGCATTCAAGGCGGATCTGTGAACGCATCAATTAACTAAAATAGTGCAGTATTTTTAACGTTATTGACTGCTTGCTAACCTTGGTCTGTATTATAATAGTAAAAAACCCAAACCTTCATATTATTAGGCATAGTTTAAAAGCGTTCTCGGGAGAACTTCTAGCCAGTATTTTTACTAGTTGATAAATTTTCACGATTTGAGAAAGCAATTATGCAGTTTAAACTTATACAAGGCCGAAGGGCTACCTATCTTAATCCCGAATTTTATTATTCCGAATACCTATCATAATTACGAAAACGTTTGGACATATTTTCATAATCCCGAATTTTAAAATTTCGAAGTTTTGTTTGCCATATAATCGCAACTCCGAATTTCATTTGCCCATTTATTCATTTGTTCGACATTTTAGAATTCAGACGAATGGGTTCCAGACACACGAAATCTACATGCCAAAAATCCAGATGACCGTAATACGTAATGCATGAAAGCCGGATTTTAAAACACAAATATTAGAAATATACTTAGATAGGTAATTAATATCCAGATAAACAATGTCCAGATTTTTTAATTCAAATAAACGATATCCAGAAAAACTGAATTGTATTTTAATATCCCTGAATAAATGGCTCTAAATTTCTGCCTTAAGGCAAAATAACTACAAAAAGTTGTTGGTAGTTATAAGTTAAAAAGAACTTCGGTTTTGGCGCTTCGCCGACCGCTGCCGCGGTACGCTCGCATCGCTCGCTCGGCTTGCGCACTGTATGGTCTCAATTCAACCTCACACTCCTCGCTTCGCTCGTCGTCGTACCTATTATTTTAATATATGAACATACAGCGCATACCCACAATTGTAATTATAATTTTAATAATTTGGTCGACCTTTAATATGCCAAACAAAATTAGGTTTTCCTATACTTATGACAAATTAAATTATGCTATTAAATTAGAGATTTTATTCATTATGCTTAATAATAATATGCCTAATAAACTGTTATGCCACTTAAAAGTTATGCGAAGGAAAAATTATGCAACATGAGTGTTATGCTCTTTCATGATTATGACAATTGATGTATGAAAAAAGATTTTTGAACAATCGACGTAATGCGAAAAGAGCGGCTCCCATAGCAATAGTTTAGCTGTAACACGTATGTATGGGAAATTGATTCATCTGGAAAAATAAAAAATGAAATTTTAAAAAGTTGTCATGCATTACATCTGGCTTTCAAAAGTTCTACCAACCGTTTTCGGGGTTTTCAGATTCGGGTAACAGAAATTCGAGATTTCAATCGGTTTCCTGTCCGAAGTCATTACATGAAAACACTAATTATTTAATTCCATTAACTGATTTGGTTGAATCAGATAAAGAACTAAGTAGACACCTGTACCTATTGAAAGATATGCTATTACAGCTTTAAGATTCTCAATGAATAAAATATTAATATTGTAATAAGTTACCTACTCAGTGAAAATATTTGTCAAAATACGTCGGAATTTCATCACCCTTACACATGACACCTTAAGGCATTATGACTTGCATATTTTATTATAAGAAGGTAACCTTTACTTTCTCGAATTATTGCATAGGATGAATCATACCACGCACGCGATACTAAAACGAAACCTGTTTCAAGTTCAAGTTACAAAATTATACTCTTAAGCTGAAATTGGGAATATCCAGTTTCAAGTGTTAGCACGATATTGTAAATATAATGTGTA
Source organism: Emmelina monodactyla (assembly GCA_916618145.1). Classification (NCBI taxonomy): domain Eukaryota; kingdom Metazoa; phylum Arthropoda; class Insecta; order Lepidoptera; family Pterophoridae; genus Emmelina; species Emmelina monodactyla. Next base: position 1,798,057 of record OU745314.1, on the reverse strand, counting down.
TTGGTATTAGATGTGAGGAAGACAGATAGAAAGTACTACGACTGTTCGATAATAATGAGTATCTCAATGGGATTGAACAAATATAAAACTTTCATTTATTTAAATATAATTAATTTGATTGATTATAATATTAATTTAAAATAATTATTGAAATAGTATAAATGATCCTTTTTAATTAAATAATATTTGTGTGTAATCGAACAATGTCATGAATAATTTGTCGATTGCAAATTTGACTCATTCGCTGCACAGACGCCTTGAAAAACAATTGCTGTGAAAAGTTTTGTCGAATAAAACTAATAAATACTGAAATATACTGGTGTTTATGATAAAATATCCACTTCTGACTTTAGTTCAGAAGTGGGATGAACGAGAATAATGAAATCTCTCGCCACGCCCTGGAAAAATAACGTAAGAAAATTTTCTAGTTTTGAAATTTTTTTTGTTTGACTTCTAAGTAGTCAAACAAAAAAAATGTGCTCTAGCGTACAGAGAATGTTTTGCATGAATTGACCGTTGCAGGTTTGCAAATAAATGTATAAATAGTAATAATTGGTATGATAATGAAGTGTTTAAATTTTATTTACTTCTCATTCAAGTAAATTTTTTTTTTTATGTGACGTCACCGACTTTTCATTTTTTTTTTAAATTTCAATGATAATGGCAACAAGACACATTTGAGTTAAGAGGTGTTATATTTTCACGGTAGTTTTTGGTTGATTACTTGCATATTATTTTCTCACCGTATCCGACTTTTAATTGAAAGCAAAACAATTAGGAAATTATTCCTTATCTACATGGGTTTGCCATGTTGTTTATATGTGGCTTTCATTTTGATTTCATTTTGATATGTCCTAATTTTTGAAGAAATACTTTTGATTTTGTGTTTGACTTTACACTGGCAGAATGTACAACTGCACCATGATCATATTGTAAGTATATGTTAATAGGTTGCAAAGTTAACTAAACTCACACATAAATGGAAAAGTTTCAGATGAATGAATCAACCACGAGCGATAGTGACGCGGAATTGTCGCGCGAGTGTCGATCGAGAGTTCACAGATATTAGTGCAAAAGAAGGAATTTAAACAACCGACGATCGATGAGCAGGAGCAACGATCGTGCGTAGCCTGACAATCGTCGGCACTCTGCAGACCGGAGTCGAATTTGCAGGAAAAGTTTAGTCTTTGACATATGGAATAAAAATATTTTCTCGGAATTTGTAAAAAAACATGGTACAAGCGGTGAGCATGAGCGACGCTTTGTACGAAAACGATTCGATTATGATACAGACGATGAGCATGAGCAACGTCTGTTAAATCGTATGATATGATCTGTTCTGAACCAAGACGATGAGCATGAGCAACGTCTTTTGGTTCGTAAGTTTCGTGAGGTTTCCAATCAAGGCGGTGAGCATGAGCGACGCTTTGTAGGAAAACGATGTGATTATGGTACAGACGATGAGCATGAGCAACGTCTGTTAAATCGTATGATATGATCTGTTCCGAACCAAGACGATGAGCATGAGCAACGTCTTTTGGTTCGTAAGTTTCGTGAGGTCCCCAATCAAGGCGATGAGCATGAGCGACGTCTCGATTGCGGATCCCAGTCGGACTAGTAGCGGATGGGTGAGCATGAGCGACATCCTTTTACTACAAGAACCAATGAAATGAAATGAAATGAAATGAAATGAAATGAAATGAAATGAAATGAAATGAAATGAAATGAAATGAAATGAAATGAAATGAAATGAAATGAAATGAAATGAAACGAAATGAAATTACTCAATTGTATGAAGGATTTAAAACTAATCGCTTATACATTGTCAAAAGCATAAAAACAAAAATTAAAAAAAATGTCACGGGACACCCCTACATACATTAGCAATGGCCGTTGTAGACCGAGAGAGCAAAGTTGGCGAAAAAAACTCTCGTCACTCTTTTCGAAATTATACAATCGTAATTTAGATTGTAAATAATATTTATTTACCAAAGTAAGAATTTACAACAGAATAACATCTTAACAAATTTAACAAATTTGTTCTTTTTCCTAGCATTCTTAACACAGGGTGATGGTGGCTCTGCACTTAGCTAAGGTTAGGCCTATGACGCAGAACCAAACAGTGTACAAGGAGACCGAAAGATATTTTCATAATTAGGATGAGCACTCAACAAGAAATAAAAAAAACAGGTTTTAATGTTACAGGTTTGTTACAGGTTGCATTACGAAATATAAATATGGGCAGATGGTTTGAATTTAATACAACAATAAAATATAAAAAGCATTTATTCATCAATAAAAAGAAGAAGAAACAACGGACCTTAGTCAAAATTTGGTCAATTTAAATTGAAGAACAAAAAAAAAAGAAGAAAATAACTCCATTATGTCATTCCTTGGAGGTATAAATAAAATAAAGCTTGGCTTTGTTAATAATTGTGTGTGTAGGATTTGTATAGGTATATATTTGCAGTGGGGTATCTATTTAATAAATTATGTTATTCTTCTTACTTTGTCAACCGTAGTAACTAAGTTTTCAGTTTCTACATAGTCGAGGTTTCCAATTTAATTTTAATTGATCGTTTTGTTAAATCTGGAAGTAGAAAATATGGTAGACGTTGAGCGAATGTTGAATTGACAGCAGGTAAAGGAATTTTAAAAGTCTCTGTTCTCTAACAATTTTGAATAGTTAAGAGTTTTGTTGGCATATGGCAATAAAGTGCCCCTATTGTTATAATTGACGTACCTACTCTTAAGAGTTAACTTTCTTTGAAAACTGAGTTTGTGTCATACCTAAAATCTTTTCGAAGCATCACTTTGATAACGGCCCTTTTTAACTCTATCAAGATTTGAAAATGTTGATTTGCTGTGTCTCCACAAACTTTAGTGCAATAAAGTAAAAGAGATTATTGTTCGATTTTGTGTAGAGTTTCTTAAACTTTTCATTATATTAATAGTTTTTCGTATTCTAGATGACAAGAATTAAATATGGCTTTTGAAATCAAGATGTTCGTCTAAAGTGACTCCTATTTTATGTTTTATGTACGTTCGATACTATATCAATTGCATGGAGAACTTGAGATGGAAGAAGTACAAGATGGATGCGGGCAAATGGACTTTGATTTGTGAAATGCCATGTGTATCGTTTTCAATCTGACAGGCGCGTCAAGTTAAGATTGAGGACGCGTTCTGAATTAGCGAAAGAGGAAAAAGGTAGAAGAAATGCTAGGTAAGGTCTTTATTATACATTTTATGTTAAAATCTATGGATGCTTCGTCACAAGGGTCTGCTTTTTATTACGCAGCGTCGAAGGATTTGCTTTCTATTACTCAGGTTACTTGCAAAGCAGTCGTATGACAACCCTCCTATTTCTGCGTAGTGAAGTTTTTTTTGTAACAATATTGGAATTGATGCTGTGTCTCAAACCTTAGTTAGATCCAAAAGGACTCCCAGACAACTTTAATTTTGTCTAAGGCTTTTGACACTATGTTAACGAGTAGTGAGACAGCATCTTCAGTAAATTTATGCTGCTTATACGCAAGGAGAATGGGAACTATCAATGCAATCTTCCATAGTTCTGGAAATAGGCCTTTGGCCAGGATTAAATTAAAAATATGCGTTAAGGGGTTTAGTATTGTATGTTTTATTTTCTTTATCAATACAGATTAACATATATCAAAACCTGGAGAATTATTTGTCTTTAGATCGCTCAATTTGTTTATTTCATCCTTGTCTGTACTGTTCATGAAAAAAAAGCCTGTTAAATTGTTATCTATTTGGACAAGCGATGCAAGTATGTTTTGTGAATTGGAAAAATTTTGAAGTGTCTTACCTAGTAGCAAGTTGATAACCTATTTCGGAGAAATATCTTAAACAACTGTTACGACTGATACCTATTTGATTTTAAAAAATTTAATGTGACATATTTTCTTATATATAAGTATTTAATTGTAACAACTTATGTCATAATAGTAGGTAAATGCAGTCAAAGCTTTGCTCATTTAAATACTAAGCACAGATATGTTTGATCTCTCTTATATCTACGAGTAGTTGTCAAGAGTGTTAATTGGATATGCGTTTCATTGTTTTGATTGAATTATAAATATGAACAATAGTGTGCCTTAGAAAAATATGCCATTATTATGTGTTTGTATAAAAAAAGTAATACTAAGTTTCATTAATTTATGTTTGTTTATACGAATACGATAGATATTGATTTTAAAACTACAGTCACGAGGACGTGCCTAAGAGTCAGATGGCCGAACTGTTAGCACGATATTGTAAATATAATGTGTATTGGTATTAGATGTGAGGAAGACAGATAGAAAGTACTACGACCGTTCGATAATAATGAGTATCTCAATGGGATTGAACAAATATAAAACTTTCATTTATTTAAATATAATTAATTTGATTGATTATAATATTAATTTAAAATAATTATTGAAATAGTATAAATGATCCTTTTTAATTAAATAATATTTGTGTGTAATCGAACAATGTCATGAATAATTTGTCGATTGCAAATTTGACTCATTCGCTGCACAGACGCCTTGAAAAACAATTGCTGTGAAAAGTTTTGTCGAATAAAACTAATAAATACTGAAATATACTGGTGTTTATGATAAAATATCCACTTCTGACTTTACAAGAAACCTCGAGAATTACTAAAACATCGTTGTGTGTTTTATTAAACGTGTATAACTAAGATTTGAACCTGATACCGAAATTAATTGCAATGCTTTTTTAACTTTAGATGTAACTAGTGTCGGTTTCCCGTGGGAATGAGAAGTTTTCCCGCGGTAAAAAGTACCCTATATGTTATTCTGATGTATAACCTATATTAATGTACAGTTTCATCAAAATCCATCCAGTAGTTTTTACGTGAAAGAGTAACAAACATCCATACATACTCACAAACTTTCACGTTTATAATATTACTAGTGGCCGCCCGCGACTCTGTTCGCGTGGAAGTCGGTTTCCCGTGGGAATGAGATGTTTTCCCGCGGTAAAAAGTACCCTATGTGTTATTCTGATGTATAACCTATATTATTGCAAAGTTTCATCCAAATCCATCCAGTAGTTGTTACGTGAAAGAGTAACAAACATCCATCCATACATCCTCACAAACTTTCACATTTATAATATTAGTAGGATTAGAATTGAGTTTATTGCTTGTGTAGTTTTTCTCAATCTTGCAATACGTCAGTTTCATACATTAATTCTATTAATTCGCTTACGCAAAGTTCTTATGCAAGGTAAGTATACTTGTTGACTGAGGACTGATATGATAGGTATATATATATATATAGCATAATAAAATTGATTAAGTTAACAGCTATTACGTTGATTTTGAAGTCGACCAAAGTCCACATAAAAGTGGGTCTAAAGTCTAACAGGAAAATATAAACATGACATCAGCAACACCGATCAAAGTCCACATTAAATGGGTCCAAAGTCTAAAGAGTATAATTTCTCAAGAATTACATCAGTGATCAAAGTCCGCATAAAATGGGTCCAAAGTATAATTTCTCAAGAATATTACATCAGCGGTGCCGGTCAAAGTCCGCAATAAGAACGTAGGCATTAAAGAAAGAGACGCTGTGCAAAAACATTTATGACACCTTTTTCCTCAATTTATTCTTTAAATCAATGCTTTAATTTGTGCGATGACTCATTATTTGGACCTACTTAGTATAACTATTTTGTAACATTGTAACTGATATGGTAACCGAGAAACAAATGGTAGATATAGTTTTAGTTAAGTCGGTCTTTATTCAGAAATACCTAGCACTTAGAACCTAGAAGTAACATGCTTGAAATTTGCAGGTTATAAAATTATTGAAAAAAAATGAAATCCATTCAGTACTGTTTTTACTTCGTCGTCAATTATTTGCGACTTATAATCTAAAACCTAAGGTATCTATAAACACATTTTATGCCTACTTTACTATAATAGGTATACGGGGTGTAAAAAAACTGCTTCTGAAAACAAAAACAGGGCTTTGCTGGAGGGCTACTGCTGGTTACGTTTAGAGCAAAAAAATAATTTTTAATACAGTTGCTCAAAAAGTGGCGTATTGCAGGGACGTATAGCGTTCGGGATGTGGGCTATTAAGCCTTGTTCGCATTAGGCTAGTATTTTAGTCTAGTAGCAAGTAATTTAGAAGCTAAATGTGTCTGAACACCCAAATTTTAGTCAAGTAGGTTAGTAAGTTATTTAGTCAAGTCGATCCATTTCATTCTATTTTTTGGGCGAGTAGCCTTCCCCCACCACGCGTCCGCGTTCACTGGCTCACCGGCTAAACAAGTCTGAACCTGTTTTTAGTCGAGTTCATTAGTTGCCGCAAGAAAGTCCTAAAGCTGGAGCGAAAAAACTACTTTAAAATTTGTTTCCAAATACGTAGAACATGAGTGTTTGTGGAATGTTAAGTCTCCACATTATAAAACCAAACAAATGAAACAATTAGTAGCTCCTAGTTTATCTCTTCTATCGATCCATTTTCGTACACATAGCTTCTTTTGATTAATCACACAAATTTCCTCGTCCACTTCTTCTAAAATAGCCGTAACGATTAGCTTAATTAGTTTATTCACTATACACACACGTTGTAGGGTGTTCATCTTGCAACTCACTTGTATACTATACTAATCTATGGTGCGAACGATTTCTGATCAGTAGCGAGTAGTTTAGCTGCTAAATTACTCTCTACTAGACTAAAATACTAGCCTAATGCGAACAAGCCTTTACACATGCGTGCTTTTTTTTTACCTTTCCCGCACTCGTGCGTTCTCTTTCAAAACTGTCAAAATAATGTCTATTAAAAAGAAAAATTAAGCAACCATGAAGTTTTTACTAAAAAAAAACAAAGAAGTTTTTATGATTCATGTTAATACTTACGTAGCTTGGTATATTTATAAAAAAAGCTACTAGTTTGTTTCGATATCAGATTTAATGATTTGATTGAATTAGTGTGGTTGGTTTCATTTCATTTTATCTCATTAAATTTCATTTTCATTTCATATCAATAAAAAAAATCTACTGAAGACTTGGCTGTATGGGCATAGTAACCTTTGCCTACCAAATGGGTGAAGAAAAAATGGCGCCATTTTCAAAATGAGTTATTTCGACATTTACGATCCTAATTTTATATTTTATTAAATTGCTTTATTTTTTCGCAACTGTATTAAAAATAGTCGTTCATTACACGTGCGGAACCGTCATTGCAACTCGTCCCGCCTGTCAACCCTCGCCTTCGGCTGTGCCTCAGCTCGGGTAGACATAGGTCGGAACTCGTTGTAATGACAGCCTTTCCACACTTGTATTGAAATATACTATTTTTACATACTTAGGTAATTAAATTTGACAAAATATTAATATTTCAAATAAACTAGTGTTTTAATTTAATTTGCAATGTAAATAATCGCACCTGAACCAACGGTTGATGTGTGAGAGATGATTTCATTCAAGCTGCGAATGTGACTTTTCAATCTTTAATAACTTTTTTAAATTGAGTTTTCTGGGTACCTATGCTGTTAGTGAATTAAGTTACTATTGAGGCTCCAGAATACATGGTTTCAGGCTTCGGAAGTGGTCTTTGTACACCCGTTATTGTGTCTCTACAAGTGTCAAAAACTGTCACGCAAGATTGATACAATCAAAATATTTTTCCGCATCAATCTAATTTAAAATCAAAATAATTGTTAAATTAACTTGTTTTTTTATAAATTATTTAATAGTGATTATAAATAAAAACGTTTCAATAAATAAAATCATACTAATCCTACTAATATTATAAACGTGAAAGTTTGTGAGTATGGATGTATGTATGTTTGTTACTCTTTCACGTAAAAACTACTGGCCGGATTTTGATGAAAAATTTCAGTAATAAGGTACTTTTTACCGCGGGAAAACTAATTATTCCCACGGGAAACCGACTTCCACGCGAACGGAGTCGCGGGCGGCCACTAGTAATCCTATATTTGCTTTATAACCATCAAGTTTTGGTGCTTCCTAGTGTAGAATATCTACATTATAAGTAGGTAAAAGTCAACAAATTAAGGATATTAGGACATAAAGTTAACACTTATTGGAGCCATAATTAAATAATAACTTTATTATTAATCTCAAACACATGGAAAATTAAGGGTGCTAATGTTCCTATTTATTGTTTTGATATAAGTAGTAGGTAGGTAAGTATTAAAATAAATACAACTTCGTTTTAAATTTTTAATCAATTAAATTATTTATTTAAGAAATGTTTTTGACCACCTAAATTCTAAGAAAATTTATTTATAATTGAAGTTTAATAAGAATAAATAGGGATTACACTTGGCACACTTACATGCTTTCCTAATTTTTGAAATTATAGATTCTGGAAAAGGGAACGCGGGTCTCCGAGCATTTTTTTACAGTACCTATATATAGTATTTTAAATCCAAAACTAAAACTAAAATCTCAATGCTTTCCTAACTTAACCTTTCGGCCGCAGCATCACTCCGGTAAAAAACAAAATATGCCTTAAAAGTAAATTGCCCGGCCTAGTTTTCTACTGGTGGAAGATTAAAATAGGTTAATTATTTCTTAAGATTAACTGACCCCGAAAATACAAACTTTTTTATTTTTATTTTCAAATGTGGGTATGTACCTGCCTATAAGTAAATGATCTTATTTATCATATCGCTTACAATCCGGAGTAAAAATTACATAAAAAAGTGTTTGTTGAACAGTAAAGTTTTTTTTCTAATATTAAATTTGATTTCATATTTTTTCTTGCATTCTTATATTAACCGGGAAAAAGATTAGATTAAAAACTAAAACTCTTATCAAGAAACACCTGAATGAATAAAGTTTCTTATCTACATTCATGTTATTTCTTAAAATTAATTTGTTAGTACCTACAGATATTATTAGATAAACAAATAAAACAAAATATAGCCCAAGATCATTGAGTATAATTTTGTTTGCTGACTCTACCATATCAATATTAAGTTAAGAATATAAAAAAAGTTGACGGAACAAAAATAAAACTTAAGTAAAAAAATCTGATATATTCCCTCCGCAAAATTTCATCATATTGACACGTGGAACCCTAAAAGCATACAGGTTCTTAAGGATACAAAAAACGATAAAAAAACAAATATTTATCGTTTAAAATCGCTCGTTAGTTCAGTAGCTCTATAACAGCGTCTGCGCACACACGTCCGCGATAACTCAACACAGCACGTGATCTGTATCAAAATAAATAATCTTGACATAAACATCGTACATTTTCTGAGTTCTAAAGTTTATAAGTTGAGTTCTTTTAAGTGAAATTTTAACGTGAAACTAATTTAATTGTTTACAAGTGAGTTACCTTGTTGTTTTAAAAACAGTTGTTTTTCCTTAACACCAGTTGCAATGAAATATTAAATTATAATTTTTAAATGCTTTGTTTGGATTGACTAATTTTTAAATACCTACCTAATATTATGAAGACAAGTGTATTATTTTGTCTCATTGTTTAAGCTATCTAAACGATTTGTCCGATTGATTAAATTTACCTTATAGTCTAGCTCCAAGTAGCTATTATCTTGATAGTTAGTAGTTATATCTACTTGTTGATACATCTAACATATTGACATGAGTTAAGATAGTAAAATGATAACATTGATATCAAAATAGAATAACATACTCGTAGGTACTTTTAAGAGTCATAAAGTGTGGGTGTGTTAGTAAATAAATAACAAGAAATTAAAACACTGTACAAAAAAATTATTGCTAAATTAATTTAGTATTTTTAACGTCCTCGAAATATTTTATCAAAAAACAGCTTATTTGGTAAAGTTTTTATTAAAAATATGTACACCCACATATCTCGTCGACAACAAAAAAGGTGCCATAACAAAACCTGATTTGTTATTAATTGTTGTTTACTTGTAAACAAAGTTAAAGTTAACCTTCAGATCACTAGTCAACGGTTAAACCATTTAGTTGATGCGATGATTGTCGCGGATGTTATTATATCACAATCACACGGTGTTTCAAATTGCCTTTGTAATACGGTCAATTAAACTGAATGATAACATTATATTCTTCATAACAACGGATGGGTAATATAAGCATTATCTTCTAAACATTGTTTATTTCGAGAAGATTTGTGGGTGCAAGAGATTAAAAAAATATGGTGTTTTCTGAATACGAACAATAAGTAGTAGATATACCTAGGTAGAGTGTAAGTTTTTTCGTTACGATGTTTTTAAATCACAAAATAGTAAATAGTCATTCCTCATTTTCCGCATCGTTATCTTAATTTATAAGAATGTTCTATATAGTTACGATCGTAGATTGATAAATTTATTAAACTTACTAGTCTCTACATTTGGTTGTTTTGATGTTTATATTATCTATCAAAACATTTAAGTAGCATCTGATGACTTAATTAATAGTTAGTTAAATAATTACTTAAACTTTTTACGACCTCGCCTATAATAATCATAAACTAGTGGCCGCCCGCGACTCGAAGTCGGTTTCCCGTGGGAATGAGAAGTTTTTCCGCAGTAAAAAGTAACGTATGTGTTATTCTGAAATCCGTCCGGTAGTTTTTACGTGAAAGAGTAACAAACATCCATACATCAATCCATACTCACAAACTTTCACGTTTATAATATAAGTAGAATTAATTATTAGAATAGAGACAACAAAATATTGCCGCAAATAATAGAAGCAAATAAAGAAATTCATATTATTATTCACAGTTCAAAAATTCACCCATTATTCTATTTAGTTATATAAAAGTTTACATATGCAACGTGTTGGAAAATGAAGTCATCCTCAAAGTGTATTACTCTTGTGGGGACTTCAATGTTTAATTTTCATTTTAAAAATGTATCGATGGTTACAAAAAAAATCGTCAAAGCTTATTTAACATTTCTTTCTTGTCTCGAAAACCACTTAAGCCGACTTTAACCTAGTTTAGATAATTTCAAATTATCTGGTTCACCCAAGAATAAAATAAGGAAGCTTTAAGCTGTGCGGATGTTGATATTTATGTTAAGTAAACGAATAATGAAACATCTCGTCAAAGGGAAGCCAACTCATTTTAACTTGGTGAAAGCAAAGAACCATCAAAGTATGCTAATGTCTTTTTACAGAGATAATATGTCAGCTCTGTGCGAGAGAGGAAAATTTGTTTCAAAGATACGAAAGCATTAGTGATAAAAAAAATATGGTTAAAGTTTTCGTACTTACTAAAAAATAATATGTTATTAATAACATATTATTTTTTATACAAACAATTACCATTTTTTAACTAAGAGTAGGTATCATTATCAACAATTAACTTTCGTAATGCTTGGCTATAGGTACCTAACTTTACCTAAATTTAAAAATGTTTACGCATTTTACGCATATTTCAATTCAATTAAGTAACAATATTTATGGCGGTGGAAACTAAAAGACCCTTTCAAACGAATATATCTTGATACGTGCCTCGGTATAACGACTTAGGTAGGTAGTTTAACAGTTCTTAGGCGTTGATAGGTTGGACTCACAATAACGTGGACCAACTGTTCGTTTCTTACACATCACATATCAAAACCTAGTGTAATTGTGTTAAAATGCCTATAAGTAGGAATGTTAAAAATAACGTCTAATCCTTTCACTTTTCTATGCAGTAGCTACCCTTGAGCCATCAATAAATTTTAACCATTAATAACTTTGAATTATAGTATAGTAGAGTAAGTAGATAAGTATATTATTAAGAAGAGTAATTAAACGATCCTTGAATATTATTACTCAAAACTTTCAAACTTGTATTCTAATTCATTAACTTAACTGATAAATTTTCAGATAGGTACACCGCAATCAAAGAAAATCGTCATGTTGTGGCCAATACTTCTGGCGCTTCTGGTCATATTTGGTGTGACATGGATGTTAAGAAGAGGGAGAAACTTCAGAAATCTTCCGCAAGCGGGCCACGCCATCTCTTTAATAAATCTATCAAACGGTTAGTACCTACTGCGAGGAAGGAACATAAGTCTAAAATATTTTTATAGGTAAACAAGCGACCCGCCCACGCTTCGCAATAGGGTAATTTTGGCCGACTTGCTCACGAAATATTGAATTTTGGCTAACTTAAAACAACCTTTTCTAATTGTTCTTTATTTATAAATTTAAATTAATAAATTTCCTAAAAGATGGCGAAAACCGCATTAAAATCCATTGTGTAGTTTTAGAGGAGTGAGCGGCCAAACATACAAACAGACACAAATAGCGACTTTGATTTATACTATGTAATGATGATGATGATGAAGCATCTATCAAAATATTTTTGGTGTAGCAAATTCAATAGGTATGTTAAAGATCATTTCCTCATCGCAGCCTAGGTATATTTTAATGAACAGAACACGACGATAGTCTTCTTAAACCAAGTTTAAATATTTTTTTACCTTAAACATTTTTTTTACGATTTAACTATCCTTTCTTTTTAACCTACGTCATACTATGTTAGATATTTGAACATTTACATAAGAAACAATATCTATAAAGTACCTATTATAATTAGCCTTGTTTTGTTTCCAGTGGAGATCTGGGATTATTTCCGCGTCTGCACCGAGAAGTATGGCGACCGATACGTTATTAACGGTTTCGTTCGTGACATCTTACATACAAGCAGGCCAAGTGACATTGAGGTAACTATAATCTTAAAAAAAAAGTAGAACGTTGTTGTATAAAACTAAGTCCTAGATAGAGTTTTACCAAAAATGATTTTATACAACAAAAAGAGTGAAGGAACCCTTAGAATATTGTTGACCCGATACCGACACACTTAGGAAATTATTTTTAAACTAGTGACCGCCCGCGACTCCGTTCGCGTGGAAGTCGGTTTCCTAACTTATGAATTATTTTAGTTAACCTACTAGAAACCTTAAAAAAGCGACCTTTTATGTTAGACTAGTGGTTTTTTATGTTTGCCAGGGTTTAGTTTTTAATACAATGTCCAACATCTCTGGCAATCACTGTTGACGATGGTTCCTTAGTTAGACAGATATGAATCAAGTTGCATACCCACATTAAAATAGGTACTTATACAGGGTGATTGGTAATGCGATACATTCCTTCTAAGAGGTTAAAGTAGAGCTAATTTGCAGTCAATTAAGGCATAATAATATATGCTGTGTCCGAAAATTTATAATTTCTGAGATATGCAAAATTTAAGATTTTTTATAAAAAAGCCCATTTTCGAAGTTCAAATGAATCCTTTTAGCGAAAATTCAAAATTGAGTTTAATGTTTTGCTGTTTTATGGTATCTTGATAACTAAAATTACATTTTAGATTCAAATTTGCTAAAATTAATCGTCCTTATTTTAGAAAAAGTCAAGAAACCAAGAACAATTTTAAAAAAAAGTTGAGTCTTGTGGCAATAAAAAGCGATTTTCTAAAAAAAAGTCCAAATAATGTTGCGTACAAATTACATAAAAAACTTCCCCAATTCATAAGCTTTTCAAAAAGGTACATTTGTCATGCTAAAACTAAGTATTTGATTGACAACTCTACTAATAAAAGAAGTAAACTCTCTCTGCCGTTAAATAAATAAATTTTGTAAAAAGCCAAAGCTTCAAGTGTGCAGCCTTTGCAGTCAAATAGAAAAAAATGTGTTAAGCACGAAAAAAGTGACCTCTATTAAAAGAAAACTAACTGCATATTTTCATTAATAACTCTTGAAATGGTATCATTTAAGATCCTTGCCTTCGTAGACTTTTTGTCGAATTTGCAACGCACTACATTATCGCAACTGTATCGATGTAAAGACAATATTAACGCATCGCGACTGAATCGTGGCTATGAAGGCACACAGCACTACAATATCGATGCGAACACACGACATCATCGCTACAAAAAGTTGCTTTGAGCGAGGACCTTTTGTAACGAAGAATACTCAGACATTCTCATTTACGGATTGTGTAACGGCAACGCTGTTACAGCAAAAAAAGTACTTGTTGAGTTTCCGTAATCGGCGTGTGTCAAACGTTAGAGTGATGTTTTTCGCAGAAATCTAGCAACCACCACAAGAGTAGGCGACATCGACCAAAGAAAAAACAACGAGTAATTTGTAGTGATTAATGAAAAAGATGTAGTTAGCTTTCTTTCTTTTAATAAAAGTAACTTTTTCCGCACTCAGCATACTCTTTTTTTCTAATTAAACGCAAAAGCTACACACTTGATGGTTAAGCTTTTCAAAAAAAATGTTTATTTAACGGCAGACTTTAATGTTATTGCATTATTCATGTGCAAGACATCGACATCAACCAAAGAAAACATTGCAAAAGTGCGCGGTAACCACAATGTAGAGGCGTTCTAAGAGAGAGGTTACTTCATTTATTATTAGTGTCAATCAAATACTTAGTTTTAGTATGACAAATGTACCTTTTTGAAAAGCTTATGAACTGGGGAAGTTTTTTATGTAATTTGTACGCAACATTATTTGGACTTTTTTTTAGAAAATCGCTTTTTATTGCCATAAGACTTAACTTTTTTTTAAAGTTGTTCTTAGTTTCTTGACTTTTTCTAAAATAAGGACGATTAATTTTGGCAAATTTGAATCTAAAATATAATTTTAGTTTTCAAGCTACCGTAAAACAACAAAACATTAAACTCAATTTTGAATTTTTCACTAAAATGATTCATTTGAACTTCGAAAATGGGGTTTTTTATAAAAAATCTTAAATGTTGCATATCTCAGAAATTATCAATTTTCGGACATAGCATATTATGCCTTAATTGACTGCAAATAAGCTCTACTTTAACCTCTTAGAAGGAATGTATCGCATTACCAATCACCCTGTATAGACGGAAGTATTAGCGAATAACCGGTTCAGTCAGTTAATGGTCAATTTGGTAGTAAATCAAACATAATATAATGAAACTTATAATGATTCATGTGGGATTAACAATCGAAGTATTTTATCGAAATCCAAAATGTCCATGTTTTAAGTAGAAATAACATTCAGAAATTCTCGTAGACTGAAATTACATTGATCTTGGCAATTATAAATTCATCGACAAAGCCTCCCACTTCCTTCGTTTCACAGTTCAGCAGCTATGTAATTATAATTAATATGGGTAAATATACATCTTTACGTGTCAACAAACTTCTAACACAGAATTCATGCCTCGTTTTTTGGATTAAGATTTAATACAGACATATAGATAAATACCTATTATTAAAGTCCTTGCTCCATTCTATTAACTATCTATAACTTTATAAGATAATACTAGCTTCAGTTACTCTAACCCAGAGTTGATGAAGACTGTGTTTATTTTTGCATGAGTCCTAGGAACCGCCATTTAAAACTTCTGACGAGATTTTTGCACCTTACAAGAGTTATTCACTAAGTAGTCGATGTATATGTCGAATATGTTGGTATTTATCGAATTACCTTTTTTTCAGTTGATTCTCTCACATCCACGAAACATCACCAAAGGCTTGGCGTATTCATTTATAAAGCCTTGGCTTGGCACCGGACTACTTATCAGTACTGGTGCCAAATGGCAAAAACGTCGGAAGATCCTTACCCCGACGTTTCACTTCAATATCCTGAAGAACTTTGCCGTCATCATCGAGGAAAAGAGTCGAGATTTAGTCAGGAATCTGCAGGCGGAAGGGAAGGAGCAAGAGGCACTTGAAGTCAATGTCATAAGGGTGATATCTGACTGCACTTTGTACACCATCTGTGGTAAGTAACTACTTATAATATTCCACCATAATTAAGTAATGCATAAATAATATTTTCATTATTTTGAAAGTTACTTAAAGAGACAACTTAAAAATGTACCTACCTGTATTTCCTGACGTTTACACCGAGTTTGCATCGATCAGGGCCTGATCATCAGGCAGGCATCAATGAACGAATTAACACTTGCTTTACTCAGTTTAATACTTTGAAAGTAAAATACTTTATAGTGCGGCGTCACATAATAATTGTCTATAACATAATTATTGTGAACTTTTAGAGACAGCCATGGGAACAAAGTTAGATAGTAATCATACAGACCGACAAAGAGCTTACAAAGCAGCTGTGCTCAGCTTGGGACTGATGGTTCTAAAGAGACTCCCCAAAATATGGAACTGGTGGGACTTCTTATACTACAGGCTTCCAGAAGGACAGAAGTTTCAACAGACACTTGACATTGTTCAAAGTTTTGCTGATGACGTCATCGCTAAGAAGAAGAAGGAGAAAATGTCCCAGCATAATGATGAAGAGGATCAAGTTAATGACGTGGGAACAAAGAAAAGACTGGCTATGTTAGACCTTCTACTGGAGGCGGAGATGAAGGGAGAAATAGATTTAGAGGGGATACGAGAAGAAGTCAATACATTCATGTTTGAGGTAAGTCCATCGTCTAATCTGTCATTGTCTGATAATGTAAGTAGGTATTTTCTTTTGTTTTTGAGCAAACATTCAGGAAGAAAAAGTCAAGTACATAATTAAGAAGCTAATTACGGCTCCTTATTTAAGTAGGTATCTTGGAATGCAATGTTGTGTCAATACGATATATGTATTAGTTTTTTCTAAAGTTATTAAAATCGAGCGTAGCTTCGAAATGCTAGTTCAATAATAATGCATTAAATCATAATTATATCTCTTTAACGCAGGGTCACGACACAACCGCTATGGCGTTATCATTTGGATTCATGGTACTTGCGGAACATCCGGATGTACAGGTAAGGTCACCTACCTGTTATTAAAGTTAATCATAATTATGTAAGTACCTACTGAAGATGCAGTAGGTATCTGACCTCTAATAATCCTGAAGGTTCGTACCTTTGTTAGCTGATATACATAGGTACCTACTTATACGAGCAACCTTTGACTCAAACTGACTTTTTATCATAATTACTTTAAAGATATACTTATAACAACACTGGTTGTGCGTTACCTACCTACTGCAGGAAAATTGGAAATAACAACAAATTACTTTGGCGATCCAAAGTATAAATTGATCTCTATACAATTTGCTGTAAGACCAAAATATAGGTACAACATACAGCGATATTTAGTAACAATAGTACCAAATAGCTCCATCGTTTTCTTATCAACCGTTAACATATTAAAGTTAATACCACACATAACATAAACATTGTCTTACCCAGGAAAAGCTTTTCGAAGAGCTCTCCACCGTGGTAGGAGACTCGGACCGCTCGCTGACCAGCGCAGACCTAGCCCACCTGAAGTACCTGGAGGCTGTGATCAAAGAGATCCTGCGACTGTACCCCAGCGTGCCGTTCATAACTAGGACTACTTCGGAGGACTTCCAGATGGGTGTGTATCGAGGTTTTAGAGATAGAGTATAGAGGTATCGGGATTTAGAGACGTGTCGGTGACTTAGGGCGACAAGTCGGCCAAGTCGATTAATGCGGTCGGTGGAAATCCGGAGCGTAGAGCCAAATAGGTAGTTAGATTCGTAGTTCTTTTGAATTGTATCAGAAACAAAAACTTTTAGGTTCCAAAGATTATTTATTATTATTATTATTATAAAGATATGTATCCTATTTATATGGTGGCACATTGTAGCGCTGGTAATAGTAGGTAAAACAATATGTAGTGTTTTAGGCACCCACTTAAAACAATTTTATTGAAAATGATTACGTGCTACTAAAAATAGCACAAAATTTCTAAATTGTATTAGAATTAACCTTAACATACTTAAGACCTAAAATCGACCTTATCTATACTTTTTTTAGGTGACATCTTCGTGAAGAAAGGGTCTGAGCTAGCTGTGCATATCTACGATCTTCACAGGCGTGCCGACCTCTTCGAAAACCCTGGAGAATTTAAACCAGAAAGGTTCCTTGAAAACACACTGCGGCATCCGTACGCATATGTACCGTTTAGTGCCGGCCCAAGGAATTGTATCGGTAAGTTATAATCGATTTGAACCTGTTTTTTTTTAACTTATAAGACTAGAAAATGCTATCCATATTAAAGTTAAGTATCTGTAGTTATGTCGCTTCAGCTTTAGACGAGGAAAACCTAGGAAGGCACGATTTTCTATGGATAAAATGTAGCTTCATATTCGCGCCTTCGGTGCCTTAGTTTGTGCATTATTTCAGTTTGCATAGAGTCTGTGGCATAGAGTATTTTCCCATGTGCCCGATATGATCAAACGCGCAATAAAACTGCTTCTTAGTAGTTTAAATGTTGGTTTTGATTTGCAGGTCAAAAGTTCGCAATGCAAGAAATGAAGTCAATCATCAGTGAAGTGATCCGCGGCTTTCGCCTTAGTCCGAGCCCCCGTAACGAAACTCCTCGCATTCAATCTGACTTGGTACTACGGCCTGAGAAGCCTATTTATGTAAATTTCACAAGAAGGCAGCGACTATGAACGTTTGGAGAATGAAAATAGTAATTTAAACTTAATATAAGATTTAGATATTAAATTAAGTTAACTGACGAAAGATTTTTATTTAACTACCTAGGTACTTTAGTACCTATCTATCTACTAAGACACAGGCGCAAGGAAAAGTTAAATCCCAGAAAATATATTTATGAAGGTCCAAGAAATTATAAAGAAGTAGGTTAAAGATTTATTATTCCCCCGTATTCACGCACACATTTATTCTACTTACCTACACCTAATCAGTCTCAAACTGTTAATTTTTAAAGTATTCATAGTAAATAGTGGCAGACCACGAAGGAGATGGAGAGACGACCTGGATTGTTTCACGAAGGGTTTGCCTAACCAGGCAAGGAAAAGAAATCTGTGGAAGATGTTGAGGGAGGCCTTTGCCCAGAAGTGGGATCGACACGGTTAGATAAAAAAAAAGTAAAGACGTCTCGCAGAGAGCGTGTTGGCAAATGGTACCTATGGTTAATACGCTCCTTGCACGATGACGTAACAGTCTAGCATTAACATTCTTGTAATTATATTTCCATACGACGAGCAAAATATTATTTTGCCTAGCATGGTGACAATGTTATTTTGTGGTACAGTCAAAAGCATAAAGATATTATAAGACAAGATAGTCAAAAATATCTTTGGGTGAAAAATTCAATTTTATGTTAGTGTCATAATAACCATATAATTGTAACCAAACAAAGTTGTCATAATATCATCGCAATAATTTGCAATTTTATATAACGCATCAAGATGTTCAATATTATGTTGGCATAAACACTATTCATTGGTATCTAAGCATTTAATTTTTCAAAAATATCTTCGCGCTTAAGAAAAATAAACTCTATGACTTAAGTCACAGTAATCATCTTTATTTTTCTGATTCATTTTATGCATGACGTCATTGACGTGGCTTTTGTTTAGAACTGAGTCTTTTATAATTAAAGTCGTAAGAAAATAGTTTTTTGAAAGAAAGCCCGCGGTTTTATCTGAAATAACACTACTGGAAAATGTCGATAGTGTAATGGGAGGTAAAAATTTCCCATGGCACAACTAGTAGTGTCAAGCGGTAGTGCCTAAGTAAAAAACGTATTCATAACCATTAAACGAATTCACCGATCTCATTGACTAAGGGATTGAGTTAAAAAAGGCGAATAAATAACACCAATAATAACTTATAAAATCTAGTGTAAAATAATAATTACCTACAAAAAAAAGATCACTTCTCTCGTTTCTGTGTGATTTTAAATTTTCTTTTCTTTATATTTTCTGTTTTTTTCTTTACTAAGTATGTGCCATTAATGTTTTTTAAGGTTAGAAATATATGAAGAGAAAATAAATTATTTAATTATTGATTAAATGAACCGACAAACCTATTTCTTTATTCTATTATGTATAGGTAATCAACATGACCAGTGACATACATTGTCATATAATATATTTTTTATTGTATGTCTATATGACATAACTACGCAATGAAAATCTTCAGATAAGAAATAATTATTTTCAAATAGTAGATAGAACTTAATCGAAAAACCACTTTGGAATCTATAAACATAGATACCTATCTAATAATAGTTCTGACATTCATGTAACTAATTGTTGTTTTTAAACTCTCGCGCTTTTTATTTATAACTTTTTGATGATCTAAATACAAAATGACCGCGTATAAGACCCGAAGCACAGATATAATAATACCCCGAAGTCATCAAAAAGTTATTCATGTAATTGTATTGCAAATTAATAAAATTGCACTGCAGAATATTTGTAAAATTCTATCATCATCGATGATCACCATCAATCCCGAACTTCGGAATCATTGCGTGCGCATGTCATGCAAATATGGGATTCCCTGCGAGGTGTTGATTTCTGTCACAATGCTGTACTTCTAGATGTCATCGATGCAGAAGGAGGATACACAAGATTTTAATCGCAAGTTCAATTTTTTTTTTTTATTTAAACAAAGGGTTTTAGTTCGGTTTATAATTCATATTTTATTTTTATTAAATAACTAACGCAATCTATGTAATAACGTTTTCTTCATGTAAATAAATTTTAATAAATTTTTAGGGCTACTACAAAAATAGTAGGTACATTAATACATAATATACGTTTTTCTTTTGATTAAGGGCACTTTTCCTGTCACGTTTTATTTTTGTAGTCAAGTTTTACACGATTTTTGTAGGATTCCACATGTTATGGCTACACTACTAGCTTATGGACATGTGATGATAAATCTTTGCAATGATGATTAATTATAAACCTTATGGCGAAAGACTTAAAATTGCTTGTAGGTACTATGTAACCGAAGATATTTTTGACTATTCTGGGCGCTTAGATACCAGAGAATGTTAGGCAGCCTATAGGGTAAAAGTGGGATAGATGCCCCACTTTTTGTAAGCTGACTATAACTTTGTTTTTTAAAGCATTATTCGAGTGAGTTAACTATTTGTAACAACTATAGTCCTTATACTTACTATCTACTCATATCATTATTAAATGCATACCGTAGATTTGTAGATATTCGGCCCTTAATAAAACTTATTGTTTGAGGATAGACGCCTACTGTATGGGGTAGTTGCCCCTGGCAAAATTTCGACATGAGTATAGACGCCCTACAATGGGATAGATGCCTCCGTAATAAAA
Organism: Emmelina monodactyla; assembly: GCA_916618145.1. Lineage (NCBI taxonomy): Eukaryota > Metazoa > Arthropoda > Insecta > Lepidoptera > Pterophoridae > Emmelina > Emmelina monodactyla. The sequence continues at coordinate 1,777,034 of OU745314.1, read as the reverse complement.
AAAAATCGTAGAAAATTAAATAAAATGTTTATTTGCAGTCTTAGTTGCGTTGCAGTCTTGTTTTCGTTGTCAAAGTCCAGTGTGGGATGTTTTCCTGAAAAAGAAAAAAATAATAGGTACAGAAAAAAAACTGACGATTCAAAAAGGACAAGTATGAAAAAACAAACTAAGAAGACAGTGCCTAAATTGAATTTGATTAGGGCAATTAATTCCTCTATTACTTACCCAAAGTAAGTTTTTCACAGTTTTTTTTAGCATATCGCCTCCTCAAAGTTCGAGATGGAATACCATAACGACGAGATATTTCATTTATACCGACTTGGCCTTTATCCATTTCCCCGAAAGCTTTGCAAAGGGCTTCTTCAGACCAAGCAGCACGAACGGGTGCCCTATTTTCGCGGCATTTTGTCTAAAATAAAATATGAAATTAGGTGATACGCTGCATTATTTTTTACAAGTACAGTGAAGTACGACATGAAAAGGTATAAACAGCTCATAAATAAACTGGAAAGTCAATTTTCCTACAAATTGCATATTAACTAAATAACGTACCTACGTTATCTTACCTATAGCCTAAGTACCTGTAAATAAGTCATAGAGGATATATGCCTCTAAGGGCGTCTATACTCAGTCAATAGTGGGGCCTCTATCCTTTTTAGTAGGGATAGACGCCCCAGCAAATAAATAAAAATACTTAAATAATTTCGTAATTTTATAAACACACCATAAATATAAATGATACATACTATTTAAATAACAATACACACTTAAAACTTACCTTCGAAAACGAAAGTTCTGAACACGTCAAAATGTCACTGTCACAAGAATCATGCAAGCGCGATAAAATTTTGCAACGTTTTTTTAACTCAAGCGGCGACACGTGCAGTCCTGTCGAAGCGCGTGCGCGGACTGAGCTGTGGGGGCGAGATCTGTTCGAGAAACTTGGTACTAGAGCGTGAATTTGGTTTTAAATTCTCTTTTTTTAAGGTGCGGCGTCTATCCTCCAAGGGCGTCTATCCCACTTTTACCCTATAATACAGACTACTTTAAAAGATACGATGTTATTGGACATTGTCAACCCGCAGATTTATATGATTCTTAGACTGGTGACAATAATTTGATAACTGTATATGCCAAAATAAAATTGAAACTTTGCAACTAACATTTAATTGTAGACTCTGATACATTATATTTTTATGCTGCTGACTGTACCTACAAAATAACATTGTCAAGATGAGTCAAAATCTCAAACCAAATACCTACTAATAAGCATCCAAAAATAATATTTGTTGCATGAATCTTTCAAATGATAATGACAAATGTGTTATTTTGCAAAAAAACTAAAAAAAATAGTAGTATCAAGTCTTTTTAATCTTCCATATTGTATTTAAACGGTAAAAATACACACTTCTTACATCCTAGGTTTCTATGTCTAAGTATTTTAAATTTTATACAAATTATCCCAACTATCCTATTTTTTATAATTACTTTTTAATGGGGCATACGAGTATAATGTTAGGGTGACGCACCACAAATATCAAGATGTTTTTAAAGATAATTTTAATTAGCTTTTGTGGTGCGTTACCCTTATTTGATACAAATACTTTTTTTTTTACTTTTTCCGTTTACCTTTTCCAAAAAGCCCGCTTTGAGGTAATACGGCGTTTATTTATTTTAATTTAAAAATATTTTAGCCGAGAAAATCTTATTGCATTTATACACTCATTTTTAATCTAATGTGTACAATATAAATTTTAAAGTTAAAATGATTTGGAAAGTGCGTTAAAAAACATTTTTTTGTTTTTTTTATAATAATAAAACATTTTCTAATATGGGAAGCCACAGAGATTACATTCTAAAGAAATCGACGATAAAAATAAAGCTATTTATATCTAAAATAATGTATAGTAACAAAATCAACTAATATTTTACACCTGCAATGAACCACTGCAATTATATCTTTTTGTGAGTTTTCAATAATCCATGTATTTATGATAGCTTGTATGTTTTGTTTGTCTTCTCAGTAAAATTAGAGAGATTAACTAAGAAGACATTAAACAAAAAAATTAGCAGAAATCTAAGTTAGCTCTATGTAGTATTCGATTATTGAATCAGGCTGTTGATGCATTACTTTGATAATTGCTCATCAGCTGTAATTAAACACAACTTTACAGTTCTTGAAAAATAATATATATGTTTTGTAACTAGTTAAATCAGTTCAAAGACTGGTTTGAAACCCATTAAAAATACTACTTTTAACCAGATTAAAAGTTGCTTATATGTTTATTAATGAATAATTTATTAATTTAGTGTTTCAATTAAGTAAAAGAACTACTAAATAATCAGTAAAACCACAAAAACAAGGCCTTTTTGTTATAGCGTGTTAGCTATTTTAGTATAGCTTTCTAACCACCTCAGTTAAAACGCACAGAGTAAATAAGCAATAGAAAGAACACGGAGTGATTTCACGACTAAAAACAAGAAGACTGCAGTATGTGTGACATCATATGATTTTATATAATGTAAGGCTCACAGCCCAGGCCTTTTTGCTAGATGAGATTTATAGAACAAAATGCCTATGTTCTCTCCATTTGTTACATACTCCATGGCTATGCATAATGATACATTACCAAATTATAAATAAAAAGAAATTCAAATACTAGATAGCTATATCAACAATGTAGATGTTTACCTATTCTTATTGCATATGTTAGTTAAGTTAGCTAGAAGTTAATTTTACCAGATTAAAGTTTAATTAGAGTTGATTGTTGAACAAAGTTTACTTACACTACACATTACTCATTATTGCCACTTCCACGAGGAACCGTAAACTAAAAGTAAATTGTATGCAATCCTAAGTAAGTGTGCAGGTTCTATGTATTTAATTCTAAATGTATGATAAAATAGGCACATTTATACTAGTCTGTTGGTTTAAGTGTGTTATATTCTGTTTAAACTGATTAATTGTTATATACTGTGGATGCATGTTATAGATCCCCAGTAGCTAATGAACCTTATTAAAAAAGACTTAAAATCTAAAATTATATGAAAAAAGTACTGGTGAGCTTTGTCAGTAAATAATATTATTTTAAAATCAATGACTTAGGAACTTCTAATTTCGATAGTGCTTCACCAGTACAAAACTTAAAAAGAGCTGATAAACTTCTATAGCTACTTGAGGTAGCATAGAAAGAAATATCCTTAGAGTTAGTATTTAAACAAATATCTTTTTAATTTATAAAGGACCTAATAGCCCTAGGAATCCTAAAATATGTGCGTTATGAGCTGGATTGTTACTTGATACCTTTAGTTTCAAAGTTTTTTCTGTTTATAAATAACTAGTGGCCGCACTTTGTGTTGTTCTGATGTAAAATCTTATTACTGCAAAGTTTCATCCAAATCCCTCCAGTAGTTTTGACGTGAAAGAGTAACAAACATCCATCCATCCGTTCATACTCACGAACTTTCACGTTTATAATATTAGTAGGATTTAAACAAATAGCAATAATAGAGTTCCTGTAATGCGCCATGTTAAGTTTGATTAAGAAAAAATGTTGATCTAAATCTCAGTAGTTAATTCATATGGTTGCAACATAGATACATAATAGGTCTTTGAACACTCTGACTAGATGGAGAACTATCAGCAAATTCCGAATTGCGGCAACACTAAATTGTTCAGGAAAAATACACATACATTGATACCACTTCTGACTAAACCATGACATGATCTGTCATATACTTTCAATTTATGATACTGCATGTTATATTATGCCGCATTTATGAGTATCTCCGAGGCATCTAGTCAGAGCACACAAAGAACTATTCTTTATCTACGGGTTGATAAAATATTTTAATAATTGCAGTGACTCTTTTACTGATTGTTTAAAAGATATTATACAATTTTATAACTATGTGTGGACTAAGATATTATTAACCTAGTGTTGGCAATATAATTATTTATAAATTACAATTTATCTAGTTATCTTAACTATTCATAAATTAGATTATTGACATTGGTGTTGGTTTGAAGTCTTGTCTATGATTTTCAAAATGTTAATGTCTTAATTGTTGGTACAATTTAATGCAACTTCTGCAGTAAATTTGAAAGGTTATTTGTTTTGTGTAAGTAAGATTCTTTAATTATTTTTCATTACTTACTGGTATAGTAAAATCAATAAAAAATAAATGCGCCCGTGCATTGTTAATTGGTTGTTACTAATTTGATAGATTTTAAAGTAGCGTCCTAGTTAGTTAAGAAGAGGTTTATAATGATTTTTTCATAAACCTAGGCAGTGAGGAAGAATGCAGTGCTTATAATTTACATTTTTGATTATGTATTTTTTAATGGTACACACAAACTCCACTATGATTCAAGTAACTGGTAATTATTCTATTTTGTTTTTATGAGTGACAAATTATTTTATATTTATTTAATGTGGGGTTCGTCCAATCAATCCAAGCCACGTTTAATTGCTTTACAAAAGTTTTACTGAATTTTACAAATGATTTAAACTGAAGTTTATTTAGCAATCTCAGATCAATTGATTTTAATTAATTTACAAAGACATTAAAAAGCAACATCTAGCAAACACAACACCTTTAACACTACATTCCAATTTACCATTCATTTTAGTTATGACGGACAAATCTTACAATCTTGCTTATTTATATGATAATTTGTGGACCATTCAACTTTCCATGTTCCATAAGAACTTCACACTTCAGTTTTTATTTAAACTTCTACTCTCTTCACTATGCAATCTACACTTCACTTTAATTAAACTTTATATTTCTTCACTTTATTCTACTTCACTTTATTTTTCTTCACTTTACGCTACTCCACTTCACTTTATCCAACTTCACTTCACTTTCGTAGCTTGCTACTACGCGTCTACGGCGTAGCAGGTCAATGCCACAGGCCGGCGTAGTTGCCAACCAGTGGTGCTGGCAGAGGACCCCCCGCAGCGAAGATCCTGGTGCCGCTGTCGTCGTAGCTGTGCGTGTAGATCGCCGGCACATACTTGGCTTGCTGGAGGCCGTCCGCTTCTTCGTCCGGGAACTGGAAATAATTCATTTTATTGATTAGGTACTGTTTGAATAGGTACCTTAACAGGCTTCCTTTTGATAGTAGAGAAGGTAAAATTATTGACAATCTGGGTTCTTACACTGTTAAATGATGACATGTCATGTGGTTAACCGGGGAAAAAATTAGGATCAAGTGAAATCTGTTGTTATAGTCAAATGTCAAATTTGACTCAATGGTACGAAATCTCCCCACTGGTTGTTCGTTCGTGTTTGAACAAAATAGTTAGGCCCCAGAATGAGTTCAAAAACGAAATTTTTCAAAAGCTTTTTTTTGTTTCACGCTATAAACTTTCTCTGATAAAATATAGTTTTGGTTGTACTTACAACATATCCTCTAGACGCCCTCAGAGTCACAGTCTTGGATGAATGGATGTTACTCTCCAGATATTTGCCAGCACGGAGGTCGTAGAACATGAGAAGACCTGAAAAAAATAATGTTCCAAATAAAACGAATAACAGGCTAAATAAGTATATTTTTTTGGTATTAAAAAAAGTCTAACGTAGGTTTTTATAGAGAAAAGAACGTCAAAAAATACGAGAGAAAAAAGAAAAATCATTTTTTTCTTTTCCCTGATGTCACATAGAGAAGAACTAAGTTTGCCCGGACAGCAAGTTATTTTATTTATATGTTACGAATAATCGTACAGCTTTACTCACCAAGTCCAGTACCAATAGTGAGCATATTTCCCCTAAACGAAGCCGATCGTATACCACAGCCATTGTACCGGGAGGTGATTTTCTTAACGGATTGAAGCGTGCGACAGTCTAGCAGCAACGTGTAGGATTTACACCCGATGGCGTATACACCGCTCTCCTGGAAATGGTTTATGAAGATAAAAAAACAATAATAATAAAACACTTCAAATAATATCCCGGGTTGAAGACGTTTCGGACACAAAAAACTCGGACACCTTGGTAAAAAATAATATTAAAATTGAAAATCCATAGTTTTTCCAAGGTGTCCGAGTTTTTTGTGTCCGAAAAGTCATCGACCCAATGTCCCACTTCATATATTACATTGTTGGGTCTCATTTTAGGATAGCGAAGAGGACTGAGTCGTACACCATTATGCTGGCTCAGTGTTTGTTGGTTACTCAAAATTTTGACAATATACAACGATTAATTGAATAATAATCATTATGGTCATACGCATAAATGCACGTACAGGTATAGACGAAATGTAGCATTCAATAGTTTTAACAACTATAGCAATAATTTGTTAAAAACAAAAGAAAAAACCCGGGTTATGTATGGTAATGTTTGTATCTATCCATCCTACTATATTATAAACATGACAGTTAGTTAAGAAGTATGGATGGATGTATGGATGTTTGTTACTCTATCACATAAAAGCTACTGAATGGCGGGCGGCCACTAATTTGAAAAATGTTGATTTTTGATAAGAGAACATGATGCTAACTTGAACCTGACACGTTTTAAACATTATTATGACGACCTCTGTGGTGCAGCGGTATAAGGACCTACCTGACTGCTAAGCGGATGGTTCCGGATTCGATCCCCGGGTTGGGCCAATTTCGTCAATTATTTTCTAAATTGGCTCGTGTCTGGGTGTAACTAGGTTCTCCCCTAGTCCATTGTGTGGTACTTATAACACAAGTGCTTACTGCAACTTACTTTAGGGTCACATAATTGGTGTGTTAGTCTGGAGATTTACGAGGGTGCGTTTTTAAGTTCGCGGAATGAGAGGGTTGGAGGGGGGTGATTAGGCTCATTAGGACCGTAACGTGTTCAGTGACTCATAATTAGTATAAATACGAGATTTCATTGTTATCAGACAATTCGTCTTTGAGCTATCGTCAACCAAGCAACATAATCGGGAGTGAAAAGTCACGCCGCCGCAAAAACAACAACGCGTAGAGTGTTCACGTGCATTTTTGGACCTCTGCAGTGACGACAAGGATGGTGTATTGAGTCGAATTGTTACTGGAGACGAAACTTGGGTTCATCATTATGAACCTTAGTCGAAACAAGACTCCATGCAGTGGCATAAAAAGGGCACAGCACCCCCCAAGAAGTTTAAGGTGTCACAGCCAGCTGGGAAACTCATGTCAACGGTCTTTTGGGACTCAGAAGGAGTATTGTTGATCGATTATAAAGATAAAGGAGTTTCTATAACCGGAGAATACTACGCTTCAATATTAGAGCGACTAAAAGAAGCCATTAAAGAGAAAAGACGGGGAAATTTGAGGAAGGGTGTGCTGCTTTTTCACGACAATGCGCCCGTCAACAAGAGTCGCGTTGCGTTGGCTTCCCTGCATAAGGTGGGCTTCGATATTTTAAACCACCCACCCTACAGCCCAGACCTAGCCCCGAGTAAATATTACCTCTTCCCAAAAATTAAAAAAAAGCTTCGGGGTAAAAAAATTACCACCGATGATGAAGTTAAGGAGGCAGTTTCAGCGTATTTTGAAGACAAAGATAATACATTTTTTTATGAGGGTATAAATAAATTAATTGAAAAGTCTGAAAAATGTATCCGTCTTGCAGGTGAATATATTGAAAAGGAAAAATAATTTGGTTTTTTTATTTCCACCCCTTACCCTCCATTCCGCGAACATAAAAACGCTCCCTCGTATTATTACATTGTTTATTATTATTCCCACCTGTGTAGCCAAGCAGACCAGGTCCTGGCACGACGGCAGCTTCCGCGACAGCGTCTGGCGGAACGTCTCGGCGCTGAACACGTGGATGTAGCCGTTGAGGGTCAGCGCCGCCACTTCACGCCAGCGCGGGTTGAAGGTCAGCGCGCGGACCTTCTGACCTGAGTGTTGGGGTTTAATGTAAACTTTGTGTTTCCGGACTGTTTGACCTGAATACTGGAATTATAATGTTATAGTTGTGTATGTAGTGGTCTAAATTTGTTTATGTTTTGATTTTTACATGGAATAAGGTAAGAAACAGTTGGTTGTATCTGCGGGGTGTAAACAGACTTTCATGGTTTGCAAAAGGGTCTGTTTATTTAAAGATCCGTATTACACAGTATTCATAAACGTATTCTGAACCTTAATTAGCTAATAATAGTCCGATAACCCGTCACCAGGAACGCGTCGTCATTATACAGGGTTATTTTTAATTAGCGCATCACCTCTTGCAGGCGGTACGCCATTTTTTCTAAAATTAACCCTGTATAACTAACCTGAGCGGCACTCGTTGAGCAGCAGCGGCGCGAGGTAGGAGTGCTGCGTGGTGGCGGGGGGCGGGTCGCGGGGCGCGCGCCACAGCCCCAGGCGCGAGTCCCGCGACCCCGTCACCAGGAACTCGTCGTCCAGCCAGCACATGTCCAGGATCTGAACACGATACGAAACAAGGGGCAATTGAAACATGGTCCGCCAACTAGTCGTCTGTAAGAGCTAAAATATGGTACGAGAAAAAGACCCAATCTATCAGCTAGCTAGCGGTTTGACCAATAGCATAGGTTTCAATAAAAATAAACACACTGTTTATTTTTTTCTTGTGGTCCCTGCTAATAGTATTAAAATCAAAGTGGGCCCTAGCAAGAAGACCGAGGGCTCCGTATTAGACGGCATCTACCAGCATATCTTCAACGCTATTCCTGACGTCCTTCCGACCATAACAATGCTCATCTTTTGCATCAGTAACGTGTGGAGAGTGACCATATCAATTTTATTGAATTGACGCTATTTTATCTACCTATTTGAACTTTAGATGCGTTTTCTTCGTATGTACATAGTTAAAAACATATTATCATTCGAAAAACTTTAAAGTATTAAACAATAATAAGTTAAAAGTTACAATAGTGGAACAAATAAATTATCGCAAAAGTTACACGAAGCCCAAACGTACGTCAAAATTACGTGCAACATTTTTTTTACGGCAAAATGGTGAAACTTGTCGAGATGATGATAAAGTCTCCAGATGGGTCCAGACAACTACAGAGTTGGTTAGGAAGTGCGCGACAATCCTACCTTGCAAAAGAATTTAAAACGAAATTTCGTGTCAAAAAGACGTAGATTCTAGGGTTATATTTAAAAATAAATATTTCGTTTAAAATTAAATATTTTAATTTAAGTAAATTTATCAGCATTTTTACAACATGCTTTTCATCCCTAATCAAATGATAATTATTTGAGGTCCACCGATCACTACCGTCGAAACATACGTTTTCCCAAACCAAATGCGACAACTCGGTTTTCGAACAAATACGATTTCATGTGCTCTCCATTGGTTTTTTCCTTCATGATTTATCACCTCTAAATGAAGCTCGTATCCTCAGTTCTTTTAGAAAAGAAATAAAGCATAGGCATTTAGGTGAGGCCGGTGATAAAACCTAATATTTAGAACATATAAATTGTAGAGGCAATGAGATCGAGATAATATATGTAACAGATGTCCAGGCTGTAATAAATGAGGGCCACTTGATTGCAAAGAGAAAACCTAACAGTCTCTATAAATGTGATGTAAATGTCAGTAAAATTGTATTTTACAAACTAACAAAAATTTATTTATATCCAGCTAAAATGACAGCAACTTTTGATAGTTATTCATGTCACTTCTAGATTAAATAAATAGGTTTCCAATGACACCAAAAACAGCAAAGTATTCTCCAAGTTATTTGCACACAAAAGTATAATTTTCTTTTAACGAGTGGCAGAGTCCAGCTGTAGGCTCTGTCTGCAGCAATTACTGGGCTGACTCGACCGGTGAAATACCACCGTCTCGCACAGAAAACCGACGTGAAGTAGGAACGATGTTCCTGCGTTTCGTTCGGTGAGTGCGGTATCCGGTTCCCAATTTTGTCAAAGGCTCAGCAACACACCCCCAACACCCACAGTGTTGCGGGTAGTCATGGGCGGCGGTGATCACTTACCATCAGGTGACCCGCATGCTCGTTTGCTCCTATATCATAAAAAAAGACTAAAGACTTACCCAGTCCTTATGGGCTTCCCCCACGGCCACGGGGTCCAACGTCGGCAGGCTGTAGATCGCCAACTCACATGAGTTACGAGCACCGGTAGCTAGCAGGGTTCTATGGGACAATAGTTATAAGCGAAATGTAAGCTTATGTAGTGAGGTGAAGTTGTAGTCATTGCAATTAAAGTTGTATGTGATTTAGTAGAAAAAAAATAGTTCTTTTTCATACAAAAATTACAATAAACAATCAAAACTAAGAATAAAAGAATAAGGAAATTTTGAAGTAAGAGTTTTTAAATTTGTGATAATGTTTCTATCAATAACAATAATTTTATCGATTATTTTACGATTATTAATATTGAAATTATATTTTTCTAACACCCAAAGCCTCAGCTTTTTGACCTATACAAACAGTTCAGTCAGCCACTATTTTTATCGATATCGCCATCTCCTACTTCACTTCTTGACATTACTTTCTTAATTTCCACAAAACGCACTATTCTAAAAAAAAAACTTGAAAAAATAAATAAATAAATAACAAATCTCCAGACTAACACACCAACTGTGTTGCCCTAAACTAAGCAGAGCTTGTACTATAGGTACCACACAATGGACTAGGGGAGAACATAGTTACACCCAGACACGAGCCAAACCATTTCGACGAAATTGGCCCCACCCGGGGATCGAACCCGGAACCAACTGAGGTCGTCATAATGGGTCGAAGACATTTCGGACACAAAAAACTCGGACACCTTGGCCAATGTATGGATGTTCAGTTTTAATATTATTTTTCACCAATGTGTCCGAGTTTTTTGTGTCCGAAAAGTCATCAACCCAAAAAAGCACCTTAAAAATAATGAACGTCTAATAACGGGTCGATAACTTTTCGGACACAAAAATCTCGGACACCTTGGCCAATGTATGGATTTTCAGATTTAATATTATTTTTTACCAAGGTGTCCGAGTTTTTCGTGTCCGCAAAGTCATCGAGCCGTCATAATAATTCGTCTACTAACTGTAAGCGGTAAAACAAAAGTAATCGGTAACTGGACATCCCTAGCATTCGATGGACATCACTGGTTGGCGTCACTGCCGTTGTGTGCGGATTTGTATTGAATCTAATGGCGGCTACATATTAATTTAAGAGATGTTTAATCTAAAGCCCAATAAATATTGTTGTTTTATACAACGTACTTGGACGGGTTGATCTGCAGCGCGTGAATGCCGGTCTGGTGGTCGGGCAGCGGCCACGGCGCGCGCCCGCGCAGCGTCGGGATCGCGTCCAGCGAGCGCGAGCGCACGTCGTACACCATCAACTGAACATTAACGGACGTTGAATATGATCATGATTGCACGTCGTACACCATCAACTGTACGTCAGTGGAGGTTGAATATGACCGAGATTGCACATCATTATCATTAGTTCGCCCAAGTCGGCGAAACTACACCATTGCGAAGCGTGGGCGGGTCACTAGTCATTATCATTACATAGTATAAATCCAAGTCGCTAATTGTGTCTGTTTGTATGATTGTCCGCTAACCCCTCCTTAACCACTTAACGGATTTTAATGCGGTTTTCGCAAACTTATAGTTTTTTTTTTCATTTAAATTTGTAATTAAAGAAAATTCTGATAAAGTTATTTTAGGTTAGCTAAAATTCAAGCCACGGGAACAAGTCGCGCTAAATTACACCATTGCGAAGCGTGGGCGGGTCACTAGTTGTGGTTTAAAGATGTTTATACGGGAAGGGTAATGGTCTTGTAACAAAATTTTATCTTAGTTGTATGAGCCTAAATGCTATTCTATGTAGGTTTACGAAAATGACACTAACATTTACAATATCACGTACCGAAAATGTATTGTCTCAATGATTAAACACTTTTTTTATACATATATTGAAAATCATTGTTTAAATTATAGTAACCTTATCTCAATAACACAGCGATTGTATCTGTAGAGTAATTGTGTAATTGTTTGAGTTAAAATATTTGGTGTACTCAGCTGTTTTGTAAATAAAATTTAACTTTAAAGCAGGGTAACTGGTGCCAATTGTACAGACGGTGACAGAAATCTTGGACCCATACAAAACGTTTAAAATCGATAACTACTTAGTTGGCGATAAGTATTAGATTCAGTAAAAACTACGCATCAAATTTACTCTCAATACTAATGTTATAAATGTGAAAGATTGTATGTCTGTTTGTTACTCAATCAAGCAAAAATTGCTCGTTGGATTTGAATAAAATTTTGTTGATAAAAAGACTATAACCCAGAATATCATATCAGCTTAAACTATTATTTAAATAAATGTTACAAGTTACTTTTTTTTTTCTTCTCTAAGTGTATTTATCAACGCATGTAAAGCTACAGTTGTTTTAATTAGATAGTTAATAATAAAAAATAATTTACCTTATTGCACTTAGTGCCGAAGACAACCTGCCTATCGGACAGCCATTGCGAACAGAAAACCTTGTTCATGTTCCCAAGACTGATCGGTGTTTCCCGGAACATGTCATGAGTGAGCATGTGTCGAGTTGCATACGAGGGGTCCACTGAGCGAGGCTGGTGGCAAAAGTATAATTTGGTGTCAATCGGGGATATTACGGGAGAAAATAAAAAATAATAACATTGATATTGTCAATAATAGTTTCTTTCTATTGAAAAATAACATGATAATTAATACAGTTGTAATAATGGGTTTCATTGAAAATTATAAAATACTTGTAGCACTGGTTTTGTTGTTCTGGTTTACCGTTTAATAGGATCTATTGTAATGTACAGGATAAAATTGTCTGATGCCAATAATAGCATTTCAATGTCTGCAATGCTATTTCAAAATCTAATTCAGACTATAAAAATAATGTTTTTTTTTTCATTTAATAGCTATGTAAGCCATGTATGACTTTCATCCATCACAGGTTGAATATAGGCAAATTAGTCTTCAACACATTACAGTAAATTGTAAAATTATCATGAAAAATGACTAATTATAACTGCATTACAATGTTGTATTAACTTAAGGTCATCAGATCTGACTAAAGAGGTAATTGACCTCAGGAAAGATCCAAAGATTTATTGTGCGCAATTATTGTTTGAAGGACAATTAAATAAATGATTTTTAAGCCAAGCTATAAACTTTGAATGAGAGATTATTACCTCCGGGGCAAGTATTTCTCGGGAGCGAACATAGTCAACAAAGTTGTATGAAGTGTTAAGAGTTCTGTGTTGTTGCGACGGAGTCTCCTCTTCGCTGTCACTGTCAGAGTAACAGACAAAGTCCTCTGGCTTGTCTGGCTTACGTTGCTGTTCAAGTCTGGAAATTGTTTACATATGGAAAAAAATTAACATATCAGTTATACACTTGGCTTTTTTAACCGTTTACAGTTTACCATATTGTATTTCTTGTAGATGAGAGATAAATGCAGACTCTTGATAAAAATGTATTGGGTAAAACATTAAATACAGATGATAAATATTTTTGGGTCAATTACACTCATTATTTATGCACTGCTTTGTTGCATCAATGACCATCAAATAACTCAAGGCCCTGTCCTACTTCGGGTTATTGCCATTGGTCGAGCCTACCATCACCGATAACACGACATTTTGCCAACGTACCTTAGAGCCCTAGCTTTTGCCTTGCGCTCCTTCAATCTACTAGGAATATAACACGAGGGGTATCTTCCCTCAATCGCCCGACGAACCGTCTGCGCCATTTTTGTGCCAACACAGTGTCAGGTCAACGATACACCGAAATGTGCACGGTCAACTAGTCACTTTCGTTTTGTTCTGCTGTATAATGATCCGAAATGTGAAGACATGTTCCATTCTTATGTAGTTCACACAAAGCGTTGTTCTTCACTCTCAAAAACAAAAATGCATCCCTAGTTTTGAATTCCACATTGATGAATTTTGTTCAGTAAGGAATGAAAATGGATAAAAACTAAAACAAAAAGGCTTATCCAATTTTTTGCACAAAAAATACACAAAAATATCACTCGCACGACAGAAAGCTGGCTGGTTTCAGCTGGTATTGCCAAATACGAAATTTAAAAAAAATGACTGACAACAAAATGCAATAATTGAATGTTATACTATAACTATACCTAGTATTTTTCTAATAACTATTAAACCAAGCTATTGAAATACCTAATACAAAAGTAAGGCTGATTATAAAAACAATTGCAATTACTTTGTTTTTACTTACCGGTACTTGGAAATAACGTTATTTCACAATGTTCAATGACAAGGTTTTTTTTATTGATTTGGAATATGGTTAGTCAAGAACTTAATTATTTACTTTTAAAACTATCATGGATTTTGCTATTTACAACACAGTTTACCGGATATTTATCTCGATTATAGACTTTATTAGTCATCTGATATTTCGGCACAGTTGCATGTGCCATGTTCACGGTACCATTCTTAGCATTTTCTGTAATAGGAATGTGTCAGTAATTATTTACCGTAAATACCTATACGTTCTTATTTCTCAAAAAAAACATACCGGCCTAATGAGCGGTTTTAAAAAAAAACAAAAATATAGTTAATACAAATTCGCTAGATGGCGATGAACAAACTAAGTACGCAGGTAGGCCTTTAAAAAAGTAAAAGGATTGAATATAAATAATAATAGATGAGTCCAAAGTAATCAGAAATAACCAAAGAAATCCACGAATAAAGAAGTACAAAACATAAACAGCGTGTAAGCGCCAGCCTACAAACAAAACAAACACATATAAATATACCGCTGCACCACAGACGATATCATATACCGAAATGCTAAGCGGATGGTTCCGGTTTCAATTCCCGGGTCGGGCCAATTTCGTCAAAATAGTTTTTCGAAATTGGCTCGTGTCTGGGTGTAACTGGGTTCCCTAGTCCATGTGTCCTACCTATAGTACCAGCTGTGCTTAGTTTAGGGCCATACAGTTGGTGTGTCAGTCTAAATATTTATTATTATTTTATAAATATTATTACATTTTTTGTTTAATTCTACAAACAAAAAGGTTTATTTACCTTTTATTCAAATTCAAATCAAATCAAAACCGACATTGGTATTGCTAGAGAAAAAATAGGTTTGTTTTTTCTATTATTTACTTTTTTAAAGGTAACACCCGCGTACTTAGTTTGTTCAATGCCATCTAGCAAATTAGTATGAACTACTTTTTTTTTTTGAAGTTTGAAGTAGGTTAGAAAAGCAATTAGGCTGGATTATGACGCCACCAGTCTACGTCCACGTCGTAATTTAGAACTGGCGAAACGCGTATTTTCCTTAATGCCTGGATAAATTAGAATCAGTAACGCTATTTTAACGGTATTTTACGTTTTTTGAGTTAAATTTTAAAGTACTGGCAGCACCAACACAAACTTGACTACCGCCATCTTAGACCGCCATATTTGAAATCAATTTTCATTTTTTCTAGGTACCTATTTACTTGGATGGATGTGTAAGTAAGAGTAGATATCCTATCATTAGACAAAAAAAGTATGACAAACCAATCATTTGACAAACAATGTTTTATAAACATTATACTTGTCAAATGAATATTTTTAAAACGTTGCTTTATTATTTGAATAGTTTGCAAAAGTAAAACATTTGCAACATGCGTCTTTTGTCAAATGATTACTTTTGAAATAATAATGTTTGCTAAATGAGATGTTTGTCAAATAATTATTTGTTCTATGGTTATTTTTCAAATGAAAATTTGTCTTTCGTTGTTTGGTCAAACATTAGTGAACCGTAAAAGTATTTGTAACCCAAAATATATATTTTTGATAATTTTAAAATGCATCTTACTGATTACCAATTATTATTATGGCACGTATTAAATTTTCTAGGTGAGTTTAGGTAGATAAGATACCTACTTGTCAATTTAAATGAGGGTTCACTCAGTTATCTCCTGTCGTGATAGCAGCGTAAAGTTTTTAATGCTTTCTTTTTTAAACTTAGGTACTTACTTTTGTAATTGAAATTTTTGTACTTACTTACTTACTTATTAGATCTTTTTACTAAAATGATTTTGTTTTGTTTTTACGTTCCCCGGTCGCGTTTGAACTTTATTTCTTATTTTCATTCGGCATAAAAAACCAATGCTAGATTTGTGATTTTTTTATATTTTAACCGAAAAAGAAGGAGGTTCTCAATTCGGCCGGTATGTTTTTTATATTATTTTATTTTTTATGTATGTACACCGATTACGTCGAGGTGTCAGAACCGATTTACGTGATTCTTTTTTTGTATGATGCGGAATAATTTCGAATGTGTCCCACAAAAATTTTATTCAGGTAGGTAGGTCCAGTAGTTTTTATTTTATGAGCATTTTTTTTATTTACTTTTAACTTCCCGGTTACCGATTGAGCTGTAATTTAGTATACGTATGTTAATTGGATAAAAGTGAAGACATATTATGACATGGAGCTGGTCTGATGATAGAATCGGAAGATGGTCATAGGAATTCAGTAATTAAATGTCAGAACACTACTTACCGAGTTTGGGCTCGTTTGATTTGTCTTGACAAGCATTTTAAGCCAGATAATAGGTTTGAAGTCGGTACCAAATCAATTTATTTCTTATAACATTTCAATAAAAAAATGTAGTAAGCTTTCTCAACTCTACAAAATGGTAAGTGATATAAGATTCAAAAGAATTTAACACCTAGTAGGTATACCTACCTACTTACTTTAATTTACTAGCTGAGAAGAAAATTGAAGTGGTTCCACCCCATTTCGAGAATTAACTCCAGTAATAAGTACGTTGAAATTAGGTATTCTAGGTGCACTAGAATCTAGAATATTCTATCTGCTAGGGCACTTAGCGTCTGTAGATGCAGCTTAGCTGTTGGAATGCATTATCACTGGTTGCGTTCCTGGAATGACAACGTATTGAAATAACGACAAGAGAAGAGTTCCTAATGTACCCACATTTTTACCTTGTTATTTTTTTATAAAAAGCAATGCCTGCCTTAAACCAATAGCAAAGTTTTGGGAGTCTTCATTTATACGGGGTGTAAAAGAACTGAAAACAAAAACTAGGCATTGCTGGTGGGGTACTGGTTACATTTTGAGCAAAAATAATGTTTTACGTAATTTTACAAAATTGCATTTATACTATCAGATTTTGCGATGATTTATATTTTTATAACCTGAACCAACAGTAAGTTGATGTGTGAGCGATGATTTCAAGCGCCGAATATGACTTTTCAAACCTTAATAACTTTTTTAAATTGGGTTTTCTGGGTATACTGTTCGTGAATTTAGTTACTATTACGGCTCCAGAATACATGGTTTCAGGCTTCGGAAATGGTCTTTTTACACCCGTTATTTAGAAATTAGCAAATTTATCTTTTGGTTTTAAATAGTCTCTAAGAATAAAATCCATACAAAATTAGGTGTACGAGTAACGTAGAAAGGTGTATCACTGAAAATGATATTTTCACGTCGATGAACCTTTAAACTTTCAAGATCAAGTCCCCAACTTTTCCAAATAGTTTACCCTAGAACGTCATGTAACGACATTGTATACCTTCGTCCAATCTTCAAAGTCACGGGAAGCCTCTTCAAAGTTACCTAGACTTGAGTCAGCGAAACTGTCGGCTCTAAGACTGGCGAGCGTCCAAATTCGCCGCTTTGCTTCGAAGCCGGCTTAGACGCCCCCGTGACAAACGATAACTAAGGAGCCAAGGTTCAATTGGCTTCGACAGCTATTACGACGTTGTAAGTTTAGGAACTGATTTCTAAAGGTAAAGGTGATAATCGTAGATGTGAGTACGCTTCGAAGTGTAAACTGGTCGGTCGGTGCTTGACATAAGGTTTTAATTAGCTACCGCGAGTCAAACTTTAGTTACCTTTGGAACCACCTAAAATTCACAGGTAGGGTAAGGTGGTATAGGAGCACGCACTTAAGCTTCATATAATTATGTTATTAGATTATTATTCAATTAAAATGAGAACTGATTAGAATTATCAATTTATTTGTATTCTTTTAACCGAATGAAGCTTAAGTGCGTGCTCCTATACCACCTTACCCTATAAAATACAGTATTTACCTTCCAATATCCTTAAAACATAACTGAATAAATAATAAGGATAATTACCTGTATGGTTAGGTAGAAACTTTTACCTTGAAAAAGCCCCTGGTACTGCCCAAATTTAACTAACAAAAAAACATAAGGTAAATACATCAATCAAGAAGTCAAACCATAAGACATACATAGACCTAAGTATAAGTTACTAACTGGATATAAAAGTTCCTATAGGAACCTATAGCTTCATTCCTTTCTCCCCTTCCTTAACCTTTGTAAAAACCAATCGATTCCATCGCCCCATTGTTCCAATTTGCTCTTTAGAAGGCTCCCTTTGTCCTCGATCGATCAATGTTATCTGTAGTCGTTTTCACGGCCTCCCCCACTTCACGGGAACAATTGGCCTGATAAGAATTATTTGGTAGAAAAATAATAAAACCACGAAAGCTTATAAAAAGGTTTGTAGATACTGTTACGTTGTAAAAAGGAACTGTTAAATAATGTTAGATAGACGGTAAGATACAAGGAAATTTTTGATACAATGTTTCTTATGGTAAAAATGATAGGCGTAAACTTCACAACGGCATAAGAGTATCGCCATTTTGTTAACTTGGGCATAAAGCATTTTTTTATTCCAAAAAATAAAAAAATGCTTTTTCTCTATCACTAACAATTTCAGTGTGTTTTTGGTAAAAAAAAAACGATGTCGATTAAGCTAATAAAGGCGAAAACCATTTCTAAGTTTACATACAGATTTTTTTAACGATTCTCGATTAAACAAAGAGGTAAGTAGTTACCTAGGTACCTTCTAAAGTGGGTAGATATCCTATCGTTTTATAGGTAAAATCCTTAGTAAAAAACGACACCCGAAAGCTTTATTAAGATGGTAAAACTTGCTTTCCATATTTTCTTTGACAGAAAAACCCTTTCGAATTCTATTAACCGTATCCTTTTATAAATATTTTTTTATTTAGGCCACGAAACTCGTCCTCGTTGGAGTGTATCCAAAACAGGCAACACTACCGCATTGTGCCTATAAAATACTTCAAGATTTTTGTATGAAAAATAACTTTATTGTTGGTAAAATTGCTTTGTGCTGTGTATGGCAGTCTGCCCGGATACCTTTGAAACGGGTTTGTAATTATTTTAATTAAACAGGGTGCACTTTTTACGACATAATGATCACAACAATTATTCAAGTAAGTACCTACCTACCTAGAAACTCTATAAAAATGGTATTAAAAACCGCATAAAATTCAATGCGTGGTTAAAGTTAAATTATAAAACGGTCATACAGCTCCTATGCTAACCTATATAGGTCTTTATCTACCGAATAAAATAAAATACTTTGTGATTTTACTTACGGCCAAAGACTCTTCCGGTATTTTTTTTTGTAACACAAAGCACAAAATATTCATCTTTACAAAGTTTTTTAGCAAGTTTTAACCATTAGGTATTGTATCTAAATGTTTCTAAACTGACTTTAAGTTTTTTAGAGTGGTAGAGTCTAGCTGTAGGCTCTGTCTGCAGCGATTAGTGGGCTGACTCGACCGGTGAAATACCACCGTCGCACAGAAAACTGACGTGAAGTAGGGACGATGTTCCTGCGTTTCGTTCGGTGAGTGCGGTATCCGGTGCCCAATTTTCTCAAAGGCTCAGCAACACACCCCCAACACCCACAGTGTTGCGGGTAGTCATGGGCGGCGGTGATCACTTACCATCAGGTGACCCGCATGCTCGTTTGCTTTGCTATATTATAAAAAAAAAAAAAAAAGTAAAAACCTCTTTTATGTAAAATCCTTGCAACTTAAAATTATCCTCCCAACAGCAGTAGAAGCAGGTAAATATTTTAAACATAAATCCAAAAACAAAATCTAATTACTAGAATATAAAAACTCCGCCCATCCGTAATGCCGTTCGTAGACAGGGTGGCTCGACCTACATCAGGGGTCGTTGACCCGCAAGGTCATCAGCTGATCGATTGATTTTACCATCATCGCCTTTACGACTTGCGCTTGCTTGTGACGATCGATGGTTTACAAAGAGATTGGGTATTTTTACTTTGTTGGGTTTGTATACTGTTTAAGGAGTTATTGAGAATTGAGTTATTGGGCAGTTGTTATAAAGGTGGATGGAAATATAGGGTACTTAAGTGTGACCACTTCGAGGATTTTTTAAAACTATTCCCATTGCTACTCCTAATAAAAAAGTTAAATTAGTTAGAATAAAATTTTTAGAATCGTATAATTTATATAAAAATTATGAAGTTACGTTTGCTCTTAATTTAAATGAACCCTTGTGATAAGGAAAAACAGGACTAGCTTACAATCATATTCTCTTGCTATACTTTTTCACGCTTAATGTGATAAATAGAATTAAATGCAATAAGAGTAAGTAATTTATACTAATAGAAGATGTGGAAAGGTATAAAGTTGCATAGAGACGTCTTATTTGGAAAAGCACCTTAAGTCTAGACCTTTTGTATTTTTTTTCTTTATTTTTAAAATTACACTTATATATTAAAAAAGCGACCCGCCCACGCTTCGCATTGTATTTTTAGCCGACTTAATTACGAAACATAGAATTTTCGCTAACTTAAAGAAACTTTTTCGAATGTTCTATATTTACAAATTTAAATGAATTAATTCCCTAAATCATGGTAAAACCGCATTAAAATCCGTAACGAAGTTAAGAAGGAGATAGCGGACAAACATACAAACAAACAGAAATACCTAACAACTTGGATATATACTATGTAATTAGGTACAATCGTATTGTCAGCGCTACGAAAAATATTAAATGAAATTATAAATATTCGATATAACCAATAGTCTTAAAAAAATTTAAACAAAAAAAAGTTTTAATATTATTACAACCATAATGTGGACAAAAGTAAAATAAAAAGATGTCTATACTATTTAATCGTTTTTTCCATTGGCTTTGACAAAATGTAAGAAAGTCAGCTGACTAACATATTGCGGAACCTTTGCTAATGTTTACTGCCAAATATTTACTGCGCCCGCATTCCGATTCAGTAAGTAGGCTTGATTGCAGCATTTCTGTGTTCTTTATCGTTATAACCCCAAGGGTTATTTCTAGCTAGAACTAGATATGTTCGGGTTACGTAACGGTTGGAAAATGGCTTGTTGCGGCAGTTTTGTAGTGGTCAAAAGGTCGTAGTAGGTTATGATGGTAAAATAATTATAAGTAATCGAATGAAAAAAGTAACGTTTTCAATTGTTGACTCGTTCTAACAACTTCATAAAAAGTATACTTAACTAATATTTAAATAGTGATTAAATAGTTACCTAAACTAAAATAAGGCTAATAAATCAACTATCAGTTAGAATTTAAGGTAACCATGGCATTTTTAGACAAACACTAACGAACAGTATAATTAAATAAATATTTTAGGCTTTAAATGCCTCAATTCATCTGCGTAATGGGCTTTAGAATACTAAGTGTTGTCAGTACCTTTTACAGCTAAAGTTTGTTAGTTCTAATGAAAACAATTATTGGGGTGACAAATTGGAATTACTTAGGTACGCTTAGTAAAAGTCGGTTTAAATTTATGATCTTCGTTTAAGCAATGATGTAATGAAACTTTCTTTTAGGGATTTTTTAATTCAAATGGCAAATAGTAAGGCATCCTACTAATATTATAAACGTGAAAGTTTGTGAGTATGTATGGATGTATGGGTGTATGGATGTATGGATGTTTGTTACTCTTTCACGTAAAAACTTCTTTACGGATTTAGATGAAACTTTACAGTAATATAGGTTATACATCAGAATAACACATAGGATACTTTTTACCGCGGGAAAACTTCTTATTCCCAAGGGAAACCGACTTCCACGCGAACGGAGTCGCGGGCGGCCACTAGTATAGAATATTTTTGTTGTCTGTCTGTCACCATCCTTTTTTGTCAGGAACGCGGGAATGCATCAAGTTGAAATTGATAATTATCAATTACTCAAGTCTGTAACACTCTAATGCAGTGAATAAATCAATCTTAATCTAGAATTAAATTATGTTTTCGTAAGTAAATCAGTTGGGTAAATGCTTTTAGGGTACTTTCTACTTTGGACCTATAACCACTAAATTTAGCATGAGACAGGTTTTTATAGTACAAGGAATGGGAATAACCTAAAAAGGGAAAAATAGTAAGAAACTATATTGGAAAGAAGGGTTGGCATAACTACATATATAATATGTGGGTGCGAGTCCTTTTACTTTGCCGCTCTTTTGTTTTATTTGATTGTGCGGAGTTTTTTAAGTTGACTCAAAATATTTACCTTAAAAAAACAAGGCTTTAATTTCTCTTTGGGAAGGGAGTAAGAGATAACATAAAATACCTAGTTTATTTAATTTTAGTCACTTTACGGACCTTAGAAATTACATTAACAATTTAAACTAGAACAAAATTAACATAAAATACTTATTAGTGTACATATTTCTAAATTGTGGATAAAACTATAAACGAAAGGTACGATAATGAAACAATTTATTTTTAAATTGAGATGAGAAATCAATAGCGAATGAACGATAAATGTTAATGGACGGTTTTAATTTTATTCGTATAATTGACTTTACCACAGTTTTTATACAAAGCAAAATGATTTTCCGAGGAATGGCATCCGAAATATGAATATAATTTGAAATTCGAATTAACTTAGGGTCGCTGGAATATTTTTGGTGCTTAATCCCTAGATTACTGCCGTAAGCGTTTCCGAAGTATATTTATCTCTTTCCCGCACCTTCTTTTTCGGGTGTTAAGATAGAGACGGAGATAGTTAGATGTCATTTTGGAGTTATGTTAGGTAGAGGAGGAACGGAGCAAATAGTAGGTCTGAGGAATAAGGGCAGAGTTCAGGGCGACGCGGGTAGGAACGGCCTGAGTTTGTGGCCACGAAACTCTATCTTAATCGCTGTAGGTTTTGGCTTATTGATTGGAAATATAAATTGATATACTATCGTATCGTAAGTACGTATCGTTTAGGCACACATTTGTAAATTATAATAGTATAAATTATCATACATATTTTTCTTGTTCAGTATAAAAAGGGAAGGCAGTATAGGATGTAGCAGTACCTTCTTCTCTTGTGGGCAACACTTCAGGACTTGTGGGAAACCATCATCTAGCGAAAGAATCATTGAAGTAACAACAATTTACAATTTGGTAAAAGGTTGCGTTTGACTTTGAAACCTAGAAAAAGTAATTAAAAATAAACAGTAATTAAAGATACCGTCTGAATTCTGACCAAACGTTCATTTTGTTTTTTACCTTTCTGTCGTTAACTGTAAGAATCGCTACTTCCCTGGCCATATCTTGTGTTTGCTTTGGTGGCGGCAAAGCACGCAAACTATGACTATTTGACACTCACTACCAACGTAAAGACATCACTTTGTTCTATATTTTAACTTTAATGTATATTTTTACTTATATTGTACGTTATATTTTAGAATTCAAGTCGCATATTAATTAGTTTTACATGTCATCACATAATTTTTAGAAAAATAACACCAACAGATTCGAAAGTGATATAAAAATGTTTTGAACTGCGATATTGACATTGCAGATGTAAAGTTTAAACTTGAATAAGAATAAGTTTGAAAATAAAACTAAAAGTAAAATTTATGGCCGAAAACCGCTAACAGAATCAGGATGCAGTTCGTTCCAAACTCGTTCCAACTATTTTCTCACAAAAATGCTCCATACTAGAGCTATATCTATACTAATATTATAAAGCTGAAGAGTTTGTTTGTTTGTTTGTTTGAACGCTCTAATCTCGGGAACTACTGGTTTGATTTTAAAAATTCTTTTTGTGTTGAATAGACCATTTATCGAGGCAGGCTTTAGGCTATATAACATCACGTTGCAACTATAAAAAGCGAAGAAATAATAGAAAATGTAAAAAAAACGGGGGAAATTATTCATCCTTGAGAGCTTCCGTTGCGTGCGCTGCCAAAAACGGTTCTAGATACCAAAAATATA
This sequence comes from Emmelina monodactyla, assembly GCA_916618145.1. Lineage (NCBI taxonomy): Eukaryota > Metazoa > Arthropoda > Insecta > Lepidoptera > Pterophoridae > Emmelina > Emmelina monodactyla. The sequence goes on along the minus strand of OU745314.1, from coordinate 1,753,036 downwards.
TGTATGAAAGAATTAAGGGAACTTTTTACCGCGGGAAAACTTCGCATTTCCACGGGAAACCGACTTCTACGCGAACGGAGTCGCGCGCGGCCCCTAGTTTAGTCATAAAATCTGGGAGCCTGGGAAGTTACTGTTACTTGCTTTATCATGTCAGTACGTGTCAGAATTACTACCAGGGTTTTGAAGTTATAGACACTGGAAAAAGAACGCGGGTTTACGAGCATTACGCGACTGGGAATCGAACCCAGAACCTTTCTATAACCGGTCTAATGCTCTGACCACGGAGCTACCGCGCCGCTACGACAACCTAACAAAATCTCCTCCAGTATCTATGTGCTTACGTCATATAGCTGACGTTATTCCATCAAATAAGTAAAATCTCTACTACCAGGATTTTGCCCCCTTATATTAAGATTAGTTAACGAGTAACATGTGTTTTTCAATTAAAATTTACCATCTACCCGGTATCACCAGCTAGATGCAATGTACCTTTTAAAGCACGGAAAAACTCTGAATGTTAAACCACTGGCCACCCATCCTAAGACTGACCGCGGCTGACTGCTTCACTTCTATGATCCCTTTGAAATCCTTATTCGCAACCAACCACCGACTGTCTAGTGATTTGTTTGATTCCTTCGTTAAACCTTTTTCAACATACTTGCTCAGAAAGTGAGCCTTAAAACACCGTTTTGAGGCCATAAACCGACCTAACCGAATATTATTACACACTAGTGCATAATACATATAACGATCCCCACAAAGTTAAGGTAGTGCCTTACTGCAAATTATATGCTACTAATCAGAGCATTTTCAATTTGATCGGATAATACAGTTTTTTTTTGTAACAACAAAGAGGTTTTATGCCACTGAAAATCCATTCATATATTTAGAATAAATAAATGTGTCCATATTAGAAAAAATACATTAATTGTGTTCAAAAAAAGTTGCGCGTCATTTCCCGAATTCTTTATATTTTGTTTACATTGCATTTGTTGCTGTGTGGAAAAACTATTTATGCAAGATTTAAATGTTTTTCCCCGCAAGTGTGTTGAAAAAGTGCGTATTTTTAGACACTCAGCCTCGTGTATTATGAACAACTTTGCACACTTGTATCTATATACTATTACACTATAGTTTTTATAACTTCAGATATATGTAGGTAGAATGTATAGTGAACACTTAACCGCGAACGTGCCTCGGTCCCGGCGTAGGACATTACTATTGATCCTGGCCATTAGGTGCAAATATTTTGTATTAAATGTTGGCCGCAACCAAAGTGTAGGAAATGCTTTGGTCAGATAAAGTCGGCTTATTTCTTCAGAAACTATATATAAGTAATGTTTAGTTATGCTTTGAAACGTAACTATTTTACAAAGCGCTGAATATTCAATTGTTAGATAGAAACTATTTGATAAGTAGTATGTTTTCATTTTTCACTTCATACGTAAATCTATACTACTGTTTTTTTTTTTAACCTAATCTGTCCCACTGCTGGGCAAAGGTCTCCTCTAATGCTATAAAAGTTTTTTTGTTTTTTTGAACGCGCTAATCTCAAAGACGAATTGAAAAACTATCTTTGTTTTGATTAGTTCATTTATTGAGAATGAAAATTGTTGCAAAAACTCGGAAACTTTATAACATTCTTTATAAATAGAAGGAAACATTTTTTACGAATTTATATAAAAAACTGTATTCCCATGAAGCAAATATTGAAAAATACGTTTAACTACATCAAAGGCCACTACAGAATCATGTCATATCCAAAGCATCAATACAAACCCATTGAAATATCGCACAGCTTCATCACAAATGGTTCATTTTCAGATTGATCAGTGCGGGCCATCCGACGCCGACTGAAAGCTATTAATTTCCAGAACGTAAGCGTGTGTAATATTGGATGCTGGTAGCTGAAACAAAACGCCAAAGCCTTCAATATGTTACGTTGTGATGACGTCATTAGGTTTTGGACGTTCGAAATTCAAACTTGAATTTGCTGTTTGACATCATAATCAATATTTTAAGTAGTGTTTTGTTTTAATATATAAACATACAGTTTTTTGTAATAATGATTTTAAGGTAAGGACTACGCCGTAGCATCAAGATTTCGTAACGACCTTTGTAGCAGCTATTACGTCGGCGAATTGAAACCGTCGCGTTTTAGGTTTATTTGGTTTCCTTTCCGAAGATTTTAAGTTTGATCCCCACTGTAGGATGTAAAACTTAATGGTATTTCCATATACAGCACATATTTGTTATATTTTGAAATTATTTTTATGACTTATATTTGTAAGTAATTAAATCACGTCATTCTCGCTTTTCAAGAAGGAGGATTATGCCCAACTTGTGGAAGTTACATAGTATGAAATAATTAATATTTATAAAATCTTAAAAAAATATTAATCCCAAAAAGCTATATAGATATAAATTTAAGATTCAGGTTTTAAAAATATTCTTTATTATAAAATAAATATGATCCACGTACCTGCCTAACGCCCAGCATTTTTAAATTTAAAAGATAAATAGCAGTTTTGAAGTCTAATCTTCTGTGGTAGATTTTTCATGAATATCTTTATAATTTATCGCTCTTCTCTACCGTTAAGGATAATGCTCAACATTGACTAAAATACTTTTATATCGCAGAATATATATCATCTTTTTATTATTAAATATATGAAGCACTTTGTACTAAAGAATATACGTTAAATTTTAAATCTGTAAACATTTTAAAACAAATTTATCATCTAAATACGTATATTTATTTATTTTCTTTTAAACCACAAAAAGGATTATAAAATAGAAATTACTTTCAGACATTTTAGCAAAATATTGCAATAAAATTTCTCTTTTCTAAGCCCAACAAAAGTAGAGTCAGCCGCGTCAAACAACAATGGCCGACTTAGGGCTTGTTCTTCAATTGTTAGACCAATCCTATTAGACAAGAAAGAAACTAGTTTATTCACGTTATAAACTTCTTAACAGTCGATAAGAATTCATGTGACAATTTGAAATTTCGCCCTAAAATATTATATGAATCTCCTAAATTATAATCTAGTATTCCACTGACATTTAACATACGTGCACTTTCCAGAACAATCTATGAAACTACCAAACAATAGAACGAGTTCCAAACTATACTTGTGACATCTGCTTCTTTCAAGTTTTAGTATTTACGGCTGTGGATTGTCCCAGAACTTTGGGATAGGAAATTATGTAATTTGCCGATGGAAAACTACTTTAATGTTATAAGTGTTAAAGTTTAAGATTGTGTGTAAATAATTCATGTAAGATTTGTAGTAGAATTAGATTTGGATGTGATTACTGTTTTACGATGTTCTAGGATCTTCTTCTATATTCTGGCTAGCTTATACCGCAGTATGATGATGCACTGCTAAGGAAATTTCATGTAGACGTTAGTAAACTGATAACTTTAAATAAAAATATAATAATAAAAAGTCTAATCTGTGCTTTCTGTTGAGGGCTGATTCAATTGTCGAATAAATACAATTTGACTGATTAGTAGGTACCTAGTCTGTTTTCAATGTCATTTCATGCTCTAATTAAATGTTTATATTCGACATACGAATAAACTAAAAACTAAAACATACTCTTATATTTTGAATACAATTTTTATTACTATTGAAAAATCTGCCATAACTTTTCAAATGTTTTGTACTAAATGTTTGTATTTCTCATATCAAAATCTATAACAAAATCTGGAGAATACCTTAAAATACCTCCATTTTTTTCCTATGTTTATTTTTAATTCACCATTGTTTGTTTCATACAATTACATCAGTCACACAAAACGACGTGAACTTGAAACTTCAGACAAGAAATGTAGGGAGACAAACAGACGACCACGTAGTCAGAATTTTAACTAGGGACGAGTACAGTTCTGTAGTTGAGCAAGCTGAATATAAGTATTGTTTTTGGGTAAAGAAATGTGGGAATCTAAAAAAGTTCAAATTGTTTATGAGTCAGGGGGTTGAAAGTTAGCAATTAATAACCTTAAAACAAGATCAAAAAGCTATTATGAGCTTTATAGATAACTTTTCGGTAATTGAAATTTAAATGTATCTCAAATAAAAAAGCTTCATATTTTTTCATAAATTTATAACTCCTCTTTCCCAGCTTAATACCGAGAAAGATAATTTATCATCCGAAACCTTATTCCACTTAGGAAGAGAAATGTTCGTTACGATGTAATCTCATCCAAAAATACACAACAAAATGGTATTTATCGTCGTCTGGCCCAATATCGGGCAACTGTTCGGTTCTCACGGATACAACCAGCGTAACCACGTAGCAACGACTAAGGAACGAGAAATGAGCGAGAAACGACCGAGAAATATGTCATATCGTCTTATTTGTGCTACGAGTGACACGTCGAAGTTTGGCACGTATGCAATTTTTGACGACTGCAGGTGAGTTAAAGAAGAGAAGTATCAACAATAATATTCTTTGAAACCCAATGTGAAACCCAATTTAAATTAGGCCACTACCACTACTAACCTGTGCAACGCCACGCAACAGTATAACACCACATTTTTACCACCGTAACAAACCGGAAGCCGAAACGTTCAGCATTATGTAACTAAAACTACAACAGAGTAACAAAATTACTGTAAAAATAAATTTCTCCGATTAAAATAAACAAATAGGTTTTTTTTCAAAAATCTATTAGATTCTAAAACTCTTATCTCGATCGAGAATGCTAGTTTTAATCGTTCCTTATTCGAACTTGAAGCAAGTTTTACTTGTAAACCGATTTAGCACTAAGATGTGGGACGGGATGAATTATTTGTTGGATATTCTGGAATTGTTAACACATTTCGCCTTCGAAAGTTGGGATTTTCAAAGCTTAGAACTGTCCCAGTAAATTTCGGACAAGTTGGTAAAGTTTTTTGGTAAATTTTAATACTGTTTTGCTTTTAATATCAAAAACGATTTACAGCGGTATAAACATGCTTATTGTAACAAAATCACGATAATCCTCTCTCCTGTTCTCTATTCGTAGTTAATAAACTAGATAATTAAAATACTTTATACACTTTTCTCCAGTCGTACAGTAAACAACACGAGACGCCGTTCACCTATAGGAGCCCCGAGTTAATTAAAACAAATTAAAAGTTACCGTGTCAGGAGAGCGTTGGCCACCGTACCGTGTGTCTACGTTCTAGAGTAATAAATGGTCTTTCAGCCGGGTTTTTAGGTTCAAGTCTTGCGCTTTTGCGTTAATCTATCTTAAATGCGAATAGGTTAAAAAAATACCTGATTTTATACCTCATTCGTGAATTAATAAAAGGTACAGTAAATATATTGAGACTTTTTTATTTTTAGCGTTTTTAAATATTGTATGCTTTCATAATAAAATAACAGTAATATCAGTTTTTTAAATCCAGTCTTTTTCCTTACGACACACCTACTTTTGAGTCTTTCATATCAAAACAAGAGCCGCGCCGACGCTTCTTAACGGTGTGATTTTGGCTGACTCGATCTACGTGATAATTGAATTTTAGTTATTAATACTTTATCTGAATTAACTTTACTTAAAAACCTTTTCGAGAATATTATGAATGAACCAAGAAAATAGTGATATTCTCATTAAAATCTAAAACATTCGCATTAAATTAAAAGATTCGCATAGCAACTTTGCTGTATAGGTACTATGTAGAGTAGGTTATGAAAATGAACTATTAGAATACGATGCTTTCATTGTTCCTTCAAAGTTATTTTCTTTGGACTCCAACAAATGCGGCTGTATGGTAATTTTAAAAAAGGAATACTTGTCGCATTCACGGAAATTATGTTCCGAGCCAACCGTTAATTATGACTTCCATCCGTTAATTTTGTGGGAAAATGTTTTCCAAATTCAAATGATGAAAATGCTGTCATTAGGAGAAATTTTAATGAAACCGGTGGTATATATATCATGATATGTCTAGGTAAAAATAAAACATTTAAAAAGGGACCAACCAAAGATCGCAGAAGTTTAAATTAAGGTATAATATCAAATAGTTATTGATATTTGTATGTAGATGGGTATATCCGCTAACGCCTTGTATACCAACCTTTATATACCTACCTTTATTTAATATTTCTTTCTACATGAATTAAATGAAAACGGTTTAACATGGTATCTATACAAATATTATAAGGAGGAAAGATATGGGCCGTACCACAAGCTCTGAAAATCCATAATTTTTCCTGGCAGTTTTAACCAAGTCTCTTTGGATTTTAACGCAAGTATACCAGGAAAAGTTTATTAAAAAAAACAAATATAAATTAAAAAAAACACAAAATGTAAGTTGGTTACACAAACATGCCAATAAAAAATGTTTATCCAATCATATCCCCGTTAAAACAAAATGGCCGTCATAAGTCAAAATCAGCTGTTAGCGAATCGCGTGCGACCGCATTGCGACGTCGGTCGATACCGCGGCGCCTTGCACGCATCTCCTACCGGCGCCTCATTAGTAACCTTCTCAAATCTGACGGGTTACAGCACTAATGTAAATGGAGGGGTATGTTCTGAATATAAATAAACAAGCTGCGATTCGGTGTGGTTGTTTTTTTTGCTTTTGCGGGGAGGAGAGCCTACGTTACTTATAGACTTACATAATGTTTTGTAACTTGTTGTATTGTAAGGACAGCGACCTTAATAAGGGTGAACTTTGTCGCGTACACATGGAACAATTTATAAAAGAACATCAACAAAAAAAAACGATCCGGGACACGAACCCGGACCCTCCCGCTATACAGTTTGGTAGGACCGCTGCACTTCGGATATCGGCAGGGATGCAAGAAGTTACAAGATACGAAGTTAATTTGCAACGTGTAGGTATAAATAATATGTGCGTTAGGATTTAGGCCACCGCTACTTTCCCGTAGGCGTCTAAAGTCGCTTATAATGAAATTAACAAACAGATGTATCATTCTACTTCCTATATGTATGACACCACTCTACGGCCCCTAACTGCAACTATTTTTCTAATTTAGTTTCACTAGCATGTGCTCTTGAGTTCCATTTGCACTAATATTCACTGTAGTTTTATGAGTCAATTTGTAATTGAAAACTCAGACAAGGAATTCTGCTTATTAACAAAATCACATTTTCAATCAAATTCCCACAAGTACAGAGCAAACATAATCAGGGTATTAAGCTGTATTAGGTTTTTTCGGTATTTTTACGAATACCGTGGACACGTTAATTGATTTAAAATCGAGAAATAAAATACAAGTAAAATAAAGTTAATTATCCGTTAAAATTTGTTTAATTTCTAGTAATGATCGTGTAAAGTTACGTAAGAACTATATGTACAATTAAACAAATTTATTATAAACTTTTCTACGATAAAGAAAGAACGAATAAAACCACTGAAGCGTGTGATTTTTAATTAGTTAAGTAATCAATTACAATTAAGTTGAACCTAGCACTTTATTAGCTTAGCAAGTAAATTGCACGGAGAAATACTGAGAAAGCATTGATTAAGTAATAACCTAAACTTAATTAAAGACCGGCCCCAGCGTATAAAGATAAATACTTTAAATTATATGCCTGCGTAGGTAGACACTGTGCTTTTCAATTGAAGAAAGGAACTAAAATACTTTTTTAAGACAAGGAACAAAATAAATGACAACTTTTGATGACCTTTTAATGAGCTTATAATTTACATTATATGTTTACTGAGAGTTAAATAATAAATAATACATAAATTCGTTTCACAAAAGTCCAGTTTATTAATTAAAAAAAAAACTTAAATACATTTTTAACTTACAACTGTGAATGACTACATTTCTATATTTTTTACAAAATATATGTCCTTCTATGCATAAAACAAGTCTTATTATAAAACTAGTGGCCCGTCCACGCTTCTTAATGATGTGGTTTTGGCCGATTTGTTCCCGAAACACTGTTTTTTAGGTAACTTAAATAACTTTTCTATTTTTTTTAATTTACAAATTTAAATGAGAAAATATCCTTAAAGATGGCGTAACCCGCATTAAAATCCGTTCAGTGGTTTAGAAGGAGTTATGGGCCAAACATACAAACTGACAGAATTAACGACTTGGATTTATACTATGTAATGAAGTGCAATGAATCACAAATCCTTTTATTTTGTCAAATGTTAATAGATTCTTTGCAACTAAGCTTAACCACAATTACTTTATAAAAGAAACATTATTCTTTGTGAATATTAATCAATTGAGTGCAGTCTCTTTCAGGTTAATTAAATAATGTGTTGTATGAAAACAAAGTAGTTAAATAAAGGGTTAACTGATCAAATGGACGGTGAAAATTAATTAACTGCGCGTTAATGCAATATTGTTGGATGTGCGAAACAGACTTATCAATACTGGTTTATTGGAAATTCAAAGGTCAAAGTGTATAACTAACTTTGTTGTGTTATGTTAACTAACATTGTTTTGTGATATTTAATATCTTTGTTATGATATGTTGTCTAGTTTTATTATACAACTAGTGGCCGCTCGCGACTCCGTTCGCGTAGAAGTCGGTTTCCCGTGGGAATGCGAAGTTTTCCCGCGGTAAAAAGTTCCCTTAATTCTTTCATACATATATTTTTGGTTTCTAGAACCGTTTTCGCAGCGCACGCAACGGAAGCCCTCAAGAATGAATAATTTTCCCCGTTTTTTTCCCCATTTTCCATTATTTCTTCGCTCCTAATAGATACAGCGTGATGTTATATAGCCTAAAGCCTGCCTCGATAAATGGTCTATCCAACACAAAAATAATTTTTAAATTCGAACCAGTAGTTCCTGCGATTAGCGCGTTCAAACAAACAAACAAACAAACTCTTCAGCTTTATAATATTAGTATAGATAACATAATAGCTTTTATTTGTGAAATTGTTTTGATCTCAACATATCGTATATACAGTAATAATGCCTACGAGTATTAAGTATGATATTTTAAGATTTGTTTTTTTTTTGTTTCATTATCTTATTAGGTAGAATTAAAAGGTAAATAATAAAAATATTATGTTTTGAATGTATATTCAGAGATTAGATCTTATTTTTTAAATAACCAAGTGCTTTCCAATTTCTCTGAACTGACTCTCTTTTGACCTTGCAACACAATTTTACAAACTCATACATAAAAGAAGTTACAATTTTTTTTAGGTTATTTTCCTTAAGTTAAAATAGTAGAAATAACATTATCTAACCCATAAAACAGTTTATTATCTCCAATACAAAACCGTATCTCCAATCGATTTATCTAAATCATCTCATAGATCAACCCAGCACAATAGCCCAGTGCTACCTGTGCCAAATCGACGGCTTTGTCGCACGACTTATGAGACAAGTCGCAGTTTCGAGGTTACTTGCGGTACTATACCAGAGGGTCGAATTAGTAACTGAAATTATGAAAAAGGGTATGTGAACTCCGATTTTATTCTTTAATTTGTTTTTCTAAATGTTTGGATGACTCAAAAATTTAAATGGATGTGAATGTATCCTGTAGAAGCTTCTTTTAAAGTAATATAAAGTCTTCCCAAACAACCAAGTTATTATGTGTCTCTTGATTAAAGCAGAACATACTAACGCGATTGTGTTTAAACTCACGCATCTACATTCAAAATGTAGTCATATAAAAACCTTTCTATCTTTTTTCAATATTTTCTTCAACCCCGTTTCACAACAAGAAATCTAACAAAATTGTACAAAACGTTATTCCCGTGAACGCGAACAAAAGCCTATAACAGCTGCTTCATAGCTTTCGATTGAAAAGTTAGCGATCGCAAATCGATGAAATCTCAGTAAAGCCAAGTGACCAATCATTGATTGGTACAAAGCTGGTAGAATCGGCACTTTTCTGGGTCAAATCATAGATAAGCTGCTTGGACTCACTCCAAGATTACGGCCTACGCTGAAAAACAAACTTCCTCTAACACTGAGAAAAATCAACCTTATGCTTTTCAACTAAGGGTAGAAAATTAATCGGGAGATGATTTCAGGCTTTAGCCAAAAGTAAGCAACTTTGCTATTGGTTAGCAGGAAGTAAGTTCGCAAGCATTTTCTATTTTTACCTCGCGTTTGTAATAAAATGAAAGAATTTTGATAATGGGTTTAGCTGTAACATGTTATATTCACGAAATAACCGCATAACGTAACCATACTGTTATGTCGTTTCGATGGTTTATTGCTAATGCATATTTTCTTATTAATATTTTACAAAATTTTAAGAATGGGTACTTATAAATTAATGTGGCAAATATTTGTTTTGTATTTTTTATCGGCGCTAGATAGTTCCAAGATAGTTTAGTTTAGTGTAAATGATTGATAATGCTTTTTCTACTCATTTTCTCGGAAAGTAATGATTATTACATAGTTTTAGGGCCATAAACCAAGATATAACACACGCGTGCATAAAAATATTACACACTATTGTGTAATGGAATAAATTCTACAAATTTTAAGTAGTGCCTTACTGCAAGTTATCAGCTAGTAAACATAGCATTTTCAATTTGATCGGGTAATACAGTTTTTTTTTGTAACAACAAAGATGTTTTATGTCACTGAAAATCTATTTACATATTTGGAATAAATAAATGTGTCCATATTAGAAAAAAAACGTTGATTATTATCTATTTGTTGATAATAAACAATATTTTCTTACAAAATAAATTTATTTTATCCAAAAAAATATTTTTGAAAGAGGCTTTTGGCGGATGCTTTCATGCATTGCATTTTCAAATTTGCACGCTTATGCTCTAAGGCATTTGCTAAAATCAAAGTGAAATATTATAATTTCAGTTTTTTATTTAATCCCAAGTTCTAAAGTATTGTTTAAGTTAATGTCATATAAATTGAGCTTAGATAATAACAAACATTTTTTTTTTACATTTTAAGAAAAATACCAAAATCATAAGTGTTTTCATATAACATACTCATTATTAGGAGAATTTACTATACTCATATTATGGAAATAGTTAAAAAACGCATTTTTTCACTCTAGAAATAAATTTCCTTTGCCTTCCAAACCTATCTAAATCCTCACCATCTAATTAAAACTTCGTTTATATTCTCCCTTTCGGAACTTATTACAGGCCCTAGCCAATTACTTTTTCCTTAACAAAAGCGAATAAGGTCAAATAACACTTACAGTTAGCGTTCGCAATTGGTTACATTTCGGTATCTTGGTAATGAAACGACTTCGAAATAAGGGTCAAGGGCGTAGGGCTGAAGGGCGTAGAAGGGCGGGAAGATACAAATATTTATCTGTCGCGAGAATCTGCGGTGTTATTCTGTAACTCGGTTACTATCAGCTGATATGAGATCCTACTAATATTATAAATGTGAAAGTTTGTGAGTATGTATGGATGTTTGTTACTCTTTCAAGTAAAAACTTCGCGACAGATTTGGATGAAACTTTACAGTAATATAGATTATACATCAGAATAACACATAGGTTACTTTTTACCGCGGGAAAACTTCTCATTCTCACGGAAAACCGACTTCCACGCGAACGGAGTCGCGGGCGGCCACTAGTGTTAGTATAAAAACGGTTGCAATTTCCGTGGTTGCAATCAATTTTGAATGGAAAACTTCAAAATATAACATTTAAAACTACCTTTGTGACATTCCAGTAATTATGTATTTCGAGCTGCTAAGTGGTTATCTGGTTCGATGTCGGATTAAGCCAATTCTGAAATGGTATTTTCTAAATCATCTACAATATAAACTTGCGTTAAGTTTAGAGCCACAGGCTTAGTGTAGTCTCGATATTAATAAATAATTTTTCACTGGTATTTTTTTTAGTAAGTATTCAAACTTATTGTGAGCCACAAAGCTACGTAATAGGACCGCTGAATATGGAAAATTCTTGGAAAATATGCTTTAGGCTGGTTGTTTGTGTAATTAAGAGACTTCATAACATCAATTTGATGTTAATTTTAACAGATTGTAAGTATCACATTTATTAATTAAACGTGGTATATTTTAAATGCAGTAAAATAGTTTTAACGCATAATTTAGTTTTGTTGATAAATCATTACCAACCAATCAGTAACAACATCGTATCGGTAAGAGAATGAGAGAGAGAAAATTAGGAAAAATAAAAACGCTTACTAAAATTATAAGAAGTTTTTAAATGTTGAACTTTAGTTTATTGAAAGTAAAACCCAGCTTAAATCTATACATATATTACATTATTTAAAGTATGTAGTTTCTTATTTAAGGCTTTAGTTCTTATATTTTCCGAACTCTAACGTTATACGTAGGTTTCATAATGACCGAAAGATCTCCAAACATGCAAGTACTTCCTACAAGCTAATCTGCACTGTATGTTTGTTTGTTTATCGCCACGTCACATATAATAAACCTTGAGACGTATCGTCTGTTTGTTGATGCACTCTCGATGATGTCACGTAGACTATTATCTCATCCTTAAATAGATGCGCGAAATACTTTGCGGTTTTTACACATGGACGTTGTAAGGTTATGAATTAAAAAAAAGTCTTCAATATTAGAAATAGTGTGATAATGAAAATATTTGTGGAAAAGTCATTTTTTGTGGAACACAAGACCAAATGATGAATTAGATTTGCCTGTTACTCGGAAGGTACTCCTAACTCCGGGAACTTAAATACATATAATCAGTTTCCTTATAGCAAGTAAAATATTTATTGCAGATGTTTGACAAAAATCCGATGCTTTTACGACACACTGGTAACAAAAAATAATATTTTTTTCTAAATTTCAGTATTTGTATACTAACAGTATCTATGTATTGAAAAAAAATATTTTTACTTAACCAATCGTTATTCCATTTATCATGTTATTCTATTGTCAACGGAGCTATAAGTGCATCTAATCAAAACTAGCAGTCATTTGAGATATAATTCAAGTGTATTTGTACTGACATTGTATTATCACAAGTGTATGAGTAAAGTGAATCACTACATAATATAAAACAAAGTCGCTTTCTCTGTCCCTATGTATGCTTAAATCTTTAAAACTACGGAACGAATCTTGATGCGTTTTCTTTTAGCTTGTTTATTTATATAATTTTGAAGTTCTACAATAAAATACGAATATTTTCTTATAAAAATGTATTTGATAAAACCAAGAAAAACCTATATTCTTACAGTTAACAAGGTAACATGAATACCAACATAAAACTCTACATTAAGTTAAATCTTATTGACACCAACTGAAACAGTCATATACAAAAAATACTTATAGGCAATTTCAGTTTTTCTTTAGGTGTGTCAAAAATGAATCTCCCAGAAAATAATGTTAACTTTTATTAAGGGCCATAAGCCTTAATAATATTTTTCCTGAATAAGTTGTGGTAAATGCAGGGTAGTTGAATATTCCACAAACGTCCGTCGGGAAACATCCAGCGTTACGGCCAGCCGGAAACGGAAATGTTCGGTTTTCAGACGCGACGCATGATCATTTTAAAATGGGGAAAAAATTAAGGATTTTTTAGAAAATGTAAAGAATTAGTAAATTTAGGTGTTTTAATTGTTGTGACATCATAAAAAACATTTGGGCATGTGATGGAACAAAAAAAAAGTATAGAATATGAAAAAAAAGTGATTTATTGTGAAGGTTGTTAAAAGCGTCACGGTCAGGCGTCACTTTTCGTGACTAGATCACGGTGGCAACAAAAACTATTGATTAAAATGTATCTAGTGTTAGACAGCTATTGGCTGACAATATGGTTTTCAGGTGAAAAGTGAGGTATCGATTGTGGTCCGCTTCCCGGTGAACAGCTGAGTTCCGTCCAGTTGTTTAGACGCAATGCAGATCACGTGTGGCGCGGGCGGGCCCGAGCACGCCCTGCGGTGCTGCGTCCCTGTCGCACTCGTGGATGTTACACAGGAGTGAGCGAGAGGGCAGCAGCGTCGGCGCGGCGGCGGCCTGCGCCGGTCGATGCCTGCGCGCGCTGGGCCCGCCGGCGGGCGCGGTGGGAGGCATTGGTCCGAGCGCGCCCGCCGAGAGCACCCGTCAGTCGCCCCGGCGCCGCCGCCCGCGATGGAGCTCGACGACGAGCGCTCGCTGTCGATGGCCACGGAGTCGGCCTCCGTGCCGCCGCCGAGCCCGCTCACCGGCTGCTACCTGCTCGCGGTCCTGGGCGAGCCCCACACCGCCGAGCACAAGGAGATCATACTCCAACGACTTGTCAAAGGTACGTCGACCAGCTGATCGCGCCGGCTTCTACTTTCACTGGAGATCGAGATTCGCGATTTCCACGAGCTGCTAGTCGCGTTGTTGTTTTTTCTAGCCGGTGATTGCATTATTTTTTGTGAGCCGGCGTTTGTTCCTGTTACGTCATACGGTGATTCAGCCTTCGCCATGTCGGGGGCTTCCTGCTGTAACAGGTAACTAGGTGACAAACTTAGTAAAACAAAATAAATTACTCCGCAGCAGATTATGCGACAGTTTCCGGTTGCAAAAGTAATGATTTAATTATGCAAGTATTTGCTAATGTGCTACAGTTAAATTTGGAACGCAATAAGTTTTTTCATGTTTTCAACAGCATTACGTACTTGTGTAACAATTTCAAACGAAATAATACGGTTTTTATGAAACTTGATTTAAAGTACGTTTTGACAAAAGTTTTATAAAAAGAGTCTTTATTTCTATAAGAAGAGTCATTCTTTCGACTTGGATTTTCATTTCATCTTGTTAGTCACGGCACGGCGACGGCACGGCGACGGCGCGGCACCGGCGCCCGCCGGCCGGCGGAAAACACAACACTTTGTTATGTCATTCCATGCAGACGCCTTTTATATAAAACTTTTCAGTATATAATTAACTTGTAAACCTACATAAGAATACTACATAAAGAATCTATTTTTTTGTAGGTTTTCCCGAAACTCGAAGTTTGTTTTTTATTAAAAACAAAGATTTATTTTGTACAAGGTAATCAACGTAATAAAATTAAATAAAAACAGTAACGAGATATACTACTTGCTAGATACCTAAATATTGTTTCTGAAAAAAATATGACTAATGTGACAAATACTTGAAAATTCAGCATAAATACTATTATGCAGTTACGACCTTGCCAAAAATTTGAGGTCTCCTTTCAAATGTGGAATTTACTCAAATATTTTGAAATAACACAATTTTGCTTCACGCAAATCGAATAATTATGACAAATTCCAATAATTAAATCAACAAATACTTCTTACCTAATTAAGGAAGCAAAAATAAGAATGTAGTTTTAGTAACATGTAAAAATGATAAATAGCTAACATGATTCAATGATAGGACACTCTAATGACCCACTTTATAAGTTACAAAAACAAAATGTAATCAATATTAAATGCAATGTATAGTAAAAAAACACTTTTACTTTCAGTTACTATTCTATATTGAAACAAAATCCAAAAAACAAATAGTATTAATAAAAATATGATTTAATCTATCCAACTAATTATTACTTCTTTAATTATTACATAATCTTGGTTTTGTACTTGTAATTACACGTTACAGAATTTCTTAGCTTCATTTTAATACTAAATCTACTTAGACTTAGTACCAAAAGGCTACAATTTGCCGAAAAAGGTTTCCCCTCCCACGCTAGCTCAATATAATTTGATTAATTATAGGACTTTTCTTGAGTTTTCTTTGGTAACTTAGTTTACTTCCACTAACGGAATTAATTGAATAATTGAATAGACGCGAGCCACACGAATCTCTCTGGGTTGGTGGTTGATCAATCAATCGATTGACTATTAACTTTGTATATGTTGGTCATCATTGACGGTTTATTTTGGTGACATAAATATTACGTAATAACATATCGTAAAAACAGTTATAATTAATTTTCATCGTTATAAAATTTAGTCTCATTATTTTTTGTCATTAAATTCAAGAAGTCTGTTAATCCGATTTCACGACCTTTTCGGCTTATCCTTAAGCTGGTCCTTATATTATTCTGAATATTTCACATCAAGGGTATTTGAGATGTAATATAATTTTATAGCTTTACCTTGACAAAGACATTTAGTAAAAAGTTAAGCGCCGTAAAATATCCAACAGATTTTTCTGAAAAATCCGAACTTCCATTTCATGAAGTAAGATTTGACAGTTTCAGATTGATGAACGATTGATCGAGTGGCATGTGATTGATTCGTAACAATCTGAGTGATTGAAAATGTTGCAAAAACCCTTTTTTTTAACAATCATTTTGAGACTAATAACTAGGTTAAGAAGTTTGTTGTTGTACATTCTTTTATTTTAAATTAAAACGTAAAATCACAAGCAAAACAAAATAGTTTACTTAATTATACAAAAGAAAACTGGATCGAGTTAAAACAATAAAAAACTTATTACGAATACAATAACAGTAAACGGTTGAACAATGACGTAACAACAATTGTTGTAATTAACGTAATATTTAAGCGTAAATAAAGCAAAAGTAAAAATTTAAAAAAAAATATAAAAATATTGAGCAAGAAAGTCTGACTGACAGAAATCATTTGATTGATAGAGCAATTAATCATGATTAACGTTGGGTTTAGTTGTATGTTTAATTCAATTATCTTGTACAATTATAAGCGCTAAGGACTTGAAATAACAAAAAAACTGAAACTTAAATAAATAAAACTTATTTTAATTTTTATACGCAACTTTTTTTCTGCCCTCACTACGTAGCTAACAAATAATGATTTCCCAGTCAAATTTCCCTTTCAGATATCGAGACAAATCTCATTTCGTATCTCGAATATTCAAATGAGCTGGATCCGTTTTTACTGAAACATCTAGCGGAACGTACTAAGAAAGTACCATATACGTCAATTCTCACACAATTCTGTGAAAAATAGACCTTAATTTCTTGGAAATAGAGTTGGGAATTATAAGCAGTTTGATGCTAAGCGGGCGATTTAAATCGTTGTAAGGTGTTACGCGAGATAATTAAGATGTTTGCAAACCGCATCTGTGGGTGAGGTTCCGTATTCGACACCATTGTGCTGTGTTCTTACTTTTTATAGTTGGTTTTTTACACCAACATAATACATATAGAGTAAAATTATTTCTCCACATAAAATTTTCAACTAAGCTCTAAATTACTTTAAAATATATAACCATGAAGTATTGATTATGATGCCAACTCAAAAAAACCCTTAATTAATTAATTGCGAACTCAAATCACCCCTTGCACAAATATAGGCACCCTTTTCCGAGAACACGGGAACTCATACGAGTACTTCCGCCGGAAAAACATGTACAACCCTTATATTGCAACCCCCGTAATACAAACTGCAATTTCCGTGAATTTCATACACGTTGTATGACGCATGTTTCACTTAGTTATGTATTTTAACCAATTTAAATAGTAACGCGTTGATGTCTTTTGTATGTAAAATTAATTAAATATTTACGACGTCATTTGAAATATGTTCTATATTTCAATTCTACAAAAACTTAAAGATTATAAATTTTAATCTAATGACAGTTTTAATAATCAACGAAGACATAAAAGGAAATTAAAGCAAATAAAGTTTAAAATGCGTTTAAGATTAAATACGTTTAAAATTAGTAGAAAAGGCCAAGAAAGTGGTCTCTTGGTTTCAAATTTTCAACAAGGTTTCTACATTAACTTCAGTAGAATATTCGCAAGTAAATGTATCACATAAATAACAAATAACGTTAAAACACGCTTATCTTAACATTAAGAAAATTTGCTTTCCTAACACAACTTTTACAACGACCATTTATAACCAAATTACGTTTTAAAAACAGAAGCGAAGACATTATTATTATTTATGACGAAATTTTCGTAATTTAGGATCTCCTTCGTAATAAATTTAGGTCTTGGGGTGATTTACTTAAGGGTTAGGTACCAAGTTTATACCTAACTTAATCATGTTATCTAGGCACTTAAGGAAAAGGGTTTAGGGTTGATAAAATATTTACTGAAACTATCATGTAAGTATCCGTCTAGATTTACCGTCGGTCCTATGTAGAGAAAGATAATTTCACTTCAAAACTTCAAGTTTAAGGAAATGGTCACGAGATCATCAAATTATCATTAAACTTATGGCTTTTTATTCTTTAAGTAGATAATTAGTAAGAAACATTATAATATTTAAAAATACTAGCGACCCGCCCACGCTTCGCAATGGCGTAATTTTGCGCTAATTTTAGCTCACTTAAAATACTTTTTCTGTATGTTCTTTATTTACAAATTTAAATGAAAAAAATACTTAGAAGATGGCGAAAACCGCATTAAAATCTGTTTCGTAGTTTAGGAGGAGTTAGCGGACAAACATACAGACAGAAATAGCGACTTGGATTTATACTATCTAATAATAATGATGATAATTTTGTTGACGCTTAATATAGACTAAAGCTAGCAAATAACCCAAACGGCACCCATTTTAAAATCTGAATACCGGACTCAGCAGTCCGCTCATAAATTGAAGCTATCTCCGAAACGTTCAATCTACGCTGAAAGGAAGACGGATAATCTAAAAGGGATTTATATTTGAGGTCGAATTGAAAGGTGAAGGTCAACAGTTCAAGGTCACAAGGATAATTTGAAACGACCCCCAAACCACGAAACGAGCTGACGGCTTTTTCTGTAAATATTCCACTTTACAATCTTCCTTTGCCTTTTGCGGTGCAAAAAAAAAACTATCACGAAGCTTTGAATTTTTTTTTATGGCTTTGAAGTTATAGATACTGGAAAAAGGAACGCGGGAATCCAAGCTGTCAGATTTGACGCGAGCGGGACGCGTTCGAAATTCGAATGAGTTGAAGCGCGATCAGCTGTGATTGGATAGTTAGCGGGAATTGAAACAAACAGCGCGAATTGCAATCATTTTCTTACTGTAGGGTGACGATATATTAAAAATAACATACATTTGAGTAATAAATAAGTTTTGATTGGGAAAAAATATGATGGTAATGGTTCACTGAAGTAAATAACTGTAGGTACTTTTTATCGAGGTTTTAAGTTAATCTGTAGCGTTAAAGCCATAACCTTCGATAGTTATTGCATGGTCAGCGGCAGTCACCTTATTAGCATATCTTTTAGTACCAACTATAGTTAAAAGTTTTATTTGCTACTAGCGTTTAAATAAAATAAATAAATCAAGATTTAGTAGTTCCAAAACTTACTCCAAGCACCCGAACTCATAAATTTTAACATATCTCTCTCTTTTTAATAATATTGTTATAAATAATGGATACCCTATAAAACAATCGAATAACGCGGCAGTGAATCATTTGCAACGGAAGCGGCGTTTGCGCAGACGGCTAGTAGGTCAGTGATGCGCTGTTGCGTCGGCATCGCGAAAATATGAATTGGATTGATCTACACTGTTTTTTAGGATTCCGTACCTAAAGGGTAAAACGGGACTCTGTTTGTCCGTCCGTCTGCCTGTCTGTCACTATGCTGTAACTCATGAACCGTGATAGCTAGATTGTTTTAATTTTCATTGGTGATTTATATCTGTTGCCGCAACTATAATTAATTCTAATAACAAAGGCATATAAAGTATTTTACGGGTGCCATACAACAAACGTTATTTCTGGCCGTTTCTTCGTCTTTTTATAGATAATGAGACGGAACCTTCATGCGCGAGTCGAACTTACACTTTGCCGGATTTTTTGGTTTGTTTTGATAAAAATAATCCATGCTAAAGTAATTGTATGTAACTGTATGTCTTATTTTTTACGAGCTAATTTCATTATTTATTGCATTCCTGGATAATTTGATGTAAGATTAATTACAGATTAAAATAATAGGCGGCTATATCCATCTAAAAGATTGCTTTCTTACAATCCGGTTGTTAAAGAAAATTATAATAACTAACCGTTCACAACCAATTTAACAAATAAATCTTAAGAAATTTAGAAAGTTTAGCAATTTTATATTATAAAATATAATATAGAAAATCGTGTCTTGAAACTTTAATGTTTTCCGTTGTCTTATTAATATCTTGTAAGGCGCATTGCGGTGCCAGACTGTCTGTGAAGCATTTCAAGTAATTAACTAACATAAACATTTACAAGTACTTAAGATCAACAGTAAAATATACTATAAAGCCTTGGGCATATTTGCAACAAATTGCCCCACAACAAGAAAATAATCAATAACTCCTGTGTATCCACGGTCAATAAATTCAAATTAAATGTTTTGTGAACATAGTAATTAATTATAGAAGAGAACGCTGGAATTTCTAAGTGATACAAACCATTCAGACCTTAACATGGCACGTGTGATCAACTAATCAAATAAAACTGCAATTAAAACATGCGAACTTGAACTCTAATCACCTGTGATAAGACGTAAGATCGCGCAAATAAAGGTTGATTTAATTATGATGGCGGCAGTCAACCGAAGCGTACGGACAGCAACGGCAAATGAACGAGTGGAGTCAGATAATTAGCAGTTTTCTATGATGTTTGACACTTGTCTCGTTATGGGCTTATGGGCTTAAGGGTATTAGAATAAATCAGTGGGAACAACAACAACAAGAAACAAACACAAATTTATTTTCTGTTTTGTTTTTTCTTTTTAAGTTAGTTTCTATATTACTTCGTAAAGTAAATTTTTACTTTTAAGTATATTAAACTAGAACATTACATAATACATATTATTTATATTATTGCTATATCGCATCGTCTGAAAGTGAGTTTAAATGCTGAATCTCTTTGGAATTTGGTAAAATTTGACTTTCTACTGCGCGCCGGTACACTTGCTCCAATTAGTGGATGCCTCGCGAGTCATATATTGACACGACATGTGTATAATCGGCAAATAGTAGCGTTAGTTATCAAAGACGCCAATCTTTTCGTAAATAACTTTCCAAATATTGCAATGACGCCAGAAAAACATGATTTTATCAGTAAACTGATTTAAACTGTGGTCAAATTATGAAACTACTTAAGAGACATTTTCAAAACTAATTGATTCTTTTAATTCTTTAATATTTTTAAATAACGGCTTTAATAATTTAAATAAAATGAATAAATATAAATGCTTTAAAAATAAATGTAAAAAAACTCAAGTCTTCCGAATTGACTTAAAATCAAATCCTTACCTCAGAAGTTAAACAAAATCAGGTCAGCATGGAAAAACACCAACTGGAGACACTAGATACCCTTTGAAATAAATCTGTTTATCCATCTTTATTATTTACTGACTCTTGAGGTTCGGTTTCACCGGGAAGGGTTAAAAAAGGTCCTTCAAAGTAGGACACCCTTAGGAAAGTTTGCCTCGGTTTTATTTAATAATGTACAACATGAAAATTCCGAATTAGGAGTTAAATATAAAAGTTTGCAGGAGTGTGAATTGTGACGTTAAGAGTATAGATATTGCATTAAGTTGTGTAATAATTCTGTTGTTTAATGTATTTAAATCAAGCTAAAACTTTTTGTTATTTGATTTGTCATATTATTTGATTTATTAATTTGGTTCAACGTTTTACTTGTATCATCTAGTTAAAACTTAATCTTTAATATTTCCTTATCATTAAGAAGAAGCGAAAGTAATTTACTGTTTGCATTGTATAATTGGCTTTATTTTAACACTGAAGTCTACTTAATAACTAGAACTAGCTTAGGTTTTATTTATACGATTTTTTTCGTCTATCCATCTATATTTAAAAAAAAAACAATTCCTGACTGAATTATCTTTGCCGAGTAAACTATTAAAGTTAGGGCCATGTACTTTATACTACATGTGTAATTGAGCACTAAGAGAGGATTTTTATAAATTCCCACGGGAAAATCAATTGTGAAACTGCAGTGTACATCTAGAAAGCTAGTTTTATACAAAATTATATTTAATTTTATATTATAATCATACTAATATTATAAAGGTTTGTGAGTATGGATGTATGTATGGATATTTGGATGTTTGTTACTCTTTCACGTAAAAACTACTGAATGGATTTTGATGAAACTTTGCAGTAATATAGGTTATACATCAGAATAACATATAGGGTACTTTTTACCGCGTGAAAACTTCTAATTCTCACGGGAAACCGACTTCCACGCGAACGGAGTCGACGGCCACAAGTTTCTCATAACTTAACCTAGTCTATATGAATTAAACACCGCTTGACTCTTCCTACACATCGCTGTAGTCTACATTATATTTGCCGACCATCGACCACAGCTGCGCCAAATCCAATTAAATGGCTTCCGATACGGCTTCCTCAAATTCGGTGCTTATTACTTCAGACCGATCACTTGTACATGGCTTCTGTTGTACAAAACTGTCAAATGAAAGTCAAATATGCACACGAATAGGCGGAGATCAATTATGAGTAACCAAGTATTGCTATTTCGAAATTATATGGTGAATTTCCAATGATTAGAGCGTTTTTGGTAATTAGCATATAATATTAATAAATAAACTTTTTTTATTGTAAATTATTAATTTAATTACTTAATTGAAATATACGAACACATTATAACACTAGATTGCGAAAGTTGAATAGTACATAAATAAATAAAGCACTAATTAAGAATCAATAATGAATAATAATAACCGCCTATTTTATGTCCCAGTATTTCAGACCTATTAACGATACATGTAATGTTACAACTGAATAGTACAAATAAAGGATTACTCCACTATATACTGAATACATAGCTAGATATATTAGACGTAGTGTCTCAAACCGAAGCATTTAGCCCGAGTGATTTCAGACGATTGAATCTCGGATTATGAAGATTGGATCACAGTATAATCTGGGGATCTTAGAGATTGTGGATTATAATCCTATTCAAATTAAATATAAAGTGTAAGGTTGTTTGATATATATTATTTGTATATGAAGAAGTAGTAATCAAATTCGATAAGAGACTGTTGTTTATTTGAAGTGGTTTCATAAAAAAATACCTAAATAGAATGTAAAAAATAATTAGAATGCTAAACTTTGTGTTCTCTACAATAATATTTAGAGCTTATAACTTTTTGAATACCAATAGAAACCGTTATCACTTATACTTTGGAATGTTCTTTATTTTACCACAATTCTTATTAGTAATTCGCTATCTAGTAGAGGAACGGTCTTAATTTGTGTTACCGTTTTGAAGTTATAAATACTGGAAAAAGGAACGCGGGCCTCCGAGCATTACGCGACTGGGACTCGAACCCAGGACCTTTGGATTGCCGGTCCAATGCTCTTCCAACTGAGCTACCGCGCCGCTACGTTGACCCACCGAAATTTCTTCCAGTATCTATGTGCTTTCATCATATAGCTGACGTTATTCCATCAAATGAGAGGAGTTTCCGCCTCTTCATTTTTTTCCAGTATTTATAACTTCAAAATTAATAAATTAGCATTTATAATGCAAAATTAAAAGTAAAATCTCAATTGTGTTACCGTTTTATTTCCTCCGACATTGTTAAGTCTTTTTTTAAAAATCTTAATTAATTTACCCTTGCCCCAGTAAAAACATATAAAAACAGCAACTTGCATTAACCCACAATTGCACAGTGTACCACATGTTTGTCCCCCGCGATCAACTCACGCGCACATGCGATCCAGCGACGCCGGCGCACTGTAAACAATGCAATTGATTCACAACAATCTGTCAATGTCAGACAGAAGTATGCTAATCTTACGTTTTGTATGAAAACTATGTGATGGGTAGGCATTTGATATAACAAGTTAATTTGCAACGGATCTGACTTTGTATGTGCGAAATGTGTGTTGTGTAATGTTTTATTTTTAATTTGTTTATTGCGAACCCGTATGTATGTTACTTGTTTATTGATTTTAATTATCTACAAGAGTTTCGTTCTATTTTTTTGTTACTTTGTGTTACGAATAGCAAAGAATGAAGAAAAGGTTTTGAATAATTTCTACAAGTACATAGGGACTTCTCATGTAATTATGGAATCTTTTTTTAAAGTTAATATTAGCAAATCGTTGCCTTGCTCTTTGCTGTCATTTATTATCCATTCTGTTAGAATAAACGATTATAGCAACTTCGATAAAAGAAAGAGGTAAAAAGCCTCACAATACGTTTTCTTAATAACAATGACACATGCGAAACTAAAACACCTAAATAAATACTGCATTTTGCAAGCGCAGCGTATGCGCTGGCAAAACGGTAGAAAAACGCCAACGTTCGACAAATGCGTGGTGAGATATCAGGCTTTAATAAAAAGTATTACCTACTACTAACAGAGTATAAGTTATACTTTATAGATTAACTATTTTTTTTTTGTTTTTCTATTTATAATTCCATTAAACATTGATAGCATTATAAGTCAAAAATCATCATTATGTATTGCGTCCCCGAACTTTTTTGTAGAGTTTGCAAGCGAATAACTTTCGTGTTTTTGCCTAGCTTAGGCTTAGTGTTATTTTCTAATAAAACAGTCCATTTAAAGGTCATTGTTTCAGTTCAGACGGTACAATTACTAGTCGTAAAATATAAACGATTTGGAGCCGACAAAAAACGATTACGCAACCGTTTGCATAACAAATTACAATAATTTCGCGATATTTTTAGTTTATAACTGCTTTTTTATCTGACCTATAATAATTAGCGTACTTTTTTTGTTAATTTTGTAAGAATTACTTTTAATTAGTAAAGTAAATAGCCTTTTAATTTTATTTGGATGATTGCTGCAACAACCGCCATTTTCTATTCCATTTTTTTTATAAAAAGTGATAATAGTATTAAAAATGTAAATACAAATCAGTTCAGCTTTTGTTAAAATCTCACCAAGTCGTAGTTTTATTATAATATAATTAAAATAATTGACAGTCGAACCTGCAGTTGTCCCTTTCTTGCTAAACCGAGCAATAGCGGGTAGAATGCGATAGCAATAACTTTACAAAACACAAATCCTACTAATATTATAAATGTGAAAGTTTGTAAGTATGTATGGATGTTTGTTACTCTTTCACGTAAAAACTACTGGTTGGATTTGAATGAAACTTTGCAGTAAAATAGGTTATAGATCAGAATAACACATAGGGTACTTTTTACCGCGGGAAAACTTCTCATTCCCACGGGAAACCGACTTACACGCGAACGGATTCGCAGGCGGCCACTAGTTGCACATTCATCGATAAAGCCCCATTTTAAGACAAGATTTAAATCTGCAAAATTACAACGAACATTATTTCACTAACAAATCATCTTAAGAGGGAAATGTAGGAGACTTAGGGGCTTAAGTAGCACCTGCAATGTTCCGCAGTGTGCTGTAAATATTTAGACCTTGGGGCTTTATTCAGGTTAATGGACCTAAAGACCAATTCTTTATATTTAATTGTAATATGCTCTAACATCATATATTTTTTATTGATATTTGGATTTTTATAAAAAAAATATAAGTAACTATAGGGCTTTCAAATATCCTAGCTGAATTCATTATTGAAGGATTGAGTCGTAATCCATAACGGTTGGTAAGCGAGAATTCACATCTAAAATCACCAAACTCTTTTAAAATTAAAAAAAAAACTATGATTTTATTACTTTTGTTTGCACCATTTATTTTCTCTACATTTTTGCAACCCAAATGAATGTGTTATAAAATCTAGTTAAATAGAGGGTATTTATTTAGCTCATGTTCGCAACATTAAGCGATGTTGTCCTGGCTTTAGGCCAAAAGGGGGAGTGAGGGGTGAAAAAGGGGTAAACAGATAGGGGTGGTTCCACGAATGAGAACTTAACGTCACGTTCATTTAGAAGCTAAAACACGATGACTTAATTATATTGTTATAAAGGATTTATGAATACATTAACATTAAATATTGGAATTGGAAGGTAGTGAATAAGATCCAAATATAGATACATAAATGTGTATTTTTTTTAAGTGATGTAGGCAAAGCAGCGCAAAAATGTAAAAATTGAGACAGAATATTAAAACAAAATTTACTTTATTCCATACAATTTTTCATTGAGTGGCTATAACGCTATTAACATAAAATTTTAATATTTATATGACACGTGCCCAGTTAACTTTTAATAAATCACTTTAACGTCGCGTTGAAAAGTGTGAAGTATTCAAAAAGCTCATAAAATTAATGACGTCACCGCTCGTAACCACAAGATATGACTTTAATTACTACTATTCGACTTTTTCACTTTATTGTTTATAAGAATAAATGTTATTTTATTACACAATATTTTTTTTCTAACTTTCAAAAGGATACAAAGAAATAACCTTAATTTTATAAAGTTACACAAATCTTTCTCCTAAGTCTACATCGCGGTTAATCCTTGCTTGTTTTGCGAACGTTACAGCCAAGGTCGAGAGTTCGCAGTTTTCTTTTTATGCAGTCGGTACTGCGACACTTTCATGTAGTCTTTTGTTTTATTTTGCGGACTAAATTAACAGCTTTTGTTGTTTGAAGCCAAAGACAAATATTTCAAACTTTACATTAATGTACGGATTATTTTTAAAGTCATAATGGGTTTAAACATTAATTTTAGCCGGGGTAAAATATAACAACAGTTTTTGCCTAACACATAAATGAGATAACCATCGATTATGCTAACTAAACTAGGAAAATACCAAATTATTCGTAGGTCGTTCATTGTCAAACTAAACATATAATTAAATCACTTCTTAATTACTATATCTTCAATAAGTACGTATATTTAATTATATTTAATGACACATCATCCTGTAACGATCGTTTTATTTTCGTGTAAAGGCGTCCTTCACCGTGACTTTGATGAATGTTGCCAGATTAAACTATTTGCGAGGATTTTGTGTCGATATCAATTTGGGATTTAATTGATAAGGATTAACCTACATCTGAAATTTTAAGGTTGTAGAACCTTGATTTTTGCGCAAATATAATACAAACAAATTCAAGTTTAATGTCGTTTACAAAAAAACCTGTGATTTACTTCTTTTTTCATTCCATAAAAACTTTATTCTGTAAAGAAATAGAAAACAATTAAATTATATATTAAAAAAAACAAATCTTTATTATGTTAAGTTGTCATTGAATGATTTCGAATACCTACATTTTAATAAAAAAAAGTTGAGTAGGTATATTACTAAAATATTCATCACCCAAACTTCCTTCAAAAGAATTTCAAACAATTTAGATAGCTACACTCTACATCAGAGTTAATACAAACTCCAGGAGTCATTGCGATCTCCTGAACAACATGGTGACGCAAGCGCCAATTTTTGCACATTTTACAACGACCAGTGTGAAGGTTGATTGCGCAGTGCTAACACTACATTCTTTGTTTTCAAGTTTCTCATGAAAAGCGAGTTAGTTTGGGTATTTTTATAACAGTAGATAAGTTGTATTGACATTCATATTTTTATACAGGAGCATTTAATAAAAAAAGGATGTTTTTAATAGAGAAATTGATGTTGCCTAATTTTTACAGAGTAAACTTTCTGTAGGCATGAAGTTAAGTTTGTACTAATTATAATTCAGGAACACTAAAAACTTAAAAGCCCATAATCACTTTCAAATTACATGACCGTATAAAAGCCTTGTGTTGAAGTTATCATAATTTACAAAAAGCGGGCCTTTGGTTCCTCGGTAATGGCAAATTTACGGTCCGAATAGCTGCAAATGGGTCATTGGCCATTATTAATGGCTTATTTAAATGCCTCATGGGCTGTTTATTGGCTCGCATGCCTTAGTTACTGCCGTCCAAGGATGAAAGTTCACGGTGAAACTTTTAGGTCTAAAAAGGTTTTATTACTCTGCTGTGGATAGGTTGATTAATGTAGCTAAAAGGCCTGTAAAGGAGGTAAGGAGGCAACAAGCTTTATAATTTGATGAACAATTTACCAAATTGAACAAATATTCAATAGATTTTGTGGTTTTAAGTATTTGTCTGTCTGATTCCCCTATTTATTAAGTTTAACAAATCAATTAACCACGTAGTTAATACTATTTTGACATTAAATACTTGCTACAAAAAATCAATAGAGTTCGGAAAGTACCAGGCGCCCATAAATGCGTGGAAGGTTCGCGAGTGAGTCAGCGATCGATGTGAGACAGTGCGACAGCGTCCCGGCGCCAGACCTCCTCGTCCGATCTGTTGCCCTGGCAGCTAGCCATGGGAAATAGACAGTAAGGGATGAAATACAATACCTATGTTCTATACAGACAGTACATGACCAAGCCCCTATTCATTTTCATACTGCTAACGACTTTGGTAAGACTGTTTGTCTGGTTTTAAAAAATAACGTCTGAAGTAAAAGGTTTAATAAGCTGCCAAAGTGTACAATTTAATAAAATTACTTAGGTACTTTAATTAATATACTTGAATATCCAAAAATGATAAAGACTATTTAATCTTACTTTATTAAAACGATTTATCTTAAATAATATTGAAATTACTAAATATATGTAAATCTTTTTCACTTCGCATATTTACTTCATTTTATTCCGATGATAAAGTTCCATAACCAATACACTCGTATTACATTAAACAAATGACACAAAAATTTCGGACGTCAGTCACTGGACTATTAATATTCAGTTCACGGAACAAAATTGGAAACTTCGTTATGAAACAGAATCATGATATATAGTTTTAATTGGATAGAACTGAGGGCTATTTCTGTTAATAAATGAAGTTTGATTTCGGCCTATATACGTCCAATTAGTTTGGAACAAGCCTTTTCGATTAGCGAGAAGGTACTTATTGACTCAACATCGAAACTTGTGGGTTCCATTCAATTCAATTTACCTAAGTACGTGTGATGGCTATCTAAACTTAGGATTTATAAAACCAATTACCTACTTAACATCTTTCGAAAATATATTTTGTGAAAAAATAATCAATGAAAAAAGCCTTAAATTAAAATGTAAAAACTATTAACAGTATCGGACTTAGTAGTGCATCTTTATTGATGCGTTTTTGTATAGTCGACGTAACTTGTAGGCATGTATGTAATACTGCCATTGTAATCAGTAACTTTCTAAGCCTTTAACTAACATCAAACCATTTCCAATTAGGTACAATTTTATTACCTGTTGTTAATATTTTTTGTCAATCCTTACGACACGAAACGTTCTATAGAACCAGACTTCTTAGTGAATCACCTTCGTTGACTCATACTTGAGACCAGTCTAACCTGAGCCACCCCGCCCGTCTCTCACGAGCAAAGTTTGAAGTTCACGGGTGTTTTGTATTGAATTGTACGGTTCAATGCATAATGGTCGTCGCCGTATTATTAAATCGGTCTGGTGTAGCGTGAAATAATTACAGTTGTAATGTTGACTTTGGCTGTTAAAGTGTCATGATAGGATTGGCTCTTATATCTTCATTGTCCTTATCATTGCAGATAAATAATAACATTGTGCTTCAATTTATGTGTTAATTTTCATGTTCGCGATGATATTTGACGATTAGATTGACACGATTGTTTTATTTGATGAAATGCCAGTTATCGGGAAAGTTTATGTCGACTGGACTGACTGTAGGTAAATCTATGTAGTGTTTTTCTTGACCATAACTATTTAAATTAATATCAAATATATAACCAAACTATCAGTTCTATACAAAACTCAAAACTCTTTACTAAATTGTATGTTGTAACATAAATAAAATCAAAGCTATGTCCAACACACAAAGTTTCCACTCTGCCAGGGCGACCAACGTAAAGAAGTTCCGGTGGAAATTCATCCGAATTCTATACTCGAACTGTAACTTTTCCAATCGTTGTATTGACAATATCCGGGTTATATTGGAGTATCCGGCGAAAGTTAGTCCGGATTTGACTCTGGTACTGGCATGAAGCTAACTTCATTCGACTGACCATTCAGAGCAAACTTCGGTTGGATGAGCGACGTACAGGGAGAAATTTTTGTGAATATAAAGCTTTGAATGGCTTAAAATGTAATGGTTCTGGTTTGTACTAATGAAAAATGTACTTACGCAACTACAGAACTTAATATACTCGAGATAAAATTATGTTAATAATACTATTTCACTTAAATGTAATTCTAATTCTCAATAATACGACTATTTTGTTAGAACTGTAGGTTTTTTATTCTATTTCCTTACATTGTTACTTATTTTCAATAAGGTAAAAATATTGTTTCCATTTACTTTTGGTACAAAGTTTAAATAGCTTATCTCGTTTATATAATCAATCCTACTTATATGTACCTATGTAAATATGTCTACATCGAATTACTAGATACTTCAAGACACCTACTGACCTTCTCAGAACCTAACTTGGCACTAGACGTTAATCTGTCCACTGGACAAACACTAAGCATTGCAAGTTATAACTTAGAGCTTGAAGCTTTGCAAGTCTCGGCTTAGTCTCACCAACTCCCGCTAACTACGAGCCAGCAATCAGGAACTTGAGGCACCTTCTAGAATTCGAGATTGGAGTAGAATAGTAACGAAGTAAAGGGAACTTTATGCATATGCTGGATTTTGGATTAGTGGAAATTCAAACAAGGTATATTTATGTAAGTGGTAGTGTCTAGCTGTAGGCTCTGTAGCGATTACTGGACTGACTCAACCGGTGAAATACCACCGTCGTACAGAAAACCGACGTGAGGGACGATGTACACCTGCGTTTCGTTCGGTGAGTGCGGTATCCGGTGCCCAATTTTCTCAAATGTCAGCAACACACTCCCAACACCCACAGTGTTGCGGGTAGTCATGGGCGGCGGTGATCACTTACCATCAGGAGACCCGCATTCTCGTATGCTCCCTATATTATAAAAATATGAAAAAAAAGATGTCGCTGAACAGAAGCAAAAGTGAGAAGAACTAAACTTGAACATGACCAGTTTAGAATGTCGGCGATTCTACGTGCATTAAAAGTGTCAAAAACAGTTAGTTTGAAAAATAATGGAGTTCGGAATGTTACTTATTATTTTAGCTCAAAATTCAGGACTGATGTAATTTGAAATTCTCTGAGTTGCTTAACTCAGAAAATGAATTTTCATGAAATGCATATTTAATGTACTCCTGCGACAGCTATTTTCATATTAAAATCAACGAAAAGGCCAACAATTTGAAATTACTTTTATTTGATATCCAAATTTCATGCAATTCGGATATTTTTTAGTCACAATTCGTTTTTAATTTAATGAACATTGAACATTTTTCAGATAATGTAAGTGCTTTTTATTTAATAAGATGCAAATTAATATCAATCCAAAATCTCTTTTTACTAACCGATGAAAATTTAATCAAAAAAATTTTTTTGTAAAGCATTTTAGCACTTCAGAATGTGCATCCAAAAAGTCATCATAATCACATAATTTGTCGTCGCGATTTGCATCAAAGTGGCCAAAATTGAGACACTCCGGCGCATTATAAATGACATTATCTCATTGACCTGCGCACTGCCACGGTTGAGTCAACCTGAAACATTAAATTAATGAATTTAGTTCGAGAAGAAGTTTAGAAACTGTAGGTTTTATAAATTAACGTATTTGAGACGACGATGCTGCAGTTTATGCATTTAAATAACGACCAAACAAAAGTATTTTTTCTAAGAAAACAATAATGTAAAGTTTATGACTGGATTTCGTAAAAATTATCACCTGACAGCCTTTCAGAAATAATAAAAGTTTTTAGATAAATATAGTTTTAACAAACAAAACCCAAAATAGGCCAAATAAGGAAAGTCAATTGCTGCCGGGAATCGAACCCGGTCGCCCTCGTCGTGACGCATCGCTCACAGATCGTCACTCCAGCGCGAATCTAATTTTATCCCGGCGAGGATTGTACCAATTCTGTCACTGACGTGGCTTAAGGGTAACCATGTTTATTGGGTGAGTGTTTTCAAAAAAAAAATGTTTTCATGGGAATATAGCAAAGAACAATAATAAATCACTGTATTTACAATCATTTGATAGTGAAAAAATATATTTTCAATTCCTTTTTGTAAAAAAACTATATGTTGGTGAAACCACATAAATTTCCATTTGGATGGAATATTCAAATCGTTGTAAACAGAGTTCCGATTGCTGTTTGTTGTCAACAACAGATGTGCGGAACAGTGACGTCGGCCTCTCCGCTAATTGCACTAATTATGTCACCTCTCAGTGTCCCTGCAATACGAATTACATTTAAATGTTGCAACGTATATTAGTTTGAGGATTTGTACGTTTGAAATATATGTGAGAAGGGTGGAGAGTTTAAATAAATACTTTAGTATTCAGATTTTAAAACCAGATTTTCAGAAAAAATACTTATCTAAATTCAAGCAAGGTAAATAAAAAGTCTTTTAAGTTAACTTACTGACATACGCACCAAATGTTTAATAGTTTGTGTTCGACATTATAAGTTAGTACATTAAGAATTAAATTGTTGTAAAATTAATATTGAATAGGTAGTGTTAAAATATTATGTTATATAAAGTTTTGAAAATAAACGACGAAATTTACGTAGAAAAAAGGTACGATTATGATGATTGATTATGTACGATTACATTCCAACTGAGTATTTCTAATGTTTAGGTATAGTTTGTTATAACCAAAACAAACAGCGTTACTCACAACCATTATCTTCCAATTACGGTTCAAAGTCCACATTCCCGAATGTCCATATTCCGTTCATTATTCATGGGCACCCTAGTTCCCCCTCATGACGTGTATCGGGAGGCACGCTCTCTAACTAACCATTTTAGGTCTCATTTACGTACTCCGGCTTATAGCATTAACCATTTGTGCCCATTCGATGGAGATATTTTAGCTGAACTGAAGTCATGCAAATTTTGGCATGCTTTTTTTTTTTTTTTTTTTTTTAGACTAAACACACCAATTATGTGGCCCTTAAGTAAGTGCATTAAGCTCTTGTGTTAAAGGTACCACACAATGGACTAGGGGAGAACCTAGTTACACCCAGACACGAGCCAATTTCGAAAAACAACTTTTACGATATTGGCCCGACCCGGGGATCGAACCCGGAACCATCCGCTTTGCAGTCCGGTATAGTTACCGCTGCGCCACAGAGGTCGTCAAATGCTAGAAAGAATGTGTTATTTTCCCCGTTTTATTATTGTAAAGTATCTGAATAGCCTAAATGTGTAAACATGGAAGACAATAAAAAATGTGGGACATAACATTTGGACATGACTAAATGTTTATTTGTGTTTTAAACAAAAATTGAAACGTCTCTCCTACAATAATAAACGCTTATATTTTTAATAAAACAATTTTACTTTTTTTATAGATATTCAACCGAAAAAAACGATTCCATTATTGCAACAAACATCTAAAGCCAACCTACTTAAAATTTAATTTAACTCTCAATCTGTAATTGGAAATAAACTCTTCAGGAGTTTTATTCCATCAAATAACTCTTGGGGTTCAAAGAGACCCGATAAGAATGAACGAGGATTGAGTGAATGGATGAGTGAATGAAAGGCCTTTGTGGTTGAAGCTAAACTTTTCTTTTAAACCGGTCTTTATAAAGGTCTTGAAGCGTTAAATGGCCGCGGTTGAAGTTAGATGACTTGGATTAATAAGTTGCTTCTGCGCATTTGCGGTGACGGCGTTCATTTTTTCTAAGATTGGGTTTGATGATTGTTTTAAGGATGTTTAAATACGAGTAGGGCAAAATAACTTAGACGGAAGAAGCAAGATTAATATTTTCAATCATCTTTAAAAAAGTAAAAAAAAGAACACACAAAAAAGTTTGAGGAATGATATAAAAAAGCGATTAATTATGTAATTTTTAAAAAGATTGTGCGTTTATTAAGTTGATATTTAATTAAAATATAAAATTCCGATGTTGCGAATTAAATACCTTGTACAAAATAAGTATATAAATAATTACATAATCGAAAATCATCGAAATGTTATAAAAAGGTAGTTTTTGACAACGTAGAGTCCTAGAAGTTTTTGACTAGTTTTGATGGACATTTTGCGTGACCATAAGAAAATTAAAATTTTAATGTGGCGTTACGCAATAGAACATGATGTAAAACTTACGTCTGTGTGTCTGCAGACCAGTGCTATGATTTTGTTGGTTAATTGAACAAATTGCAATTATAGAAATATCTGTTAAAATAAGATAAGTATTGAAGCGAATTATTTATAAAAAGTGTGCAGCTTCGTTCAATTTCCTATAAGATGTCGTCATTTAATCCCACTTTTGTCTCTCTCTAGCATTCTTCTGAAATGAAATACTCTTAAAAAGGAGTAATATAAAACGGTGTAGCAACTTTCTTTCATATTTTTTTTATGTGTATCGTTCTAACTTTTCGTAAAGAAGAGAGTTGAAATTTTGGCTACTTATGATTTTTACCAGTAAGTAATCCTGCAAAATAATATTAAAATTAAGGAGTAAATTTTTTCACGAATATGTCGTTAATATTTACAGTTAAATATTATTTATCAATTAAATGTTTACATTTGAAATATATGTGAAGTATTTTAGGTTCTTGTTGTATTTGGATACTTCAATAAGTCACAGGAATACATACAAACTTAAATAACTTTTAATTATCAAATACTTTGCAATCTTTAAAACAAATCAAATTTACCAATTTCTTTTTGTGTCTAAACGTTTCATTTGCAATTTATATCCTATGGCAATTACGGAGTCAATTAAAAAGCAATGCATTTATAAATATTTTAGCATTGTTCAACTTAACGATGTATTTTCTTATTCTATGACAACTATCATAACTATTTGTTTATGTATGCCATTGTATTCTCCTATTCGATTGGAGTGTTAATTTAGAATGACTAACTTTAGTATTTGCAACCTCCTTTCTTAGAAAATTTTGACGAGTGCTTTATCTTCTACATTTTCATTTTTACAATTTTTCAACAGTTTTTCAGTTTGACCTATACCTAGTTATCTCTTTTACGCAGCAGCTTACCGCGTACGCCTGAGAGCAATAGCAATATATTTCTTACTACCTATTTTGTGATACTTGTGGGTACTCTTAAATCGTTTTTTCCGCCCCGTATATAGCGCGTGGTGTCCTTCTGAAGTTCAGTGCATGTTTCCATGTTCAATAGCCGTTCTATTTCTGTGTCCATTGTCCGCCGACGACAACTTTTGTTTCTCGTGGCGAGATCGGAAATAAACGAGATGCTATCGCGAGATGTCGAGATGTCTTGCACGAGTGATGGACGCGCAAGGGAATAAATATGACTATTCGTATTTCGTTCTGTGGTTTGTAAATGGGGTTATGCTTATGCTAGGGAGCGTTTAGATTTTCATGGCGAAATGTAGGTACCCGTTGTGCTATTCTTGGTTTTAGTATAACTCCAAATTCGTTGAGCTGTTTTTGCGTTATTGATTTTATTGATTAAAGTTAGTTAAGTACTGACTTATTACTGCACCGAATAAAAGGTTGATATATAACCTACAATTTATGTTTGTGAAACAAAGTTATATGTTATTTATTTAACTTTATAAACTAAAAATCAAATATATAATAACTAATAAAAGTAGCCTACGTCAGCCCTGATTATACCAGTGAAAATATGCTTATAATATCAACGTCTCTCACGATATAGTTTTATCAATATAACATTATGAAAGTTTTACATCCTGCCTTTCCTATTCACACGCCCATCGATCTCTGTCGAAGTATGAACTTAGTTCTACTCGTGACGTGCGATCACTAAACTAACATGTTTCTGACACAGGGCGTTTCTATAAGAAAAATCAATCATTTTGTTGGTATATTGAACTAGTTTATAACTAGGAAAAGATTGCGTATATTTTGGGCTCTACAGTTCGGATGGCAAGGATTAAATAATGCGTGTTACAAACTGTACATTATAAAGCTACTAGCTTTGACCCGGCTTTTTACTACTAGGTTCAACAATGGCATTTTATCTTAATTATTTATAAATACATATTAATTTAATTTATTATAGGTCGTTTCCTTTTTCAGTAAATTTGTAGTATCTCGTAATTAGCAACGTTATCCACTTGAAAAGCACTTTAATTACTACACATTCTAAGCACATGAGGAAGTCTAACTAATATCCGTTTAATTATATAACTTTCGATGACCAAGCATCTATGACTAACGGCGCTTCAGTTAAAATATTAATTAACTGCAGAAGTAAAGTACAGTACGTGCATATTTTAATGTTCACGGCTCATTGAGTTTCTTATCTGATCGCTCTGTCGTCGAGGCTACAGAAATTTATAAAAAGTGCATTCCTGAGTAGATTATATTTAAATTTTATAGTTTCAGATTAGACGATTTTATTTATCGCTTTGTTTAGGTTCAATAGGTATTATTAAAAATTTGATGGACGAAATAAAGGGATAACAATATGTGCTGATATTTCTGCTCCCCGCGGTTACAGTTCTTCCCGAAGACTTTGTTGTTTTTCGATAAAACTGTAAAAAAACATCAATTCTTCCATCCAAACAAAGGATTTTTATATAAACTTGTGATAAAGTCACCTTAATCCAGTCGTATACTCGTAAACTACCTCCTCAAATAACATTTTTATAGATCATATAGTGGTCATCTGTGGAATATCACTGCATGGGATAAACTTTCAGTATCACTTAACTGTTTTTGATTATGATAAAATTAATACCTGATTATTATATTTATATTTTTGTTATCACATACATTTTATTCCATATTAACTGATACTTATAGATGTACAATGGACCCGGATATTACTACACGGGATGTAAAAAGACTGCTTCCGAAAACTAAAACTGGGCATTTATGAAGTGGTACCGGTTACGTTTAAAGCAATTTTTTTTTTTATGATTTGAAAAAAAGTTTATGAATTCAGTTACTATTGAGTCTCAAGAATACAGGGTTTCAGGCTTCGGAAGTGGTCTTTTTACACCCGTTATAGCCAACACTAAACTTCCTCGATTACTGAAAAAAAACATGTCTTTCAGTCAAATATCGCAAGATTTTCTCAAATTGTGTACCTTTTTTGATAATTTTAAATACCTCGCTTTAAGTTAATTGTGTTCATAAATCTGTTACTAAATACCTCATCTTTGTTTACAGGTAAGCTTCAAACCCGACAACAACCATTAATAAACAGGCATAAGGTAAGGTTTCAGGTGACGTGGCTTCTACTAAGATTAATGTAGCGACCCCTGTCGATGAAACCAAGAGACAAATTGCTTAGTTCTCACCTGAGCAAGTGATAAATACATCATGAACAGGCGTTTTCGCTTAACATTTCATCTTGTAAAGAAGTGGGTACTATAAATAAGTATCACGGAGTATCGTAATAATAAATTATTGAATATAACAATAATAATAATATATTATTTGCCTAAATACGTTCCCCGGCTTATAGGGACATGAAATCTTTTGAATCAACGAGGATGGATGCGTGAAATAAAACTTTATACACACTAATATTTTTCAATATGATACAATAATTATTGTCTCTTTGCAATAGTCCTCAAGTAAACGATCAATTACTGCGTGTAGTTTTAAATTTAGTTATCAATTCAACTCAATTTCTTATCAATGTTTCATCAAATTATGTTGTCATCGTTATCATATTCGGAGAAAGCATCGCATGTCGCGGTCGCTTCTTTAACGATGTCGCTTTTTGTCGAGTCTTTATAAACTCGCTAAAAGATCACGCTACATTTTTGGGATCTATTCTTAAATTAGTTACCTTAAAATATACTTGGAGACGAAATATAATATAGAGCAAACTAAAAAAGATACTTACATACATGTAAAAAAAAAAAAAAGATTATGCTCTAAGCAGACATCGCCTGAGCAACGCTTTACTAGACATTTTTAATCGTTTGATTTATTTAAGTTTTCGATCTGTTCGATGTTAATAAAAAAATTGCCATGTCTTTTCATACGCTGTAAACGTTGCTACATGTGAGGATCATTAATTGGCTTTTTGTTAATCACTCTATTTTATATACACATTTTACTCAAAGCTGTAGATCTTCCAGATTAAATAAATAAATAAATAAAAAACATAAATTGATTTGTACAACAAAAACAATCGTCTTACCGTGTATTTATTTATAGTTTTCCTAACATTACAACTCTGTCGGTCAGTTTCAAACGTTTAGTTTTATAATACAACTAGTGATCCGCCCAAGCTCCGCTTGCAATTTTCTACTTGCCCCCAAAATACAGGGTTGTTGGTAATGCGATACATTCCTTCTAAGAGGTTAAAGTAGAGCTTATTTGCAGTCAATTAAGGCATAATGTGCTATGTCCGAAAATTGATAATTTCTGAGATATGCAACATTTAAGATTTTTTATAAAAAACCCAATTTTCGAAGTTCAAAAGAATCCTTTTAGTGAAAAATTCAAAATTGAGTTTGATGTTTTGTTGTTTTATGGTAGCTTGATAACTAAAATGATATTTCAGATTCAAATTTGCTAAAAATAATCGTCCTTATTTAGGAAAAAGTCAAGAAACCAAGAACAACTTTAAAAAAAGTTAAGTCTTATGGCAATAAAAAGCGATTTTCTAAAAAAAAAGTCCAAATAATGTTGCGTACAAATTACATAAAAAACTTCCCCAATTAATAAGCTATTCAAAAAGGTACATTTGTCATACTAATACTAAGTATTTGATTGACAACTCTACTAATAAAAGAAGTAACCTCTCTCTTAGAACGCCTCTACTTTGTGGTTACAGCGCACTTTTGCAGTGTTTTCCTTGGTTGATGTCGCCGTTTTGCACAGGGATAATGCAATAACATTAAAGTCTGCCGTTAAATAAATAAATTTTGTAAAAGGCCAAAGCTTCAAGTGTGCAGCCTTTGCAGTCAAATAGAAAAAAAATTGTTAAGCGCGAAAAAAGTGACCTCTATTAAAATAAAACTAACTGCATATTTTCATTAAGAACTCTTGAAATGGTATCATTTAAGATCCTTGCCTTCGAAGACTTTTTATAGCGATACTGTCGCGCGATAAGTAAACGCATGTTAGTCGAATTTGCAACGCGCTACATTATCGCAACTGTATCGATGTAAAGACAATACTAACGCATCGCGACTGAATCGTGGCTATGAAGGCACACAGTCAGCGACTGCTAGTCTACGATAGCGATGCATCGCTACAAAAAGTTGCTGTGGGCGAAGGCTTTTTGTAATGAAGAATACTCAGACATTCTTCTTATTTACGTATTGTGTAACGGCAACGCTGTTACAGCAAAAAAAGTACTTGTTGCGTTTCCGTAATCGACGTGTGTCAAACGTTAGAGTGTTTTTGGGGACGTATCGACGTCTCAGAAAAATAAAACTTGTATCCGCCCGAACAAGTGAATCTAGTAGACCTCGAAGTAGAAGAAGAAATGATAGATGTTTTTCGCAGAAATCTAGCAACTACTACAAGAGTTGGCGACATCGACCAAAGAAAAAACAACAAGTGATGTGTAGTGATTAATGAAAAAGATGTAGTTAGTTTTCTTTCTTTTAATAGAAGTAACTTTTTCCGCACTCAGCATACTCTTTTTTTCTAATTAACCACAAAAGCTACACACTTGAAGGTTTGGCTTTTCAAAAAAAATATTTAAATAACGGCAGATCTTAAATATTATTGCATTATCCCTGTGCAAGACGTCGACATCAACCAAAGAAAACACTGAAAAAGTGCGCGGTAACCACAATGTAGAGGCGTTCTAAGAGAGAGGTAACTTCTTTTATTAGTAGAGTTGTCAATCAAATACTTAGTTTTAGTATGACAAATGTACCTTTTTGAATAGCTAATGAAGTGGGGAAGTTTTTTATGTAATTTGTACGCAACATTATTTGGACTTTTTTTTAGAAAATCGCTTTTATTGCCATAAGACTTAACTTTTTTTAAAAAGTTGTTCTTTGTTTCTGACTTTTTCTAAAATAAGGACGATTATTTTTAGCAAATTTGAATCTGAAATATCATTTTAGTTATCAAGCTACCATAAAACAACAAAACATTAAACTCAATTTTGAATTTTTCTTTAAAAGGATTCATTTGAACTTCGAAAATTGGGTTTTTTATAAAAAATCTTAAATGTTGCATATCTCAGAAATTATCAATTTTCGGACATAGCATATTATGCCTTAATTGACTGCAAATAAGCTCTACTTTAACCTCTTAGAAGGAATGTTTCGCATTACCAATCACCCTGTATATGGACTAATTTTAAACATTCTTAAAAACTCATCCGATTCATGATGACGGTTGCATCAAATGTGTTACGTAGCTTTAACGGTGGTAGTAAATTAATATACTAACAGACACGGAAAGCGTTTTTGCTTTTGCATTTTAACGTTAAAGATAATTAGCGCGCAAACATACTCGTAAGTCAAACTACATAGGAACCTACATAAATTTGACCGAATTTTTTTATGTCAAACTCTCATTAATGATAAAAGATATTTCATATATTAGAACGCTACCTTCAGACCTATAAGTGCTATCATCAGTAGGGCCGTGGTCATTGACATTGATGTGCGCGTGCGTTGCTCTCGCGCCGATTATAGACCGTCTGCGCATGCTGTGTAGGTCTAGATCTTACCACTAAATATAGATCTTACGGCTGTCTTAATGTTTGTATGGTGAGAATAACAATTTTTAATTACAGGAGAATAAGGGAAAATATACTTTAAACTCAGTTTATTAGTTTTAGGAGAATAAGGAGAAATTGATAACTTTAAACTAATACTAAAAGATAAACAAAATTGTTAGTAAATAAAAGCTTCTATTTGTTTGTAGGTATAAAATTTCTCCTTAATCTTTATTGTGTTGTCATTATAAAGGAACAAGAAATGTAAAACGCGTTTTGTAATAACTAATAATTTGTTGGCTTGCAGTATAAAAATACATTATTCTTTCAAATGTTGTCTAAAGATTTTTTTTTCCATACAAATCAAGAAACCTACATTTCTATACTAAGAATGATGTGTAATATCAATTGATAATTCTAAAAACTGTTTTACAACCATTATGTATGAAAACACATTTAATATCTCCATTTCTTGGTCTAAATTTCAATTTCAACGTCTCTGTAAGAACCTTCTATCTTTTTAATTTAAAATGTCTTTTCTTCTAAAGAACTAATTGTGTTCAGCGTCGAGAACAGTTTTCTATGTACTTTGGTAGTAACTAGATAGTGGAAACTCACTAAGTATATAAAGGTACTGGAACTTAAACATGGTTCTTGTTACCGGGTGTTTTAGCAAAAGAGTTCTTTTTATTTTTATATTAGAACAACAACCATTGCATTAAAGAGTTATTGTCAGTTACATTGTAACTTTAATATTAACTTTTCAAAGGAAAAAGGTTTGAAAGGAATAACAAAACTAAAAACTTGTCATAATTATTAGCGGTCATATTTTTACTACATTTCCGGAAAAGTATAGAATCTATCAAACTGTAGTGTTATATAACTTTATATAACATACTAAAGCACCGTAAATCCATATTTTAATCATATTACGAAGCCTACCTACTCCCGTCTCCATTGAAATTCAAGATGTAAGCCAATTTAAACTTCAATATCAGACCTTTCAGGAACCTTTCAGACTCCGAATGAAAATTCAAAAGTGCTGAAAAATCCACAAGAATTGTTGGCAGATGTGATTACCATATGAATGAGGCGGGATGAAGGCTGTATGCTCGACTAGCATGGAACAAAAAAGCCTTAGGTGTTTAACGAGCATAAACAGATTGGTATAACTTGGTTAAGCTAACAAGGCATCCTAGGGTTTTAATTAGAGAAGTAGATGAATATTTTCTTAATGTTTTTTTTTCATAGAGTTATGAGAGACTTGAGCGAAATGTTTTTTGATATATTTTTTACACAATTTTCATTTAATAAGTATTTATTTTAAGAGTGGTAGAGTCTAGCTGTAGGCTCTGTCTGCAGCGATTGCTGGGCTGACTCGACCGGTGAAATACCACCGTCGCACAGGAAACCGACGTGAAGTAGGAACGATGTTCCTGCGTTTCGTTCGGTGAGTGCGGTATCCGGTGCCCAATTTTATTTATTTATTTATATATTTTCTTAAAGGTCAGCAACACACCCCCAACACCTACAGTGTTGAGGGTAGTCATGGGCGGCGGTGATCACTTACCATCAGGTGACCCGCATGCTCGTTTGCTACCTATATTACATAATAAAAAAAAAAAAAAAAAAAAAAAATTTAGCAAAGTGCAATAAGTAACTATACTTATAAAAATCGATTTGTTTTTATGATATATCGAAATCCAACAGAAAACTCGCACATAAAAATGGCGCACTTATTCTTAAATCAAAAGTCAAAGGTTTTACAATTCTACATTATCCGTCTGTATGATTTGCCGACGCGACGTGCATGCCTTGTCTTGTTTCCAAAACTACAATAACTTAAGATGCAATAAACTCTGTAATTTCAAGTTTACAACCTCCGTGGTTATGCAACATTACGTAACCCCCGACATTCACCCCGCGTAGGGGTTCAACCCACCTTCACCCCCATTCGACCCCTTTTTCACCCCCCACTCACGGCAGGGGGGTGGCCCTGGTAACTGCAGATGCAATGCTGCCACTATTGATTTTAGCTTAAAACTACTTCAGTAGCTAACTCTATGACGGATTTACTCTTAAGAATGGTATTTGAAATAGCTTTTAGTTAAAGTAGGTAGTACTTTAGCCAGTTATTTTTAGTATGAACTAGTGGCCGCCCGCGACTCTGTTCGCGTGGAATTCAGTTTCCCGTGGGAATGAGAAGTTTTCCCGCGGTAAATAGTACAGTGTTATTCTGATGTATAACCTATATTACTGTAAAGTGTCATCGAAATCCGTCCAGTAGTTTTTTCGTGAAAGAGAAACAAACATCCATCCATCCATACATCCTCACAAACTTTCACGTATATAATATTAGTAGGAAAGATTTATAGTATTTATATTTATGTGTTTTCTCATAAATTAAGGGGGTTTAATAAAATTTCCCTGCAATCCGAGACAATCATGTAATCAGAAGTTATCAAAATACACACAAAAAAATCCTGACATTTTTTAATAGCAAACTTGTGTAAACTCTACTCAACCATTCATATTTGTACACCGCCAAACACAAACAGTTGAAAATCAATTCATCGCAACGAAATCAGTTTCATTATTGACTCGTCGTGAATATAGACGAGGCAATCACGCTCGCGACAGTACTTAGCATCGTAATGGTATTATATCGACGACAGTACCTTGATGGTTCAATATTAGAATCAGTTGTACTGAAACTCGGTTTGTCTTTAAACATTTGCAAAGGGAGTAAGTGGCAATTGGAGTACAAATAAGTATTGTTTCGGCGTTTAGCAATTGTTTTGTTAGAAATTTAGGCAAAATGTAATTGAATAAGTTCGGTAATTTATCGTTCTGTAATAGTTGTCGTTCGGCATTTGTTATTGTTGATTATGAACAACGTACAAAGTACCGAAAGTTTAGTTTAGAACTGTGGTTTAGGAGCTAAACTACACAGTTTACTACAGGAAAGGATATCTATGCGGTGTAGTGCGGTGCGGAGTTGTTAGCACCTTGGGCACGCTTTTTAATATCATTAGTTAAATGACATAGGCCAGCAATACATGATCTTCTGCCCAGAGATTTCCTTACAGTTTTTTTAACACATACATACATTTCAACATTTCAGCTCAATGAAAGGCTTTCTGGTGGGTTTGATTGCACAACTATGTTGAACACCCCCACTAATGTATTTCTAAAGCTAATATAAATCGTACCTGGCGATCGCAGGGTAAATAGCCTCTGTTTGGTTTAACCTGAGTTCGTAGAAGGCAGTAGTTATTATGCCCGGGCAAATATACGGACTATTAAATAACTTTATATTAGAAGTTGTATAAATGTTTTTATATGTAACTTATGATACATGTAACATTTAAGACTCGTTTTTCGTAAGAACGCATTTTCCCTTGTTAAAACTAGTTTTTACAAAATGCCTTAAAATTACTATGGTGGTAGTAACATTGAAGAATTTTTTCTAATGTTAGTAAATAGAAGGGTTTCGGTTATTAAGTAACAAGAGTTCTAATTAAGTATGTAAATAATAGATTATTTAAAAAAAAACATCATTCTAGCGTTCCTCAAAACACACCAAAGCAAAAACATAAATGAAATCCCAACTTAATATTAAAATATTTGACTTTTCATTCCAAAAGGCTATTATGGATGACTATTCGGTTTGCTTTTCATTGCGCGCTCGCCTCGCCCATTGTTGCCGTGCTGAGCTGCACACAAAGCAATGGAAGCCTCGTTTTAGGATCAACCAGTTATCCGGGAGCAGGCGTTTGATAAATTGTATGGAGACATTGTTCGGGGATTTGAGCTGTGGGTCGTTTTTGTTTAAGC
This sequence comes from Emmelina monodactyla, assembly GCA_916618145.1. Taxonomy (NCBI): domain Eukaryota; kingdom Metazoa; phylum Arthropoda; class Insecta; order Lepidoptera; family Pterophoridae; genus Emmelina; species Emmelina monodactyla. Next base: position 1,708,844 of record OU745314.1, on the reverse strand, counting down.
GATATTGAGCTTTAATGTTTTGGTAGTAAGACAGAATTTTAGTTATAATTATTTGTGCCGTTGTTTTTAAGCAAGTATTTTTTTTATAAAAACTCTTGTCTTTTAGAAGTTAATAAGACACAACACGATGCGTATTTAAATTTACTACCTTTAAGTAAAACTAAACTTTTAATCACCTTCAGGCAGGTGAGTTTTAGACGTTAAGAAATAATGTTGCAAATTATATTTTCGTGCATTATAATAGAAAATTAAGCCTAACCATGCAATTTCATTTCACGACAAACCCAACAATGTAGTTTAGCGCTTAGTTTTTTACCCTTTCAACGTACTTCGTGCCTATAATGTTATAGTAACGGCATCCGAAATTAAGTTAAAACTCCCAAGGTCTTACTAACTTGAAGCAAATATTTTCTTTTCACGTAGAAAATTCTTTTCGACCTTCCTGTGTTTTGTGTCCTTCCATAGAATCTTAAATCGCAAGTACAGTCGCTTAAATTTGAGCTTTTGATACAGGGGATAAAGTCGATTTTCGCGTGTATTTCGACGACAGGTTAGGTCGTAAACGAAGTAAGTTTAGATGTAGTAAAAAGTTTATTGGCTCAGGTTCTGAGGTAATGCTGTGGTATTGAGACCGTGACTAAGGTTTGATTTATCAATCTTACACAATACTAGTACAAAGTTTTCTTTTCTTTTATTTAATACCTCTCTTGCTAAGTTTTTTTTTAATGATACGTTTTTAATCCTACCAACTCACGCTTTATTAAACTTAATCCATACTTAAAATTAAATAAAACTCTTATTTTCAAATTCAAAAATATTAGATACAATATGGGTAAAAATAAGATGTAATTAAACATTAAGAAACAACATATTCGATACAATTGTTATCATGCAATAATTTTAAAGACATACATTGGTGTTAATATATAAAAGAAAATTTAATAATTTGAGTCCTCCCAAATACAACACCTATTGGTAAATTCCAAACACATCGGGCTTAAAAAGTAAACGTAATATCAAACTGATAAAATTTCTTCCGCAACCTCATATTAAATCACTCATCTCAAATTATCCGCATAATATCCTGAAAGCGATATCTTTCCAATTTTCCTCAATAAAATAAATTACAATTACATTAAGTAATTTGTTTCCTACACATACAGGAATGTAGCCCTTCGGTTCTGTACACGGTAAACTCATTAGTTGCCCTTTGCCTTACTTTATAGTGTTGCCCACAACCCTGTACCACGAAACACGTAAAGCGATTTAGGTCGCTTTAATATCGTAGGTTTTATTGGATTGGAAACGAATTATTAAAAGGTTTGAATCTAAAATATTTATGTTAATGTAATTAACTAACCTTTTTCGGTTTTTATAAATTAAACGCAATAATTCTGTAACTAAAATATGCAAAGTGTCATCACTTAAATTAGATCAATACCTACATTACTGCTTTTTGTTTTTAAATCAGGTACCTATTTTAGGTAACACATTTATACTATTTCTATGAAATGTTAAGGCATTGTTTCAATATGTACAAAAACTCAAACAAGCCCACCTATACAACCTGAAAAGCTAATTTACCTTCCATTCATAATTCAAACTGGCCTTCATAGTTCTGGAATCTAGCTCAAACTAATCCAAAAGTCAACAGTTTTGCCAGTATGAAAAATAAATGAGGTTATAGTGCGCCCGGTATAAGTTGCACCGAATATTGTAACTGCAAGGCAACGTGGCGTGGTGCCAATGTAAATTGATTGGTTATTTATGGAAGTTTGGAAAATTTTGTCGTGTAACTTAACTGAGTGATTTGGCTACAATGTTTAAGATGTTTCAATCATATTAAAACCAGTAATGATGTGGTGTACGCATTCAAAGTTGTGGTTGTTGTATAGTTAGTTAAGCGTATTATGCATCCTTAGCTTAAGATTTCTAGTTTGGTTGTAATTAACTGCACTATGTGGTTATGATTGGCGGTTAGGCATAACACACAAAGCGTTGTGCTCAAAGCTTAGTTAGCAACCAACATTCTAGTAATAGTTTCATATACGGTTCAAAATTAATCTTGTATAAGAGGTTCATATGCGTCACTAATGAGTACTAATCCTACTATAATATTATAAACGTGAAAGTTTGTGAGTATGTATGGATGGATGTAACTAGGTACTGGACGGATTTTGATGAAACTTTACAATAATATAGGTTGTACATCAGATAAACATATAGGGCACTTTTTACCGCGGGAAAACTTCTCATTCCCACGGAAAACATACATAAACATTCAAGGAAATCAAGTATCTGAAAATTAAGCATTTACGTATTTTACAGTCATTCTTAGATCTCTAATAAAAGTACTTACATCTAAGTTTAATGATTCAATCATAAAACGATATCCACAAAAACTTATTTCACTATCAAGGCACATCTAGACATTATTATTACTATCCCAGCAATAAAACTTCTTAAATTGGAATACGTAAGAATCCCATATTGAAGTTGAGCCACTAGTACGAGAGTTTTCTATATGAGATGAGAGTCGCAATATAAATCAGGCTGTTTACAATCGGCTGTGGCTCGAAGTTCGGGTGAAATTTGCCTGTGAGCGTAACAATAGGAATCCTTGTTATTCAGGCAATAAATTACGACGAATGAAATTAGTAGAGCGGATCGGAACAACTTTGGAGCGCGATTTGTATTAGGGACTTTTTTGATAACTAATTTGGACAAACTTTCCTGTTAGTGAATCGTAGGTACTAAATAGTTCTAGAAAAAAGTGGTTGTAGGTATTTCAAATAACTTTATATTAACTTTTAGAAAGTCATTCTATTATAATAATGGAAACGCTTAAATCTACTAAAAGCTTTAATAAGGCTTTTCCAGCGTGAATCTGCAAATCCTTAAAGAAAGTTCTAGATTCAGCTTCGCTTTGGCTACAAAATATTGCTAAGTATATTTTTCGCTACTCGGTGTATCTTTATACTTCACTCTAATTCTCTCCAGAGACAAATGTATTTCAATTCCTTAAAGAAACCCAACTTTATGTCACAAAAAATAAACTAGGTTTTACCTTTTCGTTGTCGCTCTGATAAATTGAATCGAGATGTAATTTTCATTTTGTGGTACAGAATAGCAGGGTTATTTGGGAGAGTGGTGACTTTCGGTATTTTGATAATGCTTTTTCTATCCTTATTTTATTTTATACAACAAAAGTGTGAATAAGAATGAAGTTCTGGCATATTTTGTTCTATATAGACACGTAGATGTTTTGGGGTACCCTAAGAGTTGATCCTTTGCTAAACAGTGGGACAAAATACTTGATACCTTTTAAATTAATAATTCAAAATAAATTTAACAAAGCCACAAATCGCTAATTAAAATAATATCCAATTAAATGTATTAAAATATGGTTTAATCCACACTTATTGTAAACTATCAATACATTGTTCAACACCTGATCCAATAATTAATGTAATGTAGGTAATATCCCGCTACAGGGTGTTGATTGATGTCGACATACAGGGTGGTTGGTTAATTAATAGGTTATGGTGCGGTCAGGCACTAATTAACTGTATTATACTGAAATATAACTAGACTGTAAATAATATTGGGATGTAATTACTGGAACAGACAGACCCTTGTTATATCCACTTCGTTAAATACATTTAATAAGATCCCGATACTTCCCAATAAGGGGATCAATGAAATGTAAAATTCCTATTTAAATATAAATAGGATTCACAAGATATTATTGAAGTTTTTGGGATTACAGGATTTATCGAAGATATGATGGTGAAACACTTTTAAAGAAAAATGTTTAGAATTAAAATTTCTTAAATACACGCAAATAGTTTTTAATTTATTTATTTATCTAGGTTATTAATAAATATGAATTGTATTGTTACATATTGCCTATATACCGCAATACATAGTATACCGCTTTCACACATGTTTCCTTTATAACTTTTTATACAAACGAAGTAATTGTATAATTTAAATATGTAGATTTTATATCAAAATTAAGTAAAGTATCAGCTTAGTCTTGCCTTTGTAATAAACATGTAGGTCATACTTAAACTCCTCAGTATTCATTAAACCAGAGCTAAACCCTTACAACAAAAAATATTAAACATAGAAAATAAAAAAAAAACACATTACGTTCTCATTATAAACATCTTACAGCTTACCAGCTCGATCGTTGAATGTTTTTTATACGTCTGAGCAAACTTGAAGGCTGAAAGGGAGGATTAAGGCTTTGCCTCTTTTGTAAGTTACTGCGGAGGCAGCCAGCGGTTATTAAGTTAAAATGCTATCAGACTCAAACGATAACTTTGGTAATATTTCCCTTTGGTGTTTACTTAGTCTTAAAAGGGCTCATGTAGGTTTTTTTATATAATCCTTATTTTTGTTTAAAGACTTACTTATTCGTGTGGTTACAGAACGTGTTTTTTCTTAGGAGAATAAATAATAAAAAATAAAATCAAAGCAATATTCTTTATTTTTAATGTAGTTATCTGGACTGATAGAAACTAGCTATCGAATTTTTTTTCCTGGGTCAAACTTGTCTATTTATTAATCTTAATGATTCTAAAAATCCAACCTTTGACGATTGTTGTGGAGCAGCGATATATACATTTATATCGGACTGTTAAGAGATGCTTCCGGGTTCGATCCCCAGGTCGGGCCAATTTTGAAAAATGGTTTTCTCTACCTAGTCCCCTAGTACGTATAACACAAGTGCACACACACATAATTTGGTGTGTTAGTCTGGAGGTGTATTTATTTATTTTGTGAGAAGCAATTTTACTTACCCTTCATTTATAACTCTACAAGCATCAAAACGTCAACCTCCAGTGATGCAAGAATTCTCGAAAGTTCCGTTACTGTGCTCTTGAAACTGTTATGAAATTCCCGGGAGTTTTCGCGCTTTCGAATAACGTCAAACACACGCGACACCGTGTGACAGCTGACAGGTTTATAGCTAAAAATTCAGAGGGTTTTAGGAAATAAAGTGTATGCGAATAGGAAATATATATACGACTAGCTTTCCGCCCTGCGGCTTCACCCGCAACTAAATGTTTTTTTCCGTGGCAATATCTTACGGAACACTATTTTTTCCAAAATAAAATATAGCCTATGTTACTCGTGGATAATGTAGCTTTCGAATGGTAAAAGATTTTTTTAAATCGGTCCAGTAGTTTCGGAGCCTATTCATTTCAAACAAACAAACAAACAAAAAATCAAATCGTTCCTCTTTATAATATTATATTAGTATAGATATAGATAAGTTTAACTGATATTTTAAAGTTACAATTTTATACCTAAGCTTGACATAAAACTGAATATGAATGATGCTTATAGTAAATTATTTATAATTTAATTTTAACACTTCAATCGTACCTAATTATAATACGGTGACTGTATGATACTCTTCGTATCCTACTAATAACTAAAAATAAAATTCACTTTATTGCTACAATTACAAATAAAATTACAAAAATCTAATTTAAGTCGGATAAGGAAAAAAGGTTAAAACTACCGGACGGATTTTAAACTTTACAGTAATACTCGTATAGGTTATACATCAGAATAACACAAAGGGTACTTTTTACCGCGGGAAAACTAACCATTCCCACAGGTAACCGACTTCCACGCGAACGAAGTCGAGGGCGGCCACTAGTCATTCAATATTATGATGAATCTTAAAATACATAATTGTACACTTATTTAAAATAAAAACTTAATCAAAAGTCCAAAAAAACACTTCATCAATAAAACTCTACCTCAAGCGTGGTGGCCTCAAGTGAATAGTACCAACGTCATAAACTAGATGGCGTTAAATATTCAGCACTACAGCGCCGCAGTGGCCATATTGTGCAACTCGCTGCACTTTATAGTCTCATTCTTCATTCTGGCATAAAGTCCGTTTGGTTATTTATTCAGAGGTTAAGATACACTCTTTTATAGCAAATCTTCAAGATGAAGCGTGTTGCAGAACTTAAGAATGTATTATGACTACTGTCCTCTTTATTAATAAAAGTATAATATTACCTAAATTATATACGAACGGGATTTATAAGGCCGTTCTCGTGAGTCAACTTGACATAATTTTATGAAATTACCGAGGTGTAATAGGTATCAAATCTTTCTAATAATGCAGTATAATAATATAAAAAAAAACATTTGATCCTTTGATAATAAATGTAAAATTGTTTTGTTACAGGTATGTAAAACAAAGATGAAAGCCTTCTGTCGTCCATTAAGGAAGCTTTTAAGGTAAGAAGGTAAGTAAAATAACTAAATAGGTGTGACGTGACGTTAAGTAGGCACAGAGTATTAAACATATGTGTAAAAGAAAATAAAGTTCAAAGATTATCAAAATAAAAAATAATAGCCAATAATTTAGACATTCAAACCACGTACATACCTTTTATTGAGACAAATAATACTTGGTTCCATTTAATGTAGTAAAAATAAAAACATACTGAAACACTTAGAAAATGATCGAGGTCCTTTTGCTCCCTATACGAGTGGTAGAGTCTAGCTGTAAACTGTGTCTGCAGCGATTACTGGGCTGACTCGACCGGTGAAATACCACCGTCGCACAGAAAACCGACGTGAAGTAGGGACGATGTTCCTGCGTTTCGTTCGGTGAGTGCGGTATCCGGTGCCCAATTTTCTCAAAGGCTCAGTAACACACCCCAACACCCACAGTGTTGCGGGTAGTCAAAAGAAAAAAAAAGCCTTTTGCATTCGTCAAGTCAAGTCCTTCTAGCTTGTTAATGTCTGAATAATTCCTCAAAGAATCACATTAAAGTCTCTAATTACAACAGTTCCCAGAACTCTGAGGCTAAATAAATATGCTGCAGAGCCTTATAAATCACACGATTTAATTATACACGCATTCTGAAAGTATTGGTAAGGCTTTTCCCTCCCCTTTGGAATAATCACATATTTCAAACTGCGCATATACATTATTCTAAAACAACATACATAATACCTAAAACTTCTACTCGCGCACGTCTCCCAATTCGCATTTACTTTATAAATTATAAGGGCCCTTAAGAACTTCGCATGTGAATATTCAGACGATAGACTTCGGAGCGAAGTTAGGTACAGGTACTTCAAATATACTCGTAACGAGGAGCTGAGAAGCAATTTGATTTCTTGTCGGAGAAGTTTTGTTATATTTATGAGAATAAATAACAAGTCAGAAAATAGTTTAATATACTTACTCAAAAATAAAATTGACATTTGATATACAAAGATATTGTCTACCCGTGACCACGGCATTTGTAAAAATGCCGAAACGTCGGAAAATCAAAGATAATAAAATAAACGCGTAAAACCCGTTAAAATGAGTTTAATTTCAAGTAATAATGATCGCGTAAATCTAAGAAGTTATATAACGGGTGTAAATAAACCACTTCCGAAGACTGAAACCATGTATTCTTGAGCCTCAATGGTAACTAAATTCACTAACAGTATACCCAGAAAACTCAATTTAAAAAAGTTATTGAGGATTGAAAAGTCATATTCGCCGCTTGAAATCATCGCTCAAACATCAACTGTCGGTTCAAGTGCGATAATTTACATTGCAAATTAAATTAAAACCCTATTTAATTTGAAATCATAGCAAAATATGATGGTATTATTGCAATTTTAGAAAATTACGTAAAAATTTTTTTTTTTTTCAATCATAAACAATTTTATTTTTGCTCAAAACGTAATTAGTACCCCTCCAGCAATGCCCAGTTTTTGTTTTCGGAAGCAGTTCTTTTACACCCAGTATTGACGTCCATAACTATTTATATTGTCATTCTCGTCCTTCATCTTTTGAATGACAAAATAGAATTATTTATTAAAGAATGCCATCCTATAAACTGATTTGTATTAGCCCACATTTTGATTTCCAAATAAAATATCTTCAAATCCCTATATTTATAAAGCACAATACATTTATCGAATTTATTCCTACATTTTCATGCATCGAAAGACAAATCTCGTTATACTGTGCTCGTTTTTTTGCTACAATCTATATCGAAATTGATACGATTCGGATTTCTCGCTACAAATGATTTGGTAGGAAGTGCGCAATATATCATTTTAGGGCAGTAAAAATGTAATCTTTGTAATGGCTGGAAGTGGCGATAAAAATGTGTAATGTAAGTGCTAGGCTTCAGACGGAGACCTAGATTTAGAACTATCAAGCCTTGTTTTATATACTAGGATATAATAAAACCCACTTATATAAATGAGAAAAGAGATAATAATATTATCTTGTTACTCGTGTAACCTTATTTAAAACATACCAGTCTCTTTTTATTTATCGAATTTTGGTGGAAGTAAAACTGTAAGATTTTACGTATATTAAGCTTCTAATTGAACAGGCAACTGATCTTAACTTAACCATAAAAAGAACAGAATACCTAAAAGTAAGATAGAAAGAATGGAATTCAACCAAAATTAGAAATAATTCGAATATTCACAAAAGCAATGTTCTAATACGGTTAATTTACTGAAATATGAATTTCAACAACTTTTAGCACATTTAAAACAAAAAGAAAGCATATTTTCACGCTTTAAGTGTGTAGGGGAATAACACGACCCTCTTATCCTATTGTTATGTGGTGATAAAGAAGATTATGAAGGTTTGAACACAAACGAGTTATGTGGCTTCAGGCCATATTGTTACTTTTCTTTTGTTTTTTTTATATCACGCGGTGGTGTATTTTCTAATTTTACATTATGTTCAGCTTTTATAATTCAGTAACATAAGGAGTAAAATCATATCAGTACGACTATTATGATTTTATATTGTTTCTACAAAAAGAGACTACGGAGTTACTTAAAAAAACAGAAAAAGACTAGAGTGGGTAAATAATGCAGTCTATACTTGGAATTTTAATTCGATTCCAGATTTGATAATTTCAGTATTGCAAAGTTATGACAAGTACTAAATAGTGACGGAAATGGAATATTTCCGAATCGATCGAAATCGGTCAAACCGTTTTCGAGTTTTGCGTTAAGCAACAAATTTACGACTTATTTTTATATTATAGATATCTAAACAACTACTACTTTAATAGAAACTAAGTATATCAGAAAATTAAATATTTCTGAACGGATAATTTAGTTATGGCGGTTAATGTTTTTAAGGATCTGCGAGTTTACTTTAATAATTGTTTGTGAAATAAATAACAAAATGTGATCATGAAGGAACAAGAGAAAATATTTACAGTAATTAGGTATTCATTTAAATAAAAATCAATAATTTAGTCTTTAACATAAATTGCGATTGTTTTTCGATTTTTGTGTTCATCACTACACTTTTATATGTGGTATCATTATTTTACAAAATGACAGTAGTTAATGTCAAAAGTGGAATTGAACTTAAATTCCGAGTATAAAACATACCTAAATGCTTTACGGTTTATTTGTTGCTTAAACTATTGATTGCTTGGCACAAAACTTTAGAATGTTGTACTACTTCAGTTAGAAAAGTTAATGTTTGTGGTCACCTCAATGACATTGACGTGTAGCTAGCAGTAAAACAAAAAAAGGTCGAACCTGAATAATAGCTTTTAGAACAAAGCAATTTTGCAGGGACCTAAACGAAAATTTCGTTGCAAAGTCACTTACAAAAACCTATTTTTTTGTCGTTCGCTTGTTGAACATCAGCCTTGTTTTATTATAAACCGTTTAAGTAATTGAAAATAGCAATATAGGCGACTTCACCTAAACTGGGCCGGTACATTTATCAAACGACAAATAGGCATCTAGTGCCAATTCAACAGGGAGTATTTGCCCCAAATTTGGGGCATATTTTGTCCCGTTTTTGTCCTATTTCGTGCCGTTTGTGTGTCTTCAACATATTTACGATGACAAACGAATATTAGTGGGCGACGTTTCTTTCCTTTTCGTGACGTTGTTAGCAGGCTGGTGATTTATTTAGCAGTTTATTACATCTTGGGAAATATAAGGTTCTTGGATCTCTGAGGTCTTTACCACGAGTTTATATGTAACCTATTATTTTATACTATGAATATTATTAAAACTTGTAATTGAAAAGAAGTAATTGGAGAGTTGGCGGTGTTGTTTTTAATCAAAGTTAGTAATTGCTTTACACTAAGTTTGTGAAAACTTTGCTTGTTTATATTTTTGTCGGTTGGATTTCTTGCATTCTGTATTTCAAAATTTGCTGTTTGTGTTGATTTGCCTAGTTATTTTTTTACAAAATCATAGTTATAGCAAATTTTAGCATTTTTTAAAGATTTCAAATAAATCCATAACTGTACTGCAAATTACTTTTCTTTACGTCATAGGTAACCTTTGAGAATATAACGCATGATTCTCACTATAAAAGGCGGCCGTGATGTATCGTCTGCTAACAAAAGGCCTACGTAAAGGCTTTCATGGAAAGTTATTTTCCGCCTATTATCAAGTAAGTTCAAGGCGAGTCTTTGTTCCAACAATATTATAAGGCAGAAGTAATTTATTTGCCGCGTGTTAGAAATTGGTTGATAAGAATACATTTTGCGTAAAACCTTTAGAGATTACTAACGTTTGGGGGAAACGTGAAAGAGAATTAAAGACTTTAAATGGTTTATAGCTTTATATTGAAAGCATAAAATTTAGTTTAATGTTATGTGCTCACATTCCGAGCACCAAAATATGACTGAGTCTGGAAGGAAGCCGTCAACCTGCCATTGTTTCCTCTTCAAATTCTATTTGAATAATATAAAATAATAGCTGCCAGTATTTAAGCAATAAGTTTCCTATCCAGCGTGCTTATGCACCTTACAAGATTACAAAAGTACAGATAATATATATAATTTCTGATGTAATCCTTAATGCCTATGATATTATTAAAGATGTTTTTTTTTGGATTCTGAATGTTAATTCAATCTTTATAAATAAGATTATGTGCTTTCATTTTAATGTATAATAAAATTTAAACTCCGCCAATAAACATTGTAAGTTCGAATTCAATTTGCCTTCAAAGTTTTTAGGGTTAGGTTTCTCTAAGTTACAATACAAGGGTTTGAATTGAAATCTGTTCGGTTTCGCGTGTTGTGGTCGAGTTACTAAGTTCTAAACTTTGAACATTACCAACGAAATACTCGACTGTTAGTTGTTATGACAAAATAACAATATGTAGTGGTTAACTTGAAATTTTATATCGAAATCTAATCGTTTATTTTTAAGCTCAAATTTGCGAAAGTTTTGCGTATAGTTAAAAAATAAAAAGGATTTTTAAGTTATAAGCTGATATAATTTTGATATCTGAAGATTACAATGCCTAAAATCTTACAGTTTTAACTTTAGTAAATTTTGATACTTCATGAAAAACACCCATTATGAAAAAAAACTAAACAGCTGCGTATTCATACCGCCGTCTTGCCCGAAATTTCTCGAACCATCGAGATCCGGTATAAACTGGAATTCGGGTAAAAAATATCTCATCAATCATACGAGGCTGACTCGGTAATCTATCAACTTTCGCATTTTATATATTTTTGGATTATAAACCTTGTGTAGGCAGAGGGTAGATATTTAAATTCATGAATGGATTTATCTTGAGAGCTTTATATTTTGAGCTATGCATAACTTTACTGAGAACAAAAAACATATAGTAAAGTAGTTTAAACTAATTTGTGTTGATTTTGTACAAAAAACGCAAAGTTGTAATTTAAATTAAATTAAAATATTACGTTGATAATTATCTAAACTCTAAGTTTCGTATTAGTTATATTGTATTAGTTAGTTTAACTGTAAGAAAAATCTGACTTTCATAAAACTCTTTTGCATTCGAAAAATGTGAATATAAAATATTTCAATAAGAGACAATTCTATAATACACATAGTGTTATTGTTGCCGACTTTTTGATATAAAATCTTCAAACAAATCGAGGTATGCAAACCCTGCATTTTAATTAATTCAAATAACGAATAAAGCTAAGAAATAAAGGCGTGGGATCAACGTCTAGACAGGCTGTTTAATATAATTGTGTTGTAACTTTTGACGTATCTGTAAACAGTGTCTTGCTACGCCTACTGATTTTGTATATTTTGTGTTTGACAAAAGGTCTACCGATGTTAGAAATATATTTACATAAATTTAATATGTAAATAATTATATTATGTCTTTGACGCTTTTTGGGTTTTTTGTAAGTTTGTATGTTTTTCTCATACTTATTTATTTCGTAGCAAAAGCCCACACGACTACGAGCTACGACAACCGTAGCGCGACCCGTAGTCTCCTTTGAATATTTGAAACTTAACTATGTCATTACGTCATCATTGCGCTTATAAAAATAAATAAAAATACATGATTTAATATTAATTAATTCAAAGATTGTCAGATATATCTAGTCTTAAAATTCTCAATTTTGAATTCCCACTAGTAAATTTTGCATTGCAAATTACAATTACTTTGTGGTCTTAGGTAAAATATTGACCCCTACGTATATAACATCAAGATACATTAATTGCTTATTATTCTCTATAAAAAAAAACCACATCTACAAAGTAGGTTTTGACGGAATTCCTTAAAAGTTAAACTTTGTGTCATTAGCTGAGAGCTTTGAGCGTTGGAAATATGTTTTTTTTAGGAAATGCAGGCTCTTGACCCAAATACCTGTGACTTTTGACGAAGCGAAAATGTCACTGAAAATGAGCTTGAAACTCTGAGCTGCAGATATGGAAATGCAAAATAAAAAGAGCAAAATTATGAGAAAATTACCATGATTTAGTTTTAATTAACATTACATATATTTGCATTGGGTGAAAAGTATGTAATGTACCTAAACATTGCGACAAAAGTGAATAGTGAAACTCAAAATATGTTTAAAAATAAAAACATATACACAATACCAACAGTTTTATTTGAAATTATTTACCAATAAAAATTATAAACAATAAATTAATTAGACATTTCATCAAATAGGTTCACATTTGCAATTTTCCTGCATTTGTACAGTATAATTATTTTGAGGCTGCAAAAGCCACATAATCCTTTATATTCTGTATAGTTCTGTGTATAGTGTGTAGGCAGAACGGAATTTACAATTTGGCGGTATTCGGTGCTCGGAAACAAAGATGGCGCCGAAATAGCCGAGCACCCGAATATAAACGAAAATGCACGAACATACCCGAACACTCGCTGGACATCAATAACGCGGGATCTAAGGCTTTGTATCAGGATTTGAGAGGAGATATTAATCTTTGGAAAATTCAGTTTTAGTCAGATAATGTTAGGAATTGTTTGAGAAAATTGAATTGTTTAATGCAGGAAGTGAAATATTGAAATTTATTCTAAACGATATGGAAGGTGCATGCTATTATAGATGAGAAGAAAGAAAATGTATTTATTTTACATGTAGGTAAAGAATAAAATAAAAACAAGATCAAATGCTTAAATTTAAACATCTGCAGAAAGCTCGCTCAACGGTATTAGTTTAACAGTCAAGTAATGAATGTTTATTTTCCCACTTTTTTCGCTTTTAAATATAACTTTTAAAATGTCAACACTATAATATCAAATACAGACTTATACTTATTTTGTGTAGAATTTCGTGTTATAACAATTAAATAACTAAAATAACGTGAATTCTTAAACGCGTTTTAAAACAACAGACAATAAAAAACCAACACGTTAAACCTTACAATGAGGTATTACAATCATAATTTATAAAAGTCAATCTTTAAAAAAATCATTCTCATTACACATGACTACGTCATTAAATAAGCTACTTACAGCTTAACCTTCTATTATTTGACGTAACAAGCCTAAAACCTCTGCCTAAAAGCCTGCTCCAGTAACAAATAAAGCCTTTGTCACCCGATATCTGTAGGCATAAGTGTAGGTACTCTGCCTTAGTAGCAGACATATCGATCGGTCGCGCCCTTACCCTACAATCTAGGGAAAGCGCTTCGCAGCGGAAAATTTTCTCAGCTGATTGTAAAAGGCTATGTCACCTCGCTATCATCACCATACGTGATGATAGCGAGTTGATATTAGATTAGTTTTATTTATATGACTATAACACTTTAAATGAGTAAGTTGTAGTAGAAGTTTGTTTGACTATGGTTTTAATTTGATGGTCAAAAGGATCTTGGAGATTTTGAATTTAAATTCAAGTGTAAATTAAAACTATTTACTTAAGAGTTGTGGAGGAAAGATAGAAAGGATCTGTGTTTAGCCTGTATTTAATAATTAGTTTTTTTGTCTGTTTTATTTCTATAAAACAACGATTTTAATTCTATTAAGATGGTGAAATATTTTTAAATTTCCACTATCCATATCCCTTCCCACGAATCACTATGACTCCATTCATTTTCAATTAGTCGTGTTAGTTTTTACTCTTACAGCTGGCTTAACCGATTTCTACGTTTAATTCCGTCCAAATTATAGCAACATTCTCACATAAAGTCACTTCTGGACAGCCAGCTGTTGCTAGGTGGTTGGTTCCGAGTTAACCCTCACCTGATGAATGTACCTGCATACATAAGTTACATTATGAATATTCACCGATCTGTCGGTTAGCGGCTATTTATTATCTCGGCAATGGTCTAGCCAGCTTTAATGGTCGGAAAGATTTAATAAAAGGCGAAGGGTATTTCTTGATTGTTAGTATTTGTATTAAGTAAGGAGATAGTTTTTGTTTTAATAAACCTAAGCAGATAATTGGCACTAGTGTCAGTTTCCTATAAAGGTCTTGAAACTAAGCTGACTGCACTGAAAGTTTTTCTGCCTGCTTAAGGAGAAACCTTTTTTAACTTAAACAATTAAGATTAATTAATCAAGAACCGTTATTTAACTTTACTGGACAACTTAATCTGCCTTTTAATTTTTTCTACCGAAAGCCTTGCTTAAGATTAACTTTTTCTGAAATTAATAACTTTTCTTTTTCGCCTGGAGTTATAAAATATTCGTGGCTGTAGAATTAAGTTAGTTGTATTATTTTACCACGTAATATTAAAATTACAAAAACTTTTGATTTTCATATACTTACTTTACTAATGAGCTCCAAAAAATATTTTCTAATATAAACGTAATTAAATTTGCATAAAATAATTTTAAATTGTTTTGTAACATCAACATTTACTATTTCTTGTCATTAGTTTTTCAACTTAGAGAAAGGTTGTTTGTTACTGATTTCATTTAACTATTGGCAACAAATCAATGCAGTGGAGAGTGTTACAGCTTTATTTTAAACTTATGTCATGTTTAGTCTTCGCCAATTTTATGTGTTGACATGACAGACTATATATATGTTTATCAAACTCTTTATCTTATCAAATATGAATTTGCAACACGTTTAAAATAAAGCGAGTTAAATTTAAAATTATTTTATTACAAAAAAAGGAAAATTTTAAAAAAATATGTTAAATGAAAATGACATGTAACATAGTTCCCGTGCCTGAATGAACGAATGATGCCGTGAAAGACCGAATGGGTAACATTGTATAACACGCGAGCTCTGTGAAAGTTTGAGCACAGTTTAATTGGGTTATTATGAACAGGGGTACACGAGGGGTAGCAACTTGTCCTGAGGGTTGTTTGTAATGCAGATGATGAGTTTTATGCATGCACCACGGGAATAGGGGTTGGAAATAGTTGCGGTTATAGTCATGTATAATAAGGAGATGTTTTGGGTAATTCCTAATTGGTCTAACGATACATCATCATGATGTTTGTTTGAACGTACCGGGTGTGAATAGACCATTTCCAAACCCAAAAAAAAATGTATTGCTAAGACTAAATAGTAACTTAATTCAGTAAGGGAATACCCAGAAAACTTGTTAAAAATACATATAAATGAATCAATAAAATGAATAAAAAAAAGTTTTGCAGCAATAACCAGAAACGATTCGTTGTCGGAAACCGTTTTTTACACCCGGTATGAAGAATACATTGTTGAATGGAAAGCCCGTTTTGATTACGCACCACAAATATCCAAAAACCTAAGTTCCTTTAAAAAAAAAAGTTACTTTAGGTTTCCAGGCTCTAAGACTGATTAAGTATAAAGGTGTTTAAACACTTTTTATAATAATATTTCCATGCTCAAGTTAAAACAAACGGCTTATATTTTCTTTGCTGTGCTGTAAACTAAAGTAATTTAATCTATAGCTTATTTATTCAGATTTGACTAACAAAGTTACATCAGGTTAGTTAAACTTAAAGCTCACTTTATTGTGTTAGTAAGCTAACTTAGCCTTAAGGTATTTATTTATAGAAGCGACTTAACTAGGCGTGTGGCTAGTAAACAATATCTTACTTAAGATTAACTTAGTTTATTGTTGATGTAAAACACATATCACGAAGCGACGCCTTGAGAATAAACTTTACGGGCTCTATCACTTTAACGATACTTAAAGTTCTGTAGTTGTAAGTTTAAATTGAATTTTGGCTTCTTCTCATATGTCAAATTATTTTTTTTGTTTCAAAATAGAAATAAAGCAATTTAATAGGTTTACTTCCAAAAAGTTTAGAATTAAAAAGTGTTTTTACGTATGTAAAAATTGCAATTGTAATATCGTAAATAAAATGTCGAACAACAAAGCTATAAGGCAACATCGCTTAGTTACAAAACTTCAATGACGTCACACACAACATTTCCCAACACTTTAAAACTTTTCCATACCCGCACATTTCTTAGCCCCACCACATAGAAGACGTTCCGGCCGCTTGAGGTTTTTTCCAATAAAACTTTCCTCAGAATGTCCCTTGACATTCTGAGAGAAAACTAAAAGCGAGCGGCGCAAGAGTCGAGGGTTCTATGAGAATATCACTCGTTACCCGCAAACGAGGTAACCGAGCACTTTAGAAACGATGCAGACCGACTGTGCAAAAATACCGTGGCAGCGGACGTCGCTTGTTTTTTTAAATTTAGTGATGTTTGTTAAAGATTTAAGATGCGTTTGTTGATTGAATTTTAACGTTTTTTATAGTTATAATAGCCTATAGATATAGTTCCCGCTGATTGATCACAGGTTTTCTTTATTTCTGAGTTAAGTATTCTGATATTTAAATTATTTTGAGTAACTTAAAATCCTCTAAGTATTTGCAAGTATTAAGGCAGTAAAAACATAATTTATTCCTGTTCGGAGCGGATGAAAACTTTCGTAGTTACAAAAACTATAACACTTTACATTTCACTGAACTTTTAAATGAAAAAGCTGAAGTTCAGAGGTGAACTGGTATTTTCTTCCAATTAGGGAAACTTGTGTCGTTTCTGTGGAACTCATTTTCATATAATTTAAATATCTTTGCATGAACGCGTGACAATATGGCGCCGACTTGAAGTTGTTTGTCTATAATGCAACTGTTTAGCGTCAAATGCTGAAGATTATCATGGTGACAGTTTTGACATGTTGTCTGGAATAGAACTTAAAAGGTTATACTTTGCTTTTAATCTTTATTCGTTTAAATATGTTATGTCTCTGTTAGTTATGAAGAAAATTTGTTGGTCAAAATGTTTAGTTAGTAGTATAACAAAAATCAATTGCCATGATTTCTAAATAACTGACTCTTGTTTTTGAGCAGTTGTCAAGCCATTTTGGTTTGTTTATTTTGGATAAAAGGGTGCTGTATGTGTTTGTTTGGATAACAGGATTAACACGTTACAATGAAAGGGGTTCAATATTATCTAGAATCTGAGGTTTGTAACTTTAATGTTTAAATGTTTGTGGAGAAAACATGTTTTTTTTAATTCAGATATTTACGAAATTAATTCTCGTTTTAAGTAGATACCTAAACAATTAGAAATAACAAACTTTTTTTAAGGTTTAACTATTTCGATCGACATTGCCAAAATAAATACACCCTTATTTTCCCAAAACATGAATACTGCAACAGGAGCTCTTTAAAACAGTTTAATACAACTTCGGCTGGAAAAACATTAATATTAAACACCTACGTAAGATCGAAATTCCATTGGACCAATCGGAGAAATCCTGCCTTCTTATTGGTCGAGGACTAATGGCTGCCGGCAGCTCAAAATTCATTTATTCCATTATATACCTTGTTTTATATCTCGCTGTAAAATGAATAAAAGAGGTCAGATTGAATAGGTGCGACTATAACCTCTGACCGGGTCATTCTAAACAAAGATAGGCGCAAGTGCAATGAACTTTGTTGATCTAGTTCTAAATATAAGTGTACGAAGGCTTATTTGGTTTGGGAATTTTTTATCAGTCTAAAAGGGGGTTGTAGGTTTGACGTGTGTATTTTTATATCTGGGTTGATACGTCTGTGCCATTGGTACTTACAACCAAAAAACGGATAAGCATATTTCAAACATAGCTGACAGAGATTACTATCTAAGTTATGACTGTAAGTATTTAGTTGCTATTTAAAAAATAATAAGTAACAATATGTGTCTAATTTCTTGCAAGATAACTTCAAATAAATGATCAACGTTTTTTAAAAGAAATTGTGTTCAGACATTATATAATCCAAGATTACTACAAACTATTAATTTGCTATAGGTTCTTTATTTGTAAACACAAAAGCTCACGAGCCTAAAAAGTAACTTTCTGTCGAATCCGTCCAAAATAGTGTCCATTAAACCGAGTGAGGCAATTTACATAATCGGCCATTTTTGATGTGAGTTTGGGGATTCAGAGCGCTGTTTCATGTTTCTTTTCCTCCTTTCGTTCCAAAAATACTTACAGTTTATATAATGGTGGCTGCCCATTTATAGAAGGAAATTTTAAAGTAATATAGCGCCTATTTCTGTTGGTATAAGACTTCAATTACTTGGTATATAAATGTAGACTTTTTGTTAAAATTCTTTATTTATTTTTTCCTGTCAGTCAGCTATTTGAGGATGTTTGAAATCAAACTCATTTTAACGGATTTTACGCGTATATTAAATTATATCATTTTTAAAAATGCCGTGGTCACGGGTAGACTGAGATGTTTGACGTCTACATAGAGTATAGTAAAAAACATTAAGTTTTTGTAAGCGTAAAACCCGTTAAAATGACCTTAATTTCAAATAATAATGATCGCGTAAATCTATAAAGTTACATTTAAGGATGTTACATGAAAATGCATTGGTTATAGGATTTTTAGTACCTTTTTTAAATTTTTATTTTTTTGTGTAGTCAAAACAACGTTTTAAAAATATACTTTAACAAAACCAAGGCTATATCATAGTACCTACCAAAAAATACTCAACTTCAAAATCTATATGAAAAACAAGCATTTAAACATATTTTGCGTGTAATTAAAAATAGCTACAATTTTACCATGATTTCCCTGTAGAGGCCCACTTTGCCACATTTTCTTTTTATGCTAATTGGATTATTTCGACGAACAGTTTAACTATAGAGTGTTGGTACATACACGGCTAGTTTCGTGTCCATGTAAAGTTATGTGTTATGGCTTTCGTTTATGTATGGGTTATGTAATAGGGAATAAGTAAGCTTCATTATAGTAATAAGTTTTTAAGTTACTAGAGCATGTTTAATTTTTATGGGTATATCAAATCAACTTAGTTTTCGTATGTAGAGTTTAGGTTTTTGACCATTGGTGTTTGAACGCGAAAAGCAGCGAAACCTTACGTTCTTCTGTCTAAAGTAATTCTGTCTAAAGCAACCTACATATCAGTATGACTGTAACCACAAAAGCCTTAAAACTGTACTGAAGCAACATCAGCAGTGTGAGGATTCATTCGCAGGTGGGCAGGAGATCATCCATCCATTACCCATCTTATAGCAATAAACGGCTTATAGTACAGTGAAATCTGCCGCAATGGTGAAACTCAGTAGTAATTTTCTGATGCCGCAATGCAGGGCTGTTACTGCATTTAGCACTGGCACCTACAATTCATTCCTTGTATGGAAAATTGTAAGATATTTCCTACTTAAGATTTATTCCTCGGCCGTTGCAGATTGTGATAGCTTTTTTCTGTAAGTGACGCGGCCTCATTAAGTGACGTCAGAAGCTTTTCTAAGATGGCGGATAATTTAGATATGGAACTTCTAAGATTTACGCGGTAATTTAAACTTGTGTTTGCTTTGCGATTAAAATAAGGCTTATTATGTAAGTTAAAAGTGTTGTAGTTTACTATGTAGATTTTATGAATTTTTGGGTTGTTAAATTACCATCTTACAAATGCGTGGGGTAAAACGTTTTACATAAACTTATTTAATATCTATCAGACTCAATAAATTTGCTATTTACGAACATTATGTCAACCATAAAGTAAATTAAATTCACTTTCAATAGTAAATAATAGCTTTCATGGACGTTTGAAACTGAACATCACTATTCACCGCATCACAAAATACAGTTTTCCAAGTCATTAACATCCATAATCCAAAATATCGGATCGATATCCGATATATCGCCCGACCCGTCGACCTACAAATTCGTCCGCGCGAGTTTATCTCGAATTATCTATTAATTCTGTGTTGTGCCATTAATTATTTTGTCGTATGGTTCGGGTACATAATTAATTTGTTGTGTGCGATGGCGTTTTGGTAAATTGTAGCAATTCAGGTGTATACGCCATCAGCTAGCTTCATTTGGAGTTAATGAGTTTCTATCGGGTACGGGGTCAGCCATTGTTTATGGCGTCGTAACCTATTTAAAACGGTGATATTTGAAATTAAAACGATCTGTTAAAATGACAGGTTTTGAAGTTGAAAAGGAACTTTAAAAGCAACAGTACGTAACTAAAATGATGAGAGAGTTGTAAATTACCCAGTATTTGTTGAAATTAATTACGATTCTACGTCACTAACGAATACGATTCAAAAAATCACTTTGAAACTCGTACCATTTTTCAACGAATAGCCTAGAGAGTAACTTACCATCTTGATATATTATTAATCGAATAAATTCATCTATCTAGGCATCTGTGACTTTTTACAAGGCAGCTAGACCTAGCAAGCCTTTATTTGTTTCAAAGCACTATGTCCTCCTTATCTGGCGGCATGGCACACTTTTTTATAAGCCAAGACGAGCAAAAAAAGCGGCACTATCCTTTTCTCGAACCAATTCAGACCATTTTCAACTCCCTATAACTCCTAATATTACAACCATCCAGAACGACACTCTAGCGCCATCTAGCTAATAGTTCTAATTACATCACTCATGTCCCTGTCAGGTTGAAGGTTCGTCTTCTGAAGGCTTAGATTCTGATCCCTCTGAATAATATATTGCGCTGATGCCTCGAGATGTGGCGATGAGGGTCGACGGGTAGTGACACCTACGCATTATACAATTAAACGGTATAATTATACAAAAAAATAATTAGCAGTCAGCGTGTTTAGCAACCTGTTTTATAAATGATAAATTATTTAAAGAAAGAATAGGATTACAATTTGGCAAGGCATTAATAAACAAACAATAATACATTAAAAACCATTCCAGATGGGATGCTTTTGCTAAGATTTCCAACTTCAATAAAATTGGCGTCCATATAGAGCTTTGTAGGCCATCACCTTCCGTCCTCGTCTCTTTAAATGTATATGTTTATGTTACCCCCTGATAACTTAGCCTTCTACTGGTAAACAAAAAATGGTTTATGGTTTCAGAGATTACCCGAAACGTCCATACTCCCAAACATAACCTAATAATATTATTAGTATAGTTGGTATATCACTATTAGGTACATGACATCGCAACACTATTACTACGCTAATTCATACACTAACCCATGTAAATTAATCCTGCCTTTCTAAGGTCGTACCCTACTAATGTTGGCTGTATACAAGAATTGATGGTTGTCCGTTGAAGTTGAAAATGTGCTTCTTCAGCCTCTACAATGGAAGGCTCTTTGTTCAGTAATTATCTGTCAGAATTCGAGACAATGCAGCCTTCCATCTTATCTGCTGAGACATTGGGGACTGGAGGGTCGCGAAGGCTTTTATTGTTCGAACGGTGTTAATATAGTATATTGAAATATGTAATACTAGTGGCTGCCCTAGACTCCGTTCGCGTGGAAGTCGGTTTCCATTCCTGATCGGAATGAAAGTTTTCCCGCGGTAAAAAGTACCCTGTGTGTTATTCTGATGTATAACCTATATTACTGTAAAGTTTCATTAAAATCCGTCGTTTTTACGTGAAAGAGTAACAAACATCCATACATCCATCCATACATACTCACAAACTTTCAAGTTTTTAATATTAGTAGGATTATGGTAATCTCTACTATTTACAGCGATGTTATATATAGACAGATAGATATATGTTTCATTAGAAACTTACATATCAAAATCTCTTTTCATTAACAAATTTTATTTTACACTAACACTAGATCAAGAACATTTTTATTATGGGGAGATCATGCATTGTTAAATGGGCTTCTGCTCAGCAAATGCTACTACATTCGTTTTGACAAACTTAACTTGGACTTGAGAGACATAAATACATGGCAATTATTAGTTGGAGACTCTGACTACGATAACGAATAACTATGTGATACATTAGAGACATGCATGCTAGCATCCTCAGCTACATGAAACAAACAACGGCTTTTTTAAAAAAATATGCTAAAACTATTTTTTGACTAATTTTTGTGAAGTTTTTCGAACGTGTTCCAATTTTAAATGTAATGTTGAATAGCCCGCAGAGTTGGAAGGTTCACTGCAAACAAGAACTATATTGCCACGAGAACACTCATTTAAACTACTAGACCAAACTTCAACTTACAAAAGGCCTAAGTTAATTATTGGATTTGTACAGCTAAATAGGTATCATTTAACTTTCAAGCTGTTTACATAGGCGGTTCCCAAAAACTCTGACACTAGATGAATATGTGCTGCGAAGTGCAGAAGAAGAAAGAAGAAGTATAATAATAAACAAAAAGTAAACTCACATGCATTTGGCTCTTCATATTATTTACCTGTATTTAATAGGTTAGCTATTAAACTTTACTCATCCATTAATATAAATCAACCACTAATCCTTTAAGCAGATGGTCAGGCCGTCGCATACAAACAATAAATATGGCTATACCCAGCTTCATGTCTCGATTTAAACAAAAACAATGGCTCATTACCCCAACCGCAGGAATCGTTTACCCGACGATTACATTTTCATAACAAAACCACACCCAAACCGCGAAATAGCACAAATAATAATTAAAACCGGACAACGATGCTTTGAGGCAAAAATATTATTATATGAATATAATAGAAAGACCTGGCATGAAATTAGAGTAAGTAGCTTTTAGACAAAAAATTTTGAGTTAAAACAAAAAATCTATAAATTAAGTACTTTTTGTATTTGTATGTGTAATCGACTTGGCAGGGACACCACCGTGTCCCCAGTTTCATTAAACTAAACATGTTTTAAACACTCAGTTCTTTATTCTAATATAATTAATGTGGCACCTACTGAAAAGGTATCACGTTTCTGGAAACATGTAGCATTTATCTATCTATATATCTAATATGATTTTCCGGTCACAACACTTTTATGACACCCATGGTAGACGTATAGTAGTTATTCTACTTTTAAAACCATGTTGCAATTAACTTAAGTGAAAAAGTTAATTTATAACATCACATGCTGCCAGCTAGAAAAGTAAAAAAAACATTACTTGGAAGTTTTCCAAATTCCCAGCTGAGGCGGTGGTATGTTATCCAATTTGTAGGTTTTTAGGAATAGTTTTTACTATTGTAATATAAAACTTTGATAAGAGGAAGCCTACTGCTAATTTATTAAATTTCTTGAAGGCTTTTTTCGCTTGAAAGTAATTTTGAGTTAGGTGTGAGGAAAAGCTATTGAAATGAGTCAACAAATTAACATTTAGCTCTCGCGTTGAACTTTAATGTCATTGCGGAATCAAACTTTTAATAATCTGGTAGCTGTCGGGTTTTCATAACCCATTTCAATAATTTAAACCTGCTGAAATTTATGAAACCTTCGTTATGGTCTGACTTAGTATTATAATAGCTAGCTGTTGTGAGCCACGCTTATCGCACGATGTCAAATATCTTTAAGTGATTTCCATATACAAAATTCAAATGCTCAAAATGCCAAGCAAAGACTCTGCCCTTTAACATCACTTCAACTTATATTATCTCAAACAATAGTACACACAATTGAATGTAAGTTTTATATAAACTGAGCGTCTATCTACCGCACAATCCAGCAATATTTTCGCTCCACCGCTCTAGAA
Organism: Emmelina monodactyla; assembly: GCA_916618145.1. Lineage (NCBI taxonomy): Eukaryota > Metazoa > Arthropoda > Insecta > Lepidoptera > Pterophoridae > Emmelina > Emmelina monodactyla. The sequence goes on along the minus strand of OU745314.1, from coordinate 1,684,701 downwards.
GAGTTTTCCGATATTACTTCCTCTTCGATAGAAAACTACAATTTTCTACCACATCGGGACGACAGAGTTCTACAGATGAAATATCAAGCTATGTTTGTGGAATGAACAGTATTTAATAACGTCGTGTTGGCCAGGACATATTGTTTGTATTGTGTTTTATTTTATGAAGTTCTATCTTTGAGGAAAAGGAGTTTTATAAGCATAGCTATTTATGAACTTATCAATATTTATTGCATAGACTGAAAGAGTCGTAAACATAGGAATAATATCTCTCTCTTATTCATAACATACTTGAACTAACAAAATTTGATTGGTTTTTGACAAATTTATGAATCAGCTTTCGTTACTTATAAAATCTAAACACATTCGAACTTAAGTTGGTTAAAATGCATTTAAGAATATAGTCCCTGAATAATTTTATGAAATAGAAACTTCAATTGAAGAACTCACAATACTTGCCGAAAACAAAAGAGATTAAAGGAAAGTTCTCGTCATTTTATCGCCTACAAACTTATGAGCCATTAGCTAGATTAACAGACATTTGATTAGAGTGTTAATGGACTTGTAATCGTTTTGAATTCAGTTTATACAGCCGAATGTTTTGGTACTTGTACTTAATTTGACAAATGGCATTATTAATCTTAAAAATTGAAAAAAACAACAATTATTATAATTGTAATAACATTTGCCACTAGTTATACATGTAGGTTTGAGATTGAAATAGTTTAGGCTGATTAATTTTCCCTTCACATTTTCCGTTTATAAACTTAATTAACATACAGAAAGCAATAATGTATTTTTATGAGTCATGCCATGTTTTTAACCTCTACTAAAATATATTTTTTTTCCCTCCCCAGGATTGCTATCATGGGATTCCGGAGAACACCAGGTGGATTTAGAGAAGGAGCTGGCGACCCTCACTGCGCAGGCGCCAGAGGGAGAGGAGGCAAGATATGGTAAGTTGACGCCTATGGCTATAGACACTAGAGCGAAAATCGTATAACAGTCCAGATTCTGGTTCCTAGAGGAAGAAGGAAAAAAAAGAGAGTGAGACAAAGAACAATGCAACGAAAACCTGGTAGAAACAAATGAACTTTGACGAGCATTCTTAAACATAATTTGTATTGTGTCTTAATTTTAAAAACAAGAGTAAAAATTTGCTTAAATAAATTATTCGGTTCACCGTAGATTTTCAGTAGTATGTTTGATAAACGGGTGCTTCTACATAATATTTGCTGCAATATAGAATAGGCGTTTCACAAGTGCTACAAACACAGAAATTCTATTCGGGTTCAGAGCTATAGGAACAAGCAGCCAAAGTGTAGAAGCCCGGGAATTATCAGTTTCGGCTCCAGTGGGCATTGCGGGCTCGTGTGAACCGACCTTAATGACTCCGGGTATCACACGAAACGAGTTTACTGCCTATGAATTTGGGAAACTGAATTTCGATAGGTATCTTAAAAAGTATTTGAAAAATTTACTGTTAGATTTAAAATGATAACCTATTTTTATTCATTTTGGTTTGCGTCGTTGCGAAGATAAAAAAAATCAATATTTATTTGGGAAAAAATGACTAAATTTTTCACACATGTAATCTATTTAAAAATGAATGATGAGTTAACCATATAAATACCGTTGCGTAACTTTATAAAACAGAGAATATTCACAAAAATAAATGCAAATGATTTCTTTCCAATATTGTGCAAAAAAAAAAATAGAAAATAATTCAACATAAGGTGATCTGAATTACATTGAGAAATTGTTGCCTTAATATAAAAAATATTAAAGTTATAGTTTGTTGTTATGTATTTACTTAGAGTTTGTTTTTCTTGCATCATATTCAAAAAGAAAGTAACAAAATCTTGTTACAATCTAATTGGACCCTTTGTTTCGCATCGCAAGCTTTTTATCTCAAAAGAACAACCCCTTCAAGGCACTTGAGTATTTTTATATTCTCAAGTACTTGTTCGTTAAAAATAAAAGAGAACAAACGAAGAGAAAAACTGATATTCACGTTACTTTTGTTTAAGTTTTAAACTTAAAAAGATAGACATGTAAACAATGCGTTTATTCCAAACCTTAACACTAACGTTCCATACAAAGGAGAGTTCATTTTAAATAATAAACAAAGTATTTATTCGCCGACAAAAACACTTTAACAAAACGCCGCAATAATAGTGAGAGGTTTATCTTCTAAAAATAAAGACTCAGGCTTTTGTGAGTTAATCCGTGGAAACTGAGAACAGCTTTAGCGTAGCTCGTGAATGATACAAAGAAAGGATTATGGTGTTCGGCGCACTTTGATATTAAACTATAGGATAATATTGCATGAAGAGATAAGTTGTATGTTGATTCTGTTTGGATATTTCAATGAGAAAATATGACTTCCTGGTTTAACGACAGTAAATATTTATTTATTTTAGTTAACTGGCTAATTTTAAAAGTAAGTGCGTGCAATACATGAAGATATATCTTTGTATAAACCTATTTAAACGTAAAAAGATAAACAATAAAACTGGATAACTATACGTGTGTAAATGTATTTAATTTAATAATATTTGACTCCCAAACTTTCAGATCACCGTCAATACTAATAAAGTACAAAACACAATAACACTCCAAGAAATGTAGACATTCCCATTTAATCCTTAATCGGATAAAAACATAATGACTTGTCGACGCGCCCAAATCTACTTTATTGGGGTTATACTGAGCTGGACATTATGGCGGGAAAGTCTGCAAATGGCAGCGTTAACAAAATGGCGGCCAGTTTCAAAATGGCCGATAACGATTACCTCTTCATTGGAGTGCGTTGAGAGGATCGAAGGGAAGTGAATAAATAAAAAGTTTATTCAATAAAACAAGAAAAAAAACACAGTGTTTTGTATGGATGTATATGAAAGGAGGGACTTTGAAATTAACTGGGTGTTGTCTAAAATCTAGTTTCCATTCACTACGAAAAGTTATGCAAACAGCAACATTTTTGGCAAATACTACATACTATTCGAAAAACTTTAACTCAATTCAGCTAATTTCCGTGGAAATACATTCCAAAATACGACGTCAAACACGAAGCACTTCGCTTTTGAATTTTAAACAATTTTTCAAAGTTCAAGAGAACTGCTAGAATTGTTCTTTTATTGCAATTGTGAATGCAATTCGCATTCTGCGAACAGCGTCACAATTGAAGTTGAAATTTAATTTAGGATGGAAGTACACAGTGACTAGCTATGTAGGTGCAATTATGCTCTGTCTGTTTCATGAGTCTGTAGAAGTCACATAAGATGATGCTTCAGTAAATGTGTAGCGTGAAATGCTCGTGGAGTTTCTTTGTGTAATTACTTAGCGCTGAAGTTGAAGCTCGCTCGTTACGTTGTTACTAACATGAGCTATTTTGGTATTCTATTTTTATCTAGGTATTTCTCGCTTATTATCAAGTTTATATACAAAATGTTCAACGTAAAAATATATCTTAAATATAAGTCTGTATTTAACATTAGCATTTTTAAAGATATTTTCAAAATTACCTTTTTAAAAGGATATAAAACTGAAGAAAATCCCACTTCCAATGCAATTTTCTTAAGAAATAGCGTATATAAAGATCTAAATCCCTGTTTTATCATATCCAAGGTAATCTAGGGCACGAATAATCAGTAATTTGAATACAAGAACAAGCACTAACGAGATTAAGGCTGTATTTCAAGGTTTATGGGAAGACGTAAACAATTACAAGCGCGGAATTTACAAAGGCACTGTAACAGAGATAACTTTTAGTACTAAAACCTACTTATGTGTTGTACGTTGGTGAATTAGGGCGATGCGTGACTTTCGTTTGATAATACTGGAACAATTTACGCCTAAGCAAATATTTGAGGAGGTTATTTTCTTATACTTAATCTAGAAGAAATTAATAGGTATTAAGGTACACACGAAAGTTTTTCCACTGGCTGATTGTTAGTTGTAGTTACTATAAAAGAAAAGAAATACTGACGTATTATCAAAATATAAATGATTCTTATAAAAAATAACGTGTTCTCACAAATACCTTTGTTTAAGTACTTTCTCTTTTTTTCTGCTTCAAAATAAGAAAACAACAATTATTTAATTTTCTAATTCAATCTCGCTAGCTCTGTTTGTTTAGAATTACCTGGAGCTTTGAACGAGAATGCTTAAACAAATACTCGTTATGTTCATTTAGCTGTGATTGTTTAATGAATGCGATTAAATTACAAATGCTTTAAGGCATATTTAATTTATGATTTTATTTTTAAGGAGTGTTTAACTGAACCACAGCCTGGTTTACAATTATAGCAGAATTTTCCATCACATTAAAGATAAAGCTTTAAAAAGATACAACTTATTCGTAAAGGTTCGTTTACAAACTCATTTAAAATTCAATGACAAAAGACTGATAAATTTCAAATCTAAAACCTTTACAACAAAGAATATCAAACCACTCGTTTCATAGTAACCGAAACTAAACTTCAGGTACTTACGCAATAAAATAATCTTCTATTTCTGATTCACGCTATTCTAACACCAATTCCCAATGCTACAACACCTATTTTCCCGTACAGGCGAGAGGCTCATCCAGTTTGCATCGGAGAACCTGGTGACAGAGATCCTCATCCACCCTCAGATGAACACGCTGATGCAGTGCATGCGCAACTTGCTCAGCAGCTTCACCCGGCACCGCCACTTAGTGCACGCCGGGTACACGTTCGCGGGGAACGGCTCCTGGATTATGCAGGTATTTGATAGGATGGTTTATTAAATTTGAGGGATATTATGGCTAAGGACGTGGAGGGATAAATGAAGGTTTGGGTGGTGAAAGATTTATTTGGATGGGTTGGGTAGTTTTGGAGGTTTTCACGTACATACATCAGCTTTACGACTGAATGATACTAGTATTTTATAGATGTTTTGTATGTTGAACTAAACAAAAAGGAAACGTACTGTAACACCTCATATAATTACACGGGACATGGACTTTTCGCAAAGTATTTTGCATATTATACAGTATAACTTTGTATGCCATAAACAAAGTAGGTACATTAGACCCAGCTCATCATTCATAGCACAATTGAGAATACAGCAAACGACCCGAAGGCGAGACCAATTTAAATACATGTTTAAAACATGTTGAACAACAAAAAGTCCCTGCAGGGATGCTGATTCAAACTTGTAGAGTTACATTAACATATCCACTTCTGAGTTGATGGCTCTCTCAAATATCACCATTTTGAGAACGTCTCTAGAGATGACCTGTTTGCGTCATACCACAGAGTACATAACTATGATATAATGTTAGCACTGGAGGTTGAATCATCGATCAACGTTTATTTTTACTTGCGGTAAAGGTACCGGGGAAAAGGAAAAGTAAAGAAAAACCATTTCGGGTCAGTAACGTCGAAACTGGTCGAAGTTTATTTTAAAAATATAGCTAGAACTAGTACATGACAATTTACTGATTTTCTATTAATTAGTAGGTAATTATATTAGTTATATAAGAAATGGGACAACTAGAACATAGATATTATAAGTTGCAAGTATATAACCTAAAAATGTATTATTTTGATCTAAATTAGAACCATTGTGAATTGTTATATGGATACATTGATATTTGAAATTGGAAAAAAGATTCAATGCAGACAAATAATAAGAAGATAAATTCAAGAATTCCTAACTTTGATAAATATCTTGAAAAAGTATTGTTAAAGAAAATATCTAAAGGCAAAATAAAGTAATAAAGTGCAGAAGAGCCTCAGATTCATCTCAATTACTGTAAATTGAAAGTAATAGCTTATTCTGCTCCACATAGATTCGCTATGTTGGTACAGAGTATGTATTGTACTTTATTCAGTGAATAGATTTTCTCGTATGTTTTTTTTGTGTAATAAATAAAGTAATCTTTGCGGTTTCTTTTTAAATTATAATTTAGATCATCAATAGGCATGATGACTGTGAATAAAATACACAAAAATTATGCTACCATCTAATGAAACGTAAATAAAATATTAAAAAATTACAAGGTATTATTAAAATTAAAGCGAGATTAATTAATATTTTTAAAAAATAAATCTACAAAATACTACAGTCCGCCATGATATTCTGAACGCCAATCAGAGCGAATGACGTCACTATAGAGCATGGTTCCCAACTTAGGGGTTTTCCCCCCAAATTTAGGGGGTAAATTAGTGGGATGGGATTTTTTTTTAATTTTGTTTTTATTCTAAAAATTAACAATTTAGTTTTTTCTTATTGCTTTTTTAAAAATAGTCAGAAGAATAATTTATTTTTACTAAAATAATCGGTTATAGATATTATACGACCGTGCAGATTCCTTCTAAATCTTGAAAAAAAGAAGTTGGTAGATCTACCTACTTTTCGAATTGAGTTTGGTCGGAAACTACCAACTTTTAGAGTCGTACGGAAGGATTTATAAAAAATCGAGTTGGTAACACTGCTGTTCTGACGTCAAAATCGACGCCATGACACTTTGGAGCGTTTTGGTGGGAATTTTAAACATAAAATTTTAAATTGATTTTTTTCATATAAATCATGCTTTTTTTCCGAAATATGATATTTTTTACAATAAGTATATATTTCTGAATATGATACAACAGTTTTTCAAAATATGTCATCATGCCTATTACCATTTTAAAGAAATCAATATCTCTCAATAGTCTAACGTTTTCTATAGATATTTGGCCAAAGGCCCATTCAAATATTAAATGTCTCCCATTTATTGGAATTCCTCTTTATTTAATTAGTCACTAGGTCCCCAGTTTCAATAGAACCTTGTAACCGACTGTGTTTAATTAAATTCTGTCGTTTGGCAACACAAAAGCTCCTTACACAAAATGAGTGTTGTCGGCAAGAACAATGCTGAGTAATTGTAGATCTAATTGAAATCTAATTACTATTCATTTGTATAACAATATTGGTACAGGTTGACTAAGATAACTTGGAAATTGTAACTAATTAGCAAAAAAAAAGTTTTATAATCACTCATGTAAGACCTATTGAAGCTGTGTTTTTCTGCATCGACCTATTCCAGGAGATTATTTAAATAAATATGGCCCGACTCAACAATCCAACCCTGGATCTTTAACCTAACATAACAGTATACATACCGGTTTTGTACACAGAGTTTTTTAATTCTTGATATCTTGGTATGACTGTACGTATATTTGGTGTAATTTGAATTCCCCAACTTTGTCTGTCGGTCTCGTATTTTGGAGGTCGTGATGTTAATCACATTTGAGATTTGTCCTGAAGCGAGTGACGCGGGTACGGAACATGACCTTAATTTTTTTATTACCATCTTTGAAATTGAAATTACGTGAAATAATATTCTCTTAATAGTGGTAGGTATGTAATACATATTTTTATAAGGGATTTTTAATACTCCTAGAAGATTCGATGAATACACGTATAAGAAATGATCAATACAACTTTTCAATTAACTGAATACAATTAAAATAAATAAACAGAACAGTTCACATTCCAAGTAAATATTGACTCTTTATTACGCTTTTGTTATTTTAAGATAATTAAAACGGTCACATAGAATTGTTTGCACGTTTGTAACCTGATATAAACATATATATTTCATGGATGTTTTGTTTAATAAACAACGTAGAGTCTTTGAAAATGATATTTTATTGTTAGTTTATAGTAAAATACACTTAACTTGTAATCAATCCTTATGCTTCTTATAGAGCTTAAAGTGTTTCTGAGTTCTTGCTACTTTTACCTATAATATTAATTTTATTTAAAAATGGGTGTAAAGCTATCCTTGCTCGCTTTATTTATCTTTCTAGTGAAAAAAGCCTTCGTTATTACTACTTGAATTAGATATTATAAGTCTTTTAACCGTTGTCAAACATTGCTAAGGATAATTAAAAAATTTTGATTAGTCATTTTTATGAAACAAATATATGTATAAGTAATAAGTTACATTGAAACAAAAGTGATTTTAACTTAGTAACGTTATTTTTACGACAATAACGACCAAAAAATCAAAATTACCTTCATATCAAACTTAAATGTCTACATTTCAAAAACCCTTAAACTCACAAATAAAACATCAAAATTCGTCAAACATCCAACTACTCACGTCAAATAACTTTGCAGCGACAAAAGCGCTCGTTCGTTAGCGTAGTTTAATTTCCGCGCATCTCTTGATGCCGCTTTTATCGCGCTGCAGGAAACACTGCAGCGCTGCAAGTTAACAGGGTTCACTCACCGCTACATTTCAGTGTGTTTTCAAAGGTTATAATGAGTTTTGGCATTGCTTTTTGGGGGAAAATGAAAAGGTGGATATAAAAGAAGTAAATTAAGTAATAATGAGAAAACTAATAAAATTAATCATGTTCTTTCTTTCGTTTTTAATGACAAATAAACCCTTTTAGCATTTATTTATTTAGTATCGAAGTTTTAATAATTTCAATTTTTAGTTTTATAAATTTTCTTTTGGTATCTTAACAAGTGTTCACATTCTGAAAATTATTTTTGCATGTAACACATAAATAAAGAAAAGTAACCCCAATTTGTAACCCAGTAGGTATTAGTAAAGGTAAAACATTCATCTTCTTCATCCGTACCAAACGAAGCGAGAAAAGCTACCCGTTTCAATTTTTTACATTCCCAAAGGTACGTCTTATTCACTCCCGTGGGAAATTCCCTGAAAATATCATTAACGAATGCAATTTATGTATTGTGAGTGAGCTAAACGAGTCGTTGTTAATAGTTCACGAATAGAAGGTGAAATTGTTTTTTAATATGAGTTTAATTGATGGATTTTTGTTGGAAGTGTAGTAGTACAAAGACATTATTAAATAAATAATCGCAGAATACCAAAGGTCAATTTTAGTTGTGATAAGAATATATTTTTTATTTATGATATTTTAAACTTTTTCTCTTGATGTATCTTTTATCATATCTTATTCCCAAAGGATAATGTTAATCTTTTGGAAGGCACTACGGGGTAACAAACCTTGATTTGTTAAAGGCGTTGCTGTCAGATGAATTTTGTGATAACTAAATCACTGACAAAAACATAACTAAGACAAATCAATATACTATTGGATATAATATATGTAGTGACAAAGAACTAAAAATATAAATATATATTTTTAATAATAGAAAAATGAAAATTCCTAAAACCATATTTTATAAAATATAAAATGGTAACTGTTTATCTTATTTAGAAAGATGTGTATTTTTTTTCGACTATCTCAAGTTATGGGTTCAAAGTTCACTACACATAATACAATCAAGCCTCGATTACCATTTCAATGCATACTGATTAACTACATACGAGTTCGTTCATGTATTTGATATGAGGTGCTAAATCAAACTGAAGCTTTACTTAAATATAATGTAAATAAGTCTAGTTTTATATAACAGTGATTGAAATTTATAAGGTTTAATTAACATTGATTGATATTGGATTGGTAAAGACTGTGCAAATAATAGTCGCTATTATTACGGATTTACTAAGTAAATATAACATCAAGCTCTATTTAAATGGATTTCATCAAAGCTATGCCTGATTCAGTCAACTTTGTTCAATTTATAAACCGTTTTTCTTAAACAACTTTTGGGATGTGTATATTAATGCTTACTTTATAAAAATAACTATGGTCTAAAAAATTATGCAATAGTACAGTTGTTTACTGAAAAGGCTCTAGACACGCAAACCGACTTATTTAATAGGTTACTAAAACCACAATCAATCATAAACAAAACGTTTTCCAGATTATTGGTACTCGCTCTTAAAAAACAATAATACGACGAGTGAATAATGTACAACTGTTTGGTCTTACAACGTCGTCTGGCCCCGTCCACACAACTACCAAACAGATATTACTATACTCAGAGCCTTCGCATAATACTCAGAGCCTTCGCATAATACTCAGAGCCTGCACATAATACTCAGAGCCTTCGCATAATACTCAGGGCCTTCGTATAATACTCAGAGCCTTCGCATAATACTCAGAGCCTTCACATAATACTCAGAGCCTTCGCATAATACTCATCTTCCTTCCAGGACGGCACGTTCTCCCTCGCGGACTTCACCGACGCCTACCAAGAGAACGAGGTGCAGCGCGTCATCCGCGCCTATGACAACTCTATCTCAATTGACATACACTGCGCGACCAGCGCAGGCGGCGACTGGGCCAAGCTGCCCGGCATGCCGTTCGCGAAACACTGCAAGATCCGAGTCAACCCGACGGACAAGCTTGACTCGGGCTCGCAAGCTATAAAGGACTTTATCGGTGAGTGGGAGGGTCGGTTTTTGATTGTTGATAAGGAGCCAGGATCTAGAAGAACAAATCTAAAACAAAAGAAAGTTGTTTGAGGTTTTTTCTCGTTTTTTTTAAATTGCCGCTGTGTGGCTCTGGCTCTTATAAAATGGCGACAGCAAAATGACGCGGGGATTTTTACCTCGCCCCGGACAACAAGGAATTTTTATATACTGCATAGTTGTATTAATTTTAGGCGTGAGCTAACTATTTTTCTAACACATTAAAAAAATACGAGATGTTCAGACAGCAATATAAAACATATTATGGACGGGAGCAAAGTAAGTAAACTCTTTAAGACCATTTACATAAACTTATCAAAAAAAACATTAAGTAACGAACCTACTGCCCAAAAGTATGAACTGAATCATAAAGTAACTTTATTACAATGTACAATGTCAGGGCAACAGCGTGTTATGTATTTATGAAATTTTCCTGAAAAAATAGACACATTTGCGTGCTGAATATTTGAAAGAATTCTTGGGTACTTTTATTACGCCACAAAACACATATATTGTAACGTGTACCGACGTTTGAATGTCAGACGTAATATTCATGAAAAATTGCTTAAATTCACCGGCAGATATGTTTGTTTATATGACATTCTTGTTATTTATTAAAAACCAACCAGAAGTATGTTTTTCAACTCGCACGTATTAATACAGTACATTTTTCACATTTATTAAACAGGAAAAAACTTTTCAAGCAAAAAAATATTTGAAATTCTTTCCATGTAGGTTTTTTGTCAAAAAAAAGGTATACGTAGATACTATGATTCCACGTGCAATACTGCTAATAGGCATCGCAGTGTCACACTACAGTTTCTGCATATTTTCCCCACTCGCTGTCCAGTCTCCAATGTACCCCATTCCCTATTGTACCCCATCCCCCAACGTACCCTAGTCCACATTGTACCCCATTCCCCGGTGTACCCCATTTTCCCCCGTTTTTTCGTGGAAAAGTCGGACGACACGAGCGGAATAAAATATAATTTGGCCGGCGTTTTATTTCGTTTCAAAGAGAAAATACAGTTTGGCACTCTGTGGGAATATAGAGGGAATTTTTAAATGAATTGCGCTTTTGAATCGCACGTTTTGTCGGGACTCAAAAATGTTCAATAATTTATAGTAGAAATTATAAATGAAATACTTTTTAATTCATTGTTACATAAACTTAAATAGTATGAGGATTACAATAATAAGATCAACTGTTGATATTTAAATTATGACATGTAAAAAGTTATAAACAGTCGCTTTAAAGTCTCATTTATGTATCGGGCTATTTAAAACTAAGTTAGTCCTTAGTGTAGAAAATACAAAAACTCCATATATTAAAATACGTTTCTCCGCACGTTGCCTACATTGACACAAATGTCATTAGCATACGAAATGTCAAATGTCAAGCTTAGAAATGTCATAGTTATGCATATTATACGTTAGTGCCGTAGTCGGCTACGAGTATACATGCTACGCTATTCAAACTACGGCGTAGCAGTCGTAGCTAACGATGCCACTTGTGCTCTCTTGGTTACGGCTAGGGTGGATATGATTATTAATATTTGAAATATAATTTTAGTTTAGTTTTAGGTTTGAAAACATTGCTTATGCGTTCTTCTTAAGTAATCAAAGTGAAGAATAAACACGGTAATTTTATTTGGTCGTATTTTTAATAGGTATAAAAAATTTAAACATTATTTAGAAATTGTGAAATTTAGTTACGAAATAATGAACCAAATATTTTTTCCAATAAAACTTTTATTTTCCATTCGAATAACAATAATGGAAAACCTATTTATTGACAACATAAAACAGACCAATAAAAAGCTCGAGATTGTCCCGGTAAATTGAAATCACTTTAATGTTCAGCAGTAAAGTTGTGTCAGGTACCATGATCACCCTACTAACGATTTGCTCATCAGAGGGTAGTTTGTTGTTCCTATTTCAAATCACGCAGTTCACAGTTCACTTTGTGAATGAAGCCAACGATGTAAGAAAGCTATGAAATTGTATGACGATGATTTTATAAATATCTAAATAATTGAAGGAAAATATGTTTATTTAAAGAAAATCCAACTGTTTTTTATATTGGGTTTTGATTTAAGTTCTGTTAAGTTTCAAATTCTAAATATGTATCACAAAAAGGCAGTTTTCTCATAGGATTAAAGACTACAAAAAGTTTTTTTTTTATTTAATGTTAACTATAGGTACTGTGTTTATCATAAGTATTGATTGCATTCTGAGAGAAAAATGGTTATGCTTTATTAAACTTAAAAACAAAATGATTTTCTTAGACCCGAATAACATACATAATTAAAAAGTAATAAATTGCAGTTTGAAACTTGCACACCATTTCCTCCTAAACCAAAATACTTATCGAAGGCATTACTAAATCATGCTTATCAATATCTTCACAGCAATTAAACTAAATCACATTTCTAACTAACATCTTACAACTAATCTAATAAATCACATACAACTCTAACTTCAAACTCTAGCACACCCTGTATCATATAACATGCAGATCTGCATATAACATGAATTAGTAACTTTGCTGCCATCTACCTGAACACTCCAACTAGTTACCGACTACCCGCAACTTGAAATTAGTTCCAGGAACAAAGCCTAATTGGATAACACATTTTAAAGCGAGCGCCTGATTAATAATTATTGGCAATTGTCCTCGCGAGAATTTGCTCGTAATGTTTTATCAGGCGTCGTTGTGGAAGCGATAATTGGATGGCTAAGTGTTATGGTATGGGTTGTAGAACTGAGTTAGGAGTCGGTTTATGGGTAGTTCAAGGCAGCTACACAGTGATTTGTAAAGTGGAATCAATAACAGGAGAACAATTTTTTATTTATATATTTCTCTAGACTAACACAGCAACTGTGTGGCCCTAAACTAAGCAAAGCTTGAACTATAGGTACCACACATTGGACTAGGGGAGAACCTAGAACTAGAACCTAGTCGCACCCAGACACGAGCCAATATAGAAAAGATATTTTTAACTAAATTAGCCCGACACGGAAATTGAACCCAGGACCTCCCGCTTAACAATCCGGTGTATATACCGCTGCGCCATAGTGGTTGTCACTATATTGGATCTGTACAAAACATACTCGTACTACAAAATGTCTGAGCAGTTTATTTATCTACTAAGATAAACTACTAAAATGTCAATCTTACACACCCATAATAAAATACATTATAAATAGACGCCTGAACCTTTCAACCGATAACTCGCTATGCAAATATGACATCAAAATCAATACCCCTAAGCTTCAATATTAAATATTCACTCATCGTATCCTGGCCGCTCCACCGAAGCAGAAATATTGTCGACCTAGAACCGAGATTAGGTCTCTCAGAGTACCTGAGACCTAGGTACCTGTTAGATCTAGGTCATGCGGAAATTCCGGGAAATTGTTATGAGGATGTCTCGACGAGCAAATTGAGTTGATTGAAGTGTGTGGAAACTTGGTTAGGGTGTGGCTTATAAAATAATAACTTTAAAGGTTATAAAGTAATAGCTTTAGGTGTAGAAAGTTGAGATATAGTTTCGTTTATAATCTAGTTGAATTGATTTATATTTAAAATTAAATAAAGATATTCAGATAGTTTGTCTGATTTGCGCTATGCCTAGGGTTAACAAAACAATTTCTGCACTAAATTGCAAAGGTAGTACTTTAATTTTACCCTGCAGTTATTTACATCTGTGTTTCAACATTCTTTTTTATTAGTTTTTAGTGATGTTTTTGATACCTAAGTATTGTTGTGATCACAACTTGTCTCATTAATCAGTAGTTACAAACTTTTGTAAAAAAAAATATACTTAAAACTCTTTCATAACAGCATGAGCTAACTTAAAAAGAGTTTAAAATAGATTTAAAACAAAACCATTCAAACTCCGCAGCTAAGTAGAAAATCCAAGTCCCACAGAACTTTTAGATTTCCTTTCACAATCCGTCCGTTAGAGGAAGATTGTTTGAACGCAAGTAGCGTTGCATAGAAAATGGACGGAAAATGAAACGCTTTCTACAAGAGCCGGCGTTTTTAATAGAAATAGTAAACAACGATGCATTAGTTGGGCGCAGCCTCTTTGTGAAGGCTTCCAGCGAAGAATGGCTTCTTTGTGATATTGTGTTCGTTCAATTATGCGAGATACAACAGCTTTTATGCTTTTAAAGTTGTTTACTTGTCTATAGACGAAGATAAAAACACACTACATATACAGTCCATTGTTATCGAAAATAATAAAGCAACTTTCCTTCACAAGGAGTTCAAGGGTTTTAATAATTCTGCCACCAGACCCTATGAGCATTTTAGGCTAACGTAAAAGCAGTTCTAATAATAACAAAATGAGTCAGCAACACCAACTACCTTAATACTGTCATCAGACTTTATACCAACTGCCCTTATCGTTGTCCGATCATAAGTGTTATAGAATTACACAAAGTATATATTCTGATCCATATTCTTCCCACAAACACTGACAATTCCCCCCCCCGCAGCCTACCTCTCGCCGCTGATCGCCCCCGCCATCCTGAAACAATTGCTGGTGGCCAGCGAAATTATTCCACAAACTCACCTTTACCTTACTTTACCATTATTCTCTCCAGCCTACCTCTCGGCGCTGATCCCCCGCCAGCCTGGAGCAGCTGCTGGTGGCGAGCGACGTGGTTCCACAACGCCATATACCATTACTTTACCATTCCAAAGAACCTTGAACTTACTTTACCATTTGCCCCGCAGCCTACCTCTCGCCCCTGAAATCCCCGGCCAGCCTGGAGCAGTTACTGGTGGCCAGCGACATTATTCCACAAACTCACCTTTACCTTATTATTATTATTATTTAGCCGTTTCGATCCCATTGTTGGGCAAGGCCTCTCTCAAACTCTTCCACTTTTGTCGGTCTATAGTGTATTGAATCCAGTCTTTGTGATATCTCTCTAATTCGTTTCGCCACCTCGTTCTAGGTCTTCCACGTTTACGAACGGTATTTGGGGTCCAGATGGTAGATTGTTTGGACCACGAATTATCTGGCATTCGGTAAACGTGTCCAGTAAAATCCCATTTAAGTTCTTTACCTTACTTTACCATTTGCCCCGCAGCCTACCTCTCGCCCCTGATCGCCCCGGCCAGCCTGGAGCAGCTGCTGGTGGCGAGCGACGTGGTGGGCAACATCCGGTTCAGCCACCCCACGCTGTACGTGTTCCCGGGGGGGCAGGGCGACGCCGCGCTCTTCGGGATCAACGGGTTTAATATGCTGGGTAAGTTGAGGAGTTTAATTATGATGTCAATAGATTTTTTAAAGGTTATAATAGGCAAGAAGTTCTGAAGACAGTTGATGAGTACAGGTAAGTATTTTGCTAGATTAGAAAACCGGGTCTTAATGGGGGGCCTTTTCAATGTTTTTTGAAACACAGAGTTGCAAAATGGTGATGTTGATAAAGTGTGTAATATACCTAAGATGCCTTAGTAGAAGAATGAAATTCTTCGAATTTGTAGTAACGTTTACTAACTTCAACTTGTACTTCTTCCACATTAATACATAATCCAATAAAAAATCAACTCGGTCGTTAATTTTATACATTTCCATCACATTAAACAACGAAAACCTTGAAACAAATACATTGTACCTCTTAATCCCCGAGCCAAATGCCGGAACACGTGCGAACAATTATTTCTCTGTCTGGAAGCTCTTTAACTCACGTATTACTGGGCACGAACTGTTAACTTACTATACTTGGCACCGCCTCCATTTCGGGGACTGCCTAATAACAAGATGTATGTGATTTTTACGAACCTCCAGCGTTGGATACTAGCCAACGCCTGGAGCAATTGTAAGCCAATTTGTCTGTCCAACGACGAAATTTAGAAAGGCCTTTCTCTATACAGCCTTTGATGTCAGGCCAAGAGTTTAAAGAGTATTTATGATGAAGTTTTTATGTAAGTAATTCTTTTAGGTGTTTATACGGTATTTTTGTATTGTCTTAAAATTATCAAATTGAAAGTTTTTGTAAATTTCAAAGTTTAAACTTCATTATATGGCAATGTACAAAATGTATTACAAACTTTGTAAGCCTTCTCAAAAGCATTAACACAACATTTTTCTTAAAACAAAAAACACTGCACAAAGTTGAGGCTGTCATAATGGCTTTCTGAAGGTTTCAAGAACAGCGATTTATGAGCACCCTTTCTATAAAAATGGCTCTTAAGTCGATGTCTCCCTCTTTGGCACTAGTCCAAGTGTGAGAGACCAAGGTCGGCACATACATAACTCTCACGTTACGGCTGCGGTGGATCGCTGGCTAATCAAAATGATGACAGTGCGAGACCTAATGTTTATGATTGTAGGCGGGAGGTCTGAGATTTAATGTTCTTGGCAAATGAAGACAGTATTCATACGGCGTAAAATCAAGTTGTCTTTCATACGGCTTTGAAAAATAGTTTGCGCTCCACCCAAACCTTCAAATCAAGTTTATTTGACCATTTAATTTCTCTCAAAAACGATATAATAAAAAAAACCGTATATTTTTATAGGAGTTAAATTTAACAAGACTTCAAAAGAGAAACACTTACACATTTTTCACAAATAAACTTTTATCTATCTTTCTTACGCATCAAAATGCCTTTTTCTTACACGTGTTAAAACCAAAATCAAAATTATTTTATTCATCATAGATATGTAACATATATTTAATGAACGTCAATGTTACAAACTTCGACTTTACCTAACCGTAGACCGAGAGAAAAAGCCGGCGGAAAAAAACTCCCAGACTCCCTTCTATAATCTACTCTAATCGCATCTGTACTGTACTCAATATAAACTTGATACAATTCAAGACCTAAGTACATAAACCTCGCCTAATACGCACACTGCAGGCTATACTGTGACAACTCACGCTGCTATTGTGTACCCTGCGACACCTAAGTGCTTGTCTACAAGCGTGGGATTACAACCCATTGTCTAATATTTGTAGGCACTTAGCATCGTGTTAAGTTGGGATTATGTTTGACTACAGTGTAATTGTTATCTTAAAATATATGCGTTTGTAAATTTTGACATAAAACACAATTATTTAAGGTTAATTTTTAATTCACCTTAAAATTTAATAACTACTTACTTCGATTTGTTTCATACGAAGTGTTTAAGTTAGTTATCAGAAAGTGGCGCCAATATGATTGTTTTACTTTAATAACAGCGGTTCTATACCAAGTTGGTACCAACATTCGATAGATGGCGCCACTAGTAGATTAAATCGCGCTTGCGTTATGTTTTTGGATTTGATGGGCCCCTTATATGAAAAAATATTTTTTTGTTCGATTCTTTTTAGGCCTTAAGAGGCAATACATGTTTAAACTGTGTGCGTGTGTTTCATTTCTCCAACTAGGACGTTATCGTACATGGTGCCGAAACCCGGGAAGTGGTAAAGTGAATAAAGTGTTGTGACAGTGAGTGGTAATAGTAAGTAGTGCAATATTGGACAGAAACTGTAAGTACTTTAGAACTATTAGTGTATAGTAAAGTAAAATCATTCAAGTTAAAAGTTAAAGTGTTTAGAATTTGGACTTAGAATAATTTCGTTAAAAGTGCACATACGGGGAATCCATGCCCGATTTTTCAAAGTGTTGTTCAAAGACTTAGCCGAATTTCGTTTGATCTTGGACTTAGAAAAATTTGAAGAGAATTAGGACTTGTAAAATATTTGAGTGTTAGACATAGTAAAAGCAAGAATTGAACACTAGTGACATTCATCATGGAAACTATCATAGCTTATTTATCTTTGCAAGATGATCGGTACGCGTCAATAAAACGTGCGGAAAAGAATTATAAGAAGAGTCCGAAAGACCGCATCACAAAAAGCTATGTCGACACTCGGATTGAAATATTGGAGGGACTTCGCAAGGAGTTCAAAGACACTCATATACAGATATCTATGGCTATTAAACCAGAACAACGTGCAGGGGTAGATTATTACAAAAACGAGATTCCAGAGTTATTTGATGAGTGTTATGCATGTTATAAGGGTTTGTTAAAAGAGGACTTAAGAGCATTCAACGCGTCACCAGCTTTATCGCCAACCAAGCCTACCGTGACTGACGTAAAGTTGCCTAGGATACAGTTGCCATCATTTAGTGGAAATTATAATGAATGGCAAACATTCTTCGATTTGTTCTCATCACTGATTCACAGTAATGCAAGTTTATCGGCTGTTCAGAAGTTGCATTACTTGAAAAGTTCATTGTCTGGAGAGGCGGAACAACTCATAAAGAATCTATCAACTACGGAGCTTAACTACGACGCGGCTTGGGATCAGCTGACGAATAGATACAACAATAAGCGTTTTAACTGCAATGCCACCTTAAGGACGTTATTTGGACAAAAACCAACATATGCTGAGTCTGCCACAGGTATTAAAGGTCTACTTGACACGACGTCATCGTGTTTGACATCGTTGAATAATATCGGCGTGCCTACCAACACCTGGGATGCAATCATTGTCTATTTGGTTGTATCTAAGCTTGATCATGAGTCACTGAGGCAGTGGGAGATGAAAATTGGCGAGTCAACATCAAATCACCTGCCTACATGGAAGGAGTTGCGTGAATTTATGGAGTCCAGATTCCGCACATTAGAGATGATTGAATCGACAAAATACACACGAGGTCCAATTAATAACAAGAGGTTCGAGAAGGTTAAGACATTTGCAGTTACTAACATAGATAAGCTAAGATGCGTTATGTGCAAGGAAGAACACCACTTATACAATTGTAAGGAATTCAGCAAACTCACACCTAACAAGAGGCATGAATTCGTCCAGAGCAATAGACTGTGCTTTAATTGCTTAGCTCCATTGCACTCTGCTAGGAAATGCCGTCACGCAACGACGTGCAAGAGATGCGGTCGCAAACACCACTCATTGTTGCACTTTCCAAGTGAAAGTCAAGAAGAAACGGGGATGAAAGAAGAGAAACACCACGACATTAAACCACGAACCATGGAACATCAGGGAGAGACAAGCGACATGAAGATTGTCGCTAATTTTGCGGAGAAGCCTTCGCAAGTGCTTCTTGCTACAGCGTTAGTTAAGGTTAAGTCGCGACTAGATGTTAAGCATTTGTGTAGAATTCTTATCGATCAAGGCTCTCAAGCCTCCTTTGTAACTGAACATACGGTGCAAACACTTGGTTTGAAACGTACACCAATAAGTGGTTACGTGTCAGGATTGGGTGATGGCGAATTAAGTATTAAATATGTTGTAACTTTGTTGTTAGAATCACGCTATAACCCTAAACACACTCTTCAAGTGAATGCATTTGTGCTAGGATCGTTGACAGCTTTACTTCCTTCTACGTACATAAAATCACCTAATTGGCTAGACATCGAGAATCTATCACTAGCCGATCCTGGTTATACATCACCTGGCAGAATCGACATTCTGTTAGGAGCTGAGGTTTACGGTGAGTTGTTGTTGAGTGACATGATTAAACATCCCCAAGGACAACTATTGGCGCAAAACACAATCTTTGGTTGGGTCATTTCTGGTAAGGTGTCACAAACAACCTCGGCAAGCGACAAGATCATAAGTTTGCATGTACGAGCAAATGAAGATCATCAATTGAAGAAATTTTGGGAAGTAGAGAGTGAACCAAATAGGATTGAAAAACGATTAACCAGTTCAGAAGAGAAGTGTGAAGATATATTCAATAAAACCACCACCAGAGATGAAGACGGTAGATTCATTGTTAGATTGCCATTCAGTGATGACGATCCTGAATGCCAATATGGAAAATCGGAAAAAATAACAGAAAGACGTTTTAAAACATTAGAAAGAAGATTAAAGATAAACGACAAGTTAAAATTAGAATATAGTTTGGTAATAGAAGAATATTTAAAATTAAATCATATGGTGCGAATAAGTGATCCAGAAATAAAAGAGTTAAAGGGGGTTTACCTGCCACATCACGCCGTTGTCCGGGAAGACAAACAGACAACAAAGGTTCGTATTGTCTTCGACGCTTCGTGTAAGGGAGTGAATGGAGTGTCACTCAACGACAACTTACTGGTAGGGCCTAAGATTCAACAAGATCTTCGGCACTTGCTAATGAGATGGCGTCTCCATCCCATTGCTATCGTCGCCGATATAATCAAAATGTATCGTCAAGTTCGCGTTCACGAGGATGACACTCGGTTCCAGCGGATCTTATGGAGAGATGATAGCAACGAGTCTATTGGTCATTACAAATTACTTACCTTGACATTCGGGACGTCAAGTGCACCATACCTTGCTGTCAAATGTTTGCAGCGATTAGCGGAAATCGAAGGTGACAAATTTCCAGTGGCTGCTGAGATAGTTAAAATGGATTTTTACGTCGACGACCTAATGACTGGCTGTGAAACACAGGAAGAAGCAATACTAATATACCAGGAAATAAACAGCTTACTAAAACTCGGTGGTTTCCAGTTGCAAAAATGGATAAGTAACGACTCATTATTGCTACAGCACATAGGACAAGACAACCAGTCATTAGATCAGTCATTAGTGATCAAGGAAGATAACTCGGCAAAGGTTTTAGGTATTCAGTGGCATCGAGACACGGATACATTTCATTACACAATCAATTTGTCACATGAAGACGACAAACCTGTGACAAAACGGATGGTTTTGTCTGAAATAGCTCGGATTTACGACCCACTAGGGTGGGCGGCGCCAGTGATAGTAGTTGCCAAAGCATTTATCCAAAAGTTGTGGAAATCAAATTTAGATTGGGATACTGAATTGCCAGATGTACTCCTGAATGAATGGCTACGCTTTCGGGGACAATTGATGCATCTCAAGGATATCAGCATTCCAAGATGGGTGCAGCACAAAAGAGATTCTCAATCTGAATTGCACGTATTTGCTGATGCGTCGCAGTTTGCTTTTGCTGCAGCTGTATATTTAAAGACAGTAAGCACTACAGGTGCCATTCATGTGTTTTTAGTCACAGCTAAAACTAAAGTTTCACCAATCGAAAAGGAATTGTCAATTCCAAGATTGGAATTGTGTGGTGTAGTTTTAGCTGCAAAATTAGTTTTTGAGGTGTCGCAAGTCTTGTCCATCCCGAAAGAAAACTTATACGCATGGTCAGACTCGACCGTGGTCTTAGCATGGCTGCGGGGTCTACCTTCAAGATGGACCACTTTTGTTAGTAATCGCGTGTCCGAAATATTAACAATTTTAGATGCTCAACAAGTAAGACACGTGAGTACTCATTGCAATCCAGCAGATATTGCATCAAGAGGCGCACACCCTGACAAACTCAAAGATAGTTCACTTTGGTGGCAAGGACCAGAGTGGTTGCAACAACCCATAATTCAGTTACGTGAATCGGACTTTACAACTAATGAAGAAGAGAGGACACCAGTTGTGATAAAGTCATTAGTTGCCGTAAATCGTGAGACGGATAAAAATTATTTAGAAGAAGAAAAATCGTTTATCTGGAGTAAGTATTCATCGTTTCAAAAAATGTTAAGAATTGTAGCATATATACGTAGAGTGTTGAATTTCAAGAAGCAAAGTGTAAGAGAAAGGTGTTCAGAAGTAATATCACCTCAAGAGAAGGAAGAAGCTTTGCTATTAATCATCAAACAAGTACAATTGTGCAATTTTCAAGGAGAATTACGGCAACTAAAGACAAGTGAAAACAGAGAAACCGTTGCTAGAACAAGCGAACTCCACTCTCTGTGTCCTTTCATAGATGAACAGGGCATTTTGAGAGTAGGTGGTCGCATACATTTGTCAGAGTTGAGTTATGACAATAGACATCCTGTAATTTTGCCACAGATAAGTCACTTTACCCAGGTCATAATTGCAGATGCTCACCACTCAACAATGCACGGTGGACCTCAAGTAATGCTGAATTACATCCGAAGTCGATTTTGGATTATTCGTGCGAGGAAACAAGTCAAGAAGTTTTATAGACAATGTGTCACTTGTATACGATACTCGCAACGAAAAACGACTCCATTGATGGGTCAAATACCAGAAGTTAGACTCAAACCAAGTAAACCTTTTTACTCATCTGGAGTGGACTACGCCGGGCCCATCAACATTCGCTTTTCACCCGGTCGTGGAGCCAAATCTTATAAGGGCTATATATGTTTATTTGTGTGTATGGTCACCCGCGCAGTCCACCTAGAAGCAGTCTCTGATTTAACATCAAAGGCGTTTATTGCTGCTTTTCGCAGGTTTACTGGTAGACGAGGCCGTTGTCTGCATGTCTACAGCGATAACGGCACGAATTTTGTCGGTGCAGTTAAAGAACTCGATGACATGTTTCGCAATTCGCAGTCTTCAATTAATAGCGAAATAGTCGAACTGTTAAGCACGATTAACACTACTTGGCATTTTATTCCCCCCCACAGCCCAAACTTTGGTGGACTATGGGAAGCGGGAGTAAAATCTACAAAACTGCACTTGCAGAAGGTTGTAGGAGATAATACACTCACGTTCGAAGAGCTGTCGACGGTCTTGGTTCAAATCGAGGCATGTTTAAATTCGCGTCCTATTAGCTACATAAGTGAAGATCCTAATGACCCTCTCCCACTCACGCCTGGCCACTTTTTGATAGGAGAACCAACTATTAATTTGTCGGATTTAGATTATTCTGATTATAATGTTACAGGTTTAAATAGATGGAAATTAGTTCAGCAAATTTGTAATTCATTTTGGAAGCGTTGGTCAAAGGACTATTTGTTATATTTAGAGAAGAGGTATAAGTGGACCAAACGTACATCTGAACCTAATGTTGATGATGTTGTCATTATGCGAGAGGATAATATGCCACCTGCGAAGTGGCCTTTAGGAAGAATTGTTTCTAAGATTGTCGGCAAAGATGATGTTACTAGAGTAGTAATTGTTAAATGCAAAAATAAACTGTTTAAGCGTCCTGTCAATAGATTATGTGTATTGTGTAAAGAATAAGTTTGTTAAAGTTTTATGTCTAGTTTGATTTTAATGTCATGCATTACGGTGGGCGGTTGATGCTGCACTTTTTTACTAAGAATTGTTAAATGTCCGTTTGATTGTTATTCAGTATAAGTACAAGTTACTTATTGTTCAATTTAGATTAATATTCAAGGTTTTGTTTTTGTTTTATTAACTTTGTTATGATTGTGAAGGACAAGTCCTTGGTGGGCGGAATGTTTAAGTTAGTTATCAGAAAGTGGCGCCAATATGATTGTTTTACTTTAATAACAGCGGTTCTATACCAAGTTGGTACCAACATTCGATAGATGGCGCCACTAGTAGATTAAATCGCGCTTGCGTTATGTTTTTGGATTTGATGGGCCCCTTATATGAAAAAATATTTTTTTGTTCGATTCTTTTTAGGCCTTAAGAGGCAATACATGTTTAAACTGTGTGCGTGTGTTTCATTTCTCCAACTAGGACGTTATCGTACACGAAGTGTATTATTTTACTTTGAAAAAACTGTAAGAAGATACTAAATAACATCATGCCTTGTTACCTTAAGAAGATAATTAAAATTGTGCAAATATTTTTGTTACCTACTGTAAGCTAGAGTGACAAGCATCAAATGTTTGTATGAAAAGGCTGTACACAGAAATATGTCTTTCAAATTCCCTTTGAAACCTACAAAACACATTTTAAAAACACAATCCACCGACTACGTCATATTCGAAAGGAAAATAAATCCGTATCGAATATTGACTCGCAATATTTTCCACATAAACCCACCACCGGCATTTCGATCTAAAAGCTCTACAAAATATAACATTCATTGAAATAGCCGACAGATACTCATCGGCCGATGAAGCGAGGGGTCCCAGCGCTAGATTGAAAAATAAATTGGACGCCTAGCGTGGACATAGCGATGTTATACAATTTGATGTACTTTCAATGTTGGTGTAAATTATTCAAAACGTGTTTTTGGTATTTATGTATGGATTTTAAAGATTGAATTCTGTGTGACGGATTGATTACTGTTATGTTGTGAATTTTAAATATATGATTAATGTAGCAGAATTCGGGATAAACTGATTTTGTAATCTTTATATACCTACCTGAATACTAGATACCTTCGAATAATAATGACTTCGTACTTGCTCAGTTCTCATCGCAACTTTTTTCTTTTCATACTTATAAATAAAAGAGAAAGATTATTTGACAAAATTCATAGTCGTCTACCTAGTTAAAAATATAGGTCGATTTGACAGTTATTTAGAAAATGTCCTAAAGGTATCTCTCGATTTCAAGATGAAGATCTACCAATTTGATTAAGATTCGCAATATTTTTTGCAATAACTTTATCTTAACAAAATAACTAAAAAAGGCGTGATAGTTTTATATGATTTCTACACAAATACATATAGTTTTTCTACATTTGATCGTATCACGTGATAGTGTCATGGGCTGGACGTTTCCATCTTGCCATCAAATGTGGCTGACCTCAATCTTGACAGTATAACTGTGACCTAGAAAGAATGCTTGTTGCCTGTTATGGCGCCCCATACGTTTGTTTTTCAGATTTAGTTACTGAGCTCTAATAATCTATGGAAAGGATTGAAATAGGGATCAAAACTGAAAAATATTATTATAATATTCATTATTATAATTTACAATTGAATAAGTTGATATGTATAAGATTAAGAGCGTAAGAGACTAGATGCATAGGTACAAGTCATTCAATTCTATTGAACATAAAATGTTATTATAAAGGTCAAACAAAAATCATTTCAACAGCTTTCCACCTACGCATAGAAATGTTAATATTAAAACCTTTTTAATTGAAATATTGCAGTACGCGGCCTCTGCCTGATTATTCCTGTGTTAATGTTTATTTTATTTTGATTGCTTTTACCGAGCCTGTTGAAATTTTGTTTAAACAGCATCCAATATCTCATTTTATATTAATTATTGGACTGTCATCGACAATGGTATGCAACCAACTTTTAATAATATTTTCTACTTCACAAATACGAGTAAAATAGATTGGATTTATCTGCTGTTAAAATTGAGACTTAGTTTTAAGTTAGGGCGAATTAAGGTGTTAATTAGTTGTGTAGGTTATAGAAGTTTCACTTTTTTCTTTTTAGAATCTATATCAATCACCAATTAAACCCATTTCAAAAACAGACCGTTCCACTATCTCAGCGGCCGGCAAGGTTCCCAAAACACGATACTAACTCCCATCTACTACCGTTATACTACTAATAATGTCATCTTAGTATGTACAAGTATATTCTGTGTTCGAACACTGGACTGGTTTACATCAAACCCAGCAGCTACCTACACGGATTCTTGTCTAAACCAAATGCTTCGTCATTCCAGTGGACGGCGGCTTCTCCCGCAAGGCGTGCTGGTGGGACTTCGCGCGCCACCTGGACCGCCTGGACGCTGTCCTCTTCACCCGACTGAACAACTGCTCGGCGTCGGGCATGGCGGCCGTGCTGCGACGCAAGGCCGACGCCAACGTGTACCCGCAGATCGGACACTTCTTCTGCAATCTAGAGGTAGGTTGGTGACGTCGTGCTCTTCACCCGACTGAACAACTGCTCGGCGTCGGGCATGGCGGCCGTGCTGCGACGCAAGGCCGACGCCAACGTGTACCCGCAGATCGGACACTTCTTCTGCAATTTAGAGGTGGGTTGGCATAGGAAAAAAGTGTGGATATAAACACTTGTGACTTTACTCAACTCAACAAACTTATGACTTCACTCCACACAAAAAAGAGAAGATTTTTTTCTTTAACTGTGAACGGTTTCACCAAAAGAATTATCATTACATGACTAAAGTCTGCTTTAGTTTCTTTTATTAACAAGTTTTATACGTTGTGAATAAATTATCTAGTGGCAAGCTGAGACTTTTTGTTATTAAATCGAAATAGGAAGACACTTCGGTGTCCTACTAATATTATATTTGCAAAAGTTTGCTGGATAGATGGATGAATGTTCGTTACTTTTTCGATTGATTTGGATGTTACTTGATGTTAGAACCGTTAAGTGTTTATTACCGCGTAAAATTAAACAAGTACCTACATAATTAAAATTTTATAAAAAATATCATTAATTTCTTCATTAAGTAACTTAATAACATTCGATGAAAGTCAAAATATCGATCATCAGATTATCATCAGTAGGCCGAGAGAAAAAGCTGGCGGAAAAATACTCAGCACTCTTTTGTCCAACACCAAATATACAAAATCTAGGCATACAACTACACCAAGACTAGATAAAAACGTAACAAGATTATAACATCCCACCCCGTAGCAATCAACCTGTATTTAGATCGCATGCGCCGGCGTCGCGTCGCCGCTGCAAGGCCGCGGTAACCCGACCCGCCCCACGCTTCAATGGATGCTACCTTACTGGAGTTAGGGCGCGATACCAAGCACTTATTAAACAATATTTGGTGTTTTTTTAAATTAAATTTTAGCAAAGTGGTTTTATACGCGGCTAAATGACTTTTCCCGAGGGTATCAAAGATATTCCCTAATTAAAAGAAAATCGTGTTATATTAGGTTTTCCAAACATCTAAGCATCAAACATACATTTGTCATTTAATTGGGATGACTATTGATGAACATGATTTTAATTGGTGCTTACTCAGCATATATAATCAAATCGAAGTCATTCAGCCTTCTTTTGTGTTTTTGGCATAAGACTTTAAATTAACAATGCTGTATATAGGTCCCACGGCACTTCATAACCTTAACTCCTGTGGTCACAAACTTAACTCTTGCGGTCGAACTTAATCCTAACTTAACTTAACTCCTTACCTTGTTGACACAACCTTAGGTCGGTACGTTCTAGTCTTAGTCTGAAACTAATACCACACTTGATCAACATTTCGATCTTATTGCGTGTTTAACATAATATATTTTTGATTTATTTTCTACTTTTTAAAATATAATATATGCCTGTTATAGTGATTTGTGCATTAAAAATATGTGATGTATTACGTGGAAAAAGTTAATAAAAGGTAATAAGGCAAGCGAGTCTTTTTAAAAAAAAAACTAAATTTATTGTCAACAGCTTTATATTCATGACAAGTTTTTTTTATTGTCATTTTTTAACTTTGTGTTAATGAAAGGTGTGAGATTGTGCAAAATATATATGCTTCAGTCGACACAATTGTTGGCTTCTGAAATAGTATGTTCATCATAAATTTAGTTATACTTTTACCTTAACAAATATTTTTTAAAAGGTTTAAGTTAGTGTAAAATTACTAGAAAACCGATGTTAAGTCTCAGCTGGGCCTTACGTTAGCCAATGGGAACCGGAATATCTTTTTTTAGATAATTTCGTAAAAGTTATAATGAACGTCGATCATTAACGCGAACAGAGAATCAATGTCACCATGCTAGCCATGATGTGTCATTTGTTCAACGAAGACCGATTTCTGAAGTTGTAACGGTAAATAATAATGACATCTGATTGGCTTACCTAGAAGTAGGTAGTACCTAGTAAGGTAAGCCAATGGGAATGGGCTACATCCCAGTGGGTCTATACAAATATTAATAGAAGTGTTTTTCACAGGATCGCCGCGGCGCGGTGAGCGAGGACGACGACAAGGACCGCGACCCGCTGCTGGTGTCGCTGCTGCAGCAAGGCGCCGACATCATGGCCGACCTGCGACGACTCAACCTGCGCGCGCAGTACTGCTACAGACACCCAGAACCTATCAACCTCTACCACAAAGTCGGACATGGTACGTATGCTATGCAAGGTTTACTATCCCTACAGCTTTGCACGATGATCATAATCAACAATGGTTTCTGCTTCCAGGCACGCTTGACATGTACGTACTGAATCCGTCCAAGGACTCTAAATACGTTCGTGAATTCCTGAAGCGATGGCACGGCAGCGAGCGATCTCTGTTTGAGGGTGCGAGTGTGTCCGGCCAGTTTTCTTTCCCAGTTCCAAACCTGGTATCTATCTGTGCGCTACTAGTATGGCGTCCGGCTAACCCTGACGACACCATCACGCGTATCATGTTCCCCGGCTCCACTCCTCAGCACAAAATCTTTGAAGGTCTGGAGAAATTAAAACACCTCGAATTTCTTCAACACCCTACGTGTACTGGGCGGCAACTCAAGCCCGCCACTCCCCCCGCAGCTGTACCTACCCCAGCGACCGCCAAGACTGTTAGGTCCACTACACGAATTTCAAAAGAAAGAAGCATTATTACAGATAAGACCAAAGACGAAAAAAAATACGATATTGAAACGACAAAACCGAGCTTCAAAGATGAAGTTGACTCAAAGAATATTATAGATAATAAACTAATCAATGAATTAATAGATGGTGACGATAAAAAAATTGAATCGGTGCTGCAAGAAGCTATTGCTGCGAGAGTTGATTCCAAAATAGAAGACAAAATTGCTGCTTTTGATAGTAATATAATAGATACAATTTCTAAAAGAAAAGACTTAAGGAAAAAAGAAAAGACAGGAGAGTTGAGAAAATCAAAACGCTTAGAAAAAAGTGAAGACGGGAAAGAAGCGTTGCCAAAAGATGTCAGAAAAGTTGAACCAGATCCAAAGGTTAAGAAAAAGATAGACGTTAAATTGAAATCAGAAACAACATTGAGTAAAAGTAAGTTTTCCCAAAAAACATCACAAAAAAATACGGAAAAATCTTTAGATAAAAAACAAGATGATAAAAAATCACCTCCAGTAACACCAAAAAAATCGGCGGAAACTAAAACTTCGATTACTGTATCACACAAAGATAGAATAAAAATCAAATCAAGAAAAATAAGTCCAGGAAGTACGCCCGCTAAAAGCACTAAAGAAGCAAACAATAGGCGTGTAGTTGAATCAAAGTACAAACAAGCGTCACCCAAAAGAGATTTGCTGCAAAAAGCACCCGAAAAAAAAGAAGCTAAGCCAAAGAGAGAACCTATATCCCGTAGGCCCCGACCCTTAGCATCACCTGTAAAAGGAATGAAAACTATGAAAAGTCCAACAAAATCGTCTAAAACTATCAAAACCGACTCATCTAAGTTAAAAGGAATTCAGAGGGTAAACTACGAAGATATTTTAAAAGAAGCTAAAAAATCGGATGAAGATAACTCAAAATCTATAGATGATTTTAAACAACAAGAACTTGATGAAAAAGAAGAACAAGAGATAGTCAGAGAAATAGAAGCAGTATTTAAAAGAGATAGTGAAATAGAAGAAAAAATCGAATACGTAGCTCGTTCTGATATAACTTGTTTATTGAGTGAAGCAAAAACAGACATCCCAGTTGATAGTGAGTTTGAAGAAGAGTATTTAATTATAGAAAAAGAAGAAGTCGAACCATACAGTGAGCCTCCAAAAGTTACAATAGAAGCAGAAATACAACAACATATGAAAGATAAACAAGATTCTGAAAAGAAACTATTTGAAAAAGAAGACATAATAAAACCCGTCTTGCCGAAAGAAAATTCTTCTTTAGAAACAGAAGCAAAGCTAACGGAATCTAAAGAACATTCTGTCAGTGTCGAGGAAAAACAAGATATCAGTAGTGAAAAAAAGACTTCTGACAGCAAACTTGACATTCACAAACCTAGAGATTCACTTGAACTGAATAATTTGCAACAAGAGTCACATCCCGATGAAAAAATATCAACGACCGTGGAGTCTGGTGCTACGACTGCTCCAACACTTCCTGAAGATGAACGCATCCCCTTAGATGATATAAAAGAGGATCAACTAGTAGAAGAAAAGCATATTAAAGAAGAAACAAAAGAAATAATACCTCCTAAAACACTTCCAACTGAAATAAAACCTTTCATAGATAGAAGTACCAAATTAGAGCAAGTTCCAGCACACATACGAGATATAGTTAAAACTCCTGATGAAGTTGCAGATTTACCTCTCCATGAAGTTGCTGATTATAGAAGCTATGAAGATAAGAAAACACCATTAGACGATGAAAGTTTCAAATGCAAACCAGAATCACGATTTGCCCAGGATATCAAAGTTCCTAAAGACCTGCCACTTCCCAGTCAGGAAGTAGTAGTGTCTTATGATGGAGCTATCCAAGATAATGTTATTATAAAAACAATGGAAAGGCCATCTCATGCCGAAATAGTAACCGTTACTCCAGGCTCAGCTCCCGATTCGCCCATGTACCACGATCAAATGAAAATGCCTTTGATGCAAAGTAAGCCATTAGAACCCGTTCGAGAATACATTGACTCACAGTTCGAGTATGGAGAATATACTGAAAAACTTCGGGAAACACACATAACGACTGTTGAATCTCCTATTAAAGAAGAAATAGTCTTAGTGGAGGAAGTGCCATGTATGCCTGACAAAATACCATCTATTCCTGAAGATGTAGAAAAAGAAATCGAAGAAGCACGAAAACTCGATACATCTCCTAGACCACCTCTAAGTCCTATTGACGTCCAAAGAATAGTAACAGATGTTGCTGAGGTGTTAAAGTCAGAAAAAAGTTTGGATGAAATAATGGCACAAAAGTCGCCTATTTCATTACCGAAATCTCCGGAGTTACAAACATCATCCCCAGAGAATATAATTGAAATAACATTAAATGAACCGATAAGCAAAGAATGTCTAAAGGTTGATATCAAACAAACCAAAAGAGAAACATCGCCGGTAAAATCAATTACTTCAGAAGACATCAGTGATTTATCTGATAAAACTGTTTTAAGTGATGGAAAAAGACACAAAAGAGAAATTAAATTAGATCCACAAGGCGCAGATTTTCAGATATTAAAAATCGCATCACAACCCGAGATGCAAGAAAAAGAAGAAATAAACAAGGAAAAGAGGCTAAGTGTTACTTTAGATTCAGCAAAAACACTAGAAAAGTTAGAAGAGAAAATGGCGGATTTAACACAAAAAGAACTCAAAGATCTAACACACAGTGATATGGATCAAAAACCTTCAACAGATAAGCCCCAGAAATCAGAAAAGCAATCATTCTTTGGACAAGTTTTAGGTAAAGGTTCAAGTATTATCACTGATGTTAAATCTTTTGTTGATAAAAAAATAAAGAAAGATGAGAAAAGTGCTATGAAAATTAAAAAAGAAATAGAAAAAAGTATTCCAGAGTCAAGTAAACTTGATGCAGAATTAAAAGAGACCGATAAAAAAGATTATGTGACTGACTTTATAGAAAACGATGAAAGTAGTGCAATATTAAATGATAATCAATTCATGTCATCCTACGCGAAAGAACATGAAATCCAAAAGTTCCGTTTAGAAATCCAAAAGGTGACAGAGGCTTCAAGTATTACTCATAAAATTAACTTAGAAGATTCAAAACCCTTCTCGGAATTTGGTGAAAAAACAGAAGAAGACATTCTTTCAAGTCCCGATAAAGATGAAAAGCCAGTTTTTGAATTAAAAGATGCTGTAGAAGTTCAAGAGAAAGACATAAAGAATGACAAAGCGTCAGTCACTTCTGTTGAAGACAAAGTCAGTGAAGCTCATGAGCTGAGAACTGACAAAAGACCATCGACAATTCCTGTAGACATCAAATCTGACAAGATTTCAATTAAATCCGACACACAAGATGATAAAGTCGTTTCTGTTGAAAGCAAAGTGAGTGAAACACATGAGCTGACAACTGAAAAGAGGCCGTCAACAATATCTGTCGATGCTAAAGATATCAAGTTACCATTCGACGAAGAGGTTGACAAAGCGTCAGTCACTTCTGTTGAAGACAAACTTAGTGAAGCACGTGATCTTATAACTGAAAAGAGGCCGTCAACAATATCTGTCGATATGGCAGATGTCAAGTTACCATCAGACAAAGAGGATGACGAAGCGTCAGTTACATCTGCTGAAGACAAAGTGAGTGAAGCACATGAGCTGACAACTGAAAAAAGGCTGTCAACAATATCCTTCGATGTAAAAGATATCAAGTTAACATCAGAAAAAGAGGATGACAAAGCGTCAGTCACTTCTGTTGAAGACAAACTGAGTGACATGCATAAAGAAACAGCTGAAAAGAGCCCGTCAATGATTTCCAAAGAAGACAAACTTTCAGTTACATCTTGCAAAGAGGATGATAAAGCGGCTGTCACTTCTGTTGAAGAAACAGTAAGTGAAGTGCATAAGCTGACAACCAAAAAGAGCCCTTCGATAATATCCGAGGATATCAAAGAAGACAAGACTTTAATTACATCCGACAAAGAAGATGACAAAGCTTCAGTTACTTCTGTTGAAGATAAACTGAGTGAAGCACATGAGCTGACAACTGAAAAGAGACTTTCAACAATATCTTTTGATGCAAAACCACCATCAGACAAAGAGGATGACAAAGCGTCAGTCACTTCTGTTGAAGACAAACTAAGTGGCATGCATGAAGAAACGGCTGAAAAAAGCCCGTCAATGATTTCCGAAGAAGACAAACTTTCAGTTACATCTCACAAAGAGGATGACAAAGCGTCAGTAACTTCTGTTAAAGACAAACTGAGTGAAGCGCATGTGCTGACAACTGAGAAGAGACTTTCAACAATATCTTTAGATGACAAAGATAGTAAGCCACTTTCAGTCACAGAAGAAGACAGGGCGCCACTCACTTCTGTTGAAGACAAACTAAGTGAAACGCATGAGGTGACAACTGAGAAGAGGCCGTCAACAATATCTATTGATGCAAAACAACCATCAGACAAAGAGCATGACAAAGCGTCGGTTACATATGTTGAAGACAAAGTGGGTAAAGCACATGAGATAACAACTGAAAAGAGGCCGTCAACAATATCTGTCGATGCTAAAGATATCAAGTTACCATCCGACGAAGAGGTTGACAAAGCGTCAGTCACTTCTGTTGAAGACAATCTGAGTGAAGCGCATGATCTGACAACTGAGAAGAGGCCCTCAACAATACCTATTGATGCAAAACAACCATCAGACACAGAGGATGACAAAGTGTCAGTCATTTCTGTTGAAGACAAACTGAGTGACATGCATAAAGAAACAGCTGAAAAGAGCCCGTCAATGATTTCCAAAGAAGACAAACTTTCAGTTACATCTGACAAAGAGGATGATAAAGCGGCAGTCACTTCTGTTGAAGACACAGTGAGTGAAGTGCATGAGCTGACAACCAAAAAGAGCCCTTCGATAATATCCGAGGATATCAAAGAAGACAAGATTTTAATTACATCCGACAAAGAAGATGACAAAGCTTCAGTTACTTCTGTTGAAGATAAACTGAGTGAAGCACATGAGCTGACAACTGAAAAGAGACTTTCAACAATAACTTTTGATGCAAAACCACCATCAGACAAAGAGGATGACAAAGCGTCAGTCACTTCTGTTCAAGACAAACTAAGTGGCATGCATGAAGAAAAGGCTGAAAAAAGCCCGTCAATAATTTCCGAAGAAGACAAACTTTCAGTTACATCTCACAAAGAGGATGACAAAGCGTCAGTAACTTCTGTTAAAGACAAACTGAGTGAAGCGCATGTGCTGACAACTGAGAAGAGACTTTCAACAATATCTTTAGATGACAAAGATAGTAAGCCACTTTCAGTCACAGAAGAAGACAGGGCATCACTCACTTCTGTTGAAGACAAACTAAGTGAAACGCATGAGGTGACAACTGAAAAGAGGCCGTCTACAATATCTTTAGATGACAAAGATAGTAAGCAACTTCGAGTCACAGAAGAAGATAGGGCGTCACTTACTTCAGTTGAAGACAAACTGAGTGAAGCGCATGAGATGATATCTGAGAAGAGACCATCAACGATATCTGTCGAAGTAAAAGACGACAAAATTTCAACTACATCCGACAAAGAGGATGATAAAGCGGCAGTCACTTCTGTTGAAGACACAGTGAGTGAAGTGCATGAGCTGACAACCAAAAAGAGCCCTTCGATAATATCCGAGGATATCAAAGAAGACAAGATTTTAATTACATCCGACAAAGAAGATGACAAAGCTTCAGTTACTTCTGTTGAAGATAAACTGAGTGAAGCACATGAGCTGACAACTGAAAAGAGACTTTCAACAATAACTTTTGATGCAAAACCAGCATCAGACAAAGAGGATGACAAAGCGTCAGTCACTTCTGTTCAAGACAAACTAAGTGGCATGCATGAAGAAAAGGCTGAAAAAAGCCCGTCAATAATTTCCGAAGAAGACAAACTTTCAGTTACATCTCACAAAGAGGATGACAAAGCGTCAGTAACTTCTGTTAAAGACAAACTGAGTGAAGCGCATGTGCTGACAACTGAGAAGAGACTTTCAACAATATCTTTAGATGACAAAGATAGTAAGCCACTTTCAGTCACAGAAGAAGACAGGGCGTCACTCACTTCTGTTGAAGACAAACTAAGTGAAACGCATGAGGTGACAACTGAGAAGAGGCCGTCAACAATATCTATTGATGCAAAACAACCATCAGACAAAGAGCATGACAAAGCGTTGGTTACATATGTTGAAGACAAAGTGGGTAAAGCACATGAGATAACAACTGAAAAGAGGCCGTCAACAATATCTGTCGATGCTAAAGATATCAAGTTACCATCCGACGAAGAGGTTGATAAAGCGGCAGTCACTTCTGTTGAAGACAAACTGAGTGAAGCGCATGAGCTGACAACTGAGAAGAGGCCCTCAACAATATCTATTGATGCAAAACAACCATCAGACAGAGAGGATGACAAAGCGTCAGTAACTTCTGTTAAAGACAAACTGAGTGAAGCGCATGTGCTGACAACTGAGAAGAGACTTTCAACAATATCTTTAGATGACAAAGATAGTAAGCCACTTTCAGTCACAGAAGAAGACAGGGCGTCACTCACTTCTGTTGAAGACAAACTAAGTGAAACGCATGAGGTGACAACTGAGAAGAGGCCGTCAACAATATCTGTTGATGCAAAACAACCATCAGACAAAGAGCATGACAAAGCGTCGGTTACATATGTTGAAGACAAAGTGGGTAAAGCACATGAGATAACAACTGAAAAGAGGCCGTCAACAATATCTGTCGATGCTAAAGATATCAAGTTACCATCCGACGAAGAGGTTGATAAAGCGGCAGTCACTTCTGTTGAAGACAAACTGAGTGAAGCGCATGAGCTGACAACTGAGAAGAGGCCCTCAACAATATCTATTGATGCAAAACAACCATCAGACAGAGAGGATGACAAAGCGTCAGTCACTTCTGTTGAAGACAAACTAAGTGGCATGCATGAAGAAACGGCTGAAAAAAGCCCGTCAATGATTTCCGAAGAAGACACACTTTCAGCTACATCTCACAAAGAGGATGACAAAGCGTCAGTAACTTCTGTTGAAGACAAACTGAGTGAAGCGCATGAGGTGACAACTGAAAAGAGGCCGTCAACAATATCTATTGATGCAAAACAACCATCAGACAAAGAAGATGAAAAAACGTCAGTTACATCTGTTGTAGACAAAATGGGTGAAGCACATGAGCTGACAACTGAAAAGAGGCCGTCAACAATATCTGTCGATGTGACAGATGTCAAGTTACCATCAGACAAAGAAGATGACAAAGCGTCAGTCACTTCTGTTGAAGAAAAACTAAGTGAAGCACATGAGCTGACAACTGAAAAGAGGCCGTCAACAATATCTTTAGAAGACAAAGATAGTAAGCAACTTCGAGTCACAGAAGAAGACAGGGCGTCACTTACTTCAGTTGAAGACAAATTGAGTGAAGCGCATGAGATGACATCTGAGAAGAGACCATCAACGATATCTGTCGAAGTAAAAGACGACAAAATTTCAACTACATACGACAAAGAGGATGATAAAGCGGCAGTCACTTCTGTTGAAGTCACAGTAAGTGAAGTGCATAAGCTGACAACCAAAAAGAGCCCTTCGATAATATCCGAGGATATCAAAAAAGACAAGATTTCAGTTACATCCGACAAAGAGGATGACAAAGCTTCAGTCACTTCTGTTGAAGACAAACTGAGTGAAGCGCATGAGCTGACAACTGAGACGAGACTTTCAACAATATCTATTGATACAAAACCACCATCAGACAAAGAGGATGACAAAGCGTCAGTCACTTCTGTTGAAGACAAACTAAGTGGCATGCATGAAGAAACGGCTGAAAAAAGCCCGTCAATGATTTCCGAAGAAGACAAACTTTCAGTTACATCTCACAAAGAGGATGACAAAGCGTCAGTCACTTCTGTTGAAGACAAACTCATTGAAGTGCATGAGCTGACAACCGAAAAGAGACTTTCAACAATATCTTTAGATGACAAAGATAGTAAGCCACTTTCATTCACAGAAGAAGACAGGGCGTCACTCACTTCAGTTGAAGACAAACTAAGTGAAGCGCATGAGGTGACAACTGAGAAGAGGCCGTCAACAATATCAATTGATGCAAAACAACCATCGGACAAAGAGCATGACAAAGCGTCGGTTACATATGTTGAAGACAAAGTGGGTAAAGCACATGAGATAACAACGGAAAAGAGGCCGTCAACAATATCTGTCGATGCTAAAGATATCAAGTTATCATCCGACGAAGAGGTTGACAAAGCGTCAGTCACTTCTGTTGAAGACAAACTGAGTGAAATGCACGAGCTGACAACTGAGAAGAGGCCGTCAACAATATCTATTGATGCAAAACAACCATCAGACAAAGAGGATGACAAAGCGTCAGTCACTTCTGTTGAAGACAAACTAAGTGGCATGCATGAAGAAACGGCTGAAAAAAGCCCGTCAATGATTTCCGAAGAAGACAAACTTTCAGTTACATCTCACAAAGAGGATGAAAAAGCGTCAGTAACTTCTGTTGAAGACAAACTAAGTGAAGCGCATGAGCTGACAACTGAAAAGAGGCCGTCTACAATATCTTTAGATGACAAAGATAGTAAGCAACTTCGAGTCACAGAAGAAGATAGGGCGTCACTTACTTCAGTTGAAGACAAACTGAGTGAAGCGCATGAGATGATATCTGAGAAGAGACCATCAACGATATCTGTCGAAGTAAAAGACGACAAAATTTCAACTACATCCGACAAAGAGGATGATAAAGCGGCAGTCACTTCTGTTGAAGACACAGTGAGTGAAGTGCATGAGCTGACAACCAAAAAGAGCCCTTCGATAATATCCGAGGATATCAAAAAAGACAAGATTTCAGTTACATCCGACAAAGAGGATGACAAAGCTTCAGTCACTTCTTTCGACGTCAAACTGAGTGAAACACATCAGCTGACAACTAAGAAGAGGCCCTCAACAATATCTATTGATGCAAAACAAACATCAGACAAAGAGGATGACAAAGCGTCAGTCACTTCTGTTAGAGACAAACTAAGTGACGTGCATGAAGAAACGGCTGAAAAAAGCCCGTCAATGATTTCCGAAGAAGACAAACTTTCAGTTACATCTCACAAAGAGGATGACAAAGCGTCAGTCACTTCTGTTGAAGACAAACTCATTGAAGTGCATGAGCTGACAACCGAAAAGAGACTTTCAACAATATCTTTAGATGACAAAGATAGTAAGCCACTTTCATTCACAGAAGAAGACAGGGCGTCACTCACTTCAGTTGAAGACAAACTAAGTGAAGCGCATGAGGTGACAACTGAGAAGAGGCCGTCAACAATATCAATTGATGCAAAACAACCATCGGACAAAGAGCATGACAAAGCGTCGGTTACATATGTTGAAGACAAAGTGGGTAAAGCACATGAGATAACAACGGAAAAGAGGCCGTCAACAATATCTGTCGATGCTAAAGATATCAAGTTATCATCCGACGAAGAGGTTGACAAAGCGTCAGTCACTTCTGTTGAAGACAAACTGAGTGAAATGCACGAGCTGACAACTGAGAAGAGGCCGTCAACAATATCTATTGATGCAAAACAACCATCAGACAAAGAGGATAACAAAGCGTCAGTTACATCTGTTGAAGACAAAGTGGGTGAAGCACATGAGCTGATAACTGAAAAGAGGCCGTCAACAATATCTGTGTGTGTTAAAGATATCAAGTTACCGTCCGACGAAGAGGTTGACAAAGCATCAGTCACTTCTGTTGAAGACAAACTGAGTGAAGTTCATGAGCTTACAACTGGCAAGAGCCCTTCGGAATTATCTGTGGATATTAAAGATGACAAGATTTCTATTGCATCCGACAAAGAAGATGACAAAGCTTCAGTCACTTCTGTTGAA
This sequence comes from Emmelina monodactyla, assembly GCA_916618145.1. Lineage (NCBI taxonomy): Eukaryota > Metazoa > Arthropoda > Insecta > Lepidoptera > Pterophoridae > Emmelina > Emmelina monodactyla. The sequence goes on along the minus strand of OU745314.1, from coordinate 1,646,266 downwards.
GATAAACTTAGTGAAGCACATGAGCTGACAACTGAAAAAAAGCCGTCAACAATATCTGTGGACGTAAAAGATGTCAAATTAACATCAGAAAAAGAGGATGACAAAGCGTCAGTCACTTCTGTTGAAGACACAGCGAGTGAAGTGCATAAGCTTACAACCGAAAAGAGACTTTCAAAAATATCTTTAGATGACAAAGATAGTAAGCCACTTTCAGTCACAGAAGAAGACAGGGCGTCACTCACTTCTGTTGAAGAAAAACAAAGTGAAACGCATGAGGTGACAACTGAGAAGAGGCCGTCAACAATATCTATTGATGCAAAACAACCATCACACAAAGAGGATGACAAAGCGTCAGTCACTTCTGTTGAAGACAAACTAAGTGACATGCATAAAGAAACGGCTGAAAAAAGCCCGTCAATGATTTCCGAAGAAGACAAACTTTCAGTTACATCTGACAAAGAGGATGACAAAGCGTCAGTTACTTCTGTTGAAGGCAAACTGAGTGAAGCACGTGGGCTGACAATTGAGAAGAGACCATTGACGATTCCCGTAGAAATAAAAGACGACAAAATTTCAACTACATCCGACAAAGAGGATGATAAAGTGGCAGTCACTTCTGTTGAAGACTCAGTGAGTGAAGCGCATGAGCAGACAACCAAAAAGAGCCCTTCGGTAATATCCGAGGATATCAAAGAAGACAAGATTTCAGTAACATCCGACAAACAGGATGACAAAGCTTCAGTCACTTCTTTTGACGTCAAACTAAGTGAAACGAATCAGCTGATAACTGAAAAGAGGCCGTCGACAATATCTATTGATGCAAAACAACCATTAGATAAAGAGGATGATAAAACTTCAGTTACGTCTGTTGAAGAAACAGTTAGTAAAGTGCATGAGCTGACAACCAAAAAGAGCCCTTCGATAATATCCGAGGATATCAACGATGACAAAATCTCAATTGCATCCGACAAAGAAGATGACAAAGCTTCAGTCACTTCTGTTGAAGATAAACTGAGTGAAGTACATGAGATACCAACTGAAAAGAGGCCATCAACAATATCTGTCGATGCTAAAGATATCAATTCACCATCCGACGAAGAGGTTGATAAAGCGGCAGTCACTTCTGTTGAAGACAAACTGAGTGAAGCGCATGAGGTGACAACTGAGAAGAGGCCGTCAACAATATCTATTGATGCAAAACAACCATCAGACAAAGAGGATGACAAAGCGTCAGTCACTTCTGTTGAAGACAAACTAAATGACATACATAAAGAAACGGCTGAAAAAAGCCCGTCAATGATTTCCGAAGAAGACAAACTTTCAGTAACATCTGACAAAGACGATGACAAAGCGTCAGTCACTTCTGTTGAAGACAAACTGAGGGAAGCGCATGAGCTGACAACCGAAAAGAGACTTTCAACAATATCTTTAGATGACAAAGATAGTAAGCAACTTTCAGTCACAGAAGAAGACAGGGCGTCACTCACTTCTGTTGAAGACAAACTAAGTGAAACGCATGAGGTGACAACTGAGAAGAGGCCGTCAACAATATCTTTTGATGCAAAACAACCATCAGACAAAAAGGATGACAAAGCGTCAGTTACATCTGTTGATGACAAAGTGGGTGAAGCACATGAGCTGACAACTAAAAAGAGGCCGTCAACAATATCTGTCGATGCTAAAGATATCAAGTTACCATCCGACGAAGAGGTTAACAAAGCGACAGTCACTTCTGGTGAAGATAAACTGAGAGAAGCACGTGATCTGATAACTGAAAAGAGGCTGTCAACAATATCTGTCGATGTGACAGATGTCAAGTCACCATCAGACAAAGAGGATGATAAAGCGTCAGTTACATCTGTTGATGACAAAGTGGGTGAAGCACATGAGCTGACAACTGAAAAGAGGCCGTCAACAATATCTGTCGATGCTAAAGATATCAAGTTACCATCCGACGAAGAGGTTGACAAAGCGACAGTCACTTCTGGTGAAGATAAACTGAGAGAAGCACGTGATCTGATAACTGAAAAGAGGCTGTCAACAATATCTGTCGATGTGACAGATGTCAAGTCACCATCAGACAAAGAGGATGATAAAGCGTCAGTTACATCTGTTGAAGACAAAGTAGGTGAAGCGCATGAGATGACATTTGAGAAGAGGCCATCAACAATATCTATTGATGCAAAACAACCATCAGACAAAGAAGATGACAAAGCCTTAGTTACTTCTGTTGAAGAAAAACTGAGTGAAGCACATGAGCTGGCAACTGAAAAGAGACTTTCAACAATATCTTTGGATGACAAAGATAGTAAGCAACTTTCAGTCACAGAAGAAGACAGGGCGTCACTCACTTCTGTTGAAGACAAACTAAGTGAAACGCATGAGGTGACAACTGAGAAGAGGCCGTCAACAATATCTATTGATGCAAAACAACCATCAGACAAAGAGGATGACAAAGCGTCAGTCACTTCTGTTGAAGACAAACTGAATGACATGCATAAAGAAACGGCTGAAAAAAGCCCGTCAATGATTTTCGAAGAAGACAAACTTTCAGTAACATCTGACAAAGAGGATGACAAAGCGTCAGTCACTTCTGTTGAAGACAAACTGAGTGAAGCGCATGAGCTGACAACCGAAAAGAGACTTTCAACAATATCTTTAGATGACAAAGATAGTAAGCAACTTTCAGTCACAGAAGAAGACAGGGCGTCACTCACTTCTGTTGAAGACAAACTAAGTGAAACGCATGAGGTGACAACTGAGAAGAGGCCGTTAACAATATCTATTGATGCAAAACAACCATCAGACAAAGAGGATGACAAAGCGTCAGTTACATCTGTTGATGACAAAGTGGGTGAAGCACATGAGCTGACAACTGAAAAGAGGCCGTCAACAATATCTGTCGATGCTAAAGATATCAAGTTACCATCCGACGAAGAGGTTGACAAAGCGACAGTCACTTCTGGTGAAGATAAACTGAGAGAAGCACGTGATCTGATAACTGAAAAGAGGCTGTCAACAATATCTGTCGATGTGACAGATGTCAAGTCACCATCAGACAAAGAGGATGATAAAGCGTCAGTTACATCTGTTGAAGACAAAGTAGGTGAAGCACATGAGATGACATTTGAGAAGAGGCCATCAACAATATCTATTGATGCAAAACAACCATCAGACAAAGAAGATGACAAAGCCTTAGTTACTTCTGTTGAAGAAAAACTGAGTGAAGCACATGAGCTGGCAACTGAAAAGAGACTTTCAACAATATCTTTGGATGACAAAGATAGTAAGCAACTTTCAGTCACAGAAGAAGACAGGGCGTCACTCACTTCTGTTGAAGACAAACTAAGTGAAACGCATGAGGTGACAACTGAGAAGAGGCCGTCAACAATATCTATTGATGCAAAACAACCATCAGACAAAGAGGATGACAAAGCGTCAGTCACTTCTGTTGAAGACAAACTGAATGACATGCATAAAGAAACGGCTGAAAAAAGCCCGTCAATGATTTCCGAAGAAGACAAACTTTCAGAAACATCTGACAAAGAGGATGACAAAGCGTCAGTCACATCTGTTGAAGACAAACTGAGTGAAGCGCATGAGCTGACAACCGAAAAGAGACTTTCAACAATATCTTTAGATGACAAAGATAGTAAGCAACTTTCAGTCACAGAAGAAGACAGGGCGTCACTCACTTCTGCTGAAGACAAACTAAGTGAAACGCATGAGGTGACAACTGAGAAGGGGCCGTCAACAATATCTATTGATGCAAAACAACCATCAGACGTGGACAAAGACAAAGAGGATGACAAAGCGTCAGTTACATCTGTTGATGACAAAGTGGGTGAAGCACATGAGCTGACAACTGAAAAGAGGCCGTCAACAATATCTGTCGATGCTAAAGATATCAAGTTACCATCCGACGAAGAGGTTGACAAAGCGACAGTCACTTCTGGTGAAGATAAACTGAGAGAAGCACGTGATCTGATAACTGAAAAGAGGCTGTCAACAATATCTGTCGATGTGACAGATGTCAAGTCACCATCAGACAAAGAGGATGATAAAGCGTCAGTTACATCTGTTGAAGACAAAGTAGGTGAAGCGCATGAGATGACATTTGAGAAGAGGCCATCAACAATATCTATTGATGCAAAACAACCATCAGACAAAGAAGATGACAAAGCCTTAGTTACTTCTGTTGAAGAAAAACTGAGTGAAGCACATGAGCTGAAAACTGAAAAGAGACTTTCAACAATATCTTTGGATGACAAAGATAGTAAGCAACTTTCAGTCACAGAAGAAGACAGGGCGTCACTCACTTCTGTTGAAGACAAACTAAGTGAAACGCATGAGGTGACAACTGAGAAGAGGCCGTCACCAATATCTATTGATGCAAAACAACCATCAGACAAAGAGGATGATAAAGCGTCAGTTACATCTGTTGAAGACAAAGTAGGTGAAGCGCATGTGATGATATTTGAGAAGAGGCCATCAACAATATCTATTGATGCAAAACAACCATCAGACAAAGAAGATGACAAAGCCTTAGTTACTTCTGTTGAAGAAAAACTGAGCGAAGCACATGAGCTGACAACTGAAAAGAGCCCTTCGATAAAAGCCGAAGATAGCAAAGAAGACAAGATTTTAATTACATCCGACATCGAAGATGACAAAACTTCAGTCACTTCTGTTGAAGATAAACTGAAGGAAACATATGAGCTGATAACTGAAAAGAGGCCGTCAACAATATCTGTGGTCGTTAAAGATGTCAAGTTAGCATCTGACAAAGACGATGACAAAGCATCAGTAATTTTTGTTGAAGACAAAGAAAGTGAAGCACATGAGCTTACAACTGAAAAGAGCCCTTTGACAATTTCCGTAGAAATTAAAGAAGATAAGATCTCAATTGCATCCGACAAAGAAAAAGACAAAGAGTCAATCACTGCTGTTGAAGAGAAACTGAGTGAAACACATGAGCTTTTAATTGAAAAGAGGCCGGCAACAAAATCTTTTGATGCTGATGGTGCCCAGTTACCGTCAGATAAAGTGGATGACAAAGCATCTGTAACTTCTGTTGAAGACACAGTGACTGAAGTGCATGTGCTGACAACTGACAAGAGCCCTTCGACAATATCCATTGACATCAAAGATGACAAGATCTCAATTGCATCCGACAAAGAAGACGACAAAGCTTCAGTCACATCTGTTGAAGACAAACTGAGTGAAATGCACGAGCTGATAACTGAGAAGAGGCAGTCAACAAAACCTGTTGATGACAAAGATATGAAGCAACTTTCTGTCACAGAAGAAGACAAGGCGTCACTCGCTTCTGTTGAAGACAAAGTGAGTGAAGAACATGAGCTGACGACCGAAAAGAGGCCGTCAACAATATCCGTCGATGTTAAAGATGTCAGGTTACCATCAGACACAGACGATGACAAAGCGTCACTAACTTCAGTTAAAGAAAAACTAAGTGAGTCGCTCGAGCTGACAACTGAGAAGAGGCCGTCAACAATATCTTTTGATGCTAAAGGTGCCAAGTTACCGTCAGACAAAGAAGACGACAAAGCTTCAGTCACTTCTGTTGAAGACAAACTGAGTGAAGTGCATGTGCTGACAATTGACAAAAGCCCAACGACACTATCCATTGACATCAAAGATGACAAGATCTCAATTGCATCCGACAAAGAAGACGACAAAGCTTCAGTCACTTCTGTTGAAGAAAAACTGGGTGAAGTGCACGAGCTGACTACTGAGAAGAGGCCGTTAACAATATCTGTTGATGACAAAGACATGAAGCAATTTTCTGTCACAGAAGAAGACAAGGCGTTACTCGCTTCTGTTGAAGACAAAGTGAGTGAAGCACATGAGCTGATGACCGAAAAGAGGCCATCAACAATATCCGTCGATGTTAAAGATGTCTCAATTGCATCCGACAAAGAAGATGACAAGGCGTCACTCACTTCTGTTGAAGACAAAGTGAGTGAAGCACATGAGCTGACGACTGAAAAGAGGCCGTCAACAATATCCGTCGATGTTAAAGATGTCTCAATTGCATCCGACAAAGAAGATGACAAAGCTTCAGTCACTTCTGTTGAAGATAAAGTGAGTGAAGCACATGAGCTGACAACTGAAAAGAGGCCGTCAACAATATCTGTGGACGTTAAAGATGTCAAGTTACCATCAGACAAAGTGGATGACAAAGCGTCACTAACTTCAGTTGAAGATAAACTGATAGAAGCTTATGATTTGACAACTGAAAAGAGACCGTCAACAAAATCTGTGGACATTAATGATTTCAAGTTATCATCAGACAAAGAGGATGACAAAGCGTCACTTACTTCAGTTGAAGACACAACGAGTGAAGTGCAAGTGCTGACAACTGACAAGAGCCCTTCGACAATATCCATTGACACCAAAGATGACAAGATCTCAATTGCATCCGACAAAGAAGACGACAAAGCTTCAGTCACTTCTGGTGAAGACAAACTGAGTGAAGTGCACGAGCTGACAACTGAGAAGAGACCGTCAACAAAATCTGTTGATGACAAAGACATGAAGCAACTTTCTGTCACAGAAGAAGACAAGGCGTTACTCGCTTCTGTTGAAGACAAAGTGAGTGAAGAACATGAGCTGACGACCGAAAAGAGGCCGTCAACAATATCCGTCGATGTTAAAGATGTCTCAATTGCATCCGACAAAGAAGATGACAAGGCGTCACTCAATTCTGTTGAAGACAAAGTGAGTGAAGCACATGAGCTGACGACCGAAAAGAGGCCGTCAACAATATCTGTTGATGACAAAGATATGAAGCAACTTTCTATCACAGAAGAAGACAAGGCGTCACTCCCTTCTGTTGAAGACAAAGTGAGTGAAGGACATGAGCTGACGACCGAAAAGAGGCCGTCAACAATATCCGTCGATGTTAAAGATGTCAAGTTACCATCAGACAAAGACGAAGACAAAGCGACACTCACTTTAGTTGAAGATAAACTGAGTGAAGTTCAAGGGCCAACAACTGACCGGAGCCCTTCGACATTATCCGCTGACATCAAAGATGACAAAATCTCAATTGCATCCGACAAAGAGGATGACAAAAAGTCAATTACTTCTGGTGAAGACGAAGTGAGTGAAGAACATGAGCTGACGACCGAAAAGAGGCCGTTAACAATATCCGCCGATGTTAAGGATGTCAAGTTACCATCAGACAAAGTGGACGACAAAGCGTCATTGACTTCAGTTGAAGACAAGGTTAGTGAAGCAAAGAAGCTGACAACTGCAAAGAGCCCATCGACGATTTCCGTGGAAATTAAAGAAGACAAGATCTCAATTGCATCCGACAAAGAAGATGACAAAGCTTCAGTCACTTCTGTTGAAGACAAACTGAGTGAAGTGCACGAGCTAACAACTGAGAAGAGGCCGTCAACAATATCTGTTGATGACAAAGATATGAAACAACTTTCTGTCACAGAAAATGACAAGGCGTCACTCGCTTCTGTTGAAGACAAAGTGAGTGAAGAACATGAGCTGACGACCGAAAAGAGGCCGTCAACAATATCCGTAGATGTTAAAGATGTCTCAATTGCATCCGACAAAGAAGATGACAAGGCGTCACTCACTTCTGTTGAAGACAAAGTGAGTGAAGCACATGAGCTGACGACTGAAAAGAGGCCGTCAACAATATCCGTCGATGTTAAAGATGTCTCAATTGCATCCGACAAAGAAGATGACAAAGCTTCAGTCACTTCTGTTGAAGACAAACTGAGTGAAGTGCACGAGCTGACAACTGAGAAGAGGCCGTCAACAATATCTGATGATGACAAAGATATGAAGCAACTTTCTGTCACAGAAGAAGAAAAGGCGTCACTCGCTTCTGTTGAAGACAAAGTGAGTGAAGAACATGAGCTGACGACCGAAAAGAGGCCGTCAACAATATCCGTCGATGTTAAAGATGTCTCAATTGCATCCGACAAAGAAGATGACAAGGCGTCACTCAATTCTGTTGAAGACAAAGTGAGTGAAGTGCACGAGCTGACAACTGAGAAGAGGCCGTCAACAATATCTGATGATGACAAAGATATGAAGCAACTTTCTGTCACAGAAGAAGAAAAGGCGTCACTCGCTTCTGTTGAAGACAAAGTGAGTGAAGAACATGAGCTGACGACCGAAAAGAGGCCGTCAACAATATCCGTCGATGTTAAAGATGTCTCAATTGCATCCGACAAAGAAGATGACAAGGCGTCACTCAATTCTGTTGAAGACAAAGTGAGTGAAGCACATGAGCTGACGACCGAAAAGAGGCCGTCAACAATATCTGTTGATGACAAAGATATGAAGCAACTTTCTATCACAGAAGAAGACAAGGTGTCACTCCCTTCTGTTGAAGACAAAGTAAGTGAAGCACATGAGCTGACGACCGAAAAGAGGCCGTCAACAATATCCGTCGATGTTAAAGATGTCAAGTTACCATCAGACAAAGACGAAGACAAAGCGACACTCACTTTAGTTGAAGATAAACTGAGTGAAGTTAATAGGCTAACAACTGACCGGAGCCCTTCGACATTATCCGTGGACATCAAAGACAACAAAATCTCATTTGCATCCGACGAAGAGGATGACAAAAAGCCAATAACTTCTGGTGAAGACAAAGTGAGTAAAGCACATGAGCTGACAACTGAAAAGAGACCGTCAACAATATCCGCCGATGTTAAGGATGTCAAGTTACCATCAGACAAAGTGGATGACAAAGCGTCACTGACTTCAGTTGAAGACAAGGTTAGTGAAGCACAGAAGTTGACAACTGCAAAGAGCCCATCGACGATTTCCGTGGAAATTAAAGAAGACATGATCTCTATTGCATCCGAAAAAGAAGATGACAAAGCTTCAGTCACTTCTGTTGAAGACAAACTGAGTGAAGTGCACGAGCTGACAACTGAGAAGAGGTCATCAACAATATCTGTTGAAGACAAAGATATGAAGCAACTTTATGTCACAGAAGAAGACACGGCGTCACTCACTTCCATTGAAGACAAAGTGAGTGAAGCACATGAGCAAACGACCGAAAAGAGGCCGACAAAAATATCCGTCGATGTTAAAGATGTCAAGTTACCATCAGAAAAAGACGAAGACAAAGCGTCACTCACTTCAGATGAAGATAAACTGAGTGAAGTTCATGAGCTTACAACTGACCGGAGCCCTTCGAAATTATCCGTGGACATCAAAGATGACAAGATCTCAGTTGCATCCGACAAAGAAGATGACAAAGTTTCAATAACTTCAATTCAAGACAAAGTGAGTGAAGCACATGAGCTGACTACTGAAAAGCCGCTATCAACAATATCTGCCGATGCTCAAGATCTCAATTTACCATCAGATAAAGAGGATGACAAAGCACCAGTCACTTCTATTATATACAAACTGAGTGAAGCGCATGAGCTGAAGACCGGAAAGAGACTTTTAACAGTATCTCTCGATGACAAAAATATGAAGCAACTTCCCATCACAGAAGAAGACAGGGCGTTAGTCACTGCTGTTGAAGATAAAATTAGTGAAGCGCATGAGCTGACAACTGGGAAGAGGCCATCAACAATATCTATTGATGTTAAAGATGTCATGTTACCTTTAGACAAAGAGGATGACAAAGAACCAGTTACTTATGTTGAAGACAAACTGAGTGAAGCGCATGAGCTGGCAACTGACAAAAGTCCTTCGACAATTTCCGTCGATATCAAAGAAGACAAGATTTTAATTACATCCGACAAAGAGGATGACAAAGCTTCAGTCACTTCTGCTGAAGACAAAGTTAGTGAAGTGCATGAGCCGAAAACTGACAAGAGCCCTTCGACAATATCCATCGACATCAAAGATGACAAGATCTCAATTGCATCCGACAAAGAGGACGACAAAGCTACAGTCACTTCTGTTGAAGACAAAGTTAGTGAAGCACATGAGCTGACAACTGGGAAGAGGCCGTCAACAATATCTGTCGATGTTAAAGATGTCGTGTTACCTTTAGACAAAGAGGATGACAAAAAATCTGTCACCTCTATTGAAGATAAACTGAGTGAAGTGCATGACCTGGCAACTGACAAGAGCCCTTCGACAATATCCATAGATATCAAAGAGGACAAGATTTCAATTTCATCAGACAAAGAGGATGACAAAACGTCACTCACTTCATTTGAAGACAAAGTTATTGAAGCACATAAGCTGACAACCGAAAAGAGCCCGTCAACTATCTTCTTGGAAATCAAAGACGAAAAGATTTCAATTACATCCAACAAAGAGGATGACAAAGCTTCAGTCACTTCTGTTGAAGACAAAGTGAGTGAAGCACATGAGCTGACAACTGAAAAAAGCCCGTCGACAATTTCCGTGGAAATGAAAGAAGACAAGATCTTTATTGCATCTGACAAAGAGGAGGAAAAAAATTCTGTTGAAGACAAAGTAAGTGAAGCATATGAGCTGACATCGGGGAGGAGGCCGTCAACAATATCTGTCAATGTTAAAGATGTAAAGTTACCATCAAACAAAGAAGATGACAAAGCATCAGTCACTTCAGTTGATGACAAATTTAGTGAAGCCCATGAACTGACAACTGAAAAGAGGCCGTCAACAATATCTGTAGACGTTAAAGATGTCAAGTTACCTTTAGACAAAGATGATGACTTTTTGTCAGTTACTTCTGTTGATGACAAAGTGAGTGAAGTGCATGAGCTGACAACTGACAAAAGCCCTTTGACAATATCTGTGGATATCAAAGAAGACCAGATTTTAATTGCATCTGACAAAGAAGAAAGAGAGAAATCAACAACAGTTTCTTTTGAACAAGGTGACAGAGTTTCCCAAGCGCATGTTACAAGTTCTGTTGATGATGTTAAATTATCATCAATAAAGGAAACTGGTACAAAACAGTCCATTGCAGATGACATGCCACAAAGTCCTAGCTCAGTTGGTTCCCCAGAGCTTATTGATGATGAAGAAAAAGCTTTTGATTTACTTAACATAAACAAAGACGGAGAAAAAGTTAAAGAATATCAATCAAATGGACATGTGGTTAATGGAAATAAACAATGTGTTTTTGAGTCTGCAACAAAATATGAAACTGACAAAATTTTGATGGAAAAATCTCAAGATGCGTTTGATGAAAAAGAAAGAATAAATGAATCAAAACAAGATATTAGTTTAACCGATTCTGGTGTTCATAGTATTCCTGTAGATGTTGAATTTATATCAAAGATCGGATCAGCGGGTTCAGACAAAGCTAACAAAGATCCAAATAAATTTATTATTTCCCTTCATAAGGCTTTTGATGAAGAAAATGTCCAACAAGGTATAAATAACGCAGATGCTGATTCATTAGCATTAGAATCCATAACAAGTCGTGCGTCCACTCCTCCCACTGTACCTGTTAGCCCTCTACCAAAAACTCCCGTTAGTATACAGGATCATAAATTTAAAGATGATGTGCAAAGTGAAGTTATCTTCGATAAGTCTGAGGGAACAGAAGAAACAATAACCAAAGTAGTTCATGTAGGAGGAGACACTTTAACACAAAAAATTTCAACTTCAACAGAAAAGCTTCCGAAAACTACTAAAAACGTATCTAAGACAAATGATGATTTAGATTTAATAGCTATGATGCAAAGCATGGGGAAAATAAAAACTGAAACTGACACTACTACAAAAGTTATTAAAGAGGGAGAAAATGTTGTAACTCAAACAATCACAACTGTTACAACGAAAGAAATAATTTCAAGAGAAGATGGAACACCGCAAAATATCAAAACAACTATAAAAACTACAACTCTGAGTAAAAGTTCCGATGGATCTTCTACATCAACCACTGACACTCAAACACTTATATCAGAATGTTCATCTAGCTTACAATCTTCTTCCCAAATGGATTTACATTACATAGGGGAAAAGAAATTGAAAGATGATGAATTAAGTCATAGCTCTACATCTGAGATTGAACCTTTAAAAGATGTAAATGAGCAAATTAGGAAAAAGCATCTGCCGCAGGATAACTTTATTATAAACTACAGTGATGACAGTGAGGACAACATTGAAGATACTATAATAAACACGGACGTAAGCAAACGAATCATCAAAGAAAATGACATTGATATTGTCGAAACAGTTACCACAGTCACCAAAAAAGAAACAACTAAAGAAGGAGAAAATCGTAAATATTTAAAAATTACTACTGAAATAATAACTACTAAAGAATACCCTGACGGCGCCAAAACAACCGATACACAATGCAGTACAGAATACGTGGAAATTTTAGAGCCATCAAGTTTTATAAATGGTATAGTTTCTTCGTTAAAAGTTTTAGAAAAACCAGAGATATGTGATTCGAGTTTTTCTGAACAACTTGAAATAAACAATGTTAAAATCACACGCACCACGCGCACAAAAGTCATTAAAAGCATCTATGGCGTATTTAATGATCCTAAGAAACAAAAAATTGAAACAATTGTAACAACGGTTGATAAATATCCTGATGGATCCTGTAAAATTAATGAATATACCAAAATTGAGTTGTTGAATATTGGATTCGATCAATTTGATGTTCCATCGGAGTTTAAAGACTTTGAAGTTATCGAAGACCAATTATATGTAAAGGCGCGCAAATCTATACCAGTAATGTTTCATGGAATTAAAGGAACTCAAAATGTGACAACTAACACTACTACACAGTTGGTCCGAAATCATAAAAAAGAGGATAAACTCAAAAAAATTATCGAAACGGTGACAGAAACTACACTCAATAATGGATCACATGAAGTAGTTCAAGACCATGAAATAATATTTGAAGATATACCGACAGCTACTCAGCAGCAACGCGCCCCGACTGAAGACTGCCCTGAAGACGATCCTAATATAAATAAGGTTCTAGCTAACTACAGAATATATGGAAATGCTTCTGCCGTAGAAACAACTTACACCGAAGATGTTTTGATAAATGAAATAATTATTCAAAGAACAATTCACATTAAAATCGTCCAAACCAATTATGTTCACAAAGAAAATGAAAAACGAAAAGTTAGAACTGATACTTTTATCACAACAATAGATCTTTATCCGGATCAAAGGCGTTCTTTAATGGAATCTGATTCCACTTTGTCTTCTGATCTTGAAATACCTCATGATTTAAGAGAGTTTAACATCTTTGAAAGTGGGACGGTTGATACAAATATTCGAGAAGAAAAAGTAATTAAAAACGGAAAACAAGTTGTTAAAGAAATAACCACTAAGGTAATAAATGATACGATTTGCAATCATGATAAATCAAAAAGAAAACTTAAAACCACTATACTAACGATAACGGAAACCAAATACCCAGATGGCAGTAGTGAAACGTCCAAAGATGCAAAAATCACTTTTAGTGATATAAAACCAGACCAAATACAAACTGATAATTTAATCGAAGGTTATTTACAAATTGGTATTCCAAACGAAACTTGTGAAACAAAAATTGAAAATTTGGATGAAAATGGCGAACATATCACCCGAAAAACTACTGCAACGACTACCACTCAAGAGTTTGAAAATCCTGAATCTAAATCTAAGAAAGAAAAGGTAACTATTACAACTGTAACTGAAGATAAATATCCTGATGGGTCTATGCTAACCAAAACAGATGAAAAAGTATCTATTTCTCAAAATGTTACGGAACCAAAACAAGAAATTGTTGACGATCATAATGTTTCAGACTGTGAAGTTGTAGAGGATATTTCAGAAGATATTGATATAAAGAAAGATACCATTCAAAAAGGGTCAATTTTTATTAACCGGACAATAACAACAAAAACAACAAAAGAAAGCCTTGCCACTTCAAATGAAAATATAAACCGCGTACGGACTACAGTTGAGACGGTAACAGTCGATTCGTATCCTGATGGGTCCACAGAAACTACAAAAGATGTAAAAATTACTATTTCAGAGTTTCAAAAGACTTCAGACACTGATTTGCAAATGGCACTAAAAGGTTTAAAATCAACTGGAAAAATTAAACAATATACTGATCATAAAACAAACGTTTTATTAGAACATGGCAGTAAAGTCACACAAAATATTACAGTACATACAACGAAAGAAGAACTTAAAAGCTTAACTTCTAATGATATCGCCATTAAAACAGTTACTGAAACACTTACAGAAAATATTTACGCTAATGGATCTGTGCAAACAACTAAAGATGTCCAAACACAAATCACATATTTACCACCAGGCACAGGGTTAGACCAATTATCACCTGAAGATTTAGATGAAATTGAAAGCCAGACTATGGTTCCAACTAAGGGTGGAACAGATCAACCCATGGAATTGCAAATTAAAAAAAAGGATTATCCAGAAAAGAAACAAAAAAAGCGTTCTCCTGTTGGAGAAATTACAACTAACACTGAAACATTCACAAAAAACATCATAGACGGTGATAATGAAATAACTCAAACAATTACTGTGGTTACCACTAAAGAGTTTATAAGTCCTGAAAAAGTAAAAATAACAGTAGAAACTACAACAGTTAGCAAAGGCAGCGATGGAATAACAAAAACAACAAAATCAACAAAAACAACTATCTCAGAATTCACAGAGGAATTTGAAGAAACAATAGACACAGGGGAAAGTGAAAAATCTTATTCGAAAAACTCCTCAAGAACAGGAGATGTTCAAAGTTCCTCGGCAGCTAGTGATGACTTAGACCATCATGGAATTTCTTCCCCTCCATCTGACATCAGTTCTAGGGATTCTAGAGCTGCAACTAATATTTGGGGAACGGAAAGCAGCGGAGTTTACTATAGTGATGATGACGGTCAAGGCAGTCCTAGTAGCACAAAATCTCAAATAGCTCATTCGCCTCGGTCTAACCAGAGCTTTGAGATGGACGCTTCTAGAACATTACATGAATTAGATTTAACTTCTGAGCATAAAGACCTCATGTCTGCCTCAATTTATGGATTTTTACCCAGTGATATTCCTGATAAATCTGATGAAAACTTAAGTAGTGAAAAAAGCCAATCTCTAACCCAAATTACGAAAGATTTTATATCCCGTGAGAAGTTTACAACTGATGGCGACAAAATTTCTACGAGGTCTTCCGATTTAGAGTTTCTGAAAGAAGCCGATGACCATTTTGACAAAGCTATAGAAGAACATAAAAAAGTTAGTGGTTCAAAAGTTATATCAAATATTACTGCTAAATATGAATTAAATCAGCAAGGGACATCTAAACAAGAAAATGTTCTGACATTAAAAGATATAAAAACTGATTTCAAAAGACACGATGAAAGTAAAAAAGGCGATACTAAAACAAAAGACCCAATAGAGTCATGGGGTAAACCGTTAGGGTTGCCTAGTCCCATTTTGCCACCTAGCCAATCAGATGGTAAAAGTACCCCTAAAAAGCAAGCTGCTAGCTCTAGTGTAGTAAATAAAAATAAATTAAATCAAGAGAAAAGTAAAGAAGCTAAACGGTCTTCAGAATCTCCTAGTAAAAAGAAAACTCCTGCTCCTATTTATATGGACCTTACATACGTCCCCCATCATGGCAACTCATACTACTCAGCTGTAGAATTCTTCAAAAGAGTAAGAGCAAGATACTATGTATTTTCTGGTACGGAACCCTCCAAAGAAATTTATACTGCCTTGCTCGATGCAAAGAAAACTTGGGAAAATAAAGATTTAGGTAAGTTTCATTTTATCATAATAACAAAAAAATATTATCTAAATACAAAATACTCTATGTGCGCAAAACCAGTAAAATTATTCGAATAGCCTTACCAGAAAATTAAACTATTCGTCAAAATCCGGAGAAAGACCATTTTAGAACTAGGTTTTTTCATTAAGTACATCACCCGTGAGCCAGCTAACGTGATATGTGACACTAAAAAAACACTTATCTAGACACGCTAAGAATACAATTTATAACAAAACTCACCCTACACAGTTAATCCTATGACAAAAAGACAGAATTATGCCATCAAAAACATAACTTGTAAAAAAAAGTCTCCCGTAACTCAAAGTTCAGAAATCCATGCACTTCCAAGTTGGTTAATTTATTCAGTCCCTTCTTAAAAGCCTAGTCAGTCCCTGCCATACCTATACTCAAACGTTGTTAGCTAACCTAACAACAATTTATAGTAGCCATATCAATAATGTGTTTAACAAATAGATGGACTTGTTAATCTTCTTCTAAATGTATATTCTTTATAATTACAGAAGTAACCATCATCCCCACATACGACACTGATGTCCTGGGCTATTGGGTAACCGAGAACGAAGATGATTTAGAGAAATACAAAATAGACCTGTCACCATCAGCATCCCGCTGCACCATCAACCTGCAGGACCACGAGACCTCCTGCGCCGCGTACCGACTCGAGTTCTAGGTGCCGGGGCTATTTGTGGCTTTCTCATCGAAGTAGACACCTAATGAGAGGGCGCCGTAGTCTGCAATCAAGACCTAAAGCAGTCACTTGGTTGTCATTCATTGATTTCACTAAATAGTTTAAAATTAGAACCGGTTTCGCGCCCGAGGTCACTCCTTCGTATGAGAGTCTACAAATAGAAAATACTTTATGTGATATACTATAAACAGACTGCAAACACTTTGATAAAAGTATAGAAATAAAAAAACGATATACCTAAATACGATCCAAACCAAAGGTTTATATAAGAGTGTCGTGTCTCACGACGTCACGGCCAGCGAGAATCCAATCGACAATGTCCTATCCGCATCCAGTTGATAAGTCAATAACCAATATTTCTCGACCTAAGAACAGAAACGTCCATTTTTTTCTAAACTGTTTTCTAGTAGCTTCATTATAAATAATAATAGTAACACGCCATTTAAATTATATTTCTGAAAATATTTTTAAATTTGGTCTTTTACAAGTGTAGTGCTTTTATACACAATTTTAGCATAACCAGTCCATTTTATTTAGCCACACCGTATGCATAATGTCAAAATTTTTGAACATTATTTGCTATCGCTTTGTGAAATTTATCGTACAAAAGTTCTAACTCAGCCATTTTGTTTAGCGGCTTTTGCAAGGACGTAAATAAGTTGAGCTCCCAGCTAATAAATAACCTTAATGAGAATGATCAAAAATCTTTAAGTACCTACGAAATAAATAAATAGAATGTCTCAAAGACAAAATTATGTATATTGTGAGAGAACAAGCTTTGTCAAGGCAAGTTCTTAATATTTATGTTAAAACTCGACCTTACTAAAGATGTTATAAACGTATCTGAAATAATAAAGATCAATTCGTTTCGAACCTACTAAACATTATTATATTATAACAGCGCCAAAATTGACTTTTCCGTCACTATAATATGTTACTCGTGATTTGATCTTTGTTGTTTTAGAGCTTCTAAATGAGCCTAAACAATAGAGAGCTTAAATATAAAATAAATGTTCTAGTAAAACTATTTACGTATTTAGTCAACAACGTATTTACCATTGTTTAGTTAATGTTTGCTTGTTGAGTACGAGAAATTAATTGTCGTTAACTATAATACTATAGTTGTGTAATTAAATATTAAAAGACTTCTTCTGATGATTTAGAATCTCAACTTTGTTTGTTTGGCCAATAATTTGATCAAATGTATATTAAACTATTGAATTTCTAGTCGAAACAACCCAAATATTTACTAAAGACGTTAGTCATTTGTTCCTATTGATGTTGATTTGGTAATTTCAAATGTTTTCCAATGATGATAGGGTACCTAACAAATCCTCATGTAATTATAGTTAAATGTACTCCACTAGAGGTTTACTCATTTCTTTTACATTTAAATCGTTATGTTAGGGTGATGTGAGCGAATGTGATAAATAAATAACTCATCAGTATAATTTCACCATCTAGGATGTAAGCTGACTTGATCAATTGTTTCTTCAACGTTTGTCACGAAACCACCTGCAATACCAACTGAAGGTTTATCGTCAATTAATTTCAAGTCATCCATAAAAATAAGCGACGTCTGAAAACTAATTTGTTTCTATTCTTTCAACTTTACTATACCAATTCGAAAATCTACAGCGACATTGGTATTTTTTTCTCGCACATGCACAATAACTTCAAACGTAACTTCATACATTGAAATTTTAGTAAGTTGTATATTTTTTGTAAATGTATCTACAATTGAGATTTATTTTTGATTCTTATATTATAGTTTGTGTCTGTGTGTTGTTTATTGTGTGTGCACAATTGCATAATAATTTAGTATCGTGACTTATGGCTATATTTGTGGAAAGGACTAAACAGGGAGGCGTTAGTTACTTTGAACTAAAGACGGGAAAGCGGCCGATGTATATGATATATCTAATATGTAACCACGCCAAATTTACAATCACTAGACCGTATCATTTCTAGTTTTTGTGATGAGAAGAAGGAAAAATGATTGTCCATTGCAGACGTACATTAAAGTAAAAATACGGTGCAATTCGCTATAACTGCTAGCCTCGCTATCACGCTTACTCTGTACATCGGCCGGGGAGAAGGGTTTTCAAATTTTTGAAATTTTGGCTTTCCTAATTTCAGCCAACAGCATTGGCTGGCTCTAAAGCCTCAACATTCAGAAATAACTATTGTATTTTATAGCTAGAATTCTAATTAATTAATGCATATTATTAGGACTATAAAATGTTATTAAATTTAAGAATTGTATCAGCTTAGTGAACATCAATAGCTCTGGGTTAAGAATCATTATTGAAATTATTAAATGTTGCAATCTTCCGGCTGTGGGAATATCGAGATTACGAAGTGGTACTGAGTAAAGATCGTTTTGGTTAACGAGGATTATCGACACGAATCTTCTATGTCGTTCTATATAGCGATCTTAAACGACTTTAACCATGTACTCAAAACGAAGAGTTTGAAGAATTGGATCGGATCAAAATTTATGATAATTTCTAGGAGTTATATTGACTTGCAAAAATTATTTGATGAGGTTGTTTATCTTGATATTAATGTAAGTAGGAACCGCTCAGTCGAGGGAATCAATATTGTTTGGTAGATAGAGTTGTGTGTAAGCTTTTGTGGTGCTAAGAACTGAGGGTAGGCGAATGAAGTAAAATGTTTTCGTAATTTATGGTCAATTGTGATGGGTTAATATTCGGTATCGTTGTAAGGAATTTCAGCTGACGATCTAAGATCTTTTGTGATTTTATTTCACTTTAAAATCTATTCAAGTTCCTTGAAGATCTTCTTCCTATATTTGTGTCAGAATATTTCTCCATCACACTTAACGGATATATTTAACACGCTTGATGGTTTGAAGACTGATTGATGTCAACAAAATGGTTGGAATGTTCGATGATTATAGTTTCTTTACGCGTTTTTGGCTTGATACTTTAAGTGAATATTTTTGTTAGCATTTACTCTATGTTCTTGTGTATTTTTTTTCAATGTTTAATAATTTAAATAATGATACAAATCAAGTGGGTAGGATATTTGTAACGATTATTATTATTATGTAAATCTAAAATACCATTAATTGTATCAGTCATGTCGCTATCTTCCATTCAGCGTGGTTGGTGATGTGTATGAGTCATTAAAAGTAATAAAAATATTTGAAAAATGTTAAAGTTGTTTTTATTTCGACCACCTTATGAGTAAAAAATGTAGTTCCTACCTATCAATGATATTTTATTCCACCGATAATGTTTATGTTGTTGCCTAAAAGTGTAGGTAATCGGTTACGTAAACATACTCCGCATCTCTCGCGCGGGTCTTTAAAAATATGCTAAATTGTGTCTTCCCGAGTTTCACTTTTTGCACGCTAATGACAAATATTAATAAAAGATCATTGCAAGGTATAATGGCATTTTTTTTACAATCATAGGTTTTCGACGGCTTTGCGTTTTAAAGTTCGTTGTTAAGTACATTACTTTTAAAATAAAACACACTATACCTTAAGAGTAAAACTCTAAGTTTTGTACGAGCAGGTTGTTTATCTAATCCTGTGAATTCAGCTAGGCGAAGATACTTAGCCATCGAGATGGGTAATGACCCCACGCTCTACTTATTGAGTAGGAGATCTACGAGTATATCCAAAGTGGGAGACCTAACTATTTCTTGAATATAGCTACCTCGTAATAACAATAAGAGCCTTTACTATACGTCCCACTAGTTAAGCACGGGCGTCCTTCTTAGATAGCGAGAGATATGAAGAATCCTATTATAATTCCCCTTGTGAAATGAAAGCACAAATTCATCACATCATTTGTTTTATTTCTCTAGCGAACACATTTACATATTTTTATTCAATTAACATAAAAATTACTATAGCAACAGTAGTTAAAAGCATATTAACGAAAAATAAAAATTACTACTTACAATATTGCTAAACATATTTAGGTATTAGAGATTAAATTAATATAAGAGTTCGTAGGTATTTTTAATAATTTACACTTAACTTCAGTATGTTTGTGTCACCGCCAATTTAACTTGGCTTTTAGGACGACGCCGTTTGAAAAATGCCGAATTATACGTAGCTATGTTATAAAATGTAATGTAATTAAAGAAAATATTAAAAATAAGGCACTTTTTAATGGCACATTCAAATAAGTATTCATCTAAATTTAAATAATCATAAAGTTATTATGAGAAAACATTTAATTTAACTATTAAAACTTAATAATTAAAATTAAACGTCATTTACTTAGTTTCTACATAAAGTAATTTTTTTTTATTATATAAGCTCGATTTAGGCTTTAGAATGATTTCGGTGATCACACACTTTTTTTTCTTAAGATTAACGAATTTACTTAGATCTTGTTAACTATCTATTTAATTAATCTAACAATGGAAAGGACTAGACAAACACAAAAAATACATATAAATTTAAAGCGAATACGTTTTATACTTTCATATATTGGTAACTTTAATTTAAATATACCCAACAAATTTGGAAAAGAAAAAGTAACGGGTATATTTTATTTTATTTTGTTATTTTTCTTATTACACTTGGTTTGCTTAAGGTATACACTGTGACTGCCCCGTAAGAAAACAATTGCAACAATTTTACAGTAGCATCAGTTGGCGTTATTACTAGTATTACAAGCTAGATATTATTAATCGTTGCACTACTAGTTTGACTAAACAGACCTCAATCACGAATATTTGGCAAATCGCACCGTTAAAACCTCGTGACCGTTAAATTAAGTTTCTTTTACGTCCGCTAGGGGCGCTGTCTAAATGTCATACATTACTGCCTATGACGCTACGAAGTCGATACGTGAGAAGGCCGTGATTGAGGCACAGGGGGGCTACCGCGTAACTAGCGTCGATTTGAACTCGACGTCGAAATCTGTTTTCTAAGGCTAAATTGTTAACACTGGCGGGTCTCTATTCGACGGTCATTTATTCATTCGGTCTGTTATAGGCGGTTGCTTTAGCCACGCCCCTTAAATTGCGCGTATCAAAAACAGATTTCGACGTCGAGTTCAAATCGACGCTAGTTACGCGGTAGAAGGGCAGCTATATCACTGGGTGTTCACTTGAACCGCATGTCGTCGGGCTTCCTCACGAAGTAGGCGACGCGGTGCGCGGGCACACGGTACTCGTGCATCCAGCGCGAGCCCTTGCGCAGCGAGCCGTCGATGCCGTCCAGCCAGAGACCGGCGGGCAGGTACACTGGGATTACAACCTTGATTAGTAGGTAATAAGAGTCAAAGTTGCCTAATTTAAACAAACTAGAAGCTACACAAATCTAGATGACGAAAAACTGAATTGTACTATGAATACTGCCCGTCTACTTATCTTCAAAGAGTGTATAGGTAATACGGGCTATTATTACGGGCTATTATATAAAAAAAAAACAAAACATACAAAACGTTGGTAGATATCAATAGTTATGAAAGTAAATATTTTCTCTATTTTCATGAAGTTCTGTTTTATTTAAATTTACCTTCTCTGGTAGTCTGTCCCTGGTGCAATATTGGCGCGACGACGATCTCATCCCCTAGTGCGAACTCGTCGTGTATCGCGAGTGTCGGGTCGCCGCCACTCACCAGCCACAGTGGCCGGATCAACGGCAGACCCTCTTCGAGAGCCTCACGCTTGTACTTCAGGAGTAGTGGCGTCACCTAGTATAAAGAGAGAGAAAGAATATTTATGTGGTCGATTTAAGATAGTTTTTATTTTGAAGTCGATCAGAAAGTTATCACTTACCAACTTTTGCCTAAGCAACGTCAAATTTTTAGCCATCTCCAACACTTTTTCATCGTTGTACTTGCTCGGCAAATGAGTGAACTTCATCACGGGAAGGAACGTCGCCATCTGCAGCCATCTCATGTATAACTCCTTTTCAGGCAAATCTATACCGTTCTCCTGAGTCGTGTTTGTTGCGTTCGGGTCTAATGAACCCTTCGAATAAGGCAAAAACTGCTCACTTCCTGGCCAGTAAATATCACCACCCACAGCACCGGGCATGATAAATGAATACCCATTTACACCGTACGTCAACATTGTAGGGATAACTTGCCGTATCGCGTCCCATGTTGACTCAAACGGAGGAAGTGAAACGAAAATTGGCGGTCGAGGCAACGAAATAGCCGATGACACACCAATAACATTCAGTAACTTCTCGAAAGTCCTAATGAAAACTGTCTTGTATTGGTCGGGGTTAATTATTAAATGTTCACACTCGTAGTAATGAGGCATGTCTTGGGCAGTTCCTAAATCAAAGTAAAATGAATCAATATGGTACTTTTCTATCACAGGTTTTAATCTGTCCATAAGCCACGGGACAGTTCTATTATTAGTTATATCTAAGACTCCAGCACTTGCTAATGATTTAAACCTAGTAAGCGCTGGTATTCTTCTATCTGAGTTTCTCTCAGTGACTAATAGCCTCTTTTGAACGCATTCTGCAAAGTTTTTACTTTCTGTGCTAATAAACGGTTGCATGGTAAAGGCTACTTTGAATCCTCGTCGATGGAGTTTGTCAACAGTAATGTTGAGAGTTTCAAATCTTTCAGTATCAACAACAAGGTCGCCAATTTCATTCTGCCAAAACTCGTTTATTAGAACATGGCCTTGTTTTAAAAACCCTAGATTGATGACATCTTCGGTGTAATTTGCTATAGTTTCGGCCGTAAGTTCATGTTTAAATCGTGGAGCAATCTGCCAGACTGGTTCTGTCATCAATGAATCTAGTATGTTAAAGTCTGTTGGTTTTAATCCGTCCCACAGTGGGGACTGCCTGTGACTATGAATCGACGCGTGAACAGATTTCATATCCTTTGATATGCAAATATTATATTTCATTTCTGGAAACTCTGTCACTTTATTGGCAAACGCGAATTCGTCGTATTTTGCCTTGAGGCAGATTTCTTTCTTCTCGCTGTTGACTGCAATGTGTAGAGGGGTTTCCTCGTCAATTACAATTGCGGCGCCCTTGGAGTTGATAAGGTACCGAGTGAGTACATTGCCCCATTGCTGCTTTTGTATGTCTCCGGTAACAAATGGTATATAGTCAATGTGACCTGTGTTGAGTGGCCACGACAAGTTATACGACTGTCCTGCCCCGTACCAATTGACTTTGGTATCTCCCCAATCAAAGCAATCATTGGGGTAAACATCTGAAATATAGAAAATTGTTTTTATATTTTAAAATACGAAAAAATCTTAGTAAACATAAATAACGAAGATTTTTACCTTCTCTTAAAGCTTTCCAATGTACAGAATAGCAAGTAGTATTGTCTACTCCTGGGTCATGCGGGATGCACTTCAGATAAAACCTCAAAGTATGGAGCCACTCCAAACACTCGGATCCATCCGTATGTCTATCATCAGGCAAGCACGGATATGCCTTACTTTTACCATTTATACCTACAGCTGTAACAAAAATACACATTACATCTAAATATTCATATTTCGAAGTTGATCAAAAGGGTGAGGAGGCTTACCTAAACTGGCTTTCAAGATCTCCACATCATCAATGTTGAAGACCTTTACTAATCTCTTTGGTTCATTGAACTGCACGTTCTGGAAGTACGCTTTGGTGAGAGCCTGTCGATGATACAGCACGTAGGCGAATCCTACGAAGAATGCCACGGCGAGGAACATGAGCGCCACAAATGCTCGAAGCTTGTAGTCCGTCGGCTTTTTGCGGATCTTTTGTGGTATACTCTGAGAAAAAAAGTTTTTTTGTTGTCATTTAATATTGAAGAGTTATGATTGATTGCTACTGTTCAATATGCTGTGTAAGTAGCTGTAGTGAGAGCACTACCAGTGGAATGTGATTTGGTTCATGAAACTTCGATTGAGAGTATTTTCTTAAGCATGGTTTTAGGAATCATACTATTGCATAGGAGCTAAATAGTCTCCATATCCGAGTATTCATAAGTACCCAATTTAGCCGTGTCATACAAAGTTTTATTACATACCTGTAACTTCTCCTTGAGCAAGCTGGCGAGAGAGTTGACAGAAGTGACAGAGTTGCTCGGGGAGTAGTCGTCTTCATCCATGCTGAACTCGGAGCGGCCGAGGCGGCGGGGGGTGCGGCGCGGGGAGCGGAGGGGGACCCTGAGAATGAAAGTTCTATACACATACTGTCCTCGATACTGAAAAAACTCTTGAAATTCAACTTTAAATATTGCTCTCGGTTTCCCAAGCTTAGTTTACAAAAATAAAAGTAAATGTATTATTCTTACGAGACAAAGTGTATTTGAATTCGGAATCGGCACCAATTTCCAAAAACTAGAGCGTTTCATCTTGCTTGTACTAAAATTACTGGACATTTATTACGCAGAGACTTAAAGGTAACGCTAGTCTCAGGATCAAAAGGACCCTCGGAAACAACCTTACTTGTATTTGTTTAACTTTTTGTTGTTATTTTTACTGGATCTATTTCATTTGTCATTTATCTGTATCACTTAATCAATAAACTCACAGTTTAATTAGTGAACCTGTTATTTGGAAGAACATTTGATAATTCGCAGTAATTAATGCCGACATTCAATATGGGTTGTGGAAAAAGTTCTACTGACGTTTGGAAACTTCTTTAGATTTGCCTCTTTTTTAACCGTATAGGATTTTATTACCACAAATTAAACTCTTTATTCTCTCTCAAAGTATTTACATTCCAACATAATTATTTGATACAAATTAAGTTAAGTGTAAGTTTGCAGTTAATAAATAGGTAAATAGTAAATCTAAGATAGCTACCTTTTCCGGTCGCTTTCTTCATTATTTAAAATCATTTCTAATACAAACTGTTCCTGATTATTATTTAATTACCATATACACATGTTCACGACTTGGCGGTGATTCTTAAGTAAAGTATTGTGTAGATAAATGTGCGAAGTAGAGTAATGTGATCTGTTTGACCTCGGTCGGCTGTAAACTGGAGTTTGAGACAAAATCGCGTAATGAGGAACACGCATTTGCCAAATGACCAGAACGCCGGAATACGGGATACGATGAGTTTACTTTTCATGCTTATTATGGGATGAGTTTGCTAATATGGGATGAGCTGTAACATTAGACCGGAAATAGGTCATTAAATATAAATATTATGTAATTACTTTAATGAAACTAGGTAAAATTAGGTAATAAGTTTTTCTAGGACGTGATGTTGTGATGGTGCGATAATCGTGAAGTGCTATTTTTACCACGTGCGTATGATATTTTATTGTTTACTTGTTTTACTGTCTATTGATGTCATACTACGTCAACGAATTATAAATAAATTATAAATTTTAATTAAAAGTATGATTTTTGGATACCTTTAGTAATACTCTCTAATGTTAATGTTACGTCGCATTAACTTCTGTATATCTCAAGGTTTGGATAAAAGTTGGTAACAAAAACTGTGGGTACCTATTTCTGTTTTGACGAACTTTGGGAATGCTTACGCACGTTTTGTTTACAAAACTGTAGGTCACAGTTATTTTATTACGTATTGTTTACAAGTATTTATGTGAGTTTATATTCTTGTTAATAATATAAAATACCGGTTCATAATTGTTATGTAATATAGTGGTTTGAAATTCCGATGAGTCTGCGCTATTATTGTAAGCATTAACAATATATAGTTTACACAATAAATAAAAGCGTATCTATAAATATAACAGAAGGTTATTTCTAATTCAGACGAGTTGTAAATGAATCACAGTTTAATTGTCATTAGTACATACACTAATAAAAATATGTGAGTATTTTCGTCGTCAATTGTTACACAGAATACATTATGTAGAGTTGACTCTATCACTTTTTTAATTTCATTAAATAACCGCATACGTTGTCTAGTCTACACCTACTTTCTAAGATCTGCTAATTCTGTAACTACTAAGTTACATAACTACTGCCGACGTCAAAACGCCGGTTTGGCCATACAAATACCGTTATTTTGACGTAAGATTTCATAACAATTGTTAGAATCCCCAAAAAAAACAGTTACAGAATAGGACCTCAGAAGACATTTCCATTTATTTATTACTCTAAAAATCGCTCCCTTGCGGACAATAACATAAAACCTGTATAATTTTTGCTTTCTAAATGCAGTTATTTCGTCTGTGCGTCGAAAGAAGTAAGTTAACTGTATTTTTTCCAACTGTGTATTTCCTTAAGTAAACTTTACTCATCTCAAATATCCATAGTTTTTCAATAATAAGCCAATAAAATAACATGCTAGTAGTCGAAGCACAGAATTTCAAATGAATGTTTATTAAAAAAGTTAGCGTTACGATACCATAGTTTTATATCGTAACGCTAACTTTTTTAATAAACATTCATTTGAACATAACCAAATAAACTCACCCCAATTCAACTGAAATACTATCCTTTTCAATCAAACAAACAACCTTAGCAAACAAACAACTACTGTTGTAAATAAACTAAACCCATTTCACTGCACAGTACTTTTCACTTGTAAAGTTCGTAACCTATGAATGGGCGCGTCGCATGCGTTGCGTGAAACGACTGACCGCGAGAGAGGTGGTACGGCTCTAGAAGCCTCCACTAATGCCAGTGTGGGTAAGAAAGTATGGGCTATTCTTCTGTTGTGTTACTGCTTTGGGAACCTAAATATTGATATAGATACTATAAGTTAGTTGTTTATGTTCTCATATATATGTTTATAATATTACTTTATTATAGATAAGGGAAATTTGTAAATTTAATCTTACCAAATAGTTCTAGGCATTTTTAACGTTTTAAAATTACATGAGATGCAAAAAACAACACATTCAATCAAACGCGTCTTTCATTGTGATTAGCTATTTCTTATCAAAGGCTGCGAATACATTTACGATCATATTCCTTACCTACTTTAAGTGTATGTTTAGCATTGAAATCTGATTAACTTTGATCAACAAGAAATTAAAATGGCACCTTGGAGTTAATTCTTCATAAATAATCTTCGTTTCTTAACAAACTAAGCGTTCTTTTGTTTGTCTATACACACACATGGGATATGGATAACGCTTTATAATATTTAAGCCTTCATATTTTGTAGGTGACATGATTCTCTACCCTCAAAAGCGGTCCATCAATCATATACAAGAGTTCCAACAATGAAACATCAGAACATCGCTCCCTCGGTACCAAGTGCAGCGGTTAATAAGGAAGCGGGGTCAACGACCCTGCGCGAGAGTTGCAGAACTCAAGACGTGCAATCCTTCGAACCGGACGTACCCTAATTCTTGGGTAATTTGGGTAGGAAGGAATTAGGGCAGTAAATCAATGGCGTAATTTGGCTTGGACGACTTGGTCCAGTGAAGTTTGGTCATGTTAGGAATAGTATCTATGTAGATACTATTATTTTAAGCTTTCACTTAAAAAGTCTTTGATATTTTGTTAGATTTTTAATCAAGCACAATTTGACTGATATTTCTGTTAGTTAGTAGGCAGGTACATGGTTAACATTAACCAGGAACACTCCATGAAGCTCTACAGTACACATTAATAGCACAATTATCGGTAAAACAAAATATGTTACCAAGAAATGCTATATAAACTGCAAAGTACATACTTGGCTCGTTCATCGTCAGACTTGGCGTGTTGGTCATCGTTGTCGCTAAACCCGGACACCGAGCTCGCGTGGTGCTCTGGAATCTAAGGAATAAACCACGATTAACAGGTTGATAGCCTATATTTACCCCACTAGTTGCGTTCAGGCTTCTTTTTCAGTGTTCCAAAACTTGAACGACGAACTGAATTGAAAGATAGCTTGAGGTGGGCCCTACCAGAAAAAATAGCTTTGTAAAAGTGCCCTGAGTTTCGAGTTATTTCCGACTTAGAATGAATTTACCCCGTTTGGCACAGAACTGGTAATTTCTATATTTTTATGCTTTCTTTCATTTCAGTTTGTGTTACAAGTTTTGGAACACTGAAAAAGAGGCCGGAACGCTACTAGTGGGATGAATATAGGCTATTATTTTTATTAATATAATTATATGTAATATTATTACACACAAATGTGTTATAGGTCGGTTTATGGTCCTCATCTCCATTCAGGCTCATTTTCTGAACAACTATGTTGAAACATAATTTTCCAAGCTGGCGTGACCCGGGAATAAAACCCAGTATCATCCGATTAACGTTCTGCACTGCGTAGGTGCTCGCTTAAAGTGTTCTTAAAAAAAGATATGTGAAATGTATGTATAAAAACCAATTGTGGTTTCAACGTCATTTAAAAATATTTTTTTGTTTAAAGAATTTTTTTCAATAAAAAAAGTAATTTAGATTATATGCAATACAAACCACATTCATCACTTGCATGACATTTCTTAAACTAACTCGAGGCATTGTTTTAATTATTTTTTATCTCGCTCAAAAACACAATACGCCTTGAATATTTTTAATTAAAATCCACTGATTTAAAACTCAGTCTTCCTTGTATCAACGAAAAACACAACTAATGGCACGAATCGTAGATATTTTGGTTTTATACACGCACTAAGGAAAATATATCAAGCACAATTCGTATATTGAATTTTTCTATAGATAGGCTGCTACATTTTTTTTTAAATTTAAACACCAAAACTTTTTCAATTCAACACTGATTTTAAATACATGTATTATTCGTATAATTAAATGTAATAATAACTAAACGCCGAGACGTTATCATAAAATAAATGAATTGTGTCTACTTACTACTTCTTGATGTCTATTCCGATAAAGGATTACTTTACACAAGGAAGGAATTCGCAAATATTGTGGCAATTAGCTAATGTGTTTATTGTTAAAATAGATAAGATTTGCTTATGTGCTAGTTATTAAATTAAATACTGAGGTTCAGGTAGGTAGGTACTTGAGATTTTGAAATTATGAAAAAATGATTATTTGAATTTGAATTTCTGTAAAGTTAAGTAAAATTATTCATTATATGTTATCAATACGAAATACTTGTTTAGATTAAATGTAACTTGAAAGAAGTTACGTTAACGAAACAATTGCAAAACTAGACTCTCTCAAAGTATATTGCAATAAAAACTAAGTATTCAAAAGACACCATGGCTATGCAAGCATGCATGCAATTGTTTACAAAATGAATCCATTAATTTCATAATTTTTACCTTATTTATAATGAAAACGATACTTCCATAAATAAAACTATTCTAAAGTAACTAACACCCTGACACCGTAGCCTTCTTCTGATTTAGCAGTTTTACAAATCGGTTCCCCCCGAGATTACCCCGAACATTGAAACTCACTTAGCTAACCTCTACATAATATCAATAAAAACTAAACAACCAAATAACAAAAACGAACCCGAGTCAAAGGAATGCAATCACTGTTACTCCGTTTAAGGAACATCGCGGCGCACTGAGGGCGGCGCGCGCGCAGCGGTGATCAAACACGCGTTAAAACAATTAACGGTTAATTAGTTGATTAACCTGCGAGTCTGGACACACGCACCCGTCTACTTCGTGTCTGGGGTAGGGCTGTACACCCAATGTAACCACTAGGAATATAGGCCTGCGTTTGTTTAGGATATATGAAAATATAGACATGTTTGTGTGGTAACGAATACAGATTAGAGTTCAAGTAATTGGGTACAGGCTTCTTGGCTAGCGAGAGGGATTAAGCCGTGAGCCTCGCTAGTTCAGTGCGTGTATTTCTGTACTTACCTAAATTATATTATATGCTTAAGCTAAGCTTGCTGCTTATAGTAGATACCTATAGGGAACGAAACCGAAACAGTTGTAACTGTTTGCTATGGGCTGGTCTTTAAAAACTAAGACATGACATCATGATGGCAGATTAACTCTGAGACGGCGTCATAACATGTCTTCTAACGAGATGGACGGATGTCGATTGGTAGTTTATTGAATTTACTACATTAATGCTTTTCCATGCAAAGTTCGAATTTCCATGTGGTGCAAAATACGTGAGTTAGACCCTTGAACGTACTGGTTACTTTTAAACATAAGTATTCATTAGCTGCAAGTTTCATGGAATAAACCTAAATGGCATTCTCTTGTTTAACAGCACCCCCGCATGTGTTACGCATTGGTTTATTTACGTACCTAGAGTTAGTCCTAGAGTTCTGTCATTTTAAACTAAACTGTAACAGTCATAATTCAAATTGGACCGTCTGTTACAAATTGACGCATTTCCTGAAGTTTGTGTATATACCTATTTTAATATAGCGTACGTACACAAACTAAGTCTTTACAACGACATTTCTGAATAAATTTTCTTTTCGAATTCTGATCAAATTTTAAATAAACAACTTGTTAGGAAGAGTAGGAAAGAGTTACTTTTGCACCCCATGTTACCTACATCCAATCCCCATTACAAATCTCAATGTTAGCAATTAGCTTATAAATAATCAAATTAGAAGAAAAATACTTAAGTATTTTTTTTCAAACGAAAGTTTTGGAATATTGCGTAGCTTTAACAATTATTTATATTCTAAATTATCATATTGAACGTAGAAAATTACTTGTACGGGTAAGTGTCAGCAACCATTGCGCCCTTTTTTAAATACCAAAAGTAATGTAACGCTATCGTTAAAATACAATTAAAATATTATAATATTTAGAATACACATAAGCGCCATCTCTCGCAAGAACAATGGATTAAATACGAACATACATGAAATGCGATAGCGCGCGCAGTATGATGAGATCAAGCGTTATATCATGGATGAAGGAGTAAAAGGATAGACAATAGCCATACAAAGTAGCGTATATGAAAAAAAGTAGTATAAATCTAGATGGCGCTATACATTTCAATTTATAAGGTTAGATGGCGCTAGCAATTTGTCATTAAAATAAGTCAATTTAGTTTTGTAGAAAAAATAAATCTAAATTAACTAGATGGCGCTAATACAATAAACATTTTCATACGAAATTCCAGTGATGCCATTAAAAAAAACAATCAGCTGCACAAAGTTGATAGGTGACGTTTATAAATTAGATTTTGTCGAGTGCTTCTTTTTCTTTGTCGCCGCATCTACATCTATACGTACCTATATGCTATAGTCCATTATAGAATGTAAGGTCTACAAATTACACACACATTGACAATAAATGTAGGTATAATTTGTAACAACTTATTTACTTTTGTCAACCTTAACATTTTTAAATACATTAGTTGAAATGCGAGTTAACTATGAAAACATGTTGAACATTGAGTGTAAAACGAAAATAACCAAATCCTACAATGATTGAATCATTTGTTTCATCATACTTTGTGGTTCGCCTATGTTGAGATTGATAAAGTTGATTTCTAAGTTTTATAATAAGTATGCAAGCTAATATAAGTATGCAGGACAGAATGCGTATTATCGAAATGCATATAATCATTGTAATAGTATAAATCCAATTTTGTCTGTTGTAAGTATGTTTGTCCGCTAAGGAGATAGCGTGGTAAGTGGATAAACCACGTAATGGATTTTAATGCGGTTTTTGCCATCTTTTAGGTATTTTTTTCATGTCTATCCTTACTTAATATAATATTTTAAATGTGAAAATGTGTATGTCTGTCTGTTGGTATGTTCGCTGCACGTAAAAACGGTTGAACCGATTGTCTTGATTTTGGAATAGAGATAGCTCGACACTCAGGGAAGAAAATAGGATAACTTTACTTCGGGAAATAGCCTCATTCCCACGGGAAAAGCTATTTACCTTACCGTGAAAACGCAGGGCGGAAAGCTATATATCATATACTAGTGACTTAATCTATACTAATATTATAAAGCTGAAGAGTTTGTTTGTTTGTTTGTTTGTTTGTTTGTTTGAACGCGCTAATCTCAGGAACTACTGGATCGAATTTAAAAATTCTTTTTGTGTTGAATAGACCATTAATCGAGGCAGGCTTTAGGCTATATAACAACACGCTGCAACTATTAGGAGCGAAGGAATAATGGAAAATGAGAAAAAAACGGGGAAAATTATTCATCCTTGAGGGCTTCCGTTGCGTGCGCTGCCAAAACGGTTCTAGAAACCAAAAATATATGTATGAAAGAATTAAGGGAACTTTTTACCGCGGGAAAACTGCGCATTCCCACGGCCACTAGTACATGATATTACTCAAACTCCTTACGAGACTCGATTTACTGTAAGTATGAAATATTTGGAAACAACATTTTGTTATAAATGTCAAACATTACCTAAATATATTTGTAAACAAGTGTAAAATAAGCTTCTTCATTACATAGGTAGTATAAATCCAAGTCGCTAATTCTGTCTGTTTGTATATTTGTCCGCTATCTCCTTCTAAACCAGTTGACAGATTTTAATGCGGTTTTCGCCATTTTTTAGGTTTTTTTTCATTTAAATTTGTAAATAAAGAACATGCAGAAAAAGTTTTTTAAATTAGCCAAAATTCCGGGTTTCGGGAACAAGTCGTAACACCATTTCGAAGCGTGGACGGGTCGCTAGTATTTTATATAAATAAACTTTCTTGGATACTAACTGTTTTTTATCAAAGTATCCTACTTTTATTTAACCTTCTATATTTATTGACCATCATTTAGTTATTAATTCTTTCTTTACGTCTTAAACAGCAAAATTAATGAAACTCATAATAAAAATACAATATGGTTAAGATTTTAACTGGGGTAACATGATCCTAGGACGAAATAATAACTCTGAGACCATTCGATTGTTTTAGCGATCGTATAGATGAATAGAAGAAATAAAACAACAACCACAATATTTTATAGAATA
Organism: Emmelina monodactyla; assembly: GCA_916618145.1. Lineage (NCBI taxonomy): Eukaryota > Metazoa > Arthropoda > Insecta > Lepidoptera > Pterophoridae > Emmelina > Emmelina monodactyla. The sequence goes on along the minus strand of OU745314.1, from coordinate 1,613,124 downwards.
GTGCTGGACCTTAAGTCTCTCATATTAAGGTTGAGAATGGTGTCGGTTAGAGTGTAGGAGATCCGAAAAAAACATCTTCGTTTTTAAGAAAATGTTGCAACAACCACAAAAATTTATAAAAATATATTGAGCTTTAAAACTGTCGAGTTAAGGTTGATATTAAGAAAGAAGTAGTAAAATAGTAGTTTATTAACGTTAGTGTGTGTGAATATGACCACTGGATGCAATAATTTTTGTCAACTATGTGAACTATATTATGGACTCTTGCAGCTTACCGTACCTACTTTTGTGTAGAAATATTTTACGGCTTAATCAAATATCAATTTTATTATAGACAGTGTAAAACAAAGTCGCTTTCTTTGTCCCTATGTCCCTATATATGTTTAATCTTTAAAACTACGCAACGGATTTTGACACGGTTTTTTTAATAGGTAGAGTAATTCAAGATGAAGGTTTATATGTATAAAAAAATTGAACAGAGAAAGGAGTTTTACCTACTCCGAATTAAACGGTAAAAGCTAGTTATTTTATAAAATACTAATGGCCGCCCGCGACTCCGTTCGCGTGGAAGTCGATTTCCCGTGGGAATGAGGAGTTTTCCCGCGGTAAAAAGTACCCTATGTCCTTTCCCAAGTTCAGTTCTTTCTTCATACCAAGTTTCATCAAAATCGGTTTAGTGGTTTAGGCGTGAAAGCGTAACAGACAGACAGACAGACAGACAGACAGACAGAGTTACTTTCGCATTTATAATATTAGTAGGGAAGTAGGGATAACGTTTCTATTCATAAAAAAATGTACATTCACTGTATGTTTAACATGTGTTAAATGGTCACATTTAGATTATCCTGGCTAAGTTTTCTGGGAATTGTAATAGACAACATTCAAAAAATAAGATGTCTGGTATTATTTTTAGCTTAGCCTTCCCCAATTTTAATCATTATACTTATTTTGATACACCTAGTAAGTATATAACCATTCATTCTATTATCATTGTCTACTAAAAATCGGTGGGTATTTAAAGTAGGATACAAAAACCTATTACGCGTTTATAAATTTGTATCCGTTCAGAAAACGTATGGCTGGCCGGCCGGGCGGCCCAGTGTTCACAACCGTAGGTACTATTATTTTATGCCTAGAACGATATCAAATAAGTATTTAACGCAGATAGAACGAAGATTTTTGACTAATTTGGGAGACTTTTTCATACTTACATTTTCGACCCTATTTTAGTGGATACGATAATATTTTGACAAATTTAGCGAAAATACATCATTAAACATTTTAAAGAAACGGAAACGGCCTCACTATAGGTTGGGAACACTGCGGGCGGTAGACATTTGCAAAAGTAGACTGAAATTTGTCAGTTTCACTTTTATCAAGTTCTGTTCATGCCAGTAAAAAAAATCGACTTAAATCATAAATTTTGTATTTATAATTTTTGGTTTAAATCGGCATTTATTGGTCTTAAATAAACAATTGATTTAATATTTTAATGTGTAAAGCAAAATAGTTTTACTACAACGCCATCTAGCGGGTGTATTATAACTAAAATTTGTTAAAATATACAAATTTGTGTTTTGAGACTAGTAATGTCATCTATCGAAAGTTCGAGAACTAAAAAAAAGTATACGCTATTTTGTATGGCTATTGTCTATCCTTTTACTTCTTCATCCATGGTTATATAAGATTTTATCGTAGTTCCAAGTCAATTGGTTAGATGGCGTTGTTGGCATTTCTTACTAATCAATTTCAATAAGTATCTTATCATTATTAAATGTAAAAATCCTACTAATATTATAAATGTGAAAGTTTGTGAGTATGGATGTATGAATGGATGTTTGTTACTCTTTCACGTAAAAACGACTGGATGGATTTGGATGAAACTTTGCAGTAACATAGGTTATACATCAGAATAACACATAGGGTACTTTTTACCGCGGGAAAACATCTCATTCCCACGGGAACCGACTTCCACGCGAACAGAGTCGCGGGCGGCCACTAGTTAAACATAATGAAAATATCACCAACTCCTTTGGATGAATTGTGTTTTCTAAATCATTCAGCATGATGTATGAGTTAAAACTGTGGAAACATAAATTATAAAGTTAACAATTAATAATTAGCTTTTATTGTAGTTGGTACCAAACTAGTTAAAATTATTATTTATCGAGTTACCCACGTACCAGTAAAGTAGGTTCACAAACAATTGCACTGGCCACATGATAACGCATCACGTGCCTAAATAGGTGCTAATATGTTTGCTTTAGGATAAGATTAAGCATGTACCAATAGATACGAACAAGAAGGTCAAGATTAACGTGAAATATTGAAGACAAAGATGGTGACGTCATATGCTTGGATGAAAAAATGTAGAGAAGAAATCGGAAAATAAAAAAGATGGTCGATTATTATTCGCAAATGTTGTAGCTCTATTTAATAAGAAGGTAAGCTACCGGACTTACATTTTTAAGAGGAACTAAAAATATGCACTTCTTTAAACGAAAAGATACCAAGTAATTCAGATAGGTATTTTGGTTAAAAGTTATCCTTAGAAAATATTAATCGATTGTACAAATTAAAAAATGTACTTGTACCAATAAGGAGTCTCTATTAGATCACCTTCCAAGCCGAAAAACTAAATTTCAATCGGTTTCTATTTCATATCAACGTAATTTTATGACTGGAGGTTCACCAGCGCCCAAAAAGTTTTACTTCTAAAATATTAGATTCAAATGATACAAGTACGCATAAAATAAGTGAATCAGGAAGTTGTCTGCACCTTTACAAACTAGCGAAGATTTGATAGCTTGTAACGCATAAATAATGTCATTTATATCAATAGTGCGGCGATAATAAAAATCACCTGAGAGTCCAAGAAGTTATTAATGCTGCCAGAACTGTCGCTCCCAGGACTCCGACTGTCAATACTGTCACTTAGTTCACTGCTGGTTTTACTGATATCAGAGTCAGACTCAATCCACAACGGCGATCGATATTTAAACTTTTGCGACATCGCGTTCAACCGAGACTGATTGTAATTACTCATTTTGATAGAAACTCTTTGGTCACTGCTGGCTGAATTTAAAAAGAAAAACTAGAGTACAAAAAGGATATGTTGCAATCCCAGGTGATGGATGTAAGGGAGCAACTGTAAGAATAAGATCACGGGCAATCTCGAATAATTGGATGTCAGCAAATAAATGGACCGCTGGGATCTGCGAGATGCGATGCCGACTAAAATGGTGACACATATACAAAGTAAAATGATTTTTGTCTATTCATTGAACAACGAAAGAAAGGATTATTTATAAGAACCGTTGGTAAAAAATTAAGCTCATTAAGAGTAAACCAGACCTAATCAACCAATTTTACAAAAAAATACAAAACATCACCATAAAAAAATGAAAGTGAAGAAACCCGATCGTAAACGCTATAGCGTCTTGTTTAAATTGACGATACCCCGGACAGGACGTTATTATACAATTTGTTCAGAAAAGACCTTTCATTGCCACAAGGAGACTAACGCCTTGAAAACATGGTTAGCCTAAATATAAAAGTTGCGGCTTTTCTAATGCTAAAATAATAAATTGCAATTTTAAAAACAAGATGGTTGTTTAAGGCAAGTATAACTTAACTTAACAAACATAATCACTTGCTTAATCGCAGTAAACAAAACGAGAACGTTAGTAATTAAAGTAAATAAGCATAGACATTTTATTGAAACCAAATAATGCTATCTAAACTGTAAATTTCACCGTACTATTATAATAAACTTACATGGAAAGACAATCCTGGTTCAGGAGATAGTTGACGATCTAGTCCGTACGGAGCTGATGCCGATATTTTTCTCAAAGGTATTTTAAATTCAAGATCTTCCACAACCGGAGCAATCTTCACTTTCTTCTCATGACCATCCGGCTCGGTTATTTTAAATTCAGGTGTTGGACAACGAAAATCTTCATTTGTTCTCAATACTGGACTACCAATTTGGAAGGTAACTGGACTTGTAACACTAACTGGACTAATAGGACTCCGCGGGCTTGAATAATTAGTTGAACTTATTTCACTGTTCGGGCTTCTAGGGCTTGCAGGACCCCTAGAACTAAACGAACTAGTTGGACTAACAGGCTTGTCGTCTTCGTCGTCGATGTATTTTATTCCATTAGGAATCCGTTTCGCTTCGAGAATCTCTCGTCGAATACGATCCGGCATCTCTACATAGTCATGAGGATATGAAGGAATGTCGATTCTGAGATCGGGTTTTTTTCTGACGCGCGTGGTTGGCATTTTGCCCAAATCTTGATTGCACCTTTCTGGTTTTTTAAGTTTGCGATCTACAGTTTCAATAACACAAATATTATCAATCAAGGGACCGGAATTTTCAGAGATAAGATTGTCTTCTTCACCACGATAAAACTTGACTATTTATAAACCCTCTTGGACCGAAACTTTGCGGTTAAATTTTGGCACTAAGATTGTTATTTATCACTATTGCAAGCAAACACTCAACAGTATATCACTCCTTTAATTAAACTTCATTTGTTATCTCAGTTACTTTATTATTTATGCCATTAACTCCTGGAGCCGCACAGACCGAGACAATATCAATATCGAAATGAGAAGTGTTTGGTTTCTTTTAATATCAAATTTACACATTTTTATCATTGACTTTGTGATAAGTTGCATGACGCTTTGTTTGCAATATTTTAAGTCGGAAAGCAATTTTACTCTCTTTATCTCTCTAGGGTAATTAGATGAAGGCTGTGGCGTATTTGTTTTTTTTTCTTTTGACCCAATTACAGCCACGAGTTAAGCGTATAAACTCGCCTTGTTGATAAGCTTTAATTCACCGACTAAGCTTATTTTATAATTAGTAAGTTATATTTACTTTAACATGTTAAATCACATAAGTTCTCTTCGGAAGTGTCGCGTCACATAAACAGTAATATTATTTCAATTAGATATAAGTGCTTTAGAGGTACATAAATTATACTATAATCAGCAACATGTTTAGGTAAATAATTCAATCACGGTCTCGCAGTATAATTAAATTGTTGATTCTAATTAAGAAAATATTGAATAAGAAATAAGAATAGTAAGTATTGACGTATTGGTATATACTCACTTAATATTTAAAAAAACGTAAATTTAAGAAAATAATACCATCTCATGGCTAAAGAAGGTTTAAATGAATGTCAGTAATCATCATATTCTAACATTCTTAAATCGTTATTAAATAAATATTTCTTTAACACATCAATTTAAAGCTTGAGAAATGCCTTATTGATAACCTCTTTGTTTAATAAATATATTGTATAAAACCAACTAATAATAACATGTCTAGGGTAAAGTAACTTAATTTATAGTTGCGTCATAATTTTTGACCCCATAAAACTTATTAAGTAATCATAACTAACCTCATCATCTGGCGAGCCCAGATACTGTTGCCTGATGATCTCCTGTTCCTGCAGCGTCGGCAGCGAGATGGAGTTCCTCCGCAGCCCCGCTCTCCTCGCCTCTACTTCTTGATCCAACGTCACATTATCTGCCGCTGACGTACTTGGAGTAACACCAGCAGTCACATCAGTAGACTCTGTCGCAGGACTCGTGGGAGAGTTAGCTTTACTTGACTTAGATGATTCAGGATCTAAAGTGATATAAAGAGTCCCTTCAGGAGTGTTTACAACTATTGTATCCTTATTGGGTGATGTGTGAACCTCGCCTAAGTCAGAGGAGTGAAGTTTTTTTGGTTTTTCTTGATTATTTTTCTCGAGGTCTATGTTTCGTTGGCGTTCGTTTACATTGTTGAGTTCTACGGTTTCATCTACAAAAGGAATGCCTCTGTTAGCTCTGAGTTCTGGAGAGTTGAGACCTCTGGCGATCAGCTTTTGTGTTTCTGATTTATCGTTCATTGTAAGTTTTGATCATGCTCGACTATCTGAAAAAAGTGTATTTATTTTTAATGTCTAGTAATAATTTGCCAACAGCTTTGTAAAATTATGAACGTAATAACCTCAACAAAAGGGGTAATACGACATAATGATTAATTTTGTTTTTTTCGACTTAATAGTACCTACGTCATACCACAATGATATAGTACTGTTTGTTTTAACGAAAATTAATCAGAAGATTCAGAGACTTGGACTTTTTGTTACGCTTTATTGTATCAAGAAAATTTCAGTTCATTGCACTATTAAGTTTAAACCTAAGTACCTACATTTATTACTTAGGAATGTTCCTATACATGGTGTATGGCAACATCATATAAAAACTTGAAGAATATATCGTAACAGGTGAATCATCTTTTTTATAGCTACCATGTTAGTTCATGACCTCTTCAATCATAAAGCATTTTAAAACATAAGGGTCTTGTCACCTTTTTAAGTATACCTTTTCTGTTTTTTTTTCATAGAATTATATAAATTATGGTTTTAAGCATATTTTATTCTTTATGACTAAGTAGTGAGTGGTAAACCTTTATATAAATAAACTTGGGGTAACTTTGCCGTATTATAGATAGCGGACAAACAGACGGCGATTTGTTAGATCGACGACAACGAGTACCTAGACAAGTTCCAACATACCTACGTAACGCACACATTAGTTAACTTTGTTTACAATCACACTACAAACCTTAACTCTACCTCCGAAAAAAAAACACCATAGAGAATCTATTCAAATATGTAACTTTGATAATTGGAAAGAAAATCTTATTTTAATTTTTAATTTTATAAAGGTGAAGAGTTTGTTTTGCTGAATACATCTATGTATGTATATAGGCAGACTAACAATAGATGGAAAAAGCTTTTTCTAATACAAAAATCCAAGCGAGTTTACGCATGGTGTTTCGCATGCCAGCTATTTTATCTAAGGTTATCCCTCCAAGGTTGTACCATAGTTTTACATGTGTACCGATAGACTTAACTGGATAACAACGATCTAGTGTTTGCCTCTTACTATAGACGCTGGAACAGATTATCTAATCAGATAATGCAGAAAGATAAAAATGAGAACATAAAATGAGATTTAAGAAACGCTCGCATCTTACTTTCTACACGTAACAATATTCTGGTATATCTAGGCAAAAAAGATTTGTCAAATCTAACAGTTCTGTTAGCCAGTAAGCACCTACATGAACATGATTTATAACATTATTTTGTAAAAAAAAAGTTTAAAAAAAGTTAGTATATCAGGGTAACTACCATGTAGCAACGTTACGTTTGGACATACCCTTTTATATGTTTTTTAGCAGGAGATACTTGGCACATGGAATAACAATAAACCTGATTTTAGTTTTTGTGAATCTAAGGCAAAAAATATATAAGTACGTTAACTGTCCATTGCTTTACTTTTTTATCATATGACAGCACACCTGCTGGCAAAAAAAAAGTTGGTATTCTAAGAAAAGGTAGTGTCGTTATAATCAAAATACCTACACTTGGAAACTAAGAGACCTAATTTCTAATAACACATTGCGTTGCATTATTATTACCTGTAAAATCCGAAATAGTATACAAACAAACCCACAAACATAGCTCCGACAAACACATACAGATATATATCCAAATTAAATATAATCCATGAACATTTAACTTGTTTGTATGAGCAACCGCAGTCAAACTTCATTGGATCACTTTCTATTGGAACTGTCACTGCCGACATTATTAAAAACACACTGATTTACTCAAGCTTTAAACAACTATTACAATGCACAATTGTAATCAGCCAGTTATCATATCTAGTTAGTTTCCGCACTTGGCTCTACGCGGTAACATCACCTTTGACTTTTCGAACGTAAAAAAAACAAAATGATTCATTTTGCTAATTTGAACATCGAACGTATTGTCTGATCACTAGCTATTACATTTTTGAACTGAACGTTTGTAACTTTGAATAGAATCTTTTTTTTTAAGTATTAGGTAATGTTAAACACTTTGAGCTGTATAAGGCTTAATGACGTTAGTATGTTCCTCGTTTGAAATGTATGAGTAATACTTCTTTGACAAAAAGCCTGGCAGTTAAGTTTAACTTTAAATTATTATATTTCATAATTAGAGAACGTAAAAATAATATTTTTATGAGTTGAATGAAGTAAACCGGCATTTATCTACAAACATACATGAATGGCGACTTTTTCTTTGACTATGTAGAGACAGAATAGATATTAGGTGAACCTAGGTACGCCCTTTATACGTCATCTCCGTTATGTGTATGTGCAAATTTTGACAAGAATTAAGATGTATATAATTTGATATACTTACAATTATGTTCAAAAATATAAAAAAAAAATTAAGATAAGTTCGCAGATTCCCCGACGGTTGATAATTCTAATTATAAAACAATACAAGGATATCATTTAATCTCATTGCCAGATTTAGTTTAGGTTCCCGGTTCGTTATACCCTGTTTTCGTGATAAAATGTTAAAATGCAGATTGTACAAAAATATTTCAAAGTTACTTTATAATTAAAAAATGGTTTGGAGCGCTTCCGAAAAACTAACTATTTATATTTAATTCTTAACTAACTGTTATTTATTTTGCTAACTTCGCGAGATAAAAACAAAGAGAGAAGGAATCATAAAAATGAAATAAGTAGATCGATTAAATAAAAATCAGTTTAATAAAAACACTTATTCATTTGAGTTAAAATTAAATAACAATTATTTAAAGGCTAATTTACTTTTTAATTTAAACTTCTTTGTAAACCCCAATTGCGATCGGTTAATGTCGATCGTCCCACATAAAACTTACGTCAATATTATACCTAAGGTCAAAAAAGCTAAAAAATATTCAACGTGTGTCATCAATAAGGCAAACTTAAATGTCCAAGATGAACTCATTTATTTTCTAAAATGCTACAAGCAAGAATGTTTTATTATAAGCATTTGATCATTGAAGCCGCTTCGATTTACAGGTTTATTAAAAAACGAATAAGTTATTCGGTCACATTATTTACACCTCTCCCCCATTAATTTCGTACAAGTAGGAATTAGAAAAACAATAATTTAGTGTTCAAAAGCCTATTCTAAAAATTGAACCAAAATACAATTTAATAAGTGGAAGTAAAAATCTACTCACCCACCAAACACTCTTAGAATGCATACTTATTAATAATAACATCTATCTCTATTCTTAAAGTGAACCTACCTTCAAGTATATTATTGCAGGAATTTCAGTTAGTCACTCTTACTCGTGATTTCCAAGTAATTATCAAAGTTAACTAGACTGAAACATGTTAATACAATTAGAGATGCAAATTGTAGCGTTTCGTGTAATTATGTAACTTTACATGTACCTAGGGGTTGAATTGTCTGCAACCTTGAATATATGATTTTAGGTAAGTATATAAATAAAAACATAAATTAGCAAGAAACAAAATAATAAATCGTTTTTAATAAGATAATACCAAAGTAATACTAGAAATTAAACTCATTTTAACGGGTTTTACGCGTTTATTTTATTATTTTTGAAAGTTAATAACTTATAAAGTTATACTATTTATTTTTGATATTTGAATTGATAAAACATTAAATAACACAAGCTAATCTTTTTTATTTTACAATGGGTAGGTCTCTATCTCCATAAAAAATAATCACAGACACGGTGTAGATTTTTTATCCCTAGTATGTAACTATGTAAATTTTGTAGCACACAGCCGTTAGGTACTACCTAACATATTATTAAGAAAACAATATATAAAAATTACTTCCTTTGTTTTTATTTAATCCGCAATAAGCGAGATCAGACACGATTCCAATCGTGATTGCGCTCAAATAACTATGTAATTGCTAAGTACCCTCATTTTATGGTCATCAGAAAACCATTACACTGATTTTGCTCCAAGTGATTGTTGATACTCTAACTTGATGACAGTTATTTTAGTTTCATTACAGATTCTGTTGAATGGCTGACATTAAACCTGCTTTTTGTTAACCTACTTATTGAGTATAATAATAATATAGGTAGAGATGAAAACTTTGACAGCCTTTTCCTGAGGTCTTTTAGGAGTTGTTGAAAGCAATTTTAAAGGGTAATTAAACCGATTTCTTTATAATAGCATTTTACCCCTATAAAAATCCACATTGCCTTCTAAATAACTAGTCAGCCACAATCAACATCCTTCAAAATAATTATATCTTAGCCACAGCTAAGCAATTCATTTCAATTTCAAGTCATTCTTAATTTCTCAGCATCAAAATTTATAAAATTCATCCAAGCACTTCTTAAATAATAATAAATGTCTTATTATTTCCCAATTTTAAATATGTTTGTTAGTATAAAGACATTTCTATTTCAGTTTGGTGAAGACTGGGATAAAATCTAGTGACTTTACTTAGTCTAGGATCTTGTAACTTTACTGAAAGTGTGATCTAATTACTTTCCTAAAACTTAACTTTAGATGTTAATAAAAAGTTTAGTCGTAGGTATAGTAGCAAAATGTTCTGTGCAATTTTTCTAACAGCCCCCCACACAAACTATAATAGATGCATCGTGGTTTCGATATATCCATTTTATCCATTTTTGTAACCACAAATTACTCTCTATACGACTTTTTTTTTAAAATACGACTTTAAGACTACCAAAGTTGCCATCACACTACGTCAAAACCACCGCATTATACTATCGACACAAACCACAGAACTATCTAAAGTAAAGTACTTACCTACATTTAACTGCACTGTAGTGCACCATAGAAGAATCTAATCCATCTTATCTATGGATCTCCTTAGTAAACAACTGGCTAATCCGTATATACAATCCACATGGGAACCATTGAATAATAATAATGCGGTTTGCACTAAAAGTGGTGCATTGTTTGAATGGAGGCCGCGATTAGCGATGCTAATATGTTACCGCTACAGGTATATCCGAGCTGTATGATCTAAGTATTGATATAAATATTTATGAGTAATGTAATACCTACTCACTAAAGAAAATGTATGATTAGATTATATCTAGCACCTGGAGTGAACAAACAACGAGGGAAAATAATAAAACTTATAAAGAACTAGTGGCCGCCCGCGACTCCGTTCGCGTGGGAGTCGATTTCCCGTGGGAATGAGAAGTTTTCCCGCGGTAAAAAGTACCCTATGTCCTTTCCCAAGTTCAGTTCTTTCATCATACCAAATTTCATCAAAATCGGTTCAGTGGTTTAGGCGTGAAAGCGTAACAGACAGACAGACAGACAGACAGACAGACCGACAGACAGACAGAGTTACTTTCGCATTTATAATATTAGTAGGGATTAAATTTCGTTTCGTATTTTTTTTATGAGAAGCTAGCAAATGAGCGTGCGGGTCACCTGATGGTAAGTGATCACCGCCGCCCATGACTACCCGCAACACTGTGGGTATTGGGGTGTGTTGCTGAGCCTTTGAGAAAATTGGGCACCGGATACCGCACTCACCGAACGAAACGCAGGAACATCGTCCCTACTTCACGTCGGTTTTCTGTGCGCGACGGTGGTATTTCACCGGTCGACTCAGCCCAGTAATCGCTGCAGACAGAGCCTACAGCTAGACTCTACCACTTCGTTGGTTCTTAGTTGAAAAAGCTTTCCGTGACTTTCTTCTTTGTTGAAATTGAAATGACTGTTTATGAATTACAGAGTTTCAATATATTAACATAAGTATGTACAAACAAACTTATTTAGAAATCCTTTTTCTCTATTTCGCGATATTTTCAATATAAAGAGATACTTACAACTCAATCTGTAAAACAATTGTATCATTTATGTAGCAAATTGATTACAAGAATAATTTTAATGGTGTCTTGTTGTTTCTGGATTGGACGAACCAAAGCAATAACTTTAAATAAATTGGATCCCCTTAATTAAAAATAAAAATCTATACTAATATTATGAAGCTGAAGAGTTTGTTTGTTTGTTTGTTTGTTTGAACGCACTAATCTCGGGAACTACTGGTTCGAATTGAAAAAATCTTTTTGTGTTGAATAGACCATTTATCGAGGCAGGCTTTAGGCTATATAACATCACGCTGCAACTATTAGGAGCGAAGAAATAATGGAAAATGTGAAAAAAAAACCGGCCAAGTGCGAGTCGGACTCGCGCACCGAGGGTTCCGTACAAACCTGCAAAAACTACTTAAAATTTTAAGCTTTTCGGAATTTTTCTGTTACCTGTGCTGTAAGCTATTGCTTCTTACCAAATTTCGAGATTATATGTCAACGGGAAGTGGTCTTTAGGTTTTAATTCCCGTGCGTGTAGTTGCGAGTTTCAAAATATGCGGTATCAATGGTTGTACTTTTGCGTTTTGCGTTTTTGCGTTGACTTAGTTTTTTTTTTTTTTCACGGGTTAAAGGCAATTAGATCTAAGTATTTGATATGATTTTCAACTTGATAGCTCTACGCGTTCATGAGGAAAAAAGTAATAAGTTTATATTTATTAAAAAATATATATTTTGTAATGTAACTAAAAATTTAAGGTTTTCGGAATTTTTCCTTTATGTGTGCTATAAAACGTTGCTTCATGCCAAATTTCAAGATTCTAGGTCGACTGGAAGTACCCTTTAGGTTTTGATTCCCTTGCGAGTACTTGCGAGTTTCAAAATATGCAGCTTAAATTGCTGTTTCTTTTGATTGCGTAGACATAGAAGTTTGATTTTGTTACAGATTAAAGGTATTATAGACCTGAGTATTTGGTATGAATTTCAATTTAATACCTCTACGCGTTCATGAGGAAAAAAGTAATAAGTTTATATTTATTAAAAAATGATGTATTTTGTAATGTAACTAAAAATTTAAGGTTTTCGGAATTTTTCCTTTATGTGTGCTATAAAACGTTGCTTCATGCCAAATTTCAAGATTCTAGGTCGACTGGAAGTACCCTTTAGGTTTTGATTCCCTTGCGAGTACTTGCGAGTTTCAAAATATGCAGCTTAAATTGCTGTTTCTTTTGATTGCGTTGACATAGAAGTTTGATTTTGTTACAGCTTAAAGGTATTATAGACCTGAGTATTTGGTATGAATTTCAATTTAATACCTCTACGCGTTTATGAGGAAATGGGTAGTAAGGTTAAAATTATTAAAAAAAATATATTATGTGATGTAACTAAAAATTTATGGTTTTCGTAATTTTTCCTTTATCTATGCTATAAGACGTTGCTTCGTACCAAATTTCAAGATTCTGAGTTCACGGGAAGCACCCTGTAGGTTTTGATTCCCTTGCAAGTGTCGAAAATTTGCAGCATAAACGGCTGTATCTTTTGATTGCGTTGGCTTAGAAGTTTGATTTTTTCACAGCTTCAAGGGACAGTAGACCTGAGTAATTGATATAAATTTCAGCTTCATACCTCCACGCGTTCCTGAGAAAAAGGGTCTTGACAGACGGACGGACGGACAACAAAGTGATCCTATAAGGGTTCCGTTTTTTTTTCCTTTTGAGGTACGGAACCCTAAAAAGGGGGAAAATTATTCATCCTTGAGGGCTTCCGTTGCGTGCGCTGCGAAAACGGTTCTAGATACCAAAAATATATGTATGAAAGAATTAAGGAAACTTTTTACCGCGGGAAAACTTCGCATTCCCACGGGAAACCGACTTCTACGCTAACGGAGTCGCGAGCGGCCACTAGTAACTTTATAAAATGTTGCAAATTAACCAATGTTCTGTATATTTTACCTATCATACTCGTGGAGCACAATTTATTGAGTTTTAGGTTCCACTTTTAAGTAGGTATATTTTAAATAGCATTTTGCCGTTATTTCATCCAGAGTTATTCTTTGTGTGGCAATTTTAGTGTTCGCTTTAAAGAAGACTTCTTCGATTAACATTTTGTCCCGTGAGTGTCAACCAGTAGAAAATTGAATGCTCGAATATTTATAATATAATTATAGTTCTGGATCTTTTATGGACCCGAAACTACGGTAATTCTCCGTAGTAACTACAACGTAGCATATTTGCTACGTGTTTTTTGTCTAGGTTTTTTACTTGGATTTGTGATAGCAAAGTAATTAATTAGGTACAAGTTGTTCTATGAGCGATAGATCCGGGTTCAAACAACTTCTTAAGATAGTTAATTTGAGTAGGTACCTAGTTGTTGCTTTAAAATTTGTGATTATCGTCCAATAACAGATATTCATATTGTAAATTTGCCAAAAATAAGGAGGTCGAGCAAATGTAAGTTTTATTTACTTAGTTAGTTATGCAAATTTTATAAATAATTAGGAAAAAGCACAACTTTACATTGCGAGACTCAAATATTTTTTTTTTCGTAACGACGATATTATTCTACAACTTTATTTCAGTTCCATTATACAACTCTATTATAATCTTCGTCGCGATTAAGTAATCTCGAGAAGTGCTTACTGAAGTAACTATTGTTTTATTGTATGGTATCGAACGGAGATATCAACAATAAATCAATGTTTTTTATTTTACGTGCGGTGATTCTTTAGATAAGATGGTGTGATTTTTATACTTACTTAAGAAGAAGAGTAATATCAAACGAACAATGTTGTTAAAGATTTCCCGCATTTTCCAAAAATTTCGTGTTATTTAAGCAAGGACATTTTTACTTCTTACATAAGTTTAACGTGTAGCGTCATCATAATGCATTACGAAAATGATTATGTGCATTTTACTGAAAGCACTTACTTATAGGTATACATATTTTCAATTGCAGTAAGTTATAAGTAATTAAGAAATTTCTATATAAATAAATGAAAAAATACAATATAATATCATAAATATTCTTCTAAATTTCGACTAAACCGATTTAAATGAAAAACGGTATCGGTGTGTTGATACTTTATATTAAGATTATATACTGGGTGTAAAAGAACTGCTTCCAAAAACAAAAACTGGGCATTGCTGGAGGGGTACTGGTGACGATCTGAGCGAAAAAAAAAAATTTATGATTGAAAAAAAATTTTTTTTTACGTAATTTTCCAAAATTGCATTAATACCTACAATCAGATTTTTCGATGATTACAAATTAGGGTTTTAATTTAATTTGCAATGTAAATAATCGCATTTGAACCGACATTTGAAGTGTGAGCGATGATTTCAAGCGCCGAATATGGCGTTCCAATCCTTAATAACTTTTTTAAATTGAGTTTCCTGGGTATGCTGTTAGTGAATTTAGTTACTACTGAGGCTAGAATACATGGTTTCAGGCTTCGGAAGTGGTCTTTTTGCACCCGTTATAATTATATGTTTAAGTACCTATATGTTTAAGAGAAGATGTGAGCGATTGGTGCTAATGTCAGTTCGTCATAATTACGAGTTATTTTTAAGTAGGTACCTAATGTTTTTATTTAAATAACCATGTAGCTGTCAACACATAGAACATCAGAGAGGTAGAGGCAGATGATACCTGTAGGTAGCTTTCGATTTAGGTAATAGTATCTACACCTAATCATTTTGTTTACAATGACGGCGCGGTAAAATTTTAGACAAAATTACCTCATAAGTAGCCTAGGTATAAATAACTACGTGTCCAAATATTGATCTATGTTCGAGGATTTTTATCCTTTTTTATTGGCTTTTATAGTAAAATTAAGACAAGAGAAGAAATGAAAAACTAAACGTTTATCAGCATGTACCAAAGTATCGCTAGCATTTGTCAAAATTATTATTAAAAAGATCAAATTTTGAATAAAAAAATCACCTTTTTTATCTCACAAAATCACACTTAACCACAGTTCACTAACACTAACCGATCCACAGTCTCACGCGCACAGTCAACTACTGCCGGTAAACTCATTATACCACTTTACATGGAAGGCAGAACAGGCGGGAACGCACATCATAAAAAAAAACAAACGTCATCTTCGGTTCGGAGTTCTGAATTCAAAATCACCGCTCACGAAATTGGACTGATACGGCCAAGATTATGGCTTATCGTTTTCTTGACACGAATTACAAAGGTCACCCAAATAACAGTGATATTAGATATGAATAGTGTAAGAAAGTAAATAAGTAAGGTAATATAAATTTTTAACTTTATATTTTAAGTGTACCGTAAAAAACTTTTTTATGATGAAGAGTTTGTAAATCAAATAGCAAATAAGTAACTCGATAGTTAGGTTGAACTATAGGTTACCTACCAGCTAAAATAATTCAGTTAAGATATAAGTAGGTAATATTTTGTGATAATCAACAGATAGATAATTAAATTGAAATGGTTATTGCAAGAATAAATTTAGTATAAGTAAAATCCATTTATCCTATTTGCAACAAGGATTTTTTATACTTTTTCATATCAAAACTGAGCTTATAACATTGATCTAAGGTAGGTTACCTACCTAACTTTTTTTGTTTATTTTGGTCACGTTCAACCGGTGCATGCAATGAAAATAAGTAAAAAGTGTCTTCCATATGTAGAGATGCATTGTACCTGACCTAGATTAACGTAGAGGTAAACCCACTTTGGGCAAGTGTGCATTAGATTATGCATGAGATAAGAAAGGACTTATATGAAGGTGCTACTCGAGAATCTTAATCGTTATACCTACATAGGGTTTCGTTCCTTAAAGAAAAAACGACCTAAGCACTAACAATATCAATACAAATTGTCTGCATGGGTTGTCCCGTCTATCTTTCTGTCGTTCTTTTTGTAAAAAATGACATCGGCCTTTTTCCAGGAACGATTCAAGATAAGTATTTCAAAATTAATATTAAAAAAAAACATACCGGCCGAATTGAGAACTTCCTCCTTTTTGGAAGTCGGTTAAAAAACACATTCCACATAAACGCAGGGGTCTATCATAAATAAGTATCAATCTAACAGTTATTAAAATTAACATAAATTACTCAGTCATTATGCGTAAACTATAAACTACATTATAGTTGAATTGATTTTATCTTTCCTTGTTACGCAAGTATCTAAACAATATGCAACAGGAAGTCTTGCAATGTGATCTATTATGGTATTGCAATATTTAAACCTTCGGCAAATTCATTCCATATTTTAATTAAGTACCCAATATTTTTGATAAATCTCTCTTTTTTTACTACAATACCTACTAACAGTCTTATTCGTAAACACAAATTTATTTAAGTTTAAATTTGTTTTGTCTCTGTCAGTTACGAAAGCCATAAAAATAGTATTTTTAAATAACAGAGGGTTAGACGTTTATTTGTTTGTCAATATATCTACAAAATTAAAGATTCCTAGTTAGTATCTATGAATTCTACGATTTCGCCAGTATGAAATCCATAAAATACCGTGAGGGTTGTAGGTATTTTACTACAACAAAGTTTAAACAGTCGTCTTTGAACGTCCATAAAAATGAAAGGGCCATGAGTCCGCAGCCTACTCGTGACAGCGATCTGCCGACATTAGCGGCGTCTGCGCAGGAAACAGGATCATAATGCAAGACGGCGCCGCCAATTACCCGGGTTTAGTTACCGACAGATACAGACACTAGGGGAAACATCAATTATTAAACAGGACTTACACCTAGCCTTCTGAATCTAGGTAGTCAAGCATTTGTTTTTTTATTGACTACGAAGTTTCCATTTAAATAGACAGATAGTTTAAAAGTACTTTGACGCCCTCAGCAGCGCAGCGATATGGCTATTGGCCTGCCAACGGTTTTGGATTCGATTTTCCGGAGCTAATGAAGTTTTATTTGATTTCGTATTTAGCAATGTATAAATTAGTTCTTCCGTATTCCGTAGTCGGTACTACTCTGTTTTTTACTTTATTTATTCTATATTCAAAATTTATTTATGTGGTTTTTGACAAAAAATTAACACTATAGTAGCCTACACAATTTACTACCTATACCTAGTATTTTCTGAAGAACGTGAAATACCGAAAGTTTCGAGTTCGATCCCTCCACCAAATGATTGATAGAATTATCTTTTACGTTAATCCACCAACTCGAAACCAGCCAGCTTGATGACTTACGGCTCAATCACTCTCTATCCTAGAAAGAGGCCTCACTATTAGTAGGTACGTATAAAGGCTGTTATTTTCTACAAGTTAAAATGGTTGTTTTACTTATACCCACAATTTCATAACATTATTCAAACATCCTTGCTTCAGTGTCGATAATTGTGGCACTAACGCGATGATCACGAGCCGGCGAGTAACTCGGTTATATGCACTTATGACCAATGATTACTGTAGGCATTTTGTAGATAAATAGGTACGCATATTTAAGAATAACACATGTAACTTTGGTTGCGTTCTGTGATTTTGCTCTCAACTGAGGATTATACCTATATTTCATCAAGTAGGCACCTATTAACAAGTAAGTACAAAAGAACTAAAGTTGATAATTTGATTAAAGTATAATTGATAAAAATCTATTGTGATCTTTATTTTATTTCATTGTATAGATAAATTAAAGTATGGGAGCCATACATTTATATATTCAATATTCAAGTAAAATTTGACACCTAAATTCTTAAAAACATGTTTTAGCCTACTGAAGTTAACATATGTTCCGTCCCTGAAAATCGTATTTTTACTAAAGGTTTGGTCAAAGTTAACACACAATTTCATAGATTAATACAATTTATTTCCTTAAGCACTTTCTATACATAATGACTGTGACAAGATTTTGTGAATGATGCCAATATAAAGGTTACGATGAACTAACACTAATGAATGGAATGTTACCTTTACAGTAGAGAATACAAATCATGCAGAGATATACCACGTAATAATACACAAAAAACATACCAAAATATAAAAAAAACACTAAGTTCAACTTATTTATACATTCATCTGATTAAAAAATTACACACCTAATGCATTACATCATTAACTAATAAAATTTAGAGCCCACTCGAATACTTTTAATTTATGGCAATTCAAATTAACACCTAATATACCGGGTGTCCAGGAAACAATGGATAAGCTCTGAAGGGCTAATAGTAGAACTAAAGGCAAGCCTAAAAAATAATTGATAAAAAGTATAACCCTTACACTGATAGAAATATGGCGCTTTAAAAAAAAAACTTCATATTTTTTTGACTGTGTTCATATTTTTACTCGTAACGAGGTCAAATCACTTAATAACATCATTATTTCTGTGCTAAAATAATTAATATTAACCGCATCAGTGAATAACTATCAAATAAAATAGCTAACTAAAGTATTTTTCTCAAAAAATAGTGTTAAACTTTTGATTTGTGTAAAATTTCTGAAGAAATATTTTTGAAGCGCAACTTTGAACAGCTCTGGTGTAAAAAAAATATATGAAAGTAACAGTGACCAATGATTTCAAAATATTCCTGGTTTAATAACGTTTTTAAAAAGATGTAAAATGTCGTTATTGTAATGAAAAAAGATTGAACTAATGGTATTAGTGTGTAAAATGGGATAATTATTTAGATCTAGCAAAATTAAAAAAATACAATAAAACTAAAGAAATATGATTTTCAATTGACATTAATTGCAAACCCATTGGAATAATTTAGAGTAACTGTTCAAATTGTCTGTCCCCATCCTGATGCAGACCCTGCATCTACGAATA
Organism: Emmelina monodactyla; assembly: GCA_916618145.1. Lineage (NCBI taxonomy): Eukaryota > Metazoa > Arthropoda > Insecta > Lepidoptera > Pterophoridae > Emmelina > Emmelina monodactyla. Next base: position 1,593,674 of record OU745314.1, on the reverse strand, counting down.
AAGGATCTTCAAAGAAATCAACTTAACAGGAGAAAGTGATCCAAATTTTCTTCATAATGACTTACCCAATTTATTGATAGACGTGTCCGAAGAGCTTCGCGACACATATTGGCTTCAAAATGAAGGCTGTCTAGCACACTATGCTGTTGCATTATGTGCATACTTGACGAAACCTACCCTAACAGGTAGGTAGGCCACCTAAACCTAAACGCTTTAGACTTTTTACTGGGGGTATTTTAAGGAAGAGTTTAACCGGCAACCAGTAACTTCATTAGAAGATCTACGAGCTCGTGTTCAGGCCGCTGCAATCAATGATCGACGACACGCGCGATTTTTTTGAAGATCCTTTATTCGTAGTTGTAGGGCCTGCATCAGGATGGGGACAGACAATTTGAACAGTTGCTCTCAATTATTCTAATGTTTTTGCAATTAATATCAGTTGAAAATCATATTTCTTTAGTTTTATTGTATTTTTATAATTTTGCTAGATCTAAATAATTATCCCATTTTACACACTAATACCATTAGTTCAATCTTTTTTCATTACAATAACGACATATTACATCTTTTTAAAAACGTTATTAAACCAGGAATATTTTGAAATCATTGGTCACTGTTACTTTCATATAATTTTTTTACACCAGAGCTGTTCAAAGTTGCGCATCAAAAATATTTCTTCAGAAATTTTACACAAATCAAAAGTTTAACATTATTTTTTGAGAAAAATACTTTAGTTAGCTATTTTATTTGATAGTTATTCACTGATGCGGTTAATATTAATTATTTTAGCACAGAAATAATGATGTTATTAAATGATTTGACCTCGTTACGAGTAAAAATATGAACACAGTCAAAAAAATATGAAGTTTTTTTTTAAAGCGCCATATTTCTAGCAGTGTTAGGGTTATACTTTTTATCAATTATTTTTTAGGCTTGCCTTTAGTTCTACTATTAGCCCTTCAGAGCTTATCCATTGTTTCCTGGACACCCTGTAGAAACGATATACGGCTAACATATGTATATGTTACGGCTAATACCCGAAGTGCGGCTACACCTAGTTTTAGCCGGTTAGAACATCAATAGGTTAGGTTAGTTAGGTTACTGTTTTGATACTACTCAGAAAAAGGAGTCCCGCGTAGCGGGGCTCCGTCCACTCATGATTTAAGCCAGTTTTTATATACATAGGTATAAATTTTTTTTACAGTTTTCCATATAAAATACACTTCTAACCGGCTAAAACTAGGTGTAGCCGCACTTCGGGTATTAGCCGTAACATATACAAAGTTGGAAACACTGATAATGACATATAAAAACTTTATTGCACGCTGAACAAGAGACAAACATTGCTATAAATATCTGTATGTCGCTGGGATATTTGAAAACCAGAGATTTCATGAAATCTTGATATTTTGAACTTACGACATCAAATAGTGTAGATTTTATTTTAAGGTGGATAAAACAGTATTTTTTTATGGGTTGAATCATCGATAATTATGAAAAAAAAACGTATAAATAAATACAACAACTTAAATAACTAAGCAGTAGTTATGTGAAGTGTGTGTGTTTTTTTTCCTTGCTCTAAAAAAACAAATAATACTAACCTATTTTTGTCTATTAGTAAAATAACGCTTTTATACATAACAAGATTATACATGAGACCGTAAACAATAAAAAAAGTTTTTTCCACGGAATTCCCAGTTTACAAATACCCCAGCAACACTATGAACAAGCTAATACATAGACTATTCAATAAGAAAATTATACCTAACAATCATAATACACCGACAAATATCCAACGAACCGCAAAACTGCTAAACCGACAACATACAACATAATTATGCGTTTACATTTAACTAAACCGTTCCACAACATTTATAAACTATATATTTAGATCTAAGTATAATATCTACGTGTCATGAAAGCGGATAAAAAAACTAATGTACGCTTAACAACTAGAAATAAAACGTAACCTATATAAAAATTTATTTAAATATTCTATAAAATATTGTTACAAAAACACATCACAATAGGTTTTTTTATTCATTGTTAGGACAATTATAAAATTGTTGTTTTATTTTTGTTTCGTTTAGTTTTCAACAGTTATGCGTCATAATAGCCAGACATAAAATTCATTAAGTTTTTTTTTTAATAACAGCATTGACAAAGCTGCATTTTAAATGGATGCTATGGCACCTACATTTCTCATTTTATCCACATATAATACTGTTTCTATTTTTTGCACACGATAAACGAAATAATGATTATCTAAAATATTATTTTTATACGACATGGAACACATGAACACCAAAAATGTAAGATGATTTTAAAACAATTTAGTAAATAACAAATCGAGAATATGCTATGGTCCCTAGCCGATTGCTTCTCATTATTTAAACACACTTTGTTCATTAGTTTCAACATACAGGGTGTCGACATATATTTTAATTGCTTTATTTTGAGGTATATAGTTATAAAGTGAGCTTTAGTATAACATTTAGGACACCCTGTATTCAATCAACAATGCTACATTACAACTTCAATATGATATGTAATATTAGGAAACATATAAAACCAACGCACATTTATATAATTCATATATGATAACGAAACGACAGCACCTAAACATAAATATAATTGATTTATATGTGATATATTTACTTTAGCATGCTTTATTTTATATCTAAAAAGAATATAATACTAGTTATTTTAGTGATTAATAATGTAAATGATTTTAACACTACTTTCATATCTTTTAAACTGTATATTTTATATTACTTCGTAAATGCTTATATTTTAGTGTATAATTTAGTTAAGTTTGAACTATATGTATAATGATGAACTTGAATTGCTCATATACTTTAGAATTGTGATAATAATTATTATAAATATAATGTATAACTCTATGCCTATTATTTGCAGAATGAAATATGTTTGACCTTTAAGTATTAACACACAGGAAAACAGGTACTGACTAAATTTGTTTATCATAAGTACAAGACACCCAAATGCCTTCAGGCAGTTATAAAATATGTTCAAAACTCACTTTTATTTAAACACGCAGTAGGTTGCAGATAAGTTAGCAAATTTTTGAGATCAAATTACTAATAGATTGCCAATTTGCTAAAAGGAATTGTTGTGTATAGTGTATAATAAACTTATAGTTTAATATACGTTAAAACCTTAAAACATGACGATTATTCTACTTTAATTTACTCGGCTGACGATTCAGAAGAAGGTTTAGTAAATTTCAATATCAAATGATATAGTAACGCGCCACACAGTGCAGACATTTTCACAAACCAAACGCAAATTTGTTTATATGCTTCAAGTCTACGAACTATTGTCAGCGTCCTTTTATACAGATGTCGCTGCCATCACTAAAAGAGTTTTTTAGAGGGCGCCACTTGGCGCCGTTCAAAGATATTCAGTACATCCGTTCGTTCGTTGGTCTCAGTCAGTTTTTTAAAAAAAGAAAGGTAGAAGTTTAACAGCGCAACGGGTGGATTAACATTTTATCTCGTTTCGTAAATTTTATTAAAGTGAGCGACACGCAGGCTTCCCTGGTATCAAAGTAAGTTGTTAATTAACTAATTTACAATGTCTAATATACATATTGCCCAAAGTATGATTGTATCTTGCTTTCACTATTGCAATATAAGTATCAACCGCCATTCTGTTTTTCTCCTTTAATACCCCGCAAATAGTGTGAATGGTAAGGGAATTGACTAGTTAGTTAAATGATCCACATTTAAAGTTAAATATCTGTTTAAAAATTGCTATTGCATAATAAGTTTAGGTTGATAACTAAAGACGTAGGCAGGACTTATGACTTTTGCAAGCTACCCTGCATTTCTTTATAATAGTTGATAACATCTCAGAAGTGGGATATAAGTGCCCTTTTCGTAGTATTTTACTAGTAACTATCTAATCAAAATATAGTTATGGCTAATAATGACAGTAAAAATTCTTAAAATTAAAAGTAAGATACTACGACGAATACATAACTTTCATTACAACTAAAAAAAAAAAACATATGGTAGTAGCTATTTGATATGACATTTTTTTTTTTTTGTTTCTTTTTCTTTATCTCTGTTTTTTTTCCTTTTATCGAATTGCTTTATGGCCTTCGTTTCATACTAGTCAATAACTACTACTGTTAATACGTATACGTAATACGTTTTACTGATAAATTGTTGTGGTCATATTACTATAGACTGACATATTTCATATTAGATATTTAAATATATATATATATATATATATATATTTATATAAATTATTTTTGTTATTGATGTGTCCACGAAAAGTTTTATATGCCAAATATGTATATGTATAGGTACCGTTTATAATGTTTGTAAAGTATGTGTTGTGTTGTAATATGTGCTACTGTATATGAGTATTTTATATATATATTTTGTTATTAGGTAACATATATTTAACATATACAAATTATACAAGTATATACCTATATATAGTTTTGTTAGTTTATTTCCTTTATTTTCTTAACAATCGTAAGTGGTACATACTCAATAATTTTCTTTCTCCCCTTGCGAGTCGATAGTCTTTTCTCTTGCAAGTGGTTTCCAGATGGACGGTTCAGTACGAGAAGGGTCACCGCTGCTCATGTCTGCGCAGCCACAGCGGCAACATGGATCAGAGGAGCGTCGTCCACGAGATCGACGACTTCAGACGCCGACGCAAGGAGATCGGAGGAGCCAAACGCAACCGCGGCGAGAGTCGCTGTCTCATCGGGCGACTTCACGTCGGAGGTCCCGCAGCCCAATCAGAGCGACATCACTTAGGCGACACGGTGAAGAATGCAGCTCGTCGCAAGAACGAAGGCGCCGATCTGGAGAACGGCGGTGCTACGGAGAACAGCAGCGATCCGGAGTCCGGCTTCGGTCCGGAGAGCGTCGAGTGTCCGGAGAACGTCGGCAGTCCGGTGAACGTCGGGGGTCCTGTGAACGACGGCACTCCGTGGGACGGCTACGGTCCGGTGAACGGCGGCAGTCCGGTGAACGACGACACTCCAGGGAACGACTGCGGTCCGGTGAACAGCTGCGGTCCGGTGAACGTCGGCGGTCTGGTGAACGTCGGCGGTCCGGTGAACGTCGGCGGCCCGGTGAACGTCGGCCGTCCAGTGAACATCGGCACGCCGGAGAACGACAGTCTCGTATACAAGGTACCAACGATTTATCAAACTCTGCTAGTAATGCAATTGATATGGCAAAACTTTTTGAGAATATTAAAAGGTCTTTTACTTGGGATTCGGATAAAATTGCGTCTAGCAACAATACCGTTCCAGAATTTGACCCCTCAAGGAAAGAGCAAACAGTTAAGTCTTGGTTACATAAAGTTAATGAATGTGCCATAATTTATGGCTGGTCAGAAAAACAAATCATACATTTTGCGCTACAGAAATTAAAGGGGCAGGCCCAGCGATGGTACGAGGGCCTACCGACATTGCTCTTTTCTTGGGAGGAATGGCAGTTGAAATTGTCTTCCGCTTTTCCGTCCGAAGAAAACTACGGGCAAATGCTAACTGATATGCTCGCTAAACGAGCTCGCTTCGGAGAATCGTTAGGGGATTATTTCTATGATAAAATAGCCCTACTGAATCGGTGCGGTATTGAGGGTAAAAGAGCGGTAGAGTGCATTTTGCACGGCATTGATGACAGGTCGGTTAGATTAGGTGCGGAGGCCGTACAATTCACAGACCCAGACAAGCTGTTAGCTTACTTACGTAACTCCAAAACTATTAAGCAAACCGACCGCAAAATCAATAGAATTTTCAAAGCTCCAGAGCGTAATAGAGATAAGACTACGAGGTGTTTTAATTGTAAGCAGGACGGTCACGTTAGTTCACGTTGTACGCAACCTATAAGGAAATGTAGCGTTTGTTCTAAGATCGGTCACGATAGTGAGCAATGTTACTTTAAGCAGCCTCAAACCCCAAAAACTGATAAAACCGTTATGTGCGTAATTACAGATAAGGATAGCCAATCGAAATACTATAAAACTGTTTTAGTCAATGGTATTCCAATCAAGGCTTTTATCGATCTGGGTAGCGAATGCAGTATGATTCAATTATCGTCGGTTGCTAATCTAAAAATAACCACTCCTGACACCACTAACCTTCCTGTACTACGGGGATTTGGAAACGCGACAGTGTGTACTTTAGGAAAATTTGAAGCTACTATAACTATTGATGATGCTAGCGCTCATACCGAACTGTATATAGTCCCTGACGAGGTAATGCGGACTCCAGTAATGATTGGTCAAAGTTTTACGGAGCAGCCTCACGTCATGATCTGTAAAACTTTTGATTTACTTTCATTTACACAGCTTACTACTTTGTGTGATCTTCCAATTACTAAAATTAAGTTGATTGCTAAGAATAATACTTTTGTAGATAAAGTTGGTACAGTCGAGGTTCTTACCGAACCAAAGTACTATGGAGATTTATATTTGGCAGGAAACTCAGTCAACAAATGTAACAGTCAATATTTAATAGATCCAGGAGTATTCCGTTTCGATGAAGATAATAATAATATCGTAGTTAGGAATTTGGGATTCAAACCATTGCTATTAGTTAAAGGTAGTTGTCTTATCCGGGGTTTAGCGGCTAGGCAGGAGGCGGTCATGGATACTATGAACATCGTAAAAGCACACGATAGAGACGCTATTGCTAAAATACCTATTAATTTGTCAGACTTAAATACCTCTGATGAACATGATGAACATACAAAGTTACAACTAGTAGAGCTACTTAATAAATACCGTGATTGTTTTGCATTAAAAATGTCAGAGCTAGGATCGTCCAAATATTCAGAAATGACAATAAATCTCAATGATGACAGACCGGTTGTTTATAGGCCCTATAGGTTAGCATTAAAAGAAAAAGAGATCGTACGGGAAATGATCGATGAGTTATTAGCCAATGATATCATTAGACCGTCAACTTCATCATATTCTAGTCCTATAGTTTTAGTTAGAAAAAAGACCGGCGATTACCGTCTATGTATTGACTATAGGGCGCTAAATAAAAGGACAATCAAGGAGCACTATCCATTACCCCTCATAGACGACCAATTAGATTCCTTAACCGGTCACCACTATTACACTACTTTGGACTTGGCATCTGGGTATTATCAAATTCAGATAAGAGAGGAAGATAAATATAAAACAGCATTTGTCACACCAGAGGGACATTTTGAGTTTAACAGAATGCCCTTTGGTCTGGCAAACGCTCCCGCAACATTCCAACGAATGATGAATGAAGTTTTAGGTAATGCTCGACATAAAGAGGCTTTAGCTTACTTAGACGATATAATTATACCTTCAAAGACGATTACTGAAGGTACGCAAAGATTAGAAAACGTACTTATCATGCTTCGATCCGCCGGGTTAACATTAAAATTACCAAAGTGCGTATTTTTTTCATCAACTGTCGACTACCTTGGGTTCGAGGTGTCGAAGGAAGGGATTCGACCGGGACACAAGAAAATTGAAGCCGTTAAGAACTTTCCTGTCCCCACCAATCAGCACACCATCCGCCAATTTTTAGGCCTAGCAAGTTTTTTCAGACGATTTGTTAAAAATTTCTCTATTATAGCTAAACCCTTAACAATACTGTTGAAAAAGGACGCTAAGTGGATTTGGGGACAGGAACAAGAGAACGCATTCAGGACCTTACAAAATTTGCTCATTGGTAGGCCAGTATTAGCTCTATTTGACCCCAATGCTAATACAGAACTACACACTGATGCCTGCAAGTTTGGAATAGCGGGTATACTGCTACAGAGGGATCAAAATAACGTTTTAAAACCCATCGCTTATTTTAGTAAACAAACATCTCCCGAGGAGCAGAACTATTCATCTTATGACTTAGAGACTATGGCGGTAGTGGCTTCACTGCAGAAATTCCGCGTATATCTAGTAGGTCTAAAGTTTAAGATTATAACAGACTGTAACTCGTTAAGGGCGACGTTCTTAAAACGTGATATGCTACCAAGAGTAGCACGATGGTGGACGCAAATGCAAGAATTCGATTTCGAGATAGAGTATAGACCGGGAAAGTCAATGGCTCATGTAGATGCTCTGAGCCGCAACCCAACTCCCCACACATCTTCTGCCGCTGCTAATGATATAAATGTTTACTCTGTAGAGACTGATTGGCTAGTCACGGTTCAAAATGCAGATAGTGAAATTCAGCGTATTATAGGAATCCTCAATGACGAAACAATACATGACGTGATCGACATAAAATCAAATTATAAGTTTAAAAACGGAAAATTATTCAGACTAACAGAAGATGGTGAGAGATGGGTTGTGCCTAAGGGCGTTCGATGGCAGATCGTCAAACAGAACCATGACGACATTGGTCACTTCGCTTTCGATAAGACGCTAGAAAAAATTAAAGACCATTATTGGTTTCCAAAGATGAGGAAATTTATAAAAAAATATGTTGCTTCGTGTTTAGAATGTACGTATGCCAAAGCTACAGCCGGGAAAAGACAGGGATTTTTACATCCAATCGAGAAAATCGATGTACCCTTTGATACGATACATGTTGACCACACGGGTCCATTTGTCCGAAGCAGCAAAGGTAATACGCACATTCTAGTTTTGATCGACGCTTTCACTCGATACATCTTTACTAGGGCCGTCAAAAACACTAAAACTAGCACAACCATTAAGGTGATGAAAGAATATTTTAGTGTCTTTGGCGTCCCTAGGCGACTCATATCTGATAGGGGAACGTCTTTTACTAGCTCATCTTTTAAATCCTATATGTCAAATTTGGGCATTAAGCACATTTTAAACGCGGTGGCTACCCCAAGAGCAAACGGGCAGGTGGAACGTTTTAATAAAGTTATAGTTGACGCATTAACTGCAAAATGTATTGGAACTGCTGACAATAAATGGGATGAACACCTGCCCGATGTGCAATGGGGTATTAATAACACATTTCATAAGGTATTGAATCGTAGTCCCTCTGAAGCTCTCTTTGGTATAAAACTGAGAGGTCCTAATGACAATAAAATAGTATCGTATTTAACTGAAAGTCAAGAGCAACAAATAGGGCAAGATATAGAGAGCATCCGTAAGGACATTAGTTTACGAACGGAAATTGATCAGGCAAATCAAAAGGCAAGGTATGATAGATCACGATGTGACCCCACGAAGTATAACGTTGGAGACTTAGTTCGCATTGAGAGGCAAATAACAGCTACCGGGCAAAGTAAGAAACTAGTTCCGCGATTTCAGGGCCCATACAAAATTACAAAAACTTATGACAATGATCGTTATCATGTCGAAGATACCCCATTAACGCGAAAAGGCAATAAGCGGTATAATGCAGTAGTTGCTGTTGATAAGATAAAACCGTGGTTAAACTTCAACAGACCTCATGATTGTCATTCGAGTGATGACAAGAGCGATAGTGATTAAAAGTGATAATCATTAATGTTATCATTTGAAATAAATGCTGATCATAATTTCATTCACAATATACCTATATGAATCAAGCTTTGTTATATTGCATTACTGGTAGAAAGTAGTAAGACCAGGACGTAAGGGGCCTGGATTACTAACACCTTAATCTAATAGCAGGACAATTTGGGGCCTGACCTTAATCTAATAGCAGGACAATTTGGGGCCTGACCTTAATCTAATAGCAGGACAATTTGGGGCCTGACCTTAATCTAATAGCAGGACAATTTGGGGCCTGACCTTAATCTAATAGCAGGACAATTTCGGGGCCTGACATTAATGTAAAAGCGGGACAATTTGGGGCCTGATTTCAATGTAAAAGCAGTACAATTTGGGGCCTGTAAGAAAAGTAACGTACATATTGTAATGTATTGTCAATAAAGAGATTTATGAAGTTTGGATATGAAATTGCTTAATAAAGCATATTTGAATTAAGTGTAAACTGTAAATATATAAATAACCCGAATAATAACAAAACAAAAATATATATATATATATATTGAACGAAAGGAGCTGAAAGTTTATTAAATTGAAAGCAAATGATACTTGTTCAGTTCAAGTTTGATATATAAGTTTTGTAAGTTGAAAATGTATTAAAAACTCAATGATAATGATATATAATTATATTAAGAGATTTTATGTAGTTTTTGATTATTATTTACATGTACTTATGTGATTAAATTAATGCAGTGTTTACGAGATTACATTACAAAATTTAAATAACTAAAATTAATGTGATCAATGTTGTTTCTACAATGGTCTGATAATGATTTTGTTTTGTCTCTTCTTAAAAATTCAATTTACAATATGAATATGATAATGTGATAATAATATTAAGTATTAAGTACAGAAGTCAAAATTTAATTAGTAATAATTATATAAATTAGTATTATTGTATCAAGATTTTAATAATTTTAATTCGATAACAATATTATATCAAGATGTTTGTTGGTTGGTTAAACATATTGCGCGAGGACGCTTGATAACCAGGAAGGCCGAACTGTCAGCGTCCTTTTATACAGATGTCGCTGCCATCACTAAAAGAGTTTTTTAGAGGGCGCCACTTGGCGCCGTTCAAAGATATTCAGTACATCCGTTCGTTCGTTGGTCTCAGTCAGTTTTTTAAAAAAAGAAAGGTAGAAGTTTAACAGCGCAACGGGTGGATTAACATTTTATCTCGTTTCGTAAATTTTATTAAAGTGAGCGACACGCAGGCTTCCCTGGTATCAAAGTAAGTTGTTAATTAACTAATTTACAATGTCTAATATACATATTGCCCAAAGTATGATTGTATCTTGCTTTCACTATTGCAATATAAGTATCAACCGCCATTCTGTTTTTCTCCTTTAATACCCCGCAAATAGTGTGAATGGTAAGGGAATTGACTAGTTAGTTAAATGATCCACATTTAAAGTTAAATATCTGTTTAAAAATTGCTATTGCATAATAAGTTTAGGTTGATAACTAAAGACGTAGGCAGGACTTATGACTTTTGCAAGCTACCCTGCATTTCTTTATAATAGTTGATAACACTATAATGTCTATAAAATTTTGACTTCCAAAAATGCTTACTTGACCAAACCTATGCATTGCAATTGCCACTTTATTCTAATAGGAATAAAGCTTTAAACAGACTGGTCGTTTTCGTATGACAAGTTATTAATTATGACGCAAATTAGAGTTTTCTCTTTTAAAGATATTACAATTCGTAACTCCAAGTGCAATTTTCAATTCACCAAATCAATCTAGTGCTTCTTTTTCACTCATTTTTATCCTAACACACTGTAAAAGTGTTGCCAATCTCTTGAATTGTTTCCAAATGTCTGCATTAATAGACGGTATATAATACGGCTTGTTTCTTACAATACTATGCTCTTGTTCTAGATTTACTCGCCCGTGTCTACCCAGTTCATTTCTTCAGCTATTCGGTCCATACAAGCGCAAAGGAATTGATACTGTGGAATAAAAATAAAGGGTTAGTGCTATTGATAACATAAAAACTAATTTGAACTGAAGTTATTAACATTAATAAAACATACAAATTTAATTATTATTAAAACATACAATACTTGTGGTAAGAAATTAAAATCAAGAAAACTAGGATTTTGATCCGAAGAAAAGTTGCTCCAAATGTAAACATTAAATGTTTATATTTTGTATTATTTTACAGATCATTTTTACTGACTGGTGTTAAACAATCGTAGATGGTTGACAACACCAAAGATCCTATACAACATTTATTACAAATTTTTCTTTTGTGTCTTTATTTTGGCACCGCAAACAGATTAAAGTTTTGTGTAAGCTATTTTAACATTTAACTACATATTAGGACTTATAACGGTTTTCCTATGGACACCATAGCCCAAATTGAAATGGTCACACCAGTTATCAAAAAAAGAGAACCATCAAAACCGCTTCACCCACTCCAAAGCGTCAAATACAACAAACATAAAAGAACACTCAAATTGACCTCCTTTCCTAAACTTTGTAAAACTCACATGCATAGTATAAACTTTGTAAAACTCACATGCATAGTATAAACTTTGTAAAACTCACATGCATAGTATAAACTTTGTAAAACTCACATGCATAGTATAAACTTTGTAAAACTCACATGCATAGTATAAACTTTGTAAAACTCACATGCATAGTATAAACTTTGTAAAACTTACATGCATAGTATAAACTTTGTAAAACTCACATGCATAGTATAAAGCGCAGTGTGCGGCTTATCCTTAGCAGTAATTCTCAAACAGGCCGCGTCGTCATCGGCTTGCCACGAGGAAATGTTGGACCAGGAGAGAACGCGGTCGGGCGATAAGCGCGAACTGTGGCACGACCAGAACGTGAGGCCTGACCAGCCTGCGGGGAGAAGAGATTTATGTAGATTAATAATAATAATAATAAATAAATCTCCAGACAGACACACCAACTGTGTGGCCCTAAACTAAGCAAAGCTTGTACTATAGGTACCACACAATGGACTAGGGGAGAACCTAGTTACACCCAGACATGAGCCAATATCGAAAAACCACTTTCACGAAATTGGCCCGACCCGGGAATCGAACCCGGAACCATCCGCTTAGCAGTCCGGTATATATACCGCTGCACCACAGAGGTCGTCAATTGTAAGAATTAAACATCATGTTAGTCACGGAACAGAGAAGTAGATGGAAGTGTGAAGTAGGCGGGGCACGCGCGCCACTAGTAAGCGGAGGCTCGCAAACCTATACCTCAGTCGTACCTGTCTTATTGTCGTGTTCGGTTGTGTTTTGCTGTGACCGTATTGCGTTTTCTTAATCTAATATCGACTTTATTTTTAAAAGCAGTAAAGTTCAATTCATATTTGTTCTAATTCTAATGTAACATAAAACATAACAATTGTAAACATGAACTTTATTTGCCAAGAAATAAAGTTCAACTTACATTGTTAAATGTAGGAACGCCACCTATTGTTAAGAAGTTGAATTTTGTGTGAGTCAGAATGGCGGGTGTACCTTAACAGATTCGAGCGAGTCATATGTAAAACTTTAGTAGGTACCTAAGATGTATTATTTGGTGCCAATTAAAGAAATTGGTGTACCTCATTAAAAGCAGAGATATAACCAAATGCGAGTACACCCGCCACATTGACTGTAAGGATGGCGGGTGTATCTCCAGTTCTCGGTTATAGACATGTTGGTGAGTTATTTAAAGTATACCAAATTTCTGTCTTTACCTTTGGTGTACACAATTTATTTTCGGCAATTTTTTCGCCAAGTTATCGATTTCGCCAAAATCTCGCCAGGGTCATAATTTTTCAACAAAATGGCAAAAAAAAACCCTATCTGGCAACGCTGGCGACACTCTTTCGCTCCCGTGTGTTTAAGTGCTATGGTCCTTCAAATAATCTTTTGAACTTGTAATTTGTAGACCGTTCAGTAATAATATTTAAGAGACATTTTCGTGTACATTTTATTGTTAAAATACTACAACGCTCACAGATCTTCTACGACATATTTAATAAGCAGGTACACAGCTATTTTTGTAACTTTGTAAGCACTCACCTCTCTTATTAAAATTTTAAATCAAAGTTTATTTATGCCGAAAAACAAAATTTTGCCACCAAACTATTAAAAAATCCAAATTTTAATGATATTCGCTTATATTTCATCGACAAGCACTTCATTATAGATAATAAAAAAGTCCCCTTACTTAAAATACCAGACTTGAGGCCCTGTATTTAGGCGTCATATGTGTAAATGCGTACCGCCGGGAAGAATTTTGGCGACGATAAGCGCGATGTATGTCGCTACAAAGTCTCTAATACCAAAATCTTGGATTCCTTTGGAATCGAGCAATATTGCTCTTTGGTGCTCTTTTATGTTAGGTACACCAAAGGTACAGAAATTTGGTATGCTTTAAATAACTCACCAACATGTCTATAACCGAGAACTCCAGTTCTCCAGTACACTCGCCATTCTGACAGTCAATGTGGCGGGTGTACTCGCATTTGGTTATATCTCTGCTCTTAAGGAGGTACACCAATTTCTTTGATGGGTACCAAATAGTACATTATAGGTACTAAGTTTGACATACGACTCGTTCAAATCTGTTAAGGTACACCCGCCATTCTGACTCTCACAGAATTTTTTGTATGTCAACGCGAACGTGAAGTAAGTTGCGGAAGGTCGTAAATACATTATGGGTTTCAGTTAAGTAAACTCTATTTTTCACTGACAAGGTGTGTTTTTTCTTGGCAGCATTTAGAAATAAAGTCATACTGGCACTTGGTCGCATATACCAATAAAAACAATTGTTTACATGTAGTGACTATGTTTATTATCAGTTCCATGTGTGAGTTTTGGCGACAGCGGTTCCGCTAGTAAGTTTGTCGTATAGCATTTCCATCTACTTCTCCGTTCCGTGATGTTAGTAGTAGGTGCTTGGTATGCGTTGGTTTTTGTCTGCGTGGACTTTAGATTGTTGTAGAGTAGGTGAAAGTGATATTCCCATGGGAATGAGAATAATTCCCGCGGTAAAAAGTTGCCTATTTACTTCCCAGGGAATCGAACTACCGTTATTCTTAAGTTCATTTTAATTGGTTCAGCCGTTTTGATGTGAAAGCGGAACATACATACAGACAAACATAGATGTTTTTGCATTTATAACATTAATAAAACCCCCCTTATAAATTCACAGATTCAGATTGTTATAAATTCACCCCAAATTTCTGAACTTTACCACTTCATATTATTAGTACTAGAGATGCGCCGAGTAACACTTTTGCCGAGTACCGAGTACCGAGTATTACTCGGTTCAATTTTTTTTTAACCGAGTACTCAATTCTACTACAATTTCGCGCGCGTAAACAAGTACAAACGAACACAAGTATATTTAGAAGAAAATTTGTTGGCAAATGGTGGACAGGGCACCAAACAAGGCATCATAATTTACATTTATTAAATTTTAAATATTGATTATTTTTATTACTGTTCCTTTAATTTTGTCTCACTAGTACTCATGCATTAGCATAATTTTGATTCTATTACTTGAGGATGTCAAAGATTTCCTCAATCAGAATGTTTTGATTTACACTGTTGTTTCAATTATATCTACCTAAATATATCGCTTTCTTTAAACAAAGTAGATTACTTTTTTGGTACTCGGTACTCGGCATTCGTATACCGAGTTACTCGGCCGAGTACCGAGTACCAAAAAACCCGCCGAGTACGCCGACTACCGAGTATAAACCGAGTACTCGGCCCATCTCTAATTAGGACTGATCTGAAAGGAACTCCATTATTCATCAATGCCTTAACCATTAAACTTAATAAATTTGTTTTATAGTTCCAATGCCTTACTTAACCATTTCACTGCCCATAACTAAATTAATTACCCACTTCTACAATATTTTCCCTTCAACTTACCAACAGCAACGTTCACAGGTTGCGGCGAGTCAGCCAACATCGGCGGGAACACCACATCTCCATACCCCGGTAGAGACCTCGCTAGAGATAGATATTCTAGAGCACGGGACGGTTCTTGTAGAGCCTTTAGTTGGTAGAGACGGGAGCCGGCTAGGATCACGTTGCGGTTCACCTCTTCTACCGCCTGGAGGAGTGAAATTAATTAAATCCTACTAATATTATAAACGTTTGTGAGTATGGATGTTCGTTACTCTTTTACGTAAAAACTACTGGATGGATTTTGATGAAACTTTACAGTAATATAGGTACATCAGAATAACATATAGGGTACTTTTTACCGCGAGAAAACTTCTAATTCCCATAGGAAACCGACTTTCACGCGAACTGAGTCGCGGGCGGCCACTAGTTACAGAATATATAGGTATGTAAAATTGGTTGGGTAAATGTTGGTTGTTAATGGTGAATTCATTTAATTAATAGAATGATTTTAATGTCTTAAAAACTTCTAGAGACAAGAAAACTATACTATAAGATACCTTACGAACATAGATAAATATAAACAACTAGTGACCCAGTGAAGTTTAGCTTACTTACAATTTACTTACTGGGTATTGCTGGAGGGGTAATGGTTAAGTTAAGAAAAACATACAAACTATCCGATTTCGGGATTATTTCAATTCACATAGTGTTTAACTATCTGCAATGTAAATCATCGCCTCTCGCCTTTCGTTGATGTGTACAAGGCATTACTTTTCAATCATTTATATACTTTATAATTGAGTTTTCTGGGTGTATTTTGGTGAATTCAGCAACTATTTAAACTCCACAATACATGTTTTCAGGCTTTGGAAATGGTCTGTTTTCACCCTGTATAAATAGATCCTAGGCTTTGGAAATGATTTGTTTACACCCTGTATAAATAGATTTGGAAATGTATAAAATAAACCCTGTATAAAATAATTGGAAATGATTTGTTTACACCCTGTATAAAATAACTTGAAATGATTTGTTTACACCCTGTATAAAATAACTGGATATGGTTTGTTCACACCCTGTATAAAATAATTGAAAATGGTTTGTTTACACCCTGTATAAAATAATTGGAAATTATTTGTTCACACCCTGTATAAATAGATCCTATTCGGAAATTATTTGTTTACACCCTGTATAAATAGATCCTATTCGGGAAAGATTTGTTCACACCCTGTATAGACAACCTACCTGCCAGTACAGCAGGTGCGCGGCGAGCGGCTGCAGCTGTACAGTGAGCTCCGTCCGCGGACTGAACGTCCAGCGGCGGACGCACACGCAGCTGGAGGACGCGGTGGAGTAGTTCTGGATGTACAGCGAGTGGCACCCTGTATAGACAACCTACCTGCCAGTACAGCAGGTGCGCGGCGAGCGGCTGCAGCTGTACAGTGAGCTCCGTCCGCGGACTGAACGTCCAGCGGCGGACGCACACGCAGCTGGAGGACGCGGTGGAGTAGTTCTGGATGTACAGCGAGTGGCACCCTGTATAGACAACCTACCTGCCAGTACAGCAGGTGCGCGGCGAGCGGCTGCAGCTGTACAGTGAGCTCCGTCCGCGGACTGAACGTCCAGCGGCGGACGCACACGCAGCTGGAGGACGCGGTGGAGTAGTTCTGGATGTACAGCGAGTGGCACCCTGTATAGACAACCTACCTGCCAGTACAGCAGGTGCGCGGCGAGCGGCTGCAGCTGTACAGTGAGCTCCGTCCGCGGACTGAACGTCCAGCGGCGGACGCACACGCAGCTGGAGGACGCGGTGGAGTAGTTCTGGATGTACAGCGAGTGGCACCCTGTATAGACAACCTACCTGCCAGTACAGCAGGTGCGCGGCGAGCGGCTGCAGCTGTACAGTGAGCTCCGTCCGCGGACTGAACGTCCAGCGGCGGACGCACACGCAGCTGGAGGACGCGGTGGAGTAGTTCTGGATGTACAGCGAGTGGCACCCTGTATAGACAACCTACCTGCCAGTACAGCAGGTGCGCGGCGAGCGGCTGCAGCTGTACAGTGAGCTCCGTCCGCGGACTGAACGTCCAGCGGCGGACGCACACGCAGCTGGAGGACGCGGTGGAGTAGTTCTGGATGTACAGCGAGTGGCACCCTGTATAGACAACCTACCTGCCAGTACAGCAGGTGCGCGGCGAGCGGCTGCAGCTGTACAGTGAGCTCCGTCCGCGGACTGAACGTCCAGCGGCGGACGCACACGCAGCTGGAGGACGCGGTGGAGTAGTTCTGGATGTACAGCGAGTGGCACCCTGTATAGACAACCTACCTGCCAGTACAGCAGGTGCGCGGCGAGCGGCTGCAGCTGTACAGTGAGCTCCGTCCGCGGACTGAACGTCCAGCGGCGGACGCACACGCAGCTGGAGGACGCGGTGGAGTAGTTCTGGATGTACAGCGAGTGGCACCCTGTATAGACAACCTACCTGCCAGTACAGCAGGTGCGCGGCGAGCGGCTGCAGCTGTACAGTGAGCTCCGTCCGCGGACTGAACGTCCAGCGGCGGACGCACACGCAGCTGGAGGACGCGGTGGAGTAGTTCTGGATGTACAGCGAGTGGCACCCTGTATAGACAACCTACCTGCCAGTACAGCAGGTGCGCGGCGAGCGGCTGCAGCTGTACAGTGAGCTCCGTCCGCGGACTGAACGTCCAGCGGCGGACGCACACGCAGCTGGAGGACGCGGTGGAGTAGTTCTGGATGTACAGCGAGTGGCACCCTGTATAGACAACCTACCTGCCAGTACAGCAGGTGCGCGGCGAGCGGCTGCAGCTGTACAGTGAGCTCCGTCCGCGGACTGAACGTCCAGCGGCGGACGCACACGCAGCTGGAGGACGCGGTGGAGTAGTTCTGGATGTACAGCGAGTGGCACCCTGTATAGACAACCTACCTGCCAGTACAGCAGGTGCGCGGCGAGCGGCTGCAGCTGTACAGTGAGCTCCGTCCGCGGACTGAACGTCCAGCGGCGGACGCACACGCAGCTGGAGGACGCGGTGGAGTAGTTCTGGATGTACAGCGAGTGGCACCCTGTATAGACAACCTACCTGCCAGTACAGCAGGTGCGCGGCGAGCGGCTGCAGCTGTACAGTGAGCTCCGTCCGCGGACTGAACGTCCAGCGGCGGACGCACACGCAGCTGGAGGACGCGGTGGAGTAGTTCTGGATGTACAGCGAGTGGCACCCTGTATAGACAACCTACCTGCCAGTACAGCAGGTGCGCGGCGAGCGGCTGCAGCTGTACAGTGAGCTCCGTCCGCGGACTGAACGTCCAGCGGCGGACGCACACGCAGCTGGAGGACGCGGTGGAGTAGTTCTGGATGTACAGCGAGTGGCACCCTGTATAGACAACCTACCTGCCAGTACAGCAGGTGCGCGGCGAGCGGCTGCAGCTGTACAGTGAGCTCCGTCCGCGGACTGAACGTCCAGCGGCGGACGCACACGCAGCTGGAGGACGCGGTGGAGTAGTTCTGGATGTACAGCGAGTGGCACCCTGTATAGACAACCTACCTGCCAGTACAGCAGGTGCGCGGCGAGCGGCTGCAGCTGTACAGTGAGCTCCGTCCGCGGACTGAACGTCCAGCGGCGGACGCACACGCAGCTGGAGGACGCGGTGGAGTAGTTCTGGATGTACAGCGAGTGGCACCCTGTATAGACAACCTACCTGCCAGTACAGCAGGTGCGCGGCGAGCGGCTGCAGCTGTACAGTGAGCTCCGTCCGCGGACTGAACGTCCAGCGGCGGACGCACACGCAGCTGGAGGACGCGGTGGAGTAGTTCTGGATGTACAGCGAGTGGCACCCTGTATAGACAACCTACCTGCCAGTACAGCAGGTGCGCGGCGAGCGGCTGCAGCTGTACAGTGAGCTCCGTCCGCGGACTGAACGTCCAGCGGCGGACGCACACGCAGCTGGAGGACGCGGTGGAGTAGTTCTGGATGTACAGCGAGTGCGGGCACTCGTTGCCTTGCAGCTTGCGCTCTGGTGAAGGAAGCGGTGATTGAGGTATGTCTTAGACTAGGTTATCCTACTAAGGGTCAATTCATACTAGCGCAGAGTCGAAGCGCATCGAAGCGTCAAATTCCTCACAATCAAAGCGAAGTCGCGCGTATTCGCGTGAATTAGCGCGCATTCTCGCGCTTTTTCGTGGCATTAGTGATGGACACCAGTTGCCAGTTGAATCTCGTTGTTGAAACTCGTATAAAATGGTTGACATTGATCTTGCTATGATGTTGCTTATATCAGAAGTTGAAGAAGAAGAAAACGCAGAAAAAAGAAAAAGAAAATTGCGAAATTTTGGAGTTCACGACTTGTGGAAGAAAAGACGTATATCTGGTGAATTCATTTCTTTTTGCGCAGATTTATATCTGTACCCAAGTATTTATTACGACTATTATAAAATGAACTATGATCAATTTGAAAACTTGGTCAATATTTTGAAGCCACACACTGTAAAACAAGAAACTAAATTAACGATACCCATTTCCGTTGAAGAGCGAATATCAGTCTGCTTAAGGTGAGTTTTACGTCTTTTTGTAATTTTTATATAAATATAACTAATAAGAATAACAAGAAGATATTTAAACTCTCGGTAAAGCTGATAGAAAAGTTAACCAATATAATAAATAAACAAGCTTATATTTGAAATTCTTTATTTAAAAAAATTCTTATATAGGTAATTATTTGCCATGTAGAATCATAATTTCTAAGGTCAATAATAATGAATTAATGAATTATTACTATTTGTCAACTTTTTGCAAATAGTCTTCGATTTCATCTAAATTCGGTTGCCGCTGATGCTGCATTGTTGAAATCGGCTGTGGTACGTAAGGTGATGGTGGTGGGACCAAACTGGTATCGAATGTATTTGGATTTTGTTGAATGGTCATGGTGGATGGGATGTAAGTTGAAGTAGATGGCGGATAATAATTTTGCTGAGTAGTTTTAAGTGGCCGCTGTTGTTGTGTTTCATAGTAGTTAATCAGAGATGGTGGAGTATCGTTTCTTTCCTCTGAGGCAAGTTTTACTTCTGCGTCGGTAACTAGGCCAAGTATTGACTTCTTTAATTCGGCTTGTATTGATACAGGCATTTTTTTTACTGTTCCACTCATTGATAAAAAAAACACATCTAATGGATCTTCTTTCTTTTCTTTGGCTTCGAGATATTGTGTGAATAATAGCTGCGATAGGGGCAGTGATTTTTTTCTGGCGCTATAATTTGACAACGATGAATCAGAGCGTGGACTTTGCATGACATCTGATGGTGGTGCTGGTGACTCTATCATTGTGTTATCTTCCGTGTTTATGTCTAAACTATCTTCAGAACAACCTAGGTTTGATGTTTGTGGTTTGTCCTGGAGGTAGGGTTTTAAAAATTCCAACTCCTTCTCAAATTTAATTGGTTTTTCATTTTTTCGCGCAGATCCGCTTTTATATTGTCTTAATCTTAGAGCCTTTTTATAGCAATCACGTAGTTTCTTCCATTGTTTCTGACATTCAGCCACTGAAAAAAACAAATTAAATATATGTACTTAATTAATACTTTTATACTTTATAATATTAATACTTTGTTACAGGTTTCTAACTACTGCTATTAGTTGCAAATCACTGGCTCATAATTATCGCATGGGCTATAGTACAGTTTGCACAATTGTACATGAAATTTGTGCTGCAATATGGAAATATTTACAGCCTCTTGTTATGCCAAAACCAACGCTAGAGTCATGGATTAAAATCGAGGAAGATTTTAGAATTCTATGGAATTTTCCCAATTGTATAGGAGCGATCGACGGAAAGCATGTCAATATAAGGGCACCCTGGAACAGCGGAAGTCTGTACTACAATTATAAAAAGTTTTTCAGCACTGTCTTGTTAGCTGTTGCTGACGCTAAATATAAATTCATTATAGTAGACATTGGAGCATATGGACGTAATCACGATAGCGGCATATTGAGCAGTTCCAAATTCGGCCAACTATTACAAAATAATATGATTAGTATACCGCCTAATAAAAACTTGCCAGGTATGACAAACACAGTTCCTTATGTTTTTGTTGGCGACGAAGCATTCCCTTTGTCTGAACATATTATGAGACCTTATCCTGGTAGTGAGCTGTTAAACAATAGCCAGAAGAAAATCTATAATTATCGTTTAAGCCGAGCAAGGCGTATTGTGGAAAGTGCCTTCGGAATATTACAACAAAAATTTGAAGTATTTCAAAAACGTATAAGAATGCAACCAACGTATTTAGATACCATGATTCTTGCATGCACGTGTCTGCATAATTATATTATGGAAGATTTTGTGTCGGAAGACATTGCCGTGCCCAATAACAGCATTTTACAAAATTATTCCGTTGACAGTCAAAACATGGACATAACCGGTAATCAAAACGTGGATGCCATGGAGATTAGAGAGATCTTTAAGTCCTATTTCATTTCTGAGCATGGGGCAGTATCATGGCAAAATGAAAAGATAACACGATGTTAAGAAATAGGACAAGATTATAAAATATTATATATGTTACCGGCAATCTGTATAATTCAGGTATTCTATACAATACCCAGGCAATGTATAGAATACCGGATTATACAGATTGCCGCTAACATATATATTAAATGTGTGAAATTACATGTTACTTCTTGACGTAAATGGTTTGTTTTTGCGCCGCTTTACGACGCGCCAGCATGTGAGCTGGCAACGTCGCACGGAAGCGAAAACATGTGTAATAATAATAAATACTTAGTACTTACCAGGTAGTTTCAATTCACTGCTAACTTTTTCCCACGCATTACTTTTTGAATTTTTGTCGCTATAATATTTGGACTTCGAATTAAATAAACATTCGTATTTTTGGACCAAATAAATTAATTTCTCGTCGTTTTCCATTGTGATTCACTTCGACACAAGACAGTTTCCGTCCGATTCCGATTGCCGACTGACCAGACGGCGCGTAGTTCGCCTAATAGCCGCTTGGCTTCGCGCGAATGCGCGCGCACCAATCAGAGTTACTCGCGCGCAGGCGCCCGAATTCCCTCGAATGTGCGTGAATTCGCGCGTCTTTTTTTTTCTTGGAAGAAATATGTGCATTACATTGTGGAAATAAGGGTGAAT
Source organism: Emmelina monodactyla (assembly GCA_916618145.1). Classification (NCBI taxonomy): domain Eukaryota; kingdom Metazoa; phylum Arthropoda; class Insecta; order Lepidoptera; family Pterophoridae; genus Emmelina; species Emmelina monodactyla. Next base: position 1,571,138 of record OU745314.1, on the reverse strand, counting down.
TTGCTATATTAAGTTTCGGATTGACGCTTCGATGCGCTTCGACTCTGCGCTAGTATGAATTGACCCTAATATTATAAATGTGAAAGTTTGTGAGTATGGATGAATGGATGTTTGTTACTCTTTCACGTAAAAACTACTGCATGGATTTGGATGAAACTTTGCAGTAATACAGATTATACATCAGAATAACACATAGGGTACTTTTTACCGCGGGAAAACTTCTCATTCCCACGGGAAACCGACTTCCACGCGAACGGGGTCGCGGGCGGCCACTAGTACTACATAATAATGTACCTATAATACGCAGTTTTGATGATAATCTACTAGAGCGGTGATTTGATTGCTTTGTTCGGCGAAAAATTCGGCGAAAACGCTGCATCGATTGCTGCGCTCTGATGGGCCGATTCAAGGTCAAGTGTCACTATTGGGGCGCTTTTCTTGTGGTCCGAGCGTGATTGGTTATTTATTGTTATCAGTGTAGAATTACAATTTCGAAATTGAATGGATGGATATCTACTCTAGTAGGTTATATACTAGATTTTTTAGGGTCACATAGTTGGTGTCTTATTCTGGAGATGTATTATTTATTATTTGGTAACAATTGCTCAAGTGCAGTACAAGATATGCGCAATACTAACATCATTATTCCTATACAAAGGCAAAGGTGACTGCGGCAATTTTAATTTTTTATCGCGGAATACCCCTTTTAAGTATAGTAGGTAAACTATTGGCTCGGTTGGTCTTATTTAGACTTCAGTAACTCTCTGACCGTGTATATTCCGAAGCAGAATGTGTATTTCGTGTTTAACGGTTCACAATAGATATGATCTTTACACTTTGACAACTGCAATATAGGTGTAGAAAGAAGAAAAAAACGTACGTGACGTTTGTAGATCTTAACACAGCCTTCGACACTGTAAGCAGGTAAGGCATTTATACTGCACTTCTCAACATTGGTTGCCCTTCAAAACTTATAAACCTCTTTAATTCTTTTCAAGCGGGCATGTAAGGTTGTGTTGTTTTAACGTCAATACATCCAAGCCGTTCGATATGCGTTGAGGTGTTCGCCAAGGCTGCGTGTTGGCTCCTTTTCTGTTTGGAATTTTCTATAATCTCTATAAATCTTTCAGCAATGACGAACAGGTATTATCCTTCACAGGATAGATATCGGAAAGATACAATCTTAAGATTCTCAAATCTAAGCGGAACCGCGAAGACTTGTGTCGTACTACGATAGCATCGGATTGCTGATGATGCAGCTGTCGTTGCTTATTCTCAACACATAAGCGTAATGACATTATTGATTACTTTTCCCGCGCGTTTACTCTGTTCTCGGTGTCTGTTATAATTAGAAAACTGAAGTGCTAGTTCACGGCGCAGAAGCACCAAATATCATGCTTGGTGACGTTTCCTTGACAATAGTTGACAAGACAAATATTGCTATTTGGGATCACCTGTTTCAAACAATCTCAAGCTCGATGCTGAGATCGAAGTACGTACATGTACGGAGCGTGTGGAAATCCATGCCACTCTAGTATAGTAGGCTACTGAATATAAATCGTATGTCACAGATGTATGCAGCCTACGATGTCTTTTACTATTATTTTAACTAATCTCCATTACATACAAAGCCATGAAAATCTAAAAACAATCTATAAATAATTAAAAAACTTACCAAAGTTATACTCGACGATTTCAAACAGGTAGAAGTATTTCTGCACCGCCCGGGGAAGGTTGATTTTCTCACAAACCGCCGCGTATACGTCGTCCGCGTTCGTGGATTTTAGAACTGACACTGTTACTACCTGGAAATAAGAGGGGTTTTAAGTATAATATGGACAGAAAATATTGAAAGAGGAAAAGTTTTTTTTTAATAACAAGTGATAATAAATAACAAAATGAATTTACATTTCTATTAAAACGTTTTAATTATGGTTTTTTAAAGATGAAATATTAGCAAGCTTGAATACTCATTTCTGTGTCTCATTCTTAATTAATCTTTGGCATTTTTTGAGTATTCTTTATTTTTTTAGAATACTGATACCACTGCGTAAAGAAAGTTTTTGTACTCAATTTTTCGATTATCTTTACTATAGATATTCCTATATAATAAAATATAGATTATATAAAACTCTGTTTTCTACTATATGTTTACTATCCATCGTCTTATAAAGTCAGAAATAAAATCTTACTAATATTATAAACGTGAAAGTTTGTGAGTATGTCCATATGTATGGATGTATGTTACTCTTTCACGTAAAAGAGTCGCTGGCGGCCACTAATACAATATAATATAACTAACCTCTTTATCCGGCAGCAGTACTTTCAGGTCGACGGGCGCGGGCCCGGCGTCGTCGGCGTCCGTGAGAAATTCCTGGACGGCGTCGCTCTCCGCTATCACGCGCACCGCACACACCTGGCGGATTTATTATTTATACAGGGTGATTGGTAATGCGATACATTTCTTCTAAGAGGTTAAAATAGAGCTTATTTTGAAGAAAGAAGTTTAGTATATGGACTAGATATTGGTAATTTTGAAATGTTTTGAGTTTTGTGGGAGAGATGTAAAATTTTATTGAAAAATTGATTTAAGTGGTTTCTAAAAACTCTGTCACCAGATGAAAATGTGCTGGAAAGTGCACATTCAGTGCATATGTTACGGCTAATACCCGAAGTGCGGCTACACCTAGTTTTAGCCGGTTAGAACATCAATAGGTTAGGTTAGTTAGGTTACTTTTTTGATACCACCCAGAAAAAGGAGTCCCGCCTAGCGGAACTCCGTCGACTCATGATTGAAGCCAGTTTTTATATACATAGGTATAAATTTTTTTTTTACAGTTTTCCATATTAAAAACTCTTCTAACCGGCTAAAACTAGATGTAGCCGCACTTCGGGTATTAGCCGTAACACATACACGAAAGAAGAAGAAGAAAGCGAGTTTAAAACTGATTTACTAAGTAGATAACATAAATTGTAGATGCAATGAGTGCAACATGTAGTGTCAAAGTCATTTGTGTGGTTTAAGAGTTACCTACTGTTTAATACAAATAAATTAATGATTCGTAAAAGAGGTTTAATTAATTGTATAATGCATGATTCACATCCATGATTAAGTAATCGTTTACTTAAAAAAATATAGCTTCAATGAATCAACAATAACAAATCTTAAATAAAAAAAATCTGCTCTCACCTTTTCTAAATATTGTTCTAATCCCCGTCTTCTCGCGTCTAGTTGTTGTTCGCTGAGATTGAAGGGCCACTTGCCGGGCAGTTTGGGGAAATTGAACCCTAAGGACATCAACATTAAGCTTATTATTGGTTAATCTAGAAAGTAACTTAAGCATGAAGTACTTAATATTTTAATTTTAATCGACATGCGATTTAAGTAGTTTTCTGCAAAAAATACTACCTCATAGAATTTTGAACACATTGCACAAAAGATCAACTAGAAACACCACTGCAATAGCTAAATTGTATTTTCTAAGACTGCTCTCGGAATTGGCACTATCCACTTATGAAAAACTAGTGGCCGCCCGCGACTCCGTTCGCGTGGAAGTCGGTTTCCCGTGGGAATGGGAAGTTTTCCCGCGGTAAAAAGTACCCTATGTGTTATTCTGATGTATAGCCTATATTACTGCAAAGTTTCATCCAAATTCGTCCGGTAGTTTTTACGTTAAAGAGTAACAAGCATCCATACATCCATCCATACTCACAAACTTTCACATTTATAATATTAGAAGCAAGTTGTCCTTACCTATAAACTCTTTTCTCAGCAAATGGTGTAGGTTAGCAAACTCTCTGTATCGCCGACTGCACAGATGTCGACCGGCCATGTGGATGTTGAATGCTACGTACGACCTGAAACCAATTAACTACAATTTACTTCGACCCAAAGTATTTATTTCAAGGTTTGACAAGAAACAAAGTTTAAGACTACATTTATTTAAATTAATTGCTTTCTGCCCACGGCTTCACTCACGCAATAAAATAAAACACGACTAAATAAAAAAGCAGCCTGTGTCTCTGTTTTTTTTTAAATCATACAAAATTAGAAACTCACGAACACAACGGCCCTGTCTATCTGCCTACCCATTATATGTCTTTGTCTATGTTGTCTATATTATAGCTGTAGTATGGACACGGACAGCGACCACTTGTCTCTCTTCGCTCTAGTCTCTGCTTCCTGGGATGCAGTAAACATGTCCACAGGTCTATAACCTCACCTGCCCGTGAGCCGCTCCATCACGATCCTGTAGTCGGGTATGGACACGGGTAGCGACCGCTTGTCTCTCTTCGCTCTAGTCTCTGCTTCCTGGGATGCAGTAAACATGTCCACAGGTCTATAACCTCACCTGCCCGTGAGCCGCTCCATCACGATCCTGTAGTCGGGTATGGACACGGGTAGCGACCGCTTGTCTCTCTTCGCTCTAGTCTCTGCTTCCTGGGATGCAGTAAACATGTCCACAGGTCTATAACCTCACCTGCCCGTGAGCCGCTCCATCACGATCCTGTAGTCGGGTATGGACACGGGTAGCGACCGCTTGTCTCTCTTCGCTCTAGTCTCTGCTTCCTGGGATGCAGTAAACATGTCCACAGGTCTATAACCTCACCTGCCCGTGAGCCGCTCCATCACGATCCTGTAGTCGGGTATGGACACGGGTAGCGACCGCTTGTCTCTCTTCGCTCTAGTCTCTGCTTCCTGGGATGCAGTAAACATGTCCACAGGTCTATAACCTCACCTGCCCGTGAGCCGCTCCATCACGATCCTGTAGTCGGGTATGGACACGGGTAGCGACCGCTTGTCTCTCTTCGCTCTAGTCTCTGCTTCCTGGGATGCAGTAAACATGTCCACAGGTCTATAACCTCACCTGCCCGTGAGCCGCTCCATCACGATCCTGTAGTCGGGTATGGACACGGGTAGCGACCGCTTGTCTCTCTTCGCTCTAGTCTCTGCTTCCTGGGATGCAGTAAACATGTCCACAGGTCTATAACCTCACCTGCCCGTGAGCCGCTCCATCACGATCCTGTAGTCGGGTATGGACACGGGTAGCGACCGCTTGTCTCTCTTCGCTCTAGTCTCTGCTTCCTGGGATGCAGTAAACATGTCCACAGGTCTATAACCTCACCTGCCCGTGAGCCGCTCCATCACGATCCTGTAGTCGGGTATGGACACGGGTAGCGACCGCTTGTCTCTTGTCTCTCTTTGCTCTAGTCTTTCTGCTTCCTAGGAAACATGTTCACGTGTCTATAACTCACCTGCCCGTGAGTCGCTCCATGACGATCCTGTAGTCGGGTATGGACACGGGTAGCGACCGCTTGTCGCTGTAGTCGTACCGCGGGTAGGTGCGCGAGTGGGCGCCGGTTATACCCGGGGTAGGGCTGTCGTCGCAGGGCTCTAGTCTTTCTGCTTCCTGGGTAGGATGTAGAATTAGGAAGGTTTTTTCGGTAAAGAGATTTTTTTTTAGTATATGTTCAAAATAGTTGCTGGGTTTTTTTTTTCTGCCGGGTTTTTTCTCTCGGTCTACGGTTAGGTAAAGTCGAAGTTTGTAACATTGACGTTCATTAAGTATATGTTACATATCTATGATGAATAAAAGAATTTTGATTTTGGTTTTGAATAAAAAGCAAATATCTACGGCCAGTTTAATATGCAAACTTGAAGGTTATAATACTGTTTGTCTTTATATTTGCAACGAGTAAAGTAAAGTAGACATACATGACTTTGTGTGTCAATCCCATTTAAGAATTAGGGTGATTCTGTTAAATACGTAGTGGAGTTTGAAGGGTATTTTATCGTTGAGGTTGCACTTACCTCAGAGTTTTAAATAACAGTGAAAAACGTCTCCAAAACCGTAGCATGCATTACAATCGCGAGAAAATATCAACTGCTAATAATCGATTGTAAAAAACAACATTTGACATCAATCAACCTATCCAATTACTCGGCAAATGAACAAATAAAAGCGATATCGATGGTAATAAAAGTTGATTGATCGACACACGATAAAAGCTTTCACATCAATTAGTTTGTCATCGATATAAGTCGCTCCTCCCATTCATTTGGTGTTATTTATTGATCATTGTTTGTTTAAACTTTTTATTTTTATCATATGTTTTTTTGGCTCTTTTATTGTTTTAAAATGCGTGATAGTTTAGTGGTTAGGAATCGGTATACCAACTACAATGTTCTGGGTTCGATTTGACAAATCTTTAAACTTTTATAATCTTGAAAAAACATGGTGCAATATTATATAATAATATGTGGATTACAGCTTAATTCTTCTCGGTAATCGAATACGTGATTTATGCTCTTACAGTGTGACATATATAGAATTAAATTACTATTATAATCTTCGTGTGAAAAATTAGTCCTTTTAAAAGGTAAAAAAAATAAAAATATACCTTAGGAGTGACAGAGATGACTGTTAGAGTGAGACAGTCACCTCCAGACTTGATGAGGTCCACCACTTGCTTGTGGGTGGCGCCCTCTACGTTCACCCCATTGCTGCAACATACAAAACAAAACAAAGTGTTAAATCAAAGTTTATTTTATTGTAGGCAAGATAAAATGGTGCGGAAATAACAGAGGTCTTTTATTTGAGCAGGAAAAAATATTGTTATATATATAAAAAATATAGGCTATTGTTACCAAACAACTGTAGTAACAAAGATTTTAGTTTTCCTTATTTAATCCTACACCAATGAGTTCTAAAGGGTATCATAGTAACCTTCTAGGTTTTGACCTCATTATACCAGTAATTGTACACAGTATGATGCAACCACTACCCGAAGAGGTTAACCAAGAATCTCTAGCAATGAGATAATTATTATATTTAGCAAGCACGTGAATAATAAAGCTTATCTTAATTAAGTTAGTTGTGATATACTACGTAAGGAAATAAATGTCTTCTTGTTAAAAAGTGGTTCACAAAGTAAATATGATATTTAGTAATGGCGATTTTATTACATTAAATTGTAGCACATCAAACGAATATTATGTGAATAATTATTAACTAGTCAAGAAGGTAACTTTAGTAAATTTAACAATAGCAAGATTAAAGATCTTTTAATGACATGCCAATTACTAAAAAGCGATTTAAAATAGAAGCTTTTTTAAATGTTATAAAAGCTTTGTTACCCAGAATGGTCATCCAGTAAATGCGGTGTTTCCAAGTCGTATATTTCAAAGCCCGTGTTTGAGCAATAATAAAAGCAATATCTAAAGTCTCCTCTACCTCCCCTTTGTACCGACATGTTTCTAACAAACGATTATACACCTCGCACAACATTGACACACAAGATTGCACTCTAACACACACACAATACACTGTCTTTTGACTCGACAATAATCACGAAAGCATCGTGGAAAAATCGCAGGCTATTTGACTGGCCACAAAAAACTGCATAGTTTTAAAGCGTTTGGTGTTTGAACGCCTTGTGTCGATCAAGTAAGAAGCAGGAGTGATAGGATATCGCATCAAGAGTTAAAAGGCACCAACATTGGCAAACAAACGTTTAATTACGACGTTAGACAACGAAGGGCCGTAACGGGTTGAGATCGGATTTGGTATCCGAAACAGAGGACTTAATATAGATTAAGTTAAGATCAATATGCTAAGTTTTTTCTCGGGATAAAACATTTTTCATTTAACGAAATAAATCTATTTTACCTCCATATTAATTCGAGTTGCTTCCAAGTAAGCTTGTGGTTTAGGTTTGGGGTAGGTACTTAACCCAGTAGGTATTTTCACACTATAAAAAAACTTGTAACTTTTCACACATTATCTTCAATTTCCACATGAACGTCGTGACTTACGTCAAATACCTTTTCAACCACAACACAGGAAGAAAGGTCGTCAATTTTAATAAACATAAAATCTTATATAAAATATAGAATTTGGTTATACCACAGTACCTAAACCTTTTGATATTTATTCTTCTTTGTAATTAAGTGTTCTTTCTCACTTTCAATAAGATAGGTTTTAAATACTACAGACTAAATGCTTCATAGCTAATAGGAACAGGCTATTTCTGGCTAACCCAGACAAGATAACACGAAATAGGTTACTGTTACATATATAAAGGAAATTCAATCAATAATTGTTTATTTACGAACAATAATGAATAGGAGTAGACGTCCAATCGCCCTTTAGGTAAAGATGTGCAGTGAATTATTATTACAGTAGGTAAATAGACATCTAACTTTAATCAACTGTGTAGGACGCTAATTTAACATTCAGTTTGTGTTGTAGAGATTGCTGCCTACTTTATCTCAATGTAAATTAATGAAGAATTGATTTCACAATTGATTTGGTTCGGAGCTATAACAATGTGTACATTTGGTAATGGTATCTACTAACTTGGATTGAAATGCTGGTTTAACTTGAAGGGCTAAGCTCAAGTCAAATGTACATTGTTTAGTTAATAGGTAGGTTAGTTAGAAAAAGCGTAGAATAAAGAAAAACTTTAGTAATTAAAAAAAAAATCTTTACCCACGATAAATTATCATATACCACAAATCATAACTTCAATACCCACTCAAATGAAAAATTGTGGCAAACAAAGATAAACCATAGTTATCTAAATAATGTTAAGTTATAAATAACAGTGGCCATATGTTACGCATGGATAAACATAAAAGGATCAATCAAATATTGTAGGTAATGAACCAGTTAAAAAAACATCATTTTAAACTACTAGCGTAAAATAATCCTACTAATATTATAAACGTGAAAGTTTGTGAGTATGGATGTATGGATGTTTATTACTCTTTCACGTTAAAACTACTAGACAGATTTGGATAAAACTTTACAGTAATATAGTTTTTACATCAGAATAACACATAGGGTACTTTTTACTGCGGGAAAACATCTCATTCCCACAGGAAACCGACTTCCACGCGAACAGAGTCGCGGGCGGCCAATATTAATTTATAAGACTTGTCAATTACTTATGAAGTAGCAGGTGAATTTTTTTGATTAAAATTAGCAATAACATTGACACACAAATCTGTAAGCAGTTTAAGAGATGGACTATTTGGCCATGCCCATTCCAGCAAGTTGTTAGCTTGTCTCACGTATTGGCTCTTCATGTATACCTAAAAATTGGGCACAGAAGTTAAATTAGCACTTATACCAATAAATTAACATGTGCCAATATTTTTAAGGATTTAATTTCATATATATTTTTTATTTAAACAGTTGTTACAAAAACTTTTATCTTTTAAATACACACATGATTACCATCTCGAAAATTAATTGACTACTTTTTTAAATGTAAGACTATTGCAGTCTCAAAGGGATAGTAACAAAGTAAATAATTCGCTTTTTGTTGGGTATGGAGCAAAACAATAAAGTATGTCAGTTTGACACTAGTAGGGCTTCAGAATGCTTGAAACATTTATGTTTTCTTCAATAGAATTTGTTTCTAAGGTATACAAAGATAATATAATTTGATGTCACTTAATAAAATGTAGAGTTTTAGGTGACAGAAAACAACATTTATGTACTTTCATTCATTAAACAAACCAGTTTGCATGGGAGTGACTCATCTAACTGCATCACTAAAACTTGTTCTGGAAAGCACCAACGAAGTTAAAAACCTCGGTGACTGGACCACCGGCTTGGAATTGCATTATTTACTTCAAAATCACTGACATAATCAAGGGAAAATTCCCCAAACACTACACTTTCTAGAACGATGGGCGTACTGGGATAAGGTGCATTTTAAGTGTACTTACACTTCAAGGATCCTGTCCCCCTTCCTGATGCCTGCTTGCTCGGCGGCTCCCTGCTCCAGCACAGCACTGACATGCTGGAGAGGCGCATACAACTCCCCGTTGATCGATCTCAACTGCCCACCTTCAGAAACTTGACCACGAACGTTAAAACCGAATCCTGTTTCAGTTTTATAAATTGTAACTCGACGGGGTCCATTGCTAAGCACCGTAGTTTTACTGTTTCTTTCATTTCTAATAGTAATACTGTTATTCTCGGTCTCTGTCTCAGCCATTTTGGACGATTTGTTTTTATAATTTCTTCATAGCTCGCTGTCAGTTGTAAAGGTGATTGTCAAAGTATACAGCCACACACATCAAACTGGGTTGCCATATGAATTTTGTTAAAATATACCAACCAACTACTACTTGACTCGCGTAAACGAGGAATTAAGTAAGCGACATCTAGTAAAAAAAACGAAAACGAAACTTTAATGGGTAAAGTTGCATTGGTTTTCAATAACATTTTGTAGATGTCTCTAGTTGCGAAACAACGTGGTAGAAAATTCCAAATCTTTCACATCAAAATCAGCTGTGAACATCAGTATGGCCGCTCATTTACTGGAAAATTAAAATTGTTTTTGTGAAAAGTTTACAAAAAAAATATAGCCAAGTGCTCGCTTCATTGTTATAATTTGTTCTTTTTAACATTTGCTGATTATTTATTTTGTGTACTGTTGATCAAAAGTGTTGCGTCATGACAGAATAGAACCTCTCACTGACAAATAAATACAATAAAAATTGCGATTAGCAAACGCGTTATTGTAGCATTTCGCTTGCACATCGCTTCCGTCCATCGGTTCGGGTGCTGATGTTACTAGTGATTTATATAGTGAAATTGAAATGAGTAGTGTAAATAAATTTCGATTGAGTTTTGCCGTGGGGTGGGTTGCGGTGAGGAGAAACTCGCAGTTGACATCTGGTAAGTGTGATCCTATTGTTGTTTTCATTTGTGCTTGGCGGTGTTCCAAGGTGTTGTGTCGCAGTAGGTACTGGTACACGTTCCTGGATGTTGAAGATGTGACGTCAGTACATAGATACACAATGTTTGAAAACATTGGTGTTATCTTAATAACATGTAAAAAGAGCTACTACGGCGGGTCATGTCATTGTAACTAACATGTTCTTTGATTCACTCCTTAGCATTCAGTGGTTAGAGTTCGACTGATTAGGAAGCAAGGTCATGGTTTTTCAAGACTTCTGTGGCACTGAACTGTGCCCAGATTATTGTTTGAATATTAATTAATGCATTAACCATATTTTGTTACTGACAAAGTTGTTTGACTGTGACCAGCTAAACTGAAAGATAACCAACAAGAAATCTATAGGAATTTTGCACACTTACCAATTTGACCATCCTTGAGGTCATAGGAAAATAACCATACAGAATTGCAACAGCTGTAATTTCTTATATTGTGCTTTGCAGTCTTGATTATAAGACTTCTTAGTATCTCTGCTGTTCAATCAATTATGGAAAAGGTTTCAATGAAAGATAACCTTAATTGTTGTTGTTAATTCAAGTAGATTTGAATTTAACATTTGCTGATTATTTTAATTTAAATCAAGGTTTAGATACTTTAAATTGTTTAAAAGTAACCTACATTTTTTGAAAAAGATACTTAACTGTACAATAGCTATAAAAGAAATATTGCTCAGAAAGACCTATTGGTATCCGAGAGAGAAAATAATTTTTTTCTATCAAATTGCATTGATACAGTTCAATAATTTATACTTAGTGCTATAGTAATCATAATCAGCATTTTTTCTTAACCAACAGTACCAACTGAAGGTAAACCAATATCTGTTTACTTTATAAAATAATATTAGGTAAGTAATTGATTAAACAAATACTGACAAAACATTCTCCATGACATTCAAAATGTATCCAAACATTCAATGTTAATATAAATAGTGAAAGTTGTTATGTACATCAAATCATCTCAACATTATGGGATAATGATCATGTAGCTGTTATTATATAAAATTATACTTTTAAATAGGTTTAGAATATTTCTTGAATTGATTTGGTTCTAAGATAAGTATGAAAACTAGTTTTTTTGCATATTAGCAAAAAAAACTAGTTTATTATTAGTGTATTAAATTTAATTCACCGTGATAGTAGGTTGTACTATTTGAAGTCATCATTTTTTTTGATAATTATTGGGTCTTTATTGTATTTTTTTATGTTAGCTAAAATTCAATCAAATCCTTTATGATATGTACTTCACACTCATTTATCTTGATTTTTTACTAAACTTAGCATAACGGTCCATGTTTCTTCTTGATAACATAGCATTCAGAATAACATTCATTCCAGTATAAACAATTTTTTATCATGAGTAAGTATAAACAAACAAAAAATGTATTATCCTAGGTGAGTAAACAGAACTAAGACAAAATTCAATGTTTGAGATTTAATAAAAAAAGCTGCAATCTGCTTCTTGTTGAAGGTACCTACTTAAAGTGTGGTAAAATTACATAGGTATAGGTGTTATAAACACTTAGATTTTTTTTTTATCTGAGACGGTATAAAAACATTAAAACATAATATTAAATTTAGTTTTCTAATAAGGGAAACTTTCATTTAACAAAGGGGTATTAACAATATGTTCACTTAAAAATACTCGTATATATTAAGCAACAACAATTGGCAACTGGCAATTCTTTCTATTTCATCTTTAATACGATGACATTCCTATGTAAAAAAAACTGCAAGACACTCACTATTTGCACTATTCAAGCTCACAGACCCATTTCAAAAATATGAGTGTCTAGCAAACAGAGAGTCGTTTCTTTAGAGGTCATTACATAAAGCTGAGATTAATCCACCTCAAAACAGATTCAAACCTTGACACACACTGAACTGAACTAAATTTTCCATAAACTTTTAGTGCAACTATTTAGATATGTAACTAGGCTGCTCTTGTTTTTTTAAGGAAGGATAACATAATTTAGATTTCAGAGCAACTTTACCATAATTTTTCGAGTACCAAAAATATATATAACATATTATAAATATAATACGATATACCTTCAAGGCACAAATATTACTTTACAATACCTAGCTAGCATGTTTATACTTTAATAACAACTTATTCGACACAAATCTATTATTATGTTAATTTAACAACACCATTTGTAGTAAAGTAAAGGACTTAATTACCTACGATAACTTTTAACCAAAGTGTGTCGCTTTTGACCGCTTGACGTAACTTACGTATTACCGGCACTCTTAAAGGGTTTTCGCCGGCTTTAGGTCAATGTCAGTATTTTTATTCTCCAATAAAGTTAACAGCTATGTTTTTGTCCCGAAGCCGCTTCTGTTTCTTTCGCTCATATTTATTATTATGTAGGCATTGTACGACGCTTTGTCGGTATTCTGCATATAATAAGTCACAGCAGAAGCGTCATAATTTTCTGTCACGGGAATTAAGGACAATTTAAAATTCTGCCTGCAAATTGTTGCTGTCAATTATTTATGAACCTTTTTTTGCGAAATGCCCTTTGCGTGTTGTATTAAATCATAACCTGGTTTGTACTCATGAATATGTTGCTTCAGAGTAAATTTTTGCATGTTAAATGTTTAATTTAAATAAATCGGATGCGAATATCGTGCGTAAGGTCAGGGGTTAACACAGATAACAACTCGGCTTTTATCAAATAAGTTACCTATAAGTAATATTGTTTTCATCGTAGGTCAATATCACTAACTATTGTACAACATCTTGTTACTAACTTTATTGGACTACTAATTGAAATGTCATTGGTGTTGAAAGCAGCCAAATTGCTAACAATTACGAAGTTCTTTTTAAAAATTCTTAACGTGCAAAGATAGAGTCATGATAATTCCACGAATGTCATGTCATTTGAGTTGTACGCCTTGGTAATGCAATTCATTTATACAAACATCATAATTCAGCGCTTGTTTTTTGTTTTGCTCATAATATGCGGTGTTTCGTAACAGAAGGTTTTCGCGGCGGATAATCGACTCGCCCAAATTACAATGCCCATCGGTGAAGTGTGGTTGCAGTGAAAGTGTTTGGAAATTGTGAATCACGCGCATGTTGTAGCAAAAGGTTCAGTTGTAAGTTGGACGGATTTGATTTCGATTTTTTTTTTGTTACTAGAAGATCAATCTATAGATGTATTTTAAGTTCTTGCTCACTATTTATAATACGATATGATACATATTACAAACGTTACCGCAAATAAACGCGTAAAACCCGTTAAAATGAGTTTAATTTCAAGTAATAATAATCGCGTAAATCTAAGAAGTTATATTAAATATTACAATGTTTGAATGTTTTGTTAGTATCTGATAAGGTTTAATATTTTTTTGAGTTCCTTGTATAGAATCAATGTCAAAGTTAACATATTAATCACACCTTAACTGTTTGTAAACACACAATGAAACATCGCGTGGTGTCAATTTTGTCACATGTATGGTTCATAATGACATATGATATTGATCATTCCTTTACTTCATAATGACATTGACACCTGTCAATTAATGAGAAGAGCAAACAGCTGGCTAACTGACTTTGGAACAACGCTCGAAGTCATCTTCTATTTTTTCTTTTACTTATTTATTATAATGTTTGGTTATGAGTTAATAAAGTACAAAAAACCTATCTGTTGTTCGTATGTTAGCCATCATCTAGTAACCGACAAGTTTTAATTTAGTTATGCGCACCACTTTTAAAACCGAAGTTAGTAGCGGAACGTCAATCATTATTAATTTATTTACCAACAATATGCCAAAGAGGCTTAAAACAGAACTTTGCTTGCACATTGTACCCTCAAGTGCGTCGCAATCCAAATAAATAAGTCTGCATAATATAGATATAATTCCACAAAATAACCTGTTACGTGCCAACTTCGAGAAAGCGAAAGTGAGATGGCGGTGTGATTACGAGGTTTTGCTCAGTCGTTAGACAAAATACAGACTAGACAAGGGTATATCTACAAACTATCTAACTCGTATTCTGCTTATCATTATCATTACATAGTACAAATCCAAGTCGCTAATTCTGTCTGTTTGTATGTTTGGCCGCTTACTCCTCCTTAAGTACGTAACGGAGTTAAAATGCGGTTTTCTCCATATTTTAGGGTATTTACAAATTCGTAAATAAAGAACGCTTAGAAAAAGTTTTTTAAGTTAGCAAAAATGCAAGGGTTCGCGAGCAAGTCGGCAAAATTACACCATTGAGAAGCGTGGGCGGGTCGCTAGTAGTGGGATAAATATGCCTTTGCAGCACTTATTCATCTAGTATCACAGTTTTTCGGGAACCGCATTTAAGACCTCTGAAGTGATTCCTGTAGGGTAGTGGCCACTCTAATATCTGGATTCCTGATTGGCCTTGAAGAGAACAAAGTGCTTTTCAATTAAAAGTAACCAGGACCAACGGTATAACGTGCCTTATCTGCAAACGGGAACTTAAGTTTTTTATTATCATACATTTTTGGTTACCTAAACACTTGTATACAAGAATGGTAGCTATCGCCGTTTATCTATTTAAACAGTCCTTTTTGTTATTTTAAAAGGCAACTATTTTGTATCTTTTATTATTTAAACATGTTATGTCATCGATTGAAAATCCTAAACAAGGAAATATATAGACATATCGAATAGGTATTCTCATAGTAAAAAAAAACTTGATATTATAAATTATAAATTTGCCAACGTTAAAATTTGTTTCGAGGATATACGTTTGTCTAAATATTTTAAAACAGAGTTGTATGTTTCACACAAATTAAATGTGAATGATGTTATTTAATAAAGTTAGTTGACTATAACTCGTTTACATCTTATTACTTAATTAGGTTTTTTTTCCTGCCGCTGCTGTTTTTACTTTTCAGATACTTAACTAAAACCTATATTTCAAAGCCAATAATAAAAAATGATAACTAAGCTATGGTAACGTTCTTGACGCACTCTTGGAAAAGACAAATGAACGAAATACACGACTCTGCAGACGTACAAAACTATTGTTAAACCATCGGTAGTTCACGAGTGGTAGAGTCTAGCTATAGGCTCTGTCTGCAGCGATTACTGGGCTGACTCGACCGGTGAAATACCACCGTCGCACAGAAAACCGACGTGAAGTAGGGACGATGTTCCTGCGTTTCGTTCGGTGAGTGCGGTATCCGGTGCCCAATTTTCTCAAAGGTCAGCAACACACCCCCAACATCCACAGTGTTGCGGGTAGTTATGGGCGGCGGTGATCACTTACCATCAGGTGACCCGCATGCTCGTTTTACTCCCATATATCATTAAAAACGGTCTTCACCTTGCTAAACATAACAATAATATTTAAAGTTTTCGACATTGTTATTGTAAGTCAAAGTGTCAGTAGTTAAATATCGATCAGTAAGTCGTTAAAATGACGAATCGTCAAAGTTGTGTGCGGTAGAAAGTGGGTGAAACGGCGGAACGTGTCTAAAAACCATAACCACCATTGTTCCACGATGGGGCCACCAACAATAGTTTTGGTCTTCATGGATCATGGTCGGGTCTATAGACCACCTATCTTTCCTCATTTATATTGGATATTATATTTTTTTTTTATTCCTAACTCTGAATGAGCCCCGTGTCTAAGAGGGAACCAGTAAATTGTAGAAGAGTTTTTTATCTGTCGCAGTTCATGATTTCGCACTTAGAGTCCAACTTTTACCCATTTAGATAAACTTTTTCTAAAATTATAAAAGAACAATAATAAATTGTCGGCCATCCTCGTAGAGGGTTGAGATTTAATTAATTAAACAGAAAAATATAATTTCTACTATCCAACAAATTACTAATTTATCTAAACTGTTAAGTAAATAGCATCACAAGATCTTTGACTTTTCAGTGATAATGAATGACTCTTATGACAGAATGTACCTTACACATGACAATTCTGACGTAAAAGGCACAATACACGTCTTTACTATCACTACTCTACGCTGAACAGTTGTCAAGTACATTATTTGCATATTTCCATTTTAATTATTCCTTCCTAATTATTTGAGACGACCTTGTGTCAAAGCTGCATGAATAACCAACTTTTCAGGGGAAAGTGCCGGGTTCGATTCCTAGGTCGGGTCAATTAAAATGTTGTTTTTTTTTAAATACCCTCATGCCTGCAGTTACACGCAGGCATGAGCGTATTAAAAAAAAGACTGCCCTAATACTCCATCGGCTCTTACTTAAGGGTCTCATAATTGGTGTGTTATTCGGAAGATGTACTACCTATTACATACTACAATTCCTTTTGTTGTTTGGGTACGGTTAGGACTACATGAATGTTATATTACTTTGGAGTCCTCTTATCAAATTTGTGTTTGGGTAGGACCAAATAAACTACTAAGTCTAAAGATCTATAATTATAACTTTGGTCTTTTGGTCCAGGTGGCGTGCACTCGTGCCGCGCGGTGCGTCGCCAATGCGCGCGCGCACTCAGCACGTGCCAGGTGCTGTGCAAGACGCCCGGCGACCAGCCGCCGCTGCCGCCCAAAGACGCTGCCAACTCTTCAGGTGATTGTCACTATAAGTACATTAGCTTTCCTTGCCTTGTATGTTACCGAGGGCCACAAAAGGCGAAGACGGAGCGCCGCGGGGTTTTAGTGGAAAGTCCCCTGGGTGACGTGTCAGCCGCCTAGGTGGGAGTCCACGCCCCCTGAAACCCCAGTGGGGGGTAAAAAATAAATAGGGTATGAAGTATTTACCCGCGCTATTTTACCGAGGGAATAGTTTTTCTCGGGTTATAAGAACCCTCTGATTTATTCCAGGCTCTAATCTATGCATACATATACAAAGTTTCATTCAAATCTGTTCAGTAGTTTCTGCGTGTAAAAATAACAAACATGCATAGGTATACATACATAGGTAGAAGTTTACGCATTAATGTTTGTAGGATGGAACTATTCACAATTCATCGGCAAGAACGTTAATTTGTAAAGTTTCATAGAACACTCAAAATTCAATGAAGTTCAAACTAGAGAAATTAACGACGAACACATTAATTAGTTCTTGCAATTTTTTGTTATTTTAGGTAGAAGAACAGTAATTAGTAACATAATTATCTCTATGATTATCCGTTTATTTAAAATAATGTGTTAAAGCGTACTCATTTACCTCAAATTTAAAAATTAAAACCTTAAACAAAACTCGGATTTTCATACGAAGGAATGTAACTGACCTACCTACTAACTAATACTTCCTGAAGACCAAACTTATTTATACTACATAGTTTGTTTTTTAAAACCTCGTCTCAAACGGAAACAGTATAAAAACTGCACAAACCTATTTAAATAAAAGTGTATTTTTAAAAGGAAGTTCATTTACTGTTTTTTTTCTTGAGGTCGGTTTTAAATCAACTACACAAATTTTACCTTGGCACAAAATGCACTACAAACAATTAAACTTCTCTTATTTTCAATGGCTGGAAGTTTGCATTTTTATTTATTTGCATATTGTGAAATAGCGCGCAAAAAGTTAATCGTGTAATAGTCTGCATAATAATATAGGTACAGCTGCAAAATGTTTTGTTTTGATTCTTGTTTATCATTTGTTTATCCGCGAATACTAGCTTAATCATGTCACGATATTTGATCCGATTAAATAATTGGAAGTAAGTTTATATGAACGTCGCAAAAATTGCTTGTTATACCTTAAATATTCTTCCTAAATATATTATAAAGGGCCGATGTGCTATAGTTTCCAAAATCGCTTAAAGACCTCTGATCTTATCATCTGAAAGTTGACCTTGCCGTCAGAACTCTACAAGCTACTCTTTACGATCTGGACTTGGTTCAACAAGCACAAATTGCTTCCCAACCATAAATTTACAAGGACCTCCAGTCTATAATCAAAACCTCTGCATATCACATCTAGGTTCAGGCAACAAAAAGTGCGGCTCGGGCGTGCTCTGATCTGATCAGGAGGCGTACCGCGTAACTAGCGTCGATTTGAACTCGACGTCGACAACTGTTTTCATTGGCTAGAGACCCGCCATTGTTAACAATTTAGCCTATGAAAACAGTTGTCGACGTCGAGTTCAAATCGACGCTAGTTACGCGGTAGGGGGCCAGCTGAAAGTTGACCTTGCCGTCCGAATTCTTCAAGCTACTCAAAAGAATCTGACTGAGTTCCACAAGTGCTTCCCAAACATAAATTTACAAGGACCTCCAAGCGATACCCAACCAAAACCTCTGCTATCCAGGTTCAGGCAACAAGAAGTCCGGCTCGGGCGTCCTGACCTGCCCCAAGTGCGGCGACCCGTGCACCCACGTCGAGACCTTCGTCAGCTCCACGCGGTTCGTCAAGTGCGACAAGTGCCACCACTTCTTCGTGGTGCTGAGCGAGGTCGACACCAAGAAGACGATCAAGGACAATGCCGACGCCAAGTCTGGGTTTTATCGGTGAGTTTGTTGAGTTACTTAGTATTTGTTTAAGAGGAAGTTTTTTTTTTTATAATATAGCAAAGCAAACGAGCATGCGGGTCACCTGATGGTAAGTGATCACCGCAGCCCATGACTACCCGCAACACTGTGGGTGTTGGGGGTGTGTTGCTGACCTTTGAGGAAATTAGGCACCGGATACCAAAGGATACCCTTAGGAATCTGCCTGCAAAACTGGTGATGTGAAGGATTGGTGATATTCTACAGGGTGTTTGGAGGTTGAGTAGCCAAATGAAAATGGTGGATAGGTGAGGCTATTAGCTATTTACTTCCACTTATTAAATTGCATTTTGGTTCAAGTTTTAGAATTTATTAGATTTTTAAGATTTTCTTAAGAAAATCCTCGATTTTGTCATTAAAAGTCCAATATAATTTTTATTTACTGTCGGAACCAAACGAAAATAGTTTTAATTTAAAGCCTAATACTGTTTTATTCAGATGAAATCATAAATTAATACAAATCATCTCAAATAAAGTTACAGTGGGTTCATAAACTTCGCGGAACCAGTGGGAAAAAAATGTTCAGTCAACTTTGCTATGAAAAAAAATAAAAAAATATGAGAGTTTCAAGATTTCATTTGCTTTTAAAAACTTCTACATTTAATACACATTATAATGATATGCCACATGTAACATAAATAATTAGAAATCTCAACAGAAATAGTAAGTTAATCCTCAAAGACGCCTGGTAAGGAAGGTACAAACCCGTTAAACTACGTATGTAGTTAAAAACTTTTGTCTCATTCTTACAAAACTATGCCTATTGTGTTATCTCATTCGACTCCCTCTTCACTTTTCTTGCCTCGAATAGAAGAGGATTCTACTATTTCACATGTTTAATTACGCTCAGCGCAGATTCTCGGTGACCTACACTTTTCTACAGTCGGAGTAAAATGTTGCTTGAAAAAGTCATGACCAACGGAAGCGTGGCCTTTGCGCATGCAAGAAAATTTCATTTTACTTACAAGTTTTTTTTTTTTTTAATTTGCTGGTAAAAGATGTCACTTGAAAATAAGCTATTATCTATCTGACTTTCGTCTGTCTAGTCATAGCCAACGGTAGCGTGGTCTTTTCGCATGCAAGCAAATATCATTTCACCAGCTGCAAGTCATGTAGAACCGGTTCACGGAGACTGAATCTAGGAGTTTCTTTTACTCCGCCCCTCACCACCCCAACCATCCGCTCTTTGCGACCCTCGCAAGAGGCGACCAATCACAATCGTCAAACGAACGTCAAACGTCAAAAGATTACCGTAAGAAACAAACTGCTTCCTCCAGCCCGCGCCCGCTGCCGCGCCGGCCCGGTGGACACGATAGTGGTAATAGCTTTAAATCTTCCCTATAAATACACCGCTCCAACCAGCAGGTGCGGCATTCAACATCCGGTTTCCTCGACTATCAGATCCGACCCCCGTTGAGTTTCTTGCTGGGTCTTCTCAGAGAGAGGCCCCTAAGGGAAACAGTGTAGTGGAAATGATCGAGACGCCCTGAACTGAGGTCTGAATCCAAGTAGGTGGCCTTAGTGGTCGCATAGTTCGGTGAAGCTATAATGTTTTCATATGGGCCAACAACAATCTTCAGTCAGAAAATAAAAAAAAAAAAATTTATAAATGAGGTCGCAAACAAGATAAGTGTTGCCTAGTGACAAAATAGATAACCCAATAGGCATAGCTTTGTTAGAATGAGACCGAAGTTTTTAACTACATACGTAGTTTAACGGGTTTGTACCTTCCTTACCAGGCGTCATTGAGGACTAACTTACTATTTCTGTTGAGATTTCTAATTATTAATGTAACATGTGGCATATCATTATAAAGTGTATTAAATGTAGAAGTTTTTAAAAGCAAATGAAATTTTCAAACTCTCATATTTTTTAATTTTTTTTCGAAGTTGACTGAACATTTTTTTCCCACTGGTTCCGCGAAGTTTATGAACCCACTGTAACTTTATATGAGATGATTTGTGTTAATTTATGATTTCATCTGAATAAAACAGTATTAGGCTTTAAATTAAAACTATTTTTGTTTGGTTCCGACAGTAAATAAAAATTATATTGGACTTTTAATGACAAAATCGGGGATTTTCTTAAGAAAATCTTAAAAATCGAATAAATTCTAAAACTTGAACCAAAATGAAATTTAATAAGTGGAAGTAAATAGCTAATAACCTCACCTATCCACCATTTTCATTTGGCTACTCAACCTCCAAACACCCTGTATATTGTTTTGGAGTTAGCAGAGTATGGTTAAATAAAATTAGACTCTACCATTAAACAATAAGGTGCAATGGCAAAACATCTCCTGCAATAATTATAGCTGTTTATGTTTGTGCTGATTAAAATATTATATGTAATTGGTTCTAGGACGCAATCGCAAAAATCAAAAGCGATACGTAGGTTTTGTTTGTTTGCAATTGATAATCTCTTAGCTTGTTAACTGTTAAACTGCATATCATAATAATTATAGTAGTTATTCTTTAATTATTGTTTAAAGCCAGAAAACATGTTAATAACATAGAGGGTAATTACTTAAAACTAGAAATCAATAATATGAATATTCTTGTTTGTTTACGATAGTAGCAACTGCCATAAAGTGTATGTCCAATTTTTTTGTTCAATTTTGCAAACTCATTTTACATTTTAAAGTAACATGACATTACATAAAAGCTTTATAAAGGTCAGTTTGCAACTTTGAAATGTGACATTGATACAAAGTTAAAGTTATAATTTACAACGAAGCAAACTATAGCAAGGATATTGTCAAGCGGCAAACCTTCGAGTTTTGAAAGGTGATCTCCACTACAAGTTATACCATCTCATGTTTAAGGTTACATACGCAACACAATAAATATATGTCAAAAAAACCCTAAATATTTTACCGATAAAACAAAATTTGTGCAAAGTGACATCTACCTTTTGATGATGATACGTCCGAAAATAGATTCTCTCCCACTAAAAATAGCGTTGTAAATATCTTGGCTTCAACTTCTCCTCCACCAAATCTCGTGCTCGACCCGTCCTATTGTCCCCACACGTGGAAATCCTCATAACCATCTAATTGGCACAAACACCACATAACAAGAGCGGTCAACATGTGCAGTCATCGACCTTGCAACCTTCGCCTCATGTTTTGTTTATTTTTAGGGTTCCGTACCCAAAGGGTAAAACGGGACCCTATTACTAAGCCTCCGCTGTCTGTCTGTATGTATGTCTGTCTGTCTGTCTGTCTGTCTGTCTGTCTGTCTGTCTCCAGGCTGTATCTCATAAACCGTGATAGCTGGAAAGCTAAAATTTTCACAAATGATGTACCTATTTCCGTTGCCGCTATAACAAAAAATAATAAAAAATAATTATAAGGTAGGCCCCCATACATTAAACGTTTTTTCGTATTTTTTGTTCAATATTAATAAATAATTAAATAACAATAAAGTAAATATTAAAGGAGGGCTCCCATACGTAATTTATAAGCAATTTTTACTCGATCTTAATAAACAGGTAGAAAATGATAGTACGGAACCCTTCATGCGCGAGTCCGACTCGCACTTGGCCGGTTTTTTTTGTTGGTGTGTCATTTCACGTGTGGCAAAGAATTAGCCCAAATATGGGCAAGAAAAAATTTGCTCTCAAACGAATTGATCTTTTTAAACACAACTATAACGATGGTCAGTTGTTTGTTTGTTCAGTGCTGTAGGTACTGTAAAAAACGTGTTTCTTAAAATTAATGCTTATATGCAAAAGTAACGAACAGTATAACAAGTCGCAAGCACACATGCAAATGCCAAAACCGTGCTGGTCGTCAAACTGATTCTTCGTAGATATATTTCATGAAGTCTTCGAAAATACTATGTGACGTTTGACCTTAGTTGCAAAAACTAATCCTAAGAAAATATATTAGAAACCGAGTATGCCGAGGTCTCTTAACATTATATTATGAGGGTCATGCCAGTTTTTAACTAAATCCAAGCAGAGAGAAAAAAGGATTTAACTTTGTTTTAGTGTAATTTTGCCGTACTTACTTATTGTAGATAAGTTAGCTGTAGTCTTACTTAAGTCTTTTTTACAAAAGTGAAATGATCTGACATTTTCTTTTCTTTACAATATAACAGCACTTTCAATTTTCTTGCCTCAGTGTTGACCCAGATTTTTTTAGTTTGCATAGTTGATAGAATTGTAAACATAAAAGTATTATAGGTTTTTATAATAAACAAATTAAACAGTTGTTTTTTCATTCGTCAGTGTACAAAACCTGCCATTCTCCAAGATCGTTAGATAGAGATAAAAACTGGTTATTCAAATGTTTATATTAACGCGTTTTGGTTTTAAATCGTAATTTTTTGCACCAATTCGCGAATAATGGCCGTTTAAAGTATATATGTTCAAAAAAATCAACCTTTATGGGTACTTTGCACATCTTAAATGTAATTCATTAAAATTGAGATATTCCTTAGGTTTTAACTAGTCACATATTCAAAACCCTTAGTGGCTTCTGAAATGAGGTATTTATACACATATTATAAACTACATTTTTACAAAATTTTTGAACCAAATGATATCTAAAACATAAACAAAACATAAAATCAACAAAAACGTAAACACATTTCCCCACGCAACATCGATCAGCAATTGGAAACTGTAATAAACGCGTTCAAAATAAACAAGACCGGTACATTTAAGTGGCGTCTGCGCACCTTACGCAACAAGTGAAATTTGCATCCAAATGGCTCCAGTGTTCGCGGCGGATTATCTGTATGTATCTCACTTTCCCTCGGCTGGCTATTGGACTTGATTAGGCATGGAGCTGGTTTCTTGTAGTTTAGGCTAGTTTACCGGCAATGCGTTTCTAGAACATTGTATTTCTTTACAGAGTTGATAGTAAAAGAGGGTTTTTATTGGATCTTAAAAATAAATAAACACGGTTAGTATATGGAAAATATCAAGCTAGATCGTTGCAATAATAAGAAAGCTTCGAACTTGGTAAATTTATTTGCGAAGTGAAGTTAGCTTCTGAAACATTTAGTATTTTTCGTTCGTGTCTCATATAGTGCAATTTTAAAGTAAACTCACTACAATGAAAAGTTACGTCGTAAACTTTTTGCTACTTGAATTGTCTGCCAATATGCTGCAAACATACGTCATACGTACACTCTAAAGCTAGTTAGTTGCAGTAACTTAATTACTATCTTTCTAAGACTCACTTTCACATTAATACGTTGGTAATTATATTAATATGAAGTAACAATTAAAATTATAATTTGTTAAGAGAGTTACGTAGATTATGTAACTTTTATATGAATGTAAATACCGGCATTGCATAGTTTACCATTAAGCAAACTCATGTTTTATTCATTACAACCAAAATAGGAAGTAAGTACATCAAAATAAGTATGATATTGCATTTTACGACTCTACTATTCTTGTTTATAAAATGGAAAATGAGGTTAATGTTGCTTTGTTAACTGAATTTGTCTCAAAAGACAAAAGTATGTTTTAAATGTACCTAGGTGGAGGTCACTTAACTAAATGTTTTTTGTTATTAAACGGATTTACTTCTTATAAATGTTATTTCGTAATATGGAATGACCAAGTTCAAATATGTGTTACAAACTTGGAAGACATTCGCTTTCGGTAAATATTTCCTTCTTAAATTTCGTTTGACGGCAAAAAAACCGAAAAACAATAATAAAGGCGTTATTTTATCGCTCTTTTTGTCAATGAACTTGCAAATACTGATTATTTGCCATAGATAACTAGAAAACATTCACCTTGCATTCATACAATCTACATCCATTAAAGTTTATCTCGAACAGAACACTTACCTAACGAAGTTGCAATAGTGTTCCTCACCTCTTTATAGATATGAGTTTATTCAATTTCATTTGTCAAACATTTTTTCATAAACAGAAACATTCATAAGATATACCAAATGGACCATATCATTATTTATTAGTTCATCTGCCTGTTGACAATTTGTTCAATGAACCTCCGATAAATGACGGGATATAATGCAATCACCATTTAAATTTTTTCGCATTGCAAAAATGCTTACTACTATATAGTTTGAGGTGAAAATACCTTAACAATTTTTGTATTCATGCTTAGTTAGAGAAAGCCTTCAAGCTAGGTTGTTTAAGGAAAATATACAGGGTGTCCAGGAAACAATGGATAAGCTCTGAAGGGCTAATAGTAGAACTAAAGGCAAGCCTAAAAAATAATTGATAAAAAGTATAACCCTTACACTGCTAGAAATATGACGCTTTAAAAAAAAACTTCATATTTTTTTGTCTGTGTTCATATTTTTACTCGTAACGAGGTCAAATCACTTAATAACATCATTATTTCTGTGCTAAAATAATTAATATTAACCGCATCAGTGAATAACTATCAAAAAAAATAGCTTACTAAAGTATTTTTCTCAAAAAATAATGTTAAACTTTTGATTTGTGTAAAATTTCTGAAGAAATATTTTTGATGCGAAACTTTGAACAGCTCTGGTGTAAAAAAATAATATGAAAGCAACAGTGACCAATGATTTCAAAATATTCCTGGTTTAATAACGTTTTTAAAAAGATGTAATATGTCGTTATTGTAATGAAAAAATATTGAAATAATGGTATTAGTGTGTAAAATGGGAAAATTATTTAGTTCTAGCAAAATTAAAAAAATACAATAAAACTAAAGAAATATGATTTCAATTGATATTAATGGCAAACACATTGGAATAATTGAGAGCAACTGTTCAAATTGTCTGTCCCCATCCTGATGCAGGCCCTACATCTACGAATAAAGGATCTTCAAAGAAATCAACTTAACAGGAGAAAGTGATCCAAATTTTCTTCAAGATGACTTACCCAATTTATTGATAGACGTGTCCGAAGAGCTTCGCGACACATATTGGCAAAATGAAGGCTGTCTAGCACACTATGCTGTTGCATTATGTGCATAATTGACGAAACCTACCCTAACAGGTAGGTAGGCCGCCTAAACCTAAACGCTTTGGACTTTTTTACTGGGGGTATTTTAAGGAAGAGTTTTACCGGCAACCAGTAACTTCATTAGAAGATCTACGAGCTCGTGTTCAGGCCGCTGCAATCAATGATCGACGACACTTGCGATTTTTTTGAAGATCCTTTATTCGTAGTTGTAGGGCCTGCATCAGGATGGGGACAGACAATTTGAACAGTTGCTCTCAATTATTCCAATGTGTTTGCCATTAATATCAATTGAAAATCATATTTCTTTAGTTTTATTGTATTTTTTTAATTTTGCTAGAACTAAATAATTTTCCCATTTTACACACTAATACCATTATTTCAATATTTTTTCATTACAATAACGACATATTACATCTTTTTAAAAACGTTATTAAACCAGGAATATTTTGAAATCATTGGTCACTGTTGCTTTCATATTATTTTTTTACACCAGAGCTGTTCAAAGTTTCGCATCAAAAATATTTCTTCAGAAATTTTACACAAATCAAAAGTTTAACATTATTTTTTGAGAAAAATACTTTAGTAAGCTATTTTTTTTGATAGTTATTCACTGATGCGGTTAATATTAATTATTTTAGCACAGAAATAATGATGTTATTAAGTGATTTGACCTCGTTACG
Source organism: Emmelina monodactyla (assembly GCA_916618145.1). Taxonomy (NCBI): domain Eukaryota; kingdom Metazoa; phylum Arthropoda; class Insecta; order Lepidoptera; family Pterophoridae; genus Emmelina; species Emmelina monodactyla. The sequence goes on along the minus strand of OU745314.1, from coordinate 1,544,313 downwards.
AGTAAAAATATGAACACAGTCAAAAAAATATGAAGTTTTTTTTTATAGCGCCATATTTCAAGCAGTGTAAGGGTTATACTTTTTATCAATTATTTTTTAGACTTGCCTTTAGTTCTACTATTAGCCCTTCAGAGCTTATCCATTGTTTCCTGGACACCCGGTATATTCCTTTCGAACTCTGATTCACTTCGTCAATAACATTGACAAGATTTTATTGAAATTTGTTTGAAAGCATTTGCGGCCGTTATATTCTTTATGAAACAAACAAATGACTGCAAGTATATTTTGCTGAATTAATTAGGTTTTCTTGCCATTTGCTTTTTACACTTTTTAGCTTCACTCAATAATGTCTGGTATGAGTTGTTTGCTGCCAATAGTATATATTTATTATTAACAAGTTGTCGTCTAGTTAACTACATACATAGAGATTAACTCTTAAAAAAACCTTACCTAAATTCCACCCAAAACCGGTTTGTTCCAGAAAACCGCCGCCGCCCCCCAAAAAGATATTCGAGTACCTCAACAAGCACGTGGTGGGCCAGGAGTACGCCAAGAAGGTGCTATCCGTGGCCGTCTACAATCATTACAAGAGGATTTACAATAATGTGACCGGCGCCGGCCACTCAGATACCAATCACCCTTTACATCACTCGCAACGAGGTAAATGACAGTTCTCTTCAAGTTATGTGACCTGAGATTACCTTTCGAAGAAACCTATCTTTACTTATATTATAGAGAGGAGATTTTTGTAAGTTTGAAAAGGAATCTCTGGGACTTGTAAAGAGATTTTATACAAACTTAATGTCTTAGTTAAGTTGATGAACAACATTTTTGTATCCACACAACCCTTTTAAGAAAAGGTTTTTCCGCCGGCTTTTCCCTCTCAGTCTACCTATTAACTTCTTACTTATTTTGATTAAAGCCAAAACTGTAAAACACTGAAATTTTGTCTCTCCACCTGTCAAAATAACCCACCTTACCACGTGTTATTTCGTCTCTCCACCTTTCAAAATACTCAACCTTACCATATCTTATCCCCCCAGACCTGCTCCACCTAGGCGGGGGCGGCGGGGGCGGCGCGGAGGTGCTGGACCGCGCGCACCACGAGCTGCGGCTCGACAAGAGCAACATCCTGCTGCTGGGGCCCACGGGATGCGGTCAGTATTGCTTTACCATGTTGTACGTTCATGCAAAGATATACGGCCAAAACCAATATTCTTTTGACGCCTTGTTATTTGTGTTAACTATGGTAACTATCGTCCATGTTTTTGCGTCTCAATAAACTATGGTAGATATCTGTTGATATGGAAATGACAGAAACACATCACAAAAAACAAAACTAGCAGTTTCCAATTACCAAGATTTAAACTAGAGTAGAATATTGGTTTCGGCCGATAGACTTTGACAAAGACTATAGACTTAGGGCTGGTTTTTCAATAGTCAGATAAATGCTATCTGACTGAAAATAGGTATGTTTTCATTGTCAATTCATACATATGTCAAATATTTGTATTCGACGTGCAACGAAAACAAATAATAATAATAAATAATAATAAATACTCTTTATTTCAAAAAAGGTAAAAATATACACACTGATTTTCTGTCAGTTAGAATATATCTGACTATTGAAAAACCAGCCCTTAGTTGAATAATACGGAGTTGAAATTTCAGAACATTCAAGTTGTTATTTACATGTTTATTTTTTTATCTAGATGTTATAAATCCTTGACGGATCTGTAGAGATGATAATTTGGTGCCGTTATATGAAATCGACAGTTTAATTTAAGACTCAGGATACGTTATTATATTTAGATTGTTGTTAATTTTGACAGAAGTTTTGACAGGTAAATTAGGAACTTTAATTTTTTTTCCAAAAAATGTACTCTTTCTAATAACTCCGATCAATTTCACAGCCAATGTGGTCTGTTCACAGTAGTGCGTGAATATAATATGATACTATATTTATTTGGAAAAAAACAAATTGTACACCTTAGTGGGGATCGAGCCCGAAATCTTCGGTATAGTAGCCCAGTTCCAGTAGCCACTAGGTTGTATGTATGTATTATGTATCATCATCATCATTCCCCCCTAACTCACTTCAAGTGTGGTCGGAAAATGATCCTTTTCATTGCCTTTCATCAGTCGCGATTACAGTACTCCCTCCTGACCTTAATATGATATATTATGTTCCACTCAGTCCATCCATCTCTCTTTTGGTCTCCCTCTACTTTCCCATTTATTCCTAACGTTCTTTTAGTTATATGATCTTCATTCCTTTTTATAACATGCCATATAACGCTAACTTATGACTCCTCAGCTTATACGTCACGATACCACATGATACGATACGTGCGATACCAATCTTCCTCTGACATTTAATCACTCTACACATTTTAATAGCATGCATCTTTTATTCCCTCCGTATGAGAAAGCCTATATAGTAAAATGACGTAATTTGAAAATGTCGGTATTGGCAAACGTTTAATTTGTTAGAATGTCTTAAAAGCAAAATGTCCTACTAGAAAAACGTCCAAAATGTGAATGAATACAGAATACTAGTAGAACATTTTGCTTTTAAGTCATTCTAACAAATTAAACGTTTGCCAATACCGACATTTTCAAATTACGTCATTTTACTAAATAGGCTTTCTGATACGGAGGGGTTTTATTCATCTCTTTGGTTGCCACACACTCTTTATCATACATAAGGTATAACGATCAGTTTCCCACATCTCATCTAGTACCTATCGTATCTCAGGTAAGACCCTGCTAGCACAAACGATCGCGGCGTGCCTCGACGTGCCGTTTGCGATCTGCGACTGCACCACGCTCACGCAGGCCGGCTACGTGGGCGAGGACATCGAGAGCGTCATCGCCAAGCTGCTGCACGACGCCAACTTCAAGTGAGTGTATACTACACGATGCCAACTTCAAGTGAGTGTACACTACACGATGCCAACTTCAAGTAAGTATATACTGCACCACGCTCACGCAGGCCGGCTACGTGGGCGAGGACATCGAGAGCGTCATCGCCAAGCTGCTGCACGACGCCAACTTCAAGTGAGTGTATACTACACGATGCCAACTTCAAGTGAGTGTACACTACACGATGCCAACTTCAAGTAAGTATATACTGCACCACGCTCACGCAGGCCGGCTACGTGGGCAAGGACATCGAGAGCGTCATCGCCAAGCTGCTGCACGACGCCAACTTCAAGTGAGTATACACTACACGATGCCAACTTCAGGTAAGTATATACTGCACCACGCTCACGCAGGCCGGCTACGTGGGCGAGGACATCGAGAGCGTCATCGCCAAGCTGCTGCACGACGCCAACTTCAAGTGAGTATACACTACACGATGCCAACTTCAGGTAAGTATATACTGCACCACGCTCACGCAGGCCGGCTACGTGGGCGAGGACATCGAGAGCGTCATCGCCAAGCTGCTGCACGACGCCAACTTCAAGTGAGTGTATACTACACGATGCCAACTTCAAGTAAGTATATACTGCACCACGCTCACGCAGGCCGGCTACGTGGGCAAGGACATCGAGAGCGTCATCGCCAAGCTGCTGCACGACGCCAACTTCAAGTGAGTATACACTACACGATGCCAACTTCAAGTGAGTATATACTGGATGTGATGATGATAGGGATGAATGTTGAGAATAACACTAACATTTACTTACATTGGCCTTGATTCTAAAAACTATTTGTTATTTAAATGGAAGCTTTGTAAGAGAGTCAATTTTAAGAATCATTTTGACTTAATTTTTTGTAGGATTTGAACCTTATCCTAAATGTAACTCTAGTCTTTTATTGAAAGGTGTTCTTCAAATTATAATTTACTATTGCAACATTAAAGATTTTTCCTTTGCGACACATAAATATTAACTAAATTCACCAATTTATGTTATATTGTTAATATTTTTTTATAGTGTGGAGCGAGCACAGACGGGTATCGTATTCCTTGACGAGGTGGACAAAATCGGAGCCGTGCCCGGCATACACCAACTCAGAGATGTGGGCGGTAAGGAGAAATTATTATATTAAATAAAAAAAACATAGAAATATCCGAAAATTGAATTGAATTGATTTCAACTATCTAGTACATTATCACATTGTTTCATCTCCACCCCGTGTTTCATCTCATTGTTTCAACTATCTTTCCAGTTGTTTTAACTATCTTCCCCATTGTTTCAACTATCTTCCCCATTGTTTCAACTATCTTTCCCGTTGTTTTAACTATCTTCCCCATTGTTTCAACTATCTTCCCCATTGTTTCAACTATCTTCCCCGTTGTTTCAACTATCTTCCCCGTTGTTTCAACTATCTTCCCCGTTGTTTAAACTATTTTGCCCGTTGTTTCAACTATCTTCCCCGTTGTTTCAACTATCTTCCCATTGTTTCAACTATCTTCCCTATTGTTTCAACTACCTTCCCAAATGTTTCAACGATCTTCCCCGTTGTTTCAACTATCTCCACCCTATGTTTCAACTCCACCCCATGTTTCAACCAGGCGAGGGCGTGCAGCAGGGCATGCTGAAGATGCTGGAGGGCGCGCTGGTGTCGGTCCCCGAGCGGAACTCGCGCAAGCTGCGGGGGGACGCCGTCACCGTGGACACCACCAACATACTGTTCGTGGCCAGCGGCGCATACAACGGACTCGACCGGTGGGTTGAAGGATCAATCATTACATAGTATAAATCCAAGTCGCTAATTCTGTCTGTTTGTATGTTTGGCCGCTAACTCCTCCTAAACCAGTAGAGGGATTTTAATGCGGTTTATACCATCCTTTAGGTATTTTTTTCATTTAAAATTGTAAATAAAGAACAATCGGAAAAGGTTTTTTTAAGTTAGCCAAAAATCAATGTTTCATGAGTAAGTCGCCCAAAATTACACCATTGCGAAGCGTGGGCGGGTCACTAGTTATAATATAAAAATAACTCCGCCGGCTTTTTTCTTTCGGTCTACGGTTAGGTAAAGTCGAAGTTTTGTAACATTGACGTTCATTAAGTATACAGGGTGTCCCAAAACTCGACGTCAACCCGAAACCGGGTGACAAGGCAAGTCATGCTGGTTATCAGAAAAATGTTTAAAAAAATCTAAGTCACGTGTTCTCAAAATTATTGGCATTTTAAAAAAACACGCAAAATTTCACACCCTGTGACAGTGTTTTTGCTGCTGTTGCCACAAATGTTCACTTTTGGAAACTTTTTTTTTTTGATATGTAACCCTGAATAATGCTTCTCTAAACTGTTATCAACATTTCAAATCTAGCTCCTCGAGATTGCATAAAAATAGGACTTATTTCCAAGAAAAAAATTAAAAATTAAAAATGGCCTAGTTTTAACTGTCTGCATTGAAAAAAAATTGTATTACGCGAGTTTGGCAAGTTGTGTCAAAAGTTGGCGCATTTAGTAAGGATCCCAAAATGGTATGACACGTGGTAAATTGTAGTTGCTATCATGAACAAAAAAAAAAATTCGTAAAAATCCAGTGTTCAACAATTTTTTCTTACCTGGTTAAAAAATATTCTAATGGGCCCAAGGTTTTCCAAAGAGTCGTAAATTGTAAGTAGTGACAAAGGAGTCTTTCTAGGAAGTGTAAGCGAGATAGTATTTGTGCTAAAGTGATTGAGTGAGACGGAGAGAGTCACCTTCTCAAGTGCGATCGAGACAGGTATGGACGCTAAAGTGACTGAGATGGAGAGAGTCATTTTACCAAGTGCGAGAGAGACAGAGAGTGACGCCAGGTATTCGCTATTGTAAATACACATTACAAACCAGTCAGTACGTTACGTTCCTTCGTTTACTGCGCTTGTTTTCGTATTCGTTTGTGTTGATTTCGTACTGTTTACTTTTGGCTATGTTTATGGACTTGTGATTGCTTGCGATTTAGATTCGGACTGTTTGTTTTCTCTTAACGACGACCTTTGCTTTCCTCTGGACTATTGTGTGAGTGTGTGACAAGTGCCGAGATGTCTTCGTATACCACTCGCGAATACGCTAATATGCACCTTATTTATGGTGAGTGCAGGTGTAATGCCAGTGCTGCTGCCAGACTTTACCGCGAAAGGTACCCAAACGCTGCTCGTTACCCCGATTATCGGGTGTTTACGAATGTGCATCGGTTGCTCTTCTCAGAAGGCCGCCTCCCAAATCAAACGCATGGTGGAGGCAGACCCACCAACCCTATGGAAGAAGAAGTTCTACAGGCTGTCGAAGAAGACCCAAGTACTTCAGTAAGAGCTATTGAAACGAACACCGGAGTGCCCAAAAGTTCAGCCCACCGTATTTTAAAAAGAAATGACCTACACCCATACCACGTACAGCGAGTACAGACATTATTACCCGGTGACTACCAAAATAGGGTGAATTTTTGCCGGACGATATTGGAGAGGTACAGAGATGACCCACTTTTTCTAACAAAAATTTTATGGTCGGACGAATCAACTTTTAAAAAGGACGGCTACGTGAACATGCACAACCTGCATGAATGGCGTGTTGAAAACCCTCATTTAACGAGACAGGATCGGTCCCAGTACCGATTCAAAGTTAACATGTGGACCGGAATTTTGAATGGCAAAATAATTGGTCCTTTTGAGTTGCCTGATGCATTAACTGGCGAGGTTTACTTAGACTTTCTTCAAAACCATCTTCCAAATTTATTAGAAGACGTGCCGCTAAGCATTTACAGAGAAATGTGGTTCCAACAAGATGGGTGCCCAGCGCACTTTGCTCGCCCCGTAAGAGAGTACCTCGATGAAGAGCTTCCTGGGAGATGGATCGGGCGGGCTGGACCAATCTCGTGGCCGGCCCGTTCACCGGACTTGAATCCTTTAGACTTTTTGTACTGGGGAGCTGTTAAAGAAAAAGTTTACGAGAAGCCCATTGGGAGTGAACATGAATTACGGCAGAGAATAGCTGAAGCAGCTCAATTTGTAAATAATGGACGATACGCTAGAAAGATAGCTCGATCTTTTTTAAAAAGATGTCGCGCTTGTATTGCCGCCGAAGGAAGGCATTTCGAACACTTATTATAACATTTTAAGAATTATTGTAAATTTTATTAATAAACATTGGTATTAAAATTTTGTTTTATTTAAAATTGAAACCTTTAACAATAAATGCTTATTCCAATGCACACACTAAAAAAAATAAATTAAAAGTGAACAATCTGTTCATTCAATAAAGATAGACGAGTACATCAGTACAATGTACAATTCAGTTAAATTTAATCAGTGTGTAAATTGGAAGCGGCTCCAATGTAACCAACGATAAGCTTTGCAATTTTAACCAAGTAAGAAAAAAAGTTAAAAATGGGTTTTCATGGAAATATTTTTTTTTGTTCATGATAGCAGCTACAATTTGCCAAGTGTCATACCATTTTGGAATCCTTACTAAATGCGCCAACTTTTGTCACAACTTGCCAAACTCGCGTAGTACAATTTTTTTTCAATGCAGACAGTTAAAACTAGGCCATTTTTAATTTTTAATTTTTTTCTTGGAAATAAGTCCTATTTTTATGCAATCTCGAGGAGCTAGATTTGAAATGTTGATAACAGTTTAGAGAAGCATTATTCAGGGTTACATATCAAAAAAAAAAGTTTCCAAAAGTGAACATTTGTGGCAACAGCAGCAAAAACACTGTCACAGGGTGTGAAATTTTGCGTGTTTTTTTAAAATGCCAATAATTTTGAGAACACGTGACTTAGATTTTTTTAAACATTTTTCTGATAACCAGCATGACTTGCCTTGTCACCCGGTTTCGGGTTGACGTCGAGTTTTGGGACACCCTGTATGTAACATATCTATGATGAATAAAAGAATTTTGATTTGATTTGATGATTATTAGATTTATTAGCTCGTTGAGCTTATTTTTAAATATTATTAGTTTTTAAGTAGGTAACCTACAGCAGCACTTATTAGTTACTAAATAGTAGATACTGAAGTTAAAGCAAGCAAAAGAAGTGTGCAAAGTTTAATTTCTTTATAATTTAAAATCACAAAATTACTAAAAATCGTATTATTTGTATGCTATAGATTGGTGCAGCGAAGGAGTAATGAGAAGTATCTTGGTTTCGGCGCGTGGGACGCCCGGTCCGGACGGCGAGCCGCATTGCAAGTAAATATCTTTTATATTTACTTATTACTCTAGCCTTTTTTTTTTTATTTTGTCAAAAATTTTGATCTATTGGAGTTTTAAACACCCTTACACAATTACACTTCATTACATAGCGTTGTTATTGTTTCTATTTACACATTGATTGGAACTTTAAATCAGCCACATGTTTTGTCTAGACTTTGTGTTGTTAGAGCGTTTAGAATCACAAGTTTGGCTTAGCTGACATATTTTTGTTAGCCTTATGCCGTCCTCATTTAAATGTTTTAAGGCTATCCTTTATTAATTAAACTAATTGAAACCATTATAATAATAATAAATCTCCAGACTGACACACCAACTGTGTGGCCCTAAACTAAGCAAAGCTTGTACTATAAGCACCACACAATGGACTAGGGGAGAACCTAGTTACACCCAGACACGAGCCAATATCGAAAAACCATTTTGACGAAATTGGCCCGACCGGGAATTGAACCCGGAACCTTCCGCTTCGCAGTCCGGTGTATATGTTACGGCTAATACCCGAAGTGCGGCTACACCTAGTTTTAGCCGGTTAGAAGTGTTTTTTATATGGAAAACTGTAAAAAAAAATTTATACCTATGTATATAAAAACTGGCTTGAGTCATGAGTCGACGGAGTCCCGCGGCGGGACTCCTTTTTCTGGGTGGTATCAAAAAAGTAACCTAACTAACCTAACCTACTGATGTTTCTAACCGGCTAAAACTAGGTGTAGCCGCACTTCGGGTATTAGCCGTAACATATATACCGCTGCACCACAGAGGTCGTTATATTGATCTTCATAACTATGATTGTAGGCGGCGGCAGCGGACGCCTCCCCGCTCGACTCCACGGCTGAAGAAAACCGCGAGCGAGACGCGTGGCTGCGGCAGGTGCAGGCGCGGGACCTCATCGACTTCGGGATGATACCCGTGAGTGCATTATAATATTGATAGTTATACGAGCGACCCGCCCACGCTTCGCAATGGTGTAGTTTTGGCCGACTTGCTCACGAAACTTTGAATTTAGGCTGATTTAAAAAAACTTTTTCTGAATGTTCTTGATTTACAAATTTAAATGAGAAAATATCCTATAAGATGGTGAAATCCGCAATAAAATCTGTTTAGTGGTTTAGGAGTTAGCGGCCAAACAAACAAAACCAAACATCTTTTATAATTAGTAAAGATAATCATTACAGCGAGATTTTTTATTATCTGTCGACCCAACGCTGTAAAGTTTAAGAACTTGTTTTTTTTTTCGAAAAAAAAAACTTATCAGTAATCCAGGTGTCAAAATATTTAATAATATTGATGTGTTCGCAGGAATTCGTCGGCAGGTTCCCCGTGCTGGTTCCGTTCCACTCTCTCAACGAAGAGCTGCTTGTACGGATACTCACTGAACCTAAAAACGCTATGGTGAGTTATTTATATGCTACGATTTTCTTTATTGTAGTTGCTAAACTTTTTATAATCATTTTTGCTATGGATGTTAATAATTACGTAACGTAGGTATTGAGATTTTAACATTTTTATATTAAAGCTGAGATCTCTGCCAAGAAAATGTTGTTTTCAAAAGGGTTGATATAAATGGTCGAAAATCTCAATTAGAATTTCACCCATAAATGTATCAAAACAAAATTATGAAGTAAATCGTCTTCGTAGTTTCACGTAATAACAACTAGCATCACGTTTGTTGCCAATGACAACAACTATTTAATATACATATTTTTTTTTATCCTTGTCGTGACTACTTAACATGTCATCCACGAATCTCAACTAACCCTATACCTTTTTAAAACTTAACAATTTTTTGTTCCACCCCATCCTATCCTACTAATATAAATGTGAAAGTTTATGAGTATGGATGTATGGATGTTTGTTACTCTTTCACGTAAAAACTACTGGATGGATTTGGATGAAACTTTACAGTAATATACATCAGAATAACACATAGGGTATTTTTTACCGCGGGAAACCTTCTCATTCCCACGGGAAACCGACTTCCACGCGAACGGAGTCGCGGGCGGCCACTAGTATGACTATATAAGACGACCTCTGTGGTGCAGCGGTATATATACCGGACTGCTGAGCGGATGGTTCCGGGTTCGATCACCGGGTCAGGCAAATTTCCTCAAAATGGTTTTTCGACATTGGCTCGTGTCTGGGTGTAACTAGGTTCTCCCCTAGTCCATTGTGTGGTACCTGTAACACAAGTGCTTACTGCAACTTACCATAGGGCCACATAGTGTGTAAGTCTGGAGGTTTAGGGCTGCCGCACATGGGCCACGCGCCACAACCACAAAACACCGCCACTGGCATATTTCCTGTAATTTTCATACATTTCATATGGACACACCGCACACGGTAGGCGCCGGTGGCGGCCACACCTGGCTTAATAAAATGTATGAAAATTCCAGGAAATATGTCAGTGGCGGTCATTTGTGGTTGTAGCCCGTAGCTCGATAGCGGGAGCCCTTATTTATTGATTGATCTGTCCCCCGCAGGTGGCTCAGTACAAGTTGTTGTTCGCGATGGACAAGTGCTCGCTGTCGTTTAGCGCGGAGGCGCTGCGGGCCGTGGCCGCGCTCGCCATGGAGCGGAAGACCGGGGCAAGGGGACTGCGGGCCATCATGGTAAGGATGTATATAGGCTGTATACAGGGTGGGAGGAAAGTGCGACGGAAAGTTTGAGCAAAAAAAATTTTTTTTTTTTTGTAAAAGTAAGAAAGGAGAGTGACCATTTTGGGCCGGAAGTTGGAAAGTGTTGTACAGTGAAAAAATTAATGGCAAACGTTTGGAAATGTTGTTGTTATACTTTGTTACTATGGCGACAAAACTGTGAGACAGATAGTTTAGCTGTTGCAGGATATTGAAGTTCTGATGTTGACATACATTTTTCCAGAAATAGTTTAAGTATTTTAAAAATGTTGGTGTTTGGGCGTATTAGCAAGAACACCTTCAATAGTTTTGGTTACATGTGATGGTCATTGGCCGCGATTTCGAAAACACTCTCTAAAACTAAATTAAAAACATTACTGTCACTTTTCCATGCTTTGTATCAGAAAAAGACAGGTACATTGGTCTCACTAAATTTAGTCCACATCATTGTAAAATTGAACGAAATGCGCTAAGGACTAGCCTAAAATTGCCTTCGCTGTGTCATAGCGCAAGTACATTTTAGTTTGACAGGTCTAAAATGATTACCTGTCTCTGTCTTCTACTATTGATGAGTAACTGTCGGCGATAGTCTAAGTTTAGTTTAGAGAGTGTTTTCAGAATGGGGGCCATTGTCTGGATTATCACATACAAACCCACGCAAGATATGAACCTGTTGCAAGATGACCTCCAGCTCCAGCTTGGATAACACATTAGTATAGCAAAATAAGCATGAATATAAAAAGAAAAATTATCAATATTTTAACGATAGGCCTAAATTTTAACTATTAATTTGTCTGAAAACACGTTTGACGACCTCTGTGGTGCAGATGTATTAATACCGAAATGCTAAGCAGATGGTTCCAGGATCGATCAAAAGTTTTTGGATATTATTGCTAGTATTATTTTTAAAAAGTTTTTAGTGTTATTTTACTCATTAGGTAAAGTACTTTCGATATCAGTTTAAAGTTTTTTGATATCTGTAATAGTTACGGAATTATCTGTATATGTTACTGGAAGATAACAAATTCCACAAATTAATAAAAACTTAATGATTTTGGCCTTTTGGGCTACTTTATTTTATGATCATAAAACCTTAAAAAGTGCTAATTTCCAAAAAGAGTGCTGGGAATATTTTTCCGCCGGCTTTTTTCTCTCGGTCTACGGTTAGGTAAAGTCGAAGTTTGTAACATTGACGTTCATTAAGTATATGTTACATATCTATGATGAATAAAAGAATTTTGATTTTGATCTTATAAGCATTGTCATCCAACATCGATCAATCAGAGAGCAGTGTGTTTGCCGTATTTTTAAGAAGCGTAAAATTAAAAGCTCTTTTGTTTATAACCTTACAATGGATATCCTCAGTTTATAAATTTAACATAATTTTATTTTAAAATTTGCTAAAATTCACGCGTTTTTCTTATATTCCGGTGAAATTATGTCAATAAAAATCAAAGTTCTAATTCAGAATTGTATATCTGCTGGGAAGACACATCTTGAAGAGACACTTCTTGTAACTTTAGCTATGGCGACTATTTTTGATTGACAAAGACTGACAAAAAGGTCACGCAAAAAATGTTTACCGCAGAGATTTTGCCCAATTTCGGGCTCGCTAAAATGGATTCAAATGATGTTCAATGGATCTGTCAAAATCCATAGATCGGTTATTGGGATGTGCCAACCGTCTGCTCATAGTCTAAAGACTGATTGCATGATACTAAAATTATAAGAAAAAAAAGAAGTTTGTGACAACACAACAGTGTTTACTGAACGTACTTATATCGTTAGTTTGTGGGGACATTGATGCGTTCAAAAACTGTTACTATATCGTTACTTTGTGACAACACAACAGTGTTTACTGAACGTACTATATGGTTAGTTTGTGGGAACATTGATGCGTTCAACAACTGTTACTATACCGTTAGTTTGTGACAACACAACAGTGTTTACTGAACGTACTATATGGTTAGTTTGTGGGGACGTTGATGCGTTCAACCACTGTTACTATATCGTTAGTTTGTGACAACACAACAGTGTTCACTGAACGTACTATATCGTTAGTTTGTGGGAACATTGATGCGTTCAACAACTGTTACTATACCGTTACTTTGTGACAACACAACAGTGTTTACTGAACGTACTATATGGTTAGTTTGTGGGGACGTTGATGCGTTCAACCACTGTTACTATATCGTTAGTTTATGACAACACAACAGTGTTCACTGAACGTACTATATCGTTAGTTTGTGGGAACATTGATGCGTTCAACAACTGTTACTATACCGTTAGTTTGTGACAACACAACAGTGTTTACTGAACGTACTATATGGTTAGTTTGTGGGGACGTTGATGCGTTCAACCACTGTTACTATATCGTTAGTTTGTGACAACACAACAGTGTTCACTGAACGTACTATATCGTTAGTTTGTGGGAACATTGATGCGTTCAACAACTGTTACTATACCGTTAGTTTGTGACAACACAACAGTGTTCACTGAACGTACTATATCGTTAGTTTGTGGGAACATTGATGCGTTCAACAACTGTTACTATACCGTTAGTTTGTGACAACACAACAGTGTTTACTGAACGTACTATATGGTTAGTTTGTGGGGACGTTGATGCGTTCAACCACTGTTATTATATCGTTAGTTTGTGACAACACAACAGTGTTCACTGAACGTCATGCCATGTCCGAAAATTGATAATTTATGAGATATGCAACATTTAAGATTTTTTATAAAAAACCCAATTTTCGAAGTTCAAATGAATCCTTTTAGTAAAAATTTTCGGACATGGCATGATATGCCTTAATCGACTGCAAATAAGCTCTACTTTAACCTCTTAGAAGGAATGTATCGCATTACCAATCACCCTGTATAGTTAGTTTGTCACGATCACTTACTCTTCCTACTGACGTGTTTTTTGTAACGGGACAGTCCCCTAGGTTACTAACTATCTCTGATTGGTTGTCTCACCTGCATTTGTGGTGCAGGAGAGTCTGCTGCTGGAGGTGATGTTCGAGATCCCCGGCTCGGACGTGCGCGGCGTGCACGTGCACGAGAGCTGCGTGACGCGCGCCGCGCCGCCCACGCTGCACCGCGCCGACGCCGCGCCGCCGGACCAGGTCAGTGCGGGGAGAGTGTGTGTGAGATGAGAGTGTGTGACGCGCGCCGCCGGACCAGGTCAGTGCGGGGAGAGTGTGTGTGAGATGAGAGTGTGTGACGCGCGCCGCGCCGCCCACGCTGCACCGCGCCGACGCCGCGCCGCCGGACCAGGTCAGTGCGGGGAGAGTGTGTGTGAGATGAGAGTGTGTGACGCGCGCCGCGCCGCCCACGCTGCACCGCGCCGACGCCGCGCCGCCGGACCAGGTCAGTGCGGGGAGAGTGTGTGTGAGATGAGAGTGTGTGACGCGCGCCGCCGGACCAGGTCAGTGCGGGGAGAGTGTGTGTGAGATGAGAGTGTGTGACGCGCGCCGCGCCGCCCACGCTGCACCGCGCCGACGCCGCGCCGCCGGACCAGGTCAGTGCGGGGAGAGTGTGTGTGAGATGAGAGTGTGTGACGCGCGCCGCCGGACCAGGTCAGTGCGGGGAGAGTGTGTGTGAGATGAGAGTGTGTGACGCGCGCCGCGCCGCCCACGCTGCACCGCGCCGACGCCGCGCCGCCGGACCAGGTCAGTGCGGGGAGAGTGTGTGTGAGATGAGAGTGTGTGACGCGCGCCGCCGGACCAGGTCAGTGCGGGGAGAGTGTGTGTGAGATGAGAGTGTGTGACGCGCGCCGCGCCGCCCACGCTGCACCGCGCCGACGCCGCGCCGCCGGACCAGGTCAGTGCGGGGAGAGTGTGTGTGAGATGAGAGTGTGTGACGCGCGCCGCCGGACCAGGTCAGTGCGGGGAGAGTGTGTGTGAGATGAGAGTGTGTGACGCGCGCCGCCGGACCAGGTCAGTGCGGGGAGAGTGTGTGTGAGATGAGAGTGTGTGACGCGCGCCGCGCCGCCCACGCTGCACCGCGCCGACGCCGCGCCGCCGGACCAGGTCAGTGCGGGGAGAGTGTGTGTGAGATGAGAGTGTGTGACGCGCGCCGCGCCGCCCACGCTGCACCGCGCCGACGCCGCGCCGCCGGACCAGGTCAGTGCGGGGAGAGTGTGTGTGAGATGAGAGTGTGTGACGCGCGCCGCGCCGCCCACGCTGCACCGCGCCGACGCCGCGCCGCCGGACCAGGTCAGTGCGGGGAGAGTGTGTGTGAGATGAGAGTGTGTGACGCGCGCCGCGCCGCCCACGCTGCACCGCGCCGACGCCGCGCCGCCGGACCAGGTCAGTGCGGGGAGAGTGTGTGTGAGATGAGAGTGTGTGACGCGCGCCGCCGGACCAGGTCAGTGCGGGGAGAGTGTGTGTGAGATGAGAGTGTGTGACGCGCGCCGCGCCGCCCACGCTGCACCGCGCCGACGCCGCGCCGCCGGACCAGGTCAGTGCGGGGAGAGTGTGTGTGAGATGAGAGTGTGTGACGCGCGCCGCGCCGCCCACGCTGCACCGCGCCGACGCCGCGCCGCCGGACCAGGTCAGTGCGGGGAGAGTGTGTGTGAGATGAGAGTGTGTGACGCGCGCCGCGCCGCCCACGCTGCACCGCGCCGACGCCGCGCCGCCGGACCAGGTCAGTGCGGGGAGAGTGTGTGTGAGATGAGAGTGTGTGACGCGCGCCGCCGGACCAGGTCAGTGCGGGGAGAGTGTGTGTGAGATGAGAGTGTGTGACGCGCGCCGCCGGACCAGGTCAGTGCGGGGAGAGTGTGTGTGAGATGAGAGTGTGTGACGCGCGCCGCGCCGCCCACGCTGCACCGCGCCGACGCCGCGCCGCCGGACCAGGTCAGTGCGGGGAGAGTGTGTGTGAGATGAGAGTGTGTGACGCGCGCCGCCGGACCAGGTCAGTGCGGGGAGAGTGTGTGTGAGATGAGAGTGTGTGACGCGCGCCGCGCCGCCCACGCTGCACCGCGCCGACGCCGCGCCGCCGGACCAGGTCAGTGCGGGGAGAGTGTGTGTGAGATGAGAGTGTGTGACGCGCGCCGCGCCGCCCACGCTGCACCGCGCCGACGCCGCGCCGCCGGACCAGGTCAGTGCGGGGAGAGTGTGTGTGAGATGAGAGTGTGTGACGCGCGCCGCCGGACCAGGTCAGTGCGGGGAGAGTGTGTGTGAGATGAGAGTGTGTGACGCGCGCCGCGCCGCCCACGCTGCACCGCGCCGACGCCGCGCCGCCGGACCAGGTCAGTGCGGGGAGAGTGTGTGTGAGATGAGAGTGTGTGACGCGCGCCGCCGGACCAGGTCAGTGCGGGGAGAGTGTGTGTGAGATGAGAGTGTGTGACGCGCGCCGCCGGACCAGGTCAGTGCGGGGAGAGTGTGTGTGAGATGAGAGTGTGTGACGCGCGCCGCGCCGCCCACGCTGCACCGCGCCGACGCCGCGCCGCCGGACCAGGTCAGTGCGGGGAGAGTGTGTGTGAGATGAGAGTGTGTGACGCGCGCCGCGCCGCCCACGCTGCACCGCGCCGACGCCGCGCCGCCGGACCAGGTCAGTGCGGGGAGAGTGTGTGTGAGATGAGAGTGTGTGACGCGCGCCGCCGGACCAGGTCAGTGCGGGGAGAGTGTGTGTGAGATGAGAGTGTGTGACGCGCGCCGCGCCGCCCACGCTGCACCGCGCCGACGCCGCGCCGCCGGACCAGGTCAGTGCGGGGAGAGTGTGTGTGAGATGAGAGTGTGTGACGCGCGCCGCCGGACCAGGTCAGTGCGGGGAGAGTGTGTGTGAGATGAGAGTGTGTGACGCGCGCCGCGCCGCCCACGCTGCACCGCGCCGACGCCGCGCCGCCGGACCAGGTCAGTGCGGGGAGAGTGTGTGTGAGATGAGAGTGTGTGACGCGCGCCGCCGGACCAGGTCAGTGCGGGGAGAGTGTGTGTGAGATGAGAGTGTGTGACGCGCGCCGCCGGACCAGGTCAGTGCGGGGAGAGTGTGTGTGAGATGAGAGTGTGTGACGCGCGCCGCGCCGCCCACGCTGCACCGCGCCGACGCCGCGCCGCCGGACCAGGTCAGTGCGGGGAGAGTGTGTGTGAGATGAGAGTGTGTGACGCGCGCCGCCGGACCAGGTCAGTGCGGGGAGAGTGTGTGTGAGATGAGAGTGTGTGACGCGCGCCGCCGGACCAGGTCAGTGCGGGGAGAGTGTGTGTGAGATGAGAGTGTGTGACGCGCGCCGCCGGACCAGGTCAGTGCGGGGAGAGTGTGTGTGAGATGAGAGTGTGTGACGCGCGCCGCCGGACCAGGTCAGTGCGGGGAGAGTGTGTGTGAGATGAGAGTGTGTGACGCGCGCCGCCGGACCAGGTCAGTGCGGGGAGAGTGTGTGTGAGATGAGAGTGTGTGACGCGCGCCGCCGGACCAGGTCAGTGCGGGGAGAGTGTGTGTGAGATGAGAGTGTGTGACGCGCGCCGCCGGACCAGGTCAGTGCGGGGAGAGTGTGTGTGAGATGAGAGTGTGTGACGCGCGCCGCCGGACCAGGTCAGTGCGGGGAGAGTGTGTGTGAGATGAGAGTGTGTGACGCGCGCCGCCGGACCAGGTCAGTGCGGGGAGAGTGTGTGTGAGATGAGAGTGTGTGACGCGCGCCGCCGGACCAGGTCAGTGCGGGGAGAGTGTGTGTGAGATGAGAGTGTGTGACGCGCGCCGCCGGACCAGGTCAGTGCGGGGAGAGTGTGTGTGAGATGAGAGTGTGTGACGCGCGCCGCCGGACCAGGTCAGTGCGGGGAGAGTGTGTGTGAGATGAGAGTGTGTGACGCGCGCCGCGCCGCCGGACCAGGTCAGTGCGGGGGGGGAGTGTGTGTGTGTGACTGTGAGTGTGTGTGTGTGTGTGACTGTGAGAGAGAGTGTGAGTGGTTGAGTGGGAAGGTGAGAGAGAGAGAGAGTGTGAGTGTGTGTGTGAGTGGTAGAGAGGGAGGGTGAGTGTGTGTGTGTGTAAGTGTGTAAGTGTGTGAGAGAGAGAGAGAGAGAGAGTGGGTGCGTGGGTGTGTGTGTGTCTGTGTGAGAGAAAGAGAGAGAGGGTGAGTGTGTATGTAGATATGAGAGGTGTGTTTGTGTGATAGAGAAAAGGAGAGGGGTGTGTGTGTGTTTGTGTGAGAGAGGGGGGGGTATGTGTAGGCGAGAGAGAGAAAGAGAGTGTCTGTGTGCGTGCGTGCGCGTGCGTGTGTATGTGTGAAATGGGAGATCTGTGACCCGTGAGTAAAACCCTTGTTAAAAACATATGCAAACCCTAAACAGAGATGCTTGAGACAGACTAATACAGTGAAATCTAGCAAAATATACAAATACTTTCTATTAAGTTAACCATCTGAGGTATATTTTTCAAGAGAGATAAAAGTATTTGTGTTTCATTTTACCTGTCTACAATTAACTATTTCCTATTAATTGTTTAGAAGATGGAGCAAGACTCTGAGCCGTCAGTCCCGCAGTCCGCCGTACTGTGAACACTCGTCGACTTCAACTACTCCTTCAACAAGCTAAATACGTGAAATGGTGCAACTACTAAACTAACGATGGAGTCACAACACTAGTGCCTTGAGTACATCTATGTCTGCCGCTTGCCACACGAGTCGACATCAACGTAAACCTAATGCCCGTTGATCAACAGAAACAACAAGCGACAAAATAGATGCAACCAAACAATTGTTCTCAAAATAATAATACTCCATCGCCAAATAACATTATGAGCGGCCGTATCAATAATATTGCTCAAGCAACTACTAGCTGTAATACAACAGTTTCTCTCAAAGAGATGCCACAACGTGATAAATAAATGTAATGATAAAAAAACTATAGAGTGTTGCCACATTCCCGCGAAATGTATTTAAATAACGATAAAAAAATATTTAGCATTTTTAGATGTTCCTGATGTAGACGGTTTTATCGATACGTAAAGTTGTAACATAACACCAAACAACATTAGCCTTGTGATGTAAATTACTGTAAATATTGTAATGAAGCTGTTTTTTTTTTAATATAAGGTAATAAAAAGTAAGATTCTATGTTCATCTAAGTTGTAAGTATGAAAGAAAATATATTTTAGGGAAGTTTCTATTCTGTCAGCGGCAACACTGCAAAATTATTATTTTGACATTTGTTATTATTTTTACAATACATTATTATTTTTTAATTTATAAAGTTGTGATGTGATAGTACCAATATTTAGGGTTAAAGAGTTATGTTAAGGCCCATTGATAGCTGCGGAACACAGAGTTGAGATAAATTGTTGTAAGGTATGGTCACATTGCAGCTCCAAATAGTGTAAGCCTATTTTCAACTGAAATAAAATTAAAACAAGAACTACCGCGTTTTATTTACTTAAGTTTTTTACAACTCTAACTTCTTTGATAAAAGTATGTGCGTGTATCCTACACCAATATCCGTAGTAATAGATTAACAAACCAATCAAGTAGAGAGCAGAAATAAAGTTTAGGACTTTAGATAGCACTAGTAACTAGACAGGCCGTTTATCTAATCACACGACGCCTTGTTTTATGGCCATACTGAGCTCTAGTGGTGCCTTGAGTTGGTGTTGCCTTAGCAGTCTCAAGCTTCCCTACTTGCAACTTTTATGTGAAACTGATAGATTGTCCTAATAATAGGTATTATAAACGTGAAAGTTTGTGAGTATGTATGGATGTTAGTTACTCTTTCACGTAAAAACTACTGGACTGATTTTGATGAAACTTTACAATAATATAGGTTATACAGCAGAATAACATATTGGGTACTTTTTACCGCGGGAAAACTTCTCATCCCCACGGGAAACCGACTTTCACGCGAATGGAGTCGCGGGCGGCTACTAGTAGAACATAAGTAAGTACCTACTTATAAATAGGCAACAAGACAGTTAACTTATTTTTCATGGTTGATTGATGCAGTTCTGAAAATGGGCAATCTTTAAAATTATAAAATGTAACGTTATTTTCCTTGGATTAGACTTCTAGGTATTGTGTTCTACCCTAAAAAACCGAAGTTGCTGTTACAAAAAAATACGTCTGTCAATTTGATAGCGCATCAACGCATAATAAAAGAAGCAAAACAAAATCATTTACTTTCTATTCGTTGCGCACTTTTCTAATACTTTACAGAGTACAATGAATAAATCGAAAGCGACACTGCTTTTTAAGGCAGGTATGAGATTCAGTTCAGCTGACATGAGTGTAAAAGTGCAAAGGAAGTATGGCCCACTAGAAGTACAACGTTCTCAACTGATGAACGGCATCACGGTGGCTGCTGCTAAGCCGCTCGGCTGTGCTCAAATAGGAGCCTGCACTATCATGTATCGAGTAAGTAGGTACCTACCTACTAGAAAATGTTGTCAGAACACTAGGTAGCTTATGCATACTTTTTACTTCATTTTATTACTTTTTTTTTCTCTCTTATTTGGCCATGGTGCAAATATGATATGCACATTGTGCCAGTGTCAAGTTTACCTTTTTTTTACTTATTTGTAATCCTAATACAAATCAAGGCCTCGTTCCGATTCAGACCAACAAGGCATGCACATTAATGAATCAAAATACCCGTCCCAAAAAGTGTTATTTTTACGTAAACTTAATGATACCAACTTTAAAGTTTTTTTTTTTATTATTTTAATTGTTTACAAGGGGCCGTGGCATTTTGCAAACCATTTCATTAATTAGTACGATACTATAATACTTATAATTATAACAGGCTGGATCACGTTACGAAGAAGATGACATGCTGGGTGCCACTCACTTTCTCCGAGCTATGTCCAGTTGCTCTGGTGAAGGTTACACTTCCTATATAAAGCTGAGAGCATTGCAACAACACGGTGGTTATTTGAGCGTTACCTCAGACAGACAAATGATTTCTTATTCTTTGAGGTGTCCTCCGCCTTTATTTGGCGACTTGAAATTCTTTTTACTAGATGCGGCAGCAAGGTTAATATTATTATTTTTTACTATGAGAAACACAGAACACTATTTATCACTATATGTTTCGATTAGATGCTGCTTTCATTCCTGGGAGTTTGATGATCGCAGAGCAATGGTTAAGGAGGACTTGGAGAGGATCCATCCTGAACAAAGGGTTATTGACTTAGTTCAGAAAGCAATGTGGACAGGTCCGCTCTCCCACTCCATGTTTTGTGAACCAGAGCGGGTTGATGATTTTAGATCAGATGATGCTTACAACTTTGTCAATACTCATTTCCGATCTGATGGATGTTCTGTGGGCAGTACCGGATTCGACTTTGAAGACGTCATCAGACTTGCCGAGAGTATAAATTTAGTTCGCGTATGTTTTATGTTCATTTTTGTATCAATGAAGTAGGAAACAAGACTGACAATATTTATTACAGGAAAAACCGCCCTGTCCAAGAAACCTTAGTGTGTCTTGTCCCCGAGGTGGTTTCGAACTATATGACTTGGGTGCATGTAGTGATACATGGATAGCACTAGGAATACCTGGTGTTGGCACTTCCGATTATCGGTAACTACTAAATCCACCTTACTTGAAAAACTTATCGTGAATATGGTAAGTGACCAAATAGCAGATTTGTCTCAACAATCAACATCTAGCAAAAATAACAAATGTTTATCTCGGGATTCTGAGTAGCCTCATCTTATCTTAATTTGTTTAAATTCCTTAGTGCTCTAGCGAAGCATGCTATCATAGCTGCAGCATGTGGCACGGGTAACAAGCAGCGGGGACAGCACACTATCGACTCAACGCCGCAGACGCCGCTCAGCATGATCGCCGGCATTGACCCTCGGACCTCTTACAAGGCGTTTAATATCTCATACCTGGATACTGGCATGTTTGGTGAGAAACGTACATACCTAATTTTAAAGCGAACAAAAATAAGGTTATCTAGCCAATATTTTTTAACTCTGCTCCTGATTTTTTAGGTTTAGTAGTTAATACTCGCGCTGCTTGTGCAACACCAGTCGCAAAAGCGGCCGCCGAGTTTCTTTCTCATATAGGAGAACTCGACGAACAACAAATTGAAGTGGGAAAGCAGAGACTGAGTAAGTTGAACTTCTATGTTTTTACTGGGATCAGGGTAAACCTAAGTGGAATATTGTTTCGTTTAAAGCCGTAAGCTTACTATGACACATAGCTTCAGTCAGACCATCGAAGGACACTTTCGACAAGACTTTCATTTCCCTTTTTGATAAATTTGGATTTGTACTTTTGAAGTAGGAAGTACTTTGTAGATTGTATTGCTTTCGTATACAGTTTCTTAGCTGTTTACCTACTGCAATATGATTTTGTTATTATTGAGTTAAATTTAATTTCAGAATTGGCAGTGTGCCTTAATGATGAAAACTGTATATTATCAAGTTTCGGATTGGCTTTACAGGCAGCCAACTATATTCAGATTAATAATGTTGGGTGCAATATCGAATTTATCAATCAAATTCCTGTAAAAGAAATCCAAGAGACTGCTCAAGCGATGGGCAAACTGAGTACGTTACACTAATTTTGTTGTAGGGAAACGTGGTAACATAGTTGTAACTGTTGTCACTGTAACTAGCAGCTTATAAAGAGACGCTTAATCATAAGATTGAAATCGTGCTAAAATACCTTAATTTAACGCATAGGTATGATCTGATATGTGTTAAATCAAAAACGTAAAAGTAACAAAATGTTTGATTACTCAGCCTTTTTCCTAAGCTGGATTAAAATAATACACTTTAGGACTTGACAAAAGCTATTTGAGAGCATATCAGCAGGGAGAGGTTTATTGTGTACTAGTGGCCGCCCGCGACTCCGTTCGCGTGGAAGTCGGTTTCCTGTGGGAATGATTTGATTAAGTTTTCCCGCGGTAAAAAGTACCCTATATGTTATTCTGATGTATACTTAAGCTATATTACTGTTAAGTTTCATCAAAATCCGTCCAGTAGTTTTTACGTGAAAGAGTAACAAACATCCATCCATACATCCATACTCACAAACTTTCACATTTATAATATAAATAGGACTTAACCACAAATTGCTGTAGGTGCTTACATGGCGGTGGCAGTAGTTGGAGATGTATCTGCCGTACCCACTGATCGAGAACTTGTTTGTGGAACTAAATAAACAAAGAAAGATATGAGAATGTAATTCTACAATTAAAATAAAATATTTAGTATCGGTTTGTTTCTTATTATTAATAGTGTACAAAAGGAATTTAAACTTCTTTTTCAAGTTTATAAAAATTAAGGAAAGGATAGTTTTCTTGTTTTCATTGTTCTAGAAAAGTGAAGAGTACGGAAGGTATATTAAAAAAAAATTGACCATTAATTCAGTGAAACTACCTTTCTATTTTTCTATTTTACTACAAATACATCGAAATAAGTTTGCAACACTTACTTTTACGCAATGTCAAGCGACACCTTGACAGCTGACATTGCTGGCAGTGACATTGACGCGACTAATTGGCCGATCGATCAATATTTTTGTTGTGTTTATATTGTTTCAAGAAAAAGGGTTATTTAATTGTTTTTTGACTGAATACTGCCAAAATAATGAACTCCGAAGATGTATGCTTTATTTGTCTAGCAATAGAAGTTAAAATGTATCCAAGGGATGGTGTTTTAGATGCGTGGATCGAGAGTTTTTTCGGGGACGTTGTAAGTAAAATTTGCTACCATAGTATCCTTCGATATATTATTAAATTTATAACACATCACTTAACTGTAAACATTAAACTGTCGATCAGTTATTATGAAAACTCTCTAGAATCTCTGTTGCAACTATGTGAAGCCAAACTAATAAAAAATTAGGTTCTTAAGTTTGTTATGGTTTTTTAAGTAGTGTTGCAGAAAACTATTTTATTGTTTACGGGTACATAATATATGCCATTATTGTTCTAGATGTTCCACTCTGATAGTATGCCTAAAGTAATCTGCTATGAATGTGCTGCTCTATTGAGGAAGTTCCACAAGTTTAGAGAAAAGTTTGTTGCATCCCAAGGACTTCTGTATGAGCTCATACAATCTAAAAATCAGGTTTCCGCACATAGATAATATAATTAAGCCCAAGATAATAGTTTAAATAACAAATGTATTGGTTTTTCAGGTAACAAAAGAGGATATCCTTAATATTGACCGCAAAGCACATAAATTGCAATCAAATTTATCAATTGCATTCATCCCTGAAATAGATTCAATAAAAATTACATCAGAAGAAACAAATACAGAAGATATTGAAAATAAAATAAATATTGATATAAAAAATGAATTTAAATTAGGATCAATTCTGGAAAATCTACTAGATAACACAATACCGGAAGAAATAATAGATGATGACACAGCCATAGATGATGATAGACTATCATCAGACTTTGATGATGATGATGTGCCATTAAAAAATCTAAGAAATATAGAACTATCAATAAAAAAAGAACCTGAAGTTATAACAGATAATGTTATTGAATCAGACCTTGCTGAACCAAAAAGCATAAAAAAAGTTAAAAACAGCAAATCCAAAAAGGTGGTTTAAGTATTGGACTCAATATCTTTTATTCAAATATATTTAATGTTGAAAATAGTACTAACTCAGTTATTGACAGTTATATTTTTGATCATTCCTTCTAGACTAAAGAAAAGAAAGCCAAATGTAAGACTGAAACGAAAAAAACTGAGAAATCGAAGAGGAAAAAGCACAAAGACTATGATGACATCTCTCAAGTGTCCGGGTTTATCCGTGATCCCAGCAAGATCACTGAGCTTGCTAAAGAATTTGACATTATTAAGTTTACTACTGTAAGTTCTTATTAGGTTTAACTTTTTCGTTTCTAAATGGTTTGCATACGAAAAATATGACATTCAAACACTTAATTTATTAATGCTTGAAATCTTTTTTGTTAAGTTAGGGTTATAATCAGGTCTAATTTGTTTTTAGTTAGAAGAACAAAAAGCGGAAATGGAAAAGCGTAAAGAAACTCCAAATTATAAGTTAAGTCAGTACAAATGTGAGCACTGCTACAGAGGGTTTATGCACCAGGATACTCTGAAGAATCATCTTATCTATCACGAAACGGTAAATAAATAGCATTTCCACTTGTTATTTCATTTTGTATAGAAAATAGGTAACTGTTTAGATGGGCAAATACATTTAGATTCCTTTTTTAATTGTAATTACCTACTATAATAAGCCAAGAAGAAAGAAGATGTATTATTATATATTTTTACCCTCAAATCCGCCTCGTAATTTTTGCAAACAAATAATAACGTAGCCATTTTTTATCGATATCGATAGTTTTATCGATAACAATATTAGTATTTGTTTGATGCCTTTGAGAATATTTATTTCCTTGACATACAGAAGCCGGGTCACACCGAGTGCGGTGTTTGCCACATGCATATCAGACCGCGCAGCAAGTTTCGACAGCATATGCTGCGTCATGCAACTAAGTTTCAATGCCGGAGTTGCGACTTCTTTTGTTATGAGAGGTAACATTTCAATATTGATTTTTTATGTTCAAATTTAAATTTTAATTACTTAAATATAACTCTAATATTAAATAGAAAAATTAAAACAAATTCGTTTCGGGAGTAAACAATATTAGGTGTGATAATTTTTCTTTTTAGTAACCAAGCTGGAAGACACACGCAGTGGCACAAAGGTGTTGAGTATAAGTGTGAATTTTGTCCTGCCACTTTCAAGTAAGTTTTTTAAATATTCATACTTAAGTACTTATAGCATTAAAAAAAATAGAGTTATACAACTAATACTGAAACTTTTCTTTTATCTATCTAATTTTACAAAATAACAAGTCCTGACTGAGTCATCATTGTCTAGCGTAAACTATTAAAGCTAGGGCCATGGAATCTTATACAGGCGTTTCTTTCATGGTGTAAGTGAGCGCTAAGAAAGGTTATTTAGAAATTCTCACGGGAAACGCAGTTTAGCTGCGGCTTAAACCGCAAGACGGTTTATTACAAGAAAGGTTGGTATGTCCCTGGTTGCCACCAGGAAGCTGACGTCACAGCAGACGCACACTCGCACGCAGCACCGCACGAGCCACGTGTGCGCCACGTGCGGGTACTCCTTCGTCAGCGAGCGCGGGCTCAAGATGCACCAGGCTAAAGCGCACAGAGACACATATAAATACGTAAATAATACTTGTCATTTAATTGTGCAGTCGCCGCGTAAGTCGCTGAACAGACTCATAAGTGCAAAGCAAATGAACAGCGGTTAGTCAGTAACTTATAAAACAGTTTTTATGCCAATTATGAACGTCTTTAACTCACAAAAGATTTTTGGGTGATCAGATGTTTAAACTTTTGATTCTGTTCAGCGAATTTTGCGGCTGACTGTATTGAAGGCTTCTTGTTAATGCTTGAAAAAACTTCTCGGCTTTGTTTATTATCGTTTTCCTTTAAATACCTACCTTCCTACTTGACAGTTTCCTACCCTTTCACTTATATTATTTGCTTTTGTTA
This sequence comes from Emmelina monodactyla, assembly GCA_916618145.1. NCBI lineage: Eukaryota > Metazoa > Arthropoda > Insecta > Lepidoptera > Pterophoridae > Emmelina > Emmelina monodactyla. The sequence goes on along the minus strand of OU745314.1, from coordinate 1,518,083 downwards.
ATTTCAATCCAAACTAAGATTAATTGCATTGCATGGTTTTATAAATATCCGACCTTACTTTACTCTCCGAAATTTCACTCTGACGTACATATTCTCTATTGTCGTTATTTCAATCCGAACACCCTATAGCGTAAGAAAGCCCTACCGCCACTATCAGTCCCGGAGCACGAGAAGTCGTCCCCGCTGTACTGCGCGGAGTGCGACATGAAGTTCAGCGACGAGGACGCGTGGACCCGCCACAGAGCCACCTCGGCTAAACATAGAGTGTCTACTGCCAGGTTTGTACTATAGAGTATTACATTTAGTTTTATGGCAGGTATGAGTCAGAGTCTGAGAAAGATTGTATTTCCAAAAAAAGAGTTAACCCTGACAGTTAAATACCAAATCCTCTGGCAATAAAAGAAGTTATGTAACTTACGTAACTTACGTTTGGTTAGATGGAACCGTTTATTCAACGAATGCTTATTTGCAAAATAGTTTTATTTACATTAATTATTTATTAATAAACATATCTACATTTTACGAACTTGCCCCCAGTTGCCTGTGTCGTAACTGCGGGCAGCAGTTCCCGTCTCCGGAGCTGCGTTCCCGCCACGGCTGTCCGTCGCGCCGCCGCCGCCCGCGCTTCTACACGCGCCGGTACAAGAACATCAACAACGCGGACACTTACCCGAGGACTTGTGAGATTGTGAGTATTGTGTATAGCATGTGTCACTGTGTAGACACTTGGTTAGTTGCCTCTATCGTTCGCGGTATAAGGACATCAAAACACCGATACTTACCCGAGGACTTGTGAGATTGTGAGTATTGTGTATAACATGTGGCGCTATGTAGACGCTTGGTTAGTTGCCTCTGTCGTCGCGACAGTACAAGGATATCAAAAACATCGATATTTTCCCGAGGACTTGTGAGATGGTAAGTACGGAGTGTAGTGTCTTAGGTTTTACGAGGCAAATGTGTTAATTGTCAGTAAAACATTTGTGCAGCATCCGCGACTTAGCGTCGTTTTCTTATACATTTGAACTTACCTATTAACAACGTTGCTATTCCTATATTGCTCAAGAATTTTGAAGCTTAATTAAACACAGTTTTACATCATTCAAATTAACCCAATAAGTAAGCACTCTTTGTCGGGTAATGTCATAAATTATGGCGTTAATTATTTAAATCTTTGCATAAGTGGTATTCAATATTCAAAAAGTGGTATGGAACCAAGATACCAAATAAAAGTTTAGTCGATAATAAAGTTAATACGTTGCAATATTGCTCAGTGTCCCGTAGAGTTGTCGAGTCGCAACGAGCACTACAAGCACTACCAGAAGCAGCACACGGACGCGCCCTACCCGCACGCCACGCACAACTACATATGCGAGCTGTGCGGGAAAGGATTTGGGGTAAGATTGCCTAACGTTATGTACGTTACGTTATATACATATGGAAAAAAAATATTTAAACTTTAGTGACGGAAGCTCATGAAAATGCGAGTTTCTTACCAAAGGCAGTTTATCTCTGACTTTAACTGCTTCTAAATGTATTAAAGCAATGCATCATAATGTGTTTCTTTATTAACGCATATGCAACCTATTATATGTTATAATTTAAATGCCTTAATAAAATAATTAACACTTTCTTTAATCTTATCAGAAACATCGCCTAAACACTATTTATCGATCTTACCTTCAAAATCAGAATTCAACATTTTCATCGACAAAAACTATCGACTACACTCCCCTCCCTAAAACTCCACTTTAATCATAGATCCTTCAAGTGCTAAAGCAGCATCGACTAAAACACCTGTCTCTGCGCACGTTCTCCTGCACGATGTGTCCGAAGGCGTTCTACAACAACACGCAACTGAAGCTGCATCTGCAGTCGCATTCTACTAATAGGTAATTTGAATACATATTTCATTCGTTTTTCGAATGAAAATTCGTCGCTAAAGTGTATGAAGTATAAAACTAATGAGTTTGGATGTTAAGAGAACTAATTGAAGCGGCTAAAACAAAATATGTAGAGAACTGTAATGGGTACTTATTTTTATTTAGAACACAGCACATAGTAGGTATAAATAAAGTAAAGTCGACATTCTGTATGTTTGTATGAAGGTATATTCACTAACAGTTAGTTAGGTAGTTAGTTTTTCTTTTATTTAGATATTTTTTCCGAAAAATGTTTAAATTAAATGTAATTAAATAATAGCAAATTTCTTTGAAAACAATCAGTTCCAAAGTTCACTTGTTAAATACAAATGCTGAACGATGTGGGCATATTTCATTCTTCTTCTGTCTATTTTAAGAACCAAGAAGAAGTTAGTATGCTTACGCTAAGTGTATGGCCACACAGTTGGTGTATTAGGTTGAAGATATATTCTATAATATTATTTTAATTTCTATTACAGGCCCCATCCGTGTCCTGTTTGTGGAAAATGTTTCAAAACGAACATAGCTCGCTACGCCCATGTCAAGGTATTACCTTTATCCATTTTATCTTACACTTATTAATAAACACGTTTTAACCCTGTATTAGTTAAACCATGTTTTGTCTCACAATTACGAAAGATGTCATAGGTATAAGATTAAAAATTTAAAATTGATGAGAATTGTCATATACAGGCTAAAACTACATTTATAAATAAGGAAACCCCCTTATTCGTCTAAATTTTAGTCTATTTTTAGTGTTTTAAATATATTTTCTTATTTTGCAGCGTCACGAAGGCGTGCGTCGGTTTTCTTGTCAATACTGCGGGAAGGCATTCACGACGGCACCCAACATGAGACAACATATCAAACATGTCCACATGAATCTCATAGATAAACCGCCGACGCAAGAGTAGCAAAAACAATAAAAAAAAATGTTTAGTAATATTTTTGTGTAGGTTTATAAATACGTGTCTACATTGTTAGTAAATTTTTGAACTGACTTAAAATAATTCTATCACATGATAGCAATATTTTAAGTGTAGTTTAGAGTTTTAACATGGAATCGTCACACAAGTTTTCAAACAACCGGGGGGGTACTTCTGTAAATTTTAGTGATGCCAAGTCGTTTTTTTATAATATTACAAAAACGTCACTAATATGGGCCTATTACCTATATACAGGGTTATTTCTAATTAGCGCATCACCTCTTGTAGGCAGCTTTTCTACATCAATCCCAACAACATTTAACCAACGAATAATTAAAATTAATATTTAAAAAATAAAAGTTTTTCCATACAAATTTATTAGATGCATCTGAACGGTACAAAACTCTACGCGCACGCAACTGGCGTGGCGGGCGCGCGGGCGACGGGGTTGGGCGACCGGTTTAAGAACTTCTTACAAAATACAGAGTTATAAATAACAGAGCGCGCAAATTTGTTTTTGTTTTTTTGTTTTTGTGTTAACTAACAAGTTTTGCAAAAAGTCGTAGAACAAATGTTATTGGGATTGATGTAAGGAAGCCGCCTGCAAGAGGTGATGCATTAATTACAAATAACCCTGTATAAGGTAAGAGCACCAATTATGGCTCTGGACTAATTATGGTTTTTTATTGACATTTCTTCAAAAATAAATAGTCTGGTAAATTATTCCATTGAAATAGCAACTCTAATCAGTCGTGCTAGTATTCTAAAGCCCACTTGCAGCAAACGTTTTAACCTCGGGTTAGCTTCGGGTTAGCTAACTCAGGTTTTAATGGCGCCACTATCGATTGTAACTATATCTCATTACAATCGATGGTGGCACCATTTAAATCTGAGTTAGCTAACCCGAGGTTAAAACGTTTTCTGCAAGTGGGCCTAAGTGCTTTGGAATTAAATTTGAGGGCTATCTGCAATTTAGTTTTCGACAATAGCCCTTTTTCCAGACGTAGGTATTTTCATTTGTAAAATTTAAATTTTCTTATAATTATATAAATATATAAAAAATAAATTATTAGTTAAACATAATCCTTATAACGTCCATAGTTGGTTCTTTTACCTTAGGACGTTATAGAACCAGTGGCTTTATTTAAAAAGTTACAGAATCGAGACCCTGCAAAACAAAATAGTTCCCTGACTGAATGTTGGTTCATTTGAATTGTCATGGTAGGCAGTCGTGTTTAGGTTTTCTAATTAATTGGAGTACATGTAAAAAACATTGCAACTTCCTACGAAAATAAATTAAAAAAAAAAAATTTTTTTTAGTATTTTTGTTTACCTGCATTGACCTGCATACTTAGTCAAAAGATAAAAAAGTGATACTTACTTGTCATTATTAGCGTAAGAGAACATTTTGAAACCTTCCATTTTAAACGAAGTGGGTTATAATTGAAATATGTAATTGATTTATACATAGAATATTTGTAATTTAGGTATAAATCAAGCAATAAATAGATCTAAGGAAATATGATGATTGTTCAAATATGCATTATAGGTTGCCTAAACAGTGTTTGTTGCTAAAATAATGTTGTAATTACTTACAATTAAATTTTCGTAACCGTGCTTCAATTATTATTTTTATTATCATGCCGTGTCGATCCCACTTCTAGGCAAAGGCCTCCCTCAACATCTTCCGTGCTTTAATTAAACTTTTTAAAATATATACTTATTTACCGATTTTGTTTTTTAAGAATTTTACATTTTTATACTCTTTTCATAAAATGTTACTTACATTTTTATACTTAGTAAAATATTAAAGACTCTTTACTTTACATGAACCCACACTTTTTTACATCATGGTGCCAATTACCTATTAATTTAACTGTGCCTACTATAACTGGAACAACGTATTGCTCTAATACTTACCTGATTATTAAATAAAAATACTTATGTTTTGTATCAAGTACCTTATGTGTTACCGTTATGAGTATATAGTTACTCAAATGATGGCACCTATTCTGACAACACTGCCTAAACTAAACTAAAACCTCAACGGGAAGTTTTGTTTTCATACCTAGAATTAGAAAAATACAATAATTATACGCATTGATATTTATAAATTTTGTCCGTATCATTGGAAAAATGCGCTGAGGACTAGTCTAAGCATATCAACCTGTACGAAAAAATGTATGGTTAAAAATCCATACTAAATCCACATCGTCAAACTTTTATGGAATATCACATTTTGATTACCTACGTGTGTTATCCTAGGTAAAAGGTCGTTATACAATGGAGAATGTAAACAAATTTTGATTATTAGCTCTTCATATTCTGTGTCAAAAATAAAAAATCCTAGTGAAAGAATTATTTCGATACGTCAATTAGTTTCCGATTTATAAGTAAAACAAGTTGTAACCGCACGACGCGGGCTGCCGGTGGCGGTGTGACGTCATACAACAACACGCTCGGACTGGCTCACTCAGTACGCCCGCAGTCGCGTGCCCGTACCGTCAAAATTATACCTAAATTCTTAAAAAATGACCAATCCAAAAACAAGAAAATCATGTGCTGTGCCTAAATGTAAAAATACAACTATCAATTCGCCGGAAAAGTTGTTTTTTACAGTTCTAAAGGATACATACATACATCACCAAATCTTTTAACTTGAACATAACCAATACCATTAAACAATATGTTAGTAAAAATACAAATAAATAAAAAAGGTTTAGTTCATATCATCTACATTTGCAATAAAAAATAAATTAAATTACTTAAATAAAATAGTAAAGGTAAAGTGCATCTGTAACGTTCAACTACATCTAGATCGTATAGGTATCCTACTTCCTAGTAATATAATAAACGCGGAAGATTGTGTTTGTGATTGTTATCTTTCACACAAAAAGTACTGAACGGATCTGGACGAAGACTGAAATAATCCATAGGCTTCTTTTAATTCTGGGAAAATGTACAGTTCCCGAGGGAAACGCGGGCGAAGCTGCTAACGAAAGCTAGTTAGCACTAAATCAATGTATGTATTTATTTAAATTTACTAAGAAGAGCGGTATCTTTGTATACATACTAGTGGCCGCCCGCGACTCCGTTCGCGTAGAAGTCGGTTTCTGTGGGAATAAGAAGTTTTCCTGCGGTAAAAAGTACTCTATGTGTTATTCTGATTTGTAACCTACTGCAAAATTTCATCCAAATCCGTCCAGTAGTTTTTACGTGTAAGAGTAACAAACATTCATACATCCATACTCACAAACTTTCACATTTATAATATTAGAAGGACGTACCTACCTATAGCAAAAAACTATGATACGTGATTTGTTGTCTTTAACGTAAAAATAATGATAGGTAGGTACTTCTACTATTGGACTTGCATTCTTCCATTAGTATTATTATTATATTGGTTATTTTGTTTTGATAAAACAGTTAAGAACATATCAAACATTTCGGCGGCAACAAAATCACTAATTATTGATAAATAATGCAAAGCCATTAATCCATCTATTTTAGGTAGATTACTCGATTAGAATCCTATATCCAATTTGTTAATCGAATAATATTTACTATTAACATACCTAATACGAGACCGAAAACACAACAAAATAATACATTAAATGTTAAATAAATAAAAAAATAAAACAAAATACTGCGCCAGCTATATGCGCCACCGCTGGCGCGTTGTTGTATGACGTCACAAGCGGTCACGCGACTGTTAGCGGGACTCGATATTTTTCGAAACTTTGAATGCCTATAAAATCAAAACTACTGGGTATTTTTGATTACAACAAAAAGTAGTGTATTTGTATACATACAGGCTTTACTGCGACAAAATTTCAAGCGATTTGGCATACCTAGTAACATTCTCTATTACCCATTTTATAATAACTTTACCATTATAATGCAATCGTTGTTGGCGCCATCCAGCCTGAATTCATTTAATAAAAGAAAACTCTATTTATTTTAATAAAATAACAATAATAAATAAATTACGTTGTGTGGATTCTATAATTATTGTTTTATTTGTCCAATCTTAGCTGCGTTCCGTTTCTCGTTGCATAAATCTACACAAATTGTAAAATACTCGGAAAACAAAAACAAGTTTCTAAAGTTTGAAGACATAGGTTCTTACACACTTGTGCGTTCCTGGTATATTTTTGGACCATTAGAAGAATTAAGCGATTTTTTTATATTGCGTTCTAATCCTGGTTCATAGAATTCTCATCGCTATTACACTCAGGCTGAGTGAGTGACTCAGCATAAGTGTGCACGACGACCATAGTTAAGCTTAGAATTAAGTTATTGTTAGGAAAAAGTGTGTACAATCGCCATATTTGAGTTTAGGATTAAGTTTATTGTAATTAATATCGTTTTATAGTGTATAGTTTTAAGTTTAATTGATTAATTGTGTTAAAATCTATAGTATTAAGGTTAAATTTGATAAATAAAGATTCGTAGGGCTGAGAGAAAGATAAAAATAGACGATTAGCATAGTGAAAATGATAAGTAAAAAAGTTCGATAAACCGGGGCTCTCTTTACGGTATTGCTTAGATTCATATACGTATAGGCCGAAGAGAGCATCGGTGTCTCAGTCTCAGTCAATCGCAGCAATAGAAAATCAAGCCTCCAAATAGGAAAACAAATAGAAAATACTTCTCTCAGCCCCTCGCCTATTATTGAAAAGCGTCTTTCTTTGGAACCACCCCTTCGCCACGACCTTCAGCTGGGACGGCCTGTACTTGAACATTTATAGAAACATTAGAAACACCCTGATCGCTACAGTACTTACCTTCGCCAGCCGCCCGTAAAAGCTAGATCGTGCACATTAAATTGGTCCTTCGAGCCGGATACCTAGTGAAAGACCTAAGAATGCCAATAACCAGGAGTGCTGCGGGAAAAGGGAGGCAGCGGATTGATGACCATCAACAATCGTCAGAGGAAGATCGAGAGACTATTGCTGACGCCAGAAAGGAACCGCCGCATACAGCACCATCGTATCCAATTCATCACGAAGTATCTCCAATTTCGCCTTCTGAGATTGTTCAGACTGCCACGGAACAAGACATAAAGGCTAAATCTGCGTCGAACAAATCTGATAGAAAACAAAGAATAGCACGAGCAAAACAAGAAGTGGCCAAAAGGAAACTACAACTGGCCGAAGCGAACTTGGAAGTATTAGAAGCAGAAGAATCTGATGACGACGGTTCAGTACTCACAAATGAATCTGGTGGTCAAGCACGAGTCACCGAGTGGCTGAACCATCACACATCGACAGAAATTCAGCCGGTTCAGCCGCCCGAGAAGAAGTCCGAACCAATAGTATCTGCAGCTAAACCAGAAGTGCCTACCGTCTCTACCAAGAGAGAAGAACAGAAGATAGACCTTACAGAGCTGGCTAATGCTATAGCGATGGCAGCCAAACCCGTTCCAGGCCCAGTGACATCGAAATATATGGCGGAACTGGGAACTTTCACCGGCTGTCACACAGAATGGCTATCTTTCCTCGCCACATATCGAGAGACAGCGGGGTACTTCACCGACACAGAAAACACTGCACGTCTGCGACGAGCATTGAAAGGGAGAGCAAGAGAAGCCGTCGATAGCTTACTCATATCGACTACAAGAGCTAACGACATCATCGATGAGCTACAAACAAGATTCGGAAGATCAGACACGATCGCACTAGCAACGTTGGAAGGACTACGGAATATATCGAGAACTACAGATACACCAAAGGATATCTGCTTATTCGCCGGTCGAGTCAAGAATAGCATTGCAACACTCAAAGCATTGAAAAAGAAGTACTACCTGTACAATCCGGAGATTGTGAAGCATTTGACCGAGAAATTAACACCATCGCTGAGATATCGATGGTTCGACTTCGCAAAAGATCAACCCATAGAAGAACCAGACCTGTTGCAGTTCTATAACTTCGTGACAAGAGAATCCAATCTATGTGGAAGGTACGCCGATCCAGAGAATATAACTGCCTCTACTCGAGAAACAGTGCCACTGTCGCGCACTGTCTTCAAGGCGAAGCCACAGCGTACCCATGTAGTGAGTGAAAATCAAGTTCGTTCCTGTTACATATGCAAGCAAACAGGACATACTACAGCACCTGAATGTGAAGAATTCAAGAAAGCTACCAGCAATAAGAGATGGGAAATGGCCAAACAATTCCGACTTTGTTTCCGCTGTCTACAATACAAAAGATTTTCACATCGCTGCAAGACGAAGACCTGCGGCATAGATAATTGCCAGAAGACTCATCATCCCCTCCTACATTATGCACCGAAAGGGGAAGAGACGGAAGTAGTCTCTAACGCCTGCACAAGCCGTTCTACAGCATCAAGTTACTTGAAAATATTGCCAGTAACAGTCATGGGACCGAAGTCGATCGAAAAGACGTACGCCCTGCTCGACGATGGCTCCACAGTCACACTTATAGATGAAGACCTAGCAAGACGCGTCGGTGCCGAAGGTCCAGTTGATCCACTCAATATCGAAGCGATCGCCGGCACAAGAATAAATAGAACAGAATCACAACGCATCACGCTGCAACTGCAAGGTCAAGATGAACAACACACGCTGCGTGGAAGAACCATTAAGCATCTCAAACTGGCCGGTCAAGAAGTGAAGAACAGCGATTTGCAAAAGTATCGACACCTCGAAGACATCGTGCACAAGATCCAGTACGAAGAAGCTCAGCCTTCGATACTGATTGGTCAAGACAACTGGGAGCTGCTACTTGCCCATGATGTACGCCGAGGCAATTCAGAAGAACCAGTCGCTTCGAAAACATCCTTAGGCTGGGTTCTCCATGGCCAGATGAATAGAAGTTTGGGCCACGCAGTACACCACGTCTACAGAATCAATGAAGTCAAAGATCGACTAGAAGAAACAGTGAAGAGACACTTCGCCATAGAATCACTGGGAGTGGAACCTCGATCGACGCGCGCTGACCCTGACGAACGCGCCCTAAAAATACTCAGAGACAAGACTGTCAAGCTACCAAGCTGCGGGTACAGTACAGCGTTGTTATGGAAGACTGACACAATCGACCTGCCGAACAACTATGATCAAGCCCTCACACGCCTGTACTGTACAGAGAAGAAGGTGGACCGGAGGCCGGAATTGAGGCTGGCCTATGAAGCACAGATGGGCCGATTACTTGAGATGGGCTATGCCGAAGTGGCCCATACCGCACCAACCAGTGGACGCACATGGTACTTGCCTCACTTTCCGGTACTTCATCCAGCGAAGCCAGGGAAGGTGCGACCCGTGTTCGACGCAGCAGCCCGAACAAGAGGAACATCACTCAACGATCATCTGTTATCGGGGCCAGACCTACTTCAATCGCTGCCGGGTGTACTGATGCGCTTTCGACAATACCCCATCGCAGTGGCTGCCGATATACAAGAAATGTTTCTTCGAATACAGATAAATGAAGAAGATAGAGACGCTCTGAGGTTCCTTTGGCGACCACACCGGCGGGAGGGACCACCCATCGAATATCGCATGAAATCTGTTATCTTCGGAGCCGCAAGCTCACCGTGTACGGCGTTGTATATAAAAAACCACAACGCTGAACAACATCGCGAGAAGTTCCCGGACGCGGCGGAAGCAATCATCCATCATCACTATATGGATGACTACTTACAAAGCTTCACCACAATCGAAGAGGCCGTCCGTATCACCAAAGAAGTTCGAGAAGTACACACGAAGGCAAACTTCCACCTGCGCAAATGGACGTCAAATCGTCAAGAACTGTTACAAGCTCATCAAGCCGAACCTGTGCTCGTTCGAGACGTCACACTAGAGCAAGAACCCGAAGAAAAGATCCTCGGCTTGATATGGCGACCTACCACCGACACCCTGGGCTTCAACCTCAACTTCGCCAGAGTGACAACGGAACAGATGGACGGCGAGTCATCACCTACGAAGAGAGAAGCGCTCCGCACCGTGATGTCTCTTTTTGATCCATTGGGCCTGGCATCACCTATAACTGTGAAAGCCAAACAACTGCTACAAGAAGCCTGGAGATTGGGAATAGACTGGGATCAACGTCTACCACCGCCGCTTGCTTCACAATGGCACAGCTGGATACGACATCTAGTACAACTTCGTCACGTCAACCTGCCCAGATGTCACCCGGGCTACGGTCACGCCACGCATCGAGAGCTGCACACATTCGTGGACGCGAGCGAGAAGGCCTACGCAGCTGCAGTCTACTGGCGGATAGTAGATGAAGATGGACAAGTACACGTGACTCTTGCCGCAGCCAGAGCAAGAGTGGCGCCACTAAAACTCGTATCGATACCACGTCTCGAATTACAAGCAGCTGTACTGGGAAGCCGCCTGGCACGCACCACCGCTGAAGAATACCAACACAAGCCTGATCAAAGATATTATTGGAGCGACTCAAGGACCGTGTTAACCTGGCTCCGAGCGGGACCACGTTCATTCAAATCGTTCGTCGCACACCGAGTCGCAGAAATAGAGGAAGAAACTCAAGCCAGCGAATGGAGATGGATACCCACACAACACAATGTCGCCGATGACGCCACCCGAGAGGTGCCTACCGACTTCACGGAGAAGCATAGATGGTTCACAGGCCCAGAGTTTCTGTACAGCCCTGCCGACAACTGGCCCAAGGAGAAGTTGGAAGTCACTGACAACATTGAAACAGGAGAAGAGCGCGTGCATGTCACCCAACAAAAGACTGAAAATAAGTTAACTGAAGCTCTACCAGATATCAAACGGTTCTCGTCATGGCTTCGTTTGATCAGAACCACGGCCAGAATAATCCAATTTATAGAACTGATTCGAAGAAAGAAGGACTCAGATATCGTCAACTACAAGAGGACCTCTAGAAACAAAGAAAAGGACCCGACATGGCTGAAACAGAAGTTGAAACCGAACACAGTTACTTCCCGTCAAATCGAGCGTTCTCCTGACACCATTCTAACTCTAGAAGCATCGCACATCAGGAGCGCTGAATTATTATGGATACAATCATCTCAAGAAGATTCGTTTCCAGAAGAAATAGAGAAAGTTAAAAGAAATGAACCACTGACAAAAGATAGCCGTCTACGACAGTTAACACTTATCTACGATAGAAGCTCATCAGTTTTAAAGTTGAAGTCCCGGATCGCCGCCGCCGAGCAGATCTCAGAACAACAGAAGAATCCAACAGTATTGGACGGCAATCATCCTTATGTGCGTTTATACGCAAGCTGGGTACATCGCACACTTCATCATGGAGGAGTGGAGATCGTGATGAACGAACTGAGGCAACGCTTTTGGGTGCTGCGAGCTCGACCGATCATCCGCCATATCGTCAAGTGGTGCCAGTACTGCCGTTTACGTCGAGCGAAGGCCCCCATTCCGCCTACAGGGGACCTACCATTGTGCCGGCTTGCTCACCATCATCGACCCTTTACCTACACCGGGCTCGATTACTTTGGACCACTCAGCGTGACCGTTGGTCGTCAACATCAGAAGAGATATGTGGCATTATTTACATGTCTCACCACTCGAGCAGTACATTTGGAAATAGCAGCTACATTGTCCACCGACTCCGCGATTCTGGCGCTGCGACGCATGATGGCCCGGCGAGGTCAGCCCAAAGAAATATGGTCCGACAACGGGACCAATCTCCGAGGAACAGATATCGAGTTACGAAAATCCGCTCTGCAGGCTAGTCGAGAAGAAGCCGTTAATTACTCCATCCAGTGGCGCTTCATCCCTCCGAGTGCTCCGTTTATGGGAGGAGCCTGGGAGAGACTCGTCCGTTCGGTGAAAACTGCGCTGTTTACTACATTGCACGAACGTCATCCACATGAAGAGACACTCGTAACATTACTCTGCGAAGCGGAGTACACCGTAAACAGCCGCCCGCTGACTCACATCTCCGTGGATGCCGATGACCAAGAAGCCTTGACCCCAAATCACTTCTTATTGGGAGGATCAGGCCGTTTGCAATGTCCAGGGGTCTTCACGGAAGCCGATATAGCCAGTAGACATCATTGGAGACAAGCACAGAAACTGGCCGATCATTTTTGGGCCCGCTGGATACGAGAATACTTGCCGGAATTGCAAAACCGGCGGGAGCCTTACGGACACGGAGCACCCCTGAACGTTGGAGACTTGGTGTTAGTTGCCGACTCCAACCTACCTCGCAACGTTTGGCCACGCGGCCGCGTGATCCAGGTGTATCCAGGACGTGACGGCATCATTCGTACTGCAAACATCGGGACTCGCACGGGAATCCTGCTTCGGCCTGTTAGAAAGCTCGTGGTTCTACCTACATCGACCGTCGTGACACCGGAAGGAACTGGCGCGCTGAGTCAACCATCGCACCACGGCGGGAGAAATGTGCACGACGACCATAGTTAAGCTTAGAATTAAGTTATTGTTAGGAAAAAGTGTGTACAATCGCCATATTTGAGTTTAGGATTAAGTTTATTGTAATTAATATCGTTTTATAGTGTATAGTTTTAAGTTTAATTGATTAATTGTGTTAAAATCTATAGTATTAAGGTTAAATTTGATAAATAAAGATTCGTAGGGCTGAGAGAAAGATAAAAATAGACGATTAGCATAGTGAAAATGATAAGTAAAAAAGTTCGATAAACCGGGGCTCTCTTTACGGTATTGCTTAGATTCATATACGTATAGGCCGAAGAGAGCATCGGTGTCTCAGTCTCAGTCAATCGCAGCAATAGAAAATCAAGCCTCCAAATAGGAAAACAAATAGAAAATACTTCTCTCAGCCCCTCGCCTATTATTGAAAAGCGTCTTTCTTTGGAACCACCCCTTCGCCACGACCTTCAGCTGGGACGGCCTGTACTTGAACATTTATAGAAACATTAGAAACACCCTGATCGCTACAGTACTTACCTTCGCCAGCCGCCCGTAAAAGCTAGATCGTGCACAATAAGGTTGTTTTTTTTACTTTGTACCGAAGATTGTGACTACCCTGGGCGCTACGTTACCGATGGCGCTTTTGTTGATACGGGATTTAAGACGCTTAGAATACGACTTTCTATAAGGCTTTTTGCACGCTACGATAAATTAGAGCAACCTGAATGCTCTGATGAATGTGATGACCCTGGCTGATTCGCTTAAAGTGAGGACTCTGGTTGTTTTCAAGTATTCGGCTACAGTGGATGATACCAACTATATGATGCTGACTGTACTTAAATTATGCGCCACCGACAGAGTGGGTTATTATTACCTTAACTAACTTAGGCCCAATTGCAATTGGGCCTTAAACAGGTAAATCTGAAAATGGCACCCTTTTATTTATTTATTTTAGGAAATTTTGAAAGTGATTTTTTTCGCCTGGCAACCCTAAGTGGTAAAAAAGTATAGTTGTTTTGAATTGAAATAGACATTTTTTTTTATAAAATAAAGGATTTCATGTAAATCTAGTGTAAAAAATAATGTGATTTTATTTATGAACTCAACAGCGTAAAGTTGAAATCATGAACTCCTTGCAAAATGTCGCAAAACGTAAGTAATTAAGTATTTGAGGTTATGTTTTATGCATATGAAAACTCAAGTTCTAATCATTTGAATAAAAAATATTTCAGACTTACGGAACATCAATCTAAAAACCGCTATCAATACCTTGAAAGAGTGCCAATTTAATGTTCCAAGGAAGGTGGAAATTATATCGAAAGCCAAGACGGTGTACTTCTCACCGCGAAGCATAGGTGTAGCTATAAAAGATGACAGAATCCTGCCTAGAATCAAACAGGACCCTATACCTTATATTCCTATTATAAACCCGCGATCTATCTTGCCCTTAATCGAGAGTAATTGGATCAAGGATGAGATTGGTTTGCCAGCGGTTCAGAAAGAAGAGAAACAAGCTATTAGGCTTATTGTGATACGAAAAAAGAAAATGAAGAAACATCAGAGAAAGAAGTTGTGGAAGAAAATGAGGCATCGCTGGGCTCGGGTGTGTATTTTATTCATAAAGTTATTGTGCAACTTGAACAAACATTTCTGTTTAAGCATGATTCCGCTCAGATTAATAATTTATATCATTTCTTATAAAATAGGGCTGTTAAAGTTATTAGGGTTTAGTGTTTTTAGTATGAAATCTTATATTTACTTGCTTTTTAATGATAACCTGCAAACAAATAATACAGTATGAATGATATCATTTAGAAGTTACTGCAGTTTTTAACACTTGTATAATCTTCAAATATATATATTCTAATACATTGTTTCTTTAACTCCAGGTGTACCAAAAACGTCGCCAAATCAAAGAGAAGGCCTTCCAAAACAGTCTGCTGGCCATGGTGAAGCAAGCAAATGAATTCTCCGCTGAAGCATATGTCGCAGAGAAACTCCGGAGAGCTAATCACACTCCGTTGCCAATACGCTGGAAGGGCAAGCGCCTACCTGAGTTCATTATTCGGCAGTTGATGGGCCTGGATAAGAAAATCAATTACAAGCATACAGATGTGTATAAAGCGTAAAATTTAATATTAGATTATGTAGAGTTGTAATAGAAATAAATTATGTTAATTGAAAATATTTGCTTCTTTATTAAATTTTGACGTTATAGACATTTTTAAAATTTGTGCTAGCATTATAATAAAATAGTCAATAACAATCTTAAACCCCGATAATTTTATTAAAAGTAAAAATTACATAAAATGATTAAGGGCGGGTTGTATCAAACAGTTTGTTAACGTACCTATCTACGTACGTTACTTTTTGACAATTACATCAGATGTTTAACGTACGTCAAATACAAAGGGTTACGTCACAAAAAAAGTCACGACGTTGGTGAAACAACCCGTTTTCTAGCTTGACAGTGGTTAACGCCATTTTTAACGTTGACAGACACGTTAAGTAGTTGTGATGCAACCCGCCCTAAGTAAGGTTAACAACATCAGTAGTTAACATAATTCATAGAAAGAGAACCATTTTACTCTATTAGACGCTGTATACTATTGCTAGTTCATTTTGATTGCTCAACATAATAACTAGGTTTGATACTTACTAGTTGTATCTTGTAACACCAAAGGTCATTACAATTAAGTTTCAATGAACATCAAAATTACAAAAACTTTACTTATGTATATATTTTTATTTGTACCGTAAACTCAAAAAAGGGATTTTAACTTAGCGCTAATTTTACTAGTCTCAATACTGTAGTTTTCACTTGTAGATGTTTTGTTCTGGGTTTCTACCATTGCAATAAGAACTTTTAGTTTGTCAAGACACAAACAATAAGATTTTGCTTATAATGGTACGAAATTTAACACGATGTCACCTATAGATAAATTATTAATACATACAGTTAGATATTTTTGTTTGGGCCTATCCTACTTGTAGGTAAGTACAAAAGAAACTACCTGTCTGAAGCGCTTTCTCGCCTTAACCATAAACCACTATCTCTATCCGAAAGAAGCAAAAAATTAATTAGCATTCTATGCAAAACTAAAAGTAAAATCTCAGCTTCAGGTACGGAATTTCGTAGTTTTTCACTCGGTTTTTGCGAAAACCAAGTGGCTGCATGCGAGAAGCGAGAAATAATATCCATATTGGATTTCTCTTGAAGTTATTAAACGTATCAAGTTATAAAATCTAAATTAAGTTTTAATATACCACCTATAAAATGGCGCTAGTAAATCGGTCATTAAAATGCAGTAAATTAAACTGGATGCCAGAAATATCAAAAATTCAATTGGGCCGCATTCATCATGGACAGAAGTGCGCAAATTAAAATAACATTACGACGGCGGCGGCGGCAGTTACAGCGATTTACAAATGTTGTATATCTTTAAAATAAAAGTTATATAATTACACATTGTTACACACAAAAAATTTAGAAAGCCCTCGGTTTCAAATACATATTCGGAAATAGGTACCTACTTTTACATTTAAAGTACCTATTGCCGATTGCGTGATATAGTGCATCTGAAATAAATAAATAAAAATGAGTAATACTTAGTCCTACCAGAACACAATTACCATGGGTCTACTAATCTAATCGAATGAATTGTTGGATTGGATTATTAAAATGCATATTCAGTTTAGTGTCGGGCAGCTCGAAGAATACTTTTATTAGGATTCACTACAATAACTAGATATGTCATCATTATCATCATTACATAGTATAAATCCAGGTAGCAAATTCTGTCTGTTTGTATGTTTGTCCGCTATCTAATCCAAAACCGCTTAACGGATTTTAATGCGGTTTTCCATATCTTAAAGGTATTTTAATTTCTAAATAAAGAACGTTCGCGAGCAATTCGGCATTATTACACCATTGCGAAGTGTGGGCGGGTCGCTCGTAGTCAATTATAACAAAGAGTTCCAGAATACGTCAGAAATATCCAAAAGTTTTATAACTATATGCTGAAAAGCCAATAACTTTGTATAACTTAGAGGTCTCTAGAGAGTGTCAACAAAAAGTAAAGTCGAAATCCGTTGAAACTCGAACCAGCCGTCCACTCGAGACGTTTATTTTTTGCAGCGCGTTAAACTTCTTAATTACGGATTCGACACCGCCGACACTGATTAATGGCACCTCGCTTTGTGCCATTTATTTGTTGTTTTGGTTAGATAGCTGCTATCTATTGGACACTAAATTACTGCGGAGTTTCAAGTAATTTGATTCATTATTGGAGTTTTTAATGATTGCCTATCTAACGGCTTGTTTTTGAATTTAGAATATGAAGTTGAGCTACAATAGAAATAAACCGAACAGTGGTTTTTTACCAATGTCCTAATAAGTAGGTATGTAGTCATAAACAAGAATTTTCAGAATTTTACTCATTCATTTTAGAACTTCAGAAAGAAACCCATCTATTAAGAAACTTTCATCCATGCTAAACGCATAACCTATTTTTCTACGTTGTCTACCGATAATTTCTATTGTTAATATGCCCTAGTATAACCTATTTAATATAAGTACCTAACCTACTGGTGCAATATTTTTTACCAAAGCCTCAGCGATGACATAGGACACGGTACCTTTTTGACATTTTATAGTCCCTTGGCACTCCGCTGAACATAAATCTTTAGGGAGAAGTTTTTTTACACGAAAATATTAAAAAGTTTCCATAAAAAGTAAGCATCATGTACCTACGAGGAGTGGCAGCCTCGTAACATTTGTTATGACCCCGTAAATTATTTTTAATATAATGTTTGTGTTGACTTTTGAAAGTAAATAAAGTGGCACATCTGATTTTTATAGTCCTATTGCGTTACTTCCTATAACAAAATACACAATATGCTTTTTGTTTTAAAGTTTGCTTTCCACGTTATTCGTTCTTCAAGTTCTTCAATTTACACCACGAGGTTCTTTTCTCTCTCAGTAGACAAACATAAAACTTTGTGTAGGTATAGACAAAACCCATGACATGAATTAGTGTATTTTATTATTTGTGTATGTTACAACATAGTCTGAAAAAAGTGAGGTTACAAAATACACAGAGCACTTACTTTGCATATTAATTGATGACTTTGTTAACAACAACTATTCAATAATCCTAAATAAACACCAATATATCACGGAAGAGGCTCGATGCCTGCGGCTATTTGCATAAAGTTGCCAGCGGAAAAAAAGGAAAAATCCCGCCAAAACATAAATAATGAAAACTTCCTGTTACCAGCGATTTATGAAGGAAAACTTCACTTTTGCATAACTTAATGTCGATGAATAACGCTCCGAGTTTTGGGAATTGATTTTATTTAATAATAAACTCTTCGGAAGCGAATAATTGAGTTTGAGTGCAGCTTTGTTGCTTTAAATTTTGTTATTGTATTAAATTGTATAATGTCATGCGTCGGATCCAGGACCTCCAGGAAATAGAAGAGAATATGAAGTTATGATAGCATTACAGGCTTCTTACCATTTTGGTTATAAATTAATAATATTATTATTGCACATTGATGGCAACTTATGTCCGCAAGATCAATTCTAGTATCTACCTTACTGTACCTAGACGTGATGTGTTTTATTAAAAGCTGTTAGTTTTCTTTGATCATAATTTCTACTAACAAATAAAACGATAAAAATCACATCTCGGTCTCATTTTCGAAGATAAGTTCCCGTCGAGCTTTTTTAACATAAGAACTTATTCAAAAACCACAAAATTCCCAACTATATTTTAACCAGCCCAATAAATACGATAAGTTAATATTTGATCGAACCTTCGTAGAGTTACGTTTATAATCATATGAATACATTTTGTCACGTTCTCGCCACCTTTCGTGGCCTCGCGAACTTTTCTCGTATATTTGCGTTTATACTTAGCGATGTAAAAGAACGTACATTACATTTTGCTGGGTACACAAATCTAACGCGTAGAACATGCCCCTACTACATAAATATACTTTTACTCATATTTTATAGAATTAAAATTCGAAAAAATTAACATGTACCAAATTCGAGAAAATAAATATTACTGTAGCATGCAGTTGTCGTAGCATTTAATCCGTAGTCGCGGTGTAGCTGACCCGTAGTCCGTAGTCAAATCACAACCAACTAGTTTTTTTGTTCCCAATTTTTATCATTAGTGACGTGGTTTTTGCTTTCAACACTTATAAACAACTCATATTTTAGATATATTTGGTTCGAGAACCCGTAGTGATGTGGAATAGATTGTCACGTACTCAATAGGACAGTAAAAACGTGCCCCGCGCGGCGTCTGATTGTGAACGTCTCTTTGTATGGAATATTGCAGGCAGGTCGCTTGAAGACTGCCACGAGATATACGAATACAGAAGGAATGTTGTCAAAGAAGAAAATATTGTGCGCTTTTGTTATGACGAAAAGTTGATAAGTAAAAGCGTAAAAGACAGTCAGAAAGATATACATAAGTACTAGCTCAGTAAGTATCGCATTCCCAAAATAAATAGTAAAATATGAACTTACTAGCCGCCCGCGACTCCGTTCGCGTGGAAGTCGGTTTCCCGTGGGAATGAGAAGTTTTTCCGCGGTAAAAAGTACACTATGTGTTATTCTGATGTATAACCTTTATTACTGCAAAGTTTCATACAAATCCATCCAGTAGTTTTTACGTGAGAGAGTAACAAACATCCATACATCCATCCATACATATACAGGGTCTGTCGTAATGAATGGATAACCCGTTACCTACAGTTGATCCGGATGTGAGGCTATAAGAAAATTGTGTTTTCTTGCCAGGGTTGTCAACCATAAGAAAATGGCGTAGATTTTTTAACTTTTTTATAAATTTCGCTATTTTTTTCATTTATTCCGCTGCCATTTCTTTAAATTTTGATGTATTTGTATAATTCTTTTAGCATTATACTGCTGAAGACGTTTATTATGTAATTTAAATACAATTTTAGGTGTTATTCACGTTGAACATTATCAAAATACTCATTTTAAGAAAAATATTTCCAATTTTTTTTCTTTATGTCAACTTTTGATCATCTCCTGTGGAAAAAAAAAGTATGACGTTATAGCTGCCCATGATCCCAATAAATTGTCTAGTATGTGTAGATTCTAAAAAGGTATAACGATGTGTACTTTACAAGCAACATTAAGTTACAGGAGCGAGAACACTAATCAAGGTCGGAATTTTTATTTTTCATGTTATGTTATAAATGGTTGTAAAACTTCGTCATAATGATTTTATTCTATCAAGATACTTTGCACAAACACTATCGGGCCACTAATACGTAGGATATTCAGAAGAAAACCCGGTTGTTTTTGGGAAAAAAATAACATTACTTCACGATAATAATGTAATGAAAATGTACAAATGAAAATTGTTGTGCTCTAATAGTTACATGCGGCAAACATGTTGCGACAAGTTTATTCGAAATTAAAACGGATTTTAAAAATCTAACAAGACCGCATTACAAAGAAAAGGGTACTTATCACATCAGTGTGATTTTGACCATCGCATGTTCTTTTGTTCACATTGGCCCCGATTCTGAAAACACTCTCTAAACTAAACTAAAACTATCGCTGTCACTTACACATCAATAAGACAGAGACAGGTAATCATTTTAGTCCTGTCAAACTAAAATTTACGTGCAATATGACACGGCGAAGGCAATATTAGGCTAGTCCTCAGCGCATTTCGTTCAATTTCACAATGATGTGGACTAAATTTAGTGAGACCAATGTACCTGTCTTGTTCTAATACGAAGCATGAGAAAGTGACAGCGATATTTTTAATTTAGTTTTAGAGAGTGTTTTGAGAATCGGGGCCACTATTTTCGTCAATTTGTTACTGCTTTATAATATTTGACTATGATTTTCCTTGTGATTTGGACTTGATAACGTGGTGATACTGATGACTTTGCTCACATTTACGGACATTGTGTTGTGCTATCGATTGAACTTGTTGTTTTGGAAAAGTTTTTGTGTAGTTTGTGTATCATGCCGCAACAGTATACGCCGGCCGAATACGCGAACATGCATTACATTTACGGTGTATGTAATGGCAGCACCAATAGAGCTTCTAGTGTTTATCGTGTAAGATATCCAAATGTGCGACATCCTGATTACCGTGTGTTCATTAAAGTGCACAATGCATTTATGGAAGGACGATTTCCTTCTAATTTTTTCCACTTTTCTTTGTAATGCGGTCTTTGTTCGATTTTTTAAATCCGTTTCAATTTCGAATAAACTTGTCGCAACATGTTTGTCGCATGTAACTATTAGAGCACAACAATTTTCATTTGTACATTTTCATTACATTATTATCGTGAAGTAATGTTATTTTTTTCCCAAAACAACCGGGTTTTCTTCTGAATATCCTATTAGTGGCCCGATAGTGATTGTGCAAAGAATCTTGATAGAATAAAATCATTATGACGAAGTTTTACAACCATTTATAACATAACATGAAAAATAAAAATTCCGACCTTGATTAGTGTTCTCGCTCCTGTAACTTAATGTTGCTTGTAAAGTACACATCGTTATACCTTTTTAGAATCTACACATACTAGACAATTTATTGAGATCATGGGCAGCTATAACGTCATACTTTTTTTTTCCACAGGAGATGATCAAAAGTTGACATAAAGAAAAAAAATTGGAAATATTTTTCTTAAAATGAGTATTTTGATAATGTTCAACGTGAATAACACCTAAAATTGTATTTAAATTACATAATACACGTCTTCAGCAGTATAATACTAAAAGAATTATACAAATACATCAAAATTTAAAGAAATGGCAGCGGAATAAATGAAAAAAATAGCGAAATTTATAAAAAAGTTTAAAAGTCTACGCCATTTTCATATGGTTGACAACCCTGGCAAGAAGACACCATTTTCTTATAGCCTCACATCCGGATCAACTGTAGGTAACGGGTTATCCATTCATTACGACAGACCCTGTATACTCACAAACTTTCACGTTTATAATATTAGTAGGATAAAGTGATTCAGTACTTCTGTGGCGAATTCTTCCTTACAACCGTGGCAATGGGGGAGAATTCAATACATGAGATTCTGCCATCTCGCAGATCGCGGCGGGATTATGTGCCGTTTGTAACTTATTATCTTAGTTACCTGGTAGTCTGCTACAAACTAGCAGATCGGCTGCCTCGATAGTGTTTATGGTGATTTTGTGTTTTGTATTAGGTTTTGTTTGATACTGGTGAAAGATGTTATTACAATTTAAAAGAATAAGATTTGTTTTTTTTTTGTGAATATTAATGAATGTGTGATTTTCAAGGCTCTAAAGTTTGTCATTTTTTTATACAAGTTAGCAACACAGAAAAACATTGCTAAGTCATTTTAACTATCATAAGAAAATAATATGTTTTGCATAAAAAACCTTAGTTTCCATTTTTATGTTGATTAGGTATATACGAAAAATCATTTTTTCGGAATGTGACAACTAGTTTTTTTACGTTCTAATCTTCATTTCCATTAAAAAACCTATCTTTAACTAAAATTACACGTTTCAAAGGCCTAAACCAGATTTCCACCCATATTGCCTGGCTGGTCATTTACGTGGCATTTTGATTCGTTCCTGCAGGTGTTCAATTGCACTCCACCAGGTATTTTGATTTGAACCCTCTTCGGCGAGATGGGGTCCAAATTGAACCCGAACGAGAAGCCATTTATAGGAGCCTGTGGTAACCGCAGGTATGCAGGCGTTTAGTCGAGGTTACTATAAACGTTATTTGGATTGGAGACTAGTACATGTAATTTGTAAGGTAAGGTTTCTTTTGTATATGTTACGGCTAATACCCGAAGTGCGGCTACACCTAGTTTTAGCCGGTTAGAAGTGTTTTTAATATGGAAAACTGTAAAAAAAGATTTATAACTATGTATATAAAAACTGGCTTGAATCATGAGTCGACGGAATTGGGTGGTATTAAAAAAGTAACCTAACTAACCTAACCTGATGTTTCTAACCGGCTAAAACTAGGTGTAGCCGCACTTCGGGTATTAGCCGTAACATATACAAAACATATTGAAAAATCTTAGTTAAAATATATTGTAAGGAACGTTTTGACTTTGGAAGTTCCTATTACCTAAACTTCTTTAAAAAATGTGTAGGTATACCTAAATGAAAACCACTTGGGTTCCTACGATCTAAGTTATGTATTTTTTATTGAATAACCGACATCTTAGCGTTATGGAGTAACAAAACGACATTAATCACCCTTTCTATTACTAAATTATAATAGTAATACGACAATATTTATTACAAAAAGTACTTACTCACAGCACTTATCACACTCAACATTTTTTTTAAACATTCAAGGACCAACAATCAGATTTTTGTTTAATATAATTATTAAACTTGCTACTAGCGTAATAGCAAAACATACAAACGAAAAACTCAAGACAAACCCATCGAACCTTACACAAGCCCATTACAGCAGTTGTTTGATGTAAATCCATGATTTCCCGTCCCGTTTCAGTTTTCAGTCGGACCCTGACAAAGGATTAGTTACTCCCGCGGCCGTCGACTGCAGCGCCCTCTGTGTCGTTAGCGAGGAATTGCATGTTTTGGCGGGACATTCGAAATTGGAACGTCAGGGGCTGAGAACGTTTCTTGAGGGATTATGTTGAACGATTTTGATTGGTTTTAAACAGATGTTATAATCTGGCCACCGAGAGATTGCGTTTGTGACACATGCCAGTAGTGTTGGGGTAAAAAATAATATTGACAAATATTTTTTCAATCAACATTAGTAAAAAAATTAGTTTATCTTATATCTATTTTACTTGTATAGCAAGAAACTCCAACTGCTGCCTTTTTTCAAAACAAATATTTAGGTCTACAATACAATAAGTACTAAAACTAAAAGTAGGTAATAAATACTTAAAATAATAGATATCGCGCTGGTATAAATTTAATCAGATTCCGATTCGCTTGAGGAGGTGCTATCATCATCTTCTCCAACATTTATAATTATGTTATTATCAATGATCGAATCAATTCTAATATCTCGATCAAAGTCTTTGGTAATAAGATTTTTTGTTTTTTCTACCGCCTTCGCCCAGTCTTCCTTCGTGATTTTTTCGCAAGCTTCTTTTAATAGAGCCATCATCTTTTTTGTGCTAAAAGGTGGGGACGTATTGCGACGGGCTGCATAACCCTTAATTTGAGCCCAAATTAATTCAATAGCATTGTATTGGCAATGATATGGTGGAAGTCTCAGCACCCGATGACCGTACTGCAGAGCTAATTCATCTATTTCATATCTAACATTTGCCGATTTATTTTCTTTCACTAACCGTAATAATTCTGCTTTAAGCATGTCCATATTTACGTCAATACCATGTTTTTGTAACCAAGCTACTAATTCTGCTTTTTTATTAGAAATTGATTGATAACTTTAAAATTGACTGATATTTTTAGCACATCCCTACGAAAATATGATGTTGTTTACATTTTTAAAAATACATATTTTATCAGTAATTATTACCCTTACAGTAAGCCATCAGTTATAAAATTTAAAATCAGTGTGTTTTAATATCATTTTATTGCTTATTATTTGTTTGTAGGGTCAAAATAGACGACTTTTTTTTTGTTTGTTTTCGTAGACGGCCTGTCAAAGTTACCTCGTTATGTCAAACACAATGTGTCAGGAACGCATTCTCTCGGTGGCCGGACAATAGATTATAATAGTTTTAATTACAAGCCTTTAATCAGTTTATCTTTTAATCATTGATATTATATGTATAGGTATAACAAAATGTTATATTGCCTTAAATGTAGGTTATCTTTGTTTAAACAAATCTTTTATATAAAAATACTCAAATTTCAAAATCTGACGCAGTAAAGTTATAAACTTTTTTTGTCAATTCTGGCTGAAAAAAAATACAAAAGTCATAGGTAAAATTCTGTAATACACTTCGTAGAACGACTAAGATTGGTTTTACTTTAAAATCCCCGACCATGCTTCAAAGGATTTAAACTCTGCCCTCTTCGACATTCTACCTTATCACGGTCTTCTAAATCCAGCCTGCGTCTTGCAATATTGCATAGAAGTCCGTATCTAAACCTTTCTTATAAACCCTAACCAAATACTAGCGACCCAAAACACAAATAAAACCACCGGGGGTTGAAGGGGGTGAGGCGAGGGGGTGTGGGGGGCGGGGGAGGGTCGTTCCGGATTGTCACTGCTGAGATATAACACTTGCTGCTTGTTTAACGGATTTAGCAGGTAAATAGGTTCAACGCTGTTGTGCAGAGGTTAAGAATACGCTGAATTAATACTACAAAAGCTAACCATTTATTCTTCACTGCATTTTAATAGGTATATTTGGTTTTTAGTTATTATTACTCAATTGGTTATATAAAATGTCACATAAGATTAAGAATCATAAAGATTATTACCTATATTCTATGCAATTTATGTAACAAGGCGTTTTCATAAACCCTATAAAAAAGCCATGTCTGTTTCACGTGAAAAAACCCAAGTGGTAAAAATTTAAATTTGTATCTCTAGGCCCGCTCTCACTCACAAATGGTTAAAACTCATTTAACCTTACAATAACATTGCAAAAGATAAAAGTGTAGCGACCCGCGGCGGCTCGGTCTTGAGACACACATTCGTCTGTGTCGCGGGGAGCCTAACTGATGTCCAAGGAGTTCCTTGTGGCGAGGACCGGGAAGGTAACGAGATGGAATTGTTAGCGGTTTGGGTGTCGGGGGAAACGAGATGGAAAAAGGTCGTTGAGGTGAAATGAGTCAATGTAGGTCATTTTAACTATAATTTTTAATATTGGAAATGAACAGGTACTTGACGTAATTTTGTATTGTAAGAGGCCTGTTGCCATCTAGTGGGAAATATTTTAAAACCGCAAGTACATTATGGGATTCAAGTGTGAGGTGATGCAACGAATAGAGTAAAAACAACTTTTTCAAACTACTGTACCATTTCAAGTCTTCCACAAGTAAGTGTAACTAAAAGTATTCTACACTGTTTTAAAGAAAAAAAATATATGTTTTTCTAGGTTTTCATGTTGAAAATAATTGTCATATCTACAATATAAGAAGTAATAACATCGACATCGTTCCACCGTCGCTCCTCAGCCTTGCTATCTCACCGTCGAACGATCGTCGGATCTCGCGCGATATTTCTCGTGGCCGCCATCATTTATCTGGCGGTAATCGCGAGATCTCGGCCGAGACGTCCCGAGACACAAAGACTGCTCGTGCTGACTGTACGCTTCAGTGGGCGCCTTTCAAAGGATTTGGTGCAGTCTGTACGTTACTGGGATTACGGGTGGGTATGTAATGGCAGTTAAAAGTATTCTTGAACAGAATTTGTGGTTTTAGGTAATGTTATTCTTGCTCTAGAGTTCCATATTCGGCGATACCTTTTGCCCCTTTCGTTTTATTGTAGGTATCTAATTAAGAAATATTGAAGTAAAAACGATGCGAAATTTTTTTTTTATAACTTTTTATTTTTATTTCCATGAGAAGGTGGAATAAGGTTGGTTCCAATACCTACACAATACATTATGGTACACACACACACACATGCACACGTATCGTTTTTTATCTCGAAGGAGTGATTCATTTTCGATTCCGTGACACTTCCGTGAAATGTTTTTAAGTAGATATAATAGGTAAAAAGCGACGAAAAACGTTATTTCAATTTACAAAGTATTCAGGAAATAGCGGATTCCAAAGAAATTTGAGTTCGACGTGAAACATCACAAGTCAAGTCTCATATTTTTATTTAAATTTATCCTTAATGGTCCGTTTCTTATATTTTCTTCTCAAACTTTTCTTGTTTTACAAATGAGAATTTTCGTTCAAGTTTAATTCCTTGACCTAATTATTAAGTTAAGAATCTACATTTTAACTCAAACTCACCCGTACTGATACAAGTTATCCTACTAATAATATTATAAACGTGAAAGTTTGTAAGTATGGATGTATGGATGGATGTTTGTTACTCTTTCACGTAAAAACTACTGGACGGATTTGGATGAAACCTTACAGTAATATAGATTATACATCAGAATAACACATAGGGTACTTTTTTATCGCGGGACAGCGACTTCCACGCGAACGGAGTCGCGGGCGGCCACTAGTATATAATATACTTTATTGTGATCCTGGCAACTTGCCACTGAGCTATTGGGGCTAGATACCAAGTTGTACGCCTCTTATAAATGTCTGAATATTAATTATAGGGAAATAAATAGGGAACTATAACTCTTTTTTACCCTTCTACTAAGTTACTAAGTTGGTATACCTACCTATTGCATTCAAAACACTAACTTACCTATATTTTTTTAGTTTTTTAACTGCGTCATTAATATTACTCAAATGTTTAAGCTTTCTGAAGGCGGAAGTATTTTATCAAACACAACTTGTGACAAAATGAAATATGATCACAGGCCTTTTGATAATAATACTAAAATTACAATTAAAAAAAGTAGAGTAGGGCTCGCTTTGAAAAAACAGTAAAGTATATTTATTTGAGACTGTTTTTATTGTTTTTAATTAAGTTTTAATGTTAAGCTTCTATTAAAATTATTATTTCATTTACCATGCCATTAAATGAAAATTTAACATTAAAATATACGAAAATTGAAATTATATAGTTTACATATACACTCTTACATAGGTAGAAACATAATTTATTGGCACCTCTTTGCTACGAGTCTTAAACATCATTTAATAAGTATCGCAAGTCTACAAAACATGTTTTTTATATCACTCGATCCCACAAAGGATGTTAAAATTGAGGAAAATTTACGAAAATGCAAAATTAATGTCGTATCCTGTGGTGAAAAAAAATTTTACGCGAGACACATTTATCAAAACTGAGGGAAATTATTCAAATAATGGGCGTGGGGAATATATTACCAGACTCAGTAGAGAAATGAGGTTTAGAAAATATATAAAAATATAACATAGATATATTAACACACATGCTTTTATACCAATTATATAAAAACTTTGTGGTATACAATAAAGCATGGTATGCTATAAGGGTCAGTTTAGGTACCCTCTGAGTTCGTAGCCCTATAAGGCAAACCACGCTTATACAGGGTCTGTCGTAATGAATGGATAACCCGTTACCTACAGTTGATCCGGATGTGAGGCTATAAGAAAATGGTGTCTTCTTGCCAGGGTTGTCAACCATAAGAAAATGGCGTAGACTTTTAAACTTTTTTATAAATTTAGCTATTTTTTTCATTTATTCCGCTGCCATTTCTTCAAATTTTGATGTATTTGTATAATTCTTTTAGTATTATACTGCTGAAGACGTGTATTATGTAATTAAAATACAATTTTAGGTGTTATTCACGTTGAACATTATCAAAATACTCATTTTAAGAAAAATATTTCCAATTTTTTTTCTTTGTGTCAACTTTTGATCATCTCCTGTGGAAAAAAAAAGTATGACGTTATAGCTGCCCATGATCTCAATAAATTGTCTAGTATGTGTAGATTCTAAAAAGGTATAACGATGTGTACTTTACAAGCAACATTAAGTTACAGGAGCGAGAACACTAATCAAGGTCGGAATTTTTATTTTTCATGTTATGTTATAAATGGTTGTAAAACTTCGTCATAATGATTTTATTCTATCAAGATACTTTGCACAAACACTATCGGGCCACTAATAGGATATTCAGAAGAAAACCCGGTTGTTTTTGGGAAAAAAATAACATTACTTCACGATAATAATGTAATGAAAATGTACAAATGAAAATTGTTGTGCTCTAATAGTTACATGCGACAAACATGTTGCGACAAGTTTATTCGAAATTGAAACGGATTTAAAAAATCGAACAAAGACCGCATTACAAAGAAAAGTGGAAAAAATTAGAAGGAAATCGTCCTTCCATAAATGCATTGTGCACTTTAATGAACACACGGTAATCAGGATGTCGCACATTTGGATATCTTACACGATAAACACTAGAAGCTCTATTGGTGCTGCCATTACATTCACCGTAAATGTAATGCATGTTCGCGTATTCGGCCGGCGTATACTGTTGCGGCATGATACACAAACTACACAAAAACTTTTCCAAAACAACAAGTTCAATCGATAGCACAACACAATGTCCGTAAATGTGAGCAAAGTCATCAGTATCACCACGTTATCAAGTCCAAATCACAAGGAAAATCATAGTCAAATATTAGAAAGCAGTAACAAATTGACGAAAATAGTGGCCCCGATTCTCAAAACACTCTCTAAAACTAAATTAAAAATATCGCTGTCACTTTCTCATGCTTCGTATTAGAACAAGACAGGTACATTGGTCTCACTAAATTTAGTCCACATCATTGGGAAATTGAACGAAATGCGCTGAGGACTAGTCTAAAATTGCCTTCGCCGTGTCATATTGCACGTACATTTTAGTTTGACAGGACTAAAATGATTACCTGGCTCTGTCTTATTGATGTGTAAGTGACGGCGATAGTTTTAGTTTATTTTAGAGAGTGTTTTCAGAATCGGGGCCAATGTGAACAAAAGGAGTACCCTTTTCTTTGTAATGCGGTCTTGTTCGATTTTTAAAATCCGTTTTAATTTCGAATAAACTTGTCGCAACATGTTTGTCGCATGTAACTATTAGAGCACAACAATTTTCATTTGTACATTTTCATTACATTATTATCGTGAAGTAATGTTATTTTTTTCCCAAAAACAACCGGGTTTTCTTCTGAATATCCTATTAGTGGCCCGATAGTGTTTGTGCAAAGTATCTTGATAGAATAAAATCATTATGACGAAGTTTTACAACCATTTATAACATAACATGAAAAATAAAAATTCCGACCTTGATTAGTGTTCTCGCTCCTGTAACTTAATGTTGCTTGTAAAGTACACATCGTTATACCTTTTTAGAATCTACACATACTAGACAATTTATTGAGATCATGGGCAGCTATAACGTCATACTTTTTTTTTCCACAGGAGATGATCAAAAGTTGACATAAAGAAAAAAAATTGGAAATATTTTTCTTAAAATGAGTATTTTGATAATGTTCAACGTGAATAACACCTAAAATTGTATTTAAATTACATAATACACGTCTTCAGCAGTATAATACTAAAAGAATTATACAAATACATCAAAATTTGAAGAAATGGCAGCAGAATAAATGAAAAAAATAGCGAAATTTATAAAAAAGTTTAAAAGTCTACGCCATTTTCTTATGGTTGACAACCCTGGCAAGAAAACACCATTTTCTTATAGCCTCACATCCGGATCAACTGTAGGTAACGGGTTATCCATTCATTACGACAGACCCTGTATATCTATAGGCATGAAGCCTGAACAAGGGATAAGAAAAACAAAGATAATAATAATAAGTTATAGTAAAAGTTAAAATAATAAGTTCTATATATAAGTTCTATAGTGTAAACAATTTATTTATTTAATTTAGTCTTTAAGCCCACGCTCGGACGTTGACAACTTTGCTAAATCTTTTAAAGAACATTTCCAAATCCCACGGGAACGGCGCACCGTCGCAAATTTGATTTTCTGTTTTTCTTTTTCATGCTTTAGAGCAGTGTTCCCCAACCTTTTTTACCAGAGACCCTTCGACTTGAATATTATTAGCAGAGGTTAAGATTGAAAATAAGTGTATTTTTATAATAAACAAGTCAAAGTAATCGTAAGACGGACTGGCGGTTCCTGCATTATGAACTACTAAATTGTTATTTTTACTGATATAACTTAAGAATAACGGTCTGTAATGTGGCGGCAAACGTGGCTACTATTATTATCAATTTTAATAATACTGAAAACTCATTTACAACTTCATTGTAAAGAGTGGTAGAGTCTAGCTGTAGGCTCTGTCTGCAGCGATTACTGTGCTGACTCGACCGGTGAAATACCACCGTTCGCACAGAAACCCGACGCGAAGTAGGGACGATGTTCCTGCGTTTCGTTCGGTCAGTGCGATATCCGGTGCCCAATTTTCTTAAAGGCCAGCAACGCACCCTCAATGCATATGTAATTGTGGGTGTATATGGGCGGCGGTGATCACTTACCATCACGTGACCCGCTTGCTCGTTTGCTAGGTTCTCTTATATAAAAAAAAAAATAGAGTTTGTAAGGAATTTGCAGACCAACATTTGGAAACCAGTGCTTTTGAACAAGGTCACTCGGTTCAAGAACGTCCTGGAAATAAATAAGAGGGAATAATTGATTCAGAAGTTGTAAAGATCTAACAAATCTTGCGCAGCTGACACGGGGGAATAAATATATTAGCCATAAAACATAAATATTATCAGTGTTTTAAAACAGCAGAAATTGTTTTAAGGATTTCTGTAGTTTTATAAAATAATTTTTTTTTTGCTTTTAACACACTAGTTAACACCAGAGAACATTTTCATAATTTAAATACTTTGAAATCTTAAATATTATCAAGATTTTTCCATCCACAAGTGGTAATAAATCCTTCGGATCTTACAATTTCAGAAATAACTGCTTTAAACAATCTAACGGCCAGCATATACCAACCATATACCTACTTATACCTGAATATATTTTTATCTTAAAATTGTCAACAAGCTCGCGACCTCGATTCGCCGAAGTTCGATCGGGAAAGGTCCTTACATCCAAGCACTTCCGCCCGCCGTTAACTGATCTTAGTTTAGATATCACCTTCTTTCGAGGATAAAAACGAGATATTCAAAATCAAACGGTTTGGGGAAATCTAGGTACTTATGTGTTAATATAGGAAGGTATGCATGCATAAATGTTGAGATACAAGAATGAATTAAAAATGTGTTAGACGAAAGAAATATAATGTGAACTTTGACAAAATAATTTCAAGATTCCTCTAAGAGTAAAAACAGAAATGAAATTATTAATACAAAATTAAAAGTTACATTATTATAATAAAATAACTGAAGAAGACGCGACTACCTGTCGCAACCTTATTAACCGTAGAGTACTTATCATATAGAAAACAAGTTATTTCATCGAAAATAATAAAATAAGTGTGTCAAGAGTAAACCGCAAATTGCTTAATCGATGTCACCTAATCAAGTGACTTCGACTCACATCACATGGGCCAGTGCTTTTTCAAAATATCTTATAATTTATACACATGGCGGCTCTTGCCTTTTTCATACCTATTTCCCCGCTAAAAGTGGCGACTAGAATTTAGAACAAAATAATACCTCCGTTGGTTATTCTATGATTTTTAGATAGCTACGTTCCGTTCCCCGCTGTCTCGTGGGGCTTCTGATTTTTGCCCACAGTTATTGGACAGTCAGCGGAACCGTGTTCATATCGAAGATTTATTTGAGGGTAGTTATTGCGAGAGCTTTTTGTTAGTTATTCTTGCTAGCGAAGATTTAATTTCAATGAAAAAGGGTGAGGAAAAATCCTTTTGTAGGTCGCAGCATGATTTATAAGGTTTCAGCTTTTAGCATCAAAGAAGTACCTACTCTTCGAAAAATGCGGTAGAAAAGTAAAAGTAGATAGCTACCCTTCTAATGGGCTTAAATTTATAAACTTGTTTAAATTGTTACTGTTTAGTTAAATTCAGAGTTTGCTATACTAAAACTATAGCAAATAGTTTATTTGTTTGAGCGCCGTATCTGACCACAGAAACTACATTAAAAACAAAAATTGGAACAATACGAGTATATAACCTATTTATAGAGAAGGCTGTTGGCTTTATACCTACCATCACGCTACGACCAATATGAGCAGTGCAATTATGACCCAAATTTGGAAAACTGGGGAGCAGTGATTATTGTCTGTATATTATGTTAAAGCTGCAGATACAAAAATACATCATCAGAGACAATGCTAACTGTCTAGCTATCATGGTTAATGAGATACAGCCTGGTGACAGACAGACGTATGGCGGGCGGATGAACAGGGATTCATAGTATTCGAGTCCCACAAAAAAGCTACGTAACAAAATATTTGTTCCGTTTTGGAATAGATAGCGCTCGTTGATTATCACTTTAGCCTATAATCATAATATCTTCTTCAACGCAATTTCTCTTTACAGACTTTTATTGAAACCTTAATGCTCGACGTTCCTCGCTCGTCTTAAAGTTAATATTAATATTCTGAGAGCTAATTTTTTCTTTATCAATTAGTGCCTATTATGATTTCGTTCTCAAACTTCATAAAACTTGGCTGTGTTTTTAAATTGGCCTTTTATCTTTTTATTTCATGTTCCAGTTTCAATATTAGATTTACATTAAAATTGTGTTTTTTTTATTGAAATGGGCGTTGTTTAAATTAACAATAATAATTATATTTATATAATAATTAAGTAATTAATAAACTACGATAGCTTTTTTAGTGTAGAGTCAACAAATATCGTTGGTTGAAGATTAACTAGGTAGGCATTTAAAAAAACATAAATTCTAACATTTCATCCGTAAGTAAAATGGAAATAGAAATAAATATTAAGGTTGTTATAAAATTGTTGTAAAACTAAGTTCACCTTAGTATGTTTGTTCGCTATGATAGTTTACTCTCTTTAGAGCGGAACTTTTTTCGTAACAAAACTAACATATCCAGATATCAATTAAAAACAACAAAAAGACGTATCAGAATTATTACTGAAAAAAAGTTGGTTGAAACAATGCAACTTTTTATAATATAAGGGGTGTAAAAGAACTGCTTCTGAAAAACAAAAACTGGGCATTGCTGCAGGGGTATTAGTTAAGTTTTGAGCAAAAAAAATTGTTTTATAATTAACAGAAAAATAATAATTTTATTCGTAATTGTACAAAATTGCATTTATACTATCAGATTTTGCGATAATTTCAAACTTTTTTAAATTGGGTTTTCTGGGTTAGTGAATTTAGTTACTATTGAGGCTCCAGAATATATGGTTTCAGGCTTCGGAAGTGGTCTAAAAAGACCACAACCACCAATTTTACAAAGTTGCATTCAGTCAGTTTTCTATTTAAATTGTTTATTGGATAAGTTTTGTCATTAACAGAACCTCCATGCTTAATTAATGCATCTTGAAATCATTAATACCTAAATATTATATTTTAATCTATTACTATTCAATCAACAAAGTCGAGTATGTACCTATCTATTTAATTTGAGAAAAAACGTCAAATCTTATAAATGATCAGTTAAATATTGAATGCTGAGAGTTAGTAGTTTATTACGTACAATTTAAAAAGTTAACACGGTAAGTTTGTGGTATTCAATAAAAGGGTAGGTTGTTTTGATAATGGTCTACCCCACAGCATCAGCCAGCTGTACCTGGACTCCAGTCTTCGTCACCACAGACCCGTCTTGGTGGTGATCCTCAGTCACAGTGGTCACGGTGGTCTTGATTCGTTTCCTATTTTCATCGTTCACGAATTCTTCAGTAACTGTTGTTGTTGTTATTTTCCTCTTCACTTTTTTCCCATTCTCTTCAACGTTCTCGGTTTTAGTTTCTGACGATTCCCGAGCTTGGCCAACGGGTCTGTAACCTTGGAGATGCTCTTCCAGTTCTTTCTGCTGTTCCTCGGCCATGTTGACATCTCCTACTGATATTTTGGTGTCGGTCTTCACCTCGGTGGTGCCGCTGGGTAGTTTCCTTTCGGTGGTAATTTCAACAGTCGTTTTGCATCTTCTCTGACTTTTGTCTGGTGTAGAGAATATTTCTTTAGTGGTTTTAGTAGTAATGGTTTCTTTGACGTCTTTGCCATCTTTTTGAGTTTTTCTTTCCTTGACTTCGGATTCGACTTGCGTGTCTTCGAGGATCGTGAATCCCTTTAAGCCTTCAGCTATTTCATCCATTGTGGAAGTCCACTGAGGAATAATTGGAGTTTCCCTAGAAACTAATGTAGCCATTTAGGTATTCCAAGCTACATTATCACTTATATCGTACCTACGTCGTTATTTTTCATCAGTTTTTTGGTAAATTATTTACTGTAAATTATAAAAACATGTTGACATAATTATATAATTTAGACATTAATTTTGATGTCATACAAAGGGTACTAACAAAAATATTTTAATTATTCCAAATTAAATACTGATTTTACTTTTTCTCATTACCTTACATTTTTCATTTCACGATTTTATCAGAATAGTTTTGGTTTTAAAACTACCGAAAAGAATTTAATGTAGAATTCACAGGTCGTTGTCAATACGAGATGAAGATGTGCTGGAAAAGAAAAATATTCATTAGACAAAAACAAGAAGAAGTGGACTCAATGATTATGTTTATAGAGAAGATGAGTCAACCAACGCCAGTTAAAGTATTTATTTTACACAACTTACACATGATAGAAACTTTGGATAGAAAGTTGCTAGTTACAACAAGTTGACACAAATAAACTAAACAAAATATAAAAAGTATATGAAAGTGACATCTATCATCTCCATCGATACCTACACAACAACTACAACACATTTTACAAAACTACAAAACAAAATAAAAAAATCAAAACAAATTAAGTCCGTCCTCTAAAAATGAAACATTACTGCTGTCTTTGTTATAAAAATCGTCGCAACAATTGTCCAATAGTGATAAAGCCACACTAAGTCCTATAATGGTGAATTATCCCAGAAACAGACTGGCAGTTATCTCGAACTCTGAACATGATAACTCCGACGAAGAATACAATATCGTGGACAGCGTAACCAATGAAAGCACAGAGGTACGTGACGTAAAACGATTCGGCGAAGACGTCAAAGAAACTGTTTACACAAAGGTTACAAAAGATGTTCTGTGCACGCCGGATCAAACTAAAAGAAAAATTCGAACGATTGTAGAAAAGATTACTAATTCGAGGCTCCCCGACGGAAGTATGGAGACGGCGAAGGTGGTGTCTAAAACGTATAACCGTCTTGAAGTTATTTGTAAATGAAAAATATTGAAACCTGGAATCGTAATAAATGTTTTATTTTTATTGCTGATCTTTATTGATAGGTTAGAAGGCTTTTGGATATCAAGTAAAAAAGGTTTAAATATACATAATATGAATACGTATAGAGAATTTTAAAGGTCCTTGTGTCAGCATATTGCTTAATTAATTTAGTTTGCTATGTATATGAAACCATGCTACTTTTTTTAGACGCGATAGAGTGCATCATCTCATTTCTTTTGACTTTACAGCTTACTTTGAACAAAAGTGGGTTGTTCCATGAACAAACATCTCAACCCAAAAACTAGTTCTTGCCATAGTTTTAACTAAAAACAAACCGATTCACCAGTTCACTGCAATCGTTATATTCTAACCGGTTTTGTTCACAACTCCATTTTGCGAGCTCGATTATAACTTGCTAGTGTACGACTGTAGAATTGAGGGGACCATTTTATTTGAAAAGTTGGAAAAACTAACGCCTTTTAGTTGGGCTAGTGCGCTTTTTCATAAACTACGGAGACGAAGAGTTCTACCGCTCGATTGTACAAATATCCGATGGAGCTGGTTTCTAAAATTCACCTTTGACACAGGTACGTATTTTATGTACCCAAATTCTACTCGTACTATACTATAGTATAATAACTCCACAACTTTACAATTACCTATTTTACAAACCCGCTCGCTTTTTGTTAAAAAATACGCACAACACCACTTGTACTCTAAACCCTGAATTGATAAAAAAAATAGAAATCCCGCCTTCTAATTGGTGAAAGTAAATGTGCTTTTTAGTAAATCTTAAATACGGGTTAAATTAAATTTTTATAAGTATTTTGTACTATATTAAGGACTAAAGAATAATCAAAATCGACTGTCTCGCATTCTGGCTCTTTCTATCTTCTGTCAACTCATATAACAAAGGCAACGTCATACGACGCCACTAATGATTTCCCCTTTCGCGCTCAAATTCAAAGATGTCATTTTTTCACAAAGGATTCTGTAAATTCATCCTATGAATCGTCGTCAATTGCATATTTGAAAGGGATTTAAAAATGGCTAAACGTTAGAAATGAATGTTTTTTGAGAGATATTTTAAAGTATTAAACTTATTACAGCTTTAAAAATTTCATTGTGCTTTTAAAAATACACAAATATTCACAGTTATAGTTATATATCGCGGGCTTTCATTAACGTTAATGGAGTTTTCCTAAATTATTATCACTTTTTGCACGCCATACATCTTTTTAATAATTACAAAATATAGGTAATCGAATTCGACAGTACTTCAGTAATCAGAACTCGAGCTCTTATTAACTTCGCGTTTAATCCCTAGACCTACTAGTCTAAGATCCGAACCTAAATCGACCTTCACCGGGGTGATAATAGAACGAAACATATTTTATCATGAATTTAGTATATTAGAAAACATATTAACAATGGGTTTGCTAAAAAAAACCTGGACAGACTACTTTTAATTATTTTTCAAAAAATGATTTTTAATTAAATGTTGCAACATCAGGATAATAAAATTTTTTTGTCCTGACTGAAAGTATAAAACGTATAGAATGTGCAGCCGTTGGGTTGTCTAAAATTTACCTGGGCGAACTACTGGGTTGTCAGGTATAAACAGGTATATCGATGCCAGTTACTTTCACTGGATTGGATAATTAAAAAAAAAAATATCATCATAAGCGCTGTTTTATTGCGAACTCGTTGATATAGGGTTGTCTGCGAAAATTCCGGTCCTATTAGGGGTTTGCGAATTTTAAAGATTTTAATTTCAACGCGCGTGGAAATGTGTGACAGAGAGATCCGAGGTAAGTATACTGTGTAATAATAAAGGACCCAACATCGCTGTCGCTTGTGATGGGACCCTGAATAGTAGAAAGTGCGCATGCTCAGTGTGTAAACTATGGAGGGTAGAAGTACCTCTACTACCCTTCATATAGTAAACAATGCGTGTTATTTTGGAGCAACTGATATTTCAGTTGCAAAAAAAATAATTAATTAATTGCATAATAATTAAATATATTTAATATAAAACAATATAATATCAATATATTAAGTTATAACCATAATAATATATTGTTAGAAGACGAAAACAAGCCAGAACTTCAAAACGTCACGTGACCCCGTCCGACAGTATAAAAGGAGCTGCCCGCCAAGACTCGTCCTCTTTTGTTCCTGATTTTTGCTGTTGCAACACCTAAACTCTGTCCATTTTGTTAATTTTTATTGCAAATAAATAAATAGTGTAAAATGTAATTAAATGCTTTTTAAAAACTTAATTATTGTTCTTATTTATAATATCAGAAGTGGGATTCGGAGGCGTTATAGCCGCGAGAGCCATTACTGATTTTATAAATTTAAAACTGTCTTGTTTGTTTGAATTAACGGTTTTTCTGTCGGGCAGAGATTTGGTGTTGCAATGCCTTCGGAGCGTGGAAGACGCCAAGGAACCCGCCGTACGCGGGCTTCCTCCCCTATTAATCAAACAGAGGAGATTTTAAGACGATTGCAGGCTTTGGAACGGCGTGCGTCTGTCGAGCCACCACTCAGCGCGGAAGTCGGCAGCGCCGCTGCACCCAGTGTGTCGTCAACACCCCAGCTGCAGGAAGCTCACCAGAGCAGGACCCTCAGCACAACGATGTCGCAACAGGAGGACGTAGTAACGAACGTCGCGGAACGTCTCTTAAGTGCTATAAGTACTGCCCCGGTGAGGTTGAACCATTATTTTGTCTCTGACTTCGATCCCAGTGTTCATGACGTCGATACGTGGTGCAATGAAGTGGAAAAGGCTCGTAGTTTAAATCGTTGGGATGACGGGGAATGTCTTGCTCGCGTTGGAAATTGCTTAAAAGGTGAAGCTCGCACCTGGCTCAGCCACTGGACAAGTACCGTCCGTACTTGGTCAAATTTTAAATTAGAGTTAAAGTCCTTGTGCCCACGTAATATCGACGTTGCGAATATTCTTTATAATGTGATGTGTACGGAGTCGGATAAATTCTCCACTTACGCGGAATATGCACGCAGGTCCCTTTTAAAACTACGTATCGTTAAAGGCCTTAGTAGTGAGCTGCTCACTGCAATAATTATCCGTGGAATCACAGATCCACAAATTCGCGCTAGCGCCCTAAATGCTAAATTAACACCTGAAAATATAGTGGAGTTTTTATCTAGCTTTGTCAAACCTAGCCCATCAAACGTAGGTAAGAAAGCTAGCAGCCCGAATATTCCTAACCGTTTTAATAGGTTCACTAGCTACAATCCGTCGAAACGTAAACATAACGATTCAAATTTTAAAAATGTTAAGTGTTATCAGTGTAATCAAATAGGTCATATAAGTAGTAGTTGCCCTAAACGTTTTAAAACTACACCGGTAGGCAATAACAGTGACCCATCTACCTCGCCGGTACCGAGAATTGAAAAATGTACGTTTTGCAAGAAACTGGGTCACTCGGAAAGTAGGTGTTTTGCAAAAGAACGCGTTAATTTACGAAATAAAAACGATGTTAATTTTTGTCGTGAGATTGAAGGTAGTTCTAAAAATCGCGACGTGATTACAGCAGTAATTTCAGGCGTGCCGGTCGATGTGTTAATTGATAGCGGATCGTGTGTATCATTACTGTCGTCAGAATTAGTTAAATATTTTTCTTGTCAATTAAAACCTACTTATCTATTAATGTCCGGACTAGGCGGTACGGAGGTTAAATCACATTATTTCGTTACCTTGCCGATTGAGTTTAGTGATATTGCGTTAGAAGTCGATTTATACGTTGTAAATAGCAATCATTTAAATACTCCTGTGATTATAGGCACAGATGTTTTGAATAGAAAAGGTGTAACTTATATACGGACCGCCGAATCTCAACGTTTAGTGCATAGTACTGCGTTAGTGAGCAATGTTATGCAGGTAGATTCGTTTTCGCTAGCAGACAAAGTTAGCACTCCCGTTGTTGGTATGGATAAAGAACGATTGTTAGGCGTATTGATGAAATACTCTCATTACTTTTTGAGCGGTACCGCGACCACAACGGTTAAAGATAGTGAAATGCAGATTAAGTTAACCACTAACGTGCCCGTGTATTACCGACCTTATAAGTTGTCGCACGAAGAAAAATTGCGTGTTAGGACTATTATTAAAGACTTGCTTGATAAAGGTGTTATTCGCGAATCGGATTCCGAGTACGCTAGCCCGATACTACTCGTGAAGAAAAAGGACGGCTCCGATCGGATGGTTGTAGACTACCGTGCTCTCAATCAAATTACCGTTAAAACAAGACATCCTTTACCTTTAATTAACGATCATGTAGATAGGTTAGGCCAAGCTAGATGTTTTAGTGCGTTAGATATGGTGACCGGTTTTCACCAATTGCGCGTTAGTGAGGATTCTATACACAAAACAGCATTTGTAACCCCCGAGGGTCATTACGAGTATTGTAAAATGCCATACGGTCTAGCAAACGCCCCCATTGTTTATCAGAAGACTATTTCTAAAACTTTAAAATCTTTTATCGAGTCAGGTAAAGTTCTTGTTTACATCGACGATGTTCTATTATTGACCGATACGATTGACGAGAATATAATTTTGCTAGATTCGGTGCTACAAACTTTAACTGAAGCCGGTTTCTCAATTAACTTAAAGAAATGTACGTTTCTAACAGAGGAGGTAGAATACCTAGGTAGGGTTATTAAACAAGGTCAGGTTAGACCGAGCAATTATAAGATCGATGCGTTAGTAAGATCTCCACGGCCGAGAACAGTAAAACAGGTTCGTCAATTTCTCGGATTAGCCGGGTACTTCCGTCGGTATATTCCTAATTACGCAATTAAAACCGCTTGTATTGCCGCGTTGACTCGAAAAGGCGTAAATTTTAATTGGTCCGATGAACACGAAAAAGCGCGACAAGATATAATCGCTTGTTTAACTAGTGAACCGGTTTTGGCAATATTTAATCCCGACCTACCCACAGAATTGCATACGGACGCAAGTTCAATAGGCTACGGTGGTATTTTGTTACAAGTACATAAAGACGGCACTAGGCACGTAATCGCTTATTTTAGTAAGTTGACAGCTGGCGCGGAATCCAAATACCACAGCTATGAGTTGGAGACCCTAGCCGTTGTAAAATCATTACAATACTTTCGTCAGTACTTAATAGGTAAAGATTTTAAAATAGTTACCGATTGTAACGCATTAAAAATGACACAGCGCAAAAAGGATCTCCAACCCAGAGTTGCGAGGTGGTGGATTTACATGCAGGATTATAATTTTACGTTAGAATACCGTAAAGGAGTTTTAATGTCGCACGTAGATTATTTAAGTAGAAATCCCGTTAACGTCGTCAATATCGTTGAGAAACCGCGAAATTGGGCGCAAGTGGCACAGGCAGGTGACGAGGAAACCCTAAAACTATTAGAGAAATTAAATAACGGTGAATTAGATAGTACTCGTTACACGAAACGTAATGATCTGTTGTATTATAAATATGACGTCACGGGCGAGCAATCGCGATATTTGTGTTATGTACCTAAAGTCTTTCGATTAAGTTTATTGCGCGTGTTCCACGACGAACATGAACACATAGGGATAGACAAGACGGTCGATCTAATATTGAGACATTTTTGGTTCCCGGGTATGAGACAGTTCGTTATTAAATACGTCACTCATTGCGTAGTGTGCATTTCACACAAACAAGCACCGCGCGCGCCGTTACAGCCGATATCTTCGTGGCAGAAACTCCCTACACCTTTCGATACTGTACACACTGATGTACTCGGACCGTTGAGAGAATGCAATGGTAACAAATATGTTCTGATCATGGTCAATGCATTTACGAAGTATTGTTTGCTGTACGCTTTACCTAGACAGGATTGCGATGAACTGAAACGAGTTATGACTCAGACTATTTCGTTATTCGGTACGTTCAAGCGTTTAGTTTGCGATAGAAGCCGAATGTTTGACAACCGTGAGTTTGTTGATTGGATTACTGGGTTCGGTACCGAGTTGCACTTCGTGACTCCGGAGATGCATCAGGAGAATGGCCAGGTCGAGAGATACTGTCGTACCGTTTTGAATATGATAAGAGTTGAAGTTAATTACAATAGTAATGAATGGTCGAAGGTGTTGTGGAAGATACAATTAATTCTAAATGTTACTAAGCATAAGACCACGCAAAGTTCTCCGCTTAATAATTTAATCGGTTCGGATACAACTACCCCGGTTATTAATGCGTTAATACGCGATATAACGTATGACGGGTCGACTCCCAATAGAGAAGCGATGCGCGAGTTACGGCGGCAACGTGTAGAAGGGCTAATTGAGGACAATAGATTAAAACAAGACTCGTACGTCAATAGGAATAGACACCCTCCTAAGAAATTTAAAGTTAACGATCTAGTTTACGTGATAAAACGCTCTCAAAGTGCCGGTAAACTCGATTGCGGTATGAGAGGCCCCTATAAAATTACAAATGTTCTTCAAAACGATCGTTATCAGTTAGAATTGTTAACTGGCTCCTACGGAAAGACGAGTCAGGCGGCTGCTGGGTACTTGGTGTTGTGGAGAGGTGAATGGACACCTGAGACATGTGCTGGATTTTTTGAAGGTATTGTGTATATGCCTTGTTGCTTTTGTTGCACTGTTTATTTGTGTTTCTCCTTGCCCCAGCTTTTGCCTGATTTTTCTTTTGTATTATGTACTAAACAATCACTTATTATTATGTTTACTTGTTGTTGTGAGATGTGTTCGTTGGAAGAGGCCCGTGTAAACCCTGAGTGCACATGGTTTCGGGATGACCACGACACATGGGAGGTGTCATGGGTGAGTCAGTGGGGCCCATGCTGACAAAAGACCTGAGTAAACCCTGCCCATGTCGTAGGTGTCTAGGGTGACCTACAAGAGGCCGATGTAAAACCTGTATGTGCGCACAAACATGTTTAAAGGTTATCGGATGAGTGGGAAAAGACCTAGGGTAATCCCTACTCGCGGTTTTCATAAAGTAATGATGACTTTGTGATTGTATTGGTGTTGTTTGGTACATAATCTTATTTTGTAGGTGCCTTGTAATTTCATTTCATATATTTTGTTTTCATTGTTTTAATATGAACGTGTTTTCACAGAAAGCGAAGAGAACGATGGCACCGAGGTTCCAGGTGCTGCCGGTGCTGATGCTACGGGTGTCGCGGGCCCGTCCACGAGCGGCTGAGCTGTCAGCGTGCTTCGGGCTTCGAGGACGCAGCTACGTCAGGAGAGGCCGTGTTAGAAGACGAAAACAAGCCAGAACTTCAAAACGTCACGTGACCCCGTCCGACAGTATAAAAGGAGCTGCCCGCCAAGACTCGTCCTCTTTTGTTCCTGATTTTTGCTGTTGCAACACCTAAACTCTGTCCATTTTGTTAATTTTTATTGCAAATAAATAAATAGTGTAAAATGTAATTAAATGCTTTTTAAAAACTTAATTATTGTTCTTATTTATAATAATATCTATAATCTATAATAGACAATAAAAATATCAATTACTTACTTTGAAGTATTTTTGCTCTTTCTGGAAATAGAAACAAAGTGGACAGTCGAAAATTCAATTTAAAAAATAACAAAAAAGATAGACTAGGCATTTTATATTACGATTTAAATTTTTTATTACAAAACATTATAAATACAAAAATAACATTAATGAAAAATATATTCTAATAAATATTTTTTATTCAATTTCTGATTCATCAGAAGTATCATTTTGACTCTCGAATTCGTCTGATTCATTAGATTCCTCCTCATTTGCTTCCATTTCGGCAATGTCCTGGATTTTCAAAGGAGTTTGATCTCCAATAAAACCTGTTGGTTTTAAGAAATCATAAAAATGCCAACCATAGTTTTCAGGATTTGGCTTCGTTGTCTTCTTTTGCGCCGTACTTCTTCATAAAAATACGAATTCTCGCATCATTAACTGACTGGCAGTGATTCACGCCATACATTTTTGCTGTAAACTCTTGAACAGCGTTTATTTTTTCATTGATGAAAATATCAGCTTCATCAGTCAATGACGCAAAAATAGTTTGGAACTTCTCATTTTTTGAAAATATTTTAAATGGCCTGATTTTTCCTT
Source organism: Emmelina monodactyla (assembly GCA_916618145.1). Taxonomy (NCBI): domain Eukaryota; kingdom Metazoa; phylum Arthropoda; class Insecta; order Lepidoptera; family Pterophoridae; genus Emmelina; species Emmelina monodactyla. The sequence continues at coordinate 1,473,875 of OU745314.1, read as the reverse complement.
TATTATAAAATGCCGCAGTGTAGTCACAACCTGTGAATGCATGAAAAGCAGGTAGACTTTTACATAATTTGGGTCCCAATTTTAATGCTAAATCGATGCAGTTGATGCAATCGAGGTGGTTTGATTGCTTCTTAGTCGCTGAAGTAGCTAGAAAAATTGTAGACTCCGACAGTTTGTGCATATTTCCGAGTAAAATTACGAGAACATCAGTATCAGAAGCTTTTATAAGAATTCTAGAGCCTGGTGTTATTTTATGAGCGTGAAAGATAATCCTCGTATCCGCCTCTTCATGATAGCATGTTTAATCAACGGGTAGTAGAGGTACTTCTACCCTCCATAGTTTACTTTCTACTATTCAGGGTCCCATCACAAGCGACTGCGATGTTGGGTCCTTTATTATTACACAGTATACTTACCTCGGATCTCTCTGTCACACATTTCCACGCGCGTTGAAATTAAAATCTTTAAAATTCGCAAACCCCTAATAGGACCGGAATTTTCGCAGACAACCCTATATCAACGTGTTCGCAATAAAACAGCGCTTATGATGATATAATTTTTTTTTAATTATCCAATCCAGTGAAAGTAACTGGCATCGATATACCTGTTTATACCTGACAACCCAGTAGTTCGCCCAGGTAAATAGTAGACAACCCAACGGCTGCACATTCTATACGTTTTATACTTTCAGTCAGGACAAAATTTTATTATCCTGATGTTGCAACATTTAATTAAAAATCATTATTTGAAATATAATTAAAAAATAGTCTGTCCAGGATTTTTTTAGCAAACCCATTTTTAATATGTTTTCTAATATACTAAATTCATGATAAAATATGTTTCGTTCATTGATATATTACTCTCTAGATACCAAGTCCGACACTCAAAAGCGGCGCAAAAAATAAGCTACCAAATCCAATTTATACGTACATCCTACGTTAGTGTCATTTGGTCCGTCAAGCAGAGAGGTTCTCTAGGAAAAAAGACAACAATGCCTAAATGCGCGTTCAAAGGTTGCCGTAATAGTCCAATATCCCTGGCTTATCGTTATTTCGGTTAGTTTAAGCATTTAATAATGATTTTGTAGTAAAATACTAGAAAACATTACATTAGTTTTCGAATAGAAAAAATGTTTTGAAATGTTCTGGTGTTGCCAACTTCTTTTGTAGGAAAAAAAATAAATTTTGCGGTTTTTTTAAGCACGTAAAATAATTATAATTATATATTTTTTTTAAAGCGGAATTTTGACATCTTCTTCATTATGCGTAGTTTAACAGTATTTTTAACGAAACTAATAAATAAATATCCAAACATAAATTTCCACATTTGTAATATTAGTATGAAATAATATTAGTAGGACGTGGCAAAGTGTTAAGGCCACGTAAGTACTGCACTTAAACAGTTTTATTAAACTATCGCATTTTTGACGCTTGTCTCTGTATGTTAGTGTATTAATTACTAGAAAAAAAATGTTTAATTTAATATTTTTTTATTCTTGATAAATAAAATTTGCATAGGTAACTTCTGAATTTTAATTTTATAACTTGGTATCCCTTTGACGTACACATGCACAATTTTGAATAGTGTTATACGCGCGTCACGCACACATGTATAAAAATTTGCGCCGCTTTTGGAGTGACGTTTTGGATGCAACACTCCATCTAGAGAGTAATATATCAATGGTTTCGTTCTATTATCACCCCGGTGAAGGTCGATTTAGGTTCGGATCTTCTACTATACACATCCAAAAAAAAAAACAAAAGCCGTACCTACAGTTCAAAAAAGGAACTTTCGAATCCCCTTTCAAATTCAGGATAGCAATGGACAAATAGAGGACAGAATGTGTTGCGACAGTTTTTGTTTACCCGACCCGACACAAACAAACATACCACGGACAGAGTAAACAATTGTCGATCATTTATCACAGCTTGGATTCGAACCTAAACACTCAATACCAGACCGCTGCTAATCTAAGTTTTAATGGATATTCATGGGACGAACCCGGCGGAGAGTTTTTGTGGCGGCCACGGAGGTATGAAATTTGGATAGAGTTCTTCTAGGGTTAATATGTCTTAAGAATTTCAAAAGCCAGATTGTTCATTTAAGTTAGTAAAAAGTAACCTAATTACGCTAAGTTTTGATTTTACGTAAGTTTGAATATTTTTTGTTTGGTGATTTTTGGACTTGCAGTTAGATAAACATTCGAAACTCAAAAAACTCGAAAAGTGAATCTGTTTGAAAATTTCTGTGACCTATTTATTTGGCAACCATGACGAATTACTTTCGTTTTAGTTTAATGACATTAATTATTTATAGAAAACACAATACCACCTCCAGTAAGTCTTAAATCCATGTTATCAATCTAGTTTTTCAATAGCCATCCGCGCCCCAGATCTCCAACAAACAACTTTGCTTTACGATAATTCTGCCATTTTACCCGAAAAAACCTATTTTTTGTACTATCAAGGGTGTTTGATACTAGCTTTAGATCAGTTGATAGCGAGATGGTGGTACACTTTTATGGGTTGACATTTTCTTTATGTACACATTTAGGCTGAAAAGAGACGGACTTCGTATAAAGCAAAAAATCTTATAAGTGAGAAATCGAATCGGCAAGTAATTTGATATGTAGGTACGGTAAGTTGCAAAAGTGCATACAGGTTTGACAAAAATTATCGCATCCAGTGGTCGCTTCACACACACACTGACATAAATAAACTACTGTTTTACTACTACTTCTTAATATCAACCTTAACGTGACAGTTTTAAAGCTCAATGTATTTTTATAAACTATTGTCGTAGTTAAAACATTTTCTTAAATACGATGATGTTTTTTCGGATCTACCTTCACTCTAACCGACTACATTGATACTAATTGTTACGAATAATTCTCAGCCTTATTCTGAGAGTCTTAAGGTTCAGGTTCAGTTTCATTTATTTTGCTTTTTAAGTCGTAAAGAAAGAAATGCTAACAAACTTAATGAGGGTAATTAATATAAAAGGTTAGAAAGAAAAATAAAGATAAAAAACAGAAGTTTATTATAAAATAATTAGCTTATTTTACACTTGTTTACAAATATATTTAGGTATTGATTGAAACTTAATTACTTATTAAAAAATGTGGATTCCAAAAAAAAAAATACAGTCTATATTTCAAACTTCCAACAACAAATATTAATGTAGTTTTACACTTGTTTTACTTTTTAAGGTAGCTTAAGTACTCGTTTTCGTAACGAAAAGAAAATTGAAGTTAGCCAAACATAAAAGTTGACATTATTATTGAAAAATGTATTACTTACAAACTTATATTTAATAAGCACCGTCACATTGATTGAACTATATTCAAACAAATCACAGTTCCACTTCATTTTTCCACACTTCCATACATTTTACACTTCGATTGGCAGCCAATGCCTCTGTAGTTCTTTCATTCCACATGTCTCATCTCTGCACCATCAATCCCCATATATTTAGGTTATGTCGGTGTTTTGAACTATTGCAAACCCACCGTTTTACCGTTATCTACTGAAACAAAAACAAAATAGGTATAAATATAACAAACCACAATAATAAAATAGATAATTATGTAACACACGCTAAATTTATTATAATGATACCCAATCAAAGCAAAATAATGGATAAAAATACACTTTTTTTTATACTTACAGTAAATCTAGTCTCGTTATAATATTATGATATATTGCATCATATATTACTTACTATATTTACTTACTTACTAATATTATAAATGCGAAAGTAACTCTGTCTGTCTGTCGGTCTGTCTGTCTGTCTGTCTGTCTGTCTGTCTGTTACGCTTTCACGCCTAAACCACTGAACCGATTTTGATGAAATTTGGTATGAAATAAGAACTGAACTTGGGAAAGGACATAGGGTACTTTTTACCACGGGAAAACTTCTCATTCCCACGGGAAACCGACTTCCACGCGAACGGAGTCGCGGGCGGCCACTAGTTTATTATAATGATACCCAATCAAAGCAAAATAATGGATAAAAATACACTTTTTTTATACTTACAGTAAATCTAGTCTCGTTATAATATTATGATATATTGCATCATATATTACTTATGCATTTCGAAAATACACATTCTGTCTTGCATACTAATAGATATTAGTTTGCAAAGAACTTAGAAATCAACTTTATCAAACACAACACTGGCACCCTCGCTAGCGAACCAACAACGACAAAGCATTTAGCAAACAATTCAATCATTGTATGATTTTGGTTATTAGGGTTCCGTACCTCAAAAGGAAAAAAACGGAACCCTTATATTAGGGTTCCGTACCTCAAAAGGAAAAAAACGGAACCCTTATAGGATCACTTTGTTGTCCGTCCGTCCGTCTGTCAAGACCCTTTTTCTCAGGAACGCGTGGAGGTATGAAGCTGAAATTTATATCGATTACTCAGGTCTACTGTCCCATGAAGCTGTGAAAAAATCAAACTTCTAAGCCAACGCAATCAAAAGATACAGCCGTTTATGCCGCAAATTTTCGACACTTGCAAGGGAATCAAAACCTACAGGGTGCTTCCCGTGAACTCAGAATCTTGAAATTTGGTACGAAGCAACGTCTTATAGCATAGATAAAGGAAAAATTACGAAAACCATAAATTTTTAGTTACATCACATAATATATTTTTTTTAATAATTTTAACCTTACTACCCATTTCCTCATAAACGCGTAGAGGTATTAAATTGAAATTCATACCAAATACTCAGGTCTATAATACCTTTAAGCTGTAACAAAATCAAACTTCTATGTCAACGCAATCAAAAGAAACAGCAATTTAAGCTGCATATTTTGAAACTCGCAAGTACTCGCAAGGGAATCAAAACCTAAAGGGTACTTTCAGTCGACCTAGAATCTTGAAATTTGGCATGAAGCAACGTTTTATAGCACACATAAAGGAAAAATTCCGAAAACCTTAAATTTTTAGTTACATTACAAAATATATATTTTTTAATAAATATAAACTTATTACTTTTTTCCTCATGAACGCGTAGAGCTATCAAGTTGAAAATCATATCAAATACTTAGATCTAATTGCCTTTAACCCGTGAAAAAAAAAAAAAACTAAGTCAACGCAAAAACGCAAAACGCAAAAGTACAACCATTGATACTAGGGATGTTAAGGATATCCATATCCGTAACCGAAACTACCGGATATCCGAAATAAAAAAATATCCGTATCCGTAACCGAAACCGAAATAAATGTTTCGGATAATTTCGGATAGTGGCGGAATCTAAAAATCTAAATGAAACACGTTACGACAAGTTGTTTTGGCTGCGTTCCGTAAACCGCTTACAGAACTGTGACCAAAGTGTTGGTTCTCTCTCTGAGCTCAATGTAGTGGTGTTTATGATGTCATCGTTCTCACCCATCGTCCTCCTCTATAATAAATAAAACCATTATACTATTTTTTTTTGTATTAATTTTGAAATTCCTAGAATCTAATATCCGTAACCGAAACTATCCGAAACTACCGGATAATCCGAAATAATTTCATATCCGTATCCGAAACCGAAACCGATATAAAAAAAATTCAATATCCGTATCCGAAACCGAAATTCCATATCCGTAACATCCCTAATTGATACCGCATATTTTGAAACTCGCAACTACACGCACGGGAATTAAAACCTAAAGACCACTTCCCGTTGACATATAATCTCGAAATTTGGTAAGAAGCAATAGCTTACAGCACAGGTAACAGAAAAATTCCGAAAAGCTTAAAATTTTAAGTAGTTTTTGCAGGTTTGTACGGAACCCTCGGTGCGCGAGTCCGACTCGCACTTGGCCGGTTTTTTGTTTTACTCTCAAATTGTGACGTCTCTAAAAAATGTTCAACTTGTTTTTTAATTTTACTCGCAATACGACTAATATTTTTGTCAATGTGTTTAAGTCTTAAGTCTTTTACGTTAAGGTTTAACATAATTTGTAACATTTAATGTCAATGTGTGTGTAGTTTGTACGCAAGCAGTTATAGACCTTATACTCGGTATGGACTTTTGCAACTGACCGTACTTCAATTAATTAATGACTGCATCATTTTTTGGATAATATTGATATTCCCGTTTCTATAGCTTCATGTCTTCTCGCTTTGTAATAGGCATGATGACTGTGAATAAAATACACAAAAATTATGCTACCATCTAATGAAACGTAAATAAAATATTAAAAAATAACAAGGTATTATTATAATTAAAGCGAGATTAATTAATATTTTTAAAAAATAAATCTACAAAATACTACAGTCCGCCATGATATTCTGAACGCCAATCAGAGCGAATGACGTCACTATTGAGCATGGTTCCCAACTTAGGGGTTTTCCCCCCAAATTTAGGGGGTAAAATAGTGGGAAGGGATTTTTTTTTATTTTGTTTTTATTCTAAAAATTAACAATTTAGTTTTTTCTTATTGCTTTTTTAAAAATAGTCAGAAAAATAATTTATTTTTACTAAAATAATCGGTTATAGATATTATACGACCGTGCAGATTCCTTCTAAATCTTGAAAAAAAGAAGTTGGTAGATCTAACTACTTTCGAATTGAGTTTGGTCAGAAACTACCAACTTTTAGAGTCGTACGGAAGGATTTATAAAAACTCGAGTTGGTAACACTGCTCAAGAGTGACGTCAAAATTGACGCCATGACACTTTGGAGCGTTTTGGTGGGAATTTTAAACATAAAATTTTAAATTGATTTTTTTCATATAAATCATGGTTTTTTTTCCGAAATATGATATTTTTTACAATAAGTATATATTTCTGAATATGATACAACAGTTTTTCAAAATCTGTCATCATGCCTATTGTTAGCTTATCAGTGTTCCATGGACTACTGATGATCCGTGAGAACTTTAATATGGTTTGAGGACATAATAAACTCTCAAAATTTATAATAAGTTCATAGGTAATACACAGGTATAGAGATCGTCTAACTTCGGCAAAAAAACATCGTTCGGCTTTAAAATCAAATAAAATGAACGAAATGAATGAAATGAACGAAATGAACGAAATGAAGAAATGAACGAAATGAACGAAATTAACGAAATTAACGAAATTAACGAAATTAATGGAATGATACTAACGTAACGTACGTAACTAACTACTTTATTTGTTTATCGGGTGTGTGAGCTTTAGATTTGTAAAATGTTTTAAATAGGAACAATTTTTTAGCACACATCAATTAAGTTAGGGATTTTTAGTCAGGTATAACAATGTTTGAGTTGATCTTATTTTTACGTGATAGTTTAATCTCTTAAGAGTGGCTTACAAATGCTATTTTAATTTTTGTGGTTAACAAAACTTTTAACTTTTACGTCCAAGATAAGGTACTGATTTTGTCATAGGATATTTTTTCGAATGCTGATTATTGTTTTTCATAAATAAACCATTCTATGGCGATTAACTTAATTATAGCAACATCACGATTAACGTGATCAGAACGCATGTAAATATTAATAATTGTCGTTCCGCCCACAATTTCAATACTTCCTATAAACTAACTCATTACAAATTCATAAAGTATTTTACATCAATAGTTTCTAAACTTTATCGTACGGTCTCCAACAAACTCGTAACTCACCCTAGTTTCCATACAGTGCTGAACAAGTCGGGTGTACGACCAGAGCTGGCGGGTGTACTCAAGTGCATATTTGGTTAGAAGTATGTGGTATGAGCCAACTTGTTACAGCATTCTCTACAGTGAATTATTTTTATTAAAACGTTTATTAAAACTAATATTATTATCTTCATGTTTATGCTTTCTACTAGCAAAGAAATGAAATGAAACTTTTTACTACTAAATGTGAAACGAAATTAAAATTTTACCACTTTTGTTTGTTTTACTTTTGTATCTTCCATTAGGGCATCTTTTTATTTGTTTGCAGGTACTTACTTATATTATAAAGTGGTAAAAGTTTGTGATTCTTTTGTTCAGGTTTATTTCTGGCACGTGTCTGGCGCTTACATACTACGTACTAAACCGATTATAAAATTAAAAACACTTTGAACAGTAGAAAGCTACACCAACAAAGAGATACATAGCCTACTTTTTATTTAGACAAATTTTCCAACGTGAGTTACAACTGGTTTAAAAAGTTTTGGCATGCTTGCATCTTTTGTAAACCTAAATATTAAATTTACCGACATTAATGCTACTCTTTAATTTCCATTACCGCCTCTTTATCCGCCTGCGTGTATCTTACCGCCCCCGCCCCCGCATCCTGCCGCCCTCGTGTTCAAGTGTCGCCCCCTGGCGGAACTAGGCGGAGTATGCAAATGGAACCACTTGACACTCTGACCACTTGGTGACACTTATTCTGAGAACTAATCGTCCATAGAGCTAGTAGGTAATAGTAGGTGCGATTGCATAGGTGTTGCAAAGTGTTTAATGCGGTTGCTGTATTCGACGTAAGGACAGTTGTGATGGAAACTGACACTTTATGGTTTACACTGGTTATAGTTTAAGTTTATCAACAGCTTAATAATTTTCTTTGTGTTATTTTAGGCTCAATTCTAGGTACATATATGACAAAGAAACATATCTAAAAAAAATCGAAACATCATCTTAAAAAGTTTCACCTTTAATATTAACAATAATCTTAGCAGGTTATCCTCGAGAAAGAATGTCGCTTCATGTAAATTAACTTCGAGGCTAAAAAAGTTAGGAAACTTCGTATTTGACTACAACGTCTCCAAACCCTTGAAAGAGGTTTAATTCAAACGCACAAACAAATAAAAAAATTTTTTTAAAATTCAAATCGTTCTCCAAAGTTTAGACTTTCAAATCCTTACCGCACATTCCAGAATATTCCTCCCCCATGGAGTAGTATCCACAACAAGGCGCACGCATTAGCCGCGCACATACTCGCAGCGAGCCGTTGTTTGTGCTGACTGTACTTACGCCGCACTACTTACACTTAGGCTGACTGTACACACTGAGATACTGTGAGTGCTGGACTCGTTTTCAATCGAGAGGGCAATTAGATGGTAAATCTATTATTGTGTTTTTAAGAACATGTAAAACATTTTACTAAACTAATAAGTTCTATGCAAATTAGCGATCTTAGGAAGGAACCTGTACAGTACTTTTGAAAATAATAGTTGTACAATTTAAACGTGATATCGGTGTGACGAAAGATTAAAATACATATGTATAACAGTAGTTTTTCCAAATGTACTAATTTCTAACATTATAACATCTAATACTAAAGTTACTCCAGGAAAAGAGAAGTCCCTACATACCTTAATTAAAAGCTTATCTTTACTTCAAACTTTCCTAAGCAAAACCATATAATAATAAGTAAAGTATAATATTAAGTAAAGTAGGCCAAGATATTGAATCTCCAAGATTGTTAATTACGACAGCGGCAGCATATTATAAACACATTGTTTGTTAGAATCAAACACAAATTATATTACATTTTCAATATAATTTCATGAAGAATTCCCAGCAAATTTTGCCAGCTCCCGCAATAGATATAAACCAACAAATAAAGTAATTTGTGGCAAGCAATTAACTGTTTTATTGTTCTGGATATAAAGTTGAAAATACTTGGAGGAATTATAAAACGATTATGCCCGTCCCTCATGCTAAGCTTGCGTTCATTTTGATGTGAATTGTAAAATGATCCAAGTCAAAAGCTTGTAGCAAGTTTTGGAGTTTATTAAAAACTTTCAATGTTTAGTATTAAATTAAAACTTAAATCTGTTGTGATAGTATGGGCGGATCCAGCATTGGCGCCAGGGGGGGTCACGTATTAGTGGTCAGTCACAATACATTATGTATTACGATTTTAATTAGTGGTCTGTGTAGGTTCATGACCCCCCCCCCCCTAAATCCGCCTTATGCGGAGAGTATCTTTTACGGAATCCTCAGATCCATAATAAAACTGCTAATCGTTATCATCAACGTCGTAAGAAAAAAAATATACACAATAATATATTTTCACTAATATCGAGCAAACATTTGGTCACTATTTTTGAACAAAAGCTTAAACGAAAGATTATTTTGCAATAATGGAATTTAACAAATCCAAGTTAAAGCATTGCTACTGAGTTTCTTTATGCGTAGAAATTAAGTTTAAGTTCGATATACCTACATAGGTAAATACTACTTAAATAAAAACTACACGATCGTAGTCATGGGTATTATGATGTAATTTATGATAAAACAGAATCTTTCATTACCCTTGTTGTCAGGAAAGCGTTAGCCTCGCTGGCGTGATCATATTAAGTCGGTAACATCTACCTACATGATGGCGACAAGTCGGGTTTAATGCAATGCTAATCAATGGAAAGGATTTAAGTTTGGATTACTCAATTCAGTGAGTAGGTGAAATGGTGAATTTATTCGTCTGGCTGTTTAACATACTTTTCTATTCACATTAAAACCCAAAGCTACCACAAACAAAATTACCTACGATTCTACACTCACAAACGCTATCTCCCATACCTCGGGCCACCTTCCGTTCTAAAACAATAACCACGTCTGTGACGAACTTGGACCCATCAATTTTATTGCATAAGTTCTGTCTTTTCTGTCAAATAGCGTCGGAATCAAGCGTTTCGTTATTGTCTCCGCTCGCACTTTCATAAACAAACCCACTTTATAACTGTATTTTGAAATGAGCTCAGCATTTAAGGCGCCACCGTTCTGAATTCAAACTTTCGTATATTGTGGGTAAGGATTTGGTATAATTAAGGATGGAGTGTTGTTGGGGATTCAGGGCTCTTGGGAAAAAGTGACAGGAAGATAGGAAATGCGTATAAGACAACCAACAACAACTTATACGTATATATTTATTTGGTATATCAGCCTCCATAGACAATAGGCATTTTGCGATTTCAAAATATGTATAACTATTAACTATAAGTAAAGGAGCAATTGGCCACTTGACTTGGGGGTGAGTTCTATGAGCGACATCCATATTAAAATAAAACAAGGTACAGGATAATTTTCAACCATTTAAAATTAAAATACATATAGTATGTTAATAAGAAATTGCAGTACCTACATCATCTTAATCTAATTTCATGCTGCCACTGGGTGATCATTAGGTAGATATCTAAATATCATTACAGCTGTTACAATATTTTAAAGATAATTACATTTACACACCAAAAAATCCACCCAGAAATTGTTGAGTGTTATCGATAACAGTGACATCACCTGAATATAAACTGACGTCTTCCCCTTCTTCCGAGCTATAATAAAGTGTTGTGAACTAAAGTGTTACTTTTTGCAAACTAGTGACAATTATCCTATAAATATAATGTCACGCAAAAATCGCTGAAGCGATTTCGATAACACTTAGTCGGTATACAGATAGACCCAGAATAGTCCCTACATCGAGTAGATTTACTTAAGGAAAATATCAAACTCACAGAAAAACTCATTTAATGCCGAGGGGAATCGCAAGGCAGGAAAATAATCTGTGTATAAATAATTCTCATTTATAATATTTCATGACAAATCCAATGTTTTTTTAACAAAATTTCGGTTGTCGTTGTAACTTAATAGATGGCGTTATCAGTATTACAAGTGATAATCCTGATAAAATAATTTATTAAGATTAATACCAATAGCACGTTATTCCTTATTATTAATAATGAAATATATAAATTATACAAAATCCCTTTATTTATATTATTATTCTTATTTTAGAATTTCTCTCAAAGATTAATTAATCAAACTTTTGTAACATCTTGCTAAATAAAATCATTTTTGCTTTATTTTAATTTAAGTAAGTAAAACTATTAAAGTTTCCTGTAAACGACAGTTCCAAAAATCTCTTAGAAAAATAAATTCAGCTTTTTCATCATAATATCAGACATAAAAGTAAAAAAGTAGATGTAGGTACCAGAGGCTAATTTCCTGCAATTGTTTTTAATGTCCACATTTTGTTTTCCGGGCCCTAAAAAACCAAATCTTACCTTTGCCCTTATTAACCCTAAGCTCGCCCAGGGCTGGTAAACCTTGCTGATGGATGGCGTACCTTCGTTGTGCAAACGAGCCGAAACTTGCCGAAAGTTGCCGACACCTGTCGCTCAGAGAAATATCTTGTTTTTATTGCGGCCCCTGATTAATGACGTTTTGTGCGAGCACAGTTTAATGTCAAAAGTTGAAGTGAAAGTCAAAGAGATTGGCGGAGTGAATAGATTTTCACTTTTTAAATAATATTAAGTGAGGTTAAACTAGGATAGGTTGAGAAAATAAAGGTTAGTTTTAATAACTTACTTTTTTGCGCTTTATTTGTAAAACAGTGTTTTTAAACCACAGATTTATCTATTCATCAAATAAATAAAATAGGGCAGTCATTCACAGGTGACTACATAAAAATAGGCATTTAACGAGTCCTTACAATACTGTTGTCTAATTACACAATCAAAACGATGAAATAACCAACCTACAACCTATTTATATTTTTCTTAAAAATAATTGCATTAGTTTTTTTTTGGTATTTGTCGGTTACGAAAGTTGTTATACAAAACATATCTAAAATGATTTAAGTATCTAAGGTTTTAAAAAAGCTCCTCATTAAAACTTTAATCCATTATCTTTTTTACAAAAAACTAAAAATTCAAACATGTCTTGAAGTCAATAACCCTCATCAGTCCATTAAACTCCAGACTATTTCGGTGAATGTAAACACATCAGTATCGGGTCCCCCGAGCCCACTTACTGCGTCCATGTAAACAACGCACGTAGATATGTAATTAGTGGTGAGGTACCCAACTATACAATTACTTGAGAATTGATTGGACGAGTCAAAGGACGGGTGGAAGGGCGATGGGAGACGGGACAGTTCAAAGGTACGACAGTTAAAGGGAATGGATGAGGTACAGAAGTTTAACTAATGTCGGTTTTGACGGTATGAGGAAAATACTAGGTTTTTGCCATGCATAGCCGCATACTCCCGTGGGAATGAGGTATTTTCTTCTGGTGAAAACTATTTGGGTGGCAAATGGTTTTAAGAGTAGGAAAGACAGTATGAAAAAGGCAAGAAAACATCAACTTATTTTTAATACAGGTACCGCCACTAATTAGTCACCAATTTTGTTTCACGCTGTAAAGTTCAATAAGTTCCCAACTACTTAATTAATTGTCTGTTGCTACGCGAGCGGCTTCTTGGTCTATTTTAAACCTTTTTTTTCATAGAAGATAGTCCTTTTTCCTTCCGCAGTCCACGTTTTAAAGGCAATCATTACCGCATATTTATTTAGGTACCTACCTTTTTGAAAAAGTCTTTTAAGAAATAGGAAAGACCACTCATAAAGACCTAATATAATATTTATTACGACCTGTTAGCTTTCTTTCTGTTTCTTAATGATCTTGTATTACGATACACAGAAAATCACCTTCTCATATACCTACAGCTTTGAAGTTTTATTTGATTGTAATATGTCTCAGGATGGTCTTAGGACTTAATCAAGTCATTGCACTGTGTCCAGACATTATTGTATGAAACTAATGTAATTACTTTTTGTACTCATAGTCTATTACAATCTTCATAAAAGGTAAAGTAATACTTGATAACTACTAGGGAGGTTTAAATGGATACATACCTATATCTTAATGGAATATGAAGCAGTTTTAATACTTACATTAAAAATCTCATAAAACACCGTATTATAACTTTACGTTTGTTACGAGTACTTCGGAACTTCCTGGTGGGCTTGGTGGTACCGTAATTTTAGAATCCACTTTCAATATTATAGACATTGTTTATGTATAGGTACTCATTAAAAATAAAACTTCAATGAAAATAATAAATCAAAATGAAGGGAATTATTACCGACACCTAAGAAGCACTAGGGTTTGGATTTGTATATTTTATTTTGATTGTAAGGTATCCATCAAATACTTAAATGTTTTTCGAAAACTTTTTTATACCTATATAGTAACTATGTTCCAATATGTATTATTTGTTATTTTAATTCTTAAAGTATTTCAGAGAGTTCTTTGATTATAAAACTAGAAATTTAACTCCCATTAACATTAAATATCAAGTGATAATATAAATGTTAAAGGGGTTATTATAATAAAAACATCCTTACATTACCTTTGTAACACTAAACATATTTTTTGCAAATATAAACAGACATCCGTACTAACGATATCTCATTTTATAAAGCAGGTTTATGTGACAATAAAATAAGTTATTGTTTATTTTGCCTCCGAATATTTCCCAATAGTATATGTTTATCGTTCTTTCAATAAAGTTGACTGCCAATGTAGATTTCTTACTGTTGACATTTTTTTCTGAAATTATTTTGTAGTTGGATTTACAACAAAAAAGGACAAAGGGTGAGTGAAATAGATAAAATTGACGTTTTTATTGCTGAGAAAAGAGCCTTATAAAGTCTCTCGTATCTCCAATCTCGGAAATTTCAAATTAGTTTATCAAAATTTATTTAGAAACCTCTTTGGTATTGTTAAAAAAATCCCTTTTGGTTAATTGCGCATAAAATAATGTATCATGACCCTATAACTGAATAAGAAAACTTACCTACATTAAAATGTTATGATTAAGATATTGTGTTTGTATTTCAGCATGGCAGCTCTGAGATGTGTGTTCTTGTTATCACTGGTATATTCTATTATTGCATGTCCTATGTTACAGGTAAGGCTTGATTTACTGTGTTCCTTTTCCCAGTTAAAAGTTCTAGCAAAAATATAACTAAACAACATAAAAATAATAAAAATACAGGTCAATTTACCGTTGAAGCGGGCGACCGATCGCAAAAGACTTTACATTCTACTAATATTATAAGCGTGAAAGTTTGTGAGTATGTACTGGTTTATGGATGATTGTTACTCTTTCCCGTAAAAACTACTGGACGGATTTTGATGAAACTTTAAAGTAATAAAGGTTATACATTAGAATAACATTTAGAGTACTTTTTACCGCGGGAAAATTTCTCATTCCCACAGGAAACCGACTGCCACTAGTTAATTAACAAAGAAATTAACCGAATAGGAATCGCATTGATCTCTCAACTTTTGCCTTCGTAAGAACTGAGTAAAGCGAGACTTGGTTTTTTACAAGTATTGTATTGATAGCATAACAGTATAATGTTTCATAAACTCATTTACTTCAATGTTTTTAGGAAGGAGCAGAAGCGCCGCAGGTACATTTTTAACTTAATAAAATAAAATAAACCGTTGTTTTGGTAACAAATAATCCATTTTTTCCGAGAGTTTCTTATATTAACTTAAATGTAGTAGTATAATTCAATTTTCTTAATTTAGGAAGCTGAAATGCAAGCCGTAAGTTTTTTAACTTTATTTATTTAAATAATTCAATAATGATTTGGATTTTTATGCTTTTCAGTTAGATGAAGCAGATGAGGCAAGTGCTTTTTTTACCCACTCACGAATTATTCACTTATTTTATTGAAAACTGTCTAAAAATAGTTTTTTGTAGGTTTTTATGAGCTGATACGTAGGCAAAGCAAAAAAGAACTAACATTACAAAAAATACCTTTATAGAAAACTTTATTTTAAATAATACGTATATATTTAGATTAACTAAAAACCTAATTCATTATTTTAGGAAGGCGATGCACATGCGGTTAGTTGATTTATGACTATAACAAACTTTAATAAAATAAATATTATAATAATAATTTAATAGGCAGCGATCAATAAATATTACATTATCAAATAGGAAAATGAAGAAGCGCAGGCGGTAAGTACGAGAAGAGATCGAATATCTAAAGACTCTCTTCAGGCTCACAAGAAATATTAAGGCTTAGTATTTGACGCTAGTATTTGATGATTCAAAATAATTATGATTCAGAGAAAAGCAGATGTTCCCAAATCGTGTTTAAAAAGTAAATGTGTGATGCAAGTTACACACACGAACCTCAATACTCTTTACCTACATAATAATGGACGACACATTTTACTATATAATAGATATTAATATATCTCTAACCCACAGCAGGCTGATGATGGAGATACACAACAGGTAAATTATTCAGTAGTTTTTATTTAATTTACGCCCTGCGTTTCGCAATCTACATGTGTTATTTCAGGATAAAATCTTTCCATATATCTACCTAGTTTCATCCTAATACAAACGAGAATTCATCCTAATAAAAGAGTAACTTAAATACGAACTTACAAATATTCACTTTTGTATGAGAATCAGTAGAAAGCGGTATTTTATTATGTTTGAAATTATATATGTGTCACTTTTAATTTGCAGGAAGTTGATGAAACACCTGGGGTATGATTGTAGTATACTAGAATCAGTATGAAATAGAGATTTCTAATTTTTAACGAATGTATAAATGGGAGCCACCCGGGGTAAGATATCTATTTTATTTAAATAAAGTAGGTAAATATATACAAACAATTTCCTATGACAATTTTTAATGACTTGCTAACTTTTTTAACTCGTAGTAGGTATACAGTATTTATTAATGATTAAATTTATGACTTAATTTAAAAAATAAAAAAATTTGTTTGTTTTTTTTTATTATTTTGCGTTTTTTATAGGAAGTTGAAGGCACAACGATGGTATGCAATATTTACATTTTTAAAATAATGCGTTTTTGTTATTAAAATTTGTTCTTAAAGTATTTTTGAAATTATTATTTTGTTTGATTTTAGGAAAATGATATTACAACGGCAAGTATGCACACTTACTTATCATAAATAAAAGACATTACATTTAAATAGACGTCATAATATTGTATGAAAACTAAAGTAATTTTGAAATAAAAAAGTTTAATAAGTAGATCACATAGAACCGATTCTAAAAGTTATTACATGTTAACCAAGATATAATTTGTCACGGCAAGCTTTTCCTAGAATTTTAGTACATATTTAAGTATATAAAATTTATATTTTTTTATTTTCTTTTCATCCTCAGACACCGCAGGTTAGTGCTATTTGAATAGAAGCGACCAATCCCTTATTTATAATTGTAATCAGTAGGTCTCCACGGCTTCGAAGCTAAAATGTGGAAACCCAATAACATACTTAAGCGTTTTTTAAACTTGTCTACAAAATGATTAAATATCTAACAATAGCAAAATTAAGGCAGTGAACGTTAATAAAAATTACGAGGCTCAGATGTTCAAATGTTAAATAACCATACAAGATAAAATATTAATAACAGTAAAGTAAATTATGTTTTAATCGTTGTTTTTAACAAAAAGTTACTGGTTTCACTACGTAGTCAACACAGATTAACAACCGATGTCTTTGGTTGGCTGCACAAAGTATCGCCCCAAACTGTGCCCCCAAATAATTAAATACAAAAACGTCCGCAACACGTAGGTACGTTTTAACTTATATATTCATTTATCAGGCTTTCGCACAAGAACTCTACCTAAAACCTATCTAAAAGAAGTTACACCACTGGGATACAATTTTGTTTATATCTAGTAAGTATTATTAACAATTTAAAGAAATAAAAAATAGATCCCATTTTAAACTGATAACAAATTTGACAACATAGAAAAGCTACTCTGTGACCCTGTTTACATGTTGCCATGACAACGTCTTTAAACCGACGCTTCAACATTTTTACTTGCGTTCACTGCATCCAACGAGCCACTATTTATCGCCATCTACATTTTAGGTGCCGGACAAGCCGCCTGCGAATCGACTGTGGGAGTACATTAGGAATAAGCAGGAAGAGCGGCGCCGGAGTATGCCTATAGGAGACTCGGAGAAGGAGCATCCTGAGGACAATCTGCAGGAGTCCACGCCATCGCTGGATGATGACCAGGGTTAGTGGGCTTAGTGAAGAATGTGATGTGAAGGATATTTGTGTTCCACATGTGATAGAATTATCTGAAGGTATGCTAGAAGCGTATCAATTGAAAAATATAAATAGACAGAGGTTAGTTTGGTATTGAGTACAAACCATCCTACTAATACCTACGTGAAAGTTTGTGAGTATGGATGTATGGATGTTTGTTACTCTTTCACATAAAAACTATTGGACGGATTTTGATGAAACTTACAGTAATATAGGTTATACATCAGAATAACATATAGAGTACTTTTTACCGCGGGAAAACTTCTCATTGCCACGGGAAACCGACTTTCACGCAAACGGAGTCGCGGGCAGCCACTAGTTATCCTTAAAACACACCTTGCAAACGTGTTAATCGATTTTTAGCGTGATGGAGGAACAAAATTCTAAGCAAATGGTCATCAATTTTTTCCGTTCTCGAAACTAGATAAATATGTGCTCCTAGGATGTACAAAAATAATGATCGTTTTTAATTTTGTTAATTTTGAGGGTTTCTACTGAGAACTAAAGGTTTTATTTCTATTTAGAAAATGAAATAGTAGATGACGAAGAGCCTGTTCATGCACACTCCAGTAGACGGTTGGGTGCGCTCCACACGAATAATTATAAAACTGGTAATACTTTATAGTTGCTTCACCTCAATTGTAATGAAAAGTTTTGTTTTTGGTACATATCTGTTATAGTTGCAAAAAAATTACTAAATTAAATTAAAATTACTGTGTACTGTCATTCACTTTCATTCATGAGATACAGACTAGTGACAGACAAGAGTCTTAGAAAATGGGTTCCGTTTTTACCCCTCGAGTCCTGAACACTAAAAACACGTTATTTTTATTTCATCATCATTCCAGATGCCCGATAGTCCGGTGACATGCGTTTCGACATGCAAATATTTGTCCGAGAGCACCTCGAGCGCGAGAGGCGGGCCAACGAGAGGCACGCCCTGGAAATAAGTATTCTGAAGGAAAAACTGCGGGAGGCGACCTCGTCGGCCAACGTGGCTGAGGGGAAACTGCAGAGCATGAACCTTGTGTAGTTTATAATAAAGTATAGGGAAAATGTTTGGCTTTTGTTTTGGGTATTTGAATATGCGTGGTAGCCTAGTAGAACGGTCTATGTCAGGAACTATACCGAAGGTTCCGGGTTCGATCCCCACTAGAGTGTACCACTAATTTGGTCTTTTTCAAATTATGTACATGTTTATCACGCACTAACGGCGAGAGAAAAACATCGTGAGGAAACACCCATGATTGGATGATAATCCATAATGTGATCCACCAACCTGCACCGAGCCAGCGTGGTGGATTACGGCTCAAACCCTCGCTATCCGAGAAGGAGGCCTATGCTCAACTATGGGACATATATAGGCTATTTATTATTATTATTTATTATTTGAATTGGTAGGTAATGGGTATTTAAAAAGTAACTGTAGTCTTCGATCGCAGAGGCTTGCGGGCGTCGCACTTGACGAGTGTGGCAATAATATCGTAAGAAACATTGATGATCGACGAGAAATCGTTGAAGTTGGATAGCGGAATCGGCGAGCAGTATGTTGCTCGGAAAATAAAATATATTGTATAAGTCACTTGTAAATTGAGCTATGTGCAAATTAAGAGAACGGTCCCGATCAGTGGACCTAAAGTTTGATGTTTGTAAGCTATACATATAAATAGACTTTTATTACAATCGATCTACTTATATGCGATTCTGTGGGAACGTTTCCTTAGATTCCCATAAAACTTTTACCCAAATAAGTGTTGTGTGAACGTGTTAAATAATAAAAAAACATGACTGTACGGTCAGTGCTTAAAAAGGACTGTATAGTTTAATACAGGCAGGGGCGCAACCTTTTAGCAGGCAAGGGCCGCATGGTGAAAAAATCGACCAAATACTTGTGATAATAATATATCAACAAAAAATTCAATGGTTTTAAATTTAATAAACATGTGAAAGCGTGGTGGATTACAGCCCAAACCCTCTCGCTATCCGAGAAGGAGGCCTGTGCTCAACTATGGGACATGGCTATTTATTTATTTATTTTTATTTATGTGAAATTTTATTTTATATGTATATTTTTTTAATACATTCGCGGGCCGCAAAGAAGACGTCGGAGGGCCGCATGCGGCCCGCGGGCCGCGGGTTGCCCACCGCTGGTTTAATAGTTTACGTGAAACCGGTACACATAACTGCCGTGCTATACGTATAACGTAATAAAACAAACGATTCCACGTTTACATTCCAAACGACCCATTACAATAGAAATTGAAATACCAACAATAACACACGTGCAATTTTTATGAAGTGCAATCATAATTGGCGTGGCGTGTAAGTCAACTACCCGGGGTAAGTGAGTGGGTAATTTGTCGGGGTAATCGGATAATTTGTCGTCAGAGATTGGACCTATTTGTCGCCAGGTGGCGTTTTGTTCCTGTTGGTAGGAACGGGGTAATTGCGGGGAAGGTATTGGGCGGTTTAGGCTTCTGCTGATTGACAATTAGGGGTTGAGGCTTACATTTGGTTTTGTTCTTCCGCCCTGCGGTTTCACCCGCTACCCGGTTTAGTACAAACTTGCATCCCCCTATTTTATCCTTTTGGGGGTATAATTGATCAAAATCCTTTCCTTACCTGCATGTCAAATCTCAGCCCGATCCTTTCATTGGTTTGGGCTGTGCGTTGATAGACAACTATGTCAGTCTGTCACTTTTGAGTTACATACATTAAGATTAAAGTTCCTCGACTGGGTAGAAGCCAAAATAACCCAAGATTGATTGATTGAAGTTCCTACTAAAAGTGAGCAAGTGTTAATATCAACTCAACTGCTTTAATAGCTGCAGTTTCAATGTTAACAGCTCCAACGCATAATTACTAAAAAAAAAGTCTTGATTAAAAAAACTAATATTATTGTATAGTAATATAAAGTTAACGTTTAACGATAGCTTTATGCTTATAAAAGTGAAGTGCAGAGTGCATGTAACCACAAAAAAGGTTTCTGCCCTGCGGTTTCACCCGCAGCTAAATGACTTTTCCCGTAAAATAAGTTACTTTCCCAAGATAAAAAGTACTACATGTCTTATGGTTTATCTGATACCAAATTTCTTCTAAGGCCATTCATTTGTTTTTGCGTGATAAGAGTTCTAAACACATATATACTCACAAATATTCGCATTTACAATATAAGTTATATTTGATCTTATAATGAGTCTACATTCACACCTATTACCACTGACAGTCATCAATTCTGACAGCCAGCTTAGCATCACCTTGTTGCTGTAATTTAGTGGTTGCTCGCGGAGATTGTGCGTAACTAGATGTGAGATCACGTGATGTATTGCTGACTTGATCACTGATTTATTGTTGATAGGATCATGGTATTGTAGTTTTGATCTTGTTGACTTGATTTTGAAAATCGACAAAATTTGTGGGAGACAAAGTAGACGTAAAATTTGTTAGTATGTTTTTTGACAACCACGAAAGAATCTAGAAACGTTCTGGCAAAAGCTATGTCAGTTTACAACTACAGAAACAAAAAGCAACTTTTTTTTCCAAATAACCATAGTATTTTTAATGGATACGGAAAAATAAAGATTTTTTGTTAAATATTAAAAATATTATTTTTAAAGTGAACTTAAACCGAAAAGAATGTTGAAATATACCAGTTATAACGTACATTTTTACAATAAATTTTGCCAACGATCGCTGACGTAGTCTGTAGCTGTAGTAAAGTAAAAGCTAGTCACAGACTAACCACCGATCTCAATATTCTACTATAGTTAAAACCTTGGTCATTGGAAACTGCTAGTTTTGTCTTTAGTGACGTGTTTCTGTCATTTCCATGTCAACAGCTATCTACCATAGTTTATTGCGACGCAAAAACATGGATAATAGTTACCATTGTTACAAAAATAACGAGGCGTCAAAGGTTAGTAGAATATTCAGTTTAGCCGTAAGTCTACCTATTACGACCAAAACAATTGTAATAACAAACATCCACAAAAAAACAAAACACAACCGCAATCCCCCCCCCCCCTTGTTTGTGTAGATGAAAGACGCAGTGCATGTAAACTGTTTCTCACACGAGAACGTAATAGTGGTAATCCCCAATAATCTAACCCGGGGCAGGGCGAAACTACCTTCAACGAAGATGAAGACCCGCAAGTTACAGCTAGACAACCTTACGTCACGAGAACCGGGAGGATAGTCAAGCCCTCCGTACGCTTCGCTTGAGGGGGAGTGATGTAGGAGCCTAGATGTTCCACATACAACGCCGCATCATAGACTGCGAAGTGTCTCGCACGCGCGTCGATTTATATTTACGTGTGTGTGAGAAAGAGATGGCGCTATACGGACTTCAGCTTAACGCTGATTGGCTAGTTTTTAAGTTTGCATCTCAGTGTTTTAGTTAGTTATTGTTTACATTTAATTTTATATAAGTATAGGCTAAGTTTTCGTAAAATATACACTTCTACCCTGGCTCCTGAGTTTTAATCAGCATTAAGTAACCAGCCCTAGGAAGACCCCACATTGGTGACCTGCCGACTTCAGAGCAAATAAGAAGAAAAAAATTAAGAAAAATATCAAGATGGCACAAGAGCCAGTTCCTGTACCGACCGATGTCATGAAGACCCAGGAGCTCGTCGACATCGCCGCCGTCTCCGTGCAATCACGCTTGCTGCCATTCTGGAGGGACATTCCGAGGGCCTGGTTTATCCAATTCGAAGCCACCGTTGCTAAAGGTTTCAGACGACCAAAAGTTTCGCTACGTGCTGCAACAGTTACAATCAATAGATCTGCAACAAATCACCGACATCCTGTACAATCCGCCCGCTACAGATAAATACGCCACACTCAAGTCCCGATTACTCGCCGTGTACGACAAATCTGATGTGAAGAACTTTCAGAAGCTAATCAACGAGCTGCAACTCGGTGATCAGAAACCATCGCAGCTGCTGCGGAACATGCGAGAGCTGGCTAACGGAATGATGACCGAAGAGGGCCTGCGCATCGAATGGCTGAACCACCTGCCTACACAAATACGCGTCGTGTTATCAATAAACACCGTATCTACCCTCGACATGCTCGCAGCGATGGCCGACAAGATGGTGGAATTCTCCGAACCCACAACCATAGCTGCAATCACGCATCCGAATCCAGTGAGCCCGGCAACAACAGAACAATCGGTCCTTACAATGCAACTCGCCGTGTTATCAAAACAACTCGAGACGCTGTCGCTAGATGTCGCCTCTTTGAAACGAGAGCGAGGCAACGAAAGATATCGCCGTCCCTTTCGCCGTTCCCGATCAAACTCGACGCATCGCAACAGGAGCAATTCGCGGCCCGGAGACTCAACATGGGAGTGCAGATACCACTACAAGTTTGGTGATAAGGCGAAAAGGTGCGAATCGCCGTGCAGTCGACGCAACAAAACTCAGCCGACGTTAAACTAACGTCGACACCGACCGTGGCGGACGTCGGTGTCCCCAGTACAAGCAACCGCCTGTGTGTCTTCGATCGCAACACCAGAGAACGTTTCCTCGTTGATACTGGCGCTGATATCTCCGTATTAGCACCGACAAGTCGACATAAGAAACAAAAAGCGGGCGCCTACAAACTTTACGCAGCAAATAACACGCCTATCAACACTTACGGAGAGAAAACTTTGAAACTCAACTTCGGACTTCGACGCACATTCCGCTGGACATTCATCGTGGCTGACGTCAAAACTTCGATCCTGGGAGCAGACTTTTTACGGCACTTCAAGCTGTTGGTCGACCTACACAAAAAGAAGCTCGTAGATAAAGTCACCGACCTATCAATCGACGCATTCGAAGTAGCTACCCACAACGAAACTGTGCACGTAATCGGAAGCGATCAAGCCTACTACGACATTCTGAAACAATATCCAGATGTGCTGCGACCCATGTCTCTAAAGCAACCTGCAAAACACAACGTCGTGCACCACATCGAGACATCCGGTCCCCCACTCTTCGCCCGGCCACGCCCACTTCCACCCGACAAATACAAGGCAGCGAAGGAAGAGTTCGAGCACATGTTAGAACTGGGCATCTGCAAACCATCAAAGAGCCCGTGGGCGAGTCCTCTACACGTCGTGAAGAAGAAGGATGGAGGCTTGCGTGTGTGTGGCGACTACAGACGACTCAATGCAGTAACATTACCAGATCGCTACCCAATACCACGCGTCCACGATTTCACTTACCAACTGCACAACAAGAGGATTTTCTCGAAGCTAGACCTGAAGATGGCCTACTACTGGATACCTATCTCCGAAGAAGACGCTCAAAAGACAGCCATCATCACACCTTTTGGGCTGTTTGAATTCAACTGCATGACGTTCGGTCTACGAAACGCAAGTCAAACGTTCCAGCGATTTATGCATGAAGTTCTGCGCGGCATAGAAAACTGCTTCTGTTTCGTTGACGACATCCTGTTGTTTTCTGAAGACGAAGAACATCACAAGTTACTGCTGCGACAAGTCCTGGAACGTCTTGAGAAGCATGGCGTTACACTCAAAGTCGAAAAATACGAGTTTGGGAAAGAATCTATCAACTTTCTCGGCTACGAAGTTTCTGCGAATGGCATCAAACCGACTGAAGAACGCATCGCAACTATATCGAATTTCCCGCAACCGAAGACCATCCTCGAGCTACGCAGATTCTTATGCATGCTAAACTTCTACCGCGACTGCCTACCTAACCAAGCCGACCTACAAACAGAACTCAACAAGTACCTACACAACCGGAAAAAGAATGACAAGACACCCATTGAATGGACACCGCAAGCTGAAGAAGCATTCAACAATTGCCGCCAAAGCATTTTAGAAGCTACAACATTGACACATCCTGTTTCCGGCTCAAAACTCGCCATTATGACTGATGCATCCGACTACAGCATGGGCGCCGTCTTGCAGCAGAAGGTTGACAACAAATGGAAGCCACTCGCATTCTTCTCAAAAGCAATGAGTGCTACGCAAAGACGCTACAGTGTGTACGATCGCGAGTTACTAGCGATTTACACAGCTGTAAAACATCTGAGGAGGCTCATTGAAGGATGCGACATCACAATATACACCGACCACAAGCCGCTTGTCTTCGCTCTCAGTCGCACACCGAGCAGTAGCGACACCCCGCGACGCGAACGGCAACTTCACTTCATCAGTCAATTCTGCACCGACATCAAATACGTGCACGGGGAAGAAAACACCGTCGCCGACGCGCTCTCTCGCATTGAGGAAATCGACTGTCCAACAGAGATTGACTACGACAAGCTGGCAACTGACCAAAGCAACGATGATGAGCTGAAACTATTGAAAACCAGACCCAATCTACGCTTCACTGAGATTTCGCTACCCGGACTACGACAACCGATTACGTGCGAAACATCGACTACGAAGCCCCGCCCCTTTTTACCTACTAACTACAGACGGGCAATCTTCAAGGCGCAACATGAAATTAGTCATCCCGGCGTGCGCACAACCAGAAAGCAAATCACCTCGAAGTTCTTCTGGCCCAACATGAACCATGATGTCGGAGTTTGGACGAAGGCGTGTATCAGCTGTCAACGAGCAAAAGTAACACGCCACACTGTTACTTCACTCAGCACGTTCCCGCCGTCGCAACGATTCGAACATATTCACATCGACATCGTTGGCCCGCTGCGAATATCAAATGACTACCGATACTGCGTCACCATCATCGACCGCTGCACCAAATGGCCTGAAGCTGTACCAGTTCGAGACATCACCGCCGAGACAGTCGCCAAAGCACTCTACGACAACTGGATCACTCGCTTCGGCTGTCCGCTACGAATCTCAACCGACCAAGGCCGACAGTTCGAGTCTACGCTCTTCGCTTCGCTTATGAAAAAGTTTGGAATACAACGAATCCGTACCACAGCTTTTCACCCACAAGCGAACGGACAAGTCGAGAGATGGCAGCACTGATGGCACGCGAAGCTACGACGCAATGGTCCGACGAGTTACCTACCGTACTACTGGGGCTCCGAACTGCGCTACGACGAGACAACAACCTAAGCCCGGCTATGATGACCTATGGAGCTACGCTACGAGTACCGTCAGACTTCTTCGTGCCTACGCCCTCTACCGTCAACGATGCAGACTACGTACGCCAACTGACAGATGCAATGGCTACGTTAACTTCGACGCCAATCAACTCTAAGCAGCAACGAACGTTCGTGCACAAGGACCTCGCCACTTGCACACATGTCTTTGTGCGTAACGATACCGTACGAGCACCTCTTACGCCACCATACGACGGACCGTACGAGGTACTGCAGCGCTTTGACAAGACCTTCAAGATCCAGCTACCATTACGGACGACTGTGGTATCGCTCGACCGATTGAAGCCTGCCTACATCTACAACGAAGATGAAGACCCGCAAGTTACAGCTAGACAACCTTACGTCACGAGAACCGGGAGGATAGTCAAGCCCTCCGTACGCTTCGCTTGAGGGGGAGTGATGTAGGAGCCTAGATGTTCCACATACAACGCCGCATCATAGACTGCGAAGTGTCTCGCACGCGCGTCGATTTATATTTACGTGTGTGTGAGAAAGAGATGGCGCTATACGGACTTCAGCTTAACGCTGATTGGCTAGTTTTTAAGTTTGCATCTCAGTGTTTTAGTTAGTTATTGTTTACATTTAATTTTATATAAGTATAGGCTAAGTTTTCGTAAAATATACACTTCTACCCTGGCTCCTGAGTTTTAATCAGCATTAAGTAACCAGCCCTAGGAAGACCCCACAATACAATCGAGGGAAGCGTGGAGCGATGTGGAGTTGGTGGTTCAATATGAGGCAAATATGGGGGAGAAATTAAGGTTTTGCTAGATTTGTAATGTGTGTTTAGATGTTTCGAAATATAAGAATTTTCTTAGCACGTCTTTTCGTATGTCTGAACACTGATAGATGAATAAATTGTGTCAGTTTTTAGTGCAATTCTAGAATATATCTGTTTTTTTTCCAATCTATTTATAAATAAAGATTTAAATTCTTTCAAAATGTTTTCACATTAAACTTAAAAACGTTTCTAAGATTGTAAATTGCTGTGAACTCAATAAGAAAAACAAGCGTTAAAAACAAGTATTTATTTACTAAAGACTAAAACTCTGTTGTACCCTAAGTTCTCGCACACCCCCCCCCCCCCCAACCCCCACCGCCCCCCGCAACTTTCTCCACTAACTTACATCAACTGGGGCTAATTTAATTTTTTCTCTTTCTCTCGCAAAGCCGCCCGAATCCGGCCAGTACTCGCCGAAACTGGATAAAACTAGTTTGTATTCACATCGTGGCCACTACTATTTATATTTTGGACATTCGACGCACGTAATAAATCGGAGTTATTTAATCTTTTGTGAGATATCTATGGGTTTTCTTTAGGTTGGGATATAAGTAAGTAGTTATTATTGCGTGTTAGAAGTTTGTTGCAAGTTTGCGGTGGATTTAACGTCAGGTAATAGGTGCGCAGAGTAGTTTGAACACAAATTATTTATCTCTATACCTTAGTATTAAGAAGTTAAAAAAAGTTTCATTTATTTAAAGCCACAACAAATTTTCTATATGCTGAAGCAAACAGTATTAGCAACTAATAATATAAAATTGATATCGTTATTTTAATAATTTTATATTTTCCCAATTGATATACTTGGTTGGAGCTTAAACGTGGTCGTTACGTAGGTTATTAACCTTTATATCCTTACGTGTCCTCAATTGTAATATAATTGAAAAGGTTTCCAATAATATATATCTTATAAAAATAAATTGTTTTCATAACATTTAGCCATTACTCATGATTCATCGGCTTTATTTTTCATGAAATCAATACCTTATCAAGTGTTTCAAATATCTTTTGACACACTTTTTCTTTTTCATACTCAAGACAAATAACTTGAACAAACTTCAGAAACTGATTACACTCCTAATGTCAATCTACTGTCAAATTCAATTGCGGCCGGCCAGCGTGACAGGTGATCCTGTAACCGGATTTGTCCAGTAAAAACCGGACCGCGCCGCCGCAGACCAGTTGGAAATTAGATTGCTCTGCACTGGCCCGAGCGTGGAGTCGGACATAACTTCGTTTTTTTCTGCGGTGTCGGGTAAAGGAGACAGAGGTTACAAAAAGGATTGAAATTTGTAATTTTATGTAAGTGGTATTACGGTTGTATTTCAAAAGCTCTATAGACTAATTTGTCTGTGTTTAGTGTCAAGTCTAGCCTTTTTTATGATGGTAACAACTTTTGTAAAAAAATACATAAAAACGTGTTTTATTTTCTACGTTACTTAACTAATTAAGAGATATCTATTGTGAAGTCCGATGTTCGAGTCAATACTTTACTGCGATACTTTCCAACCAACCGATTTTGAAAATTTCTTTACCACTCGAACGCTGCATTATCAGGGCGTGACAAACTCTTCATATATTTATGCTTAATTCATTCCCACATCAGTTTAAGCATGTTATTGTATAACTACAAAATCGCTTTAAGCTTGTATCTTGCCCCACGCGCCCATTGCCCGAGGAGCCGTAGTTTTAACTTTCGATATTTGTTGCTGGCCACACTCTTTACTGACACATTGATTTTATCTCGATTTAAAAATATATAAAATTCACGGTTATTCTGATATTATCTATCGATGTTTCACTCGATTATGTTGAGTTCTGGGGAATATGAACAGTGAATAAATAAAAAATGCGGTTGAAAAGATATAGTTCAACATTTAAACTTAACTTTAAAATGTTGCTTCAGTGATCCACCCAACCGTAGCATTAGTATTTATTCAACTGTTTTATTAGTTTGATTTGTAGATTTCAACAGTTGGCGACCGGTCTTATACTGTATAAAAATTAAATATCTCTACCATTAGTTAATTTCTAATATCTTGTTTAATCTTACAAATATTATAAACTTGAAAGTTTCTGAGTATATATGTATGGATGTGTGTTACGTAAAAATTACAGTAATATAGGTTATACATCAGAATAACACATAGGTTACTTTTACTGCGGGAAATCTTCTCATTCCCACGGGAAACCGACGTCCACGCGAACGAAGTCGCAGGCGGCCACTAGTTTCTACTAAAGTGAACATTAAAAACCAAAAATCAGTAACACATTTAAAACAAAAAACCATTTAAATTCCTTCGCATAAACTATTCAGTGTAACTTTGATTTATATTTCAATAATCGATGCCCAAACATGTAATTTTCATTTAACAGTCGATAATCAGCGCGAGCTCGTTAACGACTGATATTCAATTAGCCAATAGCAGCGCCGCGTTTGTGTAATGTTTTCCAATTAGCCAATCAGAGCGATGCGATTGATAATATCGACCAATGGCAGCAATTGTGCGTGATTGCGGGATATTGCAGCGTTTTTCAAGGATTATGGTGAATTTATTCGGTTATTAATTTGAATTCAAATCCAACGAGTCGCGGAGAGCGAATTTTGATAACAATTATCATTCTATTCAAATTAACTTTAAATTTATTTATTTATCGCAATTAAATTTAACTTAACTTGCGACTAATGAAATATCAAATTTTGTATTTGAAAAGAAAATATGTCAGAGGTTTACATATAAAGAGATTGTCAAAGACATCAAACTAGATTTCTTAAAACATCAACCATGCTTGAAGCTACACCTCAACTCTTTAGTTCATGAAGCTGATAAAACATTTCCGAACCATCTGTAAGTAAAAAAGAGCTATAATAAGTTAAAAGAACCGTATAGAAGTAAAGTTAGTTGGAATTGAATTGTCGAGGGCTTTTAGCAACCGATTGAGATGCTTCGTTCATTGAAGCTGCTTACAAGCGCACTTTATTTATATTATACTAGTGTATGTAAAATACTGTTTTATTGGGTTATAAAGGGTGTAAAAAGACCACTTTCGAAGCCTGAAACCACTTATTCTTGAGCCTAAATAGTAACTTAATACACTAACAATATACGCAGAAAACTCAATGTAAAAAAGTTATTACAGAATGAAAAGTGATATTCGCCGCTTGAGGTCATTGCTCACACATCAGCTTCTGGTTCAGGAGCGATTGTTTACATTGCAAATTGAATTAAAACACTATTTAAATTGAAATGTTAAGGAAATTCGATAGTTTATATGCATTTCTTTTTTGCTTTTAACTTATTGAGTAGTCCTCCAGCAATGCCCAGTTTTCGTTTTCGGAAGCAGTCTTTATGTACCCAAGGGTCTACCGGGACTTTATAATAGAAATCGTTACCGTGCGACCAAAGTACGAATGAACTTGATGGAATGCCTTACCGGCACTTTATCACGACTAATTGACGAAATTAACTGCCAAACTTGACAGTTCAACTAGGTGACGACACAAGTCCCGGTAAGGTGTTAAGATGATAATCGTAACGACAGGAAATATCGCTTTTAAAGTCGTAAGTCTCGGTAACAATCTCGCGATTTTGATAAGATGCACGATACGACCGTCAAGTCCCAGTAGACCCTCTGTATATGAAGCCGAAATAGTTAGTTTTACTTACTTAAATTTGTTCGATTATATCAATAAATTTAAAAGGAAACTTTTAAGTACCTACTTATAAAGAAAAAACAATATAAAACGTATTAAAACTTAAATTGAGCGGATATAGCTTTGATCTGGGTTCGGTCAATCAAATATGATGCAAACTTATCATAACTAAACGTTTTTTTCCTATTGTCATATCGATGACAATCAAAACACTGTAAATAAAAGATGTCATTGGTTGGAACTTCTATTACACCAATTTTTAGTCGATTTATTTAATATTTTGTTTGACTCATAACTTTACTATGTCTGACCTCTGTCTGCTACGCTAGGCTCGTAGTTACTACGGCGTAGCGTCGTAGCGACTTTGCTTCGCAGTTTGTCTACCTTGAACTTTTAATCACCAACGTATAAACAGAGTGTTATAAAAACATGAAATTGTATAATAATGTGAGTTCTCTAATATTTTTAAAACACAAATTTTTTTTCATTGAGCCGTAAATTGATCAAGACTGTTCATTCACAGAGATCATTGACATAATCCTTTATTTCACTCCTACATAAATTATCAAAGGCTTTAACCGTTTATTATCCAATCATATCCAGTGTAATATTGTCACTAAATCATTCACGCAGTAATTATCTAAATCCTTCAATTGCCGATTGAAGCCCTCGGCGACCTCCGCAGTGCGGAGACGGTGTTGTCGGTCGAAGAACAACGAGAATCGACCGAGAAACATTTTTGACTTAAAAAAAATATTTACATAAATTAAATTTTGATACATATCTGCCTCTGAACCCAGTTTTATTTTGAAGATGTTGTTTCAGGCTTTATTTCTTGAGAAAGGTAGCAAAGGTGGTATTGCATACGAAGAGTAGTATAAGGGTAACGTCTACTCTACTTCTATCTATGTCTATGGCAACATAGCAACATGCATCCTAAATGTATGGATTGATGTCGGAAAGAATATTTTAATCTGAGATTATGTTTCCAAACCATCCAAGATAGTTATGCAGTCACAATTATGAAAACCATATTCTTAGGTTAGAAAACTTGTTTTTCATTCTCGGTCTAGCCCCAAATCTCGGTGCTATCTCGTTCCTCACCGTATGTTCTCGGAGGCTAATTGTCGCAGGTTTTACTCCATTAGCGAAATTAACACATCATTAGGTTCAGATAATAGACGCGTCCCGACAGAATTGAATCTACTCAATGAAGGGAGTCTACCTGATTGTCAGGTTAATTTGTAAAGGAATTTAGGAAAAGGTTTAAAAAATATGGTAAAAGGATATAGGTATAAAACATGTGTATACTGCCCTTGGGCTTATGAGCTGATGAAAAATATTATCTCGAAATATGAAAATCTTAAAACTTCTAATACAAAAAAAAATGTTCTGTTTAATCAGTTTATGGTTGAACAGAACTAAGCAGATGAAATGCCACAAACAGGGACCCATGTGTACTTACTATTTTGCAGTTTGTACACGGACTATTTATTTGTTCGACCCGAAGTTATAAGCCCAAAGTTCAACTAATTACCACGTAAAATAAATACTTCCAGATTTAACAGTGCTTCTAGTCCATCCTTAAAACTATTCAAATCAATTGAAACATTAATATTAACATCCCCCCTTTATTCCTGGCTCATATTCCACACCTTACAGCCTACCCCCGCCTCACTTCCCCCGCAGTCGCAGGTTCGACTCCGTTATCTGCCACACCGGACCAAGCCGTCCCATTGTCGACTGTATTATCTAACATTGGAAAAACGACGCCTCTTTGTGTGGCATCGTGCGAGATGTTATCACGGGAAAAGAATAGCCCCCTTACGGTGAGATGTGCGTTGTCAGCCTGATTTATACCCGATCTAAGGAATGAATGAGAATCAGTTGTGAGGAAGTGATAAAATGATTTGAATATGGAATGTCTTATCAATGGAGGAAATTCATTTGTTTCGGTGTGTTTTTGTTTGAAAATTAATGAACGAGGCCAAAATTAATTCGGACAAAAGCTACCTAACACTTTGAATAAGGGTTTTATGACATGAAATGAAAATAAGTTTTTATTTATAAAAAAAGATGCAAAGACTCTAGGGTCTTGACTTTAGACAATCTTGTAATAAATAAAAAACAAAGTTTGTTTAGCCTTCAACTGATGGCGGATAAAATAATTTTGTGGGTACATTATATGCTAAAGAAAAAAATACTTATTATTGGTTTAATTACAGTAGGTTAATTTACTTACACCCGAGATCTAAACGACGACGTTTAGGTTAAATTTAAAACCAAATAAAATAATCGCTTTTCCTACACCTACTTACTCTGGACAAGTTAATAATCAGTAAATTGATAGAATGAAATAAAAACGTATGCAATCGATATTAGCCGTGCACGACATTAGAATGGACACAAAGCGGTTCTGAGTTCTCTTTACCGACTAGACCATTGAAAAACAAAACAACTCAACTTATTTTCCTTGAAATATTCATACCCTGATCTAAATAATATTCAAACAACATTCGATTTAATCGTTCCCTGTAGACGCCTTCCTTGACTTCGTCTTTTCTATATAAAATATTTCAATTCCGTGAAATTAATGATAATTGAGGCCATTACGTGAATGGAGAAGGTATTTCATTAAATATCTTGTGAAAATATCTGTTATTCAGTACTGTATCTAGGCCTTCATAGGTCTCGCGGGGTTTTGAACTAATTTTCATAATTTGTTACAGTTTGCAGACTAACGACTATTGGCGGCCATTAGTTCTTTTTACGAGCGGAGTAAATACATGCGGATGTTTGTAGGTGTGTGTGGAGGTTAAAGAATGTCAGCGCTAAGCTTTTATTTTGGCATTTTATCAAGTTCCTAATGTAAAAAAATAAAGTAGTTTGGTCCTAAACATTAGTTGATCAAATAATTGCAAATGTGAGCTCCTAAAAAAAGGAAAGGAAACAAAATGAAATAAGTAAATAAATATGAATTATCATAGAAGCAATTTGTTAATGAAGAAATAAATATGAAATTTATGTTATTTGTTTTATAAACTACTATTATTGAGTAAACTTTCATTGAAAATTATTGAAAATGCAATTAATTGTTTAACATACTTTGCAATCAGCAGCAACATGAGTGAGCGCTAGTAATCAACTGAAATACAATAAATAACCAACCCATTATAATTGAACACAGATAAATTGGTTTATCCTAAATCTTATTAATATTTTGTATGCGAAAATGTGTGTGTATATGTGTTTGTTACTCTTCCACGCAAAAAACTACAAAACATGATTTTGTATGAAACTTGATTTAGAAGGCTTTAACCTTAATAAAACTATATAAAAAACCTACTTTGACATATTACTACTTATATTCGAATATTTCCAATATTTGTGACACTCCGTAACTAGGTACATCTTATGTAACCTTTTTCCAACTACACACACTATACCACCTTTACATCGCCACCATTAAACCACTTCCTTTTACAAATAAAACCCTACCTGGCCTATCCTACTAATATTATAAACGTGAAAGTTTGTGAGAATGTATGGATGTTTGTTACTCTTTCACGTAAAAACTACTGGATGGATATGGATGAAACT
Organism: Emmelina monodactyla; assembly: GCA_916618145.1. Taxonomy (NCBI): domain Eukaryota; kingdom Metazoa; phylum Arthropoda; class Insecta; order Lepidoptera; family Pterophoridae; genus Emmelina; species Emmelina monodactyla. The sequence continues at coordinate 1,439,943 of OU745314.1, read as the reverse complement.
GTACATTAATATAGGTTATACATGAGAATAACACATAGGGTATTTTTTACCGTGGGAAAACTTCTCATTCCCACGGGAAATGAGAGAGTCGCGGGCGGCCACTAGTATAGTTATATACCTATAACTATATAGCAGTAAACTTTACAAACAAGCCAAAACAAAGTCACATATCAGCCATTGCCGGTTTTGCCGGATACCCCCCCCCGTTCTATTTCCCCCTGTCACGGTAGCCAATAAAAACTATTTGTCCCTACGTAATGGTTTACGGTCCGGTCGTTTATCTTTGTTTAAGGAAGTATCGGTTTAAGGTGGCTTGTTTAAGTACTTTTAGGCAAATATAGCTTCAATGTCTTTAGAGTTAAACTTGAAAATTCTTTGCACATACACTTCTTTGTGCTAACTTTATAATATTGGCTAAATAATCTTCGCCTGGCAGCCCAGATAAAGAAAGTTTTCATCTAGTAATTACAGCTGATGGGCTGTAAATTCGTATAAAAATTAGTTTTGGCGATTATTACTCTTTCCAACACACATACATTTTCATGTAAGCGTCTTAAGATATTAAAGGTCATAATTTATTAAAATATCTTTTTGAAAATATCTCGCTTCATCTGAGTTCATAAAATCAATAGTTCTTCTTTAAAATGGTTATCATATTGATAGTGTAATACAATACTTAATTAATGTGAAAAAATATTCTGTACTCTGTGTTTGAGTTGTTACATCCGTTTTGGGTCGAAATAAACTAAAAAAACATCGCGTAGCTGACCTACTAAAAATATTGTTCACGTACAATATTAAACACAACTAAAATAAAGCCAGTTTGCCCCTTTTTGATTGCAATAGCAAAGTTGTAAAGAAGCAGAATGAAACATTTATTTCCGAGTTGCATTACTAGAGTAAACTTTCACTGCTGGGTTGTGCATATAAACTCATATAAAATTCAGCGGCACATATTTTGCAAAAGGTACTTCCTAGACAGTATGTGTTGTAGACATGAACACAGGATTCACGTTTATGATAAATATGAATCTGATTATAGTGAAATAATGTTAAATAATATGGTTATGAGTTAAGTTATACAATTTAGTCCTAGGAAATTTCATCACATCAATTGTCGACCTTAAAGAAAAGTTTTCTTAATAGATTTTTTGGCAAAGTAGCTGTACATAATCTCTTCAAGACTACAAAAGAGTGAGCTACATCTCTTCTACCGGTGAGCTTCTTTCAATCCTATTATTTACAAATCATTCTTCCACTGGCCGCGTCATCACTTACTCAGAGGTCTCCATACTTGCATTATTCTAGGAACGTACATAAGCATACTTTATACTAAAGAATTTTTCCAACTTGCATAGAAATGAAAAAATGTCAAGCATGCGAGTGCATATTTTACTTAATTTTAGCTTGTATGTTCTAAAATTCCGTTTGTATGTTTGAAAACAGAAGCAATATTTTATATTTACACAAAGCAACGCTTGCGCGTATATTTTACTAGATTTTAAGCGAAGATGAGCTAAGGAAATCTAAAAAGATCCTAAAATTGAACGCAATAAAATTTTAATACTTTTATGTGTTTTTAAATTTGATTCTTAATAAAAATAATATAACAAAATAGATGAGTACAAATCTATAACGTATTGAAAAAACATGTTCAACTTGTAAAGTGTTTACAGAGAAAAACACATTAAACATATCGTTGATATGGCTATGCTCTCGAATATATAGAATCCTTATTTTAATTTGTTTTTGTTTTTTTTTATTACAATATGAATACATAAAGGCAAGATATTAATCTTAGAAAACACATAATGTAATCGGCTCATTTATTTAAAAGCTACGATAACACAGACCACACCAATACAAAAACTACGATATCCGTATTTTAGAACGATAACATAATTTTTACCTTTAAACAACTTTTTTGTCTTAAAACATAATCTTTAAGTTAATACATACCTATAGGTTTAAAGAAGAACATTTAGCTTAGTATTTTGACTTGGGTACCTGCAAAGGTAACAAAGACAGACCCTAAATCGAACAATTTGTTCCCAGAATTCGATTTTACAGCGTTCAGCTTCGTTCACGAGCGTATACAGAGTGTTGCGTTTCTAAGACCTTTGACTTAGAATAAGGGTTGGTTTTAAACAAAAAATAGGTTGGCTAAATTAGGTATTATACAAATCATGTCAAAAGGAAATTAACTTCCGTATAAGTATTATGATAGAAACTATATAGGATTAGAACTTAAACTTCAAATAATTATGTGCTTTATATGCTTAATTAAATGTTTAGCACTTTAAGACGTTAATATTTCTTTATTAAAGTACTCAACACAGTTTTGTTTTAGAAGAGTTAGAATTTAATATAGTGTTAATAAAAAATTTCAAATATATAATGCACGTTGTGACAAAAAAAAAAGTATGAAAAAAAATATATATAAAATAATGTATTATCCTTTAATCCACGCAATAACGATTATAAAAATAGTTAACTAATAGACAAAATTCAATGTTTTTTATCACCACATTGTGTTAATTTCACCGTCAAGCGGGTATTTTCCTTTAAAACAGAACATTGTTTATTACCAACTTCATACCCCAAGATGTGCACATTAGAATCCCGCTGTATATGAAATCAGCAATACCTACTCCTAGTCTAGGGTGCATGGGGTTGTACGTATGCATAGAATCGATAGTTATACACGATTTGCGAAACTGGAAACGAATGTCGTTCCCAATACAGAATTGCTGCGAGTTAGAGGGGGGATTCTGAAAACAATTGATATTCAAGAACAAACATTTAGAGAAAACAAATTTCGGGTTGCATTTTTAAAATGCGCCATAAGTCCTCAATGAGATTGTTAAAAAAACTGCTAATCAACAAGTATGTGCGTGAGCAATAAATTACTGTATCAACATTGGGGTTTATGATTTAATTTAAGTAATAAAATAAAAAGGTATCATACATTTGTTTTTTAAACGTTCTGATTCTGCTATGTATTAGGAATACACTAGCTAAGTACTGCAAATCCCTTAAGAAGTCCAAATCCGCCCTGTAGATATCCAAATCATGGCATATCGAATATTCCAGAATACAGATCTCACGGGCCAAACGGCAGAAGGAATTTGCGTTGCCAACTATTGCATAGCGCTCGCTGTTTGAATTTTACATCGCGTTTAGGTGTTCTTTCGCAAAGTAAATGTTGGACCGAGTGATTCGAATACATTACCTACATACATACATTCATGAACTAAATGGGATTACATAGCACTGTTTATAAGGATAAGTTATTCATTAAATGGTTTACATAGATATTTGTTTTTGTAAAATGACTTTTATCAACATGGACGATAAAAAAACCGGCCAAGTGCGAGTCGGACTCGCGCACCGAGGGTTCCGTACAAACCTGCAAAAACTACTTAAAATTTTAAGCTTTTCGGAATTTTTCTGTTACCTGTGCTGTAAGCTATTGCTTCTTACCAAATTTCAAGATTCTATGTCAACGGGAAGTGGTCTTTAGGTTTTAATTCCCGTGCGTGTAGTTGCGAGTTTCAAAATATGCGGTATCAATGGTTGTACTTTTGCGTTTTGCGTTTTTGCGTTGACTTAGATTTTTTTTTTTCACGGGTTAAAGGCAATTAGATCTAAGTATTAGATATGAATTCCAACTTATAAGTTTATATTTATTAAAAAAATATATATTTTGTAATGTAACTAAAAATTTAAGGTTTTCGGAATTTTTCCTTTATGTGTGCTATAAAACGTTGCTTCATGCCAAATTTCAAGATTCTAGGTCGACTGGAAGTACCCTTTAGGTTTTGATTCCCTTGCGAGTACTTGCGAGTTTCAAAATATGCAGCTTAAATGCTGTTTCTTTTGATTGCGTTGACATAGAAGTTTGATTTTGTTACAGCTTAAAGGTATTATAGACCTGAGTATTTGGTATGAATTTCAATTTAATACCTCTACGCATTTATGAGGAAATGGGTAGTAAGGTTAAAATTATTAAAAAAAATATATTATGTGATGTAACTAAAAATTTATGGTTTTCGTAATTTTTCCTTCATCTATGCTATAAGACGTTGCTTCGTACCAAATTTCAAGATTCTGAGTTCACGGGAAGCACCCTGTAGGTTTTGATTCCCTTGCAAGTGTCGACTTGCGGCATAATTTGCGGCATAAACGGCTGTATCTTTTGATTGCGTTGGCTTAGAAGTTTGATTTTTTCACAGCTTCAAGGGACAGTAGACCTGAGTAATTGATATAAATTTCAGCTTCATACCTCCACGCGTTTTTGAGAAAAAGGGTCTTGACAGACGGACGGACGGACAACAAAGTGATCCTATAAGGGTTCCGTTTTTTTTCCTTTTGAGGTACGGAACCCTAAAAATGAGTTTTGTTTCTAAGTACAATTTTGGTGTTCAAAACCAACATAACAGAAATGTTATTGGGTGTTATTTTTATATCTATACAATTGTAAGGTAGGTACTTTTTTTTTATTAAAAAAATACAAGTTGATTGACCAGTTTACTAAGTTTATCAAACCTTTCCATTGATAGGACTTTAAAATAGACAGACAGTATGATGATCTTAATATTTTAATGATTAATTTGTGTATAAGCATATTGTAGATACCTGCATTCTCATATAGCTCAACATATTGCTGCAAAGACCGTTCAAACAATTTATTTCTTTTAAAACCGATCGTTCACCTTAAAGTTAGCTTCTTGATAGCTTCATAGTCCCAGTTTACCGTGTTGTGTAATTTATAAATCACGACCCCACATTGTAGCTGTTGCTTGTCCCGGCTCGCGCGAACTTCAGACAATGGCGCGAAACTGTGCGAAGGCGCGCGATGTTCACGTTGCTAACTACCGCCTAGTTAGGAACTCACAAAATGGCGACCAACAGCGGTAGGCTGGCTATTTAAGCGGTTTTTAAGTTGTATTAAATATTTAAGGCTAAGTAAAAGTTAATATTCTGTGAAAATTTGAAGCGTCTACCTGTAACCGTTTTTAATATTAAGCAAAAAAATACGAAAAAAACACGTTTCTTGTATGGGATCTCCCTTAATATATATTTTTTTCAATTTTTAGAATTTGTTGTTATAGCGGCAACGGAAATACATCATTTGTGAAAACTTCAGCTTTCTAGCTATCGCGGTTAATGAGATACAGCCTGGAGACAGACAGACAGACAGACAGACGGAGGCTTAGTAATAGGGTCCCGTTTTACCCTTTGGGTACGGAACCCTAAAAAAGAGAGCATACGGTTTGGTCAATATGCAAGGAGTTCTACAATAACAGTGGTAGGAACATACGGGTGTCTTTCGATGGCCATAACTGAGCTCTTTCTGGTTTACACTATGACAGTTGATGCCAATGACGGCGCTCTCGATGTGACGTTAGCTAATCACACACTCAATTTAAGAGATGGTAGCCTCATACAAAGCGGTCTACTACGGCCATTGCTGATGAATGTAGGGGTGTCCCGTGACATCTTTTTTTTATTTTTTATTTTATATTTTTGACAATTTATAAGAGATTAGTTTTTAATCCTACATACAATAAAGTAACTTCATTTCATTTCATTTCATTTCGATTCTTGCCTCTTCCGTAAACCGTCCGTCTCTCCTTTGCTAATACATCATGTTCATGTGTTGACAACTTAGTTAATAAAGCTGTTAGTATGATTATTTGCCTAGAATGATTGTAACAGATCAGAAACGCTATGTAATATGAGAAAACCAAGCTTATTTGGGTAAGACTCGAGTAAGTCCCCAAACGCTAAATTAATGTCAAACAACAAACGCAAAACCATAATTACCATACGAAACTTTAATTACATTCAACTTCGATTGCTTACTTCACTCACGACTCAATTCGTATGATTATTTACGGCAGAATACACCGAGTTAAGTTTGCCGCAGTTTCCTGAGTATACCAAAACTACCTCCCAACAAGAAGGGGGCTAAGAACTGGGTATAGAGAAACCAATTCATAGATGTGACAAATTCATTAACTCAGGATGTTATTTTTCTCGACTTGTTATATTCAGAAGGTCTTGAACAACGTTTTAATGCTATTTTTTGTTTTGGTTATAAGATGTAGGTTTGTTTTTTTTATTATTTATTTTAGTGCATCTTGTAACCTAAACATTACTTACATACTTTAGCCTCGTATTTTGTCCACTTTGTAGAGTTTGTGAAGTAATTTATTTATTGAAATTGAGAGCATGTAGCCGTAGAATCTTAGCTCTACATGAGATCTAACTTTTTGACTTTGCGAGCTACGGGAACATTTTACATAACAATGTTTTTGCTTGAATTTAAATCTTGTCTATCCCAAAAGTTTTACATATATTTTACAAATATTAGTATTCCGTAAAATTTACATTATTTGTAAAAAAATGTATTCAATTAACATGCCACGTCTATAAACCACCAGTCTATAATTTGGTACAGGCGTGTATGATAAGTTGGCTAAACTTGACAATTGGTGTCTTCATACCGTCACGTTGGTCGGAGACGGCTTGCGAAGTCCGTTTAGTATCGACCTAGTTACTAGACAGATATTTCGTGTTTATTATTTTAATAGAAATTGGAATTAATGCTATGTTATCTAATGTCAATGGGTGAGTATTTGAATCTTGTTACTTCGTTTGAGTATCGATTATTTATATAAAAAAATAACATACAAGCTAATTCATACTAAACCAAGTCGGTAGACACAACAAATGTTTAATGAAAACAGATAGCGCCACGTGTGGTTGAAATTGCGCTGACAAAGCTATCGCAGGCAAAACCGTGAGTGAAAAGTATTAAATTTGTTTATTTTTATTCACAATTTTATTTTATTCAGAATGCACCTAAGTTTTTAAATAAAATACTGCTGAAAGGCTTTATTGATATGACTTGTCGGACCCTGCAATAAGTGTTATCCATGATTAAAATTTAACTGTTGCTTTGCAAGATAGAGAAACTTATATCTTGCTGCTTAATAACGAGCGATCCGCCCATGCTTCGCAATGGTGTAATTTTGCCGACTTGTTCACGAACCGTTGCATTTTTGCTAACTTAAAAAAACTTATCCTAAATGGTCTTTATTTACAAATTTAAATAAATAAGTTCTCTAAAAGATGGTGAAAACCACAATAAAATCCGTTAAGTGGTTTAGGAGGAATTAGGGGTCAAACATACAAACAGACACAATAAGCGACTTGGATTTATACTATGTAATGATAATGATATAAATATTCTTCCTGAATATTTGATATTATTGTTATTATTTAATCCACATTTGGCCCTGAACCATAGTTTACTATTATGGACCCGGCCCACAGTTCGCACCATATTTAACCAAGCCAAAACAACCCTTATTCCTAACACATTAAGCTTATTTACTGTTTACTGTTCCGCAAACTAACTCAATTACGGAATCGGGTAAAATGAGGGTAATTTCGACAATAGGGTAACATCCCCCGTATTTGTCCCCCGAGTGATTAATGAAGCCAAAATAACTTGATAATAGTGGAAATAACTAAATTTGTAGAAATTCTATTTGCATAATGGTTGTTTATCTGTTGTAACAAGTTTTGGGGCAAAATAATTACGGAATGAGTGTGAAGATGTATACAACGTGATTCCTTAGTGGCTCTTATCTCGAAGAATTTGTTGCCGTTATCTAAAAAGGCTGAATTAAACATAATACAAATTTGATTTTCATATGTGCACCATGACCACAGAAAAAAGAAACATGTTTTTTCGTGAAACTCCTACACAAGCTTGAAATTATTACTTCAAGCACAAATGGGTAATTCATATATTCCATTTTATTGTCAGTAATGTAACGAGATGTTGTAATTTTATTTATAAATCATAAAAATAACATTTCCTTACAATTTTGTAATACCATCAAAGCCATTTATAATCATGGTGTACAGTGTGAAGTTGGTTCAGCCTACAGTCCGAACTTCGTGAGATACCGTCTTTGACAACTAATGTTGCTACTATAACAGTGCTGCCACTAAAGTGGCTAATTCCAAGTAAAACAACTGTGATACGGAAGTTTAGGCCAATATATAATATACTAGTGGCTGCTCGCGACTCCGTTCGCGTAGAAGTCGGTTTCCCGTTGGAATGCGAAGTTTTCCCGCGGTTAAAAAAATCCCTTAATTCTTTCATACTTATATTTTTGGTTTCTAGAACCGTTTTCGCAGCGAACGCAACGGAAGCCCTCAAGGATGAATAATTTTCCCTGTTTTTTTCACATTTTCCATTATTTCTTCGCTCCTAATAGTTGCAGCGTGATGTTATATAGCCTAAAGCCTGCCTCGATAAATAGTCTATCCAACACAAAAATAATTTTTAGATTCGAACCAGTAGTTCCTGAGATTAGCGCGTTCAAACAAACAAACAAACAAACAAACAAACTCTTCAGCTTTATAATATTAGTAAAGATTTCAATTAAAAGCTCTAAAATACGTTTGTGTTTATGATGCAACGCAAAGGGATTTAAACAATAGGATCGGAAAGCAAAATATAAAATATTTTATAAATTCACACACGTATACAGACACACACAAATATACCCACAATCTTTCGCATTATTGATATCAAACAGGTAAGGTTTTACGTAGGTATGATTTTGTGAAATTACTAGCAAATACTAAACAAACCTAATCAATTGCCTTTAGTACTTCATACAGAAATATCTCTGGTAAACAACTTAATCTAAACTAGGTGTTTGCTCCAATAAGCTCGTAATTCCATTAGGTTTGAATTTAGTTATGAATCAACATGTCCTCAAAAGCGAAATAACCGGGTTTAGAAATAGAGGTCTTGTTAGCGTCGTGGGAATAATTAAATACCTACGTCTGTTTTCGTAAGGAATGTTGTATGTGTTTTACTTTACACATTAATTAACTTTATTCTTTTATAAATATTTTTCTTTCCACGTTCAACAATATAGCTTTAAAAACGCACTTTATTATGACACAAATTGTGCAATAAACACAACAACAAATACAACGTTCTTATAAATACTAGAGCCCGAAACAATTTAAAATCACTTTGAATGCCAATGCTAAATGCACATTTAGCCATAGCGAGGTAAAAAATCATGAAAGACGGTTTATTCAAATTAAATTACAAAATAAAACGTACCATACTGTAAAACAGTTATTTAATCCTACACTCTCGCAAAACAAAGCAAAATTAAAAGCTAACAAAACAAATTAATTAACTTCCACAAACTTTAAACTTGTACATGAAAACACTTAAAAATAGTAGCTGTGTTGTCCACTAGGGGGCGTTGTCGTGTCCCGCGGTACAAACTCGGGGAAACTTGGTAAACTCGAGTTAAAGTATGACATAGTGGTGCAATATCGACTAGGGCAGGAGGAATTAGAACTGGGATGGTGAAACACTTTTAAAAGTGACAAAGAGTGAGGGCAGGAGTAAATTGAGATTTTACGCGCGGTTATGGTAAATAAAATTTAGAAAAAGCTTTCTTTTTATCCCACAGTGGGGCTTTATTATGATACTTTTAAGACTCATTTAACTGGGTTATTTTTTACAAAATAAAAATGGGTTTATTTGATTCAGAGGTATAACATACATTGTACCTTGACAAGAATTTATATCGTAGTTATATAGGTATATTGTGCACAAACAGAAGTTCGAATATATTAAAAAAAACTATTTATTTGTATTTTAGAAAACACAAATATTTTTTTAAATACCATTTACTATTATTATGCTTCTACTAAACCAACAACACTACATTGTAGACTAAGAGCATATCTCCAACTTTGAAAAACTGCGCCACCATAAACAAAAGTATTGAAAAATTCCGCCCAAAAGTTGGCCTCAACTTCGCGGTTGAAACTTGGAGTTCGCTCATATTACGATATCAAGTTTGAAGTGTACAAGTTTCTGCTCCAAGGGTTCTGTCTCGGGTTTAGATAATGGTTGTGATGTGTGGGAGGTAGTAATTACAAAATTACTGTTCAATGTAACGGAATGATTTACATAGAACTTACTAGGACGGAGTTGGCAAGGGACCGCTAAGAAGTTGGTCATGTGTATGTATATTAGTCATAGAGTATTAGGTATAGCAAAATTAACTTTATGTTAAAAGAGGTAAGTTTCATTTTAAAGTATGAATGAATAAAGTTAAGATACAAATAATTAAAATATTATATTAAACTGTAAAGACGACCGCGGCAAATACCGACAGGCCGAGGTAAATGTAACATGAAATTCTGATGAGTCTGAGAGTTGACTTCCATATTTTTTCAAATTAAAGTGTTAATTAATAATACCTTAAAACAAATAAAATAAAAACCTTACGAATATGAGCAGAGATTTTGAATTTAAACACTGCTATTGTATTTTAGATTCTCGCTTTTGAGGACATTTTGATTCATAACTAAATTCAAACCTAATAAAATTACGAGCTTATTGGCGTGCCAAAAATTTAATAAGAATGTTTTCCAATTTGAGGTATTCCATTGTAGTCCTTGTTATACGGGCTTGTAAGGACAATTATTATTCCTAAAAAGGTATTTATCTTTAGTAGGTATATAACAACATAGGCATGCATTTAATTCTTAATTTGTCCATCGTCGTTCTACATAGCAAACATTCTACTTTAATTAAACGTTTTATTTCACCTAAAAAAAAAGAATATCACTTTAAAAACTATACGGATATTAGCTTTCGCAACAGAATTTAGCGCGTCATCGAAAATAAATCAATGTTATAAACAGCGAGCTCCCGGCTTATTCTCTACCGGCGGAACTTTAAGCATTCTCCGAAACTTGGTAAGAATTTACATTTTCAATGTGAAATTATGTCTGACGATGTCTCCGGAATAAACGGTAGGTACTTATGCAAAAATTTCAGAAGCACTAAGTACTTGTAATGGCTATTAGCAACGGTTTGAGAACCCGATTGACTTACAACCAGAGGAAGACGCAAGTCATGCTAATTGCTGTTTTACTGCTGTTGCTATAACGCTTGTTTTTGTTTGTCTGATGATACGCTGTTTTGGAAGTATTGCGGTTTGTTAGTGGCTTGATAGAAGTTATTGCTTTTATCCTTTGTTATTTAAAACTGTATGAGGTAAAATGTATTTTTCTAGGAGTAGTTTGAGAGTGGATGTGGATTTAAATTTTTCATCTCTTAAAATTGCTTTACTAGATAATCAGCAATGACTGAGGTTTGAAAGAGTCAATACAAATGAAGTGAACGGTTGTGTTACTTATATTTCAAACGCAACCATCACAAGGATCGTATCAAATAGATTGAGTGCGCTTTTTACCAACGTTCTCTTAAAATTAAGGGAAACTTATAAAATATAATAAATCAACTTTAATAGTGTTACATTTTATGTCCAACTAGCTTTTACCCGCGCGGCTTCGCACGCCTTAAATTTGGAGTAAAACTGATTTCCCTGTACTATGTTATTATACATATAAACCTTCCTCTTGAATCACTCTATCTATAAAAAAAAACCGCTTCAAAATCCGCTGCGTAGTTTTAAAGATTTAAGCATACAAAGGGACATAGGGACATAGGGACAGAAAAAGCGACTTTGTTTTATACTATGTAGTGATGATGCACTTTTTGTTAATTCTAGTAATATACTATTTGAATTTTATAATGGTTCTATCATCTTCTTAAGTTTTTTAAAACTTTATTTAGATTGATAAAATGAAAATAATTAATATTCCACTAGTGTTCAAATCTACATAAATGTCTTTAAAAATAATATAAGCTAACGTGTCAATATGTTCTATTATCAGACTTCAATCGTTACAAAGTTTAATATCTCTTCTATAATTTAGCATTTATTATGTCTTAAAAATGTTCAAAAGCCTCTCAATATTTGGTACAAGCGACATTCTTTCATGTTTCACAATTCTGAAGAAACCTCCCTTCTCCGCAGCTCCGAATCAATTTCTTCAAGGGCCATAATTACTTCTCTTGCCTACCCTCTTTAAATTAAAATAAAGGAGTCATGGAAGTATTTTTCTGTAACGAAAAGTTATATTGGATATCATTTTTTGACCGAAATTTTCGGGGCAGCTACGAAAGAATATAAAATAGCTACTTTAAAGATAAATTGAAACGCGATCGTTATTTTAATAATTGGGAACGGTTTTCGAGGGCAATGAGAGGTTTTATGTTTTATTAAATATAGCTGAGGAATATAGCCAATGTGGCAGCGGGGTATCAAGTTTTTACGAGAAAGCGTTTTTAGTTTTTTGCAAAATTCTTTTATATTTAAGTTATGAGAAGCAGTATGTCTTTACATAACGTTGATATACCTAATAGCCGTCTCATTTAAGTTTAGTTAATATCTGTCAAACAAATGGATTCAGAAAACGTTATCCGCTATCCCTTTTTGTCTTATAGATGTTGTGAGTAGCGTCTTTGAAAAATACCAATATGTGGTTCATTACCATGCTATATATAGCACTTACACTTTAGACGACTTCTGTGGCGCAGCAGAATGCATAAGGGTTGGATTTTTACGTATGTGATTTTTTGTGAAGAATTTGGTCTTGTTGAGGTATTGGTAGAATTATATAGAGAGTAATTTGTTGTCGCCTACATCTTTGCGAAAAGCGACAAGTTTTAGCATTTCCTTTAAAAGTTTTCCTTTAAGATAATTTCTCTTAAAGTACCTTCCCTACTCAATGATAGGTAAGGCATATGAATTCCAGTTTAATCTCACTTTAGGCACTAACGACATTCTCCAGTTAAAACGTTCTACCTGTCTTATACGAGTAACTCTATCCCATAATTTGTTGAACTCATTCGCAGCCATGTTAAACCGTTTTAGGTCAAAAGTACTCAGTTAAGCTTTTCTTAATGACCGTCGTTCGAATATAAAGGTTTCTGCTGCTCTTGAAATTAACAGTAACACTCTCAAACCGACCAACTTGACTAGACCTCCCCCAGAGAGAGAAATTCCAAGTAGGAAGCAAACACAAGTCAGTAGGCACAGATTCCACAGGTCAATGTAAATTGGTTCTTGTAAAACGGACTGACATAAAGTTTTACGGTTTCAGAATATCCTGAAAATTGCTCTTTTGACGTTTTCAAAAGTGGTAGAGGTTTCGATATAGGCTTCAAGAAATATGAGGTTTTGCTTAAAAAGGTTATTTTATGTAAAGTTTAGAGTAATTGAATGTCGCAGGCTTTTAAGGGATAAAATATAACTTTTTAGATTTACGCGATCATTATTACTTGAAATTAAACTCACTCTTACTAGTACTAGGAAAGTCTACCCTTGAAACGTCAAGAAATCAAATATAAAACAATAAACGCGAAATAATCCGTTAAATGAAAATAAAACTTGTTTTAAGGTATATTTCGGTGTCCTTGGTATTAGTGACTATTCTAAAAAATTCTCGGATAGTTTGGAATATTCTGATTTAAATTTGTAGTTATAGTTAATAATTATGTATTTACACCTAATATTATGATTGTCGTGGCCGACATAAAACGCAAATGAAAATCCAGACTATTCTTCAAGTTTGAGGTTTTAATAATACTTTTTGGCTTTATACAATTCAAATTATAGCGAGCGATATTGTGTTTGAACGCATATAATTTTAAAGCTTCTAACGGTTCAACGGCTGTGTGTTTTCGCTTCATAATGATAGGTGACGGATGACGCTGCCATGTGATGACTGTTAAGTTCCGTGCCGCAACAATGATAATCCTACTAATATTATAAATGTGAAAGTTTGAAAGAATGTGAGTATATGAGGATGTAATGATGTATGGATGTTTGTATATGTCTTTCACGTAAAAAATACTGGATGGATTTGGATGAAACTTTGCAGTACCACGGTTATACATCAGAATAACACATAGGGTACTTTTTACCGGTGGAAAACTTCTCATTCCCACATGAAACTGACTTCCACGCGAACGGAGTCGGCCACTAGTATGATATAATATCAACAGATGAAGATAACTGTTAGCATTTGCATAGGATATTACCAAGAATACCACTACAAGTACTTAGTACCACTGGGGAGTTCTTTCTTCTTGCGGGAATAGGCATTAGGCTGCGGTAAGACCGAAGGGCAGGACCCTAGACTGATTAATAATTCTTCTCGCAACGCAAAGCAAGCATGGTTCCGTTCTCTAATTCCTTATCCTCTATAACTAGGTATCCCCACCACTGTATAAATCTGCGGAAACCCGGCGTCCGTTTATAAGATTACTGAGCGAGACAAACAGTGTCCTGGGCCGGGTAGGCAGTCGGCAGTGTATTTGTGTGCAATTAATCTGTATTAGCGGCCATCTGTCTCGCAGGATTACTGCCGACAACGCTGCTGGGCGGCGGAGGTGGGAGGTTTTGGAGGCGGTGGTTCGAAGATGGTTTCGTTTACAGAAATGGTGACATTGGGTGAGATGCTGGATTGGTGAGAGGTTGCGGGGTCGATTCCCAGGTAGGGCCCATTTAGTTTAGGGTATTTACTAAATTTTAGTGTGTCTGGGTATAACTTAGTTCTCTTCTAGTCCATTGTGTGGTTCCTATTGAATTAGTAAGGGCTTAGATTAGGGCCGCGTTGGTGTGGCGGTTGTCTGGAGATTGACGCACACTGAGGTGATTTTTGTAAGTTCAATTAAATGTTTATCATGTAGATAAAATATCTAGAGTAGAATGACTAACACATTATACCGCTAGATTACTTCTGTGACTTGTTTCTACGATAAGGATGATATTTCCTCCGTTCCTAAGTCTATTTAAAACCGTCCAAAACAATCAGTGATTTAATACCCTAATTTGCCGCATCCAAATATTTCTTGCTCCCGTGATATTATAATCTGAGAACGCTCCGCGGCGCGCTGTCAGTCACGACGGCTGCGACTACACGCCGGATTACTACTCAGACGCAAATTGAAATATTGCGTTTGTACCGGCTATGCGAAGAAAAACAATGGCTACAAATACAGGACTCGAGCAGAAGTGTATAATCCTACCAAGCTAAGGAAGCAGCTTGCTAGAACTGCTAGAATGGAGAGAATGTAATCGACGCGAGGTGCAAACTTAGCTTGGTGGAATTGAAAGGAAGGAAACTTAGTTTAAATCATTTTTAGTGTTGTTTTTAATGTTGAAGATTTGATAAGGTTGTCTTTGGTGCAAGAGCGGAGATTTTCGGGTCATTGACTTTTCGGCCACAAAAATCTCGGACACCTTGGCCGATTTGTGGTTTTAAATTTTTTATATTATTTTATATCAAGTTCTTCTTTTGTATCCTAAATGACACAGATTTTCGATAGCATATATTATATTCAAGAGAAGAATCATTGTGATTTAATTTTATTCTCTGTTTGATTTTGTACAAAACATTGCTTGCGTAATCTATGCGAGAAGTTTATGCCTACGTCTTATAGCTGATAATGATGGTAACGATCTATTCTATTGAGCTTTTATAAAAACGATTTATATCCTTGAAAATATTTCTTTAGCTGTAATAAACAAGGTTTCTTGAAAGCTGTATAAACATCCGCTTTTGAGTGTTCACGAATTTTCCACGTAATAAATTAAATTATATGAGTAACTAAATACGCACATGTTTCTATATTTTTACAATTAAAGGAATTTTTGAAGTACGAAATATCGTAGAACGATATATTTGAACTTGGTATTGAAATAAGGAGAAATTTATTGCCGTATTTATTATTTGAACAATAAAGAAATTGTTTACTTCATATTTTTTTTTTATTTACGTTTGGTTTTTATTTTATTTTGCAGAATTATTTATTATTCACCGAAACACAATTTTGTTCTGACCTAAATTTCCTGAAAACGCAATATCGGAAATATAACAATGATAAAATTTATTATTAAAATTCCTTTGTTCTAATATTTTTTTATAGATTTTTTATTTGACAAGGCAAATAGTTTCTTTTTTGTAATATACCTCATGTAATCCTGATTGAATTCTGTTATTTAATTAGTTCCACAACTTTGTACAAACTAGTACTAAATGTTATCTTTAGCACATATTCCATTAACTAAGCTAACCCTTCTAGGTATAGGTAGGTACTACAAAAATGGATAATCCTATAAAAGCCAGTAAAATAATTCTAGAGCACAGCTTGCTCATGGTGAGATCGTAAATCATGAAGAAAGACATCGATTTCAAATTCCAATAACTAATTCATCATTTATTGAAGTTCAGACAAAAGTACAGTCAGCAACGGAACACATGTACCGACAGAATCAACATTACCTTCACCTATTTATAGGGGTCGCACACAGACAATAAGAACATTCAAATTCTACTTAATCATGACCAATCAATCTATCATACGTTTAGTATTTGTGTTTACCAAATAAATATGTTGGCAGTTCTTTATTGCGCAGTTTTAATACTATCAATTATTTTTAAATATTTCGGAAACAATTAATTACAAAATATTAGAAAATATATATTGTGCTTCCATAGTACAATTAAACTGCTACCTACGCTGAAATTTATTAAAATTACGTCGTAATAAACTGATGAAACTTTTGAATGTATAATTTACTTAGTTATTTCTAAGAAATGAAAAATTATTTTTATACTCGCTTGAATAAAAAACGATGAATAATTCAGTTTCTTGCATAAAATAATCATAGTTTAAAAACAGAAATATATATTTTTGTTTTAAAAGTCCAAATACAAATTATCTCAAAAAAAATCATGTGTAGTCGAATGCCTGATTCCTTTCTTTAACCGTATTCAAACTCACAAAATAAAGTGACTGGCGAATGCTTACAAAAACAAGTGTTCTACCGAAGAGAGGTTCATAAATCACTTCTTTCACGTCAAGATACTTATTATTTGCCCTTTTATAGTGCACTTTATTCAATTCTGTGTGAAAGACTCGCCGAGTGTACCCGGGGTCGGACCCAGGGGGGCGCGGGGAAAATGGGCGGAGGGGGGGGGGCTGAACAAATTTTTTTATGTTTATTATAGTGTATTTTATTTTTTAGTTTTAGTAAGAGTAAATTTTCTCATGCTTTTTATCGATCGTCGAAATGACTGAGTTGTAATCCACTGCGCTTGCTCAATGTGGTTGATGGATAAAAATGATGGATAATCAATCAATGATTTGATTATCTTTATGTTTTTCGTGTATTTTTAACCTGTTTACTGTTAAAAAAATTGAGTACCTAGGATATTAAAATTTTGAAGTCGGTTTGTGTGTTCTGACGGCCATTATTTAAGAATTGTTAAGCACAGATTTAAATTCAAACTTCAAATTTATGAATATTGTAGTGAATAATAACAACTTTTTTTTGTTCCTTTAAATTTTCAATTTCCTTTAAAATTCAATATAACAATAAAACATTTGTTTGTGCCTATTTCGATCCCGTTCGTCTCTCAGTTTGCCAAAACAATTAAAACTAATTCTCAAAACTTTGTGATCAAACAAATAAAATTGTTTACTAGATCTCAGGCATTTTCTTTCAAATTCCTTGAAAAAGAAATCAATATTGGAATTTCTTGAACAATATCGCTAATTACTTGATAACTTAAGATGAGTTATTTTTAAAATGAAATATTGATGGCTCGTGTAGGGTATATTGCCTTCTATTTTTCCTGGGAAATTACGCCCAGTAGTAAAGATATCAAGTTTTTCTATTGTTAGTTACGTAATTTTCAATAATTTTAACTTAACCTTTTCTATAAAATACTTATCCAGATAAGTCCGGTTTGTTTATCTTTCAGTTACTATAATCTTTTAGGAACAACACTAAAATATTAACAGCCTGAATAGGACACAAGTAAAAGAGCTTGTAAGCACTAAAAGGCCTAAGAAGTGAAATACCGAAGACTCGGGATGCGATCCCCCTCGGGATGTAGGTATCTCAAATATGGTATTTTTTAAATTACAGTTCACTTACGGTGAGGTAAATCTCATAAACGAATGACATTCCAACATAATGCTTCTTTTTCGATTCTGCTAAAACAGTTATTAAAAATCGAAAATACATATTTTAAAATTCCATTAGTCCAATTATAATATCATGCAGTTTATTCGCTTCAGACTGAAAGTAAGTTCGGCATAATCCTATATAAATCAACCTACGAAAGGCAAAGTTTTGTTATGTAAGCTAATAATATTGAGAAAGAATTTTCTGAAGTACCCTCGTTTCCAGGTACTTAAGAATCTTCAAGTACCCACTTCATAAAGTATCCAAACAGACATTTACCTACATTATATACGTATTTTCTTCTTTCCAATAGTTTTTCAAGTTTCAAAGACTAACTTCATTATAAGTACAGTGCGGGTAATCTGAATTTTCTAGTTTTGTTTGAATTTCGAACGGATTTGGAACGAAGTTTGCTTGTTCAACGGTCATTTGAATTTAAAGAATCCTGTTCGAAAGAATATCTAAGATAGTTCGTATTCTATGTAGGTATCTATGTTACAAAAAGTTAGTTTTTTAACACTTACTTGAGAGCAAGAATTAACTGTATTAACTTTTTTTTATAATACAAGATTTAAGTATTTTACAAATCCACTTTTACAAATCCCACCACTTGAATAACTGACCTCACGAGAATAACTGGTAAAAAACATACCTATTCTTTCAATACAAAAAATACTAACTGCAATAAAACAACATAAAAAGTCCGATTCTATCTACCACCATAACCGTAAAAAAGAAAACAATAAAACTGCATAGGTAAATGAAAACGGCTCAGATTGCGGTTTTCAACGTACGGACGTCCAACTAGAAAAACGTTCGCATTTCTTTTATTCAACGGCGGATAATTCGCTATTTGTACTGCACATTCATTCTATTGTGGAGCCATGAATAGGATTACCCGTCCGCGAGAGAATGTACCCGCACGGGCCTCATTTCCATAGCAAATGTCCAGCGCGCGGCGACTCCCTAACTTGGCAGTATTTGCACTTAAATCGACTGAGCGGCCCGCGCCATGTTAGACGTTCCAAATTTGAATTTTAAACTAAGCGTACCGTTTTATGCGGAAGGTAAATTCTGGATGGTTTTTTTATTTTTTTTACACCCTCGAGGGTAATTTCGGTTTGTGAATAATTTATAGGCAGCTAACTAACCTATCGAGGTCGATTCGACCTCCTTTGGCGGTTGGCCGTCAATTTTTAATCGCGTTTTAAAAGAAAGTCGGTACGTCAGGGGTTAAGTTAATAAGCGGGAAAAATGTAGTGTTAAAATATAACAAACTTGCTGGCAGAATGTTAACGTGTATTTTATTTGAAATGGAAAATGTTGGTCAGCGGGTGGCCTGAGTTTTCAAGTTATTTCGCCTTTTTAACATATTCCTTGTCCGCAGTCGAAACGTGCACAATGTACATTTTTACATTCAAAATATGAAATGTAGTTCTCACTGTTTTGAGATACTTTTGTGATTCAATGGGATTTAGGTGCCAAATATTTAAAGGTGGAAAGATGTAACAAGAAGAAACATATATTTGTTCAGGGGAAGATTTTGAATATTTTTTTTTACTATTCTGGCTTTTAAATAACTTAGAAATTCACTACAAAAGGATCTTAACAAATATAAATACCTTATTTACACACATGTTGACTTTTGAATCATATTAAGTATTTGAACAGAATTGTGTACATTTTCGATAATTCGAAATTTTTATTACGTTTTTTAAAGAGCGATATAATAAAGGCTTGCTCTGCAATTAATACTCTGGTAAATTTTGCTTCCTATTAATATATTCGCATATGCATCACTCTCAACCATTTAAATCTATCTCCCAAACTCTACATAACTTATGTACCTCTCATGACGTCACACATCTTCAAAGACCATTTACATAGACCGCGCATGGCCAAAGGCTGTCGTAGAACACATAATCTGGACCGCTATGTAAATACACTCTGTACTGTGGAAACTATACCAAATACATCCTTTTCTCCCTACTAGCTACAGTTACAAGGGATGGGTCCGTGTTTCGATCGTAATAATCGATTAATTTTGATTTATAAATTATAACCATTATATCGAATCATCATTAATAATTTATTGAAACAATTTTAAGAATACAAATTTTAATCCTGCACTTGATTTGTATGTTTGTATACGTCATAAATTAACAGACAAGCAGTTAGCTCACTTGATATAAAAATTGTTAAAACATTTTACTATTTAAGTTATCTACAGGTATATCAAGTCCATTATCGATACAATCATTAGAGTTGTATCGATGTTTGGTATTCTCGGGCATGACTAGCGATGTTCCGACGAGGCAATATTTCATAGACGAGATATCGGCGGACGCGCCACATGAAATATGCCTTGTCGTGTCTGGCGCACAGATACAAACACACAGAAGAGAAATTTGAGTAGGTTGATAATGTTAACAGGCTCTACACGTCTCAATAGGGCACAGGCCTTTTTCTCAGATAGCGAGAGCGACTGAGCATCACGCCGGCTTGATGCGTTTTAAATTAATTAAAACTATAAATATAATAATATAATATAAATAAATAAATAAATCTCCAGACTAACACACCAATTATGTGGCCCTAAAGTAAGTTGCAGTAAGAACTTGTGTTGTCTATAGGTACCACATAGTTACACCCAGACACGAGCCAATATCGAAAAACCATTTTAACGACATTGGCCCGACCCGTGGATCGAACCCGGAACCATCCGCTTAGCAGTCCGGTGTGTATACCGCTGCACCACAGAGGTCGTCAAAAACTTTAAAAATAGTTTAGTTTGTATATCAACTGTTAAGCGGTAGCTCAAAGTAATGGTATTTTCTAAACAGACAAGAGTTTGGGTGTAACTAGATATTTCCCTAATCCTTTGTGTGAATAAACAATTTTTAGTTTGATAAAGAACTCATAGTTTGTGTTGTACTTAATAGATTTATTTATTTATTATGTTACAATTCCACTGCTGATTAAATAAAAAAAATGACAATTTTAAACCCCATATTGATTTTGATTTTAGTATTTGCGGAACCAATATTGATCTTGAAACTGACGTTGAACTTGGAAAAACAGGCAGAGTTTGATTTCATTTTCTGGTTATCTTTACACGATTTATAGGCAAATAACAGCTGAAAGGTCTATAATAAATACTCTTTTCACAAGGCTAAAAAATACAAATATGTAAACATGATTTTCTCTGTTGAAAATATGTGCTGGGTGTTTTAAGTATTTTATTGTCATTGTAATAGCCTTTTTAAATGTATAGGATTTGAATTATGTACCTATATTAACTGTTATAAGTTTAGATTAATAACGTATTATTTCAATAATGTACTTACGTTGTTACAATGCGCAACTTCCAGTAATATTAATACTGTTATGTTAATATTGTACTGAAATACTGTAGTAATATTAATAATGTAAAGTAATACTGAGTAATAATTTAATCTAAAACGTTTAAGGGCAGATTTTTCAATTGTCATATACATACAATGTGACAGATTAATATATCATCTTTTCACGTCAAGTATAAATATTTGATATAAGTTAGAAATTACAACTAAAACATAATTGTTCTTATTAGTCGAATAGTTTTTTACTGTCAAAAAAAAAAGTTTTAAATTAAATTTATAAAATACCTAAATTTAAATTAAGTTTCAGATTCATTGCCTTTGCATAAGCATTTTTCCAATTTGTTACTCATTTGGAGTCGTAGAGATAAACTCTATCTATCGGTTTTCCTTACTGTTTCCCAATTCTTCTTTATAGTTCGCCGTTTGAATATAATCGACAGGTGAAAAATCTACGGTTATTTTGTCGATTTATGTCGACAAAGGGCAGCGCGATGAGTTATACCACGTTCATGTGAACAGAGAAGGTGGTATGCGGTAAAATAAGTTTCATTCGAAAAAAAATATACAAACAATATGAAACTATAGACCCATTTTAAGATAGAAATTTTTTTGACGATGTATAAAGTGAATGAAATAAGTATAAGAGAAGGGAATCAAATGGCAATTTATATTTATAATGTAACAAATACCATTTTAAATAACATGTTGATTTAAAATATTTATTGGTTTATCAACATAGGTAATTGAAAATGCAACATCAAGTTATATTATTAAAAATTGTTTATTAACAGTTTGCAAATACGTTTAGATTTTTTAAATTTAAAGTAAGCGACTGTTTATCTTTAGAATATGAATGATGATAATAATAATAAAAAAATACGTTGACGATTCTAACGGAAAAAAATCTGATTTTTGTGACAGCTGATATGAAAGTAATGAAAAAACATGTATTTTTTTTACAAATTTATAATTTATCTCTTGTAAAGATCTTTTAGTTTCCAAGCTTATCCTTAGATTAACGCATACGTGGATTTCGTTTTAACATAAGTCGACATATTAGAATACAGCACGGCTAAAAACTTTATAATTGGTACAATAATATTTAGCCACATATCCTTATTAACATTGGTAAGAGACGTTATCAAAGCTTCGATATTTTTGCCGGTCAAAACATTTTGTGATTTCAAAACATTTTTCAAAACTTGTCCTAATACCTTGACAAGTTGTTTATTGATGTTTGTACCTGCAATTGCGTTTGTTCCTGTAACAGTTTGTTGGTTTACTGGAGCATTTTTTGTTTTTTTACCGGGAATATCACTATTTTCTTTTTCACTTTCTGTGTACTCTCCTTCTTCAGCTAGTCCGCTCTGTATAGATTCTTGAGCAGCCTGTATGGTATAATCGACCCCAGAAGATAGTATTTGCTGCGGAGCTATTCCGTGACTAAGTTCAGGTTCTTGAATAGGTCCTTCGGCAGCCACAACTGCTTCAGCAGGTAC
This sequence comes from Emmelina monodactyla, assembly GCA_916618145.1. Lineage (NCBI taxonomy): Eukaryota > Metazoa > Arthropoda > Insecta > Lepidoptera > Pterophoridae > Emmelina > Emmelina monodactyla. The sequence goes on along the minus strand of OU745314.1, from coordinate 1,417,122 downwards.
AGTTGCTGCAGCGTCTTCATTTGTTACAATCTGATGACCTGTTTGCTCATTGATCGATGTTTCGACTATTGTTCGTTCACCAGCTTCTTGTTTACTGGACAATACTTCTTCATTAGTATTATTTCCGACACTGCTAACATTTGTAAGTGTCTGTTGGTCTTTGATGGATTGTCTTTTTCCGATTAGAACTGCCGCTGAACCCAATTGGGCTATTACAGCGATTGCCAGTACCCAGACAACCGGTCGGCACATTTTGTAAAGTCAGTCTGCACCTTACCCGACCTTAACTGAATTTATATAAATACATATATTATGTAAATAAATAAATTATAGCAAATGTTTCAACAAATGGTATAAACAACTGATGATTACACAGAAGGATTAGCAACTATGTAAATAAAAGAATAAAATTATAATTTTATGTGATTTATTGAGTGGATATCAATTTTAAATAAATAATGAAGAATCCCCAAATCCCGGAAACAAAAAAATATAAGTTTATTTTCGCCATGATTTAATTGTAAGAGCCAAAGGCAAATCCTTTTGGCTTTTACAATTAAATCTTAAGAATTTTCGCTTATATGAGATTATTAAATAAAGAATCTGCAAATCCTATGATCTCACTGTTATATATTATTATTTTAAATGTAGGTAAAAAAAATCACACTCGTATAGAAATAACATAGAGCGAATATAATCATCAAGTGTATACTAAAAAATTCTGCACTAGGCATGGCTAACAGTGGGGTCCCACGGTGCCCAATCCGATGCATCAAGCACCCAATATTTTGTGTTTGCTAGCTATAATAGACTTCATCAAAAACAGCGATCTGTGTGTGGTGCGGGGCGTTGCGCGGTTTTGGCACCGTGGGACCGCATCTTAATACAGGCATTTAGCGGGATTTATTTATGTGGAGTTGAGGGGGAAAAGATTGTTTGTGTTTTATTATTTTGTCCAAAGCATTAGTTAAAATTTTTTTAAAATAAGAATTTTCTTTCTGTGTATTATTAAATATAACGGAGACGGTAGGCTACCTTTGTAATCAAAGTTTATCTTCAGGATCCGTCTAGTAGGTACTTTCATTTGTATATGTGGGCATAATAATAATAATAATATTTTTATTGATAATCAAATGATTACAAGTCATCAGAATATACATTATTGTCATGTCCAGAGTTATAATTATAATTAATAATATGTAATGTCAAGAATATAATCCAAAAAATAATAATAATAAAATTAAACAATTCACACACAAGAAGTCACACAAAACAAGTCAACAATAATAAGACCGTGGTCAAAAAGAAAGAAATAATGAAATATAAATAAAAATAAATAATGCAAATGTCAATTTTTAAACCATTTAATTATGTTACCAATTCATTGAAACTGTAAAACGACTGCTCAAGGAGCCAGCTCCGTAGCTTCCTCATGAAGATACGAGTATTAGGTGCGCCTGTGTCCTCGTCCGGCAGTCTGTTGTAGACCCGCGGGGCCATCGCGTGGATAGTTCGCGTCGCCTTCTCCAGGCGGTGGGCGATTGCTGCCAGCCGCTGCGGGTGTCGCAGGCCATGAGCACCATGGTCACCTCGTCTGGTAAACATGGATAAATTGTCGCGCGCATATAGTGCGACGTGCAGTACAAGTAGGCTGGGTAAGGTCAGTATCTTTAGAGTGATGAAGTACGGTCTCGCACACTCTTCTCGCGAGATTTGTGCCATCGCACGTACAGCACGCCTCTGCAGTCTGAAGGCACGCTCCCAATCAGCAGCGCGCCCCCAAAATTCCAAGCCGTACTGCAAGAGCGACTGCACTGTTGCGAAGTAACAAGTCCGCACTGCATCACTCGAAAGCGTCAAGGACAGTCGACCTAGCGCAAAACAAGCCTTGCTCAGTTTCCCGCAAAGATGATCGATATGCGATTCCCAGGTTAGTGCTTGATCCAGGTGGAAACCAAGAAAGGTAACAGAGGTAGTTTGCTGAACCCGCTCTCCTATATATGTGTTAGAATCAAATAAAACCATTTCAGCGCTGTATAGATAGCCACCAGTCGGTCATTCAATTAATTAACGAGAAGGTACGGATCACGGACAGTTTCTCCGTAGACACCAAGAATTACCATTCCAACCGCTCGCCACCAAGACATGAGACAATCTCCATCAGTCTGTCGGTTACTCGCTCGATATGACGTAGACTCCATATTTAGTACCTACTGGCAATCCGCACTCTTCATAATCAACCATAAGAATTGTCGATCTCCTAATATATAAAATACATAGAATATATATAAAAACAATTCAATACAATGCTTTCTTTACCCTCATAACTTAACTTAAGACCAACGTAAGTGTCATCGATAGTAGTTTTTGCTTTTAAATATTGTTTTAAAAGTTCGTCTATAAATCGCCTAATTGCAAAAAGCACTTGCTTTATCTTGTATCCCGTATCTAGAATCTTCTAGGATCTCCTTAGACTTGAGTGACAGGACTGCATACTTAACAATTAACCTGCTTTTCTTTGAAAATGATACGAAGGCTCTCTTAATAAAGGTCTCATGTTGGGCACCGGTGGTGCACTAGCAGTGGCAAAGTCCTTGGCCGATGCAATATAAAATAGAGGAATATATGACACGATTGCAGAAAGTCTCTCTCCCACATTGACAGTGTATGTATAAAAATCTAAAAGATCTAAAACTGCAATTTTTCACCATACCACTAAAACTTATGAAAGTTTCTTAGTTTTTTTGGACGGAATAAATAAATGCAACGTTCCTACATCCCGCTTACAACTAATCATAAACATGCAAGGGTTACACCTGCCTGAATTTATAGTTTCATAACTCTATCAATTTTAATGACAGGACATCCATTACTGGATTGGAAGGGAAGAAAGAAAACACGCTTAGCCCTTCAACTATATCATCTTTTACCCTTGAATCAAAAAATCCTTTACTTAACGTAGGTACCCAGAAAAATGTAGGTTTTGACCTTAAGTTATATGCTCTAACTAAATCATATTCAGATTTCTTTTTTGGTAATTGATAAAAAATATATATTATTACAAATTTAAATTTGACTTTTTTGGAAATATATTTAAAAAAACATAGTTTTAATAATTTTCAGTATAAAAAAAGGGATTGTATTCCCATACAATTTTTGCGTTATAAATTTTCATAATAAGAAAATACAACTTTATACATAGGGTCTAAAAGGCGACAACATAAACAAAGGTATCGTTCAAAATTGTTACCATAATCAAATTAAATGGCGAAAATAAATAACTTCAGTTCGTTTCGATGCATTTATTTAAATTATTTTAAGATAGTTAAACTGTTAACGGTACAGAGGGGTTTGTTAAAATTGTAAAAATAGTAAAACATATAATGATTAGCCAACTAAAGCAGCTGCACCAGGTACCTCTGAAACTACTGATGATACCCCGTTAGAATTAGAATACAATAAAATCAAAGAATCTATAAGTTTGGCGGCACCTGGTGGAAATATATTCATCATTGGAGTTGTCTTCATGAATGACCAAATATTAATTAAAACTGGGAACAAATACTTTGCCAACGACACGAAATTTTTAGCAATAGTTGACATCATCAACCCTGGTAATGATGACATTCGGGACCATAATGATGACATTACCTGACGCATGGAACTCAGAACATTTAAAAATGTCGGTACGATCGCGTTAATACCTGGCATAATGTAACTCACTACTACATTCCTCATATTAATGACAACATTTTTCATATTATTAAATACAAAGGCATAAGCTTCTTTGACCAGTTTCTTCTGATTTGAAAACATAGTGCTGATCATTTTGTTAGTTTGCGCATAGAAAACAGCGAACAACTCCTCAACGCGGTCGTCAATTTGAGTTAAAACTTGTTGGGACGAGTTGCTAAGATATTTTTGGAAGTTGTTAAGCAACTGTGTTAAGAAATCTGTTAATTTTGGATAATATTGTTCAACGAGTTTGGGCATTACTTTTTGGAAACCTATTATGAGTTGAAGGATTTGCGACCATGGTAGTCCAGATAAACCTAAATTAGCGACGGAAGATGCAATGCTGGCAGCAGCTAAACCTCCCGAAACAATATCTGACACACCTCCAACCCCAGCACTGATGCCAGACTCAAGTTTAGAAAGAGGTCCAAGTGCCGCTGCAGCCGAAGCAGAAGCTGCAGCAGAGGAAGCAGAAGCTGCAGCAGAGGAAGCAGAAGATGCAGATGTAGTTGTTGAATCAGTAAGTGAACCCGCTTTCGAACTCGAATAAGACACTCCTTCATTTCTTTGTGCTGTCCCTGACTGAGCAATTGCTTTTGCTATAGATCCGATTCCTGGTAAAAATCCGGTTTGAGAAAACGCACTGGCTTCAGCCACAGAGCCAATTCCTGAAGCTCCCGATTCAGCTGTAGAGATGGCGTCAGATGAACGAATGTGTCGTTCTAAATTGGGCATATGTTCGAGCTCTCCATCTTCAGGTAAACTTGCTGCTGAGCCTATTTGCGCTATAGCAGCAATCGCCAATACGAAGCACAACTTTCGATACATTTTTGATTCGTAACTGAATAACGATCCTGAGAGACTCACTTTAAATACAAAACTGAAGTCTTTGTATTATTTTGGAAATATATAAAACAATTGACCACATAAACGTATTTTAAAATAAATAAAATCATAACAAAAGCTGTTATTTTCGTTATTTTAATACGTTATAATAAATCAAGGCTTAAACAAAGAAGTCGCAAATAAAATAAATCTATATAATTTGTCAAAACCAGTATTTTCACACTTTTTCCGTAGTTCAATAGTAAATAATAAAATTTGGTAATGACGTAAATTTATAGAAGTTTGCCTGCATCAAGGTTTTTGTGGCCTCCAAAGATTTATTACTTTCCATTAAGTGTGTTACCTAAGAGCATTGTGTACAATCTCTCTTCCTATAAAATGTAGTACAATATATGGTGTTTTTTCTTTGCTTGGGCCTTGTTCATGAAAATAAGATTGTAAGAACAAGAAAGCTTATAAGTAGTTGTTTTAACAACACTTTAAAAATATATTTAACTAGCTTTCCGCCCTGCGGTTTCACCCGCAACTAAATGATTTTTCCCGCGGCAATATCTTACGGAACCCTATTTTTTCCAAAATAAAATATAGCCTATGTTTCTCGTGGATAATGTAGCTTTCGAATGGTGAAAGATTTTTTTAAATCGGTCCAGTGATTCGGAGCCTATTCATTTCAAACAGACAAACAAAAAATCAAATCATTCCTCTCTGTAATATAAGTATAGATATTTACAAAAAGTTCCTCTTCTTTTCCCTTCTTTTATAGTGTAGGTAATTTTATATAAATATTACTTTTTATTATCTACTGTACTAGTATATACTCTCTGCTAAAGGACAATGGGCAAATTGGGACCACCCTCCAATAGCAATCCCTACTAATATTATAAATGCGAAAGTAACTCTGTCTGTCTGTCGGTCTTTCTGTCTGTCTGTCTGTCTGTCTGTTACGCTTTCATGCCTAAACCACTTAACCGATTTTGATGAAATTTGGCACGTAGAAAGAACTGAACTTGAGAAAGGACATAGGGTACTTTTTACCGCGGGAAAATCTCTCATTCCCACGGGAAACCGACTTCCACGCGAACGGAGTCGCGGGCGGCCACTAGTAAGATATATATCGTTTAATCGTTAAATATATTTTGAAAAGGTACAGTAGTTTCGGACTTTACCTATGACATATACCTATACTATAAACATTACCTATATGTTGAGTATCTGAAAGGCTATTAAAATTGTAAAACTTGTGTGCATTTTATGCCCTACCCTTCCAAAATTTTACTTACAATACTTACCCCCAATGTGTTTCAATTTCAAAGCAAGTAGGTCCTCGCCGTCATGTTTTGCTGATCACTATGTGTAAGTTTGTAGTTTAAAATAATTATTTTAAGTTTAAATCATTACATAGTATAAATCCAAGTCACTAATTCTGTCTGTTTGTATGTTTGGCCGCTACCTCCTCATAAACTGCTTAACGGATTTTAATGAGGTTTCCGCCATCTTAAAGGTATTTTTTATTTAATTTTTTAAGTGAATAACATTTAGAAAAAGGTTTTTAAGTTAGCAAAAATGCAAGGTCTCGCAGGAAAGTCGGCAAAATTACACCATTGCAAAGCGTGGGCGAGTCGCTCGTATTAAGTATATATTTTGCACCTTTACCTAGATCAGACTTTTCTTCTGAAACTCGTTCCAAAGTTCTATAATTGCTATTGTAAAATATTAAAGGGAATTTGGCGACCACACGTGGTATTTCATTAACAAAATATAATTTCCACTACTTAAATAAGGAAAATTCTTCGCACTTTCTGACTAGATGGATAAAATAAAAGAATTACCCAACCCTATCACAGCCAAATAAATTTTGTATGATAAAATTATATTTTGGTAAACGACTCAGTGATCATGACACTGTCTCATGCTTGAGTACAATATTAAGTTGTGGCAAATTTCGGAGCTTTTGTCGCCAGGTAGTGCCCCAACTAATCAGAGCGCGCGAAAACCTTCTCTTATTCTATGGTATAATATTTCGTTTTTGACCCGATTTTTACCTGCAGCCGTCTTTTTGACAGAATAACCTGCAGCTGACAGCAATTACAAACAGATAATCAATTATAAGACTATAAAATTGAGACACCACCGGTGAGACTCCATATCAGTCCAAAGCATACTTACTCACTTGACATAAAATACTGATAATGTCAAACCAAGCTTTAAGAACTTTTGACACGGTGGAAAAAAACTCTAAGTTTTGAGTATAATTGGTTTGACCTTATACAGTAGCGGCAAAAAAAGTAACGCTCAAAAATTTTAAGGTGTCTCGTGTTGAGATGAACTTGAAAAACCCCTACGATTTTGCATAGTTTTTAAGTTATGATTTTGTTAATTTTTTTTGGTCAAAACTGCTACTTGAAAAATTTGGCCAATGTCTAAAAAGAAGTAAAAAGTATTTTTTATTTTATTTTTTGCTTCTAACTCTTTCCGAACTGTGCATTTATGCATATAATAATAAACCTCATATCATTAACGGAAGTTCCAAAAAGTTTAATTTAAAGTTGAGAAATTTTGTTAAGTAAGTTACCACTTGAATTTTCAACATAAAATAAAAAATTGAATGTGGTATTTACTGAGCTGATCAAGCTATTTTTGGGTAAGTTTTCAAAAAAAGCAAAAAAGGGAAAGTCGAGAATCCTTTTTATTCACTTTGATGCAGTTGAATTTTGCAAGAAAACTATGATCTTAACTCGAACTTTTTGGAGTGGTAGAGTCTAGCTGTAGGCTCTGTCTGCAGCGATTGCTGGGCTGACTCGACCGGTGAAATACCACCGTCGCACAGAAAACCGACGTGAAGTAGGGACGATGTTCCTGCGTTTCGTTCTGTTACATCCCTAGTATGTTAGCTATAGTGCTGACTGTTTTTGTCTAGTCAGCACCCTCAAACCAACGCACCTGTCGATGTGCGGGTTATAAGTTAGTTCGGGTTAAACCTTCTTCCTGATCGGACATCAAAATTATGTTTTAATTCTTAGTCAAATAAATAGTTTTTTTTAAAAAGGGAATTTTATTTCCCGTCCTAACATTTGGTGGCAGCGGTGAAGGGATCTAAGTATCCTTGGTTCGCCTCTTTGCATATAGTTGCAAAAGTGTTCAGTGTCTTATGAAAGTCCTAAAAGTGCTAAAAAGTGCTATAAAGTGAAAACAAAAGAAAAGTGCTAAAAGTGTCCAGTAGCAACATCAACAGTCCGAAGGGTCAGTCCTGTCCTTTCTCCATCATTGGCCCGAACTCACCAGCCCGAACTCAAACTGCACTTCGCGTGCAACATCCATATCCAGAAGTAACCGGCAGTAACGGTACTTACTATCCGACGTCCAGCGGTGCCAGGTACAGCGCTTTCTGCGAGACCTACGGGAACCTGAGTACCTACCGACGGCGAGCATATCCTGTGTAAGCTGAAAAAGCTACAAAAACAAGTATGAAATATCAACTTTTCCTGTGAGTAAAACTTTAAGTCCATTTCATACTGTGAATATAATTAAGAAGTGTTAATATAATAAGAATGCGACATTCTTTAGATAAGAGTCAGTCATAACATCCATCGGTCTGTCCAACGCCTACGCAAATTCTGAGAATATTGTTGTTCTATTTTTAGAAGCTATAAGTTTTCATCCCGGGTTTACTTCGTGAATTTATTTAATTAATAACTTGAAAAATGTCAAAATCCGATTCCAAGAAAGATCTGAGGGAGGTGAAAGATGACGAAATTTCATTAAATATCGTTTTAAAATTCATTAAACCATACGATGGCAATAGAGACAAATTAACGGCATTTCTAAGAAACTGTGACAGTGCCATTGTGTTAGCATCTCCTCAACAAGAAGATGTAGTTTTTAAATTTATTTTGAGCCAATTAGAAGGCAAGGCCGAAAGTGCATGTGCCATCAAAGATTTCGATAACTGGTCATCTCTAAAAGAATTCCTTAAAAATCAGTTTGGTGAACGGAAACATTACGCACACCTCCTCACTGAACTTCAGGATTGTAAGCAGAGTAGTAACGAATCAGTAAGTCAATTTTCCTTACGTATTGAAACCTGCTTACAAAAACTTTTAACAGAAGTTACGGTCTCTAATACGAAAAAAAGTGAACTAGCTGGCAGACTAGCGGCGATGGAAGATTTAGCCCTCCACACTTTTACATTAGGCCTACATCCCGGTATAGCAACAATTATTCGGTGTAAAGATCCTAAAAACCTTAATGAAGCCATTAATTGCGCAATTTCAGAAGAAAAAATTCAACAATTTTCTTCTAGACATTTTCAAAGACCTAAACTGACTGACTCATCCATTAAAAGATATGAACCTAACTTTAAATTTGCACCAAAACCATTTACGCACAATGCTCAACCTTCTACGTCCAAAGATATTCCATTTTGTAGGTATTGCAAAAGGTTAGGGCATACTCTTGATAGGTGTATGATCCGTGAACAAAATAATAAAAGATTTCAGAATGGGCCTAACCATAAAAGATTCCATAATGGGCCCCAACCTTTTAGTCCTGTACAACAGTCCAATAATTTTAAACCTAGAGTAACCTTTACTCAGGAAGAAATATCCGAAGAAGAAGACCGAGATGAGGTAGATCAAACTAATGATCATTTAAACTAAAAAGCGTCCCGTCCAGGTATCGCGCGGGACAGATTCAACAAGTCCAAGACGATACCAATTCCAACAAAACGACCAATGGACAGGGTAACCAGCCCCAAACTCACGGTCATTCCATTAAAACGACCAATGGACAGGGTAACCAGCCCCAAACTCACGGTCATTCCATTAAAACGACCAATGGACAGGGTAACCAGCCCCAAACTCACGGTCATTCCATTAAAACGACCAATGGACAGGGTAACCAGCCCCAAACTCACGGTCATTCCAATAGAACACATCCTGAAAATGATTCCAGTAAAGTTTATGAAATAATAACAAAAGAAAGATACTTACCTTATGTAAAAATCCAGACTCCTGTAAACAAAACACCACTTACCTTTCTTATAGATTCCGGTGCATCCTTGTGTGTCCTGAAAAAAAAAATGATTAGTGAAAAATGTCAAATTTCTGAAAGTACAGTAAAAATTAAAGGAATCGATTCAAAAGATGAATCACTAAGCAGCATAGGTAGTTTAAACCTACAACTACAATTTAATCCAGAATTTCATATTTCTCATACTTTTCATGTATTTGATAATATAAATTTACCCTACGACGGCATTATAGGTAACGACCTATTTATGCAACATAGCTGTCGAATCAATTACGGTTCCGATCTTTTTGAAATAAAAAACCTCAAAATACCTCTAACATTTAATGAACCTTTTTATGTAATTCCAGCTCGTAGTGAATTCGTCATAGAATGTTCTGTAAAAAATCCTGAAGTAAAACAAGGAATAATACTCGATCAGCATCTTTCAGATTCCTTATTAATTTCCAATTGTATAGTCCATGTTAAAAACAACAATAGAGTAAACGTGTCCATTTTAAATATTTCTGAAAAACCTGTTTCACTAAATTCAAATCTTTCCCTAAATTTACTACCCTTAGGTACAGAAACTATATTTCTGTCTAGTTCCACTACAACTTGTTTTGATAGAACAAATCAAGTTCTCAACCAATTACGCACCTCTCATTTAAATTCAGAAGAGAGAGACGCTCTACATGATGTTTGCGCAGAATACTCAGATATATTTCACTTACCAGATGACACCCTTTCAAGTACTTCTGCCCTTAAGCACGAAATTAAGACAAATTCGTCTACTCCTATAAATGTAAAATCATATAGATTTCCGGAAATTCACAAAGCGGAAGTAAAATCTCAAATACATAAAATGATGGACCAGAAAATCATTCAACCTTCAACGTCTCCCTGGTCTTCTCCAATATGGATTGTACCCAAGAAAATTGATGCGTCAGGTAAGAGGAAATGGCGTATAGTTATAGATTATCGCAAACTTAACGACATCACAATCGGTGAAAGCTATCCTTTACCACAAATTAATGAGATCCTAGACCAGTTGGGAAAAAGTAAATATTTCTCTACTCTCGATCTAGCATCTGGATTTCATCAGATAGAAGTAAATTCCCAAGATATACAGAAAACAGCATTTAGTGTCCCGGAGGGTCATTTTGAATTCACCAGGATGCCTTTTGGCCTCAAAAATGCTCCAGCAACATTTCAGAGACTGATGAACTCAGTGTTAGCTGGTCTTCAAGGCATCCATTGCTTCGTCTATTTAGACGATATTGTTATATACTCATTTGACCTAGAGAGTCATATTACCAAATTGACACAGATTTTTGAGAGATTAAGACAGTTCACCTTGAAAATCCAACCAGATAAGTGCGAATTCCTCCGTAAAGATGTGACATACCTTGGTCACATTATTAATGAAGAAGGGCTTCAACCTAATCCTGAAAAAATTAAATCAGTCAAATTATTTCCAGTCCCTAAATGTCCCAAAGATGTTAAATCATTTTTAGGTTTAGTGTCTTACTATCGACGGTTCGTTCAAGATTTCACCAAAATGGCTAAACCATTAACATCTCTTCTTAAAAAGGATACGTCATTTATTTGGTCAAACCAACAACAATTAGCTTTTGAAAGCTTGAAGTCAGCATTAATCACAGCTCCTATTCTCATCTATCCAGATTTTACAAAACCTTTTGTGTTAACATGTGATGCTTCGAATTTTGCGATTTCTGCAATATTATCCCAGGGTGAAATCGGAAAAGATCGCCCTATAGCTTATGCATCTCGAACACTAAACAAAGCCGAAATTAATTATAGTGTTACGGAAAAAGAGTGTTTAGCTATAATTTTCGGAACAAAGACATTTCGCCCATATCTTTATGGTTATAAATTCAAAATTGTAACAGACCATAAGCCGTTGAAATGGCTGTTCAATTGTAAGGATCCCGGATCAAAATTAGTCAGATGGAGGCTAAAATTGGAAGAATACGATTATGATATTGAATATAAAAAAGGAAAATGCAATAGTAATGCTGATGCATTATCCAGATATCCTTTAAATCCTATCCAAAAAGAGGTACCTGAAAAAAATAACTTACCTTCTGCGTTTGAGATTCCCGAAGACCTTGATATACCTGAAATAAATGACTTACCTCTTGATTTTCAAATCCCTGAAGATCTTAACATCCCTGAAATAACAGACTTACCTGTTGACTTTGAAATTCCTCAAATTTTAGAAACACTTGAAAATAATAACTTACCTCCTAATTCTGTAATACCGGAACAGCTGGAAATTCCTGAAACAAATAACTTACCTGTAGAGCTCCCTGAAGGCCTTGAAATTCTAGAAGACTTTAATATTCCTGTTCCGTATTCTTCTGGAACCCAAAATGATGACACATATTCTAAATGTCTGAAACTAATTAATAATAAGTCCATTGTTATGAATACAAAATTTATCGAACATAACGAGAGTCTATTAAAAAGTAAAGTTAAAACAGTAGTTATACCCACTTCAATAGACCTTGATGAATCTAATCACTATGTTTCTGAAATTGTAAATAACCTTTCAAATTCACAAGAAGTTCTCTCACGAGAAAGGTCATTACATAACTTTATTTCTTTTTATCATGACAATATAACATATTACTTTCTTTTTATTAAAGTGCATCATTTTGACAACAGCAATTACGAAGATATTTTCAAAAGCCTTCAAAATCTTAAAAAAGAATTAATTATTAAAAAAATAGATGAGTTCTGCATATCCGATTTTCGCAATCCTTTTGACTGTCATAATTTTATTAAAATATATAATATAATTTCTTGTCTGTTAAATAACACGAATATTACAGTTCATATTTTCAAAAACACCATTATATATCCGGCTACAAGTGAAATTTCAAAGATTATGAAAGAAAACCATGACATACCTATATCCGGTCATTTAGGCTCAAATAGGATGCTAAAAAGAATACAAGAAAGATTTTATTGGCGTAATATGCGTAGTGATGTAGAAAACTATGTACGAAATTGCGGATTATGTCAAACAAACAAAGCCCTTGGAAGAACAAACCGAGCACCCATGCAGATCACATCAACGTCAACTCAACCTTTTGAGCGTGTAGCTTTAGATATTGTGGGACCTCTTCCCGAATCTAGTTTGGCTAAACTTAGATTAATTCTCACAATACAGGATGATCTAACAAAATTTTCCGTTGCTTACCCTATCTCCAATGCTACTGCAGAAGAGACAAGTGAATGCCTTATTCATTTCATATCTCTGTTTGGTATACCCAAAACTATCTTAACAGATCAAGGAACTAATTTTACTGCAAACCTCTTCAAGGAAACTTGTAACTTTCTTAAAATTAAACAACTTTGGTCTTCTCCATACCATCCACAAACTCAAGGAGCACTGGAGAGAAGCCATTCCACGCTGAAAGAATACTTGAAATCATTCGTAGACGAAAACCAATCAAATTGGCCAAAATTAGTTTACACTGCTATGTTATCATATAATAGCACGGTTCATAGCACTACGAACTTTACTCCTTATGAATTATTATTTGGTCATAAGCCTTTCATACCAACATCAATATACGATACCACATTAGAACCTACTTATAGCAGTTATGTTCGCATTCTTCAACAACGTCTCCGTTATTCTCGGGATAAAGCCGTTGAAAATATTCTTAAATCTAAAGTCACATCAAAAAATTATTATGATCAACACACTCGCCCAACTAAATATAAATCTGGTGACATGGTATATGTTAAGAATCATCTCAGACTCAGGAAAGCCTTATCGCCTATATGGAAAGGGCCCTACAAAGTTCTAAAGATTAATGGCAACAATACCCTGACTCTGTTGATTAATCGGCGACATGTGAAATATCATTACGATGAAGTAAAATTAGCAACAAATAGTGCAGAATAGAAGATCATTGTTTATAATTATAAAAACACTTATTTATAATAATATTTTATTATATCTTTAGTCATTAATCTACATATTTTATATTTACATTTCCTTTACACTATTTACCATTTGCCTAATCGCTTCCGAAATTATTGAACCAATTAGCAAGAGCTCTGGCATTTATTTCGACCCCGTTGGCACTGTAAAAACTACGAATGAATATCTCCAAATACTGATACCAATCGACATTGGGTATATAGAACCTCATATAGAGAATATTAAACATCATAGGAACTGCAAAATTTATCTGTCAACAACATGATGATCACTCTAAATGTTCAAACTTATTACAACCTTTATCTATCCGCCTAGATGACACTGTCAGAGATTATAATTCCATCTCTCACCTTATATCAGATCGATATAAGAGATCCGCGTGGTTTGCTGGTATTGGAACCATTTTCAAACATGTAATAGGCACGATGGATGAAGATGACGCAATAAAGTACAATAACGCAATAACTGAAAACTTTATCAACATGTCATTAACTTCAAATCATTTAATTGCAGAAAAAATTATGTTTAAATTTAAAAATGAACTATTAACTAGTTTACTTACTTTATCATTCAAACTCGATGATTTAGTAAATGCTATATTGTTTGTTAAAAGTCATTCTCTTCACCCTTCTGTTTTGACACCTACTCAACTATATAATGAATTGAACAATAATATAAAAAATTTGCATTCCAGTCAAAAACTACCTTTAAATCTTAATTTAAACAATATTCATGCACTCATAGATATTTCCATATTATCATGTTATTTTTCCAGTAATAAAATCATATTTGTTATTAAAACACCTTTAGTGTTTGGAACAGAATATAATCTGTTTAAATCTGTTCCTATACCTATTCCACACGATATGCAAAACCCGCACTCTTATGCCATGGTTTTGCCTTATTGTAATTATAACCTTAAGTAGAGATAAGTTAACATTTATTTGTCTAAACGATCTGGATGATTGTTTAAAATCTATAGATAATACTTTTATTTGTAATAATGTTGATATCCGGTCGGTTAAAGATTCTCCTACTTGTGAAACAGAAATATTATCCAAGATTGTAAGTAAACTTCCACAACAATGTGAAACTCGCTTGTTTTTAGGAGAATTAGATGTTTGGCACAAATTAAAGAATGATATATGGATATTTGTAGTAACAGAACCAACAAAGATAACTATTGAATGTCAATCCCAAATCCAAGACTACAAACTATTAGGAACAGGTTTTCTTAATTTACCACCTAACTGTGTTGCTTATTGTAAAAGTAGGAAATTCACTGCCAAATCATCTTTTAATATAACTGTTACTACCTCGATAACAGATTTTAATCTAATTGATGATGTATGTTGTAACTTAGATACATTTAATAAAATAACATCAAAAATGTACCCTCTGAAACTATCTGGCGTTAATTTAGCAAAGCTAGTTAAAGTGGCTGATAAGCAATTAATGACAGATATTGACAAAATTATAAATGAACCGGATTTCATGTTAGAATATAAGTCCTTTTATCCTATAATTACTTTTATTATCTTAAGTATCATTGTAACATTTTTTTATTTTTAAATGTTTTGTAAAACTTAAGAAATGTCCATTTAGGAAGGAAATTCAAATCACTGACATAGATAACAATTTAGAAAACGTCGAAGCCTTAGATGAAAATCAATCTATACCTATTCCTAGAATTAGAATTTCTACATGAAACTTATGTTAATTAAAAAAATATATAAGTTTCATCTTAATGGGGGGGTTGTTACATCCCTAGTATGTTAGCTATAGTGCTGACTGTTTTTGTCTAGTCAGCACCCTCAAACCAACGCACCTGTCGATGTGCGGGTTATAAGTTAGTTCGGGTTAAACCTTCTTCCTGATCGGACATCAAAATTATGTTTTAATTCTTAGTCAAATAAATAGTTTTTTTTAAAAAGGGAATTTTATTTCCCGTCCTAACAGTTCGGTGAGTGCGATATCCGGTGCCCAATTTTGTCAAAGGCTCAGCAACACACACCCAACACCCACAGTGTTGCGGGTAGTCATGGGCGGCGGTGATCACTTACCATCAGGTGACCCGCATGCTCGTTTGCTTTGTCATATTATATATATATAAAAAAAAAACTACGCCAAATCATAAGAACAAGAAAGTAAATCATAAGAACATTCTTAGAGGTGTTTCAGGAATCACTCAGCAATAAGTACCAAAAAATTTTTGCACGTTACTTTTCTAGTCACCGTTTTAAGTTTATGGCAGTATCCATTGTATTGAGAAAAGGTGCTCGGGAAAGTTGATAGTCGCAGTTTTTGGCTCAACTGGTTTTGGCAGTTGTTGCTATTATCATAGTGTCAATAACATAAGAGCCTTATAAAAATGTGGTTAATTCAGTAGTCAAAAATGCTGCTATACCGTAACTGTAATAGCTACTGCAGCATGCGAACGTGTAAAGTTTTTCGTTTTTTAGGGTTCCGTACCTCAAAAGGAAAAAAAACGGAACCCTTATAGGATCACTTTGTTGTCCGTCCGTCCGTCCGTCTGTCAAGACCCTTTTTCTCAGGAACGCGTGGAGGTATGAAGCTGAAATTTATATCAATTACTCAGGTCTACTGTCCCTTGAAGCTGTGAAAAAATCAAACTTCTAAGCCAACACAATCAAAAGATACAGCCGTTTATGCCGCAAATTTTCGACACTTGCAAGGGAATCAAAACCTACAGGGTGCTTCCCGTGAACTCAGAATCTTGAAATTTGGTACGAAGCAACGTCTTATAGCATAGATAAAGGAAAAATTACGAAAACCATAAATTTTTAGTTACATCACATAATATATTTTTTTTAATAATTTTAACCTTACTACCCATTTCCTCATAAACGCGTAGAGGCATTAAATTGAAATTCATACCAAATACTCAGGTCTATATTACCTTTAAGCTGTAACAAAATCAAACTTCTATGTCAACGCATTCAAAAGAAACAGCAATTTAAGCTGCATATTTTGAAACTCGCAAGTACTCGCAAGGGAATCAAAACCTAAAGGGTACTTCCAGTCGACCTAGAATCTTGAAATTTGGCATGAAGCAACGTTTTATAGCACACATAAAGGAAAAATTCCGAAAACCTTAAATTTTTAGTTACATTACAAAATATATATTTTTGAATAAATATAAACTTATTACTTTTTTCCTCATTAACGCGTAGAGCTATCAAGTTGAAAATCATATCAAATACTTAGATCTAATTGCCTTTAACCCGTGAAAAAAAAAAACTAAGTCAACGCAAAAACGCAAAACGCAAAAGTATAACCATTGATACCGCATATTTTGAAACTCGCAACTACACGCACGGGAATTAAAACCTAAAGACCACTTCCCGTTGACATATAATCTCGAAATTTGGTAAGAAGCAATAGCTTACAGCACAGGTATAAGAAAAATTCCGAAAAGCTTAAAATTTTAAGTAGTTTTTGCAGGTATGTACGGAACCCTCGGTGCGCGAGTCCGACTCGCACTTGTTTCAACATCATAATCATGGACTGTGTCGGCGTATAAAAAAAGCTTTGGATTTGCACCGTTTATCTACACAGAAAGAAATTATTGCTTTTGCCAAATAAGTTTATTTAGCGCAAGATATATCCTGTTTTGTATATCAGGAAACAATAAGATATTTGTAGCAAGCAATTTTATATTTTAAAATATCAAGTATTTTAATGCTTAATCGTATTGACTAATTTTTTACTCCAATAAATAATTTCATCTTATCGCAAGAACTCGACACTTGATTAGAGTTTTAACTTTTTTGAAAGAATGTTTACAATTTATTTATTCAAAACATTATCTTTCTTAGATATCAACTGCCTTCTGCTTGCTTAAATTTCGTAAATTCTTAGACCAAGAAACAAACAGACTTAAATTTAGTTATATTGCTAGTCGGTACTAGACTGCATGGTTCTTGAAAATAAAAAGTTTTACTTATTTTAAGAATTTCCTTTATTGAAACCAGATACTTAAATTTTTGATACAATTATTATTGATTGTTTGTGAATAATAATGTTTCTTCTTGCTAGTTCTAATTTCTTGAATTACCAAAACATATACTTTGTCATTTTTTAAAATACTCCATCTTTCGAGGTATTCATGGATTGTCTTTAGTTCTTGATTTTTTCTAATAGGGAATGTATTTCGCCACTTTTCAATAACCTCTTCCCAGGGTTCGCTATTGTTTTGTAGCCATATAATATTTTCTTCAGTTGTTGCATCTAAAATGTAAAAAATCCACTTATAACATGATTGGTATTCATCTTAAATCAAGTATTACAGACAGACATTGTTAGTTTAAAATAGTATTTAAAATAATGAAGCATGGATAAGTATGAAGTATGGATTCCTCTCAGATTATTATTATTAATGGAAGCAATGCCATTCATATGAAAGTTCCAATTCAAACATTAAACATTTTATATACATACCAAAGTCCTCTGTATTATTGATTTTAGTAACATCTGAGTCCCTGATTGCTGTGCTTCTTTTCGCTTCAGAAATGTATAATAGATTTCTCACTTTATCTACTAATTTCCCCTTTGCAGGAATATATTTGCCCGTATATGAGGCTATATTTTCTGAAGGGAAATCGTAATCCTCTGGTTTTAGTTTCCTGAAAAAAAATTACATTTAACAGTTAACAATCAATATAATGCCAGATTTAGATTAATTTGTTATTATGAGCCACAAGCATGACAAATAAAATAGGTAGGTACATACCTTAAACTCCTACTAAGGGTGGTGTGCACCAAATGTTAATACAAAAATTGTACTTATTTAACAACTGATCACTCATTCACTCCGGTAGAGTTATTGTTGATTCCATTATTCAAAAAATAACGACGTTCAGTAGTTTTCGTTATGTAATAAAATAATACTTTTTAATAAAAACGAACCGCGAAAGGAAGAAGCACGAACAAACAATTTCAAACAAAGTCAACGAACGAAATAAAATAATGTTGCCATTATCTAACGGTCAAATTAGGGCTAAAAAGTTGACAAAATATTTCCATCAAACAAATATTGATAAAAAATTATAAAAAAGTGTCGTTATAAAATAAATAAAAAATCGTATATTAATGATGAAATTAAATGAACTGGTTAACGAAATATGAAGAAAAAAAAGACTATTCTTTTAAATGCTTACCTATAGGTATGCCCATAAAATTGAGAGGCAGGCACTTTTAAAATTTTGCTTAAAAATGTATGGAGACAATAAGATTTATTTTTAATTAATAAATATAACATTAAAAGTATCCTATTGCATGCTCTAATTTCGTATTAAAGTTCAATTTAAAGGATATCATTTTTTGGGCTAAAGGGCACATTTAATGCAAATATCTCGTTTCCTTTGGATTTAAATTTACCCTACTAATATTATAAATGCGAAAAAGTAACCTATAATGTTATTCTAATGTATAACCTATATTACTGTAAAGTTTCATCCAAATCGGTCCAGTATTTTTTTCGTAAAAGAGTAACAAACATACATAAATACATCCGTTAATCCATCCATCCATACATACTCACAAATTTTCACATTTATAATATTTTTAGGATAAATATATATACATAATAAGTATATAAATATATATATACGTAGGTAATATAAATTAAAAGAGACTTTAGGGATTTTAGTGTATCGCTGGCAATACTATATAATCACCAAGAAAGTTTATTAGTAAATTATTTATTCTAAGAAAGTTGGTTTCTTGGAAGAAGAAAGCCTAGGCCGTCGTTTTTAAAGGAAGAAATAAATAATAAAAATTAATTCAGTTGAGAATGTAACTATTTTGAAACGACTTCTTTTTCTTTCTTACTAATGTAAGAACTTATATATTTGGATCCAGTATGTGAACTCTTTCCTATAGAGAAGTAATTTTGAATTGAATATCTTTCTCTAAAGAACCATAAAACTATGTCTGAAACTTAACAAATTTGATTTAATTGTCTTGGGTCTAATTTAAAACTCGAAATTCTTATTTCCATGAATATTGCGCTCTTTATTTAATATGTAAAAGTGTTTCCTTGATGGTTCAGTGCCGCCTTGTGTAAAGAGATATTTCTTACATGAAGTGAAATATTTTTTACGCAAAAAAATATTGCTCAAGACAGATTTTCGTTTTGAATTTAAATACAATTTCTTTCTGTGTATGCCCTAACTATTTTCGCAAGGCTTTATCATAAGAAAAAAAAAACAAAACAAATCCAATCAAAAACGATCAAATAAAAAATACGGGCAAATCTGCCGCCCCCTAGAATCTGCCTAACAAAACAAATCCAACAAGATATTAAATTACTTTAATTTGGAATAATATAATAATGTTAATAATTTGAAATAAATGACACTCCAAATGACTTGAATTATTCATTTGTAAAAACTTAAGATTATTTTACTCAATTAATGTTTTTGATCAAATAAAAAAAGGGAAATCTGCCGCCCCCTAGAATCTGCCGCCCTAGGCTCCAGCCTACTCAGCCTAGTGGTAAATCCATCACTGACCTTATATTGGTAAAGTTACAAAAAGGAAGATGAGCTAACATATTTCACAAAACATTCATATTATTCAAAAGGTATGGAAATGATGAAAAGATTAAGGCTATACTTATTGAATACAGTTTTATTTCATTGGAAAGAATTAATATATTGTGCAATTTATGAAAAAGAATATTTGATGAATGTTAAGGATATAAACAAAAACAAAGAAATATATCAGAATTACAATTTATGTGTGATTGGAATTATGTTTTTGTCAATAGTACTTTAAATTGAAACGTTTATTTGTTTATCGTCATTTCATCTAATCTTATGCTTATTAACAGGATTGGCTACATGTGACTTTATCTTGGGAAAGATTTTATACAAGAAGTCGGTTAAAAAGGCAAAGATAGAATTGATCACTGACGACAATACAACATTAAACACAGATTTGGCAATAGTTTCTGTGATATTCTTAAGGTAAGGTTCAATTTTCGGTACAATTGTAGATGGATTTGATGCAACAGAATATATTTCTTTCAATAAAGGTATAATGCGTGCTAGAATTGAAGATACAATTTCTTTAATAACGTTTAGTAGCTCATATCCACCGTTATTTAAAAAATCGAGAATTAAATCTTTTGTAGGGTTAAATAAGGGTAATATTTTTAATTCTACGAAAGGTTCTATCTCAGCAAACACATCGCTATTTAGAATTGATGTAATAATCTTAATAAGCGGCATGAGGAACGTGCTTACTTTCAACATATCTGATCTATACAATTCTAATTCATCGGGTTCCTCATGACTCGATGTCAAATGGTTTTCTTCGCTGTTGGAATTATCATTACTTTCCTGTAATACTGGATTGTTTGCACTTCTGACATTGTTGTCATCATGTCCTTTTGCTTCATGGCTCATTACACTGGGAACATTTTGATATTCTGCAAGGCATACTGGCACCAAACCAGTAATAAGTAAGAAAGTTACTATTTCTTGTTTCATTGTGTATCTAACTGAAATTTATTGCTTCTTGCTCACATTTTATATTGAATAGGTGTTAAATCGACTAAATACAATAATAAAATAAGCAACTAGTGTGTAGCTAAAAACAAAAAAATGTTTACACTTAGCATCAATGTGTGAAGCTCTTTAAAATGTTTAAGTTGTTTAAGCGAGTTTATTGACTTTGCTTTTATAATTATTTTTATAACATTTGATCACACAAATATATCACTCAATACTGTGTATTTTAATGAATTACGTATCTTTAAGGTAGTATGTGAACCAAAATGTTAAGCGGTAGGTCACTAGCAAAACTGATTTGTGTCTGTGTGTAGCTAGGTTTTCCGGTAGTCATTGTGTGCTTCTTTAATACAAGCTGGCACTTAGTTAAGGGTCATGCAGATGGTATGGTAGTCTGGAGTTTTATTTACTAAAGACCCATTTACTGCCGTCTACAAATAATGTCATTCACAGCGTAATTACCAATATAAGCCAAAAATCCCGATCTCAGTATGTCAAGCACTAATTATAATAAGAAGAGAAAATATAGTAAAGATAGGGTAAAATAATTAACAAATTTAATAGAGGAATACCTAAGTAAAATTACATGCAGCCCGGTTTTAATGCTCTCGAGTTTACTTTGTAAGGAAAAAGGAGAGATAAATTTTGACAAAGGAACACTTTTGTGAGATTGCCTATTGACTACACTTCAAATCATAGAAGCCATTATAATTCAATTAAGGTTCTGAATTCAATTTCCGTCCCAATTATAAAAGAGAAAGAGATGACTAAGAATCGATACCTTTTGTTTTCTAAAAGCAATGGTATTGGATCATTTAAATATTTTTACTTGTATGCGAAACTTTTCATAAATTAAGTAAGTTTGTAGTTAAGTTTTTCAGAGATGCTCACACATATACACAAAGTTTTACGGTCTACAAAGTCAAATATAATTTTCAATTTATTAAGCCCCAATATCGAATTTTATATTAAACATATAAAAATTCTTGCAGATTAAAGCCCATAATTATAGGAACAGATTTAAGTATATAATAGTTTTAAATCAAAAAATTTATGATTCAAAACACAAGTTCTATTACATATTTAAAATTAATTTCTGAATCATAGTTTTGTTTATTAAAAGCAGTTTCAATACTTAAAATATTGATATCAAAATTGTAGATGACTTAATACTGGCAAGCTTTAAACGCGCAAACGATAAAAAGCGTTCCAAAGGCTTATAAAGAGTAAATTAATCTGGAGCTCATAGTATAGAAAACCTTAAAAACCCAATCCAAGCATGCAGGCCCAAACTCACCTGACCAAGCCAAAACTGCTCTTCTTGATTTTGAAATTTTCACCATAACTATAACATAAATAAGTTCTAATGTTACAATTAAAGCGAACTT
Organism: Emmelina monodactyla; assembly: GCA_916618145.1. NCBI lineage: Eukaryota > Metazoa > Arthropoda > Insecta > Lepidoptera > Pterophoridae > Emmelina > Emmelina monodactyla. Next base: position 1,394,629 of record OU745314.1, on the reverse strand, counting down.
TTACCAAAAGCTCGGGATCTTGAGATCGTTACTTTTTCTACTTAAGCCAAAGTTTTTCAGTAATTAAGTTGTGGTTGGTCTAATTTTGAAAATGGTATAATCGAAGGCCTAAGGCGTTTGTAAAATGCTTTATTATTTTATTAAAATACTTTGCTATGTTTTCTTAGATGTATATTTAGGAAGGTAAATGTAATAGACTATTACGTAATGTACCTACTAGTACAACTAATTATTTATTAGCAAAAACTTGCATATACGACTGTAAGTGTGACGTTAACAGATTAAAACACTGACCAACACACTATTTTGAAATTTTAGTTATTGCAACATTTGTTATTGTAATGTTTTGTGCATTATTTATAAACTAGTGGCCGCCCGCGACTCCGTTCGCGTGGAAGTCGGTTTCCCGTGGGAATGAGAAGTTTTCCCGCGGTAAAAAGTACCCTATGTCCTTTCCCAAGTTCAGTTCTTTCTTCATACCAAATTTCATCAACGTGAAAGCGTAACAGACAGACAGACAGACAGACAGAGTTACTTTCTCATTTATAATATTAGTAGGGATATTACCTACCTCAGATTTAGTATGAACCATTTTTTTTTTGCTTATCGCATTAATAATTTAAAGTAAGTTTTTCGAACGTACTCGTATCTGTGCTTCGGAATAGTGGTGACATCGTTAGCTTCATAGGTTTGCAACGCTGTTTATACTTTTATTGTTTACTAGTGGCCGCCCGCGACTCCGTTCGCGTGGAAGTCGGTTTCCCGTGGAAATGGAAAGTTTTCCCGCGGTAAAAAGTACCCTATGTGTTATTCTGATGTATAACCTATATTACTGTAAAGTTTCATCCAAATCCGTCCAGTAGTTTTTTACGTGAAAGAGTAACAAACATCCATACACCCATACATACTCACAAACTTTCACGTTTATTAGTAGGATATAATCAGCCTTTATAACACCGTTTAGTGTATTTAGGCTTATTTGTCAGTATGCATCAAAAAAATTGTATTAGTCATTAGCCTTTTACTTAATCCAAAGCCAGGTGAAAACTTGAAGTACCTCCGTACTTGCCGCGTTTTATCTACGGCATCGTTTTTCTACAGCATTATTAAAAAACTGCTTGATTCATTTAAATGATTAAAAAACACTTTTCTTACTTCCTCCTGTTTATTAGTTATTATAAAAGTACCTTTTTACTTGGCTTTTGTCAAATAGTTGAATTGATTGAACTTGTCACAATTTGTTGGGTTATTGTGTGCGTTTGTTGGACGAAAAATTATTTTAATATCTAGCTTGTCAAAGTCGTTTTAAAGGACAGACAAAAAGTCGACAGTAAATTGGTTGCCAAAAGGAAAAGGTCTTAAGAATATTTTCAAGCCTCTTCTCAAAGAAAATAGATGATAGGTGGTTCTAACGCTTATTCAACAAGAAATATAAGACTACAAAGATATCTTATCTTTTCTGCATAATCAAAAGCTACATCTTTTTAATTAGTTTTGCTAACCCTACAAAATAGTAAAGAGTAAGTGTTCCTTAGAAACTCTATCTTTGTTTCGATTTTAACTGATAAGCTGCAAGCAATACGCAACCATAACGCAAGCTTTATACCGTGAAAGCCTATTAAAACAGCTGCATGAAATCTAGCGATTCTCATGTAGTTGAATAAAAAAAAAATTTCATCAGTAAGTAATTTCATTACATTCGATGAATGTCAATATATAAGCCCACCCATTATCTAAGATTTGATACCATTAAAATCCTAGCAAAAGAGAATCATTATTATTCCTAGGTAGGTAAGAGAAACGATTGAAATTAAAAAACACCCTAACTTCAATAGAGAAGATGGTTGGAAACTGTCACCAACGTAAGGTCTAATACTTAATAAAATAAAAAAGAACAACCAGCAGACAAAAAAGCAGAAAAATCAAGACACCGTCAGCGCCTATTTTATTAACCCTGGAAATTATGCAAAAAAACTACGGAACAGATGGCGGTGAATTCGAAAATCGTTTTTTACGTAGTATGTAAATCTATGTAGACGTCAAACATCTCAGTCTACCCGTGACCACGGCGTAAAAATGTCGAAACGTCAGAAAATCTATCTATATCTATAAGTACTTATACTAAAACTGTAAAGAGGTCAATTCTGTACAAGGAATATATTTTCAAAATAACTATCAGGGGTGATAAGGGATCGATACTGATGCCAAAAATGCAGACAGTAAAGTTTTTGTCTGTCTGTCTGTCGAAGCTTTCTGATTATATTTGTCTACTTTTACCTTTATAACACTCTCAGTCATCACTTATTAAAAAAACCGGCCAAGTGCGAGTCGGACTCGCGCACCGAGGTTTCCGTACAAACCTGCAAAAACTACTTAAAATTTTAAGCTTTTCGGAATTTTTCTGTTACCTGTGCTGTAAGCTATTGCTTCTTACCAAATTTCAAGATTCTATGTCAACGGGAAGTGGTCTTTAGGTTTTAAGGGGGGTTAGGCGGTCAGCGAAAATTCAGATTTCGCTACGATTCTACGCCTTAGGCGGGGGGGTCGGGGAACGCGGTTCCTATAGAATCAACGGCCTCGAAACACATTTATCATCAAAAAGTTAATAAAATGTTCAATTTCTCAGAAATCTAAAACAGTCACGACATAGAAAAGGTAAAAATCTATCAGTTTGCGATTTTATAAGACTTATTATTGTAAAACACCGTCTTAATGTGCATTAATATGAAATTTTAGAGGTGACTTCAGGATTTTTTTCTATCGAGCCAAATTATTCCAATCGTGTTTTTAAAACAGTCCTCCCATCACATTTACGTTCTTTATTATATATTTGAAATATCAGTGCGAAATATCATATATTTTGTAAGTTACAGCTAATAGAAAACGGCTAATTCTGCCGTTTTCAGTTACTAAGGGCCCTTAATTCCCGTGCGTGTAGTTGCGAGTTTCAAAATATGCGGTATCAATGGTTGTACTTTTGCGTTTTGCGTTTTTGCGTTGACTTAGATTTTTTTTTTTCACGGGTTAAAGGCAATTAGATCTAAGTATTAGATATGAATTCCAACTTATACGTTTATATTTATTAAAAAAATATATATTTTGTAATGTAACTAAAAATTTAAGGTTTTCGAAATTTTTCCTTTATGTGTGCTATAAAACGTTGCTTGATGCCAAATTTCAAGATTCTAGGTCGACTGGAAGTACCCTTTAGGTTTTGATTCCCTTGCGAGTACTTGCGAGTTTCAAAATATGCAGCTTAAATGCTGTTTCTTTTGATTGCGTTGACATAGAAGTTTGATTTTGTTACAGCTTAAAGGTATTATAGACCTGAGTATTTGGTATGAATTTCAATTTAATACCTCTACGCATTTATGAGGAAATGGGTAGTAAGGTTAAAATTATTAAAAAAAAAATATTATGTGATGTAACTAAAAATTTATGGTTTTCGTAATTTTTCCTTTATCTATGCTATAAGACGTTGCTTCGTACCAAATTTCAAGATTCTGAGTTCACGGGAAGCACCCTGTAGGTTTTGATTCCCTTGCAAGTGTCGACTTGCGGCATAATTTGCGGCATAAACGGCTGTATCTTTTGATTGCGTTGGCTTAGAAGTTTGATTTTTTCACAGCTTCAAGGGACAGTAGACCTGAGTAATTGATATAAATTTCAGCTTCATACCTCCACGCGTTTTTGAGAAAAAGGGTCTTGACAGACGGACGGACGGACAACAAAGTGATCCTATAAGGGTTCCGTTTTTTTTCCTTTTGAGGTACGGAACCCTAAAAAGTTAACAATATTAAGTTTTCCATAAAATATAATCATAGAATTTTTTTTAGTAACGCCAAAGTTATATAGGGTACTTTTTACCGCGGGAAAACTTCACATTCCCACGGGAAACCGACTTCCACGAGAACGGAGCGAAAGTGAGTTTTATTTAAAGATAAATGGATATCTGACTGTTTTAATACCCCAATTACAAACGCTAATATCAGTTAACCTCAATGTGAATATCTTAACCTCCATCTATCAAGTTAATCAATCGATTTTATACTTCGTTCATTTCTATTTCGTGTTGAGGATAGAAGTTTAATTAATTGGGAATCGATCATGATTGATACATGTAGGTTATTATCAACTAGAATTAAACTACAATTTGCAGGTATATGCTGCATAGTTAATTAGTTTTGAAGTTTCAAAATGATTGTTTTGTTAACAACGAGTGCAAATAGAATGCACAGGACCTGGCGTGTGTTTTAAATATCTATTTGTATTTAATAAATAAGTTTAACGTATAAGTAAGTATCGAATTAGTTACCTTCGCTACGTTAGTAAAAAAAAGCCTTATTTATGTCAAACTAGAAAGTACCCGCGACTTCGTCTGCGGTAAAGTGATTTCCCCATAGGAATGTCACTTATTTCCGCAGTAAAAAGAATTCTTTTTTCATCCTACGTTGTTGATATATGTCTATTTCAAAATTCAAATTGGTTCAGCCGTTTCGATGTGAAAGCAAAATATACGGGCGGACAGACAGACATTTCCAGCACAACAGAAGCAAAACATACAGACACACACACACATTTTCACATTTATAATATGGGTAAGTATGAATGTGTTTTTAAATGAAAAAAAACCGGCCAAGTGCGAGTCGGACTCGCGCACCGAGGTTTCCGTACAAACCTGCAAAAACTACTTAAAATTTTAAGCTTTTCGGAATTTTTCTGTTACCTGTGCTGTAAGCTATTGCTTCTTACCAAATTTCAAGATTCTATGTCAACGGGAAGTGGTCTTTAGGTTTTAAGGGGGGTTAGGCGGTCAGCGAAAATTCAGATTTCGCTACGATTCTACGCCTTAGGCGGGGGGGTCGGGGAACGCGGTTCCTATAGAATCAACGGCCTCGAAACACATTTATCATCAAAAAGTTAATAAAATGTTCAATTTCTCAGAAATCTAAAACAGTCACGACATAGAAAAGGTAAAAATCTATCAGTTTGCGATTTTATAAGACTTATTATTGTAAAACACCGTCTTAATGTGCATTAATATGAAATTTTAGAGGTGACTTCAGGATTTTTTTCTATCGAGCCAAATTATTCCAATCGTGTTTTTAAAACAGTCCTCCCATCACATTTACGTTCTTTATTATATATTTGAAATATCAGTGCGAAATATCATATATTTTGTAAGTTACAGCTAATAGAAAACGGCTAATTCTGCCGTTTTCAGTTACTAAGGGCCCTTAATTCCCGTGCGTGTAGTTGCGAGTTTCAAAATATGCGGTATCAATGGTTGTACTTTTGCGTTTTGCGTTTTTGCGTTGACTTAGATTTTTTTTTTTCACGGGTTAAAGGCAATTAGATCTAAGTATTAGATATGAATTCCAACTTATACGTTTATATTTATTAAAAAAATATATATTTTGTAATGTAACTAAAAATTTAAGGTTTTCGAAATTTTTCCTTTATGTGTGCTATAAAACGTTGCTTGATGCCAAATTTCAAGATTCTAGGTCGACTGGAAGTACCCTTTAGGTTTTGATTCCCTTGCGAGTACTTGCGAGTTTCAAAATATGCAGCTTAAATGCTGTTTCTTTTGATTGCGTTGACATAGAAGTTTGATTTTGTTACAGCTTAAAGGTATTATAGACCTGAGTATTTGGTATGAATTTCAATTTAATACCTCTACGCATTTATGAGGAAATGGGTAGTAAGGTTAAAATTATTAAAAAAAAAATATTATGTGATGTAACTAAAAATTTATGGTTTTCGTAATTTTTCCTTTATCTATGCTATAAGACGTTGCTTCGTACCAAATTTCAAGATTCTGAGTTCACGGGAAGCACCCTGTAGGTTTTGATTCCCTTGCAAGTGTCGACTTGCGGCATAATTTGCGGCATAAACGGCTGTATCTTTTGATTGCGTTGGCTTAGAAGTTTGATTTTTTCACAGCTTCAAGGGACAGTAGACCTGAGTAATTGATATAAATTTCAGCTTCATACCTCCACGCGTTTTTGAGAAAAAGGGTCTTGACAGACGGACGGACGGACAACAAAGTGATCCTATAAGGGTTCCGTTTTTTTTCCTTTTGAGGTACGGAACCCTAAAAACTAACTTTTTCACTTTTAATAAGATTCCAAAAAACATTGTCTCTCTACATTTAACTTGACTATTCTTTATAATCATTAATGCTCAGCCAGCTCATTCTGTTGACTCAACCGTTTCTCAAACAACCCGCAAAGTCCGAGCCTATACCGAAATTCTACTTAAAAACTTAAATGAAACCTAATTAGAACGTAAATTTTAAGCCAATAGACCTTTGTCGTAATTAATCTTTTGAGAGGGAGGGAAGAGGGCAGCGGGGGGGGAATGAGGTCCATAGACTGAAGATTTAGGGGACAGTCAATGTGATTGATATCCATGGTGTTTTCGAATTGTAAATTTGTGGTTTTATGAAGTTCAGATTCAACGGCTTTCATGCTGGGATTAAAATCCATGGAGACTGCAGGAAGTTCTTTTCTTGTTCCTTCACGCCTTGTCGTAAGGTTGACATTGGTTTTTATTGTAAAAATACTTTTTTTGATATACTTATAATGTAGCAAAGCCCCAGACTCAACTCATCACCACAAGATGGACGTTCTTTAAGTTGCCGGCGCAGATAGGTAGAAAGTCTTTACCAATAATTTTTCAACACACTTGCTCAGAAAGTTAGCTTTATCACATCGTTTTTAGGGCTATAAACCGAGCTATAACCCACTCGTGCATAATAATATTATAGACACCCGTGCATAATAGAATGAATCCTACAAAGTTAAGGTAGTGCCTTACTGCTAATTATATGCTAGTTACCAGAACATTTTTAATTTGATTGGGTAATACCGTATTTTTTTTGTAACAACAAAATGGTTTTATGGCACTGAAAAACCATTTATATGTTTAAAATAGATAAATATGTCTATATTAGAAAAAAAAATTATTATTATCAAATTATTGATAATAAACAGTAATTTGTTACAAAATAGTTGTATTTTATCTCAAAAATAATAATTTCGAAATGGGCTGTATGGCGGCTGATTGGCGGGTGTTATGCCTCAGCCTCGTGTATAATGAACAACTTTGCACACTTGTATCATAAAATACTATTATGAAATACCTACATTTTTCTGCCGGGTGCCTCCGATCCGACCCGGCGCAATCTGCTTCCAATTCACCTTCGCCTCTTGCGTCTCTTCTTTGGTGATGGACCTCCGAGGTTTTTGCTCTCATACAGAACCGCGAACAAATGCGGCAAATCTCATCAATACCTTCATCATTTCTCAAACTTATCTTTACAAATTTAGTTATAATCAAAATCACCAGGAGATTGAACTGGGGCTTGATAGTCAACATTCGGTTCTATTATAAAAAAAAAAAAACTACCACACAACCACTACATGAAGAACCCATATCAGCTTTTTACTACATGATTTTTGAAGTGATGAAAGATTTTTTCAGACTTTCAAAGGCTCGAAAAAAATAGATGATAGAAGTATTCTGTTTACAAATACTTCAAAAAAAATAACTTCGTGGAAACCTTCGCAATATTAGCATCAACATTTATTGAGTATCGAAAATCCCGACACTTCAAATGTGCTCCAACCACTCCCGAACCTAACCTCCAAATTACAACAACTTAAACATAAATTAAATTCCGAGCCTCCAATCAAACTTCGTGATAACTTCCCCACAGCTTTATATCTAAGGATCTGCGTCAATTTGCAAATTCGTCTATTTAGCCGGCTGTTAAAACCAAAATAAAAGTTAGTCTGCTCGTTAACTGGTTTACAGTCGCCGCAATCACATCGATTTAGTGGCGATAATAAAACTCCAAGTGAGTACTAAATTTTATTGTATTTACAACGGTCTCGGTCTGATTGAGGACTTAGAGGCATTAGGGAATTGCCTAAATGTTGAGTAGCTTGTTTATCGAACTGAAAAAAGTAAAATTCGGCATAAGAAAGTACTTGGAATAAATTATAGATTTTAAACCAAACTAAAGCTTTGAAATTATGGTGCTAACAACATAAAGTCCTAAGGGAAGATTGTGTTTTGAATGTATGATAGCAAACGGAAGCGTTATAAAAAATTCAACGACTCCTGTAGTTCAGCGATATGTGTGTGTATATGCTACGGCTAATACCCGAAGTGCGGCTTCACCTAGTTTTAGCCGGTTAGAACATCAATAGGTTAGGTTAGTTAGGTTACTTCTTTGATACCGCCCAGAAAAATGAGTCCTCCGTCGACTCGTGATTGAAGCCAGTTTTTCAGGTATATATTTTTTGTTTCAGTTTTCCATATAAAAAAGACTACTAACTGGCTAAAACTAGGTGTAGCCGCACTTCGGGTATTAGCCGTAACATATACATCTGCCATCAGTGTAGAACTGCCAAGCGGATGGTCCCGGGTACGATTTTTGGGTCGGGCTTATTTCACCACATACTCGTAATTGGTGTGTTAGCTTTAGTCTGGAAATTTTATTTTATTTTATGGTAAGGGGTAGCTAACAGCCTACAATCCAAGTTTATTGTTACTATTACAGTAAACTAATACAATGATCAAGCCAAATAAGCCAGTATAGAAGGAATACTAAGGGTATCTGCAAGCGACTAATAATTTAGGCCAAGCCAGCTGCCGAAACAGAAACCCGACTATAGCAGCGCTATAACTACATAGGCGTCCATCTGCATGAAAAACATTGAGAGGGTCTACATTTTTATAAATTCACTAAGTCTATTCGTTTTTAAGCCAATGTGACCTGACATTGAGATTTTACTTTTAGTATTGCATTAAAAATCCTAATTTATTAAATTTGAGGGTTATTTGTAATGAGCGCATCACCTCTAGCAGGCGGCTTCCTTACATCAATCCCAATAACATTTGTTCTACGACTTTTTGCAAAACTTAATAATTAACACAAAAACAAAAAAACAAAAACAAATTTGCGCGCTCTGTTATTTATAACTCTATATTTTGAAAGAAGTTCCTAAACCAGTCGCCCCCCCCGTCGCCCGCGCGCCCGCCACGCCAGTTGCGTGCGCGTTGAGTATTGTACTGTTTAGATGCACCTGATAAATTTGTATGGAAAAGCTTATTTTTTTTTAAATATTAATTTTAATTATTCGTTGGTTAAATGTTGTTAGGATTGATGTAGAAAAGCTGCCTACAAGAGGTGATGCGCTAATTAGAAATAACCCTGTAGATACTAGAAAAAGCAATGCTCGGAGACCCACGTTCCTTTATCCAGTAGGTATCTATAACTTCAAAATTGACCTGACATTTCTGACATCATCTCAGACACCGCGTAGAGGAATAATTATCGTCGTTCACGAGGAACGAATTTCCTAATTTCCTCGCGCAATGATGAAAGAGAATCCATTTCATATAAAATTTATCAAAACAGTAATAATTGGTAACATAATGTTCACATTGTGCTAAAAGCTACTGGCAAAGCTCAATTAGTGTATTTCTTTCAGTGACGCCTTATAGAAACAAACATAACAAGGCGTTTAATTCGTGTGTGCATCTCAACAAACCATAGAAATCTGTTGATACAAAAATAATAGTAACAGATAGAACAAATAAAGCGAAAACATTTTTCTGGTAACCGAGACTTTAACTATAGTTTATTAGAGACCGGGCTTTAGTTATCAATGCTCGTCGTACCCTAAAGTCATATAAAGTTGTAATCATACTGGCACAAGTCTCCAAAAATATATTTAGTAGACGCTTAGATAAATCTTTTTTTAGAAGTTCTTTCTTTTTCTAGGCTATTGTTTTTTTATAATTTATAGTTTATCGAAAAAATATTGACCAAGTAAGTAACATCTATAAATTATAAAAAAACAAAAGACATTTTAGAAATGGTATTTACAAAAAAAGTATATTTTTAGTAAAATTACATTTAATCAAAAAATATTTGCTTTAAAGACACAAATTTATGACAACTATGTAATTAATTGATTACGGATTTTTAAATATTTACTAGTTTTAGCAGCTGTTTCTTATATATAAAAAATAATGTTATGTTTATTTTATTCAGTCCATGCTCACAAAATGTATAGGCAATTGGTCTCAATTTTAATATTGTTTTCAATATCACTGAATATTGGCTCAGTACTGTCAGAACAACAAAATGGTTTCCCATCTCACAATAGTGATATTAACGAAGGATCAAATCAATATTTCCACCAAGGTCAACTGATAAACAACCCTGCGTTGAACATGAACCAAGATGGCAACGTAAATCTACAAGGACCTTCCAATTACAACGTTAATCCTAATGATGGACGAAAACAACAAGGTCAATTTGTAAACCGTGAATCTGTAAACCAGGATGGACAAGGAAGTGCTTCTTTATTGTCTTTACTTAATCCACAAATTAAACCGGGAAATAATCAACAAAATCAAGTGCACAACTCAGTGTCATCCAGTGCAGTTCGAGGTGGAAACCTTAACCAACAAGGACCTCCACGCTACAACAATGATGGTTTCAAGCAACAAGGTCAATTGCAGAGCAATGATGAAACTGTGAACCAAAGCGGACAACGAAGTTCTTCTTTAACGTCTTTGCTTAATCCACAAAATATAGCGCAAAATTTAGCAAAACTATTTAACATCGGTGGACAATCATCACAAAAAAATGCAGGTCAAGTCAACGAAGATGCTACATCCCAAAATAATCCAGGTTATAACGATAATAAAGTCATTGAAATTAAATCTGGTTCAAATCTAGCACACCAAAACCAACAGCTTCCCGAAAATATTAGAATTATTAAAAGTGACCAAGCCGATAGTATTCTAAGCAATCCAAAAGTTGCCGAAGCAATTGCTAGGGCTAGAGCAAATTTTGCAGCTTCCAGAGCCGCAAATTTACAGACACTAAGCCAATCAAAGGCCCAAGCACAAGCTGGAACACTCGCCCAAAGCTCTTTGAATGAGCAGTCTGGTACAATAAATAATAACGTTCAGTTTGCCCCGCCTATAATAACAATCAAAACAATTCATAAACATGATCAAAAATTAGAAAGTCCAACTCAAAAAACAATTGTTGCAGAAAATACTTTTCAGAACAATGCACAGCCACAAGATACCATTCAAGATAAGAGATTACAACAAGCTATACCAACACTAGATAACTCTAACAGAAGGCCAATAATTTCCCTAGATACCTTTGAGCCATACAGACAACCACAATTTTCACCAGATACATTTCAAAATAATGGAGCTCCACAACTTCCAAAAGATCATTTGCAATCTAATCAACCTCTATCCGTACCAGTAGTAAAACAAAACAAGCAAGAAATTACGCAGTTCTTTGAGCTACCAGCGTCACCAGACAAACCTGAGCGTCTTGTGGATTCTTATGAATATGGCCAAGAACTGTTACCGGGAACTCCTCGTCCGAATAACGCTCAAAATAATTCTCCTTCAAATGTTTCAAACAAAAACCAGGATACTAGTTCACCACAACAAGATGATGGTAATAATATGCAGCCAGAGGAGCAACCAGAGGGTCCTGAGGGTCTTCAGAATTCTTCATTATCAGGCCCAGACCTGCTACCGGGAACTAATCAACAAAATAATTCTCCAGCAATTGTTTCAAACAACAACCAGAATATTGGTGGACAACGACAAGAAATTTTTGATATTACGCAGGCAAGTGGGCAGCTGGAGGGTCCTGAGGGTCCTGAGAGTTCTTCTGTTTCAAACAACAACCAGGCAGCTGGTTCACCACAAGAAGATGTTAAAAATACTATGCAAGCAGAGGAGCAATCAGAGAGTCCTGAGCAACCAGAGGAACAAACAGAGAGTCCTGAGCAACCAGATGGTCCTAAGGGTCTTGAAAGTTCTTCTGCATTAGGCCCAGACCCGCTACCGGGAACTCCTCAACAAAATAATTCTCCAGCAATTGTTTCAAACAACATCCAGTATATTGGTGGACAACAAGAAATTGATGATATTAGGCAGGCAGGTGGGCAGCTAGAGGGTCCTGAAGGTCCTGAGACAATTGTTTCTAACAACAAACAGGATACTGGTGCATCACAACAAGATGATAATAATACTATTCAGGGAGAGGATCAACCACAGGGTCCTTTGAGTTCTGAAGTACCACAGGGTCCTGAGGGTCCTGAGACAATTGTTTCTAACAACAAACAGGATACTGGTGCATCACAACAAGATGATAATAATACTATTCAGGGAGAGGATCAACCACAGGGTCCTTTGAGTTCTGAAGTACCACAGGGTCCTGAGGGTCCTCAAGGTCCTGAGGAAACTTATCTATCAGGTTCAGTACCGGCACCAGATAATTCTTTACAATCAATCGTTCCGAATAATTTTCAATCAATTACAAATGTCTTAATCAATCTGCTTAGTGGTCCACTGTCAGACATTCAGAAAATTATTCAAAATAGTGTACGACCAGGTAATAATAACAGTGGGAATACACAACCATTAATCTCACCAGTATTAGTCAAGACAATAGTCAATGTTCTTCAAACCTATTTAAATAACATGCCATCACTAGTAGAAAAAGGATTCAACTTAGTCATTAATCAAGGCACTCGAATTGATAAAATGACACAGTCCTACATCACTCATTTAACTGAAGAGATTTTGGACTTTGTTGACACTATTGGTTTAAAGATAGTAACACAAATGTCTACAAGTATATCACAGATAACAAACTTCTTTTCAGCATCTAATATTAACAAGCTTGTTTATGTAATATGGACCACAATACGTAATTTTGTACAAATCAATATTTTTACAATTATTACACAAATTATGAGTAACCTCGTTAACACTTGTAATAGTGCAATCAGTAATGTAGAATCATTTATGGGAAGGGTACAACAAAATCTTTCTAGCCGCTTTTCTTATATCTTCAACTTTTTCAAAGTAATCATACAATATTTAATACATTATTTTATTACAATCAGAAATGTATTGAAAATTTCCGCATAAAATAAAATCATACTTATTCCTAAAAAATATGGAACGAATATTTCAATGCAATTTTTGTAAGCAAGATTATTGGTTTTAAAATGGCGGCTTTTCCAAGTTTTCATTTTGCGCGGTTGTAATTAAAGTGTTCGTATCATTGAATACAATAATGCAGTTATAGGTGTTCAATACTTATGTGATAACGTATTTACTTACGTAATAATTAAAACTTTCAGAAATTGTTACTGAAATATATATATATTAAAATGGTGTTCTTTTTTTTTCATTTATTTTAGTATATATTTTTTGTGCACAAGTTAACGATTATAGAAAAAACAGGTAAATAGATTCATTTACAGTCACCTATATGCCCTCATGGGTCCATATTGGCTCTCATTAAATTTTGTTCCTATTAACCGATGTGAATCCATAACAATAATTATTCATAATTTTTATTCCAATAATTTTTAAATATTTTTAACTACATAAGTTTGTTTATAGAGTAATTGTTATCAAAATAAGCTACAGAAATAGTGTTGGTAATCATATAGTAAAAAATCTACAAAATTTGCTCAAACTGTCCGACTTATTGGTGGCCGAAATGTCAATGACTCATATTTTTAACTGACTTCCAAAAACGGAGGAGGTTCTCAATTCGGCCGTTTTTTTATGTATGTACATCGCTTGCGTCGAGGTTTCTGAACCGATTTACGTGCTTCTTTCTTTGTTTGATGCGGAATAGCTTCGAATTGGTCCCACAAAAATTTGATTCTACTGGTACTAGGTAGGTCCAGTAGTTTTTATTTTATAAGCATTTTTTTATTTACTTTTACCTATCCCGATGCCTGAAATCAAATATCGTAAGTAAATTGGATCCACTTCCTGATTACCGATTGAGCTGTAGTTTTGTATACGTATGTAAATTAGATGGCAATGAAAAAATATTATGACATAGAGCTGATCTGATGATGGAAACGGAATGTGGCCATAGAAACTCAGTAATCAAATGATTAAACTCTATAGAGTTTGGGCTCGTTTGATATGTCTTGACATGCACTTTGGTGCTTGGTAGTAACTAGGATCCTCCAGGGTCCGATGATGGAGCCAGGAGGTGGCCATAGGAACTCAATAATTAAATGACACAACTCTATCGAGTTTGGGCTCGTTTTATTCGTCTTGACTTTGGTGCTTGGTAGTTACAAGGATCCTCCAGGGTCCGTGAAGGAACCAAAATACACTAAAAAGTATTAAATAAAAATAACTACGTTAAAAAAACCGACTTCAAAACTAAAAAGTTAAAAATAAATAGGATTTAATATAATTTAAATACTGCCTATTATTTATACGTGCTATTAACTAATAGTTTTGAAGTCGGTGGGTCTTCACAGAGAGCAACGCCATGAACTGAGGTCCACATCCAACTAGGTGGCCTTAGTAGTCGCATAGTTCGGTGAAGCTATAAAGTTTTCACATGGGCCAACAACAATCTTCAGTCAGAAAATAAACCATTTTTTATACATGAGAATAGCAAAAAAGAGAAGTGTTGCCTAGTGACAAAATAGATAACACATAGGCATAGTTTTGTTAGAATGAGACAGAAGTTTTTAACTACATAGGTAGTTGAACGGGTTTGTATCTTCCTTACCAGGCGTCTTCGAGGACTAACTTACTATTTTTGTTGACATTTCTAATGATTTATGTTACATGTAGCATATCGTTATAAAGTGTATTACTGAAGAAGTTTTTAAAAGAAAATGAAATTTTCAAACTTTAATTTTTTTAATTTTTTTTTCATAGCAAAGTTGACTTAATTTTTTTTTCCCACTGGTTCCTCGAAGTTTATGAACCCACTGTAATTTTATATGAGATGATTTGTATAAATTTATGATTGCATCTGAATAAAACAGTATTAGGCTTTAAATTAAAATTATTTTCGTATTAATATAAATAAATTAAAAAATGGATTTTTAATGACAAAATCGGAGATTTTCTTAGGAAAACCTTAAAAATCGAATAAATTCAAAAACTTGAACCAAAATGCAATTTAATAAGTGGAATAATTAGGCTGCTCACCCACCAAACACCCTTTATATCTCATTGACTAATCTGTATCAATTTTCAAAGTAATTAATAAAAAAAACAAAACCGATAGGCGCCTTTTAAGTAAATGACGATGTATTTGCCTTACATAGACTCCTTGAATGTACTTACAAGTATGTAATTTGTGCTTCTAATTAAAATTACCAACACAAACGTATTCTCAAAATATGGACTTCATTTGAAAGTTAAAATTTTACTCAGTGAAACTTTGAAAGGGTTCGAATGACGTTTGAAATCTAGGAGAACAACAATTAAATAGTTCACATTAAACTAGTAACCTAAACAAATGCAAACAAAGCCGAAAATAAAGAGGGTAGTTGAGAAACAACAGTGAATAGAGGTTTTTTTGAGATCAAAGACTTTTCTTCTAATAATTATAAACGTGAAAGTTTGTAAGTTTGTATGGATGTATGTAAATCTTTCATGTAATAGCTTCTGGACGGGTTTGGATGAAACTTTACAGTACCTAATATAGATTATAAATCAGAATAACTCATAGGGATTCCCACGGTAAACCGACTTCCACGCGAATGGAGTCGCGGGCGGCCACTAGTCAAAACATAATTTTGACAAAGTGTTGAAAATAGCGAATGCGATAGTAGTTTCTATTAAAAAAGGCTTTAAACGAAAACTTTTGTTTTAAATGAAAATATTTAGTTTTTAATTTTGATTATTCAAAATCGATTTTGGTCATTAATTAGCGCATATTCGCTTTGGATAAACAATTCATAGATTCAAAAATAATAGACACAAGTAATTCACGTTGTGAAGATACACTTTTCGGGTATCTTTTGTATGTCTAGATAAAATAAATAAATACTACTATTAAATGTATTTTTCAGTTACTTTAAATTAAATTAATTTGCCTCCTGAAAGACAAATAAGTAAAGTGACGCACTTAACCAGATTTTACAGCTGCTTATTGATTGTTTTAACATTTATTTAATAAAAATAATTTATTAAATGCTTGGCAACGTATATCAGCTCTGTGTAAATAGATATTATTTACCCTGGAATCAATAAATTACGTACTAAGTAGTTTGTTTATTTAACAAAATAAAAATACGTTTTGTCTTACAGGTGGAAACAGTTTAACAACGCACAATTTATTTTTGTTCGTGGAAGAAAGTTAACAGAAAAAAAGTGTTATTTGACAAAACAGTTGACAATGAAATTATTCCGGTAAGTTTTTTTAGTTAGTATTACTTAATGTTTTTAAATTAACTGTGTCACTAATACCATATTTTTTCAAGGCATTGTGTGTTAATTATTAGTAAGCAAACAACCGCTCTGTTCTAAAAACTATCAAATATTTTAAAATATGACTTTAAAATTTCAGATCTCTACGGTCTATTTCTACAATCAAATCAACAATAAGCAAAACTATTTAGTAGACAATGAGTCAAATAAAACATTGCTTTTTGGTTTTGATCGTTGCTTTACTGTTTACAGAAGGTTTTTTAAAATATATCACAAAACTAACCGAAGAAATCGACACTTATGGAAATACCGATACCAATGTCTTTAATCTAGATCTTCAAACGCACTTTGAAGGAACTTTCTCTAAGTTTACTAAAAATTATTCTCACAACGAATCATATGAAGCCAAACAGCTGACCTTTGAGGAACTAGCTCAGCTGGCTGGATTGAAAGCTGTAAAGTATGAAGTGATAACGGACGATGGCTACATTCTTGGAGTTTTCAGAATCAAAGGCAATCCAGAGAAACCGGTGTTGCTTATGCATGGTCTGCTTGATTCAAGTGAAACATTTGTGCTTCGAAGAAACAATTCGCTTGCACGTCTTCTTGCAGATGCTGGTTACGATGTTTGGCTTGGAAATGTCAGAGGCAATAGATACTCCAACAAACATGTCACTATAGACCCTAAACGCAGCCCGAAGGAGTTTTACGATTTCAGTTTCCACGAATTTGGGGTCTACGATCTGCCGGCAACAATCGATTTTATACTCAATGAAACAAAAGAAGACAGTTTATACGCAGTCGGTTTTTCTCAAGGAAACCAAATATTCTACATCATGGGCTCTGAAAAAGAGGAGTACAACAAAAAGGTTAAGATATTAGTTGCGTTAGCCCCTATATCATTCATGCAGAATTTACCTAAATCTTCTTGTCGTCATACGATTGAACTTTCAACGGCTATTGCTCCAGTTATGGATTTTTTTGGCATCGTAAATATTTTTGAAGATGATGATAGTCTACGAAAGACTATTCAAAATACGTGTTTATTAAAAGAAGTCGGATACGATACTTGCTTTAATGGAATTTTGTTTCCATCGTCGGGCTACGATCCTGACGAAATAGACATAGAATTTGCTCAGGAGATAGTACCACAATACCCTTGTTCTGCATCTGTCAAGAACCTCTTACATTTAGCTCAATTATTCTTAAGGAAGAAGAATGCTCAATTTGACTACGGTGTTATTGGCAACCTGGCTCACTATGGTTCGGCTGAGCCTCCCGAATATAACTTAGGCAAAGTGACAATGAATATTGAAATAATGCAAGGGTTAAATGACTATCTATCTACGGTAGCGGATACTAAAATGTTATTGCGGAAATTACCCAATGCAAAGTATCATGAAGTACAGAGAAAGGAATGTTCGCATTGCAGCTTTGTTTGGGGGAAAACTGCTTATAAGTATGTAAACCAACCAACTTTAGAAATCTTAGGAAGATATTAGTGAATTTAAGTTAAGTTACAGTAAATATTTAAATGATTTTAAATATTTTCGAACTATCATTTCAGATAAGAATGTTTAGTGCAAATAAAGTGCTCAACTAGTGGGTATAGGTTTTTTTTAATTGAAATAAATTAACTTGAGGAAATAGTCGATCGCATTGGTAAAAACGTTTTTTTGGCCACGACCATGATGACTCACAAAACTTTTAAGGATGCGTTGGTATTTATACCTAATGAACCTCTATTAAGATCTATTTTGCTATAATTTAATCCCTTGCAAATAACAAGACCTGCCAATAAACGCCACATAACTGTTTTGATGATAATCGACTTGCATTATAAAATCATTGCGTGTAACATCTTTTATAACCTTACTTGTTTCAACTCTGCGAAGAGAATTTTACATACATTTGGAAGATACGAGTGTACTTTACCCTTCCATCCATATCGTCACTATGTACCGTATGCTTTGCTAGCTCTGTTTCAAAATCAAAAAGATTGCTCAAACAAAGCCAGCAATGAATGTTAAAACTGAGATGCGTTCTTAGGAAGTTGGGGTAAAGTTGAGAGTCATGTGTTCCAAGTACTTATTAAGTTTTACAGGGATTATATCGCGTCAAATGTTCTTGCAGAGTTATGTATACGACTGTTTGAAGTTGTTGCCAACAATTTCGTAATACATTTTTGATTAAAATCGAGTGGAAAGCGTTTACTTGCTCGTAATGGTTTTTAAATTATTCTAGGACTTGACTTTGTTTTTCGATTTCATTTTTAAGGTTTCGTTTAGAGCTTCAGATTTAAAATGTTGAAAAAAAATTGTTGTTGATAGATATAAGTCATATTTTGAAAGTATATCTTTTATGTTAACTAATTATTTTACTTCTTTACTAATCGGTGTTTTAAATTATTTTATAAATGAAGTCCGTTTGTAAATGATTTCTGCCTAAAGCTTTTTCCCAAATGAGTTTTGGAACGAAAATGATACTCGCACGAAAGCACGACGCCATTAATATTTAATAGGCAATGAGGGAAATTATATGGAATCATTTTATAGGAAAAATACCAATAAAGACTTTTATTTTTAATATTTTGCTCTTATTTTGTTTATAATTCTACAAATGATTTAACTTATAAATAAATATTTGTATAACAAATGCTTCTTCAATCAGCCTGATTCGTTCGTTTTTTTAATAACACTTTTCCATAATAAAAAAAAATAACTCCGCCTTTTTGATAATTAGTTCACTTAAAATAAAATGAAAAATTAACCTAAAAAAATATGTTATTTCTGTCGTTAAAACAAAACTATCGACATACCCGTTACATCTCTACGTTTTCAAGGCTACAGACCTCGTAAAGTGAATTCGTACTATCAATCTTTGATCTCGCGTTGTTCCTAAGCATTTTCTGCTCATAAACGTAGCTACTGGTGAGTAATAAAACCCACATTCATGCGACAGGCGAATCGCTCGCGGTGTGTCGTTGCGACATGTCGCTGGTCGCAGGGCCAGATGGGTCGTGGTGGTAACGGATCACCTAAGTTTCACATTACATGATGGGATGCGTGATGGACTGGTTAAATATTAAATATAGGTTTTAGGAGTACAGAAAGAGATATAGGTGATTTTTCTTCTACGCCTGAAACATGAAATTTAGGAAATAAGGCCTTACAAGGCATGTAATGTGAACCCATATTATTTATGGCATACAGTTACCAATTCTTAATTTTTATTGTTCTCCAACTTTATTCAACTAAAAGCATTTATTATTAGTTTTTGAAACAATTAAAAAAAAATCTATTCATTTTAATCACATTTACTTACTTCTTCCTACATTGAAACTGTTTGCGCTTTTCGACCCCCCGATGGATCGTCGCAGGTGATCAGCTCGCACCCCACCACTCAGCCAGCTGGGTCCTCGCCAGCATTCAATTCAATCACAAATTATTATCCGCCATTATTTCTACAATTTTGGCGCGAAAATCTGCTTACACAGAGTTTATGGCGAAGTAAAAGTTTTGGATTGAAGTTTATTGTGAAATAACTTCCGACGTTGCGGTTCGTAAAAATGTTGTCTGTTTTCGTATTGAGACATGGAGAATATTATTGGTTTGGTCTCGGGGAAGCTCTTTAAAGTCTTACAAGATCTAAACCTGCGTGGATAAAACCAAGGGTGTTTCAAGATTATTGAGTTAAGTGCATGCACTTTTTTTACTCTTTAAATTCGGTCTCTTTCAGAAGACGGTAGTCTAGCTCTGGACTAGGCCGATTGATTAAAGAAACTACCGCAACTACGGAACGTAAATACATGTAAATACGTACGTGAATCGTTATCAGGAAGTGAAAATTTTTACGCAATTTTTAGTAGCGGATAAAAGGCTTTCATAGATTATATTTTAACCAAACTGCCAGGATTTTATGTAATTCACAATTTTTTACATTAAATAAGGTGTTCAATTTGTATACTGACAGTAGGGTGGCCACTACCCCACAAGGACCACGTCGGAGGCCCTAAAAAGGCGGTTCCCAAAAAACTCTGACACTATGTGCTGCAAAGTGTATATTCATCACACAATGAAGAAGAAGAAGTTAAAAGATAGCCTCTAGACGAGCTCTGAAAAAAAAACAGTGCATATCATAAATATTGTATCGTCTTGGAAACATTTTACATGATAATATTCGATTTGAATAAATTAAACCTTCAACCTATACGAAATTACCGATAGTTACTTTCAACTTATCAGATTGGAATTTCATCATACACGGTCGTAAAAAACAGCTCTAGATTATGTTTTCAAGATATTTTCCACAAACCTTTGATCCGTTTCCAATATTCATGATATTAAAATAACTTTTTGCAGGTAAAGCTAGATAATTACATTTTTGTTCAAGTATTACTAACAGGTATTTACCCTTGACTTACTTAATATTATGTGGACAAGTAGGCAAGAATTTTTAATAAAAAATATGTTGATTTTTCTTTTTAATACTTAATATTTACTATTGCATAGGTAGTGTTGTTATTGCTAACTCACTATTACTTACCAATAGAAATAAAACATAGGAATGGAATAAAAGAGTCTGTAAACAACTAAGGTATTTTAATGCTAAAAGAATGGGCCAAGGCTAGAAAGCTTGGTTAAATAAAATAACAGTTCGAATGCTTTTTTGTAACAATTTTTCAATTGGCCGTCATTACTCGCATAAAAGTACATTTTTATTACATACACATTTGTAAACAATAAATATTTTACTTATAATTAATGTTCTTATAAAACCTGCCAAAAATACCGAATCAATAAATCTTTCCAATAATCAATATTTAAATAGCTGACTTTGCATAACCAAATTTAAAATTGTGTAAACACAAATTTAAAGCGAATACTGTACAACGTTTTTCTTTCCAAACATTTATTTTAGCCCACACTTTCGATATTAAAAAGGCTTGTATATTCTCTGGTGTACTGAAGTGTATGTATGTGTGAGTGTTTGGTTCGTGTGTGTATGTGTGTGGGTAATTTGCTTAAACACATGTGGTGTAGCGAGCCATTCATTAATTTAGACTCTTTGCTTTTCAGTGGACAGTGTGTTTTGAACGGGAGAGGGGGTTTCTGTAGTACCCAACTTTTCTATTGCAATTTAAATAATTAATGAATGAAGAAATGTTGCAATGCAAATAGTCCTTTTTATAGTTTGATTTTGTCGTAAATAGTATATTTCAATACAAGTGTGGAAAGGCTGTCATTACAACGAGTTCCGACCAATGTCTACCCGAGCCGAGGCACAGCCGAAGGCGAGGGTTGACAGGCGGGACGAGTTGCAATGACGGTTCCGCACGTGTAATGAACGACTATTTTTAATACAGTTGCGAAAAAATAAAGCAATTTAATAAAATATAAAATTAGGATCGTAAATGTCGAAATAACTCATTTTGAAAATGGCGCCATTTTTTCTTCACCCATTTGGTAGGCAAAGGTTACTATGCCCATACAGCCAAGTCGTCAGTAGAATTTTTTTATTGAATTGAAATGAAAATGAAATTTAATGAGATAAAATGAAATGAAATAATTCAATCAAATCATTAAATCTGATATCGAAACAAACTAGTAGTTTTTTTTAGAAATATACCTACGCTACGTAAGTATTAACATGAATCATAAAAACTTCTTTGTTTTTTTTTATAGTAAAAACTTCATGGTTGCTTAATTTTTCTTTTTAATAGACATTATTTTGACAGTTGGGAAAGAGAACGCACGAGTGCGGTAAAGGTAAAAAAAAAGCACGCTTGTGTAATAGCCCACATCCCGGACGCTATACGTCCCTGCAATACGCGACTTTTTGAGCAACTGTATTAAAAAAACCGTTTTCCTCACTCGTTTTTATTTATTTATATGATTTACATAACAACTTCCTTTAACTTCGCAAAGACCGTTTTCATCTTAATGAATCTAGATTTTAAATAGTATATTTCAATACAAGTGTGGAAAGGCTGTCATTACAACGAGTTCCGACCAATGTCAACCGAGCCGAGGCACAGATATTTTGGCAGTTGGGAAAGAGAACGCACGAGTGCGGGAAAGGTAAAAAAAAGCACGCGTGTGT
Source organism: Emmelina monodactyla (assembly GCA_916618145.1). Classification (NCBI taxonomy): domain Eukaryota; kingdom Metazoa; phylum Arthropoda; class Insecta; order Lepidoptera; family Pterophoridae; genus Emmelina; species Emmelina monodactyla. The sequence continues at coordinate 1,372,249 of OU745314.1, read as the reverse complement.
AATAGCCCACATCCCGAACGCTATACGTCCCTGCAATACGCCACTTTTTGAGCAACTGTATTAAAAATAATGTTTATTGTTTTTTATTTATTATCAGATCAACTGTTAATTTTTTTACCATTAAAAATATGTTAATGTCTATTTACAAGCACTCATAGTTTGCACCACGATGGCTGAATACTATTTTAACATGATTTAATTTATGCAACATCCAAAGCATTAATAAATAATACGCGTGAATCTAGACAAGCGTGATGATTAACTAATGGACATTTAATATTGAAAATCATCTATATTTGTTATTACGCATGCATAAAGCGGCTTCATTAATAAATTGATAGTAATTTTCATCAAATATCGATATCCTACTAATATTATAAACGTGAAAATTTGTGAGCGTGTATGGATGTATGGATGGATGTTTGTTACTCTTTCACGTAAAAACTACTAGACGGTTTTGGATGAAACTTTACAGTAATATAGGTTATACATCAGAATAACACATAGGGTACTTTTTATCGCGGGAAAACTCCTCCTTCCTACGGAAAACCGACTTCCATCCGAACGAAGTCGCAGGCGGCCACTAGTACGAGATAAGTTACCGCATGCGACAGCTAAACCAAATGAGTATATTGTGTGATGATGAAATAACTTTGGCTAACCCTTCTTATGTATTTTTTAAACTGCTGAAGTAGTAAAATATTTGCATTATAGCATTTGGTCTGTTAAATTACATAAATTTCCTTTTTTCAAGCTCAAACTTATACAACTGTATTCGATTTTTTAAGAAACCAACCCGTTATATTAAAACTTTCAAAATCGATGGATAAATTCAGTATTATCATAATTAAAACAGGTTTCTAATCCGTATGCCCTTCGCAAGTCCGTCCCAATGACGTCACGGGAAAGCTCCTCTCTGATGAGATTAAAATTATGTTCGCGAGTCATTAGACCAAATGGACTTAGAGCAGAGTATAGGAAAAACAGTGGGGACACTGTGGAAATACTTGAAAGGTTGGTGAGATTGTCAGCTTTAGTTATGATAAAAAACAAAATCAAAATGAGGCTTTTGTTGTACAATATTTGATGATTAAGGCTGATTTATGATCTAACTTTAGATTTGCCTAAATTTAATGACAAACTTGATAGTTTTAAAAAACTTAATAAGTTTCGCTATACATAAAGGTTATTTATTGCGATATTAAGTGTAGTTTGGATCCCGCTTTAGAACCTTCACCGAGCTGGATGAACGATATTTTTTTTCAAATAAAATATGTCAATAAAGGCTTGATATTTTTGATTTGAGTGGAATTTGTTCATTAACCATACAAGTGTAATAAAAATAATATATCATATTCCGGACAGAATTTTTTTAGACAACCCATTCGCAATATATTTATTGACATATTTTAAAACAAATAAAAAAAAACTGTAATCCATTATAGAGCTCGGTGAAGGTCGTTCTATAGCGGGATCCTATACTAATGCAAAAGTGGCTTCAACTTTCAAGACTTTACCTATTGCTATTAACAACTTACCTGTTTTCTCAAGCAGTATTGTTGGATAACACTTCCATCAATTTAACGTTTATTTAAGTTATTTAATTCTCTACTGTTTCGTTGCTACTGCGCTCTACAATTTGGAGTCAGTCATTCGAGAAGTTTCGCAGCCCGTTTTAGAATAACACCATGGATATCTAATTACTTAGAAGCCGATCGGTTGATGAAAACCGACCGCTTTTCAAGCACCGCTGGATTAATCTTTCTTTTATTATATGAATATTTATGTTGTATGAAATATCAATTTCGACCTACATTGAGCTTTTGTAGGAAATAACTTTTATATTGCGGGTTTATGTGTTATTTTAATATAACAGGGGACGGTTATTGCGAATTTATTTTGTAACCCACGATTTTTGACGTAACTTAAAGGAAATAATGAGAATTTTTTCGATATATGAAAGAAAATTGTCGGAATAAAAGTTCCAAAAAAGTGTGCGAAAGATACACATTTTATGCACAAATCTATACAGCTTAAAGAAAAAAACAACACAGGCTACCAATCTGAAGCACAACTCTAACCTACCTTCATCCAGCGATCTAATTCTCGCTGCGAAAACAGTTCTGTAACATATTCATAGCTGCATCACTTCCTAGTCAACTTTAGCTGTGTAATGCAATTGCTGACTACCGTCGCCGACCCCGCGGGAGCCACACTCTCAGTTGTGGGAATAAAAGTTATTTATCCCTGCATTAGCTTTGTTGTCGAGTGCTCGCGACTGCACTAATTTGATTAGGTTCCAGCGGCTCCCGTGATTCGGTTGGAGATAGAACTTTGTCGCTGTAAAAGAGTTATTTGATTTTTTTGACTCGCGTTGAGATGTTTGATTGTAAATTGTTAGGCTGTTTTATATTGAGAGTACAACTGACTGTGTAGACTCGTCTCGTAAGGTATTTGTAGCTTTCATTATGATACTTGTAGTTATTCCATTTGTTATATGTCTATTGTCGAGTTTGGAAATTAATTTTAAATTTTAATCAAGGTAAAATTTTAAGCTCCGTACTTACTGATATTTTGACTGTCAATAAGAATTCTTAAAGTGGAATTATGTCGAAAACGTTCTCTCACGTTCTCAAATTGGCGCTAATAAAAAATATTATATGGGCTTAAAAAAGTTGATACATCATCAACATTTAAGCTGAGTAAATAAATGTTATTTCAAGGAAACTTAAGAAAGTGCCCACATTTTTGTATTTAAAATAAATAACCCAATGCAGTGGTCGCATACAAGATACATAATTTTCCGCGAAATTTGTGCATAATTTACCACAATTCGGCGAAATTTATGAGACATTAATTGCGCGAGAGTCATTAATTTGCACGCTAGTGTAAGATAAATGAATATTTTAACATTTATGTGCGTTAATGCTGAGATGATTGCGAAGTTATGGCCGTTTAAAAATTATCAAGATATATAAACTCCGTGCTTTAGGTATGAATATAAAATTCTCTTGATGAAAAACCTTATCTATTGATTGAGGAGACCCTTACCGACTAGGTAGTTCCTATATTTAAAATAATATACAACTCGTTAAGATAACATGAATTAATACACTTGCAATCGATTTTAATTTGATCGATGTTCATCGTTGATCGATTGCTTCATTAATCGATGACTTTTATAAACGAAGCCTTAATAAATCGATGTCGCGAGTAATTATTACAGCAATTCATGTTCAGTATTCACTTTTTTTTCGAACATCAAAAAGGGTTTACATCTTTGATGAAATTTAGTTTAATCAATCCTACAATTTAATTAAAAACATCACAAGACGTACTTTTTACTGCGGAAATCCATATATACACAATAAATCTCCGGATAAATACTGCAATAAAAGTGGGCAGTGTGAATTATCTCAAAAAGCATCTCAATCATCGCAAAATCGCTACGGTGACGTTAAAGGTTAATAAACAAAATAATAATAATATTATCTATACTAATATTATAAAGCTGAAGAGTTTGTTTGTTTGTTTGAACGCTCTAATCTCAGGAACTACTGGTTCGAATTGAAAAAATATTTTTGTGTTGAATAGAACATTTATCGAGGCAGGCTTTAGGCTGCAACTAACATCGCGCTGCAACTATGAGGAGCGAAGAAATAATGGAAAATGTTAAAAAAAGGGGGAAAATTATTCATCCTTGAGGGCTTCCGTTGCGTGCGCTGCGAAAACGGTTCTAGATACCAAAAATATATGTATGAAAGAATTAAGGAAACTTTTTACCGCGGGAAAACTTTGCATTCCCACGGGAAACCAACTTCTACGCGAACGGAGTCAAGAGCGGCCACTAGTCTAATATATAAAAATAAGTTGGGTTTTCCTTCCTGACGCTATAACTCCAGAACGCACGAACCGATTTCCATGGTTTTGCATTCATTGGAAAGGTCTCAGGCTCCGTGAGGTTTATAGCAAAGAAAATTCTAAGAGAAGAGCCAGAAAACAGAGAAAATCATTTTTCACATACAGCGCCATCTCTGATATATAGCATGTACTACAATGGTGCCAGTACGTTGTGTGAGAGTATCCCTCACGAAAATAAGTACGTTTCATTTTACTGAACAAATTAAATTCAAATAAAGTGGATTACATCATATCAGCTGAAATTCCTGATCCAGTCACTGATCCCCCCATCTACACGACATTGTGACGACACAGATGGTGCATGGACCGTGCGGTGCATTAAATCCATTATCGCCTTGCATGGCTGATGGAAAGTGCACAAAACGATATCCGCGACCGTTAGTTGCTGAAACAGTCACAGGGAACGATGAATTTCCAGTATGTCAGTCTTAATGAAGCACTGTGGCGATTATTGTCATTTCAAATTCATGAAAGATATCCCACAGTTGTACATTTAGCAGTGCATTTGGAAAATGAACAAAGAGTTTACTTCACTGAGGCTAATGCTGCACAACGAGCTGAGAGACCACCATCGACAACATTGACTAGCTTCTTTGCAATCTGCCATTTGCAACGACGCTGATGTACGTTGAAATGCCCAAGTTTAAAACTTGGAATCAATCAACAAATAAATTCCACCGTCGCTAACAAGGAACCCCAGTTCCAGATTAGCCACAGGTGTTTTCTACTGATGCGCTAGGTCGCATGTATACTGTTCATCCTAGAAATGATGAATGTTTTTATTTGCGACTGCTGTTGGTAAATGTACGTGGACCGAAATCATTTGCGCATTTGAAAACTGTGAATGGCCACCAATGCCAAACATATCGAGAAGCATGTCAACTATTGGGTTTGCTGGAGAACAATTCTCATTGGGATTTAACAGTTGCGGATTCAGTTGTTATTCATATGCGTACCAAATATGAACGCTGTTCGCAATTATCATCACCACATGTTTTCCTTCAGTTATGGAACAAATACAAAGACGACAAATGTGAAGATATCTTGCATCGCTGGCGCATTCGAACGAATAATCCCGACATGCAAATAACCGATGAAATCTACAATGAAGGATTGATTGTGATTGAGGATCAATGCTTGACTTTTGCAAACAAGCTATTGATGATGTAGGAATGATTGCGCCAAATCGATCGATGCACGACGCATCCAACCAAGAATTAAATCAAGAGCTGCAATACAATGTTGATACATTGCAGGAATTCGTTCGAAATAATGTGCCGTTTCTGAATGAACAGCAAAAACAAGTTTACGAAACATTAATGCAAGCGGTGGACTATAATAATGGTGGTCTATTCTTCCTGGACGCACCTGGAGGAACAGGAAAAACATTCGTCATTTCATTGATTTTGGCCACTATTCGATCAAGATGTGACATAGCTTTGGCGTTAGCATCATCTGGAATTGCGGCGACTCTTCTAGATGGCAGTCGTACATTCGCATTTTGCGCATAAGTTGCCACTCAATTTAAACACAATAAAAGTGATACTCCAAGTGAGTGCATAATGGCACATAAGAAATCAATTGTAGCACTCAACTTCACACTGAAGGATCTTCGGCGAAATAACAACATCTTTGGCGGCTTGATGATATTGTTGGCAGGCGATTTCAGGCAGACGTTGCCAGTAATTCCCCGAGGGACGCATGCAGATGAATTGAATGCTTGCCTGAAGGCATCACCTTTGTGGAATAACGTAAAAACATTATCGCTAACCACTAATATGAGAGTTCAACTTCAAAATGATCAAAGTGCTGCACAATTTTCTAAACAATTGTTAGCTGTTGGAAATGGAAAAGTCCCAGTTGAATAATGATGTACACACACTGAATTTCACCAAACAATCAAATCCGTTGATTCCATAACAAATCCCGTTGATGTAGTATATACAGGGCTTCCTTACATCAATTCCAATAACATTTGATCTACGACTTTTTGCAAAACTTGATAATTAACACAGAACAAAAAAACAAAAACCAATTTGCGCCTAACAAATTTGTATGGAAAAACTTATTTAAAAAAAATATTAATTTTAATTATTCGTTGGTTAAATTTTGTTGGTATTGATGTGGAAAAGCTGCGTACAAGAGGTGATGCGCTAATTAGAAATAACCCTGTATAATGCTTCAATTCAGTATTTACTTTGGATTCACTTTAATTTTTTACTTAGAAAAGTTCAACTACACTTAATTTTTTTTCCTTTTCAAATACATATAAAACGAAAAATAAAACTCTTCGTTTTAACAAAGACTTCGAAATTTAACAAAAAACGAAGCCATCTGGTGGCGAAACGGAGTTCGCCGGGTGTGCTAGTTTCTCATAAACTTCATTGAATGATGCCTATAAACCAATCTTGCGCTAAGTTCAACTAAAAACTACCGTTGCCTGACGACTTGTATTAATAGCTTTTACTTTTTTTTTATGTGTTTCTTATATGCATCTACATTCTTACGTCATGTAATCTCAACTTTTTCCAATAAACTCATACATGAGGACAATAAAACCCTGTCTCGGAACCTATTGTGTGATTCATTGTATTTCCGGACCCATGGCATTCATTTGTGACACAGGGAAATTGTAGGTATACTTTAGGATTTGAGAGATGAATATCGCTCGTTTATTTATTGATTAATAAGTAATAATATTAACTTTATGTATTAAGGTTTTTGAAAATTTCAACTAGGTATTAAATGCACCTTCTTTAGTCTTAGAGGTCTGAGTTTTGAGAGGCTAGCTGTGGACTCTGTATGCAGCGATTACTGGATTGACTTGACCGGTGAAATACCTCCATCGCTTCGGAAACTAGCTTGTAGGAGAGACGATGTTCCTGCGTTTCGTTCGGTGAGTATACGTATACGGCCGTATACGTATGTGGCGCCCAATTTTCCCAAAGGCCAGCAACGCACCATCAATACATATGTAATTGTGGGTGAACATGGGCGGCGGTGATCACTTACCATCACGAGACCTGCTTGCTCGTTTGCTAGATTACAACATAAAAAATTCACATTTCAAAGCTGCTACGACTTAAGTAATCAAAAAGTAAAGATAAAGTCATACACAAACAAAATGAATAGTGATTATTAACTTTCAAACCTTCCCTACTGTTATCAGGTGACATTTTTATAAATCCGTAACATTTTTGATAGTCAGTTGCTTAATTAATTTTAGTATTTAAAAGTGTCTAAACTGCTTGTAATTAGTTGACCCTATGTAAATATCTAGTTCTGAGTTAGTTTTCCAATCAACAAACTGGCTTCGAGTCCTAAGCTTTTGTTTACCGATAGTTTTGTCCTAAGCAAGCTTTCATATACTTGTGAGAACTTCTACCGACTTTCCTATAGGAGCTCGCGTGAGTTCATAATGACATTTGCATAAAACTATCTTAGAGTGTGATGATGTAGAGAATATCCTAGATCTTACTTTGCACGGTGCATCCTTCATTTAAGGCTCATAAAAGTTTATTTATTGTGTCTGTGTATTGAGATCCTCAATCACATATTTCTTATAATTTATTATTCGATTTGCCATAATAAGGAAAGTAAAAAAATTAAATACAGCTTGCCGCTAACTGCGGAGTGGTAATCTGCGGTAAACAAACGACTGTGAGACACACCAGTGACGCACTGATTTACCGTTTGATGTTTATTTATACTTGGAATCTTTAATTGTCGTCTGACGATCCAATAAATAGTGCGAGAGAGAGAGAGAGAGAGGAATAGCTGAAATTTCAACATTAACTGGATACTGAGCAAAGTGTAACTATATTTAAAGTACTTTTGGTTGGTTAGTTAGAATTACACGATGGTTCATTAAAAACTTTTGACCTGCCACGAATATGTCCTATAATACAGTGGGCTAAATTAATTTTCCATCTCCACAACTTACATTAAATATTCAATAAGCGAAATATCTCAACTTCGATACTTTTATAAATTAGTGATTATGCTTTAAAAAACATTATTACGAGGAAAAAAAACTTTACATTTTTTTATAGAAACGACGATAAATAATATCCACATACTTTGCTTTCTAATCCTCTAAAAGACATACAACCCACTTATTCTGATTTTTAAGGCTAAAGTGTTGTTATGAGGTATGCTATCGCAAGCTTACAAAGTACAATAAATTAACTAACTACTTTCAAGTAGGCAAAACTAATGCAATAGAAACTCAGGTTTTCAGCGAAAAAAAACTATTTACCCTCTCGTTCAAAAGTGTCTTCAGACCCTCACTCTACGTTTGTTTAGTGAACTTCACTTCACCTGTCTGAGTCTCAGCTAGTTGGACTCCGAATGAACTTAGAAAGCGATTAAGTAAATACTCCCTCCTTAAGTTTTAACTTAACTAGCTACCGTTCAGTAACTTAAGACGATGAGTGCTGTTTTCCTTGGGAACTAAGTGTGGGGAGAATTTCAATAAAGGTGCTCGAATATCGAGGTTGAGATTTAGGACAGGTCTTTACGGATTGTAAGAAAGAAAAGAAATAACGATAGCAACAAATGATTTTTTTTTCATTAGGTAAAATGTTATAAAATGTGGGTCGTATATATAGGCAATATCAAAAATCAAATGATTCATTACTATCTAGTATAAAATTGCAAACTTGGGCTTGAAACAATAGGATAGTAGATCAAAATAATATTAATAGGTATATACTTCAGCACGAGCCTAATGCCGTAATGTTTTACTTGATTTTTATTTTTATATCTCAGAAAAGAATTTTGAACAACTGTTTTTATTTCAATAAAAGGTAAGTTAAGGCGTAATTTTTGCCTAAGCAATAAGAATAATAGTTAATGAACGTCTTTCAAGTGGGGTACAGGATTTTTTCTTCGATAAAGGAAAGAACTGTCATTTGCATTAAATAAGATGGTAATTAATACCTTACCATCAATATAGGAAAATTTTCTATTAAGTGTAAACTCGTGTGCATAAAAAAGTAAAACTTAACAAACACAAAAGAACAGTCCGCTTACTTTTATATAAAAACGAATCCTAAGTCTTATTTGATAACTTAAGCTTTGATTTAAGTTGAGTGAAGACGCACCCTTAGGGTTAAAATGCTGGCATTTGACCTAGTTCTCCAAGATTTCTCAATCTAGACCTAAAGAGTTATGCCAGATTTTCAACTAATTCTTTGAGCGACCAAAGTGTTGTAAATTTAAGTTTTAATCACTTCAAAATACAAATTAATTAAACTTATTTAACTTGCAAAGGGAAGTTTTCATCTACGAGTATTCATTACGTTCGGAGAACAGTTTTCCATGTTTAAAGGTAAGTAAGTCTTGTGTTATTTTCCTTGTTGATTTTAATGATATTTTTTTCATTTGGAATCTGTTAAAATCTTTATTGTGAAGGTAAGCCAAAAATTGATAAAAAAAACTGTAATTTTGTAAAGATAGACTTTATAATTAGGTATGTAGGTTTTGTTCCGTCGGTAACTACGTTAACATTTCATTTCCAAATATTGAACGTTAATTGAATGTAATTTGATTAAAAATCTGTATAAAAAACTTTTTTTATTCTTTTACTAGCGATAATATAATATTTTATTTCTAATACGGTGGTACCTGTAACACTGTCACTAGATTAATTTTGACAGTTCAAAGGTGCATTTTGACCCTTATTTGTGTTTTGACTGCAATCTAAAGAATAGCCGGCCTACCACTAATATACCAAGCAGGCCTACTACCAAAACAGGCCACCCCTACCGCCGCGTACAACTCGCACTACAGTTTAGTCGCGTCGTTCCATTACGCGACATTGTCGTGCATTGTCGGCGGGTCTGTCGCGCGACATGATTCATGTTTACGACAGAGATTGCGACTGCTCGTTACCTACAGAGTCTGTCGCGGTGCGCTCTCAGTTCACTGTCAATGTTAAGGATAATATTTTTAATTTTATTAAATAAATACAGTATCCTAGAAGTTAAGTAAATTCTTTGAGAATATGTCAACACCATAGTTTTGAATTTTAAACTAGTTAACAGAACCCACAGAGCCAAACTAACCGTTTCCGAATATCACGTGATATTTCAGCTTATTAATAGTTAGAGGTACCCCCCAACGCCCATGTTTAGCTTGTTTTAAAACAAAATGTCTCCGAGGGTCACGATTTTCACAAGCAATTAAATCCTGACTGTATCAATATTAATTTATTTTAGCACGGACGTACGCTTCGCTACCGTAAATCCCAGAAGAATACCTTCATCAATTATAAGCTACCCTCGAATCAACATTTTATATTCAATTATAAAGTTGTTTAAGATTCCCAAGAACCAGATAACTTATACAAGCGACTTCTTTAATTCCATGTTTGTGTACCTACTACTCTTTTAAGTATACTTAAAAATTTCCAAAGCCTGTATGGTATTTAAAATCACCAATAATGTATAATATAACCTTCCGCCTGTGGCTTCACACGCGAGACTAAACAACCCTAAATTAAAGTAGCATATGTCACTTCAAATACCTTAGCTTTCTGCAAGCAAAATAATTTTGAATATCCTCTTAATAAGATGACCCTAGAATAGTACTGGAAAAAACTTAAACTAAATTACAATACGAAAATAAGTTTTCTACCTATAAAATATCCAGCCATGATCTAAACATAACCTCAAATTTCTTCCCCGACCTTCAAATACATTAAATACAACTGTAGCTTTAATACATCATAGTCACAATATGGGAACCCGCAAACTTCGGTTCGATCTCCCGCCGCCGATACAAGTTCTTCTAATTTCCGGTCCCCACACACTGGGGCCTGTAAATTGTGACCCGCTTCCGGATATTAAGGAGATTTCGGTTTTTATAGCGACTGGCAACACTAAATCTAAGAATTATGGAGTGTGTGAGCGGATGGGCAGGATTGGAGGCTGGAGGAGTGTGGTTAAGTCTAATGAGAAATTTGGGTTATAGTTTGTATTAAATATATTTAGAGTTGTAAGATTAAGGCTTCATTTACGAAATTGATCTCGTGTATTGGATCCTAACGTGTGGTTTTACGTTTCAAATACCGTGGTCACTGAAAAGTGGAAAGAAGGTTTTAGAAGTCGACAAAGAGTTTTTCCTCATTTACCAATTCAACCCAAAACACGCTAAATGTGAAAATATATAAATGATCACTTAATATTTTCTCAGTGCCTAATATCCCAGTTTTATCTTGAAAAACTGTTAACTGTTTCAATTTCGCAATTTAGTATTTTTTTAGCCTACTTTTTCTATTTGCTGTTTTTTATCTTTCAATCGTTTTAGAAACAAAAGAACGCTGTTTTCAACACATGGAACAGAAGTACTTATTCCCCTATTAACACAAACAATTAATCTGGTAAACAGTATTTCAGCTACTTCCTAGTTAAACACGCGTTCAAATTTACATGTCACAATCTACGAGTGGCCGCTATTTTGCGAGCCCACCACAAACGGATAGACTGCCTCTTTGCAGCTGTGGCCTTCCGCCCAAACACACTTACCATTTACCATCAAGCTAATCTATTCTCAACCTTAATACTGAACAAACAAGAGCGATGGAAGAGCAGAAGAGTGTATTTAAAGTATGAAAATTATAGACGCAGGAGGCCGTTTTGTGTTATGTCCTTAAGTGGTTGGTGCCATAACAATATATTAATAGATAAGTCATAAACAATAGGCTCGGAGGTGCTGGATTTCTGTAAAGTTGGGGCAACATGGGGATGTTAAATGTAAGGACGTTTTGTTCATTTGTTTAATTGTTTGTTGCTGTTATTGAGGTTATCCTTTTCGTTTGAGTGACTCTTTGTTGAAAATCAGAATGTACATTGTGATAAGGTATGGATAGAAAATCGATGGGACGTCTTTAGTTTTAAATCTAGTAGGTACAAGGACACACTGTGAGCATACTTCTTGGTTGCATGTTAGTAACTGGGACAAAATTTATAGCTGGCAACATTTATTAAAGTCTGATAAAATTAAAAAGTTAAATTAAATTAAATTCCATTTCGCCAAAGGTAAAACAGTTTTCTTCAATCAAACCAAACTGAAAATGTAGACTTTAGTATGGTAGATACAAGTATCACAATTTGTAATATCATTAATTTTGAAGTAATAGATCGAACCCAGTATCTATGTGCTTACGTCATATAGCTGACGGTTCGATTCCTAGTCGCGTAATGCTCGGAGGCCCGCGTTCCTTTTTCGAGTAGGTATCTAAAACTTCAAAATTAATAAATTAGCATTTAAAATGCAAAATTAAAAGTAAAATCTGTAATATCGTTGTTCGGATCAGCGTTATCAAATAAAGTTAACAACATGCTCGTCCAACCACTCCCTAATTCAGGCCATAACCATTAACGTATTACCCTGCATTACCAGCTCTATACTCAGTAACATCATTAATTGATTAATACCCGTATACCTACCTACCTACATTATTAACATTCAATATTAACTCACGCAACTCCAACCAAATCGTATTCAATTAATCACGCCCCAACGGGCATTTATAGCTTTAATTCTTTAATAAACAAACTCAGTCTTACACCAATAAATATAAGAGGCAGAGCAAACTCAAGTTAGATTAGGCATCCCGAAGTTTGGAAACAAACCATTGCTGGCCTGAATAACTTGTTTCGTCTGTAAATCAACGTAGGGAACTTTCTAAAACAAATTAGTTGCAAGGAACAGAAAGGGCAAATAACGAAATACCCCCGGGTAAGGGACCAGGGTCAGGGATGAGGGTGGTAGGTACGAATTTGTGCCTTTTTTGCATTTTCTGTTTCAGGACTAGTCTGAACTATACACGGATATAATATTTGGCGATATGATAAATCGCAACTTTGAAAAACATTTTTTGGATGCATTATACTAAATTTATTGATTCCTTATTTGATTATGACCGGCTAAGTATGTAGTTGTTCTAAAAGGAAAATTTAAAAAGCAAATGACCATATTGTTGAAGGCAATTGTTGAAAAAAAAGGCTGTAAGGTATAGACAATTGGTAAAGATGATTAAAGCGAACATAAGAGAAGTCCGCAACCGTCAAAAAAAAGGGTAAGTAATACTGGTTCTACACACTGGCTCAACACGTACTATACTAAAATTTTACCAACCATCTAAACCATGCCCTTTGTCCTTAAAGTCCTATTCATAAATCCACCACAAAACTTTAGTTCGTTGGTAAATGAGTTCTACATCTCTACTCTTTGATCTCTCAACCATAATTAAATAAACGGCCACTTTTAGGAACGAAAACTCAAAGGAGTCTGCCGGCGTTCCGAATTTTCAAAGGCACTGTTTTGGGATTTCAGCTTAGATCTTCACTAGAAACAGCTAGGTTAGGACATAGAAATTGGATTTTAGTTCAAATGTTTCTTGGCAGAGGCATGTTGGGAATTGGTTGAAAAGGGTGAGAATTTCTTTGATTTTTTACGAGTGTCTTAAACTACAGTTATAAAAAAAAGAAATGATTCTTTGTTTGTTTGTCGCTAAATACTGGGAAATTCTCGGACTGAATTATAAAGAACACACTCCCTACAAAGAGAGTTTTATTGAAAAAATAACGTGACGATCTTTATATTCGTTCAACCGTTTAACCGAATTTTCATCGTTAACTAAGCGTTATCTTGTACCAAAACAATAGTTTGAATAAAGAATATCTAGTACATTTCTTCAAATTAATAAAATAAGTTATTACAACGTGGTGCATTACTTTTATTTTCAGTTTTTTAATATATATCTTATTATTTTATATTGTGTACAAACTGACAGTAAAATTAACCATCGTTTGGGAACCCGGATTTCACATTTCGTGATTTCACTAACTCACACTGTGCCAGCGTAGTTTACGGCTCAATTTCTCACTTGAATCAACAAACATTCAAGTGTTTATCTAACTAGCAACAGACTTCCGTTATACGTACCTACTATTTAAAGATTGAATAAATACGAAAAGAAACACGTCTTTAAGTAGCTTCTTATTATAAAATTATAGTTAAACTAGTGGCCGCCCGCGACTCTGTTCGCGTGGAAGTCGGTTTCCCGTGGGAATGAGAAGTTTTCCCGTGGTAAAAATGGCCCTATGTGTTATTTTGATCTATAACCTACATTACTGTAAAGTTTCATCCGAATCCGTCCAGTGGGTAGTTTTAACGTTAAAGAGTAACAAACATTCATACATCCATACATACTTACAAACTTTTATGTTTATAATATAAGTAAGATTCATAGATACCAGAAATATTACAAGACGTTAGAGATTTTTGTATTTTTTTATTAAACTCCAAAGAGACTACTAAGAGCCAAGTTGGACTTCGCTCTAGGTAAATACCAAAACACTTCAATAAGTACCTAAAATAGGCCACAAAAACAAAAGCGAAAATACTAGGTTAATGAAATTCCCGCCGCTCCAACTTTGCTTATCTTTCTTCGAAATTGATATCAATTTGCCAATAAGACTTTACACTCCTCCGCGAGGCAGCAATCTCGAATTCTTTAAAACAGCAATTGAATTTTCTTAACGACTGTACTTGGTCTTTTGATCCGCGACTCATTGCCTGTGGATTTACGAGCCAAGTTTCACTATAAATAATCGGAGGCTTCTGAGCGCGACTGTACCGGCAATTTGTAACGCGGTATGATGGAGTGGGGACTGTGAGTGAACTGAATTAGTGCGAGTTGCGCGGGAGTGGCGGACTTACTGCGGTTGACGAATATAAAGTGTTGAGTCTGATAATATTGTGAATGTTATAGTTTTGATGTTTGTTGTGCAATCACATAAAGACGGCTCTACGGTTCTCAATGAAAAGAGACCTGTATAGTTTATAATTAAGTAAAATTAAAAATAACAAGTCTGTATATGTTATTAAGAAAACCAATGTGTTGGAATGTTGAATGGGTAGTTAAGGTTTTATTTCTAGCAACTGAAATATCTTTATTTACTATACAGACTTAACATTAAGGACTGATTTATCAATAGTTAGATAAATGCTAACTGACTGATAAGAGGTATTTTTCATTGTCACTTCATACATATGTCAAGTATTTATGTTCGACGTGCAACAAAAACATACTGATTTTCTGTCAGATAGAATTTATCTGACTATTGAAAAACCGGTCCTAAATCCGTTAACTCTAAATCGACACAAGGACCATGGACAATGAAGTACAATAAGCTCCCAAAGCTGTAAGCATTGTGACCACAAAAGACCTGTAATACAAGACGCGACACGGCGCGGGCGACGCAACACAATAACAAGATCAGCGGGCAGCTGTACACACTACCACTGTCATATTTTGGTTAAACCAACAACGGAAAAAAAACAACTTAGAAAAAAAGTGCAAGTATATTGTTGCTTTACACAGAGGGATTTTGGTATCTGTCATCAAGTCTCCTTATAAGCCTTTCCACCAAATTAGCCTAACACTTAGATTTACTAAACCAGTAGCTTTGTTTGTTTCAAATTTAACGCAAAAATATGTTAAATATTTGAGAATAATAATTATTTAACATTATTATAAATGTCATACAACCTAAAACTGATTTAGTTGACAGTAAATTAACAAGACAAAAATTATCATACTAGCTTGTAACTGTATTAAAAAACAAGTCGATGCATTTATATCATAGTAAAGCCCTTGCAAAAAAAGTTCAACTCTAAATACCCCAGCTGTGCCAATGGAGAAATTTTTCCTCCTTATTATTTTTCTTTGACTGTACACTGCAAGTTTCTTGAGCAAATGAAAATAAACAGCAGAAGCGGCGGGATTGTGCGGCAACACTTTTATCTGCAATTTACTGTCGTCTAATAAAACTTACACCATCCACATAGAATGGTTACTGCTTAAGTTACTGGACGTTATAACAGTGTAGGAAGAACCTTTGGATAAATAAGGGTCAAGAAGGAAAGGATCTAACTATTATTGGCGATGCAAGTTTTTACGCAAACTATTATATTTCTTGGCCTTACCACATAACAATTTTATGTGAAAAGGCTGAGCAACCTTTTTTTTAAGTAAGTAGACTATCACATCTCATTTCCACGCAGAAAATAGTATATTTCAATACAAGTGTGGAAAGGCTGTCATTACAACGAGTCCCGACAAATGTCTACCCGAGCCGGGGCACAGCCGAAGGCGAGGGTTGACAGGCGGGACGAGTTGCAATGACGGTTCCGCACGTGTACTGAACGACTATTTTTAATACAGTTGCGAAAAAATAAAGCAATTCAATAAAATATAAAATTAGGATCGTAAATGTCGAAATAACTCATTTTGAAAATGGCGCCATTTTTTCTTCACCCATTTGGTAGGCAAAGGTTACTATGCCCATACAGCCAAGTCTTCAGTAGATTTTTTTATTGGTATGAAATGAAAATTAAATTTAATGAAATGAAAACAACCACACTACTTCAATCAAATCATTAAATCTGATATCGAAACCAACTAGTAGCTTTTTTTAGAAATTTACCTTCGCTACGTAAGTATTAACATGAATCATAAAAACTTCTTGTTTTTTTTTTTAGTAAAAATTTCATAGTTGGTTAATTTTTCTTTTTAATAGACATTATTTTGACAGTTGGGAAAGAGAACGCACGAGTGCGGGAAAGGTAAAAAAAAAGCACGCGTGTGTAATAGCCCACATCCCGAACGCTATACGTCCCTGCAATACGCCACTTTTTGAGCAACTGTATTAAAAAAGAATAGTGCAAGGAAGCTGTTAACACCCGTTTTTAGTGAGAACTGTTTCGACGGGTCCCAAGAACAAAATCTTATACTAATATACAACAAAATTAGTTTTATTATTTATTTGTATTTGGCATCATATTAGCTATATAAATATGTTTAATTTTTTTTTATAAAACTTATACTTTAGTAGATACCCAAACGAACATCATCCTATTTGAATTTTACTTCAAAGAACAATACAGTATGAACATGTACAAGCTTGTTCCTCTGAGTTCGCAACTCGCGCGCAGCAGTGTATCGTCAGACGCGGGTTTGTTCTCGGGGCGGGGTCTTTTTTGACAGGGCGCGACTATTTCTCTAACAATTCCAATTGATGTCAATCAAAAGTTAAGATTTATTGTTCATTGCATTTTATACAATGACGGCCTTATCAACGAACCGAAAAATTTTGAAATTAGCCCTTAATTCAGAAAAAAAAAACACCTTCGTTAAACTCTAAGTGAGAAAACAGATGAAAAAAAACTTAAATTTAGATGATTAATTATATAAACATTCACATTAAATTAATACATATTCATTAAAATATTTTTGTACAACTCAATACATTATTTACTTGGAAAGTACCAATAACTGTAAATTACTGTCGTTTGTGATTATTAGATGTTTTTCTAAGAAAATCTTAAATAATCATATAACAACTTTTTTATATTTTTATTTTGAAGTTAAATATAATTAAGTTATTTTTAATATGAATTCCAACTAAGAAACTAAATATTTTATTTTTAAAATAATATTTGCACATACGTCTTTTTTGTCCTAAAATGCATTCAAAATTTACTATCGCTTGCGCCGAGCCGTCATTGTACTATGGAAAACTTATTGAAAAAAAATGACGCATGTAATTTTAAGTTTTTGTTCCTTGGCATTAATTTTATTATACGATTTTGTTCTACTATTAACTTAATAAATATAAAACTTTTTTTAACAAAAGTCACATCGATAATTTCCTTATAAGTATGGTATTTTGTTTGTTGAATATTTCATTATTAATTTTTATTGGTTCATGACAGAACCCGAAGATTCTTATAACGCTGCCTTGAACTCCCCAGTATCGCTTTAGGCTTAAATATTAGATAAAATGTGTGACGATAGTATCAAAATATCACAGCAGCAAACAAAAGTAACATATAACAGTACTCCTCCTCTTTGCCTATTCCTTTACTTCATCAACTCACAAATTATGATGTTACTAGTGGCCGCCTGCGGCTCCGTTCGCGTGGAAGTCGGTTTCCCGTGGGAATGAGATGTTTTCCCGCGGTAAAAAGTACCCTATGGTTTATTCTGATGTATAACCTATATTATTGTAGACTTTCATCCAAATCCGTCCAGTGGTTTTTACGTGAAAGAGTAACAAACATCCATCCATTCCATTCATACTTACAAACATTTACGTATATGAAATTAGTAGGATTACACCTTTATTATTTCCTATTTTCATACCCTCCAGTTTTGATAACTCACCAGATGCACTTGGAAGAATTTAAAGGAACTCTAGCTTCCACTCCATCCCTTCTCATATGGTTTTAGCTACGCCTATGCCTTCTCTACTAAATGCACACAAAAAAAATCTAATGATCTTTGTCCCATTCATTGTTCATGTCTAGATCATAAAGTCCTAGATCACCAACTCGGAAAAAAAGACTAGGAAAGGTTAAGTGTTGGATAATAAGTCTGACGTAAAGGGATGAAAACTGAAAATTTGGATAAGAGCTGTTTCAAAAATAAGAAAACTTATTGATGATGAAGTTATTGGAATGTTTGACGAAGTTTTGAAAGCTTGGAAGTCGAGAATAGCAGTGGAGTAATATCGCAAAATATGTTCAAAACATCAATGTGAAATATGCCGTGCTCATCGCATTATCTCTAAGCTCACCAATGATCAAATACAGAACTTTGAGAGCCTTGTAAAAAAGCAAAGAAAATTGCACGGGGTTTGAAACAAAAACATGAACATGAGTGAAAACATGCATTGGAGTTAGGTTCATTTACATAATGGTTTATATTTTAAAGTCTTACTCTATGATTCAGAAGATAATCATCATTAAGAAGACAATGTTGGTGTAAACAAATAGGAACTGGTTAATAATGTTAGGTACTCAAAAATGTAAAGTAGTTTTGCGATGAGAAAGATACTTTTTAATTAATTAAAACACGGTTTATGATTTACCTTTTGAACGTCATAAAAAAATATTACATTTGATTTAAAAATCCGTGATGATAATTTATTATAATATATAGTAATACCACAACAAGAAAGTATATTATTAAGTTGCTAGTTTTATTTTGTTTTATGGTTATGACAATATAAACAAAAATTAAAGTTTTTAGTAGATTTTTTGACATTCAATTACTATATAATTTATAGGCAAAGCCAACATACGACGTAATTATATGGAACAATTACGAAGTAAAACATCGCAAAAATACTTAAGACATCTGCGGTTTCATTAAACAAAGTCGTATGTGCAGTTAGTGCTTAGTTCATTCCATAAAACAAAATCCGATTTTATTATAGGAACCGAGTTTTACAGAAATAATATTTATTAATAAATATAAGAACGTGAAAATAGTGTAATTAAATAAAACAAATCAGCTTTGAATAAATTCCATACTCAAATATTTTTTGTAACGGAGTAAACGACATTTTACTTTGTTCGCAACTAAAAAGCTGCGTACTGAAAACTGAACATTCGGTAGATACGACTTTGTTCTTGGGACCCGTCGGTTTACTAACCAACCCATAGTAAAAAGTATAAATAGGGAACATTTCATTCGAAGCTTGTACTTATGCCTATAAAATGTTCCTTAGTTACCTTATATAAAGTAGATTAACTACTTGTTTGTCGATTCACGTCAAGAAACACCTGTTGATAAAAAAGATGTATAACAAAACCTTTTCTTCTGTATTTGGCTTAAGAAAAGATTATTTTTAAAGCTATAATCCTCGTGTAGCCAGCTTTCCTTTGGGCCAAAACGCACCTATTTTTCAGTAAAAATTCTGATATGTTTTAACTTATAAACAGCATTTCTTATTCTTGGCAATTTCTTTATTCAGGACTTTTTAACCCATATAAATCGGGTCTGTTTCACACTATCCGACTTATTTAGTAGTAAAGTAGTGATGTGTGAAGCTCCCTTCGATTATTGTATGATGGATCGTGCGACTAGTCAACTAGTTGATAGATGAGTTGTCGCGGGCCACAATGCCTGGCGAAAAATGTCACACATACATTACTGGCAGTTAGAAGTATACAGGATGTTCTGTTTTATTCTAGCTTTTTTTTAAGTTATATAGGTGTTTAATTATTGAATGAATCAACGATTTGTATTCAAAGTATTGTGTGAAAGAATTTTCAAATTTCGTCAATGTAAAACACTGCACTTATTTAAAAAGTCTATATAAGAATTCTTTAAATCTAATTATAATTCTGATAATAATAATAAAGCTCGCAGTAGTGCAAAACCAACCCTGCAAAAAGAGGTTCTCTTAAAGAATATATCCATAATGATAATAATATTTATTA
Organism: Emmelina monodactyla; assembly: GCA_916618145.1. NCBI lineage: Eukaryota > Metazoa > Arthropoda > Insecta > Lepidoptera > Pterophoridae > Emmelina > Emmelina monodactyla. The sequence continues at coordinate 1,352,026 of OU745314.1, read as the reverse complement.
TTATAAGGATCAACAATAGTTTTCACGCGTTTAAGTTTATCCTAATAATATTATAAACGTGAAAGTTTGTTAAGATGGATGTTTGTTACTCTTTCACGTAAAATCTACTGGATGGATTCGTATGAAACTTTGCAATTATATAGGTTATACATCAGAATAACACCTAGGGTAATTTTTTAACGCAGGAAAACATCTCATTCCCGCGGGATACCGACTTCCACGCGAACGGAGTCGCGGGCGGCCACTAACAATAACAAGTTTGAGTGGTTTAAAGTCACGATATCACGACTGCAAATTCATGAAACCATAAATTTAAGAAAATTACGTTTCAGGCTTTTATTATAATACTTTGTAGAAATCTTAAGTACTGGATAAAGTGCAGTTAATGCAAGTTTAGTGCTCGCGTTATGCGACGTATTTTGAATACGACTATTTAGTTTTATTGGTTTGAATAAACTGATGTATCAACTTCTTTTAGAAAATCTGATAATTAATTGAAATACTTGTTAATAATTTTTATTATTAATTAAATTTTTATTGTTATGTATATTAACCGCTTATTTAATTCCAATATAAAATAACATATGCAGTTATATTGCAAAAAAAGTTTAATATTATTGTTGTAACTGTGCCATTTGCTTGATGCTTTATGGTTGGTACAAAATTAAGATAGAAGGATAGGCAAATAAAGTTGTTCTTGCATCTTGTATAAAAGTTTTCTTAATGTTGAATATTTTTTTTGTGTCAAATAAAACAGCTTATTTAAAAAATTAAATAATAAGTATTCCCTAGTTATATAAAGCTAACCTCAATTCGTAAAGTAAACCAAACTGAAACACCCTGTATAAAGCAATAGCTTTGTAGCGCCAAGCAAGGATGACCTCTGAAAAATGGCCGGTTGTCCATAGCGGGATATCTACTTCCAGTTGTATGAATAAACGTAAAGCCAACGGAAATATTGGCGTTGCGATGTGCTTTATTGTCGTGGATAACTTTATTTGGCCTAAAATATTGATGCATTGACGATTTGTATAGACTAACTATGCTGTTTGTGACTTCAATTATTTGAACCCTCGTAAAATAAGCATTTAGAGTTCGTGTGCGTTAGTGTATTTTTAACAATTGTAAATAGTAGTTTCAGGGGGCAATTTTGTACGTTGCAACGTGTTAAGTAGTGACTTGTGCCGTCAGTAGTTTTTGGATGACTATTTGTACGAACATTGTAAAAATATCACCAATCTTACCAATTGCTGTTGGATGTCCATATCCTTTTTATCTTGCCACGTTAGAAAATTATATATTTAAATAATAATAAATCTTTTTAGTAATAAAATAGTAAAAAGAACTTCCGGATAGTCCTCAGTATTTAATCAAGTACTTAGAGAAAGTTTGAGTCATCTAAATGTAATTTTCAAGTAACTCGCTAAATCTACAAGTTTTTCTGACACAGTAATAATTAAAGAGTTTACTCTTCTAAACCAGCACTAACTACACACACAGCCTTTAGCAAAAAGGGTGTCAATTTTCTCGTTACCAAAGAACGTCCGGATTTCGCAAAAAGAGCAAAACTGCCAAAAACTCCATCCCTGCAGCGCGAAACCCTTTGTGTGACGTCACGCCTATGACGTCATCGGAGCGAGATTTTAAAAAGAAAATCGGGGCACTGGCAGGAAATAAAACGATCTTCGTGTCTCGTGGTTTCCAATTTAGGTGTGCGTCCGGCAAAATGGCGACAAGTCTATGGTATTTGAGACTCGCAGCTAGCGACTATGTGTGTGAGGGAAATTGAACCACTGCACAGTTTTAAAAATATTACAGCTCGTATCTGCGAAATAGGAGCTACGTGAAGGGGTTTTGTTATTTTATTTAATGAGATTAATCATGAATTTAATAAACACTTACTCATAGAGATGGTATTTTTAACAATTAATTTCTATTATAAACTAATATTATTTTTGTAAAAATTTACAAACAGGTCAAAGATGAGTTCTTCTAGCTTTTAAATTTATTTTTCGAGTTACTTTATTAATTTTTAGTTAAAGAAATGAAATACAAAACTCTACAGTTTAAAATAGACTTACTAAAATCCTATAATAGTTATTTATCAAAAGCTATCAAAACACCATCGGTATTTAATCCACTACAGGCACTTACTACAACGCGGCGTTATCACAAAAACTCCCCAAATCCTAAGTAACAGAGGCATAAAAAGTTCTTTTACTTTTCTCACGGGACCCTGAAATATAAATTCCCGACATCGCTATAATAAAAGTTGTTATTAAACTTGTACGGTGCCCATAAAAATAGAAGATATCTCAGACCCTAGTCACGGTGCCTATTTGAACGCCAAATGTTTATGTGTACCAGTAATGTCTGGATAAAACCGGAATGGGTTAAATGGTCGGCCATCTTTTATTTAGTATCGCGGTGTCCCGCGGCGTTGGCTGTCTAATCTTTCTTTGTATTGCGGCTATAAATATTGCTAAGTAGTCGTTTCACTTAGTGGGTGTACATGGGAGAGAAAGTAAGGGGAATTTATGGGAAATATGCTTTTTTCAAGGTTTAAATGAATGGTCATAATTGTGGAGTAGTTTCGCATGTTTTATTATCTTGTGATAAGCGTGACACAATTGATAGTATCATATCATAGATTTATTATCTTCGCTCTCGCTCTTACTAGATGGAGCACTGCCTGTAAACAATAGCTTTGATCTTGCGGCAGTTTTTTATTTTCGTGCCAACTCGTGTGTCAAATCATACATAACTGTTCGAAAAGCTTCCGACCAAACCATGACATGTTTTCTGACTTAGTACTAGGAACAAACCAAGATGTCGCTTAAGTCCAAACCTTTTATTTACTCATCATCCTCGCTGAGCAACAAAATAATACGTCAAAAAATTCAAGCTCGACAAAACGGTAACTACACATCTGTCTTTTTGTCGTTTTTCAAACATTTGGCAATAAAAAATAAATGTTTCAAAAGTTTTGAAACGCCATCTACATATGACCCCTGACATTCCTTGCAAGCTGTTATATTTTAGTAACTACTCTTAAAATTGACTATTTTTTAACCATCAACCACCTACCTACGGTCTCAGAGACCGTAATGTTTTGTAAAATTCAAATATAATTTTAATTAAAAAAAATTGATGGTTATTTTTTACTACTTTTTATGTTAAAAACTTACAAAAATACGAAACAATTGCTATATTTTATTTTTCAGTTCTTAAAGACATTTATAATTTAATAGCAAATATTTGGTGCTAAAACGAAGCATTGGCGTATAAAGTTACATGTTTTGTTACGGAACTTTAATTTGTTAATTGAAATCCTAAAATCAACGCAATTATCTATTAGCGGTCTTTGCGACCGCACGGTGGTGGTAACAGGACAAAAATAGGTGCTAGGTGGTTAAGGGTTAATGTCAAATATTATGTCATATAAAAACAGGAGCGTAGGAGTAACAATATTTTTAAGGGCCCTATAAAATAATATTTAAACATAGATTCACAATTACTCCTCGCCCATAGTACTCGTAAAATGCGGGATAATAAAGAAGGTAAAAGCACCAATTATAGACAATATAAAGAATATTTTTCTTTTTGCTTATTCATTTATGGGTTTTACTATACACGTTTCTAGGGTTTTGGATGTTATAATAAATAGTGACTTTTAGAACCAGTTTTCGTTTATTAAAGTAGCTTATTACTAGTTTCAACAAAATATACTTATTTATATACGAGTATATCCTCTGTCAGACTATCCTCTTTGATCTTACTATGCATTTTCAAACGAGAAATCCTATATCTAGACCATATCTTGTAAAAAATATTTTACTTTTTTAACACCGTCAGTTTGGAAACGTATGGACTTATGGAGATTTTTTTGTTTAAAAAAAAAGAATCAAGTAAGCTATATTCAATGTGTAGGTTTAAAAAAATACATTCATTTTAAGTTTTCACTATTTTATGGCCCCTGTAGCTCGGGGGCCCCAAAAAATTGATACGGCGGCTACGCCCCTGCATAAAAGTTGACACAAGCTCGGGTAGGTTCGAGTATGCTGAATTCAGCACACTTATGTTTTGCCGCATTTTACGAGTACCAGTGCTCCATCTAGAAAGAGCGAGAGCGAAGATAATAAATCTATGTATCATATGTATTATTGCCCGTCACCGCCACTTTTAGCAAGAGTCACATTCAATTGATAATTTATTGGACAATACCCAACCTAAAAATTAAATATATTTTCTCCTATCTCCAGAATTTTCTTCAGTCCGTAATTGTTTTAACATTTAAAAAAATAAGTTAAATATCTTTTAACTTTTGAATAAAATAGTAGCAAAGCTTAACCTCAAAATCACTTCATTCAGGTTCATACCGACCTGAAATCCAGAAGGCTTAATAAATAATATTTCAATTTCCATTGCCCCCACTCTCCAAAGGAATATCGTAGGTATAATTTCAAATCGATCAGTTCTGAATTGTTCTTCAATAGAAGCCCGTTTCTCTGACCCTCTCTGATTTTCCTGTACAACCTTATATCAGGTGTATAAAGTTGAATTTTGAATGTATTTTGGGAAAGGTGGGTATAGTTTAAGTGGTTCGTGGAAAGGCCTATAAATTAGAAAGCAATTGATAAAGGCTTAGCAGCAAGATGAATAGTTTGTATTGTTGACATCAGTATAAAGAAAGGTTTATGCTCGCTTTCGTCAATAAGTACCTATCGAAATAATTAAAGGGATTGAGTTCTATTGTGGGAAGGTGTATTGTACATTCATCATTATATGTTCTAGGTATTTGTTTCTGGTTTATGAAAATAGAATTATAATATTGCGGAACAAAAGGTCACTGTAGACAGTATAACTGATTTTTAAGCCCGGATACAAAGTTTAAATATGTGAAACAAACAAATAATATATACAGACAACAAAGGGCATTTTGTAACAGTAGTCTACTTAAACAAATACCTATATTTTTAATATATACATTTTTACATTTTTAGTGCACTCCAAAACATAATTCATTTTTTTTTAATTATCACAGACTTGTGGCCACCCGCGACTCTGTTCGCCTGGAAGTCGGTTTCCCGTGGAAATGAGAAGTTTTCTTGCGGTAAAAAGTACCCTATGTGTTATTCTGATGTATATTAATACTGTAAAGGTTCATTCAAATCAGACCAGTAGTTTTTACATGAAAGAGTAACAAACATCCATACATTCATACATCCATACATACTCACAAACTTTCACGTTTATGATATTAGTAGGATAAATATATTTTATATTTATCAAAGAGGCTTGCAAGAAACCTACAGGAAAGAGTCCAACTAGCATATACTCGTATAAGTTGTTTATTTTACTGTAATATTTTGTAGTTAAGTATTATAATTATTCGTAGTTGTTTGTATGTAAACAGCTATCATTAATATTGTGGTAAAGTGTGCCGTGTTACTTGGATTGCATCCACCACAACTTGACCGCAATACATTAAATTTTGTTTACAATTGGTATATGATGTCAATTAACGTAATGAGATGGGTTGTGTATTTGTATGGTTATATATCTTATTTTAATAAGCAACGGGTTTAGTATTCAAATGAGGATATTTTTTTATTAATGGTGACTAGTAACTACTACGTCTATGGTATTTATATAAGAAAGGTCATTATTTTGTTTGTAGGTGCTACCATTCTTTTTTAAGTGATGTATTTCATAAACCCTTGAAAGAGTTAAGATGAAATTAAATTTAGTTTGCCTCAAAAAATTCATTTTAAGATCATTTTTGTTTACTTCGACAGTATAAAGACACTTCATTTATCATTGCTAGATACAACAATAAATATTTAAAACATATGGCAATATGGTTCCGGGTTCGATCCCCAGGTCGGGCCAATTTCGTCAAAATGGTTTTACGAAATTGGCTCGTATCTAAGTGTATCTCGGCTCTCCCCTAGTCCATTGTGTGGTACCTATAGTTCAAGCTTTGCTAAGTTTAGGGCCACACAGTTGGTGTGTCAGTCTAGAGATTTATTTATCTGGAGATTTAATCTAGCTTACCCAGAAAAATCTTAGCGTAGTTTACAAACGAACTATTAAAAATAACTACGTTTAAATAAAAATCAAACGTTTATAGTTATTATGAAAACGTATATGTTCTAGGTTTAAACTAATTAATTAAATTAATTACGAGTAAATTTTCAAATATCTAATGACATTTTAACAACAATGGGTTAATTATAGTTTGTACATAATTGAATTAACTCTGTGATCGCTGTACATAGTGGAACTTTAATTGATAATTATTTAATACAATTGCCTGTCTTATGTACACAATCTATAAATAAAGTAGCATATTCATATTTGCGCTAGCTACAAACTGAAACTCTTTGTATATGGTTGTCACCAAAAATATATGGGGTGTAAAAGAACTGCTTCTGAAAACAAAATCTGGTCATTGCTGGAGGGGTAATGGATACGGTTTGAGCAAAAAAAATTGTTTTTATGATTAAAAGAAAAAATATTTTTTTACGTAATTGTACAAATTTGCATTTATACTATCAGATTTTTCTGGGTATACTGTTAGTGAATTTAGTTACTATTGAGGCTCCAGAATACATGGTTTCAGGCTTCGGAAGTGTTTTTTTTACACCCGTTATACTAATCAACTGTATAAACAAGGAGGTTGGTAATTATTTTATTCAAAAAATAATACAGTGATATGTAAGTATTAAATAAATGTTTGGTCTTAAACATATGAATTTCAAAATTAAAAGGCAAATAGTGTCTTAAATAAAATAAGACCCTTGTATTTATATTTTATTTTTAAGTGCATTTTACATCCAAATTTATTTCTGTCTAAATACATGAAATGTTAAATAAATTAATAAGAAGGATTTTGTTAATAGTGTTTGATAAAAACTAGATTTTAAGAATCTGTGGTAAGCTAGTAAAGTAAAAGTTTCATAAAAAACCTGCAAACTCGTTTTAACATTGTTACATTTGACTAAATATTTTCATGTTATAATCGTAAAGAATTCAAATTGTAAACAATCTAATCTTAAATTGGTAAACAAGTAATCAAAATTAAATCCTTGTCCCAAAATATATTTGATAGCTGATAGAATATCAAAAGCTTATCAAGATTATAAACCATCACAAAATCAACTTTTGATGATCATCAAATCACAATAAAATATCTTTAAATTGTTTTTAGGAAACCTGTCATTACAAAATGCCAAATTTAAATTCCATTCTCTGTTATTGTCAGAATTAAAGGCAGGAATCGTCAAAAATAACAGTATTCCGTCTACATTTATGTAAATTGGTACATAATTCGATTGCGAAGTACATTCTGAAGGTAATTTTGCAGCAGTGTGTACTCGAGAGCGATAAAATACACAAAAACATAACATTTGCTGCTATTTACGACGCTCAGTTGAATTTACTGTTTGAGATACGATGGACGATGAGTTATGGTTTTGATAGAGGGGGCTATCACGTATTGCATGGGAATATTTGTATTTGAAGCATTTTTGTCAATACTGACAGACCAAAAAAATAATCTTAATTACCTTTAATAATCTTTCTTAACCTTACCGGTGTAAGGTTGAATTAGCTGGTTGATTTTGCTAGTACAGATAACTTAATCCGTACTACGGCGTAGCTACAACTCCGTAGCATTTTCGTAGACCTGTAGCTGCGTAGCACCCTATGGCGTCGCTGTCTCACCGGCGCGGGCGCATGTGGTAGGACGATGTCAGTCTTTCTCTCTCACACACAATTCACCTGCTTATGGTATTTATTGTATGTATTTAAGTGTGTTTATATTTATGTTTTTGTTTGGGTATTATATCTATGTAAATTTATGCTTTTCGGCTAATTGTATGTACTTATTTAAATATTTATTTATTTATTTTCACCATATTAATTTTGAAAATAAAAAAAATGTTGTTACGTCAAAATTGCTAGGTAGTTTTGTAATATTATCATACAAAATATGTATTACTAGCTTTCCGCCCCGCGGTTTCACCCGCAGCTAATTTTAGTTTCATACAAACTTTCATCCCCTATTTTATACCCTAGGGGGTATAATTGATCAAAATCCTTTCTTAGCGGTGGTTTGGGCTGTGCGTTGATAGATCACTATGTCAGTCAGTTTGAGTTTATTTTTATATTAAAACTTCTTTACGTATTTTTTTGTTACGTCATACCCCCTGGTCCTGCCGTATGTCACCCGCGATGCACGTCAAACCGTGATGTACGGCGACACAGTGACGTCATGTGTACTTGTTCATTATAGCAGAATTACAGCGGGTTTAACGATGATTTGTCGGATTAAGCTTTGTGGTGGAAATTGAAAACCAATTTTTCCATGGTGGAAATGAGATTTGGGTTTGAGTGGTTTGAGAAAGAAGTAAGAATAAATTGGTGAAAGTGGCCTGGAAAATTGCTTAGATTAACAATAAACTTAGGCAAAAACACATTCGTTTATTTTTCATTTGATGTGTTTGTATAGGGACAACGTTTTGCACGAACGTGATGATGTGATTGTCATTATCCTTACATTGCGTGTTTATCTGCTAAGTTAATCCTAATGATGTGCTAAATTAAAAAAGAAACAAAAAATGATTTTTTACAAACTTTAAATCAATTATATTGATCTCGTCGACAAAAATGCAAATATGCAAAGCCGATTGCACCTCTAACAAAATACTGGCGACTAGTTTTTACCCTAAACAAATATTTAGTCCACCCAAACCTTCCAATGAAACACAAGCGCCGCATTAATTATTCCACTGCAAATCATCGCTATTTGGCTCGTCCACTCAAATCACTTCAATGAGCTAATTACAAGCGCAGATCACGGCTTCGAGTCCCGGCCCGGCTATTAAATAGTACGCGACCGATGTTAGTTATTTATTCGATGTACGCTGGACACATTGCGATGGTCCGTCGAGTTTTGTGGACAAGTGTGGATGTGGAATTCTAATGTCGATTGGATGGTCGGTTATTGGTGGAGATTTTTGGCATGTAAAACTCGACGGATTATGCTATCGACCAGTTCTAATTGAATCCTGGGTGGATCAACTCTTTTTGTAAATGATGAAAAAAAAGTGGTCTTAAAAAATCTATAGAAACGTGTTTAAACTAATTATTACACAATAAACTATTAGGTTCTTAGCCGTAAAACGTATTACATATATTAACTGTAGAAAAGAACACCAAAAGAAAATGTTTCCATTGGCTGGTCATACTTGTGTACATTAAATGTTGTGGAAATTTTCACTCATGATTGAAGCCAGTCATTATATACATAGGGATAATTTTTTTTTTTTGTTTTCCATATTAAAATCACTTCTAACCGGCTAAAACTAGGTGTAGCCGCACTTCGGGTATTAGCCGTAACATATATATATTTATAATTGTATTATTTTAAAACAATCTGTGCAGGCATTTTTTTTTTAAATTAAATTTACTTTAAAATTTATATAATAAAATTTAAAATATATTTATTCCAAAGGAACAAAAACAAAACGTAATTATTTTAATATTATTTAACTGGAGCCACATGAGTAAAGAAACTGAACAGAGACAAAGCTTCTAAAGAGCTAGCAAAATTTATACCTATTTTGGTAGGGTTGGCACGATTGAATAAATAAAAAATATAAATGTACTTTTTTTTCAAATTTTTTATTAAAATAGGTTTTTTTTACAAATTACATTTTTTCAAATAAACCAATGGGAAACACTCACATGGCATATGAAATGTACAATCTTGCAAACGTGCTAATATGTCATTACCAATATTAACATTTTTAATATGAAGATCAAAATATTCGCGAAATTTTTTCTCAAGCAATTCAACAAATTCAATAAAATTGTCAGGAGGTATAATCAAAAAACCTGATTTCACACTTTTTAAATACTAAAACAAAAGTATTACTACGTATTATGTGAGAAACTCGAAAACAAAAACAAAACACGCACAACGTTCGAGCGTCGCGTCACGCCTGCACGCCCTGAGATTGACCACTGGCTGATCTACTTTGAAGCGGTTTCGGCTCATACGTGACAAGCGGCCAGTGGTCACGCACACACACGCGTTGCACTTGTAGTGATGTACCTGTCACAGCGCATTCGTATGTAGCTTTGTCTCTGTTCAGTTTCTTTACTCATGTGCTGGAGCTGCGTGCGTTGTAACTTTGAAGTGACAAATTCGCCGCGTCAGGTGGTTCTAATGCTCTGAAACTTGAGTAGCAAATATGTTTTATGTGAAATTAGAACCGTTCGTAACCTGAATTCTGGTTTATTTTGAAAACACTTTTATTCCTACTTCCTTAATATCCTTACTAATATTATAAAATTTAATTTTAATGTGGAAATGTGTAAGTCTGTCTGTATGTATGTCCCGCATTCTCATCAAAATGGTTTATGTCTCTTTCTCACTTCAATCGGAGATTTCACAGGTACCTTCTATTTTAAATATACTTTTAAAATTTATTTTTATTTATCCTATCAGCCTATTTTTGGTTGTGAAGTTCTCTGTTTGACCTCAAATATTACCATTGTGACCTCCATCCCGCGCTAGACAAGTGGCAATTGCTCCATTGACGAATGTCTTGTTCAGTTAATGTATCGACTTATAGATCGTCAATAGCTAAAATGTGTGAAAGAGTATGTGGAGTGTGTAGAAAGGGTCTTGTGTCTATCATACCGAACATTTCGAATTACATTGATACTGACCACTAATTCGGTTACTTTTTTCAGTTATTTACTAGATTTTTGCTCATAGATTTAGAGCCTGATTGTGATCACGATTTTGTAAATGCAGGCACCATCTGTTTTGATTAAACTTTGTTGACTAGTAATTTAATATTTTATGGACCAATTAATTTTAATTTGAATTAGCTCGTATGCTAATTTGGGATTTAATCGATCTATGCATAACATTTCATATAAATCATAGAACACTGCTGATATATAATAAGTCGTAAGTCATCTCTTACCACTCTTACAGGTACAAAGACAACTTTTCCATCCTTTAAACTTAACTTAAACCACTTCTTCAAACACTTGAAATCTACACCCAAGTCATATTGACTTTGACAAAATTCCACAGTTCAGAATCACCTTAACCTTCGTGTAGTAACCTGGACCCATATTAACGGGTGGGTGTTAATTAACCCTGAGAGCGCATGGGCCCTCAATCACCCACTTAGTTTGTACCTGCCGACGCGTGTCTGTCGGGGTCAGCTGGTGATGTATCTGTGGATGAAGGGTTACTTCAAACCATTACGTACATGAGATTTTTGACGTTTTAAACTCAAGAATATACGTATTAACTTTTTATATGGGTTAAGTTTTGTTTATTCTAACGTCTTCAACATACATTGTATTTTCTAATGATTTAAACTATAGTTAATTATGGTTGTTCAAACAAATGAAATAATAGAACATAGTAGGCATGTCTTATATAGAATACAATGAGTACGCCCCACTGAATTCATTGGAGCCATCTACCTACACACATTTTGCAAGTTTTCACCTTTTTATAAGTTAAACACATAGAAAAGCGTTATAAGCACTATATTTTTTATACGGACATGTTCTACATTTATAAATATGAAAATGATCCAAATGAAAAGTGTCGCACATAATAACTATGGGAAGAAGTTTATTATTCTATTTAGGTATATCTAAGGATATTAATAAGTTTGTATACTGAAATAAACAGCCACCTACACTATTATTAGTTAGATGGTTTACACAACTTGAAATCATAGATACGAGTATCCACTACCTTCCAGCTAGTTTGTCAAGATTGTAATATAGTACGTACACTAGTGGCCGCCCGCGACTCCGTTCGCGTGGAAGTCAGTTTCCCGTGGGAATGATAAGTTTTCCCGTGGTAAAAAGTACCCTATATGTTATTCTGATGTATAACCTATATTACTGTAAAGTTTCGTAAAAAAACATCCAGTAGTTTTTACGTGAAAGAGTAACGAACATCCATACATCCATCCATACATCCAAACTTTCACGTTTATAATATTAGTAGGATTTGGCGGGAATGAATACTTCTACTATATCTGTTGATGCTGAAATGGTTCTGAACACAAATGAGAAAAATGTATTTATGTTCATCTAAGTGTAGGTAGTTTGGACAATTTATTAAGTATAAATTGAAATAACTCTACATTAAAGTTCCCTTGCGTGAAATTCATATTCAATCTCATAGAATTTTTCAAGTTAAATGCTCGTTTGACAAGTTTAACAACTCAATTATACTGTTTTCCAATCCACCTAATTTTCTCACAACCCAACTCAAGCGTTCAAATCATGGTTTTATTTCTAAAGTAAACACGCCGATATCGCAGCATTTATTGTTATATCATTATTTTCGGCGCAGTCGAATTCCTCATGCAAACTTCGTTACATTTTTTCCTCAAAAGGAAAAACGAGAAACTCGATTTCTCTCAATTTGCAGGCGTATTCGAGTCTGTTTGATCCCTTTTGTTCGGTTGTCTCGATCGGGACCAGATTATTTCGTTCATTTTCTTTTGTCGAGGCGGTCTAAGATTTCGCTTGTGTATTCGTTGAATTACAGCGAATGTTCCTAACGCGGGTACAGTGAGATTTAATCAATTGTCGAGTCAAGGTCTTACGGCATGTAGACGGAGATAATTTCGGCTTGGGTACTTACCTGTTGTAAATCTCTGGCTCGGGAGGTGCTCGTGTTTTATCGATTACTTTGGAACGATCGAGACGATGATACAGGTACTTTTGGAATAAGGTTAAGATATCGAATCTTTGCCATATACCTAAGAAGTTGTATCCAATTTATAAAGTACTAGTGGCCGCCCGCGACTCCGTTCGCGTGGAAGTCGGTTTCCCGTGGGAATAAGAAGTTTTCCCGCGGTAAAAAGTACCCTATGTCCTTTCCCAAGTTCAGTTCTTTCTTCATACCAAATTTCAACAAAATCGGTTCAGTGGTTTAGGCGTGAAAGCGTAACAGACAGACAGACAGACAGAATTACTTTCGCATTTATAATATTAGTAGGGAAGTAGGGACTAGCATTTCGCCGGCAAAGCTTAAAATATGTACGTGATGAAAATGAATCTGAAGAGAAATGATTTGACTGTGCAAACTGTGTCCTATACAAATAATTTTACATCAAATTTAAAAAAAATTACCTTATCGATTATCCATTTTAACTATTAAAAAAAACTATGTTTTGGCACTCTAGAAATTTTTCAAATTTGTAATACAAGCTTTTGTATAAACACATTTCTGTAGTCACTAACCTACTGTTTTCTGAGTGTAGTGTAGTCGCAATTTTTATTATTCATTAGAATCAGGTAGCTTGTAATGCGGTCGTTTCCAGTCGACCGGGGTTCGATTTCTTGCGCCGGTTATCACGCCGCCATTTTAATGGAATGGGAAAAAATACAGTATGCAAGGAAGTAATTTGTATAAGTAGTAATTGTATTTTAGAAAGTGAGTGTGTTTTAAAATAATTTATGATTCTTTGTAGGTTAATAGTTTTAAATTATTTCATCGCAAAAAAGTATATCTTTACCTATATTGCTTGCATGTTATATTTTTGCGACGTGGTATTTCAGTCGTCACATCACTGCTATTTCAATTAGTGTCATTACGTATCAAGTAGCGCGTTGATGCCCACGTTTTCCCACGCTACGGTTTGGTCGCAAAGGCTTCAATTGTGACGCTAGTTTAAAGTTTTTATTGTAGGTTTTAGTGAAGATATTGTTATCAATTTATTCTAATTAATATAGAATGATGAGAAGAGCTGCTCTATTTTTTATTACGTAATATTGACAATACAATTTCAGGTGACATATAATTCACTTTTTAATTAAGATTTTAACCTGCCTCACCTCTGTACTAAAACAATGAAAAACAGCTATTTGCTAGGATCCATTAGTAACTAATGTACAATTTATATTTCTAATATTAGATCGGTCGCCGAACAAAGGCAAATTATGTAAGAAACAACCTTTGAATAAAATATACTGCAGTCTAGCCTTGCACCACTTTAGCCAATTTTCTTGCAAATTTATTTTAAGTCTGAGCCGTTGGTCTCAGGTCGTTTTCCATTAGGAAGTCAGTTCTACTTGTCAAGTCCAAATATGTGTTACAAAACCCTTTCGGTTCATGAATTAAAAATAAAAACCGGCCAAGTGCGAGTCGGACTCGCGCACGAAGGGTTTCGTACCTACTGTCATTTTCTGTTTATTAAGATCGAGTAAAAATTGCTTAAAAATTACGTTTGTTGAAAGGTAATATACAAGTAAATATTCTGTAAAAATTTGAAGCGTCTACCTGTTACCATTTTTAATAATGAGCAAAAATAATATATATTTTTTAAATTTTTAGTATTTGTTGTTATTTCCGCTTTCTAGCTATCACGGTTTATGAGATACAGCCTGGAAATAGACAGACAGACAGACAGCGTAGGCTTAGTAATAGGGGAATATTTTGACGTAAAAAGCACTTATATGAACGAGCTTATAAGAAAAAAACTACGTACTAAAAAGTGGTTATAACCACAACAATGTCCTAAACTTTACCATTTTAATTTACCTAACATGAAATTATTAATATCTGATAGGTCACCTGATCTTAGGCGATTATTCAAATGTATGTTACAGCCATGTCATGTTGTTCCTTAGAGAGTATAAGGGTATAAAGTTATTTGTGAACGCAGATAATACAAGTAAACTTTTTGGAGTAGCCTTTTTACTTGCGATGGCTGTAGATAGAGCAGTAGGGATTTACTCGTACATATTAAAAAGTTGACTTAATTATAACAATTAACGTGTATGCGATGTGTTTTCATGATTACTATTTTTTAAAGTTGTAAAGTAATATGTGTATTTCTAGTACACAATAAGATACGGGTGAAGCACTTTTTAGGTATCTATGAACCTAAAGGTACATTGTGCATATTTTTATGGCCACATTATAGATTTTAAACGCAAACTGCAAAAAAATGTTGATATACTAGTTAGCCATAGAACAAGGAAACCTAATAATTAATTTATTTTGACAGTTCACTGTATTCCTTTTGTAGTAGACTTGCCGTACTTTTTGGTGCCTCTTTGG
The DNA here is from genome assembly GCA_916618145.1 of Emmelina monodactyla. NCBI lineage: Eukaryota > Metazoa > Arthropoda > Insecta > Lepidoptera > Pterophoridae > Emmelina > Emmelina monodactyla. The sequence continues at coordinate 1,336,899 of OU745314.1, read as the reverse complement.
TTAAGGTTTTAAAACATATTCTTAGTCATTAATCTTCCCATTTTTATAGTACACATTCTTTAACTTACTGCTATTTAAATTATTATTATTTTTTCTTCATAAGTGGATGCTTGTAATTGGCTTTTTGGTTTTTTTTTACTATTACTGTTTAGATGTAAGCAGCTGTAAGCCCCCCAAATAAACATAAATAAATAAATTAATAAAAAAAATCAACATTCGGCAAAATACGTACAGTCATATCTATAGTTTCGTGTTTCCATCCCCTGTTATATAATCAGGGCGTCGGGTGCGTGTCAGGTGCGTAAGGTGCCCAGCGACCTGTTAATAAACGCATGTTGTTCAGGCTTCGTCACTGGTTCTAAGGACATCCTACTAATATTATAAATGTGAAAGTTTGTGAGGATGTATGGATGGATGAAGGGATGGATGGATGGATGGATGGATGGATGGATTGATGTTTGTTACTCTTTCACGTAAAAACTACTCGATGGATTTGGATGAAACTTTGCAGTAATATAGGTTATACATCAGAATAACACATAGAATACTTTTTACCGCGGGAAAACACCTCATTCCCACGGGAAACCGACTTCCACGTGAACGGAGTCGCGGGCGGCCACTAGTATGTTATATTACTAAATGTAGCTGGTTTTAATATTCAGTTGATTGGTTTTGCTTAGTACATGAATATATGAATAGAAATTACTTATTCCAATCGTAAGCTACAATTACTCGTCTAAGGTGATTTAGGATTAAGCATTAACTATTTTTACTAAAAAAAAAAATTCATGAGAATTCCTTTTTAAGTTTCGCTTCCTCAAATTTCCACTCTTAACACTTTTCTATACAAATTTAATACTAAAATATTACTTTTCTAAAGCTTTAATTTAATTTACTTAAACTCTTCCACTATAAAAATACATCGACGTGAATTTCAAGTTCTAAGAACTTCTAGATAAAAAACCCATTAAAAGATAAGGAACCAACTCCCGGGCATACATAAACCATTATGAGTTTAGTAAGTGAAAAGAAAACATACAATTTACCAAGTTTGAAGTCGCACAAATAAATCTTTTTTGTGACTAATTTCCTGACTTAAAAACTTTGTACTTTTTGTAACATTTTCCTTGAAAATTTTGCAGCGATATGAAACCTTGATGGCGGCTGTACACTCTTTTTTATAGCGCTGAAATATTTTTGATAGAAAAATAACGTATTTGTGTATAAATATTTGTTTGTTTTATATACCACACCTTTGTTTATGGTTTGACCCGAAAGATATTGTTTATATTTTTTATACGACGTTTGTAATTTAAAATTTACATTACCTATACTATACTTTTTTATAAGAAGACTATAATAATCCCAGAACATTCAAATCTATTTTTTTTCCAATTTATATTTAAAATACCTATTTTACACATTTTGTTACGAGCGTCAAAGTTACAAAGATGAATATGACTTACGTACCAAAACTAATTTATCGGTCATCATTATAAGTTTTGGAAATGAACAGAAGAAATAACTGATTAGTTCAATTAAACTATTTTTCTAATTAAAAATCTATACAAAACATCATTTCAAAAACTATTTTTTTATTATATGAAACAAAAAGTTCAATAAAAATGAACTCCAAACGTTTGTCCGAGAGTGTACCTCCGTCACGATCCGTACGAAGGCCACAGAACAAAGGACAGATACGGAACGAACAAATTATACGGATAATGACGATCCTCCTATGACGGACCGAAATGACCCATTGTGTTCTTGCGGTCGAGTTAACGGATGTTATAATAAGGGTATTGATAATACCCCACCTATATCTACTTATTGAATGCTTCGCAAAGATTTGAGAAAATCCCGCATTCTTTTATTTCTTTTTCAGTCGGATTCACCGGTTTGGGACGTAATGGCCGGCGACAAAGAAATCTGTTTTTGAAACGTTTTCTAGGACTGAGCGGTTGGTTAGTTTGGTTTGGGAAATAAATGGAAGGAAATCTAGGCTATGGCACTATTCGTGTGCTGCTAAACTAAGATAATGAACGTATGAAAGAAAACTTTAACTAATTGATAAAAATCATGCTTACACCTAGACTTTTTTGTAATTTTCTTATTTAGTTCCTATCGGAAGTAAAACCCAGTTCCTTAAAATTAAAAATTGCAACAACTACCACAACTGGTCAAGAGAGGTTGACGAATTACTTTCTTTTGCTTAATAAAGTTTATTAGTATAACCCACACCTTATTTACAATTTGGAAACATTCATTTTAAAAAGTTAAAATATAGCTTTTATTTTCTATACAGATAACTTATAAGTAATCAAACATTAGGTATAAATAAACCACTTGTCTTGAACACAATAATACGAATACTAACAAAGGCATGGTTCGCAAAACAATTTTAAAATTATCTATTTCTTGTTAGAAAACCCTTAAAAGTTACAAGAGACAAAACAGCACATTTACAATACTGAAGGGCTTCCACTTCAAAAAGGTATTTATTTCGACAAGGTTCTAAATTGCTCGCTATTGTACAGAAATTTTTCAAGTTATTCGGTTTAAGAATTGGGGATGAGGACCCTCGAAATCGTCTTTGAAGAGTGGCTGGAAGTTTTTTAACCCTCGCTGGTAAATTAGGAGTGTTAAAATTTAGAGGCTTTGTCTTTGAGCCTTTTGATAGGAATTTAGTTCTTTGCGACTTTGTAGATTATTTACGATAAATGCTCTTTGGTTGTTTTTTGTTTGAATGGTTAATATTACCGGTAAGTTACGTTGTTTTAAGCTGTTCTTGTTGAAATGTTTTCTTGTAAGTATGTATCTTATGTATGTCTATGTGTAAATGTATTGTGAACAATATCTGAGTTCTTATTTAAAAAATACTAGCCATAGGTTTAGTATAGGATCCCGCTCTAGAACGACATTAAAATGGATAATTAACAAATAATTATTGTGTCGCCATATTATATAGATGTTACGGCTAATACCCGAAGTGCGGCTACACCTAGTTTTAGCCGGTTAGAAGTGTTTTTTATATGGAAAACTGTAAAAAAAAATGTATACCTATGTATATAAAAACTGGCTTCAATCATGAGTCGTCGGAGTCCCGCTACGCGGGACTCCTTTTTCTGGGTGGTAACAAAAAAAAACCTAACTAACCTAACCTATTGATGTTCTAACCGGCTAAAACTAGGTGTAGCCGCACTTCGGGTATTAGCCGTAACATAGATATTTATATTAAAGGCAACGTAATTAACTATAGGTTCATTTTGATCTAACAGCCCACCACAGCCTCTATAAATTTTCACCACGCAAGATGAAACGCAAATAAGTTTATTTTTACATACGTAACAAACGATCTAGTAACCCTTTCCAGCTTTGCAAGGGTGCAACTTTTAATGGTGTATGCACGAAACATTAAATTTATGGTAGAAATTGCATTAAAATTAGTTACACGGCTTAGGAAAAGTTAGCAATGATGATGATGCTAAAGCTTTTTATAATTTAGGGAGTTAGGCAAAATATTATCATTAAAATTGCATATAGAATAGTAGTAATAGAACAAATATTTGAACTAACTCAATATTATCTATAAATAAGCTTTCGTACCTGAAACCAACAAACCCACCAATTAATATTTCATTCCGCACAAAGTTGCAACACCGATCCATTCCCGCTAACCTATTTCTGATAATAAAACTCTCCAAAGCAGAATCTATGCCAAGCTAACAATTCGTGTCCAAAACAAATTCAGCAAAGTAAAATAAACGCGAAAAAGTTTCAATAGTCCTTGCATACGATGGGATTTGTCAGCGAACGTAAAGCCGCTTTGCGAATAGTTGGTGCTATGGCGTCCGACCGGAATATGTTTGGCGAAGATAAAAGTAAGTAATGATGATAAAGTCTATTGGGTTTACATGTTTATGGGAGTAGGTAGGCTTTGAGTTTAGGTAAATTTTTAATTTAGGCAATTAATTGCAAAGGTTTTGATGGTTTTTTTTTATAAAGTAACCCGATTTAGCGATACTGACATTGAACAAGTCTTAAAGTTCAATTGTTTCCATATAGAAATCTTACATATCTTCATTAAGAAGTGTGTCTTTGAGAGTCCGTCGTTTAGTAACTGGAATGAGGTTGTTGTGCTAATTTTAGAGTTTTCGTAAAATTATAACCGTTTGAATTTTTTAGGGAATAAAATCAGCTTGATCTTTAATCTGATCATGAATTTGTAAGGATTGGTCACCAATCATTTTCAATAAAAACATTATAATATATGTTTTAAATATATACGCTTCGGGTCGAACGCCACGGATGAATCTTCGTGCTATAATAACTGCGACACCGCTGGTTTTGTGTAGCGAAGAAAACACTATTCAAGCAAATCCGCTTGCTTTGCCAAGCGACGCCATTAAAAAACAATTTGTAAGTAAGTGCTTTACGTATATAATCTAACCGCCGGTTTCGAATTCAGAGTAATATTTAAGTATCGAATTTGAGAACTGACGTAAGAACAAGTAAGCCTTTAATTTAAAATTCTCAATTCTAAGTCAAAGGTAAAAGGTGCGGCGTATGTCAACCAATTATAAGAAGCCGTACAAAAAAAAATGATTTCATAAAAAATAATAATAATATGAGTTTACAATTTGTAGCTTTGATGAAGGTAATGTTCTTCCTCCGAGTAACGACCCGTTAATTGGTGGTACAAGAATATAAGGTACACAATGAAATGAAATACAGGCACATGAATGAAAACTAGTGACCCCCAAAATTACTTAAATATTATGTAGAGGCATAGTGGGAACTTTTTTTAATAAAATTGTTTTCCGAAATTGTTGTATTAATGTTATTACAAAACACTAACCCTAATGTTGTATAAGGCCATTGCTGTCTTAAAATTGATTTCTATTTTTATCTCATTTTAATGTAACATGATTCAAAAAGTGTGGACTTATGAAATAAGTATGTTGGAGTAGAGTAATTGTCATGAATATGTATTAATTAAATATACATTGTTTTGCTTCTGTATTCACAATTGATAACATTTAATAATAGGTACAATCATTCAATGAATATAATTGTAAACGTTCAATCAGCCCCCATTTGCAGATTTGCTCGTACTTACAAACACATTCATTACGCTCCCTAACCCAGCTTTTCCATTTAATTGTAACAATTCAACTTTTTTATCGCTTTTCACAATTCACGAATTAATTTTTTATCCGAACCCCGCCACAGTTAGATATAATTTTACCCCAAACCGTATTCGACCAATATATTTTTGTATGTGACAATGTGTCAGAAAAAGAACGTATTTTATTTTTGTTGTGTTTATTTGTGCCTTCATTGTTCAGTTATCAATGATCGGGTATTGCCATTTGCGAAATAATGTGATTTGAAATTGATGATATCAGAGTAACAAAATAAAAGAGGCTCTCGATTGAATGTGACAAAGGATCTTTTAAATACAGATATTGTTTATAAAAGAAGTGTCATTTGCAAGATTTAATGTAGTTACATGATGTGTTATCGTAGAGCGTATAACTCTCTTTTGTTCTGACTAGCCCCGTTTGTAAGATGTAGGTATTAAGTTCTATATGATATTAAGTTTTTTGGCTAACCTATACATAGAGAGAAAACATTATGGATTACTAGTGGCCGCCCGCGACGTGCGAAGCCATTCGCGTGGAAGTCGGTTTTCCGTGGTAATGAGATGTTTTCCCCTTTGTGTTGTTCTGATGTATAACCTATTCTTACTACAAAGTTTCATCCACATCCGTCCTGTAGTTTTTACGTGAAAGAGTAACAAACATCAATACATACAAACTTTCACATTTATTATATTAGTTTCTTTTTTTTTTTTTAAGAGAACCTAGCAAACGAGCAAGCGGGTCACGTGATGGTAAGTGATCACCGCCGCATGCATTGAGGGTGCGTTGCTGGTCTTTAAGAAAATTGGGCACCGGATATTGCACTGACCGAACGAAACGCAGGAACATCCCTACTTCACGTCGGTTTTCTGTGCGACGGTGGTATTTCACCGGTCGAGTCAGCCCAGTAATCGCTGCAGACAGAGCCTACAGCTAGACTCTACTACTCTATACAGCCTACAGCTAGTTGGGTGAAGACGGCTATTTTTCCGTCATGCCACGCTGTAAGCTACGGATTTACTGCCATTTAAAAGAAACAACGTCACATGACGTGTAAAAAACACTTTTAAAGCCTTCCGCGCTTAAAGGTGGCTTTATGGAAATAAAACAACCGACGCTCGTAAATCCGTCTCCAGAAAAAACAAACGCAATCCGTAAAAATAAGAAAAGCAATAGTTTCGGATGAAATAGGAAGATTTATACCGTGCGTGGAATGCTTAACGAACATACAAACATACATTGAATAGAATATAAAACAGAACGAAGCCCGGACGAGTTGGAGGACAAATGCGGGTAGAAACAAATTGAAAAGCTCCACGCTCCACAAATGAGACTGAATGTACGAAATGTTTTGGCTGATACGTATAGAAATGGTTTTGTATGATCGGCGACCGATTTTATTGTATAAATGCCTAAACTGTGATCAACTTTTAATAGATGTAAGCTATTTGTAGTATGTTTGTGTATTTATTTAAGATACAATTTAAAATATTTTTCCCCATAAATATGGCTTTTATACATATATGCAATTAAACCCGAATTTTGGAGTGCTTTTATTTATTTATTTATTTATTTATTGTCAATTTTTGTACAAACACACTATAAAATACATAATTAAAAACAAAGATAGATGGTGAGTAAGGTTACTCCGGTAAAAAAGCTAAACAGTTTGAACTTTATAGACTAAACTGAAAAAACCAAATTTTTTATCTAAAAATTAAGCAACTTTGGAATCAATTGTGTGAATAACTATAAGATATTAGTTTAAAAGAAATATATAAAAATATTTTATTTATATAAATTAAATAAGTTTCCATGGTTTTATTTTTTAATAATTGATTAACCTGATGGTCCCAAAGATTTCTCCCTCCAATAGTTGCTGATGCTGCTTAAAGTGCAAACAACTACAAAGTTAGATTAGTAGTGATTAACCAATCAGAATGTTGTTTGAGGAATTGTTTGCTGCTTGATTTGTCCATAGTTTTTCATAGCATTCCATAGCATCATGATTTTTGTGCTTCTGTACCTACAATGTGCACAAATTTCAACAGAACCTAAGTGTTTGTATATAAAGTAGTAGTTACAAAAAAAGTAGTATGTACATTCATACATTTTAAAATCGTTGTGAATGTGGATATGACTAGGTATTTTTTTAAATGCCGAACCATATATATTTTTCTTGTTGTTCGTATTTTCCTTATAATGTGTGTTATTTTTTTTACAAGAAATCACATAAATATTCAAAAATATATATTTAGTAACAGGAGCACAGCTTCTTTAACATTTTGCCTTTCCGTCTTCTAGGAAACGACTTTACATATTTCCGTATGCATACATGTGCCTAATAAAACATGAATAAATCATAAAAAATAAATTGATTTATATTTAACAGGGATAATATATTATTATGGATATTTTTCCTTTTTAACCCAAATAGAAGCTTATGATAACAAAGTGTCATTTAACTGGTACTGCCTGAAGTTAGTCGATTATCATTCCAATTATGAGTTGAATAAGTTCATTGTGAAGTTAGCAGCACTCTCAGCTGTTATTAGAAGAGATTATAATTTGATAATTGTTGGTAATTTGTTGTCCTCTTATTGCACAGTTTATGACGTAACTGTTACATAAATTGGACAAGTGATTTGGGTTTAGCTAATTAAATTTTAGCTTATTAAGGAGTTTTTATAAATATTTAAGTCTTTATAAAAAAATGATGAGCATACTTAGATGAATACTGAGATACAGTATCTACCAGTAATTATTTTACGTATCCTTTTTTGCAATAAATCTTATACTAACAAAAAATGACATATTATTTGATTTGCAAGTAAGTTATTGATGAAATAGAATGTTTCATGAAAACATAACAAATATATATTTCCATTTTTGTGTACCAACAGCAATTCTGTAATAAAATAAACTTGTAAAACATAAAATGTCGACATCAAAGCTCATTACGCAACGCTCCAAATAAGATATCGTTGCGAATTCCTAAAACGAATATTCCAAACATTCTGTTATTTACCGTTAAAAAAGGCTTAACATTATGACGAACGTTTTGTAAATAGAACGTTATTTTCTTTTGAATGCTTTCGGTGAAATTCGGTAATATTCGGCTGGATTCGGGCCGGTGTTTGGAGGGTGTTTCTGTAATATTTTACAGTTAATCTGTTCGAATGTTCAAATTTGGAGCACCGAGGGAACGAGGACGGACGCAAAACTGGAAAATATACACGGATTCATCACTCGTCGGTTTAGCGGGTGCGGATACAGGGCGGGGTTATAGCGGTATTTTATATAGTTCACCGTTACTACGTTTATGACCCAATAAAGGATATTTGAAAAAAAAACTGGTCTTTTTGATCTGGAAAATAAGAGCAATCTCCTGAATTACCACAGAAGTTGGTACGAAATTTTCTCAAGAGTTCTAAAATCTAAGCTTTAACGTTTATATCCTACTATATACATACATAAGAGTTATTTTCACTAAGAAAATTATGCAATATTTTAAGCTGTTTTTTACTAATATTGCTTCTAGCACAGGCTTCTGTTTTCTAACCATGGTGGTAGTCTAGATATTTAATGAATTTCTAAAAATAACATTAGGCTCCTAAAATAGTATGAGACCATACAAACACTGAAATTAAGATATTGTAAGCTTAGTCACATTATACACCTGCCGAGTAATGACCAATCACAGCCCTATTAAAAATAGCATACGAACTATAAAACAAAATTCTTCTCCATTTGCGTTAACTATATTTCAAACTCCATTAAACTTTCTGGCATTGCTTCAAAATTTCACTTACACTTAATATAATTATACATTTCTTTTTTGTAAAACCACTTTAAAAAAACAATCTCCATCCCCGCTCCGCCTCTCCATAACCTCACCGCCGTACAACAGCTCCCTAAACGGAATTGTGTAAAGCAGTCAAATCCAGCAATTAGTTCGCCGTGACACCCCGGGATTCTCCGCACGATATTTATTACTGGACATACCTATAGTTGGTACAGGGTGGTAGGAGCTAAGGTATTGAGGTCGGGATAGACTGGGATGTAAAAATTGTAGGAAGGTATATTGACTACCTCTGTGGCGCAGCGGTAACTGTACCGGAGTGTAAAGCGGATGATTTCGAGTTTGATCCCCGGGTCGGGCCAATTTCGTCAGAATGATCTTTCGCGTTGGCTCGTGTCTGGGTGTAACTAGGTTCTCCCCTAGTCCACTGTGTGGTACATTTAACACAAGCGCTGAATGCGCTTACCATAGGGCCACATAATTGAAATTATTTAACGACTAGTAATCAAAAATTAGTAAAACAAAAAAATTTACTATGCGTTACAAACCACCTTATTTATGGTATCACTACGTTTATCCTACATTAGCTTAATAAAATAAGAGGCACCAATATATCGTTTAAGTACGAGAATTTAAGTAAGAAACAATATGGATAATATTTGATAGATTTTTCGTATCTAGTGCCTTAATCTGTTTTTTTCTAAAAAAGTCAAATATAACTTACTAATTGACTTGTTTCGTGGGAATACAAATTTTTCACAGACAAAAGCAACCTGAAAATATAATTACTATCCGCGATGCAAATATATTCCATCCAAATCTGATGAGCCGTATTCTTGCTACTCATCACGCTATTGACTAGCAAGTATCCAAACTTATAAACTTTCACTTTTATCCAAGACGAGCCAAGCGAGCCGCAAGAACACCTACCTCTTCTCAAGCGCTTCATAGTTTTTTAAACCCACATAACTTAGTTTAATACCATTAGGGCTTATCTCCATAACACTAGACCACTAAAATCCTCGAGAGTCTGCGCTGCGTCGCAATTAATTTAACACAATTACAACACACTATGTATACAAGATTCATGCTGGATGCAGTACGTAAACGTTTAAATTGATGGCTGCGGGAGAGAATGTCTTGAAATATCACTTCACAGTTTAATACTTACTGACGTAGGCTAACATGGTTTACTGGGTTTTAGTGTTTTCAAATTCAAATGTGTTGGTCGAATAGATTCTATGTTTCAGTTAATAAAAATATTAAGGCGTAGTGCAGGCAGGTACCGTAAAGGTGAGAGATAAAAATTGATGCGTTTGGTAAATTTAATAAAATATTTCTATAATTGAAACATTATAAAATTAACGAAGGAATAGTATTTTCATCTAGTATGCTACACTTTAACTTAATATTTTAAAATCGCAAATTTTATCAGCTCTTTCTAGAACCCATTATTAATTATCGGGACAGCACGAATTTTATATTTTTTACTAAGTTTAAAGCCCTTCAAATAATAACTTTATTAGTCAAAGAATCCTTATAACTGAAAAATATTGTTATCATAAAATTAGCTAATGAATTTTACCATTAACTAATTTTATGTTAACAATATTTTTCAGTTGATTTATATAACACACGATATCTTAACAGTAAAAGAAAGTACAAAGGCAAACTATCTTTTTATAACAATTAAATGTAATTTTAAAATTTATTTACTTTATTAAAAAAGAGTAATATTGTTTTATTTTCAAAATTGTAGTTATATCGTAGAAATGATTTATATTTTATTTCTACTTCAACAATTTAATACATATGCTGAGCCATCTAGAAATTATCTATACGAAAAATCTTATAATTAAGGCTAGTAAGAGCTTCGGACTAATAATTATAAAACTTTTTTAGATTTAATTGACCTTTTATAATTAGCAAAAGGTAAAACTATTTTTTTTATAAAAAACTTTAAAAAAAAGATAATTGAGCCAAGTCTCGTCTCTTTCTGAATGTCAATTCGACGAAAATTGAAAAAAATATAAATTCATAGTCCTGAAAATCACTAATTAGATTTCTATTTTCTCACATTTTATTTCGTATTTTCATTCTAAGAAGTACCTATGTTTTTTTTAGTAACTCAATAAACCGAAAAATATTTTTCCACCAACTTTTGAAAAGCTTAATAATTTAATTAAAATTTAATAAATTATATGATCAACAATTAAGTTCCTAACCATATTATGGATTGCTACAGTAGACTAATACTAAATAATTTTATATTGTAGTCTATTGATTGGTTGAGCTTTCTCATAGCAACATAATTTTAAAGTTAACCGAACCTTGACAATTACGAAGTACATAAATTTTCTAAAAAATGGTGCACGCAAACTGTGCCTAAATATTATAGAGTTGTTTACTAAACTAGATTACCTATTGCAACGAACGAAGAAAAAACTTCAAACAAAAAATGTAATCAAACACAAAGCACATGGCTCGTAAATTTAATTCCATTTCCTTTGTTCGCGTAATAATTCAATTTTCTAAGCGTTTCGTGGTACAATTTTATTTACGTCGCTCGTACAATAAAATTAAAAGGAACGTTTAGAATTGTCTCTGGAAACACGTTTTTTTTTTTTTTTATTTTATTTATTTATTAAATACAAAAAGTGTACAGTTTTAACATATGTCCTCCAAAGCCGTTTACACGGCTTGACTGGGGGAACTTACAGTCTCAGTAACATTGTGTAAATTTCTATCTATGTAATCTAAATTGTAATTAGAATATCTACTTATATATTAGATACTTTCCAAGAGATATTTTTTTAATTTATTCTTAAATTTATGTTTGTTTTGCTGGTTTCTTATATCTTCTGGCAAACCATTAAGCAAATAAGGTAGTTGCTTTTTGATAGTCCTATCACCATAGTAATTGCTGACCCTAGGTACTTCATATTTACCAGAAGATATAGACCTTGTTTTATGACAATGACTAACAAGCGATAGATGATGCTCCCAACTGCCATGCTGGTTTATTAAGAGTAAATACTTGCGTTTTAATCCTGCCGGGAGTATATTGCATACCCTGAAGAGTTCCCTATAATTTTGTTTATATTTAAATTTAGTTTTTTTATCAACTAGTAGTTTCATAAACCTTATTTGAAATGTCTCTAATTTATCAATATTTGTTTTAAAGGTTAAACCATAGCAGTCCAGAGCATAATCCACGATGGATTCCACAAGCGCCATGTATATACATTTTAAAGTGCTTTGTGGTATTTTAAAACTTAAGTGATAAAACTTACCTAATAATATTCTTAATTTGCTACATATAAAATCTACATGGCTGGACCAGGAAAAGTTAACGTCAATTTTCACACCTAGATAGGTGACCTTATTTACTTGTTTAATGGGTTTGCAGATGCAGTTAATAAAATTATTATGAACACACGAAAAGCTATGTGCATACAGTAAAAAAGGTGACAAGTCGAGATATAGGTATGGAGAGTGGACAATAAGCAGCTTAGTTTTCTCAGCGTTTATAACAATGCCATTGTCATGCGCCCATTTGACTACAGCGTCTATGTCCTCTTGAACCAAGCGGCAGGTGTCGGCGAGGTCGGTGCCTGCAAGCAGGATACACAGGTCGTCTGCGTACATGTGTGCTGAGCTATGGCGCAGCACGCCGCACAAGCTATTAACGTGCATCAAGAAGCACAAAGGTCCACAGCCGGATCCTTGCGGGACTCCTCGCCGAACCTCCGTTTCCTCGCTGAATGAGTTGTCTACCTTAACTCGATAGGAGCGTGAGGTGAGGTAGTCGCGGAACCAATTATTCAGCGGCTCCCTCACACCACACTCCTCCATTGCATTTAATAACGTCTCTATTTCTAGTGTTTCAAACGCTTTTTTAAAATCAAAATATATACATACAACAAACTTTTTATCGGCTAAGTAAGAGTTTATTTCTTCTGTAAATTTACTCAATACGGTATTAGTGCTTTTACCCTTTTGAAAACCATGTTGACATTCATTTAAAATTGCATTTTTGCTGAGGTAGTTACTAATTTGGTTAACAATACTTTTTTCAACGATTTTATCGACACTGGAAAGAACTGTAATCGGTCTATAGTTGGCAAACCCCCTTTTGTCACCTTTTTTATGTATGGGACGCACCAATGCTTTTTTGAGCTCGTTAGGGAATATTGACTGCTCTACGGATGAATTAATTAATTTTGCTAAAACTGGGCTAACCTTATCTGCTACCGTTTTTAAGTCAGACATGCGAATGAGATCGGAACCCGGAGCTTTTTTATCACTCATTTTGTTAATAATACTTAAGACGTCTTTACTATTCACTGGTTGCCATCTCATGCTCATATCTGACTCTTTGACATAACTTTTCCTATCCAGCCACTTAACATCGCACCCATGATTGATGAGATCAACTTCACTAGAAAATGTTTGAGCGAATTTATCACAAATATCTTTAACACTTCCATGACTATGCATCATATTATTTAATATAAGGAGATCTAATGACTTTATATCTATACCTAATAAATGGTTAATCCTATCCCATATTTTTTTAATATTTTTGTTACAGTCTATTATGACTTGCTTATCATATTCACTCTTACGCTTAGAAATAGCTTTAAAACATTTATTTCTGTACATAGTGTATTCTAGTCTTTTTATCATATTTTTAGGGTCATAACTCCAAAGTTCGAATCGTCTGTCTCTTTCTTTCATCATTGCCTTCAAGTTGTCGTCTATCCAGCATTTATTATTTCTTTTACTATTATTATTATTAATTTTTACCTACATTACTTGTTAAATTAAACAATTTGGGGGAGGTTGAGCCAGGAAACCATGCAGCGTGTAAATAGGCCATTACCAAAGCTTTAAACCATGAATCGTTGAACCTTAATAGTCATTACAACTTGTTTTTTTGCATCAAACGAAAATACAAATTTTGACGTTATTTCTCATAGCAGTTGATACAAGTTGTGTTACGGAATCGCCCTGCAGTTTTCGTTTTAAGCAGCAGTTTTTTTAACCCTAAATAACTAAAATAGTTAGAGTTATCTATGCGCGTGGTAGAGGTATCTATCTATTTGTAAGTTGCTAAAATATAGGAAGGCGTGATGACTATCATTGGTATCCACTCAATTCACTTAAACCAATACATCGCCAATTCTAAACACACTGTTAAAATTTCTGCACAACTTCGGTACATACGAGTACAGTACGGTTTTCATCTACTACGGAACGTCTCCTCTTAGCCTTGGTTTGATATTTGTAATATCACCATAGTTAAGATTATTGGATGAACAAACCCCACACAAATAAACTTTCATAACGTTTAGAATACTAGTGGCCGCCCGCGACTCCGTTCGCTTGGAAGTCGGTTTCCCGTGGGAATGAGATGTTTTCCCGCGGTTAAAAGTATCCTATGTGTTATTCTGATGTATAACCTATATTACTGCAAAGTTTCATTCAAATCCATCCCGTAGTTTTTACGTGAAAGAGTAACAAACATCCATCCATCCATACATCCTCACAAACTTTCACATTTATAATATTAGTAGGATTAATACGCGCTATAAGTGATGGTATAGGCTCTACATTACAAAATAATTGATTTAAAATTTACAAGTTCAGAAATTTCTGAAAATTTTGCACTTAAAGATCAATTTTTTTAATACATATCCAAAAAAAATATATTTTATATGAATAAATTATATTTTTATTTTACTCCCGCGTTTTTCCTTGCCTCCTTTGTCTACTGACGTGCTAATGCCTAGTGATGGATGTTCAGTCGCCGGATTATAACGCGACCGAAAAAAAATTCCCCACACCCCGCACCGAAACCTACGCAAATGAACAAACTTATACTTGAGGTGAAAAAGAATTCTACGAACCTTTCATTTTATAAATCTGCTTGTCAAGAAACTGACAAGAGTTTGAGTTAAGTTGTGAGAAAAGTAACAAATTGAACTTACGAACATTTATTTGTCTTGAAATTCTAAAATCTTCAAAAGCCATGCAAAAACTAAAAATCTAATATAAAATACTAGCTGGTAGCACAGCGTTCGTTTCACTTGGGTTTATTAGAGAAAAACTTTTTAAAATCTGTTTCAATTTTGCTAAACTTTCACCGTTTACTCTAAAAGTTTCCTCGTTTTTGCAATATTTCTCATTGCTGCTTTCCTACCATTAGTGGTGACGTAAAGTTATATAACCAACCATAATAAATAGACTATTCAACATAAAAAGCTTTTTCAATTTAAGCTGAAGATTCTGAGATTGGCGTTCAAACAAAGTATCTCTACAGCTGTACAATATTTTAGATTTTTTACAGTTGGCGTCTTAATAATTGACTAATCAGATATTTTTTAATATAGAAAAAGTAGTGCAATATCAAAAAAAGTGGAATAGCAGCTATATAGTGTTAAAAATCTAATTGCTAAGACACGTCAAGGCTTCAGTTCAAGTCAATGTGTCTAGAAGGTTTTAAAATTCTTTATGTTGAGTAACTTCAATGCGAAAGTCACAACAAAGGTAATAGAGAAATTTTCTTCAAATTACACTCACTCGGTAGTAAACGTTTGAATATCGATTTGGTATTTAAAGTGACTCACAAACCACAGAAATGACATACTTATTACTTTTAAGACTTTGACAGCTGTTTGTTCGTCAAGTTAATTTACTAACGAACTAGAGTTAACCAAAAGAGAAAAGCATCATAGAACACTAATACTAGAAAAATAATTAATAGTTAAGATATTCACACAATGTTAATAGCTATAAATTTCCTTCCACGTAAATATACAGGGTGTTTGGAGGTTGAGTAGCCAAATGAAAATGGTGGATAGGTGAGGTTATTAGCTATTTACTTCCACTTATTAAATTTCATTTTGGTTTAAGTTTTTGAATTTATTCGATTTTTAAGATTTTCTTAAGAAAATCCCCGATTTTGTCATTAAAAGTCCAATATAATTTTTATTTACTGTCGGAACCAAACGAAAATAGTATTAATTTAAAGCCTAATACTGTTTTATTCAGATGAAATCATAAATTAACACAAATCTTCTCATATAAAGTTACAGTGGGTTCATAAACTTCGCGGAACCAGTGGGAAAAAAATGTTCAGTCAACTTTGCTACGAATTTTTTTTAGAAAATATGAGAGTTTGAAAATTTCATTTGCTTTTAAAAACTTCTACATTTAATACACTTTATAATGATATGCTACATGTAACATAAATAATTAGAAATCTCAACAGAAATAGTAAGTTAGTCCTCAAAGACGCCTGGTAAGGAAGGTACAAACCCCTTAAACTACGTAGGTATGTAGTTAAAAACTTCGGTCTCATTCTAACAAAGCTATGCCTATTGGGTTATCTATTTTGTCACTAGGCAACACTTATCTTGTTTGCGACCTAATGTATAAAAAAATGTTTTTATTTTCTGACTAAAGATTGTTGTTGGCCCATATGAAAACTTTATAGCTTCACCGAACTATGCGACCACTAAGGCCACCTAGTTGGATGCAGACCTCAGTTCAGGGCGTCTCGATCATTTCCACTACACTGTTTCCCTTAGGAACCTCTCTCTGAGAAGACCCAGCAAGAAACTCAACGGGGGTCGGATCTGATAGTCGAGGAAACCGGATGTTGAATGCCGCACCTGCTGGTTGGAGCGGTGTATTTATAGGGAAGATTTAAAGCTGTTACCACTATCGTGTCCACCGGGCCGGCGCGGCAGCGGGCGCGGAAGCAGATTGTTTCTTACGGTAATCTTTTGACGTTTGACGTTCGTTTACGATTGTGATTGGTCGCCTCTTGCGAGGGTCGCAAAGAGCGGATGGTTGGGGTGGTGAGGGGCGGAGTAAAAGAAACTCCTAGATTCAGTCTCCGTGAACCGGTTCTACATGAGTTGCAGCTGGTGAAATGATATTTGCTTGCATGCGAAAAGACCACGCTACCGTTGGCTATGACTAGACAGACAAAAGTCAGATAGATAATAGCTTATTTTCAAGTGACATCTTTCACCAGCAAATTAAAAAAAAACAACAACTTGTAAAATGAGATTTTCTTGCATGCGCAAAGGCCACGCTACCGTTGGTCATGACTTTTTTCAAGCAACATTTTACTCCGACTGTAGAAAAGTGTAGGTCACCGAGAATCTGCGCTGAGCGGAGTTAAACATGTGAAATAGTAGAATCCTCTTCTATTCGAGGCAAGAAAAGTGAAGAGGGAGTCGAATGAGATAACACAATAGGCATAGTTTTGAAAGAATGAGACAAAAGTTTTTAACTACATACGTAGTTTAACGGGTTTGTACCTTCCTTACCAGGCGTCTTTGAAGATTAACTTACTATTTCTGTTGAGATTTCTAATAATTTATGTTACATGTAGCATATCATTATAAAGTGTATTAAATGTAGAAGTTTTTAAAAGCAAATGAAATTTTCAAACTCTCATATTTTCTAAAAAAAATCGTAGCAAAGTTGACTGAACATTTTTTTCCCACTGGTTCCGCGAAGTTTATGAACCCACTGTAACTTTATTTGAGATGATTTGTATTAATTTATGATTTCATCTGAATAAAACAGTATTAGGCTTTAAATTAAAACTATTTTCGTTTGGTTCCGACAGTAAATAAAAATTATAGTAGACTTTTAATGACAAAATCGGGGATTTTCTTAAGAAAATCTTAAAAATCGAATAAATTCTAAAACTTGAACCAAAATGCAATTTAATAAGTGGAAGTAAATAGCTAATAGCCTCACCTATCCACCATTTTCATTTGGCTACTCAACCTCCAAACACCCTGTATTTCTGTCGTCGCAATTGAATTTTTCGCTAGCACTGTCAAATGTCAAATGAGCGAGTGACACATGACACTGACATGTCAAGCGACGCCATTTTGTGTTTCCCGCGTTCATTGTACAAAACGCTACTACAGTTATTCACGAGCTATACAGTTGATTGAGATGTTTGTTTCAATGGTTTGAATGGACAGTTTAAACCTTTGATGCGAAGAGATTCGATAAATGCGAATTTAGATTTTTTTTTGTCGTTTTCATGCGTGAACTAGATTGATTTGCATTGTTTATAAGTAATAGTTCTTTGTAGAGGATTACAAACATTTAATTTACATGTTTTTTTTTGCTAAAACGTAATAAGGAACTCAGCTGATAAGAGCCAATACGCACTGTCGACTTGTCGCCGGCAACTGTGACTTTCTTTAGTTTAGACTCATTTAATGAATGTTTACGCACTCGGTCGCCGGTTGCGGCCTACGTTTCGGTCGCCGAGAGACTGAGTCGCCGGCGACAAGTCGACAGTGCGTATTGGCTCTAAAGGGTTTGTGGCGACATAGATGGCGCTTATCGTCGCCAACATTCTTTACCGGCGATACGCATACAAATAACACCTCTTTACATACAGGGCTGATCATAGATCGCACTATTGAAGTGCTAAAGCATATAAACGACTATATAACGCATATAATGTATATGTTACCGGCAATGTGTATAGTCTGGTATTCTATACAATACCTAGGTAATGTATAGAATACCTAAAACGTGCCGGTAATGTAAGAAATATCATTTATTTTATACTTTGCCTAGGTATTCTATACAATACCGAATGCGCGCCCGGTAATGTATGTAATGCAGGTAAGATTATAATGAAAAACGTAAAAGAGGAACTTTATTATGGTCTATATTGCACTTTTATAAGTTTTTTTTCTTTTTTTTTCAACTACCAATTAGTGTTTATAACAATCACTGTTCGAAATTTTTCTCATACTTTTGTTCTTCATTTATTTTTGTACTACCAACGGAATTCATAATAGTCAGTTGCCATAACTTTTAAAATTATTACTAAGAATCATTACTAAGAATTTTTTCGACTGATTTTTTTTTCCTTCATAACTTTTTTCTCCGAAGTAGTTGGTAATTTTTAGTAAAAAATATTAGGGTTGTGGTGCTTCGCCGACCGATGCCGCGGCACGCTCGCTTCGCTCGCTCGGCTTGCACACTGGTTGGTCACCATTCAACCTCACACTCCTCCTCGCTTCGCTCGTCGTCGTACCTATTATTTTAATTGTGACTCTTCAAACTACGGGTACAGGACAAGGATTTCTCAAATCGTCAAATTTTTTTACACTTTCATTGGTGCATTATTTTAATTCAGTTAATTTTAATTATATAACCTGTTTCATAATTATTATGAGCATATTATATAGGTTATCATTGATAAATATTGACCAAGGTCTATATATTTTACACATTGCCGGTGGTACAGCAGGTAATCTATACAATGCCCAGGAATTCTATACATTTCCTAGGTAAAGTATTGAATTGACAATAATATTCATTTTATTTTATACATTGCCTGGACGCCCAAGGTATTCTATACATTACCTAGGTATTGTATATGCTCATAATAATTATGAAACAGGTTCTTTAATTATAGTTAACTGAATTAAAATAAAGCACCAATGAAAGTGTTAAAAATTTTGACGATTTGACAAATCCTTGTCCTGTCCCCGTAGTTTCAAAAGTCACAATTAAAATAATAGGTACGACGACGAACGAAGCGAGGAGGAGTGTGAGGTTGAATGGTGACCATACAGTGTGCAAGCCGAGCGAGCGAAGCTAGCGTGCCGCGGCAGCGGTCGGCGAAGCACCACAACCCTGTTATTTTTTACTAAGAATTACCAACTACTTCGGTGAAAAAAGTTATGAAGGAAAAAAATATGACTCGAAAAATTTCTTAGTAATGATACTATGATTTAAAAAGTTATGGCAACTGACAATTATGAATTCCGTTGGTAGGACAAAAAAAAATGAAGAAAAAAGTACGAGAAAAATTTATAGCAGTGATTGTTATGAACATAAATCGTTAGTTGAAAAAAAAGAAGAAAAACTTATAAAAGTGCAATTTAGACCATAATAAAGTTCCTCTTTGTCGTTTTTCATTATAATATAACCTGCATTACATACATTACCGGGCGCGCATTCGGTATTGTATAGAATACCTAGGCAAAGTATAACATAAATGATATTTCATACATTACCGGCACGTTTTAGGTATTCTATACATTACCTAGGTATTGTATAGAATACCGGATTATACACATTGCCGGTAACATATATACGACTTCCGAAATCTTCTCTGTGGTCCCGTTTGGCCATAGACCCGTGTTCTGTCTAGCAATGGGAGGTCTTCCCTTTTACCGCCAAAGGTTTAAAGTCAATAACCACGCTGGTGAAGTGACCCTAAGTGCATTCACGTGCTAGATAATATTTTTATTTCTCTTTAATATTTATCCTAAACGGTATAAACACTATTAAAAACAATCTAAATTTCATCTTCCTTTTAATCTAAATCCAAATTCCAGAACTTCCATCCCGCCTATCTAAACTAGGGGTTTACAATCACCAAAAGTGCCTTCTAAAAAACTATTTGCCGGCAAACGCTACAGAAATCGCTCCACGCATACAAAGCGCTGATTCTACTCCCGGTGAGGTACTTTATTTGCTAAATGGATACAATCCGTATGCTTTGAACCGCTTTTTTTGAGAGCCAGAAAAATCCAACGAAACGACACAGGTTTGGTCTGTGTCGAACTAGGACATAAAGCAACTTTTTGAATAGGCTAAAGTTGTTATGTTTGGTGACGACTTACAATAATTTGGGAAATCGCAAACAAACCTTTAATCAAATTATGACTGACGGAAAAAATCTAATCCAATTAATGATCAAGCGTACTTGTTGCCTAAAAATAATATGAAACAAACTTTATCATAGTCAAAAAGAAATTTCTCATGTTAATTATTTATCTTCAACAAATAGGCTCAGTGAGAAATCTATTGTGTTTATTTTTAAGCAATTGCCTGTTAATCCTTTTTTAATTTGAGGGAACTCAATTAAAAGTTAATATTTGTTTTGAATTGTTTTAATTTAAAACGTCGATTTTTTTTTTATTTAACATGAAACTGAATTTGCAGTTATCCCAGACCAAAGCCGGTAATGGTTAATTAAGTTAATGATTGTTTAATTAAAGTTAATCAACGCACTCGTGTTTGTCATTATCTCAGGTTGATCTGCAATTGAGGTGTATTGAATGATAATGTATCTATTAATGTACCTAATTATTGCACAGTCTTAGGTCATTTTAAAAGATTATGATAATGTTATTTAAAAAAAAAATATAGAATGGTCTTTGCATTTATCATAAGTCCAAAAAGAAGATAACAAAACAGGTCTTTTTCAAAAATATACATCATAGAAGACTAGTAGCCGACCGCGACTCCATTCATGTGGAAGTCTGTTTCCCGTAGGAATGAGAAGTTTTCCCGCGGTAAAAAGAATCCTATGTGTTATTCTGATGTATAACCTATATTACTGTAAAGTTTCATCCAAATCCGTTCAATAGTTTTTACGTGAAAGAGTAACAAACATCCATTCATCCATACTCACAAACTTTCACGTTTATAGTATTACTAGTGGCCGCCCGCGACTCCGTTCGCGTGGAAGTCGGTTTCCCGTGGGAATAAGAAGTTTTCCCGCGGTAAAAAGTACCCTATGTCCTTTCCCAAGTTCAGTCCTTTCTTCATACCAAATTTCAACAAAATCGGTTCAGTGGTTTAGGCGTGAAAGCGTAACAGACAGACAGACAGACAGACAGACAGACAGACAGACAGAGTTACTTTCGCATTTATAATATTAGTAGGGATAGTAGGGATTAGGATTAGGAGCTAGTTTTTTTGAATAGTGTATATGTTACCGGCATTGTGTATAATCCGGTATTCTATACAATACCTAGGTAATGTATAGAATACCTAATACGTGTTTCGCAATGTATGAAATATCATTTATTTTATACTTTACCTAGGCATTCTATACAATACCGATTGCGCGGCCGGTAATGTATGTAATGCAGGTAAGATTATAATGAAAAATGTCAAAGAGGAACTTTATTATATTGCACTCTTATAAGTTTTTTCTGAACTACCTATTTGTGTTCATAACAATCACTGTTCATAATTTTTTCTCGTACTTTTTTTCTTAATTTATTTTTGTCCTACCAACGGAACTCATAATATTCAGTTGCCAAAACTTTTTAAATCATAGTATTATTACTAAGGAATTTTTCGACTCATATTTTTTTTCTTCAAAACTTTTTTCTTCAAATTTGTTAAAAAAATATCAGGGTTGTATGGTCTGACTGAATGGTCACCATTCAACCTCACACTCCTCCTCGCTTCGCTCGTCGTCGTAACTATTGTTTTAATAGTGATTCTTCAATCTACGGGGACAGGACAAGGATTTGTCAAATCTTCAAATTTGTTTACACTTTCATTGGTGCATTATTTTAATACAGTTAATTTTATTAAAAGAACATATTTCATAATTATGCTGAGCATATTATAGGTTATCATTGAAAAAATACATCTAGGTCTTTTACACATTGCCAGAGGAACAGCAGGCAATCTATACAATGCCGAGGAATTGTATACATTACCTAGGTAAAGTATTGAATTGACAATAATATTAATTTTATTTTATACACTGCCTGGACGCCCCAATTATACAGATTGCCGGTAACATATATATTAGTTTTTTTTTTATCTTTAACAGATTAAATAATGACTAATGAAAGCTCAAGGTAAATTACTCAGTTTTTACACCTTTGCAACGAATCTAATTTATTTTACAACCTGCAACAAAAGTAATCTCACCCAAATCCGCACACAACCACACCGATGTCAGTCGCACACAATATGCAACTTTCCAGACTACGTACTAGAACGAACCGGAACACATTCTAGAACATTCACTCAAATATATTATTGTGCGGAAGTTCGCAATGGAGCGGATCGAAATAGCACAAACTGATAGAAGCTAATATATGAATGTAAAGAACTGTTATTTTTATTTCAAAGTCGTGTAAAGGACAATGGTGACTGAAAGTTTGGTATGAGGGGTTCGGTTATGCGCATAATCAACGGAGACACACGTTTTATTTTTTAGCAGCTGTTGATGTGAAATTATTGTAACTAATTAGCTGCCACCGTTTATATTAGGCTGTATGTCATCACTGATGAGACTCAATAAAAACAACTGCCAATGAATAAACTTTTACTCATATGCTCCCGATTGCGAAATGCATACGTATGAGTTAGAATAAACATACCTAATCTCATATTTTAATTCAAGTACGTGTCAAATACGTACAGTGCATGCAATTTGCTCTCACAGAGAGATTTCCGTATACAAAGATTTCTTTCTTGCGAATACTTCTACGGCTATAACCTAATACTCAATCTATCCATCACTCTATCACTAAGACTGTCTTTTATATCTGATACCTTCACAATATGGTTTCAAACTCATCAGTTCCCACACTAGTGCACAGTTTGAAACTTCATCACATTACAACGCGTCTCTGTTAATTCGGAACGCACCTGTGCTCTGGCATTTGTTTCAACTACAACTGTACTCCACTGGAATACGAACTCGGTAAGTGGCAGTTCATTGAGAGAGAGTACCAGCACGGTAAGTTCAAATTGAATACTGATAAATTTAATTTGTAGGTTGAAACAATGTATGTTTTATCGGCTTTTACAATACAAATGTAAGTAATATAAGTAAGTATATCCTTTTGTTAATTTAAGAGATTTAAAAAAACGTAAATCTAATTTTGGTAAAATATTGATCGGTAAAGTATTCTGTATTGGAATGCGTATGAAAAATATGTAGTTTTTGTTGTTTTCATTATAATTTTAACGAGATTCACTCAACTCTCAAAAACACACACCAAATTTTACAAAGAATATTTTATGAGCAAAACTGAAAACATTTAATCAAGGTCAGCCCCAACTTGAGAGAGCTAGCAGCTACTTGAAAGATGATCGACCAGAGCGAAGTTAGGACGAAGTTGCAAATCTCCTGAACGTGAGCTGGGCCGCGATAAAGTATTATAAATGCACTTGACGACTTCAAGCAATCAATTTGATGGCGTACCTTTAAAACTGTATAATCGTGGTCAGTTAGTAGTTGTCAAATATGTTTTATTTACAGTTTTGAATGTTGGTTCTGAATTTGATTTCTAAGTCGGTCCGATGTAGTAAAATGTATAGTGGGATAGAATATGGCTTACTTTTGGATGTTATTAGGTTTTCTCAAAGTTCATTGTGTGCAATCCATTACCAGTTAAAAGCCATACTTTTCATTTAAATGATTTTATTAGATTTGTTCTTACTAACTAACTCTAACTCAGCTCATCCTACCTATTATATTTTAAAGGATTTCGACCTGAATTGTATATGCTCATACAAATACCGGACCCCATATTCAATAGCAAAAGTGAAAAAAAAACGTTTTTGATTTATGTAGACAAAGTAAAAAGTGAAACACATTTGCATAAACGTTTATACTACTAGTATATGGCGGAACTTCCTTTGCCTTTTGTGTCGAAAGCCAATAGAGAATGACGGTGTATAGATACGTGTAAATCTATAATTTAACTAATATTCGTTTTTTAAATAAGATAAACTAGCTAGATTAGGTACCGGTTATCGCAATCATTGAACCACACGCTACATTGTCCCAACATGACGTCAGTTTTCCGTGCGACGGTGGTATGTCACTGATAGAGTCAACACATTCATGTTTGCTCTTGATGGCTACAGGCTCTACCAGTTTTGTTCTAAATTTTAGGTACCTTAGTGCTACTTATATCTATAGAAAACATAGTTTTCGAGATTTTACTTTTAGTTTTGCATTCAAAATGCTAATTTATTAATTTTGAAGTTATAAGAGAAGCTGGAAAAGAACGGTTAATAAATGGGGTTTCCGAGCATTATGCGACTGGGAATCGAACCCAGGACCTTTAGATAACCGGTCTAATGTTCTGACCACTGAGCTACTGCGCCGCTACGGTGACCCAACGAAATCGATTCACAGTCGCGTAATGCTCGGAGAGACGCGTTCTTTTTTCCAGTATCTATAACTTCAAAATATAGTTTTCTTTAAATAATTAACTTGTCCATTTATTAACTGTTCTTATCCAGCTACAATAAACAAACAGCCAGCAATACTAATGCGTCTGAAGAGAATACGATTTCATTTGTTTGATTTAAACAAAGCAGCAATTGGATTCGCAAGCAATACTTAAAGAACCTAGGGGGTTGATTCATTTTGCAAATCTATCAGTGACGTAAGGTGAATGACCTAAGTTACTCAGTAAAAGACAGATGTCGTTGAACTTTAGACTAATAATGTGGACTACGCTTTGAGTACAAAGTTAGTGTTTGGGCTTAGAACAAAAAAGCCTATGACATACGTAGGCGTTCGATATTAAAGTCTGGAATAAAGTAAATCTCAAGAAAAATATTAATATACTTACATAGCTTTTAAAGCTTTTAGCTAAAAGCTTTCAACGTATTTTTTATGTTAATAATAATAGCGGTCTTTATAACGTCCTCTTAGTTAGATACAAGAAGAGACGAACTAAGCTGTAATCCACCATTCTGGCTCAGAGCTGCTTGAAGATTCTCATTTCTTCCTTTATTATTTACAATCTCCAACCCTATTTATAAAAACCTAAATTACCTAACCAGAATGCCATTCCGCTATCAAAACCGCTTTACCACGTATATTTATTTATCATTCTTTTGTGCGAAACTTGGTAACT
This sequence comes from Emmelina monodactyla, assembly GCA_916618145.1. NCBI lineage: Eukaryota > Metazoa > Arthropoda > Insecta > Lepidoptera > Pterophoridae > Emmelina > Emmelina monodactyla. The sequence goes on along the minus strand of OU745314.1, from coordinate 1,311,247 downwards.
AGCAATTGGTCATTCGCACAATAGTTGGCCCGCAAACTGCGCGATGCTTGTCAACTCCTGCCTTCGGGGATGTGAAACTTTGCCTTTACCCCGCTGCTAACTATTGTGCTCAAGCGCAGTATACAACTTATAGTTTACATGATGTATGAAATATGCACTTAGTGCTTTGATGGAAATATTTATATGGATATATGGACTGACTAATTTTTGGGCATTAAAAGAGGATTTTTTACAAATTTGTGTTTTGGTGTGTGAGGTAATAAACATTTTTCTTGTAAGCTTAAAAAAAGGTAAGTCGGAGATTTGATCTAGTGATTATCTGGCGACCTTTCGTCCAGTAAAGTATTCATTTGAAATTATTGCAGTTAATTACGTTTTGTCAATTACTTTTTTGTTTAACTTACTAACAATAACCTTATACAATATATCAAAAAGTGTACCAATTGTATTAATGGTAACTCAGTGATAACACTGTAAAGAAAAAAAAGTCCTCCTTACTTTTTTACTTGTCTCTTAGTATATTTGTACTCCTCCTAATAAACTCCTGTTAAACACCACCAAGCTAGCACTATAATCTTTCATTTCTGTTAGTTAAACAGATAGTATTACCGAATATTGTCCTCGCCGACCCAGCGTTCGAAGCTAATAAAATAATGTTCTTATGCCGACAGCCCCTCAAGTTCCACAAACAACACTAAATGGAAATCCATTATCTTGCGGGTGTCGATTTTCTATCGAAATATGAATACAGAGAGTTTTTGGATGTCTTTACCTATCTACTGTATTTAAATTGCATTTTAGAGAGAATACCAATTTTTTTTGATGGTTTTGACAGTAAAACGCATTGGTCGTTCGGTAAAAACCTTTTTGATTTAACTTAAATATATTTTTTATTTATTTACTTTCTTTCTAGGATAATTTTAAGCAACACAAAGTTTTATGTCTGCTTCTTCAAACTAAAATAGTTTTCAGAATTATGATAAACTAGTGGCCGCCCGCGACTCCGTTCGCGTGCAAGTCGGTTTCCCGTGGAAATGAGAAGTTTTCCCGCGGTAAAAAGTACCCTATGTGTTATTCTGATGTATAATCTATATTACTGTAAAGTTTCATCCAAATCCGTCCTGTAGTTTTTACGTGAAAGAGTAACAGTTGTCCATACATACATCCATACTCACAAACTTTCTAGTAGGATAGTAGGATTTACACATATTTGTGAGCACACTGATAAAGAGGAAGAACTTAAGAAAACACAATGGCTAGGATAGGAGTAAAGGCGAAGTTACAGACAAATTAAATAACCTTTAGATAAAGCATTTTGCCTGACTTGGTGTGGACACTGCCGTGCCCCTATGACAGTCTTAATTTATAAGTTTTTTATTATATTTTTAGCGACGATATAGGAAGCAAGTTAAATAAATAACAACGTCAGAAAATAACATCGATTTACTTATTCAAATATTATTAACAGAAATACAAATAAATCAAAGAAGTAATTGTTCACAATAATTAAACAAAATGGCTCGCGTTACACAGAGTTGCCGCAAGACGTGTGTCTTTGACAACCAATGAAAAACAAAAAAAGATCGGTACGTCACAGGCATACAACTTTGTAAAAACTCAGTGACCATAGAGGTTCTCTTAATACGGCTTCTCCTGACACTGGGACGTCCCCGGCCCTTGTTGAGGACCCAGCATCAGACTCTTGATCCAGTCGTGAATGGAAAGACCCGGAGTTGACGCCAGTCGTTGGAACTGCTTCTCTGTGACGCCAGCCGTTGATCTGCATCGGACAGGTCCTGACTTATGTGGGTTGGCTGATAAATCAGCTCACGAACATCTTGTACACTGTCTGAAATTTTAAGTAGTTAAAGCAAAACAAGCAACATTCAAATAACTATAAATACCACGCATCCTTACATACTCATTCACAACAGTCAATTAATTCACACATAAACTTGCAATCAAACGGCTAAATCCTGAAATTCATCACCTCTTTGCACAAGCATATAATTTGAGACGTCTCATAAATAAAATACTTATCTGGGGCCCATAAGTAAGCTGTAACTTGTAGGCTCGTGAAGCGTATTTTCGGTGAAGGCTCGTGACGTGAAGCATAATTGCAGTGTAGGCTCGTGACGTGAAGCATAATTGCAGTGTAGGCTCGTGACGTGAAGCATGATTGCAGTGTAGGCTCGTGACGTGAAGTGAAGGCGACGAACTTATCTCGATATCTGAAACAGACGCCCAAAAGTGCACGTTTGCGCCGGGCCAGCCATGCCTGTGTTAACGACAAACGTTACAGGACTTCTCAGTGTTCGGGGCAACAAACGCCAGGCACTTAAGCCTCATCCTGGTTAGCATTATAGCTACAGGGATCACTGCTTGGCAAACCAATGCCGCATCCTGTTTCACAATTATTGTTACTACAGGGGTAAACTCGGAGGCAACTCAGGCCTAAGCGACAAACGGCACATCCTGATTCGTAGTTAGTGCTACTACAGGGATCAACTCGGAGGCAACTCAGGCCTAAGCGATAACGCCACATCCTGATTCGTAGTTAGTGCTACTACAGGGATAACCATCGTGACCAATCACGGACGAGGCGATGAAGCATCATGAAGCTGCATCGTCTCCCAAACAGCACTCACATCTGTAGGTCAAACAAAACACAAAACAAATATATGGCCAAGTTAAATTGTGTTAAAACATAATCACCTTCAAAGAATGCAGCACACATTTTGAGACACCAAGAATCGCCTCACCACGGTATCGACCATTACCATGAATTTTATTGACTTGTATGAGCCATGCATTTCAGAATCCAGCTCGCCTGTGAAACGATAAAACTTAATTACGAAGACAGGATAATACGTCGTACAGGTAGAATTCAAGCTTCGGTTCGCTCTTTCATCCTGACTTTGCTGGTCGACTTGGAGATACTGCTGGGTGCTGTTTCTAGTCATCTCACGAAGCGCTCAATTCGCAGCATAATCAGACCTAGAACCATAGCGTAAGGGCCTTTAGAATGAGTTCTCGAGCGGGTACGCAAGTGCGCTTCCACGCACGCGAGCCATTTCGTCCAAGCGACAAACTTCGCGCCATTATCACTCACACACTGATACAAATTCACAAATAAAATAATACAAGTGAACAATTACTTTGCGGGTTTTGAGGTTATGAAAATTTAACATGTGGGCTTGCGTCCTTTATCGCACTCCTGATTTTAGCGACGATATAGGAAGCAAGTTAAATAAATAACAACGTCAGAAAATAACATCGATTTACTTATTCAAATATTATAAACAGAAATACAAATAAATCAAAGAAGTAATTGTTCACAATAATTAAACAAAATGGCTCGCGTTACACAGAGTTGCCGCAAGACGTGTGTCTTTGACAACCAATGAAAAACAAAAAAAGATCGGTACGTCACAGGCATACAACTTTTTAAAAACTCAGTGACCATAGAGGTTCTCTTAATAATATACATAGCAGTATTAAATGTTAACTTCTATTATATCCGCAATTTCCCACGTGCAGTAGGAAACACTATAATCTAGGTATAAGGGTACGTCGATTACATCAAGAGCGTAGCAGATAATTTTAGAGCGGCGTGGTGATCAGTGTGTCGGCGCGGATTAGTGTGTGAACATACGCCGGCGGAGCGGGGCGGGTTGTTACAGTTGGACACTTTGTATGCAGTCTTGAAGGAGTTTTTTTTTTCTTTTGAGTGAAGTTAGCAAACGAGCAAGCCGGTCACGTGATGGTAAGTTATCACCGCCGCCCATATACACCCACAATTACATATGCATTGAGGGTGCGTTGCTGGCCTATGAGAAATTGGGCACCGGATATCGCACTCACCGAACGAAACGCAGGAACATCGTCCCTACTTCACGTCGGTTTTCTGTCCGACGGTGGTATCTCACCAGTCGAGTCAGCCCAGTAATCGCTGAAGACAGAACCTACAGATAGACTCTACCACACAAAAAAATGTTTCTTGAGATGTCTAATGCGGTCAGATAAAACTGACATTAAACCAATTGTTTTATATTCCTTTAACAAAATAATAGTATATTATGATACAAATGTGCAAAGTTGTTCATTATAAACGAGGCTGAGGGTTGCAGCCCGAGCCACAGGCGAGGGCGTAAATCAGCCGAGTGCCTAATGAACGTGTAGCTTACGAGTTTCATACGCACTTTTTCAACACACTTGCGAAAAAACACAATTATATTTTGCATTAATCGTTTTCCTACACAGCAACAAATGCAATTTAAACAAACACTTTACATTTAAAGGATTCTGGAAATGGCGCGTGACTTTTTTTTTGCACGCGCCATGCAGCCGCCATACAGCCTATTTCAAAATATATTTTTTGAGATAAAATAAAATTATTTTGCAAAAAATTACTGTTTATAATAAATTATTTAATACTAATTTTTGTTTTTTCTAATGTTTCCTCTTTCAAAAACAAAAAAAACTGTATTACCCGACCAAATTTAAAATGATCTGTGTACTAGCTTATAATTTGCTGTAAGGCAATACCTTATCTTTGTAGGATTCATTCTATTACGCACTAGTGTGTAATATCATACATTACGCACACGAGTGTTTTAGCTCAGTTTATGGCCCTAAAAACGAAGTAATAAGGCTCACTTTCCAAGCAAGTGTGTTGAAAATCATAATACCTATGTTTATTCAATGAATTTTGGCGATAATTCCAAAAGTTTTGCGTGTACCGAGAGATTAGTTAGTGAGTAAGATTGGCGCTGTATTGAAGTAGGTTTCTTGCTACCGCCGGAAGCAAATTTTGGCATCGACATCGGTATCGCGACAAACCTTGTACTACGATAAGTAATTAACGTTTCTTCCGCTATCCGATGAATCACAAAAACTTATAAAACAAGATCACATATCTTGCTCTATATCAGAAAAGCCCCAATTCCGTCACTCAGAGATTATCCTAGCGCTACGGCGGCTTACTCGCTAAATTGTATTCCGTGTACACCCACCCTTAGGTTCTTACATGTTGAACAGAGCCTTAGCGAACTTGCGAACAGCGAGCTAGGTTAACGCGTTGTTATTGGAAATTAATACTAAATAAACTCATGCGTATAAACATAGGTATAAAGAATAGTTAAAAATTTAAGGATCAATATAGTATCACATTTATACAGTTTTGCGACAACATTGATGAGATAGCACCTATAATGTGATAGCAAAATAAATAGTAGTTACTCTTGGTGAAATGGCTACAGTATACCTATTTAGATAAATAATGAACGTGTATAGGTTCTATCAGTAAAATAATGCTGCAGATTCGTTGACTCTGTAGACTTTAAATGTTTAGTTTCAGTGACAGTCATTACTCTGACTATTCTGAACTTCTAACTGGAACGCAGACAAACTGTTTATAATATAAATATATGTAGAAATAAGCAGAACAGCCCACCAAGTCAAGCGGCAGGTGAAATTTTCGTTAGCGAATGAATAGAATAAAAATGTATGAAACTGTCAAATTGCAAGCTTGACAGCAATGACAGTTTCATACATATTTTTTCTAATCACTCGCTAACGTAAATATCAACTGCCACTTGACTTGGGGGGCAGTGCTGAAAACACATTTTTTTCTAAATGCCTACAACGATTTAAATTAACTCCAATTTGAATTCATCTTTGCGGAATCATAGCCAGACAATTGACAGACAATTTAGACCAATTTCGTCGAAAAGTTGTGAAATTGCTAGTTAAAGCATAATTTTAGGTCAATTTATTAATACGGTGAACGGTTTACAATGTTCGTTAGAAAGAAGTGACAGTACAATGTAAAACTTTTTATCTAAAGCTTTTTTCTTGACGAAACAATAACATTGACATATTTGTTACATGACTATATTATACTTTTATTAAATAATAGTATCAGCCTTAGCCTATTTAGAACTCTACTACTCGTTCTTGAATCGCCTTTTGAAGAATCATCTGCCATATTTCGACACTTGAAACTTACATTACCAAGAAAACCTTGATTAAGCCTACCAGTGTCCCCTTCACTTTGATACCACATATGCAAACATAATATATAACACCTACATACCTAGCGAAGAGAACAAACGTGAGATTGACGTCTTTAACCACCGGTGTTTTTACCATCATTTACTTCCGTCTCAAAAATGTGTGAGTGCGAATGAAGTGTTTATCAAAGGGTTCCACTACCATAGGAATAAAACTGTTTAGTTTTGACTTATAAAATGTTAAAGGCCATAGCTTATTTTGCGTCTTTCGCGATATTTAATTAAACAACTTTTAGTTGTGTTATTTTTAAGTAACACTTATAACCACCATTTGGTTTAAAACATCAAATCAATTAATTTAAAAATATCAATGCTTGAGAAAACTATATTTCTTCATTAAAACTTAAAATATTACTTTCAACCAACTTTCCCGTTTGCTCATTATACAAAAAGTCCCATTAGAATTAAACACATCATTTACGTACTCACCAATTATACAATTCTACCAGAATGCATCTCGTTTACACGTATTTCTAACTTCAAGTATGGAACCCTAAACACCATAAAATACTACGAGCGTATGTAAAACCTTTTTTCTCATCACGCACCCACAGCGAACAACTCCTCCGAGTAATCCACTAATTTGGAGAAACCATGAACTGAGATGAATATCGCCGACTCAAGCCTGGCTTTGGTAATTTTTGAAAAAATTGCCCAACGTAATCTTTTGAAGGCGAAATGCTTTGGTTCATTGAACTTCGGGAATTCTTGGTCAAAAAATGAGTTGTTTGTGGGCTTAGTTATTTTGGATTAGATGTTAAATAGTTAAACGATGTGGGTAAGGTAAAAACGATCTGATAGTAGGTAGGCAATGACAGCAAATCGCTCTGTAAATGCTCGGAAGACTGGCAAAAGCAGTAGACGACTTGTGACTAAAGCGACAAATAAAAACGTCACATATCTGGGTATCTTTATGTTTTACACAAATGAAAGAACGTATGAGAGCGTCAGTAGAGGGTTAGTAATTTAATTTATGGTTAATTGAACTTACCTAAGTGAACTTCAACCATAATTATACGAGGTGCTGCATCCGTAGAGATTCAAATTTCTCCCTCTCAAAATGCTTAGTATGCTATTGCCGGGCAAACGGCTATTATGTACCCACAAACTGAGCAAAGTTCCGTATTTTAACTGTTAACCTGGTGGCCATATCAATATTCAATATATATATTTATATATATAGCAACTAACCATTGGCCTTCACAACGTTAGACAGCAAGGGCAGCCAATATTTTCGTAAAAACAAATGGGGCCGAAGACAAACCAATTGGCAAGCAAGTGAATTCGTACAGGATATCATTGAAACGGATGCGTAAATAATACTTTCTGTAAGATGTATGTACAGGTACCTACTTATGTAGGAATTGTAAGATAAAATTTGTAGCCGTGCGAATATCCTCCATATAAAAGTGTTGGTATTTTAAGAACTTTTTCAGTGCTTTTAAGTTTAAGATAAACCTAAAGGAACCGTTACTTTTTGGTATCAAAAATATTGGCGATATAAACTGACCGTTACTATTAGAACATGGAACAATCGAGCCTAATTCGATAATTTTTTTTTTTTTTTTTTAATGGTACTTGGCATGTTAGTTTTGGAACCTGGTGAGTAACGTGGTTCAAACTTCATTTATATCCTTTAACTGTATCCAAAATTTGGATATCGTTAGTAATGAATACGGCCAGCGTGCGGTACCTTTAGCGTCGAGTACGTCGGTCCTGCGGCCGGCTCGGCGGCGGCGGGCGACGGCGCGGGGGCAGCGGCGGCCGGCGCGCACTCCGCGGCGGCGGCGGGGGCTGTGTCGGGATGCTAAGACGTCTACGATTCATTGTCTCTTCATAGTGAAGATTCAGCAATACTTGATTTATCTCAGAAAGCTGTTTGATAAATTCATATTTTATTTAAGTCTTTGTTTATCTGATGTTAATTTAGCTATACCAGCGATACAGTATTTTTGCCAATAGTGTATCCTTTTGTTCTTTTGTCAAGCCCTCGATTAGTATTTTCCCCCCAACGTTTAGAGACTTACGCAGGAATATTCTTACCAAAGATATCTTCTGACTCTTTTGCTTCACCCAAGATGGATAAAATCTCCGAAGGTATTGTATTTTCTTCGCTCGCGTGGTTGGTTCGCGTGGGGCACTGAGGAGGGCGCGATTTTTATTTTCTGGATGACATCACGTGCCACCCCATTAAGAAAATAAAGAAGTTATTTCCGGATAACATCACGTGTTACCCTTTAGGAAATAAATTTATAAAATGTTAAATATGATTAAATTTCTCAACCTAGTTCAATTTTTATTTTTTGGATGACCTCACGTGCCACCCCATTAAGTAAATAAAGAAAATATTTCCGGATAACATCACGTGTTACCCCTTAGGAAATAAATTTATAAAATGTTAAATATGATTAAATTTCTCAACTTAGTTCAATTTTTATTTTCTGGATGACATCACGTGCCACCCCTTTAAGAAAATAAAGAAAATATTTCCGGATTACATCACGTGTTACCCCTTAGGAAATAAATTTATAAAATGTTAAATATGATTAAATTTCTCAACTTAGTTCAATTTTTATTTTCTGGATGACATCACGTGCCACCCCATTAAGAAAATAAAGAAAATATTTCCGGATAACATCACGTGTTACCCCTTAGGAAATAAATTTATAAAATGTTAAATATGATTAAATTTCTCAACTTAGTTCAATTTTTATTTTCTGGATGACATCACGTGCCAGCCCATTAAGAAAATAAAAAAGTTATTTCCGGATAACATCACGTGTTACCCCTTAGGAAATAAATTTATAAAATGTTAATTATGATTAAATTTCTCCACTTAGCTCAGTTTTTATTTTCTGGATGACATCACGTGCCACCCCATTAAGAAAACTAAGAAGTTATTTCCGGATAACATCGCGTGTTACCCCTTAGAAAATAAACTAATTAAATGTTAAATATGAATAAATTTCTCAACTCAGAATTTTTTTTTATTTTTTGGACTACATCACGTGCCGCCCTATTAAGAAAATAAATAATTTCCGGACAACATCGCGTGTTACCCCTTAGGAAAAAATTAATAAAATGTTAAATAAAGTATCAAAAATATGCGGGTAGGTAAAAAATATTTCCGGATGGCATTTTGTGCCACCACTGAGGAAATATATTGATACGTTGAGATATTTTATCTCTTTTAAATTTAGCCTTCAATTAACCGTTAGTTTTCAAAAATATGTTTGACAAAACTACATCGCCGTATAATTGTTTTTCAACACAAAGTTTGTAATTTACGAATCGCACAGCCCACTAGGTAGCATCATATTTAGTTTTCGAACGTACATAATTAAACGTTACTAACCTTCTGTTTGGTAACCATCCGGAGGTTTTTGACGTCACAACTCACTTTGCAATCGTTTAATTTTCTTTTTTATTTCATCATCTGTCTTCTCACTGGTTCTTTTACCCATTTTTATAACAAATATGATAGAATTTACTTAATTTCACTATTTTTTAACTTAATTTTAACAGCGCACACGCGGATGATGCATCACACGGAAAACGAATGATTGCAGCGCCATCTGTCACCGGCTACCGTAGTAGTGAGTGGGTATTGAGTCAATATTCGATTTTATTTTTATTTAAAATAGGATCTAAAAATCGTGTGATGATGCAGTACAGCAGAAAACGTACTACAGGTTTCTTGAATCTCGTAGGATGCAGCAACGAAGTATAATTTTTAGTTTATGACACTCTTGTACATTAGTCCATTATTTTTTCAAATGGTTGCAAGCAATTTAAACAAACAAACGGGTATTATTTTTCTAGTGGTGCTCAAATGAAGCAACTCTTTTTCAAAACCAAATATGCCGATATTCTCCCTATTGGTTATGAAACTACATGAACGAATACCAATAATTTATTGAACAGTGTAACCAGTAATCTGCATTTTCATATATTTTGATAACAATACCCGTATTTCATTGCAGGGCATTTTTTGTTACGGTTGGTAAAACAAGTACGTTCTGTAGCTACATCGTTTAGTTTCGGATGTAAAAACTCAGCGAAACAGCAACGCAATTTATTTCTCTTACAAAAGGTAAATCTAACCGTCTTTTATTTCGAACAACGCTTCCAAGGTGTAAGTAACTAAATCTACAGTAAAAGTTGTGTAACACCAGCCTGGATCCACTATTCGTTCAGAACAGCCTAAACTGGTACATTCCCAGTATAATATCCCCTGGGAGACGCGGTTCCCACAATTATTTTCAAGCCTACCCTCCCAACCTAAAACAAACCTAAACACAAAGACAGTAGAGTCTTTTTCAGAACGTCACCAGTAAACAGAGCGTGGATGTATTTTTTTGAGATTATCCTCCCTAAAAACCCTGAAGTTGGTGCAATAAGCCAACTGAAAGGCTTTTGCAAAATATTTTTTTAAGTTCCCCTTTTACCGGTTGTTGAGCGAAGGCTGATATTCGTGGTAATGGGGGGGCGGGTAGAGGGGAGCGGGGGGTACAACGGGGTACGTGTTGAGCGCAAACATCAACCAATACAAAAGTTTGAGCAAACAGGCTCACAGGATTTCTATATGCTTACGGTTTTTTATTGAAAATATACCACCGTAGCAAAAGTATGTTTTTAAAGCAAAACTTTTATACCGAGCTTTTTTTATGTCATATCGATATGTCTTTTTCACCTCAATCACGTGTGATGTCAATTTAAAAATAAATACTGCCATCTTAGAGCAAGAAAGTTAAAATGAAAAAAGCTACGTCATCTTAGTTTACTTTAAATAGCGCAAAATATATGCAAAGGACAGAGAAAAACAAAAACTAGACAAAAAGTTATTATTAATTTAAAAAAGCAAGCTAAAAATAATAAAATGTACATGTTACTTTATGAATCTGAGTTTTTTGTCATTGGTTTAAATGGAAATGTTGGAAATGAATTTCACTCCACACTAAAATAAAAATGCACGGTTAAATAATATGCAAAAACAAAAATAAACGAACATTAAGCTAAATGTTTTTGTAACAGATTTTTTCTCGTTTGAATATCGAAATAACAACGTCAATTTAGTACTTTTTGTATTAACGACATAGAATAATATTTTTATGGCAAATATGATTTTCTCGTGAGTTGATTTATGAACAAATCATAATCTTAAACTGTTATTTTTACTATAGACGTATAAAGCTTGGAATGAATAAAATTTTCCATTTAATAATGAATTAACGTTCAATTGAAGTATCCTTGATTCAATTCATTAAATTACAATCGAATTAATAAAGGTGTAAAGCACCCTTTATTACGATTGGAAGAGTCTTTCTTTGTACATGCTAAATTAAGCTTTACTTATCAGAAATTAAAGCCTATATTTACACTGTTAGGTTCGTGAACCTAGCCACAAGTTTGTTTACTATTTACTTTATTTAATGTAACGTGTTTGAAATTCTAACTTCTGATGACTTAATTCTATATTTTTCCCGAACCAAAATTGGCTCATTGTATTTATAAACAAAAATATTTCCATTGATTTATCTACGAGAGCTAACAAAGAGTTTGACAAATATATCGGTTTTTTATTAGGCAGTTTTTTCAAAACCAATAAAAGTACTTGATTATCTTAGGTAAATATAGGTACCTACTTACATATAGGTACTTTGTGAAAATTACCATACTATTGCATTTTTTTCTAAACACAAAGTCGTTACCAAATAAACTCACTTAAGGAAACCAAAATGTTTAAAAAAAACACTCAACAAACTAACTAAATGTAAATAAGCGCAAATACGCACTTTAAGCGTATAAAAATATTTAATTTATCTCCATGTAACTCTTGATATAAAAAGCCACTGAGAAATATAAAATTGCGTCTGCTTTTCTGCAGAAATCGACTTTTCCCTGCCTGTCACTTGTCATAATTATTGTGACATCCATTCAAACTGCAGTGAATTTCACAACTAATTTAACTTTATCGCCGCTGCAGACAATTTTCGACCTTACGACCTGCTATTTGTGGAACTTTTAGCGTCGAAACTGGAATGCACCGCAGAACTTTTTGCTAACATCGCTTAGCGAAGTCATTTTGAACTCTAGCTCCTTGTAATAAGGCTGAAATTGAGTGGAAAATAGATTTTGTGCAGCGTTTACCAACAACCAGCGTTCATTTTTAATTTGTCATATAAAGCATGATTTATATTTTATACTTTAACGGGTTTCAAAGTGTGAGAACGTATTTCTATTACTTTTTATTCATGATAAAAACGTTATAAGTAGGTACTTTAAAATACTTAAATACTTTACTCGAACAGGATTCTCATTACAATGGTTTGAACATTAGCAAACTTGTATAGCGACATTAGACTTACCTTTATTAAGCGACATTATTACCTAATTTGCAATTGATTTTGGTCAAGTGTTGCGATACCTTAACCCGACATATGCACATTAAACTTATAAAAGCCGTGACTAGACCCCAAATCATTATATAGACTAGCGACCCGCCCACGCTTCGCATTGGTGTAATTTGAGCCGACTTGTTCACGAAACATAGAATTTAGCTAAGTTAAAAAAACTTTTAATTAATGTTCCTTATTTACAAATTTAAGTAAAAAAAATACCTAAATGATGGTGAAAACCGCATTCAAATCCGTCGACTGGTTTAGGAGGAGATAGTGGACAAACATACAAACTATGTAATGATATTAAATTCTTTGACCAAGTAAATAATTAGTGGTATTCAGAACGATGTAATACGTCGGCGTATTACGTCGATAGAAGCTCCAGGCTATCTGCGATCGAGGCGTAATTAACAGAACGCTGCATTTAACACGACGCGGATTAACACTAATGTGGTTTTAACAAATTTAGTAGTAGGTTGGATGTAGGTAATACCTATTTCTAAGACTGACGTCAATGAAGATTTGAGAATTTTATAAAATTATTGTGTTAATAATTGAAGTCATTGTAATTTTATCATTACGATGTTGCAACAACTTATTTCGAAAGCTATTTATTCATATTTTTTTACTTCAAATGGAACATTTTTTTTCGAAACAAACAAAGCTGAATACCCTTTCTAAGAACAATTAATTAAAATAAAAACATTCAAACCTTGTTTTGGCTAAACCGTCTTCCTAGAACTGACAAGTATTTACAAACAACGGCGAGACATCGATGTGTTTTTCTCATTTTCCTCCGAATGACAGCCTCGAGAGCCTCTTGACGACATCATCAACAGCCTACTCGCGCAGAAAAATAAATACAAAAGTAATTCGCTGCCATCCAAATATTTTCTAATTGGCCCATTTGTTATTTCAGCCGAAAATAGCTGAAAGTCACCCTCATTTGAGGATGTTTTTTCAGGAGGTTCTTGTTTAATGAACCTCTCGCCCCACCCCCTGGCCGAAGGCTTCGAGGGATATTAAGCTTATTCGTAATTACCGCTGGAGGGTAGCGGATAATTTTAGAGCAATCTGATGGTCACATTTTTGGTTTGGTCATGCAGCAATCATCAAATGTTTGTTAAGCACAACACATTCAAACTAATAAATACGATGATTCTTTAGTTTTTTAACTATGACAAAATATAATAATATAGTTGAAAAAACTTTTTAAACAATTCCAAAATTAATCACGATATATACATGTCGGAATCATACTAAAGCTTCTTTAGTTGAAAGAATCTAAAGAATCTCCGTGTATAAGAACATTATTTTGGCCCAAATCTATATAGGAAATCCTTTGTCCTGAAAGACTTATGGATCAACAGCCTAAACCGCTGATCTTTAAGACCTGAAAGTTTGAGGGTTTATTCCTTGTATTAGCTAAAACTATGTTACGGTTCAAATAACAAAGCTCAAAATAGGGCCGTAAGTTTTTCTAATGCTCTTCTTAAGAGCTGGTTACGCTTCAAAAATCCCTTAGGGGTTTCCTGACTTCAGCTGAATGTAAAGTACTTTAAATAATCACCCCTTAGGGATGAAATAAAGGATGAATAACATGTTTGATGATCGTTATATTTTTTATTTGTTATTTAATGCGAAATTCTCTTACTCAGACTTACTCTAAGTTAAACATCAGAATAAAATGTTGGAATACAAAACACAATTCCCAGAACCCTATCAAATGTTGCTATAACTTTTCACATTCTATTTGTGGCGATATTCATACCAATTTGCTGGCAATAAATAAATATTTTACCCTAAAGTTGTTGACATTTCAGCAATTATTGGAAAAAATATTCAAAGGTTCGTAATTGACGAAATCAAACGTCGTTACTTCAGTACGTAAATATTGATTTAAATAGCGTGATTTTTTTCTTATAAAAATCGAATTCGAATGTTGAAGGTTATGAAGAAAACTTCGGATAGTTAGCTGTGAATTAAACTAAAAAACCGGCCAAGTGCGAGTCGGACTCGCGCACCGAGGGTTCCGTACAAACCTGCAAAAACTACTTAAAGTTTTAAGCTTTTCGGAATTTTTCTGTTACCTGTGCTGTAAGCTATTGCTTCTTACCAAATTTCGAGATTATATGTCAACGGGAAGTGGTCTTTAGGTTTTAATTCCCGTGCGTGTAGTTGCGAGTTTCAAAATATGCGGTATCAATGGTTGTACTTTTGCGTTTTGCGTTTTTGCGTTGACTTAGTTTTTTTTTTTTTCACGGGTTAAAGGCAATTAGATCTAAGTATTTGATATAATTTTCAACTTGATAGCTCTACGCGTTCATGAGGAAAAAAGTAATAAGTTTATATTTATTAAAAAATATATATTTTGTAATGTAACTAAAAATTTAAGGTTTTCGGAATTTTTCCTTTATGTGTGCTATAAAACGTTGCTTCATGCCAAATTTCAAGATTCTAGGTCGACTGGAAGTACCCTTTAGGTTTTGATTCCCTTGCGAGTACTTGCGAGTTTCAAAATATGCAGCTTAAATTGCTGTTTCTTTTGATTGCGTTGACATAGAAGTTTGATTTTGTTACAGCTTAAAGGTATTATAGACCTGAGTATTTGGTATGAATTTCAATTTAATACCTCTACGCGTTTATGAGGAAATGGGTAGTAAGGTTAAAATTATTAAAAAAAATATATTATGTGATGTAACTAAAAATTTATGGTTTTCGTAATTTTTCCTTTATCTATGCTATAAGACGTTGCTTCGTACCAAATTTCAAGATTCTGAGTTCACGGGAAGCACCCTGTAGGTTTTGATTCCCTTGCAAGTGTCGAAAATTTGCGGCATAAACGGCTGTATCTTTTGATTGCGTTGGCTTAGAAGTTTGTTTTTTTCACAGCTTCAAGGGACAGTAGACCTGAGTAATTGATATAAATTTCAGCTTCATACCTCCACGCGTTCCTGAGAAAAAGGGTCTTGACAGACGGACGGACGGACAGCAAAGTGATCCTATAAGGGTTCCGTTTTTTTTCCTTTTGAGGTACGGAACCCTAAAAAGCACTTTAAAGTAAAGTATAAAAATGATTGGTATCACTACACGTATTATTTTACAATATTCTTGAACAAATGAACAAAAATCTTAAAACAAACGTAGCTATAGCTGTAAGGCATATACTTTTGTTATAAGCATCACACAATAAACCATGGAAGAAACCAGTAAGACGAGTTAAAAAAAAACATCTTTCACTACTGTATATAATATAACAATCTTAAACCATTACCTATTTAAAAGATAAAGAACGTCTTCTAAGAAAAATTATTAAATCTATGTAACATTCAAACGGCATCTCAAAACTACTCTCTTTCTTCCTAGAAAACCGTACCAACTAAGAGTTCTTACGTTTTTACATCTGTCGAGAGGCGCCGACTGCATTTAAATCTACTTCGTAATTAAAAGGTTACTTTTTAACAGACAAAGGAACGGCAGTAGGGATTTCTTCATCTGAGAGAAAGATAACGGGAAAATGAAGATGGGTTTAAAAGATAAGCCCAAAGGAGAGTTGGATGTGTGATTAACTCGGGTTGTATGGGTTTTGGTAGATACGTAAATGTATACAAATTCTTTAGGTTTTTAATTAAATTTATTACTTTATTTTCACAGATTGTGATGGTGTATCCGCCGTAAAGTTTATTATATAAATATAAAAGGTTTTTAAGGTGCAGCGTTAAGCGGTGGGCAACTATAAAAGGAAAGGTTTGCTTTCTCACCGACTATGCTACAGGGCAAAACAAATAAAAAAATATATAGAACGATAATAGATAAAGTAAAATACTGCTTTGTTTAAATACTACAAATATTATTGCGAAAATCTGTGAGGATGTATATATTTGTATTTGTTAATCTTTAACGCAGAAACTACTTAACTAATATGGCTAAAACTTGCTTTATCATCGTTACATAGTATAAATCAAAGTCGATACTAGTTTCTGTTTGTGCGTTTGTCCGCTAACTCCTTCCAAACCAGTTGTGGGTTTTAATCCGGTATTTAACACCTTTAAGGTATTTTTTTACTTAAATTTGAAAATAAAGAACATTCAAAAAAAGCTTTTTAAGTAAGTCAAAATTCAATGTTTCGTGAACAAATCGGCCAAAATTACACCAATGCACAGCGTGGGTGGGTCACTAGTAGTCTATTAAATATAACTATAGAAGGTCTAACCTAAAATAAGAATGGTTACTTGTTTCCGCGGAAGGATGCCTCAATTCTTACGTCAAAAGCCTGACGTTTGCTGCGGGTGAAACCGCAGGAAGGAGAGCTAGTTTAAAATAAAACTCAGTATATAATATAAATAAACTAGACATACAAACATAGCCTAACTCTGCGTTGAACTTTGTCCTACAGTTATATACGGGGTGTAAAAAGAATGCTTCTGAAAACAATAACTGGGCATTGCTGGAGGGGTACTGGTTAGGTTATGATTAAAAAAAGGTTGGTATATGATTTAAAATTATGTGTGAGCGATAAATTCAAGCGGCGAATATGACTTTTCAATCCATAATTACTTCTTTAAATTGAGTTTTACGTGTATACTGTTAGTGAATTTTGTTACTATTGAGGCTTAAGAATACATGGTTTCAGGCTTCGGAAGTGGTCTTTTTACACCCGTTATAAATACCTGTGTAGTTATAAAAGTGTCACGCCGCGCGGTTACCTGATATATTGCCGTGTGATGCAGTTTTTAGTTCACTTCTATTGTATGGTGTATCATGATTTATAATACACATGTTTCGTCATAAAATTTTGTTTGTGGATTAAATAAAGTATATTTTTAGTTTTGGCCAAGATAAATCTGATCCCTATGATCAACTAATTAAGAAGTATACAGCAGTTAGATATCATTCAATAGTTTTTTGACCATAGTTCTTAACCTATGTTCATCTTTTCTTATAGATTCGATAGCAAGATCGACGCATTCGGCAGAGTGGTTCCTATATTTTTAGTTGCATCTCCCTTTTATTTTAGGTCTTACTCAGGCAGACTATAAGCACTTTACATCACTCGTATATTTAAAAGCAATGTTTTAAAATGTTTGTACAGCGCATGATTTATGTATCATTTACTATACTCCATCGTAAATATTACTTTCGTTCACCTCAGTTTCATATTTCGTGAAGTTCCGCCGTGAAATAAAACAAGTGAGCGAGTATAAATCAGAGAAATAACAAGATTGGCTTGTCTAGACCGATTTGAAGCGACTCTGGAACTAAAATATATAGTTTTGAGGTTTAAAATGAGCTCGGGGATAAAAAAAATATAGCAGTTTAGTCTGGTTTAGGAATTTGTTCATTTGTGAAATTTCTTTATGGTTTAATTTGAGGTATGAAACGTATGTTTTTATATAAGCAATAAGACATTTGCTGCTCGCAAAATACATTAGCGATGGCAAAAACTTACTTATAATTTGAAAGTTAGTGTATTTTATGTATTGAGTTTATTATTATTTATTAAAGCGTTTTGTTAGGAATAGTTTAAAATCTAATAATAATTCTAATTTACACCATGACAGTTGTATTCAAGGAAGATTTTTTAACCTTATATATAAAATTCTCGTGTCATTATGTTACTTACCTTACTCCTCCGAAACGGCTTTACTGATTGTTACCAAATTTTATATGCAGATTCAGTAGGTCCAAGAATTGGCTACTATCTATTTTTCATACCTCTCAGTGATAAGGGTTGTCCACTCCTAATTTTTTTTTAAAGTAACGTTTGCAAGATCAATTATTATTTATATAGGTATAAGCTAATTTTTTTTTTAAAGTTTCAACATCAAATAAATTGAATTAGAAAATCACTTAAATATAAAACCAATATACTGCTCATAAAACCGCTTTCTATACAGTTTTCACAGTTTACTTTGATCATTTTCTAGTGAGAAACTTAAAGAGATATCCGAACCGCGAAATGCACTTAAAATGTTGAAGGAAAAATCTTATCGATAGTAGATTGTTTTGACGACCTAAAGTAGGAGAAGTCGCGATTTTGGTTATGTATTTTATTTTGCTCTATATCTCTGTATATCATTTTTGTTATTTTGCTCTCTATTTTGCAATTCTGCTATTTACGATACAAAAAATCATGACAATACTTTTTTATGCTTTCAAAAATAACAAATTCTTTCAAATATATCATAAACATTTTTTTTATTATTATACTACTAGTGGCCGCCCGCGACTCCGTTCGCGTGGAAGTCGGTTTCCCGTGGGAATGAGAAGTTCTCCCGCGGTAAAAAGTACCCTATGTCCTTTCCCAAGTTCAGTTCTTTCTTCATACCAAATTTCATCAAAATCGGTTCAGTAGTTTAGGCGCGAAAGCGTAACAGACAGACAGACAGACAGACAGACAGACAGACAGACAGAGTTACTTTCGCATTTATAATATTATATAGTAGGGATTCCTTAAAACACATTTATTATTGTTTGTATACATACCTTACTTTTATATTTAAACATAATTCTTTTATGTAACAATTAATGAATAAAACAAAATAACCTTTTTTACCATTTTCTTATAACTTAACCTGCAATCCTAACCTCGATTATACTTCACCCCTTCCCAACTAACTGTTATTGTTTTACACCAAAATCTACTTAACTTAAGCAAAATTTTATAAATAAATACTATTTTGAAGCATAAAAGAAGTTGGGTATACCACGTTGTTATGCTACGGATACTACGGGGCTACGGCGTAGTTGCTACAGAATTTATGGTGCTACGGTTTTGGGTTTAAGAAATTTGATATTTTGGTTGGTGAGCCTAGACTTATTATGAATTTTTTAAGAAATAGCTTACGACATTGGCTTTGTGAAAATCCGTAATTCTACTTCAAGTAATAAATGGGAAAGATTAAGCTTAAGATATGAACAGTTGCCGTGATCATTGAGAAATAATTGTTTTTTTTATATAGCTATATAACAGAAGTATTTTAAAAAGCAACCACAATATTAATATTTATTTACTTAAACACCGTTTAAAGTCACTCTCCAAAACAACAACATCCTTATCCTACAAATAACCTAATATTTGATTAATTAATAATACAATACGCTGCCATAATTATACGCGCTATCGATAACAAAATTGTCAAATTACCTCCCCTGTATACCCCAATTTATTTCCAATCGAAACTAGCCTCTAACACTATTACGCATAGAGTTCTTAATTGCATGAAAATAACTTGCAGCATCATAGAAGCGGATAACTGCAAACAAAATATTTAGCATGAAATTCGGTGCTTGGTTCTGCATAAATCTACTCTAAAATACATTAGAATTATTGCGGGGAGTATTCCGTGGATTATAATAATGTGGAGGGTATAAATAGTGGAGAGTGCATATGATAGCAAAATATGTAAAGGCACGTTTACAAGAGCCATAGTCTGCAAAGCGATCATAAGTCATGTGTTTCATCATACAATCACATTTAGTTTATCGTAGTCAAAACTTTTTTTGTTAATAATTGAAGAAAAGAGATGGCGCCTAGAATTCGTAAGCCATATTTTTTTTAATAATGTATTTATTTAGATCATTATATGTATGTTCAAATTGAAGGTCAAGCGTTTAGCGCCTCGTCAGTGGTGGGTCTGGTAGTTTTTTAATTTATTTTTTATTTCGGCCAATTTATGCATGAATTTTTAAGTAATACTTGCATTTACTTAGTTTTTGAAGTAACAACTTCTTTTGATAAGATACGGAGATAGACTATCCTTATGGTTGATATAAGAAGAGCTATGAGATACTGTAAGCATTGGTTTTATTTGATTCTAACACCCTACCCATGTACGCCCACAAGTTATAGCTCTAGATGGCCCCTGAAGATGGCTCTGATGACGAAGGTATCCTGCCGTCTTCGTCATATATTTATTAATTTATTAACGTTTCAATGTCTCTTCCACTAACTACATGCTCCGTGTTATAAATTATAATATTGTTCGATGCTGTTCCAACCCACAATTTTGCGCCGGACTGTGTAAAATCCTATTTGTAACGTTTAACAGTCAACTGTAGTCCAGTTTGAATGCAAGGCATAGATATAACAAAAATTGATGTTTATTATGTAAAAACTTATCAAAATATTTTCATTGTGTGAATAAGTATTTATTGGTGCCGATTCTACATTAAGACTCTCTAAATTAAACTGAAAACATTGCTATCACTTACTCAGCTGTAGTATAAGAGATGGGTAATATAATTTTGGTCCTGTCAAACTAAAATTTGCGTGCATTTCGACACGGCCCAAGTAAGCTTTGACTCGTCGTCAGCGCAATTAGTCTAATTTTACAATGACTAAATTTAGTGAGACCAATATACCTGTCTTGCAATTACAATATTTTTAATTTAGTTAAGAGAGTTTACTCAGAATTGGGGCCATTGATCGACTAAATTCACTATTACATATAATAATATAATAAATCTCCAGACTGACACACCATTTTAATTACATAAATTTTTCCGGAAAATTTTACACGAATCATTCCCAAACTGTATCTAACTTGTAACCACTAGTCATCGCTTCTCAAAGTACAGCTAACTTTTTTAATATCCTCTTTATGAATGTCGGCGCCAGAATCAATTATATTGATAACTCCGACACCGGACGATACTCGAATCTGGAACTTTCCTTCTTAGCAGGAACATTTAGCGCAGTATTCCTGAAGAAGCAATTTTTTGGCAATAGACGTCAGAAAATTTGTTTATTTTGACATGTATTCAAACCTAATATTGTGTTTATGTCTATGTAATAAAGTATGATTTTGCTAATCAATTTCAGCGATGTGCAGTATAATGTCTTTTCAATATTTTACGTCAAGCAGTACTGATATATTTACTCTGTTTCTTTTATTTTCAGTTTTATTTCAGTTAGAGAATTCAAACAGTGGTCAAGACATTTTAAATTATTTTTTGAAATCAAAGCAAATTTGTCACTTTGAAGTAGAATTTCACTACTTTATTAATAGCTGACATTAACGCAATTTCACGCTGTCAACACAGCAATAGTAACACAACCGATTGCCCTCCACAATACCCCTCATCGCCACTAAAGCCAAGAAGATCTGCAACTACTTAGCGGCCCCAACTTGACGTAGAAATCCCAAAGATAAACTTTCGAGTCCTGTTCAGGCCATTGTTTTTTTCTCTCTCGGGCTAAATTCCGACACGTAGTTGGCACACGTTCTAGAAGTTACTTCGGGAGTCAGTTGTTTTGTATGGGCACTTGTTTCGCAGAACTATAGTTGGAAAAGGATTGCTATTTTTATTGTTACTTAAATAATTTTTGAATGATGAAATGTAAGTAAATTAGATAATATAAATTGAATTTAGCGTGTTTTAAATATTTGTCAATTTTTTTTTCAATTAGAAAGTGGCCATCCTTTTATATTATATTTAGATTTTTAAATTTGCCTTTGTTAAAAATTGAATGAGAAAGTGACATTAAATAGCATATTTTACATGGTTTCTAAGCAACAGGTACCGAGTATTGATTGATGTTTGAGCTGAGTCTAAAATACTAGTAGTGTAATATAAAGTGCACATTCTAATGCCAAATTGGAGTGAGCCATTGAAGGTAATCTAGTTGGAAGATTTTCGCCAATAATCAAAGTAGGTTTATGCTAGAGTTATTTAATCGATGGATACAAATTAGGCAAATTTCTAAAGGATTTACATTTCGCATTTTGTTCGGCAATAGAAAATATTTTTAATTATTAATCAACCACGAGTAAAGGTTAGACTACAAAAAGGTATTTCACATAGGAAAGATCACAGATATAATAATGAATTAATGAAAATAATATTCACATATGTACGCGCTTGTCAGTATAAGTTGCCAAACAAAGAAATGCCTCTTAAAAGAAAATATTATATAAAAGCAAAAATATAATTTTTGATTACTCTTTAAAGTAAACTGTTGCACTAAACATATTTTTTTTATTTTAAGTTTAAATCGCTTGATTTGATTAATAATGGTTTGTATTTTAAGTTCAAATCGCTTGATTTGATTAATCATGGTTTGTCCAATATTCAATGCCACAAGCCCAACTTATTTCCCAACAATTTCAGTACGATTATTTTTCAGGATTAAATCAAATATAATCGCCAAATAAAAGTAGTAATTAACATCCGTTATATCCACACAGGCAGCAATTTCACGACAAAACCATGAATAGTCATTGCGAAATCAAATTAACCTTATCAAATATTATCAAAATAATTGCTCATAATATACCGGTATAAACTGGATTATCATAAATTTCAAAATTCCGTCGATAATCGAATGGTTTGACTTTATTAACTATGCAAATAGTATAAGCGAATTTCTGGGAGCTCGTTTCCTAAATGCACTCCTTTATTTACAAAATTAACTATTCTCAAAAAGTGTGCGATTTTGAGTCTTATCTCCTGTGGAATAGGGAAGTAGTATCTGAGTTATGGAGTTGGTAAGTAGTTAGTATTGTTTGGAAATCCGAAGTTATGCAGAAGCGGCTTGTTTACACGATCGTTTGTTTGTGCTTGCCGGCTGCTTAGAGAAAGCTGGTTTAAGCTGGTTCTAGCCGGTTCGGTATAGTTTTAACAATCAATGCGTCTGTTTTATGATAACAGTTATTAGGTTGTAAAACGAAGATAACTGGGAATACACTGTAGCCTTAAAACGTTGACCTGTGTGTTGGAGAAGCGTAGATATAAATTATAAAATACGAGTAAACTTGTAAAATTAATATAAATACTTGCTACCACATTCATATATTTTGTAAGATAAATATAATAAGCGTTAATCAAGGCTTTCTTTCTTATTAAGCGCATTTTGCACAATACTTTTTATGTAATAGCAGTTGGCATATTATCGTTTTTGCCTGTCAAATTTTTTTAAAACACCTAATGTGCACTTATCTTGATCAGCGGATTGATTCTGTAACTTTCGCGTGACATAGATACTATCATAAAACGTCAAAATTCCATAATTTGTATGGAAAAATTTACATTTTGACGTTTATTCTCGTAGCAGTCATGAAATGAGTTACAGAATCAATCCACAGCTGAGTGATTCTGCAACTTAAATTGTCCTAACGTCTTCATCGAATGTCACTCGATAGTTACAGAATCACACTGATAATGTGTGAATTATGTTTCTAATGGCAAATCCGAATCATTTAATGCACGAAGAAATTCAAAGTATAGGTAAAACTGCTTTGCACTTAACCAATTCAAGAACGATAATCGATGACGATGACAAACTTCAACGATTAAGTTGATATACCATGTCGCAACAACAAACCATCGAGTATAGGTATAAAAACTTAAAGTTTTAAGGTTTATTAATGTCATTATCTTTTATTCCCCAAAAAATAAGTAAATATTAAAAAAAAATTGTTTAAGGTTAATGTTCAAGGTTATTTATGTAACCTAGTTTAAAGTTCGTAGTTAGTAAGTTAACTATAACAACATAAAAGGGTTGGGGCGTTATTCTTATTTGGAAACACACAACGTGTAGCACTTTTCTCATAAAATAAGAAAGTTTCCAACATTTTTAAGTCACTATCTCTTTTGAATTGTGGCGCGAGTTGTAAAAAGTTGGTTATTACTTAAAAGGGAAGATTTTTAGAGAAGAAATGCAGCTTTATATGTATTTAGTTAGGTCCTTATTATAAGTTTAAATAATTAATGCTAGCTCTTTGACTTTTAGTGCTTTCAAAGTCAGCGATTTAAAGCACGATATTTAGTAATAACCTAAAATATACCTTATTACAAGGGCCGTATCGTGTAGTAAATAAAAAAAAACAAATTTCACTTCATAAATTTCTTAAGAATTAGAAAACTATTTGTTAATTTAACGAAAATCTTTTTAGTAATTTAAAAAAACCGGCCAAATGCGAGTCGGACTCGCGCACGAAGGGTTCCGTACTATAATTTTCTACCTGTTTATTAAGATCGTGTATAAATTGCTTAAAAATTACGTTTGTTGTATGGGATTTTATATTTACTTTATTGTTTTTTTAATTATTTATTTTGAAAGATAATATACAAGTAAAGATTTTGTAACCGTTTTTAATATTGAGCAAAAAAATATAAAAAAAAAACACGTTTATTGTATGTATGGTATCCCTTAATATTTTTTATTTTTAGTATTTGTTGTTATAGCGGCAACGAAAATACATCGTTTGTGAAAATTTCAGCTTTCTAGCTATCACGGTTTATGGGATATAGCCTGGAGACAGACAGCGGAGGCTTACTAAAAGGGTCCCGTTTTACCCTTTGGGAACGGAACCCTAAAAATAAAGAAATATTTCGATAAAAAAAATTAAAAGCTAATTAAAAATACTAGAAATATTTTCAACGCTAAATTACTACAGTAAATTATAACAAAATATCATGATTGAAAAATAAACAAAATTTCGTCTCAAAAACACTTGAAAACGGCCGACAACTTCGGGCTTTTCATTACGTTTTTAAAATTGCTTCTAATTCAGTCTAAAAAGTAATAAAATATAGTACTTATTACCTCAGGAGTAGGTACGATATTCGCAATAAAAATAATAAAACAGTCCAATTTGGTTCTCACTCCGAGAGAGGCTTTGAGTGAAAGCCTTCATGTATGAAACACAAATCACAGTTATTTATTTGAAGGTTTATTAGCCGGTACAACTCACGCCTGCTTATTTCACGGGACATAAAAATTTGATGTCGGGTCGCGGCAGGGTTAAGGTACTACTAGATTTCAAATGTAGACATTTCATATCGTTTTTATTAATAATTTATATCGCTTTGTTTTGTATAAATATGCTAACAGAAATTTTTAGGTCAAAATAAATCCTTAGAACAAAGTTAACATTTTTGACAATAAAGACTCAATTGATTTGCGGTGTCATAAAACTAAAATTGATGAAAAAAACCTAAAGCATACACCAAAATGAAAATGACTGCCGTTTTATTGACAAAACGAGCGTGTCAGTACCTTTATTTGAGCTGCCGCGCCGGTGTGACATCCTTTGATATCGAACTTTACGCCCTGTATAAAGCTTTATTACGTATCGATGCGTTTTCATGCACCCTGTATACCAGTATATACGCTGAATAAAAAGCGGTTTATGTAAGACCGGCTATCGAACACGAGTTATATTGTAGCTTAACGCTAGGTTAATGAAAATATATTTTTTACGCAAAGTGTTGGCTGAAACAGCAATTTTGTGGTGGGTTTGTAAATGAGATAGATTAAAAACCAGTTGGGGCTCGTTGGTTGAGGCAAATAAATTTTAAACAATTGGATAGGTACTTGATATAATTTTGTCTTAATGTCATATGTGGATAGCAAAACCTTTTCTCCCTTTGAAATAAGTGTTTTTAAACCGTGTTCTTTTTTACTCTTCATAGTTTGTCCGATTTTCATGTATCAGGTTTAAATGATGATTAATAGTGATTTTTCCATGCGACATGGAGATTTTTTTTTCCTTTATAGTTAATAAAACTTAAAATACCACTATCTAAAACCATAGCGTTATTTATTTAAAAGAAAGCAACACAAAAACACAAAAATATAACAAATTATTAAACTCCGGCAGAAACCCGCTCGTGTTCCAAAGTTGAAGAAAATGTAAATCATAAATATCGTCAGCAATTGCAAAGCAAAATTCCCAACAAGCAATTTCACAGGATTTAATTTAAAACATCAAACACAAGTTGCTCGGTGGAAACTCGCGTTAAATACGACTATTATACTACTTACACAGAACTCCACAAGTTTATTTTAAACTTGTGCCTCGAGCAGGAGCTGAAACGTCCGCGCCAGGCTACATCTGCCGTTGAAATATCACTCAACTTCAAAACTACCGCGTTTTATCTCTTTATCCCCACCACTTTTTTTCGACGCTCGAATTTCAAACGCGCCAGGCTGGAAGGAACCCAGGAAATATGTATGTAGGGCCCTGCGTATGATTTGTTTTATTTTTTTCCCCACTTTCCTGCCAGTTCGCAGCTGATGTATGTGTGTCAGCCTGTTAAGCTGAACAATAAATCCGCTGAGGAAGGTGAGTGAAAACATACGTTGTAACACGTCGGGAATTCACTCGCCCGCTCTCCATTTGAAGAAAGTTTGCATCCGATACTCTCCCGGCTCGAGAACAAAAGGAACAGTTCTAACTTCGACAATTACAAAGTTGGAATTTTTTACATTTGTTACGGGTGACATTCACGAAATTCTAACAAGCCCGTGCGAAAGCGGAGAACGTTCAAAGTTTAATTAACACTAAAATCTAACCCTCCGCAAGACATCAAAAACTGAACAACAACCATTTTCTCGAGTGAAATATTTCTTAACCCTTGAAAGGTCGGTACATAAAGTTCCGGAACAAATCTGGAACCGGTCAAGGGCACCTGTACCGTAACTAATTATTATCAATTCCCATCCCCAGGGCGCGCTGCTGTTCTCTCCCTACTAATTAATTTATCGTAGCTTCCAAATACAAAACGGATATAGAAATAAATACGGGAATTTGTTTTCCAAAATTGCCTAAATTGGACGGCGGAAAATTGGTGTAATCTTTGAATTTATTGAACTGCAAACGTGGTTTATCATATTTTGTTGTAATAGGTAGTAATATTTTATGTCCAATTTTAAAAGTCAATAAAAAACATTATCTATAGTAGAACGAATTTAATAATGTTTAAACTGACACTACCTTAACTTAAAAACCTCTTGCAAAAACAAATAAAAACTAAAATAAAAGAAACATAAAAATCTACCTAAAATAAATCCAGACCGAAATCACCCAACTTAGATTCTGGTAGCCAAAAGCGCCAATTAGTACAAGGCGGTCTCATCAGCACACGGCGACTAAACTATTGCAATTCGAGACTAAGATTTGGCAAATTTAATAATAACACTATAGGAGACGGAGCCGGTCCGGAAGATATCGTTAGGGACACCGGACGGGTTAGTAACGGCCGGGCGCGGCTGCCGCCGGGTTAAGCGATCTTTGGCTCGTTTCGTGGGGACTGGTGGAACATGTAAATATTAAAAAATGCGGAAAAGTACGGCTCAGTTCTTTTGCTTTTGATAAAATTTATTTTCAACGGGTTAATTTCAATTAGTAAGTTTAATTTTGGAGATTTTTTTAGATTTATGACATTATTTTGTGTAACATTAATATTGGATATTGTTTAAATAGTAAAGTATAATTATGGAACAAAGATAGATGTAGAGCCCTTCTTATATTCAAAACATATTTTTTTTATATAAATTGTTTGTAACATCCCCTTTCTATAGCCGACAAAATCACTGTTTAAGCAGGCTGCTATTTCACAATTACCATTAGTTTCTAGTGATTCTAGTCAAATTTAGATGGTTATTACAAACGCTTTAATACTCAGAGCATTGACTCCTAGCATAGTTGGTTAATTGTTATTAGCATTATTCAACAATTTCAGTTTCCACCGCCGCGGCACAGATGTCGCCACTATTGAGTAAATGCAAATGCTATAATAACCAAGCTCGGAGACATTGTTTACATTTTGAATCATCTTGATTAAATGTGACTGTATTTTCGTAACGGGTGTTACAGTGACATCAATAAATTATAACTTAAGTATTAGTGCCGGGGTTCAATTAGTTTACTTGTGTTTAGTTATTTAATTATGTTTTATAGTGGCAAATTTGGTCGATTTTTCACAAACATTTCGTTTAGTTTAAAGACACAAAAAAACGACGTCGTTTACTACCGTTGACAACTTTTGTAAAAAAAAATATAATTTTCCTTTTGCATCTTATAATTTAGCCTGTCTTCCAGAAAATTGACTATACAGACTCGTAACTGCACAAAATTGGACCTTGTGACCTACATCTTACGAAACAGTTGTCAAATATATCTGTTCGCGTTTATTTAAGCCAGAGTGCATCAATCTTCATCGAGCCACAATCGACGTCGTCGGCGACCCGTGAATACTGATGAACTCGGCCTTAAACACGTATACATTTGATTGTCCGCCGTTTTCTTGGGTCATTTGTTTAAATGAGCCCGAAAATTGACTTTACGATAATAATATGGATTACAAGTATTTGTTAGAACGTTTAAATTCTTAACAAAGAGTGTAAAATTGTACTTTCTTTTGTAATAATATTTTTGGTTAAGTTAATTTTTTAATTGTTTATTTTGTACGAGGCTAAATTAAACCATCTGCTCAAGAATATCAAGCTAACAGAGATGCTTCGTATTTTTTTAACCGAGTCTAATTTGATAATTAATTTTAAAGGTTTGTTCTAAATCTCGTTAACAAAATTTGGTTCCATCAATTTCTTTAATTAATTTAGAAATTCACCTATACCTAATGCGTTATTTTAAAAACAATTGTTTTATAACGCATTAATGCCTACACGAATGCTCTCTGAGGTAACAAATGTCACTTAATATAGTCAAAACTGCCTTGATTATTCGCGAAGAGCACCTCAAAGCGCGCTGCTTTTAAGTAACTCCTATTTGACGACATGACGACCTCTGTGGTGCGGCGGTATATATACCGGACTGCTAAGCGGATGGTTCCGGGTTCGATCCCCGGGTCGGGCAAATTTCGTCAAAATGTTTTTTCGAAATTCATTTCCCTAGTCCATTGTGTGGTACAAGTACGAGTTTTGCTTAGTTTAGGGCCACACAATTGGTGTGACAGTCTGGAGTTTTTTTTTTTTTTTTCATATCCCTAATAACAATATTCAATCAGACGCTACGTAGCTACAACCGCATAGCCCCGGCACGTCCAACACAGATACAAGCTGGGCCGAGCACGTTGGTGTATTCTCACAAATTGGCCCAGAGCTGCGACAATTTGACAGCAATTTGCGCTATTGCAGCCCTGTCTTGTTCGTGTAGCCGTAAATTTGAGGATTAGGGACAGGGCGCAGTGTGGGAGGTGGCGGTTAATGGATATGTAAGCAGTGGATTGAAAAAATGACTGGTTATGGGTACTGAGTTAAGGCAAACGTATTGTAAGGATTTTGTAAGGTATTGTTCCAGATATAATATAAATAGTTAAAATAAAGTTTAATTAATGCTGTTATCAATTAGTTAAGCATTAAGATAATATCTTACAGGAGCAAAGGTTTTCAGGTCGTCGTTTGTATTCCCCAATCAACATTATGTAAATAAACTTTTTGGTCAATTAAGGTGTTAAGGTATATCATTGCTTTTACTTACTGACTAAGCTTCAACTATCATTTCTTTTAAACCGCGTTCGCTCACCAATATAACCCGGCCGTTATTACCCGAACACGAATTTATCTAATAGTTTGTTGTCACAATATGCCTCAATAAAGCTAATTCTTGTGGTACATGCTCGTAATGGTCACATTAGCTCAGTCGAGGTAGTTATACGTGACGGGACGCAGGTTTCACTCTTCAGGGCGAATGTTTAGTAATATAGCCTTAGTAAAGCAATTCTTAACTTTTGGGAGATTAAATTTGTCAAACAAAAGTAGTTCAATAATAGTCCAATAAATGAACCAAATAATACAAAACACTTAAATAGGTAGGCAGGCGTTAAGTACTTGGGAAAGCGTCAGAACTTAATTCATTAAAATTAACACAAACTATTTACTAGTGTTAATTTTAATGAATTAAGTTCTTGTTCAACAAAATTAAACTACTTAACATATTTATGCTGTAGCTATTAGCAATAGTTTGAAAGCCACTTCAAAAATCGTAGTCAACCTGCCCTACAAAGAAAACAGATACCCACAGAAAAGTTGACCCCAAAACCCTTCAATCAATATCAAAAATAACATCAATTCATCTAAACTCGAAACCTACCTTTGAGAATCACTTTCACTTACGCCCATACAAACGGGCAAAGGTCAAAAAAGTCCCAAAGATAACCGACCAATGAAAGAAGGGGTCGCGATGTCAGGAATTTGGTGGCATTGTACGACCTTCTTCAATGGGGCGGATTTGCCATTGTGTAGAATACCGGCTTCCTATTGATGGGTAGGAGGAAAATTTACAATGTTGATTCTATGATTGGTCATTTTTGGGGAAACTATTGAGGAATGATTTGTTTTTGTACAGGAATGTTTGCTTTTGGGACTTGATTTTGAAGAAAAGTAGGCTTGAAATTGATATTTGCAATAATAGGTTAGCTCTTCCAAAACGTATTCATACAATATAATGATAAAATAAAAAAACAAGAGGTTTAGCAGCTATTTTCCCTTTTTGTGAAACCATAAATAGATCATTTTATATATTTATGCTTTACTTTTTCATAAAACGTTTCATTTGAGACCATAAAAGTATACAACCACTTTATCAAGTATTTTTTAAAGTTGCTTATATTTATTAAATCTTAACACGCAGTCAAACCCCCATTTCCTCCCACTCATACTAAACCGAAACTCCCTCTACATTTCATATTTCCTTAAACGACTATAAATTCGAGACCGTTCATCGTTTTAAAATCTCCAGATATGTTCCCATAGCTTCCTTCCTTATTTATGGCAAGACAGATACAGTCATCCATTTCGCATGGTCCACCTGGTATGGTACCGCTGAGTTTAACCTGTCTTGCAGTATTTACGATTTGGCACACAAACTCGCATATATCTCGTATTATACATTTGGAGATATTACAAATTCAATGAGCATGCGGCGTAGTTTGTAATGCTGTGTTCCGGGGGCTTTTGTTGTTTATTTTATGGATTTATGGCTAAGACTGACTGTGAGACTTGCGTTTGCCCGTTTCTTTCCGCTCATGCCGGGTAAATTTTATTTGTCAGGAAATAAAAATATGACGGGGGCTTATCTTGTGGACGTAGTTAGTCAAGTGAAACACGATTTTGTACACGACGTATAATTGGATAGATTATTGCAATTACAATTTATACGAATAAAGTAACACTCAGATTAGAACGCGGTGTTCCCGGCATGCGCGTGCGTCACCACCAGCGTCTCAAGCTCAATTATGACGAACTAGCCGCACAGCACCGCAACCCGATTACACCCGAGCGTAGACGAATAACGATTCTGCAACTACGATCGACGTTCTACGACAAATATATTCTTGTTGCACCTCGAATATAAAAAATTTACATTTAAGTTCATAAATAATGTATAAAGTGACAAAGAAACCTTATTACTTACTTATCGAAATTATCTACTTAACATAAAAGTCAGAACTACCTAAGTACATTTATAAAAGTAGTCTATGTATCTACCTCATAACGTTGCCTGCTACTAATGATTTCTGAAAAACTGATTCAATAGTTCTAAAGATTACTCCTTACACTCAAACTCACAAATTTTACCTCCTTATAATAAACTAGTAGACCCGACCTTTCGCAATTATGTTAATTTGGCCGACTTGTTCACTAACCATTTCTGAAAAACACTTTATCATTATTTTTTTACGTTATGGTAAATCCGAATCAAAAAACGTTAGGTGGTTAAAAAAGTGGTATGTCTCCATTTTAAAATTTATTAAATAAAGTCATAACCTATTTCTTCAATTATCATTCATATTTGATTTGAAATAGGAATAAATCGTCTAAATCAGCTCCGAGTATGTAAGAGGACAGCGAGTGTTCGGGTTACATACTAAACTTTTGTGTGGTACAAGATTTGTATGCTAAATCTTTTACATTTTTTTAAAAGAAAAATACGTTTTATTATAAAGAAAGGAATTAAATTAACACATATTGAACAAAGATTTTCGTAATTCGTTGGAAACGTTATTTTATAAGATGAGTGACAAAATTTTGTATTCCCCGGACTAAAGTTTAAAACAAAACGTTTTCAAACTAGCCGATATATTTTATTTAAAGCTCTTTTTGGTAAATAATTCTATTCAAATGAGACAAATATGTTTGTGTATCTAATTCATCTGGCATCAGAGTTCTAGTAATATTTAAGCCTGTTCTCAGGTTTCTGTAGGTTTTTACTGCAATAATAATCATATTTTTATTCAATTCGCAGTCTTTTTATTTACTCTGTTTAACGATACAGCACTGTATGCTAATAAACCCAACAAAATACAAAATAATAATGCTATCCGCGACATCACATTTAAACTGTTCCTAAATCCCCTCATAACTTACGCCACTAACAAAAACTTCAATGGATTACGAGCTTTGACATGAAGTACTCGTTCTACGTTCAGACAGGGCTCTCATTGAATTTCATAAGCCTCCATCGTTCCAGCAACTTATATGACAACATGTCTGGAGAATGTCTGGGTGGATCCAGTTAGATCTAGTTAGATCCAGTTTACGTGGCGGTTTGGAGACAAACGGGGGATCGAACGCTGCAGTTTTTTAAAATGTTGGTCGTTTGTTTTACTTGGCTTTATCGCTACATGGCTAGCTGCTAATCTGAACTGTAAATGGTGTGATTTTAGTAATTTCAAAGTCATCGATTCTGTATGAAATCTGATACTGTGACTAAGATTTTAAATGCAATAGCATTTGCTTTAATTAATTAATATTAATTAATATAGGTATCGTTATATAGAATTTATATTTTCATAAACTTTCTTTATATAATTGCAAAATATAAGTAACATAATAAGTAATATACTTTTAATTTTTTCGGTTAAAATTTTAAGTATTTAAAATGTCATGAAATCTTAATAAATTAACTTTAACAAAGTATTAGTTTCTAGAAACATTAGATGTAAATTCACCAAACATCCGCAAAGCAAACTGCTTATCGAATTCAGGTCATAATATTGGATTTTCAAATTAATTTGAAATTGGAACAGCATGGTTATAACTTCCGGAATTGATGACCGCCAATCTGCGGTCGCATCTCGGAATTTCATAAATAAAACTATTGGAAAATGAACTTTATTATTAATAAACATAACACCAAGGATCCAAGATTAATTGAAAATGTTTGTACTTGTAGATACAAGCAAACTTTATCGAGTACAATATTATTAAGTTACAAATAGAGTTTTAAGAAGATACTAGCTTTTTGACCAGCGGTTCCACTAAACAAATATTGCGTTTTGCATTCCCAACTAAATGAGTTTTGCATGTTCACACATGTTTATTTTTCCGCGCTTACAAAAAAAACACTACATAGTATAAAAGAGTCACTTTCTCTGTCCCTATGTATGCTTAAATCTTTAAAGCTACGAATAATGAATTCTTTGTTAATTAAACTTTATGAATAGATATCAATTTAGAAGTGCGATATTTACTTTATATAAGAAACGTAACGTTAACTTTTCGTAATGTCATCGAAACTTCGTCACCATTTGCCCTCTAACCGAATAAAAAACGAAATCAAAAGGTCAAATCTTGCCCCATAAACTTTCTTCATAGTGAGCAACAAACGCACAGTTCCCGACGCCATTATCAGGAGATTCTGCCAAGTCACACAGAGACAGAACCTTTACAAAAAGCCTACAAAAACATTTAAAAAGGCAGAATGGGTCCCCCGCCCTTACAAATGACTTTTGGAGGGCCGTTCGCGGCGGCTGGACGTTGATTGAGCCTGCCATGACCTTCTCGGGCTTCACTGTAAGCGGGAAACTTCAAACGGTTTTTAGAATATAAGCAAATCGTCTTACTAAATTTCAGTTGCTTAGATTTAAGACAAGCGATGTAACTGTAGGATTTCTTGGTTCTAGTTTTGCAAAATCATAAACCTACTTACTTATAAGCAATTAGGTTTCTTATTAAAGTTCGAAGAAGAAATAAAAAGAGAAAATCGAGTTATTTATTATTTTGCTGAAAATAAATTAGGTAGTCCTTGAACTTTTAGTTTAGTTTAGTTTGCAACAAAAATATATCATCACAAAATGGCGACCAAAATAAAAACAAGATGGCGGAAGAAATCTCCGTATAATCGGCTCAAAGATCGCTGTTTCATCATTGCTAGACTATTCCTATCGCCCCACCCCATACAAGATATATGTCGGGTCCTCGCGGGAATCGATTACACTGTTTTTATGGTTCCTTACCAAAATGGGATGAAACGTATCCAATATGAGGTAAATCTCGGGCGCGGCCATTAACCGGCTCTGTTTGTAGGTAGTAGGTGGTCCAGGTGAATACTGCCCTGGAATGTGGCTAGCCATTGTACTCGAATTGATTAGAGTACGGTACCTGTGAAAATATTACGTTAGCGATGCTAGGTGTATGTACGGTGATATGAAGTGGAAAAAATACTAGGCACGAAGGATGCTAGTTTATTTTCGTTTTGATATTAAGGAAAAATGTGTCCTAAAACGGGTAAGTGTGTTTTTGTAGAAACTGAAAGTCACTGTTTTGAGTTTTAAGGTATCCTATTAAAATTAATTTTCCCCACAGGCAAAATAATATTAATAGTGGAATGCTAATATAAATTGGTACCTAATTATACACATATTTTATATTTCTTTATTAGAAATATAAAATATGTGCAATTAGTCATTATTGTCAATTACAAAATGTTCATGCCAAAATCGGGAAACTAGCAAAGCTGAAACTTAATGCAAAACTACACACAAAACAGCCGACGGCGATATTTCAAATGCACATCTGCCACGCGACAACTCTACGTTATTATTTAGTTGTATTTTCGAATTTGGAATTTTGCGAAAAATTGCAAAAGTTTGAGTCGCCGGATTCCAATCAGCGCTCGTTGCAATTTAAAAGTTTTAACTCGGTTTGATTTATAGCTACATATGGAGCAAGCAATGAGTAGTTTGCGCGTGATTGTTTCAACAGCTGCAATTATAAAATGAGGTCTTTATGAAACTGAATTATTGATTACTAGTGACCCGCCCACGCTTCGCAATGGGGTATTTTTGGTCGACTTGATCACGAAAAATAGAAATTTAACTAACTTACAGGAACTTTTTCGAAAGTTCAACATTTAAAAAATTTAATGAATAAATTCCCCGAAAAGATTGCAAAAACTGCATCAAAATCCGTAACGTAGTTTAGGAGGAGATAGCGGCAAACATACAAACAGACATAATTAGCGACTTGGATTTATACTATGTAATGATGTGATGATTTACCACGTATTCTAGGCGTCAATTTTTCAATTATTTTACTTGATGTTTTTTTATTTAACAGCAACCTATAAGGTTATAAGTTGAAATTTAATACCTACATTTGTGCAACTCAGTCAAAATTGTTACTAAAAATTAATTTGGTCAAGTTAACTTTCTTATAATAATATAATTATCACAATAAATAGTAGCAAAACAATGTTAAAATGTTACTTAATATGATTAAAACCTTCAGAAGTAGTATCACAAGTGTAAGATAACATAAAATTTTATTTATTTATATAACGATATCAAGTTCAATATATTGGCTAATCCATATCATTTCTATTATTTAAGTGAAAAAGTGGCGCCCAAACGGGGACCAAGGGTTTATTGACTATTTATCTTCTACATACAAACTTTATGAAATATCCATTCATCATAAAGGCAATTTTAAACTAAAAAAGTTTAGTGGTACCATCTACCAGTTCCCAAATAACATTTTATTTTAAAAGCTTTTAAAGCAGTGAGCTGCGCGAGGTCGTAACCAATTGGGAATAACTCGTTCAGTATTGGTTTTAAATTAAAATGGCAGATCGTTACCGCATCCCCCTCTACCCCATTTCAACCCCAAGTAAAATGGGGGAGTAGGAGGAAAGACTTATGATCGTATTAACCAAACGAAACTGTGATTCAGTTAGTTTTAAGAACCACTGATCACTTATTGATCTAACAAAAGTTTTTGATGTGAGATAGATTATAAAACATTGAGTATAGATGAAATTATTATTAAAAGTATCGTCAATAAAGTTTTAATATTAACCTACAACACTGCTCTAATTTTAGGGCCCTAAGGACGGAGTAGTATTACATGTATTTTCATGAATTTTACGACACTTTTATAAGACCCAACTTGCAACTGCAACTAAAATTAAAAAAATAACATAAAAAAGCAACGTAAATCTTAATAAGTTCGGACTACGTCAGCAAAGTAAGATTATTACGTCCAGGCTGAAATGTGGCACTATAATTAAAAAGTTACCGTTGAGCCAACCTAAGGGCCCTGAGGGCGGGCGCCGGCTGCGTTTTATACCTTTGCCCACTGCTTGAGAAAAAAAGGTTTATAAAAAGGCGGGAGTTTTTATGTGGCCTTTTTAGTTAAAGTACAGAATTTACACGCAGGCTCTCAAGACTTCCGAGTTTCGGCAAGGTAAAACAACACTTGCTAACTAATAACAAGAAGTCACAATACAACCCAATACTAACTCATTTTATTATGAAGTCGAGAAGCTTGATTAAACCACGAGAACAAACCACATCTACTTAGAGACATAAAACGTAAATACTCATTAATATTATCAGCGGTTAAGGAACAAGACCGTCATTAAACGCTAGTGAAATACGCCCACACAGACAAAGGAATAATATAATAAAGTGTCACTCGAATAAAGCCTGAAAGAGCTATTTGGAGACAACAATAAAGTCATTTCATTAAAACACATGAAAAGCTCTGAAGGGACCAAACGATAAATAGCACGCAGTGTAAAGTTACTGACACACTAAAGGTTTTAAGAGATTTTTATACTGCTGTTGAGATAAAATAATATATTAATACAAAAAAAAAATTGATGATAAATTAAAAAATAAGTTCTAAAAAAAATGTTTTCGTCCTAAATATCGCATAAAAAAAAAGTTCAAAATTTAATTTCTAATTTCAAATAAGTTTATTTATTTTTAAAGGTACAGAGACAGAAAACAAATCAATACGTTTAAAGTAAGAATTTAAGGATATACCTACAATTAAATCTGAATTCAAATAAAAACTGTACAAAGCATTGGTTTGATTTGAGCTTAAAGAAATGCAGTTGTTTAATAATTAATACAATATGAGAACACTTTAATTAGGAAATAAGACATTTATGAAATCGTTAAAAATACGATTTATTTTAATAGGTACTTATAGTGTTTTAAAACTGTCAACACTATCAAAGAAAATATCATGGTCACTATGAATATCATTATAAATTGAACACATTCAGATAATAGGATTGTTTTTGGAAACATTATTGGACGCTGAGCTTATGTCAAAAAGTCGAGCTCGACCAACTGATCGACTGGGCCTGAAGTTAATTTGTTCAAGAAGTGATCCATTCAATTAACCGTTGACTATTTTGTGCAAGACACGAAGATCCATTGTTTTTCTACGCTCGAAAAGCGATTTCAGATTAAACCTTTGCAGGCGACTCTCATAGTCAATAAGCTTTCTTCTAAGTCTTAGTTTACTGGTTAGCATTCTTAAAAACTTACACTGAATGGCCTCCCTTTAAGTTCGCTGTATTACAAAGTTGAATTTCTGTAAATAGTTAACATTTATGTATTATCAATTTGTATTTTTTATAACACCTAATGATTTATTATATAAAAGCAGCAAAATTGATTACGTTTTTATATTTTATTAACTTGATTGTAAACTCTCCCAGTGTGTCACGTACCTTGTAACTCGTAGAAGGCGCAAATCACAATGTAATTTGTGAAGTTATTTTATGTCTCGGAAATTGTACAAAATGACGCCAAAACATCCAGGAAACGGGGACGTGTGGAATTTATTGTATGGTTCTTGATAACACCTTCATTTATAAAGTAAAGTTTAAAGACAAATTGAAGGGTGATCAATTTTGTTTTCAAAATTCAACTGCGATATTTCTTAGAGTTGAAATTCAGGGATGGTATGGATATAAAATTTCGGATTATCCGTTAGTTTCGGATAATTTCGGTTACGGATATATCAAAATCTATTTGAAGGAATTTTAATTTCTTTGTCATCAAAATTCCTTTGTCATCCACCGCGCGGCAAAACAACGTCTCATGACTTGATTCAAATAGGCTCCATCTCTATCCGATACTATCCTAAAGTTTTATTTCGGATTCGATTACGGATACGGTTATTTTTTTATATCGGATATCCGATAATTTCGGTTACGGTTACGGAGCTCCCTTACATCTCTAGTTTGAATTAATATAGGTTGAATAAATGTATACTTATTGAATGATTTAAGTACAAACTCAATTAAGCGTAGTAGCTTACTCATAGAGGTAGGGGAAGCAGGGGTATATTTTGGATACCGCTCGCCGGGCAATGCCGCTCACTAAGTGTGGAAACAGACCGATGAATAAATAATAAAAACAATTGAAGCTCCGTAAATTGATGATGTGTGTATGTTAGCAAATTAGGTGGCATTATATGAAGGCGATGTAAATAATTCAAATTATTTTATTAGTTGCTTATTTTATAAAATTAGAAGGTTCATCATTTGGCCAAAAAAAACCCTGCGGCTTGACTTATTATTTAATAATACTTCATTAACATTGTTGTTAAGTACGAATATGTTCAACAAATGAAATAGCAAAAGCAAAGCATAAAAGCAACTCATAAAAAGAGAGAGACTTCTCTGAAGGGAGAAAATTCACTTATAAGTAAGGAGGTTAGAGAAAATCACAATCAAAACTTTCCCAACACCCGCCTTCTCTATCCAAATCCTAAACATAAGTTGCCATAAATAAAAAAATCCCACCATTAAACCCTAACCACACATCTATCAAATCTGAAAAGCTTTCAAAAGGTTCACAATTGATTTCCTGCAATTACAGCGGCTCATTTCGCGCGGCGGCCATTTTGGATTTGGTGTAAAATTTTAAATTGTCTGCCGCGGCTGCCCGCGCTCAAGAATCCGGGCTACATGCACGCGGGTAGGGGCACCATGCTGCACGGGTTAGATTGGACTTTTGTAATATTATGTAGTGTGGTACAGGTGAATAATAAAATTTATAAGGTGAACTTTGCTTTAAGATGTGTACAGGTGACTTAAACAAGCACGCGGGTAGGGGCACCATGGTGCATGGATTAGATTAGACTTTTGTCCTATTATGTAGTGTGTGAATAATAAAATTAGTAAACTTAGCTTTAAGATGTGTACAGGTGACTTAAACTTGCAATACCCATCAGAGTCTACTTTCTTACTCATGCTTTTTAATATGTTGATACAATATTTTGGAGCACAATATTTAAATATTGGTATCGAACTATTAGTATTGTTTATGCAGAAATTTCTATATTTTATTGCTGTTTACTAAATATTTACTGTACTACCTACTAACACCTTAAATTAACAAATAATTACCTTAAAAGAAAATTAAAATATTTCTGAACAAAAAGTTATACGCAGACTTCACACAATATACAATTGAAACACTTATTCAACGCCCAAACGAACCCAGCACATTATCCTTCAATGAATAGCGACGCGTCGGACGATTTTTCATCGCGACTCGCGTTGTTCGAAGAAAATACAACTGTTCCGGCGATTTATCGCGATCAACTAGTTTGAAGCGGTTCGGACATTAATAACTGATATGGGTTTTAAAGTTGAGAAATGGTAGAGGATATTTATGCAGGGATGAAAGAAATTCACGCTTGTTCATGTATTATTTTTGAGGGACAATAATATACCTACATAGCACACGTTTATAATGTTAGTGGCCGCCCGTGACTCCGTTCGCGTGGAAGTCGGTTTCCTGTGGGAATGACAAGTATTCCCGCGGTAAAAAGTACCCTATATGTTATTCTGATGTATACCTATATTACTGTAAAATTTCATCAAAATCCATCCAGTAGTTTTGACGGGAAAGAGTAACAAACATCCATACATCCATACTCACAAACTTTCACGTTTATATCTATTAGTAGGATGACGATTAAATTTTAAAAAGTAAATTTATACCTTTTTTTTAAATTTAGTGATATTTTTTTTAGTTTACTTAACCAATATCACTGAACACACCAAAGTTGTAATTATTCAAAACATCATCCGATAACAGCGTTCCCCAAAGTTGTCGGCAGTGTGGTCGCCCGGGCGCGCGTTGCAATTTGATTCAATTAACGCGATCTAGTGTTGCCGGGCTAATTAGACCTACCCGCAAACTGCTCGGCGTTTCAAGAATTACCTCCACGGCTGCTAGCGATGGCTGCCGGAGGTTTTTTGTAGAATTTGCGTGGGGTTAATTGATTGCCAGTTGGAAGTGAACGGTTGATGAAATGAAATGACTGATACAAGGAAGCAATAGACAATGTTTAGGAACTATATTTTATGAAGAAATTCGAATGCTGCTTACAATAAATGCAAAAAGAATCGGCCACTTTTGGAATAACACTTTTTGTATGCGAATAACATAAATGTTTTTAGTAAAACAGTATCACAGTTTTCGAAGAAACAGACACTCAAAACAAACAAATAAAGAATGTTTTATTTTCGATAATTTATTAAAACAGTCAGAAAAGTATTAAGTTTTATCAAAAAGATATTCTACAGAAACTTAAGACAAATTTTGTTATATTTTCGGGATTTTCTTAGAAATTTTTCGAATAATACTTAAAGTAAGCAAATAACGTTGTTTACATCCAAGTTGATCAATTTTCATTACGACCAGTTAACGTGTTTTGCAAGAGTTTTGTCACTAAGAGTGTAAGAAATTATTGAGTTTATATTTTATAATGTAATTAGGGATGCTCCAGAAATTGTCAATTTACCGTTTTTAGGTCGGCCTCGTATTGAAACATCAAATATTGCCCCGTTGTGAAGTTTACCTGCCTGTTTGGCAATATTTTGACGAGTTCAGGGCCCGATGATTAAATTAAAAACGTTGAGTAAGCTATTCCGTAAAATATGTTCCGTTTATATTGGTTTACAGACGTAATTTGCTTTTTTATACCGTTCATTTAATTAATACGTTCGGGAAAATGCATTATTGATGTTCCAAATAGAAAATATCAAATAGCTTTTGGTAATTACGATTTCCAGCGAATAGCACTTTGAGTTGTTAAAATATTTCATTTGTTAAAAATATTCGTACTTAACAACAATGTGAATCAAGAATTATTAAAGGGAAATTATAAGTTCAGCCGCAGAGTTTTTTTTGGCCACATAATAAAGCTTCTAATTTTAATATAATACGCAACCAATAAAATAATTCGTATTCTTAACATATCGCCTCCATATTAAATTGCCACCAAATTTACTAAATCAGCCATAGATTTTTCAACTCATCAATTTAACGAGTTTATTTTTTATTAATTCATCGGACTGATTCCACACTTAGCTAGTGGATAAGAACCATTAGGGTAAGTTAATTTTGGTAAGCAAGGAGCGAAGTGACGAGCGTTTTAGGTTGATATTGACATTGAATGCGCGAGCCCAGCGAGCGTGGTGCGGCAGCACCCGGCGAAACGCCAAAAATCTACTTGATGCCGTCAAAGAGTTTTGAAATAGGTGGCATTTTTTTAAGCGCATCTACATAGTAACAAAAATCGAAGCTGATTTGTAGTTAAAATCATCTTTTGTGTAATTTATTATTATTGAAGAAGTTTACTGCTTGAATGTATCGATATTATAATTTTTTATGCTAAGAAATAACCACCAGGCTGATTATTTAAAGAGTTCTACGAAGAGAATAACTAGTAGCTAAGAAAGAATTATTTTGAAGGATGTTTATTTATTGTGGCTGACTTAGTTATTTAGAAGGCAATGTAGATTTTTGTAGGGTTTAATTACCAGCCAATATTAAATACTTTATACTGTCGCTCTTAATTATAATTTCGGTATCTAAACTTGAATTTGTAAAGTTGAAACCACATCATAAAAACTTTAAAAAGTCAAATACCTTTGCACCCGATGGAAAACGGCGGTACCAGAGCTTTAGGTCCTAGGTTCGATTTCCGGGTCGGGTAAAATCAATTCCATGAACCCATTGCTCTTAACTACCTACATAATTCGTTTGCCCTTACCTTAAGGCCACACAGATTAAAAAGCTGATATTTATTATAACAATTTAATGTATTTATAGCAATACTAAAAATCACTAGATAGACAAACCATTTTTGAATACATAAACTACCTACATTTACTTTGAATTGAAAACGTCTATTTCGTTGAGGTTGTCGGGTTGTGTGGATGGGTTGAAGTAAGAAGCTGGAATCTTGATTACGTATACGACAAACTTCATAGGAAATGAGATTGGTTCTAATACCTCGCGAATTACCATAAAGAGAGCCCCTTTGATTTACTGTCCCCCTTGAAGCAATACCGTAAAGAGAGCTCTCTTTACGGTCCCTCTTGGTGCAATACCGTAAAGAGAGCACCTTACTATTGCATCTCATTTCCTATGTAATCTTAAATATATTTATTGTAAAATTATCTTAAGTATAAACAAATTAACTAATACTAACTTATGAACTACCTACCTATAGTAATTGAGAAACAACAAGAGAAATATTTATTTACAATAAAACACTTAAACTAGTTATCCTACATTACCCCCCGTCAAGTAAAGCGTACTTTACGATTAATAGTTCTTCCATAACGTGTGACATAGGGTTTGTCTGGAGCAGGCTCAGGAACTTGGTAGGTTGTAGACATTGGTTCTGCTTCCTCAGAGTTCAGGATGAATGCAGGTTTCAGTCGATCCAACGAAACTGTTGCAGTCTTGCCAGGAAGTTGTATTTTGTAGAACTTATCGTGGCGTTCTAAGATCTCGAACGGGCCTTCATAAGGTGGACTAAGCGGTTTTCGTACGGCGTCAACTCGAACAAAGACATGTGTACAAGAAGTTATGTCTTTGTGTATGAACGCTTCTCTCTGGTAGCTTGATTGTTGAACTTTTGAAGCTAGTGATGTCATCGTTTTTGAGAGGTGTTTGACATACTCGGTGATGTTGTCTTCGACGCGTGATTCTATGAAGAAATCAGCTGGCAGTCGTATTTGCGTTCCCAGAGTAAGTTGTGCTGGACTTAGCTTCGTTTCCTTATGAAGTGCTGCGCGAATACCGAATAGTACAGTCGGTAAATCCGTTGCCCAGTTGACATTAGTTTCTCGTGCCATCAGTGCGCTTTTGAGAGTGCGGTGGAAACGTTCAATCTGCCCGTTTGCGATAGGATGGTACGCGGTAGTTCGT
The DNA here is from genome assembly GCA_916618145.1 of Emmelina monodactyla. Taxonomy (NCBI): domain Eukaryota; kingdom Metazoa; phylum Arthropoda; class Insecta; order Lepidoptera; family Pterophoridae; genus Emmelina; species Emmelina monodactyla. The sequence continues at coordinate 1,267,764 of OU745314.1, read as the reverse complement.
ATGCGTGTGACACCCATCTTCTTCATAAGCGATTGAAATAATGATGATTCGAACTGGCGTCCTTGGTCCGTAGTTAGTCGAAGCGGACATCCGAATCGTGTTATCCATCCTTCGTAGATAGCTTGTGCAACTGTTTCTGCAGTGATGTTTTGCACCGGCACTGCTTCAGGCCATTTGGTAAGACGATCGATCATTGTTACTATGTACGTATAGTCTTTTGATGGAGGTAATGGTCCGACGATGTCGACGTGGATGTGCTCGAACCTTCCGCTGCGCTCGAACTGTCCCAGTGGTGTTTTTATATGTCGATGTACTTTGCTTCTTTGGCAGTTTAAGCAGGTTTTAGCCCAAACACTAACATCTTTGTTCATGCTTGGCCAGAAGTATTTTTCAGTTACTTGTTTTCTTGTACTTCTTATGCCTGGATGGTTCAGTCCGTGTATAGCGTTGAAAGCGTTAACTCGAACTGAAGCAGGTAGGTAGGGTCGAGGACTTGAAGTTGACATTTCGCAGGTGATTGGCTTCTGAATATCAGGTAGGTATTTGTCTTCAAATTGCAAGTTCGGTCGTTTTCTTAGTTCTCTGAGTTCTGTGTCGTTTTCTTGTTGTATCGAGAGTTGTTCGAAGTCTATTGTTGAGGATAGGTAGATTTCTTCTATTCTTGATAGTGAGTCAGCAACTATGTTGTCATGTCCTTGAATGTACTCGATCTTGTTACAGAATTGACTAATGAAGTGTAGTTGTCTCTGTCCTCTCGGTGTATCGTTCTTATTCGATGGTTGTAGCAAAGCGTACGTCAATGGTTTGTGGTCGGTATAGATTGTTATATTTTCAACTCCCTCGATGTACTTGCGAAAGTGTTTGACAGCCGTGTACATGGCAAGTAGCTCTCTGTCGTACACGCTGTATTTTCGTTGAGTGTCGCTCAATGTCTTCGAATAAAAGCCAATAGGTTTCCAAATGTTGCGTTCCTGTTGTTGTAAGACGGCACCCATGCTACAATCTGAAGCATCTGTCATCAAACATAACTTTGTGTTTGGATTGGGGTGAGTCAACATGGCAGCTTGTGTAATGCTTGAACGACACTCTTCATATGCGTTTTCTTATTCAGGTGTCCATATGATTGGAGTTTTATCTTTCTTCTTAGTATTGTGAAGTAATTTGTTCAACTTTTCTTGTTTTTCAGCTTGGTGAGGAAGACAGTCTCGGTAAAAGTTAATCATTCCGAGAAACCTTCGGAGTTCTTCAATTGTCTTCGGCTTTGGGAATGACTTGATTGCTTGTATCTTGTCTTCCAGTGGTTGTATTCCATCTTGTGATATTTTGTAGCCAAGAAAGTTGAGATGTGTTTTTCCAAATTCACATTTATCGGAGTTGATTTTCAACCCGTATTCTGTTAGACGTTGAAAAACTTGTTGTAGGTGTTCTTTGTGTTCTTTTTCATTTGAAGAAAATACTAAGATGTCATCGAGGTATGTAAATGCGAAGTCTAATCCACGTAGAACTTGATGCATGAACCGTTGAAATGTCTGTGCCGCGTTTTTGAGTCCAAACGGCATGGCAGTGAACTCAAACAGACCGAATGGTGTTGTAACGGCTGTCTTCTGAATGTCGGTGTCATCTTGCATTGGTATTCCGTAGTAAGCTTTCTTTATGTCGATTTTCGAAAATATCTTTTTGTTGTAGAGTAGATATGTGAATTCTTGGATTCTTGGTATTGGGTAGCGATCTGGAACGGTGACAGCATTTAAACGTCTGTAGTCGCCACAAATTCGAAGTTGACCGTTGCTTTTCAATACAACATGTATCGGACTCGACCATGGACTGTTTGACGGTCTGCAAATTCCTGTTTCAACCATACGTTGGAATTCTTTCCTGACTTCAGTGTATTTGCTTGGTGGTAGTGGTCTTGGTTTGCAGTGAACAGGTGGACCGGTTGTTTCTAGATGGTGTCGAACTTCATGCTGCGGTGGTGTTTTCAGTGATAGGGGTCGCTGTATTTCTGGGTATTTCGTCAAGAGCTCGTAGTAAGGATGAGCTTGGTTGACGATGTATACCGTAGGTGTGTCGATGTTGGTAGTCGTTGCCTTGACGGTCAGATCTGTCGTTCCATCTACCAATCTTCGTCTTCTTAAGTCAACAAGTAAGTTGAAATGTTGCAAGAAATCAGCACCGAGAATTGATTGTTTCGTGTCAGCAATAATGAATTTCCACGTAAAGTTGCGACGAAGGCCTAAGTTGAGTTGTATAGTGCGTTCTCCATATGTCTGTATAACCGTTCCGTTTGCTGCATACAGTTTGAAATCGTTGGGTATCAATCTTTGCTTTCTTTTGACTGCTAGAACTGATATCTCTGCTCCTGTATCAACTAGGAAACATTCGTTGCTTGCCTTGTCTGTTATTCTTAAGCGGTTTTTCTTATAGTTGACATCGACGCCCGCCATTGAAGATGTCTTCTCTAGTTTTCCGACTTCCTTTTAGCGCATGGTTCTACGCATTTCTGTGCTTTATCTCCGAAACGATGATGGTAATAGCACAGCCAGTGAGGTTTACCGAAGTTCTTGTGTGTCCTGTTTAGAGATCGTGAACGTGACCTGGAGCGAAATCGTTGCGGTTGCCTTCTGTAGCGGAGTTGTGCAACTTCTAACTTCAATTCGCTGATTTGAGCGATGAGTTGGTCGTACTTGTTATCGGTGTTGATGCTGGTGTCGGTATTCGATACTGAAGCAACCGTAATAGGTTCGTGTTGTTCCATCATACGGTCGGCCATTGAAGATAATTCGTCGAGTTTTGCTTCTTTAGAAATCGACAACACGGAGCGAACGTACGTAGGTAAATGTCCCATCCACATCACACGAAGTGTTTCGTCAGGCACCCGAGACGCTGCTAAATCACGCATCCTTCTTAAAAGCTGAGACGGCTTTTGATCACCCAGTTCAATGCCACTTAATAATTTTTGTAGCTGTCTTGACTCGGATGCTTCATACACCGATAGCAGACGTGTTTTAAGCGCAATGTACTTATTTGATTCCGGTGGGTTAATAATCAAGTCGCTTATTTGTTCAATGTCGCGTTGTTCTAATGTTCCGAGTACGTAGCTATATTTTTGTTCTTCGCCAACTTTTTGGTACGCGACGATAGCTTCGAAGTGTGCAAACCACAATCGAGGGTTTTCTCGCCAAAATGGTAGTATTTTGGAGTGTATTGAGACGGCAGCGATGTTTTCACTCTTGCTAGCATTTGACTCCAGATTTGCGCTTTGTTCCATTTTCTTAGTCGGTGGTCACCACTGTCGGGTTGTGTGGATGGGTTGAAATAAGAAGCTGGAATCTTGATTACGTATACGACAAACTTCATAGGAAATGAGATTGGTTCTAATACCTCGCGAATTACCATAAAGAGAGCCCCTTTGATTTACTGTCCCCCTTGAAGCAATACCGTAAAGAGAGCTCTCTTTACGGTCCCTCTTGGTGCAATACCGTAAAGAGAGCACCTTACTATTGCATCTCATTTCCTATGTAATCTTAAATATATTTATTGTAAAATTATCTTAAGTATAAACAAATTAACTAATACTAACTTATGAACTACCTACCTATAGTAATTGAGAAACAACAAGAGAAATATTTATTTACAATAAAACACTTAAACTAGTTATCCTACAAGGTATCTAAGTAAATTACCCATTCTTCTGTGCAGCGGCTCTCAAACCGTAGCCCCCGGAACAAAGACAGTCAACAGAGACATAAAGCAGCCTTCCTTCCTACCGGCTAATTACTCGCGATCGTCTCGAGCCTGGCGTAGGGTGGCCATGGTGCATACATTTGATTAATATCACAATTGTAACAATACTGACAGTTTGTTTGATGTTCGGTTGTTTCTAACTCAATCACACAAAAACTGATAAACAAAAGGGTAAAATTTCCAAGGAATATAATAAATGGTTTATGTAGATTTACACATCTTTACATGACATATGTGCTTAGCACATTATTAAATATTAAATAGTTATCTTAAAATCATGTTTGCAATTGGAACCCAAACTTAAGTAACTATTTGAACTTTTGCTTCTTCTTTTTTTTAATGTCTCAAACAATATACCTTAATCCTAACCCAGCTGTCCATGTCCAGTAAAAATTTCCCACTTATTGTCCCAACGCACCAAACCCCCGGACCTCCCCCCCGGTCACGCGTGGCCACCCTACTCACGTAAATTTGAAGAACCATCGCACAAAAGACGGATCGCGCGCGCACACATTGTTCTGTCAGGTGAGACAAAGAGGCGTGATTAACCAAATACCTCATTAGGATTAACTGGGAGGTGTTTACTAATAAAGGACAGGAGGTGTTCCACGGTAGTTTACTTAAGTCTCTTATGGTGGATTGTAGGTATGTACAGTAATGTATAATACAGGACCATAGTTAAGGTTTATACAAATTATATGGTAAGACATTCGTGTAAAGAAATTCTCAATAGTAAAAATGAATTATACCAACTAACTAAGTACTAATTAAAATTATAATATGGTTCAAATTACAAAACCTTATCACAGTATTTTTAAATTGAACTTTATTTATAATTGCTTTTGCCCGCGGTGTTACGTGCGTTAAATTCGTAGTAAAACCCCTTTCCCTATACTATACCTATACTATATTTCCTATACTATACTATACTATACTATACTATACTATACTATACTATACTATACTATACTATACTATACTATACTATACTATACTATACTATACTATACTATACTATACTATACTATACTATACTATACTATACTATACTATACTATACTATACTATACTATACTATACTATACTATACTATACATATAAACCTTCCTCTTGAATTTCTCTATCTATTAAAACTAACTTATTAAAGACTGTTGCGTAATTTTAAAGAACTAAGAAAACAGACACATAGACATCGGAAAGTGACTTTGTTTTATACTATGTAGTAATAGTAAATAGTAATAAAGGAACGGATAGAAATAAAGGAAAAGTTGCGTATATGTTTTTGTTACGAAAAGGCTAATATTTGTCTACCTATTATTTGAGCCATAGTTAAACTTTAATTAAATTTCCCTCAGTTAATAAGATAAATTGTTATTAAATCCGTATAATCGAGAGTTTCCACTTAAAAACAGGAAAGGAATGGAGTACCCCGCCAGCAATCGACGAGTGAATTGAGGATCCTTAATGGACAGAAAATGGATAGAGCAGAGGAACGCCTGCTAGATACATTCGAGCAAATTTTGCATAGTCAGAGAAAAGACGTTGGCGCGACTGGATGAGTCTGATATATTTTTAATTTATAGGCTTTATGACTCAATTTAATTTATTAAATTGAAAATAAATTCTAATTATTCGAAAAATATGATATGTTGCCACCTCATCAACTTTTTGCATCAAGACACTAGTAAAATTAAATGTGTCCGTATAACTTTTTAGTTTTTACATTTGTGTAGGTATATAAGAATAATAAAAAATATTTACACTACCAACCTACTAACTAAGCTCAAGCTTATAGTTCAGGAACCACGAACTAGACAAATAGTTACACGCAGACACGAGCAAATCAAGAAAAACAATGATCCAATATTTTCTGACCCGGAATCAAACCTACCTATTACCGCAGACCTAACATACCTCCGCATACAGCAATAAATTAAATACTTATATTTCAAGAGCGTTACCGAACCCTGGCACTATTAAAACTCCCCGTCTGGAGTACTTGACCCTCATCTAGTACTCCTATCCTACATCCGTGCTACCTTCCCGATGGCCTTTGGATTGTAGCCAACTCCTCACATTGCGGGATGAAATTTAATACGCTGCCACTGAATATTTATTTATGGTAATACCTAATGATTTATACTTGGATTGCTTTCGGCTAATAATTTTTCGCCTTCGCTTTCGAAAATTCTTATAATTTTTTTTGCCCGCGTTTCTCTGCCGTTTGTTTGCTGAGGATTACAATGTTTTAAAAGGAATAATGAGATGACTAATGACCCGCGACGTTTAGCCATGATTACGAGAGGCTCTGAGCTTAAAATGTTTTTGTTTGCAAACGGCTATCGGAAAATATGTATTGGATTTGTTGTTTTTTGTTTTAATTACTTTTTGTCTTGGCCTAGACTGTGGAATGAGGTTGTCTTAAATTTGAAATGAATAAATAATGGTGAATTATAATAGCTTGGGAAGCTTTTGTTAAAGTTGTTCATATAATAGGCTAGGTTATAATAAAACAACCTAAATATTCTCATATTATACAATACAATAACATAGATTAAAATATTCTTGTGTTTATTTTATCATTAATTCAGAAATTATGCTTTGTTACTTTTATATCCTTTGATAATTTTTTTGTTATTAAATTCAGTATATTACATAAAAAAGATCACTAATGACCAGATATTTGTATCTACCTACTTAAATTTAATCTTCCGAATTTCATTTTTACCAACTAAGACTAAAAAGTTACATATATTATGCAAGAGCATCCGCTCGTTGTTCTTTAGACATGTTAATCAAAAGTCTGCTAATTCTGGAGCTATTACCAAATTTACCACTTAGACCAGCTTTCAGTCATTTCTCGAACCAATCTCAATAAAAGCTATTAATTTTAGAATCCCAACGTTGCGCACACTTACATCAATTTGAGAGCATCCCAAAATATCTTCCCGAAACCGTTAACCCTTAGGCAACTATTCATAAATGGCCGTAAATAACCCTCCCAATTTCATTGGTCATTTCCTAAAAACAATATCGAAGAGTCCAGGATATATCTTGTAGGGGCAGGATGTCACGGGCCAGTAGCTTAGGGCATTAATCTCTTACTAATAAAGGGACACTATTGTAAAAATACAGAGCAGTGCAAACGGTAGAACGACAAATACTGGGCCAGCGTGTGTAATGGCCCGGAGACTACCGGAGGTAGCGCAGAGCAGGATATCAGAGAGTCCGATTGATAAAATTTAAAACTAAAATCAAATTATTTCTTGTCTCTGTTTGTTTTGATACCAATTTTTTTTATCAAAATTTCTTTATGCTTTAAGACCTAAGGAAAGAAATTATTCTAAGACGAAGACGTTGTAGATGACAGCTGCAAAATGGGGTTTCATTCATTTCAATTTAATGAACCTGGGGATTGATTTAAACTCATCTTGAGTACCTTTGGTGCCGAGCTAAATGACGATAAGTATAAAATTAGTATTAAAATAAAACTTTTTTGGAACAATTTGATCTGCTTTCTAAAACATTTGACGTGGAGGCATAGAACATTATAAACCTAGAAACATAAGAACATAAAAATATATTTTTTGACGTATAACACTGTTTAGTTATACTGTGGCCGTCTTCCGGCGAGCGCGACAGATAAGTGGATGACCTAGCTCGAACGAGTTGAGCAAAGATTAGTTTTGTGATAACTTTCTAGATTAGATGTCTCTGAAAACAATCACGTGAAGGAAATCATTTTGGACGGCGTGTGTACTTTGGAGACACAACGGTAGTTTGTTGTACCTGTATTGGGTAAGTATTGACAAAACATTAGAGATGTAGGGACCAAAACTTATCTTCTACAAAATATTATATTGTGTTCGAACCAGTTTTTCCCTTATTTTTTTTTTTGTAATTCCAATCTATACAAACTTTTCGCCCTGTGGTTTAGCTCTAGACTTCTATATTTTAGAATTGAGGATGTGGCCAGTGTTAGTTCGAAAACATTTCTTAGCCTATTTTATATTATTAATCCTAACAGCTTCTTGCTAACTTCCAATATTGAGTATTAGATTAAAATACATTTATTTTTGTTACCATTACGCATTCTTTAACAATCATTTTTAATACAAAAATACATTAAACTCTACCAAAGACAATGAAATTACAATTCACTACCTCAAACAAAGGCTTACGCTAGAAATATGAAAGCTTCAGAAACTTACTGTAATTTCCACAGAAGTTTCACAAAACGCATCGCAGTTGTAACTAAGTCATGCGCAAAGACATTTGTTACAAGTTCACCGCCCGTGACGTCACAGAAACCGGATTTTTCAACGTACAAACTTACTCGAAGCAATTAAAAACTTAATAGACTTTGAATTGCTTTGCTACCGTTTAAACGTAAGTTAAACTGAAGGATTGTTCTTGTGTACTTTGTTCGGGTTGTTTAATATCTCTTATAGTGATTTGTGTGAGGATTTCTGAAGTCTTTTACTAATAAAATTACAATGAAACGAGCAATTCCTTTAAGGTATTTTAATTGTTAACTTTAGGGTTGTATTCAAAACTTTTATTTACCCGAATACAACAAACGTCTTAATGTAAAAAACATTTTTTTTACAGGTTTTGCCTTCAATTTATTTAAAGTGATTAGTCATTTTACATTGAACCACAACAAAAAACTAACAACCGCTAGAGGCCAATCGTTTTTATTTAACAATAAGTGATAAAGCTCATGCACTACAATATTTTTAAAGGTTTTTGCTCATCTAATCGTTATTAGTATTAATAAAACAAAATCGAAACTCTCCATTCCGCTTAGCTAGTGCTTAGTACGCACTTTCAGAACCACAAAACCCTGTTTTACTGACGCAGTAAAAACGACATGTTTTCCACACAAAATTCATGCAAAGTTTAAAAATATATAAATAAGAATAAACGCTAACACACCACAAGAAAAATGTTGACTTTCGACACACCACGCTCTTATATTTGGACACATATATTTTCCGTTTTTGCATACATAATAAATTACGAGACGTCATCTCTGACGTAAACGTTGTGTGTTTTCGCTATATTTGTTACTTTCAATGTATTTTTTGTGTATATCTAAAGAGGGTGTCACAGTGTGTTTCAGATTAGACGTGCAGAATTTTCTCGATTTTATGGTAGGGTAAATATAATCATTTGATGTCCCTGCAACCATTGGAGAGTATCGCCCAGTGATTTTTGTTTTAAAAACTAGTCGTTGATCGTATATTTGAGTTCTGGGCAACACTGTAGGGGTAAGCTACAGTCAGTACTTTTAAACTGCCCAAAAGTTGACTAGACTCGGATTGACAAGAGAAATACATTTTCAAACGTTTGCGGAGAGTTGCAAGTCAAGTGCTTTTATTGGTATGGAGTAAGCCGTGTAAGGTTAGTATTAGCAGCTGACAGTTCAGGGAAGCACCAGTAAAGAAGATTGAAATCAAAAACCTTTAAATTGTCTACAGTTATAAGCATGACTCTTGTTTCTGTCATGGTTAATGTAAGGTCAACACAAAAAACATTTAAACAATATTTTTTTTCAAAAACGGAGATACAATAATTGTACAATGAATATTTGTAATAAAAATACCTATTAGGAAAGAAAAGTATTTTTTATTTTTCTCTGTGCAGTTTTACGTAAGGTAATCGAATAGTGGGTATTTTACTATGGCTGATGCAACAAAACGAAACTGTAAGCGGCACTTTTTTATGAAATATGACTACATTTCCTGTTCCACAAATGCTTGAGCAACGAAAATATTATTTGTGAAAAGCTTTTACTATTTTGTATGTACATGTAGCGTGTAGTTTCCTGGAAAATGCTTGAGTAACCAATATTTTGTTCCGAAATATTGAAATAATAGTAAAACATATAAAGCAAGAATAAAACCAGGATACAATGTTATAAACTATTGCTTTAGAGCAACTATGTTGAAACTACACTAATAATACAGAGGCATGCAATAATCTGCCATGTTCTGAATAATACGTACATCCGCAATTGTCAATACAATCGTGTGTCACAGCGATCATGGTACAATTGCAATCGGAATACTATCGCGTTCACTAAATGACAGGGTATCAGAGGGATTGTCGCCAACAGTCATCATAGAGCCTACGGAGAAACGGAAACATCGAAATAATATACATCATTTGTCGATATTAGCCTACAAACGTTTTAATGAATTGCTTAAGATTTTGATGTTTCGAGATTTATAAGAATTTGAAACAACTGGAACTCTCTTTAAGCATACTGGTGTCATCAGCTTGACATGCACAAAGAAAGATTTTGGTACTTTCTATTTGTGTAACTTTTATGCCTTTGAAGCAAAATTGCAAAAAACATTTTGAAATAAAAGTACCCACTCAATAGTTTAATTTCATTTGTAAAGAAGCAATAACTTTACTGTGACTATCTGAAGACTCAACAAACGTGTCAAATATAAGGTGACAGACGTTTCTAAAATGAATATAAAGTAGTGTTTTGCAGCAAGTCACTGAACTTCAAAGACATTAATAATGCTACAAAATTCTCTTTTTTTTCAGTTTAAAAACAGTCTGCAACGCATTCAGCTAATGCTCGTCATCTCATCCAATTTGTTCGCATTATAAAAACGGGAATATTTTTACAAATCATTTATTTTCCACTCGTCACACGCCATTTTCGTTTCGTCTCAAATGTGATTAGGTTTTTTTCAATATCTCCCCTCGGCCTTAATAGAATTGAAAAATACAGAACTCACAGCAATATGAAAATGTTTTAGGAATGGAAAGATTTTTACTCTGTTATGTAGATAAGTAATTATATTAACTTGTATAAAAAGATAAATAAGAGTTTATCGAGGGGTCGAAAATCAAAAGTTGGAGATATTTTTTTCTACAGGTTTGTTTTTTATATTGTCGACCTCTGTGGCGCAGCGGTAACTATACCGGACTGTAAAACGGATGGTTCCGGGTTCGATCTCCGGGTCGGGCCAATTGCGTCAAAATAGTTTTTAGACATTGGCTCGTGTCTGAGTGTAACTAGGTTCTCCCCTAGTCCATTGTTTGATACCTGTAACACAAGCCCTTAATGTGCTTACCATAGGGCCACATAATTGGTGTATTAGTCTGAAGTTTTTTTTTATATATACCTATTTATTTGGATCTATTTGAGCAAGCTAGAGCGAGGGCATTAGTTACTTTCCCGCAGAAAAAAAAATCCCTAGTAGGTATAACGGTAAGGTAAAGTCTACCTAAATACCAGTTCAGTAGTTTTTGCGTCAAAGAGTATCACAAACTTTCGCATTTATGAAAAAAGTAAGTTTTGAAAGGAGTTCTACTAACTTATCGCCCTAAGGTTTCAATCTCAGAAAAATGAGATTTTTTTACAAATGTTTAATTTCTCACAAAAATAAAATATTCTATCTATACATTAGCTGTCACGTAAGTTTTTACCTACTTGACAGCTACTCAACAAAAATACACACATCTATTTAAGTATTTATATCATATCTATTTATTCTCGCAAACTTTCCCAGTTATAATATTAGTAGAGTAAAATAATATTCAATTGCAATATAATAGCGCTTTGTGCTTATTACTTGAACTAACAATTTAAACTCATAATCCATAACAGCTTTGCAGCTTCAAAGTTCAAATCTGTACCAAGTGCAATGATGTCTCAGTTATCTCTACCAACTGCTTAAATGCTAAGTCTTACTTCCTATGACGTGTCTTATTTCAATTGTAATAGAGTTCAAAATTAGACACTCAACTTTAATTTTCAGTAGCCTTTATTTCAAAGTGTTAAGGTTGAATTTGTTTTATTGTTTTGTTTGTGTATTTAGTTTAAAGGCTGTTCTTTAAGCTTATATGGTGGTTATTGAACTAGTGTTAGTTTGAACTTGGCTTCTGGTAACAAGTGACTTTGTTTGACTTTTAAGCAAGAAATTGTACAAGTATTTTCTCACTATTTGGTACAATAGTCGTTAGTTAGTTTACTGTAAACTGTTTTAGTAGCTTATTTAATTTTTTTTTCCGCTTTATGACAATCTTCCATAACAACAAACCCAACAATTGCCGTCTTAACGATCCTCCCACATAATCTTATTGTCTACAAGCGAAAATAATCCGACGCTTACGCACTACCGCCGGTTACGACCACCATAATGAAAATTAGGTTATGTCGGGTTATTATAACCCGGCAAATTCAAACTGCTCTAACTTCCCCAATAAAAGAATGAATCCTTGAACTTTCACAATTTGGTGTTATTGTAAACAGACCGGAGTCACGCCTACAGCGTAACTGCTGAAGTTTTATTAAAAAATTCGTCAATTGCTCTCGTGAGACGCGTGGTTTATTTGATTACTTGACAGAATCGACAGGCCAATTTGAATCCTAACAACTTGGGGGTAGAATTCGATTTTGTTTGCGGTGAGATGTAAAAAATTATGTTATGTCGGGAATTGGCTAAACGCAGAACTATGTGTAAGAAAAAGTATAAAATAAATAAGATACAGTGGGTGAGTAGGGTACGATTAACTTGATTGTATATAATCTTAAAGTTTAACTACATCTTTATTAATTTTAACTAACTTAGTAGTTCAATATATTTATAATAAGTACATTTTTAGTTTGTTTTATTTTCAATAAAATATGCTGATATCGCTTTGTTAGAACTCTTTCTTGCAAACGACGCATATATTAGAACTCGAAATCCTGTGTTGAATTTGACAACGCCTTGAACAACATGCCAATAGCAGTTCAAAAACAAAACATTTCCCTTAAATTGCGCGAGTATTTACGTGACAAGCGTAAAGATTTCACAACAACGAATAAGGCCTGTAATTGCATAACAACCTGCTTCATTTTAAAGGTCTTCTCATTAGTAGAGTCCAGCAATTTTATTAGAAAACCCAAACCCGTGCGTTCCAAAACTGATCCCAAGTAAATAATTGAGAAAAGGGTAGGAAAGCCTCAAAGGCCTATTGTGATGAAAAAATAAATTGCCCCAGTGTACAAATATATTCTTTTTGCGTACAAAAGGAATTTCAAAATTTAATTCCTGCGAAGGGAAGCTGAATGCTAATTTCTGTGTCGATATTTTAGGTGGTCGATGAATTTCAACAAGATAACTGGGAGAGTTTGCTACAAGTGTTTTTTTGCTTTTTATGAAGGTTTGAAATAAACGATGTACCTACCTAATTGATAAAACTTTCTTGCAATGTTAAAAAAAAGCATATTTTAGGATTAACTTGAAAAATGAAACGACATATAAAAACTCAATTTTAATTTATAAAATTGCAATCAGACACAGTCTATTAAATCTTCGGTACCTATGCAATTTAAACTAACAATACCACCGTATTAATACACCTTCTGCCTTTTTGACAAAACCATTTATCCTAAAAAAACGTTACAAAGCCCGCGAATAGGAGACCAGCACAAAACCGTCGGTTTGAAATAAGACCGACTTTGAAATAAGAACAAGTTTGTAATTGGTTAAGTTCCAAGTGACGGGCAGGCCGAGCGAGTCCGTTGTCGCGGCATCACAAGTTTTTCTGACTCCAATTCAAATAGTTTCAAGATGGTTTGAACCTTAGCAGTTCAGGCATTCTTGGCAGTGGTTGGATGGAAAAAAAAAACAAAACGAAATAAGGATAATTGACAAAAACAAAAGGAACGTTGACATTCCATTTTTAAGTAAACAAGCTTTGATTAGTCTATTGACGTATACAGCTCTCCTTGATAATGGTTCTCAGTATACCTTTGGCAAACCTAGGTCAACAGTATCAGCCCCCCAAGTCAAGTGGCAGTAGAAAATTGCGATAGCGAGTGAATAGAATAAAAATGCATAGATTTAAATCGTTAGATAGGCCCCGACACCAAAAACTGTGGCATTGTTTTTTTGCAATCTATACTCAACAAGTGTACTGAGAAAATAGTGTCATCTCTTTTTCTCCTACATTAGTTGCAAACACACTTTCTCTTTCGTGCACTCCCAGGTTAGTGAGGCTCACTCACTTCGACTGTGGAACAACACGGCGCGGTCTCACTGCGGTAAGGGCCTATCTAACGATTAAATCTATGTAAAAATGTATGAAATTGACATTTCTTACGTTTGTGATTTTTTCTTTCGTTAGCGAATTTAAGAATATCATCCTGCAATTCGTAAATAACGCTACAAAATGGCGACTTTTTGACACAGTCCTTTGAGTAGAAGGTCCCTTTCGTTTTCGAATAAGCGTTGAGAATAGAAAGTTTCAAGCCAATTGTAATTAGCGTTATTCAACGTTGATTCTATGGGATTGAACGACAAAACCTATATATCTCATCTTTGGTTAGCGTAAAAAACGCTGCCATATTCATGGTCTTGTATGGCTGCTATTACACTAGAACTAATTGAAATTTTCGGTTTTCCATGCTTTTACATTTAATGAATTTTAACTTGTTCACGCTATATTTAAATAAAAAATATGGCATAACACTTACCGTGTTATAAGAATTATATTTCATTAGAAAATAATAAATAATATTGAAACCATATTGAAACCTAACCCAATGCAATGAGCAATGAACATTATAGAAAACGTAGGTAACTCATACAAAGGTTCCTATTTAAAAATAAATTATAAAATTCAAATAAAACCATATGTTTATTACAGTTGACCTTTTAAATCAATATTTTATTGTATTTGAAATTCATAGAAACATTAATTAAATCAATTCAAAATACATTTTCACCAAAACAACAAAACAGCAATCAGCTGATCGAAGAAGCCGCCATTTTGTAGCGTTATCTACAAGGTTTTGATGTACGCTTCATTTTCTATTCTATCAAGGCGAAACGCTTGTCGAAATTGCCACATGGCATGGAAAAGGCAAAAATACCAAAAAAAGGCTAGCTCATTTACATCCACACCAAATTCATTAAATTATATTTATTATATTTATTACATTTATTCATATACATATATTCATAATATAAATTATGGTATCACTACATAAACAAAGTCGCTTTCTCTGTCCCTATTTCCCTATGTATGCTTAAATCTTTAAAACTGCTCAATGGATTTTGATGGGGTTTGTTTAATAGATAGAGTGATTCAAGACGAAGGTTTATGTGTATAATGACAGATATTGGGAAAGGGTTTTACTCAGAATTTTACGCGTGCGAAGCCGCGGGCAAAAGCTAGAGAAAAATAACTTTCCCATCATAAAAATACACAAACAACAATCTATTAATAGCATTCAATAAAAAGAAATGTTTTTCTATCTCGAGCAAGTACGTAACGCAATACTTGGGGATTCCAAAGTTTTCAGCGCGAAGTATAAATTTCAGGCTCGCAGTAATATGAAACGGTTGTTTTCTCTCTTTCAAAACATAAACATTGAAACCAAACGTACAGCTGTAGAGCATTTGTAGGATTCAAGCAGGTAAGTTAAGTTTTACTTACAGTTGTAATAGTATATTTTCTATTTTTCGGCGAGTAAGAGTGGAGAACTCGTTTATGCAAACGTAGTGTAGGACGCCTGAATCACGATGGACCGACGACTTGAAGAAGGTGACAGGCAGTGGATGCATGCGGGCTGCCCACAAAGATAGTTGGTATGGTTAGATGGTAGTTTGTAGTCAAAGATCTCAGAAACAATTGGAAGATCAGTTTACTAAGATGAAGCAGGTACATTAGAATGGATTGAAGTTTTGGCGGGTAATTACGAAATATATATAGTAAATGTATATAAAACAGGATGTCCAGAGATCCCCCATGAGGTTTTAGGTCCTAGGCTTATCTTATTAAGGGTGATTATTGCGGTTAGTTATTAATTTAAGACCTTATAAGTACGGAAGCTGTTATGCTTGAGCAAAGTTATGTTCCGGCTGTTCAAAAACATGGAAGGTTTACAGGCCAATTTTATATTGCTCTGTAGCTTAACGCCTACGGGTTTGCAAAGCAATTAATATCAAAAGACTGCATACTGACATTGGGCCAAAAAAGTTGAGAGTAAATCCTATTAAAGAACATTCGTAATAAAATATCCCAGAATAAAAAAGTAAGCACCTATCCACGTTATACGAAATCGTCGGTGCGCTTGATTGATCCGCACTTGGTCGTTATTTTTACAATTAGATACTTCAAAAAAGTCAAGGCAATTTCAATATGACGTCATTTAAACCAAAACCTATACCTTACATATTTTAAAGACTATTCGTCTTCAGTAAAATATAAATAACATTTTGAATACATAAGCCTTATATTATATTACTGTACGGCCACAAGCAATAGTCGTCGTACATTATAGTAAACTGCTAGTTATCCGTGTACCATACAATGTGACTATATTATGAAGGTAATACTACTGATAACGGCAGTTTGGCCGCCTCCCAATATAGTTGTGACACGGGTAGTCTAGATAAGTGAATTGAATTAACTGTACTGAATGTATCCGATTTGAATGCTGTGTTTAGAGAAAATGCATTGGAGTCGATTTAAGTTAAATTCCAGTTTGGAATTGTTCTTAAAAAGGCAACAACTGTTTCAAATATATATCCTTAAAATCTCAGTAATGTTTTTTCAAGTACAGAGTTAAAAATTTGCACAGTACTTGAAATAATTAAAATAAAACTAAGATCTACATACATAATGTATTAAATAAGAATATAAATAAAACATTTAATATTAAAGTGATAGCCGGGTAGTATAAAACACGAACATTTTTTTTCTTAAAAATAAATAATTTTAATGTTTTCCAAAACTGAAACTTATTTAGAATTACTAACAAGAACTTTATTAGACAAAGCCAAGGGCTGATTGTTCAAGGTAAAATAGTATTTTGTCATAGTCAATAAAATATAAAAGAAAGGTTAGTTTAAAAAATGGAATTACAATAAGGAAATGGAACCTTCGTATGGTCGAAACATAACATCAAAGAAAAACTCGAAGCAGGCACTCCAGCAGCGTTAGAGAATTATAATTAAATAATTAAACTCATCCGTATAATTAAATTACTTTACCGTTTCAACATTTGTTGACGTCATACCTTATGTTGCGCACAAAAGACGTGATTAAAAGTTGGAGAATCCCAAAATTACCCGCACCCTGACCACGTGTTCCATAACACGATGATTTTCCTCTGATCATACATAAAGCACGATTTCCATACATTATTATTATACCCTCGAGCCTTTGGGCGATAATTATTAACCGTATTTTATTGAAATTTTGGGGGTTAATACTGTCCGCGTCCGTAGGCGAACCCCTTTTTTTGGGGTTCCTGACTCTAGTTACCCTACACGTGACCCCTGGGTAGTGCCAAATGGACTGTAAAAGTGGTAGAGTTTAGCTGTAGTCACATAGACTATAGCGTAAATTGGGCTGACTCGACCGGCAAGTACCACTTACGCACAGAAGACCAACGTGAAGTAGGAACATTGTTCCTGCGTTTCGTCTGGTGAGTGCTGTTTCCGGTGCCCATTCCCCCTTCCCACCCTAAGTATGACAGCGGCATTTAAAGAGTTGGTACCCCAGGAAGGTACCTGCTCTCTTGGAGCAGGAGAATCCTTCCCCGAGCCCGCCAGCTCGGGCTGCCCTTCGTACTCTGGGGTGGGCACAATACCGCGACATACTTCCCGGGGCAAACGAAGCAAGAGCATGCCTAAGACCCCTCCCACGTTATCAGTGGATTTTTGTAACATTCGAGGGGTCCACTCCAACCTTGCTGCCGTCCATCAACACCTTGAGACGGCAAAGCCGGCCATGCTCTTCTTAACCGAGACACAAATATCCTCCCCACCCGAATCATCCTACCTCACCTACCCTGGCTACACGCTTGAGCATAGGTTTTTGCCTCATGCCGGGGTATGCGTACACATTAGGGAGGATATTAGTTACCATCGCCTTGGGAATCTTGAAGCCCGTGACCTGTCCACTCTATGGTTGCGTGTAGACTGCGACGACCACCCCCGCATCTATGCGTGTATCTACAGGTCACACAGTGGTGACGATGAGACGGAGCGACTCTTTGAGCGTCTCCAACAAGCGACAGACCTCATTCTTGAGCAGTTTCCTTCCGCCGAAATCATTTTGTTGGGAGACTTCAATGCCCACCACTCTGATTGGCTCGGTTCTAACAAAACCGACCACGCGGGAAGAACTGCTCGGGACTTCGCCCTGGCTTATGACTTTAAGCAACTGATTACTTCGCCCACGCGAATCCCAGATGCTGAAGGCCACACACCTTCTTTGCTGGACCTTCTGCTGACCTCACACCCCGATAACTATCAGGTGATGGTCGATACCCCTCTCGGGTCGTCGGACCACTGCCTGATACGGACAAAACTGCCACTCACTTGCCCCTCCCGTCCTAGATCTACTGGAAGTCGGCGTGTTTGGCACTACAAGTCAGCAGATTGGGATGGAATGCGTACTTTCTTTGCTTCCTACCCGTGGAGACAGGTTTGCTTCTCATTGGATCCCAGCGATTGTGCACAATCGGTTGCCGATGTCGTGTTGCAGGGTATGGAATTATACATTCCTAGTTCTGTGATACCCGTCGGCGGCAGATCCCAGCCCTGGTTTAACAAATCCTGCCAGGCAGCCACTGCTGAAAAGCAGCAATGTTACCGGGCTTGGGCTTGCGCTCACACAACTGGAGATCCCAATAGCGTATCGCTAAAAAAGAAGTACAACCTTGCCTCCAGGTCATGCAAAAGGGCCATTGCTAGGGCGAAAGCTGAGTACGTCCGCATAATTGGCGACAGACTTGTGCGTTTCCCATCTGGGTCTCGTGCATTTTGGTCATTAGCCAAAGCGGTACAAGGCAACTTCTGTCTGTCGACCTTTCCACCATTGCGCAGGGATGACGGTTCGCTTGCCCACACTGCAAAAGAAAAAGCCGATCTTCTGGGCCTTCTTTTCGCATCCAACTCGACTTTGGACGACCAGGGAAAAACACCTCCGAACATCCTGAGATGTCAGAGTTCTATGCCAGATATACGGTTCTTGCAACGCACCGTACGTAGAGCTCTTCTTTCCCTGGATATCCATAAGTCGAGCGGGCCTGACACCATCCCGGCAATTGTACTAAAGGTCTGCGCTCAAGAGCTAGCTCCTCCCATGACGCGGCTCTTTCGGCTCCTGTACTCCACCGGCGTAGTCCCTAATTGCTGGAAGACAGCACTAGTGCATCCGATCCCTAAAAAAGGCGACCGCTCAGATCCAACTAACTACCGGCCTATTGCAATCACCTCTATACTCTCCAAAGTTATGGAGAGTATGATTAACACTCAGCTCTTACGATATCTCGAAGATCACCAATTGATCAGCGACCGCCAATACGGTTTCCGTCACGGACGGTCAACTGGTGATCTTTTACTATATCTGACCCATCGCTGGGCAGAGACCGTAGAGAGCAAAGGTGAGGCCTTAGCAGTTAGTCTGGACATAGCGAAGGCTTTTGATCGGGTCTGGCACAAATGTCTTCTAGCCAAATTACCATCATATGGACTACCCGAGAGATTGTGTAACTGGATCACCAGCTTTCTTACTGGGCGGAGCATTAAGGTTGTAATCGACGGTGCATGCTCTGACTCCCTGCCCGTAAATGCCGGTGTTCCTCAAGGCTGTGTGCTCTCCCCTACATTGTTCATCTTGCACATAAATGATATGCTGCAAACCAGCGGTGTACATTGTTATGCGGATGACAGTACCGGAGATGCACTGTACCATGGCCAAGCCAATCTCAGCAAGGAGTCGGTTGTCGAAAACCGGAACAAGCTTGTGTTAAAAGTTGAGGCCTCTCTAGACCTGGCCTCCTTGTGGGGTAGCGGTAACTTGGTCACATTTAACCCTCTCAAAACACAAGTTTGCGCGTTCACCACTAAAAAAACCCCATTCGTATTAGCCCCTACATTTCAGAACACTCCTCTTTGTATAAAGCCTATGATCGAAATCCTCGGTGTCGGCATATCGAGCGACGTTCAGTTTCATAGTCACTTGGAAGACAAAGCCAAATTGGCTTCTAAAAAGCTTGGAGTGCTTAACCGAGCGAGACAGTATTTCAAACCGGCCCACCGCCTTCAACTATACAAGGCACAGGTGCGGCCCCATATGGAGTACTGTTCTCACCTCTGGGCAGGAGCACCTCAATGCTTACTTCTTCCATTTGACAAGATACAACGTAGAGCGGCTCGAATCGCCGGCAACCGAGCTCTTTCTGATCGCCTCGATTCTTTGGCCCTGCGAAGAGATATATCATCTCTTTGCGTTCTGTATCGTCTATACAATGGGGAGTGTTCTGAAGAATTATTCGACCTCATACCAGCTGCACAATTCCACCACCGCACCTCCCGCCACAGATTGAAATTCCATCCCCACCACCTGGATAGCTGGCGCTCCACCACCGTCCGTTTCGGGCGGAATTTTCTGCCACGCACTACGCAGATGTGGAATGAACTACCTGCAGCGGTATTCCCGGCTACATACAACATGGGGCTCTTCAAGTCGAGAGTATATTCCCACTACAAAGGTCGGCAACACACCCCCAACACCCACAGTGTTGCGGGTAGTCATGGGCGGCGGTGATCATTTACCACCAGGTGACCCGCATGCTCGTTTGCCCCCTATTAATATAAAAAAAAAAAAAAAAAAATTGGTTTTTAACTCACGTCCAAAAATAAATATGCAATGTCATAATAAAAACTATACTCGGAATTTTAGTTCGATTCCACATTTGACATTTGTAGTTACGTATATGCTTTGACTGACGCGCCAAAGTCCCCAACATTTGCACGATACCCGTCACTTTTTTCCGTCTTTGCTGTCATTTACAAAAACGTCAAATGTGACGTTTCCATAAAGGGGGTGTCACACGAGCGACGCCCATTTCCGAATAGGAAGTCGCGCCAAAGAAACTACTGTAAAGATGAGCACACACTGTGTTGATACTCGTATGTATTTAATAGTAAAGATTGTATTTATCTAGCACAGACTGCAGGGTTTCAATTATTTGTGTCTAGAAATAAGAAATAAAGATTTTTTTTATTATTTAGTTAGGACAGTCGATCGCTTTTGTGATGTTTGTTACACTGGAATGCACGCAATTAAAAATTAGCTTTAAAAATGTCTAGTGTAAATATTTTTTTTTTTTTATTATTATTTATTTTATACCTAGTGCGTTATAAAAAAGAGTTATTTGAGGTTATTTAGAGTTTTTTTAAAGTTAAAAGGATCAAAATTTTGTTAAATCAAACACAATTCAACATCAACTACACAATTTATATCAGACTTTCCATATGTATACTGAACCTAATATCCAACGCATCATCATATTATTAGTTATAATAATATTTCGAATCCCAAACACGTAATAATTTGTGGCTCAAATTGATTTATTCTCTCATACATTATGAGCGCAGGCAGGATATTAGATATCCTACAAAATGTTTACGATCCCGCATTTGTTTAGTGAATTGCGTTTATATACAGCATCAGTGTAACTCACTTTAACGGGTTATTAACCATTTATTGGATTAATATTTTATTTGAAGGCGTTTCGGGTTTTAAAAATACTTAGGTAACTTCGAGCAATCTTAGTAAACTACGTTTATTTTAAACATAGGGTTAAGATGAATGCGTTTTATTTCCCGTGAGGAATCCGTTGTTTTTTTTGGTGCTAACCTAAAAAAATCGAAAATTTAATCAAAAAAAACTTTATTTCACAATTTTCTTCTTGAATTTCCTTTACGATACCAATCCTTTGCGAATCTAACTCGCTTTAGCTTTAAGCGCTTTCCTCGAAAGACATTTTAAAAACGTACAGCGCTGCTTTGCTGCCCCTCTCATTTTTCCCTCGCAATGATTTATACAAAAAGTGAAGAGTAGAATATTTCATCAAATGTATGCCGCCCTCTGAGTATTATAAATAGGGCTTGAAGACCCAGTCAGGGGCAGAGCTCTTTGAAATATGTCCCTTGGGGGTAACACAGCAATTTTTAACCCCTTCGCTCGCTGCAGGTGATTTCGAGTGCTTGTCATTAAATTGTTAATTTGCTGAATTTATAGGGTGATTTTATTTCGATATATAGAAGTCATTGTAAGTTGAATTGACTGCCTATTGAGAATAAATTAGTGTTTAATTTCATTAAAAATTTAAGTTAATAAAACTTTTTGATTTCGGAAGGGTTTTCAGTAGCAGAGTAGATGATAAAAATGCTAAAAATCTCCATTAATATTGCTTAAAACTGATTTATTATCTAAAAGTAAATTCTTACACCAATCTCAGGATTGACTGAATGTAGTAATTATTCGACTCACTTAGCTAGTAACTCACAAAATGGTTTCAATTAATTAAAAGTAGCTTCGCAACCTAACCTGATTAGATTTTCAGAAGCCAATTTAAAACATCGTGCAAAAACAACTTTTCAACTAAAGCGGGTTTCGTAACGCTAGTTTTTATTATCAATTATTTATTTCTGAGTAATCAGGAAATTCGACGTCATACCACTATTATTTCTTATATATAATAATAATAATAATAAATAGCCTATATATGTCCCATAGTTGAGCACAGGCCTCCTTCTCGGATAGCGAGAGGGTTTGAGCTGGCTGGCTCGGTGCGGGTTGGTGGATCACATGTAAGATATATACAATACAAAGTTTTGATTAAGTTCATTCGAGAACGGGCTGACAATATCCGGCCTTCTAAATTCGAAATTACCAGCATCACACGAGAGATGTCAGATTCAAAAAAGCGGGAAACCTTAACTGTCATTGTCATGTCATTGTGTTTTTGACAGTTATTATTCTCGTAGAGGACGTAATGTTAGCCATGAAAGGGTATTGCTTTTCATGAAACTAAATTGTATTTCTTGATTTTGATTGAACAGAACTGATTGACTCGGTATTGGCAGTAATTTAATACTATAAATTGCATAATTCCCGTCGTCATTACACGTCTGATAATCTTGTATTTATATTAAGGTAACTCATTTAGCTCCATTATCGTACTGATTCTGGTTAAAAAAATCTTAACTAAATTAAAAAATTGCCATTACGCTACAACATACAAAAGGATGCATTTATTTACCAATACCAAAAGTGCAAAGTAAAAAGCTTAACAACTGTTTTTATTTTTTTTGCATTTCATTTGATATCGAGCTTTACTTTTTTTCAGTTAGTAAAAATATATTTACATAAAGTGACAGACAACCGTGTCTTTAGATCGTGTATCTAATGAGTGAGGCAGATCAAAGGACTCGGGTTGTTTCAAGCAATTTAGTACAAATGGGCCGAGGGACAACTAGTCGACGGATATGTTGGCCGGTTAGTCGTAGTGTTATTGCCACACTAAACTTAAAACTCCAACATTCCTTATTATTTACTTTGATGTTAAGGTATATTTTATATAACTTCTTAGATTTACGCGATTATTATTACTTGAAATTAAACTCATTTTAACGGGTTTTACGCGTTTATTTTATTATTTTTGATTTTCCGACGTTTCGGCATTTTTGCAAATGCCGTGGTCACGGGTAGACTGAGATGTTTGACGTATTCATAGAGTTAAGTAAAAAACGATTTTTCGAATTCACCGCCATCTGTTTCGTAATTTTCTCGCATAGTCGCTCGGGTTCACGCAGTAGACGCTGACAGTGTCTTTATTTTTCTGCTTATTGGTCTGCTGGTTGTTCTTTTTTATTTTGCTAAGTATTGGATCCCACGTTGGTGACAGCTTCCAACCATTTTCTCTATTGAAGTTAGGGTGTTTTTTAATTTCAATAGTTTCTCTTACCAGCCTAGGAATAAAATGTTTCTCTTTTGCTAGGATTTTAACGGTATCAAATCTTAGATAGTGGTTGGGCTTATCCATGGAATGCTCACAGACTGCAGATTTTGTATAGCGACGGTTTTTTACATCGGCGATATGTTCTTTTATTCGAGTAGACACGTTCCGTTTCGTTTGACCGATATATGAGAGCCCACAGTCACAGTCAATCTTGTATACGCCTGGGTCTTGTAAAGGGATGCTGCTTTTTACTGGACGAAGATGGTGGCTAATCTTGCTGTGTGGCTTGTATATGGTTTTTATTGAAGCCCGCTTCAGAATGCCCCCAATTTTGTCAGTAACACCCTTTATGTAAGGCATGTAAGCTGGTCTACGTTCAACTGTGAGTGGTTTGACGCGGTTTCTGCGACGACGACGTGGTGGTTTTAAGTCGTTGTCCCGAAGCACTTGTTTCAGGTGGTTGAGTTCTTTTTCAACGTGCTGGGCGTCGCAGATTCCACGTGCTCTCTGAAACAAAGAGGAGCCTACGGCAGATAGTTGGCTCGGGTGGTGGTGGGATTTACCATTTAAATATCGGTCAGTATGAGTGGGTTTCCTATATACAGTATGACTAAGTGTACCATTAGGATTTCTTATTATTAATATATCTAAGAAAGCTAATTTATTGTCTTGCTCTAATTCTACAGTAAATTGAATTTTAGAATTAATTGAATTAAGATGGTTAAGGAAAGCAGTAACCTCATGTTTAGGAAGTATGGTGTAGGTGTCGTCAACATACCTTTTGTACATCTTCGGCATGACAGGTGCCAGTCGGAGCGCTTGCTCCTCAAACTCCTCCATGAAGATGTCAGCTATGAGAGGTGACACGGGCGAGCCCATGGCTACACCATCAACTTGGATGTAGAAGTTGTTGTTCCACATGAAGTAGCCAGATGTTAAACATAGCTCAAGTAGTTCTGCATATTCTTCAGGCAAGTTGCAATCAATTAGCTTCCTTTTCACTATGTCTATGCAGTCTTTCACAGGTATTGATGTGAATAAAGACTGAACATCAAAACTCACCATTGTGTCATTGTCGGTGAGTTGGAGGTCTTTGAGGTTCTCGACAAAGTGGTAAGAATCCTTGACATATGCACTGGTTTTTCCTCTAAGTGGTGAGAGTACTTTAGCAAGATGTTTGGCCAGTTTGTAGGTTGGTGTGTCAACTTGGCTCACTATAGGTCGCAATGGTACATCAGTTTTGTGTATTTTAGGTAACCCATATAGTTTGGGAGGTTTTGTGCACGAAGGTGTTAAGTATTTCACGTCTAAACTTAAGCGATCTTTATGTTTTTGTAATAAACTGGATGTTTTCTTCGTAATTTTAGGTGTTGGGTCAGACTTGACTTGTTTGTACGTAGATTCATCCGACAATAGATCTATGATCTTTTGGTTATAGTTAGACGTGTCCATGACTACGGTGGCATTGCCTTTGTCTGCGCGGAGGACTGTTAACTCTTCATTGTTGCGTAAGTTCTTTAATGCAAGGCGTTCTTCTTTAGAAAGATTGGATTTCGGAAGATGACTTCGCCGCAAAATGCCGGAGACATCTTGGCGAATGCTTTCAGAATCTTCTTTAGAAAGTTTATTTTGCCAGAGACAATCCTCTACTTGGCATATGATGTTTTCCACCGGAATTCTAGTTGGAGTTGGTGCAAAGTTTAAGCCTTTTGTTAACAATTTAGTAACATCACTTTGGAGGAGTTTGAGGAGCAAGCGCTCCGACTGGCACCTGTCATGCCGAAGATGTACAAAAGGTATGTTGACGACACCTACACCATACTTCCTAAACATGAGGTTACTGCTTTCCTTAACCATCTTAATTCAATTAATTCTAAAATTCAATTTACTGTAGAATTAGAGCAAGACAATAAATTAGCTTTCTTAGATATATTAATAATAAGAAATCCTAATGGTACACTTAGTCATACTGTATATAGGAAACCCACTCATACTGACCGATATTTAAATGGTAAATCCCACCACCACCCGAGCCAACTATCTGCCGTAGGCTCCTCTTTGTTTCAGAGAGCACGTGGAATCTGCGACGCCCAGCACGTTGAAAAAGAACTCAACCACCTGAAACAAGTGCTTCGGGACAACGACTTAAAACCACCACGTCGTCGTCGCAGAAACCGCGTCAAACCACTCACAGTTGAACGTAGACCAGCTTACATGCCTTACATAAAGGGTGTTACTGACAAAATTGGGGGCATTCTGAAGCGGGCTTCAATAAAAACCATATACAAGCCACACAGCAAGATTAGCCACCATCTTCGTCCAGTAAAAAGCAGCATCCCTTTACAAGACCCAGGCGTATACAAGATTGACTGTGACTGTGGGCTCTCATATATCGGTCAAACGAAACGGAACGTGTCTACTCGAATAAAAGAACATATCGCCGATGTAAAAAACCGTCGCTATACAAAATCTGCAGTCTGTGAGCATTCCATGGATAAGCCCAACCACTATCTAAGATTTGATACCGTTAAAATCCTAGCAAAAGAGAAACATTTTATTCCTAGGCTGGTAAGAGAAACTATTGAAATTAAAAAACACCCTAACTTCAATAGAGAAAATGGTTGGAAGCTGTCACCAACGTGGGATCCAATACTTAGCAAAATAAAAAAGAACAACCAGCAGACCAATAAGCAGAAAAATAAAGACACTGTCAGCGTCTACTGCGTGAACCCGAGCGACTATGCGAGAAAATTACGAAACAGATGGCGGTGAATTCGAAAAATCGTTTTTTACTTAACTCTATGAATACGTCAAACATCTCAGTCTACCCGTGACCACGGCATTTGCAAAAATGCCGAAACGTCGGAAAATCAAAAATAATAAAATAAACGCGTAAAACCCGTTAAAATGAGTTTAATTTCAAGGTATATTTTGCATATTTGAGTAGAACCTTATACTGTGTATGAAAATAAATATGTTTTTTACTTCCGCAAACACGGTAAATAAAATTGAAGGCAAATTGTAGCATAAAAGGATTTTACGGCAAAAACACTTTTGCTCGAAAGTCATATTTCATTTTCCCGCGATCTTTATTGATGGTTAAGCTTTGTGTATGATATATCTTTCGACGATACAAAAAATCTCGGTACGAAATATGTAAATCAAGTGGGGCCACACCTTTATGTTAGGGTGACGCCCTGCATACCAATAGTTAGTAACGGATGTCGCATCACTTCACAGGATTCATCTATTTTTATATTAATCTAGATGAAACAGAAAATATGGAGAGATGTGAAATAAGAGGAAATGAACACATCATTAAAGAATATAGTTTTAAGATGTGTTGGAATTTTTTTGTTTATTTATGATTTTAAGTTGTCTAATTGGTTACTAGGAAATTTCGAAATCGAGCTGATGATAGATAAATGAGATTTGGAAATAAGGTATCATTTGAAATGTCCTGTCAGTTGTTTATTTACGTTCATGTTTCCTTATTTGTGTTTGCTGGCTATGTGTTACTATATCCTGCCTTCGACAAATAATTGGTCATGATATCACTATCACTTACATAATGCTTAAATCTTTAAAACTACGCAACGGATTTAGGTGCGGTTATTTTTAATAGATAAAGTAATTTAAGTTTACATGTATAATTACATAATACAGCGATAGCAGTTTTACTCCGAATTAAACGTGTGCGAAGCCGCGCGGGTAAAAGCTAGTAGTAAATAAGTCTGAAATAAGTAGTAGGTACCTTTGTACAAAAAATTCTGTCTTTGTTTGATTATGTATTTTACAGTGAGTTTGTACCCAGATGCGCCCTTCCCTCGCTCTTGATACCATTTTCACATCAACCTTTAGACCATTTCAGGTTTATATTAAACTAATAGGATTTTCTAAGTACGAAAAAATACAATTTGTTTTTATTAGTAACTGCAAAAGACATACAAAAAAACGCTTTGCTTTTATTCGGTCAACAAGTATTCCCCCCTCAATGACCACGACGCAGCCTAAACTTCGCGTCCCAATGGACGAAGTTTGCAACAACTTTGTACCTGAAGCTAACATTCAATTTACGGTTTTTACCACGAACAAAGTCAATGGCACGAATTTTTTAATTAGTTCCTATGTGAGATTTAGAGTTGTGCTTTGTAATTGACAAGGATTGACAGGTTTTTATAAGTTTTCAGTTGATTGCAATAATTATTTTGTTAAGGAATAATTAAAAACAAAATGTAGGTATAACTAAGGTAATGCGGATATTCGCCATCATTTTGAATACAATCTCTTAACTAAATGAAAACTATTGCCAGCACTTTCCCTTTTACATCGTATAAAAAATGAAATATGCTTAAAAATAGGTAGGTAGGTACTACTTTTTTTAGGTTCATCACACGATATTAGAGTGCTGAATAAGTGAAAGTAATATGTATTTTAAGTTTAGTTTTAGTAGACACGATCATGAAAACGAAAAGTGTTTCATTTTTGAAACCTTGTACTTAACTTACTATGTAACTATTTTCGTTCGGATGAAATCTTTTAACACAATTTTGAAGCAAATACATGTATTTTTGTTAATTGATACAAAGTGACGTGAACTGGTAGATTTAAAAATTTGCAAAGAAAGTAATATTACAAAGCTAAAGGTATATCATAATAGGTAATAGTGTAATTACGTTGAAAGTCGACACACTTAAACAACAAATCCTGTTATTAAGAAAGATTTATTTTTGGAAAAAAAAACTTAAAATATTTCTTCGAAACTATAACTAGCTTTTACCAGCACGGCTTCGCATGCGTTAAATTTTGAGTAGAACTCCTTTACCTGTATGATGTATTATTTCTATCTATTAAAAAACAACCACATCAAAATACGTTGCGTAGTTTTAAAGATTTAAGCAAACATAGGGAGAAAGAGACTTTGTTTTATACTATGTAGTGATATACATGTGTACCACTTTAGATGGAAGACAAAGTAAAACTAAAAACAAACTCATTTTATTCTACTCGGATATTACAGTACATATAATGCGGTGAACACGCAATTTTCTAATCAAGTAATCAAAGCAACAGTTCTAGTGACCTGTAACATGCTGCCTTCTTAACTGAAGTATTATAGCATTAATCAGGTATTCAAGTGTACTGAAAAGCAGGGTTTTAAGTTCATACTATATATTTTTCACTTGCATATTAAAACACATTAAAAAAATATATGTTTGTTAGTTATCATGATAAACACTAAAAACCTTTTTATAATAAGCATTTCTAGCTAAGCCTACCAAGGTCGCCTGTAATAATAGGGGATATGCATAAAATTTTAAATGGCCTAAAATATTTTTTTCTTGAATATGTCGGCGCGCGGGTGTCTTTTCTTAAGGTTAGAATGCTAAGATCACGTTTTAGTGGGCGTAGAAGGCAGCAAACAAGAACTTAAAGCATTATGAAAGAATATAGGAACAATCTGTTAACTACTTTAGCTCAATGATCTGATAAAACTAATGCAACTGTATTGAAATGACCTGCCTCACTACCATAATGAACTACAAGGGTATTTGGAATAATAAAGAAACAGTTTAACCTTTAACTTTGTTTTAATTTACCGGATTCATAAAGACAGCTACGATCTGTCTGACATATTGAGTGGAGAAGAACCCGGTGAATAAACTCCACTCTGCCATTATCACAATTTAAATACAAAGTAACGTTATAAAACCTGCTATTACATTACTCACAGAAATCTAGCAACTAGTTCACATGATTAAAAGATTCAAAGATACTTAGCTTTCGTATTGACGACTTCCGATACAGCAATAGAATACAGAACTGTGAAACTTAGGCAATAACTCGATATAAAATCATTTAACAAATTGAATAAGGTAAAGATGACTGCTCCTGGCCAATTCCCGCGCTATTCTCTCTTGACAGGATTCCTTCTGCGCACGCGTCAGACATCATGTTTCTTGGTTAGGCTTGGCACCTTTGCATTTTACAAAGCTTCTCAATAAAATAAGATAGATGGCGTTCTTTAGTTTCATTTAATGTCCACCGACTCCGACAAATACTTATTATCGTTTTATTATGATGCAAAAGTTTTTTTAAATTAATTTATTATTTAAACCCCTAAAATAATATTTAAAAAGTGCAAAATAAGGGAGCGAAATTCGAACTTCCAAAACGCGCCACCATTGGTCGAACGTAATGTGACGTCATCTGACACGACATTGCATTCATCAGCGTCGAAACTTATACTGTTTTACAAGTTTTTGTGAAAAAAATAAATAAATTTAATCCATATTCTTGTGCTGATTGTTCTGAAGTTTAGTTTAGATTGGTAGTGAATCTTTGACGATGACTGAAGCTGGTTCTGTCATAGCACATAAGGACAATCTACCGAGAACAGGTGCATTTATGATAGCATATAATTTTGCATCGAAACCCGATTATACGAGCGCAGAGATCAGAGGATGTTTTATAGTATATATAAGACCATAATATAGATTTTTATTCATAAATGCACACAGCAGTTTACTTAAAATAAAATACAACAAAACATTTACATATTGACACAAAAGTATATGAGGCAAAACTCCTTTCTTCAACCGTAGAGTACATTTTTCTCCTTGCTCTTTTATTAAATTGTATTCAATATATTTTTCTGTATCTTCCTTTACCTGGAATAAATCAACAACCATAAAAAAATCGTAAAACCGCAACAAGAATAAAGTTTTAATAGAAAGTTATAGCTACTGATCTATTCTTTTAGGGTAGGTTAATTTTATACCAAATTTTCTAATGTTCAATATATAATGTTCAATATACCGGGTGTCCAGGAAACAATGGATAAGCTCTGAAGGGCTAATAGTAGAACTAAAGGCAAGCCTAAAAAATAATTGATAAAAAGTATAACCCTTACACTGATAGAAATATGGCGCTTTAAAAAAAAACTTCATATTTTTTTGACTGTGTTCATATTTTTACTCGTAACGAGGTCAAATCACTTAATAACATCATTATTTCTGTGCTAAAATAATTAAAATTAACCGCATCAGTGAATAACTATCAAATAAAATAGCTAACTAAAGTATTTTTCTCAAAAATAGTGTTAAACTTTTGATTTGTGTAAAATTTCTGAAGAAATATTTTTGATGCGCAACTTTGAACAGCTCTGGTGTAAAAAAATTATATGAAAGTAACAGTGACCAATGATTTCAAAATATTCCTGGTTTAATAACGTTTTTAAAAAGATGTAATATGTCGTTATTGTAATGAAAAAAGATTGAACTAATGGTATTAGTGTGTAAAATGGGATAATTATTTAGATCTAGCAAAATTAAAAAAATACAATAAAACTAAAGAAATATGATTTTCAATTGACATTAATTGCAAACCCATTGGAATAATTTAGAGTAACTGTTCAAATTGTCTGTCCCCATCCTGATGCAGACCCTGCATCTACGAATAAAGGATCTTCAAAGAAATCAACTTAACAGGAGAAAGTGATCCAAATTTTCTTCATAATGACTTACCCAATTTATTGATAGACGTGTCCGAAGAGCTTCGCGACACATATTGGCTTCAAAATGAAGGCTGTCTAGCACACTATGCTGTTGCATTATGTGCATACTTGACGAAACCTACTCTAACAGGTAGGTAGGCCACCTAAACCTAAACGCTTTAGACTTTTTACTGGGGGTATTTTAAGGAAGAGTTTAACCGGCAACCAGTAACTTCATTAGAAGATCTACGAGCTCGTGTTCAGGCCGCTGCAATCAATGATCGATGACACGCGCGATTTTTTTGAAGATCCTTTATTCGTAGTTGTAGGGCCTGCATCAGGATGGGGACAGACAATTTGAACAGTTACTCTAAATTATTCCAATGGGTTTGCAATTAATGTCAATTGAAAATCATATTTCTTTAGTTTTATTGTATTTTTTTAATTTTGCTAGATCTAAATAATTATCCCATTTTACACACTAATACCATTAGTTCAATCTTTTTTCATTACAATAACGACATATTACATCTTTTTAAAAACGTTATTAAACCAGGAATATTTTGAAATCATTGGTCACTGTTACTTTCATATAATTTTTTTACACCAGAGCTGTTCAAAGTTGCGCATCAAAAATATTTCTTCAGAAATTTTACACAAATCAAAAGTTTAACATTATTTTTTGAGAAAAATACTTTAGTTAGCTATTTTATTTGATAGTTATTCACTGATGCGGTTAATATTAATTATTTTAGCACAGAAATAATGATGTTATTAAATGATTTGACCTCGTTACGAGTAAAAATATGAACACAGTCAAAAAAATATGAAGTTTTTTTTTAAAGCTCCATATTTCTAGCAGTGTTAGGGTTATACTTTTTATCAATAATTTTTTAGGCTTGCCTTTAGTTCTACTATTAGCCCTTCAGAGCTTATCCATTGTTTCCTGGACACCCTGTATAATAGCTAATGCAAAACTTACTTTTTACTAATTCACATTAAGCTGTATATAAATAAAGTATACTTACGTTAAAATGATCTTCACAACAATATTAACAAGATTTAGGAGATATATTATCCCTTCTCATCACCTTACACTACCGTCTTCGTATTTTCGCATCACTTGAAATACGAAAAAAACACTTTCTCGGGTGTTTTTCGAATAGTATTTGTGCACTCCGGTACTATGCAATACTTATAAGATGATTTTTTGGCTTCTTCCAAGGTTTTAAAGCTATTAAAACTGTAAATATGTATGAAATAACTGAAAAGTTCATAGTAAAGTCTCACTGGACGTGTCGTGTGACGTCACGCAAAGCGCGCGCAAAATGGCGGCGTTTCAACTGCTCTAATTTTTTCAATGTTTTAAATTTCGTTTTTAAAAATATCTAGAGTATTTTGAAGATTTTTTATATTGAGATTTACTTTAAATTTTGCATTATAAATGCTAATTTATTAATTTTGAAGTTGTAAATACTGGAAAAAGGAACGCGGGCCTCCGAGCATTACGCGACTGGGACTCGAACCCAGGACCTTTGGAAAACCGGTCCAATGCTCTTCCAAGTATTTACAACTTCAAGATTTTTTATATTTTTTTCTATGTTATAATTTTGTAAACTATTAATTTAAGGCAAGAAAAAAAAACATGAATATCCCCTATTGATTCTCATTCGGTTATACATGCTCCTAGAAATGCATATGAATGAGTCACTGTTAAAAAACCTAAATAAGTAAAAGTGTCCTTAAATTTTTCTTCTTCCTATTACTATAAGGTCAGGGAACTAAGATACTAACTAACCTTTAGAACGAGATCACTTTAAAAGTAGGTATACTCGTTGATACTAAATAAAAACATACCAATTTGGTCTACGCGTCTTTGGGTAATTGAGTAGCATGCATAAAAATAGGTTTCCTAATTCTTTCTTTTACAGTCTTTAAAATATAAAATAATTTGATCTGTCCTTATCACACGTACATAACTACAGATACACATGTCACAGTAACATTTATTTTGGGGTCGACGGTCATCAATTTATTTTAGGCATCATTCCCAAGCAAATGAAACCACAGGCGGAAAGTTATTATCTAACCCCTCCATTTAGTATCGATTCTCAGAACTATTTATAATAGTTCACCTTAACCCCTAACCCGCCTCCCAGAAATAAGTCCTAAGACTTAACCCTTTAAACTCTACGAGTTAGTAAATTCCGACCCTGTCACCTTACTCGTGCCTTTGTCCGAGTTCCCTAATTAGCTGGTATCTAATTTGCAGTGCGGACCCGAGTCGGCCAGCCGGACGGACGATGGGTGGATGATCAAAGAGCTCCGGATAATACACCTCTTTTTATACCGACACCGTTTATTTGTAGACGACCTTTTTGTTGTGTCGTGATGAGGCTGGGCTGGTTAAGATGTGAAGTTCAGGGGCGGGTACAGAACTTGTAGAGATTGGTAGATTAGCTGGAGATAAGGTAGTTGTCTTTTAGTAAAATAAGTAGTAATGTGAAAATTTGATGGATGTTTGTTAAAATCATGCGAAGTCAATATGGTTGGTATTAATGTGCTAAGATCGGTTACCGTTACCCCAGGACAAAATAAGTATGAGTTGATAAAATTTGGTATATAAAAGAAGGTAGTCATCCAGAGTTTAATTAAAATTAACCAACAAATACGTCACGTGTATAAAACATCTTATGCTAACTCATGCGAAGTAACGGACAAAAGCTCGCAGTGACCAACCCTATAGCATTGACTTTATATAAAGTCGAGTGTAATTCAGATAAAGCCAACAACATTTCATTTAAGTTACAGTAGGAAATTATCTTTCTTTGAGAATGACATTCGCAATACTTATGGAAAACCTCATGTAAATAACAAATTGTAATGTTTTCCTTCTTTTATTTCTAACTAGCTTTCCAACCTGCGGTTTCATCTGCAGCGAAATAACTAACTTCATAGGTATAATATATTTATTTTCCTGCTGTTAAAAGTATATTTTATTTTATTCTAGAATATATTCTATTTTACAAATGTTATCTAAATGTCGACTGCCATTTTTATTTGAACAAAACCTAACATCCAAACTTTAACGTACAAACTTTCAACTTAATAATATCAGTAGGAAAATTTCTTACTTTAGTAGAAAACACAACCTTAAATTAACAATATATAAGGACTAATTGCTTTTCCATTGTGCGCCTACCGTCAACAGCAATTGATCGCGAGGCTTAATTTGAAGACTCGTGCGAATCCTCGGAACGGAGCAAATCAAATTTAATTTTATGCTCAAACAAACTTCAATGGGTTAACAGAATCGTTTGTAAAGTATCGAGTACACGCCGTTTGATTCGTAGAATTTTTGTAATATGTAGATTGAAGACGTCTGTGATTTGGAAAACAACTTTAATTCCAGATATCATTTCGGATATCATTTGTAGTTTTATATGATACCAGTGGCCGCCCACAACTCCGTACGCGTGGAAGTCGGTTTCCCGTGGGAATGAGAAGCTTTCCCGCGGTAAAAAGTACCCTATGTGGTATTCTGATGTAGAACCTATATAACTGTAAGGTTTCATCCAAATCCGTCCAGTGGTTTTTACGTGAAAGAGTAACAAACATCCATCCATACAACCATCCATACATCCATCCATACATTCATCCATACATCCATACATACTCACAAACTTTCACGTTTATAATATTAGCAGGATGTGTCAAGAGATCATTTTATATTATAAAGGCATCAAATAGACATCACTCGTAACATTAACAATCAACTTGAAGGCAATACATGTATTTTGTTGTAGAAACTTCCTCGACATTTAGTCTCGGGTCGCTCTTGACTTAATATCTTGGCTGAGAGCAAAGTTTTCTAGATTATACTCAGAAGAAGTCTTTGCACTGTAGCTTTAAGGGCAGTTCCTGAGGACTCTAAGCGTGCCCAAGCCCATGAGGTCAGAATAACAGCCATAGATGATTACTCTTATTGATAAAAAATATTTTTTGACGTTGTAAACGGTATAATAAGTCCTGAATATAATTTATAAGTCGCTGATTGTAAAACCAATGTAATGTGTTCAATATTGCAAACAAAATTCGATGAAAAAAAAACCTCTTGAACATAGTAAAGATTTGCATACACAATGCACAGAACAGTCCCGCCTAACCGACCTCTATGTTAATTCGCTGTAACATTTAAAAACCGCTTACACGCAAGTTAAAGCTAGTTTACAAAAATCCCAATTTCCCTTGTGTAGATAATCTGGCTGCTTTGTATGCTGCTCATCGCATAATGCAAGACGGAACTAAGCTGAAATACTTATTGTAGGGGCGCTTTGTTCTTTTAGAGAAAGGCTTGTAGGTTGGAGCAATTTAAAGGAACATACGATTCGGTGTTTCACGACCAAAACTCAAGTGCTCAAAGCTTTTGTTATTTCTGTGGCAAACAAATAATTCAAAACACACTCTGTACTGTCATAGGGTACTTTTTACCGCGGGAAAACATCTCATTCCCACGGGAAACCGACTTCCACGCAAACGGAGTCGCGGGCGTTACTAGTAACAATATATAAAAAAAATTAAACCAATTTGAATTCTGGGGTTTGTACATATCGCATATTTGATATCAGCGTTTAAGATGTATCACATTTTCTGTAAGTGAATATCTTACTATTCCGACAAGTCCAATTTTAATGCATATAACATTTGGGTGATTAAGGGCTGGTTTTTCAATAGTCAGATAAATTCTAACTGACAGAAAATCAGTATGTTTTCGTTGCACGTGGAATTCTAATATTTGACATATGTATGAAGTGACAATGAAAACATACCTCTTATCAGTCAGTTAGCATTTATCTGACTATTGAAAAATCAGCCCTAAAACTATAAGCTAGTAGTTGGCCACTCTTGCGCCACACTTTAAACGACCACGCGTCGGCTGGCAGCTTGTTAAACAAACGCCGCGAATTAAAACAGCGCCAGTTATTCTATTACCAAGCCCTCGCTAGCTTTGTTACCAACTTATACACTTTCAGGAGCCCTAATAGTTTCACGAATACAGGTTCAAACTACTACAAACTGGTTGGGAGCAGAGAATGCCTTTTGAGAGTGCGTTTTGTTGAGTTAGAAACAAAGTCGAGTTTGTAAAGGTTGAGATTTTCATGTTGCTTTCAATTATAAGCTAGTCGACCTACATTAGTTTGGAGGTAGATAGGTCGTGTCAAGTTTTGTGAAATGGGGATTGATAGTTGCTAGTATTAAAATTATAGAGGCGGGTTTGATGAACTTTGAAATAGTCGAAAATTTAGAGAGGGGGTTCCAAAACTAGACATCTCGTTTTTTTTTAATTTTAAATGCACTATTTTTTTTCTTGTTTAAGTACTTAACATAGTAACAACTCTAAAGTAATGTTCCTAGCAACAAACATTTCTGTAAATGTCAAACCGCAACCTTCTGTCACCTTACCCCGAGGGTCCGGGTTCATACCCGCCCCACACCCCGACTAGACCTATGAAGAGATAAATTAATTGACGCTCGCTATAATATTCTCACTGAACTATTTCCACATTTTATAATAAACGCCGTCCGAAACGTTTGTAACTTTCCACTCAGTTTTACGCTCAGCATTTTTTATTTCGTCATAACATTTTTCATGGACATCGTCAAAGCGTAAAATTAAACACCCACAAGTTTCGACGCTTATTTTTCATAAAATATCGTACTCCACTTCAATATGAGTGCTTGTACTGAAATACATTACATTTTTAATAAACTCAGTCCGGAGATTTCCAATGCGAAAGGAAATCTGGAAGTTGTAACGTAACTGTGTATGGAGATATCGAGAATGTTCGAAGCGTGTATGAAATGTTCGGGAACTTTAAAATATTCAAATGCCTTTTTCAATCATCGGCCGCATTGAACTCTGCTACTCAAATTACCTTTAGTCGCAGGGGAATATAGTTGTAGAATTTAACGATAGTTTTTTATCGATAAATTGAGTGTTACAACTATTTAAACATAGTTATACAATTGCCTTATTTAAATTTTGAAAATAAAAGTGACTTAAGTTTTTAAAGTGAAGTGGACTACACTCTTAGCCAAAAAGTAAGAATCAATAAACATTGCTATATTTCTACAATTAATTAAGTAAATAAGTATAATATTGAAAATACCAAATCTCTTCATAAATACACTACACTTGAAGAAGCGATCTCCAAAAACCCTTGCACAATCCACAAAACATATCGATAAAATGTTCGTTTCACATATCGATAAACTATATCCATAGTGGACTGCAGCGTAAACTAAGAATGAAGGAACAAAGCAAATTGCCTGCCTTTAGCTCTGACATGTGAATTGTGAACGCAAGCAGAAACTGTTTTGTGCTGTTACCACGGAATAAGCGGGAAAAGTGAAAAATTCAAAATTGACGACGAACATGCTCAAACGTTGTGTGAATTAAAAGCAAGTGCAGTTTTTAAAGGACGTGTAGCGTTGGCGGTTGATTGTGAGATAATTTTGAACAGATGGTTAAATAATTTAAATTGTAACTCGGATATTGTGAATTTATTTTGACGTAAGGTTAGGTAAGATAAGTTAGTTAGGTTACAAATGATGCTTAAGTGACTAAAAGTAAACAGCTTACATATCGTTTTAATGCGGGTTTTTGTATTGTTTTATTTTGCTTTGCTTTACCTGCAGCATAATAATTTTCCCGTGGTAAAAAGCACCCGCTGTGTATTCTAAACAATATTTTATTTGAGGATCGTCCAAATCTTACGAGCCAAGTTATATTAATATTTTAAATAGTTAGTATAGTTTGCAAAAGCACGTATAAATCTCGTTAGACACGTTCGGTTTTATTTCATTATGCGAGGCCCAAAATAGTTCATTTTACTGAATAATTCAAAATACAAAAAGCTACAAGCTGCTAAATGATATTTTAGCTCTACATTTACGTCACTCAAACTCACCTGACACTTGACAATAGCGCCGACTGTTTTATCGATATCGATAATTTATTAACCCAACCAATTTATTAAGGGGTCGCGCACCGCGTTGAAAATTACATTTCAAAATAAAAACAAAACCGGTTTTCAGCGGACCCCGATAATCTGTGGTAATTGATTGCCGCCGGGTTGTTCGGGAAGACTTTGACTGCGGATTTATTAAAATATTGTTAGCGTGGAAACTATAGAGCAAGTTTGTGCCTTGTAACGATGCGGCGTCTAGTTAGACTAATGATCTGAGACTGTGCGATGTAAATCGTAAACTGGAGACTTGGCGGCTTCTAGGTTTAATTTACTACGATAGGATAAAAAGTGAATAGAGTTTTTATTATTTAATTACTAGCATGAAATAGTATTTTACTGTTTGCACGCACGACTTTTGAATGATGCCAATTTCAATTGAAAAGAATTGAATCAATCAGCAAATGAATTGAATAAATGGCTGTTATATACAAAACTAAAATCATTTGAAAAAGTTATAACATTTTGATTTTATAATAAAATTTTAGGTAATAAAAAGTTTATAATGGTTTGTTCGTATTCATATATTCTAAAATCAAACGTCAAGTATCTTATTTAGATAACATTTGCAATACTATGATAACATTTAGAAATATTCCTCACGTAAAATTCTTATTGTTTCGGTTTATAAAATTTAGATTTTATTTATTTATTTCATTTAATTCCGTGGTTTACACCAGAAATACTCAGAATTGTTAAATGATAAAAATAGAAGTACAACTGGGCGGCCTTATCGCTATTTTAATGCGTAAAGACCGAAAATATCTTCAGTTTTTACACCTTCATCCATTACTCAACCTGCATTATAAACATATAAACAATCACATCACTAATACTTTCAGATATTAATTAACACATCAGAACACCACATACCCCCGTCATTTACACCACCAAACGTGACAGCCTCACAGGTTGTAGTGCGGGGTGCGGGGTCAATCACATCGCCATCACTCACCCACGACTCACTAGGTACGACGCCATTACACCCGCAATGATGTTGACAATCTGTTGTTTAGTCAGGCGACGGGTAAAGTGAACAGCCGAATCTGAAAAATCGGTTTTGGCCGAATAGATGAATGACGGTTTCGGTGGAGGATAAGCCGAATGTTTTGTTTTTTTTTTATTTATAAGCCAGTTACCGTCCATATTTGGTCAAAAGCCCCCACTAAGCCCAAAACCTGGTCCTAGACAGCCCGCATATTTTGTATTGGATATTTGACTTTGCTAATTACTCAGCCTACCTTTCCCATCACTTTGAAACACTTTTAAATTATCCGGTGTTAGCCATAATTTTCTTAGTAGAAAAGTCTAATTTAGTTAAAATCATAGTTTTTCATACGTCTCTTCAAAATTCGCCATAACCGAAACAACCGAATCTAGCCGAGCCTTCTTTTATCGACTACTACCGAATCCCCGCCCCCCTCTCTACCGCCCGCAGTGATTGAACATCCAACCATATTGTTTGTATTCCATATGCAAGGTACACTGCCCGTGTTATTGCAGGAC
This sequence comes from Emmelina monodactyla, assembly GCA_916618145.1. Classification (NCBI taxonomy): domain Eukaryota; kingdom Metazoa; phylum Arthropoda; class Insecta; order Lepidoptera; family Pterophoridae; genus Emmelina; species Emmelina monodactyla. The sequence goes on along the minus strand of OU745314.1, from coordinate 1,228,205 downwards.
TTGAGGATTTTTTACAGTTATTTTAGGATTGATATATTGATGAAGTAATATGCAAAGGGCAGGATAATATTGTTTGTTAGTTTACGATGATTTGATCGGGCGAATTTGCGCTTGACTTGGTACTATTACTGTATAATTACAATGACTACTGAATAAATTAAATGAAAGGTAAAATAAGAAAAAAAAATATACATCTTCCGCAAAGACATATTTGACACATAGAAAAAAAAAGGGTCGAGTTTAATATTTCCAATACCACTGTCTTGTTGCATTTTTTATATAACAGACACAAAAAACCCACCAATTTGTGTTTGCATGTTCCGAATTTCTAAACGGCCAGCTAAAATTTGTAAAATATCGTTATTTCTACACTCGTATCAAATTCCAAATTCCCACACGTTCGAGCGGAGCACTTTTTCTAAACTTGTTACCTTTTAACACGTAAACACGCATCAGGAATTCAGAAAACACAACCGGAAACCGCATTAGTTCTGCGAAATCCCCGAACGGTGACAAAGTTAATTCCTATACCGGTTTTCCTGGTGAAAAACCGGTATAAAATTCAAATAATACGTACGTTGAGAATCGTATGCGATGACAAAGGTATCCCCTTGGGACGCAGTCTACGAGATATCCATTAAAAGTTGAATCCACTGAATATGATGAGATCGAGCACATATTCTCTGATGAATACAATTCATTTGATACGCCTTTATTTATACAATGACAAATATAGAAAATCATTTATATTCTAATGTACAACGCAAATGTACTTTGAAACAAATACATTGTTTTTAGACGTGTATTATGATACAGATGTATGTTATGTTCGTAAAAATTGTTACATTTTCGTTCAAATGTTATGATGTGTTATTAAGATTTTACTAGTTGTATGACAAGATAAGGCTTAGATATTACCATGTGGATACAAACAATAGATACAATTTACCTTTGTATTGTAAACAATAAATTATGATCTATCAAATTCCTTACTCCAACAGTTTTTATTAAAACAATTTCCTCGAACACTTGAAATAAAAAAATAAAAAAACCAACAATCTATAAAGAAATCGAATACTCAGATAATTCAACTAAGCTTCCTTAACTAAAGCTCAGACGATGCAGCCTTTTTTTCTTGTGAAAAGCGAAGAAAAAAATACTTTTAAGCTCTTTACTATGGTAAGCGCCTTTCCCTGGGAGAGCAGGGTGACAGTGCCTCTATTTTCAGATTTACATAAAAAAGGCTTTCTCGTAGATAATCTTCATTAAAAGGGAGGGAAGTTTTTAATGCTTTCGAAGGCATTGGCGGAAAAGGTAGCAGTTTAAGGGTGGTTTTCATTTAGGGTTAAATTGAGCGTTGCTTGAATGATTGTGGTATTTTAAGCTCTTAAGGCTATTGCTTGTGCTTTCCCAGACCAGTATTCCTTAGAGGAAGGAGTATGATTTTATGCATGCATCAATACTACAAAAAGACGTATATACTTTTTACTTCGTTGATTTTATTGGTATAATGTATTTTATTATTTTTGCCGGGATTGTGTAAGTAGGTGGACTAATTTAATTAATAATTTACTCTTTCGTTAAGTTTGAACTTGCCCAAACTATTGCGTAGGTTTAGTTTTCATTAACACTTTGTTTTTGTTTCTGTTAATTATCTGAGTTGGTTACAATTAGTGCAATGTGCTATATTTGGCAAAAAACATATTGTTTGTTTATGTTATAGCGGTGACCTATATTCATCATCAGTGAAAATTTCATCTGTCTAGCTATCACAGTTTATGAGATAGAGCCTTGTGACGGACAGACGGACGAATCTCTATGATTATAGGGTTCCATTTTTCCTCAACAGGTAAAAAACCCTAGAAAAAGATGAAACACCTCGAGAAAAGGTAGATAGTGCCCTTGCGCTTCGCTTGGCTCATCTTCGCAAGGACTTTACTGTGTCCCCTTGATTTGGCGTATGTATGTGTTCTTGGATAGCGTGGTAAGCCTGTGTCCAACAAGTGGGAAATATACAGGGTGTCCCATTTCCCAAAGTCAAGACGAAACCAATCGATATGCTTACAGCTGTCATAAAAATATGGGTCGAAATGTTTTCAAATTATGGTAATTCATAAAAAAACTTAAATCTAAAGCCCTTTGTTAGTTTTTTTAATTATAATTACTGCAATTGTCAACTTTTCTTTGGTTAATTTAATTGATTTTAGCCCTTAGGTTATCGCTGGGTTTCAGTTTGACTTTGTTAAATGGGACACCCTGTATAAGCTGTGACCACATAAGTACGCATGTATTTTTCATATTTTTTTAGTTTGACTGGGCAGGGGATTGTGAATAAACATTGTTTTAGTAAACAGATATGTTTTTTATTTAAAATAATAGCAAACTTGAAAAAAAATGAAACACCTGTTGTTTTTATTCATGGTTCACTCTTTGTTTTACTCTGATAAAACTTATATAGAATTAAACTGCAGCTTTAAAATGTACTATGTTTTGTTAAAATTGTTTGTTTTTAATAGTTTGTTATTTGGATTTGATAAATTGTTGAAAATGATAAAAGTGGCCGAGTGTCACAAAGTCACGAAAAGAGACATTGAAAATTAATATTTTCCATTTAAGTTCGGAAAAATGGCTTGTTTAAGGTTCTTTTAAGCACTACAGCTTTTGATGTCAATTTCATTTTTGTATCCTTTTGTATCTACCTTTTCTTATTTTCCGTTTCTTTTAAGTGTTTTCTTATTCAATTTTGTTCTACTAAAAAAGACCAACAAGCCAAGCTTGATCTGCATAACCTGCCTCTCTCTACGACTTATTTGGTTGTCTAGTCAGAATAGGCAAATCATCTTCAGACACTGAGATCATCTTCAGAGACATTATTACTGAGCCATGGTTCACCATGTGCATTTTCGGTATCACTTGGTATGAAAACTCAGTAAGTAGACTTTTAAAAAATCCGTCAAGTATAAAAAAACTTAACCAACCAGTTAATGCCCTGTTTTCTGTGACACATCTCGCGAAATGTCTTACAACGTGCGCGGCAATGATTGTCGAAGTTCCCCAGTTTGGCGATACTCCAATACGCGGTAACGAGGGCCTTAAGCCTAATGAATGGAACTTAAGTTGCGCAGTTTTACTTCCGAGGGGCGGGAGCGAGGGGCGGGAGAGCGGGGCGGGAGAGCGGGGCGGGAGCGAGGGGCGGGTGTGAACAAGAACTATCCATCATGCCGGAGTTCGTAGACAAGATGTTTTTAGGCGGAAGCTGGCAAGTTATTTTTAAGAGTAGGCTTAATTAGTTCAAAAACGCACTCTGACCTACTTAACAAGTACTTAGTGTATTCCGACGGACATGTACGTACCTATAACTAGCTTAGCCTCAGATACGGAAATAGTAAAATGTATAAATATCTTATATATGATGATTGGTATTGGTAACAAGTTACCTAATTTTTTACCTATAAGTTTTATTTACTTTCTAGTAGAGATCAAGCCCAAACCAAGCCACTGTGCTCTTCTACATGTTAACATTTCATAAAAGCTAATGTAACTAAGCCTTATCTTTTTTTAATATGGGTTCATTATTCTTACACTTCGGTGACCAAAGTAATTCAACGGATGAGATACGTAGGAAATTCCGGAGCCTTAACTCCTGGGGCATAAAGCTTAATTTCCTGCTAAACCCGGATTGGCACGTTATAAAATTTTACAGTATACGAACGCAATATATTAAAAACATAAATAATAATAAGTGGGATACAGGCAGTTTGCTTACAAAATATATAATTTATGGACTTTTTGAAGTGGTTAGATAAAAATTTTTTTTTACAGCGATTACAACTAAGTTAACTTAATGAGTTTGTATGATATAATTTACTTATGAAAAGAACTACTCTCATATTCGATCACGAAATACAATTTTAAAAACTTTCAAGAAAGTATTATTATTATCGAAAGTATTTGGTAATATAGAAAATAACTTAGATAAAGTAGGCTTCTTAATAGAAAGATACGGATGGAAAAAATACAAAAAAAATTTTGGACTTTCAACACTAAGGTTTAATTAGAAATCCTAATTGAATCTTTTTCTATATCCTGTTCAATCCTGATTTAATACATTTTTATAAAAATATTTCTTCTCATTCAATCCCCTATTTAAAGATTGTGTTGAGATTGTTATTTCTAATAATTGCTGCATTGACTAATTGCAGAAATAGAAATCAAATACAAACACTAAGCTTACAAGCTTGGCAAGTACCTGCGGACAATAAATAGGAAATCAGTAAAAGAATAGAAAATGTTGCAACTAGGTGCACCTGTGTCCGACTTCACTGATAAACGATAACTTAGATTTATCGTTACGAATTTTAATGACAGGACTATTGAAGTTTTGCATGTGACCGACTAATATAATTTTAATTTTAAAGATCATCGGTGTAATACTTGTAGTGGGGCATTAATAATTACTGACTTCGACACCATAAAATAGCAACTTAACTATTAACTTGCTTTTTACCATTGTCGTCAAATTGAGTAAAAATTAAATTAGTATGTAATTAAAACGGAAAATTATAGTTTCAAAGAATACAGTCAATCAACTGTAAAGTAAAGTTGTTATGTAAAATGAAATAATGAAATTATAAACATAGGTTATAGCAGATGTAAATAAATACATATATTATTATTTTCTGTTTGAAAATTCAATAGTTTTAACGAATACCCTTTATACGTATGGACAGTGCCTTCCAAAAAGTGATGACAGTGGAAACAGGCTCAGTTCAATCGGTGTTCGGTCTCGCCCTGTAGAAAATATTGCTACAATCTGCAGCAAGAAACATCGTTCCGTTCTCTCTTTTTATTGCAGCCATCCCTCTCTGACGCAATAAAACAACACCTCTTTTATTACGGGGCAATTTAATATCAAATACAGCTTATTGCGTTTATTTAACTACCGTAATGTCTATTTTTATAAGGTTTTTATTATGCATTTGTTATTATATACCACCAATCTTCTTTGCCATAGGTAAAATTCGTTTTTGAAAATAACATAAAATAAAATTCAGACCTCTCATAGTTCATATTGAGTTAAAGTGCGCTTTTTGAACCAGCGCTATAAAATAAAAAAAACGTTGTCAATTGTACGAGATAGCTTTAAATCCAAATATGGTGATGGTTTTAAATAAATGAAATATTAATCTACAGAATCGTAAGAAAAGCAACGATTGTACCTAATACTCCAAGTATAGAATCACTCAGATATTCACAGACACGCACATTTGAGACCTGTGTCAAGCGGCCCACATGTGTATTCCCAGTAGTTTGATTGCCATGTACCTACTCGGCCACGCAAATCCCGCGCCACCGTGTTGCGTCGTGTCGCTCAGTATCGCGCCGTGTCGCTCCGTGACGCGCCGTGTTGCGCCGTGTCGTGCCGTGTCGCGCCGTGACATGTAGCCGTCACTAGACTTACCACACTGGGTGTACATTCATCGCTGTGGTTTAGGATATATGTTAAAGGGCATGGTTTACAATACTAATGGCCTGTAACCAGTATATAAGTTGGTTGTTATTTTTAAATGTGGTGAATCGGTAATTAGGTATTGTTGAGGTAAATACGTGGATATGAAACACACTTGCTGGGGTTCAGAAAAACATCGCAAAACCCTCATTGATTATGACTATCTATCACTTAAGATGTTTACGCAGCACAGTTGCACAAAGGCAAAATGTACGGAAGATACCCTAAACACAATGACACTTTGTAAATAACTGACAAACAATTGTCATTAATCCGAATAAGAAACGGTTCAATTTGTTACCTATTACCAAAAATATTCTTAGAACTGTAACAATTAATATTTTAATCCTTACCAATTTAACTTTGGCAAACTCATTTCCTTATTTCCATTCGTGTCTCCCGTCACAATGGATCACAGAGACGCTTGTTCCCGCCGTAATTACTAGACTTGATAATGACGTCTGTCAACTGTCACTTGTCACTGTCATAATCGCGCGGAGCAGGGATAAGGCAAAAGTTTATACGTCAACATGCCTAATTATGAGCATTGTTATTTTAGATTTGTTTATTTATACTAATATGTGATAAATGTTTTGTACAGAAAGAATCTTTGGAACAACCGATTTTTTTGTTTTATAAGTTGATCTCCTTACATAATTGAGGGGAAATATAGGCTTCTTAATTTACGCTAATTTTATTTATACAAGGATGAGTCTGCTATCGAAAGGCTATTTTTATTTAAAAATAACTTGAAAGTCGAGAATAATTTGAAAGAGGTCCCTTGTTGCGATTTTGAAAAGAATGCAATCGTAAAGAATAAAGCAATTTCAGCTGCGGTTTGGTCACGTACCGTACATAATGTAGATCAGCGTTTGATATAAAGTCCTATCAGTAAGGTACTAAAAACCTAATTAGATACCTCGGCTACCTCCAAAATTTTAACATTTAAACTTAGCATTATCATAATATGTTTTCTAAGTAAAAACTAGTAACAACTATAGTTCAATGCATACCACCCTGATATTGATTGGCAGAACACGTCGATAAATAAGAAATCACTTAGCGTCATCCGCGGGCACGCTCTCGTATGCACCGAACACTAATCTACGGCCGAGCCGCGTTTAGAACATACGTGTTACTTACTTGGGATTTTCATATATATTTATTAGAATACAAATAGTTAGGTCATTATAGTTAATGGCTAAGGGATTTTAACTTTTTTGAGCATTAATGTTTACATAGGATTGTTTAAGATATACTTTTGCCAGCATACAAAACTAATTTGGTTTACGTGGTTACGATTTTAGCATGTGTCAAAAATATTTGTTAACGGCCTAGTGACACTTAATTACTAAGTGTCTCCGTGCCCACGGAAAATAAATTGTCAAACGCGGAAACTTTTTTCTAGCTGTTTATACGCCCACTGGCTAGATTATCTTCTACTAAAATAATCAACTGATATTACTAAATACTTTCCTACAATTTCTATTTCAATATCCTCTAAATTCTAGATCCCCGTGTAAACGCAGCCGCGCCGTCAGCTGCGACTCATCAATTGCAGCGCCGGCGCCGGTCCATCAACTAAACGCTAGTCGAGCGCCAATACACCGTGCAGTGGAGTGGGGCATCACCTTTATCCTACTATAATATTATAAATGTGAAAGTTTGTGAGTATGTGAGGATGTATGGATGTTTGTTACTCTTTCTCGTAAAAACTATTGGACGGATTTTCATAAAACTTTGCAGTAATATAGGTTATACATTATAATAACACATAGGGTACTTTTTACCGCGGGAAAACTTCTCATTCCCACGGGAAACTTCCACGCGAACGGAGTTGCGGGCGGCCACTAGTATTACCATATAACATGGAAGGTTGGTAAGAATGCGAAATGTACATGTCCTGGGTATTCAGATGGTTAAATTGTGATTGTTTTTTTTTATAATTTATTTATGGATACTAATCTGTAAGATTTAGATAACTCCGTTGTTTGGTTATGAAAATGAAAAGATATCAAATTCTCTGCGAGGGTTATTTTTATTTTTCATGGAATACTAAATTAGATAGTGGTAAATATGATCTTTAAAGATAGAACAACTTTATTGATAAGTGTTTTTAATAAACTGAAATCAAATTCAGACTGGAAATTTTGTTAAGATTGAATGATAAGTATTGCAAACGATTTCTGAGTATGAAAATTCGATAAGCTACTATAGTTATCGTTGATTTCAAAGTTTTATTAGATAAATAATCCATTAACCAATATATTCCCATACTTAAGTGGTAACGAAATAAAAAGATAATTTATCCCAACTTAAAAAAAAATATTTTTTGCAAATACAAATTTTTACGTCATCCATAAACTTCTTATTAACGAGAAATCGTCAAATTAACGTTCGACGTCCACTTCAAATCTTTCCATGAATTTGCCAATTTATTATAATTAAAACTTACCATAGCCTTATTAAAAAGCGACGCATTTCTGTCAAAATTGTTCATCTCATTCAATTCACTAATTGTTTTAAATAAAATAGGCCCTTGGTCAACTCTAGAGACCCGCCCTTGGCCACTTGCCATCTCTTATAAAAAACGTCATAACGTCCGCACGTCAATAGCAGGGGGCTTCATACAGCGGGAAATTCTGTTAATAAAGCCTTAAACCCTGCAGATGACAGCCTGACAGCCCTTGATAAGGTGGAAAAGAGAATTTTAATATAAATGATCGCGATTTTCTTTTGTGTATTTTAATTTGGGGATTATTAATTTGGCGAATGTGGGCCGTGGCGGTATTTCAAATTACATTATAGTTTGGATTTCTATGAATGTTTTCAACTAGTTTAATAACATTTATTTGTTTGTGGTTAAATTTAAGACGTTAATTTATGAACTAAATACAAAGTACTCAAAAATATCTGTTTTATTTATTTATACAACGTTTTTGTGATACCAATAGCTTGAACACGTCGTCCAGATATAAAATTTCTATGATATTTTTTAATGTTATACTAAAAATTAAAAAAACAAGTAACAAGTAACTACGAAATAACTACGCCGTAGCATATTAAAGTTCGTAGTCAAATAAACGACTATTTAACTGAAGCTCGGAATAATCCACTCAAAAGCAACAAAACCTTTTCAACTAATGAATTAAGAAACGTCACTACTTTAATATTCTCAAAGAACTAATATCGTTATATCAAATTAAAAGCTTAATTAGGACAAGAGGGTAAGATCAAAATTGCCCAAACAGTCCACTTTATCTGGACCTCTCGAACAATATTGAGCTGGTTATTTTTGTGTGTGTTTTGTATAGAACAGAAGGGTCAAGCTGGGCTGGTGTGGACTGCAACAGTAGTAATCTGGTAGGTAGGGATCGCCTGTGAAATGCAATTAGGAAGCGACGAGTGACGCCTTTGCACCGACTTGAAGATAGCTTACAGTGCGGGACACAAAATTAGATTATTAAAATAAAAAAAAAAATTGTTCGTCGAAGTATATTATTTAACTGTCAATGACTGCCATATTTTTATGGATTTATTACAAACAAAATAGTTTGTATTTAGACTTATTTTACGTACTGCGTTTGTAAAAAAAAACAAGTATTAAATATGGATTTGACTGCTAAAGAATAAAAATTGGTTTACTCAAACAAACTGTTAATTTTGATATATACCGCTTTTTATACTTATGTGACTTAATTGGGAGTGTTTCTAGCTTATACACAAAATGTTTGTTCTATAATTAAAAAGGAATCCACTATTATAATGTCACTATTAATAAATTTTATAACTAAAATACATGGTGTGCTGTTTTTACTGTCCCGCAGTGTAAACTTGTCTGTAACGAGTCTCCTAAAGGACCGGTATAATTGTGACTCTATTGTATCTGCTTTTTATTTTGAATAAAACAGAAATACTGCAGTCTAATACTATAAACCGGAGTTAGTCAAAGATACAAAGTTGACAAATACACAAAGAAAAATGTGTAGGTTTGACAACACAGTTAATGAAACTAAATTTATTATTTTAATTTCTTTCGTTTATAATGCCTATTACCTGAAATAAATTCTTGTTTTACATATAACATGTAAACAATACAAATATTAGGAAGGTCAATGCCCTGACTGCGTAGGGTATCTTTATCATTAAGCATACAATAAGTATACAATTATAACCGTATTATTACAAATACGCAAGTCCTTATGTTTATTTTAGAGTTATATTTGTGAATTGAGTTCTATGAAATACTTTTGGTCTAGACTCTAGAGGATCACGTTGGAAGGGCATATAAGTGGAATATTCCTTACCAGTTTTCAGAAAATGATTCTCAAGCTAGGGGTAAATTTTCAAGAAGTTCTTAGTAAAACTTAAACGTATGCTAAAATAGCTCGCATATAATAGGTGCTCAAAGTACTTAGTGAATCGACCCTATTTTCAACATTGCACCGACGAAACATAAAAGCAGATATATAAAGCATTTAAGTCCGTTTGTATCGCAAACAACGCACCCCGTATCGCATTAGGGGCTGCAAATAAAATAGCAAAAGATAGACCGAGAGCTGAATGTCGAGGAATGAATTCCATTTTTGTGTTTTGTCGATGCACTAAAAAAAAGAGTACAGTGGGCGAAAAGTCGTTTTAAGCTTTTTATACTTAAAACGTTAAAAAGTGTTAATCGTCTTAGTTGTCCAAATTAATCCATAAAACTCAAACATGATTTGACTATATCTAATAAATTATTTTGAACCTAGCTCTTGGCTTGCTAGTATTTGAGCAAAGGAAGTGTGTAAAAAGTACGCGTTGAACTACATTACATGTAGGAAGGAGAGCGGGCGGATACGAACGAACCCGAGTAAAGCTGCGACTACAGTTATGAGCGGAAGAGAATATTCCAAATTCAAAAAAAATAAAGTCACCTCTAAATGGAGTTCTTACATTTACCTAAACATATATCAAAATAAAAAAATGTTTTGTGAAATATGTATGTATCTGGATTTTAAGTTGGTTAAAAAAACTACTATTAAATCCCTAAAGTAATTATTTGCTAAATAAATAATGGTGTCGCAATCAAAACAAATAGTCCTGCAAAAAACGCAACCCAAAACCTACATTTTGTAATATTAACCATATTATACAGTTTATCCAATAACTATTATTCACTTTAGCGTAATATTTCAAAGTAACCGTGTACCACAACACAAGAAACACACGTGTGCCAGCATCGTTCAACTTAATGGTTGCATTCCACACTCGCTCCCTTCCCACTACGGGTACATGCAGGAATAAAACGCAGAGTTTTGAGACATCATTCGAAATTTTTAAGGAAAATGGAGTTGACTCTTGGACTATGAGTCGATTAAAAAAAAGTAATGAAATTGAATGGCGTTTTGAAAAACAAAGATGGTAGTATTTTGTTAAAGTCACCTAATTACTTTTTTCCTGTGATCAAATTAGTTATGTTGTTTATAAAATAGGTATTGTGCCGGCAATAGCAATAGCTACACTGCCTACTCATTTTAAACGTCTTACCACTTGTCTAAAAGCTTGTAACTAAGTCAGTTTATTAATTGTGCCGCTGCCACTACAGATTTGTTTGTTTTTTTTTACAAAAAAATATATTTTAATGAAACACTTTTATTTTCATTTTATATTGCAGCAGGTGCTTCTCTCCCCGCCTGTACGCGCTAAGACTAAGTTTTTGCAATTTCTAACGTTGTATTTACTTGAAAAAAATGTAATTTGTTCTCTTTTGAAGTTGCTTTAATGAAACAAACGAACATAACAAAGTTGCTCTTATATTAAAACCCTTTTTGTGTATTCCACTTTGACGTTTATACAAGCCTTTTTGTTATTATATCTTTCAAAAAAAGAATCGGTCTTAACTATTAAGTTTGTGAATTCAACTTATAAAAAATAATGGTTTCTTTTCAATACAGGAAACACCAAATTTCGGAAATCTTATACTGTAAAGCAGAGAGATAATTAAGAATAGAAAAAAAGTCCGACACTATTAAATTCTTATTTTCTTAGACCATAAACTTAGTAACTTATTAGACGGTCTTTAAGTTGGTACCTATCTTAATTCATGATAACGGATCACCAGATATTGCAACAATCTTGAAATTTGATTGCCGCACAAACCGCCAGTTAGCAACCATCGCAAGGCAGAACTTAAATTCGTTTTTGTATCAACGCATTAAAAATCCTAGAATAAAATTCCAATTTCAAAAATGTAAAAAGTCAAATGAATACCTTCTTTGAACAACCTTTGCCAATATTTAGGTACAGCCCACGCATTTGAAATTTCGAACGCGGCCCGACTTCAATTACACCGACCTGAAAATTTGTCATCAGCTAACTTTTAATAGCGATCGACCCTCGTCACACCGTCACACTGAACTATCCAATTGTTTACTAGAGAGACATAATTTTAAACTTGTGATCAACTGATAGACTATTTCGTTGCGGTTTCGGCTGCGTATTTACTTTGGCGGTGAATATATTAAACAGTCAGGGCCGTCGAATTTCGGCCATTTTGTGAATCGTGAACGCGATGTAAATAAAGTTATTGGCTTCTGTCTTAATTTGAAAATGGTTCAAACATTTTTTGGTATATAGCTGTTTATATTAAAAACTTTGAGAGAGTTTGGTTATTAAAGCATCTATTGATTAAGGATAGAAACAAAGTTAAATTAAAATCCTGCAAATATTTTGGTTATAAGCGTGTGAATTACATCACAAGTATAGACTTCGCAAATTGCTAATCTATTAATTTGCTGCAAATGACTTGTAATAAACAATCGAATAGCTGTGTCTTGCTCTGGCCTCGCTGACCAACACGTCCTTTTTATAGGTTATGTCCTTCATGTTTTTGGAATATAAAACGGCAAAATAAAACTGTCAAAAACGTTTTCAAATTAATCCACAAACTGTCAGATGGATTTTTTACATAAAATGAGATACTGTTCACGTTTTACGGTTGGTTTAAACGTTGAAGTACTTTTTGTTGAGAATTTGAGATATCTGAAGTGTAGGTAGAAATGGTAGACAGTGTTATCAAGTTTCAAAGAATATTTTGTGAGTCGAGGTGACTCTGTTTTGTTACTTAAGGACTTTGACGGTTCTAATTTTATTTCTACAATTTAAATAAAGGTCTCATAAGAAGGCGAAGCATATGGTAGGTAGGTAATATAACTTAACCTTATTATTTTCTAAATTATTCAAAGTTTTGGGTAATTTTTTTTAGGAAGGTAAAAAATTTGATCTGTGTCTACAGGAACCTACGCATAATAAATTTCAAATAAAAAAATCCTACAACAAATCATTTATCTGAAAAAATATACAACAAATATTAATTGAGATATCACGTAAAATTTCAAATGGCAGACGATGACAACTTCAATGCCATAAAAACCTATTTTTTGGGTTGCAACCTTATCGCAGCCCAAAATCTCCCAACAGTCTCAACACACTGCAGCTAAACGCTGTATTTAGAATTAGCTTCCAAATTCAATTGAAGTTCTTGCAGCGTCATCACGAGACAGTTTCCATTTCCTCTGCACCTCGGTACTGGCCGTTATAGACGTAAGGAGGTATAACAGTGGACCGTTCTTGGTGCTATAATGGCTCGCCGTCTACCTACTATACACTATTATGCGCGAAACGGCTGTTACTAGTTCGTGAGTTTGCGATTGGTCAAGAGTGTATTACTTTGAAAAAAAAATGAACGTGAGCAATTGATTGGAAGCTAAAAGCGCAAGAGATAATTAACGTTAATCTAGAATGAATAAAATAATAGATTAGAAAAAACTTGCATTAAAGTATTTGAGTACTCACAAAAATGCATTTGACCTTAATATATCACGAGGATAAAATTGTAGTGACTTGTTATTAAAATCGAAAAAAAAACACCAAAAATTTTAAAGACAAAATTCACCCACTACTTAATAAGTAAAAATAACTTCAAATTATCCTACTTAAGTTTAATACGTCGCAATGGGAACCGGCCAAGCTGACTCTGGGACAACAGCATAAAGGCACATTTAGCCGAGATTGCCTGCCAGCGCCGTATTAGCCGCGCGTATTAAAATCATATCAACCGATATTGCGATACCGGGCCGCATAAAATTCTTATCGATGGACAAATTGAAAACCGCCAGATTACATTGGAGATTTTTGAAATTGGAATCTGAGATTTTTATATTCGTAAAAGGTTTTTTAAGAAGCGGCATAATTTTTAGACATTTTAATACATTTAAACTATATTTGATTGAAATTAGTAAACATTCAAATAAAAGTATTGGGGGACTAATTATCTAGATAATGCTATGACCTTAGTGCATACAGATATTTTTGGGCTATATTTTTTTTCTTGTTATTAAATTATCTTCTGTAATAAAACTTTAGCAATTGACAAAGTCTCTCAAAAGAAACCAAGAATCGTGGTATTAAAAAAAACGAGATGGAAGAGCTGCGAAACGAACAAAGATTAAAAATAAAAAAAACACTTTCGTTCTATATTTAAAACGAGCTGGGAAAGTTTAATTAATAATTGAAGCTGCTTCGTTTAATGGTTTTTTATTGAAATCTCTTTTTTTTGTTATTTTTATTTACCAAAGAAAGTGGTAGACTTTAGTGACGTTAAAAAGCTTAGGTATTTCCCGGATTTATTTGTTTGATTTTATGTCATTTGACTAATAAAATGAATAATTCAATAAAATTATGAAAAAAGCTGCAATGTCGCGGCAGTTTGTTAGCAAGTTCGAAAAGCTAGTTTTTGATAAAATGTAATGATGTGATGGTTACAGTTATTTATTTTTTTTGGAACAAAGAGGATAATTCTGACTCGTTCTTAAGTTGCATAATGATGGCTGATAGAGCAAAAAAATGATGGCAATAGTCTGATAAAGTAAAAAATCTTTAATGTAAATTCTAAGATTAATGCGTTCATTACTATTAATTTAGGTAATTGTCTAAAGTTATTATGATGCGTCAATTTGGGTTTCAGACGTAACTAACTTTTTATAATTACTTCAATTAAACACTGAGATCGCGGTGAAACTAATATTTGTACCTTAATGTTGTTTCTTTAAGTATCATCGTAGATATCAAAATCTTCTGCAATAAAACAAAACCACATAATGTCTTTCAACGCTACATTGCCCTAAGCCCAAGAGGTTCAACGGTCCCTTAGAGCCCTCCAATAGTACTTAGTACCCACTCGATGTCCTAATTAATGCAGGATCCTAATTAAAGTCTTAGACCAGTAAGACTTGAATGGAATCTTAAAGAAACTGTTACAAAGAATTTTTGGTTGTAAATTAGCAATTTCTTTATGTTTTGTGTCAATTAAAATAGCTGCCTGAATCTGTTGTTAAGTATTGCAACCTATTTTCATAAAACAACGAATGACGCAGTATTAATTAATTTAAAGAGTAACAAATATAGGCTTTAAAAGAGTGATTTACTAGTTATAAGGACAAACAGTTTAAAATTGTTACTATATAAATAATATAACTTCAATATAATAAATAGACAAAGCTGCGTACAGAACGCTAGTCCTAAACATATTGCCAAGAAACACTCATGACATATTTATGACAATATTTTTGTGACAAATAGCAAATTAGACGACATACCAAGAAATACATCGAATGAAATAAAAGAAATATGCTGTCTTATGTTTTTCTTGGTACTTGAAGAATTGCGGAGTTGTGATCACCGAGTACCGACATTTTATACAATGCTGTGATCAATCAAGCTTGCTTCGGGTCCTTGTAAAATAATACTGATAAATTGTACGAAGAAATCAAATTCTATGAAAAACTTTAGCTATGTTTCTTGGTCGTGAGACTCTAGACATCTTTTTGTATGAGACATATTTCTTCAGTAAAAAGCGTTATTAATCAAACCTGTTTATCTCCGATTTAATATCAAACTAAATCTAATACATTTCAAATAGTTATAAGCAGTTATATTCCGTACTTGTATTTATATTATTATATGTTATCTTATCTTTACACCAACACCAGCTTTCCGCCCTGCAGTTTCACCCGCACTTAATTTTAGTTTTATACAAACTTGCATCCCCTATTTTATGCCTTTGGGGGTATAATTTCTTGGCGGATGCCTACGTCATAACATCCAACTGCATGCCAAATTTCAGCCCGATCCGTCCAGTGGTTTGGGCTGTGCGTTGATAGATCATTATGTCAGTCAGTCACCTTTGAGTTATATATTTAGATTATGATTCTATTTTTGAATTGATAAGTTGTAACCTGCATTGCTTTAATGAAGTTCATAGCTAATTCGTATTTACCAAAGCATCGTTAATGGTCACACCCATGAAACTACGGTTCAATGTGCCGCCAGATTGCTCCTAGATCACAAATCTCTCACATAGATAGATGTACTACGAGCTATTAATATTAAGGGACCAATTAAATACATCTGCCGGCAATTACAGAAGCTCTCCGATTCAATAATAATAAAGTTGGTGGCCCTCGAGCAACTAACTCTAATATTAGCTAACAAAATACACTCGTATTTATCTATTGAAATGTCTCAGGACCTCAAGTATTCCAATATCGAAATGAAGACCGTCCAGCGTCTGTGATGTTTGGTTTATACAGGCATATAGCTGGTATTTAGAAATATATTGAAGTGTTATTAATAATCGAGTGTAATTTTTTAAAATATGAATGATAAAATAATTAAGGAGACAAATTGAAAGGATTCAGATAGAAAAGGTGTTTTACTTTGTATAAAACTCTTTTCACCGTTTAAGTTTTTCTACGAATAACATGAAAACTCGAGGCCTTTTTTGTAATCAGAGTTTGTGTCAGAAAATAAGTCTTTATATCAATCATGAATATTGTATGTGATTAGAATTGCATTATAATTTATAATCAAACTAGTACGCGTTCTAAAACTAAGAAGGTTCATTAATACGGGCTTTATAACTAAATGGAAACTCTACACGTGTACCAACTAAATCTCAACAGGTAAAACATTCACAAGAGACTCCATCACACGCTCCAATACATCCTAGACGAGCAGCCACGCCGTACAAAAGATCTAAAGCAAAAATGTATTAAAGTTACACAGTTCGAATGACCCGTATCCTTTTATTAAACGCAGGTACCAACCACCTGGGCAACGGAAATAGTTTCCACCTATTTCACCAATTCGTCCACTACTAACACAGTCAAACCCAATTTCCGCTTCAAAGAACACATAAGATGAACTTGTCATCGACTGAAACTCCTAAAACTGACCTGGAGAACCTTAAATTGTGGGATATAAGGTCGAATTAAGAATGGATGGAAATGAGAAAAAGAGCAAATGCAAAGTGGTTTGTAAAGATGTAGGGAGATCTTAGGAGTTTGTTAACTTGTATTTATTGGGTTTTGAGCGCGTTAAGAGACCGTCCCTTGAAGATTTGCAAATAAGAATTTCATGCAAAACTTTACTTACACATTATTAAAACCATTTTATATTTATACATTTACCAGTGGCCGCCCGCCCCGCGACTCCGTTCGCGTGGAAGTTGGTTTCCCGTGGGAATGAGAAGTTTTCCCGCGGTAAAAAGTACCCTATGTGTTATTCTGATGTATAACCTATATTAGTGCAAAGTTTCATCCAAATCCATCGAGTAGTTTTTACGTGAGAGAGTAACAAACATCCACCCATCCATCCATACATCCTCACAAACTTTCACATTTATAATATTAGTAGGATATAATATGTTTTAAATGTTTGGCTGTTATTTTTTCTTTCACAAATGCTGTATTTGTATAAGTACACTATGTATAAAATCCTAAAAGTGCAATCCATTTAAAATCATTCCAAAAAGTTACAGAGACTTTTTGTCCCAAATAAACCACAGTTACCTGCATTAATCCAAACGCCATACATATTCATGAAGGATTAAAAATATTTTCATATTTGAAACTAGCACGGTGTAACTTAGTTAAAATTTTCTGGCACGAAATGTTAACGGTTTTATCTAGGGATGATAAACTGTATATGATTCTTAATATTATAGAATTATGGTATTAAAAACGGCAAAAATAATATAACTTACTTTCAAAAAAATTAAGAAACTAAACCTGCACCTTTTCTAGGTGTAAAAAGACTAGCTCATGTTCACAAGTACGTTTTTAAGATTTTCATAATATGTATTAATATTCATTAATTCGAAACCGTCACGAAATGAAGCGATTGCCTTTGGTTCATCTCATTGTAGTATTATAAAATGGAACCTTTTTAACGTGAAAACAGGATACCATGTCTGAAACTGAACCATAACGAAATGGTCTATATTGCCTGCCCTAAATAACTACAAAACGACTCATCGTAGACAAAAATAATTTAGTGTAATTATTTAGCGTTTATAGCCGACTTACGTTTAAAAATTTTAGAACGAAGTCAATGGTTTTGAACTCTAAAAGCGAATCGCTGATATTGTAGTCTTACGTTAAAATCAACGGCCGTGTGAATTTATACAGCCACACCTGTACCTATTGATTATATTACCAAGGACCAAACCGCATCCTTTAACTTGTTAATTAACAAACCTTGGTCCAAATCAAAGAATACGTGAAACTCCCCGACAAGTTTATAGTCATCGTTTTATTTTTCGCAGCCGGCGTCCGCTTCGGTCTTTGAAAAACCGTATAAAAGAGGCGGTATTTCAGACAGACCTGAAGTTGGGAATAATTCAAGCCGCTTCCTGCGGTTTCCGATTTGAACAAGACGTCGTGGAAGAATAGCTTCCTGGAAGTCGACGCCAGCGCCGCCCGATTGTGCGGTGACAAAAGAAACTATTGGCCTCTAGCGCGGACTTGGCAGCGCGGGATTGCGTGTCAACTTGTAATACATGGAGGCCGGGTTAAATCCGAAGGCTTAGGAGAACAGTAAGACCAGGTTAAAATTAAATAAGTTAAATAAAGACTGTCATGATGTGCTTACTATTCTGAGATGTACACTCGAATCTGTCAAAAAATCAAGCTTGACACAAACATCATTTCCACACATTTTTAATCTATTCACTCACAGTTCAAATGCCACTTGGCTTAGGGGCTGTTTGCGGTTGATGATAAAATTTTATTGAAAAAATAAAAATTTATAACCACTATGTAATATTAAATCTGCTTTACCAATATTTCATCATTTGTTTTCAAATAGGTAATCACGTTTGTCGTGAATACTAGTCCTCCGATATGATTTTTAAAAGATACATTAATACAAGAAATTAGTTTTAAAAACACTTACCTTCATGAATACCCAAGAAAATAAGCTTAAAAATTAGGGAAATTCTAGAATGAAGAGGCACCGTTATTGAAAGTAATATTTGAAGAATGATAACTGGAGCGTCGAGGATTTTACACTTCATTAGTCAGAGAGTTTTAAGACGAGACCACACCAAGAGTCCGAAATTTAAATAGTATTTAATTAATCCTGAAATACCCTTAAAATCTTCCATGGATTTTTTAAACTTTATTCAGTTTTAAATTTTTAATATTTTTTGTTGTGTTTTAGTTTTTGTTGCCTTATTAGCTACTGTTCTTTTATTGCTATGAAAAAACACAGAATGTACTTTCTATAGAAATTGTTTAAGTTCTTGGAATTTTATTATAAAAGGTTTTATTTATTTATGATTTTAAAAAGTTCAAAGTAAATCTATTTAAAAAACTGTTTCAAATAAGAATTTACGCATTTTATTTAGTTTGTTGATTTATCAAACTTTCATGATTTGAGAGACACCTACGTCTATCTGAGGATAACTTCCTTACATAGTATAAATCCAAGTCGCTAATTCTGTCTGTTTGTATGTTTGTCCGCTAAGTTCTCCTAAACTACGTAACGGATTTGAATGCGGTTTATTAATTTGTAAATAAAGAACATTCAGAAAAAGTTTTATTAATTAGCCACAATTCGATATTTTGTGAACAAGTCGGTCAAAATTACACCATTGCAAAGCGTGGGCGGGTCGCTAGTATAATCATAAAAAGCTACATCTTACTAAAAACGGTTTTTTATCATAATTTATAATATCTTGCCTTTATAGTTTTCGAAGGAGCCAAAATTAATATTCCGTTAGTGCCTTCAGTGCCCATTTCTTGCTGTCGTAAAATTGCGTTTAGCTCTCAGTCTAGATTGATGGGCTGGAGATTATTTTTACTAAGAACACTTTAGTGATGGAGCGACTCACGTTCCTGATAATGAAACGGTACATCTGCTAGATAATATTTTAGGTATGATATTATATTTTAGATTCCGTCTATAGTGGAAAATTGTCTTTAAATTATTTATTAATACAAAGAAAATTAACATTAAAGCTCCAAACTGATATTCTCAGACACGTATGTTCAGTAGATCACTGAGCCAGTGCAGCCTGTGGAGTGATTCTGCAACTCGAATTGTTATGGACTACTATGAGAGTAAACGTCAAAGTGTAAGTACATTTTCCCATACAAATAATGGAATTTTGCCGTTTTTTTAGTAGTAGTTTATGTCACTCGAAAGTTACAGAATCACCTCACTGGTGGATTACAGCTAAATCTCTCTCACTATCCGAGAAAAAGGAAAAAAACCTTGTGGATATCAAAGTAGATACTAAATTTGGCGCATGTTTAAGCTACTAGTTATTTGAAGATACCTTTTATAATTGCAGACCTACAAAGTAGTAAGGTTAAAATAATAAAAATACCAAAACCGATATGATATGCACAATATCATCCAAATCCAATGCTATAAACAGAAACCCATTTAAACACATTGTAAATACTCGACGTTGTAAAAATGGCAACTCCTCAAAACGATAATGACAGATGTTCTCAAAAAACATTTGCACTCCCTTCAAAAACATAAGAAAGAGACATAAAATAACTTGGAAGAGTAAATAAAGCATCAAAGGGATAAGTGATTGATGCTAGAGGGTGCTTGCAGTGGCGAGGCGAGGTGGGGCGGTTACTTGCGCAGATCATGTATTGGATCTAGCTAAATTTATTAAAATAAACACTATTAAAAAGAGGTTTGATTTAATAAGCTTTTATGACTATTGTTTTTTATTGTTTTACTTATTTCTAAAGAAAGCAAAAAATTGTTAACTCATAAAACTGATAACTGTTTCAATATGGGGAAAAAACAGCGCGCTCCAATATTCTGCGCACAAGACCAAAGACTTGTTTGTTATCCACTTGAGTAGTCCATTTCTAACTTGATTTATATCTTGTTCCTTTAATTTATGTAACAAAAAATAATAAAACTGCTAATATTGACCACTAAAACCTAATTCGAAACAATTTTAGTTTTGACATTGACATATGTCACCCAGCGAACCAACACCCGACTGCGTTTCGGAACGCGCCCACAGCACCATTAATCTCTGCGTCAGGAGCCGCGTCCCGCTCCCCCCCCTCACACCTCCTGATGTGTCGCTGTCTGTGACGACACCGTGACGTCATTATACACATACTCCTGCGGTCAGATGCAAGTGTGGAGATTTTGTCGGTGGCGTTGAGTGTTGATTTTATAACTTGACTAGTGGCCGCCCGCGAATCCGTTCGCGTGGAAGTCGGTTTTCCGTGGGAATTAGAAGTATTCCCGCGGTAAAAAGTACTTTATGTGTTTTTCTGATGTATAACCTATATTACTGCAAAGTTTCATCCAAATCCGTCCAGTAGTTTTTACGTGAAAGAGTAACAAACATCCTCACATACTCACAAACTTTCATATTTATAATATTAGTAGGATTTGATAAAATTGTTGCATACATCCATCTTTGAAAGCATAACATTTTAAACAAGTAAACTACCAACTTAAGGAAAAGTAACAAAATCATTTGAGTAAAGAAGAATAAGCGTTAGCAGCAACAAATGTGATGTAAGTCACGAAGAATTTCATTGAATTAATATTTTCGGGAAAATTCATTAACTATCTTTTGACTGGACTAAAGACACTATATTTGCTTTTTTTTCGTATTTAAATAATCTCATACTACATATTATATTGCAAAAAAATATGGTGATAACTCGCCAACATTATAACCGATCGATATATTGTCGCTAGGGACATATCAATATAAAATATGTGACGAGTCTACCCTAATATTTTTATTGGCTTACCCATAGATAAGAAGTAAATATGGGGTTGTCATTTGATTAGCCATTTTGTAAACATTGAAAAAGGAATAAGTTGGTTTTAGTTGCAATAATAAACAATTGCAGTATTAATAAATATTATCTTTGAATGCACTAAGCAAATTTTATTTATTTGTATTCTATTATTTCAAAACCATGCCTACAGAACGAACATTTGTAGGTATAGAACTAAGATATTGCTACTCCAGTAAATGAACAGTGAATCGTGCGCCGTTTTTTTCGAAAACAATAGAAATCAGACTCACCACGGTCCTGTAACTGAGGTAAGGCTTCTGTCACACTGAACGAGATAGTAATATGTATCTATTTTAAATAGAGGAATTGTTATTATGTGTTCCGTTTGACGTCCGAAGTCCTTTATGAGAGAGGCATCGCCTTTTTCATCGAATGCTCGCCAGAGGTCGCTACTTTACCGTCATATCCGCTCCCACAGCGCCTCAGTGGTGAAATCTGGAACTAAACTAAGAAAGCCCACAGCAAGCCGCCATATTTTTTCATTGTTGCGTCGTTTTTCAAATCGAACGCATGGTCGTTACTATTTCAGTAAAAAACTTTTCAAAATCCGTTAAAGTTTAATATTTTAAGCATTTTCGAGATTAAAGTAGAAAGTGTAAAGTGTTTTTGTATCCGTCAAGTGAAATTATAACGTTCATATTTGTAAAAATGAACGAACGTGATTACGTTACCGCTCCTACAAAGAAGAATCCTGCGAAAGTGTTAGTGGATAGACTTGAGGAGGCCGTGCCTGGGCCTTCCCGGGCTCCCCAGGAAAGCGTGTCGGGGCCTTCCCGGCGCTCCGCTGCCGTTTCCACCGACAATTCGCGGTCTTCTTCGTGCTCCAGCTCCAGCAGCCAGGACGACGAGTTGCCGCGTAAGCGTAAACGCCACTCACGCGAAACGCGCACCAAATCGCGGGATTCTTTTTGCGAGTTGGATCAAAGGTTTGAGATGTTATCTCAGCAGCTGGTGAGTCATATTAATAACCTATTTAGTATCAATTACGCTACGCTACAATCTAGTGCCGTGAATAATAGTAATAAGCCCTTGCCTGAAACTAGTGCTGCTAATTTAGACGATCCTTTTGCATGTCTACCAATATCGCCAATTAATGATATAGCCGAGCTGAATGTTTTGATCAAAGATCCTACCGTAACTAAAGCGCTTCCTAATCGAGTAGCTAAAATTGCTTCCATGCAACGTTTTATGACTACGGAATGGAACTCGGTGCGGTACTCCGACTACCAAAAGAAATATGCAGCTTTTCCGGCCTTTACGGAACTTAAAGTTAACGAAGAGCTAAGACGTTTTGAGGATCCTTTTGTTGCTGGCAAATGGTTTCAAATGGAACGTAGTTTTGCGGCTTTATCTAATGCCTTTTTAGCCCAAAATGAGTTTGTAAATTTAGCATTGCACAATTTGATTGAATGGGCTTCCAAACCGGATCAACAATTAACTTCATCTTCAATTTACAATAAACTGAAAGATTTATTCGGTAGTGAGTCGAATTACAAAATGGTTTCACACGACATATTGCAAATAATTTGTGGGAAACGTGCCGAAGTATTGGAACATCGCCGCAAATCACTTCTTAAGTGTATAAAAGATAAATTCATTCGTGAAGATATTGAAAAAATACCTCCTTCTGCAGAGTACATGTTCGACCCACAGGCTCTAACAAATTATTTGCAGAAAATAGGCGGTGTGGATAAGTTGTATAAAGAATTTTCAACACAACCCAAAAATTTCACTCGATCTAAGTCCCCGACTCAAACTGGCCGTTCTAAATCACCCGTAGCTTCTACTTCCCGAGAGAAGAAGCCCTTTCGTTTTGAACAAAACAAACCAAAACAGGGACAAAATAAAAAGCGAAACTTTGAGGATCGTGACAAAAAGAAAAAGGGGGGCAGAAAAGGTCAAAGTATCAAATACAATCACAAATGACTCAAACAGTTTTTCGGGCGGTTGTCTAAAGTTTTATCGAGAAATATGGGCCGATTTTATGCCTCCCAAGACAATATTAAATTTAATATCTGCAGCCCGAATTCCTTTCAATCAAACACCACCCTTGATTTTACCAACTTTCATGATAATGAAAAAATTTCAAACGCCAACATCACGACTAATGACCCACGAAATTCAATCCATGATTCAAAGTCAGATTCTCGAAGTCGCTCCATCGACCCCCTCTTTTATATCCCAACTATTTATAATCAAAAAGAGCAATGGAAAGAATCGGGTGATTTTCAATTTAAAGGCCTTAAATCAATTTATGGTTCCAAAACATTTTCGCCTCTTCCACCATTACCAAATGACACGTTTTTTACAACCCAACGATTGGATGGTAAAGCTCGACCTACATCAGGCTTATTATCATGTCCCAATAGCCCACGAGCATCGTTGTTTTTTGCGAATCAGTTACGAAGACCAACTGCTACAGATGACATGTTTGCCCTTCGGCTTGGCAGCTGCCCCAAGGATGTTCGCAACAGTAACAAATTGGACTGCAGAAATCTTACGCAGCAAGGGCCTTCGCATAGTTGTCTATTTAGACGATTTCATGATAGTGAACCAATGCAGAGATACCCTAAAATTACAGGTCCAGGAGGCTGTGAAGTTCCTTTCAACTCTAGGTTGGAACGTAAACACAGAAAAATCGATACTCGACCCGGTCAGATCGATCGAATTTCTGGGAATTTTATGGAATACCGAAGAAAATTTAAAGTCCTTACCTCCCGACAAGGTGATCAAAGTCAATCAGTACCTCATTACTTGCTTGTCAGCCGGCAGTTGGACCCTCAAGCAGGCGCAGCGCCTCTTAGGGTATCTCAACTTTGCAACCTTCATCACCCACCGGGGAAGGTTGCATTGCCGTACGCTACAGCGCCACAGCAATCGACTGGACAAAACTTCAAGCTGTGCCACACCCTTTTCCGACGACGTTCGCGAAGAGATGGAATGGTGGATCAAGAATTCGAGTCAGAAAACTGCAATCCACCAACCGAAACTGCCAATAAACTACATGGTGACAGACGCGTCGAACATTCAGTGGGGAGCGTTAGTCAACAACGAGTCTCTAGAAGGCACTTGGAACCGTCATCAATTGAAATGGCACTGCAATTTAAAGGAACTGTACGCAGTAATTGCAGCGATCTCGGCAAAATCAAAAACGCTTCAGAATTCCTGTATTGTTCTACAGAGCGACAACAAGGCCGTCGTGTCGTACATCAAGAACGAAGGCGGAACAAAGTCAAAGAGGCTCCTAAAATTGACCAAAGAGTTACTGATACTGACAGACAACCTGAAAATTGTACTTCTCCCTCACTACCTTCCGGGTCTGTACAATACGGAAGCCGATCACCTTTCGCGCAGTCGCGCCGGCTCCGAGTGGCACCTGTTGCCCGAAGCAACGCTCAAAATATTCGAGCTATGGGGCATCCCAGACGTGGACCTGTTCGCATCAGAGAATGCTCACGTCGTATCGGATTATGTCACGCTAGACTTGTCAGACTCGAACGCGTGCTTTCACGACGCCTTCAGCAGATCCTGGATATACGATCTGGCATGGATTTTCCCGCCACCAGCCTTAATACCGAGAGTCCTATCCCATCTGAACTCGGCAAAAGGGATGTTCATCATAATAGCACCCAAGTGGACGAAACCATTTTGGCGTCCAGACCTGAAAAATCGCTCCCTGACGCGTCCTATCAAAATCAGGAATCTGAAATCAGCCCTAATAGATACGGCAACGGGGAGCCCTCCACCTCAAGTGAACAACCTCAAGCTGGAAGCCTGGCTCATTTCGGCTTTGACGTTCTAACTGGCGATTGGACTTTTGAAGAGAAGCAACTTTTAGCATCGTGTTGGAGAAAATCTACAGTCAAAACATATGCCCCCATTTGGAACAAATGGACACAGTGGTGTTTACATAATAGTTTAGATTTTCGAAAACCAGAACCGCCTACCGTAGCTCGTTATTTAGCAAAATTATTTATTTCTGATCATTTAGCTTATCGTACTATTCTTGTACATAAATCAGTTATAGCTTCAATTTGTGAAACCCTTTCTGATATAAAGATTTCATCTAATAATATTGTTAAACATATTCTGAAAGCTATATCACTGTCAAGACCTGTACCACCAAAATTGCCAATTTGGGATGCACGAATTGTTATAAAGTTTTTAAAATCAAGCAATATGAATTTAACAAATTTTTATGATGTCTCTAGACGTACTGCTACAATTCTTTTACTAGCTTCAGGACGCAGAGTTCACGATTTAACTCTTTTGCACTGTGACCCAGAACATTTTATTGACAATGGAGACTCAATAACTTTACATCCTGTTTTTGGGTCCAAAACTGATTCTGTATCATACCAACAATCAAGTTGGACACTATTGAAATCACAGGAACAAAATGTTAATCCTTTGTTTTGGCTAAGAACTTTGGTAGATTTGTCTAAAAATCTTCGGGGCTCTATTACAAACTTATTTATTACTGTGAGGAGACCTATCAAACCTGCTTCAACTGTAATTATAGGTGGTTGGGTTAAAAGAACTCTGTCTGAAGCTGGTGTATGTGCTACACCCGGTAGCTGTAGATCTGCAGTGTCGTCTTTAAATTTCTTTGAAAATTATCCAATTAATGACATTCTCGCTAAGGCAAACTGGCGTCATGAAAATACGTTCAGGAAATTTTATCAAAGGAATTTGGAAAATCGTGATAATGTCACGAACCTGCAATCAGAAAACTCTCTTTCCAATTTATTTTTAGCCTTTAATTAAATTTAAGTTGGCTGTAACTGTAAAAGTTAAAATAATTTGATTTACGATTTACATTATATCACATATCTTTATTTAACCCTTTTGGTAATAAAATACGCGATAATCACATTGTTGCGTTTTACTAGCATCCCTTACAAAGCAAGCCACCAGGAGATAACAAACAGGTCTCTCATAAAGGACTTCGGACGTCAAACGGAACACATAATATTAAAATTTTACCTTCAATTAAAATTTGTATTATGTTTCCTAAAGACGTCCGAAGTCCTGATAATGTCTTCCTGGTGTTCCATCATCATGAGACGAACAATGAAAAAATATGGCGGCTTGCTGTGGGCTTTCTTAGTTTAGTTCCAGATTTCACCACTGAGGCGCTGTGGGAGCGGATATGACGGTAAAGTAGCGACCTCTGGCGAGCATTCGATGAAAAAGGCGATGCCTCTCTCATAAAGGACTTCGGACGTCTTTAGGAAACATAATACAAATTTTAATTGAAGGTAAAATTTTAATATTTTACAGTGTATGACGACATCAAGCTACAGCTCGACAATATGTTTGCCAAGAATGGCAAGGAATTTAAAAACTCGTGTAAATCAATGGACAATTATTTATGGCTGCGAGGAAGATAATAATCGATTAATGATATTTGAGACATATATTTAAGGTGCCAACTCCATATTTATTTTCCTTATGACAAACTTCATTACAGTTTTAATTTATAACAGTAAAAGTTAGTAAAATGTTCTGTCATTTTTAATATTACATCATGACAAACACCAAGAGCATTGCTATATCAAAACGTACACGTAGAAATATGTTCAGATGGCTAATAAAACGCCCCGACAGCAGACCCCGGCTAAGTTATAACGGGCAGAAAGCAAACAAACCACGAATATCGCCAAACTTTATGTACCTACTCTGTTACAAAAACAAACACCTACTAAGCATAAATGTAAATAATATCCTAAATAAAATTGCTAGGTCGCGCGGTCCGCGCCCTAAGCCAGCGAGGGCTTTGAACAAAAAGTGGGGCATTTTATCTTCAGGCATTGTTTTAGGCCGAGAATAAACGAGGTAACTCGTCATGCTACTGACATGCGGTTTAAGGCTGGATGCACACAAATACAGTTGATATATTCACGGTTCAACTCAAGTTGGATCAGGTAGGTTGGGAGCCCAAAGGGAAGATAGAAAGTAGGATGAAAAGTTTGATTTCCCCTCGGTACGTTTACGAATTTTGTTTTTTGGGAAACAAAACAAATCTTTTGTATCGATGTTATATTGCGTTGGAATCTAATTAGGTTTATTATCGAAATCATAAACCTTATTTCATTTAACGACCTTCGTAGTAATGGTTTATTAAACGGATTTTTACGAGGTAGTTAATCCATATTAAATTTTCTCGTTTTAAACTTTAGTTCTTTTAAGTCATGTGTTATATTCATTTATCATCTCAATCAAAATTGCTATCTAGTTTGTCATATGTGAGAGCATAAACTACTCTGTAATTACATTTATTTCCATTAATAACTCATAAATCTGATTTTAATCTAATGCTTACTGGGCTTGGATTAACATGCTTACTAATAAACACTTCAATGAGGTTTCCGTGTTAAGCCTTCAAATTACGCTATTAATTGATTATAGTACTGTTCAAGCAATACTAACAGTATATATGTTACCGGCCGTGTGAATAATCAGGCGATTCATGCGGAGGATGATATATTTTAACAGTGACACTCACAGATTCCACGGGAGCAATTATTTTTTTGAGACTTGAAACTGTGTGTTGATTATTGAAAATTACTTCTTATTTTAATTTTAATAATTAAAGATCCAGGAATAATATTCTAAATGATGGTTCGATCATTATTAAAATTGGTTGTAAGTAAAGACGATTTACTCACGGATTTCTTACGATAACAAATGTTTCATACCAACACGTTTACAAACCTTGTTATATATAATTAACCCTTTTATATATAATTAATATAGTTTATATTAAATGAAACAATTATGTTACAATTATAATGAATTATATCGATTTTGAATGAGATTTTTTCTGCTTGCATTAAAAAATCCTTTTTTAAACTTCTGTATTCATTAACATTTTCTGAATGCCACACATGCTTCATACTCCCCGTACCGTATTAACCTGTCCTTATTCACCTTCGGTTCTGAAACTTATATTCTTGCTGAAGAGTTTGTTTGTTTGTTTGTTTGTTTGTTTGTTTGTTTGTTTGAACGCGCTAATCTCAGAAACTACTGGTTCGAATTGAAAAATTCTTTTTGTGTTGAATAGACCATTTATCCAGGAAGGCTTTAGACTATATTACATCATGCTACAACTATAACGAGCGAAGAAATAATGGAAAATGTGAAAAAAACGGGGAAAATTATTCATCCTTGAGGGCGCGCACGCAAGCTGCGAAAAAGGTTAAGAATACTCAAAATATATGTATGAAAGAATTATTCTTCTTGAATAGATCTAAAATAATGTCCAAAATAACTATTCCACGCGGACGAAGTCGTGGGCACAGCTAGTGAATATATAAAGCTTTTATTCTTTAACTGCATGCAGGGAATAAAATGACTAGACATTTTCCACAATGCCTGAGTTTAAAATATTTCCAGCAACATATACACACATAAATATGCAATTTATGCACGATCAACCCACTTACTAAATGTGACCTAGAGCTACTTATCGATTTACTTAATGTTGGCAACAACACATGTGGAAACTAAGATTTGCTTTTGCTTCTGTTTCTATATGAGATGAAGTGTGTATGCAAACGTATTCTTGGTACTTACAAATCAAAATTTGTGTAAATAGCCATACAAATTGCCTTGAGGTATTTTATCAGTAGATTGAAAAGACATGAAACTTTGGTTTATGCCTAGAAGTTACGTAACTGAATAACTAATGTATAAAGATATTCAAATTTACACTTGTAATCAAGTAAACTATCTACAATTTCGCAGTTGCATTGATAATTAAAATAAAAATGAAATTGATGATGGTTTGTTTCAAAATAATAATAATATAAAAAATATTATAAAATGTCCCACTAGTTGAACAAACCTTTTCATCGGATAGCCAGAGAGGCTGAGCTTTCAAAGCAGCAAGCTCATTGTTTGCAAAAAGTTTATGCCAAAAAGATTTTTAAAAAGCGTCTAACTGATGCTATCAGTGTGCTATCAGCTCCTATCACCAAGCACGGTGCCCTCTGCGTCTAATAAAATTCGAAATATCTCTCAGTGTCGCCAGTCTAGTGAGCTAGTTAGATAGGCTAACTCATCCCCGGGGGTCAATAAAGGTTTTGGGTCTTGCAGAATGTTCAACGTCGACTTACGCTTCTGTTCCGGAAGAGGTCCTATTACGACCGGTCGGAATAACCCCCCTGGGCCCTCAGTTTGGCTCGAATGCTTGCTAAACATAAGTTGTGCGGCTTAATCAATTCTGAGATGTGAGGTCAAGATTACTGTGAATATGGGAGCGAAGACGAGGACTTCAGATGTTCAATAGCAATATATGTGAAACTGTTTAATAATATTGACGTTGGATTTGCTTTGATTTATCAATAGTAGGAATAAAGATAACCTTGAACTTTTATTACGGAAATATGTTAGAGATGGTATTTTGTAAGTAAATCCAGCCCAGTCAAAACTCTTTTATTTTTAATATTGTATATTAAATTAATGATAGCTTTCAACAGGAATATTAGGTAAAAATAAAAATATTTTTCCAATCGCATTTTTTTAAATATTTATTTGTTGTGTTACTGAAATCAAACAGAGCCCATGATCAGTCAGAGCTCTCAATATCTGAAAATCTCTTCAGTAGTATCAGTATCAGGCTAACGAACCAACAAATATTTTTACTGTGTAAATGGAGATAATACTAAACCTATAAGTTAATATTTTAAAAGAGGTGATGTAAAAAATGCGATAATAAACTAAAACAAAAAAACACGGAATTAAATATTACAATAAAAATATTGAACATATTCACCGCAATATGAATAATATATTGAACATATTCCCTCATTCTCGCAGATCAAATTCATTTCTACGTTCGTCATTCATGGTAGCTTTACTCGTACCTTCATAGTTTATTGCTTTTATCGGATATAAATGTATTATTCAGCAAATGGCACAGTAACAAAAAAATATTTTTTCTATTATATCTTTACATTTTATTGATATCAGTAAGTTTTAGGAATATTTTGAAGTTGCTTAAAACAATAAATCAATAGTAGGTTTGTGTAATGTTTATGTAATGAATTATTTCATGAAGTCTTAGTGTAATCAAAATAAAAATATAACATTAGTATAATGGTTTATCTCTTTCTTTAGAATCTTTTAGAAGGCTCGGTACGTATGAAATCTTTTATTTTTTTAATGAGACGCCAGAAAACGAGCATGCGGGTCACCTGATGGTAAGTGATCACCGCCGCCCATGACTACCTACCCGCAACACTGTGGGTGTTGGACTGTTGGGGGTGTGTTGCTGAGCCTTTGAGAAAATTGGGCACCGGATACCGCACTCACCGAACGAAACGCAGGAACATCGTCCCTACTTCACGGCGGTTTTCTGTGCGACGGTGGTATTTCACCGGTCGAATCAGCCCAGTAATCGCTGCAGACAGAGCCTACAGCTAGACTCTACCACTCCAAACTCTTTTAAAGAATTCTGAAAAAGCACAAAGAAATTCTTAAAGCCAGTTAAATCCAGTTACGTCAGTATATAGCTGCTCTGTCTAGCAATCCTTGAAATAATGTAAAACTCCATACGTCGCTCGTCCGATAGCTTCTCCGATCGCCGCCCGATAACTGTCCGCAACGCGCGCGATCCGATTATTTACCGGATTCGGACACGGATACGGACGCGGACAAAGCGGCGAATGTGTTAAATAAAGCTCGGAGCACACTACCCGTAAATCTACGGATCGAACAATACAGTAGATTTCTTTAAGTGCGCAGATAAATTACGCTGCACCTAGATTGCAGTTTTTGATTCTACCCGCGTTCTGGAACGATGCGAGACTGTCTGTGCTATCAAATAAAGTAGCTTGGTATTGTTCTGAAAAACAAGCGAAGGTGTTTTTAAAATTCATATTTTAAGGTAATTTAGTGTAAGTTCTCTCTGATATTATAATTCAGTGTGGTCTGTCTTGCGAGAATCTTCCACAACGGTGTGAAATTATTTACATAGCACTCCGAGATGCACTTTTCGTTTATTGCAGTTCATATTTTAAATGAAAGTTATTTTTCCCTAGGGTTGAGTGAAAATAAACTCTGTAATGAAAATGTGTTCTTAGAGGAACATGCTTATGTGTTATAATAACCTTTTATAAAAGTTTTTGGATATACATATTTCTTAAATAGGAACAAGCTCAAAAATGTGTTTTCTAACGACCAAGCCTTAACCTGTAGCCTTTTACAAAATATTTCAGTGCAAGTACTGCAGCACTGAATTTCATTTCACCTCTGCGTCAAATATCTCGGCATATGTTCTTCTATTTTCAAAATTTAAGCAAATATTTGAAAATAAACATGTTTTTTTAATAGCAATTGTGAAAGCTCTAACCGAATCAAAAATAAATCTTATTTGCAAGTAATACAGTTGCAATTGTATTGACATTTATTCATTTTAGAACCCATTGAGATGTGGCCCAGTTATTTTCATAGTATATTATTTCCGATACATTCCTGATGTTTCAATGTTTTTTTTTAAATTTACAATTGCAATCTTAATTTCGAATATCATTATCAATTTACATTTATATGATTCCCATATATGAGGAGTCCGCCTTGTCTTAACGTTATATAATATAATATAATAGTTACAGATCAAAACAGCCTGACTTCCACAAAAAGTCACTTTATGGCTAAAACTATTTTTAGAGACACACTTAACATACAAGTATTCCAATATTAATATTTTTTAACTCAAATAATATTCAACCATAAAATTTTCACAATAACTTTTATTCTCAATGTGCCACCGCCTTAAACCCCATGCTTCCCTGATCGAACGCTCGCCAGCTCATTTAGATAGCAGCCGTGGATACCGCGGCCATGCCATTGAAATACGATCCTTTCCGCCGTCGCCAGAAGGTGTTAATTACTTTACCAATCGATACGCGATACCGTTGAACGATAACATTTTAGGTGTAAGAAGTAGGGAAGGCGAGATGACGCTGTGGTATTGGTTTACTCGTACTTTAACAAGAAGATGAAAAGGAACTGTTTGCGGAAGAAATAATATGAGAAAAATTTTCTTTCAACATGTAAACTATTATTAATTAAGCTTTTTGTAAAGTATTTTTACACTACAAAGCTAAAATTAATCTTATTTCCAGCGCTAATTTTGTACATACTCGTACTTGTCACTTCTTTAAATTGGGTCGTAGTAATCATGTTTAAACTCCAAACACAAATCTTTATTCTACTTAAAAATCAGAATCAAATAACATGATAGCTGCATTTTAAGCCGTAAAAAACAGTCCTCACTTACTTTATATTTGTATTAGTGGCCGCCCGCGACTCCGTTCGCGTGCAAGTCAGTTTCCCGTGGGAATCAGAAGTTTTCCCGCGGTAAAAAGTACCCTATATGTTATTCTGATGTAAAACCTATAATACTGTAAAGTTTCATCAATATTCATCCAGTAGTTTTTATGTGAAAGAGTAACAAACATTCATACATCCACACTCACAAACTTTCACGTTTATAATATTATATTTGTATCAACTTACAGTAGAAACTTAAAAAGAACGTTCTCGATTAAAACGCTTGCTATTTACCAAGCTCCGGCCGGGCGTTGTGATTGGTGGGATTTGGGCGATTAATTACCGCGTGGTGGGACGCAGCTGGCGAGTTGATGAGCCAATGAGCTGAGCCGCGACTTCATTAATTAATGAGCCACTTACTAGCTTTAACTATGGCCACGCTTACAGACTGTAACAGGGTTGACTTTGGATTGGTGATTTTAATTGGAGTTTTTATTTGGATTGCATTTTATATTTCAGTGACACTAATACGTAATCTTTTTTATTAAAAGTTATCAACTAAGTTTCTTCATATGTTTATCTTAATAACTTTCATGATATATTTATTTTTACTTTGTTATCAGGCCGTTTAAAAATTGCAGTAGTGCGCTTGTACCTTACAGAGGTAAATAAGTCTAAGGACTTAATTCTAAGCACAGCTATAACGTCATGCGACATTACTAAAACTATTTATTGGTGTTCTAAATAGATTATTTCATTTTTTATTTAACTAAAGCTACAGTTTTATACAACTTAAACTTGTATTTGCAATAATACTAATAATTAAAAAAAGTTTAGTTTGTTACAACCCTTAAAAAATATACCACTGAAACGTTTTATCACCACGTTAATTTCCAACAAAAGAAGAACTATATTAAAAGCTTTTCAAAACGTTTAAGCAATACCATCTTTTACCCATTTTCGTCCAAACCATAAACAAGCGTCAAGGATGAAAGAAGTCTAAACCCATTGTTGTGTCTATTGCAAACAGATTACGAAGTTAGCTACTTACTATAGAAAATAACGAACAGCTGTCGTAAATTGTAAACATAGTTAAACCAGACGAAACAACATAGCAAATACAGCTAACTTCACAGATGATTGAGACGCTACTGTTTTGGTTGCTTGGTGTGTCTTGTTGAAGATATTAAAGCAAACTGATGTATATTTCTCGTAAGCAACTGCAACGATTTCTTGGCGATTAAATGTCATGTCATTTGTGGCCGGTCCTAGATCGCACTGTCACAGTGTTTACGCGGTTAAGTATGTATACGACTTCCGAAATCTTCTCAGTGGCCCCGCTTGGCCCTAGACCCGCGTTCTGTCTAGCACTGGGAGGTCTCCCCAAATACCGCCAAAATGGTGACCCCAACAAAAAAAAGAACTGCTTCCGAAAAAAAAAAACTGGGTATTGCTGGAGGGATACTGGTTACGTTTTGGGCAAAAAAAATATTTTTTACTTAATTTTCCAAATTTTCATTAAGACTATTAGATTTTGCGATGTTTTCAAATTAAATAGAGTAAAATAATTAAATTTGCAAAGAAAAAAATCGCACCTGAACCGACACATGATGTTTGAGCAATGATTTCAAGCGGCGAATATGACTTTTCGATACTTAATAACTTTTTTAAATTGTGTTTTATGGGTATGCTGTTAGTGAATTTAGTTACTCTTGAGGCTCAAGAATACATGGTTTCAGGCTTCGGAAGTGGTCTTTTTACACCCGTTATAACGTTGGCGTCGGCATCCCTCTCTTTTCCCCTTTTACCGACAAACATTCATAAAATGATTTACCTAATCATACCTAACTGAAATTATAGGTATTACGTCGCCGAGAAATCGCTGATTTTGTACGTAGTCTTTATTTAAATCGTCATTACTATGAAAACATAATTGTTATTACAAATAACCTTTTTTTTATAAAAAGTCTGTTCAGTACAAACATAAGCATTAAGCAATAACCCTATATATAAATAAAGTAATGACTGCCTACTTACTTATAACAATTCTTTATAGACATACACAGATACACAAATCAGACTCATTTAAAAGTTACACATAAACATATTTAAACACGTTTCAATAAATAATCGTCTTTTTACGAAAACCTGTTTACATCGTCTGTCAGGTGTTTATTTAGTTCAAAGTTGAAACGTTTCATTGTTAAAGGCTTCATGTTATTTTAGATTTTTATAGTTCCACGAATTTAATGGTTATTTCAGGTGATTTGAGAAATTTAGTTTTATTTTTCAAGCAAATTTAAACCTTTGCTGCAAAGGAATACGAATTAATTTTGTAAGGTGCGGGTTGTTGTTTTTAAACTTCGTTTGTTTAGTGTATTTGAAAGTCAAAGCTGAAAGCATTGATTGGGAATAAAAAGTACTTTTATTTTTAAAACAATGAAAGAACACTTCATTACAACATAAAATACAGTTTTTTTTGGTAAATTTAAACACTGCCAAATACTTAAAAATTAAGTTATTCTTCTTATATGTTATTCGTAAACAAAAATACAGAAGTTAAGAAACTGTTATGAAACAAAAAAAAATCATAGCCAAAACATGTCAACCGCAGGACAGCAGCGGAGCAATTCTATAACTGTCAAGTTACATAAACTGCAATCAAAAAACGACAAAAAGGCGGTAAGGCCATACATTATTTATATAATGGGATTGGTATGGCCATACGGTATGGTTACAGAATCACTCCGCTGAAATACTAAAAATATAGCCATACACTTCGCTGGCAGAATCAATAAGAGATCGATCAAATCCGTGTTCCTCCTGCATGAACTGCATTTAAAAAGTAAATAAATGTCCCCCACAGCGGGTAGGTAGGTACAATGTGACAGAAGTGGCTCCCACAGGACGCATAAGTTCAGCAGAGCGGCTCGGGCAGCGATGTGGGAAATTATGGAGGCGGTAATTGTTAAAAAAGAGAAAAAAAATGGCGTGATATAGACAAATGAAAAAATAATTGGATAGGCAGATTGAGATTTTTATGGATTGTCTTTATATTTCAGTTTAATAAGTAAGAGTTTTGTATTACAGTTAAATAGTATATTTGTTTTTTTTTATAATACATACAAGTATTCGTAGAAGATTTATAGAAGATTTATGCCTGTTTTCACCAACGTTACCTAAATTTAAGGGACACTTAACCCATTTTAAACAACATTAAACTTAGGTACATATTTTGACATAAAATTTTCTTGTGGTTTATAGATATTGTAGTAAAAAAAAGCTTTGATTAGTTATTTTATAGGACTTGGTAATATTTTAAGGTTCACCTAAATTTTGGGGACGTTAGTAATCATATTGGTGTTCTTAAGTGTATCAAAATAAGAAGAAGTGGTTTGAAAGCATTTTCAAAGTTACTACACTTAACAACCACTGTAAACTTATAACAAACACAAAAAAAAACACTTCTTCCCCAAAAAGGCATCAAAGCAACATCCTCATTTCGTTTATCCCCGGGCTACTAGAGAGAGTCGCCTGCCCAGATTTATAGAGTTCCTGATAGACTCCGCCTTAACGCGCTGTTTGCTGCAAACCGATTTATTCGCGCACACCCTTAAACAGATACAACAACCCCGGGGAGGAGTATTTTTGGAAACGCTTTTTTGCGCCTTTGGGGAGTTATTTTTAAATTGGATTAAGAAAGGAGAGCTTTAAAAGTCGTAGCTTTTTTGAGATGTAATTGAAATAAATGGGTACATAACTGATGACTTTGTAACGGTTGTAGCAATAGTTTACTTGTTCTTGTTTAACTTCTAAATAGATTTTTGTTATTGCTTCTACGGTATATCTTATTTTGTTAAGTCACAAAAAACTGAATACAAAGGATACTGCCTATCATACACTTTCAACACTATAAAAACGACAAAATATCACAAAAACTTTGACTTCACTGATATTTTTCCCAAAACATGAGATAATTTAGAATTAACAAACACAAAAAACAGCGCGCAAACATTCGTTTATTTACTTAAACCGAATCAAGAGCACCATCTACATAAATATTTGTAGACAACCCACCTACTCATTATCCACTAAAATAGCATTCCACGAAACTGTCCTCCCTCACCACGGTATTTTTGTGTAAGTCATGATATTTATTCACAGTTAACACGGTTTATTTATAAACTTCAAACACTCGACTGCGAGGCTAATTGATACACATGTTTCAGCGCAGCAGAAAGGCAACGAACAAAATATAACAAACAACTAACTTTTTCGACAAATAGATAGTTTATTGTTTGTTTCATAGTTTTTTTTTGGTACATTTATTCCATAAAGGAAAAGGCACAGGAAAATTGTGTCATAGAGTAAAAGGGTTCCATTTTTAATTAGCTGGTTGTTTGATCTGTACAAAGAATTTATTTAAAGTCAAGTCAAATATAGTGCCAAACAAAATTTTAGTGCGTTCGTACAATTTGCAAATCTTCGTAAAAAACCATGTTGGAAATTAGAAATACTCTCTACACACAATTCCAACCTCAAATACCAAACAGTTACTACGTAATAAATTTGCCTCCAAATTCTAAGAATAGACTTGGCTGTTATTTATAGATTCCTGATAAATATCTTACTAAACGCGAGCCAAGTGACAATTTAACGGTTCAAAGCGGGAATAGCTCTGTTTTTTATGTCAAATAAACCTGTCAGCTGTCACCTTTAGTTTAGTAAAAGGAACATCAGTTAACTAGTAATCAGAAGCCACATCGTTAATGTCAGATTTAATTAGACTTAAGTCTACGTTTTTTTAAAGATTATCTTTAGTAGCTAATTGATTTTTAGTTAGTTAACCAAAACAGATTTCGGTGTTGGGTCAGACAAAGGTCAGTTTTACACTTCTTTAAAGTTTTAGTTGTATTCATTTTCTTTTAACATGAAATTGTTAAAAAGCTAAATTTGAAGTTAATAATGAACCTTAGACACTTTATTTTTTAAATCACATTTGTATTTCACACATAAAACTAAGTTTAAAATCCACATAACAGAACCACAACAGCCCTATTCACCTTAAAAAGCTTTCCAAATCCATTTCCCATCCCTCAAAAAACTGCAAAGACCAAAAACTCGTACGTGTCTCTTTCGCACACTTATACCCTCAATTTGGGCAGCCACTTTCTACCAACATGACGGCACCAAATTGATTCAAGTCGTCACGACACGGCGCGTGACGGCCGCGGGACTCAATGCTGCCAACTTTCAAATTCACAACACGAACTTTCACGCTGCACCTTCATCATACCTTCTATATGTAATGATAACAGCAAGAAATAAAATGCAGCAGCATTTCACTGAGCTACCTTGTCTGTTATATTAAAATTGTCTGCTCTTGACACACGTGATCTGACAGCAAACATAAAGTAATGTAATATTGAGTTTAATGTGTCTCAATATGTAAGATACAAGGCCGTCTAAGTAGGGTAGTCTGCTGATTTTATTATAGGTTTTCACCTTTCAGTAACCAGTAAATAATATTAATTCAATAAGGGACGTAAGCTACGTGTTCGTGTTTCTTGAGTGATTTCGCATTCGAGAATATTCCGAATGTGCCACTTTTTCCACGTCTAAAGAACTCGTTTTTTTTGTTGACGTTTCCAATCATTCATTGGCTTGGCACCGTGGCATTTTATAAAATAAGTCTTAGAAGGTACGAGCTTAATTTATTTAAGTAATTAACGTAGCTCACGAACTACCGGTCTCGAGTCGAAAAGTTTAAAAATCCCATCAATATACCCAATATGGTTCAACGATAAGAGAAAACGCAAAAAACATAATTAATTGAATGAAAAATTATACTAACACTAACATATTCTAAAGCTAATTAGTAAATATGACCTTAGTTTTTTGATTACTTCACATAAAATTACTCATTTTATAGAGTAAAATTATTGCACAAAATACTGTTGTTAGAAAAATGCGAAAAAACACAAAGTTTTTTTCAAAGTCATTTAGAATTGCCACAAGTATCTTGCACAGTAAATGATAGCAATTCTTTTAAGTTAACTTAACTATAATGGATTGCCGTCTCCGAAACTAAGGATAAGTCTTACTTATATATATACCTTAAATAGTAATTGCTTTTTTATGTGATTCGATTAAACACTATAAGGGCTACTATAGGAATTATAAATAAATAGATTATAACAGCTCAAAGAATCATTTTCTACTCGACGCTTGTGCTTTCTAGTATTTTGTTTAAAAGTCGTTGTTATCCATAATACTTTGAGTCCTAATAATATCTAATAGTCCGGTCAATTTAAACATTCGAAGCTACATAAATTCCCATCAAGCTGAAAATCAGTAAGGTTGTTAAAAATATGATTCAAACAATATCCAAATAGCTTATCAAAAACAAACGCCATTATGTATCCAGTAATTTCGATAACGTCTCACGTAATTTGACGTTCCCGAAATATATCAAAGAAAATCGCGAACCAAATTTCAGCGCAACCGAGATAAACTACTTTCTTGTTCAACCATCGTTATTAATGCTTCCTGCTACTGTTATAAGCTTCTGATATTAAATATTTGTTCCGTAGTTATGTATACAGGGTGTCCAGGAAACAATGGATAAGCTCTGAAGGGCTAATAGTAGAACTAAAGGCAAGCCTAAAAAATAATTGATAAAAAGTATAACCCTTGCACTGCTAGAAATATGGCGCTTTAAAAAAAAACTTCATATTTTTTTGACTGTGTTCATATTTTTACTCGTAACGAGGTCAAATCACTTAATAACATCATTATTTCTGTGCTAAAATAATTAATATTAACCGCATCAGTGAATAACTACCAAATAAAATAGCTAACTAAAGTATTTTTCTCAAAAAATAATGTTAAACTTTTGATTTGTGTAAAATTTCTGAAGAAATATTTTTGATGCGCAACTTTGAACAGCTCTGGTGTAAAAAAATTATATGAAAGTAACAGTGACCAATGATTTCAAAATATTCCTGGTTTAATAACGTTTTTAAAAAGATGTAATATGTCGTTATTGTAATGAAAAAAGATTAAAGTAATGGTATTAGTGTGTAAAATGGGATAATTATTTAGTTCTAGCAAAATTATAAAAATACAATAAAACTAAAAAAAATATGATTTTCAACTGATATTAATTGCAAAAACATTAGAATAATTGAGAGCAACTGTTCAAATTGTCTGTCTCCATCCTGATGCAGGCCCAACAACTACGAATAAAGGATCTTCAAAAAAATCGCGCGTGTCGTCGATCATTGATTGCAGCGGCCTGAACACGAGCTCGTAGATCTTCTAATGAAGTTACTGGTTGCCGGTAAAACTCTTCCTTAAAATACCCCCAGTAAAAAGTCTAAAGCTTTCAGGTTTAGGCGGCCTACCTACCTGTTAGGGTAGGTTTCGTCAAGTATGCACATAATGCAACAGCATAGTGATTCATTCATTTTGAAGCCAATATGTGTCGCGAAGCTCTTCGGACACGTCTATCAATAAATTGGGTAAGTCATTATGAAGAAAATTTGGATCACTTTCTCCTGTTAAGTTGATTTCTTTGAAGATCCTTTATTCGTAGATGCAGGGTCTGCATCAGGATGGGGACAGACAATTTGAACAGTTACTCTAAATTATTCCAATGGGTTTGCAATTAATGTCAATTGAAAATCATATTTCTTTAGTTTTATTGTATTTTTTTAATTTTGCTAGATCTAAATAATTATCCCATTTTACACACTAATACCATTAGTTCAATATTTTTTCATTACAATAACGACATATTACATCTTTTTAAAAACGTTATTAAACCAGGAATATTTTGAAATCATTGGTCACTGTTACTTTCATATAATTTTTTTACACTCGAGCTGTTCAAAGTTGCGCATCAAAAATATTTCTTCAGAAATTTTACACAAATCAAAAGTTTAACATTATTTTTTGAGAAAAATACTTTAGTTAGCTATTTTATTTGACAGTTATTCACTGATGCGGTTAATATTAATTATTTTAGCACAGAAATAATGATGTTATTAAGTGATTTGACCTCGTTACAAGTAAAAATATGAACACAGTCAAAAAAATATGAAGTTTTTTTTTAAAGCGCCATATTTCTAGCAGTGTAAGGGTTATACTTTTTATCAATTATTTTTTAGGCTTGCCTTTAGTTCTACTATTAGCCCTTCAGAGCTTATCCATTGTTTCCTGGACACCCGGTATAAGAGAATTCTTAACATAATTGGAGGCAATTAGCACATCGCATTTCATATCGTTAAACATGTAACATATTTTGTAAACATGTCTTAAGGGAGGTGGGATGTTTCATCTAATAAATAATTAAAAGATACCGTACAAGCTAAATTAAATTCGGTATCCCCTTTGCGGTTACTTGAGATACGAGACTAAGGCAGGGGATTTTGTTTCGAGGTTTTTGAGGGTAGTTTGTATTACGTATAGTAATTCTATATTCAGGTTAATAAACAGTTGTAGTTACTAGAGTATAAAACAGCAGAATTGATCCATAATTGATGTTTGAAAATATTTTCAAAACTAATTTCTTTTCTTTCTGGATAAAGGAAATTATTATAAAAATATTGAAATGACTGATGAATGCTTCATTAAGACATCGATAACTATTTTGCAGTTATCCAAATTAGTACTTTATCGATAAAATCGTTTTTTTGACAGTTGTCATCGTATATTTTCATACAAATTAACGAAACAAATGTCAAAATAACGATATTATAAAAACGATAATCTGTATTTTACTTACTAGCCAGCTTTGAGTTTTGCTTAAAATATTTTTTCAGCAAGTACTTCCAATCCCAATTATTTTCCTAAGCACTATATCCTAAGTACGCCTTCATCCCTTCAAGGGTTGGGCCCTAAACCACCCCTCTGTAAAACCCTGCGTCGCTGTGTTTGTGTTAAAGATCTATGTAGTTTATTACGACTCCAGTACTTTGAAGAAGGGCCGCATTTTAGGGACCTAAGTGTTTGTACGAGGTATTACAAGGAACAAAGAAAGATATGGGTACAGAAGTGAGTAACTATAACCAAACTAATGTTCAATATTTTAAAAATTTCGTTATAACTTAATTGGGAATATTATAACTTAATTGGGAATATTTGGGAAATTTAATTTGCTGCTGAATTTAGCCGATGTTTACGTTTAGGGTTTCAAACATGATTATTACTGAAACATTGTTAGGTACTGATAATGAAAATGAAATAATAATGATATATACAAACAACCGTTCTAGAGGAAGCCATAGTTACATCTCGGAAGGCGAATTAGAAAATGTATCGCGATTATTATCTTATTAATTCTGGCAGATGAATCAAGAACCTTTTTTTTCATTCTGGTGTAAATACTATTGTTCTACTTGCGTCTTTTCTTTAAGTCTGACGAATTTAAAGTTAGTCGGGTTACACGTTCATAATTTCGCATCTGTTCATTTATTGAATTCCCACGCAAACTTTTCATAAACACTTCTGTATTTACTTTACTTCGTGGGAGCGATGTGGGAGTGAGTGTAGACGTTGGATCGTATACTCAAGCGTTTATATGAACATTGTTTCATTTGTTAGAAATATTTCAAACTCCGTCCAAAGTTCAGGATGGGGATCAGTGTGTGGTATTTGTTTATTCTTCATATGGCAATGCTAGCTGTTCTTAGTTGCTTTACATCTCGGTCATCAAAAAAATAATCTGTATTTAATGCCAATAAATTACTATGTTTGATGTTTTTACGTGGCTAAGTTTATTGAAATCGAAACCAATGAGATTTTTTTGCAAATAATGCAGTAAACAACTCAAAACTTCATATAAAATTTGACATCTCACATCCACACTATCAAAACTCGTTAATTAACGCCACTACATCTCCCACAAGTCGATTATCTTCCATCGATCACTCGCTGCATCGAATCGATACACGATTTATTCACAATGCGTCCTCCCTATCAAGCGCGGGCCATTTATCATTCGATATTGTTCATCTATTGTCTAGCGCCATCTTTGAAAATAG
Source organism: Emmelina monodactyla (assembly GCA_916618145.1). Classification (NCBI taxonomy): domain Eukaryota; kingdom Metazoa; phylum Arthropoda; class Insecta; order Lepidoptera; family Pterophoridae; genus Emmelina; species Emmelina monodactyla. Next base: position 1,185,189 of record OU745314.1, on the reverse strand, counting down.
CAACACGATATAACGATTTTTCGATGAGTATTCGTGAAAGGATCGTTATACAAGTTTTTAAAATGGCCGACAGCGTGGGTGCAAACGAAAGATACAATAATCGTAAATGTGTTTTATTTTCGTCTGTCGCTGGAATAAAAAGACAACAAAAGCAAACAATGCATTGATGCTTATAGAAGTGGAATATAATACACTGTACAAATTGAAACTTAAATTCGTAGAACTTTGCAGTGAATATGTGATAAATCTAATTGAAATTGTCATATTGGTTTCAAGACCAGCAATATTAATCCAGCAATATTAATCCTGATACAGCTGACCTCTCTTACTTTAATATGCGCAGTGTCATGACATTTGTGTTGTAATCTCAATGTCAACCTTCGTACTGCAATACTCGAAGGGCCATATTCTACTCAAATATAAATAATTCAGAGCACCTGCTCAATAAACATTGTGCTGAATTATTAATGTTAGGCATTAAGACTTTGATCATGGCGTGAAATATAAGAGTTTTTGCTAATAATTTACGAGTGCGCGCTGGTGCAAATTTAAACAAGTTTACAATATTTTATTTAAAAACCTTAATAGTAAAATATTGCAAAAAGTTTTAAAAATTTGGTATATAAGAGTAATTACGTAATTTAGTCAAATTAGTCACAGTTGATGACAAAAAAGTAAAGAAAAGTGGTATGACTATTTATTTAACATGTAGGATGAACTTAAAGGTAGGTATTGTTTCAATAAGAAAGTTCACAAGTTTCAAAGAACTATTTCATTAAGAAAGTTGCGTATTTTTAATATTTTAATTAATTCAACTAGTTACCGACATTGCTTCATTCCTCCACTTTCAGTTCCTAGATTTCCTCCTCCAAATAATTGATATAGCAGAATAGAGCCCCCCGGTTGCAATTCAGCTGGTGCTAGTATGCTGAAGATTTGTCGAATTTAATCGACGCCGGAGTTGGAACCCGGCCAAACTGATTGAATGGAGCACAGCTTATTATCATATTACATAACCAACAGACATCATTTGGTAACTATGACGTGCTTATTAAATATTTTTGCTTTGCGTCCTTATGAAAATATATGTAAATTTACAAAAAAAAACTAAAGACTTCACACGGTCAAATCAGTAACTCTTTATGAGAAAATAATATTTTAGCTGAAATAGTTGGTTACTAAAATAAACGTTTTTATTTATTTTTCTAACGGAAACAAATCTCTGTCCTTTGAGTGAGAGGGTGTCATGTAAACAGACAGACTGACACTTTGGTAGTCATTCGTGACTAAATAAAACGAGGTAACGGTAGACACGGATACTAAACACGATATTTTTGGATCAAAGAAAGTTTCAAATTAAATGAAGACTTATTTGGTCTTCAACCGCTTAGTTAGTGTGTATAACATAAACAGGCAGTATTAAGGTATGGTTGCAATTAGTAAAGAAACAAACAGCTACTTTATGATGGAAGTGCAATAGGTGGCGAAGTGTACTGTAGACACTTAGGGCTTTAGATGTAAAGCTATCTGGTAATTTCAGAGCATTTTTTATTTTTCAGACATAGAGCTAAAAATATAATAATTGGTATTTACAAAACAACTACTATTTAAAGGTTTATTTTATTTAAGAAAAAATAAAAATGCTTGATCACCTTGCGTACATAATTTGGGTATATAATTTTTGTGACAATTCCATCGAACGATATGACATAATCTTAACTTTCAAAATACGGAGAATCACACCACTAACGGTCACGCATCCTAGGACTGACCGCAGCCGCCATTGCTTAACCTCAGCGATCGAGTCGATTCTCGCAATCGTAACATGTTACCGAGCTCTAGTCAAACAAATGAATATCTCAATGTTTTGCCCCTTATTGATGAAAGCAGTTTAAGAATGTTTTAGAAACAATAATGTTTTGGAACTGTCATTTCTTTTGTAAAACTGAACAATAAACAAACGGAATTTAACTAATACATGCTTAAACTGTGTTTGGGTTGGCGTCTACATACTAAAACCTACTTTTGGTTACCGTAAAAGTTTCTAAAAAAAGTGTCAGACTGCATAAACATCTTTACTTTGATACGATTCGCTTTCATTTTTCATTACTTATAAATTTTGAAAATCTATCTAGACAAGTAGTAAAAAATTTAAAAACCGTATAAAATGTTTTTTTTTTTTTTTTTTTTTTTTTTAAAGCCTTTTATTTCCTTTCCTTAAAAACTACATTTACAAAAAAGGATACACTTATTACTAATATTAACAAATTTTTTTTTTTTTTTTTTTAAATTACAATTACAGGAAAATTTTAAAAATATTTAATTCTATGCCTATTGTTTGTTAGTAATTGTTAGCAAGTATTTTCTTTTTTTTTTACAGCTTAATTTTGTTAGTTGTGTTAGTGCATGGAAGTGTACAGGAAAGGATCCCATGTTGGGTATAGGCCTCCTCCAGCCCCGCCCAGGCTGCTCGGTCCCTGGCAGTCCGCATCCAGTGTGTCCCGGCGACGGCGACGATGTCGTCGGCCCAGCGCGCGCGCGGGCGGCCCGGCCGGCGCGCGCCGCGGTGTCGCGGGCCCGCCCACGCCGTGCAGCGCCGCGTCCAGCGCCCATCGGTGTAACGCGCCAAGTGTCCAGCCCATTTCCACTTCAGTCTTAGAGCGTGTAGAAGCGCATCTTTTGTTTGAGTTTTCCTCCTGATGTGGTCGCAGGGTATTTTATAGATCTTTCTAATGTTGAGCATGCTGCGTTCGATTGCTCTTTGACATGTTGTGATCTTACTATGGATCTTGTTGGTGAATGTCCAAGTTTGACTTCCATAAGTAAGTGTAGGTAGAAGACAGGTGTCAAAGACTATTTTTTTCAATTTAGGAGGGAATTTACCTTTCATTATTTCCTTGTGAGACCAGTATTTTTGCCATGTGATGGATATGCGTCGATCGACTTCTTCCTCGGTATCATTGTTATTAAAGGATACTTGTTTTCCCAGGTATATATAGTTTTCGACATATTCGATTACTGTGTCTTCTACTTTTATTTCTAGTTTGGTGTGGTTTGTCATTATTTTTGTTTTGTTTTTGTTCATTCCAAGGCCTACTTTTTTGCTTTCTTCGACTAGATTTTGCATCATTGCTTCGAGGTTCTTATGGTTAGTGCTTAGAAGAACAATATCATCAGCGAATCTCAGGTGGCTAATATGCTGTTTGTTGATTTCTATTCCTTGGTTTTCCCAATTAAGGTTCTTGAACACTGTCTGGAGCACCGCTATAAAAAGTTTTGGAGATAGTGGGTCTCCTTGCCTAACGCCTCTTTCTATCTTAATAAGATCACCTCTCGTTTCAAGTCGTACTTGGCTTTTACTATTCTTATAGATAGCTTTTAACACATTTATATATATAGGCGGTACTTTGCATTGTTCTAAGGATTCCCAGATAGCGCTATGTGAGATGGTGTCGAACGCTTTAGAGTAATCGATAAACGCCAGGTACAGTGGTTCGTTATACTCTTTGTACTTTTCTAATATTTGTTGCAGTGTCTGGATGTGGTCTACCGTGGAGTACCCTGATCGAAATCCCGCTTGTTCTACTGGCTGTTCATCTTCTATGAAGGTGTTGATGCGAATTTGTACTAAGGAAGCAAATAATTTGTAAGTATTCGGCAGCAAGCTGATCGGCCTGTAATTTCCGATGTCTAGAGGGTCCCCTTTTTTATACAACAATATTATATCCGACTTCTCCCATTGCTGTGGTATATCTCCTCTTGTTAGGATCATATTGAATAGTGTTGCAAACGGTGAGGCTAGTTCGTTCATTGCCATTTTTATAACTTCGTTTGGTATACCATCTGGACCGGGGCTTTTGTCGGTTTTCATTTTTGAGATGCATTTAATGACGTCTTTTGTTGTTATATCGCTTGTGGCGTTATCGATTGGACTATGGTCATAGGTACTGGTTTTATTGCCTTGTCTGGTTTCGTATAGTTCTTTGAAGAAATTGGTTGCGCATGATATAACAGCTTGTCGCGACTTAGTATTTTCTTTACCATTATTTAGTTTTTCTATCCAATCCCGGTGTGTTTTGAGTTCTTTAAAAGCTCTTTTTGCACTTCTATATATTGTTAGATTTTTGTGTATTTTTTCTATTCTATACTGCTGGTAATCTTTTTTTATGGCTTTTTTAGTTTGTTTGAATGCTTCTGTGAGTCTTTTCCGGATTTCTACAGTCTTGGGTTTTGTTTTTATAAGGTTATTTCTATTTTCAATAAGTTCTAACGTTTTGATGCTTAAGCAATTGTGTTTTTTCATGCTCTTGTCTTTACACGAGTTTTTCAAGCTGTTAATTATAGTTGATTCGATCGAGTTGTAATAATCTTGCACAGTCAGGGTTTGTACGTTTGTGTTTAGTTTCATTATTTCTGGTTTTATAAATTCTATGAACTTTTCTTCTTCGTTTTTTGTTTTAGGTATGCTCAGTATCGATTTAAAGTTTTTTCTAGTTTTTTTTACCTTTTTTAAAGTTAATGTTATTCTTATCATACGATGGTCTGAGGGAAAGTCAAATTTATTGATGATTTCGAAGTTTGAGATTAGTTTGCGGTCATTGGTCAGTACAAAGTCGATTTCATTCTTAGTTTTGTGGTCAGGGGATATCCAAGTCCATTTCTGGCTAGGTTTTCTATCGAAAAAAGTATTCATGATGGAGAGCTTAAATTCAGATGCAAATTGGAGTAGCTTTTCTCCTCTTTTATTCCTTCTACCATAGCCATATTTGCCCAGTATTGTATGCTCATGTAGTTTTGGATGTCCAATTTTTGCATTAAAGTCGCCAAGCACTACTATTTTGGAGGGAGGGAATATATTGTGCGCTTTTTCTAATGTTGTGTAAAAATAATTTACCTCTTCCTCGGCATAAGATTTTGTGGGGGCATATGTTTGGATTATTGAAATTATTTGATCTTCAAATTGCAGTTGCAAAATCGCTACTCTGTCGGTTAAACCTATAAAATTGACAACGTTCTCTTTAAGGGATTTTTTAATTATAAAACCGACACCATTTTGTCCTGCTTTTTCTCCTTTGTAAAATAATATGAATTCTTTGTGTTCCTCAATTTTGCAACCTTTCCTTTTGACTTCAGCGAGACCTAGTATATCGTAATTTAGTTTATTTAGTGCGTGTTTTATTTCTATAAGTCTTTCTGTTCGTGCAAGGGATCTGACATTAAGTGTGCATATTTTTAACTTTGTTGATTTGGCGGATATGGTGGCTGAAGGGTTTTGGTCATACTCCTCCGCGGTGACCAGCCGTGTTGGAAGAGTGGGAGGGGTTTTCCTGTGGCTTAGTTGCTATGGTTCTTGTTCGGATGTTTGTTCATCATCGCTTGTATTGAATAGATTTATTTGGGTTGGAGTTTCTCTGGGTGTCCAGTAAGAAGTTAGTTTATTTTTAATTTTTTTGTTAGCTTGCCTCGCATTTTGTTTGCTTGTACCAGGAGATGGGGTAATTGAGAGAGTGCGTTTATTTGTTTGGTTTGTTGTTTTTGAAGTTTCTGCTTGGACAATGTTTGCAGGTAGTACAATCAATTTGTCGTATTTTATGAATACTTTGTTACCTTTGTTTCTCTCTTCTATTACCTTTTCTTGAAGTTCTTTTCTTTTTTGCATGACTTTTGGTGGGTAATCATCTGTAATGTAGCATTGAATGCTTTCTAATAGGCGCTTCTTTTTAAATATATCGATTTTTTTCCCCAATGTGGTTAGGGTTAGTATTACCGGTCTAATTTTTTCTCCTTTTTTACCTATTCTTCTAACAGATTCTATTTCAAATGCTTCGCATTGTATTCCCATAATGTTTTTTATAATTTCAAGGATATTTTGGGATAGCTCTTTGTAAGATTTTTCGGTTTCTTGTATACCAAAAAACACTATATTTCTCTGCCTTAATTGTTTTTCTAAATTATCAATTCGCTCTTCCTGCTTAGCTGTGGTAGCTATTACCTTTTGCACTTCTTGTTTCATGTACTTAAATTTCTCGTCGATGTTAAGGTTTATTTTATTTGTTATATTAAGTTCGCTCTCCTGGATTCTTCGGTTCGTACTAGTTATTTCATTTTGTATTTGGCTCAACATCTTAACAATTTCTTCCATTGTTTATCCAGTAAAGCGCACTCTGGTGTTTACAATACTTAATACTCAGAATACTCTTCTCTAGATATTGCCAGATGGCGTATTACAAGATTTTAAATTATTGTTTCTTTTCTTTTTTTTTTTTTTTTTTTTTTTTCTACGGATAGTGTAGAAAGAAATCCAATTATATTTTTGAAGTCAAAAAGACACTTTCAGAGCGGGGTTAGAACCCTGACTTGACTGGATTATAGTCCGGTAGTTTGTCCGCTTGACCACCTTGCTTGTTGATAATGCGGTGAATTTAGAGTAATATACTATGAGCTTCTGTGACAGTTGAATTTTTATTGTTTACTTTGTGGGTAAGTTATTATATTTGCACTATTTAGTTTTAAAACACTTTTTTTTACCACTTTGATGGTCTTAAAAGTATGATTATCTGCGTCTATGTATGTAGTTTCAGGTTATTATTTATAGTTTTTCGTTTGAGATGCAAAATATGTCCAATTTAAGTGTGTTCAATTCACTGTCACTTTTTATCACTTTTTCACAACTTTTCTTGAATCAGTGGCCTTGCAAACACTTGTCGATGTTCTTCAGTGATGTTTTAATAAAATTATCGCCTTAAAGAGTACGCAGGATCGTTTTAATAATTTTTGGAGACGTAAATAAACAGAGCTGATGTTTATCGTGGCACAGTGGCGCCCTTCCTTTATAAAAACTTTTCGTTAAATACTATTAAAATAATAATATAAAAACTTTTCGTAAATAAATTAGGTATTATTATTTATTTTATATAGTATTTAACAATTTTTTTTAATCATCTTAATATTTTCGTATGCTAAGTTCAAACTCATTTAATAATTCCAAAACCAAAACTCAATGTACTATATTGTTTTGCAGCTATTCTATAAGAAACTCAGAGAAAGTTTCTATATTTTGCAATGTAGAATAATCAATTATGGCTGTGGTTTGTGGAGTGCTATCGGGCAGCGAGCACTGCGGCTTCTGATGTGAAAATAGATGAAGGCTTCGACTTGGGTTTCTATTGTTAAAGGATATAATTAGATATTCATAATATTTAAACTGTTTTTAAATTTTTTACTACTTTTCGTTAAATACTATTAAAATAATAATATAAAAACTTTTCGTAAATAAATTAGGTATTTTTATTTATTTTATTTTTACACTTTTAGGAAAACTTACAGCTAGGTTAAGAAAAATGCGTAAGGGGGGTTACAGAAACTGAAGGCCATCAAAAGTTTTCACAGATAGAGACGGATGTTAGAACTTTTTTTGGGGTTAATTATTTTATTAGTACTTTTTTGTATCAGAGTTTATCAGCCAATTATTTTGGTATAATAAATATATGAAAAAATAACTTTAACTTAATTGTTCTTTTTGGAACCAAATCCGTTCATTGTAGGTTTTGACTACGTACAAAACAAGTTTTATAAATACATCCAAATCAGTTACAAACATTGAATCCCTTCCTTTAAATTAATAATTTACTACCCTTAGCCTACATGTATTTCAAAATAAAACACTTTGAATAATTAATATGCGTACAAACTTTCTTACCCTTTTCACCCTTTTATGAATGATTTAGAATCTTGGCGGCATGTTTAATTACTTTGATTCTAGGTATGTATGTAAGTTTTACTTAATCTGTCACATCACTTGGGAATTGGGCCATTTTTAGGTACATTTTGTATAATAACTTACGAGGATTTAAATAAGAAACGTTCTGTTTAAAAGAAAAAAGGGATTTATGATCAAATTAAGTTGTTTTTTAAATAAATAGGGCAAGTGTATTTTCTAAAAATTCCAGCCTATAGTTCGGTTTAAATGAACTACCTAACTGATGAGTTGAAGATATAAATTTAACATCAATTGAATAAGGTATTTTAATGAATGTATTTAGTAAATTTTTCTCTTGCTTTGTAAGTGGATTGCGTAAGAAATGAACATCGACATAAACATCTTACTTTGTTTTTAACCAAGGAGTACGTATTCAACGGATATAGTATCTGCAAATTTATGATACCCTTGGCGGGATGAGGTAAAAATCACCATGTCTTATAAAATGAATTTTGTATTCAGATAGCTTGGTTTTGAAGTGTTATGTCTCTTTGTCCTTTACCAATACTTATCAGATAGTAGGAACGTTGAAACATATCTAAAGTAAAAGAATTTAGAAAAAATAACGGTCATGAACTAAAATAGCTTTCTCTTGTCTTGGCTTGACTCTTTTTTTACTTTCTATATTATGTTCATGTTATTGCTAAGGAGATTTTATTGCAAGATATTTATTCGTTAATTCCATCCTCCGGTAACATCCATTAGTAAATCTTCTACAGATACAGAGGTAGCTTCAATCTCGCAAAGTGAGTTTACGTTCTTTAGTACCTCGGTATATAACGAATGTACTAACATCTCTTAGTGCCGAGGACAGTCTTATCCTTTTACAAAGATATAGAGTGGATGGAACCGCTAATTATAATCATTATTATTATTTTATATAAACCGATACAAATATAAAATGTAAAATATGCAGCTTACGTAAGTTTTTGAGTGACTTGCCTTAACAAAAGTTAATCAAACAAATATTTTTTGCAAAATATAAAATAAATTAAATATTGTTTTTCTTCTAGAAGGCTTTCAACTTGTATATCAAGGTTAATTTTATGAATACTAATTTCTATCTATCAAGGCTTTAAATTAATGTGTCTCATGCTCAAAAATACATCATATCCATACCCATTCCATGATTCGTACATCTCTGACATTGGATAGTGGTCCAACGTCGCTAATTTACTTAAGACGCTTCATGCAAATAAGCAGAAAGCACCAGTTAACGTCCTCGAGGAAATTGCATGCGTTCACAGCTTACCACGAGCTATTACTGTGGCGAGCGTTTTGCGAGCTTGTATACCGATAAAACCCGGATAAAACCAGTTGGAGAAGTTATACTAATGTTTTATCGAGGCACATTGTTAGTTTGGATGTTTCGGGTTGTATTCGTTATAATGGAAGCGACTGTTAAACTAATTCCACCTGTAAACAGCTAAGTTATCAAAGAGTGGCATATGTTACTTTTATTTAAGCATATCTTATTTCTACGCAAGTGAAGCCGCGGGCGAAATGCTAGTAATACTTAATATATGAAATCGTAATTTATTAAGTTTCCTCATTTTAAGAGCTTACGAAATAAACGATTAACTTTGAATACGTTTGTAATTTTGGCAGATTAATAAAGTTGTACGAATATTTGAAATAAGGTTCTACACTCGAGTCAAAAACATTGAAGAAGTTAGAGGTTTTATACGGTTTGTGTAAAATCTTAGATGTTAAACTGATTTAGTAGTTTTCCTTTGAGATTCTACGTCCGTAAATTTCCGACTTAGATATTTGGGCTCCACGAAATATATCATCTTTCTTAGTAACACTAATACTAATTTAAAACAGCTAAGCTTCTTTGCCAGGTTTCATTTTTACACTTTACCTCAGAATTCAGCAAAGAAGCTCAGTGAAAAAGGTCTCATTTCTAAAATTTTGCTGATTTTAATGTCCTACTTCGTTACAAGCCCAATATAAAGTTCTAAATCATGTTGATATTTACGACAATCCCATCCAAGTTTGTAGGCAATAAGTAACTAAACTCCACAGTGAATTAATTAACTAATTTACGATCAAAGTTATAACTATTGACCGCACATAAAATAATCATAACGCTACCCAATCGGTAGTGGGTCGGTAATTCGATATTTTATTTATCGTTCTATGAAATTCAAAGGAGTGAAAGTTTCAGTGTTATTGCCTGAGGGTAGTTCACAATGATCGCTAAGAAAATACATGGAGGGGTGTGGGGGTGGTTATGGCTGTAATAAATCTGTGAGAAGACATCGGGACGCCCGGTGTGTTTGCAGAGATAGTTTTAATGTGGGTGTTGTAAGATTGGCTTATCGACGCGTTACTGATTACTAAAGTGTTCTCGATGAAACTTTCTTAAGATTAGTATTAACTATGATATAGATGGTTGGTTAGCAATCAGTTTTCACTCACAAAGGAACTGTTTCAAAATTGTTGTGAGTAAATTTATTTATATTTTTAGTTTATTACGCGAATGTATATTGAAACGGTGTGGTAGATTCCGGGTAAATCCATTCGGTTTTCTGAGAAAAAGTCCTATGCTCAAATAGGGTGGTGTAATTAGTCAATATTGTATCGATTTAGTTGAATAAGCTAAATTAGGTTTTCTTAGAAATCTCTCTGTAGTGCTATGATCGAGTTAATTTAACCGCATGGTTAATTACGGTTAGTGTAACTAAAACAACAAAGCATTTCTATTTTGTAACTTTTTGACTTTTCCTTTGTTAAAATGTTAATATTATGTTGTAGTCATGAAACACACAGTGTTGATAGTGAAGAAGCAGTCTGAAAATCCACCTTAATTTAACTAAAATAAGACATACCTTGATTCTTTTTCATAGTTACCACCCTTGTTTTTTGTAGCAGGCATCACCACAAGTCTCTGCCATCCGCTGTCAATGTCAATGCCACAGCTTCATAGCGTTTGAAAATTCTACCGTTGTATGACGTAGTTGAATTTACAAAAGTTTTAAAAACAAGAAAAAGTGTTGTTTTTTCTTAAAATAAACAGTGCATGTTATTGTAAAACCATGTCCACATTAAATGACCAAGAAGAAGCGGGCCCGTTTTGTAGAGTTGCCTCGGATGAGGAGCGATACAATTCGACAAGCGGCAGCTCTTCCTCCTCGGAGGAGGAGAGCGGCATAGCTTCTCCGCCGCCCAACAAAAGGTCAAGAAAAGTAAAAAAAGACCCACGTATTGACTCACTTATACAACAGGTGAGTTATTTATCCAATTTTATGTCACAAATACCACATTTTAGTCAAGTACAACAAACTGCCCCGGCTTCTTCCTCTTACGTTATAGGCCCTTGTGCTGAAAACGATGTTTCTTTGGGGACAATTCAATCTAACTTAGATCAAAGCCAATTAATACCTAGGGCAGAAATAGGTAAGCTTGAAGAGTTGACTAAATTACAACAATTTGATTCACCGGCATGGAAAGGCATTCGATATAAGTCAGTGTTGCGTTCATGTTTGGCTACTCCAGGGTTTGTAGGTCTAAAAGTTAATGAAGAGTTATGTCATTTTAATAAGGAAGTAGACTATTTAGCTTCTACAGAAAATTTTCTGGCAGGTGTATCTAACTCTATATTAGAGCACAGGAAACTTTTACAGGCGGCTCTTCAGTCCGTAATAAATTGGTCTTTGGCAAATCCAAGCGACCTAGATCCAAATTCCTTATACCAAAAAATTATGTGTGAATTAGGTCCAGATACCCCTATTCACAAAAATTCTGAACTTACAATGCAACTCATTACAGGAAAAAGGTCTGAATGCATTGAGGTTAGACGAAATAGAATTTTAAAACAAATTAGTAATCCTAATATTCGGTATACTTTAAATAATTTACCACCAAGTGCAGAATATTTATTTATTTAGTGTGTTTCATGACTACAACATAATATAACTGTTTTGCATTACAACAAAACAATTATTATGTTTATAATGAAACACACAGTGTTGCAGCAAGTGCTTGCTGGTTTTTATTCTTATTCCTACAGATTTTTAAAGTAGTGAAGATGCTATGAAGCTGTGGCATTGACATTGACAGCGGATGGCAGAGACTTGTGGTGATGCCTGCTACAAAAAACAAGGGTGGTAACTATGAAAAAGAATCAAGGTATGTCTTATTTTAGTTAAATTAAGGTGGATTTTCAGACTGCTTCTTCACTATCAACACTGTGTGTTTCATTATAAACATAATAATTGTTTTGTTGTAATGCAAAACAGTTATATTATACAAAAAAAATGGCTATATTTTTCTCACAAAATATGTTTTTTCACAATAACAACTTACACGTAAATAGGCGAAACAATAATGTTTTCCTAAGACAATATTAGTGTTTTTCCGTCAGAACCACTTAAGAGGCTGTAAGCTCGTCGAGCAAATTGAGTCGAAGTAGGGACTAGGCGTTCACCGGACAAAATGAGGCGAAAGATCGTATTGAAGGGCCCTCGAGGTGTAGACAAACTGATTACGTAGATAGAGGAAGGAATACAGACTTGAAACTTACTACCGTGTGAAAATAAATTAATTTTTAGAAGTTATGTTGTAATTATAAAGTTAAGTACCTACTGTTTTTTTTTTTTTAATATTTAATAGAAAGGATTCGCATAAATTTTCAAGTAAAAAATATAAATATTTTTTTAACTTTTTCTACGTCTTTTTACAAACATTAATCAGAAAATTAATGATTTGTTATGAATTTTTTACTCGGTTTATAAGTTACTCGGCTTGTTTGCTGAAAGTATTGTGTTTTATTTTTATTGGCTATATTTTGTTCATTTTCAAATCAAGTGGTGGACAGTCTGAAATGCATAAACTAAATAGCTTTGCCTACATAACCATACTATTTATTTTAATTTGTTTAAAAGGTAACTTAAACGCGAATATAGAAACTATGTCAAAGCAACGACCGTGTAAATTTATGGTAAAAAAACAAAATAATACGAGAAAATGTTTCCGGAATGTAATTCTTTGTCATGTTTTCCATAAATTTCTTAGAATCGCTCCCAAATTGATTGTAGGCTATCTTAATTAAGCTAAAACGGGTACAGCTTTCTTAGAATTTTAATCATTTGCTTTCTCCGATCAAAGAGCTTCTTAACCTATTAAATGAGTTTATGATACGTGTAAATAACGCACTGCTTAGAAAATGGTGTTCCATTTATATTGATTTACTATCATTTTCTTTTCTTATACAGAAGTGTAAGACGCTTGCGTACACTTTAGGGGTAATTAAAATTAAGTTTTTGAATTTATCCACCTATGAGCTAGGTTAATAGGATTAGGTACGATTAAATTTTTTTCACTCTTCTAAAAGCGGCTTAAATTATGACTATTTACAAAGGTTAATAATTTATACTAAAATAGCAAATTTTAATGTACTCGTATGTTAAAAACTGAACTAAACAAAAGTGATTACCAAAACGTCAAAGTACGCGTCTATTTGTTTATCTAAGTCCCTAGTGACAAAATTATGATCATCTATCAGTGTGCGAGTATCCCCTACGTTTCATATCGGTCTGTATTATGCAGTGATGAGTCTATCATTCCACTAGGGACGAAGCAACGGGGAAAAGGGGCCTGATTGTCTTTTGTTTTGACATGTAGACTGCATAGACGTATATGAGTGTTTAGAGAACGCGAAATGAGATAGGTTCATTTTTATGAGCGTTATTTTCTATGATCGAGGGAGGATTACCAATGCTAACAAAGTCTAGCAGTTATTGGGTGCAGGAGCTTTTGGATTTTAAAATCTTTTACTGCGTTTTCTACCTTTATGGGTGGTTTGTATATCTACTGGTCTCTAAATTGAGAGGAGTTGTGCCATAAGTACTTAAGTATTGGCAAAATTATTTTGGCATGCTAAATTACTCAATTTTGATATTTCAGTAATAAACTTAGATGTTATATAACTTCAAGTTTTCAATTACGACACCGGCAGTATCTGCTTATAGGTAAAATTAATGAAGCATTCACTTTTAACATGTTGTAACCACGCCTATGATTTGAATAGATAATAATGATAGTCGGTACGTTAACTGCAAAGAAACACAACGGAGAGCTCTCCAAATTTTTTAAACAGTAATCTTCTAACAATATTTGGCAGCCTGGATTTGCATCAACCAAACACAAACCGAATCCTGCAAATCACGCATTCAGGCCACGCGTCTGTTTACGCGATGACTTGCGATAACTCCAATTGCAGTGTAGATTTAATATAAATGCAGAATGCCGCTTTGGTAGGCAATGAAGCGGAGGGCAAACAATTGGTCCCACGGGCTTGCATTATTCAGAGGGCATTGGGCCCGTGGGCCGAGTGGGAACGGCCCAATGAGGAGGGCGCCGCGGTAAATGCAGTCGCTTGCATAATGGATGATGTGGGTATAGCACCTAGGCGGCAAGTGGTGGCCGCAACTGTCACTGTCAAACTGACAGGTGTCAGATTGCTCGGCTGTTACGGTGTTTGGCGTTACGTTATGAGTTATACAGGGTGTTTGGAGGGTGAGTAGCCAAATGAAAATGGTGGACAAATGACGCTTTTAGCTATTTACTTCCACTTATTAAATTGCCATTTTGTTCAAGTTTTTAAATTTATTCGATTTTGTAACACCCTGTATACTTCTTCAGTACCTAACATAATCATTGGAACAATTACATTAAAACTATCAAAAACAAATACCTAATTGTAAGGAAAGTAACGAGCATGACTCAAAGAAAATCACAAATTTACATGTAAAATCTTATTTTCTCTGTCTAATGAAAACGTTTATAACAACGTCGACCAGTCAACCATGTAAAAATAAAATAAATAAAATAAAAAATAAAATAAAATAGCCTTTATTGCTGTTCAACTTACAATTAATACATAAATGCCTTACTTAAACTAAATTAATTACAATTATAACTTGCACTTGAATGATCGGCAACTGGATGTTTGTCTGGAACAGCTTGTCTGTCGACAAAGGCCTCCTCTAAAGTTTTCCACGTATTTCTGTCTCTCGCTAAACGGGTCCACAGTGGACCAGCTACCTTTTTAAAGTCATCTTCCCATCTTTTGCTCTGTCTGCCTCTTTTTCTTTTGTTATCTATGGGATACCATTCAGTTACTAACTTTGTCCATTTTTCTATACTTTCTCTTAACATATGTCCCGTCCAACGCCATTTAAGCTGTCTGTAGGCTGTGTATGCATTTTTAAATTTTGTTTTCTTTTTTATTTCTAATAATTTCACCCTATCTTTTCTTTTAACCCCTAAAATACTTCTTTCTATTGAATTTTGGCAAACTCTTAGTTTACTTTCCTGTTGTTCTGTTAGTGCCCATGTCTGGCACCCGTATAGTAAACATGGCATAATGCATATTTCGTAAACTTTCTTTTTTGCTTTCATTGGCATCTCATTATCCTTCATTATTTCCCTAAGAGACCAAAACCGTTTCCAAGTATTAGTTATTCTTCGTTCTATTTCTTTGTTCATGCAATCATCTGTAGATATAAGTTGCCCCAAATATATATATTCATTTACATATTCTATTTGTTCGTTGTTAACTGTTATTTGTTCGTTGGTGTCTGTTTGTTGGGAATTCGTCATAATCTTGGTTTTAGTTAGATTCATTGTCAGGCCCGCTTTAACACTTTCATCTGATAGTTGCTGCAACATTAGTCCTAAAGTTTCTGCGTCTTCAGAAAACAATATTAAATCATCCGCGAAGCGTAGATGGTTAAGATTTTCGCCATTTATATTTAGGCCATTTTTGGTCCAGTCTAGGTTCCTGAAGATCATCTCTAGCACTGCTGAAAATAATTTCGGGGATATAGGATCTCCTTGGCGTACACCTCTTTTAATTGCAAATTCTTTACCCGTAGATTCAAGTTTTACTTGTGCTGTGCTCGCTGTGTATACGTTTTTAATTATTCGAATGTATTTTTCTTGCACCCCTTGTCTTTTTAGGGCGTCCCATATATAATGATGTTCTAATGTATCGAACGCTTTGTTAAAGTCCACAAACCCTATGTAATACGTTTTATTGTATTCTTTATATTTCTGTAGAATTTGTCTTAGAGTGTGTATGTGATCTATAGTTGAGAATTTGCTTCGGAAACCAGCTTGTTCCTTGGGTTGGTTTTCATCTAGTGTATTAGTTATTCTGTTAAGTATGATTTTTGAAAATATTTTATAAATATTGGACATTAAACTGATCGGCCTGTAGTTTCCTATATTGCCCTTGTCTCCCTTCTTGTGCAGCAGTATAATTGTCGATTTGGTCCAATCTTCCGGGATGATTTCCGTTTCAAGTATTTCATTGAACAAATGTGTAAGTTTTGGTACTATAACTGGTAACGTAGTTTTTAGTAGTTCATTTGTGACTAAATCTGAACCAGGTGCCTTATCAAGTTTTTGGGTTTCGATAGATTTTATTATTTCTGCCTTCAGAATTGGTTTAATGTCTTCTTTGTTTACTGGATTATATTCAATTTTTTCTTGATCCTGATTACGACTTTGGTATAAATTTTGGTAGTATTCCGTAGCAATTCCCAGAATTTCTGGTCTTTGACACGTCTTTCTACTATCTTTATTTTTCATGTCAGTAATCCAATCCTTTTTGTAGTTAATTTCTTTAAGTGCCTTCTTTACCCCCCCTGTTTTTTCTATATGTTTCCTTAATGTTGTTAACCTTCTTATTTTACGATCTTTTCTTAATTGTTCGCTAATTTTTTTGCTTATTTCTGCTATCTTTGGACCGTTATTGTTATTATGTTTCCTTTGTTGTATAAGTTCTTTTCTTTCTTGTAATAATTGCTTACTTTTGAGTGATATCGTTGTCTTGCTATTCATGTTGGCTTTTTTAGTCTGTTTTATTAATTTTTTGATAAAACTGTTGTATTTTTCTTGGGTCGATACACATTCTTTTTCTCCACCTTGCAAGGATATTTTGAGGTTGTTAAGAAGTAAATCAGTACTGCCAGTGCACTCGATGGCTTTAACATTGCTGTGGAGTTGTCGTGCTCTTTTAGCACGTGTCCCTGACAGTTTTGCTCTGACCATTCTATGGTCAGTGTTAAAATTAAAGTTGTTTAAAATTGATAAATCTTTACACACTTTCGCATTGTTAGACATAACATAGTCGATCTCGTTTTTGTACCGGCCATTTGGGGAGACCCAGGTCCATTTCTTTGATGTTTTCTTTTTGTAAAAACTGTTAAGGATTCTTAATTTATTTTCAATAGCAAAGGATACTAGTCGTGAGCCATTATTACTTCTATTGCCAAATCCGTGACATCCTATGGTATATTCTTCTCCACTTTTTTGTTGGCCAATTTGTCCATTAAAGTCGCCCATAACTATTATATGTTTGCATGCATTTGCAGTGGTGGATTGTAGGTCTTTGTAGAATTTTTCGATTTTTGCTATATCTTCTTTTTTATTTGATTCGGTAGGTGAATACGCCTGGATTATAGACCAAACTTGTTCATCCTCTCCATCTACAGGTAATTTAATGTTTAGAAGTGCAATCCGTTCTGATATCCCTCTTAGTTCTTGTATGTTTTTAGCCAGGTTTCTTGTAATCATAAAGCCGACTCCGTATAATCCAGGTGTCTCCCCTATATGGTATAGTATGTATTTTCCGTGGTCTTCTATTCTTTCCCCTAATCTTCTCACTTCACTTAAACCAATTATGTCCCATTTTATTTCATCCAATGCTAATTCCAGTTCTTGTAGTTTTTCAAAGGTTCCTAATGATCGACAGTTTAAAGTTGCTACATGTATATCGTTATTTTTCTTTTTCTTTTTTGTTGTCTTTAGAGGGTCGTGGTCATATTCCCCCACGAGGACCAGTCGGCTTGGGGGAGGTTGGTGGTTCTTAGTTATTTGTTTTTCTATATTTTTATGTTGTTGTGTTTTCCGGTTGCCGATAGCTAATTGTTATTGCTTATTATTATCCGCCGAACAGGAGGAAAGAGAGTTGGATCTGCCTCTCATAACATCAAAAGCGTTACGCCTGTTGTTTTGTGATGGCTTCCAGACTTGTTGTTTTTTTGCTTGTGCATTGTCTCCCGGCGATGAAGATATTTCTCTCTTTCTTTTGTCATTGGTTGTATTATTTTCCACTACGACCAGCTTATCGTATTTAAGATATGCGATATTTCCTTTCATTCTTTCTTCTTTTAATTTAGATTGTAACATTTTTCTCTTCTCCAGTACTTCTTTAGAGTAATCCTCTGTGATATAGATGTCTTTGAGATTTTTCCGGACTTTCATTACCTCATTTTTCTTCCATAAATTGACAAAGGAAACTAAAATTGGTCTTGGTTTTCCATCTGTACTTTTCTTCCCGATACGATAAATGTTGTTTATTTCAAAATCCCCAATGTTTATGTTTAAATCTTCCTTGAAAACATTTTTCACCTCTTGCAGCAGTCCTGAAGTATATAATTCTTTATCTTTTAATCCAAAAATAATAATGTTGTTTTGTTTCTTATCTCTTTTTAGATATTCCATTTCTTTCTCAAGGTTTATCAATTTCGTTTTTAAATCTTTGTTTTCTTCTAATATTGGTTTTATTTTTTCCTCAATTTTCTCCATGATTGAATTAGTTAAGGACTCTTTCAGTTCAGCGGTCTGTTTCTGCATTTCGATTTTCATTTTGTCAAACAAAATTTGAAATTGATTGTCCATGTTTACGTTTTGCCCCTGTGCGTAAAGTGGACCGCAGCGGTGCAATGGTAATTTTCGCTCTGGCAACACTTATGAGACAAATGACCCTGTCACTGTCAGGTTGACAGTGACTGGTAGTGACACTATGACGTTTCTAATAAATCTCTGTGGCAAATTTCTAACCTCAATTCGGTAATTGTTGATTCTTCTTGGTTCGTTATCAGTTTTATTTCCACGTTTTGGCACCAAAATCAAATGTTCCACAAATCCACAGCACTTAAGATTGTGTTTTCCAATAGTCACCGTATCCAACAGCTCGTTAATGATTTTTAATTGCAATAAGTTTGAGGACTGCACTACAACAGTGTTTACGTTTTGAGAACCGGAACCGGAAGTCCCATGTAACTACCATTAATTCCTAAACTCAGTCGCTTTCAAGTATAAATTCAATAGCAATCCAGCGATAGTTATCGACTGACTCTAACACAAATACATTGTCACCTGACGCCGTGTTTCGAGCGTTTATCGGAAACAAAATGGCGGCGATAACACGCTATTTATTGCTAAGGTACAAAACCTAGCCAGCATCCAGACCTTTGGAAACTTGCAACGTTAGATGTTTAATACGACAACTATTGTGAATGCGATTTGGATTTAATTTAAAGAGTAAAATACGTAAGTGAAAAGTTAGTGTCTTATATTTGCGTACGATTAAGCTAAACATGTAATAAGGTTGTTTATAGCGTATAAATGAGCATGTGTATTTATCTTATTTATTTGGAGTCGTAAATTCGAAAACATGCTCGTAAAAAAGTATTTGTTAGTGAAAATAATGTCTAGCATTTAAACCTTGCCATAAGGGCAACTGGTCGTTTTACGCTTCGGCATAATGGTCATAACACTGCCTTTACTAAATTCCCGGCTTCAAAAATTCCCCTGTATCCGATTCCTACGAGCATTCTATGCGTATTACATTACACGCACTTTAAAAAACTCCACCACCAGTACATAAACCATGATTAGCAACAGCACTTTCGAACCCGCATCTCAGTTCGTTCCAACTCAATAAACACTCTTTTTACCCTCGGATATAGCACAAATAAGCAGAAATATTGCTATTAGGGAATATAGGTCAGAGATTAAGGGTGAGGTACCACTGGAGCGTGTCTTGTCAAGGCAAGTGCCTGCCGCAATGACATGTCTCTTATGTGACGTTACAATCACTGGGCTGAAAGATCTCTGACGTGTTTATGACGGTGGTGGTTAGGATTTTTGGACGTAATCTTTTAGTTTTTATTTCAGTAGAATTAGTAAGAATTTCTGTTTTATGATTATAGTGTTCGACATGCATTATTTACTATACAAATTTGTGATTAAAAAGCAACAAGACTAAACATTCTACTGTCTTAGTAGTATTAGTATTTCAGAAAAGTGTTACCAGGATCTCCAGAGTCCATTGCGAGATGCCTATTACATTATATGCTTGCTTAGTTACTCAGTTTCAGGTCTGCAGATTTTATTAAATGCTGTTCTTAATAGTTACTTAAGATAGATTTAGCACATTGCTAAAGACATAACATAAGGACGTATTCAGCCAAACAACATAATTCTATCATCACTCTAACATTCCTCAAAAAGTACTTTATATCGTGGATTTAGTACAACTGATGTTCAATATATCCTCCGGTGGAATTTTCTGGTTATCGCCGGTTCTATAACCGGGTTTAGTTGGTAGATCACAGGTGAGATTGAAAGATGTTACGCCATCTTAGTTTTATGGGAGCGAATGAGTTTGAATCGACAGTATTGGTTTTGTTAAAGGATATCGGTTCGGTTTTCATACGGTTTTTGGGAGGTAAATAGTTGCGGTGCAGGATGGATGGTAATGATTGAAGTCAACTTCCAATATTTTCTAACAGTGGCTAGAGCTCCAGAATGACAATTAGTAAGAAAAATTCAGTAAACACTAAAGAAACGATACTTTTTTCGCCGCATAGGATATAAGGCACTAAAACACCATTCCAGACATTTAAAGAAGCGTTGTTAATTTCATCAATATACCAATTCAATTCTGCTAAACTAAAAATATGTAATGATAATAATTTATGCCTTTATCAAAACTACAAAACACTAAATTAACTGCTTCCTCATATTAGTATATTTCGTGAATCGATACAATCTATCATTAGTTCTCGTTGACTAGTTCCAGGAACCGAGATAGAGTTCGATCATTTCCTTAATGATAAACAATCTATCAAAATTATACTGTCAGTCGATAGTTGTGATGTACGATAGATGTTACTGGCTGTACGGGGGATGTTACTGCTGCACGTCGTGATAGTTTGAGGACGAATTGAATTTCATAGTGGCGGAATTTAAAGGACTTTTGATCGGCGACTAGGTAGGTTATAGTCTAGCATTTGCTATTGAACGGTAAAAAGTACTCGTTTTACTTTTTTTTGTTTTTACTCGTTAACATTCCAATTTTCACCTTTTCATATTAGTAGAACGACATGGTAAGTTAGCTTATGACAACAAATAGAAGCTTTTAGTTTCGCCTCAAATGTTATAATAAATTTAGTTTAATAACGTCTTTGTTGGTAATAACAAATATTAAATACAAACAGTAGAGTAGATTTTAGAGTAAATACGCGGAGCTAATCGCTAATAAGCGAGAAGGATTGAGCCGTAAGCCTAGCTGACTCATTGTTGGTAGTTATAGATTCACTTGATAGATATTTAATCCAAGTCGGTTTTTCTTAAGATATTGATCCCCATTGCTATAACGGCGTCATAAGTAGTATTGATTTTCATCCCGCAAATAAACCTTAAGAGATTGTAATAAGGCTAAAATTTGGTTTTGCTTATCCCTATGGCACAAATAAAGTGCAAAATAAAAAAAGTCTTGCACTGTATTTATTACGATTTTTAATTTATTAACCGGTAAGGTTTTAATATTTAACTAAGTTTAGTTTAAAAATGCGTTTACGTAAAGGACATTATGATAAAAACCGGCTAACTGAAAATATCTGTAAAAATACAGGTATTATTTTCATTTAACAATACCATCCATTCTCAATGCAAGATCCTTTCATTTGCCAGCCAGCCAATAACCCGTAAACACAATCCAGTTTTTACTCGTCTATATAAAATCAGAATATTTTTCACTGCCAAATATTTCTTTAACAACTTGTCGTATCATTTTAAACTCTAAAGCGAGGTGCGTAAAGTTGAAATTCACTTCGGGTGGAGTCGTAAAAGGTGTGCGTTTATCACTTGTATTATTTTATACAGGGTGATTCCAGTATTGATTAGTTGCGGATGTCGAGTTACGACTGGTTTGGCTGCGGATTGTAAAAGCTTCGGTTTATACGCAGCTTCTATGTTTTAAACGAAACTGGTCTAAAACCTTTATTTATTTATCTATTTTATCAATCACTTAGAGACCTCTGTAAAGGTAATTTTAAAATAGAGAAAAAATGATACATTTTACTGATATTTTGAAACCACAGCCTTCTGCTTTCTTATACAGCTAAACAGATCGACAGACTGTGTTTCAGTTAAAAGTACAAGTCATTGAGAACGAAAATACAAGAGTTTGTAGAGTCCACGACGCGAGCTTATGCAATATTAATAGTGTAGATAATTTTAATTATTGTGAAACTATATTTTAAAACATTAAGCTAAACAAAGAAATTTTAAGTATATTATTTTTGCACTCGTAAATACAAAACATAAAAATGCTTTAAAAGAACTTCATATAAAATTCATATTTCAAGTTTGTTATTTTATTTTAAAACGTAACTTTGGTTAGCAATTTGGTAAACTGAAATGTAAATTTAGTATGTATTTTGATAAACAAAACATTTGCAGCATATAGAACTAACTGGCATACTTACAAAGTATATGGTAAAGAGATATTTTCTAATTATTCCGTTCATGAAATTTTATAAGTAAATCAACTCCCGCAATATTCCTTGGACACTTAGGCCCAATTGCAGGGAACGTTATAACCTCGGGTTAGCTTCGGGTTAGCTAACTCAGGTTTAAATGGCGCCACCATCGATTGTAACTACTCCTTATTACAATCGATGGTGGCGCCATTTAAATCTGAGTTAGCTAACCCGAGGTTAAAACGTTTGCTGCAATTGGACCTTAAAGTATCAAATAACAGTTCATTTAATAATATCAAACCTTTTTCTGCACCAGCTGCATCTCAATTATTTTACTAAAAAGGTTAAAATGGGAAGGTGGTAAAGTGACAGAGATGTATTCTTAGCACTTTCCCTCCCCGACACCCCTTCTCCCACCTCTTTTAGACGTGGTCGAGTAAGATTGATAGCGGGATGTGATCAGGAAAGCGTCACCTTGATCTTGTTATAATAAAAATACGAAGGAAAATAAGTGCCATAGACTGGTGGAGATAATTATTACGTAGTTCAGTAATTGTGAATGTTAATGAATTTGTTTTAAAGTGTGATAAATAAAGGATCTTAAATGTTTTACGTGTCTGCGTTTAATTTATTAGTGGAAATATTGTCTGTATTAGCTATTACAATCAAGATGATTTTTGTAGAGCAACTACGTCGAGAATTTTTTGTTGTACATCATTACATAATATAAATCCAAGTCGCTAATTCTGTCTGTTTGTAAGTTTGTCCACTATCTCCTCCTATACCACGCAACGGAAAGCGGTTTTCGCCATCTTTTAGGGAATATCTTCTTTTAAATTTGTAAATAAAGAACTATTGGATTTTTTGTTTATTAAGTCAGCCAAAATTCTATGTCTTGTGAGCAAGTTGGCCAAAATTACACCATTGCGAAGCGTGGGCGGGTCGCTAGTAAATTATTATCAATCATATAATGATCAAACACTTCTCAAGATAAGAAAATAACCTTGACTTTGATCGTGTGTGCTATACACATACTCTTTATACGTAAGTTTAAAGTATCTACATATCCGGAAAAAAAAAAATTTTTCAATATATACCTAAAAAAATTATGTATTACAAAATATTTGGTCAACTTCCACGTACCCCAAGGTTGCGAGCAAAAATCGTGGGCCAAAGCAGTAAATCATTTTGATTGGCTTCTACTGTGTTCGTGAGAAAAACTCATACAGTACCGCAGTTAAATACGGCTATAGCGTGATTGTTGATTTAATTATACAATTAGATTATCATTATTACGTAAGGAAGGCATAACGTATTGTGTTAAATGCGAAATAATTAATTAGACATTTTAATTATTACCTGGGAGAGTTATATGGAAATAATGTGAAATTCAGAGTGATTGCAAACAATCAAAAACTAAGCACTGTTTGAAATATGGTCTGGAGGGGAAAAGAGAAACCCAGACGGAATCCAATTTAGAGTTAAGTCTTCTCTGGCTGGAATTGAACTTGAGATAGTGAAACCAAAATAGATATTCGTTTTTAAGCAGTCTATCTTTTAAATCTGTTAGACATATTATCACTTTATTTAAATGGAAAACAAAGGCTTTACTTGTCAATTTTGTAATGATGATAAGTAATTAGGGCTGAGTAGTAAATTTATAAACTTAGTCGTAAATTCTATTGGGCGTAACCCTTATTCTCAGTTAAGTACAAGAGGTTGAGTTAAATGCGCTGCCTTAGTCCGGGGGTCAGTTTATTAATGTGATACGAAAATTATATACGACGATATTTTTAATTAAGAATTTAGAAAATATCAATTATCAATATAAATTTCAGAAATCATATTTTAATGTTTAAATAATTGCATCCATACTAAGTTCGAGTAGGTCACAAGTATGAATTTGACTTCAAAACTAAGTTAGATAACTTATTTTCTACATCAAAATCATATGATAAACTCCAATACAATGAAAAAACCTAGTTCTAACAAACAATTACTTTTAACAAACTGAGCTGGTAGAAGCTAGTGAAAATCTTGCCCAGAATCTTGGCTATCGTTCCACTAAACTATAAATTTAACTTAAAAATAAATCTCTTACATTTTCAAACGCTGCATATTTAGAACTCCCTCACAAATTATAAAGAATATGTAACGAACATCCCTCTCGCGCAGCCGGAAACAGCTAATTACACCCGAGTCACGTTTCCGGTTTATTTTTATTTGTACTTGTTTATGTACAGTTGTGTTGTGACAACTCTTAAATTAAATTCGGGAGTTGTTCGTTAATCAGGAACATTTGGGAATTGAAAATTCAGGGGAAATTGGACAGCTGACGCGGAAGTTACCCTTTGCTGAATGGCAGTGGGATTTTTAGTACACTTTGAAAAGCTTGGTGTCAATAATAAGCTAACTTGAAAAGATTTCTTCTTTTCTGTTATATAAGATAGGTATTCTTGTTAAAAATCGTTTAAAAACAGGGTTAGTTAAAAATCAGATACAAATAATACTTTATGCAGTAGAAGATGAAAAAGAGTTAACTAATAGAAAGGTATCCATCCTCATCATCCCAGATAAAGTATTTTTGACATTTTATCCACAAAAATTACCTGATGGAAAATATGAAAAAATCAAACTGGCATAATTTTTGATAAAACAATTTTAAACGTTGCTGAAAACAAATGCCCTCTGGATTTAATGCAAGTTCAATAATATTTGGTTTTCATGAGAATATTTTTTTAAACCAAATGCTTTCAAAACGATTCTATTCACTCCACATGTACAGAGTTTTTTTAACAAAATTTGTTTTGTTTATACAACATTTATTTGCTTAAAAACAGTACAATAAACTAACTGTTTCGTTTTATAGAATCAACCGTCCATGGCAATAAACCACACATATCTTTTTTATTTAATTCTTATAATGTTTAAATATAATATGATCTTTAAAAATCTTCCATACGTACCAAACATAGATTTATTATTAATCTTCGCTCTGGCTCTTACGGGCTCATATAATAAATCTATGGTAATATATTTTTTAAATAGAAAGACGAGAAAAAAAGGAGTATTGTTTATCTTTTTTCTTAAAAATTACCGCGTGAAATCCCGGATAGGGGATTAAACAATGGGTATACGAGTATTGTTTTAATTATAATTTTCTAATGAAATATTTAAATAGGATTGAACAATTGAAAAGTGTTCGTATAGTAATTAATTTGAACCTTTTATGAATGCATGAAATAAATATTTAGGTTTCCACGAACAAAATTTTGTACCGCTCTTTTATTTCTAGTAGAGAGTATGAATTCAAAGGAACTCATTGATTTGGAAGAAGATATGTTTAGTTTTGGTCTTCCTGACGCTTTTCCTTCCATTGGTTATTACTCCATCATTTAACAAAGACAAACAATAGTATGTATAATGCTTATTACAATCCTACTAATATTATAAACTTTAACTGCAAATAACATTTATTACTTTTACAGTGTGTTAGTTTAGTACATAAATATAAAACAATTAAAAATATAAAAAGCTTATTCGAAGTGGTCTCCATTGGCTGCAATACAGTCCTTTAAACGTTGAGGCCAGTTATCAATAGAAGCACGCACTCTTTCCATGGGAAAATTCTTCACTGCCAATCGTATTGATTGTTTTAGGGACTCTAAATTATCATGGCGTTTAGAGCAAGCTGTACTCTCTAAAACTGACCATAAATCATAATCCAGCGGATTAAGATCGGGACTAGACGACGGCCAGTCTTCAGCTCTGATGAAGTCGGAAACGTTCGCTTTCAACCAAGACTGCGTGGACCAAGCTTTATGACCCGGCGCCGAGTCTTGCTGGAAGGACCATACTTGGTTATTGAACATGGTGATGTTAAGGGGCTTAACTACCTTCTCAAGAATGGTATCTTGATACACTTGTGCCGATGTTTTGATACCTTTTTCACAAAAATATGGCTCAGTCACTCCTTCATAGCTAACACCCCTCCAAATCATCACTGAAGTCGGATAATGTCCACGTTGCACTCTGTCGACTAATTGGAAGGCTTCCTTAGAGCTTTGAGCATAAATACGGTCATTTTGTATGTTAAAATGTTGCTTAATTGTAAAAAAAATCTCATCCGTAAACAAACATTTTCGGTGACCTCCCTTTGCGTACCGCTTCAGTAGTTGTTTCGATTTTACCACCCTATTCTTCTTTAAATTATCAGTTAAGAAATGACCAGTGCATCTCTTATAGACTGCAAGTCCTAAGTCATCTTTTAAAATACGCGACATGGTTCTAGGTGCTATCTTCATTTCCCAAGATAAAATCTTTTGCTTACGGACAGGATTTCTTCGAATTCTTCCCCTTACTGCTTTGACTACCTTTTTCGTACGAACACTACGTGGACGGCCAGATCTTTTTCTGTCACAAACAGAAGAAGTCTCAATGTAGCTATTAATAGCCCGGTACACAAACATTTTACTAATATAAAGTGTATGGACAGTTTTAAAAAATGCATTTTGCTCCTTACCTACTTTGTGTAATGCAATCACAGCGATTCGGTTTCTTTATCACCCCACTCCATTTTAATATCGCAAATTATTGTACAATGTATTTGCGCCAAAATGAGAAAACACAATGAACAATCGTATAAAAATGACAGATTCGAAATTCAAATGTAATATAATTTTATTTTTAAGTGTAACAGTATTTATGGCCAGACTAGGTATAGGTTATACATCAGAATAACACATGGAACCTCTGTATTTACGTATTATTTTGTAATAACTTTATCCTTTTATGTGTTTTTTGTGTAGACACATAATTTTTTAAATAAATAAATTGGGTTTTTACCGCGGGAAAACTTCTCATTCTCACGGGAAACCGACTATTACGCGAACGGAGTCGCGGGCGGCCACTAGTAAGCTTATTTTTTTATAAGTTATGTACTGTAGGAATTTGAAACAATAAAAACAGTTAAAACCAAAATTGTTAAAAGCTACATATTCCTTAGAGCAATCTCTGACTGTAGTCCTATGATCGGAGTGGTGGTAAAAAAAAGCTTATTCTACTAAGCTTGTGTACATATTTTTTTTTCGATGACAATACCGCTTTTAGAATCGCACTTACGTAATTTAATAACAAAGAGTGATAGATAACTTTACATGGCATCAGGAACGTTTTTAAGGTAATACGCTTTGTAATAAATATAAAATAATCATTATGAACTTCTTTACTAAAACAATTAAAGGCGACATCCTAGACCTTCAAGCTCCAGTAGGGATGTTGAATAATATCGATTACAAACATAATAACTAAATTTTATTAATTCGTTATTTCTACTTTTATTTTGCTTTTTATTTTGCTTTATTCAACAATCTATTAGTCTAATATTTAATTTGAAATGTTGTAGGTTTATAGCTTCCATTTTTATTTTGTTTTATTTTGATCGGACTTAATTTTATTTAAAACATGAAATTTTTATGGTGAATAAAAATTGATAGTTATCTTTTCAATTACTTTTAAAATAATAATAATTTTATTTGAGTTTTATTTCTACCTAACTTAGAAATATTTAAAAAGTTGAAATTTTAGAGGTGTATAGAAATCAATAGTTATCGATTCAATTTACTTTAAATATAAATCAATCGTATAGTCACATCCCTAGCTCCCGTCGTTCTTTGTGACTGCAGCAAAGTAAATTAAACTTTATTGCTTCAATCAAATTCGTCTGATTCTATCGTCTGCTATCTCTGTTGGGACGGCAAAGGGTTGACAAAGGGCAACGCCTGAATTTTTTACTACCCCTTGTAGTGTGACAATTTATTGCCAATTGATAGACAATGGGGGTTGATACGTGTTTCCTTTGTGAAATGGTTGAGATATAAATAAAGGTGTAAATATTTTGAAATAAAAGTAAATCTGCAGTCTATCACGCTTAAATGGCCTTAGACTTAGAGGAAATACTTAGAATGAGTATGTGTTAGGGACTCCAGACATTTAATTTAAAAAATAATAATAATAAATTAATAACTGTGTGGCCCTAAACTAAGAAAAGCTTGTACTATAGGTACCACACAATGGACTAGGGGAGAACCTAGTTACACCCAGACACGAGCCAATATCGAACAACCATTTTGATGAAATTGGCCCGACCCGGGGATCGAACCCGGAACCATCCGCTGCACCACAGAGGTCGTCAATTTAGAAAAACACTTAGCTCCAAGCCAAAAACAAAGGATAATAAAACAAATGAAACTACCCCGAGAATCAAACCGTGGACCTTTTAAACTTTGGGACTGACCGAAACACAATTGGAGGTTGATATTTGATTAATCATCTATATTTGTTGAATTGGCTTCAATTCAATCGTTTAGATAGCGGGTTTGTTTAGTCGTATTTAGTTTTCTGAAGATTTCACTTTTATGTAAATTTTCAGTATGTCGCTTATTAATCTGGGTCACTAGCTAATCAAATGTTATACGAGTGCTATTTTAGAAAAAAACACTTAGCTGTTGGTTTTAATATTTGATAGTGAGAATTGATCAATCAAAAAACCAATTAAATTAATGTAAATTAATAACAAAGTTTTATCGAACCAAAATCTAAGAGTTTATTGATTTAATATTTACAAATCCTTTCTTAGCAATTTCGATGTAAACTAAACGTATTCCCGCGGGTTCCCGGCGTTGTGGGCCATCGGAGAAAGTATCAATGAAGGTTCTTGACTACGAAAACCTATTTTAAATTCCAACGCTGGTTTGAAAATCTAGAAAATCGATTGTAGCTTTAAAATTTTACTACAATTTGAACGTTTATTGTTAAGTGCTAGTCTGTGGAAAAAAATGTGTATTATAAAAACATAATAATTAAGTTTAAATATTAGGACTTCGAGCCAACAAATCCCCCAAAACAAAACGAAGTGAAACTTCAGACTTAATCCCCATCGTTTTAAGGTTTTAAAAGCTAAAACTTTCTCCCCAGTACAACGCGAGACGTAATTTCACAAATGACTGCTGTACAGTAATCCATCCGTCTCATCCGGTAAGCTGCATGCGAAATTACCAAGAGATATTTTCATTGTAAGAAGCGAGATCGGGGACTTTTCATAAGGAAGTTATTAAGTGACAAAGGTATCGGCATTTTATTTGTAGAAATGTATCTTTCTGTTTCTTTTATGGGCCAAATGTTTTAAGGAAAACATATAAAATACCCATATGTTTTCCGCAGCTATTCGCAATCTGTATTGGTAACGTTTTTTTACATAATTATTGAAAAGAAAGAATTGAAAGACTCTGAAATTCTTTTCATTTGGTAAGAAATATCCTTAAACTTTAAACAAAGAATACAGGAAACACCAAGTCGTCATTCTATCACTTTTACAAATGCTTTATTATCTCTACAGTTGTCCCTCTCTAACTACCCAATGCAGCGGCTGCTAGAAAGCGATAGAAATACCATCTCAAATACCTATTTTTAACCGTCTCATCTTTAAAGAACTGAGTCTGCGAAGCGGAGAGATGTCGCGTCGAGATTGCTGCGGGTCACGGTTGCTGTGCCGATGAAATGAAATCTTATTGATTGTCAATTGTTATGACAGTTAAGTATAAAACTGGTTTACGACTTTTCTTAAACCAGACCTTTGGTTTAAGGATCACGAGTGTAGGTAAAATTAGGGTAAATAAAATTATATATAATATGACCAAAATTTAATAAAGGGACATAATATTATAATTTAATTCCTTTAAAATGCTAAATTACTCGTAGTATTTAAAAACGAAAGAAAGTTTCACACTTAAATTTCATAAACTACGCAAAGCAAAACAAATCTATTATCGAAGCTGACAAAGACACGAACAAGTCAACAAAGATTAATAATACTAAATGTCAATAAAACCCCAAATCCAATCAAAGGATACTTCCTCCCCACTTTATGTATATTACCAGCAATAACTAGATATATCCGGTTGGAACATAGGTTATTCTTTGTCCTGAAATACCCGCTTTATATTCATGGTAGAAACTTATTAGTTTTTGCTGACCGCGTGCCGGCCTGTATGCATATGCATGTGTGATATTCATTAGATTTACTTTGTAGATGTACTAATAGTGTAACATCAAGGTTTGGATAATATTAGGATGGTTTAGTTTAGGTAAGTATGAATAGATTGAACAATTTATACTTAAGTGCCAGACTAAGTATTGAACGGTTAAAATACTATCCCATAACAAGAAAATAATAGGTACAAAAATTGTTTGGTTCGACGTATTGCGTATTTTTACTGCAAAATAGCTTGTGATGACTCAGTAGAAGGACACCTTAAAACTGCAGCTGAATTAGGTGGGATAACCCGTTTGTTATTTAAATTGAAAAAAAACCGCTAGCCCCGTTTCAAAACATATAAATTCTTTCCACAGTTGCATACACAAAATAAAAAACAAACCACGCCAATTAAATCAAAGATCAATTTTCCGTCGCCCACGCACCCATCGCAGAGACAACAAAGGTCCCTTATTCGTGTTCCGAAATAATTTCCATATTTTACAATATTACTGAACAGGATCACTCACAGCAGCTTATTGTTATTTAATTACCTCCGTCCTAAATAACAGAACCTTCGAAGTATTAAGTTTTATCTGCGGAATAATCCGCAAGAATATATTTACTTTGGCAAATATAATAGCTTATGATTCTTGAGGATGATCACCGTTTAATTACAAAGAGGATTAACGGTTAGATGTTGTTTAAATATGACGGGTTTTGATTGGCTGCTTCGTTAAGCAGCTCTCAAGTTTAATTAATCTTTGTTTGTTTATAAATTTACGTGCGGAGTGGATCAGATAGGCTAAGATTATACGCTGCCCTGTAAAGATATGTGGGTATCGTTTCTAAATAATATCATTTTCCAAATCTCGTAATAGACTTTTATACAGATTTTCATAACTTTTAACACCTACTTTCCTGTTTATAACACGGTCTACTTAATACTTATTTGTTTTGAAACCTATATTGAAAAATACACTTAAATAAAATTCCATTACCCTACAAAATGTATATTAACTGTCGGAATATTACACCACTTAAAATACATTACAATTTCTTCAAATATAGAACTATTTCTAAAACAATAAACCACACTATTTTACGACTCCTATTTAGGGATAACATTCATACAATACCCATTATAGTCCAGGAGCGAACGATAAATTACTTACCTACCATACAGAAACTACGGGTAAAATACCACATAACATTTGACCTAAGAATAACATGCTCTCTCTCGCTCTTTCTTAAGTTAGTTGTATAGTGATGTCTCTGTCGCACATCGATGTATGATATTAAGGAAAATGTATGTTTAAATAAGTCATAAGAAGTAAGTTATTCTTTGATAATTTTATTAAATTTACTTCGACGTTAGGGTGTTTTTATTCACTTGGCTGTAATAGGGGTAAATTTCTTTTTTTTTGTACGAATCCTCTTTTTTTCCTGCACAGAAGGAGACAATAATAAACCATAACTTGATAATGCTACATTTTGTTCAAGTCTTTTCATCTTCCCTTACTTTGTATCAACATCTAACTGCCATATTAATGAAGACTTTACTATTAAATTAACAACCTAAAAACTATTTTAAAACAAACGCAAACTTGTTAAACAATCGATCTCAGTCGAACCGCAGTCTGTCCGCTGCGGTCGGCGGCTGCGGTTACAAAAACTACTCGGTAAGAACTTGAAGAATCGTTGCGGTGTAGAAACATCGAGGGGAAGGGGCGGGAAAGTAAAAGATGGGAAATAGGAAGTAAGAAGTCAAAGATATCATTGCAAAAGATTCTTTTTAACCATCGTGTGAATAATATAGCCTTGTTTAAGACAAAACTAGTGGCCGCCCGCGACTCCGTTCGCGTGGAAGTCGGTTTCCCGTGGGATTGAGAAGTTTTCCCGCGAAATTATTACTGCAAAGTTTCATCCAAATCCGTCCAATAGTTTTTACGTGAAAGAGTAACAAACATCCATACAACCATACATCCTCACATACTCACAAACTTTCACATTTATAATATTAGTAGTATTATAAACTCTACGGATTTAGCTCCTGAGGCTACAGATTAAGATCCTGAGAGGAGATTCGTAATTTCACTGGCAGGATTTTCTAAAGACGCTTTGTACTAAATAAACCAGTTTAAGGCGCTGTTAATAGAATAGTAATTGAACTTAACTTGCTTAAAAATACCGGATAAAAATAATTGTATTATTAAAAGTATCAGACATATATGTCGTAGTTTAACCAACATTGAGTGACTGTTTATATTATTGAAATTACTTTTTAAGAACAAACTTGAACTAAGAGTTTACTAGATAAAAGATACAGAGAAACTATTGATGTAGAATATTAAATCGGTTTGGCAGCCATTGCCTAAGGTATATCTCTAAGAAAGATGACACTTGAATTAGGCACCGCAGTATTATTAGTACTGCTCTTTTTCAGTAGCTTGTTAAAGATTTTTTATGTACTTACAGATAAAACATATATTACACAAAAGTTTTAATATATTTATTAGTACCTAACTAGGTATCTAACCTCTTAATCAACTAACAGTCCAAACCTCCATTTAACCTCTCGGCGTCCACTAACTTCAATATTCCAATAGTGGACCACAAAACCGGCAATATCATAACACTAACCGCAAGTTACAGATATCACTTTCCAGCGACAACATGCTAACTGCACACTTAACCACTTTTACTGTTATGTGCTTAACAAAAAGTGCTAAAACATTTAGGTCTGCCGTGTTTGTTGTAGGATAGTGTGCGGGGTTAAAAGCCTGCAGGGTTGAATGGTGGTTTGGCGTTTTTGTAATGAAGTTTAGTGTTGGAATGGAGTGCGAATTGATGGCAAAAAAACATTAATTGAGATGTAGATTGTTTTGTTTGACATTCTTTTTAAACTTAATGTTAAAACACAATTTGAAATAATGCCCAAATTTGATAGTTTATATGCAATTTGGCATAATTAGGTAAAAATAAAAATAATATAATTATAAAAAAACATTTTAAAAAAAGTTTTCTTTTAACATAACAAGTATCCCTCCAGCAATGCCCAGTTTTCGTTTTCGGAAGCAGTCTTTTTACACCCTGTATAGCTGGTGTTATTTCTTGTTTGATTAATTTGGTTATATGTAATTTTTTACAGCAACTTTTTCAACTATCACTACGTTACTTATTATATTACGCATGAATGAGTGGTTAGAAAAAATCTTTAAGAAACTAAATCAATTATTGTATTAGGTAAATGACTTAAAATTAATATTTTGTCTGAAAAAAGTCTTTGAAATCCAATCGATATGCGTAGTACCTATGCTTCAACACTTGGCTGGCTTCTACCTGGCAACATTGAATTAATTAATAGATCCAATCTCAGTTTCAATTACACTCGTATGCCTCATAGGGCTTCATGGAATCTCATTGTGATTTGTCTTTTATCTTTTTCTAATGTACCGTGTGCGATAGAGATGGCTATAGTTTAATCCGCTTAGGTAAATACTTTTTATCGAATCAGCAGTCGATTGGAACGATGTAAGTAGGGTATGGGGCTTTTATGCTCCAGTTAAATGTTGGTGCGTGTTACATGTACTTATTAGTCATTGACTTAAAATTTATTAAAATAGATGTAATACCGTCCTATCTAATACAAGAGAAATATTTATAGGCAGACGAATTTTTGGCGCTGACTTAAAACATGAGAATTAACTTTTTACGTTGATTTTTGATCAAGGAGTAGCGTGTAAAGCAAGAATTGGTCAATAGTTTATTATGATACAAAAGTGCAAAGTTGTTGTTGGGATGATGGTTCAGCTTGGATCCACAACTACGGTACTTGCTTCAAAGTCCAGTGAAATATCTTTAATCAATTATTCAAATGATTTCAGAAAGCACGGAAACAACTCGGACAATGCACTTGTATTAGGATAAGGATAGGTAAAAAGGGGAAGCACTCACTTGCAGAAGATGAGGAGGATCTAGGCGGCAAAGGCAGCCCAGAACATAAGTCCTTCACAGTAAATTCAAAAACCTTACACAATTACAAGCTGGCCTGCTGTTTTCAATGAATGAATGAATTAATTAATTAACTGAATGAATTGTCTTAATTTAGCTTAAAGGTACAAGTTTACGGAAGTAGCAAGAAAGATTTAAGCAGTTGGGTTTGGCTTAAACTCGTGTCCCTTACACCAAAAGGGCTCATTAGCTCAGCATAATGCTTGGAGCCATGCATATCCTAGTTTTCAATGCGTTTGGTGTGAGCACACTGTTTGTAGTTACAGTTGCACCTAGTTAAGAAGTTTATATAAGGATTTGTTGATGTCGCGCACTGGCTGGTGTCAGCCGTTAAAAAATATAAGTTTACGAGAGATGTCAGTGTCCGTCGGCCAACGGCGGCGTATATTTTCTTAAGAAGAGGGTAGGATGAATCCAATACAAGTAGGGTCAGGAAGGTAGTAATAAAAACATATAAAACTATATAGTAATTGGTTTAACGAAGTCAACAAACGTGTTTTATATAAAATTATTTAAAATAACTAGGTATATGGCATATGGCGCAAGTTTTTTTTTGCATGCGCCATATGTAAAATTATTGATAACTAATAGCCATACAGCTTACTTCAACAATTTAAGTGATAAGTGTGATTTTTTTATTACATTGCTTTTTAATTCACTATAATAAAATTATAAAAAAATATTTGTATTTTCGTCTTTA
This sequence comes from Emmelina monodactyla, assembly GCA_916618145.1. Lineage (NCBI taxonomy): Eukaryota > Metazoa > Arthropoda > Insecta > Lepidoptera > Pterophoridae > Emmelina > Emmelina monodactyla. The sequence continues at coordinate 1,150,117 of OU745314.1, read as the reverse complement.
TGTGTACAAGTTTATTTATTCTAGAAATGCATTTTCAGTGGCATAGACCCTCTTCATTGTTACAAAAATTTTATTGTATTACCCGGTCAAATTAAAAAGCTCTGTTAACTAGCATAGAATTTACAATAAGGCACTAACTTAACGTTATAGGGATAATTCGTTACTTAGCGAAAGTAACGCACTAGTGTGTAATATTTTTATTTACGTGTGTGTAAAAGTTCGGTTTATGGCCCTGAAAACGATGTAACAAGGCTCATTTTCAGAACAAGTGTGTTGAAAACCATTCAACCATACAATGTAACTATTCTTAATGCTTCATATGAATTCATTGGAATTATAACAGTTTGAAAACAAACAATAATTCCATTGCGATCGCTGAGCAAACGCATCGCGTCGGCGGCGCCTCACAAAGGATCCGCTAGAGTGTAGCCAAACAGAAAATCACGGTAATGCACTTACCAACTCCACCCCGGTTGTTCTAGTGTTACCAACGTGAAAGCGAGCTTTGTTGAGCTTTTTACTTTGTTTTTTTGGGATACGTAATGTGGGCGGAAAAAGTTAAAGAGGTTTTGCAGTAGGTCTGTCGATTTGTCGATTTATGTTTGAGTCAAATGTTTTAGGTGAGGTTTCTTTAATTTATTATCCGTAATTAATTTTGGATATAAGCAGGGTTTAAAAGCATAAGTGATAAATTGTAATACAGTAAAAAAACATCCTACTAATATTATAAATGTGAAAGTTTGTGAGTATGTGACGATGTATGAATGTTTGTTACTCTTTCACGTAAAAACTATTGGACGGATTTGGATGAAACTTTGCAGTAATATAGGTTATACATCAGAATAACACATAGGGTACTTTTTACCGCGGGAAAACTTCTCATTTCCACAAGAAACCGACTTCCACGCGAACGGAGTCGCGGGTGGCCACTAGTATATTAATGAAACGGAACCCTTGGTGTCCGAGTCTGACTCGCACTTGTCGGATATATTTCAATTGTATCAGGAAAGATAGAGTTAGGAGACTTTATTTAGAAATTAGCTTATATTATTAGACCAACAAGTGGTTGTCTTGCTTGTTTAATTTCTCAGATAATACACGTGACGCATTAGACTATAAATATTTTTTTTGCTAAAAAAATATAAACTATCCTATTTATAGTTACAGTGTGAGTGTGACTCACGCTATGAAAAAATATCCTCATCAGAGAATTTCTTAAGTACTGCCAAATGTTGATATTACTTATGCTTTAAAAAACCCATGTTGATATCATTTTATTTTATTTTATTTACGGTCCTATTTCATTCTCTTAATAAAAGAAAAAGTGGTTCATACAATTTATTTTCAGTTGTAAACCAGTCTTCTTTATATGACAGCCTACTCGCTTTACAAATGTAAAAAAAAATAGGAAAACCATTGCGTGTTAAGTACTAGGGCCCATAATTTTCCAGTTATGCATGCAACTGGTATTAAAATATAAACTCACTCTGAGAAATTTTAATGGAATTTGCAATTTTTATACAAATTAGAATTCTACTTTTGCTCATAAACCTCTTTGAAAGTTTAAGTTTCCTTCATATTCCACTTTGATAAATACTTTTACAGTAGCTAACACATACAATTTTATATTGGAGTACTCGTTAACTAAACAGCTTCAAATAATATTAAAAAATAAATAACTTGCTGCTTATAGGTGCTTTAAAAATATCTAACCAAAAGGAATAAAACATTCTATCTCTAACGATTTCTAAAGATAATGTTACTGAATTCTTCGTGCGCGAGTGCGACTCAGACTTGACCGATTTCTTGGGATACTACGTCTCTAAATGCTATACACAAAATTATACTTTTGTCCACAAGTATATGAGTAAAACACCGGATAGATTGACATACATGACGAGGCAACCAGTAGTTCCATTCTTTTCTGAAACTCTGAAATGAATAATTCTCTGAAAACATTTGACACAGCTATTTTAAACATTTTGTTGTAATAATTAAACACAGTTAACTGTGTTAAGTTTCAAGCAAATTGCATAAATATTTAGTAAAGTTTCATCTACTTATTCTATTAGCATATTTTTTCTTACAAGAACTTTATATAAACTCCCTTAAGAAGTTTTAAAAAGTTACGAATATGAAGTTATCGTAAATAATAGAAATTTCACGAAAGCTAAGTGTAATTTTTTTATTTTAGTTTTGTCTCCAACTTATTTTTATTTAACATAGAACTTTTATACCAAAGTAACAAAGCCCTAACTTTTAGTTTTTATCAGTAAGTTAGATATTCGATACGAAATCAAATAATTGTTTTATAATGATTGTTAAATTCGATTATGACGCATAAAGTTTAAATGAACTATAGACGTAAAGGTTAATCACTCTTTTGGCATTTAACTAATATTAAGCTGAAAATACGAGTAATGGAACGATAATATTTTAAAAAAGTTGTTTAGTTTCAAATGCGAGTTACTACCTATACTATTGTACGGTGTAATGTTAAATTAACCAAATTTTACACATCGCTTATGTGTGGAATTCATCTATAAGCATTCATGATCTAAAGCATAATGAACGCAAATGGAAAATAGACTTCCTAGTTATTAAGGAGAAAAAAATATATATATGTTAGTCTTTTTGGCTGAATATCTTTACCTGCAATAAAATGCAACAAACGCATTTGAATGATTTTATCCCCCTTGAAATATTTACTTTTTTAAATTTCCGTATTTTCATTCGGCTCAAAATCTACTAAGAATCTCCGAGTATATTTAAACATAGCAAGTCTCGTAATAAATAGAGCTTCTAATCTAAACAACTGAACTAATGAACGGGATTTATGTGTCGACGCAGATCCCGGGATGTCCACAAATCACTGGGAGCCAATAAAAGTCAGTGTAGATCATTCAATACAGTTTGTACAGGGCACGCGTTACCTGAACCGTTACTGTTTTTAACTTTGAGTTTTGTAGAAGGAAAAATTAAAAAAAAACTAGTTTTAGGAAAAAAAAATGTATCAATTATAGTGTGTAGATTTAGTGATTTTAAGAACAAGATTTTTGAATGACATCATTATACATAGTATAAATCCAAGTCGCTAATTGTGTCTGTTTGTATGTTTGGCTGCTATCTCCTCCTATACTAAGTAATGGATTTTGATGTGGGTTTCGCCATCTTTTAGGATATTAACTCATTTAAATTTGTAAATAAAGAAAACTCTGATAAAGTTATTTTAAGTTAGCCAAAATTCAACTTAACGGGAACAAGTCGCGCCAAATTACACCATTGCGAAGCGTGGGCGGGTCGCTAGTTTTATATAAAATATACAGTTTTTAATGTAATCGGTTTTTCTTAGTTGTGCAATAGTCATATTGCAAATTGCAAAGTATACGTGAATATTTTTTTCTAATGAATATAATTTGAGACTTTATGAAACTGTAATACCTTAGAATAACTTCATAAAGTTTTTGAAAATATCTAAATGAAGATATCAATAAGACGACGCAGATTTCAATTTCGATCGACAACCGATCAGTTTCTTGCCAACTAACAAGATTTTGTATCTAAATTCTCTTGGCAGGAAGTATGTTCTTTGTACTCAAAGCAGCGTCTTCAATCCTGATTCAAATCTACAGTCCCTAATCTATGCTCAGCGTTTGAAAGTAGCGCCACCTACTCTCTGTGGCAGACAGATAAAAATGATATGCATTACCCGGAGCGATAAACCATTCCATTCAATTTACAATCTTATGTGTCAGGGAATAGAAACTGGGATCGTGTGAGCAGTTAATTTTAGGGACTCGCTGTATTGAGGTTCGGTGTGTGAAACCTTCGTTTTTGTTGAGTTTTATTGCAAAGGGGGTAGAGTTGAGTTTCGTGTGGCATAGTTTCTGAGGTCCTCTGTGCAGTATCTGCATAATATTTCACAGTTTTGCCACCTGTCTGGCCTCTTTATTTTTATGCATCCGTCTTATAAAAATATAGCTCGATCTACTCGCTTGTCGGGTTATTTTGAGTAAGGCTTTAAGTGTTTTATTTTTCTCTGATACCTACTTGTTGGTTTTGTTAAAGATGATTCTGTTGTTCCCGAATTGGGATTTTCCTTAATTCTGACAATTTTTTCAGACGAAATCATTAGAGTGATTTTAAGAATGGCGTTTGTAGGGGAGATCTAGTTGATATTTTTCGCAGTTAACTTCTTTTCAGTTTGCCGTATCATTCATATCAGGGGATTGAATTTGCTTTTTATTATACTTAAATAAAAATATTTTAATTAATCTGTGTAGCTGCTATACTTGCCATTTACTGCTTGATTGAATTATTTCACACATTTTACAAAGAATGACAATAATTGTTCTGATAATAATCACCTACCTACTGGGTACAAAATAAACTCAAAAAACATGAATAAATAAACATTGTTTAGGCTTCTCTTCTTCTTAGCGTTAAGAACGAACCTTGTATCAGGGCCAGAAGGTAGATAAGAAGCTTCGGTTTACGACATAACCGCAGCGTTATCGGCGCGTTATTGCCGCGTTTCGTGCGCAAGCGTCGCCGGGCGCTCGCCGCTGGTTTACGACTTGTGTTTAAGGTGTCCTGCTTTATAAATGTTATTTAGATTGAAAGCATTCAGATTGTTAAGAAAGGTATTCTATTTGTTTATTCCATAGTGGTTTTAAGCCACAAGTAAATAATTTGTGAAGAGTTAAAGTAAAGTGTAAAATTAAATTTTCTTAGCATTTTTGTAGATTTTTTGTGGCACAGCCTTGGTTGGGTGGGGCCAATATTATATTCGCTCGTGTCTGGAAGTAACTTGTTTTTTTCCCTGATCTATTGTGTAGTTCCTATGGTAACAAGCTTTCGCTTAATTTAAGGCCACCTTTTTGGTAGTCTGGAGATTTCATATAATATTTATTATTTATCTACTTCATTAGAAATAGCATTAATGTTTGTAACAAGCATATTTTTATATCCAGCTAGTATTATATCCACCACATATGATGACACCTACATATAAAGTACATCCATACAATTCAGGTACCATCTTCCCTGGCGTAAGATACAACAACTTTTTTTTTGCTTCTTTTCTTTAATGGCTCAACCCTCAATGCCTGAGCTACGTGTAATGACAGTAAGAAGTTTCGAAATGGCCGCTTTTAAGACTTCAGTTAATTTATAAGAGACAAAAAGCCGCAAATGGATGCATTAGTGCAAATGATTGCAGGTAAATGTAAATCCGATTTTATAAGAGGGTGCTAGAACTAGACGATTTATCGTGTTTTCTTACAGTTTAAATAAAACTTTTTATCCACTCTGTAGTAAAGCCTGTAGCTTATGCCTTTTTCTTAGAAATGAGGTAGTTCCACGCAGTTTAAAACTTTTGCGTAATTTTGTAAAAAAAATATTCCATCAACTGAATTGTTGAATAATTTTGCATTATTTTTATAAAATATCTAAAATACTAGTGGCCGCCTGCGACTCCGTTCGCATGGAAGTCTGTTTCCCGTGAGAATAAGAAGTTTTCCCGCGGTAAAGGGTACCCTATGTGCTATTCTAATGTATAACCTATAATACTGTAAAGTTTCATCCAAATCCGTCCTGTAGTTTGTACGTGAAAGAGTAACAAACATCCTTCCACACATACATTCATACATACATACTCACAAACTTTCACGTTTATAATATTAGTAGGATGTTATGCTTTTATTTTGAAGAGAAAAAACAATTAAGTATTATTACGGTAAATAAAAATTAACGGGGTATCTTTTGCGTATTGTCTACAAACCTATTCTAAGTACTTAGGTACGCACAGTTGTCACAAAAGTCGTACAATTTTCAAAAATACTCATTAAATTATTTTATTTCGCATCGCTCTCATTTCCATAAGTCTTTTCTCTCATTTTCGTCACAGCGCATTACTAAAAGACATCTTCATTGTGCTAAACCGTCCGTGTATATAAGAATTAATTAAGTCCCCAGAACACATAGCTTGTATGATTAGAAGCCGCGGCGAGCAATTACAAAGGGCTTTTTAACGCGACGTCTAACTTGCGGTATGGTAATAAAGGCTTAGTGGTCATGCAATTCTTTATTAAATTTTGTAGAAAAGTGATAATTGTATGACAAAGAAAAAAAGGTAAATTAATTAAATATTGTTTAGTTTGACAAATCGAACCTATAGTCTTTTTTTGTATGTTTTTTTAATTCGATTGATCTTTGTACTTAAATGTGATAAGCGTATGTTTTCAAATGAAATACATTTATTAAATTCATATTTATTAATGCAAACCTTCCTATTTGGTTATACATGTTATTAATTAACCGGTATAATTACGTAAAAGCCTGCTAACTGGCTCCCTCGGGCTACGGGCAGGTATATCAATCAAAGCTAATGCAGTTTATACAAATTATACTAATTAGACAACTTGATGTTATACCTACTTATAAGTTTCAAGCAAATATAGGTGTATAAGACGACCTCTGTGGCGCAGCGGCATTTAAACCGAACTGTAAAGGAGAAGGTTCCGGGTTCTAAAATTGATTTTTTCCCTATTTCATTGTATGGTACCTATAACCACGAGATTTATTTATTTATCTTATTAAAAAGATTTGTGTATTTTAAATAAACCTTAACAATATTTTTGTTTGCTTAAATAAACATAAATGTTATTTTTCTGGTTTGGAAGGTTGATTTAACACCTGGTTTTAAACCAACCTTTTATACATAAATAAAGTTTTATTCGGTTTCGCACTGTACAGATTTCAGTGCTTTTTATGAATTTTAAAAATAAACTAATAACGTTGTCTATTATTAAGTTTTTCAAAGTACTTTTTAAAATGGAATTTGATTACTTTTTCATCTCATATTTTATACAAATAAAACTGTACTGAGAGTTCATTTTGCTTAAGCGGCTTAACGTATCTTTTACAATTTACAAAATTAAATATATATAGAATGCATTTGCTTGTTTTTTGTTTGATTAAATATACAAATGTCATTCCCTGATTTACAGTTTCAAACTCTTATCTTACCAGCCTAAGCTGACATTGAATAAAAAACAATATTTTGGATAACTTTAGTTGAAGTAAATATATATTTTTTCACCATAACTATATTCCAACATAACTTCAATACGTACAATTCCCTCGCAAGTTAGGGTAAACTCTCCTACTATTGACTCACCGCGATGTTGGCACTACTCGTCTCGCAGTACCACCATGATAAACTAATCAAGATGGCGCTGAGGGACCATTGGCGGGAAAACTGGCTGGGGATGTATTACTAACTTGGTTAGAACAGTTTGTAGATCGGTTACAGCATAGAGAGTTATTAGTATGATGCGGAGTCTTACGGAGTTATATGAGTTTATACAGTGTATAATTAATTTAATTTAATATTTTATAAACTTTTATAGTGTTGAGCGGGCAGTTACGAGAAAATAATTTATATGTTCACTGAATGTACACGTTATGATTGTATAATTTCCGAAAAGAGTGTTGGGAGTTTTTTTCCGCCGGCTTTTTCCTCTCGGTCTACGGTTAGGTAAAGTCAAAGTTTGTAACATTGACGTTCATTAAGTATATGTTACATATTTTTGATGTATAAAATAATTTTGATTTTGATTATAAACTTTATTCGGATTTAGTTAGATAAAAAAATAGCACGCCAATATTAATGAAATATAAAACGGCTTAGCTGAATATTTTTCTATGTTTGTTATTAAATCAAAACACAATGTTGATTGAATAACAAATATCAACTTGTTTAGTAAAAAAACTCGCAGCCTAAAATTCATTTTTTTAACAAAATAAAAATAATAACCTAAAAATCTATTCCCTTCCTTTTTTGCAACACTGCCAGTTGCCAATGTTATGAAAGTAAATAGTTTACCACACGTCGCCGCACGTGTTCCTACGCCCCCGCTACCCGCAGCCCCTTTCCCCCCCGCGAGTTAACACCTACAGAAGCTGTCGCTCCACATTTATTATTTAGGATCGGGGGCGATAATCAGAACGATTACCCGATTTCTTTTAGAACGGTTTTCGAACACCGTTCGAATTGCGACCTTATTTGCATGGTGTTAGGATAGGTTTTCGAATGTGTTGATATTGGATTGGTGAAATGTCCTTCGGAATGATGTTTTGTGAGGTGTGCGCATCACGCGAGCCCGGTCTCCCCGTTGGGAGAGAACACATCTGTCGCAGGAACTGCTGATGTATTGTGCCTCGGTCTCCTCGTGTTGTAAAAATGAAACAATGGACGGTTAATGTGACGTTCGGATGATAAATAAAATTATGCTCGGATTACTTTTAAAGGTTTTGTTTGTTTTGTTTGTTAAAGTAATTGTGTTTGAGACCAAACGAAAACAGCAGTAGGTGTTTTATATTATATTTAGGTGGCATGAGCAGTATTTTAATGTTCTTGGGGTTGACTTTTTTAAATTAATTATTTTTATGTTTTTAAAATAGTTTTGTTTAAAATCAATAATATACAAAGTAATCCTTTAAATGAAATGACTTCGTAGCTCATAGATTAACAAGAATAACTCGAAGGTTCAATCCCATACTACGAATTTACGTTTACTACGCCGTAGCTCACCCATACTACGCCCGTAGCACCCATTTTCATACAATTAAAAAATCAACTCCCAATATTAAGTAAAATCTACGATCACAAAAGATATTGAGCACAAAAGGTAATATAACAAAGGCCTCATTCAATTTTATTAACTGTAATGTGAAATTAATATTGATTAACGGGCACTGTTCATCATTCGAGGATCGTTGTACTGTAATTATATTGTTAAATCTTATAAATAAACTCCAATTGAAACTGTTATTTTGATCTTTTTATTACGGATTGTAAGTAGAAATAATATATTATTACAATGGTTTATATTTGTTTATTATTTATATTTAAAATCTGCTTAGAGCGGGATAAACTATTGGTTCCGTAAAAACTGGTTTTTATTGATGTAAATGTTTTTGCCCAACTATAAAACTGCACTGCATTAAATTAATGAAGTAGCCCTTTGTTTTGAAATAAAGCCTCATTTCCTAAAGATATAAAATACACAACGAAATCGATTTTCCTTTCGCTATACGCAATACTAATAACATTTTAATGAAATAAAGTAGCAAGCTTGTCGTTCTTGGCGATTTAAATTTATTTTAATTAATACAATTTGCGGAGTGCAATCGGTGGTTTGTATCCACCCCCCCCCCCCCCCGCCAGTTCTCACTGGTCCTTCAGAGATCCGTGGACGAACAAATTGAAAAAAAAACATAGGTACGTTAATTTTTTTATAATTCAGTCAAAATAAATAAATAAATAGCCTATATTTGTCCCATAGTTGAGCACAGGCCTATTTCTCGGATGGCGAGAGGATTTGAGCCGTAATCCACCACGCTGGCTCGGTGCGGGTTGGTGGATCACATGATGGATTATCATCCAATCATGCGGGTTTCCTCACGATGTTTTTCCCTCACCGTTAGTGCGTGATAAACATGTACATAATTTGAAAAAGACCAATTTAGTGGTACACCCCTGTGGGGATCGAACCCAGAAACTTCGGTATAGCAGACCGTTCCTGTTGCCACTAGCATTCAATACACTCTTGACGTACAATATTTATATCACTGAAAAATTATTAATGGAATCTGAGCTAATGAGGTAACCTTCGACCTAATGGCTGAATAAGAATAAATTTTACATTTTACTTGTAATTGCGCCATAATTTCGGAAAAATATTAACTTATTTGTAATAACACTGATGCATATTTCTTAGTAATTTTAATTTAGTTTAATAAAATTACAATTTGTATGTACGTAATTGATAATTTCAGTTACTGCTTAGTCGATTCCAATTTTTGCTGCATTAGAAAGCTACAAAGTTAGCGAGTAAAACTAATACTTTGATATTTAAACGAGACCCGAAGTGATCGACTGATTCCCAATTTTTATTCATGTAACAAGATTTGAAACAATTGAAAACTCATAGAGGTGTTATACCTACATAAAAGGTTAGTCTGATGATAAAATCCTGTATTAATAATGTACATTTAAGCGACCAAAGACCTATGAATGATTTTATTTCGACCTATTTTTACAATATTGTTAAACACAATAAAATTTTGCAACACTATCATATGATTCTTTTTTTTACTCTTAATCCATTAACAGGCAACCCGAGTGTTGCCAACTCTCTCGTTATAAACGTATTGTTTGTTAATATTGTTAATTGTTGATTCAACATGTTTGTACGTTCATTGTAATAATTTGATTGTCATCCAATACCGTTGGATGTGTGACTAGGCGTGGTATAATATTACCTTTATTAATTGGGAGAATCCATTCATAAAGCACATTGAATACATCTTTGTGAACTAGTTTCTTGCCTTCGGTTGTGTCTGTGGCTAAATGACTTTTTCCATGGGAATGAAGTATTTTCTTACGGTTAAAACACAAGTTGTGTCATTCAAGATCGTATTTTATTTATTTACGAAATTTTATCCAAGTCCAATAGGCTGTTTTCGTATATTTGAGTAACAGACCTCTATACGTAAACACTTTCACATGTATAATATTTGTAGGATTCTAATTAATTGTTTGATAATTATTCCACGTCTCGTTACACGCCTTAGAACAGTTAATACTATCAGTTACGACAACAAATCGTTAATAAAGCAGGTGTGTAAATAATTTGCGCTTAATGGTTACAGGTTTTTGAATTAGAGTTTAAAATATCGTAACATCGTTTAAATATGTTTAAAAAACTGTTAATTCATGAATATACGGTGGCCGCCATTAAATTATTACACAAACGATAGATAAACAAATATTCTAAAAAACAACTCTTTTCTGCATTTAGTAATAAATTAGCAACTTTCTTACGATGTATAAACATTTTTTGAAGCACAATTCCTGATAAATGCCGTTGCATTTGTAATCTACCTAATATTATGAACGTATAAGTTTGTGAATATTTTTATTTCTCTTTCACGCAAAAATGTATTAACGCATTTAGATTACTTATATTTGTTACAAAAATATACTGTAACGTATGTTCCTATGGGGTATTACCACGGGAAGGTAACATACTTTTGGAATCTCACGGAAGAAAAACCATTTAGCTTCATTTGAATCCGCAAGTCAGAGCGCTAGTTCCTTATAAATGTAACGTGTAGTATTACCATAAAGTTACAACGAATATCTCAGCAACGGGACTCCAAGCAACCTGATATATTTTCTTGCAGCCACTTCCCTTCTCGCAGCTCCTTGTAATTTGTGCGAAACTTTAACAAAACGCCTGTAACTGAACATTCTTACAAACACAAAAGTTTTTGGGAAGTTAATTAGAGGCGTTTTATAACTTTAGTTCTGATAATTACTTTAATTGCACAAACATTATTTTGTCATTTTTTTTATAATGATCGTTTTAGAGCTGCAAATACAGTATTGGCAAAATACTGCGCTATTTTACGTACCTACAAAATATAATCTACAATTTCCCCCATGCCAAAGTTTACCACACATGCAAGCCGTGTGTCTCTCCCCCATACGGAGTGCAATACTTCTTTAGGCGACAACTCAATTTGCCGCGTGAGTCGGTGCACGCCTGATTAATATAAATAGCTTCATCAGACCCGCCCCCGCCCCTTACTCCCGCCCCCGCACTAGGGAAAACTGTTACACAAGTTCGATATACGGGTGTGCAGTGTGTTAGATGCAGCTTGAAGTCTTCATACTTATAATATGTGATAAACAGTACTAGCTCAGTGATATGGTATGTTATGCATTGTTTATTATAAACAAGATTTTTATAATCTGTCCAAAGCAGGACGTTTTCCCCTAAAAGTGAAAGTGAACTCGTAATACATGTAGATGTTTGTGACAGCCAAATATGTGGTTGTAGTTAATCATCACTCAATCATAACTTACGAGTAACTTTAATAATAATAGCTGCAATTCCAATATATAACTTTTTAATGTTAAAAAAATGTCGTAGAACGATCAGCTCTACCTACCCGTAATATTTTAAACAATTTGTAACAAATGAGCGTTATTTTAAAATCAAAGTAATGGATTGTGAATCGAAATTAGAATTTTCGACTATGCAGTATAAAAAAATCACTGAATTACAAGTAATTAACTTAACTTTAGAAAAATTACAAACAAAGTTTACCATCAACAACCAAAAATCAAAAACACTACGAAAACGCGAATAAAAATTAAAGCTACACCGAAATTACTTCGCAAATGAGACTCATTTATTAATGAGCTGTATCTGTTTATTTGTTTTCATTGCAGCTCCCGTTTGACCCACATTAGTAAAAACATTTGCTCGACCGGCGCCCCCCTCAGTAATTACCTTACTTAATTAGTTTTATCTGAAGATCCATTACGGGGCGCAATGGAAATTAATCTGTATTGAACTCGGGGCTCGGACGGAGCCAAGTCGTGTCGTTTGATGGGTTTAGAAACAGATTTGAGGCGGTATTCAATTGGTTATTGTGTCTGGGGAAAATCGTTGAGTGTGGTTGGTGGGAGTGTTGGCGTTTTATTGGTAGGGTTTTCGACCAAGTAGTGGATAGCAGTTGGCTTATTTATAAGCAGCACAAGCTTGTATCAAAAGTAAAGTTTATTTTTGAGGATTGGTCCCGCGAAATAAAAATCCATTAAAGTATGCGTAATAAGACAATGGCTACAAACTATGCAATAAATCGAGGCCAATGAGCTAAACTAAACACTATCACCAACGTGGGATCCAATACTTAGTAAAATAATGAAAGAACAACCAGCAGACAAAAAAGCAGAAAAATCAAGACACCGCCAGCGCCTATTGTGTGAACCTGGCAAATTATGCGAGAAAATTACGGAACAGGTGGCGTTGAATTCGAAAATCATTTTTTACTATACTTTATGTAGACGTCAAACATCTCAGTCTACGCGTGACCACGGTATTTGTAAAAATAATACACTTTCTATTAGAGCCTATCTTGTTTTTAGACCGCAATCATTTAACATTCAACTAGTTACTTATCTAGGCATAAAAAAAAACTGATAAACCCTCCACAGCATTTTCGCAGATTTCAAAGCACTGTAGGAACAGTCCTTATCGCGTTCGATTATCTAGAGGTACAACGGGGCGACGAACACCGACGCAGGAGTTTTCGATTCTTGGATTAGAATTTCCAAATCTAATTCTGAGTACAAACAAACGGGGACTAAATTCTACTACACAATTATATTATTATTGCTTATGTGTCAGCTTAAACTTTTCTATTTATTTAAGAAATCACACACAATATAAAAAAAGTTATAGGGAAAATAACAGACTTTTTTTTCAGACAGATATTTCTTATTTATTGTCAATTTCCCAATTTGTGCAAAGCAATTAGAATTAATATTTTACATAGTAAATCATGAAACAAATAAAACAAGATTATCGCGTATTTGTTGTAGTAGCGTTAAACTGTATGTTTCCAAATAAAATTAAGTAGTAGCATAGAGGCCCTGATCCAATAAGCTATTAGAGTCATCCAAGAGAGGGAAGGTGTTCCGTGCATTATAGCGAACGAGTCTCGGAGGAGGCTGGGTTAATAAGTAACGATAGGTGATTAACTTCCCCTTTAGACAGTTGACTTATAATTTAGTGCGCCCAGCGGGAGGATTTGCAGCGCTTTGTACGCTGAGAGCCTGAGGTTCACTTTCGATGATGTCAGGGAGTAAAGGAAAATTCTATTAAAATATGCTTTGGCAAGGTTATCTGGTACGAGATACTGAATGGACCATCAGGGGTAACGGCTTAGACCTAACTTTTCAATTCAAAAATACGGCTTTCTATTTTCAATAATATAGAAGAAGACCTGCTCCCAATATCAGAATACCTAAACATAAATGTACCTCTATAAATATCATATGGCAGGTCAAACTCTCAGTTTCATAAATACGCAAAATCCTTGTGATACTACCCACTGTCCCCTGGGTCACCACTTTAACCCAAAAACAGTTCCCCAACAGAAAACATCGGATCAATTTTTAAAATATGATATTAGATGTATTCCTAGCAATGAAATCAATCCGCCGCCGGTCCTCAAACGAGATTTGCTTTCACTCCAGGGACGGTATTATTCCTTATTTACTTTATATCTGTTTTGATATGTGACACTTCTGTTGAACCCTAAGCACTAAAGTAAAGGTAACTTGTACAGCTTTAATTAACAAATCAATTGGCTAATTTTCGATTTTGTTCTTGGTACAGAAAACTTTTAATTGATACGTTTAGACTATTATGAATTTTCGGGGAATAATTTCTACACAAAGATTTTGAAATTAGAGTTTCCGTTTGTTCTTCGGTTGGAGATGATATTGATTAGTTTTTCTAAGAATCGGCTGTTACGAACTGTCCCTTTTTCGAAGTACTCGCTGATAATAGAAAACTAGCTTTACGCTTTGCGGTTTCAATCCTCGATAAATAATAAAGTTTCCTGTGCCAATCTGGTATTCCGTAATACGGTAAATAGTATCTGCTTTGTTACTGTAGATAGTTGTCTCCTTGTAACCAAGTTTCATCTAAATATTAAGCAGTGACAAACTGTATTGAAGAATGGTTTAAGATAGTAACAAAATATACACAGCTAACGTCAAACTTTTTGATATCTACCTATTTATTCAGGAAGCAAGCAAAATCTTTTTCACCTTAAAATCTATCGAAGCCCATTCATAACTGTTCAGTATTAATCCGCTATAAAAATCAACAGCCCATTCAGAATAAATGCTGGCACTAACAATGCAAGTAAAAAAACTACTACCGATTCCATTGCTGGGTTGATAGGTGCAATATCAATTACGAGCCAGGCCCAGCGCGCAATGTACACCAAGTGGTGTAAAACTACGACACAAGTGGCCGGGCGGCAAAACGGTTCAGATCAGACGTTGTAATAGGACGCTGGTCGTGGAAAATGCTAATGCATAGAAGTTCAGGTTGTATAATAATTATAAGGCTGATTTATCAAATTACTGTATAAGATTAAAAAACTATTAGTTATGTCATAATTAAGTAACAATAATTGTTATATCAGCTGTTATTTATATAATTTACAAAAAAAATAATTTCAAACAAACGCTTTTATCAGTGGAAAACCGATAATCAAATGAGTTTGCTAAACAAATAAACTACAAATTAGAATACATAAAGCTTAAAACAATAAAAAAGTTTTCAATACCTATAACAAAACTTTTGATTAATCAACGAAGCTTTTGAAAAGTTTTATGTTCCTGTGAGATCATTTTTAATTTTTCCACATGATCCTTCTGTCCCCTTCTCCTCTTGTACTAGAGTTGTACCGTGGTGTGTGTGGACGGTCAATAAAACTATTGCAGATATCATCGAGCGGCTGTGTACCGGGTTATGATTGCGCGGGGTGCTTGTATGTACTTGTTTAATGAATAAGGTTAACAGCGATTTGAATACTAGGCAATTTGGATGAGTATGGTTAAATTTATTATTGGAATAAGTTAGCGAAAATGATGTGCTTTTATTATGACAGATTTTTTTTTAGATAAAGTTTGAATAAGTATTCAAAAAAATTGGTAACTATGTCGATTAAAATATTAAATTCGGCAGTGAACAATTTTTATAACTTAAATCAAACAGTAGTGACAAAACAACATTTCTTCACTAAGTCACCGAATAGAATCGCTAATCGTAAAAAATTTGCTAAAAAAAGTCACTTAACATTCAAACGCCCGCTACCAACACAAACGCTAACTATCCAAACATACTCCACCAAACTTGGCTGTCGTCGCATTTCTCTATCTACCCTCACTTCGTCGCCGGATCTTCCGACTGCCGAACTTGGGCACGTCAGGGGCAGAGTCCGGTGCCTCGAGGCTACTTACAGACGAACATTTAAATTTGGAACCTCAATTGCTTTTTGGAATGCAGCTTATGGAACTTCAATTGTTTTTTGGAATTCGGCTTATTGGATCTTCAATTGTTTTTTTGGATGCAGTTTTACTTAACAGTTATACTTCAGCGTTGCATCCTCGAGATTCAATATTAACTTGGTAGTTCACTTCTCATTGCACCAGGCATCGCACATTTTTTAGAGCTAGATAAAAAAAACAAAGAATAAACAACCCCCCCTTCCCCGCTGTCCCCTAGGCCGCCCTTCCCGCTCTTGCGCACGTCATTCGTTTTTCTTGTGCGGGCATCGCAACATCGTATTAACTTTTTGATCGTGTTTTTTAGTTTTTCTTAGTCTTTTAATTGTATTATTGTGTTAAAATCGATCACAATGGGAAAAAGAAAACGTCATAACGAAGATCCTCATAAAATACGAAATAAAATCAAAAAGTTACAAAAGTGATTACGTAACCACTCGGAATGTGAATCACCCTCTGGTAAGTGGCTATTTATTACACTTAACTAATTACTTTGTCCCCAGATGTGTCCCAAAAACATAATTTCGTGTTACACTGCATATTTTAATTACATCGGCTTTCTAAATGCAAGATGCAATTTTTTTTTCCTACTACCCTAAAAATTTTTTTATTTTATTTTTTATTTTCTCTTTACTTGGTAACATACAATGCATACCGGAGGTGTTAAAATTTGTTCAATTACGGGCTATTATTGTCATACGAGCCCTTATAGATACTTATGTGAGGTAACAATCAGTCTCGCGACGTACCGTGCGTACGCTCAATGACTAAAAATATGTTATGGTTATACTCCGTGGCGTGCCCACGGCTGACACCAAAAAGTCGAGCGTTGTAATGTACTTACTACCAGCGACTTTAAATCATATTTCTGTATGCTTACAGAAGATGGATCGAACTTCGAACGTTACTACCCTGATGCTGAACCAAGGCAAATAAGTACGTCCCTATCATCTTTAAGTGATTATGATCTCCCTATATATGACTCAGAAGCTAATCCAGAAATTCGCTCAGTTATAGCGAGTAGTTCTGCAAATAAAATCGCCAACACTGAACCTTTAGCAGAACATACGCAAATCGTAGACCCGGGCCCAAGTACAAGTAGACAATTTACCGATCTCGGTCCAAACGCGGAACCCGAAACTGCACTGTTACCTGCTGACATATTAGAGGCATTAGGAGATCCAAAAGGCAAAGATGAGATTTTCGGCCCAAAGATACCAGAAGAAATTGCTAAACGTTGGGGTCGCGTTCTAGTGGATGGCTTAACTAAGGAACAAAAGCAGGAGATCACGGAAAAAACTTTATTTCCGGATAATTTTCGCTTAGCATAAGCACCATTACTTAACGAAGAGGTTTCTCCCGTATTAAACGAATCAGCCAGATACCGTGACAAACTATTAGAAAAGTCTCAAAACCAATTAGGACTGGGTATTTCGGGGCTGACCCACCTTGCAACAAGCGTTATAAATGGTTGTACCGATAAAATAGAAATCGTAAAAAAGATTTCAGAAATTAGCCAAATATTTCTGGACTTGCATTATGGGGACACTAAGCGTAGGCGAAATCTCATTATGTCATCACTGGATAAAAAATTTACAAGTATGATTATAGACGTAAAAAGAGATAGTCTCTTATTTGGTTCAAATTTGGGAGAAAAAATAAAAGCTTCAAAAACAGCAGAAAAATCGGGCCTACAAATTAACCGAAATGAAGTAAACGCAAATGCATCTCGAAAATTTCCGCATCAGGGAAACTGGAGAGGCCCACCCCGAACAACGCAGTCATATCGAGGATACAGGCAGGGTGGGCCACGGAACCGCTATCCTGCACAGTCGAGTCGTCGCCCAGCTCCAACCCAAGATCGTCAAGCCCGGTTTCCAACCAAGTCAATACCCAAGACACGCAAGCCGTAACTAACCAGGTAATTCCCCATGCGGGTAGATTGCGTTATTTTATTGATCAATGGTGTACAATTTGTGATGATCCAGTCGTTATTAACTACATTAAAGGCTTTACAATTCCTTTTAATGGCTCAGTTAAGCAAACTGTTATCCCTGAAAATAACAACTTTAACTATATAGAATTACAACAAATTATCCTAGAATTAAAAAAGCTTCAGTAATTAAAAGCAATAACTAAATGTACTGACACAATAGGACAATATCTATCTAAAATATTTCTAACACCGAAACCAGATGGCACTTTCCGATTTATTCTTAATTTAAAAAACCTAAATAAATTTATAACCCCACAACATTTTAAGATGGAAGACATTCGAACAGTTACTAAACTAATGTCAAAGGACTGTTTTATGGGAACTGATTTAAAGGACGCATACTTTCTTGTTCCAATTAATAATGATAGTAAAAAGTATTTAAGATTTAAATTTCAAGGAACCATTTATGAATTCCAATGTTTACCGTTTGGTCTATCAGTAGCACCGTCACCAAACTTTTAAAACCCGTAATAAGTTTTCTTCGCAGTAAAGGTTTAACACTTGCTATTTATCTCGATGACATTATTTGTATTGCAGATAGTTACGACGAATGTCGCTACTGTATTACTGAAACTGTTACTCTATTGAAAAACTGGGATTTACTGTTAATTATAAGAAAAGCAAATTAAAACCATGTCAGACTCAGAAATATTTAGGTTTCTTGTTAGATTCAAAAAATATGTGTATATATTTGCCTAAAGAAAAAAAGTCGAAAGTACTAAAATATATAGAAACCATATCTCAAAAGAAATTCGTACCAATCAGAGAATTTGCCAAATTTTTAGGTCTCCTATGTTCTGTCTGTCCTGCCATTGAATACGGTTGGTTATACACAAAACGACTAGAGAGAGAAAAATTTTTAGCCTTACGTAATTTAAATGATAATTATGACGCGTTAATGGAATTGAGAGAATTATTAAAAGTAGATTTTTCTTGGTGGATGCACAAAATAAACATTTCTGTTAACCCGATACGTAGGGGCAAATATAAATTAGAGATTTTTTCCGACGCTTCACTCACAGGATGGGGAGCTTGTTGTAACGGTGAAAGAACTGGAGGTTTTTGGAACGCAGAAGAAATTAAAAATCATATAAATTTTTTAGAATTGCTTGCTGCATTCAACGGCCTCAAGTGTTTTGCACACTCTCTTTATGGAGAAGAAATTCTTCTTCGAATTGACAATACTACAGCTATATCATTTCTGAATAGGTACGGTGGTGTTCAATATGAACACTTAAATAGCATCACACGTAACATATGGCAGTGGTGCGAAAATAAACGTTTGTTTATCTTTGCATCATATATAAAATCAAAAGAAAGCGTTGATGCCGATCACGAATCTCGGTGTATTAATATTGATACCGAATGGTGTTTATCGCAATCAGCTTTCATTACTATCACAACCACATTTGGAAATCCTCAAATTGATTTATTTGCCTCTCGTATAAATAGGAAATGTAATTCTTTTGTTTCATGGAAACGTGATCCTGAAGCGTTTGACATTGACGCATTTACATTAGATTGGAAAAACTATTTTTTTTATGCGTTTCCACCGTTTTCAGTCATTCTTAAATGCCTACGAAAAATTATAAGTGATGAAGCCACAGGGATAATAGTAGTGCCATACTGGCCTAGTCAGCCTTGGTATCCACTTTTCATGAAACTATCTAAAAGGGAACCACTTACCTTTTATCCCAATGCTGAACTGTTGCTCTCTCCTTTCAGAACTCGACATCCATTATGGAAGAGACTTACCCTGGTAGCATCGCTATTATCAGGGAAGCATTCAAGAAACAATACCTAACTAATGATACTATCGATATAATAATTTCGTCTCTAGCGCCTACTTCGTTAAAACAATACAATTGTGCGTATAAAAAATGGTGGTTCTATTGTCAAGAACATAAATTAGACGTCTATGACAGTAATATACCACAAATCCTTCATTTCTTAACCATCCAGTTCAATAATGGCGCTAGCTATTCAACTCTCAATACATTACGTTCGGCTCTAAGTTTGATTTAAGGAAAGAAATTTAGTTGCGATGATAAGGTTATTAGATTTCTTAAGGGTGTATTTAGAAAAAATCCTTCCTTACCTAGGTATCAATCAACCTGGAATCCTAATCTAGTTTTTGATTTACTTGGCAATTGGCATCCTAATGACACACTTTCACTTGACAAATTAACAAGAAAATTGGTAGCTCTCCTCGCGTTGTCGACTGCACAACGTGTGCAGACGCTATCGTTGATTAAATTAAGTAATGTAAAAGTAAACTTAAATAATATAGAGATAATTATCAGTGATTTGATAAAAACATCAACCTCAGGATCACCAATGCCAAGGCTAGTAATACCTTTCTTTCATAATCATGAGAAAATTTGCCCAGCAAAAACATTGATTGCATACTTAGAACTTACTTGTACTTATAGAAATCTACCAAATACCGATAAATTAATTCTAACTACCAAAAAACCGGTACATAATGCTAGTTCAGCAACTATCAGTCGCTGGATTAAGAGTATACTCTCGGAGAGCGGTGTTGACGTCACAATCTTTTCGGCACATACTCGTAGCACTCGCCACGCGTCGACATCAGCTGCTCTTCGGAAGGGTTTGTCTGTTGATTTAATTAAAAAAGCAGCAGGATGG
Source organism: Emmelina monodactyla (assembly GCA_916618145.1). NCBI lineage: Eukaryota > Metazoa > Arthropoda > Insecta > Lepidoptera > Pterophoridae > Emmelina > Emmelina monodactyla. The sequence continues at coordinate 1,129,523 of OU745314.1, read as the reverse complement.
ACAGGAAACTCTTTATGCTTTGCTAAATACTATAATAGACCATTAATTGAAAATGTAGAAAACAGCTTTGCCGAATCTGTAATTTTGGAATCCCTAATAATATTATAAATGCGAAAGTAACTCTGTCTGTCTGTCGGTCTGTCTGTCTGTCTGTCTGTCTGTTACGCTTTCACGCCTAAACCACTAAACCGATTTTGGTGAAATTTGGTATGTAGAAAGAACTGAACTTGAGAAAGGACATAGGGTACTTTTTACTGCGGGAAAATTTCTCATTCCCACGGGAAACCGACTTCCACGCGAACGGAGTCGCGGGCGGCCACTAGTAGTTCCATAAATTATCAACTGTTTTGTTAATTTTGTATAATAAAAATAAGTAAATCATTATTGTTATTTTTATTATTGTCTACCCCTATTTCACAAAGCGCGCTACACATTTACCAAGTTAATATTGAATCTCGAGGATGCAACGCTGAAGTATAATTAATGGTAAAACTATCTTACCTGGTGAAGTTTGACCATAATTATACGAGGCGTTGCATCCGAAGAGATTCAACTCCCGCCCAACCCTGCGACTGATTCATAGGTATAGAATCAGAATCCCATGTTACTTACTGTGAAATAGGAAGAGTAAGCTCTGAATAGAATGACGTGCGCAAGAGCGGGAAGGGCGGCCTAGGGGACAGCGGGGAAGGGGGGGTTGTTTATTCTTTGTTTTTTTTATCTAGCTCTAAAAAATGTGCGATGCCTGGTGCAATGAGAAGTGAACTACCAAGTTAATATTGAATCTCGAGGATGCAACGCCTCGTATAATTATGGTCAAACTTCACCAGGTAAGATAGTTTAACCATTAATTCTTTTGAAGTTGATTTGAATTTAGGTTAAAATGACTTATTGCTATTAGATACTTGTTTAGTAGATTATAATCTAGCATAATCGTTTTTACTGAATTTATCAAATGATAAATTTATTTAGCTTTGTGTAAAACCACAGAGCGAAAGGCAAGGGATCAATGGTTTAAGGGGGCTCTAACTTTAACTTTTGTTTACAGTTGTATTGTGAGTCATAAGTTATGAATTTATATTTAATTAAAAACAAAGAAAAGTCAATTCAAGAGATTAGGATTTCTAAAAGCCAAAGACTTAATTTAAAATTCCTTATTACACATTGTGTGCCTAGAAATTAGAAGGCTAACGTTAAGTACTTAGGTACTTATGTTGAAAGATCTTTTATATAATTAAAAAAAATGTTATTAGATAAATGGTCTTTATTCATGTATCTAATTGATTATAATAATATTGTAAGAAGTCATTATAATGCGGCCGCAAATTTCTTTAAGGTCTAATCTTTTCTAGGTTAGGTGCCGACACTATTATGACTGTTTTACTATGTTAGTACACAACTCCATTTTGTTTTTTTACAAAACTACAATCAAAGTAACCCATTCATATTAAATTCAAGAAAATGTTTTGACATCACAACTTCAGGAATGATAATTGATGAAAAATATTTCTTTATGCTAGAAAAAGGCTAAATCTACATCAGCTATCACTGCCGACATTGAACGAACCATTATGCTCACAGCACGACTCTGCGTTCCGGTGGCGTCTAATCTCCCCATGTGTTTCCGGATCCGGTTCAAGCCGGTTCGATCCGGTTAATTTAAGTTTGCGGGCAAGTAATTGGTCCACCGTTTAGGTATTCATACGGCTGGTCTGCAGCGCTATTGTGCTGAAGACGTGAGCGCTACATATGCTAATATTGAATTAAGGCAGGCGATTGAATTCGTGTATGAGGGTCGTGGAGTACTCTCATTAGTAGAGTGAAATTGCAAGGGTTTTGACTGTTACGAGTAAGCTATTTAAGGTTTACTCCTCAATAATAAATGTTAAAGACTGCATATGCTTCGCTCCCTCATTGTGAAATCCTACTTATATTATAAACGTGAAAGTTTGTGAGTATATATGTATGGATGGATGGATGTTTGTTACTCTTTCACGTAAAAACTACTGGACGGATTTGGATGAAACTTTACAGTAATATAGGTTTCTGATGTTTATCAGAATAACGCATAGGGTACTTTTTACCGCGGGAAACCTTCCCATTCCCACAGGAAACCGACTTTCACGCGAACAGAGTCGCGGGCGGCCACTTGTATAAAATAATCAATAACTACTACTTGCTTACAATATTTAGTATTGAGTAGCAATTTACATACAGTAATTCTTACCTCTCTCTTCGACTTATATGGCAACTTTCCCTTAAACCAATATTATCCCGATATGCTATCAATTTCATATACTAGTCTATGGGTTGGTTCAAAACCGAGGCAATAGTAACAAAGGCTAACTTGAGCTAGGAATAGTTAAAACCGAGTTCACTACACGCTCTAAAATTACTTACGTTATATCTAAGACGTGAACATCTAAACTTTACGAGCTCAGAAATACCGCCTTATTATTAACTAAATTCATTTCTGAGACTTTATAAAAGAATTTGAATACATGAAACCACCTCCGATGTTTACAAAAATATTTTTGTATACTTTTTGTTTATTTATATCCCCTAAAAATGAGATAAAAGTGAAAACTGTATAATAATCCGACGTAAACTTGATGAAAAGCAAGCGGTGAAGTAGACAGACAGATAAAACTACATTTTATCTATTTAGAAATAGAGACTGTAAAGTATATTCTTGTAGTTTAGAATACATATCTGCATTTATGTATACTGATGAACAACTCTGCAGACTTTATTACTCAGAAATGTCGGTTTCCAAGCTCACACAGCCTTGAAATTCAGCAATATCTTGAATCCGATATTATAAACATGGAAACACAATACCGCTGCCAAACAATAAAATAGAAACGTAATACGATATAGTGATAGTAATAAAAACCTTATTATAAGAAACAAGAGACTAATGTTTCCGATTGTCTAGACCCAGTTTTAGTTGTGAGTTTTCACCGAGGCTATAGACATAGACATAGACATTTTTTATTGGTAAAAATATTTACAGGTCAACATAAATTTAGGTATAAACCTAGAATTAAAAAAAATAATAATAATAATACAATTAATAATGATTCAATAATAACAATTCAATAATAATAATTCAATAATGATAATTTAAAATGTCAATCTAAATACATAAAAATATTTAAATAAAGTCATTTAAATTATAAAGATTTTGTTGCAGCAACCATTCTTTCAGTTTATTTTTAAAACTAGTAATTGATTCAGCCTGTTTTATATCACCAGAGAGCTGGTTATAAACTAAAGGACCCATAACACTCGTCAATTTTTGAGTTTTTGTTAGTTTACATTTTTGTGCTGTTAGTCTTTCTCCATGCCGAGTCACCATCTGGAAATTATTATCCTTGAGCTTTGGGAACGACTTGAGGTTAATATGGGTATACAACGCAATTTGATACACTACAAGCGAAGGCAAAGTCATAATCCGAAGTGAGCGAAAGTACGGCTCGGCAGATACGTCACTCTTAATGCCAACTATCGCACGAATGGCCCTTTTCTGCAATCTGAACACACGCTGCCAGTCAGCAGCGTGTCCCCATAGCTCGATACCATACTGCAGCAGGGACTGCACGGTGGCGAAGTAGCAAGTAAGAGCAACGTCCCGCGGCACCACTTTGCTCACCCGGCGCAACGCGAAACATGCTTGACTCAGCCTGTCGCATAATTTGTCTATGTGTTTACTCCATGTCAATCCCCTGTCAATCCCAAAACCCAAGAAAGTCAAATAAGTCACTTGTTCGATTGTTGTGTTATCGACCTGTACTGTCAAGGGTGTTTCAGAACGGCCTGATAAGCAGAAGTGGATAAAGTTTGTCTTTTTTAAATTCAGAACTAAACCATTACTTGTGAACCAGTATTTTAGTTGTTCCATTGTAGTTTGTAGTTGGCGTTCTAGCTCTACTGTCGTAGATCCAGTTACCAACACTGCTACATCATCTGCATACATATACACATTGCCAGTCGAGATAGCACCTGGAAGGTCGTTCATTAATAATGTGAATAAGATGTTTGAAACCGAGGACCCCTGAGCGACTCCTAGATCGGTAGACCTTGTATCCGACTTGTCCGGTCCCGCAGTGACGACCTGGGTTCGATCCCTAAGCAGATCATTTAATACTGAGTTCGCGTTACCAACAATGCCATAATGCGCTAACTTAGCCACCAATAAATCTCTGTTAGCGACATCAAATGCTTTTGACAGGTCGCAGCATAACAGAGCGACATGTTTTTTGGCCTCACGAGCACTGACAACACCCTTGACAACTTCGCGTACAACAGAAGTAGTACACCGTCCCTCCCTATAGGCGTACTGGCGTTCGGTCAGTGCATCAGTATAAAAACAACGTGGTGAAGCGTGAGTTGGATTTTTAGAATATTGTGGAGGTGAAATTCATGACAACCAAGCTAAAAACTAGGCCACTAAAATGGCACATCTACCGCGTTCTGAAAGTCATCATAGAAAACAAATGAAAATCTTCTACTGTACCTAATCTACAGTATAACGGCATATTTATCTCACTATACGAGAAGAAAGTTTGTACTCGAGTTGTATTAAGTGCGGTGAGTCATTTTTATAATTATAAAATACTAGTGGCCGCCCACGACTCCGTTCGCGTGGAAGTCGGTTTCCCGTGGAAATGAGAAGTTTTCCCGCGGTAAAAGTACCCTATGTGTTATTCTATTATAGTAATATTATAATCAGAATAACATAGTAATATTACTGTAAAGTTTCATCCAAATCCGTCCAGTCGTTTTTACGTGAAAGAATAACAAACATCAATACATCCATACATATATTTTATATATGTTGTACCTACTTTGCATAAGATGCAATCAACTCCAGATAATCTGCCACGTATAGGCATTTTTCATTTATTTCGCTAAGGAACGCTACTAGCAGTCAGTTCGGTGTGTGATCGGGATTGTTTTTCGGATCGCTCCGGACGTAGTGATGGGCTGTGACGTCCGTTACGGCATCCGGCAGGCTGGATCCGCCGGATTGCAAAACAAAATCAATCGCCAAATAGTGAGTGTCACACCTAGAGCTATTACTATTCTTGACGTAGATAAAAATAAAATTAAAAAAATCATACGTGTTTGAGATATTGGCAGTAAGATGGTTATTTTAGTTTTTGTGTTCTTGTATTTTGTGATACAGATCTGGGAACTCTTTTTAGAAGCTTCTGACATGGATCTTACAAATAAGTGGTCACCCAATTGTCAGAAATTTTAGAAGTCCCTAATAGGCACCTGACCCGTCTGGTCGGGTACAAAGAGTTCTAATGATGACACTCGGTATCTTACTAAAATGATTAATCTAAAACTATTATTTTTTTGAATAATGTATATGTTACGGCTAATACCCGAAGTGCGGCTACACCTAGTTTTAGCCGGTTAGAAGTGTTTTTTATATGGAAAACTGTAAAAAAAAAATTAATCCTATGTATATAAAAACTGGCTTCAATCATGAGTCGACGGAGTCCCGCTACGCGGGACTCCTTTTTCTGGGTGGTATCAAAAAAGTAACCTAACTAACCTAACCTATTGATGTTCTAACCGGCTAAAACTAGGTGTAGCCGCACTTCGGGTATTAGCCGTAACATATACATAAAGTCAAAACTATACCTACGTGCTTTTTAGATTCGCGTTGAATTTAATTTAAACTTTTCTAACTCCTAGTTTGCGTCCATGTATACCGTATTTCATCAATTTCCAGTTTATAGTTTATAACGTGGATTTTTACAGCTAGCAACATTTATGCAGAGATTGTTGTAAAAAGATTTTACATTACGAGCCCGGCACTCAATGCCCATAAAATGGCGGACGTTTGAGAAATATGCAACTAAATCGCCATATTTTTCGCTGGCAATTTAACGCTTCATCGACGTTATAACACGAGATTTTAACTTTATTATATAAGATAATACGAAAATATTACCGTCGCTGCATCATCATATAATTTTGACCAAAAAATTCATAAATTGATATGATGAATAATGTTTTTATTAAATACATAGAATTCTAAATAGGTACTCTCGGAGTTTCTAAATATTTGAGAGCGGCACATATTTTTCTTGTCGCGACTCAACCCTTCATAATCCCATATTTATTCTGTCCCTTACCCTTCAACGGGGATTAAAACTTTATTTTTCTCGTAACCCGCGATAAATTGTCAAATTAAATCGTTTTAAAGCGTCGTACATCATCGGGCGCGTTCGCCGCTTCCCGGACGAGCCCTCCCCCGCACCGCTGCCCCCGCCCTCGCCCGGAATATTCATCGAATAAATCTACCATTGACAGCCCACCGCCGCCACGCTACCGTTTATATGCATAATAATTTACTACTTATTTCAAGTTAAACCGAAATGTCCTACAACGGTTTATCTGCGGGCCGCGCGCGGTCGACTGCGGAGTTCGAAAGTCAAAGTTTGGCAGCACTCGCGAGTACTTTCCTGGATTTGTTCCATCCGTGTTATCTCGTAGTGAGCTACTGGTTGTGAACTGGTAAATCATTACTAGTATCCGAGTATTTTTTGTGGCGTCGGAGTAAACAGCTTCGTTGCGGATTGGTCGCTTTCATTCGCGTCTGGATTAAGAAATGAAAACATTTTCGCGGCGCTAACGAAGTACTTCTGATTGCAACAGACGCTAGTTTGGAATTGTTGGTCTTTATTTCTTAGGTAGTAAGGGTTATAATGTGGATGGTTGTTGGATTAACGAGCTGCTTGCGGGCTGATTTGTAAACATTGTTTGGTAAAAGAGAATGCTCTACAGAGTGTACTAACGGTAGTCTGTTCTGGATTCTTCGTTTTGTTGAAGCCACTTGCAGTGATTGTGGAGCATTTTAATATCTCAGCTTTGAGCTGACTGCTAATTGCTTTTGTACAGTTGCGCAACTTCGTCCATATTACATTCACATTACCGTTTGGCTGAACTACCTCTCCATTGTAAGAGCCTTTTGTATCTGCAATTCAAAGAGATGTAATGCCTAACCAATTCTAAAGTCAAAGAGCCAGCGAATAACCTTACGGATTCGAAATATTAACTCGAATCATCAAAGGATCGTTTTGTAGCAACATAGAGTAAGGAATAAATAAGAGGCCCTTACTTTGCGACGTATTGGTCGAAAGTAGTTCAATAAAGCGTAAATAATGCAAATCATGTGAAGGAAGTCTTGAGAGTGTGTGAGCATTCCCAGAACTTTAGATCTTCGGCATGAGTAAATAATTTAGAGAAACTTCCATAGAAATTGACAAACTTCAACTCAACCAATTACGAGAAGAAACTTTACCCTGAAGTTAGATCCGAATCGACTATGAGCATGTTTAACGACATCCCGTGTAGACAAAAATACTTTCGTCAAACTATTTTTCGATTTGAAGTCTTCTTTGTCTTTGAATGTCATTCAGCTGTAAATCTCCAGTTTAATCTTCGGAATATGATTATCCTTTTTCGAACCCTTCTCAACAAATGCTCATAAAGTATCATTCAGAATATGAAAAACAACTTTCTGTAGGCAGTATTTTATACTTCAGGCTGTGTTCGAACAAATGTACGGAATAAGGTTGAAAATCCAAGAACATTAGGTTTGATTCGTAGCGCCGCTGCGGTGTTCGGCTAATCTCAGTTGAAAGGTGACATCCGTGGAAGTTGAGCACGTACAGTGAAAGGTTTCTGAATTAAATATTAAAGTCAATTAGAAAATTGCAATCAATTTGCGTCCGCTCGACGTGACAGGGTAAACTTGGTGGGTAAAGGTGTAGGTGATAAAGCCAAGGTGTTTGCAGGGGTCAAAGATTACAATGGCACAATCGAAGGCTTAGATTCGGGTGGTTGGGTCAGAACGCACGTCCGCGCAAAAAAGCGTCCGCAAATCCGCGGTTCGCAGCCGACCAACCAAATTAAATTCCGTATCGGTCACAGAGCAGAGAATCCTGAGCGTGTAGCTACAATATCGAGCAGCGAGCCCACGACCTTGCGGGGTATTGCGTCACTCTGTGCCGCAGGGTGGCTGCTCAAGTGTTCGCCGTGGTTTCTCAAAGGTCTGTCAATAAAACAACGCTCCTTGTGAAATGTTGCAATATTTATATTATTGGTATCGCTTGGGACGCCTCCCTCGCTCGGGGGGTTCGTATTTCGGTTCAATTTTTTTTTGTATTCGGTTCGATGAAAAGCAATCTTGCAGCTTAGCGTTTTGGGTATGTTATTAATTTTGTGTGGTGAATTCAATTAAGTCAGATATATAAATTGAGACGTTAGAAATCATGTCTTTAAGTCAAATCAACCTTACTATTGTATTAATATTTTAATGTTGTTTTTTGTATATCTCGCAGCTAGTATTCCAGTAATTCAGCGAGCCATTCAGCCCGTGTACTTCATTAGGTGGAAGACTAACAATGATTCTCCATCATGGCTCCGAAGAAAGGCCGTGTGAAGGCGGGCGGGCTCGGTGCGGGCCAGCGCGGCAATTGAATTTCAATGTCGGGCGCCCGCGGGGGTGGGGTGTGCGGGGGCGCGGGGGCGGCCGGGCGCAGGCGCGGGGGGCGAGCGGCAGTCGGCGGCGGCGCTGGCCCCGCGCGCACGTGTCTATCTCTGCTCCGCGGAGTCTGCCCCCGCGCCCCCCGCGCCCCCCCGCACCCCCCTCGCGCCCCTACGTACATGCGAGTGCTGTGAAGTTCTGTGCTAGTGCGGGAAACAGCCGGGGCCCATGTGAGGCCACCGCCACGGCGGTACCGACGCAGGATCGGTTTTGGTGCCGGATAGAAAGGAGATTTTTAATGTAAGCCTTTTGTGTTGATAAGTGACTTACTGTAAGTTGTTTATGTGAATAACATTTTAATTGAATTACTAACTGTTACTTGGTGACTCTATTTTTATTGACAACTTTTGAAACTGTAATTATAAGCAAAACTTAACTCTTCATAGCTCACCGTTGTTAAAAATCTACTACTTCTACCATTAACTTAAAACCACTATTTCTCTTTCATCCGTAGCGTTCTCTAGTTATGTTGCACCATTAATAATCGTTCTAATTTTTCTCCGTTCATGGGAGGCTGGCACAAAGTGCGGCCGGAGAGCCTGCGGCCTGCCGAGCGCATTAATTGAGAGCGCCCAGCAAAGACTGCGAACCACTGAATAAAACATCCGACCCCACGGCTACCTTCTACTTTGTTTGATTAACACTCAGGTTACCCTCCGCTGCCCACAAATACAACACCGTACGAAATACGTATTAAAAAAGCATAGAAACTCGCAGTCAAACGCTTTGCTATCGTTCGCTTTCCGATTTAATCCTCCGACGAAAACTGAATAGTCCTGGCCGTATAGCGTATTACGGTCTGCGAGCAGAGAAACTGCCCTAACCTTATTGCGGAGTGAGGTCGCGCTGTGGAATCGTTTTAGCGAGGGTTGAATGGGATTAGCCCAGCGAGGGGACCCGATAAACTAATATGCGAACCAGAATCAACTTCGAATAACCCTATTTTGTATGAGCCGGACCTCCGAAGATGTTACGATAGGGTAAACGGCCCAGTCCGCCAACGAACTAATTTACGGCATCGTAAAAAATTACGACATCTAGCTACGCCATACTAATTGTGAGGCCTCGTTAATGGCAAGCATGAAGGAGATTAAAGCGAATCTGATGGAGTGTTTCTCAATAAATTCTTGTCTAGTTTAATAAAAGGTTTAAGATTTATCATTGCGTTGTTTTGTGGGAATGGTTGGACGTATCTGGGAGTCTCTGGGGAGGCGATAAGCCGTCGTCTTGCTTTACTGCCGTCGGTTTACGATGCTACGTAACGTCACTTCGAACAGATAGATAGACGTGTTCACTATTACGCTTAGTTTCGCTAACCGACCATTTAACGACCGATCTATACATGTTATATTGCTGTGCTGTCGCAGGCAAAATTATAAAATTAAAACTGAATGAAATTTGATTCTCTTTGTCTCTTCGAAAGAATTAAAAACGTCAATTTTATTGTTGAAGAAAAAAAATTCTTCCGATTTACAAATGAAATATTTTGCAAGAGGAATGGTTTAGTACATTACATGACAGCATAGATAAACTTCCATCAGCGAAACGCCTCAGATAATTTCGACTGAAATCCTCTCTTTTATCTCAAGGAAAAACAAAAGAAAAGATTACTTTTTCATTACATTCAAATGTTCTTGAAAATGGAGGGAAGAATCAAAATTGTTAATCTAGAAAACAAACACAGCGTTGAGTTCGTTAGTTGTTTAGAGTGATTTGATGAATGTTTAATTTGGCAGTGTTATGAAAATGGTAATCAATATCAGTAATTGTTGAGGGTGGTTCTAACAGCAATTAATTAATGAGAGCCTCTCGTAACCGTCAGACTCAAACCGTCTTTGAATAATTCACCATCGCAATTACGATGTCATCCACTTCGGGCCCACATCAAGTGGATTTGTTCCATTTACATTACAATATATACTTTGTATTAATGCTCATTAATTCTGTAATATCAATAGCTATTGATTATTGTTTTGCTTTGTTTGTTTTCAGTTAGTAAGGTTTGCCAATTAGAATATTGAATCGGGTTTTAACAAAAGTTACTAAACAATGGTCTAAAAATATTTGGCTTGGAAATAAATATCGATTGGTATGAAGCATTTTATATCTTTGTGTAACATTGAGCAGGTCTGTGTTATCCCTACTTCCCTACTTATATTATAAATGCGAAAGTAAGTCTGTCTGTCTGTCTGTTACGCTTTCACGCCTAAACCACTGAACCGATTTTGATGAAATTTGGTATGAAGAAAGAACTGAACTTGGGAAAGGACATAGGGTACTTTTTACCGCGGGAAAACTTCTCATTCCCACGGGAAACCGACTTCCACGCGAACGGAGTTGCGGGCGGCCACTAGTTTCGAATATTATTACAATAATGAACCTCCGCATCATTTCGGAAATTATCGCCAATTGGACCCAGAATCACGTTCGCCGAGTCGGCCCACTATTAATAATTGTCAAAAGCAAACAATTAAACTTCGCTTTGTGTTCGTTTATGATCGATCACGGTTTATCTACGAATCTCACTAATGACCGGCCTACAGGAAATTATTGTTCCTCTCCCGAAAAAATTATGCCACTTGATTGATTTCTGAGATCTTTACAGATTCTAATGGAAATATGCTTCGGTACACAATCGATTCGAGATTACTTCCCGAGATACAACTGGAGTCGATCTCACTGTTTTTCTTAAAGGAAGTCCCTTTGTTTTTTCACGACTGTGTCTTATTTCACATTGGAATAACTGTATTCTTGAATTGAGTTAGATTATTTACCGAATACTTTATTCTTTAACAAATATAATATAATTCGAAACATTCTTGTGCAAATAAAAATAAGACAGCAAGAAAGTTAAGTCATCTAAATGTTAATATAAGGCGGGAGCAGGAAACATAATATTGATTTGTACAATATAAACAGAGGCTCATAAATCAGTTCATAACGGGGCGAGTTCTGCGGAACACAAAACTAGCGGCCGCTTGCAATAACTGGAGCCCCGGAGTATACACGGTCCCGGGGTGCCTACGATACAAGGAAAATAATAATAATTCGGATGAAAATGATATTACGGGGAAGTACAACAGAAAATTTTAATTAGATTTCATTCAAGTAATTAGATGTTTATTGTGAAATAAAAAAACCAATTGTTAGTTTTCTAGTCAAAAAACATATTTTTTGGATGAACACTAACTTTCCTTACTGAAATAATTATAGAGAGAGAAATAATTAACTATGCTTACATGAAAGAATTTAAATTATTGCGCCCATATGAAAAATGTTGAGTTCTTTATACACGAGTAACATACATTTCATTGAAATTACATAATTCTTGAAACATACCAACTCAATACGAATCCTAAACGAAAATTTCATCGTAACCTCAAAATACTTGGAACAAATTCTAGGCTCGGGAGCCTGAAAATTTCCCGAAACACGGATACTATAACGAATGTGCTTATTTAATTATTTTCTGGAATATGTTTAAAATGTAAAAGGAGGTTGTTGGGAGTTTTATCGTCGGCGTAAAGTCACGTAGCGGCACTTCGGGGGTGGAAAGTGAGGGGTGCGAAGGGTTCTTAGCCCTTAGTCGATAAGTTTGTAGAACGCACTGGTCCTGCCCAAATTGTGCGTCGCTGAACAACTCTCCACTGAATTGGCAGACATTCTATTCTTTCGCGAATTTATTTATAACCAACACTCAGCAACGGCCGTGAAGCTCCATTGTTTTTGACTTAAATATTTGAATAATAGGTAGCTTAAACTTAGGTAGTCAGATTAATTCTATCTGACAGAAAATATTATGTATGTTTTGTTGCACGTCGAATATAAATATTTGACATACCTATGTATAAAGTGACTATACCTATTTTCAGTCGGATAACATTTATCTGAAAATTGAAAAATCTGCCCTTAATGATCCCTAGGGTAAAAGCCGGATAGTTGCCTCGGACGGATACATGCCCCGGTTTTTAATACATTATGTTAGGAATATAAGTTGTGTTAATGCTTTACTACAATAAGTAGTGACCCCCCACAGGCCTCAGTGCCGTGTAAGCCATCAGAATAGGCTTACGTGTTTTGTCCGTGTGAGCAAATATCTTCCGCGGCGAAACTTTGACGGGCGTTTTAGTTATATTGGTAAGTAATTTTTATTGAATATTTTTATTACTGATCGTGGTTTCAGTCAACTTTTTGTTTGTTCGCATGCATTAGAGTTTAAATTACATTGTTTGTTATGTTTTATTGCAAAATAATTTTCATTTATTTAGAAAATGTAAAGGGCAAGTATCCGCATCAAAAAGTATAGTCGCCCTACTTACTTTCACGGATAGTTGCCGCTAGAGAAACTAAACATTTTTTAACAAGTAAAGACGAATTTCATTTTTTAAAATTACAAATTTACAGTTCTGACAGTTCCGACAGTAGTGGAAGTGAAGAAAATATACTCAGTTCAAAAACGCTTAAAGGAAAAGCCACCATAGGACTCCCAATCAAAAGAAACAAGGACGAAAAATCGATAAGAGACACTCAAAAGATATTAAAAGTCAAAAATGATAATGTATTAGTAAATAGGAATAAAAACGGTTCCACTAAAAAAAAAAGATAATTATTGCGTAATGAAATCAAAGTCAGATTGGATTCTATGTGATGCATGTTAGATGTGGTTGCATGAAACATGCACCTCATTCAAGATCTGTTGTCAAAGATGTGGAAAGTTGGAAACCGTAGCTGCTGGCAAAAATTAAAGTTAACACCAAAGTTAATTACCAAATTATTATATCTTTAAGATAAATGCTAACATTTTATAATAACGTACATAACCTTAAGTTTGAATAATATTTTTATAATTAAAATTATTTAAAATGAAAACTATTTAATAATGTTTTGATTAATATTTCACATTGTACTTAATAAAAAATCTCAGTAAATTATAAGGACTGTTAAATAAATAATAAAGACTAATTTAATTGATATAAATTTATGTCTATCTAAAATAAAAAAATTACCGAGGTTACTATCCCCGCATGAGGCAAGTATCCCTCGAAGCATTTTCCGCGCTAGGCTACTATCCGCCATAGTAGGCAACTATCCCTTTTCTGAGAGGTGAAATAAAACTATATTTATTCAAAACCATTGTTAGTTATGTACACAAAAATAGGCTATTATAGAAGATAAAAGGCCTATATTTTGAGATACATACTTAATAATTTTCAGCCAGTTCATATTTTTAAAAAATTAAGCTTTTTGGTAAAGTGGGGCAACTATCCGGCTTTTACCCTATGTCCTTATGTATTCTTAAATCTTTAAAACTACGCAACGGATTTTGATGCGTTTTTTTCAAAGTGATTTAATAGGAAGGTTCACATGTATAGTAACATGTAACGCGGGTAAAAGCTAGTAGTAAATAAACTGCTGAGCTGTTATTTTAAGTTATACAAAACCTTGCTACTATCGAGGCATTGACTGAGGTAATCTTTCCTTTGGTCTATTAGTTAGCATTAGTTAATTCAGATATCTCTATTTCGTTTGATGGTTAAAAAGCTCAAATATTAACGAAATATTTTGGTAAAAACTTGTGTTTTATTCTTCTTCTTTGAGTAGCTAATATACAAACAAGCTGTTGAAGTCTTCAATACAGCGTCATACATATTTTTTATAATTACTTGTACTTAAACCAAGAGTTAGCGGAAAGCAATATTCCCAGTAAATCAACCTTTTGAAAGCATCAACATTTATTCATAGGAGAATTTATTTAGATCCCATGTTATTTACTTTACCAAAATCGGCTCGACTGGCACATTAATAAATGAGCAGCGATGTTTTTCATGCACACGATTATTTACGCATGTCCCATCTTGACATACAGATGTTTTTAATTTCAAAATCTCGCTCCCGTTTACATAATGTCAATCTTCATTTAGTTATTTTTTCGTTTCGAATGTCGGAAAATGAGAATTAATGGTGTTGCGTGTGTATTCTGTATTGTTATTTCTGTTTGTAGTGCCCTCAATATTTTTGATTAATGTTAAAGAACACGACAGTTTAACTGAATCAATATACTTATTTGCTTGTTTACATACGTTCATAAAATAATGGTGGGCTTTATGAAAATTGATTCGTATATTTTCTTTAGGGATTTATTAAATCGTTTACTCAGTTTGTCATAAGCTTTAAATGTTTTTTCATTTGTTTCATAGTTCCAATTGCTTAATCATACATAAATACTTTTTCATCTTTTACTCCGAGTTTTAAATGAGTCAAGTAATAATTTAGCATGCTCCCAAAATCATTTATAAACTTCAGTAAGCTTAAAACTGTCACCTGTGACTCAATTTATCATCAGTTTCTATGGCGTTGAAACAGACAAGCCTGCATTAAAGAAACCGTCTACAACAGCACTCAGTAATGATGTTGACTGTAAAATCAGCGAAGGAAATATATCAAAGCCTCATCAGAGGTTACCAACTCAGCTTTCCTCCATTTTCCACCACGTGTGTCGACAAAAATGCCTCTCCATGTAATTGCGAACGATTATACATACTTTACAACCGTGGATCACATTTCACGACAAAAAACACAACGTTCACAGAACGGATTATTAACTCGTCAAGTTGCGCTTGAATATTTCAAACGTGTCGAGTTCTTTACTGTTGTTCTACGGAATTCTTGTGTAAATTCGTATTTACGTTCCGCGATCCGTTTGTAAGAACAATTTGTTGCATAATACGGAGAACCTGACTCGGAAAATGCCTTGTTCTCGCTTGAATTAGGTTTTGTATCTCATTAGTACCTTCATTTTGCTCACTGCGGTGTCAACATTTATATGATATAGTTAAGCTTAATTACGATTAATCTCAGAGTTGCCAGTTGTTGCATTTCTAGTGTATACAGCTCCCTAACTTATGAAGGCAACGGCGCACGTCATATTGCAACACTCCAAGTCTCAAGAAGTTGAGGTCTTATCACCGCAGCTTACTGATCTTAGAACTTAGAATTTAATCAGTAAATTAAGGGTAAAGTTTGCTTCATTTACTTCATAACTCATACGCAAAGTTTCATACATAGTGAGTAAATATGGTGATACTATAATTATACTAGCTTTCCACACTGCAGATTTAATCACAGCTAAATGGTATTTCCTGTAAGATTTTGAATCGGGAAAGTACTCCTTACTTTTCCGATTTAAAGAAAAACCCATCTGTATAGGAAAAAGTGTGTGCCTGAAAAAGCCTGGAGTAGGTTTAAGTCTATTTTTCAAGTTACATAAAAATACGGTAATTAGATTTAACAATCAGGCATTTGTACAAACATACACATAAACTTTAGCATTTAAAAATAATACTACTCGAATCATATTTAATCGTCATGTCTGTTTGACGAACAATATCACAATTGACTACTGAGACACTCTACGAGTCGATAATATAGTCTTCCAGTTAGGCATATCAAAACAAGTCAAAATGGAATTACAAGCTAAGTTACCACAGTCTTCGGGTGTTCTTAGCATTAGGTATATCCAGTCGCCTGTGGCGGCATATCCCGCACTATAAATTATGGAGGCTTGGGGCGGGTTCTGTACTTTGTTCAGCATAGTGTTCTGTTTTGTCCGCGCTCGGAATAATTAATTAACGCTTGTCATTAATTGAAGTGTCATCCGTAGAAACGTGTCACACAATCCGCATGTTTGTCCGCTTCTAGTCATTTGAGATTAAAGGGTTAAATGTTATCACAAAGCGATTTTTCCACACCGACAGAAACAGTTGTAGTAATTTGAATAAAACATTCCATGTCAAGTTGAAAACTAAATTGTACCAATTAAACTACACGCCTAAATAAAAATGTTTGAAAACATTGTTCTGAAGCATAACATGTTAGTAGTTAGTAGTTCTACGTAAAAATAATAACTAAATCAACGAACCAGTCATTCCATTTCGAGCATTAGGCTTATCGCGATCTTTTAACGCGAGGGAAGAATTAAAACTTTTCAAAGAACTAAACAGCTACAAAAGGCTTACAAAAAGTTTGTCCGGATCGAAGGACGTTGGAAAAATGCCGAATTGACTTGAAAAGTTTCTGATGAAGAGCGTTTTTGTGGCGCGTCGCACGCAATGTGATACTTAGCCCGCGTGGGCGCTGATTGCTCATTGTGTTAAGATTATTTGGTGGAAATGATAACAAAGTATACAGAAACCTGTATTTATAAATCGGTAATTTTGAAACAAAAAAATCTCTGAACATTTACTGTTTCTCAATTACGATTTACTGTCGTGAAAATGTCGGTATTTTATAATCCAAAGCGATTATGAAACCAATAGTGTTAAATGTCATTCTTCTTACGAACTTATCAATCTATATTAAGATTTTTATTCGTGGTTTTATCTGAAGTAAAATTTTACGACGTTATTATATACATATACCATTTTTTTCCGAAATAAATCAAACAATTTTTTTACAACAAATAAACTGTCATATTAGGTTAACAGAAACAAACATATTTTAACTCACAAGTGCGTCTTAACCTATACACACATTTATATAGAAAGGAGCAGTGTGTTCCGTATATTACGCTAAAATTACTGTTTACAAATTATGGCACACAATAAAATAATATCCTATCATGGCAACAGTCAAAATAATATCCTTCTTGTTACCGCGACAGTTTGCTAAGCCGCCCAGTGACTTGCACTTGTTGTACCTATTATATTCAGTGAAACTTTGCGTAATACTTCCGCGGTATAACAACAATAGACACTTCTAGTGTAGTAGTATATATTGATAAATAATATGATGAAAGAAGAAAGGATAACATTTTTTTTTTTACCTTACTTTATAATTTTAAAACTCATTCGAATACGAAACCACATAGCTTATCAATTAGAAACTAAGTGACCGCTTCCATTTCACTTAATAAAATTTGATATAATAAAGCAATAATTATGAAATTATTTCATTAGTAATGTAGGAAAAAAACAATAAGATTACATTCAAAAAATGTAAAAAACAGATTCACAAAATGTAAAAGTTTGTAAGTCTTTAATAAAATCTTTGCATTTTATAAGATGACAATAACCAACTTAACTATAACTTACAAAAGATTTACTAAAGCTTACACTTACAACAATAATAGGAAATCCTATTCAACGAGGCGTCAAATTGAGCTAATCTTTTCATATATCACCTGGGGGACTTCAAAGAATCTATTTTTACCGCCCCCGCTTTTTGCCGCCCCCGCCCCCGCCCCCTGTCATCAAAACATGCGCTCTGTCATTCCTCGTCCTGGCCCAAAACAAACATGAAGACAAAACCCCTTTGTACCGATCACAATTCCACGTAAGACCACAAAACGCTAAGTCCGGCTTTTTATTGTTCCTTACTTACCTTGCCTTTCAAACCACAAAATATTCATAACAAAAGACTGTCGCGTTCAATTCTGGAATGGCAGTAAAAATTGTTCAGTTGCCTAATTGTAAGCTAAGTGCTTTCAGGTATTTCGTGCTCGTACACGTAAACTGAAAAGTGAATTAAATTAGGTGTGAAGTAAAACAGGTTTCATGTTGGTGTTTAATATTTAAATTAAAATGAATGAAATTCTCAAACGTCACACGTTCAATTACGGTTACTCAGGTTTGTGAACTAAATTTTGTTTGCAAACTTTCTTCTTCTTTCTCTTGCTTATTCAATTTGAGTTTGTAAATAGTTCGGTTAAAATTAAATTGTTACTATCAAGCAGTTTAGCACAAGTCAGCATAATGCATGACGGATTAGTTTCTCTCGCTATCCAATAAAGACTTAATTCAACCCACAAGTTTCTTTTGTTTTACATTTTTCATTATTTCAATCTTGAAAGACGTCCAAAAGAAGCATTAAGTCCATAAAAAAGAGTGAAGCTAATTTGTCGCTGACACGAAACTTCCCTTTGAAGTGTCTTAACCACCGCAAACCCACATTCATTAGCTTTTAATTTACAACCAAACATAGACCGACTCTTTGAAGTCGACTACAAACTGCGCACATTATTGTCGGTTTAAGATGTCTTCTCTCACTTAATTCTGTAACATCAAACACTCTAAAAATAACAAGAGCAATGTGTTGATGACAATTTGCTCGCCTCGTAAATGTAACAATCAAGTATAAATGATTAAGAACGGAATTTTCCTATTTATTGTGATTAGTAACAGTCAATGAAATATGATACAGCTGGATATTGGAGAGGAAAATATGAGATCTGCCCCCAATATAAGTAGGGCAAATATTTTTACGTGACATTACGAGCGCTTCTGTATCGAGATTTCAATATCTTATCTGTCGAAGATGATAAATGTTATAAGAGCCCCCCTCCCCCTCGCGGGGTTGGTGGGAGGGACTTGCAGTTGCCACAGAGTTACTATTAATTCCCGTGATAAATGTACGCCAACAAAACACATCGATGATAACCCGCCGCCCGCACTCTTCGAACGACCACCAACCTCAAAAGATCCAGACCTCTTTTGTCTGCAAAGAGCAATAGAAGCCATTGTTGCCAATTGTATAAGGTCGGCTTCCGCGTAGAAAACTTAACCCTTCCGATTTTATCGCGAATCATTACGGTGTCGAGGGGAAATATTCCAATTATGACGATGGAAATATGTCAGAAAATACCAATTTATGCTGAATTCGATTTGAGGTTAATACGCCTGTACATTTCGATAATGATTATGATTTCAGCCACGTACGAATCAGGACACATTATGCTGCCAAGCTATGGTAATGTTATTTTCTGTTTATAACGTCGATCAAAAATTTGTTGCCATCAAAAACTCCTTGCCCGCTTTGTTCGTTTCTTGCAAAACAAACAGCTCCGTGTTTCGTTGTTTTAGTATTCGTTTGTTGTACAATTTGGTTCAAAAAAACATTCACAAACTACAGGTGAAACACTGGAAATTGCACTGTTGTTGGCGCGAATTTTAAATTTTCAAAAACAGAATTCGATGTTCTCCACTACTATCATTGGTCTTGTTTTACAAGTATTTGTATTAAGTCGCTCGTATTTAACATATTCCTGTTATTTGAAATTGTTAACTTAAGTGTCGGATCAACGGAAATCTATTCAAGCCACAAAATCCAATTTGAAGCCGCGGTATCATAATCGGTTCAATGGAATTAATTATTTCATAATATGTGCCTAACGCTCAAAAAACATATTAGTGGCGTAATAAGCTTCAGTTGATTTTGCCCTTTATCTTCTAGGCAGTGAAGTTCACTTTGGTTTTTCTGATCGTAGTGTGTGCTACTTTGTAATTTCGTCCTTCCATTACGCCCTCTTTTCTTTAGAAAGATGTTGTTAACTTTGACAATTCTGTCCCTGCCACACTGAGAAGGTTCCATTTTAGTAATAAATAGCGCTTTTGTCGTTATATTTTGTTTATTCCTGCTCTCTTTCACGCTTTTACGGATACAATCGTTTCATTGTCACTCGGGTTTGTAGGAAAATGGGATTTTCTCAATGTTAAAGAAGCCCTCTTTTTTGAGTCGACGAGATTTCCTGAATTTGTTTATTTTTGTAAAGAATGCTTGAAAAATTCATAAATGTTGGGTTGCGTAATGAATTTCAAATTTGCTGCGCATACAATTATTTATGTCTCGGCCTTTGACCTTGTTTAAGTATGAACAAGTTGGTCAGTTGGTTGGGGGCTAGGCGAGTAACGTGACTCTGTTTTCCGTCCTCGCCGCTCGCCGCTTTAATAATTGATACTGTTTGCTACGATTTGATGATTCAATAACTTGTACCCGATGAAGGCTTTATTAAAGGTTCGGTGAAGAACCGTATTGGTTTTCGGAATAACGTTATCAATCATGCGAAGGCGCGCTAAAGGTTGTATTGAGTTATTTAGTTTCGGGTTCTGTTATTAAATTAACTTTCTTGTTTCTCAGTAAACTTAACCAGTTTTTTTAACCAGTTTTCAACACACACTTGCTCAGAAAGTGAGCTTTATCACATCATTTTAAGGGCTATAATAGTATTATTACATACCCGAGCAAAATGGAATTAATCCGTCCTACAAAGTTAAGGTAGTGCCTTACTGCAAATTATATGCTAGTTACCAGAACATTTTTAATTTGATCGGGTTATACAGTTTTTTTGTAATAACAAAGAGGTTTTATGCCACTGAAAATCCATTTATATGTTTAAAATAGATAAATGTGTCCATATTTATCTATATCTATTACTAGGCTCTCCCTAGTCCATTATGTGGTACCTATAACACAAGTGCTTACTGAAACTTACTTTAGGGCCACAAAATTGGTGTGTTTGTCTGGAGATTTATATTAGAAATGATTATTGACTATTATCAAATTATTTATAAACAGTAATGTGTTACAAAATAATTGTATTTAATCTCAAAAAAAAATATATGTTTAAATATATATTATAGTCAATAGACATTTATACTTTTTAATACAAACAAAGGCACATGTCATTTAGAAAAAATATTTATGCAAAATGTAATTCGTTTTACTCGCAAATGTGTTGAAAAAGTGCGTATGGTACTAGTGAGCAACATGCTCATTATACACTTGGCTGATTTACGCACATCAGCGGCTCGGGCTGCAAACTTCAGTGTATAATGACACACTTGTATCATAATATACTATTATATTACTATAAATATAAACTATTATATTACTAACAAGTTTACAACTACGCACAACCACAACAGAAAAAACTCGTCCAAAATTTCTTATAACTTCGAAACTTCCATCTCTGATTCGATGACTATTCCCAAGATTGTCTCTCAAACTTGGAAGCCATTAATCAGCAGGTGAAGCCTCGACGCTGCATTTCTCGCCTAATGACGCGTGAAGTCAATGAGCAACTGAAATATGGAGCAATTACACTCCACAGCATCACAGCATCCTTCTTTATGCCTCTGATGTACTGTTATATCTTCACTTGGATGATTTACTCGGCTATTTGTTTCTGCAGTGCCACTTAATGGTTGTTCAGAATCTTAAACGTCGTCTGCGTTACCTTTATGACCTTTTGTGATATGAAGTTTAATAGTTATAGGGGAAAGAGTCCTTTGTTGTGAATCTCTCGTAATGTTTGTTTAGGTAGCGAATTGTTTATCTTAGTTTGTATGTTCAAGCTTATGAATAGTTGCTTACATAGTGGATTGCTTTCAAAGGTCTTACTTAACACTGTATATACTTATTTTGTGTAAAAAGAAGACTTCATTTTCTTTTAGTCTAGGATCCCGCTATAGAACGACCTTCACCGAGCTGGTTAGTGGATAAAAGATAGTTTTTATCAACAAAATTTGTCAATAAATATATTGTAAATGTGTTGTCTGAAAAAAATCAGTCCAGAATATGATATATTATCAATAAAAAAATAAATATTTTAGTTTTTAAATTACACTGGCTTGGTTAATAAACAAAGGAAATAAATAGTCAACCTAACGTTTGTATATTCTATAGCCTTCATATTTTCGATTGGAATGGAATGAAAAAATGGAATATTTATTGACATATTCTATTTGATAAAAAATATCTTCCATCCATTAACCAGCTCGGTGAAGGTCGTTCTATAGCGGGATCCTATACTATATTGATAGTAAGTATAAGCCCCAGTGTTTTAGATAAAAATGACTACTTTAATTCTGATCCTAGATATATCTCTATACTATAGATTTATTGCGATTCCATAGAGTCTATAGTAAAAAAAAACTAATTTTCCGCTGTCGTTTTCTCGCCCTCATTCCAGAATTATAGCCGTATGTATTACATCCGCAAATGTTTCTACGCTCGCTCGTTTTTGTCGCACCATTGAAAATTTATCTGTACTGTAACATCCTTCTCAAATTGATCACACATCGCATTATATTCGCTTTCGTGAATTCGTAGTTCCGCCAACGACGCCGTTGCCACCGTGGCGCCATCTTGCGGTTCATAATGATGCCGACGGAAAAAGGGGAGAAACACATCACGAAACATCTTTGAAATATCATTCACACGCAGAAAACAAATTCAAAATGGCGCGACCATTAACAGCAAAGGAAGTTTTAATGACAGAAATAATATTTGTAAGAGAAATATCGCTTAAAGTTGGGTCTTGCGCTTTCGGATCGTAATTAGCGACCCACGCCTGAAACGTCTTTCACGGAAAGTGATTTATCTCTTTAAAAATAACTTAGAAATTAAATGGATTTTATCAATGTGCTTAGCGTCTTCTTTTCTTTGCTTTTAATAGTGTATCTATTGAATTGGTGTGGATTGGTTTGAACAACATAATCTGGGCTCCGCAAATCGCTGCGGTGGTATGCTTGCGATAAAAACCTCGTTACGGTTTCATGTCAGCGTTCAGCTAATTTTGTTTACATTGCCGCTCCAACGGGTAGATGGTCGGTGAGCGTTAATAGCAAGCGAGCAATCGATGCGGGGCGCGGCGAACCGGTCGGGACTTGATCATGCGTTGTTTGTATTGGCTCGCTGATGAGGTTTGCTGTTTTCTTTAAAATTATTATAGAAAAAACAAGGCACAATCGTGCTTAAAACATGCTTTCTAAAATGAGCGGTTTGTTGAAATATCATTAAACCGGGGTTCACTTTTTATATTTAAGCCGTCTGCATATTTAAGTTTGCATTTCTATACTTTAGAAAATATGTTGGCGTTTCAAAAATATTAATTTATGTAGGTATAAATTTTGAAATGAAAACCAGAGTTTTCTTCAACTGTAGTTGATAGCTATCTTAAAAAATATATGATCAAAAAGCATTGTATCTGTCTACAGAGAATCTGTCTATCTGGCATATAATAACTAATATAAAAGTATGGCTTGCACGGTTTCCATTATTAAATAGTATAACAATTTTCGCCTTCGTTACACGTTACTCCGATAGAATGATTTATGAATATAAGAATTAAAGAATTTTATTATTTCGCTTTATATTTTCATCTTTCCCAAGGAATTTCTTTTCCAATTTCTTTCAAGTTTACCATCAAAGTCAAAATATCTGTTGACTCAATCACGCCATCAAAATCTTTGTTTCAAAATTTTACTTTAAATTTTTCAACCACATAAATATATTTTTTCTTACTCCGATTTCAATACACTTGAATATCTCTAGCAAAATTACTTAAATTTCATCATTTTGGGCTGTAAAGTGTTTGTGGAGTACTGAATTGTTAGGGAGCGAGTTTTATGAACATTTCAGGTAATATTACCTGCATGGTTTCAAGCCAAGTATTTTCAAGTTATAACTTTGGGGAAAACTTTGCACTTTGATGTTGGTTAATGAAGCAATTTCCTTTAATATTTAATGTAAAATATTACATTGTTTTTAAAAGCCTTGTTTGTTTTATCTAAAAACTCGAGGCAGATTTTTTAAAGAAAAATAAAACAGTTACAAGGAAAATTATACAAATCAAACAACACAGACAATGAAAAACTACTGTGCCTGCCATATAAACACCATTATCCTTAGTTAGACCTAATCGAATACCCACATTACTAACACGTAAATACCTTTCCAAAAACAATTGAACACTACCTAAATAATACACGTAACCTTTAAAAGTCGTTGAATACAACTCACGGGTCATTCTTCCATCGATTACTGGAACCGACTCTCAAATTTTCCACTTGTTTGTAACGATATTAAATATCGATGACCCTCAACTGGTTTACTGACTTTACATTGAACTAATATTGCTTCAGAATGGAGAACAATTAAAGTTATTTACAAGAATAACACGACAATTATAAAAACGATTTTGAAGGGCAGACCGTTGAACTGTTAACATCCTTTTGAATTACTAAAGTTTCTGATTGTTTTGTTTTTAATATTGCCTTATGATTAAATCTTAGTAAGGTAGTAGATTATTGAGATTGGCTGTATGTCAATGAAGCCGTTTAATTAACAATTAAATTTCATAAAAAAATAAGTATCAATGAGATATTTACCAACAATTTTAAATACATGTTTGCCCCAAAATGATAATTGAGTAGCAAAACACTTCGGGACATTTCAGAATCCAAATGAATAATGCTATAAATATTGATAACTTATTAACATCAACCTGGAGATAGAAACATCAACATAAGCATTAAACACTAAATGCCTCTGAAAAAATATATCTGAACAATAAGTGTTTTAATGCCAGAAAAAATATAGATAAATCTGTTGCGTGGGGTAGGATAAGGAATTGGATATACATACAAGACAGATCTTTGCTTTAAACAATCTAAAACAAACTTTATTAAATTCAATTTCTAAATAAGTTCCTCCAAATTAACTGCAGAATCCACCGTATTCAACGATCAACTTGTACTCTTAAAACCGTACAAATAACATATAACCCTGCACAAAGCGTCCGTTTCCCGCAATTTACTGTTTACTGTATATAGTCCTTCAAAGGGCCGTAATCCTCATTCATTTGTCACTGGAAGTTTTCTCCCAGAATATACAGGGCTGGCTAATGGCCGTACGCGCAACTTGAATAATAGATCGCTGTTTCTAGGTTATGAATGAATACAGTATGAAGATTTGGGTCGAAAACAAAATTATTTGGAACAAGTTTCGATGGCGATGAGCAGAATTATGTGTTTTTTTAATTGGTTTGAGACGTAAACAACTTGAGGCTTTCGTTTAGTAGTGGAGTGGCTTTTTATTATTCCTTCTGTTTACTTTTGTGAGTGCCGTAGCTTATTACAAAGAAAAAATACTATACGTGTTTTGTTTCTTAAAGTGAAGTAATATATCAAGAATTTAAAAAGTAGTGATCCCAATTTGACGACCTCTGTGGTGCAGCGGTATATATACCGGACTGCTAAGTGGATGGTTCCGGGTTCGATCCCCGGGTCGGGCCAATTTCGTAAAAATGGTTTCGATATTGGCTCGTGACTGGGTGTACCTATGTTCTCCCCTAGTCCATTATGTGGTACCTATAACACAAGTGCTTACTGCAACTTACTTTAGGGCCACATAATTGGTGTGTCAGCCTGGAGATTAATTATTATTTATTTTTATTATTTATTAACTATCTTGGTTCTCAGCAACACATAGTATAGATTGAAAAACAAATATTTATGTATTTGCTTTTTCCGGCTACGAGCTTACAAAGCGACAGCCAGGCTCTCCGCAACATAAATTCACAGATTCACAAGATCGGGTTATAACAATGCAAACGATTCATAAAAATATCACTGAAAAAAACAACCGACAGTCATCAAAAAGTCGTAAATCAACCAATAAGAACTGCGAGCGCAAAGAAAAGCCCAACAAAAACTCATAATGAGTTTCGATATAAAAATAAAAGTCGCATCTGGGCTGTATACCCATCCCGGTAATGAATTACTTTAGATCCCTTTTCACATTTCAAAATTAAAACCTCCTTACAAATTATCCTGCCATTTGAAACATTCTGTGCGGGTGGATGATTAAAAAGTGTAATATTTCTGCCAAATCCGACCCTGTGTGAAGTCAGAATATACCACCTGAAAAAACCAGGGTTCTGTGATAAAAAAAAAAACAAATTGTTCGCTTATTCTAGTTTATAAATTAATGATTATAGAGAATTTAGTTTGTACGGTTTATCTATCTGTACTATTTTAGTACTAAAACTTGTAACAATGAACAGTTCACCCCCAATAACAAACTTCCTTTTTTAGTATTACAATAGATTTATTCTAAACACTGTAATATGAAACCATTTTAAACATCAAAGCGTAATTCTCTAACTTGAGTACGGCGAACTTTTATTAAAGTAAAGACACCGAAACAATATTCATTTAACTTCGTCTTATTACGAGTTCGCAAGTCATTTTGGAAGTTTCTGAGGAACCCTAACCCTACGATTACGTACCTACGGAACCATCGGTGGGAGTTATGGCGGGTGGCGCGCGCAGGATTCCTACACTTACATTTAGGAATGTCGTGAAGTATGCATTAGACGCCCGTATGGTCCGATGTTTGGGCACATATTCGTATATTAATAGGGTGACGGTAGAAAAGAAATATAATTTAAGATTTTATTAAAGTTCAAAGCAAAATTTTGCTTATTTTAAATTATTTACGTTATTGCGTTATTTAAAAGATCTAAGCATACAGACACACAGACGGAGGAATATAATACTGTAAGGCATCTTCATCCACTTTCTTTTTATTAAAAGTGTATTCTCATATTTATAGCACACTCGTCACAGTGCGAACAGTATAGAGGCAAGAACAATCAATAAGTTTAGTTTCACTTGACTCTTTATTTTTAAAAACAATCGGTAGCATTAGGCCTTTGTTAATTAAGAATACGACTTTGCTTCAACGAATTTTCTAAATACGTTTTATACCAAAAAAAGCCTACGTCATTCTCTAATGCCCTTTTGTCTTATAAAGCACGTTGATCTGTAGCTTTTTCTTAGGCGAGTTTTGGCGTTGATATTCGTAACTTTAAATAATGAAGAATCAGCATTCTTTATACTACCTTTCTACTAAAAGCTTGATCCAGAATGTAGAGAAATCCAGATTAAAATTGTTTTTTTTTATAAGCCTTATTTTTTGTCAAAATAGTTATAGAATAAATAAAAGTCTGATAAAGAAATGTGTGAATATAATTATTTATTTCAAACGCTTAAATACTCATATTGGCCATGGCATGAGTGGATACGGCGTGCTACTTCATATAACCTACTTTAAAAGAAAAATACAATAATTCAAAAATAAATAAAAATTAACTATTATAATATGTTTTCTTCGTATAAAACGATTCTGCCAGCGTATATAGAGTCCTCGCCCAAACCTTCCCGCCAATGATTTACAGCTCTGCATGTCACATATATCGAAGGCAGTTTCTGTGATCGCGCAATTTGGATGATAGTTGTTTTTATGGCATTTTTCCACGCGGTCGTGTATCGTTGTAATTAGGCCTAGGTCACACTTAAATAGGCTAATTGTAAGGTTTATAGCTGCTGTCATGGCATTGTGCGTGAAGGATTGTGTGTGTGACGTGTGTCGATGTGTCGTGACTAAGCAGTTTATGGTTTGATAACAGTCCTGGGATTATGCAAAAACAGTACTGTAGCAAACACTTTGATGTATTAAGTTTTTTATACACACGTTGTGGTTAGACGATTGTTATGTTTAGAACTCCATGAAAGTAAGTTTTTCTTGATAAAAAATTGCGCTCTCAGCATCATTTGCATGTGAGTTCTTGGGCTCTAATAATTGGTACAACTTTGTAGTGGTACAAATAAAATGCAGAATCTGTGTTTGACAAAAACCTTTTCCAAAAAAAATCTCTATTAACTTCTTATTTTCACACAAATTCCTATGTCACGTCTCCATTTTAGATTAGATAATCCCCATAAAGTCCTTTCACGTATACTAAGCCATATCTATCTACTGTTAGATGTCTAGTTTTTGTCTGCAATGCTCTTGCAGCATCACAGTTCTTAACGTCCTAAGCCACTGGTATACCTCAAGCGATTGTCGTCTCTATTGGGTTAAGAATAGAGAGTAGATTTGTGAAGTATGTTAGTGGTAAGCGTGGAGTTGGCTTGCGCCCAGCAACTCTCAAGCTAGTGCTTGGACGGTGCTACTGTGATTCTGTGTCACGGGGCTACCTATTTTCTAAAGGCTAAGGTTTTAAGTTCAGTTTGTTTAGGGCATTTTATATATAAAAGTAGTCAATAGGGACTAAATAAAAAAATGAAGAGTTTTTGAATTGATTACTTAACTAATTTTAATACGATTTCAATAACTTTTTTTCGATTTAGTAAAAAAATGAAATATTTCCCGTTCTTATTACCAGCCACACAAAAACAAAATTCTCTAATACATGAACTTACTTATATTTAACTAAGTTACTTATTT
Source organism: Emmelina monodactyla (assembly GCA_916618145.1). Lineage (NCBI taxonomy): Eukaryota > Metazoa > Arthropoda > Insecta > Lepidoptera > Pterophoridae > Emmelina > Emmelina monodactyla. Next base: position 1,101,103 of record OU745314.1, on the reverse strand, counting down.
TATCATCAAATTAAAATCCATGTCACTTTAAACCCAGTCATAAAACCTACATACTTTATAACGACCTTTCATTCCGAATCACGATTATTTTTGTCTAAAGGACATATTTTGAATTGTATAAGTAAATCGATATTGTGTTTCAACTGTGTGCTTATGACCCGTTTGAACTTTAATCCTAATTGAAGTGAATAAAGGTAAAGTTAATCCTAGTCTAGACCAATAATAAGTTAAGTGTTTTGACAGGTTTCAAATTGTCAATTGAGAAATTATAGGTATTTGCGAGTATATACGAATATAGACTGTAAATTTGGAAAAAATAAATTTATTAATCAGGTTAAAGTTTTGTGCAATTGACTTTATCTTTTTCCATCATCATTTAATGAGACAAAACAACTAATAAAGATCAAACAGCATTTTCCTGCAAATACATTTTCTTATAAATACACAAACAATGCTTTTCCTCACTTATTCCAGCTCAAAATGCATCTAACTCTACTAAACTTATCAGTATGCAAACCACTACTAACCTACACTTAACATTTTTAGTCCAACGTCAACCGACGATTCCTAAATTAATCCGATTCAACCACCGATTTGGAAACCGTAAATTGGGAATCAGCTGCCGACCCGAATTGGTCAAAAATGGGACATCAGTGAATCGAGAGCAACCCCGATGGATATTGGCCCGTCGGTGTTTTTGACAAATTGATGTCCACTACAACTGTGTAGCTAGCTAGTATTTTTATATGTAAATTCGTACTGCTACGAAGCAGATGGTTATGTAAATCAAATGTTAAGAAATGTGTTCAGGATTTCTATTGTGTAGGACTGAAACAAAGGAATTTCGATACGGTAATGAAATTAGGTTCTGAAATAACCTTCTTTGTAAATAGTACGGACGTAATTTGGCGCAAATAGTTGAGTAATTGTTGCACATAATAAGTAAATGCACATGATAACTTCGCTTTACACTACTTAGAAACTTACGCATTTCAAATAACTTTTTAATGTATTTCACATAAACTTTGACGTTTATTTTTTTTGTGCGTACACACAACTTTTAGCCGACCATCAAATAGATATCCACCCAGATACCGTATCTATACGTATATGTATAAAGTCGTCAATGTAAGTGAACATAAAGGCGCCCGTGTCACGGAGACTTGTTCCGAATCGCCGCCTTATCAGCAGAGAGTGTGGCCGCTACATTTACTAGCCAGACTAGGGATGTGACAGATATCCGCAACCGAAACTATCCGGTACGGAGGGTCGACGACATTTCGGACACAAAAAACTCTGACACCTTGGCTAATGTATGGATTTTCAATTTTAATATTATTTTTACCAAGGTGTCCAAGTTTTTGTGTCCGAAATGTCGTCGACCCGGTACGGAATAGACGGTAGCTTTGAGCGAGAATCTGAATGTCAAGTCTATGATTGATTTGTTGTATGTATGCTATTAATTTGAAATGCAAACTTTTTTTATGCGAGTAGGGACCAAACAAAGAGATAACAAAGAGAAAACAAAGGTTACGGGATTACAAGTGATTACCACCACTTGTAAACACCTACTAACACATAGGTGTTGTGAGGGCTTTTCTGAACAAGTTTCTTTTAAGACAGCGGAACACTTTAGATCTACTGATTTACAGCGTTTTTTTCATGAAATATTTTGAAGAAACTCCTTGCGTAACTTGAACCTACCTACTCTTTAAATCGTTATCCCAAATAAATAAAAAATGGTTACAGTCATTATTTTACAACTTTGACCTTAAAGAAAAACCTAAAGCTGCTTAAAAAAACCGAAGGGATAAAACTGCCTTAAAAAAAACTCAAAGCAAAAATTTTGCTTCTTAACCATCCGTAAGTAAAATATCCTCTACAAACCATCCCTTTGCCCTTTGGTAGCAGCCATCAGGCTCGTCAAGATAACAGCCGATAGTCTTGACGCCGGTTCCACTGACCGAGCCTCTGATAACGTCCAATGACTACAACCTACAGAGATGCCGACTGGTTGGAGAACTTGACAGCCTTTTCTTAGGCTCAGTCGATCAAGGTCTGGCTATGACTGTTGGGTGGTACATATTCCGCTATGTCATAGTTATTTGATTTATTTTTAATCATTATCTTAGCCGTAATTAAAGTCAATAAAGGATGCGTTGGTATTTCTTTAAATGTAGCATTTATGAATAAAATGTAGCATAATTAATTTTAATAAATTAAAAATAAGTCGGTATTAGGCTTTAAGTTAAAACTATTTTAGCTGTAAAATATTGGACTTTTAATGAAAAAATCGGAGATTTTCTTACGAAAATCTATAGAATGTAGTAAATTCCACTTGAACCAAAATGCAATTGAGTAACCTATCCACCATTTTTATTTGGCTACTCACTCTTTAAACACCCTGTATTTCCGTAGTAAAGTGAATTTTTGCTTTGTAAAAAGACTTTTACATCATAAGTTGCACTTGTTATTTTACAAACTTTAACAACAACCAAAATTGAATGGTTTGGTTTAAATTGTTGTTTTAAACCTATATAATTGGATACAGTTATTTGAACAAGTTTACAATAACAAAGCAGAGTTTTGCCTAAAATTTGATAATTAGTGTAAATCAATCAACATTCACGCTTTCAACTGCAAACTGAATATTTATGTTATCAAGCTGCTATAATCATCATTTATGTTATGAAATATAATCTTTTACATTATTATGATGTTTATAATTCAAATGATACTCACCATTGAGTCACCATCTTAATAAAATAACTAAATCGACATTGATTTATTTAAATAACGTTGGTTTATTTGAATAAGAGCTGCAGAAAGAAAAGAAAGACATACATTTTTGGACTCTTCTTTGGTTGGGCTAAAATTTTTACCACAGTCAATATACTTGAAGAGTTCTTACTAAGTTCCATCGCACTTGAAGTAATTTCCTCAGTCCTCGTCTATATAAGTGTTGTTCCATACATTAGCCAAGTTTTTGTTCGTATTTGCTTGAGTTGGCGAAACCTCATCAGTCGGTGCTAACTATCCTTCAACTAATTGAAGAGGCGCAATGAGGGAAACATTTTATTGCTTTTGTTGGTAGTGAATAAATTAATGAGTCGATTGGCAACTGTTTTTTGTGTTCATTCAGAATCTGTTATTCTATTTGAATATATTCAGTTTTATCTTAGGACTTACAAGGAGTGTAATGTTTCGTTGATACATTTGAAAGGCATATTGCATAGGCATGTTAAATGTTTACAGTGGCCAATATCGCAGTTCATTATAGTTGCTATGCTGTAAATATTTCGTTATTACATTTAAATCTCTTTTATAAATAGCGTTCTGTATACCAATCGTCGAAATTAGTCCATTGTTTGTGACTTCGCCAACACTTTCTCATCAGCAGAGCGTCGCTTATTCAATTACATGGTATATTTACGAGTGATGTCCCAGTTTACGACGAAATAAAACTAGCAGGCAGACGAACAGAACCGCAGGCAAAATGGCGACACTCGGGTTTATGACTCCGAGGACTGATATAATAGGACCGTTTTAAAGACGTACGCACTTGGCTCGTGGTGGTGTTGCGAATTAGTTTATTAGCAAAGTTCAAATGGTATACAGTGTTAGGAAAAAGAGGACTGTTTTCGGTGTTATCATTGAAACAAACTCTGCTCAATATCTGTGTTTTCAAAACGAAAAGACGGTGGTCACTTAAAAGTGTACAATCATCATTAAATAATATAAATCCAAGTTGCTAATTCTGTCTGTTTGTATGTTTGTCCGCTAACTCCTCCAAAACGACATAACGGTTTTCGCCATCTTTTAGTAAAAAAAATTACCTAAATTTGTAAATAAAAATAAAGAACATTTAAGAAAAGTTTTTAAAGTTAGCCATAAATCAATGTTTTGTGGGCAAGTCGGCCAAAATCACACCATTGCGAAGCGTGGGCGGGTCACTACTAGTGTAATATTCCTTTACCTTTTTATCTTTTCATCCGCAGCCTTCATGAATTTCGCAAAAAGCAACGACCGTGTGAAACAAAAACATATAGCAAAGAATAGATATTGTTATAAACTTGAAAGAAAAATAATAATATACTCCCTCATCAAACGGTCACTTTATAAAGGCCTTCACAACGGCCCGGCCGAAACTTTCGCAATAAAATAAGTAATAAAACATTTCGTCAACAGGAATGTCTCAAAAAACCTTTGGAACAAGGTCAAACAACATTCAAGTAGTATATTTTCCTCAATCAAGGCACCGGTGGGTTATTACAAGTTATTTTCTTGTTTTGCTTCAAACAACATTATTATAGAATCGGGCCGCCACTTCCGTGGTCGTTGGCCGCTTCCTGTAACACATACATATGCAAATGAGGCTTCAATGTAAAAAGTTCTGTTGTGGATATGACGGGATTGAAGGTATAGCTGCCGAGGCTTTGATAAGCTACAAGTAATGGTAGGGGGCTGTAAGGAAAATGAGGGAATTGAGTGTTTTATATGTTAGATGGTAACGATACGTTATGGCAGAAACATAATATAGTTGTAAAGTACAGTAACGGAAAACTAATGATACCTATGTATAATAGTAAATACTTGCAGAGAACCCAGTTAACCTACCAAGTTAAACCAATTTTTTAGTTTCATACAATATACTGTCACTAAATTGTTTTACCTTGAAGTCGTGTCGGTGAACCAGAGATCATCAATTTAAGCATTTAATTACAACACACTTTCGGTTAAATTAAATTAATTAATAAATTGTAAAATTATTTTATGTTAATTAAACTAAATCATCATATTAAACGCCAAACTTTATCTCAGTCGATAATATAAGGGCTAAGTTAATATTTGTAAGCGTTCTCATTTAGGCACTTCAATACTAAATCTGTGCAGCCCTAAGCTGTTGACATTGTAAATAAATTGCTCAATCACACTTAGCCGAGTTCCGAGACAAAGAACATACGAGATGGCACTGTTATTACGTTACACCGCTTTCTAACTAATAATACTGAGCAATAAGCGTTATCCAGCTGATTGTGAATTGAGCGCTCGCGCCATCAAATTACGCGGAACGCGCCCCGGGCCAACGAGCGAAGGGATTTAATTCACATTCGCAAGAGTCTTGCTTAAGTTCAGTCGATTGTTTAGCTCACTTGGAAGTTGTTGGCTACAATAAGGTTTAGCTATTTGTTTTAATAGGATAAAAGAGAACTTAATGTTCCGATGAAACAAAATATTTATTCGGATGTATTTGTTTATCTGGATATGAATTAATTCGAAAGCTGAAGAATCTAGATAGAAGAAAACCAAGTCACATCCAGATATGAGCCAATACATTTTTCTATATTAGCTTAACACAGTAATCGAACCCTGGACAATAAAAGTAGAAGTTCTATATAGTCCAGTACTCATTTTCCCATCGGCTGCGGTAGCTTTTGGCGTCGATTGATCGAATATGGTGTGTATAAAAATAGAATCAACAAAAAAGGCAAAGCCATATAATCAGTTTCTTAATACAATATTGTACCCATTTGATTCCGGAACAAAGGGATAATCGGCATAGCCCACATACCACTAGGAAAACAGCCTTGAGCATAGTTGAACTTTCCGTGACAATACCAAATAAAACCGGTATAATCTGGAAATTCTTACAAAGTAACGATCGTAAAATATGAAACGGTTCAGAATACGAGTTTAATAAGTAATTCAAGCTGTGAATAGGAACTTTAATTGTAGACGTTTCTAACGCGTAGTTTACCTTCAGGTAGTGGAAATGTGTGTAATTGTTATGCGGTTTACTAACAAAAAGGTACGAGACCCTTTTCAATGTTTTGGAAGCTGTATTTGGCGAGTGTTTTAACAGTGAACAGTTGAATAAGGTTGTATATGTTGGCCTGAAACTGGATCAAAAAGCTGGCGACAAAAGATAAAACAAGGGTACTTTTTAAAAGAACATTTGTGTTGATGTTATTCCGGATTTATTATACCCGTCTTAGGCTAAGTTAAGGGCCATACAGTTGGTGGGGCTGTCTGCAAAACATCAAGCAGCATTTGACCTATGTAACATATAATTCAAAGTTTGTAAAAAGTAGCTCATACATAGTTATTGTCGAAAATTTAGAATTACTTGCGAATAAGCAAGTAATAGGGAATGACTGACCCTTGAAACTACATTGTCAGTCTTAAATAAACGCACTTCTACCGATTGCAAACTCGAATATTTAAAATACAAGAAGAACTAATGCTCAAATTTGCGTTCAAAAGCTAGATACTTTAGCTTTAATACGTGCCTTAGCGCTGGTAAAACTTTTCTAAATATTCCGCTTCTGAGATGTTAAAGTAAATATCAAAAGCAGCTTTGAGTAAATAAATATTTCATGTGTTTAAACACAAATTCGGGAAGCAAATATCAAAATATATTCAAACTACTGACCCCTATATACCCTAAAGAGTTACTCAGTGAAAGCTAATATCCCTAAACGTGTCATGTTTAGTCGTTCCGAGAAACTCCAAGATTTTGTAATAGAGTCAAAGATACGGAGGTAATATTTCTCCATAGCCGAGTACTTGTTTTAATCTTCGATGTCACAGTTCCATTGACGTGGGTACGGTTGATCAAGCTTTAGTTAGGAAGTATGTGATAAATACGGGCAGTGTTTCTTGTGAGTGTTTTTTCGGAGTTTTTCAGGAAAAAGAAGCAGTTGGTAATTTAGTGGTTTTGTATTTCGATTACGAGAAAAATCGAGGTTTGGTCTCTCATGGCAGAAGTATTTTTTATGAAAAACCTCTGTTTTTGCTTTATGAGCGTACTTAAGACTGAATCGTATTGTGACGTTACGTCAGATGAATCCACTAACGTTTTATATTAGCCAGTCTTTATTTTACTACAAACTTACTAATGTACTATTTATTGGCGTGAGTGGTAGAGTCTAGCTGTAGGCTCTGTCTGCAGCGATTACTGGGCTGACTCGACCGGTGTAGGGACGATGTTCCTGCGTTTCGTTCGGTGAGTGCGGTATCCGGTGCCCAATTGTTGCGGGTAGTCATGGGCGGCGGTGATCATTTACCATCAGGTGACCCGCGCATGCTCGGTTGCTACCTACATTGTAAAAAAAATGTGATATTAAATGCTTATTTTTATTAATATAATGTTTGTTGCAGACGGCGAGATGCGCGCGTGGCGGCACGCGGTCGCTGCGACGCTGGTCATTGCCGCACATCTTATAAAAGGTAATGTTTTTTCATTATTATCATTATCATTACATAGTAAAATCTAAGTCGCAAATTCTGTCTGTTTGTATGTTTGGCCGCTAACTAATCGTTAAGTACGTAACGGATTTAAATACGGTTTTCTCCATATTTTAGGGTATTTATTCATATAAATTTGTAATTAAAGAACGTTTAGAAAAAGTTTTTTTAAGGTAGCATAAATGCAAGGGTTCGCGAGCAAGTCGGCAAAATTACACCATTGCGAAGCGTGGGCAGGTCGCTCGTATTATTATATATGGAACTCTTGAATTTTTTGATGTTTGATACTTCGGTATTAGACTGTTTATTGATAAGTTTGTCGAAATTAATAAATGATGAAATAAACGGTTGCTTTTTGGGAAAAAGTGTTAAGAAAAAATAGAACATTTAGAATGATGTCTTGAGTTAAGTTCATTTCAAAACACACTTATTTTAAAATGTAAATCTACACAAAAGAGTTTTAATTTATCTTTTCAAATATCCAATGCTAACATTTTTATTACATCTAAGCCTAGCAAATAACCAAGCATTTATTAAGAAAATAACATCTCAACTATCAGTTGAACAATAGCAAATTGAAAAATGAAATAGCCTCTACGGTGCCCTCACATCTGACAGCGAATGAAAAGGGTTAGAATTGTCTGAAATGTGTTCGTAGAATGTAAACCGACGTTACTGTTGGCTTCAGTCGAGCTTGAAACGTGACTGCGGCCTTTGGAGCTAGATTTCTTATACCAGTGATGTATGTAAGACTTATAGGTTATACTCTAGTTGAGTAACAGTCGCTATGAAAACTCCTAGAAAAAAAAACTGATGTTTAAAGGTTATGTTCTTAACAAAATATGTATCATAATGGAGAATGTTACTAGGTATGCCAAATCGCTTGAAATTTTGTCTCAGTAAAGCCTGTATGCATACAAATACACTAGTTTTTGTTGTAATCAAAAATACCCAGTAGTTTTGATTTTATAGGCATTCAAAGTTTCGAAAAATATCGAGTCCCGCTAACAGTCACGTGACCGCTTGTGACGTCTTACCACAACGCGCCAGCGGTGGCGCATATAGCTGGCGCAGTATTTTATTTAATTTTTGTATTTATTTAACATTTAATGTATAATTTTTTTGTGTTTTCGGTCGCGTATTAGTAAATATAAATATTATTCGTTAATAACCGTAATAGTAAATATTATTCTATTAATAAATTGGGTATAGGTTTCGAAAAAAGGTAATCGTGTAATCTATCTAAAATAGATGAATTAATGGCTGCGCATTATTTATCAAGAAATAGTGATTTTGTTGCCGCCGAAATGTTTGATATGTTCTAAACTGTTTTATCAAAACAAAATAACCAATATAATAAAAATACTAATGGAAGAATGCAAGTCCAATAGTAGAAGTATGTACATACCTACCTATCATTATTTTTTTACGTTAAAGACAAAAAATCATGTATCATAGTTTTGTAGCTATAGGTAGGTACGTCCTTCTAATATTATAAATGTGAAAGTTTGTGAGTATGGATGTATGAATGTTTGTTACTCTTACACGTAAAAACTACTGCCCCCCCAAGTCAAGTGGCAAGTGATATTTGCGATAGCGAGTGAATAGAAAAAATATGTATGAAACTGTCAAATTGCAAGCTTGTCAAAAATTTATTCTATTCACTTGCTATCGCAAATATCACTTGCCACTTGACTTGGGGGGCTGGACGGATTTGGATGAAACTTTGCAGTAGGTTACACATCAGAATGACACATAGGGTACTTTTTACCGCGGGAAAACTTCTCATTCCCACGGAAACCGACTTCTACGCGAACGGAGTCGCGGACGGCCACTAGTATAAAAAGATACCGCTCTTCTAAGTATATTAAAATAAAAAAATGCAGAAACTGCTAACTAGCTTTAGTTAGCAGCTTCGCCCGCGTTTCCCTCGGGAACTGTACATTTTCCCAGGATTAAAAGAAGCCTATGGATTATTTCAGTCTTCGTCCAGATCACTTCAGTACTTTTTGTGTGAAAGATAACAAACACAAACACAATCTTCCGCGTTTATTATATTACTAGGAAGTAGGATACCTATACGATCTAGATGTAGGTAGTTGAACGTTACAGATGCACTTTACCTTTACTATTTTATTTAAGTAATTTAATTTATTTTTTATTGCAAATGTAGATGATATGAACTAAACCTCTTTTATTTATTTGTATTTTTACTAACAAATTGTTTAATGGTATTGGTTATGTTCAAGTTAAAAGATTTGGTGATGTATGTATGTATCCTTTGGAACTGTAAAAAACAACTTTTCCGGCGAATTGATGGTAGTATTTTTACATTTAGGCACAACACATGATTTCCTAGTAGTCGGATTAGTCATTTTTAAAAGTATTTAGGTTTAATTTAGACGACAAGTGCGCGCGACCGCGAGCGTGTTGAGTGAGCCAGACCGAGCCAGTTGTGGTGTGACGTCACACCGCCACCGGCAGCCCGCGTCGGGCGGTAGCAACTTATTTTACTTATAAATCGGTAACTAATTGACGCATCGAAATAATTCTTTCACCAGTATTTTTTATTTTTGACAGAGAATACGAAGAGATAATAATCAAAATTTGTTAACATTCTCCATTGTCGTTGTTAGCTTAGGCTTATTTAATTAACATTTAGTTTCACACCAGAGAATGGCACTATGAGTTTGATGAAATAATTATGCTACGAGATTACGTCGTAACATTGTGTTCTAATAACAGCTTAATTTGAGATTTTAAGTTAATAAAACCATGTACTTGTAACAAACATTTACAGCAAACTGAATTAATTTTACAGCTGAAAATTAACAAACAATACGGGCATCAGTTTTAGCTGATACGAAACGTTTTCCAGTAGCTTATGAAATATATTTTCATTTTAAAACCAAATATTTTCCATTTTAATTAAAAAAGAACCAACCTTACTTCACAGAATGCATATTTTCGCGTGCATTAATTAACTACTTTAGCATTACAAGCATTTTGTTACAACAAGAGAGCTTCATCCTGCAAAAATCCGTTGAAAACCCCGCTTTATGCTCATTACTTTAGAGTTCAAAATACTTTTTGCAGCTCTCGAACTCGATTGAGATTGATCATCGAAAAGTGGACTCAATGTGTAGTGGAGTAAAACCCATATTCGTTTGAAGTGGTTGTTGGTTTTATGTAAATGGGCGAGCGAAGCAAACACTCAGGCCTGCAAACAGACTAACAAACATGCACTTGACGCGATCAACTCGTGAGTTTGGTTCACATACACTTTGTATTGCAAAACAACAGCATGACGTGGATTATAATCATAACTCATTAACTTCAATGAATTTCTTGAAATGTGGATAGTTCAATTATGTGATCCTTTTTGATTCATAAATGTACACGAGGACAATGTACACTTCGGTGTTTAGAGTTAAATGTTATTAGAAGCGCAGATAAAAAATACTGCCAATTTACTTTAAAATTCTACTTTCTACTAAAATGCATTAAATTTTATTGATACCCAGATATTGATACCCTTGTTATAAACCAGACTACTGCGCATATCTATTCGATAGTATTTCATAGTTACCACTAGTTCAGTAATATCCGTAGAAACAATCAGAAACCATCACACAATTGAATAAACGATGTTTCACAGAAATAGTAATTAATTAACAAATTTTGCAATTGAATAAAATCCTGGAAATGTTGTCTATTCAAAACCTTTGTTTATCAAAAGTGGAAATGCAATGAAATTATTATTTTTCATCATGGATTCAATTCATACAAAATATAATTTTTACAATTTTGTAATTTCCACTTTGTTATATTTGCGCAGGACACGACTGAAACAACTGGCTGCCATAAGCACACTGTTTATTTAAACGCACATACACAACATCTCTCCCCCATAGCTTACAACTATTAAATAGATTTAGTTTGTACTTATATCAAATTATATTAAAGTTAAAAGAAACGTCGATAATTAACTGCAGGTAGGGTGCGTAGTAGCAATCGCGAAGTGGCACTGCCGCGCTCGGTTTCTGCCGGCGGCGCGTCGAGAGGCTGGGTATCGGGTACCGGTGGTTGGGTGTCGGAGGCCGCGGCAGGTTGGACGTCGGGTGCCGCGGCAGGTTGGACGTCGGGTGCCGCCGCCGTCTGCTCGTCCGCTGCTGACGACGCGACTTCTGCGTCGCTGGTCGGCCTCAGCTCCGCTTCCTCCCCCGCACTGGTTTCGCGGTCACAGTCCACATTACCGCTCTTTAATATGTCGCTCTCCACATCGCCAACCCAGGGCATGTTATTGTCAAACATAGTACCTCGATACAGTGCTAATTGGTTTTTATGTTTTTTCACTGTCGCAGATGTCTTTAAGTCCTTTAATAAGTATAACACGTGGCCTAAACGTTTTATAATCTCTCCTACGTTCCAGCTGTATTTATTGTTGTTTAAACATTGTTTGTATAAAACCTTCATACCTACACTATACGATTTCTTATTTCGACCTCCGTGATATTTAATCTGCGAACACTGTTTACGTTGTACCAAATTAGATAAGAGTGCAGATGTGGGCGGTGGTCTCTTATTCAATAAATCAAGGCGAGAACGTAATTTACGTCCAAAAACTAACTGAGCCGGTGACAGAGCTGTTGAACTATGAATTGAATTCCTATAGTCAAACAAATATTTTAACAGTTTAAGTCTACTTTCCTTCAAACTACTGCAAGATAAAAGGCAAGATTTAATGCCCTTTTTAATAATTTTAACATAACTCTCAGCCTGGCCGTTGCTGGCTGGGTGATAGGCAGGCGAAAACAAGTGGGCGATACCATTACGTTGACAAAAAAATTTAAATTCTTGGGAAGCAAAAGTAGTTGCATTATCTGATACAATTGTATGTGGAACGCCATATCTCGACATGTATTGGAATAATTTATCTATAACGTCAGAAGAAGTTGCCGGAATTTCATACACCTCGACCCATTTCGTGTGCGCGTCAACTATCACTAAATACATACGCTTATTTTTTGGCCCAAGAAAATCAAGATGAATCCTATAAAACGGTACACTGGGATATGGCCACGGCGAGATGGGCGCTCGCGGTGGTGAAGGCCGCAACTTGTTACATACAGCGCAAGAACCTATCATTTTTCCAATTGATGCGTCAATATTTGGGAACCATATCCGGGACCGAGCTTCAGCTTTCGTCTTTACAATACCTAAATGTGAATTATGAAGCTCTGACATAATTCTGGACTGCAGGACCTTTGGCAGTACTATTTTATGACCGCGTAACATACAACCGTCTTCCATAGATAGCTGAGATTTGCACAAAAAATAAGGTTTTAATTTGTTATCTAACACCTTCCGAGGCCATCCATTTATTATATATTCCTTTACGATACTAAGCACTGGGTCATTAGTCGTTTCTGATCTTAAAACATCGCGGGTGACAGGCAAACTATTGTCTGTTACGAAATTAATATAAGACGCTCGGTCATCGGTCGGCGGCGCGCCCGCGCACTTGCCTGCGTGGTCCCCCGCCTCCCCCGGGCCCGCTCCCGGTAAGCCGGCGCGCGACAAATAATCTGCACTGTTATTCGCGCTCCTAACATACTCAATGCAATAATTATATCCACTCAGGAACAACGCGTATCTTTGCAATCTGTTAGCAGAGACTTCTGGGATTCCTTTATATGGGCCAAAAATTGAAATCAATGGCTTGTGGTCAGTCCTTAACACAAAAGGCACCGAACGGCCGTATAAATACTGATGGTAACGCCTCACGCCGAATATAATTGCAGTAGCCTCTTTTTGTATTTGCGAATACCTTTTTTCAGCCGCGCTTAGAGTGCGAGACGCAAACGAGATGGGACGTTCTATGCCATCACTTCCTATTTGTGACAATATTGCACCTAATCCTGTGGGCGATGCATCCACTGTTAAAATTATTTTATTTTTAGGATTAAAATGTGCCAGTACTTGTTCAGATGTCAGACACTTTTTAATACTATTTAATGCATTTTCGTGTGCGCTCGACCATGACCATTTTACCCCTTTTTTTAATAAATCGTATAACGGACTTAAAATACTGGATGCATTTGGGACGAAATTCCTATAGTAGTTTACGAGGCCTAAAAAAGATTGCAAACTATTTACGTTAGTGGGAATCGGAGCGTTTGTAATGGCTTTAACCTTGTCATCTGATTTTTTAAGCCATGTTTATCAATCGTATAGCCTAAATAATGAATTTGATCTTTAAAGAATTCGCATTTATCTTTTTGTACAATTAAACCGCAACGTTTAAGTCTCCTAAACACTTCGTGTAATCTTTCAACGTGCTCATGTTGCGTTGTAGTCCGCGATGGGTATTAATGCAGGTAATATTTTGGGAAGCATCGTCCAATACAAACTGATTATATGCCATAGATAAATCAATTTTAGAAAACAATTGTCCTCCGTGCAGTTTCGCAAATAACTCATGAACAGACGGTAACGGGTATTGCTCAGCAATTAATTGTTTATTTATACTGACTGAGAAGTCAGCACATATGCGTACGCTGCCGTTACGTTTTAAAACCGGAACTATTGGCGATGCGTACTCGCTATGTTCTACCGGTACTAATATCCCTAATGAGACCAATCTATTAATTTCCTCATCAATTTTGCTTTTTAAAGCAAACGCTACGGGCCGCGCTTTAAAAAATACACAGGTTTAGCGTCGAGTTTTAACTGTAATTTTACCTTAAACTTATTAAATGTACCAAGTTTGTCCGCAAAAACATCAGGGTATTGGTTCTGGAATTTACTCAACATGTCTTCGCCATCAGCAACATATTTACACTGAGTCAACCCTAAATTAAAACATGTCAAAAAATCCCGCCCTAGCAGTGGAGGTCCGTTACCGCGCACCACATACACATTGAGATTATTCGTTCGCCCCGCGTACGTTACGGGTACCTGCATTATTCCGTAGCAACTAATTTCGTTTCCCAAATATGTAGTTAGTTTCTTTTTGGCTGGATGTAAAAGACAGTCTTTAAAATATTGGTCGAAAGTACTTTTGGATATAACCGTAACTGACGACCCACTATCTATTTCAAACTTTAAATGCACCCCCAGCACTGTCACTGACTCGATCAAAGGTTGACCATTTTTACATTGAATTTTAAGTAACTTACCATCATCACCATCGCTCTCATCTACACCCTTATCGTCTACATAATTAACTTTGCCGCACATATTTCGCAAATGACCTTTTTGATGACACTTTTTGCATCTGTAATTTGCGTAACGACACTTAGACGCACTGTGGTTAGAACGACCGCACACCAAACACTTATTCACTGTGTCTTTCTGGTTGGAAGACTTGCGCTGGATCTGGAAGAGTTCCCCCGCCGCCGAGCGGGACGGCGCCGGCGCCGCGGCTGCTGCTGACGCGCGTGCGCTCCGCATCGCCTCCGCTAGCTCCACGGCCTTTGCAAGCGATAGCTCCGCCAAGTTCTGGGCAAACAGCTTCTCACGCTCCGGCCCTGGTGCCATGCCCATGATGAAGCGGTCGCGTAGTGATTCTTCAATGTTGCTGAACGCACAGTGAGCGCTCAGCCCGCGAAGTCGCGCAGCCCACTGCGCGTGCGACTCGCCGTCTTGTTGCGCGGCAGAGTAGAACACACTCCTGTCACTAAACCCGGTACGTTTCGGGATGAAGTGCGCATCCAGCAGGGCTATGATGTCTTCGTACGGCACAGTTTGTATTTCCTTTGGTAGTGCGAGGTCTGATGTTAACTGGTAAGTTTCATCGGCGAGTGCGCTCAGTAGTATAGCTCTTTTCTTCTGACCAGTTGAATCTGTTGTCGATGTAATGTCATTTGCGATGAACCACTGAGCTAATCGGCCTTTGTAGGTTCTCCAACTTTGCACATTATGATCAAATAATGTTAAAAACCCAAATTGTGAGCTTGCCATTTTATTTTTTTCAATTGTGGGTATTCTCGTCGCCACTGTTATATTTGCGTAGGACACGACTGAAACAACTGGCTGCCATAAGCACACTGTTTATTTAAACGCACATACACAACACACTTCAAAGGAAATAAAAATAGCAATAGATTATTTAGCGACGGTTGAAACCGTAGCAAGGAAGAGCACTTACATACATTCTTACAAGTACAAACTTTCGCATTTACAATTATTACTGGTATTGAAATAATGGATGTGTTCAAACGACGTTTTGACGACCTCTGTGGTGCAGCGGTATAATATATACCGGACTGCTAAGTGGATAGTTCCGGGTTCGATCCCTCGAATGGTTTTTCGACATTGGCTCGTGTCTGGGTGTAACTAGGTTCTCTCCTAGTCCATTATGTGGAACCTATAACACAAGTGCTTACTGCAACTTACTTTAGGGTCACATAATTGGTGTGTCAGTCCGGAGATTAAAAAAAAACCCTTCCAGGGGCAGGGGTGTACAAGGGGTGTGCGGGGGGAGGGAAAACAAAGAGGTGCTGAAACTAGTGTTCCAGTGTTTAGTTAAGTTTTAGGCAAATTAAGTTGTAAGTGGCTATCAAAAGCTAGCTGAACGTGTTACCCTGTCTTCTAATAAAGGCCAGAAGAAGAGTAGAAATTGCCTTTTTGAAGTACTAGTGGCCGCCCGCGACTCCGTTCGCGTAGAAGTCGGTTTCCCGTGGGAATAAAAAGTTTTCCCGCGGTAAAAAGTACCCTATATGTTAATCTGATGTATAAGCTATATTACTGTAAAGTTTCATCAAAATCCGTCCAGTAGTTTTTACGTGAAAGAGTAACAAACATCCATACATCCATCCATCCATCCATCCATACATCCTCACAAACTTTCACATTTATAATATTAGTAGGATATAAGTGTTCTTTTTAGAGATTGCGTTACAATTGCTTATGTATGTATTCAAACTTAGTATTAAGTTGTATTTTAATCGACAAACTTTTAATGACTATAAATTCAACAACCTATTTATTTTATATTACTTAGTATTATCATAAACGAAAAATACCCTTACTAAAAGCAATTTTTATACTAGCGAAGTTTGGTTCAAAGCTCGTAATCCGCACGTTTTCTGGTAGATATCTAGCAACATGGTTGTAGTTGTACTCGCTTTGTAATTGCAATGCGATTTGGCGCAAGTTTCGGATGCAAGTTCTTATTATGAGAGCCGAGATGGAGTGGTATATCGTTCAAGAAATAATGTCGGTATGGTGAGAAACTCGTTGAAGAAAACATTGAAATGGGATTTGTGTACTTTCTTATAGTTTTTACGTCATTTAACGCGTTGAAAAAAAAATTTAACAGAATTGATTTTTTAAATATTTTTACAGTATTTGAACAAAGTAAAAAAACGTTTTTGTTTTAAGTTTAGCAATTTCTTGTCTTAGTACTTAAATAGTGTACTTTCGTTCAACGTTATTATCTAAGTCTCGTTCCTTAGAATCCCTCGCAAAGCTCCGAATAGCCCTGAGCCAATGAAACTAAACTTCTTGATGGAAATCATTCCATTTCGTACAAAAAACCCCACAGCAAACCGCCTTGTACTGAGTTTATATCGTCTCGAGTCTAGACGAGCGACATCGATCTACGAACCGAAGTATTATCGTATTGTTCTCGTTTATCGAAGGGAAATTATTTACAAACAAAATTATACAGAAAAAATATATTTTTTAAGTGTATATTATTTATTTGAACACGCAATTTAGTTATATAAAATATTGCTTTAATTTCGCTCACACTGAAACGATATTATTACCTAATGTTGTTTAAACTATTTTTTTTGATGTTTACATCATCTTGACGTACTTTAATCCGATACCAATATTTTCAAAGTATCGTAAGAAATCGTTACTTTAGTTAACAACGTAGGACAGACATAATAAATTAGCTAAAGGTTTAAGGTGACAGGTTATTCGTAATTTCCTCGAAACACACAAGCGCACGAGTGTCAAACGTTACCACATCGCATAAACGTGGTTATTTGGACGCGTCACTCGCAAACCTAGTTACTTTGAGTTGTGTCGCTGCGGGGCGTTTGGACATTTCCTGATATTCAGAGTCACTATTATTATAACATTACTATGTATTAACACGGCGAAATATAGACGGGGATTTAACCCAAAAGATTGTGAAGAAGTTAATGTCAAAATATGTGTAAGTTATGACGTTAGCTTAGGCGCGCAGCCAATCAGATTGCGCTAACAAATTTCTGAAATAAAGGTGATTTTCTCTACATTCCGTTCTTGTTACCAACACAAGTATTTCCCCATAATTCACACCTACCAGCCATTATTTCCTTGTCATACACGAGTTTTTTGATAAACAAAAACGAATAAACCAACCGTATCGCGACTGCAGTACAAGATAATAACATTACATACTGTCTTGTAACTTCATATTTTGCGTCGGAACGTAACTTTGCGGTATTGAGCTTGCAGTTTATAACCAAGATTAGGTTATATCTTAGATCTAAGGGCGGGCGTACACCGGTGCGGGTTGTGACGCAAATGTGACAGCAATGCACCAATTATCTCCGACCATCTGACACGCGAAAACCACCCTTATACCACAGCGGGTAAACGATCAAATAGTGCAGCCAAAGCGAGTGAGGAAGTAGCTTTAACGCGAACTTATCACGCGATGGAACAAACAGGCCTCCATACAGATAGCTATAGCATGAAAACACGTATATTTTACGAAATATGAAAATTATACAAAGTTGGCAAAAACATCGGCCCATTTTCGTACAGCGAGTTATGCCTTCTCTTGGTGTAGCGGTGTAATTGAGCAGGAGCTATTTGCGTTTGAAATTATATGGTTATTTGCAAAATATGAAGCACCGGCCTGAATTATATGCCTCTTTTAGCTGAGAACCGATGAAATCAGCATAATGAAAGGTTGTTTAACAATTTTCCGTCGATATTATTCCTTGCTATTTTTTAATTGAAACGCATTAGCAAGCAAAAACGACATTGCGCTTACAAACGATAGCGGGAAACGTTTTAATAAAAATTTACTTGTGTTAGGGTAAGGCTAGCTAGATTTAGAGGTAGATATACGTCAAATAATATTACCATAAGTTTGTAAGGTTTTTTTAACCATTCTTTTTTCAATAAATTTGATTCGATACTTTTGATTTTTAATACATGTGAGTTACTAAACGAAACCTGACTTCGGTAAAAATAAAAAAATAAACTAAAAGCGAAATAATTAGAATGCTCTGATATTTATGGTAGGTATTAGTTGCAATCAAAGTGAACATTAATGAGTGATCCATCACTGTGGGTGATAGCAGTAATCTGATCGTGTGGCCGTCCGCGCGATCAGACACCTACACTGACAGAAAGCTATGGAATGAATAAAAATTAAATTATCCTTATATAGTGTTTTTTTAGTACGTAGACTTCAATGAACTTAGTAGGTAGAGCATCATTTTAGTCTGAATTGTACTTATATATGGATGAATATGAATTTTATTTCATATTAATGTGTTAAGCAGGTATAAAGGCAAAATCAACCTTAACTTCGTCAAGGTCCCCAAATGAAAAAAGGGTCAGGAGTGTTTCGTAACTGTCTAAGAAAAATACTAGTTTTTGTAACAAGCATCGAATCACCTACATTATAAAATATTTGTTTTTTTTTTAAGTCAAGCAAGTCCTAAAGGAAAGATTATAACAATAACCACTTTAAACTAAGTTTCTGAACACTTACCAGACTTAATGTAAAACAAAGTTAGAAATCATGACGTAAGTTGTATTGATTCTGGGCTGACTCATTAAACATTAAATTTTAATTGTACCCTCGGAGCGGAAGTTACCAAGATATTTATAATTCAAACAAAATTGGCGACAGCTTTACTTAGAATGTAGACAAAGTGTTGAAACTTCAGAATTATGTACAAGTTTTTAAGTAGGAAGTTGACTTTACTAATTAACTTGTGAGCCACTTGAGCTTTACACGGTAGTCACTTTTGACGATTGATTGGATTTTAATTTTCATTGTTTCAATAATAATTGACAAATAATGAATGTATTTTAAAAATTAGCTTTTAATGTTAGAGATATAAGGGATAAACTGTTAATGGTAAAAATTTAACACTCGCACTATCGACTACACAGACTTCAGACGTTTGCCTCAGTGACAGTTATTACAGAATTGGCATGCTCTTTTTCCGAACTAAATAGCAAGATCAAAAAATTAAAACGCTTTGAATAATATTTACTACCAGTACAGAAATTAGAAAAAAAATTATAGCTTAAAGCTATAAAGATAACCTCACAATTAATTTCCTTCTTTATTAAATTTCACGTTATTTGTAATAAAAACATAAGATAACATAGAAGCTTTCATACCATTGTTGTAATCCCTTCCAATCCAGACTGCAACGCGCGACAAGTGTGACGTCACACCGTATATGACGTCACGGGCGTTGCTGCACTTACGATATCTGGTTACAGGACTTACTATGCACGTAGAGATTACCAAGTATTGTGTTAGTGTGGATTATAGTGGTAGTAGCATTTTGTTTATAAAATGTTTGTTATAAGGATTAGGAATGTTAGGTTGTAAACATTTGACAATTCCTTAAGTTGTTCCTATTTTCAAGCAGACGTTCTATTATTATATTTCATAAAAAATAATATGTACTGTTAGGGGAGTGGAGTAATTAAAGGTTGTACTGTTTTAGTTAATTAAAAGTAAAATATACTTTTTGACGAGAACTGTCAATTAACTTTCTAAACATTACAACGATACGAGAGCTTATCTATCCTTAATTCTTAAACTAACACACTTAAATCCAAGCATCGAATCACCGTCCTATCAACAAACATAAAACTGCAACTACAAACAATCGCTGGGCGCCATAAACCCTTCTAGAACATTCTCTAGGCCCCGTCTATAAAACAACTCACTCTACTCCAGTAGCGGGTTCTAGCAGTGCCGGCTAATGCGCTTACAATGTGAATATAAATATTTGGACGGCAGCTGCTGTAAGAAGGCTGTACATTCGGCCGCAGAAACGAGAGTTTTTTTTAATGATATAGGAAGCAAACGAGCATGCGGGTCACCTGATGGTAAGTGATCACCGCCGCCCATGACTACCCGCAACACTGTGGGTGTTGGGGGTGTGTTGCTGAGTCTTTGACAAAATTGGGCACCGGATACCGCACTCACCGAACGAAACGCAGGAACATCGTCCCTACTTCACGTCGGAAAAAGATAGTAATGAAAGAGTTAGGTTAGGGAATTAGTTTTGGAGTTTGAAATATTTGATTGGTTGTACTAATAAGAAATATTGCTATTAAAGTAAGTACAGATTACGATTGAATTATGAGATCACAAAAATAAAGTATGTATTATTGCAAAGTCAGTAACTTTTGCTAGGCATTTTAGTTTAATAAAAAAAAAAGTACGTAATTATTTAAACCATTGCGACGATATGTATCTTAGAAAAATATTATAAAAAAAAAATATTTATCTACGAGAAAATTGTGCACGATACGTGGTTGTGTGTACGTACTTTCTTCCAGCAGTAAACCCGGTCGGTACTGTGCCACTGCCCCGGATCGTAAACCGTCATATTTTGTTTCGCACACAACCTCTTTGTTCTGCGTCGAGCACGGAGCATGTCTTACGCGACACGTCACGGCAGAAATGTCGGAACTTAACAAAATTGCTACTATTTTATTTGCGCTTGTACCTTTTCTTATAACTATCTTTGCGCGCGATCAATTGTGGACTTTATATCCGGGACGATAACGTTCGATTTGGAATGATGGTATTTTTGCTGGGAGTATCGTTAGTAGTCTCGGGGCAGTTTCAGGTCGTGATTAATTAGAGACAATGCGAGAGGGGGTGAGGCGGGGGCCGGTGAGGGGAGAGGGGTACGCGATGCTCGTATTCAGTATTTTTGCAGAAACGAAAATATTTACGGTCACGGAACTATAGCGCTACAATGGAGGAAGAGCGAGGAATTAGGTTAGTTACTAAAGAAGTGATTACTTTCGGTTACATACATATTGTATGGAGGTAGCCGCCCGCTGGCTAATGAGTAAGTGAGTAGGTAAAGTGGCCGGTTGTACTTATATATTTTCTTTAGTGAGAGTGCTGGTTGGAACAAAATTAATAAATTATTTTTCATTTCCCAAAATGAAACGTATGCGATTATTATTTTGCTTGTTCAGTATTGCAAAACGATTCCCAAAGCTGACAAAGTGTAATTTTGAGATTCATATGCAAAAGTCAATTAATTTCGTTTCATATCCAACCAAACCTTTGCAAAATTACAATAATCACATTCCATATTCGTTTATCTTATATCCTTTCATGTAATAACTCTTCCATATTAAATTCTTCCCCCGTTTCGCAAATTAAACATTCAAATTATTTTTGTAATATATGTTTCGGAACTCTAAGAACGTAATATAAATGTAAATCGCGGGACATTCGTTATATTTAACTTAACTATCCCGTTTTGTATCTCTTTGTAATTGAGTATTGCTACATAATATTAACATAATTTAGGTCATAATTTTTAGGTCATAATTTTTGAACTTTGTAGTGCAGCTGTAAGAAAACTGGACTGTTAAGCGATAGGTCCCAAGTTCGATTCTAGAATAGAGTTATTTTAGCTATAATGACTTTAGTTCTTTGAGTGATACCTATAATTTTATTGATAGCTTTGGGATTGCTTTATCATAGTGTTGTTTTATCATAATTTTACGAACGACCTCTGTAGCGCAGTCTTATGTAGGTACCTAAACTGGACTATTAAGCGGAAGGCTCGAAACAATATATTATTATTTTCAACCAAGGAATTCCAAGCAAGAATTCTATTAGAAATATTTCTATTAGAAACATTTACTTACGTAGAAGTCTTTATTCAAACGTTTTTTATTGTTTTCCCAACAAACCTCGAATCACCCTCAATCTTTTAATTACCCGAACAGCCTAAAACAAACTCTATTCGTACCTAACTTAAGATTTACAATCCACTCCTAGGTGTTTGTTACGATATGCAAATGTTCGCGCGGTATCACTTAATTATCTAAGTGCCGAGATTTATGTGAATACAGCCTTACAGCGGATGTTTAGGCTTTATACAGCCTTCAGTAGAGCCTTCGGGGCTGATTAGTGGATACTATGGATTTATGGGGTGTGGGAACAAAGGTTGGTAATTGGACGGGGTGTGAGCCTTTGAAGATTGTTGGTAAGAAACCGGGTGCCCGAGCTTGCAACTATGATGACTATCTGCTATGCATTTTTCTTTAAATATCTTAATTCTATATAACAAATAGTTATGATATTATCCGTCTAATACAATCTATTTTCAGTATAAAAAACAAAAATGTGTAGGAAGTATTTTCTTGTAAGTTAAAATAAATACACTAACAGTCGATGTGGATTAAATTAACACACTTTTGAAGTTTTTCTTTTAATACTGTCCTACTTAAAAGCTCGTAAGTGTATAAAGATAGTTTTATAGCTACGGTGTAGCTGCTACGGCGTAGCATAACCGTAGCTGCAAAATAGTTTCCTTAAAGTGGTTCAAGATTCTAAAGAGTGATATGGATAACAACTTTTTTGTTATCACACTGAAATTTCTACATATTTGTATATTTTGGTAAAATCACTGCACTTTGAAGTTTACAAAAAAATGGTTCTTAATTTACTTATTTACTTGTTTGTTATAAATTAATCACTAGTGAGTGTAGATAAAAGTAGCTAAGCTTTATCTAGAGAGAATATTTAAAGCCATTAATAGTAAATTCGGAAATTACCTTGAACATAAAAACTCACAAATCTCTTTCCTCTTCATAATATTATTATAGATTATCATACAGTTAACTATTCAAAGGCCCATATTTCCCTGGTTATATATTGCAGCAGCTATGTTTATCTAACTATCAAACAACAATTATCAAACCAATTTCATGCAACTGATCCGAAACATTCAATTTAATATTCAATTGGATAATAACTAGAATCATTGCCGATAGATAACAAATTTATTGATAGAGTTTAACCTTTTTTACTTTACATAATTTAATGTTATTCTGATAATTGAATACTGCAGTCAGACTAACTCAAATGACAGTGTAAAGAAGGGGTCGATGACTTTTCGGACACAAAAAACTCGGACACCTTGATAAAAAATAATAATAAAATTGAAAATCCACAATTTGACTAATTTTGTTTTTACGATTACTTTCTTCAATTTCGTGTGAAATGCAATTTTTCTTTATAACTTTCTATTTCTCTTATAAAGGTATTTCCAATCTAAATGAACATAAAATAACACTAGGTTAAATACAGTCATAAAATTTACAGCTACACACACTACACAGCGCTAATATAAACCTTACTGCAATTTCAATACAATCCTACTAATATTATAAACGTGAAAGTTTGTGAGTATGTATGGTATGGATGTTTATTACTCTTTCACGTAAAAACTACTGGACGGTTTTTGATGAAACTTTACAGTTATATAGGTTATATATTAGAATAACATAAAGGGAACATTTTACCGTGGGAAAACTTCTCATTCCCACCGGAAACTAGTAAAATAATACTTTCATATACTAAGTTGAATACAGTCATAAAATTAACAGCTACACACACTACACAGCGCTAATATAAACCTAACTACAATTTCAATACAATTTATTATAATTCACTGTACTATTGCACATCGATCGCGATAGCACAGCAATGCGGCACATAATAGCTGACCAATCCGTTATCTAATATATCTCCACAATAACATCAATTTACATGAACTAAACCGACGTTCTGAAACAGACACTGTTCTAAAGGAGAGCTGGTTCACTGAGGAACTAATCATTATACGGGGTGTAAAAAGACTGGGCATTGGTGGAGGGGTACTCGTTAGGTTAATAGCAAAAAATATTTTTTATTTGTTTTTATTTTTACATTATTACCTAATTGTGCCAAATTGCATATAAAATATAAAATTTCCGCATTATTTCAAATAAAATAGGGTTTTAGTTTTATTCGCTATGTAAACCTTCGTTCCTGAACCATTTGTTATTGTGTGAGTGATGACCACAAGCGGCGAATATCACTTTTCAATCATTAATAACTTTTTTATATTGAGTTTTCTGGTTATACTGATAGTGAATTTAGTTACTATTTAGGCTCAAAAATACGTGGTTTCAGGCTTCGGAAATGATCTTTTTATACCCGTTATGTATCTGATAAATATATAATTATTGAGACAAATATGTGTGACATTAAGAAAGGTAGAATTTTAAGATTAATGTGTATTGAAGCTTCTTGATAAGAGATTGGCTGAAAGGTATCAGGTTTGTTGACAAATATAGTTTTGTTAGTTACAAAAATGGTTCCTCAAACGACCATAAAGATTATTTAATCAATAAAATTCATTAACGTTAAACTTAATTAGGGGTCAGACTAGGATTGATGATTGGTTGATACCAACTAAATAATTCTATATAAATACTCGGAAGTTACTATTATTGTTTATTATTGGGAATATAAATCAAAATAATATTAGCAAAACAATTGGCAGCGACGTCATCAAGTACACAAAACGACTTCACAAAAACATCAACTCTACACGAATTCTAGTAAGAATTGACGATCATCAAAACCTATTTAGTGTTTACATTTGCGACACTAATTCGAAAATAATATAAAAATGCATTAAAATAATTTCAACAAATAATGTGGTATTAAAGCTAATCTTAGATAATGGTGGTTGATAGCAAGGCATTAGGTTAGCTACGTTTGATCGCATGCAACCAAATAATAAATAATTCAGCCGGCGAATGTACTTCTCCTGGATTTGCATTGGCCGATACAAGTAGGGATGTCAAAAATATATCGATTTTAATAACGCGATTTTTTTGTTGATACATAGATTTTTTTTCATTGATATTCAAATAAATTCAGAATAAACGTATTTTTTTATTGTCCAGTTTCAATTTGATAAAGAAGAACAATCGATTTGATCACAATTATAACACTTTTTCATGCTCAAATATTGGTTTGAGAATTTTAAATTATTTATACCAAAATCGATTCGGAATTAACTTTATTGAATCATTGTCACACCCCTGACCAGGATACAAGTATGGCGTCACTTGTTTAGGCGCTGTGACGTCACTCATACGTCGTATTAAATATGTAAATGGGAATATGTTTTGTGAATTTAGCGTGAATTCTGTATTTTCATGTTAATGGATTGTTAGTGTACTTTCATTGGACGTTGTTGCAAATATTATAGTATTATATTTAATAGGTAGTAAGTGGAGTTTTGTAAAACAAAACACTAACGATTTTGTGGTTCTTTGATTAAAATAAGATAACAGAGTTTGAATAGAAGAAACATTCACTGCTAAAGACATTTGGAAAAGTTACATATTGAAAATGTATTTCGTCTATGTCAATCTTATGTCCCAGCGTTCTCAGTAGAAGTTTTTTTCCAGTCAATTTCTTACCATATTCCAGTACAAAAACGGCATGAAAAAAGCTTCGTTTAATGGGATGTTATCTTATCCTAAATAATGGCTGGCAAGTCACTTCTAAATGTATGAAAACATAGAAACATAAACAATTGAATTGACGATATCACATTTCTTGTAACTAACTAGATTAATACACCGTTAGTATATAGAAGCAATCTTTGTGGTTGAAGCTACCCGCAGGCGACTGATCCTTTGGACATGTTGATCCCAATTGTGTTATACCAACTTAATACATAGAGCTCTTTTATCTAATAGAGTTTAGGTATGTGTTGAAATATTGAAACTGTCGGGTAAAATTGTGTTTTGAGAATTTATTTAAGGGCCCCAGTGATAACTCGATCATGACAACAATAAACAAAAGTATAAGTCGTGTTTAAAACTAAATATGCTTCAGTAGATATACATCATGCAGTAGTTTATTTTTTACTTGCTTCCTGCCCTGCGATATACTTGTGTTTGTATGATTCTTCCTGTTGTTGATCAATCATTCC
Source organism: Emmelina monodactyla (assembly GCA_916618145.1). Lineage (NCBI taxonomy): Eukaryota > Metazoa > Arthropoda > Insecta > Lepidoptera > Pterophoridae > Emmelina > Emmelina monodactyla. Next base: position 1,074,830 of record OU745314.1, on the reverse strand, counting down.
ACCAAACAAATTGCATCCAATTCCCTTGTTTATCAATCATATTACCATGATCGAGTAACAAACATCAAAAATTCCAAACTTTAAGAAGCAATTTAAAGTATTAGTAAATATTTAGATTCAATAGTATTACCCTGACCAGATTAATTTTGCAATACACATCCACAACCATCGCCAATCACAAAACATGTAAAGCACACACATCGATGTTTGTATCGATTAGAGTTAGTCCGAGCGGCCGCGGTTCATTGAGTCGCATTAATCGAATCGGAATTTCAATTAATGATTATCAGCAGACTCCACGAGGCGGGACCGCGGGGGGTACCCTGATTGCGTCTAATTGCAGGATGGCGACCGCCTGGCTCGGTACATATGCAGGAGATATGATGGAAAGTTTAATAGACGTTTGTTTTAACTTGGCAGAAATAAATTCTTGCAAAACAGAAGCGATAGTTTATCGGCAATATACGTCTAGTTTACAAGCACCAATATTCAAGTACTTGATATCGGAAATTATTTAATTCTCTTTTAAATTAGATGCCTTAGTTCACTGACTAATATAAAACGATTTCAGCTTAATTAAATATTTTATATCGTTTGTTTTAATCGTAAAACATAATCTGTAAAGTATATTGGTTGTTCTAAAATCCGATAAAGCAAACTAGGTACTTCAATTTAATTTTCATTAGCCCAGCCAATGTGGTTTTGCAATTAGTGAAAATAGTTTCATATCGATGCACGATCACGTTTATCATCCGCCTGCTTTTATTAAAACCAGCCAGTGATTTGTACCAGAAAAGAAAAATGAAAATAGAATCAGTACATTTTTTTTTCTCTTTCACGGCAAAAATGTGTAGGTGGCCAGAATTGTGTACATTCAATTCAATGTCCACCTTGCGCGTCTTGTTTACCCACAAACACCGCTGTTCCATTACTGTTGTCTTTGCCTTAACTAACTCGACACTACACCACCTGTTCAACTTTGAACCTTATCCTAATCACATGAGGTACGAAATCGATTGATATTATGAGGTCAAACAGAATGTGTTTATGGAATGTGGCAAGTGGACGAAGGCATACGTACGATGAATACTGACGACTGGAAACTCGTCGAAAGCATCTTTATGTGGATTATTACGTGTATTTAATAAATAAGGCAACCGTTCCGGGGTAGCTTTAAGGAATTATAACTTGGGAGCTTCAACAAGAATTATTTTGGAAACCATTTCAGATTATTTAGGTCAAAGTCGTAAACTGTCACTGTGATGAAGTTAAACCTTATCCGACCTAATTAACCAAGCTATATTTTATATTTGTTTTGTTATTCTATATTTACAAGAGATAGTAAGTTATAAATAACTTGGTGAATGGCTCTTAGCGCTGGTCTACTTCTGGGTGAGACAACTTAACTATACAGCAAAAATTAAACTTATATAAATGGACTCGAAAATTCTCAGTTTACGTTTGTATATAATAATAAACATTGTGATTATTATAAATGTGGAAGTTAGATGTTTGGATATTTATTAATCAATCGTGATAAGTATGTGTGGCGGTAAATCTTTTTGTGGACGCATATGAAACTGTAATAATTAAATATGTTGAATTTTACAACAAATTAAATAGTTAAGGTTGCATAATACCTATAATCTACTTATTTCCAGATTTTTTAAGCAACATCAACCGTAGCCAAACTCCGGTCAACTCAAAATTGAGTTGCTGAACTCATAATTCTGTTTGTGTTATAAACTGGCAAGTTTATCATAAGAAAATGGTTTACTTGGTTTTTAGCAGTGTTAAAAAACAAAAGTTTGAAAGACACTTTGGGTTAGTGAATTAGTTCTTATAGGCTTAATTTTAAATCTGAGAAAAATTGGCTTCGCAAGGAATTTATCTTCGAACATTAATTTCTATATGGTTATCTAATACGGACAGCCTAGACCTAGACCTTTCCATCACAGTGCTCGAACCTCGACCTTTATATAATCTAATTATCCTCGAATCATTCAGAGCGTATCGCGCTAAATTTAAACCGTACCGAAATATTATATTCTGTATATTACCGAAATCTAAGTGAATAATTGTGTGGGCATGCATCTCACAAGTCAGGTGTGGTAGACTTTTGGCCCCTCGCCAGCTGCACTTAACATTTGGCTGGATGCGTCGCACAATCCTAAAGTTGACCACCCCTGCAATCGCAATTATAACTTCAATTTAATCTTTCTGCCAAACGAAAATTCTTCCAAGCGACCAAAGCTAAACGTTCCACAAAAAGCCTTAAAATTGAAACCAAGGACACAACAAAATTTACTCTCGAAGTTTGTTTCTAGCAAAAATGTAAGCAGGAAATAACCGTAACCCGCCGTGTTTGTGACAAATCGTGTACAGCGGGACACATAAATAATGTCCGTGGAGACGTACAAATGTGTACGGACACAAGTTGTCAGGATTAGGTGAACATCCAAGACACTCGGTTTATGTTACGAGAGTTGTAGTTTGAGAGCTTTGTCGCAAATGATGCTCATACTCACATCTTATTTTAACGAGGGCTCTCGGCTTATGTTCCGGGAGTGCAGGTCGTGTGCACTCGGATGGAGCTCGGAGGACAGATTCCAGCTCAATGGGCTTAGAACCGAACTCTAAACAAGGATATTTCTTATTTAAAATTGTAACAGGGTTGAGTAAAAGTTTTGTTTGTTCCGGGAGTCTCAAATAAGGTGCTATATAAATAACATTTACATGCTGATATGTTTTATTAAATTATCAAACAATCCTTAACACAATTGAGATTTTGTAACATCACTATGTCACCTCATTTTGGTCAAAACCCACCCACGTTAGTAACGACCACGGCCTTTTTCTTCTAAATTATATATATTTTACTCGTGATTTACGACTAAGAACAGGCCAGGCTTATCATCCCATGGGTGTCGTTAGAGAAGCCTAAGGGAAAAAACGTCAAAGTACTGGCAATAGTATACCTTACTATACGTTTGAAGAGTACTACTACTTCCACTACTATTATAGAACACAGAAGAATTAAGTTCTCTTTCCTCAGCAGCCCTAAGAAGTTAAAGGGAAAATCTTATGTCTAGCAGTAGACGCCTTGTAGCATGTATAAATGAGTAAAGTATAGTTTTCTTCATAATTTAGGATTCTGTACATCTATTCATTCATCGGTTGACGGGCAAGTAATTGGCCCACTTCATGATAAAATGTGCTAGACAAGATTGTATTTTATTATTTTAATATACAAATCCAACAGAAAACATTTTAAACATTTTTGAAATGTTCTAAACAAGTGAATTTATCAAATTACACATTCAAATTCAGTTATTTCGAGCTTTTAGTTTCCCGCCCGAGTAAATTAGCTGCCCCAGTCACACAGTCGCGCACACAATGCCTGGCACACACTCTCGCCACATAAAGGCAGGCCTCGCGGCCATACGCATCTCCCCAAACCAAAATATCCTCCCCATATCTAGCGCAGAACCCTCGTAATGTAATTATTTTATTTAGCTCTTAATTAGCCGGACATAACAACCTTTCCGCCAACCTGGCCGCTCTTCCTTATATTTAATTAATTAAGGATTTGTGCTCGCAAAAAAAGGAAATTTAATAAAAGATTTATTCTGTTTAGGACCTGGGTTGTCGGGTGTTTGTGTTACTGAGTTAAATATGTTTGGGGGGTGTTTTAATTCTTTATTCATTGCTAATGAATCTTTGGGCTTATTAACTTGGGTTCTGCTAATAAATTAAATTCAATAACTGTTTTCGTTAAAAGGCTTTCAATTCATTAGTTTTGAGCAGATGTTGTTTCAAAACTATAATTAATTATCCGTCTTGTGCTTTTATTCACAGTTAATAAGTTTCCCTGTGGGGTGGTTTTTGAGGTGGTTTCGTCTTATTTTAGGTCAAATATATGACTTGTATAAAACATTAAAAACAAGTTATAGTTTTTAATTAGTTATTTATTATCATTAACTACCAAGCACGAAAATAGCATGAATTTTACTTTGAAAAATAAATTTGCGTGTAAAATACATATATGTTTAACAATAATATTGATAAAAAATTCATTAATGACAATAAAAAAAATTACATATTCAAATATGATTTACCTTCAGAGTATTCGCTAGACAATGCGAAAATAACCTTGTTCTACTAAGCAACAGATAGAAACTAAACTTTTATATCTTTTACACGGAAGCGTTAGAATGCAAATCCGAGACCTTCGTATTTTATTATTATTGTACCTTAGCCCCCATGCGTTGTCCTCGTACGGAACGAATGCATGTAAACATGTATTTCAGCGAGACCCCATTATCATACAAAACACGAACCTAATAGAAAAGCTCGCGAGGCCATATTTCGCCGGTTTCCTGCTGCGAAACAAAAATTTCATTATTCTGTGCGTTATAAATTGCAGCGAACGTGTAGGTATTATAAGTTATGTTCGTGTGCGTGTACAGAGCTAGGTGTGTGTGTAGATAATAGGCTTAAGTCGATATTGGGCAAAAAGTTTTAGAATATATTCGAACGCGTAAGGTTTTGTAATAAGTAAAGAATGTGTTTTGTTTTGGAATTGTTTTGAGCTGGCAAACCAAGGTGGAATCGGAGAAGTTATTTAATTACAACATCAATCGAAACACTGCATGAAAAGGCTTGATTCAAAAATATTAAATAAATTTCGTATGTAAATAATTTTCGTATTCCTTTAAGTGTTTACTGTTATTTTTGAAAATCACAAGTTTATTTAAAAAGCCAACTTTAAATTTTATTACACAATTTCCAATTAGCTATTCACAGTGAACACAACCTAGTAAACAAGTTAAACTCTTGTGCAAACCTAAACGTAATAGCAAATTGAATTTTAAAACTGAACCAGAAAACAGGATGCCTCGGGAACGTTTCTAGGAAGATTTCGCAGCGGACACGTCCTCGCTTCAACAGCAAATTAACTTACAGATGCTTACACAACTCGAACAGAAACTCCTCAAAACGCAACTTCTTAAATATCGTAGCAATCTCATCCGAGACTTCTCAATATTCCACCGTTAATAAACGAGAAATACTTCCATTAAAACAGCGTCTGAAGCAATTTTATCGCTCGAAGCTTTTCAAACTCGTAAAAGGAATTCCGAATCAGCTGCCATTGAAATATCCGAGCCCTGCAGTGTGTGTAACATGTGCACAGAGCACACTTCAAAACAGAAATGAAGTCCAATTTGCACGTTTCCATTTGTACATTTTAAATTCGCCGTCCGGCGCTCGCAATTAAACGTCATGCAAAATGAATCGTGGCCCGATGCGTACTTAACTACAGAACAAAAATGTAGAGCGTGATGAGTGAGCGACGGACGCTTCAATGAAATAAATTAAACTTTCTGTTGGTGGACGTGCGCTCATGTGTGCGTGTGTAAACACGCGACAACGCCATCTACCGACGCGCGGCGCAAACGGCGACCTTCACGATAAAACCGCCAGATTAAATAATAAAAAGGCTCATGAAATGAATCCGCGTGCGTCGTGACTAGAATCCACGTTAATGCCGCGAATAAAAAACTCCCTAACCTGCCCCCCTCGCCCGCGGAGGGGTCCCGGCGACCCCGAATGTTCAAAATTACGATTCAAACGCAGTCGGTTGGAGTTAAACAGACCTGAAATTGAAATGGGAGAGCAACCGTTTGTTGGTCAGCCGCCAATTCCGTAAAGAAAAAATGCTTGTATTTGAACTAGGTTGATTGCAATCAAGTTTCGGGTTTAATATTGACTGTACACAAAATATATTTTGTTACTTTTTTTGTAAATTATTTTGTAATATATTCATATTGAGAAGGATTTATTAAAACGAAATCATATAAGTCAGCAGATATCTGTATGTGACATTTGACTCCCACGTGCCGCCGCTCGCCTCTTGTGAGCTCTTGACGGGGATATAATAGACTTTAGATCATTTAGTAGGAAATTTGATTTGTATTAGAAACTAAATTTTGCCTGTTAATAAAAGAGCTTGAAATGGAGTTTTTTTTTTTGCTTTTCATAAATATAAACATTTCTATCACATGTGTATCTGCGCTTAAACTTAATCACATTTATAAGATCAAAATTTAAAAAAGTATTATACAGCTAGTCTCCCCTTTTTAACATCTTTTAGTCTAAAAATACATTTCTGGGAAATCTCGTGAATTCGCGATCAGTCAAAAGATAAATGAATTTCTGAGAGTATGATTATTTTTTCATATAATAAAAAACCTTTTTATTTTGCTTACTGGTTTTTAATTAGCAGAATAGTAAATAAGAGCCTTACAAAATATGGTTATCAACCCAAGAAATCAATCCAAGAAACCCTTATTAATCGTAGCACAATATTGAGCGTCTAAACCTTATCGACGTATTATGCAAATGCAATGCAAAACCTGACCGATTCCTGTCCAAACTAGTTTATATTCGGATTGATAACTGATTAAATCTGTGCCACAAAGCTCGTGCTTAACTGATTGCCAGATGGACAAGTTTCTAGGACACCCTGTGTATACAGTCTGTGGCTCTTGGAATAGGCAAATGGAAACGAATGATTAGAAAACAAGAATATTTGATGATATAATCTTTTTTAGACTTTACTAGATCGTAGAAACTGATATTGCTTTTTGTCTGTTTTATGTTTATATTATCAGTGAAATAACATCAATTGAACGACTGGAACACTATGTTTTTTTTGTTAATTAAATTAATTTAAGTATAATTTCTTAAATAACCTCTTAAAAAAGAGGTTACCTCTACGAACAGCGTTTGCTATCTTCAAGCCAGTGCGATTCATTACAAAATGATACGCTTCCCATCGACAACAAACAACATAAACAAGCAGACTGCTCGTATCAAGTTATCCGCCTCAACAGATGTCCATGAAAGTTCATCGCAAAACTTGACGAAAGCCGAGACGCTGTTACCCAAGTTATTCTGTTATTCGTGAAAAATACTCGAGCAAAGTTATTAATTTGCGACTTCGTAACCTAAATATATACCCCGAGTTGTCGACATTAATGATCTCTGAATGACGAGACGCTGCGAAATCGGTAGTTGATCATTTTTGCTTAAAATAAATTGCTAATTAGTTTAGATCGTTAATCATTAGAGGTGCGAAGTGATTTTGGCAAAAGCTTTTATAAGCCGTGTTGGTAAATGTGATGGATCCCTGACGTTTGTCTGAAATGTATCTATAGCTATTCTGTGCATGTTCACGAGTTATATAAACAAAATAATAAAGCATTTGTTACAATTTATCTTATAGATAAAATTCCCGTGTCACAATGTTAGTTACCGTACTCCTCCGAAACGGCTAGACCGGTTCTCCTGAAATTTTGTGAGCATATAGAGTAGGTCTGAGAATCGGCTAACATCTATTTTTCATACTCCTAAGTGATAAGGGTTGACCAACCCCAATTTTTTTTTCACCTTTGGCCAAACAACTTTTGCCGGTTCAGCTAGTTTATCTTTAAATGTAGTTAACCTAATCGCCTGTACACAAAACTCCATTGATCTATTCCCTACATTTTTACCCCCAATCAATACCCAGGACATACCTCACAGGTTTTGCCCGGTGTATCTCTCGCACACACTCGTGTCATACATATTTTACGATGCGCGTAAAACTCCACTAAAATAATAGAATAAAAACGTAACGCGCCCCGATATGTGCTTGATGGCAATCCGCGGATCGACGGATGAATTTACAACATCTTTTTTGGGGGAAATCATGATTTATTGCGGTAAATTAAATAAAAGTTTTATGCAATAAAAAGGTGAAAGTTGACTTGAGTAATTACGTTGTTTTTTGGCTTTGGGATAATAATAATTGTTTTATTATCTTACGTTGGTTATAATTAGGTACTGAATAAGTTATTAGTTAATAGGAGCTTAACCAATTTTTGCCCGAGTGAAATAAGGAGTTTAATTACAAAACCTTAAACATCGACTTTACATGTAATTGTTTTTATATGTTTGTTTAGGTGCAACAAAGATCTATGCTATCTATGCCTATTATTTTTTTAATTTTTCTTATCCATAATATAAACCGTATCAAAATTCGTTACTTAGTTAAGGCGGTGTCAGCGGGTATACAAAAAGACACAGTTTAAAGTCAAAAACAAACTAGTTATATCACTTTTGTGCAATAAGCTTCTACTACTTCGTTATTTCACTTATTGAGTAGCAATGAATCAGCACATTAGTTATAGCGACAGTATCAAGTCATATCGTTTAGATATTTAGTTCGTCGCGGCGCCGCTGACGTCGCTTCATAATCAATGGATTACGTCACTTAACCCATATTATGGGAGAACCTACTTCAATCGGGTTTAAAATAATATAATTATATCGAAATACGTATTTCATTAACAACATTATCGATTTGAAAAAAAAACAAATAATAGAGACTGTTTGATAAAGATATTGTCAAAATTGGTCAAGGAACATATTTTTCTGTACCTTAAAAGACTTAAAACAAAAGATGGGTTGAATGTGTGGATGTGTGAAGACTTTAATGTTGTCTGCAATTTAAATTTAAATAACCCACATTAATTGCTGTGAAGTTAATTTCTTTTTCACAAAAACGTTCGAAAGAACGATGGCCCCGAATGTGCGATAAACTTGATATGTATGGGAGAGTTTTGTATGAAATTTAAATAACGTTGAAAATTGTATGAATGAGTTAAAGGTCAGGAATTTACATAATATAAATAAGAAGAAGTAACTTAAAATTGTTTTATTGTTAAAAATAAAACAGTTTATCTGTGTATATTTACAGCACAAACAGGGAAGATTTGATTGTTTTTTTATCAAATAACTCCGAAACTATTGATTTCAAACGTAAACTCTTGGAAATATGATACAGTTGTATAAGCTTAAAATCCTAATTTTATGGATAACTACTGTTATTTAGGGTAGGTCGTTTCTTAAAAACAATTTTTTAAATACAAATCCTGACTTTTCATAATCTACGCGGAATGCTACAGCTAGCCCTAAAAAAAACTAATCTACGCCGTAGCACCCGTAGCTCGTAGCAGCTACGCACGCTCCCACTTCACTTCCCCGACATTTCATTTGTATGTAGATGTGTTCTCCGGTGACCCGCGTCAGATCTAATCTACTAATGAATCAGATAATTAAAGTGCAACTTGCAATCTTATTTCAATGACAATAAGGTTTCTTTTATAGCTGATTGATTAATTTAAAGTATTTTTTTGCATGCGAGTTTTGTAGCAGAATAGAAATAACGAAATGAAATTAAAAATCAGTTCAGTTTGTTTATTTAAAAAGTGGGGAGTGCTCTGGGCTGTGATCTGATATAGTCGAAAATTCTAAGAAATTCAGATGGATTTCCACCTTGTTAGGTTATCAAATAACTGTAAACATGTTTTACCACGAAATCTTTACTTGAAATCTATATTTAATTTCTTTTTACAAATTTTCAAATATAAAAAAGGAACACCTGTTAGAGACCAAATTAAACTCGTTCGCAATGGTTAAATATGTACACTTTATTGTAATAATAAAAAATATACAAAAAGGTAAAACCTGAGATACGACTCGTCGCTAAGGTGCTTGACAATCAACCCCTTAACTAAAGCCTTAGCAGCGGGTCTCAGGTGCCCCGCGCATTCTGCCAGATCTGTCGCCAACAACACCAAAAAAAAAAAATAGTATAAATTTTAGGTAACATGATAAATGAAGCTATATCTTTAGAATTTGATGTTATATAACCGAATTTTATAACAATAACTATCCAACAAAATCATAGACATAATTTATGACACCATAATCACAACTTCATCATTTTCAACACACATATCAACAACTTTATTTTCGTTTGTTAAAACTGTTTTAAGTGTCTCTTTAGTCCATTTTAATATCCCTAAAATGTTTTACACTTAAACTCTAGCTGAAGTAAGAAAACGCCATTTGTCTACCTTCTTCTTAAAGTCTGGAAACTTCTAATTTAGTTCAAGTAAGCGATCGTTACAAAGTAATATAATCTATACTAATATTATAAAGGTGAAGAATTTGTTTGTTTGTTGGAACACCGTCATCTGAAGAATTATTAGTCCGAATTGGAAATTTTATTGAGGAATATAACATATATCAACCTGCGACTTAAAAGATCGGAGCGGTAATGAAAAATATTGCGAAAACGGTAAAAAACTTGCGTGCGCTGCGTAAACGGTGCAGGTTTCTTAAAAATGTTAATATCTATTTAATACAGCTAGTGTAGAATATGTTTACACTTAGATAGTTTGCTTAGAAATTCTATTAAGAAATATTAACAAACTCCATATTAAATAAATGTAAGTTTAAGACGTAACAAAGTTAAATAATGTTAACAGGGTGTAAGTTATATGGCCCAGAAATAAGCAGCTATAATTTTTCAAACTATTACGATAATATATTTGTTACATTGTATTCAGTACAACATCTAAGGAACAGAAGGATATCAAAATTCGTTCCAAATGTTGAGATATATTACATTCCAACAGTAAAATGTACTCGTATTTTTATTTTAGATCAAAGTGTATACAGAAGCAAATTGCATACAAATACTTATTGCTGTTTTTACGTGATTGATTAACAAACAAACTTCCACATTTCCATTATAATCAAGATGATTACATACACAACTCTGAAAGCGTCACAAACTGTTCTTCTCCTTCCATCCTAACTTCCACACAGTTCATTTACAAAACTTCATTTCCACATGAATCGACGCAATCTCCATCACATGTACCGGCTCACTTATTTCCCGCGATCCCAAGAATCCCAACTACAACTACTTGCCGCTAGACGCTGTCATCTCACATTGTTCCAAACATTATTACGTTCGTGTATAGTTTCTCGTCAAAGTTCCTAAGATTACCCCCCTTCCCCTCGCCTCTCTCTTCTCCCCCCGCCTACCTCTGCATACCCCGCAGCTGACGAGCAATCCTCCCGATATATTGGATTATAATCTCAGATAACTCCTCACTCTCAAACTGATCACGAACAGTAATGCAGTTGTTTGTACAGTGTACGGTCTACGTTGCTCGGTACACACGCGACACTTTTCCCACACGACAAGCCTACACAGCAATGTATATTAAACAATGCAGGTTTTTAAATTGGTTTTCTCTTTTTGTTGCAGGTAAGGAGGTTGCAACTGGGTCGTATCGTATAAGCCGGAGACTTAATTTGAAAGTTCAATATTCTTTGAGCTAAATAAAGTAGAAGCAGTTGCAAATAGCCAGCGTTGTCGGGCAACAATTTAATCTTGAATTAAGACAGTACAAAGGTGGCAAAAAGACGACTAACGAGAACTGGAAGTGGAGATAGTAATTTGTTGAAACGCTACGCCATCTTGGTTTTTTCCGAATAAAAAGTGCACTTCGTTTACGGTAAGCATTTCCAATTAAAATGGAAGACGGATTTCCTAGTTTTATAATCTCATTTAAATAACCAATAGAGAGATGTTAAAAAAAATATAGTTTGCCACAGTAAACTGTGTGAGTTTGAAATTATAAAATGCAGTCCATACTAAGTAATTCTTTAGAATAGATTTTACTGTGAGGCGATATTAAAATAAATGGATATGTTACATTGCGTTTCCTTAATGACTTGAAGTTTCCTAAATACACATTCCTCTATCCAAATGGTGGTTGCTGTCACAAAGCACATAGCAATTGTTACTTCTGTCCGAACTTTTTCCTAGAACCAAACATGCCAATACACTGAAGTGTAACACCGCTAGTAACAACGAAAATAATTTATGTCTCTGAGCCATGACATTTCACAAATGTCTAAGCGACAAAACATTTTTAAATATCACACTCATACAGACTACAGGCGGTAAAAAGTTACATTATTTTGTATTTAAAGATATCTACCGATGTCTGCGCAGTATAAACGTTGGTTTATCGTTCAAAATTATTTTGATTACGCTAGTAAGACTGCGTTATATAATTAAATTCAATTGGAATAATTGTAATATGTCAATTGTCCACAAAGTTCACCCAAAACACGAGTAGCCTAAAACTTCCTCTCGTTCAATACACCTCAATACACTATATAGTTGTGTTGATTACAATGTGCTGAAAGAAACAAGTAAAGTTCTACACGAGCCAGTGTTACCAGGAGTATTACAGTTCGGATTAATAGTTTAGTTAGAACGGAACAGAATTGTCAACGAGTTTTATGTTTCTTTGTTTGAAATCGTCGGTGAAAGTACTAAACTGCCTGATACGAAAATAAACTAAATAGAATGTGTTAGTCAGGTCTTTGTTTTGTTTGATTTTTTATTATTGGAGAGAAAAATGTGAATGTATGTTTTAATGATGCTGATTTTTGTGGATTCCCAATTTTGTGTATAAAACTATATTACCTAAAAGTGGCTGAACATTAAAGTAAAATTGGAAAACCAATCATTAAAAGGCCTAAAAGTACTAATAACCCATAACTGTCACATAATTGGCTTTAAAACAACTTTTAGTTGACTGAGAGCGTAATAAGTAACTTTTGTAGAACAACACAAGCCACCACAGATAACATTACTTCATTTATATTTAAAATCAAACCAATTTCCGCATTTTATTTAAACGCACTCTGCAAACATGTTGCCCAACCATGTAACAGTCCTGAATAGAAACAAAAACAGATTTGTTAAATAATTAAGTAATTAAAATCAAATCTACTTTAATTACAACCCTGCATTTAATAACGTTTCCTCCATAACCCCCTAGACAAATAGAGGTTTAAGATACAGTGGCAGACAAAGAGTGGTGCAGGAAAGCTGATTGCTTGTGTGTTCGTATGATTGCTTGCATTGTGTGATGAAATGAAGCCGTCTGCAGTGTATACAACGATCTAAGTATAATAACGGTGATAATAGATTTGCGTGAATTAGTTTCTTTGTTTAGATTATTTAAAATTTCGTTGAGAAATATTAAAAATGCTCAAAATACTTTACACTCAAAATTACAAAAAAAATAAAGTCCTATTCAATAAAGTCTTATAACACCCCGCCCATTAGATAGGGAGTCAAAAACTCCGAATGTAACGCTAGACACGATTATTTCTTTGAACATTTTGTTATTTAGTAACTTTGACAGAGTTTTTCAGGCAGGTGCATGAGATATAAAGAAGTATCACGTTATTGATATAATACCTCAGCCATATGTATAATATTTTGTTATATAACCGCGGTATAAACAATTTGTCTTGAACACATTTACCTGACACTCCCCGAGAAGGGTCAACAGTACCTATGACGTGAAGTGCTGGCAAGTGACGTCACTTCGAACAATGCACTGAAGTTAGAAACAATAGCCCGACAACAACGCTGATTGAAACTGTTCATCGCACTGATTGATTTGGTAATTTGATTCTGTAAACTGAGTGTGTTATGATAATTCAGAGCTGTGGTTAACATACCGATATAAAGGTATTGCATATAGGCATATAGGAGAATATTAATCTTGCATATTATGTAATTAGTGGCCGCCCGCGACTCCGTCCGCGTGGAAGTAGATTTCCCGGGGAAATGACAAGTTTTCCCGTGGTAAAAAGTACCGTATGTCTTATTCTGCCTATATTACTGTAAAGTTTCATCCAAGCCCGTCCAGTAGTTTTTAGAACTAGTTTTAAAGAGTAACATATATCTATACATCCATGATTTTATATTTGTATGACCCAGTGTAGATCCTGGATAAGTAGCCGTCTAAAGAGAGAATTCGCGGAAGAGACCTCAACGAATTCGCGGCGACTTGATGTTATTTCATTCATAATTTAAATTCAATCATTAAGCAGGAAAAACGGGAGACAGTTTGTGTAAACTGTTTCTTTCAACGGAGCAGAATTAGTTTTCTTTATCTGCAAGTAACTTTCTTGATAAACAACAGATTCGTTTTGCAATAGTGTAATATATTAAAATTTTAAAAAATTTTAACAAAAAAACCTGCAATAAGCATGATATAATGTGTAGGTCTATATATTAAATCTAATAAATTTAAGTAGGTAATAATATAAATCTTCGTTCTGTAAACTTTTTACTTATCAAAACGTAGCAAACCTACGCTCTACCTGAAAGTAAAACAATATCGAACATAAATCATAGTTAAGCTGTAGTAATCTTTCAGAATGACACCCAAACTACAAATAAGTTTGCTTATCTCTCATATTTTGTCTCAAAACAACTTCCATAAACCAGTCCTTGGGCGTGTATCGAAGGGAAGTTATAACGTCGAGACCTTTTTGTACGAGTCTATTTTATAGACGAACCCTATTACTAATGTAAGCTCCGTGAATTGTGACCTTAATTAGGACCCCTAATGATGAAGCCTACACCTTCTATAGCATGGATTCCACATTTACTCGTACTTTAACTGGAGCAGATTTGACCTATTTTCGTACAGACAGTTTTATAAATGTAGTCCGGCTGCAGCGAAAGAAACTTAATCCAGAGTGTGAGCGTTCAAGAAGGAGATTTTATTTTGTCGTCTCATTTCATGCAACTTTATTTGTTGTATTTAATTGCTAAACTTTCTTAAGTTACTTTTCTGTGTTTTTATTTCAAGACGCAAATCATTTTACATAGTATAAATCCAAGTCGCTAATTCTGTCTGTTTGTATGTTTGGCTGCTAACTCCTCCTAAACCAGTTGAGGGATTTTAATGCGGTTTTCACCATCCTTTAGGTATTTTTCCATTTAAGTTTGTGAATATAGAACAATCGAAAAAAGTTTTTTAAGTTAGCCAAAAATCAATGTTTCGTGAGCAAGTTGGCCAAAATTACACGCGTGGGCGGGTCGCTAGTGCTATATAAAAACAAATGACAGTTCGTTATCACCCCGAACATCGTAATGAAAAAAATGTTTCTTATTATTGCAGTCTCACAAAAATGAACAAGCCTTTGATATAACCTTTAAAAGGTCATGTAATTTGAAAATCCTGGGCCAATGTCGTTTTATTGATGTCAAAGCTACAATGCGCCAGACAGACAAATAGATACGTGTCAAAGTTAAACGGTTTTTACGACAAAGTTAAATAAATAGTTAAGGTTTTAACAAATTGTTTTGAAAGTTGATCGAAATAATATCAATTCCAGACACAAACAACATAATATGTTCGAATATATATTTACAAGTTGAATGGATGTTTACTTAGTGATTATAAGCATTTGCATCACCTTTTTTGCCGAAAACTTTTTAAAGAGTTATGTATAAAATTTCTTAGATCCATCAGCTTCTAGTATATTTAATGTACTTGTTGGCATGAGCTTTTGTGTCTTGATTATATACGTGTGTATAAGTTTACGTACAGTTAATTCTGTGTATGTGTGTTGTGTGTATTGTGTAAAGTTTTAATTAGGAACTGGAGCAGGCATGACCAGTGTGCAGTGGACTTCTGCCTAAATGTATACATACAATGTGCATGTGTATATAATGAATTTTGTTACATAGAAGTTTAACAAAATCCGTGTTTTCGCAGTCCTCCCAATAGACACATGAAAATGACTGTAACAGATTGATCAATGGTCACGAAAGCAAAACAAACACTTTACCAGTTACGGAGGTTTAAAATGTAGTAAGATATTGAGAAAGGTCATAAATCTCAAAGTACAATAGTGCAATAATTATTTAGACTTGAAAAACCAACAACTCACACATTTTCCATTTGCCCTAGCAAGGTTTTCATGCAGTATACGTATATAAAGGTGCATATATACCGCACATTGTCTTATATGACCTGCTTTTACTTCCCGCCGCGACTTATATAAAGCTATGTGCACTCAACTTTTAGTTCTTGTGGTCCAACTTAACTACGTTCTGGTTTAGATCACAAAGTTACTGGCTTGAAAAAATACAGTTGAAGTTAGAGAAAATATCGGATTGAAACAAAAACATGTTCCGTCAAGAATAATATAGAGTTCGGTTTAATATTTGGGATGTTTTAAATAATATCAGTTGAAATTGAATGTTTTTGAATTATTTTGACTTTACTTAAATATATAACTGCAAAGCCAAATGATAATATATATTTTTTGATTTAGTTATAAATGCTAGTGCCACTAATGGCGCGAGGAGAAGTAACTTTCATCGATTAAAAGAAACATAAAAAGTATGTGACAAGCTATTGTCGTATTAACCGCATAGCGTACGCCATTAAATATATCGTGGCAGTCAAGATACTTTCTTTCATACTTTTTATTGGTCAATGCTCTCAATCAATAAATTCTAAAAGAGTATAATGTCGCAACATAGCAATGACGTCACCTTGTCAAAATTCCAAGAAGAGACACAACTTTACCAGCAAATCAATGTTTTTATCAACAAACAAACACCCATAAATCACGTACCTCGTTATAAGGAAACCTTCAAAAACTTTCTATCTCTTTTTGTTTTTGATCTCTTTCACTCGTGTGCAAGGTTTTTCAAATCGCAAAGGGATTCCATCTTTTCTTGTATAAATCTGTGAGTAATTGTGCTTCGGGTCGCGACGTGGTAATTGTTGCCGGGTTCGACGCTTTGATGTCGTTCCGCTACCTTGTACCCTGACCCGGATACTCTTCTTTGAAGATATCACGTGTACAATGGGCTACATTTTGTATAAAGTCCGGTTGCGATAAAAGTCTGCGACTTATCCTATTTTTTTTGTATTGATAAGCAAATCTTGAAAAAAATGTCTCCTACAATTATGCTTCTTCATTATTTTATTTTACCCAGAGTTTATGAATGTTCCTGTTGCTAATTTAAAAATGATAGGAATATCATACTATGTAGTACATTCAGCTGTATAATTACTCCGACTGTATGATATCATGTACCGGCTTAGTTTCAAGTTCTTAGCATTCTCGCAAACATTGATTTGATTCACAATGACATCAAACTCAAACTGCGCATATTGCATTTCATAAAATCCAATGCCTTCTTAAACTTACACCAAACTCAACTCACAGGCACCAAACATCAATGGAATGATGCATAATTGGCAATTTCCATAAATTTGTAACAAATTGTCATTTCTAAAAGAGGGCGTTTATGAATAATATTGTTAGTAAAAGTTTAACAATCAAGGCAGCTTTTAACTAATTGTATTATGCGCGGTAGCTCCAGTAGGTAGGTAGGTAATTAATTTCATTGAAAGTTATGTCGCGGCTCATCCTTCTAACGGAACGTCGAACGTGGCATAAATTGTTCCTGAACAGTTCTAATATCATAACAAACTTTACTTTATTTTTTTATGTGAAAAAGAGAAGAAAGAAGCAAACGGGTTGCATGATGGTAGTTATCACCGCCGCCAATAAGCACCTACAATCATATTGATGGTAATAATAGCCTATAGATGTCCCAATAGTTGGGCACAGTCCGCCTTTTTGGATAGCGAGAGGGTTTGAGCCGTAATCCACCACGCTGGCTCGGTGCGGATTGGTGGATCACAAGATGGATAATCATCCTATCATGTGAGTTTCCTCACGATGTTTTTCCTCACCGTTAGTACGTGATAAACATGTAATACAGTATGTATTGTTAGCGGTAAAACAAAAGTAATCGGTAACTGGACATCCCTAGCATTCGATGGACATCACTGGTTAAGGTCACTGCCGTTGGGCGCGGATTTGGATTGAATCTAATGGCGGCTACCTGTTGTATTTTCAATTAATTCATGTTAATTTAAAGAGATGTTTAATCTAAAGCCCAAATAATTTTGTTAGTGTACAGTATGTATGTATGTTCTACAGTCTTAAACTAATTAAAATTGTGTATTAGTTTCAATAATATTGGAGAGTTCCTTAGTCATATCTATAGACTTAAGCTTATTTCAGTTTGATATTTGCTGTACAGTTATTATAAAGTATTGCTTACCTTAATAAGGTTACCTTAATAAGCAAAGCTGAAGTTACTTAAATTGTGTAAACTTAATTTCGCGTGTTTATAATTACGGCTCGGAAACAATATTTAATGTAACCTAATAAAACAATACATATCTAGTTATCCTACTAATATTATAAACGTGAAAGTTTGTGAGTATGGATGAATGTAATGTAAATGTAAGATGAATGAAAAACTACTAGATGGATTTTGATGAAACTTTACAGTAATATAGTTTATACATCAGAATAAAGTATAGGGTACTTTTTACCGCGGGAAAACTTCTCTTTCCCACGGAAAACCGACTTCCACTAGTAATTTATAAGTAAAGAGTGTAAGCTTATAAAACGAATACTTTAATATGCATACTTTTCTTCTTGTTCTTAGTCTTTTCATATTTTTTACATATTTATAAAAAACATATTTTTGTAAACTGTCGCAGCAATGACAAATAACTTAAACAATAAAGAAAATTCAAATTCACTTCACGTTCATGTATATAAGTTATCTAATTTTCTTGACTTCGAATTATTCATTTGCGATTTACCTTTCTCGAACTGAAAACAAAATGTCTTTCTTACGACTTTCGTCTACTGTTTTTCATTAGTCTGTCAAAAACAAATGTAGAAATCTGCAAAACTTATTTAATACTACCATTGAATTAACTTTTATTAGCATGTCGATGTAACATCGACCCTTTCTGTTGAATACTGATACATTGCGTTGCGTGGTTGATAAAAACCGCTGCTCCATATTCATGGGGCATCAATGGATGCTGCAAACGTTAATCAAGAGAGAAGCCTTCTGCTAAAGTACTCGTTCTAATGAATAATGTGTCTGTTAAGATGATTAAGATGAGGCTTGTATTAATGGAGGCTGTTGTAACTAGTAATTTATTACGAAACAACGTGAAAAAAACGAGAAATATAAAAACGTAATGATTTTTTTTTTCCTAGTGCTTTACTTCTAAAGCTAAATGAGATTTTATATTAGGGACATAATGGGGACATACGAAAAAAAGTTCTACGCGAGTGAGAGCACACGTGCTCAAGAACTACTTTACACAATGAACCATTCATATGATGCTCTTGTAAGCATTTATGTGATCAGTTTACTATAAATTTAATTCAATAACAGGCGTATAATTTTAAACAGAGCCAATAAATTGTACGAAATATTTAATACACACGTGTAAACTCAAACGTAACAAAATACTCGTAAATAATTAACACACACCCACCATCAAGTTTACTAAGCTCTCACCACTTTATACATTGCTGAGTTTCTTCAAGCGCGCGAGTGCGTAAACCCTACAATTACAGCAATGAACATGCTACAAGTAATTGCCAACAAACCTCGTATTTCCCACGTCACAATCTGTCAAATGAAAAACTCTTAAGCCGAGAAGCAAAGAGTTGAAAGTGTCATGACAGTTATTCGAGAAGTTGATATATGCTTACAAGGTCAAGTGTAACATATTCATATTGGAGTTATTACGTTTTGTTTGAGTGACAAGGAATTGCTGTGTTAGAAATAGATAGTTTGACGTTGCTGAAGTCTAACTGTTAGCGAAATCATAAGTTTTAGGGCTTAGTGTGTTTCCATGTGGATCCCAAATAGAAA
Source organism: Emmelina monodactyla (assembly GCA_916618145.1). Classification (NCBI taxonomy): domain Eukaryota; kingdom Metazoa; phylum Arthropoda; class Insecta; order Lepidoptera; family Pterophoridae; genus Emmelina; species Emmelina monodactyla. The sequence continues at coordinate 1,055,320 of OU745314.1, read as the reverse complement.
GGTCGCTTCAATTAGTCCCATGAGCGTTGATAGTTAAACAATTACGTACAGACGCCTAAATTTAATATTTGAAGGAACTTTTGTTTTGAAAGAGCAGGATTCTATGTCGCAAATTAAACCTTTTTAGACCGTTAATATAAAACGATCTAAATTACTTTTTCATTGAAAAAAAAAACAAATTTAATTTAATAGAAGCCAACCGAACTTCAAAACTGTACAATTGGCTAGTAATGTAAGAATATAAGCTCTAGTGGGTCGACGCGATGCCTATTTTGACAGCTCTTTGGCCGCCATCTTGTGACGCGCGGGGACGACAAAATGGCCGCTTTCATATAATGTAGAATAGATCACGAAGATATTACCATGTGACATTAGATTATCATATTATTAATGGATATTATATGATTAATGGAAAATATATTATTGGTGATTTTAGAATAAAAATAAATAAATTGTTAAGTAAGCTTTGTAGTTATTTAATAAAATACTAGCTTTACCTTGTCCATCTGCATAATGGCCTTGCGGATTCAGTTGCATAACAAAGAATTTTCGTGGTAATTTTTATTTTTTTACGGTAAAAGGCTGTTGTGAAATTGAAGTCTAGAAATTTTAGTCGCTTCCACGTACAAATACAAACAAACGTTAATTCTCACAAACTTTCAAGTAAGTAAAATTGAGAGAATATTTAAATCAATTTACAAGAATCCACCGAATTCTATACAGCAAGAAAAGTTTACCTTGTCAAACTTGAACTGATCTAATCTTCATTAGATTTTAACTTCTTAGACAATTTTGTGACGGTCGACTTTCGTTAAAATTGTGACTTTATAACAAAGTAATGTTATTTGAAAGATTGATTTTCGTCACCCACGCGTCTGTCTGTCTGTCAATACGAGCTGGATACCGTCGGGTTTATTTTTGATCGTTTTTTAACTGGAAATCGCGGCGGGACAGTTAATCGATGTTGTAAACTTAAACCCTGGTTGTTGGTTTAAATGTAGTTTTGCTTTATCATCGCGATAAATATTGGGGAATGTGTTTTTTGGAAACAGCGTTTTTAGTATGCTTTTAGATATATGATTGAGAGAAACAATTGGGGGAATAGAACAATTGGTTGGAAGGAAAAAGAAGATGCAATTGCACTTCGTTCTATTAAAAGGAAGTTACTCGGAAACTTAATTAAAAACTTAACTTGAAACTAAAGACGCAGACTACGGCGTAGCGTCGTAGCATCGTAGTACCGAGCGTAGTAACTACGCCATAACGTTACTTTGTTAGGTAATACGATTTCAAATGATTTTCCTTTTAATATTTTGTGCTAAAGTTATACTAATAAAATTATTTATCTGTCAGTTAACAGCAAACCAATATAAGTAACAATGTTTTGGAGAAATATTTATATCTTAACTTACTGTTAAAGGAACGGTTACGTATTGCAATCCCTAAATTGTATAAGCCTAAGGACATAATTGCTATGGACGAAAGACCTAAAGTTTAAAACAGCTATCGGACGAAAGGCCTACACTTCACAATAGCTATGCCGGAAAGATCTATTTTTAAAACAACTACTAGTCATTTAATCTAACTGTTGTTAGATCTAAGCTTCCAATAACTAAGTTTTAGCCGGTTAGAACATCAATAGGTTAGGTTAGTTAGGTTACTTCTTTGATACCGCCCAGAAAAAGGAGTCCCGCGTAGCGGGACTCCGTCGAATCATGATTGAATCCAGTTTTTATGTATGTTACGGCTAATACCCGAAGTGCGGTTACACCTAGTTTTAGCCGGTTAGTAGACTTTTTTATATGGAAAACTGTACCAAAAATATATTCCTATAAATATAAAAACTGGCTTCAATCATGAGTCGACGGAGTCCCGCTACGCGGGACTCCTTTTTTTGGGCGGTATCAAAAAAGTAACCTAACTAACCTAACCTATTGATGTTCTAACCGGCTAAAACTAGGTGTAGCCGCACTTTGGGTATTAGCCGTAACAAGTCGGCTAGGCATTACATATATTAAATTTATACCTCTTGTCCATTAGGTTATTTACATTTAGGCAGTAGAAACTTAGATTTAACAACAGTTAGATCCAATGACTGTTAGTTGTTTTCAATTTAGACCTTCTGTCCATAGCTGTTTTAAACTTTAGGTCTTTCGTCCATAGCAATTATGTCCTTAGGCTTATACAATTTAGGGATTGCAATACGTAACCATTTTACCAATACTGTGTTCAGAGTATAATTGAATAATTCATATTTTTATAATTCAACTTCTGTCTTTCAAGTGACTGATTACTGAATACTTATGTAAATGTATATAAAGGATATCATACTCCACCCCTCAACACATATTATTTACATCCTTGCATACCAAAACTCCCGTCCTAATATAGACCTTAATATTCTCTTAATAAAGTTCTCATTCCCACGACACCACTAGTTAATACAGGTAATTGTTTCATTAGGAGCTACGAACGAGTGCTATTTGAGAACTAAACAAAATGGAATGTATGGAAAGTTAGTAGCGGTGATGTAGCACGATGTAGAATTTCAGGGAGAAATTTTGAAATGTTGAAAAGTTGCTATGTGTCTGTTGGTTCGTTAACTAATTTGTTCTTTATTATTAACTGTACAGCTTTACTAGCTGCATTTCAATATATATATAAACTAGTGGCCGCCCGCGACTCCATCCGCGTGGAAGTAGATTTCCCGGGGGAATGAGAAGTTTTCCCGCAGTAAAATGTACCCTATGTGTTATTCTGATAATAGTATAACCTATGTTTCTGTAAAGTTTCGTAAAAATCTGTCTGTATTTACGTAAAAGAGTAACAAACATCCATACATCCATACATACTCACAAACTTTCACGTTTACAATATCAGTAGTATATATTTAAAAATGGTTTGTACATCAAATTTTTAAGCGAAAGGTTTTTATTAAAATTCTCGGTTTGATTCTATTTTTGATATGATATTTTCGAAATTAGCTCATGTTGGGTGTAATTAAGTTCTCCCTTAGTCCATTGTGTGGTCTTTTTAATACAAGTCTATGCTTGGTTTATAACTACACAATTGTTGTACTAGTCTAGAAATTTAATATTGGATGTTGGATTCATATAATTTAAATAACAGTTTTATTAAAATAGCAGTTGTATGAGCCATCCTGTTAATAAAAGAAATATTGTTATATTAAATGTAAAAGGCATTACAGTTTACTTATTCTATATTATAATATTTACTTGATAAAAATTACGAACCTTTAAGTTACGTAACAGAAACATCAATTTATTTAAAAACTTTATTATATTCTCATAAAACACACATTCAAACAAAATCAATTTAACGTTAAAACGTGAGGGTTTGCGAACACTGATTGGTGTGGTTATAAAGTTAAAACATAAAGTAAGAAATAACTTGATGGAAACTTTTAAATGGAGTTTAAAATCCAATTTTTCAATTTACTCACTAGCGTAGTTGACGTTCGCGTGACTCCACAATCAAAGTAGTGTTGGGACAAATTGTACGATCTTGACCGAATATTAAATTTTATAATTAAATTATTTGCAAATTCCATTTGTATATTTGTGCAGGTGCAATTTGTAAGTGGTTTATTTAATAGATGCAGGACACTTTAGTTAACCTCTTAGAACACTTAGAAGATTGAGTAAGTGAAATTTGGTAAATTGAATTCAATTTTCCGAATCAAGTGTTCCGAATATTCTGTGTATAAAAATAACAAATCATCACCATAAGTTACAACCTTAAAAATAATTGATGTCAAACATAATTTATTAAGAACTAACTCTAGATAGTTAAAACTTCTTCTTAAAATTGGACATGAATAAGTGAAACACTAATAATAATTATTAGCATTTTTAAAAAAGACCTTAATTTTTTGTTCTTGTTTGTAACCGAAACAAAAACAGAATTTCAAGTCACATCACTAAATTCTGCCATTCCTCATTGAACCTCCGCGACGTCAGCATTTTTTCTAACGCTTGAGTTTCACCTTCAGTGTTGCAGTAAAGGCAGTACTTATTCCGAACGAACAATTCTATTCAAAAGGTATTATATTTCACTTTGAAAATGTATTCTAATATTCCAATGTCAAATGAATAAAGGCGTAGGTTACATCGAGTGTTTGTAAAACGTGTCTGTAAGTAATAATGGTTATTCATACTGTAATGTGTACACAGTTTAAAGGTTGTTTGACTTCAAACGATGTTGGGCTGATTTTAGCTTTACTCATAAACTTTGTAAGTTTTGTTTGTTTGTTTGTTTTTAACTTTGCAAACAATAAAAAGAAACTTTGATTTATTAATAGTTTAAATGACATATGTTTTATTCATTTGTCATAATATAGAAGCTAAGCAAATACTTTTGTATTAAGCAACAAATAACAATCTAGTGCCAGACTTCTAAATTTAAAGACCCTAACCTAATTCCATGCAAAAGTTTGCATTCTTCAAAGACCCATTATAACTTGAACATTACCAAAGCGACTATTGTTATGAATTACACAAGATAGTTGCCATCTCCCGCGGATGGGGCCGACGTCAGTAATGCACATCCGACGTCTGCAATAAACAGCTCAGCTCAACGCTAATTCCCTAAAAACTTGCCAACTTTGCCGCCCCACCAACGAAATTACACTCTAACTCGCAACTCATAAAATGCATTTTTGATTGCATCCTCAGTTGTGGGAATTTGACTACATATTTCTGGAGGAAATACTTTTCAGCCAAAGTCAAAAGTAGCTTCGAGATGCTGCATATTAGATTCTGCGAGTTTGATGTGCGATGAATACTGCAATCCACTTTGTCTTTGTGAGCTACATTCTCGGGTAGTAAGAACATCTTACAAAGTAGATGTTTACTCAGGCTGTAACTTATTTATCGAATTGTGTTAACGTACGTTATATAAAATGTATTTATCTTTTTGGGAAACAGAAATTTTAGTTTTCGTTCACCTGCAAGTTTCGTTTTCGGTTCATGAAAAGAATCCAAACATCAATCTAGAATATACTTACATGTTTATATTGGTACAAATATATCATTTTTATCTGATTTAAACATCTCCCTATATTTAATATTAGACTGAAAATCAAGTTATAAAAGTATTCCTTTGGCCTTCACACAAATTTTGTGCCTTTAATATTTCCAAATCTCCATTGATGTGTGGCGGGATTATTATTACACAATATGGCATTCTGATTCCAATCTAATATATGAATGGAAAACCACTACGTTTAATAAATAGCTATTGCCAACTTTGTCCCTCGTATTTGTTGTTAAATTATATGAATTAAATAAAAAAAAAACTGTTTATTGTTTGATATCGAGTTGGAATAGTTAATAGTCCCTGCTAAATTAGTTCGTGTTTGAGTGTAATAAGGTTTCCACCTTATGGAAACCTCATGGACTACATTGCATGATGCCTATAATCATCCATGATTGGAAGATTATAACTCCTACATCCATGCTATAATACAAATTGCACTTAGTTTAGGGCCACATATATTATAAAAATATAATTATTTTTCTTTTCAAGCATTTAAATTTAACTCCAACACAGAACTCGTATAAAATAATAATGTTTCAACTCGATCACCCTTCAATCCGTTGGAATATTTTAGAGAAGTTAAGTAAAAGCAAGACAGTAGTCGCTGCTCAAAGCCTCGAACCAGCAATTTGCTGCTCAAAGGCGCGCTATTTGATTAAGTATCCTTTTGAAGTCGCGCGAAAAACGAACGAAACACGCCGCGGACGGGACGGGGGCGGGGGCGGGTCGGACCGGGGGCGGCAAAAGAGAGGGGGAGTTATCTGTATCAGGCAACAGAACAAATTCTCATAATTATGTTTAGCTGCCGAAACGAACGTGTTTTTTGCGATACGTGTCCTTTGGGATTTTTGATGTGTATTCGTACGTTGCTATGTAACTTGTAGGATGAAATAGGTGATTATTTGTTTAGGTATTGCGTGACATATAACGGAATGACCAACACGACAAAAAATACACCAACCAAATCAAAGCTTAAGCCTGTAAAAGGTAAAAATATAATAACTGATAGTATATAGTAATAATATAATTTGACGACCTCTGTGGTGCAGCAGTATATACTGCTAAGTGGATGGTTCCGGGTTCAATCCCCAGGTCGGGCCAATTTGGTAAAAATGGTTTTTAGAAATTGGCTCGTGTCTGGGTGTAGCTCTGCTTAGTTTAGGACCACACAGTTGGTGTGTTAGTCTTAAAAAAAACTGTTATTTTTATAGATTTCTGAACTAACTATTAAAATATGTATAACTCATTAAATTACAGCACATGTAAATTTTACAACAATTATTTTTGGTCTGCTGCAACTTTCTTTGCTACAACAATTTCATACAACCCTGTTTTAACATGTACCCAATGCAGTCCAAAAACACACATACCTATCTATTCAAACATTCACACATATGTGTATAAACTAATTCTGCATTTCGAGAAGAAATCCAAACATTCGCTTCCTCGCAATCAAGTTTCAATCGACACGATTGAGCTCCAGAATTCCATAGGTACATTAATATTTAAACTCCGGTCTGCGAGTAGAATTCATCGATAAACTCTCAAGTATATGTAACGTCCCTAACGATTTAAGATGCAGCTGAAATTGAATCCTACTGCTGTAAGGATAGGGTCGAATTTGCGTGTGAGTGGAATAATGAGCAGAAGTGTTCTGGGTCGGATGTCATTTCATTCCATTGCTTGAGGCTGTTCGACTTCAGTGAACCGGCGATGATATCAAAATAACTTGGATATTAAATATTGTATTGTTGGTGTTTTAAGTACGTATAAAATAACTCGACACATGTAGCACATCTCTATTCTTGTGTGTATTACGGACGCCATAGATTTTATGGTCTACACGGCATAGAACAATCGTTTTTTTTTATTCATTTATAACTAAGATAATGATTTTGAAATAATTAACGCCACTTGTTTTGGTTATTATTTGTTATAAGACGGTAACAAATCACAACCTAAAGACGCCAAAATACAAATACCATTACATATTGAACGAGTATTAATCATTTTACAACTGTCAGAATTTCTTAATCTTTGTAATTTATCAAAACCTAGTTTTATATAACTAGTAGAATAAGAAGTTAATAGCTAAGTATCCAAGACAGTTCGTTTTGGAAATAAACCAGGCATTAAACGTTGGCAGCTGAGATTTCTTCTGAGTGATCATAATTTTCTAGATCGTTCCATCATTGTTTAGCTGTGAGCGCGCGCGTCGGCGGCAATTCATCAAATGATTCGGCGGCGTTCGCACTAATTCGTATTTAATTGCTTCCCCCCCGCTCCCGCTAGCGGACCCCCCGACCCCACCCCCGCGGCCTCCTGGGACGTGGAAACTTCGAGAACTCTCCACGTAATCTTCGCTTTCATATTTAGAACATCACACGTAACTTGATGTAGGAAGACATCACTAAGTGTTATTCCAACGGTAAAATAACTTTATAGTAATTATACAAGTGTTCGTCAGGTAAACATGGAGTAATTGCCTGGAGTTTAATAGCAAATTAATTGTGTAACTATTCATAACATTTAATGTTAAAACGTTTATTTTATCTATTCAATTCCAAATACACAGACTATTGAAGTAAAACTATAATGTTTGTAAATTATTACTTATTTTAACAATAAGTACCTACCTAAATTTTTTTTTTTAAATTACGTATTGATTCTTTTGTTACTTATAAGTGAAAGCTAAAAAAACAATATTGATTCCAAATGTCTAAGTACTTATTTTTTTTTGTAAGTATATCATTTGAAAGAAAAAACGCTTAAAAGGCAAGTTTAACGCGCAATAATCTTTTTTTGTTGAAAACCGCGGCATAAACAGCATTCAGGCTATTTATTAAAGTGCCTATTAATTATGTTCGACTGTTCACTGAACGGTCGTTCATACTCTGACGTCACCATCTGCCGATGACGTCATAACAGTTAATTACAAGACGCGAACAACGCGCCGTATGAACCCACCGATTGATCAATCACTATCCGACTTATGCATTATTTATTGCATTAATTGCATCCTTTACCCTCCCCGTGTGTGATCAAAAGAATTTAAAGTATTTTTAATCAACCCCAGAGGCCGGCGGCACTTTTGAAAGTATTTTACTTGTCAACGGAATAATTTGAATATTTTTAAAGCCGTTTCATAAATCTGGCGTGTTTTATGGTCGGATTATGTTCGCTTTTGTTAAAAGGTGAAAGGTTGGTCTTTTGTTTTTGGCAAAAAGGAATTTAGATTAATGAAGCCAGTTTAAGAGTTTAGTATGTTTAGAGTGCGATATTACTTATGCTGTGCTATTATATTACTAGAATTTATTAACATAAAGTAAAACATATTGCATATATATTATTATAAATTATAAATTGAACTGAATAGAGTAGTAAAAACTTAAGATAGAGTCATAAGATAATACGGAGTAAATCTAGTTTTAAGTTTAACATTCATATTTTCAACGTATTAAAAATTGGAAACAAACGCCTAAATCACTTCCAAAAACCCAAAACATCCTAATTCCATATCAATTTCATGTTCCCCGCAACGCGAAATGCAAATTTGTACATTTCTGGTTTCCACTAGCTCCGCCCTAATTGCATATGTACATACACTCGTGTAGTAATATTACATAATTCTAATATTCATAATGATGCTCATTGAAACCGCGGTGTCGGGCTTAACCGACTGCGGGAATGAGGCTAATGTATGCACGCTGTTAGAGAGTACTCAATGGCGTATTTGAGAATAATGCATACTGAAGATTGTATTAGTAGGGACGACATGATTTATTTAATAGACGTAAGAAGTTTATGAAGTAGATTAAGGCATAGACAAATTAAATTAAGTTCTGCACTTGTACATTTTACTCACCGAGGGAAAACATGAATATTAACGCCCTTTTGTGTGCTGTTTTATGGTCTTTAATGTTTTTTTTTATTTAGCGCCTTTTGCGGCTATACAAATGTAATAAAACATCGGCAATTAGTTTAAAAAAAAATCTTTCCATTAAAAAATCCTGACACTTAATTTCTATGAGACTACTTGAAAAGTATACCCTTCCAAAAACAAAACTAGAATATTCCAAATCAATACAGGTCTAAAACAAACGTAAAAAATTTTTTGCAGCAAATTTATCAAAAAAAATACATATACTTGGTTAAATCTCCATAAATATCCGAAACGAAAACAGAAACTCCGAACAAAACATTTATGTAAATGAAACATAGCGGGCTACCTCGGCTCCATGCTAAATATACACTACAGAGCTTTATGAGCCTAAAATAATATTTTAATATATTAAGCAAAGTTTGTCGACCTACTGTAACGTACCCCGGCTTGGCATTCATTATGATTCAAGCAAATATACTTACAACATGCCACTGGAAACGATAATCTATATCATTTGCGATTTACGACGATATCGGTCAGCAAAACTCAAACTACCCTCATATGCTATTATTCAGTATTAGGAATGCTAATAACCTAAATACATATATTCCGAAACAGGAGCAAACTGTACACTGTACAACACAATAGGTGGGGTTGTTTGAGCTCGGGTATGAAGAGCGTAGTTCAAACAAACGTTGTAGTGGGTACGCCAGGGCGCCGTCGATTATCTCGCGGTTGGAAGCAAACACTCGCCTCACCCGCATACATACTATATACACATTTTTACAGGCTTAATGGCGGCATGATTTCAGCGATGGTAAAATTCTGGACGCAGTCCAATGCGCGCTCTGGCCCGGCTCTCTTCATGGGAGCACCTAATCACTTTTCGAGTTACGTAACATTCAATATTGCAGGGTTTTTACCGTTCTTAGTGGTCCATTTGGGAAGCTTATATGTCTTCATTACCTTGATATACTTGAGCATCAAAGTTAACGATACTCTCCGTTTTAACTTTATGCTCCTCTGAATTAATAAACGCCTGAAAGTGGTATTAAATGATTTCGGTAAAAGGCAGAATTTATTATTGGCAAAATTCACATCATACATTTGGTGAGTAAAGAGAATGGCATTTAAATTAAATCTGACATTTGCTCTCCGGCAGAATGCAAAACATGTATGAATGTAAGTTATTAAAATTCAACGAAGAGAAAACATTTATTTTATATATAATTTTAATGGATCTAATTAAATTACACATTAGAATGCCAGAGATTATAGAATCAAGATTTGTATTAAATAAATTATCAGAGATGGAGAAAAAACAATAAACTCCTACAAGTGCAAGAAAAAATTTCCTCTTACTTTAATCAATCAACAATCTTTCCTATCACTCGCTTTAAACTTTAAAACTTCCCACTCGATTATTAAATCGCGGTATATATACTCTACATGAGACACTCTCAGTATCTCACTGTATGTCGTTGTAAGTTGCGACGCGACGCGGCCGCGATGCGACATGCCGCACAACTTAGACGGTTGCTTCTAGTTGTCTTGAGTATGTGATGTAAATAACAGGATTTCTTACAGTAACAAGAAGATCAGCAATAATTTGGAAATGTGTAAATAAAAGAAGAAGAAATATCATTCACATAATACCACACTTAAACTATACGTCAATACAAAATTCTACGCTTCAAGCACAAAATAAAATACAATTAACTCTTTAAAGATTTCGCTAAATAAAACAAAGAACTTTGTACAAAGTCCCAGTTAGCTTGAGTTCGGAACCAATTACGGTTCATTTACATAATTGTTGGAAACTCACCATTGAAATGCTAAACTACTGAATTAGCAATGCCGGGATTTGTACAGACCTGCTCACCCTTTACATGTTTATAAATAAGAATTAGGTAATGGATGTATGAAGGAATCTAAATAAAAAAATATTGCCCAAGATTTTTTGGCGACACAATCATAGAGATTTATTTTGTTTGCTAACCCTTTACTAAATTTGTGGGCTAATTAAAAATGCGATTAAATAAAACATTGTAACTGAAAATTACAAATTCGTGTTGAGTAACTAAACAACTTTGAACGTAAGCGAGGTTGCCCATGGCTAACGAACCGAAAAAATAAGAATTAAGCTTCTTTGACTGGCTAAATATTGGTATAAAAACTTTTTTTTCTTCCAGGAAATGTCAATGAATGATCTTGAAGTGGAAAAAGGCTTTTAATTTTCATACATTATACTTGTGCAGTGTAAGCTAACATAATATTTTTCTTCCCGTCTTCGTGCGATCCATAATCGGTAGTAAAGCATAAACAATGGATATGGTAATCTTGGATCTTAAACACGCACTCAGTACCCACTATAATGTAGTACTTATGGTAATTGAAGTTGTAGTATTTGTACGGCATTGCTTTTATAACGGTTATAAGCTTTCACAGCTTAATTAGGAATTTAAATTAAATATACCTTTAATTCAAAAGAATAAAGCAAAGCATAATACGAGTATACCTACTGTTGGGGAAAAAATAAGCTGTTTTAATACACAGAGGCTTTTATTTAGACGGTGTTAGAGATAAAGGAGTAAAGTTGATTGAGTCTATACAGGAGTATCCATAAAACTGACCCTTTCTTGGCTGTATTCAAAGCTTCATGGTTTACGGCACCGATCCACTCGAAGATTTACTATCAACATCCACAGAAGAATCTCAAACATCAGCAATTTCTCATGCTTTCTGTACAACGAGCGAAGCGAACCGAAACTACTTTTTTCCATTCAAACTTCAACTCTATCACTTTTGCATAGAGTAGAAATTGAATTCTACTGGCCCCATTCAGAGGTGATTCAATGTTTGTAGGCAAGTGGATAAAAATTATAGCGATAAATCTCCCTGGCGAATACAGTCAGCGCCTAATGAAAATGTAAATAGACAAGATTTATGTGGTCCTGTGAGGAGTGATGTTGAGACTGAGTTCAGGGGGCGTGTGTACACTCACTGGCCAAAGTTCAACGACTTTGTCACACTTTAGAGTGTCATTTGTAACCTTGCTTTGTACCTTCTTAAACTGTACTTTGTTTGATTGGCCCTCAATTAAGCTAACAAAATATGTCAGTGATGTTTTAAAGTTTAGTAACAGTACCTCGATTTATAGCTGAACCGAGGTTCTGAGCTTCTTGCTAATTTTCTCTGTTAAATATTAGTTAACAACTGTTTACCAGACTTTTGTTTACTACGAATTGCACCAATGTTAATCTTAGTAAAGGTCCAAGTTTACTCGCATTGGCATCCTAAACGATAGATGTTATCAGCTGGCTCAGATCAGATTGATTACAGAAAATATGGTGGACTGAAACTTGAATAATATTTCTTCCAATAGATCTGCGAAAATGTCTTTGTGGTGATTTTTGGTACATTTTGGTATTAAGCATAATGATCTTTACATAAACAAATTAACTTTTTTTTACATTTAAAAAAAAGAAAATCTTGCTTGAAAGGAAAACGAAAAACATCCATGCAATCTAAATGGTCGAAAAGGTTCTGTTTAGTACATGCTGAACTTGAACCAAGCAATTATTTTGGTTTAAATTAATTGCATATTTTGGTTGAAAACCACTTTATAATTCCGATGTACACAGTATACTCAGTGGTTGTTTTAAGCTGGTAATTTGTCATGGTATTTACATTCTAAATTATAGACAGAGAAAATGATTATATTATCTGAAATTAACAACTAACAATATTATAAATTTAGAAATGTATTTTTATTTACCAGTATTAATAAAACAAACATGGGATTTTGAAGAATTTTAATTTATTAACTAAATCAATCGCAAAATATTTTAGAGTTTAAAATAGAATTTAATATAAATACTTCGGTTAAAAATATTTGATTAAGGCTACAATTTCATATTTATAGCAATTTTTGTTCGTAGAATAATAACTTCAAACTTCTTATATTGGAACCACTAAATCAATAAAGTTATTAAGGATTTTTTGGCTAAGTAAAGGATTTTTCTCAGTAATCATGAAACTCACAATTTACTAACGTCAGAATTATATCAAAATAGTTTAAAAACGTAACTTTGAGTCCAATTAGTGCTATTTTCTAATAAACCATTATATAAGAACTTAGAATCTCAAATGAAAAATCATTTCTTTCATGTTGTTTTTACAAGTTAAAAAAAACCTTAAACAATGAAATTCTTTGAACATATGTTTTGAATTCTACGAAATTAAATTTTTTGAAGGTAAAAATAAATAATTGTTAAAAGTCGGTTATTCCATTAAATAGAGCTTCAAAAGAATAATATCGAGGAAGAATAAAATTTATATTTTCTACTTTACCTCTTGTTTATCATGACTAGAAACTATGAATTACTTCGTCCGCGTGGAAACCCTTTATCACAACGTAAAAAATGATCAAACTATTTAAGATAAACTCTTCCATACGTTTCATATGTGTAGCTCCAGCGGTTTTGGTTAGGTTAGGTTAGAATAACTCGCAAATGGTAATTTTTTACCTAATATTTTTTGTACTTACTTGATATTTAAGACAATTCACGCTTTATAAATTGTAGCCTTTGTGTAATTCTGATGTATAAGCTATATTATTGTACAATTTAATTAAAATCCATTCAGTAGTTTTTACGTGAAAGAGTAACGAACATCCATACTTACAAACTTTAACGTTTACAATATTACGTAGGATAAACTTCTAGTGCTCAGCACTTAATTAATAAGAAGTCACGATAACGGCTGCTATAAACATAATTACTGAACGATCAGAAACTTTACCGCTTCGGATCGTAAATACTGAAATCAACCCCAACACGGAATTATACGCAATAAAATATAAGCAATTTTGAGTTAAAAAAGAAATTAAAAAACTCTTTTACTATTTATTACGATATAAATTACATGTTTCTCGTACAGCGATTTCACTCGCAGCTTAATGAGTTTTTCAGTAGTAATTTTTATGTACCCGGTGTGCTATTCTTAGTTACTATTTATGTTTTTCTAGATTATTACATAAAACAAATTCTATCTAAATTCGTTAAGTACTTTTGCGTAATACTCTGTCAAACACACATAAACTATCGCATTTTATATGCCTAGGATTAAATAATAATCCTTTAAGCATGAAAACTGTATTGAAACGAATATTATACGTATAAAAGGTAAAATGGCGTGTTATTTCTAAAATATTGTTGAACCATTAAATAAAAAGATCACATATTATTAGTCTCAATATTCTACTATTTGCTACTATTGTTTAAATCGATGACTAGTAGAGTTTTGTTTTTGCTTGCAAAAATGCCTATTATACTTACTAGGAACAAAATTTACACTATTTCGACCGGCCGTTGAATCATGAAGCCCGTTTTGTTCACCTGTTGACAAATAAGCACCTAACTTAAAGACGCCTATTAATAACAATATGGTATCAATATCTACCGCGTGAGTACTTAACACCGCCTATAATCAGTTAACTTATCTGCTCAGCACGCATTTTTCGATATTTTCGGTGTCAGGAAATTTCATTTCCATATTTTCCATCGATGGTAACGACTGATAAACGCCTTGTTTTGCATAGAAAATGTCAACACAATCAGATAAGACGGGGTAATTATTTACAAGCAGCTTTTTGTAGGCGTTAAAATTGTTTTTAACTATATATGAATCACGATTAAAATAAATGACAGTAGTTAAATAGGCTGGTGTTTTAGAAACACTCAGTAATTGTATGTAAAATAATGTGATAAAGTTAGGAACAATAATACGTATTGTTTCTACAGTTAAAGATGTCATATTAAGCTAACACTTTCATATGATAAATATTTTTTAAGTTAGGTCTGTAAATATTTTTTAGGTATGGTCCTTATAAAAAATAGCACCTTATAATTTCACACCTGCATCTGAATAAGACCTCAGAACAAAGGTAACATTCGTGAAGTCTTGTCGTGGTGGTAGCAAGACAGGCTCCTTACACGGAGGTTGTTGTAACCAGACGGGGTAATTGGTCGGAGTGTGTCGCAACGCAATGTAAGGATAGTTTGACAAAAAACTAATTTGAAAAAATAATGTCATGGGTTTCTGACAACCAATATAGTGTATATTTCTCATTTGTTTTAAAGTAAAGCTCGTTTGTGTTAGTGATCCAAACTCTACAACACTAGCTTAAAAACACATTTGCTAAACGAAATGTCTGCGTTTGTTTGTTACTTTATAGGAAAACAGTTTTTATTTTAATTTAAAAGATTAGAACCTAAAAAGGAAACGGCAGTTATTAAAACATAACATTTTTTAAGTACCCGTATGTTACGGGTCAAACAATAACGCTAGCATCGGTTGGACTTTTCTTCGTATAAAGTAAGCTGTATTTCTGCTGACTCAGCGGTTATAAGTGGTTCTCGGCGGATCAACTCAAGATCAGCTCTTTCTGCTTTAGTTGGAACTTAATAGAATTTTGCAATCGCATGGATTCCATCATAGTGATGAAAGTTACAAGTATTAAGATTCGCGGGGGGATTTCTTTGTAATTTGTTAAGTCGGAAAGATTAAAAGCGATTATTATAAATATTCGTGATATTGTTATTTAACAACCTGTCGAAAACAAAATTTAAGATGAAATGCCTCTATCTATTCAA
This sequence comes from Emmelina monodactyla, assembly GCA_916618145.1. Classification (NCBI taxonomy): domain Eukaryota; kingdom Metazoa; phylum Arthropoda; class Insecta; order Lepidoptera; family Pterophoridae; genus Emmelina; species Emmelina monodactyla. Next base: position 1,039,723 of record OU745314.1, on the reverse strand, counting down.
CATATGGGTTTTGGTTGTTTTTGATTCTAATCCTTTACTATTCGTAATTCTGGAATCCACAAACTAACACATAATTCACAACTGTACCAAACATGTAACCACTGACTTGTGCCACCATCTGTACTGTAATCTGACTGAAGCCTTGATTATTTATTTACCATCACCCGCCTGCAGTTAGTTAGACACAGTTAATGTAAACTGAAAGCATGCATTAGTGACCCGGAACTGCAGTGATGATTGAAATGTATACAAATTGTGCACTATTGTATACGGGGTAACGCAACGTTAGTTCTACTACGGCAATTATGAACGCAAGCTATTATGAACTTTATGATTGAAAGATAAAGCTTGAAGTACTTTGGCTAGCCAATGGCTTGTTAATAATAAAACTAACACGATTTATATTGTTTTCTTCTTTAATATAAAATAATAAACTGTGACACTTTTTCACTATGATTGTTGAAGAAATAGGAAATGTCATTGACAGCATTTCCATCTTATTATTCTTGCGTTGACTAATATGACTTTAAAGCACACATTTACCTAGTACGCAAGTTCTGGTAACTGCCAATTCAGGCCTTTGTTCACTCCTGTAGAGTTATAGACGGAGTGGACGTGACCGTCAGGATATTTTAGCAGATACCGGACGTGGATGGATAAAGTGCCCCCCTTAATTATAGAAATGTTCAATCTTAAACATAATTAATTACATCAGTATAGGTAGAAATAGGATATTACAAAAAATCACCATATTCAATACGTACAATTGTTATCATGCAATACTTTTAATAGATGTCAAGTTTTTGTGGTTTCCCCCGATAAAAATTCCTCCATATTCCAGAATATAGCTCGCAGTACTACGTTTCACTTGAATTCCGTTCCAGGATTAGGAATCAAATGGTTAACTTTACATTAATTCGATAACATTTTCAGAAACGTCGTTCCACTTAGTTTGGTGAACTCACGAACAAAGAGGTGGCAAACCAATTAAATAGGTATCGTACATTGTATTGAACCACGACAATCAGTTAATTACAAAAGGCTCTACTAATCGTTTACAGATATCGTAAATGACATCAATCACGATTTCGAATTTAGCTATTTGTCGACCGGAATAACATGACACTTGTCATGCAAAATTCAAATCAATTCCAAACAGGCGGGGGCGGGGGCGGGAACGGGGGGCGGGTGCGAGGGGCGGGAGCAGACGGATGAGTAGCGCCAACTTTTTAATTGTATTCAGATATTCAATCCCATTTTTATGCAAACTTTTAATTCTCTCACAAACGGGTGTTTACTTTAATGTTTATTTATGAATCCCAACAAAGAGCCCGCACGAATACGTTAACGGTATTTATTTTCATTCTCATTTTATCTTTGTTTCCTACTGAACTGATACTGAAGCTGTATCAATCAGTTTTTGTAGTCAATTGTCCTAATAGCACTATATTATTGTTTGATTTTGTAATTCAGAAAAGATCTCTTCAGAAAGTTCTGAATAATGTATAGTTATTTATGTAAATCGTTTGTTTGATTTAAAATAAAACAACATTATTTCCAGTAGAATGGATTTACTTATGACTAAGCAGTAATCAACCGTCTGTTTAGTGTTTTGCAAATTTGGCTTTAAAGAGAAACAAAACTGAGCAGGCAAAAAAATTACGACACTCTACTACTAAAATTAAAAATTAGTAGTTCTGATTTTAAATTACTATGCTACTTTATCATCATCATGAAATAATACACAGCTCTATCATACGTATTATTATCTTGGCCTAGCGTTTTTTCCTAATTAAGAATAATCCATTCAATACTATTTGCTCAGCAATCATTGTTAGGACCCGCCCGTGGCGACGTCTGGTTGTAGATCCGGATTGCTTCTCCTAATTTCCTCTCACTCGCTTTATCTGCTACCCTCCCCCCTGCAGCCTTCCTCGGGCCTCACCCCCGCACTGCCTGACGTAACATCACTCGTAAACTGTTTACGAGCTGGGAGCCTACGATAATATGAAACTACCTACAGTACACTAGTATTAAGAGGTGGGGATTAAAAAAAATTAGAACGGTGAATAAGTGTTAGTAAACTGTTAGTGATCTTTTTTGGGTTTTTGTGTATGATTTATTTTAGTTCCTGAAATTTGGAATAAAATTTTATAACATTAAGTAATACGAATTCTATTGTTGTAAGTTATATCTATTTAATTACTTTCTCGAAATCCTGTTAAGCTTTCAGGAAATGTAATTTAAGGCCTCATGCTTTTAGTCGAGAGGTTCTGTGACACACCAATTCTATTATTTTAATAATGCGGGATAATAATAAGGTACGACATGTGTAAAAAACCATTAAAAACGTATATAAATATATTTTTGTGGATATCATCGAGAAGATCATTCATTAATACAACTGCCACGCATCTTGCATATCAAAAACCTCAACAGATTACTAGCTATTCGCTGATAATCTGATATCTTCCAGTTTATAGTTCCCTGGTACCGACGCACTGTCCCTGATACAAGTTTACGACCAGCATCTTTCTTTACGAGCCCGACCGCTGAGGCTATCGCACATACAATCTCTCAAAGACAACCACTACTGGAATACAAGACTACAGCAATTACGGTTGTTTTCGTTCAGGACCTAACTCAAGGTTTCAAGGGTCAAGGTTTTATGGTATTCCATAATTGAGTACGGAGGCTTATTACCTACATTTTTTGCGAACTGAAATACGAAAAAACAAACATGATATTTTTGATGAACAAAATATACCTACTTATACCCAATAAAAGTCGTCAAACCGTTGTCTATATTCCTTTACTGTAATGTTAGAATTGGTTTACCCTGTCGAGCTTTGTGGACATTTATGATGTCATTGCATTGAATTTGCTTATTTTTAACTTCTCGAAATACATTCAAATATTTGGTGATAGAAAGGGAAAAGGCGGTTATACCAACGCAGTTACCCTACACATAATTAAGTAGAACTAACTAAATAGAAACCCAAAAGGCTGATGAAGATGCTCTTTTTTCCAGTGCTGCCGTGCGGTTATACCAACGCAGTTATACACATAATTGATTAGAAGCAACTGAATATAAACCCAAAAGGCTGATGAAGATGCTCTTCTTTCCAGTGCTGTCGTGCGGCAGCAGCGGCGGCGTCCACAAGCGGTTCGTGGGGCTGTACACGGGGCCCTACTTCGACCCCGCCGCGCCCTCCAACGTCACCGCGCAGCTGGGGACCCACGCGTATCTACCGTGCAAGGTAATATAGATTCCTACCCGAATTGGTCCTTCGATGGGACCCACGCGTATCTTCCGTGCAAGGTAATATTCCTACCCGAGATGGTCCTTCACGCGTATCTACCGTGCAAGGTAATATTCCTACCCGAGATGGTCCTTCACGCGTATCTACCGTGCAAGGTAATAACATATTCCTACCCGAGATGGTCCTTCACGCGTATCTACCGTGCAAGGTAATAACATATTCCTACCCGAGATGGTCCTTCACGCGTATCTACCGTGCAAGGTAATATTCTTACCCGAATTGGTCCTTCGATGGGACCCACGCGTATCTACCGTGCAAGGTAATATTCCTACCCGAACTGTTCCTTCGATGGGACCCACGCGTATCTACCGTGCAAGGTAATAATTCCTACCCGAATTGGTCCTTCGATGGGACCCACGCGTATCTACCGTGCAAGGTAATATAGACTCCTACCCGAATTGGTCCTTCGATGGGACCCACGCGTATCTGCCATGCAAGGTTATCAAATCTTCCTACCCGAATTGGTCCTTCCGTTTAAACTCGGGAATGAATACTGCTGCATCACAGTGGTAGACAAATATGATGATTTGGAAATGATCCTTGACTAATGACACTAGAAGAAGCTGTTTGTAACAATGCCTTATATGCAACAAGACTAACAGATAGACGTTTAAAAATAATGCTTAAAATAGCCCAATTTACAAAATACATCTACAACCACCGTTATCTAAGTGTGGCTATCTGCATTATTTCAACTGTTTTTTTTCCATACAAAATAATTTATATTAACTGAAATATAATTACCACATTCCAGGTGCGTCAGCTCAGCAACAAGTCAGTGTCGTGGATCCGCCGGCGCGACGCACACATCCTCACGGTCGACAGATTCACTTTCATAGCTGACGAGAGGTTCCAGGCTTTTCTGGTTGAAGCTACTGATACTTGGACTCTACAGGTAACTTTTGTTTTAGATTAAATGTTCGGAAAGAGCTGGGAGGTTGCTTTTCATAATCTCATACCAAACGTCGGTTTAAAGAAGAAGTCTTAAATAACAATAACATTTGTATGAAGTGCAAATAGTAGGAGTCATTTTTTAATTTTAATTTTCAAAAAGAGATTTCGGGATCATAGGTTTATATCCTGTCACTAAAGAATCCTTGTCATACTCTCCCAAAGCAGGAACAGAAAATAAACCCTACAGCGGCGGATTTATGATTCCATCACATACTTTTCTTTTTTTTCATCAATCCCAAATGTCTAACAAATAATTACCCAGCCAAGAGAAATGAACAACAATAATCATCATTATTGTTATAATTTCCAGGTGAAATACGTCCAGGCTCGCGATGCAGGCGTGTATGAGTGTCAGGTCGGCACCGAGCCCAAGATGAGCCACTTCGTGCAGCTGAATGTAGTTGGTGAGTTCTTTGTAACATGATAATAAATGAAGACCATAAAGAACACCAAACTCAATAAACTCTCACGTTTAGACCACCAACTGTGTGGTCTCTAAGCGCTAGGTTCTATTATGGGAACCACACAATGGGCTAGGAAGAACCTTGAACCTATACACCCATACACGAGTGCATTAAGAAAATTTATAAAGGCTTACCACAAAACTATACCTCAAGTAAACTACACAGTAATTACACCTTGCTAAAAATGACGACTTCCGTGGCGGAAGGTATAAGTGTAAGGTTCTCAGGTTGGCCCAATTTAGGTAAAAGTATTTTTGTAATTAGCTCGTCTGAGAGAAACTACCATACCAATACCATAAAAAAGCTAGGAAGCCCCCCTGGTATATGATATGGCTATAAAACGAGATAGTTTTAAGTAGGAGAATTCACGCTAGTATTTAAGTACCTACTGCTGATTTATTTCGAGGTTTACCAATATACTTAGTTATCCTCCTTTACGCATGTCTTTATTTTAATATGCCAAAGCTAAAAATCGTCACGGCAAAAAACACCAACTATTGGAAACAAACGCAAACACACTAAGAAAGAAGAGTGTTAAATTAAAGACGTGACGCGAATGTAAAACGCAGCTATCACGCACACTAGCCTGACACAGTTGTTTGTTTGCTCTAGAGTATTTTGCTAACACATCGTTAGACATATTTTATACTTATATTATCAAGTAGTAAATATACGAAGTTACGAGTATCTCCGGAAATCCAGAAGCGATTCCAAAACATATTTTACCATTGAGAGGCTACATTATGAGAAGGTGTAAGCTATTTCTATAAGGCCCATTTTCTTTCTATGTTTTTTTTAAATACTGCCAAGCAAACAAGCATGCGGGTCACCTGATGGTAAGTGATCACCGCCGCCTATGACTACCCGCAACACTGTGGGTGTTGGGGGTGTGTTGCTGAGCCTTTGAGAAAATTGGGCGCCGGATACCGCACTCACTGAACGAAACGCAGGAACATCGTCCCTAATTCACGTCGGTTTTCTGTGCGACAGTGGTATTTCACCGGTCGATTCAGCCCACTAATCGCTGCAGACAGAGCCTACAGCTAGACTCTACCACTCCAAATAATAATCGATACTGTATCCTCTTGTTACAGACTAGTTACATTAACCAAAGTTTATCCAGTCCCCAAAACCTCAATCGCCTTTTATAACACAGAGCCTATCCTCTTCCAGTGCCGAAGATCTCCATCGTGGGCGAGTCGGAGCTGTACGTGCGCGCGGGCAGCACGGTGCGGCTGCAGTGCGTGATCTCCGCGGCGCTGGAGCAGCCCGCCTACATCTTCTGGTACCACAACGGAGACCGCGTGCTCGACTACCGACACACGCAGGTCGACATCCGCATGGAGCGGGTCGCACCGGATACCACGGTGAGTGATGGAGATTTGAGAGCTTTTGTAGTGGAGAAGTGAAGACCCTCTTTTGACGAAGTTGATTTTTCCTTGCTAACTCTAAATATGATCTTAATCTCGCAATGTTAAAGGCGAAGCAAAAACTTATTTTATTTGAAATATTGGCAATAGTTGATGTACATTCTGTATCATTTTCGTGATTCGACGAAAAAACTTAAAATAATAAAACATATTTATAAGTTAAAGAAGGAATGAGTAATTATGAACACATGGTACCTACTGCTCGCCCTTTTTCCTAATAGATATTGTCTGTAATCCAGGTCGGCTCGCTGGTGATCGTGTCGCCGCGGCGCGAGGACTCCGGCAACTACTCGTGCGCACCCTCCAACCTCGACGCCGCCTCCGTGGTGCTGCACGTCCTCAGCGGTACGTAACACTCCACCAGAGATGGTAGGGAGCTCCGTAACCGAAATAATCAGATATCCGATTTAAAAAAGTATCAGTTACAGAATCCGAAATAAAAATTTCGGATAGTATCGGAGCCTATTTGAATTATGACAAGCTGTTTTGCCGCGTGGTGGATGACAAAGGAATTTTGATGACAAAGAAATTAAAATTCCCAAAGGAATTAAAAGTAACCGAAATTATCCGAAACTAACGGATAATCCGAAATTATTTCATATCCGTATCCCTATCCGCTATTATCCAATCCGTATCCAAAATTTTATATCCATAACATCCCTGCACTCCACAATACCAGTGGGACAAGTGCGAGGTAGTCGAGAGAAACCAGACTAAGAATATTGCCTATGTGCCGAGAGGCAGACCGAACAAACATTTTTAAGAGGTACCGACGACATGTTTACTGACATGACCCATTCACTATGTTTTATGAAGTCGATGTGCTGTCGTAATGTTTTTAGCAGAATCTAGGCGTGGACATAAGATTTAACGAGACTTTTCTTTTCAAAAGGTTACAGCTTCTCAGCTGAAACTCCAACCCTTATTTGACTGGGCTGCTACGCGAATCAGACGTTTTATTTGCTCCCTCTTCAGTAGCCTATCCCATGTTACCAGTCCTTCTCTATATTTTGAACCCTAAGCATACAAGTATCGTTATCATTATCATTACATAGTATAAATCCAAGTCGCTTATTCTGTCTGCTTGTATATTTGTCCGCTATCACCTAAACTAAGAAACGGATTTGAATGCGGTTTCGACATCTTCTAGGGAATTTATTCATTAAAATTTGTAAATAAACAACATTCATAATATTTTTTTGAAGTTAGCCAAATTTCCATGTTTCGGGAACAAGTTGCCCAAAATTCCACCATTGCGAAGCGTGGGCGGGTCACTAGTAGCAGGTCACTAGTAGCGGGTCACTAGTAGCGGGTCACTAGTAGCGGGTCACTTGTAGCGGGTCACTAGTAGTATATCTCCCTGTGCAGGCGAGCAGCCCGCGGCCATGCAGCACGGCAACGCGGGCGCCCGCGCCGCGCCCCCCGCGCCCCCCGCGCTCGCCGCCGCCCTCCTGCTGCCGCGCGCGCCGCTGCGCAGGATACTACTCACGCTCGCCGTAGCTACCGTCTACTTGTAAGTGACGCCTAAATTAAACGATGGAAAGATAATGAGTATGAAATATTTGAGGTAGTAAATAAAAGTTTGTTGGGATTCAAAGTGAAACTTATAAGGCTGACAAATAGGTCAATGACAATTTGAAATGCATGAGTGTTTGAAACTTGGAGGTTTATAAGACGTATGATATCTTTACAGCCGTTAACCCCGATTAGACTGAATTTAAAATCTTAATTTATTGAGAGACTCTTTATTTGTGAGTCACAAATTGGGTGAATAAACCTAGTTGAAAGTTTCTTTGCACTGTCTTCTCTAAAATGATTAATATCTTACGCAATGAAATACAACGACAGTTAGAATTTAAACTGGTTTATAGCCACTAAACTATCACGCAATGTCATTCTTATGTATAAAGAAGTAACCAGCGATTATTATCTTTCAGATTGTGTTGTCATGACGATGAAGACGGAGACAAATAGCGTCTCGCAGCGCTGCCCGCGCGACCTGTACATACTACACCATAGTGTATACTAACTACTACTTGTAAACTACACTCATACATCGGGACCGTCCGCTACAACGCACCAACTTTATATTAGACACTTCTGTACCATTTACAAACTGTGGCCGTCATGAGACAGGCCGAGGGAAAAGAAAGAGATAGCATGACGCAAGGCATAGTTAGTCGTATGATAAACTTACCTTGTTCATGATAGCATTAAGACACGTAAGGTGACAGCGGACGGACATCGAGCATGACATCGAAACTTCTCTAGAGGCGACGTCGTACCACGGTACATACCAAGATGTGATCCAACATCTTGGTACAAGCATATTGATACTCATTGCAGGAATTGCGCTGCAAGGCTGCACGCTCTCACCAAACCTATTGTACATAGCATCAACTGTAAATTATTAATGTAACTACTTCAATCCTTAAACTTGTGATTTAAACGCAGTAACCTATAAAAGTATTTGTCGATTTAATGAAGTGTAAAGTAAGAGAGAGCGCGCAGCCGGCGATCGGGTAGGATAATTCCGGTCAAACTGGAATTTTGTATTCTATTTTGTAAATAAACACAAAACTATTCGTTACTAATTCTAGCTATAACATCGTTATAAATATTCAGATATTTTTCTTAGTTAGTAACGGGAGAGTGGTATATGTTGAGTTGTGCTGTGACGTCACGCAATGGCGGTCAACGTTTTGTTCGATATGTTTACACTGTTACTGCCTCACTTGTAAATATTAATAAATTAAGTACTATAAAAATAAAGATGACATCGTTAATCATTGTGTATTATTTATGTCTCATCTGAAATTTCACACAGCATCCTTAATGAGCATATAACAAATCCTTTATAAAACAAAAAATATTGATTCAAATTAGTTCTGTTTCATTTAAAAACGAACCTAATGTCAAAGGGGGTAAAATTAACTATGTATCAAGTTTCCTCAGAATTAGTTTATCTGATCAAACGTGAAAATTGAATGCATAATAAAACAAATAATGACGAATTATTATATATTGTATATTTAGAAAGTGATAAAATTCAACAACATGTAACAGACAGAAGTAGGTATAAGTATCACAAGAAATCACTCTTTGTTCATAGAAAAGCGAAGGATAGCAAGCTTTAGTAATAAATCACACAACCAAGTTAAACATCTTGGTCCCGAAAGCCTTGTCAATGTAAAACAAATGTTCCTTGCATGTAGCAACTTTTTGCTGCGACCACAAATAAACGGGTCTATTCCAATCAAATTAACGGACAAAAACGTCAAAATAACGATATTAACGTAACATCAAAATAACGTATTAACGGTTAAAAATCATAAAGGGTCCGTGCTCGCTTACAATTTTATCTTGAACAAAGTTAGCATTACTAGCAAGATAACCTATCTATCTATTTACTGACGAGACTTTCGAAAACCGATTAGTTCTGTACGAAAGACAATATTAAATAACATCATTTAATTTTAACAATACTATTCTAATCATGAGTTCTTTTAAACACCTAAAGCTAATTGGTTGAATGAGTTAACTTTCTACAAAAAATCTAAATAATATCTGACTTCCGTAGAGATATGTTTTAAGTTTTTCACCAGTACATTTCAAATATAGGTTCTTAATTTAATTTATAATTGTAAAACATTTATTATAATAATAAGCACTCTTTGAACACCCTCTTTTGTAATTAATTTACATACACGACAAACCTAACCCAGATTCTGCAAACAAACTTCAACGACATCGTAGTGATTCTTTTAATCAGCGTCACTTTATTCTTTTCATGATTTGATCTTTTCATGAATTAAATAATATTTATTCAGAGCTAAATCGTCACACCGCTAAACAAACTTACAGCAGAACAAGTAGAATCGGTAGCTAGCCCTAGCATTATTAGGTCGACTGGACGCAGAACGTGGTAGCCTAGTTGGCTGTTTGTTATTATAATGAATCTAGTCTTTAGTTAGAAAGTTCTACTTCATTATCATTAAATAGTATAAATCCAAGTCGCTAATTCTGTCTGTTTGTATGTTTGTCCGCTAGCTCCTCTTAAACAAGTTGAGGGATTTTAATGCGGTTTACACCGTCATTTAGGTAATTTTTTCATTTAAATTTGTAAATAAAGAACATTCACAAAAGGTTTTTTTAAGTTAACTAAATTCGATGTTTCGGGAACAAGTCGCCCAAAATTACACCATTGCGAAGCGTGGACGGGTCGCTAGTCTCCTATAAATCTCCCTCCGTGCTAGTTCCCTCCGGTGTATCCACGAGGTCGGCGTACAGCACGGGCTCGTGCTGCACGAGGAAGTCCCGCAGCTGCGTGCGCAGGCGCCGGTTGGGCAGCACGCGGCCGCTCGACATGCGGCGACCTGTCACTCCTGATACAGCCGCGCCTGGTGTTGGGATAGTCATTAAGTAAATAAAAATATGACCCAAAAATATAAGTAAATAAAAATATGACCGAAAAAAAATTAGACATTCATTTTCTCAAATGTAAGTAATAGTGATGGAATATGATGAAGAATTAATAAATGATTAACTAAAATTAACTTTATAATATCTCTGTCACAGTCTGATTAGAAATATCATAAAATTAACAGGGTAAGCTGAAGACTTAACTCGCTTGTAATGTAAATGGAAACAATATCATATTTTTAATGTTTGATCGAACTAAAATGACAACCTATTCCTTTCTTATAATAATGAATCATGTCTTTTATGTAGATAGTGAGTTATCTGATTTCAAGGCTTTTGCTGAAAACCTGACAGCAACTAACATTCCAATATATTGTCTAAACAAATCTTCGTAATCACGGCGACCCCTACCTTCTATAAGAAAGTGGTCAGCCAGTGCAGCCCGGTCGTAAGAAAAGCCGTCGGCGGCGCGCACCGGGTCCCGCAGCAGCGTGTGGCCCAGCGGACACAGCAGGTGGTGCGGGGCCCGCGACTCCTGCGCATACACACAACACTTTGTCAATAAATCAATAAATGAATCTCCAGACTAACACACCAATTATGTGGTCCTAAAGTAAGTTGCAGTAAGCACTTGTGTTATAGGTACCACACATTGGACTAGGGGAGAACGTAGTTACACCCAGGCACCAGCCAATATCGAAAAACCATTTTACGAAATTGGCCCGACCCGGGGATCGAACCCGGAACCATCCGCTTAGCAGTCCGGTGTATATACCGCTGCACCACAGAGGTCGTCTAAATTAAATCTATAAATATTCTGTGTTTTACTAGATGTAGATGAAATTCCTCAAGTTATGCTAATTAGTGGACATATGGTGGACACCAATGTATAAGTTATACAAGTATGGAAACTCTTAAATAGTTCACATACTATTATAGTTAGTTTTAGAGTTTTATTATATTACATAACAATGTGCAGATAATGTAAGTATAAGAAAAATACCAGTATATGGGGATGAGGGGGTCGCCTCAACCAGTGAAGTTCGTCAACTAGTCGTTGCTGTAATTCCGGCCCATAAGTTACTAGAACCAAAGAAATGGTATTTATAAAAGAAGTTTCAAGAAGAAAAATATGTATTGCGTTGCTGAAGTTATAAGCTGAGTTAATAAAAATGTATTTAATTTAAATGATTCCACATACAGTACTCTAGTTGTTCCAGAACTTCTTCAATAGGTGAGTCCAGCAACCACGCTCCTGTCGCCTGGAGCTCCTCAATACGCTCTAGAAGATGGCATTCTTCTTCAATTGTTGCTGGAGATCCTAGAAATAAAAAATCTGACTAAGTACTTAGGTCTATTAAATTCTTGTCAGAATTGGGTTGTCAGAAAAACATATCCCTGGAAAAGGCAAATGACTTTGGTAATTGAAACAAGAATGCAGATTCTGGTAGTAAACAAAAAATCGACTGTCGTCACCTTATTGCTTGAACTGATGCCATAGTTCTGCCTAACAATATAGAACTAGCAATGGAAATGGAAGCTATTTTAATTGAGGAAGTCAGTCTCGTTGTATATGACTACAAGTACGGTGATAACGTTCATACATTTTGTATACGGTGGCAGTATCGCGCCGGAACTTTGCTTTCAAATATATGTGATAAGATAACTAGGCATAAGTGTGCTAGAGAGCTTTGGATACCTGGTACAGCAGTAACATAGTCATGCGCCCACATCCTCACGGCGGGCGTGCCCCAGTGCCGCGGCACGTCCGCCCCCTGCGCGGCCGCCCCCGCCGCCCCCAGCGACCACACCGACACGCCCCCCACCAGCGTGCCCACTGCCAGGTACCATGGACTCTCTGCAAACATGCAACTGGTGAAATACTAGCCTTGTAGGACAAGATACTTTTAAATTATCGTTTCAATGAGTTTGTGTGTGTCTATGTTGCCTTTAAGTAAAATTGTTGGGTAAACTTTAAGCAAAATTATAGTATTGGGCGAGTTATGGTGTCGCAAATGTTAATTGTCCTTTGTAAGTTCTATCGCTAATCGTCGTGATTAAGAATCCACAAGTCTTCATACAAAATGTAGGTACTATTAAGGCTAAACGATAAATGGTATAGCCAATATAGTTTTCAATATAACCTGCATCAGATTCGTCTGCACTGGCGTAGTGGTCGGGTGGTAAGAACGCCAGTGACAGCACGGGGTTGCGGAGGTGCGCGGCGTGTGCCGCCCCCACGCTGACCCGCCCCCCGCCCCCGCGCCGCTGCACCCGCCACACGCGCGCCCACCGATCCGACCCCCCCGTCGCTACCAGGGCTGAAACTGGATGTTCACACCATTACAAATTACTAGAAGTAAATATATTAAATAACCTTTTGAAGCAAAACTTTTATATTTCAACATTGTAAAAGAGTACCTAACCGTTCATCAGTAACCTTAGTAGCGAGCAATGATAATGAATGGTTATGATCACTTTCTCCTTTCATAAGTTGTAAATACTCCATTAAAAGTTATTTTTGTTGGTGTCTATCTACTGCTATCGATATTTTGAATTTATTTCTTCCTTGTTGTTACATTAAAAAGCATCAATATCTCCAACGTGTTTTTCTTCTTGCATACCTTCAGCATTATCATCTTGTCCGAGTGTGACGTCATCCAAGTTGACGGCAGGCTCATGCGGCTGCCAGCTCAGCGTGTCGGCCGCGCCGCAGTGCGCTTCCACGGTAGCCACCAGCTCGAGAGTAGCTTTAGGGGAATCCTGACAAATATTTAAAATAGCATGCCTTAACTTCTTCTGGTCTTCAGAAGCTATGTACCGTGAGGAAAAAGCAAGTCATTCTGCAATTATATTGTAAACAAATACTATGTTGCCCAAAAATAATGGTGTATATAAATTAAGAAAACCACGTATACATAAAAGTATACGGTGTTACTTTTATTTTTATCTTTTTTCTTCTTCTTTTTTTGGTCTCTTAAAACTTCTCAAATGTTAGGATGTAGTCGAGAGAGTAGTAAATGTAGAGAAGAATTATTAAATATCAGCTTAGAATAACAATTGCAAAACTGTGTGAGGATCTTACCTCATTCCATTCCACAGTCCACAGCTTAAGACACAGATCAGCTCCAATAGAACCCAACACTCGACTTGAACCCGTACTTAACACTGAGCTCCAACCTATAGCTTGAACACCTATAGTTAATACAGGATTATAAGATGAGTCGACAAACAGCCAGTAGGTGTAATTGAAAGACTCCTGCAGCGTTATGATAAGTACAGAAGCGCGAAAACTCTAAAGATTTGATATTCGGTTACGGTGGCAATAAAATATCTGTCTTTTTAGCAATGAAATCTAAACAAAGTACCGAAATAGGCATGACGGTGATACCAATGGAATAGGACTTTTCATAAAACCTTATAACCAGACCTGCTGGTCTTTTACGATAACTTAGGATTAAAAGGGTATTTTACAGAAATTTGTTGACAAATTAAATAGTTTTATTTAAGTTAAGAAGGTAACCTAAATCATGGGCATCGGTATTGGAGGCTATTTCTGGTGTTTCTTTATGAGGTGCCCATATCCGCAGCTCCCCCCCCCGCGCCGCCCCCCGCACACACCCGCCCGCACCCCGACCACGCCACACAGGCACACGCCGCGTTAAACCCATTGTAGATTCTGTAAATAGTTTCAATAGAGTCTTTTATACTAGAGACTTTCGCAAAGAATAGCTTTGTCGCCAAAACTGAAAAATTAAAAGCAGAGTTCCCCACACAACAACTTCCTGAATTTTGAACGCAAATCAGGAGTAGATTCAATTATTTTTCAATTATTCTGACGCATTTTAGGAAATAGACACACTTTTACAGTAAGTTACAGGTCTGCTATATGTACCGGAACACTACCCTATCATTATAAAATTGTGTGCCTGATTCATACATTGCTAGAAGCATCATATCATTAGCTGTTCAAATTTCACAGTAGGACTAATTGGGACGTTTCTACTACTCCGAGTTCACAGCCTTACTGACGCATCAGGCTGAGGGGCGTCATCGGCTAGCCTCCACAGCTGAGCGGTGCCGGAGTCCGACGCAAGCAGCGCCCGCCACCCCGCCGCGCCCCCCGCACCCCCGCGCCTGGTGACTGCCACCCCGCGGACTCCGCTACCAGCCTCTTCACCAACACGCTCACTACCGCTGGCTGCTACCGCTCGTAACAAACTGCCAGTCTGAAATACAGCAGAGTTGACAGACGCCTTGTTAAATCACATGCTGTTTCTTTTGTGTTTATTATTTTGCCTCATGTAAGGAGCATCCTATGGGTTGAACTTACCCACTCTTTTAGTAAGTTACTTGATTAGTATTAATTCATCGTGTTAACCTCGATATCCCACAACTTCATAACGCCATCAAGTCCAGCAGATAGCAGCACTGGCATGGGCAGTGCGACGCACAACGCCGGGTACTCATGAGCTGTCAATTTTATCAGCTGGCGAAGGCGGCGCTTCCTCCAAGTCCAAACCTGTAAGCTGCCGTCACTGGAAAAGATTAAACACTCATCTTAGTAATAAGCCATAATGGTTTTTGGATCATTTGGAAATATGATCTCACCTAGCAGCGGAGGCAAGGGTTGTGCCACTCGAGCAGAGACAGTTTATAGGTATCCCATTTCCCTTCATAGAGTAGACGCGTCTAGCATTCATCCCCCCACACCATTCTGCAATATATTGATTAGTATGAATACACGTTGGCTGTAGTTTCACTCTATCTAGCCACTTGCAAACAAACTTTCGTTGTTTTCTATCTGGCCATTTTATTTTTCAGTTGATGCTTCCAAGTTATTCTTTAATAGAAACTTTATTTGGCATTCATCCAATGTTAGTGTAGTTATAACAATTCTTTATATAAAAGTTTGTATACACTAAGGTATATTGTTTTATTTACCATCATCTTCTTCTTCATGACCGCTATCACTCGAAGCCATAGAGTCCAAATCTAGAAGTTCATCGTCAGCTATAGGTTCTATGCCCTTAAATGCAATATTCAAAATGTTATAGTTCACAGTTATAAGAAAGTTTAAATTTTGTTACATGATGTAGCATTTTAAATAAATAATACCTCTAAATCTCCAAGTCCGAAATGACTAGTAGGTTCACAAAGGGGCTGTAGCTCATCGTCTGCTTTTGTATCACCTAACAGCCAGACACGAAGAGTTTTGTCACTGGAACCTAAATAAAAAGAACTGGAATATTTTAAACTACTCAAAGAATTGTTAAATTAAATTATAAATCTTTAATTCATATTCCTTGGCTTACCAGTAACTAGGAACCGTTGTCGAAAATCTATGGCGACCGCTGTGAGGTACCTCATGTGAGCGTGCAGGACTTGTATACACGTGCCAGCCGGATCATCGGGCTCAACATTCTCTACGCCTTTACATAGAATAACGATTAAATTTATGAAACCTTTCTTTGTCACGTAAGTAATTTTTATCTCCCAAATTTTCAAAAATTAAAAATTTGTTTTTTTTCGCATCAGAGCACTTTCAATCGCATTTAGAGAGACCTCATTTTGCCACTAATTAGCTAACAACAACGCTATGAGTCATGTGGTTACCAATATTAGTAAGTCTCCACAGCCTCGCTGTGCGGTCATGTGACGCCGACGCCAGCAGGTCTCCAGCCCAGCTGAGTGAACTGACCGCGCCGCTGTGCCCCAGCAACACGCCACCACTTTGCACGAGCCATGAATCTGAATAAGAAAGTATAAATGTGTTTTCATGTGACGGGGTGATCAATGTAATTCTCTATGGCAACTAATATGCAGCGGTATATATACTGGGCTGCTAAGCGGATAGTTTCGGGTTCGATCCCCGGGTCGGGCCAATTTCGTATAAATGGTTTTTCGATATTGGCTCGTGTCTGGGTGTAACTAGGTTCTCCCCTAGTCCATTATGTGGTGCCTATAACACAAGTGCTTACTGCAACTTACTTTAGGGCCACATAATTGGTGTGTTAGTCTGGGGATATATTTATTATTTATTTTTTAATGTTTGCAAATAGTAAAATAGAATTTTGATGTAATTGAGTTTCTAATGCAGTGATTTCATTGGATATTGTGCCGGAAGGTAACCTTGATATGATATACCATACCGTAATGATTATCGAATTAACATAGATTGTTCTTTATTGGAGAAATGATAGTATGACGTATGATATACCGTAGTGATTCCCGAATAAACATAGATTGTTCTTTATTGGAGAAATTATAGTATGTCCAATCCTTATTATCAGGTTGTCTTAAAACACCTTTAGTTCTGGTCATGGTCCATATCCGGATCCTGGCGTCGTGGCCGGCGGTGGCGGCGACAGGCGCGTGCGGCGCCGCGGCCGCGCACAACGCGCCCAGGTCGTGCGCGCTGTCCTTCCACTCGACCGGAGACACCTCCGGCGAACTGCACACCTCTGGTTACGGAAAAGTAGAGAGAGAAGTCATATTAATGCGGGTTTTGGTAATATCCTGCCGCTCTGTGCCTGTGTGTTAGTTGTAATATTCGTGTTTTTCTAGTAGTAGTAAAGTAGGTTTCTTATAAAGAGTAATGGATATTAATGGATAGTCTCCTGTAGCATTGAGATGAAGAAGCGCTGTGGACTAAAGAGATTTAAGTTGGTCAATTTCATTGTCAGTAATTAATTTGCCCTGCTTATAAAATAAATAATAAAAAAAAATTGCCCAGCATGTGCATCGGTAGAAATTGGCAAGGTGTTGATAAACGCAGTTAAATTTATAAAACACTGTAGTACAAATAATTGCTCTTTTTTTTACTATGAACTATAAAGCAGCAATCAAAACAAGTCCGTACCGTTAAAATCATAAACCTTCATCACTCCGTCAGCAGCAGCAGTGACAAGCAACGCCGCCGCCGGCGCACAGAGAGACGTTAGAGCGTCTTCATGAGGGCGTAGCGAGGCGAGCTGGGCCCCGGTCGAGGCCCACACTCGCAGGGCCCCGTCATCGTGGCCCACTGCTAGCCGGGAACCGGACCAGCACAGCGAGCGGACCGCAGCGGCGCCGGGCGCTCCGAGTAGTGCAACGCCGCGAAGGTCTCCTAGAGTATTTAAAAAATTTCAAGCAAACACTACAGAGAAATTTCTCAGAATTTATCTAAGTGTAGGTACTTAATTTAACGTCCCCCAGCAAAAAAATATAAAAATATAAGCCCAACTAAGGTTCGGCAGATGGGTGAAACATTTGATGTCGACGTTATGTACACGTAATCCTTTCGTTAACCTTTAGCTATTCCCATATGGCAGACTATCTATATAACCAATTTGTCAAGAACCACTAGAGCAATCACTATGACGTACCCCCCCACAGCCTGACAGCGCCGTCCACGCCCCCCGACGCCAGCAGCCGCGCTCCCCACGCCACTCCTGTGACGCCGTATCTGTGCGCGCCGGGCTTAGCGGCCACCGCGGCCCAGTGGCCCGGGGCCCCCGCGCGCCACAGCCGCACGGCCGTGCCCACGCCGGCCGCCAGGGCCCCGGCGCCGAGGGCCACGCAGCGCACCTCGCCGCCGCACCGCAGCACCGCCGCACTGCCGCCCTCCATCGTACTGCCGCCCCGGACACGACAGCACACTCATAATACATGAGCTGGGACGATCGATCGCACCCGTTGACCTCGGTGCAAGAATCGATACCTTTAATTACTGTGATTATAACAGTGTCCACTTTAAGTGTAAGGATGCTTTTAAATGATTAAAGGAACGCTATTGTCGAAATATAGTATTCATTTGTTTAACGTCACACTATTTTTTTTAGTCACGGCCATGTGTGCCCACGTCAACTCGAACTAACGTCAACTCCCTGTTTACGAGTATTTCAAACAAATAAAGGTATATACTCGTTTATGAATAACATATAAAACAAATACACACTTGAAAGGTATTAAACGCTGTTACATCCTTTGTCCTTCACCTAAATGCGAGGCTACAGTTTGATCGTATTAGTTAATAGCTGCATTTGGATCTTACCTAACTAAAAATCCAAGAAGCTGATATCAGAATAATTACTGGTTATGTAGTGCTACCGTGTGTTTGGTTTGCAAAATCCACTTTAAGACCACTTAGGATAACGAAAAAAATCCGTAACTATGTAGACGTCAAACATCTCAGTCTACCCGTGACCACGGCATTTGTAAAAATGCCGAAACGCCGGATAAATAAAAATAATTGAATAAACGCATAAAACCCGTTAAAAAGTTTAATTTCAAATGATAAAGATCCGTATATGAATGAATGCCTATATGGAAACAACAGCTAACTTATCTTACTTTTCCATCGGAAAACTCTATTCAACTACTCATGAAAGGAACATTAATAAAACAACAAAATACAATGACAACTTTATTGAGAAGGAAACAACAACCGGAGATATTTAACAACAACTATTAGAATATGTAGTACATTGAGCGGTTCTACTTCATGTAGGTACGAACATCACAACTAATGATCATCATATACATAGTTCTCTAGTTTAAAACTTAATAAAATATGTAACCATTTGAAGTTTTATTTACGGCCAAACTCAATATTATACTATTCTTTGACGCCTTGTCATTTGTGTAACTATGGTTACCATTATCAATAAACTATGGTAGATATATGGATGGAAATGACAGAAACACGTCACTAGAAACAAAACTAGCAGTTTCCAATTACCAAGGTAGTAATATTGTTAGTTAAATATAGTAAAATATTGAGATCGGCGGTTAGATAACCGTTTTGTTAAAATAAAAACTCAATTGTAATAATTACAGAGAATTATTTAAAACCTAAATTTTTATAATAATTAATTTTTCCTTATGTTTTTCATAAAATACAATATTAAATTTATGAAGAGATCAACAAAAGTTATTCGACATCTTTATGAAATTTAGATTTGACAAATCTTAAAAAGATGAATATTTATTGGCAAATTCAGCGTTCTATTCTATTTAAATAATATATTTTAGTTAAACATTGATTTAGGCACTGTTATAATGTGTAATTAATAGAAAAATATATTATTTGAAAAACAGATCTATTAGTACAGATATATTAGTAACCTAATATAGTTTTTCCTAAAATTCCACGGAAATATTCATAAAAAGTTTTATAATTAAACTTAAACTTCAGAATTTTTAGAAGAGGTAGATGAAAGGTATAAGCGTAAAAGTTACGTATTATATTTTAATACTTACTGGATACTCATAAGAAACTTTTTTTTATCGAAGCGTAGTCGTCGTTTTATCATAGGTGTTTTTTTTTATTAATTTTTATTTTATTTTTTAATTAAAAATAAACGACACGGGAAGACTTATTTCTCTATAAGGTCGAAAGTTAAGCTGGTGGAAAGATATGTTAATTCCTTAATAAACAACATTTATTTATTTAATCTACGTATTTTATACTCTATCTTTTGGCAGCCTTTAGAGTGAATATAATGTTTTTTCTTTTAATGTGCATAGAATTCAGGCGCATTTTTTTTTTATCAAGTAGGTATAACATTTTCAACATATATATTTTACTTATTGATTGAGGCCTCTATCATATAAATTCAATGCACGTGCAGACAGTATATTTTTTTCTCTTGTTTTTTTATTATTTATATTATTTAAGCGTATTATTGTAAAGTGCGTGATAGAGGCTAACGTTATTTTTTTTTAACATCAACAATAAAATACTTAGAAAAGGGCTAGAAAAGACTTAGGTAATGTAGACAAATCTACTCTCACTTGAAATCACGATTAGTTACGATAAACTACAAAATACATCAACAACTTTTACATTCACTTACAACGGCGTCATAAGTTTAGTTCTTTAAACGCGATTACATATTAGACTCCGAAGAATAACATTTCTAAACCTTAATTTTATTTCTTAAGACTTAGGACTAAAATATCTACAAAGGTAATTAAAATATTATTATTATTAAATTGTCAAATAATACAAGAATAATTTCCATAGAATTGACATCACTGCCTATACTCGTAAGTATATATTTGAAAACGTAAAAAAGAAGTTGTGGCAGGGTATAATAAATATTTTTTTAAATAAGCAACCATTATTTTATAACCTTATGCCAAATTTGTAGAATTTAATGATTTTTAAGCTACTATATCTTTAGAATGTTTGTTTTGTAAGAAGGTAATAATATTATTATAAAGAAAGTAATATTATTATTATAAAGCAAAGTGATGCGTGTGCCATCTAAGACTTATTAAAATTCTTACAAGAATATCTGTAAGGTACGACGGTGATTATCAAGTAGTTAAGGTCATGCTAAACAGCAAATCCTTAGTGTATTATATTATATTCCATAACAATATCACCTTTTATTTGATTGCTTTACGCAGAAAAATTAAATATTAATAAATTTTACTATAAGGAATATCCAGTAATAAGTCTGTTTAAATTTCAAAACATGGATGATAGGATATAAGGCGTATTTGTATATTAAATTTACATATAAAATAACCTAAACTATCTGTGTAGAGCAGAGGTGGATATCGGACTGTAACATGAAAGGTCCCGGGTTCAATTCTGATCCCAAGTCTGGGAGCTACTTTAACCCTAGTTCTTTACGAAATGTACATTTTAGAGCTTCGAAATTCGTGTGACTTTGATTTATTTATTATTTAAAAAGAGGTATTTACAAAAGTTTCATGAATAACAGTTTTTTTATCAAGAGATCGAACATTTTGTTCATTTTTACGATTTCTTATAAAATGTCACATGTAATAAAGATGAAAATAATATTGAAATTATCGGTTGATCATAAATAACTTAAATATGTACAATATTACTTAATTTACTTTAAAATTAGATGTAAACTGATATTTAACACAAAGTTCTGAAAGTTATTTTATATACTCGTATATTGGAAGCACGACAAATAAAAATATGAGTTTACCGTATTTAATCCAAATGAAGCATTAATATCAAAAAGGAAACTACCTTTCTACCTACTTTGTTAGTATTTTTTATGTAACTGGTAAAACCTTAACTTAAAATTTGTAAATATTTTAAAAAGTACAGTAGGTACGAGTAAGTAAAGGTTCTTACTTTGGTATTATTATCAAGCTTATTTAGCAACTACTTTTATTATAATAATAATTATTATTATTATTTATTTATACATACCTATTCTTACCATTAATGATTAACCTTATCAATTATTGATTGTTTTAATATTATTGTAAATAAGTTAAAGTTATAGTAATCGCTTGAACTGATGTGCCATTATTGCTTGATAACAATTTGCAATTTTAATGTAAATCTACTGGTAAAATTACTAAATTGTTTGTTGAACAAGGTATAGAGTTGTTTATTTATTACTTGGTAGATAATATTTAACAAAATTCCAAAATATTTATTTTAATAATACTAGTTATTAGGCAAAAATATTACCGGTCAAAGGCCTGAAATAACTTAAATAATGGAATAAATTTACATTTAGACGATAGATTAAACTAATCACTGCGTATCGATATGAAACATTATTTATTAGGAGACGTATGTTTTTTTTATAAATAACGATAATTAAGTAATAGTAAGAGTCAGTTTTTTTAAATATGTCAAGAGATAACAACATTATAATATTTTATAACAAAAATTTTAATTTTATATTTTGAAATTATTTCATTTAATATTTACACTTAATATTTAATTTAGTTTTTAATAACAGTTTTTTTCCAAATAATAGTTAATATTTTTATGAACATCGAAAGGGATATGCCTAATTCAAATATAAGAAATGTACTAATGTTAGTATTCTTGAATGCAAGCGACGCACAAAAATAAGAAATATTTACAGCAATACTTAACGGAAACCTAACTCTACCACTTTGTTCACGCTTTCGCTTTAAAATAATAATTTAAACAATAAATAAAAATAAAGTCAAAACGCATTCCTTTCTTACTCGCTCTTACATACCCGATGGTAAAATTGCTTCAACTTGTTTTGACTTAATTTACCATAAATATATTTAAATTAAATATATTCATAAATTAAAGATAACATTATTAGTTTTAGTTTTAATACAAATATTCTATCAATTTGTGGATATGTTAATTTAGATTTTGCAAGCGCCTTACATAGCGATCAAATAAAAATATCGTAATTAATAAGATTTGAAAAGTAATTGAAGGTTTTTGTCATGAAAAACTTCTTAGATAATATATTTTCTAACACTTGAGTATTGAGTTGTAATAAAAATAAAATATATGTAAAACTAAAACAATATTATAAATTCTCTCAATTTTACATAAAATCATAACAAAAAAAACTGGCAATTTTAAATAAAACCATAACAATAACAAAATGGCATTAATTTAAATGAAATCATAACAAAAATAAAAGGCTCTTAATTTTACATAAAACCAAAACAATAAAACTAAATTTTACATAAAATTATAACAACAATAAACGCTCTTAATTTGACATAAAACCATAACGACAGCAAAATTATTTTAATTTAACACAAAATCATAACAATAACAAAAACCTCTTAATTTACATTAAATCACACTAAAAAATAAAATACTCTCAATTTTACACAAAATCAAATGCACCAAAACCAAAACGCTACGATCGTCCCAGACTTCGCAAACTGCCACGAAAGCCTGTTACCATCTGGCGGCCTATCGGTCGGGTCGCAGCGGCGCGAGCGCGGCCAGGCTCGCGCGGCGCCGGCGCTAGGAGGCGGGCGACGCGGGCGCCGCGCAGTGCGGCACCCCCGCGCCCGACCCCCGCGCCGCGCGCGGCTCCAGCTCCAGCGAGAGAGTGTACTGCCGCTCCTCGGGGATGATGAGCGAGCAGTCCAGGAGGAAGTCGCACACCTGGGGAAAAACAACATCTTCTTCTTAGGTTTTCTGAGTTTTCGTTAGGTTTTTTTTGTTGAGAGAAACTAGCAAGCGGGTCACGTGATGGTAAGTGATAACCGCCGCCCATATACACCCACAATTACATATGCATTGAGGGTGCGTTGCTGGCCTTTGGGAAATTGGGCACCAGATATCGCACTCACCGAACGAAACGCAGGAATATCGTCCCTACTTCACGTCGGTGTTCTGTGCAACGGTGGTATTTCACCGGTCGAGTCAGCCCAGTAATCGCTGCAGACAGAGCCTACAGCTAGACTCTAACACTCTAAAAAGGGTTCAGCTTCCAGAACTTATTACATTAAGGTTAATAAAGTATGAATTATTAAGAAGATATAAACTATTATTAGGTAAACTATGGTTTTTTTTTACATTTCACATACCTTTGGAATATGATCAATTTTATATGGTGTTTGCTGGAAATTTCTTATCTCCCTGATCACGTGCGCAATCTGTAACAATTTACACATATTAATTAACCCCTCAAAATTATCATGACTGTTTCAAAGTTCTATATTCCATCACATAATATTATGATTTTTTGACGTCCGTAGGTATGTATTTATCATCTCAAATTATACATATATATATATGCACAATGTTTTAATTTGTATGACAGACTAATCAGTTTAATATGACAACAAATCATAGTGTTAAATAGATCTCTCATATTTTAATAAGTTTCAATTGTCGTAACAGTCAGTTAATATGTTTTAATTTACATGACAGATGTTGCACGCTGTTTCAATATGTTCCATTAAACGTGGCAGACGTTGCTTTTAGGTTTGCAAATGTTTCAATTCACATGACAGAATTGCATGTGTTTCAACAACTACTGCCACGTTGCTTTGTAAATGTTTCAATTCACATGACAGAATTGCATGTGTTTCAACTACTGACCATCCTCATCTTGGAGAAGTTGAGCAGTCCGTCGGGCGTGTAGTTGGTGGTGCCCTCCTCGATGAACGACAGGTCCGACAGGTACATGCCCAGGTACGGGATGCACGGGGGGTCACATCTGACGAATACAATAGGGTATTTTACACCATGCAAGAAAAAATATAAAAGTGAATGTTTATAATAGATTTCGTATAATATGAACGAGAAACGTTGATATTAATTCATAGAAATGCATTATAAATTTTATATATCCAATTTTAAAATCGACTTTTATAATCTGTTTTTAAATGTCAAAAACGCTGTTTAGTGCTTTGAGAAGATTTGTAGAAATTGTCAAGTTATTAAGTTTGTGAACGTTTATCCATTATTTTATCCAATAACATTTCCGAAAATATGTTTACTTGCTCTAGTAGTCCGATAGTAACAAATTGTATTGTTTACTATCGGAGTGACGTCACCAGTCGAAACAGCATGTTTCCGCGCGCAATTTTAAAATCATAAATAATAATGTATGTTTTATGGCATTTTTCAGTAATTTAAAATAAAAATTAAAATACAGGCTCAGTACAACTTCAAGATTGATTTAAGACAGTTTTCAAAAGTGTGAAATAGCCCATTATGTTTTCATGTATGGCATCATTTGTGATATGGAGACTAACATGTTGTTTGATGTTTACATTAGCGTCAGTAAATTAAACTTACAACTGGGTAAGTTAGATCATACGCTTTGAAAATAGCCGTAATGAATTATCGCAAATCGGTTCACAAGACTTAGTTTAACAAATTTAAAAGTTCACATAACCCATTATTTTAAACATTATCTGTTTCTCTAATGTGTTTCGTACATTTGTGTCTAATATTATTTAAGTACCTGTGTAAAGAATCCCGCAACATACGAAAACGACACTCCGATGACGTCAGCATTTGCATTTTTTCCATAGTCTGCCTACTCTGTTGAAATAAAACCTTTATTAATAAACTTTAAACAAGATTATATTAAAATCAATTAAATATTTTCACTATTTAGAAAAATTCCAAGTTTTTCTAAAACAAAACCAAAAAACCATCCTACTAATATTATAAATGTGAAAGTTTGTGAGTATGGATGGATGTATGGGTGTATGGATGTATGGATGGATGTTTGTTACTCTTTCACGTAAAAACTACTGGATGGATTTGGATGAAACCTTGCAGTAATGTAGGTTATACATCAGAAAAACACATAGGGTACTTTTTACCGCGGGAAAATTTCTCATTCCCACGGCAAACCGACTTCCACACGAACGTAGTCGCGGGCGGCCACTAGTGTAATATATTGCACCACACAATTTAGCATCGAACTCGTCCAAACGTGGTAGACATACTTACAGTCTTGGACACTTTGTCCCAGGTCTTCTTGAGTCGGAACAGCGATGTGTTGTTGAGTGCGGCGCACACCTGCAGCACGCCGTTGAAGTTGTGCAGGCAGCGAGCGATGTCCGCCACCGCGATCCACTTCTCGATCGTGGTCACGCGCCCTGCAAGCACAATCAAAATAAATAAATCTCCAGACTGACACACCAATTATGTGGCCCTAAAGTAAGTTGCAGTAAGCACTTGTGTTATAGGTACCTCATAATGGACTAGGGGAGAACCTAGCTACACCCAGACAGGAGCCAATTTCGAAAAACCATTTTTACGAACTTGGCCCGACCCGGGATCGAACCCGGAACCATCCGCTTAGCAGTCCGGTATATATACCGCTGCACTACTCTTTTATTCATCATAGATATGTAACATATACTTAATGAACGTCAATGTTACAAACTTCGACTTTACCTAACCGTGGACCGAGAGAAAAAAGCCGGCGGAAAAGACACCCAGCACACTTTTCAGAAATTATACAATCATAACATGTACATTCAGTGAACATATTAAATTATTTTCTCGTACCTCAACTCAACACTATAAAAGTAAAAAAATATATAATATAAAGCCAGATAGATAACCGTTTTAGATGAACATCGTAGTTCGGAACACTACTAAGAGACGACGTTGGTAGTAGAACAAATAGCGGGAAGTCTTACCCGGACTTGCTTAGATTTGGTTATTCTAATTGCTAAAAGAGTTGGACTCCAAGTGAGTGGTTTTTTCCAAATCTGTTTTGTTGCAAACCTAAGTTACAGTTATTTGCTTTCGAACTTTGAATCATTACAAAATAATCCGCATACTCCCGTAACTAACACTAACAATATAGTGACATGAAATTAATTAACTTTCCCAACAATTTGATCTCTATTTCGCATTGCTATTTTTAGTAAGTTGTAAATCGAGACATTATTATTAAATACACTATAACTATATTTGTAACAAGACATGATGATACATACCGGCTAAAGTAGTTTTCCTCAATATTTCAGAAATAACAAGATTTGAAATGTGATTGAAATGGCCTGTCATCATGAGAATGTGCGGGGCTCTGTCTACTTTATCGGCTTTGTTCCACGCCTGACCCAGAAATTCTCTGAAAAATAAAAACAAAACTCATTTACTCAAACATCAAAATATACAGTGTTGTTATAAAGTACGTTGCATAACTGTCGTCGTTGCAGCATCAAATAAAAATAAGGGACAACATGTAGTTATCAGGATTTTTGGGTTAAAACCTTCATTCTAACAGAATTATAATAGATAGCTAAACATTTTTGAACACTTACTCGCTGTGAATGGCACTGAATATCTGATAGTCGAGATAGGTCATTTGTTCTGCAATTTCAAGCGCAGACAGTGTATCAATGCTCTCTTTTGTGGGTATCTGCAAGACATATTATTTAACTTTAATATTGTTTTAACTACCACTTACTTATGGTGTCTAATATTTTACCACTTATATGTATATCATGTCAAAAAACTTGATAAAATATAAGGTAAACTTGAGAGGACATCACAATTTTAAACGCCATATTTCAATTGTATTTCTTTTAACTTTACCCTTGGTGGTTCAAAAAGTGTTTGGAGGTCAACATTTCTGTCTGGCGATCTTTCCAGAAGGCGCAGTAGTTGAGCTGCAGCCTTGTGCTCAGCTGGCAGGAGACCCGGACTGCTTTCTATCTCCTTGAGGAAGTCCATCGTCATTCCTCGAAGACGCTCGTCTGACCAGAAGTCGGACGAGTGCTTGGATATCCAATGCCTGAAATTTAACATTACAAAAACTGTCATTTCAATCTTTATCTTAAAAATCAATGAATTTAGGAAATTGTGCTAAAATATTTCAGACCTCAAAACGTTAAGGACTCTCATAGTAGCAGCAGTAGATATAACAGAGTCCCTTCGAGCCTGATTGCGAGCTTGGTTGTCTGGTGGCGACGTCGGCGGCGGAGACCTCGGATTCGAGGAGGCTGACGTGGCTACAGCAAACGCTACTGCAGCAGTGGAAGTACTGCTCCTATATACACACACAGGAGTTAATACGAACACACCACTGACTAAAAAATAATCGTGATCCAAATAGTTTTCGTTGAAAGAAATGATAAGAAGGAGATGGTTGAGCAAGTGAAAAAACAATATTGAAATTTTAAGAGTATTTTTGAAATAGGTAAATTAGATGAGTAGTTTGAAACAAGATTCATAGATCATGCAGAAAACAGATAACAGTTCAGAGGAAGTTTCTAAACAGAAAAATAATATAGACAGATAAAATGAGAGTTGTTCGTAGAGTATATAGCATGCATTAAAAAAAGTGTATTAATGACCACATCAAGAGATAAAAGATCGTGCATAAGTAACAGATTGTTTAAAGGTCTTCTTTCTTCTGTTTTCTTCTTTCCTGTTTACTTTATCTTACGTTTAAGTTAAATTAAATTTAACACCGCTACAAATCTACATAATTTTAAAAACAAAAGATTTATAATAAATTTTGAAAAATTAAGAACAGCCAATTATTAAAATATTTCAATTAATATACAGAATACTATGCACAGTGTGATAATGTGGTCAGTGATTGTTAAGTTTGAGTTAATGCTATGTAGGTTATGTCAAATTTGGAAAGCCAGGTATAACAGGTTGACTTGATGCTATATTCCCGCTGCGTGCGTTTTTACCATGTGAGTTAGTAAGTGCATATTTATTATTTAATGTGTTTATTGTTTCGTCTCGTTTTATGTTGTAGTGAATATTGGTGGAGTGCTTCTACATAATCCAATTTAGGACTCACACACAAATTTTCAAAAAGGGTCAAAAACTTGCTGAATACTATCTAAACAAAGCATAAAATGTTAAAAATGTACTCCTCTACGCAGCTACAATGTCTGCCGTCTACGTGTGTTACCTTTGTACCACTCACCACAACGAGTCTTTTCCAAAGCTGTTGAATTAATATTGATTATTACAAGGTCTCCCAAAGAAAAACTTAAGAAAGAACATTACAGACAGAAGAATTTGATGAGATCGTGCAAAAGAATGTTGGAATTAAAAAGATTTTGAGGAATCAAAGAAATAACATGCCACAACACTGAGAAACTGTGAGCTCTCGTTTGTGTCACATATTTAGGTGTTTGAATAAATATTAGTGTCAAAGATGATCTCGTTATAACTATATATCAAGATAATGGAAGCACCTGCGATGTGACTGTCGGAAAGAAGTGATGACTACACCTGCTTTTGGTTGGTTTGTATCACGCCGGTAATTCTGTAAAGCAAATTTTAATTTTATTTAAACGTAATCATTATTGTAGTCATGAAAAATCATATGCTGGAAATAGATATTATTAATAAATGAGTGGGTTTGTCAATACGCTGTCTCGTTGGTCAATACTCGCTGCTATTTATCGATTAAATTTAGTTTTACTTTTCTGTCAAATTGGTGAGCGTAATATAATGTTCTTGTTATTCTTCGCCTTTGTAGCCTATACGTTAATATTCTATGATTTTGTTGTAAGAAGTAGTCAATTTATTACCTGAGCAACCTGAGAAACCTGTGAGGTAACCGAAGACCGAGGCTCCGACCCTCCCCAGTAACGTCGACGCTCACTGTTGATAGAGGAGTTAGTGTACCGACGCTCACTGAAAATGTAAGAAACAAGTATTTATAATTTGTTTGATTCGTATCAATAAATGTGCAGTGGCTAGCTCAACCACCTAAGATTTAATATTTCATTAAATGATCGTGGCATTTTCTTAACATTATTTTATATTAAAACTATAATTAAACTTATATCCTTCAAGTAGATAATGTAAGTAAAGTACAAGCCTGACCTGACGGACCTCCTTGGCGCATACCGGCCACAGTCGGAGGCCCGGCGCGGCTCTTCTCCGTCAGCCGCCTCCTTGTTCTCTGCGCGCGCGCCGTCCGACCGCCGCCGCGCCTCCGCCGCCGCCGCCGCCAGTCGACGGGGCGACTCAGACATGGTACGCACACGCTGCATCATCAACTAGACCGACACCAGACATAAACATACATCACGGCCAGAAAATGAGAGAACCGTTTTCAGAGGTCGTAGAAGTATCAACAAAAATGTAGTTAAATTAACGAGACAACTAATCTGAAAGTAAAATATTGCTGAAAATGCTATTTTTTTTAAATACTTTACTTTGTCAATGAAACGAAGCAACGCTTATTTATATCTTTTTAAACCTTACCTCTGAAAACCGTTTAGAAATTTGGAACTTTTCTTCGCCTTTAAACTTGGTTTTCTCCGGTTCTTCTTCCTTGTACTTCACGTCTTCATCGCTCTGATCCACCAACTCGATGCTCTCATCCTTCATCAACACAGCTGCTGCGTCATTATCTCGAGTTGGCAGCTTGAACTCCTTCTTTTTAATGTTGGTATCATCAGGGGACTTCTTGGGACTACCAATGAGAGTCACCGAACTCAAAGCACCAGGTGATGACGGTGAAGTCCCTTCGTGTTAAATTATAATGTATTTATTAATCCACCAAATAAATTATTTAAAAGTAACCTTACGTCAAAAAGTGTTCCACTATTAAATCAGACAAACTGGTAGCATTCTTTGGAATTCGAAAGTGGAGACAACAAATGAAGACAATAATGTAGGGCAGATAGATTTCCATAATACGATATTTACTTTACTTACCCTTTAACGTTTCATTGCTAGATGATGTTGCCATAATTTTCGGTATAGTCAAATGACTGCTATCTTCTTCCACCTCCAGAAAGCATTGGATAGAAACCAGAGTTAGGTATACCTTTGCGAAGTTTGAGCTCGAAGCTAAAATTGATACACAATTTTACCACTTACCTTACTGACATTTGAAGTTCGACGTGATGGTGCCATTAGAAACGGAGACAGTTTTTCTTCCTCTTCACCTATAAAATTAATAATTTTAGCGAATTCATTAATTTTGATAATTAACATTTTGGTAGGTAGGGTAGATAAAAAGGTAGATCTTTTGTAGAACTTTTTTTGTAGATCTTTTGCACAAGTTGCTTCTTGCGAGAGCTTCCGTCAAGAACGAGTATTAACGTGTATCCAAACAACGACGCTACCAAATAATAAAATATAAAAAATAGTGTACTTACTTCTCCTAGATGTCTTCCAAAAACGTACTTGCCAATCTCTGTCGCTGTATTCAGATCCATAACCTAAAACAAATTTAGATTATAATTTATTTCACCTTAAAATAAATAAAAACAAAAACTTTTTTTGTGCACACGTAACAGAAGCAGCACATACCTGACACTGAGCTTGCGCCGCTGGTTTTTCTGGCGGCAACGTCAGGTGGTGGCGCCAGCTCATCGGACTGGCTCTGCTCGTAGAACACGCGCTGTAAGGCTTCTAGCACTGTCACACCATCCGTGAACACCCGGTATGTCAGCAAGAACGTGTTCAAAAAGTCCACCGACAGGAAACGTAAGTCTGCAATAACGATAAGTTGCTAAAATATTGTTGCCTTATTTTACTTTGTTTGATGCAAGTGAGTACGAACCAGTAAGTCTTTGCAGCAGCCTCTGAGGAGTAGCTGACCTTATCTGTGGAACTTTACAAGAGTTTAATGCTCGGCTAAAGCGAATATCCACGTCGTCAGTGAAGAGTGCCCTATCTGAGCGACAAGCAGGAAGGCTTGCCGAGGCAGCTCCGCAAGAGCCGCAAGCCCTAAGAAGCTCTGTAAGGGCTGCGCTCTCCATGCACTGCGCAAGTTCGCTGGTCCAAGCTGCTTTCTCTTCTATAGTTGCCGCCACTAAAGCATATTAAAATTTCTTATAGAGTTAATAATTTATCTTTACTCTTGGACTAAAAAGTTTTTATACTTACCTAAGTGAGCGCATATTTGCTGGCCTTTTACTTCCACAAGAATCTTGAAATCTTTACCAGAATACAATTCGCCACCCGGTGAAGAACAAACTGATGCTGAATCTATAACACAACATCAATTTAAAAACAAGGAGCCTTAACAAACTGATTAGAAGCACTAGTTAAAGGAAAGTATTATGAAGACCTGAGAGACAGAGTTTGGGCTACTTACCATCATCATCATGATTAGATGGGTCTTCTACCAATAGTGCGTCATGAAGAGGCAGCCGTGCCGATACAGGTAAATGAAGTCGACCACCTGCGGCTCTAGTAGTAAGCAGCAGATGATTGCTAAATAAGAACGCCTGGCGAGCTTGTAGTGACGCTCGCCTACCTTTTCCTACTACTTGGGATAGAGTTCCTAAGAAAATATATTCTACTTTAGTTTTAAGTTTATATAGTAAATAATACAATATTAATTTGAAAGTGAAAATAAAGGACTTGCCTTGTCTGATGAAAACTTGATTAACATCCAACAATATGTCACAACCTTCGATGATCATCCTCTCTACAGCCAAGTTCTTTCTCAGGTTTTCAGTTTCACTGACCTGTGATAAATAAATATCAATACGTATTAAGCAGCTATCTCTTAAATACCAACAATATATTACTAGTCTAACCCTACCTCATCATGCATTTGGCGTGATAGCTCCTCAAGTTGCGCGCGGGCATGTTGAAGACTGCGTCGTTCCACGTGATCATGTGGAGTATGCGCCAACAATTCATGCAGCGTTATTATGTATCGTGGAATCTGCAAGAATAATTACACTTATTATTTTTGATCACTCTTTAAAACAGCCAAAACAATGAGCAAATACCGACCTGGTGCATAGGATACGTCAAAAACGTCTCCAAAGATCGTCCTTGACATGCCGGTTTGCTTTCCAAACGAGCGAGTAGTATAGCAAAAGGCTGACTTTGTTTGCACTCCGTTAAAACTTGCAGAGAATAATGATGGTTCCTCACATATTCCTGATATATAGTCAGCATTGGCAGCAGCATATCGAACAGGTCCCCTACAGTAGTTTTCAAATTTGAAACATTTTCTTTAGGTAAAATATCATCATCAATGTCTAAAAGCAGTTAAGCATGGCACAAGATTATATCATATCTTGTTTGAGCTATATACGTTGATACTCAAACATCAACCTGCACTGCGCCTACTTTAATTGTAATCTAGACTTTATCTACGTGCCTACACGGGTTATATTATTAAAGGATACACAGGTCCTCTTGATTAAATTTTAAGCTAAGCTGATTATTACTAATTAAAAGTAAGCACGATAATATTGTCAATATAAATTTAGACTTGAATAACCTTTAATAGTACGACCATAAAAAGCTAAAATCTAAGAACTGACCAATATCTAGCTCACAGAGCAGGATCAGAACTTATTATTTTCTAATCATACGTACCTAATTAATGCTGTTTCTATAAATATTATTTTTCATTCTAAATACTTTGTTTTACTAAATATTCCTATATTTTTAAAACTAAAACCAACTTTTGCTGTCCTAAATGAGAATCTTGGTAAAGAATATTCTTCAAACTTAAAAAGATCGATGAAGCTTGGTCGAGATTGAAAAACAGGAAGAAAGATTCTTACAAAGATTCTATAGAGTTGAGATCTATAATTTGTTTTACTACTTCATGCTTTCGTAACTTATTATCTTTAATTCCTGTTCTATAGTTTATATATAGATATTGTTGTGCTATTATAATACGCGATTACCAACTCCAATTTTAGATAGAACTGTTAATGATGATCATGTAAGGACAACACATGTAGGGGACGTGCACACACGAAAGTTGGCAAAAGAAAACAACGAGCTGTCAAACACAGTTTATATTTAGGGTTCCGTACTTAGGTCTATTATTTTAAGTACGCCAATAAGATATTCCCTAACAGTTGACGTCACATGCCGGAATATTTTAGTTTAGGAAAAATTTTGAAATCTACTACTCCAACTTCTACAGCTATGACATTAACAGCATCCATTACCACTACTAGGTCCAATACCAAAATACCGAAGTTCTACTCACCTATACCTTTCTCTTCGCGTGTTGAACATGTGGTAAAAATAAGATTAGTTTTATTTTGAAATACTTCTACGTAAGACAATTTTGATTTATGGCATCATATTCTAGTACTTGATTAAGTAGGATTCCAAATAGTTGTTTAATATCTTAGTTTATAACCCTTTTTAAAATATGAAATTAAAACTAAAATAATTTTAAACAGAGTACGGAACCCTAACACATATTGTAGATGCTGAAATGAATAAGGACAAGAAGATTCAAGTTATTTTATATTATAAGTGTACCAAGTGTTATTTACAAATTTTATAGCTATCAATAAGATAAGTTAGTACATCGACTGACATAAACGTTGAAGCCAAAAAAGCGTTTATAATGAATGATGTTAATATTATCACTTACATTGGATTAACTTTAGCTATAGACAACGCTGAGAATTTAATGACATACTTCCCAATCCAAGTACGGAAGACTATATAGGAAAATACTAGAATGATTATTGTTTTGAAAGCGTAGTATATGTTAGTGATGATATGCGTTGAAGGTAGGTTCATGCTAAGTCCAAATGCAACAATAGACGAAAACCACATAATTATGTTTGGAAACAGAGTGAGAGTGAAACAAGATAAAACATTTAGTGTGATTGAGAAGACAAAAAATGAGTTAACCTATGTTGTTGTTGTTAGTTTTATTTATAATTTGTTA
The DNA here is from genome assembly GCA_916618145.1 of Emmelina monodactyla. Lineage (NCBI taxonomy): Eukaryota > Metazoa > Arthropoda > Insecta > Lepidoptera > Pterophoridae > Emmelina > Emmelina monodactyla. Next base: position 1,005,272 of record OU745314.1, on the reverse strand, counting down.
AGATTCGCGATATCTTAAACGTTAACTTTGGACTTTGTTCTACAACTCACCTAGGACTAGAGTAGGCCAAGACTCCATACGAGAAGTTAAACCTTTGAAAAATATCTGATGTAAAAACAAGACTGTTTCACTGTTCAGAAATATAGAGTTCACATCTTCGTGGGTACACGGAGGCTTTTTGGAGCTAGCGGCCATTTTAAATGGTCTTAAAAAGCAAGTCACCTGCAAAGTTTTCATGTTTAAGACTAAGACTAAGACATTTTAAAAACTAAGACATATACTGAGTGGATTTTTGAATCATGTAAATAATACAATATGACTTACTAATATTTCTAGTTGTTCAAGATATTCCTCTTCAGCTTCAACCATTTTAAATACGAGACTGGAAAAAACCATAAGCATTTACTAATTTAAATTTTTATTTGTTCTTATAAAATACCTTTAATTTTTCTTGGTGAATCTTTTGGATAGTGACTATCTGACTAAAATTGTGAGGTATACATGTATCCGGGAGAGGTACTTCTTCTTTTTATTCCGTACCTGTTTCTCTTCCTCATGCTCTCAGCGTGCGGACTCTTGATGTACTGCTCAACGATCTGCTTCCAGCGCCTCCTGCACAACCATCCTCGGAAGAAACTCTATAACAAAATCCATTATTTATTTGTTTATTTAAAACTTTAAATACGATTGTGCAAGTACTGAGTATTTCAAGTCTCTGTAACGCTTTCTTAGTGGTATTGATACAAGCAGACTAGCAACTTACCTGAACTTTTTTAATTTTCCTCAGTTCAACGGGATCGATTTCAATGATTTCACCTAGATGGTTCAAACTGGTGGTAGACTCAGCTCTCGTACTAGGTTCATGCTCTTTCTTAAATATGCACAGCTGCAAAAAATAGGCAATATTTTTTGTTCTAGCTGTTGAAAGCCATACCAAATACTGTTGGAACAGATAATCAAACTTTGAATCAACTAATTTACAAAGAATGAATTAAAAGGGTCTTGTTTTTAATTATGTTAATACCATCATGTTAGATTTACCAAAATCCAAACGCTGCTGTGTTTAAAGCACACAAATCCACAATAACTTTAATAAAAACTTCTGCAACTCCTAAAGTACCTCAGTCCTGAGCTTCTTGACCTCGCTGGCGAGTTCGTCGCACTGCTGCGCGTACTGCCACCTGGAGGTCCTCTCGCTCTCCACCACCTGCAGCAGGTGCAGCTGCTTCTGTTCCAGTTCCTCCTTCTGCAGCAGCAGCTTGTTGAAGCTGCAACCACGGATTAGAGACAAAGGTCGTTAAATTTATTCTTTATTTAAATTTATTTAATTTTATTAGTATTTTTGGTTATTGTTTAATTTTATTAGTATTTTTTGGATTATATTCTTTGACATTAAATATTATTTTTTATTATTATAACTCTGGACATGACAATAATGTATATATTTCTGATGACTTGTAATCTTTTGATTATAAATAAAATTATTCTATTCTATACTCCCGGTTGTATTATGGCTTTAACAATTTTGTGTAATTGGATACACTAGGTAAGTTATGTTTACTCAGTTAGACAAATTAAACTAAGTTTCAGGACAAAGATCAATAGAGAAAAATAATCTCTATTTCTTTCCATCTTCAAGTTCGGTTAGCTTTAATATTTATTTAGTTATGAATTTTCGTTTTTATAAGCTTAATGCACCAAAGAGGACCAACTCCAAAATATCCGAACCATGAAGATCAACAAACTGATATGAACTCTAAATTCTAAAGTGCCAGTATCTTTTTAAAGTCAGTGTTCAGCTCATTATTGATAGTTTCTGTCGATGTTCCAATTTCAAACTTACATGATCTACTTATGTCAATCGTTGAAGTCATGCTAGGATTTACGAAGTTTTTATATGTGAGGCTTTGAATGAGACGATTGTTTTTGTTAAAAAGCAACATGTTCCTTTATAAGCAAGTCCTCATGAATAACAATAAAATATGTTACTTTGATAATAACCAATATAAAGACAAACTTAAAAAGAGATTTCACTTAAGAGGCTCTCGGTTGCTATAATCGACCGCTATCGAGGCGTTAGCAGCTAGCATTTCATCTAAGTATTAGGTTTTTTATCACAGGCGTCATTGTACAAGCACCATGGCTTGCTAAACTATCTGCTTGCAAACATGACGGAAATTCAAAATTTTAGAATATTTAATTTCCTTTTTTCCTTGTTTAATCTAACGTTATTTACTAAATATTTCGGCTTCCAGTATCCGAAGTTAATTCGCAAACATAATGTTCCCAACGACCTCGTTCTGGGTATTGCATGCAACTTTAATCAAGGACATTCGGCGCGTTTGCTTTACGGAAGAATAAAAAGTTTATGTCTGCCCTGTAAACAACGAATTGTGGATTTTATTACGCTGCTACTCGTATTGTATGTGACTGCGGAGGGCAATTTGCTTGCAATTCTTTGTTGGAGCCAACGAGTCAACGGCACTGTGGAGCAATGTGTTTTGAAAATTTCTCTCTGGGTATTGTCCCAAGTTAAAACAGTCCGAGAGCAAAGGAAATGTAAACGAATGAGAGGAGATCACAAAGCGCGCGTATTGATTTTGATTCCTTTTGAATAACTATTCCGCACTAACATTGGTTTCAAATCACTCGCTACGGGTATTGAATTAAATATTTATTCCATTATAAATCCAATCCATAAGGGCGTATGTACGGTTTGGTTTGAAGCCCGCGATATTTAAATAAAGTATTGAATACGTAACAGGTTGAAATCTATTCTAATGCAGACAAAACCACTTAGATAAACCCCATTCTTTTCCAACTTGTTTTACCCTCGCAACCAAAAATAAATTCACGTCAAATATTGCCAATGGGATCAAATGGGTCACATTGTCAAAAAGTTGTGAATTCTTATGTAGAGCCATGCTTCTTTCTCACTATACACCCGGCAAGACAACATTTACTAACTAACTAAATATCTCACTACACCGAAGTTCACAAACATTATATCTCGCCATATATTTGTGAATTTCCGCAATAATCTGGCCCACGCTAAAAGGTTGTTTCATCACATTATATCAATTTTCCTTAAGTACAAAATTTCGTATTATTAAAAGTGCTTTTCGAGCTGATAAATTCGTGCCACCGCAGCACTTTTCATTGCCATCACACTAATAGGCCGCGACCACAATCATAACGGTATATGGTGGTATACTGGTATGTTTGCGTTAAATTTCACTAATGAAATGGGTATATAATACCGAATATAAAATAATCAGTTATCTAATAAAAGAAATTTTGTGATTTGCCGTAGATTTTTAAATATGTTTTTATTGTATTCAAAGGCTGTGATTATGAGTTAATATTCTTGGGTATGTTAAAAAGAAAAATAAGCAGAGTCGCATTGGGTAGGTATATTATACATTTCTACTTCCATATTTATAATTTTCACAGATTGAGAACTGAAATTTGACACTTTTCCACTTTTGTTTATGATCATCCGCTAATTAATACAACAACGATAACTAGCTTCACACTGGTAAGCTTAAAGATTTTTTTCTATTAAATAAATGAATCCTTAAATTTTCCTTTATATGGGCTTAGATTTATCATACCCAGGTTATATTAACAGAGTTAAGATCAAGACAAATATTAACATTCATTTTACCAATTTCTCAAAACGCCTAATTCTTGTTTTTAAAGCATCTTCAAATTCACACACGTCTTCAACTCTCTTATTAAAAGATTCCCTCAAGAGATTGTTCAAAATTGTTTTTAATTTCAAACCCCATATTTAACCCATTGCCCTGCGTAGGGTCGGTCCCGCTCGCGGAACTCGGTCACGGTCGCCCAGACCCTAATCCCGGGTTACCATGGCAACCGGGAAACGAAGCCTTCCCAAGCGACGCTCATTGCTGGAAATTCGAACACATTATTGTAATTGGAATCTTTATTTACAAATGAGCCCGGGAATTGCTTTGCTAAATTTTGTGACAGGTGCGAGCAATTTGTTTTGACGTCATTGAATTAAGTTAGCTCGAATGTGCGGCAGAATTAAAAAATATATGTAATATCGTATTACAAATGTGTTTAATTCTACATTGTAACCTTATATGCATCGTTAGGAACGGTATCTTCTTTCGATTGTACCAACAAAAATATGACTTCATTGGTGAGAGAACAGTGCGCAGCTTAAACAGACGAAAAGTCTTTATATAAGTACACCAAAGCAACGTTGTCTCCTTTCAATTATTTACGTTTTAGTAGGTACATATTTTATCTACAATTGCTGCCCAGTTTAAAAACTACGAAAAGGTACTTATTTTTTGTCGTTTTTGCACCTTATTTTTGGTAAGTGCTTAGAGTACATACATGTATGTTTAAGTTTGTAAGTTCAATTGTGCAAAATCGACTCTCGAATAAAAAAATAAAATTTATGCATCAAACATAATCTAAAATATCAACCTACTAGTGGCCGCCCGCGACTCCGTCCGCGTGGAAGTCGGTTTCCCGTGGGAATGAGAAGTTTTCCCGCGGTAAAAAGTACCTTATGTCTTTTCCCAAGTTCAGTTCTTTCTTCATACCAAATTTCATCAAAATCGGTTCAGTGGTTTAGGCGTGAAAGCGTAACAGACAGACAGACAGACAGACAGACAGACAGACAGACAGACAGACAGACAGAGTTACTTTCGCATTTATAATATTAGTAGGGATATTGCTCTATTCTACCATAATAAATAACTCATTCCCACAGGAAAAGTCAATTTGCCGTTCGTCATTTAACAAAGCTAGTCGTACATACATTTGTCCATCTACTTCATAACGAGTGTTAGTACCGTCACAGTAATTATAAGTCCGACGAACCCCGTCGCGTGCGACACGAGCCTCGTATATGTGACCCGCGTCACCTACTGATAGCAACACACGGGTTAAATGACGGAAGGATTTTTGAGACTTAATTAAAACTGAGCTCCTTAAAGTGTGCGAGGATGTTTATACAAAAAAATGTGTTGCATGTAGTTTTTTGCTACTAAAAAAAATCTACTAAAATGAACACCTACATGATTGTGAAAGCAGAATGAAAGTCCATTAAGTTGATTAAGTAAGAGAGAAAGGCGTATACGTACACAAACGAATATGAAAACTTTTGCTTTGTCCACCCACCTTAGGACCGGAGGGGTTTTACATGGCCTAATTGCTTTTGTCCCCTGACGCACTACGAAAACATTCATTTTCCAATTTAACAACAATCAAAACAAGAGTCGCTAAAATGCTTAATTATGTGTATAATTTAATATTCCTCCAGCATATATGTATGTGTAGTCCAGAAAAAAAAATATTTTTCGGTAAAGAGTTAATAAAATTATTTAATTTTCTTAATTTAAGCTAAAATAATCGTGATTTAAAATATATGCAGGGTCAGCTAGAATCGGAAAAAATTATGTAAATAGGTATATTTGTTCTGTGGTTACCGACGTAATCAACAGGGGCTAAGATTTCAAAAATCTTTTAAATATAAACGCGGACGATGCTTTTGGAAAAGGAGTATAAATTTGAAAATAACAAGTCATTTTTCAACGATGAACTTCATTAATATAATATTAAAATTAAAGCCCACTAGACCCGCTTTAAGCAAAAGTTTGAGAGCCCCAGTAATAAACGAGTCGTGACATACAGTAGTTAGTTGACGGTATAATGTTAATATTAGTTTAAACTCGTCTGAAACTGTGGTCAGAGTATGAAACTAATTGGTTCTTGGGTCAGACGATGGATATTTTGAGTGGGATCAAGTCAAAGTTGATTAACTGGAGAACTTTACAGGGGTTTAATAAACTTCTTATTAAGGTGTTCAGCTTTTAATAACTTAAAATCATGTCAAAGCTGTAATCAATGGTTACCTATCTTAATCCCGAATTTTAATATTCCGAATTCATAATCCCGTTTTTTTTAATTTCGAAGTTTTGTTTGCCATAAAACTGCAACTCCGAATTTCGTTTTCCCATTAATTTGTAAGACTTTTTAGAATCCAGACGAATGAATTCCAGACACACGAAATCGAAATACGAAAAAACCAGATGACCGTAATCCATATGCACGAAGGCTAGATTTTTAAAACACATTTTTTAAATACAGCTAATTGATATCCAGACAAAAATATCCAGATGGATTCATTCATTATGATTAATAATAATATGCCTATAGACTGAAACTTAAAAGAGAAAAAATATGCCACATGAGTGTTATGATTTTTAATGATTGACCATTTGATGTGTGACAAACGATTTTAGGACCATCGACGTTATGCGAAAAGAGCGTCTCCCATTGCAATAGTTTAGCTGAATATGGGAACCAAATAAAAAGATTATGAAAATTTGGTAATAGTTTATTTGGAAAATGGTACGATGTGAAACAAAAAAAACTATTCTGAGAATCTGGTATAACTTTATTATGGATTATGAGAATATTGTAAACAAAAATATACTTTTTGAAAATTTGGTTTTAGTACACCTGGAAATTGATTAATCTGGGAAATTAAAAAAGGAATTAAAAAAGTTTTCAATCATTACATCTGTATTTTAAAAGTTCTACCAATCGTTTTCGGGGTTTTAAGATTCGGGTAATAGACACTCGAGATTTCAATAGGTTACCGTATTGAATACTATGAAATAATTTTTATTAATTACTTATATTTAAGTCTATGATAACTAAATAAGTATTAGGTCGTAGTGACAGTCTTTAAACAATTAACAAGGGTAGTAGAGATTTTGCATAATAACTATTGTTCTTACTATGTTGTTCAACAGGTGTCTCTTATAGTAAGGCTTTATCAAAATTGCTTAATATTTAACTCATTTTTGCCGTAGTCAAGGCATTTGTAAAAATACTAAAACTTTAGAGTACTTTTTACCACGGAAAAACCTCTCATTCCCACGGGAAACCGAATTCCACGTATACGGAGTCGCGGACGGCCACTACTAAATTAATAAAGGCGTAATAATCCGTTCCAATGAGTTTAATTTCAAGTTAAAATGATCACGTAAATTTAAGAAGCTACAGTTATCAAAATTGTTTTAAAATCTTTATCAGAACATATTCGAAATATTTACCATACTTCATACAAAGTTATGGAAAGGATTAAAACTTGACTGAAAAGGTAACCGCAAGCCCCTTTGATTCTGCACATTCAAAACAAAATCCTTGTAAAATGAATTCTGCGGTTTCGATCCCCATCTAACTTAATTTAACTTAAAATTAGATAAAATCTTTGCTTTTCAAACGTAACTTCATTAGGTCCTGTATAAGACATGCCGAGTTACTCAACCGTGTTCAAGGGACGCATTAACCCGTTGAAGTAGATTATCACTCGTGTTTCAAAGGACATACATATATTAAAAACGGGGAAAAGTTATAAATAATATTAAAAACGGGAAAGTTTGTAAGTATGGATGTATGGTTAGATGTTCGTTACTCTTTCACGTAAAAACTACTGGACAGATTAGGGTGAAACTTTACAATAATATAGGTTATCATCAGAATAACACATAATAGGGTATTTTTTACCGCGGGAAAACTTCTCATTCCCATAGGAAACCGACTTCCACTAGTCTAGTTATAAATCTACTACTAGCTTAATATGTGAACAGACTCTTCTTCTCTACGAAGATGATTTCAATACTGTGTTTCAACACCTTCAATTTATTGGCATTAGGCCGCTCTATCGAATGCCTGATGACACCTGCAGTCATTTCATGGAGTCTAAAAAATAATTGAAGTCTTTACCAATTTAACGTAATACTTTAACTGTATGAGGGATGTATCAGGCACTGCCATGGTACGTTTGCCATTAACAAAACTATACGTTCTTGATTTTCACACTAAGATGGATATATTCTCAGTGTTGGTTGGTAAGAAAATGGCTGAAAAGAAACTGTATTTTGTTTGCCTGTCCCTTCGATTCCTGTTTTGAACATAACTCTACTGCCAGTTATGCCCAAAACGCATACAGTTCCTACAACGAACATAATCAGACCTTTTCTCTAATGCAAACTATTCATGTTTCGTTTCCGCTAAAGTGCTTCTACAGCTTGCGACTGTTTCCCATAACCTTTTCAGAACAATACAAAAGGTTCACAAACGCCGCCCACTCTCGGCAAATGAAAGCAAATCCTATAAAACATTTATTTAAATTTAGCACCGTTCTGCCCCGCGGCTCAAGAAGCCTTATACAAGGAAAACATTTTAATCGTATTTCAATGACTAGCCAACTACTTACTGAGTGCAGGCTGCAGCGGTAACTAAATGATAGCGGCCGACGGAACGATCGGTAAGTTTGTTAACTTGACGGTTAGTTAGGTTACGTTCGATGGAGAAGGTGGCGGGTAGGTAAATAAACAAAAAAAATGGAAAATAAAATATGAAAAAAAACCTTTCAATTGGCTGGAAATTCTTAAGCTTACCGCGTGCAACATACCGACGTGAGAAATAAACTCTTTAGTTTATGGTTTAATATCTATTACGAATTTACGAAGTAAAATTTCCAAATCAATAGCTTTACAACGAAAGAACTGTGGTTTATTCACGTCCTCTTTACCCTCGGGAGTTTCGTCTGCAACTGCTTTCAGCGGTCACTGACCTCTGACGAAGGTCATGTTTAGATGTAGAGATCATACTACATCTACTGCTGTATAACCTCTGCCCTAATACAGCTAACAAAACTTCAGCGACTCAATCAGAAGATCGCTCTAAAACACCATATCGTATTCACATAACAGAAAGTGCCCAAATCGATCCTATCCGAAAACGATAAGCGACTCGCTCAAGCGTATGACATTCACGTAACCTGAGTATTTCTAACTCTACTTGTCGCTTAAGTGGAATACCACTATTTTTTTCGATCGATCATCGGCGATCTTTTACCAAACGAATTGTTTGGATTGTAATTCCTAAAAATATTTTTAATCCGAACCAAGTAAGTAGGTACCTGTAATGTCTTGGTCAATGTGAGATAAATTTTAAGAACTTCATTAACTGGAATTTGTTTTATTTTTATAAGCATTACAATAATTAACCACTGCGTAATTATAAAGACATGTGGGATGCGTGGGTTCGGTAAGTAGTAGTAACAGTGACTGCTGGAAGCGAGAACGCCCGTCAACTGTTATGGATGTGTTCCATGTCAGTACCTATAGTTGTTCCAATTTGCAAACATTCTCTAGGCAGCGAGGCTCTGTAAGAAGTTTATGGCGTTAGGGTCGACGGCCGGTCGACTCCACCACAAAGTCGAAGACGGAGCGCCGCGGGGTTTTAGTGGGTAGTCCCCTGGACGACGTGTCAGTTGCTCAGGTGAGAGGCCCACACACGCCCCCCGCCACCCCATGCATTTCCCCACGTAAACAACAAAAAAGGCTCTGTAAGAAGCAGGAGAGGTACTAACCTGGCCTCTCTGATGGCGTCGACCCAGTGCACGCAGTCCACCTCGGAGGCAGCCCGCAGCTCGTACGCGCGCTGCGTCTCGCGGCGGTACGATATCGTGAAGCAGAACTACACAATAAGTAAGAAACAAGTATACTTTAGCATTGTGGATAAAGGAAGCAGGTTGTGTGCAAAACTTATTAGAGATGCCAACCCCAAATTTCTGATCGGCGAAAATATTTGACCTGGTCAAAACCAAATTAAGTTGCTATAAGCAACGTCTATGTAAAGTTGTTAAGCCTAGTTATATAAAAAATAAAGGTACTTTAGCCTGATGTAATCTATTAAAAAAAATACAAGTTCTGAACAATAAATTGAAATTTGAGAAAAAAAACGGATACAGTTAGTTGAATACGGTGCATTAATTTTGCTGTACCTCTGGCCTTTGACTTTGGAAGGTTGCGTCGCTTCTAGCGTGCTAAATGATACTGCATAATATATATTTTTTAATGAATAGGTCTCATCATAGGTTAGTTACCGAGGCGCTCCTCTCCATGGGCGCCTTGCTCACGCGCTCGCAGAAGGACCCCTCCAGCATGAGCACGCCGGTCGGCCGGCTGCTGTTCTCCGACTCGTAGTAGAACAGCAGGTTCTAAATACAAACATCATTAAAACTGACAGTTTTATATTGTAACCCGCCCACGCTTCGCAATTGCTCGCGAACCCTTGCATTTTTGCTAACTTAAACAAACTTTTTCTAAACGTTCTTTATTTACAAATTTAAATATATAAATACCCTTAAATATGGAGAAACCCGCATTTAAATCCGTTACGTACTTTAGGAGAAGTTAGCGACCAAACATACAAACAGATAGAATTAGCGACTTGGATTTATACTATGTAGGTAATGTAATGATGATTACTTTGAATAATCATACGCAATAATAAAGATGTGAAACTTTGGATGTTGAGATGTTTAGACATTTGGGTGTTGGTTACTCAGACAAGTAAAAAGAATGTTGGTTCGGTTGATTACAACCTTAAATAACTGACGGACTAATTGGTTAATTAATTGTAAAATATTTTTGATAAGTATTTTTATTAAAAAAGCCAGGAAGTTGTGGACGAAAAAAAAAGATAAAATAGGAAACCAAGTCAAAGAAAAGTCGCTTACTCGCGTGCTATTCGCGATATATCGCGACTTTCATACTATTTAGGTATTGTAAAATAAAATTGTTCTTTGGTAATATATCAAAATCAAAATCAAATATATCTTATCAAGATGCCATAATAACGTCCACCCACAGCCTCTTAGCAGTTAATTATTAATTTATTTAACTAATATGATTTGTAAGAGACCATTGGATAGTTAACATAATCTGCAAAGCTGAATAAAGATCGTAAATTAGAAATTTTACATTATATTTTAATAAAAACTGGTGCGGTCATATGTTAATGGAGCTTATACCCTACAAGCTGAAAGTGGAAATTTAATATACATAGGTATGACGTATATAGGTATGAAATTTAATATTATTTTATGCAACGGTGGGGAAGAAAATAATAGAGAGTCTTTGTTTTAACAAACTAATTGAGGCAAAAAGCGATTGAAAAGCGCAGTATTAAATTCCTCCACAATAAACATAATATGTAATAACTAAATCTAACAGTCCCAGTAGTGTTGTCGTTATTAAACAGAAACCACGATGATTTCATTAGATCTTTCAACTGTCGTACATTAATGCAATAGGTAAGTATATATTACCTACACGTAAACTAAATATATAGGTAACTATTATATACTAATACACTAATAAATTAAAATGGCATGGCTAAATTATAACAACACTAACAAGTTATTTTAAAGTAACACTGAAAACGTTCTGAAAGAAGAAAGTTTTTCATTTTAGTACATCAAGTATGTAATGAGTCTATTTATTATACACCTGACGGTAATAATTAATACTTATAACTTGCATTTTTTGCAAGTGCGAATATTTCACTAAGTGGATTGTCTTATAAATTTGTAACAGTAAGTTAATCTTTGTAATATTTATTTTCAAACAACCCCGTTATTACTACGCAGCCTGTGTTATAGTCGTGTAAAGGGTGGATTGAATCAGCGTTGATTAAAATATTGTGCTCTAATACACTAGTAATATTTTGGTTTCCTTATAATATGTTTTTAAATACTCTTACTTATTTCCTTTTATACAGCGTGTCCCAAAAGGTTACGTAGCTGGGAAGGGGGGTGGTAGGGATGGTCACAAGGGTCACCAGAAAAATAATAAAAAAAATCCCCTCTGGATATTTCAATAAAAAAATACATTTTTTAAAAAACTAAAAATTTTACACCTTGTTACCCTATTTTGCTTACTGTACCTACAGATATTGCTGTATTTGAAAAAAAATCCTGTTATGTAATCGTCAATAACCCTTTATCAAATTAAAATAAAAAAAACTATACATATCTAACCAAGTTTTAAAGAAAATTAAGTTCTTGTCCAGTCAAGGACTTAGTAATTACGACTTCACTCAACTTCCTCCAAGCATACTGAAAAAAAAACGTACTACGCATCTCCGGCGAGTAAGTTAAAAAAATAGGTAATTTTATTGCAATTCCAAAATGGTATAACACTTATTTGAAAAATTCATACTAGGACATTTAAAAATATTTTTCGGGAACAATACTCCTGCAAAAATAAAAATATCAAAAAACAATAGTCTCAAATTCGTACGCAAATACATTTTTAAATGTCTGTTCTGTTGCTTTGATGTTACTGCCCGGTATAATTCTCAAGATTGGAGTACAGACATACCTCAAACATTCGAATAAGGCTAGATTAAGTTTTTCCATATTCCAGGGAAAATAATCTTTACTGCATTTACTCAAGTAAACGAAAGATGTAGGTAAAGGATCAAGCTTCACCTTGTCTGTTGTGTACAAAAGCAAAGGTTGATAGATTTGATTAGGTTATCTAACTGGTCTCTTACCTAAAAGTTTTCAACAACTTTTTTCAAATTTCAACTTTCAGCTCATCCCTAAAATAGTTTTGGTAATATTCATCATAATTTCAGTATAGGCCATAGACATCTATAATCCTGTAGGTATAGTCTAAGACTAGGTAAGCTGGGATAACAAATAAAAATAAATCCTATTTCCATACAAAAAAAGTTCGGTTAGTTAGTTTCAAAATGGCCACAGCTTACTCGACATTACAGTTACGATTTTAAATGAAACTCGAAAAAAAACAAAATTATAATTTATTATTTTAATAAAATGCTCGAAATGTCTACCACCAACATAAATACATGCCCTGCGTCGTTTTAAAAATGAGCATCATAAATGAACTCAAGTCAACTAAGTCCTTGATGGATTTTTCATAAACTTTTTTATTTTTTATTAAACGAGCAAACGAGCATGCGAGGCACCTGATGGTAAGTGATCACCGCCGCCCATAACTACCCGCAACACTGTGGGTGTTGGAGGTGTGTTGCTAACCTTTAAGGTGGGAATACACTCTCGACTTGAAGAGCCCCATGCTGTAGGTAGTCAGGAATACCGCTGCAGGAAGTTCATTCCACATCTGCGTAGTGCGCGGCAAAAAAATCCGCGTGACACGCACGGTGGTACGCACAAATGATGCGCAGATCAAGCTCCATATGTTTACAACTTACGCGTTGATCTAGCCTAGACTGTACTTGAATGTTTGAAGTATGTTTGTACTCCAATCTTGAGAATTATACCGGGCAGTAACATCAAAGCAACAGAACAGACATTTAAAAATGTATTTGCGTACGAATTTGAGACTATTGTTTTTTGATATTTTTATTTTTGCAGGAGTATTTTTGTTCCCGAAAAATATTTTTAAATGTCCTAGTATGAATTTTTCAAATAAGTGTTATACCATTTTGGAATTGCAATAAAATTACCTATTTTTTTAACTTACTCGCCGGAGATGCGTAGTACGTTTTTTTTTCAGTATGCTTGGAGGAAGTTGAGTGAAGTCGTAATTACTAAGTCCTTGACTGGACAAGAACTTAATTTTCTTTAAAACTTGGTTAGATATGTATAGTTTTTTTTATTTTAATTTGATAAAGGGTTATTGACGATTACATAACAGGTTTTTTTTTTTCAAATACAGCAATATCTGTAGGTACAGTAAGCAAAATAGGGTAACAAGGTGTAAAATTTTTAGTTTTTTAAAAAATGTATTTTTTTTATTGAAATATCCAGAGGGGATTTTTTTTATTATTTTTCTGGTGCCCCTTGTGACCACCCCTACCACCCCCCTTCCCAGCTACGTAACCTTTTGGGACACCCTGTATATTTGTCGTGCCTATTATTTTCAATTATTTTTAATATCGCCTCGTAACAGCGTCACATTTTCAAAGAACAAGTTTAACTGAAATTTAGCTCCAAAGGACCACCATATTTTAGTCTGCAGACTCTACCACTCACGGCACATCATCACATCATCACATCATCATTATCATCATCATCATCTCACATCTTGATGACATACCTGGTAGAGGATGAACCATCGGAGCTGCCACTTGTTGTTGTCCGAGCTCTTCTTATGCAGATACCCCGTCTGTAACACATTCTTACATTATTCAACTAATAATACGTAAAGTGTAACTTCTTAGATTTACGCGATCATTATTACTTGAAATTGAACTCATTTTAATGGGTTTTTACGCATTTATTTTATGGTGGTCTACCCGTGACCACGGCATTTGTAAAAATGTCGAAACATCGGAAAATCAAAAATAAATTAACATACGCATAAAAACCTGTTTAAATGTGTTTAATTTTAAGTAATTACGTGTCCAGTGTCCTTATATTATTTTACTGTACATTTTATTAGGTAGAAGGCTTTTGAAAACCCTTGCTTTGATTTAATATGACCAAGTTTAAGAAATAGATACCAACTTATTACAGCAGAATTATAACTCGTTTTAATAGGAAATCTATGGAAATGACATGCGTTTAGATAATCAAAACTGAGTTAATACTTATTTAGTAAACAAATTACAAAAAATTTACATCACAAAGAACCTCTTATTTTTATTGATCGAAAATAAAATTTTCATAACCAAAGAATATCATTTTTCCTTTGAAATATAAACATCACATTATTTTATACAATATTGTTTGTATTTCATACCTTCAGCATAACAAAATATTCTTATAATAAATTGTTCTCAGAAAAGTTTCATGTTGCGTGAAGGCTTTTTCACACCTGTTCGTAAGTTACTTTAGAAGACATTGTGTTATGAATACATATTAAGTACTCTAAAGTCACTTTGAGTTTGGAAATAGAAAATTTAGAATGAATATAAAGCTACGTTGCTATCTATAGAACATAAACTCAGGTACAAAAGTCTAACTTGCTAATGCTGAGTTCGGGGTTTTGGGATCAAATCCACTGATTATGACCCAACCGTCCTCAGTGTCCGTCTATCAAATGGAATATTATATGTTGTGAAACTGTTAATTTGACTCTTAATTAAAGCGATCCGCATCTCATATAAATAAAAAAAACTACTTAAACTGCTTTACTTCATGTAATATCATAATGGTGTGCTTCAATTGTTATTTAAAATACTAGAATGCAAAATTAAATCAATTGCATATTAAAACAACACTTAGTTTAAATTTCAGCAAAATTGAAATGAAATGATTCTTGAAAAATCGATTCAACCCGGTAGAGTATTTAAACCTACTACTTAAATTACACTTTAAGTATTTTATTAACAAATCTGCTTTGATAAATTTAAAAATATGTGCCCTAACACATACGCAACATTTTGTTTTTTAATTTTTCTTATTTATGTTATATTAAACGCGGTAGAACTCTTAAATCTCCAACTTGAATTACAACTTTTAATCACCCTTTACATATTTACCCTTTATAAATCCGATCTACTTAATCGATTGCTCTTAATTTATTTGACCAAAAAGACATGAATTGATACCATGCAGTGAACTTACTGTGCGCGGTCCGACAGCGCGAAGTTTCCTATTTATAACTTATATCATAACTTTAAATCACGCTTTAGGTATTTTATTAACAAATAAAGTGCGTAGTAGCCTAGTGGCAACAGGAACGGTCTACTATACCGAAGGTTCCGGGTTCGATCCCCACAAGGGTGTACCACTAATTTGGTATTTTTCAAATTATGTACATGTTTATCACGCACTAACGGTGAGGGAAAAACATCGTGAGGAAATCCACATGATTTGATGATAATCCATCATGTGATTCACCAGCCCGCACCGAGCCAGCGTGGTGGATTACGGCTCAAACCCTCTCGCTATCCGAGAAGGAGGCCTGTGCTCAACTATGGGATGTATATAGGCTATTTATTTAAAGATGATTTATTCGCGGTAACTTCAAGGCTGTATGTATGGTTATCATGGAGTGGTCGTGCTGCGCGCGGTCCGACAGCGCGAAGTTTCCTTCTTACTACATATCATAACTTTAAATCACGCTTTAGGTATTTTCTTAACATATAAAGCTGATTTATTCTCAGTCTAAAGCGATAACTTCAAGGCTGTATGTATTATAAAGGAACAATATTTATTGGCCTTTAGATTAAACATCTCTTTAAATAAATATGAATTAGTAGAAAATACAACATGTAGCCGCCATTAGATTCAATCCAAATCCGCGCCCACCGGCAGTGACGCCAACCAGTGATGTCCATCGAATGCTAGGGATGTCCAGTTACCGATAACTTTTGTTTTACAGCTAACAGTATATACAGGGTTAATTTTAATTAGCGCATCACCTCTAGTAGGCAACTTTTCTCATCGATCCCAACAACACTTAACCAACGACATTTTTTTTTTAAATAAGTTTTTCCATAGAAATTATTAGATGCCTCTGAACGGTCAAATACTCTACGCGCACGCAACTTGCGTGGCGGGCGGGGTGTAGTCGGTTTAGGTACTTCTTCATCGCCTGCAAGAGGTGATGCGCTAATTAACAATAACCCTGTATAGTTACCATGGAGTGGTCGTGCTGCGCGCGGTCCGACAGCGCGACGAGCTGGGCGTCGTTGACGCGCACCCCGCGCTGCATCTTCGGACTCAGCATCGTGTACTTTTGCTGCAAACAACAAACTTACTAGGAATCGATATTTGGAGTGTTCATGAAACAGGCTACCACAATTTTTCATCTTTGAAGTTGTTTTATAACCATCGATACCGTAACATCAAGTAGGTACATACTATTAATTAAAAAAAAATAGTAGGTAGGTACTTGATGTTACGGTATCGATGGTTAGTTAGTTAGAAAACTTCCGAAATGCTCAAAGTAAAGTTGCAAAGAGGTAATGAGTATTTACTGATATTTTGTCAAATTTTCTCTCTTTAATATTGGGTAAAAATGGCTGCAGATCTGAAGAATTAAATTTGATATTTACAATATAGGTAGGTACCTACAAACCTTAATTACAATGAAAGTACTTACTTTTAATAAAGAGAGCATACTCGTTTTACTACTACGGGAAATCTTATTTAGCCGTGGGTAAAACCGCGGAGTGGAATGCGTGTAATATACTATAATAAAGGATACCTAACCTTGCTTGTTAATTCATAAAGCTATATCAAGGCAGTTAATGAATATAAAAAAATACAAATGACGTGATTTTAAATTTGCTACCTACCTCAATCTTAGCAAGCAACCTGTTTTGCTTGATCTAAAATTTATGAAACGAATGAAAAATCAATTCAAATAAAACGCACAAGATTGACTTTTTATGCTATAATAGTGGCCGTCCGCGACTCCGTTCGCGTGGAAGTCGGTTTCCCGTGGGAATGAGAAGTTTTCCAGCGGTAAAAAGTATCCTATATGTTATTCTGATGTATAACCTATATTACTGCAAGGTTTCATCCAAATCTGTCAAGTCGTTTTTACGTGAAAGAGTAACATACATCCATACATCCTCACATACTCACAAACTTTCACATTTATAATATTATTAGGACGCTTGAGCTTGCCACGGTTTTTTCTGCATGGGATCCAGTACTACAAGTTCAATCTTTTCCATATCAAAATTGTTTAGTTACTTAGGAGAGAAGTGCCTCAATAACATTTACTACAGATTTGCATTGGTTTTTAAATCTGCATGTCCTTAACTGGACAAGTAAGTACTCGGTGAGAAAACTTATCAGCATTTAACTTTTAAAAGTCATTACTTCTGAAATTACCTACATAGAAAATGCTACAAAGCATTCCTTGATAACATTAAAAAACATTTTTATGTCTCCATCTCTATACAGTTTATTATCAAGCAAATAATCTACTTATACTTATAGACTTTAATGTTTTCTTTTAATTTGTCGTACCATTTCTTTAGAAATTGAACTTAAAGGAACTTCTTTTCAGTCGGAGCAAGGTATCATATTTTTTTTACGAACCACGCTTTGGCTTGGTACAAGATGCACTACGTTAACTACGTAATCCTACTTATAATATTATAATAATATTATAACATTATAATAATATTATAAATGTGAAAGTTTGTGAGTATGTATGGATGTATGTATGGATGTTTGTTACTCTTTCACGTAAAAACTACTAAACGGATTTGGATGAAACTTTACAGTAATATAGGTTATACATCAGAATAACACATAGAGTACTTTTTACCGCGGGAAAACTTCTCATTCCCACGGGAAACCGACTGTCACCGCACGGAGTCGCGGGCGGCCACCTAGTATTGAACATAATAACATTCGTGCCTTTATTGTAATTTTTTACCTACATGATTATATACTGCGACGAAGGCATGTACGCATCATTATGCATAAATTTTGATAATTTAAAAATGACCTTGAAATTACAAGTTCGCAAGTGCTTTTATTTAAAAAATATGCCTTCTTATAAAGACAATTATTAACACGATAAACGTTCATACTAATATATTGCTTTTATTTTTCTTTATATATATTGTGTAATTAAATACTGAACAAATTACCTGCACATTAGGGCTTTAAATGTATCTATGACTTCAATTACGATGTACCTTTTTGAATTCATAATAAAGACTTACCATTACTTGGCCGCAAACATCTCGGGTTGATCAATAAACTCAAAATTTACGCTGCTAGAGATAATAAGCACCGTATCCGAATTTAACATCAGTTCAACTTATTATTTACTCAGCCAACAACACTAACAGTAAAGGACACTTTCACAGCAAAGATCAACAGACAATATTAATAATGACAACAGTTAGAAAAAGGGTAACGATTAAAATCAGTTTTAAAAATATTTATTTACAGTAAGCGTTAGGCTAATAAGCGCCTGTTGAATTTATATCGCAGTGATGACTCGCGGCGGTATTGCTATCGTTTTTCCACAGGCGTAGATGAGTTTAGGAGTTTGTACGTAGAGTTGAGTGATATTGTAAGGTCAGTCTTTCATGATGAGGTGAGGGTAGTGGTTTGGATTATTGATTATGAAGCGACGAGGAGTTCCCGCGGGGAGAGCTACCGTCTTACTGGCGAGGCAGCACCTGTAGCTGGATCGAGCGCAACGCGCGTGCGTGCCCTTGATGACGTAGGTACTAACCTCCACATAGACACTAGCAACGGTAGACAAACTTCTTACATAATTATTGCATCGCAAAAACAAAAATATTTTTATTAATTTCTAGAAAATTACGCACACTTGAAACGTATAAGGAAAAATAATATAAAGCCTAAAAAAATAAATAACCTTATTTCTCTACAAAGAAATACTAGTTGTAATAATAGTTGTTTCAACTGCTTGCCTGTTTTCCAAATAATAATAATAATAATATTTAAAGTAAATTGAAATCTAAAGTTTACTAGAATAATTATTATTTAACAGTAACAATATTTGTGTATAATAAACTTGGATTTAACAGAAGGCATTCTTTTCTAACCCCTGCATAGGTCTACATTTCAGATAGACGCAGTTTTCCGTGCAAGAACAGCCCGGCGGAAATATTCAGATGTTGTTTCACGCACCAACTGATACCGGACTCACGAATTATACAGGGTGATCTCAAAACAATACAGTTGACATATCCACATACTAACCACTTTTTTAAAGCGACATCGTCTATTATACCTAATGTTTGCAAAGGATTTAGACATAAAAATAGTGTGACTAGAAAATAGTTATGTCATGAAATCGATGGCGATAGTAATGGAATAGCCAAACTTGCGTTTACACAAAAAATAATAATATATTAACTCTTATTCTGTCACACGCCATGGAAAGAAATATGAGAGTTGAATACAAAAAAAAATTAAATATCCACCATAAAACTACAATCGAAGATAACTTTCATTACCGCCCAAAATAAAAATGGAAATGTGCAGGACATTGTCAAAAAACAAAGGAGAGAGGTCGACCATTCAATCAGCAAAATGGCAAGGAAATAGTGGGAAACGAAATATTGTCAGTTTGAAATTCTAGCCACGGTCAAAAGCAACCGGATGATCCTCTTTGAATACAGAGAGAAATTGCTGGAAATAATGGAAGTTTTATCACAGGCGCCAAAAAAGTATTGTACCGTAGCTGCGTATGTAGGTATGTACCTACTCTACAATGTAAATATATGAAAAAACAATAATCTATCCACTTTAATAAACACCCTGTATCTGTAGGTAATCAATTAAAGGACGCAAATTAATAACGCCCAAGATTTAATTTAACTATGTTTGAAAGAGCGGAAGGTCTCATAATTAAATTAAGAATGTTGACTTCAGGTAAGGTTTCATTTGTTTACTAACGAGATGTTGGTATGTTAAACTGTTATCATAGCGGTAAGTATAATATTATATGGTAATAATTTTGATTTTATTTTTCATTAGTTTCTATAATATGATGTACTTAAGCGGTGTCGTTTATTAATTTATAAAGTTAGAACTATCTTGATACTCAAAAAGTTAGTAGGCTCCTTCAGGGCTTATTTTAAAATTGTTTGTTAAATTATATACAACAGATAAGTAGGTGCCTACCTTGTGTGTTTTCATTGTCACTACACACATAATGTTGAAATATTCAAATATTCGACGTCCAATGAGGATATACTTAGGTATCTATGGAATATATCGTAAAATCAGCCCTCAATCTTTTTCTTAACTACACCCAAAGTGTTTCTCATCTAAATAAATTCACATACCTACACGAACGTCCATGAAAATATAAAGTTTAAAAGGAAAAGTTTAACTTTTTTTCAATAGTCAGATAAATTCTATCTGACAGAAAATCAGCATGTTTTCGTTGCACGTCGAATACTTGACATATGTATGAAGTGACAATGAAAACATACCTCTTATCAGTCAGTTAGCATTTATCTATTGAAAAATCAGCCCTTAGTCTGTTTAACAAGCCCTTGCGATATTCATTGTATAGAAGTGGAGTGCAAACACGGATAATGTCACCAGTCTGTCACCATTACAAAAGTTCAGCTCAAAATTTTGAAGAAATTTGCTTCAAAATTGAATTGTAGTGCTACGTCCACACGCTTGCATAACCTTACCAATTTGCCACTAAATCAAGCTTATGGATAGTGTGTCTTCTCTTGGTTTAGTGAGTTTGCGTTTGTGGTCGATCCGTCCTTTTTGTTCGCTCAAACGCCCTTCAACTTAAAAATAAAAGTTAGTGAGCAGTCAAGAAGTGAAGTGTTCTTGAGATGTTCTCAGGTAGAACCCTGCATTTCAGAAAAGAATAAAATTAATCGGAGCCAAATTTTATGGCCGTAAGCTCAAATACCACCATATTTCACCCTGGCATGGCAGGACATCGTATGATATACCAATCTTAAGTTAACGTAAGCGCTCTGTTCATGTGAATTATATTTCGTCGTTTCATTCTTCAGATACAATTTACAAGGTAGTTTCCCTAATCTACAAGGCTTATTCGCACTTTAGAGATCGATTTTTTTAATCGATAACATTTTCCTCTTTTTTTTTTTTTTTTTTTTTATCGTTGCAACACTACCGGTGTCTATCCGTCAATCAACAATTTCATTCCTTTTTCGCGCGAGGCTGCGTTCGCACGTGCATACCCTCAAAAAAAAAAAAAAAAGTAATTTTAAATTGGATTGCAACATGCCTAAAAGGAAGATTGAAGATAAAATTGAACGGTATCAGCGAAAGATACGTAAAATAAAGCAGAAACAACAACGTCGTCGAATAATTAGTTCTTCATCTTCGGATTCTGAAGACAAAAGTGCAGGTTAGTACCTACCTACCTTAGTTACGTAAAAATATGTTACGATTTTACCTAAAATTTTATAATTGAATGCCTGGAGGTTGACCGTGTGTCATCACGAGGGTGATTTTACTACCTGGAAGTTAACCGTGTGTTAACACGTGGTTTTTAATTAGCACGTTTCTTTGTGTTACCAAATTTAACAGTTCAAATGTATTTTTTAATGTTTACAAAAGAACAATACTTATACCAGGAGGAGGATTGCGTATCCTCACGACGGTAATAAAATACGGTACTATCCAAAGAAGTTTTTATGGCCATTTACTTCTTTTCTTCTTGTCGGTACCGTTAGTAAAAATATTTATATATATATTTTTTTTTGTTCTTTATAGAAAATGAAAAAAATATGGATGATGCTCAAAGGCCTACAGACGTAACTGATATAACAAACGACGATCAGTGTTTGGAGACAGGTTGTTCACAAGAACAAGTCCTTGTTCAAGACCAAGTTATTGTTCCACAACTAGACCCAAATGTACTCAGTGCCCTGGGTGAGGTCACCGAAGAGGCCTCCAAGTTTGGTCCAAAAATTCACGATCAATTATGTAACCTCTGGCTGCCTATTTTGAAAAAAGGCATGTCCAAGGAAGCCAAAGAGAAACTCGTTAAGGAGCATCCTATTCCCGAGAATTGTACTCTAATACAGGCCCCAAAGTTGAACCCAGAGATATCAGCCGCAGTCAACGAAGGCGCCCGAACCCGAGACAAGCGAGTTGAAAGTGTTCAACAACAACTAGGTCATGGAATAACAGCTCTAAACAAGGGCTTAGAGTTGCTTCTCGACGATGGCAAAGACAAGCTGCACGCCATCAAATACTTAAGCGATAGCTGTCGTCTACTATGCGACCTACACTTTAATGAAACTGAGGCCAGAAAGAGATTTATAACCCCCGGATTAGACAAATCATTTTTAAATATAATTCAAGACACAGATAGAGATGACCAGCTCTTTGGAAGCAAACTTTCAGAAAAAATCAAGGCTACCAAAGTTATTGAAAAACATGGCCTTCAAATTAAGAAGGTTACGACAATTCCTAAGACAGCGTCATTTCAGCAACCATCGACAAGCCGCGCTCGCCCCCAGGGAAACTGGGTGGGCCCCTCTCGCTTCCCGTTGAACAGGGGGGGGAGAGGGGGGCCGAGGAAGACCACACCGGTAACCCGGAGAGCCACATCGAACAGTGCCCCACAAACAAAACATTCGACACAGAGCAAACCGCGTGCAACAACGCATCATCAATAAAGGTACACGCTGGTAGAATCAAATATTTTTATAATTGTTGGCTAAAAATTACAAAAAATCATAAAGTTCTGAAATGGATATCCAATGGATATCCTTTACCTTTTTCTAGACGAGTTCATCAAAGTTCAACCCCACATAGTTCTTTAACTGTAAATGAACATGTAAACATGAAACAGTCTATTGAAAAACTGTTAGAGCTTGGCGCCATCTGTCCTTGTCTTAAATCTGAAAATAGTTTTATTTCTCCAATATTTTTAGCACCTAAGCCCAATGGAGATAAGCGATTTATTTTAAACTTAAAAGCTTTAAATAAATTTATTTGTAATAATCATTTTAAAATGGAGGATCATAGGACAGCAGCTAGGCTTTTACTTAAGTCCGGTTACATGGCTAATATAGATCTGAAGGAAGCCTACCTTCAAATTAGTGCCTATTTTCAAAAAACATCGAAAATACTTAAGGTTTGAATTTGAACAGCAAACATATGAGTTTACCGCGTTACCCTACGGACTATCTGTTGCCCCTAGGATATTTACTAAATTAATGAAAGAAGTTATTAACTACCTTCGACGCAGTGGTCTTAGGTCAGTGATTTATCTTGACGATATTTTATGTATTGGAGATACCTATTCTGAATGTCAGGTTAATGTTGAAAAAACATTATCATTATTGCAATGTTTAGGTTTTGTCGTCAATTATAAAAAAAAGCGTTTTGGAACCGAGACAGGTTTGTAGATTTTTAGGTTTCATTTACAATACAGTCGATATGTCCCTAAGCCTGCCAGATGATAAAAGAAATAGCATCATGCGTTTAGTCAAACGGTTTTTAAAGTTACCTCGTTGCTCGGTGCGAGAATTATCACAACTAATTGGAGTACTCACTGCAGCCTGTCCAGCTGTCAGGTATGGTTGGCTCTACACTAAAACCCTCGAGCGTTACAAATATTTAGCATTACAAAAATTTAATGATTTTGAAGTAAAAATAAAGTTAACTTCTATCATATTACCGGACCTAAAATGGTGGCAACAAAATATTAAAACAACAAAAGCTTGTTTAAGATTGGACAATAACTTTGCATTAGAAATATACACTGACGCGTCGAGAACTGGTTGGGGTGCCTTTAGTAATAATAAAAGAGTTAATGGTGCATGGACAGACGAAGAAAAAAAAAAAATTCCATATAAACTATTTAGAATTACTTGCTATTTTTCTAGGACCAAAATGTTTTGCTAAACAGCACTCAAATTGTTCTATACTCATCCGGGCAGACAATACTACTGCAATAAGTTATATAAACCGGATGGGTGGGATACGATTTCCACACTTAAATGACCTTACCAAGACCATTTGGCAATGGTGTGAGAAGCGAAACATTCACTTATTTGCTTCCTATATAAGTACACATGACAATGTTGAAGCCGATGAAGAGTCACGAAAAGTAAACGTTGACACTGAGTGGGAACTGTCAGATTGGGCATTCCAAACCATAGTTCAAAACTTTGGTGCACCATCAATTGATCTATTCGCTTCTCGCACCAATACTAAATGTAGCTCATATATCTCGTGGAAACCGGATCCGGATGCTAAAATGATTGATGCCTTTACTGCTAATTGGCAGTCGGATTTCTTTTATGCATTCCCACCCTTTGCATTAATCCTAAAAGTTTTAAGAAAGATTATCTCTGACAATGCTACCGGCATACTGGTATTTCCCTACTGGTCTGGTCAGCCTTGGTTTCCGTTGCTTCAAAGAATGTTGATGTCAGATATTGTTTTATTCGAACCAAGTGAGAACTTATTGCATTCTCATTACAGGTCTCACCACCGACTCCACAGCAGCCTTACCTTGGGTGCCGCGAAGCTCTCAGGACGGCATTTAAAAGATTAAATACACCGGACATTGCGCTAGACCTCATAATAGCTTCTATTTCTGAGAATACTATAAAACAATACTCAACAACATACAAACACTGGTGGCATTATTGTCAAGATAATGATATTAATACATTCGAGGCTTCTGTACCTACAGTATTATCCTTTCTAGTTTATCTCTATAACAAAGGTGTATCCTACGGTTCTATGAATTCTCATCGATCTGCCCTATCATTACTCCTAGGGAATAACATAGGAGCAGACGAGCGAATTAAGCGCCTTTTAAAGGGTATATATAGGCAGAAGCCATCTTGTCCTAAATATACCACAACTTGGGATCCGAAATTAGTGTTAGATTTAACATCTCAATGGTATCCCAATAACAATATTAGCTTAGAAAAATTAACTAAAAAATTAGCAATTTTACTGGCTCTTTGTACTTCTCAACGTGTACAAACCTTATCTCTTATTAAATTAGAAAATATTAAAGCATCCTCAACAGGAATAAAAATACTGATTTCTGACTTGATTAAAACATCCATGATTAACCGAGATCAACCAGTTCTATTTTTACCTTATTTTAAAGAAAACCCAAGTGTGTGCCCGGCTAAGACTTTAGACGATTATCTGTCCGCTACGTCGAATTTAAGACCTGAAGGAACTGATCATCTGCTACTGACACATAAAAAACCGTTCAAAAAAGCATCATCTCAGACTATTAGCAGGTGGATCAAACAGACCCTAGCAGATAGTGGCGTTGATATAAAGGTATTTAGTGCACATAGCACAAGACATGCCTCTACTTCGGCTGCAGCCTCAGCTGGGGTGTGCATTGACACAATAAGAAAGACTGCCGGTTGGTCAAGCTCATCGCTAACGTTCGCAAAATTTTATAATCGCCCTGTTGTTGATGAAGGACTTTTTGCACGAACGGTTTTTGATATAAAACCTTAAAATTGTTATAAGTTCGGAATTATTTTTTTGTATAATTGTAGTTATAAAAAATAAAAGTTTTCTACGATTGATTGTTAAATATTTTTTGATTTAAATAAATCTCTAAACATCTACCTTGTAAATTGTATCTGAAGAATGAAACGACGAAATATAATATAAGATCAAACGAACTTCTGGAAGCGAAGTTCGATCGTTATTATATGAGTCGTTTCATTCGAAGATACAAAGTTCCCACCCACCCACAACCTTCGCAGAAAACTAAGAGAAAAGGTAAACTTAACTCTAAACATAATGAAATTGTTGATTGACGGATAGACACCGGTAGTGTTGCATCGATAAAAAAAAAAAAAAAAAAAAGAGGAAAATGTTATCGATTAAAAAAATCGATCTCTAAAGTGCGAATAAGCCTTGTAGATTAGGGAAACTACCTTGTAAATTGTATCTTCGAATGAAACGACTCATATAATAACGATCGAACTTCGCTTCCAGAAGTTCGTTTGATCTTATATTGTCAATGTCATTGCAACGCCTGTCATATGTCAGTTTGTAGTCAATGTCATTTTCGAGAAAAAATGTATTGTTTTCATCTCGTCCTTCGATTGTTGATTACCCACACAAAACATATAAGAAAATCTTTGTAAACCATTGTCTACATACAAAAAGTTATAAATTCAATGAATAATAATACATCAGGAATTTTAAAAGGATTGTCATTGTAGATCAAGATTTTCCAATAAGTTTTACAGCGCTGTGTAGAATGACATCTGTGCACAAAAACGAGATCGTAAATAGGTTGTTGAATACGAGGCTGGAAGATGGTAGCGCGTGTGAAGAGCAGCTTCCTCAGAACATGCTGCCTTCTCACCAAGCAGCGAGGCAGCGCAGTAACGCCCGTGAGGATGAGCCTGGTCAGTCCGACTGCGGGCCGTCTACTTCTTCGTCAAGCGTCGACCACAATCCGCCGCAGTCTATTCACAATCTAGGAGGACGCCTACAAAACTGGCAAGCCACCAAAGCAACCGTTAAAGAGCGTCTATCCTTTCTTTTCAACAACGAAATCTTGAGTGACGTACACTTCATCGTCGGAAAAGACACGAACCAACAGGTGATCCCCGCACACAAGTTTGTTCTGTCTGTTGGAAGTGCCGTCTTTGACGTCATGTTCAATGGCGTTCTGGCCACAAAGTCTGATGAGATCGAGCTCCCTGACGTTGAGCCCGCTGCTTTTCTTCATTTACTAAAGTTCCTGTATTCTGATGAAGTAAGGATAGGTCCAGAGACTGTCATGACTACTCTGTACACAGCCAAGAAGTATGCTGTTGCTGCATTAGAAGAGAATTGTGTGGATTTTTTAAAGAGTAATCTCGGCACAGATAATGCATTTCTGCTGTTGACCCAGGCGCGCCTCTTCGACGAACCACAACTAGCAGCTTTGTGTTTGGAGATGATTGACAAGAATACTGCTGATGCGTTGAATGCCGAGGGATTCACAGACATCGACCAAGACACACTCTGTGTTGTACTAGAAAGGTAACAAGATTTGTTATTAACAAGATTCTGTGACACTAGAAAAAAGAATATCTTATAATAACAATGAATGAATGCTTCAACTAATAAAAATAAAAAATATTTTTCATTCCTTTTTTTTGGTTCAATAAGTAATTGTTTTCAAAACACAATTTGAGCAGAATCTTAATTAGATTAGATATTACTTAATAACTTAGACATTACCCAATAGTTAACAATATGTTTTTAATATTAAAATAATCAGACAGATTTATATATCTAAAACTTCCTAATGTTACATTAGGAGAATACTCTACTGCTTACATTCAAATAGCTGTCCTTAGAACGGAATTGATAAATGATATTTTTTTATGCAAGAATTTGTGTATTGCAATATAGAGTTGATTTATGGTTTAAGACGGTGCATATGTCCGACTATTTGCTGACAACTTGTTGAATAAATTCAGATTGACTAGTCGGTTTATTCCCTAAAGAAAATTAGACCTATTACTAAAGATAATTACTTTACAGTCATGCCTTTAAATAACAAAAAAATACTTTCCTTCCAGAGACACACTCCGTATTCGTGAGGCAAAGATCTTCGCCGCCGTGCTCCGCTGGTCCGAGGCCGAATGCCTTCGTCGGCAGCTGCCCGTCACTCCTTCAAACCAAAGAAACGTCCTCGCTGGAGCCTTCAACGCTATTCGCTTCCCACTCATGTCCGTAGAGGAATTCGCAATGGGACCGGCACAGAGTGGCCTGCTAGACGACAGAGAGATAGTTCAACTGTTCCTGTATTTCACTGTTAACCCAAAACCAAACGTGGGATTCCTAGACACACCGCGGTGTTGTATGACGGGGAAAGAGCTAACTGTTAACCGGTTCCCACAAACAGAGTCTCGTTGGGGCTACAACGGTACTATGGATAGAATAAGGTTCATGGTGGACCAAAGAATCTTTGTAGTTGGTTTCGGATTGTACGGAGCATATTTTGGACCTGCCGAGTATGAAGTTCACTTACAGGTCAGTTACATATTCCTATACAAAACTTCTTTAGGTGTATTTAACCTAATCAACAATCAAATAAAATGTTAAATCTGGAATCATTGAACAGATAGTTTACAAAAGATTAACATAAATATCTTTTAAGTGTATTACTTCCGTATGATATTTCCTTACTTGTAATGCAACCATGAATAATTGATTCTTCCTTGCAGATAATCCACCTCGCCACAAAGAAGGTTTGTGGCAGCAACACAACGACCTTCAGTTGTGATGGAAGCTATGACACCTTCCGCGCTATGTTCAAGGAACCGGTTGAGATATTACCTAACACTTCCTACATAGCCTCTGCCAAAGTTAAGGTAAGTGGCAAATGCGCAAGAAACTTTTTTATGATAGTATTTTTTTGGTTTATCAAAGACCTTTGAATGAATATTCTTTATCTACATCTTTACAAGGTATAAAGCAACTTCATGTCTATTTGTATGTTAATCCGTTAGTTCTTAACACTCGATGGATTCCGGTACCGTTTTTAACTTCATTTAATCTTTTTTTTTAGATAAGATTTTGCTTAAAATATTT
Organism: Emmelina monodactyla; assembly: GCA_916618145.1. NCBI lineage: Eukaryota > Metazoa > Arthropoda > Insecta > Lepidoptera > Pterophoridae > Emmelina > Emmelina monodactyla. The sequence continues at coordinate 976,435 of OU745314.1, read as the reverse complement.
CAAAAAAAATCTAACAGTTAAAGAAGCTTAGAGCCAATAATGCTGTGGTCTATGACTTAAAAACTAAATAGGAAGCCGATTCCAAAGAGTTATAAATGTCATTTCTTTGTATTTAGGGGTCAGACTCTTATTACGGCACTAAAGGTCTACGCAGAGTAACTGTAGATTGCAACAACGGAGAGAAAGTTGTCTTTCAATTCTCATATGCAGCCGGAAACAACAATGGCACTTCGGTTGAAGATGGACAAATACCAGAAATCATCTTCTACATATAAAAACTATACTAAACCCTAAAACCATGGGAATAGAGTGTTAAATTATAAGGTATGTAAATATTTTAAGTCCTTTTGGTACTGTATCACCAAATTGAATAGATATAAATCCAAGTCAGTATAGTTATATTGCTGCGACTAAATGAGTTGGTTTTAAAACTTTTGTTGTTATTGGTTCCTATGTTGTTTTAGTTAATAGATACTACGTTTTAAAATTATCAATTTTCTTGTAAATTTGTATCAAATTTATTACTTGAATTCTCATAAAGACTTAAAAAAATTGACAAGAACTATTTTCAACTATTGTGTTCCATCACATTGTGGGTATTATTTGTTTTAAATTAAGAAAGTAAACATATCCTTAAACTCTGCCGAGGTCGGGACAACAGTGTGTTTTTGATATGGACCTATTTGCAAAGCTGACATCTTTAAAGGCACATAATGAAGTGAATCTAAACATTACCTTCGTCCTTACCTTACTAATATTGCGACATAATATAAAATAATATGCGACTACTTTTATGTTTGTATTTTCCGCTTTCACGTCAAAAAAACAGAAAAATCGTTTTTACTGAGTTTAAGAAACGAGATAGTTAAACATCAAGGGAAGAAAATAGGCTACTTTTTATCGAGGGAATATTTTAATTTCCATGGGAAAATCATTATTATCGACTCTAAACCAAATAATATGAGCCCTCGCCGATGACGTCGCGGCGGGTACCAACTAGTATTAATAAATGAAAAGTAGGTATAGGAAAAGATTGGAATTAAAACAACGAAATACGTACTTTCTCATTAGCTTATAGAATCGGCATTACCTATTAAATTTAATAATATTAGTTCTCATGTTTATTATCTAATCTTAATCACATTTCACTGCCCACGTTATACTTTTAGGCTAGATTTTGATAGTTCATTTTACAAATTTAAATTATATAAAGTTCCTAGATTTTCAGTTCAGACAAATTTGTCATCAATTCATATCTTCCTTATATAGATGCATCGCTACAAGAATTATAAATAGATTTGTAAAGGGCTCTCTACCTGCCTTGTAAGAGAAGCAATATATTTCTTCGCACTTTTAGAAGATGAACTAAACTAACCGAACTACTTTGCAATAAAATTTTCTTTTTAAAACCGCTGGACGGATAGCTAATTTGGTATTAAATATGTCATGATCTGCATATTATGAAACTATTGTGTATTATTTTTATTTTGTTTAAATTTTCTCAACATTAAATATTACAAGTGTTTTCTTTTAGCTCTAACTTCCATATTTTTTGACATAAGCAGGAATTTTGCAATATTTCGTTCGTTTCATTTCGTTGTTTTTTTTTTTTGAATTTAGATGGCAAACATTTTTTTTATTGCATTAGGGCTAGTTTTTCGTTGCACGTCGAATTTAAACATTTGACTTATGTACTAATGAAAAAATACTTCTTATCAGATGAATGGAATTTATCAGACAATTGAAGAAAAATCTGGCCTTAAAAAGTAAGGGTTTACAATTATTAATGAAAAATAAAATCTGATTAAACGTCGTAGTTTCATAATTGAGTTAATGTCAGTAGTTGACCCGGTTTTTGTAAAATTTTCCGTTTTATAGTTCTCCCATAAAAGGATACCAATGGTTCATAAATACCTAAGGCTTAGAACTTTCTTGGTCTGTCTGTAGTATATTCTTTGTGTTTTATATATTATAATTATTAGATTTTTATCTGTGATAAGACTTTTTAATGTAAGTAGCTATTCCTATTCTGTAGTCTAATAATCGCATATTTGTTGGTTAGAATTAGAACTATTTCGTGCCCTGATGCTCAATCACGGGTTAAATTTATTCATGCAATCAAAATACTGAATGATTTTTTTTAACAAAAATATTTTAAAGATTGTTCCTCCCATACTTTTAATCCATACCAGTGATTGTTGAACAAAATCCTAGTCGAAAATCTATACTAATATTATAAAGCTGAAGAGTTTGTTTGTTTGTTTGTTTGTTTGTTTGTTTGTTTGTTTGTTTGAACGCTCTAATCTCAGGAACTACTGGTTTGATTTTAAAAATTCTTTTTGTGTTGAATAGACCATTTATCGAGGCAGGCTTTAGGCTATATAACATTACGTTGCAACTATAAAGGGCGAAGAAATAATTGAAAGTGTGAAAAAAACGGGGAAAATTATTCATCCTTGAGAGCTTCCGTTGCGTGCGCTGCCAAAAACGGTTCTAGATAACAAAAATATATGTATGAAAGAATTAAGGGAACTTTTAACCGCGGGAAAACTTCGCATTTCCACGGGAAACCGACTTCTACGCGAACGGAGTCGCGCGCGGCCCCTAGTAAGCAATATATCTCAATTATTCTAGAACATCACGAATTATTCTTACTACCTAAAAGCCAAGTTATTTAAAAAAATGAAGTTGTGTTTGTTTCTAACTTTGTAGAAAATATAAATGTATGTAAATATAGACAACCAATACGGGATTGATATATGGAATTCCTATGTTAAGAATATGTATTTTCAAAGAATATTTTGTATAGAAAATGTTTGTTTAGATCAAAGGATGAATTAAATAAATAAAAGTATAATTTATGTTTTATTTCGGATTAGACTTCCCTAAATACGATTTTAAGTCTTCTCGTGGTCTTTTTACAAATATGTATGTATGTGCTTACAACATTCATAACGTTTTTATCCAGTAAGTGTATTAGCACAAGCCTATTTTGAATTTAGGACTTTAAAAAGATCATATCGTCGCGTCGTTGCAAACTTAAAATCTATGTGAATTATAAAACTATTAACATAGGAGTTTTATTAAACAATGTAAACAAGCATCTGCTACTTATCTGAAAAACTCAATTTCGACAAAAATGACACATAGGCGATTTTAAATTTGCAACGACGATATTACTTTTGTCATCATATTAACGACGTATAATTAGGAGCATCCCATCTCGCTCTGCCAGGAGAGGTGTCTCTGCGCCAGGTGCTTGGAAACCGGCTTCGTCTTGTCGATGGCCGTCAATATCTCAGACACGTCCAGGCGGTCCTTGGACTCGGCATTACGCCCTAGAAACAAATGACACCTAGTTGTACCTAGTTTTAACGTATGCTTATGAAAACAATTTATTTAAGACAGACTAGTGGTCGCGTGGAAGTCGATTTCCTGTGGGAATGAGAAGTTTTCCAGCGGTAAAAAGTAAAGTTTCATCCAAATCCGTCCGGTAGTTTTTACGTGAAAAAGTAACAAACATCCATACATCCATCCATACATACTCACAAACTTTCACATTTATAATATTAGTAGGATAGCAGGATGTTTATAAATGTTTCCTAAGTAAAGCGTTTAAATGGCAAATTGCTTTGTGTTTGAGAAGTGAATGTTCACGATTCTTTGTAGGCTTAAGCCTACCCTGACCTATGTGAATAATGTTGTAAGTTATATTTTGAATTATCACATTAATATTTTCGTAGGTGTCTTTGCGTAGGTTACATCAAGAATATAATAAAATGAAATGGCTTCTAAGAATCTGCTTTTTTCGAGACAAAAACTACTAAATCACCGTATTAAACGTAGTATTTATACCCTTGACAGCCAAGTTGGGCAGCATCTTCCTCACAGTAGTCATCAGCGCTTCCTTGCAGACCAGTTTGATATCACTCCCGGAGTACCCCTCCGTCCTGCTCGCTAGATCCGAGAAGTCCACTTTAGGAACCAGCTCGATGTTCTTGGAGACGAGAAACTTCTGGAACAGCTCTTCACGCGTCTTTGCGTCCGGCAGCGGGATGTGGATGCGTTTTTCTAAACGACGAAGCATGGCTGCGTCTACTTCCCTATGGGATTAAATTATTTAGTAAAATTGTCAATCTCAAACATGCTGATACGTACTATAGTCTGTTCGGGTTAAGAAAATAGTGACAACTACAGGATAAGGGTGTGTTCACAGTGGAGTAAAAGTACAAATGAAAAATAAAAATTTTATAAACAGTATTTTCGGACAAACCGCATGCACTTGCTGTTTCTATGACTATGCTCTCCACAGTTGCATTTAAATCACACAATTTAAAGTACTTATAAACATTGTAAATTAAGCGTCTCTCTCCACTATGGATTATTAATCCACTTTTATTGTTTGGAATTGGTGAAGTATTCATTTTCAAAATTTATTGTTGGACTAGTCACGCAAAATACACAAAAGTTTTGTTCGAAGGTCAGAATTCAAACTGGTCACTGTGAACTCGACTTTTTAATTTCTAGCATTTTAATTGGCTGGGGGGCGTGGCCAGGCCGGCTGACAACGATGACTCACTATTTTCTTAACGCGAATGGGCTATAGATACCTAAGACTTTATTTTTGCTGTCAAATTCGTGACATAACCTCAAAGAGTCAAACTGTGCGGTTAAAATATTTCATCTGCTAAACCGCTGCGATCAGTTACATCAGCTTTACGTCCTTACCATGGCATGTTAGAGTTGGCCAGCAGGAACACTATGCCCTCCCTCCCCCGCACGCCGTCCAGTTCCGTCAGCAGCTGGCTCTTCAGCCGCCGCGACGCCTCGTGCTCGCCGGCGCACGACCGCGCCGAAGCCAGGGTCTCCACCTCGTCGATGAAGATTATCGACGGCGAGTAGTAGTGCGCCATGTCAAACAATATCTGCAAGTGACTGTTCAGTAGATGCTATAACCTTGTTAAAATGGATCCATCCGTTTCAACGATTTGTTGTTTACTCGAAATCTGTGTTGTTTACTCGAAATTTGCAATTTTTATATTAAAAAACAAATGTCTTAGGCCCAATTGCAGGGAACGTTTTAACCTCGGGTTAGCTAACTCAGATTTAAATGGCGCCACCATCGATTGTAATTAGAAGTAGTTACAATCGATGGTGGCGCCATTTAAACCTGAGTTAGCTAACCCGAAGAAAACCCGATGTTAAAACGTTCCCTGCAATTGGCCCTTAGACAAAAGAAAAAGTTAAACTCGGATACTATCAAAACACAAAACGATATCTTAGCTCAACAATCCCGACCCTAGAATTAAACTCTTGCCCTTCCATCCAACAGTCCGTTATACCTTCATCTGAGGTCGAAAACACCGACCTTGACGATCTTCTCGGAGTCCCCCCGCCACTTGTTGACGACGGTGCTGCAGGCCACGTTGAGCATGGTGCAGCGGCTCTCGGCGGCCAGCACGCGCGCCAGCATCGTCTTGCCGGTGCCCGGCGGGCCGTGGAGGAGTACCCCGCGCCACGGCTCTAGCAGACCAGTGAACACCTCCGGATACCTAAGAAGATGTAACCCAAGTGTTTATTCTTACAGTGAAAGCCTTGCCTTCTGCTGGATGTCGATTCTTTATATTTTGCGCCGGTCAACAATTTTAAGCACCCCGCGCCACGGCCAGTGAACACCTCCAGATACCTAAAAAGATATAACCCAAGTGTACAAGTGTGAATGTGGATTCTTTATATTTTGCGCCGGTCAACAATTTCAAGTCAAAGCTCGAAATGTTTCTTAACTACCAGGAAATGAAGTAAGCACCTGACAGGATATACAACGGACTCCATCAAGAGGCTCTTCGCGTCAGTGAGGCCCTTCACATCGGCCCACGCGACCCCGGCGGGGCGGATGATGTCCTGGTGCACCAGCTCCGCCAGACCCCTGTTCTCAGACGCTATGGTCGAGAGGAAGCCGGCCAGCGGCTTACTCTCGATGGCTGGGATGGGGTTTGATGTTAATTCAGCTTCTTGCTCCTGGACATGGATAGGTTGGTAGTAATTCAAGCTTTATGGACTAGATTAATAAGTAAGTGCTAGTAGTTAGTAGTTATTGGGGATACAATTTTGGCAAACGATATATTTAATAGGAAGGTGCACCTGTTTTTACAGTGCTACACTGTTAGCCTACAGGTGGGCTTCGTTTTAAAAAGATAAAATTGTAGTTATACTTAAGGTAGATAATGCTTTGTGAATGCAATAGAAATTACCTTAAAGAGCTTGGTGACAGTGAAAGTCCCCGGCAGATCGGGCTGCTGCTCTTGCGGCTCGGCTGCGGCCGGCTGCGGTCGCGTGCGGCGCGTCTGCGGCCGCCGCACGGTCGCCGGACGGTCCTCGTCCACCTTGCGGCAAAACTGCGGTTGCTTGTTGAACCGGATCAGGTAGTAGCTTATGTAGTCCTAGGAATTACATAGCCAAGTCTTTAATTAAATTCTAGTGTGCAATAACTGTTTTAATTTATCTAACAGCGAAAAAACTTGTCTCTCAGATGAAAAGTTGCATAGTTAAAAATTATTAATCTATGGTTCTTTATTAAATATTTTGTAAGTAACTAAAAAGATGCCTTAGACTTTACATATTCGCTTATGTAAATTTGTTTATCATAATGATTTTGCTGCAATAATTCCCGCATTTTTAATTACGTGCGTTATGAACAATATGCGACTATTACGGTTGCTGTATTCGACCTTAAACATAACGTAGGCGGTTAACACCTGTCGGTATACCAACGTATCTGGGTCACAATTGTCACCACTGGTAGTAGTGGCTACTACACTTCGTTTGTATATCTATGACGTTAATTTAACAAATCTAGCTTAAATTTAATTCAAAAACCATGCATGCATAATTTCGAGTATAAATGTTCACGAGGTTAAAATATTTAAATGAATTTCCTTAATCTACTTGTTACCTACTGGCTTCGTGCAAATGACAGGTCTTTAGGCAGCTTTCCAAGAGCAATATGACTTGCAGATGGAAACGATACGTTTATTTTTCAACGAAATCTTTATAACATTCAGTTTTTTTAAAGACTGCTATCCGCATTACGGTTTCGCCTTTGGCTGATGACTTCCCGTGGGAATGAGTTAAAAAGGCCTGTTGTGATTATTTAGATTGTGTTCTAGCCATATACCTTGTTAAGCCAAAGCCGTTGACCCATTTTTACGCGCTTAAGTATCAAACAACGTTTGTACAATAACATATAACTTCAAAATCATCCTTAGCTTTTTTTATACACCCGAGTAGTAGAAGCAAAAAATGAAAACGGTTTTTTAGTCTATCTCAACTTCTTCTACAGCTTTGAACGGCAAAATCTTTATGAAAGTCGTATTCATTATAAAATCCTGAAATCTTATGTAGGTAAAAAAAAAATTGAAAATCGTTTAGTTTTAATATCTTTAACATAATTGTGAGTTGGTTAAGTTGCTTAGAATGTAAAACAGTTATGTGAATATGGGATATTAATTGGCCACAATCTAAATATCTTGCAAATTATAATTATACATTTTCTTGTATTTATAATGAGTTAACACTGTTTTTATTAATAAATGTAATCTATACTAATATTATAAAGCTGGAGAGTTTGTTTGTTTGTTTGTTTGAACGCGCTAATCTCAGGAACTACTGGTTCGAATTTAAAAATTCTTTTTGTTTTGAATAGACCATTTATCGAGGCAGGCTTAAGGCTAATAACATCACGCTGCAACTATCAGGAGCGAAGAAATAACGGAAAATATGAAAAAAACGGGGAAAATTATTCAACCTTGAGGGCTTCCGTTGCGTGCGCTGCGAAAACGGTTCTAGATACCAAAAATATATGTATGAAAGAATCCCCACGGGAAACCGACTTCTACGCGAACGGAGTCGCGAGCGGCCACTAGTAAGTTATATGTACAGGATGCCCTTTAGCCGACTTAACATTAGAAAATGGGACACCCTGTTCATGAAATATATTATTTGGTACAAAATAAAAACGCATTCTTCCACACATGTACTTATAACTTCTTTAAGATTTTTATGCGTGTAATGATATTAAACCATAAATATCTATACTCGGCTGATAACTTTTTTTAAAAAGAAAATTTATTATGAATTTTTTTTTTCTCTTCCTATTAAAATTCAATTCTCCCCGCTATTAACAACATTACTTTCGGGTCGACGGTATGCCACTTAAGGCTTAAGATTCACCACGTTAAAAATAACTATCGTCTCAATCTGTGAGTCTAAGTAGCATCCATCCCCACTCCCCGAGGCCCGGCCATCGTTAGTACCACGGAAAACGCCAGCAAGACTCGTAATGCAACACCGATTAGGTATCCAGGGAATACGTAAGACGGAATATGTTACAGATTTGCACTATCTAGTACTAAAAGAAGTCATTTTGACCTACTTTTTTAATATTAAGTTTTTATTTTTATAATATACAAAAAAATCTTCTATAATAAGGGTAATAGTTGTTAAACCAGAAGTTTATTTAGTAATCCTTAGAACTCAATTACTGTAATGATCGATTTATTTACGACCAAAAAAATTATACAGATCCCTTCATAGCGTGTCCGACTCGCGCTTATCGTTGAAGGGATCAACAAAAAAGTTTAAAGTTTGTGTCATTCCCTCCTCAAAAAAATCTTTGCAGCTCCAAGGCTAGTCTCATTGTTCCTAAAATGATTAAACGTTGTAAGGTCAATGGGTAGGAACATTTGGTACGCCCCAGTTTGCTAAGGGTGCGAGCATATTGGTGCGTTCACAAACCATTTGCCGCCCGCAGCGGAAATGAGAGACCGCAGTTACAAACAGCTCGGCTGTAGGCGTATGCTATTGGACACAGAAGGTAAACGACACTTACATGAAAACAATTTGAAAACCGAAGTTATTAATAAAGTATCGTGTGAGTCATATAAACGAACTTATAAATATAACTATTGATTTACGAATTTACCGAATAAATCACTACATAGTATAAAACTAAGTCGCTTTCTCTGTCTGTCCCTATTTCCCTATGTACGCTTAAAACTTTAAAATTACGCAACGGATTTTGATGTTTTTTTTCAATAGATAGAGTAATTCAAGAGGAAGGTTTATATGTATAATAACATATATTGGCAACGGGCTTTTACTGTGAATTTACGCGAGCAAAAGTTAGTACCTTACAAAAAAATAAACTCAGCGTACACACGTGGGTACAGCAAATAAATGTGTGGCTGTAGTAATTTCTGTTGATTTTTTAATGGCTGGCAAACAAATTAAATCTCACGTTCAATTTGCGATTGCAACATAAACGCACCACCTACTTAAGAGCCTGATTGGAACTTGTTCAGAAGATTGGCTGCGTCATTTAAAGACAGCAGGTAAACAACTTAAAGTTGGACGCTAATACGCTTTCACAGAGCAGTATATCAAATATATTAGCGACCCGCAACCCATACAAAAACTATTTAATTATTCGGTAATTAGCATAATTTAAAGCATATATAATGAGAAAATATGCATCCCAAAATTCTAAAGAAATCGTACGTTTTTCAACTTTCAAGTTGAATAAAATTATCTCATTAAATATTGCATATTTATTTGTGTTTTGTTTAGTTAGAACATGTATGCAATAGCAAGTAAAATAATACACCAGTATGAATTTAAAAACAAATTGGTACTGTTTTAAAATAAACGCAACTCTTTAACACTTTTTCATCCAACACGATCTACTGTCCCCATTAACGCTGCTCCCTAGATCCAGTGAGTCGAGCCTTCCACGTCATAAATCTGACGCGATCACTGCGCGTGCGACCGTCTGCCTACAGCTAGGCTGGAACCGTGCTACCACTAACTGATGCTTATTAAATGATTATCCCGCTGTTAGTATCGTCTGCGAATCATATTGACGTACAAAAAAGACAAAGCTTACGAAGTGTATTTAAGATGATATTTTTTCAACAATGCCTATCTATAACTTATATAGTTACATATTATAAAACTATTTCACTACATTATAAGTAGTTAGTAAAATTTAGATTATTATGTTTTTTTCTAGAAATTGTAAAGAAAATATACAGAGACTCTACATTAAGCTAGTCTTGTAACGTAATAAGTACCTTTGAACTTTTTGTGATAGTTCTGTATAACCATGTATACGGTCTATACAAATAATACAAACCGTTTTTTCACTTCACCAAATTTCTATAACCTAATTAATAATATCAACATATAGATAATATTTTTAAATGAAAAATAGACGAAACATACCCCTGATACACATGAAAACGCTCAAAATGTTAGCTTTACCTTGGGTAAAACTAAGTGCCAGCTATGAAGATAGTATATATATTTCGATAGCACACATTGTGGATTTATTGCAGTGGCAGATATTCAGAAGGAATTCAATAACTTCGCTGCCTCCGGCAATATTTTGTAAAATAAAATCCACCACATATTGAAAATATCGGTACCTACGTCCTTCCGTGCAGGATTTATAGCTTCATACGAAATATTCTAAAGTCAATAATACTGACTGCATTGTTTGTTTTAAGTTTTATTAGTTTCTAGCAATAAACAGAAATATAGTTGAAATCAACAAACACCAAATGTATTTTTTTACTCCCAGGCAGCAAAAACAACAAAAATAAGTATATCAAATAAAGGTGTTATTTTATCCTGTAATAAGTATTAAAAATATTAATTACAGGATAAAATAAAATTGTTCACTGTAAGCTTATAAATATAACAATATATATTTACTTAGGATCAAGTTTTTTTAAAGGACGACACCCTTTCATCGTTGTGTGAAAATTCTTTGTGAAAATATAACCTACCCTATCCTTTCAGAAGTAGCCGCACTAACCACTTATTGTAGTATATTTAAGGGCCTTATCTAGTCGCCACAACGAGTAATACACTCTATTTATATAAAATATACATGGCTGTGTCTACTAGGCCTCTTTGTAACATTTGTGTAGATAATGTAATAGTGCGCTGTTCTGTTAATAGTACGGTGTTATATTCTTGCAATCTTTAATATTATTATTTTTTTAGAGTTTAAAGTTTGGATGACAAAAAAGTAACAAAAAAAGTTATATCACAATGAAATCTTATACAACCATGTCCAATAACTAAACATTACTCTTTTATGCGGGCAATATTAGAAAGACATATAAAAAAACATTGGAAACAAAAATATTTTTGTTAGAAATTTGTTCTTAAGGGACAGTGTGGTACGTGGCACAATCTATGTTACAATAAAACTTAGTTTTTTTTATAAACTCCTACCAACGTTCGTGATCGAAGAAAAGAATCCGTCTTTACATGACTATTTGGCTTTTCATATTAGTATCCGTGCTTTAAGTTTGTCTAATTGCATAGTGTATGTATTTCTACAAAAACATGAGCTGGATCTATCTAAAGCAAATTCATTCGCTTAACATCAGCGTTATGTTATACTTCAAGTGTGGTGTACCAACAAAATGTAGGTAAGATACAATTTTAATTGCCTCTACTCTTTTGTTTTTTTTAAAGTGAGCTGAAGAATGAAAACGTTTAACTACATACAAAAAATTACGTTGCACGATGTTACACAAATTTAATTTGACTTAAGATTTTTTGACTACTTATGAAAAGCAGGGGACAAAATTTCCATGTTATCTATAATAGAAAATAGGCCTAAAATAAAAATGCTTATCTTTAGATTAAAAACTGTGATAAAAAAGTGACGTAATCTGCGGTGGATGTATGTTTATATTAAATAAACATAACAATGAAATTTCTGTATGGAAGAAGCTCCGACTGAACCCGCCAAGAGCAATTCAACAAAAAATATGTATTCGAGTTAAATTTAAAAACTCATTGCGCCGTCCTTCTACTGGCAACTTTATCTCTCGACTGTTTCAAGTTCATGTTTAATTAATTTCAATTGTAGGACAAAGAGGTTTTAATTAAATTCAAGAAGTTCCTATTAAATTCATCGCGGCTTGTTACCGGCGGCAGACACACAGACAGACAAACGAAGGCTCGTTCTGATGCAATATTGAAATGGAAAATGCATTGTGAGTATTTCTATATTTCTTTGTATTTCTGCAACAATGACGTAGTGGTTTTAGCTGAAGAGAAAAGTGACCACTAAAATTTTAAGGACTGAGTCAAAATTTGAAAATTTGAAAAGTCAAAATTTATAAGTAAAGTCAACAATTTTGGTTTACAGGTGTGAAAAAGGGAGTTAGTAGGAATCATAATTTTCTTATTATAACCCAAATTTTAGATGATCGAGTTGGATCGTAGTGATATCAACCTAATATAAGTAAATTTCATCAGCTCAGCTGTTTAAAGACTAGAGGTTGGTAGATCAAGCACATGTTTTTGAAATTAATCTCTTATAAATACTGTATATATACTGGTATGTATGGTAAGTATACAGCGTGTCCCAAAAGGTTACGTAGCTGGGAAGGGGGGTGGTAGGGATGGTCACAAGGGTCACCAGAAAAATAATAAAAAAATTCCCCTCTGGATATTTCAATAAAAAAAACCATTTTTAAAAAATCTAAAAATTTTACACCTTGTTACCCTATTTTGCTTACTGTACCTACAGATATTGCTGTATTTGAAAAAAAAAAACCTGTTATGTAATCGTCAATAACCCTTTATCAAATTGAAATAAAAAAAACTATACATATCTAACCAAGTTTTAAAGAAAATTAAGTTCTTGTCCAGTCAAGGACTTAGTAATTACGACTTCACTCAACTTCCTCCAAGCGTACTGAAAAAAAAACGTACTACGCAACTCCGGCGAGTAAGTTAAAAAAATAGGTAATTTTATTGCAATTCCAAAATGGTATAACACTTATTTGAAAAATTCATACTAGGACATTTAAAAATATTTTTCGGGAACAATACTCCTGCAAAAATAAAAATATCAAAAAACAATAGTCTCAAATTCGTACGCAAATACATTTTTAAATGTCTATTCTGTTGCTTTGATGTTACTGCCCGGTATAATTCTCAAGATTGGAGTACAGACATACCTCAAACATTCGAATAAGGCTAGATTAAGTTTTTCCATATGCCAGGGAAAATAATCTTTACTGCATTTACTCAAGTAAACGAAAGATGTAAAGGGTCAAGCTTCACCAGCTTCACAGATTTGATTAGCTTATCTAACTGGTCTCTTACCTAAAAGTGGCTTATTAACTAATACTTTCAGCTCATCCCTAAAATAATTTTGGTAATATTCATCATAATTTCAGTATAGGCCATAGACATCTATTACCCTGTAGGTAAAGTCTAAGACTAGGTAAGCTGTGATAACAAATAAAAATAAATCTTATTTCCATACAAAAAAAAATCGGTTAGTTAGTTTCAAAACGGCCACAGCTTACTCGACATTACAGTTGCGATTTTAAATGAAACTCGAAAGAAAACAATATTATAATTTATTATTTAAATAAAATGCTCGAAATGTCTACCACCAACATAAATACATGCCCTGCGTCGTTTTAAAAATGAGCATCATGAATGAACTCAAGTCAACCAAGTCCTTGATGGGTTTTTCATAAACTTTTTTATTTTTTATTAAACGAGCAAACGAGCATGCGAGGCACCTGATGGTAAGTGATCACCGCCGCCCATAACTACCCGTAACACTGTGGGTGTTGGGGGTGTGTTGCTGACCTTTAAGGTGGGAATACACTCTCGACTTGAAGAGCCCCATGTTGCAGGTAGCCAGGAATACCGCTGCAGGAAGTTCATGCCACAACTGCGTAGTGCGCGGAAAAAAATTCCGCCTGACACGCACGGTGGTACGCACAAATGATGCGCAGATCAAGCTCCATATTTTTACAACTTACGCGTTGATCTAGCCTAGACTGTACTTGAATGTTTGAAGTATGTTTGTATTCCAATCTTGAGAATTATACCGGGCAGTAGCATCAAAGCAACAGAATAGACATTTAAAAATGTATTTGCGTACGAATTTGAGACTATTGTTTTTTGATATTTTTATTTTTGCAGGAGTATTGTTCCCGAAAAATATTTTTAAATGTCCTAGTATGAATTTTTCAAATAAGTGTTATACCATTTTGGAATTGCAATAAAATTACCTATTTTTTTAACTTACTCGCCGGAGTTGCGTAGTACGTTTTTTTTTCAGTACGCTTGGAGGAAGTTGAGTGAAGTCGTAATTACTAAGTCCTTGACTGGACAAGAACTTAATTTTCTTTAAATCTTGGTTAGATATGTATAGTTTTTTTATTTCAATTTGATAAAGGGTTATTGACGATTACATAACAGGTTTTTTTTTTCAAACACAGCAATATCTGTAGGTACAGTAAGCAAAATAGGGTAACAAGGTGTAAAATTTTTAGATTTTTTAAAAATGGTTTTTTTTTATTGAAATATCCAGAGGGGAATTTTTTTATTATTTTTCTGGTGACCCTTGTGACCATCCCTACCACCCCCCTTCCCAGCTACGTAACCTTTTGGGACACCCTGTATATACATGCGATGATTGTATAAATAAACCCAAACGACTTTCAAAAGATATGATGTCCTTCTTTGCAAGTAACCATTAACTGTTGCCGAATGAACATTTCGTTTCAATAAAAGTTACTCACTTCAAAATACAACCCAAACAGGAATAAAACCTAATTTACTGTAAAGTTACCCTGCTACGAAAAAGTTCGACTACGGCGTAGCACGATCCGTAGCTCGTAGATACTTTAAATCATTGTAAACTAAAATATAAAATACAAACTTCTCCTTGCGATTTGTAACTTTTCATCTTGAACCATCTACAGTAGGCGCTCTATATTATAATTACGAGGGTAATGAAGTTAAAACAGCGCATTCAAGCGATGTAGTCTCAAAGTTGGAGAAATTACTGGATGTTTATTTTGGTACGGAGTAATAATGTTATGAAGATGTTCAACTTACACAAGTTAACTTGCTTCACAGTTCACGGGCAAGGAGCGCGAGTTATTAAAACTTATGAAAAGTTCGTGATAAAAA
This sequence comes from Emmelina monodactyla, assembly GCA_916618145.1. Taxonomy (NCBI): domain Eukaryota; kingdom Metazoa; phylum Arthropoda; class Insecta; order Lepidoptera; family Pterophoridae; genus Emmelina; species Emmelina monodactyla. The sequence goes on along the minus strand of OU745314.1, from coordinate 961,411 downwards.
TATCTCAATATGTCTTTAGTTTTAGATAGAGAAGATAACTCTTTATTGAATGATAGTCTAAACTTATTGGCTTACTATTTTAGTAACTGGGTGTGCACTTTTAAAATGGCGGTTTGATATCTAAAGAACTAGTTTTTAATTCTAAAAGGTTTTTTAAGATTAGTTTTTATTCTACCTCTGGACTTCTTTGTAAACAGCTTGACGGACATTATTTAAGTAACAGTAGCAACATTTTAATTCTATTTCACTATGTTTTTTTACGTTTACATCTCATTATATTTAGGTTGTATGCCCACTGATTGATGTTTAGAAAAAGAATTCTGAGAGGTTTTTCTACCGACTTGTTTCTCTCGGTTTACCGTTCATTTGGAGCCGACATTGAGAAAGTTTATGAAAATTAATATTGTTTATGAAAAATAATAATAGTAAGTAACTAAATTATTTAATTTAGATTTTTTGATATCTTAATCGAAATAGATTTCTTCTGACGAATAAAATTACCTTTACTGCTGGAAGAAAATACTTACACCTCCCTTACTAAAAAAAAACCGGCCAAGTGCGAGTCGGACTCGCGCACCGAGGGTTCCGTACAAACCTGCAAAAACTACTTAAAGTTTTAAGCTTTTCGGAATTTTTCTGTTACCTGTGCTGTAAGCTATTGCTTCTTACCAAATTTCGAGATTATATGTCAACGGGAAGTGGTCTTTAGGTTTTAATTCCCGTGCGTGTAGTTGCGAGTTTCAAAATATGCGGTATCAATGGTTGTACTTTTGCGTTTTGCGTTTTTGCGTTGACTTAGTTTTTTTTTTTTTCACGGGTTAAAGGCAATTAGATCTAAGTATTTGATATGATTTTCAACTTGATAGCTCTACGCGTTCATGAGGAAAAAAGTAATAAGTTTATATTTATTAAAAAATATATATTTTGTAATGTAACTAAAAATTTAAGGTTTTCGGAATTTTTCCTTTATGTGTGCTATAAAACGTTGCTTCATGCCAAATTTCAAGATTCTAGGTCGACTGGAAGTACCCTTTAGGTTTTGATTCCCTTGCGAGTTTCAAAATATGCAGCTTAAATTGCTGTTTCTTTTGATTGCGTTGACATAGAAGTTTGATTTTGTTACAGCTTAAAGGTATTATAGACCTGAGTATTTGGTATGAATTTCAATTTAATACCTCTACGCGTTTATGAGGAAATGGGTAGTAAGGTTAAAATTATTAAAAAAAAAATATTATGTGATGTAACTAAAAATTTATGGTTTTCGTAATTTTTCCTTTATCTATGCTATAAGACGTTGCTTCGTACCAAATTTCAAGATTCTGAGTTCACGGGAAGCACCCTGTAGGTTTTGATTCCCTTGCAAGTGTCGAAAATTTGCGGCATAAACGGCTGTATCTTTTGATTGCGTTGGCTTAGAAGTTTGATTTTTTCACAGCTTCAAGGGACAGTAGACCTGAGTAATTGATATAAATTTCAGCTTCATACCTCCACGCGTTCCTGAGAAAAAGGGTCTTGACAGACGGACGGACGGACAACAAAGTGATCCTATAAGGGTTCCGTTTTTTTTCCTTTTGAGGTACGGAACCCTAAAAAGATATTGTGGCGCCATTGATGGCGCTTATCGTCGCCAACATTCTTTCCCGGCGGTACTCATACAATTGACACCTAAATACAGGGCCGATCCTAGATCGCAAGTGTTGAAGTGTTAACGCGGTTAAGTATATATACGACTTCCGAAATCTTCTCAGTAGCCCCGCTTGGCCCTAGACACGTGTTCTGTCTAGTTCTGAGTGATCTCCCATTTTAATATCTACATAAATAAATAAATAAATCTCCAGACTGACACACCAACTGTGTGGCCCTAAACTAAGCAAAGCTTGTACTATAGGTAACACACAATGGACTAGGGGAGAACCTAGTTACACCCAGACACGAGCCAATATCGAAAAACCATTTTTACGAAATTGGCCCGACCCGGGGATCGAACCCGGAACCATCCGCTTAGCAGTCCGGTGTATATACCGCTGCCCCACAGAGGTCGTCGACATACCTGCAGCATAATACCGTTGAAGCTGTAAAGGCCGACAAGGGGCCAACAGCAATCGATAGACAGGAAAAAAAAAACTCTGTAGCCCCGCTTGGCCCTAGACCCGCATTCTGTCTAGTTCAGTTCGATCTCCCCTTTAACACCATCCTACCTGCAGCATAATATCCAGGTCCACGTTATCGCACAGTTGGTACTCGTCGGTGACGCCGGCCTCGTCCGCGAACACGGCCGCGGCGCGCGCGCAGCCCTCCTGCCGCAGGAACCCCAGCACCAGGTAGCGCAGGATTCGCTTGCGAACGCGGAACAACGCCTCTTTCTACAAAGGTGAAGATACGTTGAGGAAGGAAGAGAATTGATTTGATAAGCAAGATATTTTTTAGGTAAATAAAAATAAATAAATAGCCTATATATTATATGTCCCATAGTTGAGCACAGGCCTCCTTCTCGGAGAGCGAGAGGGTTGGAGCCGTAATCCACCACGCTGGTTCGGTGCGAGTTGGTGGATTACATGAGGTTTATCATCAAATCATGTGGGTTTCCTCACGATGTTTTAAAGTTAAAATAAGAAAAAAAAGCTTGATTTCTTGAAAGTTTATTTAAAAACTCAAATTTTTGGTAAAATATAAGTTTCATCTTGATCCGCTAGGAGTATCTTTCTTGGTTGCTCGCACTTGCAAATAAATAGCTGCTAGAATGAGTTATTGATCAATTACATTTATGCGACCCCCGCGCTCACTGGCACTCTTGTAATGATTAAAACATTTGTAAATTAATAACTATACTTACAGATTCCAGCTTTCTCATCTGACTCATGGGTCGCTTGACTCCCGACATCCTACCGATCACTCACTTAAATTAACTATTTCAAAAATGTTTACAAAATGTATTTTATGTTGGAATGTAGAACAACACACAACTTTGTCACTGAATGTGAGCTCGATGCGTCAGCGTTGCTAGGCAACGGGGGTCGTTATTTTGTTGCCAGCTATTAATTCAGTCAAGCGTAAATTGTAACTTTGTTTTTAACCGTCTTCCAACTAATATAAATAATGGTTTTAAAATTATAATACAAAATAACTTGAGCTACAATTATGTTTGGAAAAATAGCAACTTGAATCAAATTAAATCCTATTTTAAAATGCATGTCTATTATGTCTGATTTTTTAAATCACTGACTGTTTTAAATAATATTTAGAAAACACACGATAAAAACAAATTTAATTTTCATAACCTTTTGATAAGTGTATGGTCTTCTATGTAGTTTATTTACTACTTAGTTATGAAATCTTACTCAATTAATATACTTTACTTACTCATACAAAACTAAAAATCAAATCCCAACTGCTCTAGAATAGAAAAGTTAGAGCTAGACTAATAGCTTTACTCAGAAAAACGTTTATTTTGTTGTATCAAGTTACTTACATTTATATATTGTATAGAATGAAACAAAGTCTCTTTGCAGCGAGGATAGCAGCGCGAGTAATACAATATTGTTACAAAAGGTCAAAGTATGATCCTTTGTAACGTCAGTAAAGTTTATTGTATGTACTAGTGGCCGCCCGCGACTCCGTTCGCGTGGAAGTCGGTTTCCCGTGGGAATGAGAAGTTTCCCCGCGGTAAAAAGTACCCTATGTGTTTATAACCATTTTTTCCATTTTTTGTTTAATTCTGATATATAACCTATATTACTGTAAAGTTTCATCCAAATCCGTCCAGTAGTTTTTACGTGAAAGAGTAACAAACATCCATCCATACATCCATACCTACATACTCACAAACTTTCACGTTTATAATATTAGTAGGATTTTTCTCATCGTGTAATGATTGCAGTGACTTTTTTATAGCATGTTTATAGCTCATGTTATGGTTCATGTAAAGTGACTATCTCAGAGTCAGGATTTTTAATACCTGAATTGACTTGAAACCAAGAGCTTTCCAGCGAAAAAGTACCTTACGAAGCTCGGAGCATAACAGTGACATAAACTGCTATCAAAAAACCTCAAAATTTCTTTATTTGAATGGCTAAATGTACATTTTGACGTTTATTCTCGAGGTTTGGACAATTGGGTTTTTGAATTTTTTTTTTTTTTGTGATAAATGGAAAGATCATATATAAGTTTTATAACAAAACTATTTTTTTTTTTTTTTTTTTGCAATAATTAAAAAGTTATTTCAAAATAAAAATTAAATTTTAAATTCAGTACCGAAGATCCGCCGACAGCTCCCGAATAAACCCGAGCGCATGTGACGTCACAATGTTAGTTTTTGCTCATTGTAGCATACAGAGATATAATAATTAGTACAGTGTTTTGAGTTTTTATCTAGTAAATTTTGTTGGCATTGTTAAATAATCATAAATGTCAAAACTCAAAAGTTATCGCTCTTGTTTTGTACCATTATGTACAAATACTACAAAAACAACTCCTGAAAAAATGTTTTTAAATGTTCCACAACACGAAAAACGTCGAAAGAAATGGTTTCAAGCAGTGCACCGAGATTATTCAAAAACAAAATCAAATTTTTTTTGTTGTGAAGATCATTTCGATGTAAGTATTCATAATAATATTGTTATTAATTATTATTTATCTAAGTGTATAAATCGAATAAGTATAGTTCAGTAATTAATTTTTTTACCTGGGCTCCAAATCATAACCTTTAGAATCGTAGCATTAAAAAATTTTTAATTGATAATTCAAAGCGATTAAATAGTAAATCTATATGTATGTTTATCTAATAATTGGAATTCAATTAATAGATATTTTCATAATTTTATAACATCCTAGGTTCTGTATCAGACTACATTTAAATTTTTAAAGTATATGCTATTTTGGTTTTTTATAATGTTATAATAATATTTTATTAATTCTTATGATTTTTTTTTCTAGCTAAAAGATGATATGGAAAATTATATTTATTATACCACTATGGGAGGTAAAGCAAAGATTAAAATTGATGTGGTACCACACAAGTTTGAATGTCAACCCAATCGTAAACGACAAGGCACTTCAATGACTCTTATTAGATCAGCTGCAGAAAAAAGACGGAGACAACAAATCATTGAAGAAATTTTAAGTGAATCGTTAGAAAATAATGAAACGGGTAATTCTCAAGAACCAAATATTGATGCCGTATCAGTTAACACTGTTGAACATATTGAAATTGATTCTGCTCCTGTAAATTTAACACCTGACCAAAAAGTTAGTGTTGAAACACAAACTGATATTAAAAACCGTACCGTTGCTGTACAAGTGAATAATCGTCCTAAGTATCGTAGTGTGGCAGTTCAATGTAAAATTTTATCAACTGGAGTTGATAAATCCTGCTCACCGATTAAAACTGGCAGCATTAGTACTGCAACATCTCCAATAAAACCACTGCGTCAAAAATCAATTTCAAATTTACTCGATGCCCAGAAAAGTTCGTCATTAAGTAGTTTTACACATTCAAATAGTTCACAAGAAATTTATGAACCTTCGGAAAATACTGGCTCAAGTACTATGGATTCTAGCAGCTGTCAATCTCCTGTAAAAAAAGCTGAAATTTTGAAAGTCACAAATTACTTAATTAACGACAATTTAAAGGCGTATACAGGAGTTCCTCAAGAATGGAATGTTATGCTAGAACGTATTAGTGTTATATCTAATATTAATATTACCAATATAAAATTGTCATTGATGAAAATACGACGCCAGGATACTTTTGAAAGATTGAGTGAACAGTTTGGAATGAGTGTCAGCAATGCTAGTATTGTTTTTAACAAAACAGTTCCAGTATTGGCACATTTATTAAAAAAGCTTGTTTATATGCCCGAGTCTAGTAACATAAAAAGAATACTACCGATACCATTTAGAACTTCATATAGTCATGTGATTGCTATTATTGATGCATTTGAGATACAAATTGAAAAACCAAGTGATCCAGAGTACCAATCTTTAACTTGGTCAGAGTATAAAAAGTGTAATACTTTAAAGTACTTAATATCTTGTACACCAGATGGTTTTATTAATTTTATATCAAAAGGATTTGGAGGTCGAATTTCAGATGAGCTATTATTTCAAGAAAGCGGATTATTAGAAGAGCTACCCGAAGATTGTGCTGTCATGGCCGATCGAGGATTTAAAAACATTGTTTCACTTCTTGACGATAAAAATATAGAATTAATTAGACCACCTTCAGTTAATTCTGGAGTAAAATTATCACAATCTGATGTGTTACAAGGCAAACGAATCGCTGCTCTACGTATTCATATAGAACGCGTCATCGGAAGAATGAGAGAGTTTGATTTTCTTAAACCTCATGCGGTTGTTAATCATAATATGTTACCTTCAACAGACCATATTGTTGTCATTGCTGCAGCATTAGTGAATTTACAAGCGCCTATAATTTCTACTTAAACTTAAGAGTATTTTTGTATTATAAAATAAATTACTAAGTGTATACTTTATAACTAATATGTTTATTATTTATTCTATTTGTAAGCCAACATAAAAATATATAATTTATGAGACTACTCTGTGTTTTAAGTTTGTACAGATTTTAATAATTTTGGAAATATACTTTTGGACCAAAATACTAAACTTTTTTTAATGAGAGCTTGTGTATGTGCATCATCATATCTTAATTTTTTTATATAAATTGTTTCATTTTCTTCAAAATTTGGATCAGCAACACAAAAGATACCTTCTTTTTTACCGGTCATTAGCATCTGCAGTTGCATTTGTGCATTACACTTTGAACTTACTTTACCTTTCTGTAAAAAAGTGTCCAATGATTTTTGACTAGATGGGCATTTTACTTCAACAATGGCATTACTAGTCATTCCATCAGGAGATGCTGCAAAAACCGGGTGACTAGGTACGAGATACATCCCCGGACGCGTAATTTGTACTCTTAATTCTTTCTCAAGAACTTTGATTACATCTTTTTCCAATTCTTTCCCTCGCGTCATAGCACTTGTCTCATGAACTTTGCTCGCACCAATAATTTGTTGAACTAATGAACCGTTATCAGTTTTACAATGAGCAGCTTCATAAAATTTTGATGCAGTAATACGTCCATAACGAAGCTCATGCCAAATGGTACATTCACTTTGCTGTTTCGTTAGTCGTTCAGCTTCTTCACACACAGCTTCTTCCATTTTAGTTTCAGCAAATTTTAAAAATTGTGCAACCTGCAAATCTGTATTTTGATTAAAATCAAAAATAAGTTGATGTAACGATAAATTGTAAGCTTTTCTGTCTTCTAAATCAAAATTTAATTGCCCAATTTGAGAATTTATTTGTTGATTCTTGGCAAATTGAATTACTTCTTGTAGAAATGTACTATTATCCGGTAAATTGTCAACTAAGGTATCAGAGGTTTTTTTCGTCAGTTTTTCAGCTTCAATATATTTTATTACGGTTCCAATGCCTGATAATCGAGACTTTTTCCAGTAACAAGCAACTTCAGTTGGTGTCGGATCTTCACTTCTACGATGGGTCCACATGAGTAATGCCAATGCATGCTTGCAACCACCTGTACAGACATTATAAATGATTATGATTGTTTATAACATCAAACAATTTGAGTTTAATTAGAGTATTAATTACCTGCTGAAGCTGCGCAATCATGACACTGAACATCATGAACTTTTCTTAATTTTTCATTGATAGTTAGAGTAACTGAGTAAGCTTTACTCCGAACTCGGTGTTCTGGACACACACGTCCTTTTAAAACACAAATACCATTCTTACGATTAAGTTGAACATAACCTATAGCTTTATCACCGTAACTCTCACGTGATGCTCTACAATTAATGAAATAATTATTAATTATATTTAATAGAGAATAAATACTTATTTTCATTTAGAATAGTATTTTTTAACAGACTTACCTTGATGCCTTAGCACCTCGAACTTCAGCAGAATTAAACCGAACGTCATTTTTTAAAAAATTAGTTATCATAAATATATCAACATCAGGAATATTATCCGATTTTGCTTTTATAAATCCTTTATCACACATAGTTAGTCGAAATAAACTTTTCAAATCGTTTTTCACTAATAAATTTGAGATATTTTTATCAAGTCAAAGATAATGGCCATAAACACTGTACTATTATGAAATTGCTTTAACATTATGACGTCACAAGTATGGCGACCAATCATGGCGCGTTTACAGTCACGTGATTTTTTTTTGAATTTTATCAATTTTTAATTGTTTATAATTAATTAAAAAAAATTTTTTTTCAAGTTTTTTGCATTAAAAATCAATATAATTAATAATAAAGTTTTAAAATACATAAAAAAAATCAATACTTTTTTTTTTTTCAAAATCCCAATTTGATTTACGGAATCGCTCGGAAGGTCCAGTCTCGGCCCCATATGGTGAATATATGTACGGTTTATAGAGTCTACGTGTTCCGCAAAGATTTAAGAGGATATTTAACTCATATTGGATCTGGGAAAAAAAAGTAACTAATGCGACAGCGCTTTCTACTAACCTTAATTTTGTAATAAGAGGTTTTATCATCATTTATTTTAATTTTGATAGAGACAAAACTAAGTACAATAGACTTAATTTAAACATTTGAAAAAAAACTTTATGATACTCTATTGTACAGAAACCTATTAAAAATCATAAAAATTAGAGTAGGTAAATAATAAAAGGAAGATTAATTATGACGTATTTGAAGTAAATATTCGTTGTAACCAGGAGGAACGCATGGTAGAGGCTAGTTTAAGTAAATTCAATACAAACAAAGCCGGGCAAGGAAGGAACTCAGTGCGAAAATATGACGGTGGAGGTTCTCCACTAGCGGGCAGGTTATAAGAAGAAAGTTAGTGATTTTACACAAGTGCAATTTGGGTTAAAATATAGAGACGAAGATTGGGTAGACGTCGATGAGTAAAATTTGAGTTATAATCGTGTTGATTAAAATAAAATTATTACAATCACATTAATAGACGTCTTCGGTATTCTTACTTGGAATAAAATAAAATTTGTTGAATAATTCGTAAACTATTCAGAAAAATATCATATATAAAAGTTTGCAGTGTCGCAAAGGCGGCAGTGGATATACTCCATGCAAGCGCAGTACCGCATTGGGGGGTCGGGGGCGGGGGCGGGGGCGCCGCGGGGGCGGGGGCGCCGCGTGCCATCGCAGTCATGGCTCGAGACGCGGCGCTGCTGGCCGCCTCGCTCGCCGCGCTGCTCGCATGCGCCGGTAAGTTCGACAAAACACCATTTATAAGCAGCCGGCGTATGTTTCATATGTGAACATTGTGTCTGTGACCGGCCAGTGATACAAAATGTTTTTAGTTTTATTTGTTAACGGCCAGCAGTGCTAATACAAATTAGTTGCGAAAACAAAAAGGGTGATGAAGACGACCTGACTCAACTTCTTTGGAGATAGCCTTTTTGGGGTGATGCCCTATTTAGCAGAACGGTGACAAAGCAACCAATAACGACGTGTGTCTCGAGATAGAAAACAGAATTGCTAATGGGCGCTTAAGCTGTTCTTCCTGAACGATAGAAACTATTAAACCTTTAAGTAAACAAGTCACTTTCTTACTACGAAAAGATTTACATGCCGATACATAATTCAGCAATGCTGCTGTTTGTTCGTTAACTTGTTTGTATGCTGCACGACTGTACCTCGCCTGTCCTTGGATAGTCAAGGATACTCAAGGCTTGTGTGAAATCACATGTATGAACTAATAACTGCGAAATAGAATATTATATAGGTATGTGAAGGTTTTTGTAATTAATGACACTGCAGCTGACGCAGCGAATGCAGATCTTTGAAGTTTGCCAGAAACTGCAGGGATAAGCAAAAATGGGGTATCGTTATATTTTTACAAACATAGAACTATGTTCTCGTAATTGTTTTATTACCTTAGTTTAAAAAAAGCTTTGCCCAATTAATGAGATAACAAAATTGGAGTGCGTATTACAATGGATATTAATAGTAGTAAAGAATATTGTCGTGCATATCAATAACGAAAACCAAAAAAGATTTATATTAAATGTGTACAAGCGACTGGATTGATTTTAAAATCTAACTCCACTCTATTCCGTATTTTATATTTATAACACCGTCATTTAAAATTTTGGCTGCAGCCCTAAATTAACCTTAATAAAATGTATAACAAATATTTACATTTGAAACTGTTAACTGATTGTATTAAGTAAGTATGCAAACATAAGGTAGGAGAGTTGCAGACTAACTTATTAGGTCCTAACAGGCCGTGGCGACCGCTGTAAATTAACTTAATTTTAATTAACTTACACTCGAAGCTCTAATTCTACAAAGTTAGTCGTTAAATAAGTTAAAAGGGACGGCGGAGCTTTTGATTGGCGTTTTTGAGCCAAACTTTTGTGCTTGCAATAAAAATGTAATAATGTTAGTGTTATTTCTACCATTTAACTTCTTTGAATTGGTCTGCCTGTTAAATTAATACCTACTTTCACTCTTTCGCAGTTTTCCAGACAATCAGACCAAATAAACGGCCTTAGAGCATTAAAAGTAGCTTAAATTATAGGGACCACATATTGGGGCAGAGAAATAATTAATACAGACGCCAATTCCAAAGAACACATTTTTCTAACTTAAACTTTAGCTTGAATCCCTTACGCTTAACAGTCTGGTGAGCACGTTGTTTTATTTTCGCGTGACACTAGTTTAGAAGGCTTTACAATATAATCCAATAAGCCGCGACTTCTTATTTTACTTATTTTATTAGCGTGTACAGGAACTATGAGTATGTCTTTACAGGCATTTTCTTTACTTTTGATGAAACAAGTACTGATTTTTATCTTCACCCTCAGTAAGTAGATTAGTAGTTTTTGCTTTTTTTTAAGGAAAATAAAATTAAGTTTTTCTAGCCGACCTCGTTTTGCATATAAAAAACGTAAAAAACATAAAGCTTTATAAATGGGTTGTTAAAATTAATTTGTGTAGGTTTTACAATTCAATTTTTTTGTGATTTATAGCAAACAATAAATTACGACGTGCCTTTTTCAAATAACGATATAAGCTTTTTTATTGTGAACCAATATTTAATTAAAGATCTTTATCAAAACTCTACATTGGAAGGATGCCAAAAAATCGCTTTTGATTAATACTTGCTGTGTTACCCAACTTTTATAACGTGGTGTTTTATTATTACCGAAATGAATAATAAAATGCGCTACTCCATAGAAACAAATGGGGTTAAAAATACTCTCATGAATGGCACTATTATCTATTTATGTTTTACGTTGGCATTTACAGCAATATGTTCTAAAAATATAAAAAAACATTAAAATTGGAATTCGACTGAAGGCCTTGTACAAACTTTTATTTGTAATTAAGCTAAAAAACGATTTGCCTTGCTTTTCAGCCAAATTTTATAATTCTGAGGAACCAAAAACTCTTTTGCGATGACCTTGGGGACGTTAACACGTAAACACAGGGGGTGTTTTAAAGCGCGGAATTAAAAATCTAATTTCATGCGAATTTAAGAGAAACTATAACGAACATTCTACTGAGAATACTTGAGGATCTAGACAGTCATGCCGTCCTTTACTTTCAGAAAAATATTGTTTTGTCCCAGGCTATCTAAATAAATGATAAGAGACCCTAGCACTGCAGTTCCAACTACAAATCAGTTCCTATCGATCAAACACAGCGAATGTTTGAGTTACGTTCAACTGACTGCGAGCGCAATCCAACGGACTACAAACTTCAGCTCCTACATTGATGAATATTAATCGCAATCGTTACGACTGAATACACTTTCCGAGTTATTGTTCCGCGATTATTCACGAACCTCTTGACACTTTTATCTCGGTCAAATCGTGTTTAGCTTGCGGTCCAACGTTTGTTTACCCGCAGTATGAAAAGCCTTTGGGTGGTGCCAACTAAAATAAAGGAAATTATATGATATAAAAGGTTTGCTAATTCGAAATTACTTAATAACATTGCGGATATCCACTGTATCTTTGTTTATGCATTATGCTATTAAATATTTGCTTAAAATATTATCACCAAATTGAGATTTTACAGTGAAAACTTCGCGTAAGTAAATAAGCCTCGAAAATTGTTTTCAAAACATGCAAGCCGTTATCAGATTCACGGTAATTTATCTTCTCCTCGACCTGGATCGCCCCACAATGTCAATAATTTGTCTAAGTCTTCAATATTGCCCTGAGATTGAATAATAAATCTGGTGTTTTCGGTCCGAGCGCCCTTGAGGTATTTTAGGTTCATGTAAAGGTTACGTTCGTTCAGGCCTTTTTGAAATTAGTTTCTGAACAAGTTGCTTCCTCGGTAACTGCTCGTTACTTTATGGTTTATGACCAGTGGGAGTAGTTAAAAGTAGCCCATAGTGATAAAACTATTACTACAGTTTTAGTTAACTAATATATGCTGTATTTCATAACTTTATGAAGTTAAAATTAACTTTTTAATTTAGTACAAGCACAATTACTTGATTTTGTAGTGCCTGTAAGCTTACATTATACATGGGTGAAAGACATTTTATAATTACTGTGCTAATGAACTCGGCAAAAAACTATGGCTTAATAGCTTCTTTTATACGGAATAAAAAAATTGGGCTGTCAAGGTTTGCAATCAGCATTTGCATACTTTCTAGTTCTAATTCAGAGCAAATATTTTGAAATTTTACAAATCACACGTATTTGAAGTTATTTATAACAAGTACCTACCTACGAATATATATTTGGCAGAACTCGCTGAAAACAGTCAGCTGTGTTTTAGTTTATCAAAACTTCTATAACTGTTACATGAAAATTTATAACATAGCATAATATAGAAAAAAAACATTAAGTATTATAAGTAGAATCAAAACTAGATATTGACGAATTCGAGTTGTTAAAATATTGACGAAATAGAAATACTTACTATGGATTTTTAGAATAGAAAAAAGTCATGCATAATAAAGAACACAAATTATGGATTTTGAAACATTTGTACACAATTGATTTCTATACTTACTTAAATATTTAATAGTTAGTTTTTTCCCTTGGGAAACTTAACACTCAATGGAAAGTCATGACGTGTAGTACCTACATAATCGGTCTGTAATTCAATTTATCGGTAAATTGTATTTGAATAAACGATCTAATTTGACACACATGTTTAAAAAGCTCATAAATTAATCTGTAATACTTTGAATATTAACATCTACTCATATTTTAAACGTTCGTGGTAAAAAGCTCATTAATTAATCTGTAATACTTTGAATATTAACATCTACTCGTATTTTAAACGCTCGTGGATTTTGTTTTTCGGACGCAGTGGAAACTTCTATTAACACCTTTCACCTCAATCTATTACAATCTTTATTACGAGTAGGTATATTCGTGGCAATAAACGTCCCATAAATATAAAAACACAAAATAAAACGGTCCCGTACTGTGGAGCTGGGTACACATATGTAAATAGTTCAGCTTTAGATCTCACGTATTATAAATATGTATTTTTAAATAGAGAAGTATGTCACAGCACATACCTTCCATTTATCAGTTTTACTTAGTTTTTTTTACATAGAACTTTAGTATTTCTGGTTTGAAGAATAAAAGTAAACAGAACAAATACTTAAGTCAAGACCTAAACAACTAATTAGATAAAAAGAAAAATTTCGCATATAAAATAACGACGGCTCCGTAACAACTTTGATGAACTTTCATCCATGATTTATAACAAAGTATACAAACTTTTTCGTTTTTTGTACCGGTCTATATAACCAAAGAGGTTTTATACATCCGTGCAAAGTATTAGAACGCGTCAGAAGAAATGTGATTAATCATGACTAGGACGACCTCGGAACGAGAGTTTACTAAGAATATGATATTTGTTTGTCCGGGAACTAACAAGGTACTTTACATACAGCCACTGCAGGTCGACGGTTGCGAAACAAGGTTTTTAGGGAAATGTGGTGTATGGCCGGCTATTTTGATCTAGGTATGGTACGGTCTAATTATACTGAAGATAAAATTTTACATTCCAGGGAAATGGGGCATAACTCAAAAGTTTTACGCTTGTCGATCTTTTGAGTGATTGGTAAATATCAGGGTTTGGTTCCAGTGTTAATTTATTGACAATATTGTACGAATAAATAATTGTTTTACTCTGCACACAATTTTAAGGGAACTCCAAAAAATAATGTCACCATTTAAAAAAAATCAGATCCCTACGCCCGCCTTCTCTTAGATTTATGAGATTTCTCTTTCCCTAATGTGACATAACATATTTTTCAGTTTTACACCTTGTACGAGTTTAAATTAAAACAATAGACACGAAAATGCTACTGTTAGTAGTGCCCCCCCCTCTTCGCCACCCACCTTTACGTATAGCCTCAGAGGAAAACCTAGTGCAACGGTATTTATAGATGACTCCTTATAAGCATGAACGAAATATCGGCGAGCGTAGTCCAAACGCTGAAGCCATTCGTAGCTAAGGTATCGTTGTTAGGGTGTCGTAGCTAAGTTGTCGTAGCGTCGTAGCATTTGTCGTAGACGTGCCGAGATCACGCAAACACAACATTAAGTCTTGAAATATGTTGTATATTTGAATCGTTAAAGGGGTTTTGAATAAAAAAACAATTGTGTCTTAGTTATTATACTTTGGAGTAGACTTATGATAAGGGGCTATTTCTATCGTCGTTCTTGAAATTTTTGCATGTAACTTATATTTGTATTTTTTTTTATTTGCTATATCATAAAAACGTGTGAAGTAAGTTACTTTTCAAAAAATTTTTAGGTAATAAGCAGTAATAAATACATTGGTATTCGGAGTAGGTACTTGTAAGATTTTCAAAAGATGTTTCTATTTGTTTTATAGATGTTTGAATAAGAATGCAGTAGAATTTGAAACCTATACATACACTTTTTAGAATGGATTTAGGCTTTTTTAAATAATTTAACGCGTTAACTTACCTACTTCTCTTAATATTAAAATTATTATTCAGAATAAGCCAATCATTTTAAATTCGTGTCACTCGTTCAAGTGACGTCGAGTCCGTTCGTCCGACGTGTGGAGAGCTCTGAATAAAATATTGTACAACTGTTCACAATTGTAAAACCCGTGAAGTGTCGACAGTAACGTGGTACGGAGGACCTCGGTGCTAATTGATTGATAGGTCAATCAACCGAGGAATGGTGTCTGGGGGGTAGAGGCAATTGGAATGGGGATAATTATTTAAGTTGAGTTGTAAAGTTTTAAAATAGAAGGAAAGATTTTCTTGTAGTTTCTGCTTATTGTGTCGACCGGGTGATTCAATTTGTGAGAAATATTAGGTATTTTGACTGATTAGATTTGCCTTTCTATATCTCATTCTGCCACATATTATTTCTCAGTGTTATGGTTATGTTTTTACTAATGATTATAATATCTTTACGTGCATAATTATATTTGTTCTGAGCGCACACTTAGCATAATGATCCCCGACATGAATGACTTCTCTCAACTCTGACGACTGGCAGAACAAATTGGAAGAACAGAAGATTTTTCCAGTTTCTGCAAAACACAAAAGCTTCAAGAGGCATGCGCCGAGCATTCACTGAACTTTAGTTTGCTAAAACAAAGATGTCAACTGGCCATTGTTGACTGCTGCTTCCAAGGTTGTTTTCGCTAAAGTTTAACAAAAACACACGTTGAAATCTTTTCTACATTTTAATGTACTGGGAGACGCATTCCAAAGTTACGACATTCACATGACCTGATAAAATCCCAACAAAATATTTTTAATCAATGTTATTACAAGGTAACCATGGTACCACCCTATTTTAAATCTTCAGCTTAAACCTCGCCTGTAATCTCACATCTTAGGCTCTAGACAGGCGGACCGCATTTCAACTGCAATCCAACCGCAAATTGCAGTTTGAATGCAGTTGACACGACTGCAATAGAACAGCAAACCAAACGCGTAGTCCGACTGCAGTTAAATGGCAGTCAGCCTTACTCCTTCTATACTTACTGTCCTAACAGCCTTACTTCTTCTATAGGTACTTATTGTCCTAACCTATTCTTAATTCGAATTCCAGTGTGCACCAAGGACGACTGCGTGGACTTCGAGGGCAAGTCGGTCGCGCACGGGCTGCTGTACGTCCCGGGGCCGGGCGTGTGCTCGCTGTGCGTGTGCTACCACACCAACCCCATGTGGTGCAAGGCGATCTACTGCGACCCGCCTTATGTGAGGACAGACATTTTATTCTAGTCTTGGTTGATGTAAAGGTTGTAATGTGAATCGTTTACTGCGATTGGTTTATGATAAACTTACTCAAGTGCATACACTTGCCTCTTGCCCCCCAAGTCACGTGGCAGGTGAAGTTTTCGTTAGCGAACGAATAGAAAAAAAATGTATGAAACTGTCAAATTCTTGCAATTGACAAAAATGACAGTTTCATACATATTTTTTCTATTCACTCGCTAACGCAAATATCACCTGCCACTTGACTTGGGGGGCTGTTCTTTTTATTTGGCGATAGATATTTTTTCGATACACATTTAAATAAAAACGGCTTAGGTTGTGCACTAATCCAATTCTTTAATTTATAAAAAAAACGAACTAATCGGATTGATATAATTATTTTTTTCTTTAGCTATCAAGACTTTAAATTCACATTAATTACTTTCCGATCCCTGGATTTGCTGGCGAGACGTTTGGTCTACGCCGACTAGTTGTATCTATTACTGAATTCTTACCTACGTTCTAGTCCTAGTCCTTACCTAAACGATATACATAAATAGTTCATTGACATACCAATATACCTACTTAGGTATACGGCCATGAAATCTACACATAGATATCTGCATAATTCTACGTAAGATAACGATAAAGCAAACGTAGGCAGGCTTGGTTCACCTAAGCATAAACTCTGAATCCATCCATCACGCAACGCTGGGACATGACAATGTGTGCTAAGTGCTGAGGCGGCACATCACCACTGACAGATAAGATAAACGAACTGGCATTTGTAGAACTTTGGAATTCGTGCTTCAACGCTGAGGGCCATACGACTTGGTGCGTAAAGGATTGTAAATAAGTGTCTGATAGGTTATATGTGAAATTAGAGGTTTCTAACTTTGAGTATGAAACCAATAGTATAAATTTGTGATGTAAAATAAATAAAAAAAAAACATGGAAGGGGTTCGGCCCGGTGTACTCTGAGTGTCCCGCAATCGTGTTTCCTGTTGCGGGATGGCGAAATCCCACAGGGTCCCATTGGTCGTGAGGTAGACTGGCCCACGAGAGGGGGGGCTGCTCTAGCTGGGCGTATAAGCCCGGCGTGTTTATGCGCCTCGGAGGGGAGGCTCTGGCTGGGCTCAGTCCAGGCCGTCGATGCACCCCAGGAGGGGAGGCTCCAGAAGGGCCTTTGGTCCCGTTGTGTTGAGCTCCAAGGGGGGAAATCCTGAAGGGTCGGGTGGTGCGGTGTGGCGGCCGCGGCATCCGATGCTTCGCGTTGGTTCGGAGGTGGGTTGAGGAAGGGGTGGGGGAAAACCCCTTTCTTTAGCCCAGGGCAGAATTTACTTTTTTTGCAGGTTTTTAGTCGGTGCAAGCTCGACATAGCCCGTCTTCTTTTTCCTCGAGGGGCGGGTATGCGTAGGCACAACCTGAAATCTGGTCGTATAATTTTTGCGACATTTATTATAATCTGGAATTAAAAGTAAATCTTTGAGCGGCAAGTATTTAGTAGGTAGTAGGTATATGACAAATGATCCATTGCACCTGTAAATAGTTAAAGTATTTTCACCACCAACTGGCTTCACTGATAGTTTAACTATTATATTCAACACATAACGTATGCTCACATTTCGTTGCCAAATAAAATTGAGTAACGATACGAAAGTGGCTCCTGCCAAAACTTTACCGCACTGGATGTCGCATTTTAAATGTTATTCAAAACTGACACTTTGTGATACTTTCGTTTTAATATTTAACATGAGTATAAAAGAATGAGTCCATCTGTATTTTCTTGTACGCGATCTGCTTCACTGCAGGATACCTTCTACATGGGTATTGATGAAGTGAAAATGGGTCATAGTGTGACGAATAATGCCTATCGGTAAAGATGTAAGGTCGTGATTTGGTGAGAATTGAAGGCACTATCTCGGGCTTAAAACTGAATGGTTTAAGAGTAAAGTTGTTTACGGCAACCATAGTATGTCTCTGTCCGTTTCCCCAGCTAATCTTTCTTATACAAATTGAATACTTTTGAGTTTCTAAAATTGTTTCGTCATAGTTTGAAAAAAAAATGTCTACACATAACCAACTTACGTTAACAAATAAATTTTTGGTGGTAGTTTTGAATATCATCAGCTATTCCCTTTGCTTCAACCCTCTAAAACAATTCCTAAAGCCTCATTTGTTCCAGTTCTGCGAAAACTTCCGCGTCGGCGAGCGATGCTGCGAGTTCGAGTGCCTCGACCCGCCCGGGAAGGACACCAAGTACCGCGAGCGCGAGCGCCTCCGAGCCCTCATACTGGCGGGCCACTCCGCCGCCCACACCGCCGTGCCCACAAAGACCCACGCGGCCCTAGCACTAACGGCAGTCGCAGTAGCTAGACTTGTATGAATGTAGTCGATGTAGGTGTAAACATGAAGGCTGTGCGAGAAACTGTGGGAAGGCAAGCGGTGCTGGTATTGCAGACTTGAGTGTAAGCGTCTGGTTTTGTCTGTTTTTTAATAGAAAACTAAGCAATTTTATTAAAATTGTACACAGTGAACGCCATGTTTTAAGAATGAATATTTTCAAGCAATGTTTTACCCGAGTGTACAAAACGATAAATCGCTATTTCAGTTGCTTGAAATTCTTCTCGGTAATAAAACACGACGCTTACACGTAAAGAACAGTCTGCAACCAAAGTTTATAGCATAATTATTGTATAAGGCTACGGAAACCTTGAACGAAGCTTATTTAACTCGCCAAGGACGAAACTGAACAATCGCCTGCGAATAATTGTGTAGCAAATTCACACGAATACAAGATCAATATTAATATTAAAAGATCCCCTATTAATGCACTCCGATTTGCCAAAAAAATACTGAGTTTTTATATTAAACCATAAAAAGCTTCACCATTTACTAATTTCCGATGATAGACACTTCTCAAATGTAGGATTATAAGAAAACAATAGATTTATCTGAATAGCATTCAAACATTTTACTAGCAGATTAAAAATTATGCTTTACATATTAAAATATTAGCTTGATGACCATATTTCCACTTAACATTTTAAGAAAGTTTCTTATAAGTGTTAAGTAGAAGTCTCTGAATAAGTAACTTCCCTCTTTACTGTAAAAATAGTTAGATATATAATTGAATAAATTATTCTAGGCTAAATCTACCAAGTAATGATTAGATTTCCATGTGTTTTATTTATCTAACTTATTTAACACAAGTGCAAAGAGCACACCAATAAATTTTGGACCAATTTTCTGTAACCAAATATATAAGTACTCCTGATTTGAGTTTATTGTTGCATGTATTTAAAATATAAAAAAAACTCAAATTACTTACTTATTTGCATGTATTGTAATAAATATCTTTTAAGGTTTAGATACTTAGCTTAGAATATTCTTGTTAATACTGAGTACCTAAGTCAGTAGATATATCTTATCAATAAATGCAAGCTAATTACCAACATATTATGAAAATGATTTAAAACATGCTTGAGATGCACCATTACAACTAAGTTATTAACCCATTAAAAACTGTGTTTATATTAACTCAAATATTACTATTTTTCCCACTTTCGTCACAAATATAATATATTTATGTATTAAATAAAGGCATGTGATATTTTGCTGGTTGTAATTATTAGTAAGGTGGACAGCTTTAAAGATTTAATGTAAGATGCCATTTAGGGTTATAAGATTCTGGATGCAGATATACTTATTCATTGCCCATAGCATTTAACAAATATATAGAGATAATTAATATAACAATCTTACCTAAAAGTGTAGGTACAACTTATTTATTAATGGTTTAAAATACTATAAATTTTAATAAATCATTCATGCAACACTATTGCTTTGAAGCTGAGGTTTTAAAATTTGCAACAAAATTGCCCTTAAAAACTTTTGTCCTAACAAATCCTTTTACAAATATTCCAACTAACAAAAAATGCTTGTAATAATAAAAGAAAAATTTAAATTGAAATTAAGAGGATCAAAATTATTAAATTAAGTTTTATTGTTAAAACAATATAAAAATAATAAAAATAAAATATTAAAAGTGATTGTAGTTTTTTTTACATGTATTTTTTTTATTTTATTATAGTATGTTATTTTTTATTTGGAATGTGTTGTTTTACTTTCCATCAAATTATGCACCTAACAAGAAAGTCAGTCTTCACCATTCCACTCCTTTAGAGTGCAAGTCCTTCTCGGCTTCTTGAATTTGCTCTTGCAGCTCTTTGGCCGCGTCTTCACAGTCATTGAAAGTAAACACTCGGTAGGCAACTACAACTATAGCATAGAGTCCAAACAGAAGAGCTAGATACAGTGGTGCTAGCTGAATAACTGACATGTACTCGTCAACCAGAGGATGCTTCACATAGCCACCCACCAGCGAGTACCAGATAGCGAAACCCGCCGACAGCACGGACAGCCACTCAATTAACTTCGTCATATTTCTGTAACAAAAAAATTGCATCGATTACATACTCGTAAGACAACATAACCTATACAACTAAGTTTATGAGATCAATAAAAGTCAATTCTTAAAATACCTAGTCTTTTTTTACAATAAATTTAGCCGGAAAATTACATGGGATACAAACAAAACACAGATATACTGAAAATAAAAGAAATGCTGACGTGATGTCAGTCAGTCGAACCAAAAGAAACGACAATGACATGACATGACAACAAAATATTTTATTTAACAGCTGATTGTCAAATCAATAATTTACATGTGGAGGCGTTCAGAGATTATATATTCGAATGTATCTCTCTAATGTGCTAAGTGAAGTAAGCCTAGTAAACGTTTGATGGTCGTATTTTGACTTATGGTCGTAATACTTAAGATTTAATCATTGTTAAACTAGTAGGGTTATTACCCAATTAAGTTAGAATTGAATGAGGTAATATTCGATTTAAACTAAAATCTTTTATTTATATATTAAACATTTAATGTATTTACACACAATAAAATTGGATGTAAGAAGCACTTAAAAATAAAAATAAATACAAGGGTCTTACTTATTCCTAAAGAAATCTCTTCCAGTAGATCTACTGATCTATTTATAATTAATTGAATCTGAGTATCAACTAAAATGCAATTAAAACTATACCTCAAATAGGTAATCGTTATGTTTTTGCTTGGTTCTAGCTTTTGAGAACGCTATTGGAGATTTTTCCACGGTGGACGGTGATAGGAATGGTAGTTTTGTATTTGATTCGGAACGAGGTCTTAGTAGATTTTTTCGTGTTTGCAGCACAAACAGCTGATAATTATTTATCTTATCTGTCACTGTCAATGTCTGCTGTCTTAAAGTCATACATGCTAATGGTTTTTGTTTGTATTTGTATTGTTATTTACGAAGTCATTTTTAATCTTAACTTCTCTCTATACTAGTAGACTTCTCGTGAAACTTAACAGTTATTAATGAACTAAGAGCAATGGACGAAATAGATGACAAATTTTACTATGTGTACAGCTCATCACTCGATCGTAACAAAATTGAGATCAAAATGTAAGTTATTCTTGTAACCATTTTTGTGTTACGAATGCACATTTTTTTAGCTTTTAACTATACAGATATCGCTATATTACTACTATATATACGCTAATTGAATAGTATTTTAATTTCCTTGTTTTCATTACTAGTGTAGTAAATGTTTATTAGTCTAGACTCTAGACTATACCTACCATCCTCGCATCACCATTTGATTAAAACAATGGCCTTTTTTAATTTACACGCTTTTTCAATACTTAAGGCCTAAACAAAGTCTGTCAACTAATATCAATATAGTACCTACCTTACTCACATTACTATCATGACAACTGCTTCAGTTTAAGAAGGTAATCAGTGTTTATTTTACAATGTTCAATGTTATATTATTATCTTAAAGTTCTCTAGCACTGTATCTGAATAGTAAGTCAAATATCAGTTTCAACCACAGAATGGTTTTAAATTACCTATTTCCTTCCTAGACATTATCCTTGAACCTATACAACATCTACTCTATCAATAGAAACTTAGTAAACTTATAACAATAAGGTAAGTATAATAATATTATTATTTGTCTTTCAGTGGTACATTAGAAGGCAAGCGTGCAAAGCCGGAGTATGACAAGCTGCTGTCGGACCCCATGCTAAAGTTCTCCGGACTCTACCAGGAAGGCTGTTCCGACCTGTATGTTTCTTGTCAAGTGCTGAGTGATGGCGTGCCTCTAGCACTGCCAGTGACAACCAGCTACAAGTCTTTCACTAATAGATGGAAGTAAGATTTACTAGTTTTTTGTTAATGCTTTTATTCTTGACAAAATTTTATTTACGGGGTAACCATACCTTGGGGTCTGTAGCTACCTAGACTACTTAAACTTAGTGTTACATCACCAGTGTATTAGTTAGAATATAAATTGAACCAAGATAATCAAACTAATGATATCCTACGTAAAAGTCAACACTAACTATGGCCTTTTCCAGCTACCTATTATCTCATCCTACAAATATAATAAATGTGAAAGTTTGTGAGTATGGATGTATGGATGTTTGTTACTCTTTCACGTAAAAACTACTGGATGGATTTTGATGAAACTTTACAGTAATATAGGTTATATGTACATCAGAATAACATATAGGGTACTTTTTACCGCGGGAAAACTTCTCATTCCCACGGGAAACCGACTTCCGAACGCAATCGCGGGCGGCCACTACTAAGCTATATTATTCTTGACCCATTCCAATGATTCCCCAGTTGGAACGAGTGGGTG
Organism: Emmelina monodactyla; assembly: GCA_916618145.1. Classification (NCBI taxonomy): domain Eukaryota; kingdom Metazoa; phylum Arthropoda; class Insecta; order Lepidoptera; family Pterophoridae; genus Emmelina; species Emmelina monodactyla. The sequence goes on along the minus strand of OU745314.1, from coordinate 938,437 downwards.
TCCCTGCCGGTGTACTTCAGCGACCTCCCGCGCCACGCGATCCTCGCGATGACCATCTACGACTGCGCCGGCCCCGGCAAGCTGATGGTGGTGGGGGGCACCACCATCTCGCTGTTCGGGAAACACGGCATGCTGCGGCAGGTGAGCGGTTAAATTGTTATGGTGCTGATGACTAGTACAAAGTTTCTATTTAGAAGTTCAAACTTATTATATTGTCCAAAATAAAAAAAATTGAAACTAGCTAGAGTACTACCCTATTAGAGCATGAGAAAGTAATGTCTAGACTTCTAGAGAGTGTTTTATATAGAGGACCTCTTTTTTTATGTCATTGCAATAGCTTGAAGTTAAATACCAACTTTTGAAGGAAATATTGATCAATATCTTTATTTTGTTTCCGACTGACATCTGCGGAAGCAACGAATAAAAAAAACAAGCTTTTCAATCGTAGTTTCGCACGTGTTAACTCTAGTTTGGCATTTCACAATTTCCCGTCATAAAACCCTTCCCAAGAATGTGTCATTACGTCTTGTTTAGGCCCAATTGCAGGGAACGCTTTAACCTCGGGTTAGCTTCGGGTTAGTTTACTCAGGTTTAAATGATTTAGGTTCAGGTTTGATTAATTTAAATCTGAGTTAGCTAACCCGAGGTTATAACGTTCCCTGCAATTGGGCCTTAGAGTCGCAAACGTTTTGTGGGACTTACTAAAGCTATATTTTAGTGGTACAAATATTAACGTAAATAGAACTATAAACTCAGCAAAATGCTCTTGTTTACAAGTATTTTTATCTATTTAATTAATTTAAATGGTATGACTGGTAGTTATTTACAAATATGTATTTATCAGAAAAATAAGATTAACTGTTATCTGCCCATGGTTTTACTTACCTACTGAACAAGCCTTAGTGTCGATAAACAAACGTACCCTCTTACTTCCTTATTAAGATAGGCAGGCTTATTAATTACGTTATCAAAACAAAATATTTACACTATAAAATTATTCTATTTGCTGGAGGGATATCTTTAATTAATTCTAATTCACACGCAAGCGAAAGTATCACAGTTATTTAGAGCCATTTGGAAACAGGTTTTTAGGCACCTTTTACAAATAATAGATTTTTACGCAATACTTTTTAACTTATGAGTGAATTAGGTTTTTATCAGAATATTGACACGTACAGTTTTTTTATTATCATAAATATTGGTATAAGAAATGGAATATAAATTATTTTTGAAAAAAAAACACTTCTCAGTCAGCACAGTATAAAGTTACAGAGCGGTTAATGCATGGGAATCAAAAATCTATGGAGTAATTCACGTTCACCCAGTCATGAAAGAGAACATTGCGTATTGAAGCACTAGCAAACCGAACCCTCGATCCGGCAATCTGGGTTTTAGGTTGGTATAGAATACTCACAAATGCTTTTAATTATATAATCAAAGTAAAATAAAAAAGTTTGTGACTATAGCGTTGGTTTCCCGTCACTTATATTTTTATTGGTGACTAGTGGCCGCCCGCGACTCGGAATGAGATGTTTCCCGCGGTAAAAAGTATCCTATATATGTTATTCTGATGTATAACTTACTAGTGGCCGCCCGCGACTCCGTACGCGTGGAAGTCGGTTTCCCGTGGGAATGAGTAGTTTTCCCGCGGTAAAAAGTACCATATGTGTTATTCTGATGTATAACCTATATTACTGCAAAGTTTCATCCAAATCCATCCAGTAGTTTTTACGTGAAAGAGTAACAAACATCCATCCATCCATACATCCTCACAAACTTTCACATTTATAATATTAGTAGGATATTACTGTAAAGTTTCATCAAAATCCATCCAGTAGTTTTTACGTGAAAGAGTAACAAACATTCATACTCACAAACTTTCACGTTTATAAATAATATTAGTAGGATTAAAATGGAACCAGTCATTCTACTTAAACTCAAGTAGGTATATTTATTCATGGAAGGTCTGTAATACTGTATAGTATACCATGATTTCAGGCAGGTATAACTGGCTATCAAATATTATTGTGAAGAAAATGAACATTTCTGTATGAGTCTTTAGTAAATAAGAAAGATAAAAGTTGTATGTTTTTATTTGTAACAAATAAGCTCTCTTTTCTAAAGTACTGAAGGGACTGTGGTTGAAAAACAGTCGAGTGTTGAAAAAGCAAAAGGTAGGTAAAGCTTTTTTGAGTTTTCGAAAATTTATGATTACCGTGATTAAAATTAATTATATTTCCATACATAAATAGTTCCATTTACGTAAAAACTACTTACTACTAAGAAAAAAGCTAGTATCTGAAGAAAGTCTTAAGCCGGGTAGTAGAAAACTTTAAGCGTATTTCCTCGTCCAAAAATGTTCATCAGCTGTCTGTTCTGGGGTTCGTGAGTAGACCCGTCTTGCGGCCAATCCCATGATCTCAATCCATTTTTACGCATCTGAGATCGGCAATCGGATCCAAATTTTCTCACAACTGTTTCAATAAACGATCTATGGGTTCTGACAGAAAGATTTATTTATTTCTTTATAGTTCATGTACAAACAAATACAAAGAAACTTAAAAACTATAACAATTAAAATTATGCTAGTACAATGGGTACTGCTTATCCCTTAAAGGGATTTCTTCCAGCAGCCCTTTTATATTTTATTCATACGCTAAATGACGCAAGCTTACAGTAATTTTTACAATACACAGCTCTATAGAACAATCGCGATGTGTCGATAGGGTAGAGTTTATGTTGGGAATTAGTAGATTACTATTATAGGAAAACTAGTGTTGGAATCAAACTGAATCATCTATCTTAAATGAAGTTTAATGCTTATTGTTTAGGTATTTGGTGACCGGTAATATCAAAGAAGACAAATATTTCAACTAATATTTGCTACACATACTACAATTTATGGTTCCTTTTACCCAAATAAGATCCCAACATAATAAGCACAAAAAAAAACCAATCACTAAGACTTAAAAATAAATGACTTATTTTATCGGCCCAAGATATTCACAAACGTAAACACTCTACCTAACTGACTATGGAACCTGCCACAGACCTCAGTTGAAAGTCAGCTTGCACCCAAAACAGTCGCGCCATTAAATTTGAATAATTCCATATTCCGAACACAACTGTGATGCCAGTTACTAGAAAGCTTCTCGCATCCTTTATACAACTTACGAATAAACAAAATGGGCAGTAACTTCTCGGTGTTGCGTTCGTACAAGCGGTTTTACCTCAAGTTGGTGAACAGTATAAAGGGTTGGTTCAATGTGAAGGGCATGTTCGACCTACGCGTGTGGCCCGGCGTGGTGGCCGGCGAGGGCACGCCGGGCAAGGCGCCGGACCGGGGCAAGGAGCAGATGCAGCGCCTCGCCAAGCTTGCCAAGAAGCATCGCAACGGACATATACCTAAGGTACTCGTAATATTAGTTGTAACAAACCTGCGAAGTATACTATGTATATTTATAGTGCAAAATTAACCGTACGCGTGAAGCATTGAAGACCACTTACTTTACTGGTTTTGAAGTTGCTTTATTGGATTAACATTAATAGGTACTACTTTTACCCGAATTTCTTCTCTTATGTTCATATAATAAAAACAATTTCGGCGTCTCAAGAAAAAATAAAGCACACTCATTACTATAAAAATACACATACCTCTTAAGTTCAGAGTCCTAAGATTCGGACCTATGGTATCTAAATCAGCGCTTGAAATAATCTGGTATCTGAAGTCACAAAACTTTGGTCCAGTTCTCGTCGTCGCAAATCCACTTGGAACGCATCACGGTGTAGTTGTTGCAGTAGAAAGTTGTATAACTGTAACTGTTTAGATTCCAAATTAGCTTTGCCATTATTTAAGGGCAAAACCCATAGTTTTAAAGGTTGATTCATATAACTATGCTGATACGTACTGTCTGAAATACACGAGAAGAACGCAGCGTCGAATTCAAGTGTTTAAAAAAATATGTAATTCCACAATACACACAGGATAAAATTTAGGCTTAATTTACTCTCTTTAAACAAATCACAATTATAACATTGATAGATCGGGCATTTATTATATTATTTCTTATACTAAAAACATTATACCTAATGATAGCAAACAACAGCAACAGATACGGCCTTTTATGTCGCATATTTTGAATCTTGCATATCATTGCAAAAAAAAAACTGACCGCAATCAATGAAAAAATGTTTTCCACCGCAATAACTTTGTTAATTTAAAATCTCAATTCCTGGGATCCGCGTTTTAAATACCCTAAATTCTAACGAAAGCCTGTAAGAGAAGAAAATAAAAATAATAAAACCTCAATTTGGACTCAAGCTCCGGTGCGAGACCTGGTATAATTAAAAAGGTAAAATAATTCTAATAAAATAACATGGTCCCCTGGCTTAACAGACAGGATCTAAAACATGTCTGCCGATCGTTCTTTTACTAACTTAGTTTTAATAAACAATTTTAATCAAAGCCGACCGTGTCTTTTCTAAAAGATATTTTAAACTTGTAATGGAAAATAAAACAAAAGCCATTTGTCTATCGAAATTGCATATAAAGATAAAAAATAATTAGTCTCGTAATGATTTCCTTATTACGTGTTTATTGTCCAAAAAGTGCTTTTCTAACACTTTTTGTATGTTTATCATCCTGCAATGCGTACTTAGTTTAATTTTGGTATCCTGAACTGCAATTAAGAGTCCCAAATAATTAACCAATTAGCTAATTAACATTTTAATTACTCTTAAAATGGCGGTCCTATCAAAATTAAGTTAAATGATTCGAATGCAATTCCTTATCACAATTCCTTAACACCTCATTTACTTATAATTATGTTTTTTTTGGTTGTTATTAATAATAACTTATTATCTTGTTTTTTACTAATTGTCGAATAAAGACTCGGAGGCCAAAAACCATTAGGTACCTAGTGTATCTATGTTATCTGTATTTGTTTTTAAAAGAAAACCAATTATATATTAAAACATATTTTAAAATAAATATTATTTTGCGAATCAGTCAACATAACTTTGCAGTAGATTTTTTTGCATCTAATCATGTGAATTCCCTCGTTATCTGAGAAAGAAGTCTGTGCCCAACTAGTGGATGTATAAAGGTTAATGTTATTTAAAATCAAACATATCACTACCGAATTCGTCTCCTGAGCTATTAAACTATGTCAAACCCACAGGATGTTCCAATATATTTAATTTAACCGCTTTACTATTGAGGGTCACTCAAGGAAATCACAAACACAGCTCCACAACATTGGGTGTAATGTTTTGGTTAAAAAGTTTAAAAAATAAAATATACCTACTGTTAAAATGCGTTAAACAAATACGGCGCTATGGTTTTAGCCAGCTAAATTGTTTAAATACCGTTCTTGGTATTGGATAGAGAATTTAAAAAATAATAATAAGAAAAAGACCACTTTTCAAATGTACCCCATATCAGATAACCCTTCTGTTCTCTACCCTTCCAAAGAGTATGTTTGAATTTATTTATTAAATACAGAAAAAAAAACATTCGAAAAATATTTTCAAACCAATTCCAAATCTCAATACTCAGTAAGCGGACGTAATCAATGTTACACTCAATAGGGGGTGTTGTCCATAGTGTTATCTCGTATAATAAATAATTGTCGTACAATAAACAAGTCGCCACCGTGACCCAGTGAAGTTCCACTATCACGCAGCAATGTATCTTGTATATATTTTACAAATATACAAATAAATATTGCAGTGTCTGTTTGTAATATTTAAATAAACGCTTTTTACTCAATGCATATGTGTGAAAACAATAATAAAAAACTATAGGGAATAAGTTATAGTGTTTTTTCCAAGTTTGTTAGTAGGTATGTTTGTTTTGCTTCATCTAATTTCTGGAACGGCTGGACCGATTTTGACGGGGATGTCACTGGCAGATAGTGATATAATAAGGAGTTACTTTTCAACCGACTTAAAAAGTGTTTTTTTTTGTTACGGGGTTGACATCGAAAAGGACAGCTAGTCTTTTTTTATATCGTGAAGAGGTAAAGTTTTTCGAGTTTGGATGATCGGGGTAATCTCCGCGACTGGTCAACCGATTTCGAATTTGTTCACAATTATAATGCAACGTAATTAAAGTGTTACAAAAGAGCTACTTCCATTTAGGCTCATTATCCACGCGAATAAATCTGGGAACGTAAAGCTTGTGGCTCAGAAAACCGTACAAGTCAGAATCAGCCCTGACAGAAAGTTACACTGTATGCGTATGCGACCAATCACAGACAGTCACGTGATATTTCAATGACAGGACTATCGAAGTTCATTGCATCCAGTAAAATATACGTCCGATACACCTTGATGATGAGTGTTCGAGTAATAATGCCTTATCTACCAAGTGCATAACGACCAACTTTGTATTATCCAATGCAAATGACTCAAATTAATGTAACGATCTGATAACATGATACAAAAAGAAAATATGTTTTATGTTTGTTATACGATTACTCAAAGACAACAGGGTCGATTTGTAAATCAAATCAAAATCAAAATCAAATCAAAATTCTTTTATTCATCATAGATATGTAACATATAAGTACTTAATGAACGTCAATGTTACAAACTTCGACTTTACCTAACCGTAGACCGAGAGAAAAAAGCCGGCGGAAAAAAACTCCCAGCACTCTTTTTGAAAATTATAACGTGTACATTCAATGAACATATAAATTATTTTCTCGTACCTCAACTCAACACTATAAAAGTAAAAAAAAAAATTAAAACTGCTAGTAAAAATCTAGTAGTACTTAATTCATAGTTTATATTTATCAAATGGTTCCACGTTTATGGTGGTAGGTTCTACCTAATGTTTCTGAAATAAGCACACCTAAAATGATTTGGGTATCTATTATAAAATGTGACTAGTGCATTAGCTTTTGCAGAGTATAAATCTACCAATTCCAAGAAAATGTGGTTTTTAAACCGTCCAATCATTTAATATTTTAAACATTTGCAGAATCGTTACATAGTATAAATTCAAGTCGCTAATTCTATCTGTTTGTATGTTTGTCCGCTATCTCCTAATAAACCGCTTAACGGATTTTAATGCGGTTTCCACCATCTTAAAGGTATTTTTTTCATTTTAATTTGTAAGTAAAAATATCATTTAGAAAAAGTTTTTTAATTTAGCAAAAAGGCAAAATTACACCTTTACGAAGCGTGGACGTCGCTCGTGATTTATAAATTTATAAAAAAAGTATATTAAAAAGGTTGGTTTTGCTGCAGGTGGACTGGCTGGATCGGCTGACGTTTCGCGAGATCGAGATGATCAACGAGAAGGAGAAGCGCAACTCCGACTACATGTACCTCATGATAGAGTTCCCCACGCTGCAGGTCGACGGGATCAATGTAATTATATATCTTGTACTTATTTATTTCCCGTGTTATACATACTCTTGTACTTATTTACCCGCGTTATATATCCTCTTTACTTATTTACCCGCGTTGTTTATACTCTTGTACTCATCTGCACGCGTGTATATGCAGTTTTGACCAACTCGTAGTTCCAGATGGTTGTTTAGAATGAGGCAGAAAAGGCGCCGATTGTAAAAATAAAAACAATCAGTACATATCAATAAAGTATTTAACTAGTAACGCGGAAATTCATGACGAGTTGACCAAGAAACGTTGGAGTTTGTCCAACTAGCAAATTATGTTTAAAAATTATTTGCGCTTTTAAACCTTCCAGAAAATAGTATCTAAATGAGGATGCGTATATTCGCTATATACATACTAACTTTTACGCATGGCGACTTTGCATAAAACTATTTAAAAGAGAATATATAGGGAAAATCATAAAAATAAATTGTTTATTTGTTTTTATTTGCAATATATGAAGTCTAGTAATTTGTTGCAGCATGCCGTAGTATACTATGAGCAAGATGGGGACGAGGTTTACCAGTTCAGAGCACAGGCTGATGTGGTTACTGTGCCCGACTATGAAATATTACAGGTACGCTAAAAAAATGTCGGTTAAATCTTTTTGGTTATGCTCAGAGATAAAAAAGTTTATCTGGGATAGTCTTTTAACATTATTCATAAATGAAGCCATCAAGCCAGCTAGTTTTGTAAGTGACAGCACATAAAAAGTTCCCGCAAAATCATAAATAACGTTCATAATTTTAAACAAACACAGTATTATAGAGTCGACAACGTATTGACTTAATTGTAAAAACGTTGAATAAAGTCTTTGTTGTATAATCTTTGACGTAAGTTTTTCGTAATGGGCAGAATATTAACGAGATAACATAGATAAATTTAACAATAAAAAATATGAATTAAACGAATGGCTAAATAATTCATGAATTATACAAAGTTGCATCTAAAGCACTGTGTTTCGGTTATAAAGATACAATAGATAGAGTTATTATGGACACATTAGTGGTCTAATTCATCAAATTGTAAAATCAATTTTGATGTAAAAATCAATTGTAATTGGTCCTACATTATAGTGGCATTTAACGAATTGCTTCTTTGTCGTTTTGGTCAGGTGCACTACTGCATATATACTAAAATGTGTTTGGTCTCTTAGCCTTTTATTTGGTGTGTAGCAATGAGTGGTCAGTTTAAGCAGTGTAATGTTATGTGTTTAAAAAGTTAATGTTTCCAAGAACTTTGATACTGTATATTTATTTATTTATTTATTTATACATATATACAGCAAAAATATGAAGAAAAAGTTATAGTTGTATTGTATCTAGTATGTGGTCGGTTAGAGCAGTGTGCGGTTGGTTTGAGCAGTATTTGAGCGATGTATAACAGTGTGTGGTAGTCCGCAATCGGTGTCCATGAGCATATGCCCATATGCTCCAGTTAGTGCTAGCTGTGTATAACCTCGGCTCAGTATATATAACTTGGTTCGATATACAGGAGAACCTAGTAGAGAGCAAGCAGCAGCGCGTGGCGCGCTCGCTCCGCGCGGGGGCGGGCGGGGGCGGGGGGCGCGACAACAAGCCCACGGCGCTGGAGCGGGACGCGCTCGCCGCCGCGCTGCTGGCGCCCAGCGGGCAGCGGCCGCACAACGCGCACACGCAGGACCTCGTGTGGAAGTACAGGTGACAACACAGACACCACACACAGCAACACTGTAACAACACACGCACATAGTTACAACAAGCAAACGCGCTGCTGGCGCCCAGCGGGCAGCGGCCGCACAACGCGCACACGCAGGACCTCGTGTGGAAGTACAGGTGACAACACAGACACCACACACAGCAACACTGTAACAACACACGCACATAGTTACAACAAGCAAACGCGCTGCTGGCGCCCAGCGGGCAGCGGCCGCACAACGCGCACACGCAGGACCTCGTGTGGAAGTACAGGTGACAACACAGACACCACACACAGCAACACTGTAACAACACACGCACATAGTTACAACAAGCCGCCGCGCTGCTGGCGCCCAGCGGGCAGCGGCCGCACAACGCGCACACGCAGGACCTCGTGTGGAAGTACAGGTGACAACACAGACACCACACACAGCAACACTGTAACAACACACGCACATAGTTACAACAAGCAAACGCGCTGCTGGCGCCCAGCGGGCAGCGGCCGCACAACGCGCACACGCAGGACCTCGTGTGGAAGTACAGGTGACAACACAGACACCACACACAGCAACACTGTAACAACACACGCACATAGTTACAACAAGCAAACGCGCTGCTGGCGCCCAGCGGGCAGCGGCCGCACAACGCGCACACGCAGGACCTCGTGTGGAAGTACAGGTGACAACACAGACACCACACACAGCAACACTGTAACAACACACGCACATAGTTACAACAAGCAAACGCGCTGCTGGCGCCCAGCGGGCAGCGGCCGCACAACGCGCACACGCAGGACCTCGTGTGGAAGTACAGGTGACAACACAGACACCACACACAGCAACACTGTAACAACACACGCACATAGTTACAACAAGCAAACGCGCTGCTGGCGCCCAGCGGGCAGCGGCCGCACAACGCGCACACGCAGGACCTCGTGTGGAAGTACAGGTGACAACACAGACACCACACACAGCAACACTGTAACAACACACGCACATAGTTACAACAAGCAAACGCGCTGCTGGCGCCCAGCGGGCAGCGGCCGCACAACGCGCACACGCAGGACCTCGTGTGGAAGTACAGGTGACAACACAGACACCACACACAGCAACACTGTAACAACACACGCACATAGTTACAACAAGCCACGGCGCTGGAGCGGGACGGTAACAACACATTACTTACAGGTATACCTACACAAACAGACTACAACAAAACAAATTAGTACTGTGTTAAACAAAACTGTATCTAGTGGGGGTGCATATACAAACACATAGGCACAAATAAGCTTTAACACTTCTAATGAGTACGAACATTGAATTTAGTTAAGCAAAGCTGGATCAAGAGGGGAGAAAACAATGTTGCAAGACGAGAACTTTTAACGATCGTTAACATCTTTTCCCTTTTCTGATATTTGGTTTGTTAATTTGCATGAAAAATAACGATGGCACGTGTTAAAATAAAGAAATTAACGATCGTTAAGAGATATCTGCCCCCCAACTCAAGTGGCAGTAGAAATTGGCGTTAGCGAGTGAATAGAATTTAAATGTATGAAACTGTCAAATTGTAAGCTTGACAAAAATGACAGTTTCATACAATATTTTTTCTATTCACTCGCTGACGTAAATATTACTTGCCACTTGACTTGGGGGGCTGATCAACTAAAGGTTAGGAACAAAGTACCCCTTAGGTTCTTAAGTTAGGTTTTTTCGGTTTACTTTAGGTTCTAGATTTGAACTTTCATTTCGGTTTCAGTTTTCTAAAGTATTTTTCGAGGCTTAATATCTCTGATATTTTACAATTTGAATGCCTAAAACTTTGTAGAAAGCCAACAAACACCACCTGTAGAAAACTTATGGAAAATTCTGAAAGGCACTTCATTCTCCTTTTTTTACAAAGTTTGTTCACCTTACAAAAAAGTGCTATAACCATTTAAGACTGAATCTCATTTAAATTCAAATGTGTTGGTTATCAACCTTATAACCGCTTCGTCCCGACCGAAACTTTTAATCGCTTCATGAATCTTGTCATGTGTTTCTGCAACAAGATAGAAATTCATTGAGAAACTTTTGTTTAAATTTAACAAATAGTAGCGAACGAAGATCTTTGGTCTTATTGGAAATTTCGGGCATAGATTAGTGATCTGGCGGAAAAACCAAGAAGCCCAATCGAGCACAGGGCCTTTGCTTAAACTTCCTCTTTCACATGTGGTTATTATTTGATATTAAAACACATTACATATTTGGTAGGAGTCCAACTCATAACTTTCAGAATGATAAACCATCAGAGTCACAAAAACGCATTCATGACGTTCAAAACCAGATAGCAATCGCATCTAAAGTAATAATGTAATCAAGAAAGGGTCAGTAACCATACGTGTAAACAGGCGTTGGGTTTTTTGGTTCGGGCTAATTTTAGATTGCCCTTCACGTTTATTGCTAAAATGTTCGAACCTTTCCCAAACAAGCAGCTATTTTTAGATATCTTACGTTCGGTCACAACCACAACATTTACTTTATTTTTAATACACACTATCTTTAAAAGATAACAAATATAGATTAATTGTATAACGGTTTTTATTATCCTCTCAAATATTTAAAAATAAATAACTGGTTTACCAACTTTCTGAGTAAAGATAACTGAAAATAAGACATTAAATAATAAAAATTATACGTTTAGTAGGTACTGTGCCAATTTATTTTTTTGACCATCATTTAAAAAGAATATCGATAAAATAAATAATCTTTGTTCGTATTATATGTTATATGCTAAATTATACTGGGATAAGAGATACCTGACTTGAACCTTCCACAAAAAAGTGGAAAGCACGCATGCATCGACCGTTGCACCTGATAAGAACCTGCCAGTTAAACCGCACTGCACTAACTAAAAAAAAAGCGGTCAAATGCGAGCGAGCTAACCGAGGAGATCGCAACAACAACAACAGTTTTTACCACGCTTTTATTAGCTTGGGTTGTATCTATGTAATGGAATCTTTGAGCATAAATTTGACCGATTTCCAGAAGTTCGATTAATTTGAAACTTTGCACACGTATTAAGGACCGATGACAATGCAATAATTTAATAAGAGTTTCTCATTATCTTTATTAGGACCACCAGGATTAATAAATTCATCTTTAGATCCTTTTGTAGGAGAGTAAGAGAGACAAAGCTAGCGCGTGATCTGCGCCTTTCATCACTAATTGAACTAAAAAGTAGAAAATAAATAATAGTTTAAAAACTAAAATACCACGCTTTTATTGCTAATCGAACTAAAAAATAGAAAATAAAATTTCAAATCGGAGTAAAAAGCGTGGGGTGCTCGATATAGTATGTAGAGAGTTATGAAAATGAAGTAAAATGCACCCCTCGCTTTTTACTGCGATTTGAAATTTTATTTTCTATTTTTTAGTTCGATTAGCAATAAAAGCGTGGTATTTTAGTTTTTAAACTATTATTTTTTTGTGATGAATAACGTTTTGTTTATTACCGTCTAAAACTAACGTCCTTACTCATAAACAAGGGACAAGTTTAACTCCCGTGCAAAGATAAAATAACTTTTTTTTTAACAACGATTTTATAATTGCTTTTTTTGTGGTACGAAAAATGAATAAAGAAGTCCAGTCAATGTTTTACGATTTTATTAACCTTCGCCAACAACAAGTAACTGTTTGAATCGCAACTCTAAGGTCACAAATTCGAAATACGTAACGTCAGTGTGTCAGCCGATGATAAAATGTGCGTTTTTAATTCCACAAAAACCAGTTTAGTCGCGCGTCGCCCACGGACCATTAGTCCTAGTTGGAACTATTACTAAAATATGTTGCGAATGCACTCGCTTTCTTTCGAAGCCGGTTAGTTAGTACGACATGACATGAAGCTCACGCACAAGGAACAAGAGGCTATGTAAGCTTGATTTTGTATTTAAAACCATCAAAAAATTAACCTATAGGTTATAAATGCAAATTTGTTACGAAAGGTTATGCCATAGATAATTTTGAACAGGTTTTTTTTTGGTGATACTACTTTGGCGCCAACTTTTTTTAAGTATTTTTAATTTGTTTCTATCTTTCGTAGGTTCTACTTGTCCTCACATAAGAAGGCGCTCACCAAGTTTCTGGAATGTGTCAATTGGAACCGGCCCGGTAAGTTCCTGTCAAATTATAAGCCATAATTATTTGACCCCTGACTTGTATAGCTGCTGATGACGGTCGTAGGTCTTGTTGTTCTGGTCGATTTTTGTTTACTTTTTGTACAATCGAGTTGTGTTTCTAACGGAGATGTAAACAAAAGCACGTGGGAAGGTTATATATACCTAATTTTATTCAATAGAATGTGTAATATACCTATTGTTTGCATAGTAAGATATTTGAAATACCGTACTCGAGAACGGCTTTAATATTTACGATAAGATTTTCACAGTCTAGTTTTCTATAAAAAGTTATCTGTAGTTGTTTTCATTAAAAATAAATTGGACGTCTCAGTACTTACTACTTCCCTGAATATGATAATAGCTAGTGTTATTTAACTTAAATACTTATTTGTATAATTATCGACCTTAAGTTAACACGTTGTAAATTAGGTAGGTACTCTACAATATCCAATAAAAAAAAACTTCATTACATTAAATGCTTTAATTTTAATGTATATTCTTACACCAATTTTAAGTACCATGTTATCATAATTGCCTCATTAACATTAGAAATAATAATCTCGTCCCTTTGCCAAATAGCAAAGTGAGACGTAATCAACTACGAAAACTCAAAGTGGATCCTCATGACAAATATTAAAGCAACTACTTATACGAGGAACCTTACGATGATGAAATTCCTGATGCTTCTGAATAGTTTCTTATGCCGGCGCATTGGCCCAACTGTTGGCCTAAATTGAACCACACACTTTAGCCTGTGTTGTGATAGTGTGTGTGTGTAGGCGAGGTGCGGCAGGCGCTGTCCATGATGCGCGTGTGGGCGCCCATGGACGTGGAGGACGCGCTCGAGCTGCTCACGCCGAGGTTCACGCACCGCGCCGTCCGGAGGTAACTACTGCAGTGTGTGCGTGTGAGTGTCTGTATGTGAGAGAGAGAGAGTGTGTGTGTGAGTGTGTGTTTGTGTGTGTGCGTGTGTGTGCGTGTGTGTGTGTTTGGGTGTGCGTCTGTGTATGTGTTTGTCTCATATGAAAGCTCTCACATCTGAAAGTGATCTTGGTGTAAGGATCGTAATTTTAATAAGGAAGTAAATTTTCATAACTTTGTACGTTAATGATATCTAAACATCTGCATTGTTCCAGATACGCGATAACTCGTCTGAAACAGGCGCCCGACGAGGACCTGCTTCTGTATCTTTTGCAGCTGGTGCAGGCGCTCAAATATGAAAACTTCGATGAAATACATGAAGGTATCGACATCATTGTGAGATGCTTTTATTTGTTTATGGTCATACAATATTTGTCTGAGGAATATCATACAACAATCAATTAGGCTAGAGAATATGTTTCGTGTTACTTTCTTATTTGTTTTCATATTTAACGAACAGATGCAATAGCTTTATCGGTTTATTTGTTCTCGATTTTTTCTACCAAACTAGTACTACCAATATTTCACACGTCCTACTATTTAATCATCTTTTAGAATAGCGAAAAGGTCTGAGCTGTAATCAATTGTTGGATGCAAATAGTGGATAATCATCCAACTAGTGGGTTTCCTCACCGAGGTTGGTGATTATGATAGTGGTCAGAGATCCTCCAGTTCTATGGTTAATGTTGCCTAAAAGGGTAACTAACAAGTACCAACTTGTTCTCAGAGTACCTGCAGTCGGGGGGGCGCGAGGTGGGGGCGGGGGCGGGGGGCGCCAGCGACCAACACGCCGCTAGCGGTCAGTTGCACTTTATTATAAACTTCATCATCATCATAATTACATAGTGTAGCAAATCGTGTTTGTTTGTGTTTGTCCTCTAACTCCTCTTCAACTGCTTTACGGATTTTATTGCAGCTTTCGCCATCTTTTAGCTACATATACATTTCACTTTGATATGTTACAAAGAACATTCAGATAGTTTTTTTAATTGTGACAAAATTTAATGTTTTGTTAACAAACCGGGATAATATAATCCGACATCCTTTCCCTGGTCTCACTTTTCTTTAGTTATCAGCACAGTCTTCATTCTATTTTCAACTTACCCCCTTTACTAATAAAGTGCAGTATTGTTTGAATTTTATAATATTTCAGTACTAACAGCGAGCGACATGACAAGTTCTACAACAAGCCACAGATCTGACTCCGTGGAGGAGTCGCAGATCGCTACTGAAGATAACGGGTCTGATTCTAGTCTTAATAATAATAACAGGTCAGTTTATGACTTTTTATTTCCTTACCCTACGTTTGTATTTTTTTACGTACAAAATTATATTTAAAACTTTTATCTCCCTAATCAATCGATGAAGTTTTAGCACACCTTTTCATTCTTCGAAAACCTTTTAGAAGAGGAGTTTAATATAGATATTTCGTGTAATTTGAATGCTGGAACTAAAGACATGCCGGCGTTTGAAATGGTCAAAGCGACGATTGCTTGCATATTTCATCCCTTCCCACTGCCTAACGATACGTTAACCTCTACTGATCGTTCAGAGATACGATTGCACCATTTACGTTAGTATAAAATAAGTTCATTGTTAGCAGCGAGGATAACTGCTCGAACCTGTCCTCGTTCCTGATCTCGCGCGCCTGCAGCCACCACGTGGTCGGCAACTACCTGTACTGGTACCTGCTGGTCGAGTGCGAACACAACGACACCAACAAGCAGGTACACACACAACACACCAACACTGAACATTACATACATACATTACTACCTGTACTGGTACCTGCTGGTCGAGTGCGAACACAACGACACCAACAAGCAGGTACACACACAACACACCAACACTGAACATTACAAAATAATAATAATAATATTTGAATAAACAATTCTATTTTACAGGAGCTAGCAGTCAGAAACATGTATTTAGATGTTATGAGGACCTTCTGCAGAAAACTTGCAGCAGGTAAGGCACATCGCAATAAAATAGATAGCACGAAATTATGTTTTCAATAAATTTTTAATCAGTTTAGTCTGTTAATGTTCACGAGGTTAGGCATTTTGTTCTTTTAAAATATGCCTTAAGTCTCAATTTGTTCGATTAGTCCATGCTTCAAACATTCCGGGTATCAGCAAACCTAAGTTGTTAGATTTTTTCATGAGTACAAAACCAGACTAGGCCTAAATTAATGCAAGTTATGTATTTTTCTCCCTTTTTTTGAAGGGAATGTTACTTTCCTGAATGTACTTATTAAGTGTCAGAGTTCTGGGAACCGCTTCTACTGTCATGATTTTTCAAGTCATGACATTAGAACTTATCTCATACTATAGCTTTTGCTAATTTCAATCCCTTAGCTTTTGTGTCAAAGCCTCTAAAGAATCAAGCTTGGTCCTAGTCTTCGTCTAGTCTTAGATCTCCCCTTCCCCTTTTACCGTTCAATATCAATTGAACAATATCCATATGTCGCTACACCCCAGGATCACGCTTGGTCCTAGTCTTCGTCTAGTCTTAGATCTACTACCTTTAATATGAATCGTACAACATCCACATGACGTCACATCAGGCGGCAGCAGCCAGCAGCGCACGCGCTGGTTCCTGTCGCGGCAGCAGGTGTTCGTGGACAAGCTCGTGCGCCTCGTGCGGCTCGTGGCCAGCGAGAGCGGGAACCGGAACCGGAAGGCCGAGCGGTGGGAATTATACACATACACCCACACACACACACGAATATACACATACACACACACACACACAAAAAAATACACATACACACACACATATACAAACGTTATACACACACTCATACATATTTTAAGCATCTGCAATTTCTGATAGGTCAATCCGTTTTTGCGTGATTGAGTTACAAATTTACCAACTTTTCCATGTATGAAATCCGTAGGGTAATTAATGGAAAATATATTTTTTGTATGAAACTACTACTTCTACTACGAGTAACTTAACATTATAGATAAAGCTTTGATCAAATTAACTTGTCCGTTTTTTCACTAACTCCAACCTATTTCCCCCAGACTCCAACAGCTGCTAGCGGACCCGGAGGCCTTCAAGTACAACTTCACAAACTTCGAGCCGATGCCCTTCCCGCTGGACCCTACCGTCACCATCAAGGGCATCGTCGCCAAGAAGGCTTCCCTTTTCAAATCCGCGCTGATGCCCTGCAAACTGACCTTCCTCACGACCGAGGGCACCGAATACGACGCCATATTCAAACATGGCGACGATCTACGTCAAGATCAGCTGATCTTGCAGATGATCACGCTCATGGATAAACTGCTGCGGCGAGAGAACCTCGACTTGAAGCTAACTCCCTACAAAGTGTTATCAACGAGTTCCAAACACGGTTTTCTCCAGTTTGTGGAGTCAGTGACTGTGGCTGAAGCGCTGGCCGCGGACGGATCCATACAGAACTTCTTCAGGAAACACAACCCGTGCGAGGGCGCGCCGTACGGGATCAAACCTGAGACCATGGACACGTATATTAGAAGCTGTGCCGGGTATTGCGTCATTACTTACTTGTTGGGTGAGTACTAGCCATATTAACTTATTTATATTAAAGTTGTTTTTTTTGTTGCCAAATATAAAAAAAATTAAGAGAAAAAATAGGCATTGTTAATTTGGTGTAACATGCAAGCAGATAAGTTGAAGAAGGCCAGGGTATACATTTTGCCAACTGTCGGTGATTTTGTGGATTGCCACTTTAGATATTTTTTTTCAAGTCCTTTACCAAACGTGTATATTAAAACGCATTCAGCGATTGCAATGCAGTGAGCGATTTTCGAGATCCCGAAGTGTCTAAACCATGCTCGTTGAAACGAAAGTAGCTGCTCATTTGAAGTCGTTATGAATATCATTTGAAATTCGTCTCGCCACAGATTTTACCAGAATATAGACTTCAGATAAGGCCTATAATAGCTTCATATGTTCCAAATCCAAATGTTATATTTAGAAGATTTAGTCATATATTCAGCAATTGCATTCGTGCCGGTCAATGGTTCAACCAGAATGCTGATAATTGAGTTCGTAAGTATGTATTACCTACAATATCTCTGCCCAGGCGTGGGCGACCGGCACCTGGACAACCTGCTCCTCACCCGCGCGGGCGCGCTGTTCCACATCGACTTCGGCTACATCCTCGGCCGCGACCCCAAGCCGCTGCCGCCGCCCATGAAGCTCAGCAAGGAGATGGTGGAGGCCATGGGCGGCGTCAGCTCCGAGCAGTACCACTGCTTCCGCAAGCTGTGCTACACCGCGCTGCTGCACCTCCGCAGGTACACATACACACACTCCACACACATACACACACTCTTACACATATATACACACACATACACACACTCTTACACATACACACACTCCACCCGGTAGAGAAGAAGACCTATGATCGAGCCCGACGTACGAGGTCGAACAATTATACCTAATGATACATTAGGTTATTTGTTTACCCTTCTTAATGAAAGAAACGAACACGTTATACACAATTCAGACAGGGAAAAAGTGATTTAGAATATGATAACTCTAGAAAGGATTTTTTGAAATACCAATACAAAGTTAATATCTTGCAGTCCTATTATAATAAGTAGATATATATGACATACTAGTGGCCGCCCACGACTCCGTGCGGTGGAAGTCGGTTTCCCGTGGGAATGAGAAGTTTTCCCGCGGTAAAAAGTACCCTATACGTTATTCTGATGTATAACCTATATTACTGTAAAGTTTCATCAAAATCCATCCAGTAGTTTTTACGTGAAAGAGTAACAAACATCCATCTTTACATCCATACTCACAAACTTCCACGTATATAACATTAGTAGGATTCACTCAACCTCCGGTTAACTGTTGTCAGACACGCGAACCTGGTGCTGAACCTGTTCTCGCTGATGGTGGACGCGTCGGTGCCCGACATCGCGCTCGAGCCCGACAAGGCGGTCAAGAAGGTGCAGGACAAGCTGCGGTGAGATCACTGACACTTATTTGTTGGATTATGTTCTAATTTAATGCTTATTCTTGTAAATTACCTACATACTTTTACAAGGCAAATATACCTACTCGTGACTTTTTAATATAAGTATGTATAACTAGTGGCCGCCAGCGAGACCGTTCGCGTGGAAGTCGGTTTCCCGTGGGAATGAGAAGTTTTTACCCGCGATAAAAAGTCCCCTTTGTGTTATTCTGATGTATAACCTATATCACTGTAAAGTTTCATCCAAATTGGTCCAGTAGTTTTTACGTGAAAGAGTAACAAACATCCATACTCACAAACTTTCACGTTTATTATATTAGTAGGATGATATTGTTCTAATTTAATGCTTATTCTTGTAAATAGATACCTGCATACTTTTATAAGGCCAATATACCTACTCGTGTCTTTTTAATATATGTATACTATAAAAAGGAAGGCTCATATTCTTTGTGCCTATTTTAGAAAGATTTAACTCAAAATTTAAAAGTGTATCAGAGACTACACCAATAATTATTTCCGTAATAAAAAACAATTTGTCAGTAAAATCAACAATACAATACTTCTATTGCAGGTACCTTATACACATCTATTCTATATACAGGGTGGCTCATTCAAATCGGTCAGTATGGGAAAGTCTGAAACTATAAGACATACGAAAATTTGTTCTTAGGAACCATGTCACCGATTTTGATAAAGAGAAAAACTGCATTCATACATTTGAAAAAAAACTGTACCCAGCTAGGGAATAGAACCTGGTTGTGTTGAAAAAAAAATAAACTTACACTTTTTCTATTTAAATATCGATTGTGTAGGTCTTAAGCTGTAAATGGCTCTATGAAACATGATGTCTTAAATGAATAAAATGAATTGTTTTTACATAATTTTAATTTATTTTAGAAGATGTTCGAAGTGACCACCGTTTTTTTCAATACAAAATTCAACACGACCGGGTTCAATTCCCTAGCTGGGTACATTTTTTTTTTCAAATGTATGAATGCAGTTTTTCTTTTTAGCAAAATCGGTGACATGGTTCCTAAGAACAAATCTTCGTATGTCTTTTAGTTTCAGACTTTCCCATACTGACCGATTTGAATGAGCCACCCTGTATAGTATTACGAGCGACCCGCCCGCGCTTCGCAATGGTGTAATTTTGCCGACTTGCTCGCGAACCCTTACATTTTTGCTAAGTTAAAAAAACTTTTTTTAAACATTCTTTATTTACAAATTTAAATGTATAAATATTCTAAAATATGGAGAAAACCGCATTTAAATCGGTTACGTACTTGACGAGGAGTAAGCAGCCAAACATACAAACAGACAGAATTAGCGACTTGGATTTATACTATGTAATGATGATTAACATTATAAAGAGGAAAGGTTTGATTTTTTGTTTGTTTGTTTGAAATGAATAGGATCAGAAACTACTGGACCGATTTAAAAAAATCTTTCACCATTCGAAAGCTACATTATCCACGAGTAACATAGGCTTTATTTTATTTTTGAAAAAATAGGTTACCGTAAGATATTGCCACGGGAAAAACATTTAGTTGCGGGTGAAACCGCAGGGCGGAAAGCTAGTACTATATATTTCTTTAAGGATCACTCACAAAAGATGTAGCTGTCTATATTTGTGAATGTTGTGTCCAGGTTGGATCTGAGCGACGAGGAGGCGGTGGTGTACCTGCAGGGGCTGCTCGACATGTCCGTGACCGCCGTGATGGCCGCGCTCGTCGAACACCTGCACAAATTCGCGCAGTACTGGCGGAAATAGACCCTAACGCCTACGCAATAAGGACTAGACCAACCTAATCTACACAAGTTCGCGCAATACTGGCGGAAATAGACTCTATATCGTTGGCAATAAGGACTAGACCAACCTAATCTACACAAATTCGCGCAATACTGGCGGAAATAGACTCTATATCCTAGGCAATAAGGACTAGACCAACCTATGATATATCTTTCACACGATATCAACGCATTAACGTGATGGGACGCTTTTGACAGTTTTCTAAATAAAAAACAAAAGAACGTTTAGAGATGCGGGGTAATTAGTGTAAGCAGAAGTTATGTTAGATTTTATACTGTGATACAAAGAAATAAAGTTATATTTGTATTGAGTTTTTTTATTTGTAAATATATAACTATAAAATATAAACATTTGTCCATAAATACAACATCGAGATATACAATTAACGTCTTTTTAATAGATGCATTTTTTACCTATGTTAGCTAAAATGAGATTTTTCTCTTGGGTATGAAAATTCTAAATACAAATCATATTTAAGGTAAAAAAGGTTTAAAAGGCTTAAAGTTTAATTCAAGTACAACTCATCATCAAGTCGCTTCCGTTCGCGACACAGTCACTTGCAATGAATATCTTGCTTGCTGTACAAGTCTGAATCACATCACAAGCTGCTATTTCTGCATAGTTCACCCCACCAATTACGTACACTAACACCGTCTTAGGTTTCAGAGGAAACACATTATCTTTCTTAGGATCATTCTTCAAAGTCTTCAACAGGCTTTTTGCGTCTCTACATCCAAAATCTAAGTCGCCACTCCCGAATTGGAGATTCGATAACTTCTCATTTAGAGTTTCAATCCCGTCTTTTAATCGCTCAATATATTTGCCACCAACTTTCAAATCTGATAATGTTGAAAGCTTAGTGAGAGCATCTGACAGTGTATCCGAAGTTAGTATAATGTTACAAAAGGCTGCTACCAGCGGTATATACCCACCATTGAACACATAGCTTGGGGATGTAGCTCCCACCTTATCAGGGTTAGATGGAAGTTGTTTCAGTTTATTTGCAGCTGTTTGGAACCCACTCTGCCATTTAGGCAACCTGTCACTCAAGTTACCTAATGAAGACATATTTAACGAGAGTTTTGGGTTTGTGGGTTCAATAAGCAATCCAGCATTAATAAGATTGTGGAATACATATAAGAATTTATGTCCAAAAGCGGCAAGGTATTTACCAACGAGAGTATGAAACTCATCATATGATAAACCTTGAGTTAGATGCAGAAGGCACATTAAGCGGAGGCTGCTATAAATATGAATGTCTGTTCCAAAGTTTTGGTCAACAAATTGAAAGTTGGACTTTTTGTTTCTATTATTCAACATCTCAGTCTCAGCAAGTTTAAGGTTTTCAAACTTGTTGTTCATCTCAGAGACAATTGCTTCTGAAGCTTGGACATGGTTCACTAGATTCTGTTTGAATATGGCGACCTGCTGCAGTTTGTTTGTAACATAGTGTTTGATTTCTTCAATACCTAAAGCTTTAATATCTTCATTTTTCAAGAGTTTTGCTTTTGAGCTGAGCACATTTAGTACCTCAGAAAAATGTCTGTATTTAATCTCTCCATACAGAGTGTCAATAGAACTATCTAACTGCATACTAGTGCTCTTGGTAGTGGCTGCTGCCTCCTCTAATCCAAAATTCAGTTTCCCATTCTTGTATTTGGTATCTTTAACATTCAGGTCTAAATGGCCACAGTTAATGGAGAATATCTCATGCAACAGTCCACTGTATGTAGCCGGAGTAAGCAAACTTGATGCATAGTCCTGACTTCTGTCCACTATCACAAGAGCTCCAATTTCTTGAGTATCTATGCTTATAGAATCCCTGGAGTATGTTTCAGTGTACACTTCTAAAATATCCAAAACACTAGCAGCAAGTTTCCCAAGTGAAAATATTATTTTTGGTTTTCCAACCACATGAAATAGACTGAATAGTGACATTGATATACTTGACAGTAATGACTGGTTTTGTTCAACAAAGAGCTGCTTATATAGGAATGGTAGTTCAAGACTTAGTAACTGTTGATCCAAGACCATCAACTCCCAAGAGAATGTGTAAAGTTTCACTACACCATACAACCCTCGGCTTTCTAACACAGAGTTGTAAGAAGCCAGTACCTTTGGTACAATTATGATGTGAAAGCAATTGAGATCAGAGAGAGAATTGTTTTGGCTTATAACAGAAGAAATCTGGTCAAGAACACATTTATACTTTTGGATACAGGCAGGAATAAAGTATACTCTGTTGGTGTTAGCAGTGGAGCCTAGTTGTGGATCCATTTTGTAGATTTTATCAATTCCATGTTTCCTGAAATACCAAAAATAGGGTATTGTTAAACTCGACACGTATACGAGGCAACACTGTTAAAGAATATACGCCTTACCTAAGCCAAGATACACCACATATTCTCTCTAGTGGTTTAATTAAAGATGGATCAATAATCAGATCTTTTTTATCGCCGCAAGCACCAAGTATAGTTTCTAATTTGCGCTGAGAAATAAGGCTCATAGACGACAACTTGGTCGCGAGGGGGTGTTCCATTTTGAAACAAATAAAAAATATTTATAATTTACTGTACATGCTTATTTCACAACTTCTTAAAATCAAAGTATTTATAATTCAATCGACAGTTCATTCAACATCGTTTGATTCTTCGAAACAATAACAACAATCACTTATTGACTTGACTTGACAGTGACAAGAAGAACAAACAGTGACAGTTACAAATATCTCCCCTGTCTATGATTGATGATCTTTTTTTAAATAAAGGTAATGAAAGATATATTAAGAATATAAAGAATATTCGTAAAAATTGTTTTTCGATATTGGCTCGTGTCTGGGTGTAACTAGGTTCTCCCCTAGTCCATTGTGTGGTACCTATAGTACAAGCTTTGCTTAGTTTAGGGCCACACAGTTGGTGTGTCAGTCTGGAGATTTATTATTATTATTATTATATAAAATAAATAACAATAGGGTATTTTACACCATGCAATTGAATAATACAAACGTTATTGATACTTTTCATAGTCGTTTTCAGCGGCTTAAATACTTAATTTGGTTGATATGGATCAGGGTAAACTAAGGTAACCAAATTATTTCAAAGGGCTTATTTAAAACGCAAGTCCTACTAATATTATAAAGTGAAAGTTTGTGAGTATGTAGGTATTGATGGATGTTTGTGGACGGATTTTGATGAAACTTTCCAGTAATATAACAATTAGAATAGGGTACTTTTTACCGCTGGAAAACTTCTCATTCCCACGGGAAACCGACTTTTACGCGAACGGAGTCGCGGTGAACAACATCGATGTGAGGTCATTGAAGTTTTATTATTATTAGTATTTTTCAGCAGGTACTTACTGATCTTCATCCTCATTCTTATTTTGAAATAAAAAGCAGGAAATTTATAAACTTGTAACATTTATTTAAATAATCTACTAGGTACTTACAGATAAAATGTTTTATCTCTACTCTCGGAGATTGCTTTTAGGATATGAGTTAATTACTACGTAAATTCTTATTCAGAAGCAATGTCTGCATGTGCAGAGGTCAGAATAAATAATCGGATACATACATACGTCAGAATATTGTTATACACCACTAAATTCAATATTATACTTAAGAAATCTAGGAATACATGATAAAATACTGTATGGTCGTACTCGGCTTTTTTGTACGTACACGTGTATAAAAATTTAGCTACATTTTTATTTACATACATTTATAATGCACTTTACGTTTTTGGTAACGAGTCCAATTTCGCGGTTGCAGTTGTAGCGGTGCGTGCGTTTCCAACGCCATGACATCGCGCCACGAAATCGTTTTTTTTTTTTAAATATTCGAGGCAGGGGTTACGCGGTCGCGGTGCCTAGTTCAGTTTGGAGATGATGGCGTTAGTGTACTCGCTGCATTTGCCGGTGCCGCCGAGGTCTCCGGTGAGGTGCTTGCCCTCGCGCAGGGTGTCGTGGCAGGCCTTCTGGATGAGGTCCGCGTGCTCCGGCAGCTGCAGGTGGCGCAGCATCATGATGGAGGACAGCAGCAGCGCCGTGGGGTTGGCCAGGTCCTTGCCCGCGAGGTCCGGCGCCGTGCCGTGAACCTGCGACACAACACTACTATCAACAAAACGCAAAAGGCAGGCGAATTTTGACTAAATTCTACTATTTGATCGCTGATTAATTTCTTCAGCCTAGATTTTTATAAGCACACTTTTACCGCCTTATTAGCAAACAAAGTTCGAGCCTGTTTTGTCTTTGTCAGTCTTTTTTAGCAACTTTCGTAACTAACAGAGACAAAACAAGGTTTAACGAATACAGGCTTGAACTATGGTTTTTCAAAAAGGTATTAAAGTTTTGCCTAGAAACAAATTAAGATTACAACCCATAAACTTTTAAAAAATGTAAATTCTATGGAAGAGTTAAGAGTTATATGAATCTGCATAAGTGTCAACTTTTTAAATATTTTGCATGAAAAAAATACAAGTTTGTAAGCGTACCTTATACTCGGCGCCTTGTAAGATAAAATTAAGACAAATAATTCGTTTACTTTTCGTGATATTAAAAAATAAAACATTTTCTTTCGTTCTTTATTGATCACTGAACTACAACATTATTTATCACAACTCAATTGGTAACACATCTACCATAAATTCACACTAGCACTTCTATAAATAATAATTTGCATAGAATAATAAACAGAAATTAAATGCATTTTATTTTAATTTAAGGCCACATGTACCATTTGAAGTTCATTATAAAGTATTGAATCCTAAGAAATTATAATTAAACACTTAAATTAATGTCATAAATAAATCACATATCAAAATACTGATAAGAGTAAATAAATAAAATGGTAACATTAAATGTTTCATGTATAAGATGGTCGCGCTCCTATAGATGTTTCCAGAATGAAAGATGTTTTTGTAATTATTTAATCTAAAGTTTCATCTAACCACTTTAAATTAAAACGTGTTAATTTAGTTTAGAGAGCGATTACATGTTTAAACTAGAATATTTTCATTTTGCTTTTATATTGGGAAACATACATTAATCATTTGCTTAAGGACTTCGCCCCTAATATGTTTCAATGTAAATTCGTCATGAGAGAGCTTTATGCAACCTTAGAGGTCCAACAATATTTCGTTTCAAACGTCTTACAAACATAAAATTAATAAAAAGTTACTAAAAATATTGCTTTTAAATAAAATAAGTACAATAATTATAGTGCACAGTAAATCTTAACATAATTAAAACAGTGTAAACTTAGCTTAAAAACAAACCCAAATATTTTACTAAGTAAATTTTAAGGGTTAACTAATAATTGTTATCAAATCATTGAGGATTTAGTCTATCTTGCTTTAACAATTATAAATTAAACTGTAGCTTTTGATTTGGTGGAAATTACAACTACTGAGTAGCTTTACTTTTCACCTTGAAAAAAATGAATGTATGTTCTTGTATGAACAAGACTGACATGAATCCCTTTACAATTAAATTACCAACTATTAGTACAACAAATTATTTAATATGAGAGTTTGTAAGTGTCAAGATAAAGTTTTACTTTACAGCGTTATTGTTCAATAGTTTTCCTACTTGCACTAAATAATATTTACAATTATTCGATCATACAAATTCATCTAATTACATATCTGTAATGTTTCGATCGTCATTTCCCGTAACTTTTGGCAATCAAATCTTTCTTCTAAGCTATTAGAATCAAAATTTATTAGACATTTTGATAAAGATTTAGTCTAGATGGTCAATAATAGCTTTAGTGTAGTCAGAGCAAGTGCTTTTCCCGCCCAAATCTTGAGTTAGTATGGTTCCTTTTTTTAGAACAGTGAATGCCGCGGTTTCAATTTTGTTAGCCATTTCATTCATTTTCAGGTATCGCAGCATCATGACTCCGGACAGAAGTAAAGCCGTGGGATTCGCCAAGTCTTTTCCCGCGATGCTGGGAGCAGTGCCGTGAACCTGCAAGTGTTAGTTACAATTATGAGCCTCAACATATGGGATGAAGGTTAATTTAAGGATGCAGTTAGGACGAGCACATTTTGCAAGGTTAATGACTTCATAAATTTATGGTAATGTTAGAATGGGGACGGATGCAAGTAGTTATGAAGCATCGGTTTGAACATGGACAATATCACATCATGCTAGGTTATTCATTCACCCAAACATAAAACCCCACACCATTAGTTCACCAAAGTAAACTGGGATCGACTTAGCTGGCAGGTATTATATATACCTTTCGATATATTTTTAACTTCGGTTGACAGTCCATTTTGTTTGTCTACGGACAGTCTAGGCTTCTTTCTATGATTTCAAGTCAAGACGCCAATCCGTTGTGATATCTGATATTAACCCTATATCGGTATATTCACAGGACGCTAGACATTTAAAATTACTAAAATATAGAAGATAAATTTTGCATTTAAATTATTTTAATTGTAACTTTCGAACTTTCTTCACTCATTCTTTTTTATGTCATTCTACGTTTGCTTTGGACCAAAAACAGTTGAATTATTTCCTATTTTGTCACTATCCTGAAAGAGATCATCTTCCATGAGTATACATACCGACTCGAAGAGTGCTCCGTTCTTGCCGATGTTCCCTGAAGGAGTGAGTCCCAGCCCGCCGACGAGACCCGAGCACATATCCGACATGATGTCACCGTACAAATTGGGCATCACCTGTGTTTAAACAAAGATTATAATGAAATCAAATAATCTGTATGCTAATTCCTAAAAAATAAATGTTATGTAAGTAATTATGTATTGATTTGAGCGTGTACGTTTTTATCGTATTACATTGAATGACTGTGAATAAGTCCAGGAACCTTAATCGGTTAAATGACCACAAGTTGTGTGGTTAACCGAGGAGGCGGAAAAAACCATGGGATCACCTTAAATTTGTCGTAGTCAATAGAACCGGGACTTAAGGCTTTTCAAACGATACTTCGTGTAGTCGCGATCAATTACCGTGACTAACTTCATCGTCTAGTTGAACTGGACCTCCTCGGATATCAAGAACGACCAAGCTATCATCCTCATCACTAGATCATGACTTCATACCATGGAGAAACCCCTCATTCCCACAGGAACAGACCACGGGACCTGACATTTTTGAGAGTGGACGAGTCTAGCTGTAGGCTCTGTCTGCAGCGATTACTGGGCTGACTCGACCGGTGAAATACCACCGTCGCACAGAAACCCGACGTGAAGTAGGGACGATGTTCCTGCGTTTCGTTCGGTGAGTGCGGTATCCGGTGCCCAATTTCTCAAAGGCTCAGCAACACAACCCCAACACCCACAGTATTGCGGGTAGTCATGAGCGGCGGTGATCACTTACCATCAGGTGACCCGCATGCTCGTTTGCTTTGCCATATTATGTGAAAAAAAAACGTGACTAACTTCATCGTCTAGTTGAACTGGACCTCCTCGACCAAGCTATCATCCTCATCACTGGATCATTACTTCATACCTTGGAGAAACACCTCATTCCCACAGGAACAGACCACAGTCTAGTTGAACTGGACCTCCTCGGATATCAAGAGCGACCAAGCTATCATCCTCCTCGTTGGTACATTACTCCATACCATGGAGAAACACCTCATCCCCACAGGACTCACCAGCACGTCGAACTTGCCGGGGTCCTGCACCATGTTGAGGCACACGGTGTCCAGGTAGCGCTCCTCGAACACGATGTCGGGGTACTTGGTGGCGAGCTCGCGGCAGCAGCGCAGGAACAGACCGTCCGACATACGCCTGAAATATCACACCGGCAATATTAGTAGGCTATTTGTCACCGTATTCAAGTACAAAGGACAATGGGCAAATTGGGACCACCCTCCAATAGCAATAAGATATATGTCGTTGAATAGGTCTCTTCAATAGGAACAACTATTGCTATGACAGCTTTGTTGTAACAACTGTACGTTTTGAGTTATGAGACAAAATAAAAATCTAAAAAAATACTACTTATTAAGTTTATTTATGTTAAATATGTATGTATACCTATGTGCTTTTAAATGCACCTTGATCAGCTACGGAAAATCTATATCGCGGAACATATCAGCAACACGATTTGAAAGATAATCTCCCAAGAGCGCGACCAGAAATTGCTGCATACATAAAACAACATGCATTATATTTAAAGAGTGTTTTGACGCTAAAACTAGCTATATTTTTATGGGATCTAAACTATATTCCCAAGCAATGTTGTATGTATGTATCTTTAAGTTAGTTAAATGAACAGTTGTTTATATCTGTAATTATATCTACTTTACTTTACCTATTTAAAGAATCTTATTAATCACATGAAAACATCATAATAGCAGAACATTACTGTACATTACTGTACGAGAATGGAACAGGTTGGGATTATCTGCAAGTGCCTAATGCAATTATTTTGTTCTCATATAAATAGGTTTTATTATTTTTTATTTAACGTATACAAAATAATACTGTAATAGATGATTCTGTAATAATTGGTTGACAAATTCGCAAAAAAATGGTTTACTAAATCAAAAACTTCCACTTCTAACCTAAAAAGAATACATTTTTTTATATCAAATAACTCCAACCACACAGCGAATTCTGGCATGCGCCTTTCTGATAATGGTTGCTTGTAAACAGACCTTTAATTTAATTAAAACACGTGTTTATTGGAAGTGGGCCCACGGTTCATACATTTTTGCCCATTATCCTTTGTTTATTATAGTTTGTTGAGCTAAAAATCCTAAAGTTGTGATTTTTAAATCAGGGATTATCAAAAAATAACTTGAGTAAAAAAAACGGTATGAAATAACGTCATTGACTTGTTAACTAAAGAAAAGTTCACTTCCGAAAATTATTAATATCCGTCATATTTATCGGTATTCTATATTTCGAAAATATAGTTAAGTAACATACTTACTGTAAACAACACAAATTCGGAACCATTTTAGGCGTTTTTGCATAAGTTCTTACGAAAAAAGATTTGATCATACAATATCTAACCTGTAACTGAGCTCTATTAACAGCAACTCGTAAATTGGCGCCACTTAGCACAATCGGCGCCGACTACAACTATGTCAATTTTTTCACCATAAGTATACGATAATTTTCTAATATTTCCATTTATTCAATTATAAATTATATCAATCACCGAGTTGGTATACTTTCTATGAAACGAGCACGGTTGAGTATTCAGTTTATTTCTATTAAAATAACTATCTAACTTTAACTTTAATTTTGACAACAACTCAAGTATCAGTACAGTTTAAGTCGGAACAATTTAGAATTAATATAATTGAATCTACGTGCGACGATCTAGATGCTTTTGACAAAGATTGGGTTCTGTTAACCATAAACCGGGCAGAGTGGAAAAAGGGGAGAGGGCCTTTGCTCAATTATGGGATCCTGATGGCTAATAATAATAATAATAATTGAATCTGAATTTTCAACTCTTGACCCCTATCCGAGTATACTCACATGATATTAGCCTTGTGCACGGCCGTGACCTTCTTCCTGTTGTTATCCTTCGCAAACTCGAAGGCGAACTCGGCGACCCGCTTGCTGGCCTCCTCGGTGATGAGCTTGATGGACTGCACCACGCCGTCGACGATCTCGTGCTCGATGCCGGAGTACTCGCCTTCAGTGTTTTCCCGGATGGTTACTACGTCCACGTTGTCGTATAGGGTCTTGATGCTGTGTGGACGGGGTTTAAATGAACATAAAATAATAAAAATAATAATAAATCTCTAGACTTACACATGTGGCACCATGGCAAGTGCTTTAAGCGCTTGTGTTACAAGTACCACACAATGGAATAGGGGAGAACCTAGTTACACCCAGACACGAGCCAATGTCGAAAAATATTTTGACGAAATTGGCCCGACCCGGGTATCGAACCCGGGATCATCCGCTTTACAGTCCGGTAGTTACCGCTGCGCCACAGAGGTCGTCTTCTAAACATGGAATTATAGGGAGATGCAAAAGTTGATTGCATATTAAATTCTACCATTACTCTATAGGAGTAGACTCGTGGTGAGCCAAAGTGCGCAATTCGTCGCACATCGCACTCAATGTTTGGTTTTAGCAGCTAGAGAAAGCATTATATTACATACTATCTGTGTGCAGTATGTGCTTTTGCGCACCGTGGGACGGCAGATTTACTGCGTGTAGGGGTTTCATGTCGTAACACAGAGTGTTAGATGTAGATATCTTAGCATCTTTTAACTAAAAATTCAATTCCACCTTAATACTAATGTCAGTAGAAGCAATAACATTTTGTTACTCGTACAGCAAGAAAATCTTTGTGACAACGAATTTTCTTGTATAGTCCCAAAGTTTACGTAATGAACCCAGCTTAATTAAAGCTAAGAGTGAATAATGAAAAAATATTTTTTTCTTAGTTCACCTTCTGCCATGGTCGTCTCCTTCAGTTATTTATCAACCTGAATTGAAACAAAACAAAAACAAGGTTTATCCAACTGGGGTTAAAACAGTTACAAATATCTGTTTTGCTTCAGTTGAGTTATAGTATTGATTGATTATCATCTTATAAGTTGTTATACTGACATCTACTTCAGGTACTAACTACATGAAGATTTATATGCTGATGTCTAAATTATACAGTCTTTAAATTTCGCGTTGAAAACTAGATGATTCCAGCTTCAATTGAACACTAGGACAGAAATTGAAATACGATCTGAGCTTGTCGCAACGTTAGTTATGCAGTCCGTAGAGAATTTGATAAAATAACAAATTATCGTTTTTCCTTTTGGTGTAGAGTTTAAGGAATAAAGTTAGTTTTAAGTCTGAGAAGGAAAATAAAAAGTATATTTAAGGAAAATTTGCAGCGTTTGAAGACATCTTTTTAATGCTTTACGCACAACTGATTAATTAAGTTGTAATTTATAAAAGCATTGACTATTCTTATGCACAAAATTGTAATAAGTATATGTTCAAGATCAGATCACTACTTACATGTAGTTAGGAATAAGTGTATGTAAGCGGAGTATCTATTTGCGATTCATGTAATAATAACATTGATAACCCCTACACTTAGTCCGTAAACCTAGTCGCCATAACTTTAGATTTACATTCATTTGGTGAAATTAGAAATTACTCTCATGTCTGATAAACAATTAAATATTAATTACTTTTAAATAAACTATGACTATGTTCAATAATAAGATTTACTTATTTTTTTGGAAATTTCCCTAAAAATGATTTTAAATACTTAGGATTTAAACAAGCCCTTTCACTATTGTCCTATGGTTGCTGCGAAGATAACATTTCAAAACTTATCGAGCAGCCATTGTCACACACATAATCTACTACTACATATGGACTTACAAACAAGTCATGTAATATGACCACTGACGAGATTAGCCCAAATGTCCTACTTGATGCGTGTAAGTGATATCGGCATGAGTTGTAAATTCGCGGTTCGTTGACATTAGTCATTTGGTTGATAAGATTGTTAACTAATTCCGGATTCTCCTACCTACACGAAGATAGCAAGTTATCAGAGTGCAGCTCCGGGTCGTCACGACGTCACGTATGAGATTATCATTTCACCTTGTGATAACTAACGTGGTGCTAAAATAATGATTGCCTAATGGAGATGTCTCGGTAAGCCTACCGGCGACGTAGATGTTACGTGTTTTCTTGATTGGCATATCTAGATTACATGTTACAAGATGGTCATTTCCTTAAACAGCCACAAAAATATTTCCCAATTTTGACTTTAAAGTAAATAGCTTGAAATACTGAGTTCTGTACCAATCATTTCTGAAGTGGGCTTGGGCCACCTGCATGAGCCCTCATAATGTTGAACTGTCTTTTTAATCTTTGTGACAAATACATAGCATTAAAGAGCATATTTTTATTTTAAGTAGCTAGAGATCATGCAAACAATTCAAATTGGCACATTCTACTGAAGCAGTATTGATGGATTGATAAAATGTGTTTACCATTTTAGCGATAACTTACTCCAGACCTAAAAAGTCTTTTAATAAAAACTTTCACTCACTCATTGTGGTTTTACAACATTAGACAATTTTAAGCTGATTAAGAATTAATCAGTTCCCATGTCCTTGTACTTTATCTATACTTACTATTATATCATGCTTATCTAGGAACTCTGATAAATTGAATAAAATAAATGATAGTTGTACCTGGTTTTTAAATTGCATACTTATAATAATAGCCATTAATAATACCACAATCTTACAAGTAATTCATAAGTTAGATATAAATATGTATTAAAAATTACTATGGGGAATTGAAAGTGTACTTACCCATCTAAACTCTTGCATGGCCTTACATTGGCATACAGGTCAAATTCTTTTCGTAGAGCCAAGTTAAGTGAACGGTAGCCTTTTCCAACTGGAGTCATGAGGGGCCCCTTCAAACCAATCTTGTTGGCATTTACAGAGTCAATAGCCTTTTGTGGAATGCCGAATTGGCCATCAGGACCCTGTGCAGGAAAAATAATTTGTTGCAAAATTAAAAACAAAATGTAAATGCCATGTTTTAAAAATGAACTATTTGATGAAAGTTACACATTAACCCTTAACCAGGCTATGGATTGAGCGTCTCCCACATAGAATTTTAAAGGTTGTTAACAGGTTTTGGTAAAAAAAATCCCGCAAACTGTCAGAACGTCATCTTAGAAATATTTCTCTATAGTAAAACAAAAATCATTTTGGAACGAACCGCAAATGTCAATGTCAACGCCATTTCTTTTGTGACCACCTAGAGAGCGGTTGATTTTTTGAAAAGTGCACCGAGTTTTGTGAATTATGGCAAATCGGGAAAAGGTAAGTCGTACAATTTTTTGATATGTTATAGAATTTGAGTTTTTCTAGTGATACATATATAAATTATACGTATATACTTGAAAAATCTCATAATATTATAAAATAAAACATGTGGGGAACCATATGACCCTAGCCTGTGAATACCTAACTTATGTGGTTGTTAATATTACCATTGCCTATGAATAGAAAATTTTATTCTATACTAGCTTTTTGCCGCGGATTATACTTTTGGTTTTTATAGTACAACTAAAAATAAATAGATTTGATTTTATTCTATAAATTAGGGGGTAGTGGTAGGTAAACTTTTATCTTCTTTGAATTGTTGGATTGTATTTCCTTACTTTAGTATTATTAATTTGTGTTATACAGACATTACAAGATCGAAGGAATGCTTGGTGAGATGTTTTCATCACAGGACGAAAATTATGAAGACGACCCATACTTTCAACGCAAGATTGAACAAGGAAAAGATTTGTAGCACAAGGAAGGAAAGAGGAAAAGCGGACAAAATATGAATGCAAAATTTGTAAGGTGGCATTGTGTATCGACCCCTGCATGAAATTGTACCACCAGGCTCAAAATCCACAATAAATACATAATATGTACCTAATATATAAATAAAAATATTATTATTTATCTATTTTCAATTTAAAAATAAAGAATAAGTGCCTACTTACATAATATTTTTTATTTGTACCTACCTACATAATAATTATTTACAAAAGTTCTAAAATATTACTATAAATAAAAGAAACGGCTAATTATTATAAAAATTTCTGGTTAAGAATTAATAGACTAGATTTAAAACCACTTTCTTAAAAAACAGTTTTACTGTAAAACGTTTCTTTTTTTATATATGTATATTTAAAAATCAACGTGTTGAGAGGCAATGGGATTATGTTTTCCCACATCACTTTTTTTAGGTTTTTAGCTTATTTTCTAAATAAAATTGTAAAAAAATCTATCATAACGTTTTTATTAACATAAATCTTTAATAAAATCGCTATTGCAACCAAATTTGTTCTAGGCCTGGTAAAGGGTTAATCTATATTGTTTTGTTAAGTATACTTGTGCCAATAAAGCTGTAATTGTATTTTTTTAAAGCCTAAATTAATGCCTTTATTTATTACAATATTGACAACATGGCACAAACACATTGTGAACCATATGGTATCATTTAATTTGATGTCAGACCAGCAACAATTATCACAAATTAGCATAACAACGAGAAATGAATAATATAGTGTATGTAGTTACCCTGACTGCGGTGACATCGACCTCGTCCCACTCGATGGGCACCTTGGCGGCCTCGAAGATCTTCTGCACGGCGACCGTGATCTCCGGGCCGATGCCGTGCCCCGGGATGAGCGTCACGCGCCGCACCCCCGAGCTGTAGCTGGCCGCCCCCGACCGCGCCCCCGCACCCTGCACACAACACACTGATCACCACATAACCTCCATCACACACCTTACCACTATCACTGAATAACACAATCTTAACCTCGGCATTTGCTTTCTTATAAGCGTTAGACGATTCCTTGGAACCAGGCTCCAACAGTCTCAACAAACTCTGCACAACCTTACTCTCACCAAAAGGCTTCAAAAGCACTTTTATGTAATTCTGCGACATAACTATAGTCTACTCTACGGCTATTTTTGGACGATCAGAAATTCTGCTGAATTACAGATAACGATAAAAGGGTGTATCATGCACGGTGATAGGAAGTTTGTTACGTAACATTGAGTTACAGACTTACAATTTTCCTGAATAATCTTGCAGCCATGCCTATATTTTTACAATATATCGAAACGAAAAACGATTCCGTCTAGATTCGCGGGCGACTGGCCAAGGGGGAGGGGAGGAAAATCCTAGATGTCAAAAGACGACGCATGACCGGAAGTAAAACTGTCAAGTCGTCCAAGGCCATGAAGCTGTATAAATTCATTGAAGTATAATAATAAAAAATAAATTGGAGTGCAAATTTTAGCTAAGTAATTAATCATATAGCTTAGGTAAAAAAACAATAATAAAATGTATGTCAGTTTTTTTGAATTTTAAGAAAATTTTATATTATTATCTATGATATATCATTGCTTTTGTCAGTCAGATCAATCAATGTCAATTGTCAATGTCGGAACCATGTGAGGAGAGGAGAGGCATTTGTTTACATGTTGAAAACGTGGTATTTTGGATTTAAAACTATACATGTTTCATAACTAAACTTAAGGAGTAATACTGCATAAAATGGTTGAATTAGTATGTGTTTTATGTTTACTCTCATCATCTATTCAAATTAACTTAAAACTTCTGTTTGGATACATTTAATTATGTAGCTTAAAATGTTGTGCCCCTTTTTCTTTATGTGACAATTGTTTTTCAGGACACTGAGGATATCATGGACGATTCTGATATTGTCAATGAGAACGGTAAACGTAAATCTGAGCCAGTTACCGAAGGTGGCAAAAAGCGGCTCAAGACCAAGAGTTTATACAGACAGCCAACTGTCAAGGAGTTAAACCGCTTACAGGAGACCGAGAACTTATTTAATTCCAATTTGTTTCGACTACAAATCGATGAGGTCTTAAGTGAAGTCAAAGTATCAGAAAAAACAACAAAGAGGTTTCAGGAATGGCTATCTAACTTCAAGACTTATTTGCTCTCAATAGATGAAGATCATTTAGATTACGACTTATCTGAGCAGACTCTTGTAAAAAAATTAAAAGTGAAACTTCCTATAAATAATGAGCTGCAGAAGACAAAATGTGTTTTCCGTTTTCAAAAGTTTAATGATGTACAAGTTGTTGGATCCTATGCACTAGATTGTGCCATCAATTCAAAACTACAAGTAGACTTACAAATCACAGTTCCAGCAGAAACATATACTAAGAATGATTCCATAAACTATAGGTACCATAAAAAGCAAGCTGCATACCTTGCCTGTATCGCCTCACATTTGAACCAATCAGAATTAATTGAATCTATCAAATATTCATTTCAAAAAGGTTGTGAATCAAAACCTTTGCTGATAATCACACCTAAAGGAAAAGTTAGCAAACATTTGCAAGTTGGTTTGAATTTGGTTTGTGAGTCAGGGGCTTATAAACTGCATAGGTTTAGTCCCCAGCGCAACAACTTGAGAGAAAACTGGCTGTTGTGTTCTGAAAGTAATGACAATCAGAGTGATGTTGGTCCTCCCACTCCATATTACAACAGCAGCGTCTTGTCTGATCTCACTGCTCATGAAAACCAATCATTTTTACAAGAGGTATTAGGAAAAAGTGACAACTTGAAGCAGGCAGTGGTGTTGCTCAAGATATGGATTCGTCAAAGAAAGTTGCTGGTGTCTGGACACATTGTGAGTCTGCTTGTTGCATACCTTGTGCAAAATAAAAGAATAAATAACATCATGAGCAGTTATCAAATTGTTAGGAATGTTTGGATTGCATTAAGTAAGTACAATTTACCTTTATAAAAAACTTTTAGTCATAGCAAATGTATTTAAATATACTTTATTATGCTTTATATGCTTTATTAATTTTAGAAACTTCAGAATGGAATGTGAAAGGTATATCACTCTACAAAGGCCCAGAATCTACACCTCCCCTTGAAGAGTTCCACCAGAAATTCCCAGTGGTGTTTCTGGATAAAACTGGTTATTACAACATCTGTTGGCAAATGAGTCTAGGAACATACCTGTCCCTGAAGAGAGAGAGCATGTTGGCAGTGGACATGCTAGACAACAGCAAGATCAACAGTTTTATACCATTGTTTATGACACCAATTGAACCATTTTTACTGTTTGATCACATTTTAAGGTAATAGGCACACATTTGTTTTTTTATTTGGTTCTTAATTACATATCTTTATAATAAAGTAGTTTTTGGTCTAAACACATCTTTCCTCATTATTGGATTGTTCATCTAACTTTTTGAAAAGCTTCTGTAGAACACACAGTATTTTATACATTATGTATTTTATATTTTACAGGTTTAAAGACTTGCCTAAACTCATAACATCAGTTATTGAGAAGGCTCCAATTGATTTAAGATTGAACTATGGTGTTGATCAGTTGCCACTCGTAGTTGAAAGTCTACAGTCATTACTTACCAAAGGACTCACAACTAGAGTTGAGTTAATCACTGATATACTTGATGTAGATATTACATGGGATGTCAAGAAAAGTTACGAAAAAGCTAAAGAAGAGTATGTATATCCTACAATTTTGGAAATCATTTGTTCTCCTACCCCCTGAACAATAATAACTGTGTTTTTGTTTGTTGTAGCCACACTCAAAGATTGTCTTTTGGATTGATCCTGAATTATGAAAATTCAATCAGTCTAGTTGACAAGGGACCTCAGGCAAATTTACCAGAAGCAGAAAAATTCAGGTCAGTAAGTTTTATTAAATCTTCAATAAAGAACACCTCACTTTATATCATTAGACCTATGAGTATGTGGTGGAAGAATTTTATTTTTGAAAATTTAGTTAATTAAATTGCAAGCATTAAAGCTTACCCTCTTTATGTTTCTGTTTGTGTCCTGTGTTCACGTGCAATGCAGAATAAGACTTATAGTATACTAGCGACCCGCCCACGCTTCGCAATGGTGTGATTTTGGCCGACTTGCTCACGAAACATTGATTTTTGGCTAACTTAAAAAAACTTTTTCCGATTGTTCTTTATTTACAAATTTAAATGAAAAAAATACCTAACGGACAGTGAAAACCGCATTAAAATCCCTCAACTGGTTTAGGAGGAGTTAGCGGCCAAACATACAAACAGACAGAATTAGCCACTTGGATTTATACTATGTAATGATAATGATGATGATAATGATGTTTAGTCTGTTTATGAAATCAGAGAGTTCTGGGGCGCCAAATGCGAGCTGCGTCGTTTCGCGGACGGGGACATCACGGAGGCGGTGGTGTGGAGCGCCGACAGCATCGCACAACGCCGGACGATCGTTCAGCAGATACTGGACTACCTGCTGCAGCTTAAATATAGTGAGCACGACACTGGCCCCGATTCTGAAAACAGTCTCTAAAACTAAATTAAAAATATCACTGTCACTTTTCCATGCCTTGTATTAGAAA
Organism: Emmelina monodactyla; assembly: GCA_916618145.1. Lineage (NCBI taxonomy): Eukaryota > Metazoa > Arthropoda > Insecta > Lepidoptera > Pterophoridae > Emmelina > Emmelina monodactyla. Next base: position 899,597 of record OU745314.1, on the reverse strand, counting down.
AAGACAGGTACATTGGTCTCACTAAATTTAGTCCACATGATTGTAAAATTGAACGAAATGCGCTAAGGACTAGCCGAAAATTGCCTTCGCCGAGACATAATGCACGTACATTTTAGTTTGACAGGACTGTCTGTCTTATACTATTGATGAATAAGTGACGGCGATAGTTTTAGTTAAGAGAGTGTTTTCAGAATCGGGGCCACTATGTATTCAAAATAAATAGAGTATATACAGTGGACGGGGTTTGGCTGATTAATTGATTGCTTTCTTAATTGCAGGAACCAAACATATAACGGGTTTTCGTTGTTGGGGTCTGTTAAACATATGATCCTGTGTTCGACTCCTTAGTCTGATCAATTCAATTTAGATGTTTTTCTGTGTCTAGGTTTCCTTCTAGTTCATTTTGTGATAGACCTATAATGCAAGTTTGCGCTTAGTTCTATGTAACCCTGCAACATTTTAATCTATGACATCCAGAGATCCGCAAAGACTCAGTGAGCCACGTATCGTCCGCGGTGGAGTCGATGTCGTGCGTGGGCGGCTCGCTGGAAGAGAGGTCAATGGCCGCGCTGCGCGGGTTCGATGACCTCCGCCGCGACCTGCGCGCGTTGGATAACCTGCCGCTAGATGTCAGCGCTGTTCATGGTATGTGGTTGATTTAAATCCTACTAATTTAAATGTCTATGTTTGTATTTCTTTTTGCATTTTAGGTGAAAAAAGCTGAGCTTATTTTAATGAATTTTGAAATTAATATAAGTAGTTCGAAACCTATGAATAACCTGCCGTGCCCTGATACAGACAGGCGTATTGTAGAATGCACAGAAGCCCAAATGACAGTAACTGATGTGACAATACCTACAAGATTTTAAAAGGATATATAAAATTACTTAAGTACGAGTTTTTCATTATTGTATTTTATTGTATGTTTGGTTTCTTTTAAGTTTTACAGATTTGTTTGTAGAAGAAGAGTATTAATTATGTTTTATTCCATGTGCAATGTGTATGTATTGATGAATATTCAGGCGTATCTTCGGTGTTGAGTTACTGTTCCCCGCGCCCCCCGCTGCCCGCGCCCGCACAAACTGACGTCATCAAAGCTGTCATACAACTAGGTAAGATGACTTTATTAAATTATCTATCATAATGCAATTTTTTTAGAAGCTGATTACAATTCAAGTAATGCTATATGTATTAAAAAGGTTTGATTTTTTAACCCACAGTAGATTAAACCGTCAAAATCGAGTTATCAATTACCTAACTTTGAAAATATTTACATTAGGTTTGTATATAACGCGTAATGTTAGATAACTCACAAAAAATAAATATTAATGAACAATATATTGTTTCCGTACAGGTCACAGCGGCAAGTGGCCGGGCGATCTCCAAGCGTTCCGCTGCCTCAAGGCCGCGTTCCACCTTCAAATCGCGGAACAACTCCACAAACAGTTCTCTCTCCCCACGCACGCGGCGCCGACCCACCTCGACGTCGCGAAGGGCGGCTTCGTGTTCCGACTGCGGATCGCGCACCCGAAGGAGATCACGCTCGTGAAGAGGGAGGTGGACGCGGGCGTCGTGAAGATGAGAGAGAGTGAAGAGAGCGAGAGATTGGAGTGGGAGGGGGTGCTGCTGCCGAGATTAAGGGGGGCGTTGCATGGGTGAGACTGCCGACCGACTTCTAATGTTTTATTGATATACTTTTCGTATTTATTTAATCTTAATGGGGCTTTGTCAAGGATGGCATGACAACTTTTTTTTCAGGATTTGGTTTTCAATATTTCATAGTTTTCTTGCTGCTAGTGCTAGCTTTGTGGCACGAGAATGTCTTAACAATGCTCGTGTCGCCCCCAGGCTCTCGCAGCGGCACCCGGTGTTCGGCCCCGCGTGCTGCGCGCTGCGTCGCTGGAGCGGCCGCCAGCTGCTGTCCGCGCTCCTCCCCCCCCGCGCTGCTGCCCCTCCTCGCCGCGCGGACGTTCACCCAGCCGGGGGCGATGACCCCGCCCGCCGCCGCCGCCAGCGCCTTCAGCAGGGTGATGGCGCTGCTGGCGGACTGGGACTGGGACCGAGTGCCGCTGCTGGTGGACCTCGACGGAGATATGACTAGTGAGTACTAGATACATACAGCCGGGGGCGATGACCCCGCCCGCCGCCGCCGCCAGCGCCTTCAGCAGGGTGATGGCGCTGCTGGCGGACTGGGACTGGGACCGAGTGCCGCTGCTGGTGGACCTCGACGGAGATATGACTAGTGAGTACTAGATACATACAGCCGGGGGCGATGACCCCGCCCGCCGCCGCCGCCAGCGCCTTCAGCAGGGTGATGGCGCTGCTGGCGGACTGGGACTGGGACCGAGTGCCGCTGCTGGTGGACCTCGACGGAGATATGACTAGTGAGTACTAGATACATACAGCCGGGGGCGATGACCCCGCCCGCCGCCGCCGCCAGCGCCTTCAGCAGGGTGATGGCGCTGCTGGCGGACTGGGACTGGGACCGAGTGCCGCTGCTGGTGGACCTCGACGGAGATATGACTAGTGAGTACTAGATACATACAGCCGGGGGCGATGACCCCGCCCGCCGCCGCCGCCAGCGCCTTCAGCAGGGTGATGGCGCTGCTGGCGGACTGGGACTGGGACCGAGTGCCGCTGCTGGTGGACCTCGACGGAGATATGACTAGTGAGTACTAGATACATACAGCCGGGGGCGATGACCCCGCCCGCCGCCGCCGCCAGCGCCTTCAGCAGGGTGATGGCGCTGCTGGCGGACTGGGACTGGGACCGAGTGCCGCTGCTGGTGGACCTCGACGGAGATATGACTAGTGAGTACTAGATACATACAGCCGGGGGCGATGACCCCGCCCGCCATATTATATTTCCTGTCGTTACGATTATCGTCTTAACACCTTACCGGGACTTGTGTCGTCGCCTAGTTGAACTGTCAAGTTTGACAGTGAATTTCGTCAAATTGTCGTGATGAAGTGCCGGTAAGGCATTCCATCAAGTTCGTTCGTGCTTCGGTCGCACGGATACGATTTCAATTGTAAAGTCCCTGGTCTATTTCTTGGTCCTCGTAAGACCTCTGTGCCCAACTAGCAAGCAGCACTTAATCCGTTGTTGAATCATCTTGTGTTTCCCAGGCGAGCAGCTTTCCTCCATCGAGCAATCCCTCCAACAATCTTCCGACCCCGTCCGCGTGGCGTGGTGCGCGGGGGGCGCGGCGTGCGCGGGGGCGGGGCGCGGCGCGGGGCGGCAGGTGTGGGGGCGGCAGGTGTGGGGGCGGGTGCGCGCGCTGGCCGCCGCCACGCTGGGAATGCTGCGGGAGACGGGCGGCGAGAATGTGCTGGTGAGTTGAAAACTGCCCTTCTACCGCGTAACTAGCGTCGATTTGAACTCGACGTCGAAATCTGTTTTCATAGGCTAAATTGTTAACAATGGCGGGTCTCTAGCCAATGAAAACAGATTTCGACGTCGAGTTCAAATCGACGCTAGTTACGCGGTAGCCCCCCAGATAGAAGTTAGTAGTAGTATAAGTACACTCTTTAACTCAGTGGGTGCACAATTAGTATCAGCATGAAACGCACGCGGTTAAACTTGTAGAGTGGTGATACAGTAGGCCATGGTGCAGTATTCTATTCTACTTTTAATTATTAGAATATTAGGACTCAAACTTCAAAAATATTTAAAAAGAGACTGAACTGAAAGAGAGGTTTATAGTTTTTATCTTTTCGTAAGTAATTTTGTTTATCTTGATTATTATTTTAAGAACAAAGTAATGCAAAAACAAATTTCATATAATTTCTTCAATAAAATCTATGTTCAATTAAATGATGTTTAAATGCCACATCTATATGCTACAGGATGCGTTCATACCGTCATACTCCGGCTACGACGTGCTAATCCACGTGCATCGCTCCCCGCGCGGGGTCAGTGACCTGCGCCGGCCGCCGCGGCTGCCCGCCACCGGGGTCAACGCCCTCGACACCTACGTGCGGGAACTTATGGTGAGTGACGTCACGGGGACTCGAAGCGAATATTATAAATGTGAAAGTTTGTGAGGATGTATGGGTGTATGGATGGATGGATGTTTGTTAGTCTTTCACGTAAAAACTACTGGATGGATTTGGATGAAACTTTGCAGTAATATAGGTTATACATCTGAATAACACACAGGGTACTTTTTACCGCGGGAAAACATCTCATTCCCACGGGAAACAGACTTCCACGCGAACGGAGTCGCGGGCGGCCACTAGTACTAGTATATCACCCGTAGCTTCAAATAAGTATGCAAACTTCACCGCCATATTGATTGAATTTCTAAAAATACTTTCTTAGGGAAATCTGAAATCCTTGATATCAGAAAAGCTAGTAGCGACAAAATTTAAAGCTGACTGGTGATTGACATAATGATGGTTCTCTGATCAGCCTTTTTATGATTGAGAGTGTCTGCAATTCACAAAAGCAGAACTAAAATGTATATAATACTGACTGCTGTTAAAAATGATTACTATAAAATTGCAGGAGGCGTACAGTGATTTCGCGCTGTTTTTCTATGACAAGTACGGAGGTGAAGTAGTCGCCGTTCTGTGGAAACCAGATATTCATGAACCAAGAGAGTTCCAGGTTAGTTCTTTGTTCATAACTATAGTCTATTCGCGTTAAGAAAATAGTGACAACTACAGGATAAGGGTGTATTCACAGTGGAGTAAAAGTACGAAAGAAAAATAAAAATTGTATAAACAGTATTTTCGGTCAAACCGCATGCACTTGCTGTTTCTATGACTTTATGAATTGAATGTGATAATGCAAGTTGATAGAATAGGAATATGCCAATTAGCTTACGATTTCTGCTATTTTAAGCGTTTTAAATAATAAAAAGGTTTGGTAACAAAAACAGGATCCATTTTAGTAAAAGTAAGTATCAAATTTAAAGTAAAGAATATGTTGATAGAAGCCGATTATAACTGCACATTTGTTGGCCATGTGTACAATGTATATGTTACGGCTAGTACCCGAAGTGCGGCTACACCTAGTTTTAGCCGGTTAGAACATCAATAGGTTAGTTAGGTTACTTTTTAGGGTTCCGTACCTCAAAAGGAAAAAAAACGGAACCCTTATAGGATCACTTTGTTGTCCGTCCGTCCGTCTGTCAAGACCCTTTTTCTCAGGAACGCGTGGAGGTATGAAGCTGAAATTTATATCAATTACTCAGGTCTACTGTCCTTTGAAGCTGTGAAAAAATCAAACTTCTAAGCCAACGCAATCAAAAGATACAGCCGTTTATGCTGCAAATTTTCGACACTTGCAAGGGAATCAAAACCTACAGGGTGCTTCCCGTGAACTCAGAATCTTGAAATTTGGTACGAAGAAACGTCTTATAGCATAGATAAAGGAAAAATTACGAAAACCATAAATTTTTAGTTACATCACATAATATATTTTTTTAAATAATTTTAACCTTACTACCCATTTCCTCATAAACGCGTAGAGGTATTAAATTGAAATTCATACCAAATACTCAGGTCTATAATACCTTTAAGCTGTAACAAAATCAAACTTCTATGTCAACGCAATCAAAAGAAACAGCAATTTAAGCTGCATATTTTGAAACTCGCAAGTACTCGCAAGGGAATCAAAACCTAAAGGGTACTTCCAGTCGACCTAGAATCTTGAAATTTGGCATGAAGCAACGTTTTATAGCACACATAAAGGAAAAATTCCGAAAACCTTAAATTTTTAGTTACATTACAAAATATATATTTTTTAATAAATATAAACTTATTACTTTTTTCCTCATGAACGCGTAGAGGTATTAAATTGAAATTCATACCAAATACTCAGGTCTATAATACCTTTAAGCTGTAACAAAATCAAACTTCTATGTCAACGCAATCAAAAGAAACAGCAATTTAAGCTGCATATTTTGAAACTCGCAAGTACTCGCAAGGGAATCAAAACCTAAAGGGTACTTCCAGTCGACCTAGAATCTTGAAATTTGGCATGAAGCAACGTTTTATAGCACACATAAAGGAAAAATTCCGAAAACCTTAAATTTTTAGTTACATTACAAAATATATATTTTTTAATAAATATAAACTTATTACTTTTTTCCTCATGAACGCGTAGAGCTATCAAGTTGAAAATCATATCAAATACTTAGATCTAATTGCCTTTAACCCGTGAAAAAAAAAAAAACTAAGTCAACGCAAAAACGCAAAACGCAAAAGTACAACCATTGATACCGCATATTTTGAAACTCGCAACTACACGCACGGGAATTAAAACCTAAAGACCACTTCCCGTTGACATATAATCTCGAAATTTGGTAAGAAGCAATAGCTTACAGCACAGGTAACAGAAAAATTCCGAAAAGCTTAAAATTTTAAGTAGTTTTTGCAGGTTTGTACGGAACCCTCGGTGCGCGAGTCCGACTCGCACTTGGCCGGTTTTTTTTTGATACCACCCAGAAAAAGAAGTCCCGCGTAGCGGGACTCCGTCGACTCATGATTGAAGCCAGTTTTTAATATAAAATATTTTATGAAACAATAACATTCTTAGCACATGGCCAATATGAAGATAATATTGTTAATTTTGACAATTGACGCAAATTATTTTCATGTAACTTTTTAGATTTATGCGATCATTTCTTGAAATTAAATACATTTTAACGAATTATTACGCGTTTATTAATAGCGTTTTTTGCATACAAATATATCTATCTATATTATTTTGTGTTAAATAATAGTATTTGTTTATTCCAGGTGGCCAACGCTCACGCTCTGAAGCCAGTGGTGATCGACGGTGAAACTAAATACAAAGTGAATATACCAGCAATTATAGAGGATTTCAGAATACTTGGCGAGGGACTCGTTAAGAATATCGTTGTTAATTAGATTGAGGTAGAAATAAATGTACGATTATATTATGATCTGTTGTTTTTTTAATGTGAATAGCACATATGCTACACTTTTCTCGGTTACTCTATTGACTCTATATATTCGGTCTCGGTGACAGTCATTACTCTGGCTATCCTGCACTTCTAACTAGAACACAGTCAACTAATTAGCGATAAATCTATTTAAAATGGTGGGTATATTTTCAATAAAAGTCAGCTCGAACTATTTATATTTTGTATTTACTGTAACTTAGACAACATAACAAGGTATGAACAATGTTGAGTTAGTTAATTAAGATTTTTTTTTAAATAATTATCTAAAACTGAACGAATTTTACAATCTTTTTCGAAGCTTTATGTTATCGTTAATTGCGGTTGCGAATTGCACATTTTAACATTCACCATCGTTTGTACAAGATTTTTACCCTAAATTGAAATAAATACACTTTAGATTTAAATTCCGTTTATGAAGGCATAAGTAGTAGGCTGTTAGTAGGAGTTGTAGTGTTAGTAGACTACTCTTTGATAAAGTATGGTAGCGTGTCGAGCGGCGCGGGGTGGTTCCTGATCCAGGTAGGTCCTTGTATCTTGTTGTTCTGATCTCCGCGAAGGAGCCAGCTCCCCGCGGGTAGGTACACGTCGCGTTCTCTAGCCGCTCGTTCCAATACTGGAGCCACGAGGATGCTGTCGCCGAGGAGGTACTCTGGAACACACGAAATGAAATCTTACTTTCTTAATGTGTGATAAACATGCCTTAGCACAAATTCAGCTATCTTAATTTTGAGAGTTTTGCGTTCCAATGGAAAATACCCGGGACCAACTGCTTAACGTTTCCGAAGAGTGCAGCCAGTTTTAGCAACTAGACTGTTACGATGTTCGAAATTATACTCAATATAAAGGTGGAATGATGGTCGAAATTATACTTGGCAAAACAAACTGCACCACAACACATGTAGTCTGATGATCGCAAGGTTAACGCAAACATTTGATTTATTTGATATTAGAAACCGTGTACCCAGAAAAGCACCCTCGTCCCTTTTTAATAAAACCGCCTTTAGGCTCTGACATATTTCCTTTTGCCACCACCCTAAGGATTTTTCAAGCCTCAAATAATTGTCTATGTCCATGTCAAGTGTATTTGAAAAAAATCTTAACATCGAAAAAATTTACTTACCTATATAGAAAAAAATATGATGTTACTCTATCAAGCAAAAACTGTCTTACCGTCCCATATGTCTTGCGCCGTGGTATCATTAGGCGCGATCCACCAGATGGGCGGGTTGACCGGCGAGCCGTCGCTGACCGCCTTCTTACACGCCTCGATAATTTGGGGAGCGAACTTAGCATGGAGTTCTACGTACTGCTTGCTTATCTCGATCGTCTGAAATACAAGCAAAATAAAAATTATAGTGTGGTAACAAAATATTTGCTGGGAGCTACTTTTTACTGGTATAGCTGATTAGGATCGCCATTCTTCACTTTCACACGAACTAACCTTGTATTTGTCACACAAAAAATAAAACAAAAAAATAATTTAAACCAACCTCGTTATCAAAATCCCAGGGCACATAAGAGAACTGCAAGCTAGGCATGAAGGTGTTGGCCTGCAGCCAGCGAATGAAGAGCTCCTTGCTGGGCGCCTCGTTGTAGCCGTTCCCTCCGATCATGTCTGGCAGCACGAGCGGGTAGCCCACCATGTTCATCTGCAGCAGCGTCGTGATCAACGTCGGGAGGCCGTTCTCGAACGTCCAGTACGTGTCCTTGTCGATCATGCGCACGAAAATGGGCAGGTCTTGGGTCCTGCAATTTTATTCAACTGCCTGTTATATCTGCCACGAATCTGTTTGGGGATAAAAAAAAACTGATAATTACCGATATCCTGCTCTCACTTCAACCATAGGGCCGAACTTCGCGACTGATCGTACATAATCCGCTGTGATCACTCCAGGCTGGTCGCGAATATTTCCTTGCAGTACTGGAATCTAGAAACATATGCAGCAATTAAGAATAATACAGTATCAACCCTGTAAGCAATGAATAAATGAATGCCAGATATTATAATTATTATTAGCCATCAGGGTCCCATAATTGAGCAAAGGCCTCTCCCCTTTCTTTCCACTCTGCCCGGTTTGTGGTTAACAGAACCCAATCTTTGTCAAAAGCATCTAGATCGTCTCGCCAACGACGTCGGGGTCTGCCACGTCGTCGAATGTTGGTGGGTGTCCAGTCTGTTACGCGTTTAGCCCATTGGCTACTGGACATTCGACAGACGTGACCGGCCCAGTCCCATTTCAGTTTCGCCGCCCTTAGAGCTACGTCAGCTATTTTAGTTTTGGAACGCAGTTCGGTGTTGTTGATACGGTCCAGAAGTTTGACACCTAGGATGCTGCGTTCCATAGCTCTTTGACAAATCTTGAGTTTGGACTTTTGAAGTTCCGTCAAGGACCAAGTCTGAGCACCATATGTCAACACGGGAAGGATACACATGTTCATGAGTCTGCGTTTTATGTACATCGGTAAATTTCCCTTCATAAAGTGCTTTAGAGACCAATAGCTCCTCCAACTGTGCTCTGTCCTCCTATCGAGCTCTTTATCTTGTCTCAAGTTGAAGGAAACTAATTGGCCTAAATACACATACTCATTCACATAGTCTATCACTTCACCGTGGATTTTACTTTGGCGCTTGGTTGAGTTGGTCATTACCTTGGTCTTTGATTTATTCATTTCAAGTCCAACCTCAAGGCTTGCCTCGCTGAGTTCTTCTAGCATTTGTTGCAACTCTAAAGGCGATGAAGAAAAGAGTACTATGTCGTCGGCGAATCGTAGATTGGTTAGGCGATACTCATTGATCTTGATACCTTTAGCTTTCCACGGATCAACGAGCTTTCGGAACACTTCCTCAAGGGTGGCGGTAAAGATTTTAGGTGAAAGCGGGTCTCCTTGCTTCACTCCTCTTTCGATGGGAAAAAGTGGACCCTGAGAGCTATTTAATTTGACGTAGGATTGGCTTTGCTGGTATAGGATTTGCAACATTTTAATGTACGGCTGATCTATTTTTTGTTTCTTCAATGCATTAAATATCGGTTGGTGTTTAAGGGAATCAAAGACTTTGTTATAATCTATAAAGGCTAAATATAGAGGTAAGTTAAATTCTTGATACTTTTCAATTATTTGGTTGATGGTATGAAGATGATCAGTTGTTGATAGACCGGGGCGAAATCCAGCTTGTTCTGGGGGCTGTTGGTCGTTTAATTGAGTGCTAATTCTGTTTTCAAAAATTTTCATAAAGGATTTATACAAATGAGATACGAGACTTATTGGCCTATAATTATTTATATTTGATTAATCACCTTTCTTATGGAGCAGTGTTATAATGGAGTTACAAAAATTATTAGGGAATTTGCCATTTTTTAGAATAAGGTTAAATAATTTTGTAATGTGTGGAAGAAGAGTAGGTAGACCAGCATTTAGGGATTCGGCTGTGATACCATCAACACCCGGACTACGATTAAACTTTAGTGATTTTATAGAACGCTCAATTTCGTAACTAGTTACGGAAGGAATATTTATTGATTCGCTATTTTGATCTGAAAAATTTTGTATAGCGTCATCATGGTAGAGTGTTTTGTAAAAATTTGTGCATATTTCTAAAATTTTATCTTGGTTTTGTTGTCTATGACCTGAGTTGTCAAGCAAATTGGTGATCCATTGTTTTTGTCTAATAGGGCCTTGTCTTGCATTTCGTAAAGAACTATTTCTGTCTATTGCAGTTTGTATTGTTTTAGTGTAAAAATTGCGAATATCTTTTCTAATGTTTCGTTTAACTTTTCTATCGAGTAATCTATAATTTATATCAGTAATGGATGTTAAACTTTGTTTAGCATGTTCTCTTTCTTCTATATGTTCAATGGTTTTATTTGAAAGTTTTGATATTTTATTGTTGATGTTTTTAAATTTGGAGCTAGAATGTTTAATCGATTTTTGAATGTTCTTATAAATAATATCTGAATTATTTTCGTTTTTGTCTATTTTTAATAAATCAAAACTGTTTTTTAGTTCTAAGTTATATATATCATGATTAACGAATAATATACTTTTATCGATTCTAAAGATTTTATTTTTATGAAAATTGTATCTTATTATTTTATTTTGAAATTTTATTTTGGTTCGCAAAGGACGGTGATCTGAGTTAAATTTTATATTATTGATTGTTTCTACATTATGAATTATATTATTATTTGATGTTAAGAAGAAATCTATCTCATTTTTCGATATGCCATCTGGTGATATCCAGGTCCACCTGTGTTGTGGTTTTTTGTAAAAATATGAATTACTAATTGAGAAGTTTTGACCAAAAGCAAATTGTATCAAGCGAGTACCACGTGAATTTCGGTTACCCTGACCATGAGGCCCTACGATATTTCGATCTCCATTATCTTGTCTTATCCCAATTTTAGCATTAAAGTCTCCCATTGTGATAATCCATGTGCTTCGTTCTTGGTCGCACGCTGTATTAAGAAGATCATAAAATTCTTCAATTTCCTCGTCTGGGTGCGAAGATGTGGGTGCATATACTTGGATTATTGATATACTTTTTGTTTCGGAAATTTTAAGTTTAACACACGCAATCCTGTCTGAGTATGATTTGAATTGTATAATATTGTTTTTCCATTTTTTTGCCACTAAGAACCCCACCCCACCTATGCCATCATTGTTGCCAACGTAGTAAAAAATATAATCTTCGGATTCGATGGTGTTTTCGCCTTTTCTTCGTATTTCGGATAAACCTATAATGTCCCATTTGATATGTTTGAGTGCGTTGTTTAATTCTAACAGTCTTTCATCTTTACCTAAAGTGCGGACATTGTACGTAAGTATGTGAAGCATGAGATCGGTGTCCTTTTTAGCGCAAGCCTTGGTCGTTTGACGGTTATGGGATCCCGCCCGGAGATTCTTCGCACCCCTTGCTCCACAGTCCGAAGGCTCACCGTCGTCACCAGGACTGTGCGAGCAGCCGGGAACTTGGGGCCGTGGGTAATTTGTGTCTGTCATATTGAGAAAGGAGAGGATTGGACAATTAGCTCGCCGCGCTTGTCCTATGCGAGTTGGCAAGCAAGTGGTAGCCTATCTAACTAAGCTTTTGAACGCCGCCGTTGGCATGTGAAATGTTTCTCCGCCGCCGTTCTAAGTCAACATCCCACTTTGATGATGACTATCCATCTAGACCTGTCGTCTTTCAAAAGATTGAGCTCTAGATGGTATGTATAAGGAGAAGGAAAAAAGGGAGTTGAAATGTGGTAAAGGATGCGGGAGGTAGTTGGTGGGGAGTAAGGGAAGAAGGATACTACAGACACGGGACGGAAAATTTAATGTAACTGCAGCAGCTAGGGAAAGGCCGGGGTCGCGTACCCGTATGTTCTGTTCAGCTATCGGACCGATAAGCCGAAAGAAACAACCCATGACCAATATTATAAGGTAGTCAGAAAATATTTTACCTGTGGAGACCAGCCAGATTCACCGGCGTCAAACTTGTAGCTGTCCCAGCCGTTGTCCTTCTGCAATTTAGTGAGTCGATCTGTATACCACGTCCTTGCTTCTGGCTTTGTAAAGTCGATGTAAGCTGTTGTGGTTTCGTTGTCGTTCCACCAACTAGTCTCCACCGAATTGTACTCGGAAGAAACCAGATACCTAAATTATTACATTCGTAATTATTTCTGGTTTTATTTTTTGTAAAAACTAATGTTTCAGTATTTAATAACTCACCCTTTGCCTTTGGCTTCAGAATACCAAGGTTCACATCCCTTGTTAATAAAAGGATGTGTCCAGATAGTTACTCTGAAACCTTTCTCTTTCAAAGCATCCACTGTATTTTTCATATTTGGAAACTTGACAGTGTCTACCGTTTGTGAACCGTAACAGATCTCCCACAAGTCGTCTATCTCGTACTGGCTGTTAGGAAAGCCGTATTTGTTGATCTCATCTGCGAATTTCAAGACTGTGGCATGGTCTACGTCTCTCTTATACCTTGCCCAAGTTGACCAGATAGGGTACGTAATCATTTTTTCGTCAGGTATACCTGTAGGTTTGTCCAGGTATTTTTGTACTGCATATTGATGTGCTTTTTTGACGTCGTCAAATATTCCAATAGCGTAAACTAAGTCATTGCGGTCTCTCTTGCTGGAATATGGCGGTTTTATTTGGGCGATAAAGCAAGCGGCATTTTTCTCCAAATCATTCTGATCAATGAACAAAGGTACTTTTTTGTCGAAATAGTAGAAAATGCCTTCAGAATTAAGCCAGTAGGGTTCAGCTACACCGCAGTTATCAGCTTCTTTAGTTACGTAAGAGTAGTCCTGCAGGACTAACTTTTCTATTGGCCAGTACTGTCGTTTTTGTTGCGGACCTCCATACCAGTGCGTGGAACTGCCTGTATTGAAAAAATAACATTAATATTTATCTTATTATACATTTAATGACGCAGTAACAGTGAATGATCATACCTAAGTTGACACAGTCTTCGAGTCGACTACTCTTGGGTGCTTCCCAGGTGAAGGTGAGGACTGTTCCCGGGTTTTCTCCTGCCACGTCCTCAGTGCTGATCCGCACCGTGGTATCGTTGGTGAACTGGATCACCACGTCGCCATCTTGTACCACATCTTTTATGGTGCCGGTCCGCCGACCGATAACGGATATCACTTCTGTAAGACCCTCTGCAAAGAGATATCATAATAGGTCCATCTTTTAAAAAAACTCGACGCTAACAAGTATCTGTTTGTTGGATAATTATGAAAATATATTTACTTCTATTTAACACCAAATTCAGTCCTCCGTACGGGTTGTCTTCTAGTCTTGCCTTCAATCCTTCTGTTTCTACGAGAGATATGTTAACGGCATTTGTCAAACTCAACAGTGAGGCAGTTGTTACCAGAATAACTATAAAACAAAACAAGAAATCTTCATTAAGTAGATATTTCCAACAGATAATTCCTCGGTTGTTGCATTTAGTAAGCGCATTTTGTCCCCCCATTTTTCCTTATTAACGGCTTCTACAGTTTGATTGCTCTTCCTAACCAAAAAATTTATTTTTATATTTCCTTTTATAACGTCAATTAATAAACCATTAAAGTTTTCACGTGACTGCAACATTTTAGCGCAACCTCCTAAAGATCAATAGATTTAATCGTCGTCTTCGAGTAATCAAGGAAGTAGCTAAGTAGGCCAGTGCAGGACAATTAATGCAATTGTCTTGTATCGGCTCTCATAAACTTAGCAATTAAAATCACGTAACGGATCATTGTTCATCTTGAATATAACATGTTATTAATTTTGTTCCCGGATGAAAAAATAAATTACTTCTGAAAAGTGGAAAGGGGTTATTGATGTTTACGCAAAGTTAATTATATGTCAGCGATAATAGATCCACGATTGAAGAAAACGATGCAAGGTAAACAGTGTATTTGAATCACACAAGATAGGTAATAAACATTAATTATTAAATTTAATTTGGTCGTACTGAACGGCCAGGAGACACAAAAATGTGGTATGTCTGTTTTATCAAATTAAAAACACACCTAACGGTAGCTTTAAAGTAGATACCTAGTTTAATAAACTTCTATGAAAGTAATTATGTTCTTAATGTTCTTACGAAAGGCCGGCATTCAAATGTTTATTCGCTTTCGGTAGTAATGATTAAAAAACACTTATGTGTGGATTTTACTGTATCTCATTTTTCAAATCTGCATGTATTTTTTCTCCTTGCCTAAACCTCAAAACATCTCATAAATTGTTTTGTCTAGGACATCGTTGTCAAAGAAACGGAATTTGAAAAATATTTTATAGGATTTCTCAAAACATCAACAGTATTGACAAACTTTATGAACTTTAATTATGCAGATTAGACGAAGAAATTATCTTTTGCTAAATAAATTTACCAGGCACACCTAATTAATAAAAATATTCAAACTGCTCCACTTCTATTTTTAAAGTGAATAAAAAATATTTACGTTAAACCGCACAATCAAGCTTAGACCTAATAAGATAGATCAACTTACATGTTAGAGTGACGGCCATCTCTGCGCTGTGCTAGGTCGGACTGCGTGCGCGCACCTCCGGGCATCGCTGGTGATGAGCCTACGTTATCACTGCTTTAATAGCCAGAGGTGTAAGAACAGTTTACATTAGCCGTCAACTTAAGCGAAATTAAAAAATATTTGCCTATCAAATTACCTACAAATATTACTCGATAACTAAGGAAAAACTCAACTTGCAGGAATTTGTTTAAAATTAAGTTTGCACTTTTGATACCTGGTGAGCCAAATAATATTAGCTTTCTACTGCAGTTTAAATAGAGTTCCTATGTTTGGTTACACTAACATTCCGCATTAGGCAGGTGCACTCTTTCATCATTAACTATCAAAAAAAGATCTAAAATAGTAGGTTTATTCTTAGCAGCCAAAATATGCCCGTCTCTATTTGTAAGACTTCCTACTCCTTAGTGTCAAGTGAGGTCCTAGGACATACCAAACATGGCTTCTCAGACAATGTGCTTGCTTCTTAACAGTCTACGTCACTAGGACATATCGGCGTTTAATCGTCATAATTATCTGTATTGGCATGGTACTGGCGCATGCCGCAAAAAACAAAACACTCTTCAAAGTTGCGTTTGTCAAGAACTTTGTTATTGTTTTAGTGGAATTTTATTAACAATCTGAAAGGGGGTTTCCCGAAATGTATTAGAAGTTAAGTGATTAAAAACTTTGAGCTTTACTATCATTTCACAGTATAAATCTTGTCTATCCTGTCTAATAGTGTATGTTTGTCCGCTAACTCTTCCTAAACCACGTTACGGATTTTAATTTGGTTTTCGCCACCTTCAAGGTAATTTTTTCACTTAAATTTGTAAATAGTACCTACATTCCAAATTTATTTTTAAGTCAGCGTAAATTCAATATTTCGTAAACAAGTCAGCTAAAATTACACCATTGCGATTCGTGGGCGGGTCACTAGTCCTACTAATATTATAAACGTAAAAGTTTGAAAGTATGGATGGATGTTTGTTACTCTTTCACGGACTACTACCGGACGGATTCGGTGAAACTTTACAGTAATATAGGTTATACATCAGAATAACATATAGGGTACTTTTTCTCATTCCCACGGGAAACCAAATTCCACGCGAACGGACCAAATTCCACGAGTTGTGGGCGGCAACTAGTATTATATAAATTCTGCCACAGATTCATATAGGTAAGTACGTACCTAACTCCAAATTAAATCAATTTCTAAAACCTAAAAAAATATTCTTGAGAGCATGGCATTATGAGTGCTGTAAATACCGAGTTTTTCCATTAGCTTCCCCATCTTCAAAACAACTGTGTTACTACAATCTTATCTCACACTTAGCATTTAAGGCTCTACAATTGAATTAGCACTTCTAGGATGATCTAAAACAATTACGTCCAAGATAATGTATCCATTACAGGTTCCCATCATTTATTATTTCCGGAAGTAATATTTCAGGGTTCGCGTTAATGAAGTAAAGTGATACGAGACGGTAAATTGTACAAAACGCTTGATTGTGGTTTAGATTGTCCCTAACGAACCATAACATGTGCTGGGTAGGTTATTAGCAGGGTTGCCAGACGTACGAGAATTCTCGTACATTTACGAGATTTTCGGTCTCTGTAAGAGATTCAAGATTGATACAAATTTCATACACTTTTGTAAGAGATTTTACATAATGACTGCAAACGTCATGTTGGCAAGCCAGAAAGTACTTAGTACTTACGCGCATTTTCTCTACTTCACTTAACTATACTGGGTGTAAAAGAACTGCTTCCGAAAACAAAAACTGGGCATTGCTGGAGGGGTACTGGTAACGATTTAAGCAAAAAAAAATTTATGTTTGAAAAAAAAACTTTGTTTTTACGTTATTTTCCAAAATTGCATTAATACTATCAGATGTTGCGATGATTTCAAATTAAATAGGGTTTTAATTTAATTTGCAATGAAAATAATCGCACTTGAACCGACATTTGAAGTGTGAGCGATGATTTCAAGCGCCGAATATGACTTTTCAATCCTTAATAACTTTATTAAATTGAGTTTTCTGGGTATGCTGTTAGTGAATTTAGTTACTACTGAGGCTCAATGTATTAACATGGTTTCAGGCTTCGGAAGTGGTCTTTTTACACCCGTTATAATTAAATATCGACTCACAAAATATTTGCGTAAGGCCCATTGTTAATTTTTGTTCAATTTAATTAAATTTTTTGTTCAATTCAAGCTAATTGCAAGCTTGCAAAATTAAATAGAAATTTTTAGCTTAGAATCATGTTTTTTTTTATAAATTCAAATCATATATAAGGTATCTACGATAATTCTACATTTTATTTGATTTTATTAAGAATATTTACTTACTTGTAAGAGATTTTTTTATGAAAGTACGAGATTTTTGTACGAGAAAAAAATCTGGCGTCTGGCAACATTTGAATATCTTCGTTGTAGCCACTATCTCAGGGCGGACTAATTTTACATTACCTTTAGTAAAGTAATGATCTACATTTTAAAACATAAAATTAAATAAATTATTATTTTACATTCTTGACAATCCTCTTAACAATACCACGGCGGCGGCGTTGGTTGTGTTTTATTATTTTTCTGTGCATCGTCCGGAAATTCGGAGCTATTCTGAGAACCTAATCGCCTCTTTTACCACCGCAGCCTACAACTGCAACCAGGGTATTAACCTACTTACCACTTATAACTACTGTTGCAAACAGCACCTTTTGTTATTCATTTTTTTTTCTAGATATTCTTTTCATCTTCAGTATTTTATCCAAATCTGTCGAGCAGCCTTAAGGAACAAAAGTACTCACAAACTTTTACGAAAATAGTAACTTAACTTTATAATTAGTACTAGTTTTCCGCCTTGTAGTTTCACCCCAAGCCAAACAAACAAACACTGCAACTTTATAATTTATGTATAGATATAAGTGAGTAAGGATTCTGTTCATGTAAATATGAAACCATCTTCATAATGCGTATTCTAGAAAAATGTTCACACGATATTGCATGTGACGTTACTCCAATTAATATTTTCCTGGTCGATTTATTGTTCATTGTTCTTATTAAACGGTTATGACACAATAACGTTTAGCGTTGGTTTGTTAATTAAGTAAATATTCTAAAGTAGGTAATAAAAAACTTATTATTCATTATGCAAATATATTTTTTATGCTTACACGCGCCCTATTGTCAGATTTATCTACACACTTCTACGCCTACTAGAATATTAAAAGAAAATTTCAGGATTAAAAACTTGAAAAAGTTGTTAATGAAGTTGATGTAGTCGTCTAGTTGTTCTCAATTTACATAGTGCCCAAATGAGATAGATATATTTGTATAACGATACCTTTTAAACCGACTACTTATAAAATATAGATAACTAGTGACCCGCCCACGCTTCGCAAAGGTGTAATTTTGACCGACTTGAGGAAACGTTTTCCAAATTAAAGTGTAGAAACTACCTTAAAGATGGTGAAAACCGCACTAAAATCCGTGAAATAGTTTAAGAGGAGTTAGCGGTCAAACAGACAGAATTACTTGTAGAAATACTATGCAATGATAATGATGATGATTACATTTTAATCCCAAAAGTACCTATTGGTTAAAGTTGACATCGGGAGTGGCTGGTGTCGATAAAAAAATAAAAAACTTACGCAGCATATAGTATAAGACAGAGACATTTGAGTTGATTGTCTATGCCATGGCGCAAAGAATTTTGGACCAGTCCTCAACGCATTTCGTCCAATTTTACAGTGAGGCGAAATAAATTTGAGTGTCGTTATCTTATTTCAAGTATGAATAGCAATTTTTTTGATTAGTTTTTGAGAGTGTTTTCAGATCCGGGGCCACTGTAAAAAGTTACACGTACAAATCATATTTTTTATGATTGTAGGTATAGTTCTACTATATACGGGCACTTATATTAGGTACCTACCAATTTCCTGTTTAATTCCCACTTCGTGGATTGCAATGGTACTCAATAAAATTAATCTGATGTCGATATCTGTCATTTTTATCTGTATCTGGGTATATCTTGAAGTCGTTTTAACCTAAGTACCTACTGACTTGTGAATATAACAAATTTCAAATATCATATTTATGTTAAAAAAGTCTCAGATACCTACCAATAGATCGTAGGTTTTTTATGAAGTGACTTAATGCTAACTTTTTAGATGCTTTGAAATTCATTGTCCAATTTCATGGTCTTGGTATACGGTACCCCAAAGTTAAACATTCAATACCTTCAATAATGTTGAGCGGGGAGGTACGAGAAAATAATTTATATGTTACTGTATGTACACTAAATGAATATAAATCTAAATTATGATTGTATAATTTAGAAAAGAGTGCCGAAAGTTTTTTCCGCCAGCTTTTTCTCTCGGTCTACTACGGTCATTGCTGATGAATGTAGGGGTATCCCGTGACATCTTTTTTATATTTTTTATTTTATGCTTTTGACAATGTATAAGAGATTAGTTTTTAATCCTATGTACAATAAAGTAATTTCATTTCATTTCATTTCATAACGAATGACAGATGTAGAGATTTCTTTTTATCTTTTTCCGGTACAAAACCAAAATGCATACAAATTGTAAGAAGTCTTATATTTTATGTAACATCATTCATAAAACGATTCATTATTTAATCCTGTAGTATGAAATAAGGCAGAACGTCCAAGGGGGCGGGGTAGTCCTTGAGGAGGGTGGGTCCATTGATGAAGAGTTCGGTGTTGGCATCGAGCCAAGTGCCGCGAGGCAGGTACACGTCCCTGCTGGTCGCTCCTTCTTCTAACACGGGCGCCACCAGGATCCGGGAGCCTAGTAAATACTCTGAAAAGAACGGATCAATTGTGTTTAATGGAGCCGTGAAGATCCAACAAAATAGTTGGTATCTTTTTCTGCCTGGGAAAAAAACCGTGATGTTTAAGAGATTGTAAGTAGGACTGATTGCGATTAACAAAATCGTATCTTTGTACTGTCCTGTCATATATTTCGATCTACCTCGAATTTAAAATTATTAAGTTTATATTGAAGAGTTACCATCCCAAACGGCCAGAGCTTGTTCGTCAGTGGGGTCCACCCACCACACCGGGGGGTTCACGGGGAGTCCGTCGCGGACCGAGGCCTCCATAGCGGCCACAATCTCATCCGCATACTGAGCGTGGAGATCGGTAAACTTCCGGGAAATCTCTACTGCCTGTAAAAAGCAAAGTCTGTAAAACTTCATATTCTTATCGATACTTATACTCAGGGGCACATTTAACCGTCCACTCATCTTAAATGCCCTATCGTTTGTTTCTGTTAACTTGAGTTTTGACTACTAGGTGTTACTTGATAGGTTGGTATATCTTAAACATGAAGGAATGAACCACTGGGCACATGCGGGGCTAATTGTCGGGAACTAAGAACGACAACCAGGGCGAGATCGAAAAATTCTTGACAAAATGTAGGTGGCCGGTTAAAAGTGCCCCTGAGTGTAATATGATACTGGGCAGATAATAGGCACCTCGTCATCGTGATCCCAAGGCACGAATGAGTACTGCAAGCTAGGCATAAACACGTTAGCTTGCAGCCACCTGATGAAGAGTTCCTTTCCAGGAGCCTCGTTGTATCCATTGCCTCCGATCATGTCCGGTAACACCAGCGTGTAGCCGTTGAGGTTCATCTGCAGCAGCGTGGTCACGAGGGTTGCCAGGCCGTTGTTGAATCCCCAATACGTATCTTTATCCACCATGCGCACGAACACTGGGAGGTCTTGCGTCCTATCAAATGATAGGATTAATATCCAAGTTATAAATACAGCTAAGGAATATATTATGACATGTAAATAATGAAAGGATAATCACCTCATTCCAGATCGAACCTCGATCATACCGCCGAACTCAGCCACTTTTCGGACGTAAGACTGAACAATATTGCCTGGATGTAAATCAATGTCACCGTTTTGAACTGGGATCTAAAAGTAATTGTAGCTGTAGTTAAAACATCACTATTCAATTCAATAGTATTGAATATAATTCATGTTGATACCTACCTGCGGAGACCAGCTTGATTCTCCAGCGTCAAATTTTAAGCTATCAATGTCATATGTCTCAATAAGGTTCTTGATTCTACTTGCGTACCAGTCAGCAGCTTCGGGATTTGTAAAGTCGATGTATCCGGGGATGGAACCGTTGTTGTTCCACCAACTTGAGTCTGGACTGCCTTCTTCATTGAGCACCAAATATCCTTTTTCTAAAGCATCGGAATACCAGGGATCACAGTCTTTATTAATAAATGGATGTACCCAAATGGATACCCTGAAACCCAAGCTTTTAATGTCTTGAACCAATTTCTTTAAGTCAGGCAGCTTTCTTTCATCCACCGTCAAAGAGCCATAGCAGATTTCCCAAAGATCGTCAATTTCAAATTGGGAATTTTGGAAGCCACTATCCTTAATTTCGTTTGCAAACTTCCAAAGAAGATCTTGGTCTATTTCACGTGAGTATCGGGCCCAGGTAGACCATATAGGGTGCTGGATCATTCTGTAGTCGGGAATGCCACTCGGCTTGCCGAGGTAAGTATCTACAGCATGTTGATGTGCCACTTTAGCATTTTCAAAGACCCAAATATCATATTTAAGAGTATTGTGCGTTCGCTGAGAAGAGTATGGCGCGGCTACTTCCGCAATGAAACAAACGTGATTTTCCAAGATATTATGATGATCTACAAATAATGGGGCATCCGGATGAATGTACAAATACTGTCCAGCAGAGTTGAGCCAGTATCTCTCAGAAACTGCGGCGTTATCGTCTTCCTTAGAGATCATTGAATATTTCTGGAGCCTTGACTTTTGGATTGGCCAGTATTGTTCCTTCTGTTCCGGTCCTCCATACCACTGTTTAGTACCTTAATAAACAAATTCATGATTGAGTAATGTTTTTTTCGAAGTAATAGTTATCTTTGGGGGTTGAAACAATTTATAAATTATTTGATACAAATATTGCCAACAAAATATGACTGTTAACCGGCCTACTTCCGAGTAAAAATATTTATACGTGTTTAAGTCAATATTAATCTATCAAAATAGAGGTCCAGTTAGCGCACAAACTTATTGAAGATTCGTGAGATTACCGAAATCGAAGCAGTCTTCAAACACGGCTTCCTTGGGTCCATCCCACACCACGGAGATCTTGATTCCGCCGCTGCCCTCGTCATACTGGAGGTCGATGTCAAATGTAACCGCTACATCCTGAAGGGACACCTTGCGGCCAATAATGCCTAGAACTTCGACGCCGTTATCTGAAAAATCGTTTTCTTTAAGGCCACGATTATAGCTTCTTAGGTAAGTATCTATCTTCTTTCAAGTTCCCAAAATAATACACTCATCACGAATGTTAGTTTGTACTTTGCCATAAAAATCAAAACGGAACCTCTTGGCCTATAACCCACCTCGATTAATGTAGGTATGGTCAAGATGTAGGTAATTGGTGTATTGGGGTAAATATGGGACACCCTGTATATTTAATAAGCTTTAACAATAAAATATTTCTTCTCACCGCTTTCCAAGGATAGTCCAAGACCGCCATCTGCGTGTTCCTCGAATCTGAGTTGTCTTGAGTTCGAGTGTCGCGGTGAAGCGCATAGCACCGCAGATACACCTGAAAGCAATTAAAATTAATATCTGAATAATAACAAAGCTATTATTCCGCGCCGTCCAATGACCTCTTAGACCTATCAGTAAATCTATTAGTAAAAAAGTAAATTATTAGAATAAGAATAAAAATGTTTCATTTATCTACTACCTACTTACTTCCAGGTTTGAAATACTGAGGTCCCTAACCCTAATGATGTTTAGATATATCTGACTCTGACAACTTACCTGCAAGTACTAGGATCCAATGCATCTTGATTTTTTAACAACAACCAACAATAGACTACTGCTATTCATAAATTACATAGGTATTATCTACTTGTTTTGGTCTTATGAGATATTACCTACCTACTTGAAAACTCTTATTTTATCTGATAGGTAGCTATCTTGACGAATGCTTTGGTAGGCCCTGGCCTTACAATAATGTTTTAATATTTATTGTGTTCCGTACTTAAAAATTTAAGAATAGGTTTTGTACTTGTGATTTTATTGTTTTGTTGATTTCTGTCCAGTCTATTTTTTAAACTAATTATTGCAATAATAAATGTTAATATTGCAGAAAATTACCTTTAAACAATTCTTGCCAATGATTCCCTCACTACCTAGACAAAAAGTATAAATATCTATTCTACCTAAACTATTCGTTATTAGTTATCTACCTATAGAATGAAGATTTTTGTATTTGTTTGTTAGAGCGTGCAAATTTAAATAACTACTGCTTCGAATTGAAAAATCTTTCTATGTAAAATACTTAGTCTATTTGTTGAGGATGGCATAGGTATAATATTAATTAATATAACAGGTAATAAGAACGGAGCGGCAATGAAAGATGTTGCAAAAAGAAGAAATTTCTGTTACTTATAGCTTTTTAGTATATGCCATTTAACATATAAGGACGTACGTACAGGGCCGAGCCGCCCCTGTGTGCGATGTGTGCGGCGCACACAGGCGCCTAAGCAAAAGGGGCGCCGGATTGTTTTTTTTTTAATACAACATAGTTAAAAAAAATTGTCTAAACCGACTAAAAAAGGCGCTTCATAAGTTTCGCACACAGGCGCTTCATAGGTGTCGCACACAGGCGCTGCTTAGGGTCGGCGCGGCCCTGCGTACGTACGTAAATGAGCCATTTCCTACTTAATCAAGATTTTAAAGGTAAGTAGGTATATTAGTTTGATGTACCTACTCCTTAAAGGAAATAAATTTAAGATAGTAATGAGTTTAATTTCTTTTTCCAGTGTCTATAACTTCAAAATTAATTTAAACACTTTAGTACCTATAGGTACTGAAAGTCTAAGCTTAAAATATGGACCGTAAGTCTCTAAGCCGTAAGTGCGGTAAGTACCTAAACATTTTAGGAAAGAACCCTAAGCCCCTATCAAAACACTCTTGGTTTAGTGCCTATGCCACTTATGCCAAAATATTTTGTGGGGATAAAATCTACACCTATAAAAAAAATTACAAGTCCTGACTGGCTGACTGTCTGCTTCATCATCGCCGACCGAAAGCTATTAAAATTAGATCATGAAATTTGGTACAGGCGTTTCTTGTAAGTACCTACGATGTAAGTGAGCTCTAAGAAGTTCCCAAGTGTTAAATAAATTTAGCTGCGGGTGAAACCGCAGGATGGAAAGCTAGTACTTATAAGATAAAAACAAACAAACAATTGTCTTTGAGCTAAGATAAAAAAAGATTACCAGCTCCCCTAAATGAAGTTACGTAACATGACATGAACTGTATTGATAGGTACCTACTAACATCGCCTTTTGCTTCTGTTGCAACAACATTATTCAAGTGGTAATAGGAATAGGCAGCTTCAATTCAAATCGATGCGTTTCTTATCTAATCCTACTAATGTTATAAATGTGAAAGTTTGTGAGGATGGATGTTTGTTAGTCTTTCACGTAAAAACTACTGGACGGATTTTAAACTTTGCATTTGCAGTAATATAGGAACCCTAAGCCCCTATCAAAACACTCTTGGTTTAGTGCCTATGCCACTTATACCAAAATATTTTGTGGGGATAAAATCTATACCTATAAAAAAAAATACAAGTCCTGACTGGCTGACTGTCTGCTTCATCATCGCCGACCGAAAGCTATTAAAGTTAGGGCATGAACATATACATCAGAATAACACATAGGGTATTATTTACCGTGGGAAAACATTCATTTCCACGGGAAACCGACTTCCAAGCGAACGGAGTCGCGGGCGGCCACTAGTTAGCTATATTAGGGATGTCGATTCTCTCCGAAAAAGATCTATTTGCAAAGCGATTCGAATCGGAGTTAAAAAAATCGAGGTGTAAAGAATCGATTTTTCAATAATCGATCTTTTTCCGATTTGCTTATTGAGACTATATTTTCAATACAAATACAAACCCACAAAACAAATGAGTCACCATAATACTCGATCTTTCATAATTTTAACATAAAGTTGTTTTAACTACTAAATCAAAGTATCAGGTATTAAAAAAAGATATTCATTCACAAGCGGCCACTAGTTGTACATAATTTTATGTTTGTATCGAAACCGAAAAATCGTATCTCGATTTTAGAGGTGATATATCGATTTAATGGATCGATTCAGTACTCGATATCGATTAAAAAACTCTATTTTTTTGGTCTAAGAAATCGTTTCTTCGATTAATCGATTTCAGATCGACATCCCTAACCTATATATTGTGTTGTGAGGAAGAGCTTTCGCACATAGTCAGAAAATCTATCAAAAAGTTTATTTGTTTACGGAAGACTTATTACTTACCTACAAAGAAAGAACTGTTAATAACCACGACGTCGCGTCATTACTTTGAAGGAAAACGATATATTAGTAGGTACTCTGGTTTCTCTTTCGTCTCGTTTTAATACAGAAATTTACAAATACCTAAATATTTTTTTTTTGTTTATGTAAGGCGTACACTGCTCTATATTTCAGCGCATTTGCATTTATGCGAATAAATTTTACTTCCAATTTTTTTTTGCGATTTACTTTGACAATTTCTCGATCAAGTTGCAGAACACATTAACTCATGAGTACACTTGGGTTAACTTCGGAACGCAGCCTTAAATATTCTTCAAGTCCTGTCAAAAATAAAAACAATCAAAGAGAAAGAGAAAAGAAACAATCGAATCACAATGGCAGATCCTAGAATTCGACAAATTAAAATTAAGTCTGGCGTTGTAAAACGTTTAGCTAAAGAAAAAGTGGTTTACGAAAAAGAAGTCGATCAGCAAAAGAACAGAGTTCAAAGATTTAAGGACGAGAACCAAGACGAACACGACATTCGCAAGCAGGAGGAGGTTCTACAGGAGTCTCTGATGATGGTCCCAGACTGTCAACGAAGGTAATTATACGCCTAAATGTAATTTACCAAATACCTCCCTTGATCGTCTCGACAAAAACGTCCCTGTAATAAGTTACTTTCGAGAAAATAGACAAATCGGCACCAGATGTGTTTTTGAGGTTAAGTTTGTATTTTATGAGTCATGCGATAACTTGTTCTCTTTTTTTTGTTTATCCCCAGATTGGCTAAAGCTTTTTCGGACCTGAAAGACATTCTTGATTCAGAACAAGACCTTAAGGAGCATGAAGATTATCTTGCAGCTGAAAAAATACTAAAAGAGGCATCCTTGCAACTGGAAGTTGCATCTATTCCATAACTTTTGAAAATACTTATTTCGATTTAATTTTAGCTTTGATAAATTAATTCTTTAATCATGTCCTTTAATCAAAATTTTTACAATAATCCCCAAGGATATAATTTCCATAGTGGCACAATTTATAGCTTTCCCCCACCACCACCTCCATCATACCTCATGTCACCTACAGCACCGACAGCACCAAATGACCAAGAATTTGTGAAAACATTTGAATCAAGAATGATGGACACCAGGCCAAAAAAACATTATACTGTTTCTATATCCTCCCTTAGAAATATGCTTTTCAATGTTTATGAGACATTAAAAAAAACAAAATGTGATCAAAATTACTTGACTAACAATATGAACACCATCACTGATTCTGAATGGCAAAACTCGCTACTTGACATAAAAAAACAAAATGAATCAATTACCCTGATGTTATCAAATTTTAATGAGTTGCATATTAATTTATTTAAAAAACTAGTAGCAAAACGATCTGCTAAAAGATTGAGAATGAAAAAAGTTGCTGCTGAAAAAAAATTACAAAAAAACATCAGAGTTAAACAGTTGCAAGAAAGATCTCGGAAGATTGATGAAAACTTACAGAAAATTAAAAATGATATTAACAAAGTAAAGCAGGTATGTAAACTATTTTATTTATAGGATTCATAAAAGACACAAAATTTGATGTACATTTTTTTATTTGGCCTAAAATAATTCTTTTGATTAATGAGTTGTTTACTAACAGGAAGAAAAGGCTAAGCTGGAGGCAGATTCAGTGTTGAAAGATGTTTTGCGCAAAAAGCACAATGCCAAGAGATGCATTGTTAAAGTAGATGCGCTGACCAAACTCAGGAAAGCTCGACACACAACTGCCATTGGGCGAGGAGAAGCTGCAAGTGACAAAGATGCTGAAGATTTCAATAACAACATTGGTGAGTGTTTTAATGTTTGTTTTGTTTAATATCCTGGCAGATGCTCAGTTTGGCTGTCCTCTGTCAATCTAGTTTTTTTGTAGCTTATCCAGCGATGGGTTTGTAGGCAACACCAACTATTGTTACATTTACCATTGAAATCAGTGAATTGTATTGCACTTGAATACACTATACACAAACTGTAGTTAATGCTTAACCATCAAAATCTTTTTTGTAGAAAAACTTAAGAGCCTCTGGCAGCACAAACTGTTGCAATATGAAAAAGAAGAGACCGAACTTCGTTCAAAATTGCAAATTGGAACAAAACATTCCTTGGATGATGATAATAAAGTTGTTATTGAGGATAATATATTAAAATGGAAGGAATTTCTATTTGGGGCAGATTCTATGCCTCAAGTAAACTTAAATAGTGATAAAGATAAATTTATATCTATCAGGTAAATATGTGCAATAATTGATCATAACTTTATTAGTTGCTATCTAAGTATAACTTTGTGTTTTATTTTCAGATCTCAATGGGATCAATATGTTAACCCAAATGGAACATCATTACCACTTGGGTGGGTAATTCTATAATCTTAATTGTAAACATTTATTTTTATAGACTTTCGAGTTGTCTTATAATAATTATGCTTGAAATATATGTTTGAGAAATTATTTAATGTTTTACTCTCATAAATATGAAAATTATAAAAATGTAGAAGTTAAATTATACTAATTTAGACGGATTAATACGCGTTTATTAATTTATTTTTTTATCTGCTATTATGTGTTTAATTACTTCTTCATGCATACCTTTAGTTACGGTTCATGTATGCAGGTAAACTTATCATTGTGTCACCTCCATCTGAGTGCAATGCCCATTTAAAGTTGGCAACTGGATTTTACAGGCAAGAGCAGGGTTCCGCAATTTTTTTAAATAGTTCATTGATCACTATTGGGATTTGGTTTCAAGTAAGTAAAAACCAATAGCTAAAGAAACATTACCTAACCACATTTACAACACGTATTTCGAAATTTAACTGTAGTCCATTACGAAGCAAACACCGTGCAATGATACTACCTTAAATAAATTCAGAGAAACGAACCATACCTTTTTAAAGTTGTTTAGTTGTTCTTAAAGTTGTAAAAAGAACCTTACTTTCTTTAAAGTTGTTTATTTAACACAAAAATAAGTAGAGATAGGTATTTAAACGTATAGAAAAAATTACAAGTCACGAGACGCGTATGAAAGGCCGTAGTTCTTCAGCTCGCAGTCTTCTCGAATGAAATCGTCAAGCAGAAGTTTCTTTAACGCAACACGCCGGACCTGCAGCATATTTTAAAATAGAATGGAATAGAATAAAAAATGTGTATGTCCATCTGTCTGCAGGTGCGTATGTTCCGCTTTCACGTACAACGGCTGAACCGATTCTAATGAAATTTGGTATGTATTATAGTTCGATACCCCGGGATGAAAATAGAATACGTTTTACCGCGGAACTAAGTGCTCATAAAGACGAGCGGCACTTTGTGGATGTCTACCGTCGCCAACAGTTGGCGGTAGCCGTCGACGTCAGTTGGCGACGGCAGACGTTCACAAAGTGCCGCTCGTCTGTATGAGCACTAAGCAACATTTCCATGAAAAATCACTTTTCTACTCTACACCGAGTTGGAGTCTACGCAGAGGAAGAGTCGGGTACCTACTAACTAGTTATTTATATTAACATTTCATTTAGGTATTTAGCAAGTAAATACTTGTAAGTAAAGTAACACCCTCTCCTATGATGAACACCCATGAATGGTTGCATACGGAATAGCTTTAGTAGTCCAGTACCGCGAGTGTTTGTAGTTTCGCCTGCCGCAGCTCGTCCCGGATCCACATCATCTCGGGGCGCAGCGGCTGGTGCGCGCTCGGGTCCATGTCTATGCGCAGACGCGGCTCGATCGTCGCCAGCTGCTCGTCACTGTCATTTTATGACGTAACGTACATTGAAGTGTAACTGGGTTGAACCGTAGACTCAAAGCCCGAAGAGAGTATTGCGCCTGATGTATGCGTAGTGCAAATTCAAAGTTTCTTAAGCACCTATTTTTTATTAAGTGTTAACTAATGATGTATGAACACAATTCTTAACTATTGCTTGTTATGAGGACTACCTATCTCAAAAAAATTAAAGCACGATACAATGTACTTACTTAGGGTACCTAAGCCTCTGACTGCTAATGCAAGACAGTCAGTCACTTGGTCACTGATTTCAAAGGAGGGATTCGGTAAGTGCATCATAGGTATACATATAGGTAGGTACTTACCAATGTAATTACCTATTCTACAGGACCTATTCTTTAAACTAACAGATATTCATTTAAAAAAAATGATGATCTTACAATCTAGCTCCAACATCGGCTTCCAGAGCACCTGCTTTCTCGATGGAATCTGGAACTGGGGTTGATGCCATCTCCTCCTCAGGTTTATGCGCCATTACCTACTTGTTTTGAGTTGTTAATTTACAATTCAATAATAATATAAAGTTGTAAGTTATAAACATTGAATAAGTTAGTTATCTACAACCATATATAGTTTACTCCATTATCCTACTAATATTATAAAAGTGAAAGTTTGTGAGGATGTATGGATGGATGGATGGATGTTTGTTACTCTTTCACGTAAAAACTACTGGATGGATTTGGATGAAACTTTGCAGTAATATAGGTTATACATCAGAATAACACATAGGATACTTTTTACCGCGGGAAAACATCTCATTCCCACGGAAAACCGACTTCCACGCGAACGGAGTCGCGGGCGGCCACTAGTAATAAATAAATTCACTGTGCGTTGTAGGACTACAACACACAGGGTTTGTTTAGTACCCTTTCTGCGAAAAAAATAATAATTCATAGGCACCCGACAGACGAAATTTTCAGCTAGTAAATGTTTTATGTGCCTTTGTCGCATAAGGTACCTTCCGAAATTTTATTCCAGAGAAGCGGAGAAACTTAAAATACTCGAGATAAAAAAACACCTTCGCCTGATAAGTCCTTCTTTATCATGTAGGTAAACAATAATTATAAAACGTATGCAACTGACTTTTCAAATTGTTTTTATTGTGCAATGACCGATACACGCTGGGTCCAATTATTGACTAATAATTGTAGAGGTTTAAGTACCATATGATAATGGCCCTGATTCTGAAAACAATATCTAAACTAGGGATGTTACGGATATGGAATTTCGGTTTCGGATACGGATATTGAATTTTTTTTATATCGGTTTCGGCTTCGGATACGGATATGAAATTATTTCGGACTATCCGGTAGTTTCGGATAGTTTCGGTTACGGATATTAGATTCTAGGAATTTCAAATGTAATACAAAAAAAACAGATAATAAAATGGTTTTATTTATATAGAAGAGGACGATGGGTGAGAACGATGACGTCATAAACACCGCTACATTGAGCTCAGAGAGAGAACCAACACTTTGGTCACAGTTCTGTTCTGTCTTTACGGAACGCAGCCAGAAACAACTTGTCGTAACGTGTTTCATTTAGATTTTTAGATTCCGCCACTATCCGAAATTATCCGAAACATTTATTTCGGTTTCGGTTACAGATACGGATATTTTTTTACTTCGGATATCCGGTAGTTTCGGTTACGGATATGGATATCCTTAACATCCCTAATCTAAACTAAATTTAATGTCTGCCACTTTTCAAATCTAAGTAATTATTAGATTAGCCAAGTAAAGTAGTCTAAAATTTATTGGTTAATATTTAAATTGTACAAGATAAGTGGTATCAGTTTAAGTATAGTTTGTTATAAACTTCATGATTCAAGCTGACTGAATATTTATATTTATGCGACTAAGGTAATCGGGCTTCTGGCGCTGATAGCAGATTATAGACCACAGCGGAATGTCAACGTGACATAAAAACGTCACCCTTCACCTAAAACTACAAGTGTGTTCCAAAACAAAGTTATTAATTTTGTTTTTAAAGTTTGTTTGTTGTAAAAAGCAAAAAATCCTACAACATATTTCATACATGTTCGTTATTAATAAAATTGAAGTTGAATTTTGTCTTCTAACTCAGTAAGCATATTTTAACAGTGTCAGTTGGGTGCTTTTATAATTAAGAGTGCTCAATGACTAATCGCTATGAGTCATTCAATTTGCACAAGTTCTTGAACGTAGGTATTACCTTCTTCTCGTAGAAGGGTGAGTGAACTGTCTTGTGTTATTTATTGCATTTGTTTGTCTCTAATTTTACAATTAATTAGCTATTTTACGGGTACACGAGTGCATTATTACGGTGCGTGTTAGTCAAGCCAATGTGAATTGTGAGTAATCGTCTAGGTGTGGCGCTGTTTGTAGCGTTGTTTTCTTGTGTAACAGTGACATACAATTGTGAAAAATATTTTGCTTATCGCAAAAGATGACCGAGTACAAACTAGTGGTAGTAGGCGCGGGAGGCGTCGGTAAATCCGCATTGACTATACAACTAATACAGAACCATTTCGTGGACGAGTACGACCCCACGATAGAGGACTCGTACAGGAAGCAGGTGGTGATAGACGGCGAGACGTGCCTGCTGGACATTCTGGACACGGCGGGGCAGGAGGAGTACTCGGCGATGCGGGACCAGTACATGCGCACCGGGGAGGGCTTCCTGCTGGTGTTCGCGGTGAACAGCGCCAAGAGCTTCGAGGACATCGGCTCGTACCGCGAGCAGATCAAGCGCGTGAAGGACGCGGAGGAGGTGCCCATGGTGCTGGTGGGCAACAAGTGCGACCTGCAGGCGTGGGCCGTGGACATGAACCAGGCCCGGGAGGTGCGTTTAACTTTACTTGGTGCTAACATATACCCAGAGTGCTTAATTGGTTAATCTCAAAGAGTTAGCAGTTTAACTCGTTTAGTCCCGAGCGGTAGGGGATTGTGACCCGTAAGCCTATTGATGTCAATAGAAGGTGACCCGTAAGCCTATTGATGTCAATAGGCTTACGGGTCTGTCACCTGTTTTAAGCTCAATCCTTTTTTTTAAGAAAGAGGGGTACCTATTTATTATTGTTGATTGGCACAATGGCAGACAGTTGATCAAATATTTGTGTATTGTGTGAGTAAAATTTTTTACACCGACTGTCACATTAATATCCTTGTGTTATTTAATGCCACATCTTTTAACTGTAAAAGTGTTGTTAAATTGTTATTTATTGTAGCTGGCTTTGGTCTCTTATAGTTTTCTGAAGATTGCATTGATGGGGGTATGGGCGACTACACAACTACATCAAATGTCTTTCTTTGCTAAAAGCAATGTGTTTTGTAGGTGTAGTTTCTACTGAGTTTTGTATTTCCATTATTTCATTATTATTGTTTTACTAGTCAAAAAAAGTTACACCATTAACTTTTTTTGACTAGTGAAAAAATAATAAACATTGCTTTTAGCAAAGCATGGGAGGGTCCACAGTATCCCATTATATTCTATGTTGTTGCCGGGTTGTTAATCAATTGAGCAACCAATGGTGAAATCAGTTTTCCACAATATGAAGTGTTGCTTGTATGCATTGCAGGTGGCGCGCAACTACGGCATCCCGTTCGTGGAGACGTCGGCCAAGACGCGCATGGGGGTCGACGACGCGTTCTACACGCTCGTCAGAGAGATCCGCAAGGACAAGGACAGCCGCGGCAAGCGGTACAAGAAGGGCAAGGGCCACCACCGCCCCGGCAGCGGCAAGATCCGGTGCCGCCTGTTCTGAACCCGCGCCCGACAGTCGCTCGCAGCCAACACGTCAATTCCATTGTTGGCAGGAACGTTCGAACGTATACATATGCCGCAGTTAGTTAGGTATTCGTTTTATATCTTTAACTAGTCAGGTTTTAATAGCGCTTGCAAATGTTAACTTAGATTTAACTATTTCAAGAAAATTCAGTATAAAAAAAAGAAGCGAATCTGGGCAAAGTGAACCAAGTGTAAGTTTGCGCGTAACATTACTATTTTTCCCTATAGCTTCTTCTGAGTGCAAATGACCAATGACAGTAACTATCAATATCAGTAATAGTATAAAACAAAAGGAGTTTTACTCCGAATTTAGCGCGTGCGAACCCGCGCGGTTAAAAGCTAGTTATCTATAAAGCAATCAATCAATACAATAGATACACCCATCCACGCGCTAATATTAATATCAACGCAAATATTTTTTACGGAATGTAAGCACACCTAAAAGACGAATACGCCGCGGTAGTAATATAAAATGGCTTTCGAAATTAAATAAATTCAATATAAAATTAAATCTCTTTTGCGGTTACCATAAAGAGTAGTTTATTTATCGCCAAATTTTTTATATTTTTTTTTTAACGAAGACTTAAGAAGATAGCGCCTAGATTGGATACGTACACGTTTGGCCATCAGTAAGCTAGACGGAATACAGTTGTGTTTTCGCAAACCTTTTATTTTTTTAGTTCACTTCCTCCCGCGGCTTCACTTGCGTGGGAATAAAATTAGGTTCTACAGGTGAAAGAATTTTTAAAATCGCTTATGAAGTTTCGATATTACCCGAACGACGTTTCCTCTTTATAATGTTAGTTTATGTAGATGTATTGCCTACATATCAAATGTAGGTAAGCAACTGTAGATTAACTTAAGCCGGTTTGTTAGTTAATTGTTACTTGTAAATATTGTGCACAAAATAACAATAAAGGTTTGATTCATTCTTGTTTTGCCATCATTCGTGCTTTAGTAAAATATGTCGAATTTCAAAACGAATATGTATTAATATCTAATATATTATTAGTGTAGTTTTGATAACAGTTACTTTTCCCACATACAAATCTATAATGTATAAAACGTAGTTTTTATATGCGATTGTTGGTAATATAAGATATGATAAAGAGAGAGAAAGTCATGGAACGGCCGCAAATAAATAGAAAAGTTTGAAATAGCTCGACCCCCCGATGCTAAAAACACTGTAGACCAAATTGAAAATATTGCCGTCATTTTCTCATAAACTGTTATAGAATAAAACAGGTACATTGGTCTCACAAAATTTTGTCCACATCATTGTAAAATTGGGCTAGGACTAGCCTGAACTTGCTTGCCGTCCACGCAAGTTTTAGTTTGACAGGAGTGAAATGATTATCCGACTTCATTATCATTTCATTGCATAGTATAAATCCAAGTTGCTAATTCTGTCTGTTTGTATGTTTGGCCGCTAACTCCTCCTAAACCAGTTGAGGGATTTTAATGCGGTTTTCACCATCCTTTAGGTATTTTTTCATTTAATCTATACTAATATTATAAAGCTGAAGAGTTTGTTTGTTTGTTTGTTTGAACGCGCTAATCTCAGGAACTACTGGTTCGAATTTGAACATTCTTTTTGTGTTGGATAGACCATTTATCGAGGCAAGCTTTAGGCTATATAACATCACGCTGCAACTATTAGGAGCGAAGAAATAATGGAAAATGAGAAAAAAACCGGGAAAATTATTCATCCTTGAGGGCTTTCGTTGCGTGCGCTGCGAAAACGGTCTAGAAACCAAAAATATGTGTATGAAAGAATTAAGGGAACTTTTTACCGCGGGAAAACTTCGCATTCCCACGGGAAACCGACTTCTACGCGAACGGAGTCGCGAGCGGCCACTAGTTTTGTAAATAAAGAACAATCGGAAAAAGTTTTTTTAAGATACTTACCCAAAAATCAATGTTTCGTGAGCAAGTCGGCCAAATTTACACCATTGCGATGGGGGGGTCGCTAGTTTTCTATATAATTTAGTTTAAAGAGTTGGAGCCGGAACCACTTGCGCAACTTATCAACTTATCCAGTGTAATGATGTGTCCCCACGGTACTCCACCCTACTCACAAAGTACGCGCATAGACCGCTCTATATAATAAAATCTATAATTCAGGTTGTGACAACTTTGTGCGACATAGGTATTGCATCCCGTGGGAACACACTCTATTTTCGTATAACTTTTCTCAAAAATATTTATAAGGAACTAAGAACTCTGTTTTTTATTAAGAAAAATCATACTAAAACAGTATAGTTTTATATCTGCATGCAATGTAGTAATTTGATGGTCTTCAATTTAGAAGTACGCCTCAATCTAATATTTACTATGAGATTATTATAATTTTATTATATTAACGATTCAAGTACGAAATATATACCTATTAAAAATATGTATGTGATACGAATGTCTTATTGTTGATTTTTTTCATGACATGGTACCTACTCTTTTCAACTAAGAATATACTTAATAAAGTATCTACATTTAATACATCGGATTCTAATTAAACGAATAAATTCTTTTTATCCATTTTAATTGTAAGTTAAGTTTAATCTGTAATAAGTGAAATGTAGTATAAACCAAATCAATAAACGGCCTTGTCCCATTGAAGAACGTCAAGCCTGAGTCTTAAAAACCATAAAACAAAGGGAAAGGTACCATAAATCGTACGATTTTACCTTTTTTCGATGTCCATACTTTGAAAACTACTAGAGTTGGATTTCTTTGTGTTTCTGGTTGCTGTTAGGCCGTAGCTTGTCGCTAGATTCCGACTTGACGTTTGTGAATGTGACAACTGATGGTTGAATGAATGTTGTGAAAAAATAAAAGTATATGTAGGGAATATGTATTAAAAAGTGAAATGAGAAATTCCTTACCTACTTTTTACCTCTTGTCATACCTAAATCTCTATTTAAAAACTTTTTGCTGCCATTGAAGTTAATGATTTATATAAATTGTGCCTATAATAAAATTCTAAAAGAGAAACCAAAGGTTTTTGTGCACAGTATTAACTTAAGTTGGTATTTAGCAAACTACATAAATTAACGATCTCAAAATATTGATCGATATTATTTTCATACCTATTACGAAAATTGTGCACAATTTCTTTGGTATTTCTATTCTATCCTAAATAATTAATTGTGTATTTAATAACATTAAGGCACTATATGTGTGCTACTTGACATAAAGAAATCAAAACTATGTTCATTTTTATTTCATTTCAAGATCTTTGAGGTAGCTTTCACCTATATCTTTAGGTACATCTATTAAAATGTGAAAGCAATATTTTTAGTAATTGAAGGTCCTTTTCCCCTTCCCCCTACAAACAACCATCGAACATACTCTATAAGCTCTATCTGCTAGGTATTTACCTGTAAAGCCGAAGTATTACCTAAGCACCAGTACCTTTGTTAATAACAGGTAACTTAGTTTAAAGGGTGTTTTCCACTGCGAGCGGCGCGAGTCCATTTTTGACTCCGCTTACCCCGCACTACGTTAAACCTTTTCATTTCCATCAACACAGTCGACCGAGTGTAACAACGAAGGCAAAGAGTAAAATGACATGTAAGTATTGCATCTCTGTGAGACAAGAAAATAATAGAATAAATCTCGGTAGAAAATAAGCAAATCACGGTATCCCATTGAGCTGAAATTTTGCATGCTGGTCCACTTTTGATTTACTTCTGGAAAATGCGTTGCGCACCATATCCGGGAGGACGAGAGGTGTGTGTGAGACTTCCTCTTTCGAGCATACCCACTAAAAACCAGTCGATATTCCTTCGAGTACGCCATAGAACCGGGGTTGCGGGCTAACGTTAGTCTTCTCACTGATCAGCCTCGGCGGCGTGGCATGCGTCGACCCGTGTCCTAAAAATAATTTGCAGTTGGTGAAACAGAAAATAAATAAACGTAGATGTTCGCGCTGATACCGGCTCTCAAGTTGGGGGTTAAGGTAGGTACCCACTTTTAATTAATATTTTGCTTCCGCTGCAATCTCACTGCTGAAAGTAGTATCGATCGATTCGCCCTTCTGAATGGTCGATTCTCACCGCATATCCAAAACCCTTTTCTATTCAGAGCCAGCCCTGACACGCTGAAAGTCTCATACCGCACCGCAAAGACCATGTATGTACCTACTTAGTTGAAGTGTATGTGAAGTGCTAGCCAGGAAGTGTAGGACTACTAAAGACATTGGATACAGTGAACACCGGGACGATAGCTAGGATCTATCGAGCTATCTTGCAGCGTATCTCCAGTACCTAAGTCATTGCATGCTTTGATTGTGTACTTATAGATTGACAAATCTGCCATCCACTGGGTAGAATGGTGGGGTGGTAGAATAAATACCTACTTATATCGCATTAATTAAATACACGGCTTTTTTTTCTGAAACTCAAACAAATTAGTTCTAACCCAACGACGTAATGATGTTAAGGTAACTCCTAACTTTGACGATGTTAATAACGAAATGAAATGAAATTACTTTACTGTATGTAGGATTAAAAACTAATCTCTTATAAATAGACAAAAAATTTGAAATTGAAAATCTTGAATTGAGTCCTAATAATCCATTTAGATGACTTATTAGTAATTACTGTGCAAATCCGCTATAATTTCTCTACTGGCAGTCCACTAATGCACCGCCCGCCCGCCCACTGTTCATGCGCAAGCACACCATGCAATAGTTACCACCACCAGAAAAAGAAATACTCGTCTCGACGCGTTTCGCTCCAACACGGAGCATCCTCAGGAGACGTCTGTTCGCTTCAGTGGCCAGCAACAGACTGATCGTGTCGTCGTCGTCTAGGTCTTCTCACCCGCCCTCAGTTTGAGGGTGGTGGGGGAGCGTATCTGGGCTTCGGCCCATTACCGCGGGGTCTTCCGCCTGCAGCGAATACTGCAGGGTCCCTGGGTTTCTTGGCTTCTTTTCTGTTTCCGGCGGCGTCGGCGGTGTCGAGCCTTCAAACTAGGTTTGATGGCGACTCCAGCCGGTCGCCGGTGTCACGTCCGGGTATTGGTGGGGGGGGGGGCCGGGTCCTGCCTGCCAGTGAACTGGCGGCGACCTCGGCGCTCCGCTCCACGGTGTCTTGGTTGGTTGTGGGTGACGGTGGCCGGTCAGCCTGCCGACTGGCTGGCGACGCGCGGCGGACCGTCGCTGGGTGTCGCGTTCGGTGGGTTGTCGGGAACAAGTTGCCGCGGGAACGGCTTGTGGTCCGGTGGTCTTGTGTGGTGGGGTGCGATTTCGCGCAGATGCCGGAAGCTAGACTGGCTGCAGCGATCCAAGGCGGTCTCCGTGAGCTTGATGATGAAGCTCTCTAGACTCTCCGTCCTTAGATCGCGAGCGATGGTAGCGTTCCGCACATACCGCGGTGCATCCACAATCTTCCGAAGACTGAGGGATTGCTGCGCTTGGAGGTTCTTGCGGCTGGTATCTGACGTCAGTGCATACCAGGCTGGTGCTGCATAGGTGAGTCTGCTGCGGACATAGGTTTTGTAAATGCCTAATTTGACGCGCAGGGGCAGCTTCGAGGTGAGCACTGGTTGCAGTTGAGCGCGCGCGGCACGTGTCTTGCGTATAACGCTCTTCACATGCGCGTTCATGCTCAATTTGGAGTCGATGATGACGCCAAGATATTTTGCCTGGCTGAACCACTCTATGTCTTCCTCGGCGAGCTTCAGTTTAGGCG
Organism: Emmelina monodactyla; assembly: GCA_916618145.1. Lineage (NCBI taxonomy): Eukaryota > Metazoa > Arthropoda > Insecta > Lepidoptera > Pterophoridae > Emmelina > Emmelina monodactyla. The sequence goes on along the minus strand of OU745314.1, from coordinate 860,997 downwards.
GCTTCTCTAGTTTTCTGGACACGACGATGGCTTGGGTCTTCCTCGCGTTGGCAGCAAGTCGCCAATCGTCGAGCCAGTCAGGTAGAGCGTCGAGCTGGCGCTGCATCTTTACTGCCGCGTGCTTGACATTGATGGAATTGGTGATGTAGGCAGCATCATCGGCATATAGTGCCAATGTTGCGCCTTCCACCACCGGTATGTCATCTGTGTAGACCGCGTAGCAATAGGGAGAGATGCAGCTGCCCTGTGGTACTCCTGCTTCAATTGGCCGCTTTGATGAGACGGCGTCTTCCACGGCTACCTCGAATTCCCGCCCTTCCAGGAATGAGGCCACCACCTTCAGGATTCTGCGCGGCATCGTGGTGTTCGCCATCTTGTACAGCAGGCCCTCGTGCCACACGCGATCGAAGGCTTTCTCCATGTCGAGGAATACTGCGACGCTGTGCTCGCGCTTGTTGTAGGCGGTCGTTAGGTCATACAGTACCCTCATGACTTGGAGTGTCGTCGAATGTTCTGCTCGAAAGCCAAACTGTTCGGCGCGTGGTGTGATATGCGGCTTCATATGTAGTAGCAGGGCTCTCTCGAAGAGTTTGGAAGCATTTGGCAGCAGGGTTATTGGCCGGTAGCTTTCCGCCTTCATGCAGTTCTTCTCCGGTTTGGGCAGCATGATGACACGGCCGGTTTTCCAGGCCGTTGGAAAGTGGCCCGTACGGAGTATGCCATTGAAGATACGCGTCAGCGTTGCGATACCTCTTGGGGGTAGGTGACGTAATGCTTCGTTGGGTACTCCATCCGGTCCGGGTGCCTTTTTGAGTGGTGTCCGACGTGCCAGTTTGTGTACCAATCCCGGGGAGAGAACGATGGGGTCTTCTGTGGGCATCAGAGGGGGGCCAAGGTAGCTATCGACGCATTGTCGGATGACTGCAGCGTGCACGGGCTTGGATGTCGGGTTTGGCTTGAACTGCTTCTCCATCGTGTACGAACAAGTGAAGCTTATATAGTCTGAGAACCCCCACCTCCAGCATTTTGCTGGCCATTGTTGTTATTGAATAAGGAGAGCAAAGGGGATTGTGATATGTTCACTTGTTCGTTCAGGAGCGTTATTGTGGGGTCTTTATAGTGCCTTATTATCTCCAACTGCTCCAGCACGGATAGTTTAAAACTTTTTTGACATGTATGGAGAACCGAAAATGAATGATTGTTTGATAAATTGTGGCCTGTATCTATAAGATGTTCTGCGAAATTTTATTTTTGTGGATGGTTGTTTGTGTAGGCGGATATATGTTCCCTATAGCGAGTGTTGAAGTTGCGACCAGTCTGCCCAATATATACTCCATTACATTCACTGCATGTAAGCTTGTAAACCCCGGACTTTTGACCTTTGTCGAATTTGTCTTTTCCGTTACAAATCAGTTGTAGTTGATTCGAGGTTTTGAAAGCCACATGAATGTCATGACGTCTTAAAGTGTTGGCTACCTTTTCTGATGTATGACCCAGATAAATTAAACTGGAATTGTAAACGTTGGTTTCTCCCGCTGTCCCCGCATATAATAATTTGTTCGTTATTTTTTGTTGTTTGTTTTTTAATAGGCGGTCGATAATACATGTCTTGTACCCGTTGGCTCTAGCAATATCATATATAGTATCTAGTTCTTTTTTAAAATTTGATTTACTTAATGGAATAGTAAAGAGTCGGTGGATGTATGAGTGAAAGGCTGCCAGTTTGTGCTGCACCGGGTGACAAGACGATGAATGGATGACCGTGTCGGTGTGAGTAGGCTTACGGTATATCTCAAATTCATGTTTGCCCTCAACTTTTGTGATAGTCAAATCTAAGAAGTTAATTGAATTATTTTGTTCTAATTCTAATTTGAATTTAATTTTTGGATGTAAACTATTAAGTTTGTTTAGAAAAATGTCGAGTTGTCTATTTGTTCCGGTCCAACAAATCAATATATCGTCTACGTACCGATAATAATATAAGATGTTCCTATCACCTATTATGAATTTATTTTCAAAGTTATCCATGAAAATATCTGCAATGAGTGGACTTAGAGGGGATCCCATTGCCAGACCTTCTTTCTGCATGAAGTATTGATTGTTGAACCGAAAATAATTCTGTTTCATACATGTCTCGGTTAGAAGAATCAAATCGTTAATCTCTCCAGGGCTAAGACGTTGCCTCTCCAGAAGTTGTTTGAGAATTGAAAGTGATTCTTTACCTGATTCCATCAATTTTATCCTAATAATCCGCCACGCTGGCATAGTGGATGCACATGGTTGGATGATCGTCCTAACATGTAGGTTTCCTCCCTGTGTCTTCTCTCATCGTAAGTGCGTGATAATAGTAAGTATATTATGATACAAGTGTGCAAAGTTGTTCATTATCATTATTTGTTCATTGTTCATTATCTCGCCTGCGGCTCAGGCTGCAAATTGAAATGGGTTCACACGGTTTTCAGCCAGCTTTCAAATAAAAACAAGAATTATCAAAATCGGTTCACTCAGTCGAAAGTTCCGAGATTTCCAAACATAAAAAAGCACAGTCGAATTGAGAACCTTCTCCTTGATGACGTCAGTTGAATAAACAGTCATCTCTTTAAAATAGGGCCGTGAAAAATGATAGATATTTGAACCATTGTTAAGCGAGCAACATGAGTTGCTTTAATTATTGACATAGTAATTGAATATGTATATGTTACGGCTAATACCCGAAGTGCGGCTACACCTAGTTTGAGCCGGTTAGAACATCAGTAGGTTAGGTAAGTTAGGTTACTTTTTTGATACCGCCCAAAAAAAGGAGTCCCGCGTAGCGGGACCCCGTCAACTCATGATTGAAGCCAGTTTTTATATTTATAGGAATATATTTTTTGTTACAGTTTTCCATATAAAAAAGTCTACTAACCGGCTAAAATTAGGTGTAACCGCACTTCGGGTATTAGCCGTAACATATATAAGTATTTTGGTGTAGTTTAGAAACACATACTGTGCACTGCACCATCACCATTGCCACTTTTACTACTAAAAAAACAACTTTTAAGGTAGATTGCAGGCAGCAGCAGCCGCGGTCATTAAATTTCCATAAGCACTCAACAACATGAAATGATAAGACAAAATAGTTTAGATTTCTTTATGTCAAGTATTACAAAGATAAAAATATTAATACTAAATAAATTGTGCATTTTTACAATTGATACCTTGTTTGTATTAATATAACATCGATCAATATTATTGAGATTGATCGTTCGTTCGTTAGTTAATTAAGTAAATAACAATACATGTAACATGTGCACAAAAACTTATCTACTTTTAGAATATTATAATATTACTTTTTTAATCAACTAATTAATGGCAGCGAGTACAGTCAGCATCATATAATTCGAAACATCAACTGTAGCCAAAAACTTGAAAACATCCAGAGTCCTCACTTTCAGCGAATCAACCAGTGTCATCACATTCATCAGAGCATTCAGGTTGCTCTAAATTATCGTAGCGTGCAGAAAGCCTTATAGAAAGTCGCATTCACAGCGTCTTAAATCCCGTTTCAACCAGAGCGCCATCGGTAACGTAGCGCCCAGGGTAGTCACAATCTTCGGTACAAAGTAAAAAAAACAACCTTATGTTTCATGTCATAGAGGTGTACTTTGCTTGACACGATACCGCATGTCTAGAGGAAACTGTTTTGGCAGAAAACTTCATTTGATTAAAAATATGTATTTATGAGATATTAGAATAAGACGGAACTTAACTACTGGGCTCTCAGATTTATAGAGAAGATATTTTGTTTGTAAAGGCATGCTTTAATACATACGTAACACCCTACGTCTGAAACATTTTAAGTAGTAAACAAAAATAAATTTAAGTAATTCAATGGAATTCATGTGTATTATTCATGTGTATAATATGTTACTAGGTTTTCATAAGTAAGAAAGAGCCAATGAAATTATTCATTAGATCTTAGATACGAGAATTTAAACTTAGATTTTTTGACAGCTTGAAGTCTTTTTTAAGTTTTAGTGAAAGTTTAAATTATGTAGCTTATTTTGTTAACTTCTAACAAGCAGCGATGGTGACAAGGCTGTGGCATCCGATAGGCGATTCATGAGCATGGGTTCAATTCCAAGTTTAAGCCGTCTTTTTGAGAATTGAAATACCTACATTATTTCTACATTTCTTGCCTAAAAATTGATAAGATGAGTTGTAATAATTTTATTATTGAAAATATATTCATAATGTAAACCGAAACAACTTTTTTTTTATCAATTAATAGAAATTATAATCACCATTTAGAAAGATGATCAAATTAATTGCATTTCAATTCAATATACCATTTTAAATCGGTTAAATAACAAACACATACTCGCATATCATAAATTGTCAAGAGTAAGTAAGAGTATCAGTAGAGTAATAAAGTGCACCATGCCAAAGGGACTGGTCTCTAGTTTATTTTCAAAATCTAATTACTAGGCTATCATGAAATAAAAAGAGTAAATAAATATTGTGATAATCACTACATCACATGATCATTCTAGTTTAAGAGTCGGATGTTTATAAGTAAATAAAATATGAACTAGTTAAAGTTTTAATTCTGTTTCATTATACGTATCAATATAATATTATAATTTATTAATCTGTTGTGTTCCTACTTGTCCACGAATTGGTATTTTATTTTGAATACACTCAATGTTAAGAGGCCTACCTAAAAAGTAATTTATAGTAGGATTCAATAACCCTAACGACAATTTTACAATTAAAAATTGAGACTTTTTTCGCGTGGGAAATATTTATTTTAAGGAAGGTTTTGCATCTGGCTCTTGCTTAATTATAGGTCAAGAAATGACATCTGATGTGTAAAATATGAAACGTCATTCAAGGAGATTCGAATTTCAAACAAAATATATGAAAATTTCGAAATAAAAAAATATCAGGCAAAAAGTTTGAATGTCTTCATAGAATTCTCATCGCTATTACATGAAGCATAAGGTTGTTTTTTTACTTTGTACCGAAGATTGTGACTACCCTGGGCGCTACGTTACCGATGGCGCTCTGGTTGAAACGGGATTTAAGACGCTGTGAATGCGACTTTCTATAAGGCTTTCTGCACGCTACGATAATTTAGAGCAACCTGAATGCTCTGATGAATGTGATGACACTGGTTGATTCGCTGAAAGTGAGGACTCTGGATGTTTTCAAGTTTTTGGCTACAGTTGATGTTACGAATTATATGATGCTGACTGTACAATTGAGTCTTATTTTGAAAATAATTATAAAAATCAATATTATAATTATATCTGTAGAGAGGTCAATTCTGTAAATCATCATTACAAAGTATAAATCCAAGTCGCTAATTCCTAAACTACGAAACGGATTTTAATGCGGGTTTTTCCATCCTTTAGGTATTTTTTTCATTTAAATTTGTAAATAAAGAACATTTGTTTTTTTTAAGTTAGCCCAACTTAAATGTTTCCGGAGCGTGTGCAACCTTAATAGTTAAAGCTAAAAATTTGTTAGTGCTATTTGAAATCCCTTTTGAGCGGCTTAAATCATACATATCTACAATAAAATATAAAAAATACATTAAGGCATTTTAGTGTATTGATCTACGGCCGGTCTCAATAATCTATTTGCCACGTTAATTAACTTTCTCAACAAGTTAATCCGCGTTTTTGATACGTAAATGTTAGAATGTAGATTAAGGGCCGATTTTTCAATAGATAGTTAAAACGCCAGATATCAAACAGCCAGATAGCTTTAACTGAGACGAATAATAAAGTTCCAATTTTTCAATGGTCAGATAACCCTCTGCTAGCTATCCTAATGATATTTGTGCAAGAAAGAGACATTCTTATATGTTTTACAGTTGTTAGAAAAGGACTGTAAACTTTCAACGCATTGACAGCGGGTGTCCCAATTGACAAAAAATTTTGGTATGACATCAAGACTTGCCGTCAACGATAATACATAGATATACCGAAAACTAGATGGAGCCCACCGAAAAAAAATACAAATAAAAGTTACAAATACAATATATTTTAACATGTGTCTGTAAACTTTGAGAAAGTATTTCTATCTTATTATATTGATTGCTAAGAATATTTTTGATGCTTTTTTAAAAAATCAATTTCGTATTTCATATACTCAGAGATACTTTATGTTACTGTATGTCTTAATAACTACTTAGTATTTTAATATAATTCTCAAAAAATCCTCATTTTGATATAGCGTATCTTTAGCAGTGTGTTATTTGTGACACGCACACTTCAAACGTATTACTCCATCTAGAAATGTATACATCTGTGATGTCAACAATAGCTTACTGCACAGATATTCAAAATTAAATCTCTTGTGATATATATTTTTATCCCGTTTTGATAACTATACATTATTATCTTCAAATAAAGTAAAATATCCATGGTTTTACAAAAAATAAGCAAAACACAAATAAATTATCCTATATTTACATACGCATGATGACAGAAACGTCAAATAATCTGTTAGATAAAGGCTTAACTGAGGCAAAAAGAGGCAGCTAAGTTTATCCGCCAGTTATCGAGTTTAACCTTCTGTTAGAGCTTATCCGCTAATTGAAAAATTCACAATCTTGCTATCCATAGAATAAGTCCTATCTGAAGGCTTAACTGACTATTGAAAAATCGGCCCTAAATGTCACAAAAGTATCAGTTCTTTTGTTGTTCCATATTTTCTGCACAAATTGAACGGAATAATCTCATTGAATTAGATGTAGGCTAGCTTAGACTTATTGTTAACTATTCAATGTACTTATAAAACATCATAACTATCTCCAGTTACATAGGCCATCAACAATTGCATATAAAATCTAAGTTTTATACATTACAGTTACCATATAAGGAAACAGTAGTACCTAACTATTATCAAAACTACACTATAAATAATTTAAAACACATTCGTACTGAAATTCGTCATAATTAGAAAAAGTTATGATCACTTATGATGGCTAAACAACGTTTTAACCAACACTTTATTTTTAGTTTGTGCACAATATTTACAAGTTAGAATTAACTAGCTAAACAGCTTAGTTTTATGTACAGTTGTATACAGGGGTCTAGTCATATATAATGCATATCAAATTAATAAATAGACTTAACAATACTTTTTCATATTGACTAAAACTATACTAAATAGATAGAGTAATCGCATTCTCTATCTGGGAAGGTTTGTTTGTAATAAGAGTCGGTCCCATGGTGCGTAAAACCGCGCTTGTAATAAGTTGTCAATTTTAGCTTGCTAGCACCAAACTTTAGGTACTTTATGCGTAGAATCACGCACTGTGGGAACGCTTCAGTACAGGATCACTCATTTGTTAATTTCAAGATGAATATCAACTAGGCCAGTAATGCATCTTCACCGATGTAATTGTGTATGTACAAAAGAGCACGTTAGTTCCCTTAACTCTTTAAAAAATAAATAGGTCCTTAAAATAAGTTTAAAATAACGTAGTATTTAACTATATTTCAATGTTAAATTAAAATTGTTAGTAGTTAAATACTTTAGCACAAGTTGTTTTCAGTATCTTCCTGTTCGCAAGATCGCATCGATCAATCAAACGGTTTACTGAAAATTAATGCGAGCACCGACATTTTAAAATTATCTTAATTCAACATCAAGTAAATGACTCGCATAGCTATTTAATTTTTAGCGACGTTGCGATCCATGTTAAGCTTGCTCGACTAGCAGTTGTTGATTTGTTTAGCTTTTAGTCGCTACAAAATACAATACGACTAGTGTATGAGTGTGGTGCTATCGGTCATAAAACAAGCAAGGCTAGCATAAAGAAGTCTGGATTGATAATAAAAACTTGGCTATTCAAGGTTTAAGGTTTACATAATTGTAAGATAACTTACACGATATAAAACTATCTTCGTAACAAGTTTTGTATATGACGAGTTTAAAGCTAAGGATATGTCGCTATGAGCATATCTAAGTGCCTAGTGCGAGTTTCCTTACACCTAACTTCGCGTTGAAGTAACTGTCAAAGCCTTCCTATTATTACAAATTTGAAAATGTGTACATCGCCCCCTATGTTCCGCTTTCATGTAAACCGGCTGACCCGATTTTAATGAATTTTGGAATAGACTGAATTCAACAATCTGGGATGGTGAAGCGATGTTTGAGGTTAACTCCAGCTAGATTCTCTTCCTTCTTGTTTATACTAGATTCAGTTTAATCTATGTTAACATTAGCGACTGTCGGGCGCGGGTTCAGAACAGGCGGCACCGGATCTTGCCGCTGCCGGGGCGGTGGTGGCCCTTGCCCTTCTTGTACCGCTTGCCACGGCTGTCCTTGTCCTTGCGGATCTCTCTGACGAGCGTGTAGAACGCGTCGTCGACCCCCATGCGGGTCTTGGCCGACGTCTCCACGAACGGGATGCCGTAGTTGCGCGCCACCTGCAATGCATAAAACAACACTTCATATTGTGGAAAACGGGTTCTTCTCTATGTCTTCTTAATGTCTATTCTTTAAGTTTGAGTTCAGATTTCGCTATTGTTTGCTCAATTTAATACCAACCCAGCAACAACTAGAATATAATGGGATACTGTGTGTGTGTTACTGTCCCATGTTTCGCAATGGTGTTATTTTGGACAACTTGTTTTTTGACTAGTGAAAAAATAATAATCAATAAATACTCAACAGAAACTACACATACAAAATACATTGCTTTTAGCAAAGAAAGACATTTGATTACATTGTTATTGTTGCCAATACCCTAGCCCTAAATCAATTCAATCCTCAGAAAACTATAAGAGACCAAAGTCATAGAATATGTCCATGCAATAATGTCAGGGATCTATCCACAGCTACAATAAATAACAATTTAACAACACTTTAACAGTTAAAAGATGTAACATTAAATAACACAAGGATATTAACATGACAGTCGGTGTAAGAAAATTTTACTCACATAATACACAAATATTTGATCAACTGTCTGCCACTGTGCCAATCAAAAATAATTAATAGGTACCCCTCTTTCTTCATAAATGGGAATAAGCTTGAATAAGGTGACAGGTCTATAAGCCTATTGACATCAATTTAAACTGCTAACTCTAAGATTAACCGATTAAGAACTCTGGGTATATCTCAGCACCAACTAATTGCAAACGCACCTCCCGGGCCTGGTTCATGTCCACGGCCCACGCCTGCAGGTCGCACTTGTTGCCCACCAGCACCATGGGCACCTCCTCCGCGTCCTTCACGCGCTTGATCTGCTCGCGGTACGAGCCGATGTCCTCGAAGCTCTTGGCGCTGTTCACCGCGAACACCAGCAGGAAGCCCTCCCCGGTGCGCATGTACTGGTCCCGCATCGCCGAGTACTCCTCCTGCCCCGCCGTGTCCAGAATGTCCAGCAGGCAGGTCTCGCCGTCTATCACCACCTGCTTCCTGTACGAGTCCTCTATCGTGGGGTCGTACTCGTCCACGAAATGGTTCTGTATTAGTTGTATAGTCAATGCGGATTTACCGACGCCTCCCGCGCCTACTACCACTAGTTTGTACTCGGTCATCTTTTGCGATAAGCAAAATATTTTTCACAATTTGTAATGTCACTGTTACACAAGGAAACAACACTTATCACAATTCAAAATTTCTATCAGCGCGTACTGGTGTACCCGTAAAATAGCTTACTAATTGTAATGCCGGCTGTACACATGGGGCCAAGGTGTTGGGCCAACGTGTTAGGCCAACTTGTAGAGAGCTACCTGGCGGTATGTTGGCTTAATAGGGGATATTCATGTTTTTTTTTCTTGCCTTAAATTAATAGTTTACAACATTATAACATAGAAAAAAATCTAAAAAATCTTTAAAATACTCTAGATATTTTTAAAAACGAAATTTAAAACATTGAAAAAATTAGAGCAGTTGTAACGCCGCCATTTTGCGCGCGCTTTGCGTGACGTCACACGACACGTCCAGTGGGACTTTACTATGAACTTTTTAGTTATTTCATACATATTTACAGTTTTAATAGCTTTAAAACCATGGAAGAAGCCAAAAAATTATCTTATAAGTATTACATAGTACCGGAGTGCACAAATACTATTCGAAAAACACCCGAGAAAGTGTTTTTTTTCGTATTTCAAGTGATGTGAATATACGAAGACGGTGGTGTAAGGTGATTAGAAGGGATAATATATCTCCTAAATCTTGTTCATATTGTTGTGAATATCATTTAACGTAAGTATACTTTGTTTATATACACCTTAATGTGAATAAGTAAAAAGTAAGTTTTGCATTAGCTATTGAACATTAGAAAATTCGGTATAAAATTAACCTACCCTATAAGAAAAGATCAGTAGCTATATAACTTTCTATTAAAACTTTATTCCTGTTGTGATTTTACGAATTTTTTATGGTTGTTGATTTATTCCAGGTAAAGGAAGATACAGAAAATTATATTGAATACAATTTAATAAAAGAGCAAGGAGAAAAATGAACTCTACGGTTGAAGAAAGGAGTTTTGCCTCATATATTTTTGTGTCAATATGTAAATGTTTTGGTGTATTTTTAGTAAACTGCTGTGTGCATTTATGAATAAAAATCTATATTATGGTCTTAAATATACTATGAAACATCCTCTGATCTCTGCGCTTGTATAATTGGGTTTCGATGCAAAATTATATGCTATCATAAATGCACCTGTTCTCGGTAGATTGTCCTAATGTGCTATGACAGAACCAGCTTCAGTCATCGTCAAAGATTCACTACCAATCTAAACTAAACTTCATTATAATCAGCACAAGAATATAGATTTTTTTCACAAAAACTTGTAAAACAGTATAAGTTTCGACGCTTATGAATGCAATGTCGTGTCAGATGACGTCACATTACGTTCGACCAATGGTGGCGCGTTTTGGAAGTTTAAATTTCGCTCCCTTATTTGGCACTTTTTAAATATTATTTTAGGGGTTAAAATAATAAATAAATTAAAAAAAAACTTTTGCATTATAATATAACGATAATAAGTATTCAAGAAAAAAATATTTTAGGCCATTTAAAATTTTATGCATATCCCCTATTGGTCTAGTTGGCGCCAACATTGGCAGGCCATCCGAATAGTGTCGGTTTTTTGTCCACACATCAAAGGATCTTGGCGCGCTCCGCAAACAGCGTTTACACGTTGGTGTCTTGTTCAGTTCGTTTTTACTCGTCGGCGGACTTCTACGTCCAAACTTGAAATGAAATGAATGAAATGAAATGAAATGGCTTTATTTAGCTTAAAGGTACAAGTTTACGGAAGTAGCAAGAAAGATTTAAACAGTTGGGTTTGGCTTAAACTCGTGTCCCTTAAACCAAAAGGGCTCATTAGCTCAACATAATGCTTGAATCCATGCATAGCAGGTATATAAACAGCTTCAAGCGCTGGTCTTCCGCTAAGAGGTTGTAGGTAATGTTATTAATATTTAATAGTGTTCGATTATGCTAACTAAAAAAAAAAGTAAAGCTATACATACATAAAGGCATAAATGCCAGTATTAATATATAAATTATAAATACATGTCGGGGAGTTCGTTATCACTCAGTTCGATTATGACGGAAACTTCGAAATAAAACGTGGAACTTCATGTATGGGTGTGTATTAATCACAACGTTAAGCAACTTTACAATAATCATGAAGATTCGTCAGGATGTAAATGGATATAGGAAGCGCGGTGAATTCGGCGTGTGGCCATCACTGATTTATTCACTACACGTCTGCACTGCCCCACGGTCCCAACAATAAGAGAGAGCCGTACAACAAGATAGATGGGCTAACTAGACACAACGGAAAATGACCGAAACTCATTCAGTCGTTCACTCATAAAGCCTCGCACCGACTACACCCAAGTTAAGACGACTTGACGCAACCAATATCTCATTTAGTCGCTGACATTGACATTGACATTTCAAAACATAGGCGAGGTAGATAGTAACGTAGTTCTTCAACTGGCCAAGTCCATCGAATCTGTGTTCTCTCCGACACGGCCTTCCTGACGCTTCACACGTCCTCGTGTGATTCTTCTTCTTCCAGTGCCTCTCCACTAAGGGTTGGCTATCAGCTCTTGGAATCTTGACCTGCTCTGAGCACAGTGAAAAAGTTGTTCTACGCTGACCACTCCTGTCCATTCCCGGATGTTTCTAAGCCATGATTTCTTTCGTCTACGAGCGCGACATTTGCCTTCGATCTTTCCCATCATTATTAATTGAAGCAGTTGATACCTTTCGTCTCTGAGCACATGACCGAGATATCCAACTTTTCTCTTTTTGATGGTCTGCAGTAGTTCACGATTTCGACACATACGCTGTAGAACTCTTTCGTTAGCAACCCCGTGTGTCCAACTGATGCGAAGCATGCGACGATAACACCACATCTCGAAGGCTTCTAGGCGTCTTTTAGTATCGTCCTTGATGGTCCACGCTTCACACCCGCATAAGACGACAGGCCATACATAACAAAGGAGAATGCGAGCTCGGAGCTTTACATCAATACTCGGAGGCAGCACAAAACTTTCCTCATTTTATCAAACGAGGCACGGGCAATCCCTATCCGGGCCTTTATCTCTTGGTCAGAGGTCCATTTTTCGTTCACCCAAGCACAGAGGTATTTGTACTGACAGACTTGCTCCAGAACAACTCCTGCGACATTAATTTTAGGGTCAATCGCCGTTCTAGATACAACCATGACCTCAGTCTTCAACGTGTTAATGGGGGGGGCATATCTTTCACTGAGCTGGTGAACTTTGCTTACGATAGGCTGTAGATCTTTTTCGCTGGAGGCCATCAAGACAGTGTCATCGGCGTATCTTAGGTTGTTAATAAGTTTGCCGTTTATTTTAATGCCCACTTCAGTTCCTTCTAGTGCTTCCGACATACGGCCTCGTGTGATAGCAGTCTGCAAAAGAAACAACACAGCAGTAGCTCGCTCGGTCAACCTGACCCAAACAAAACGGTAAGAAGGTAACAAATGACATCTCAAATTACATCTGATTTTAATCTGTACAGCTTCAATTAAATGCAACAAATTAGTCAAATCATAAAAATAATGATCGGTTCGATAGCCAAAGTAATGTCATTCAAGCGTCTGATGGTAGGCTTCAAGACAACCGTAGCTGGTGTCTGATTGCGTACTTCAAGACAGCTCCAATGGACCCGACACTTCGAGACAGCTGAATCAGCGTCCGATTGTGTCTACGAGCCCTGACAATTCGAGACAGCCTTGCTGGCGTCTGATGGTGCCCCTGACACTTCGTGACAGCCCCGCTGGCGTCTGATGGTGCCCCTGACACTTCGAGACAGCCTTGCTGGCGTCTGATTGTGTCCACAAACTCTCAATAAGCATCGACACTTCATAACAGCTAAATTAGCGTCTGATTGTGTACACGACTCCCGACACTTCAACACAGCCTTACTGGCGTCTGATGGTGTCTATTACACTTCGAGACAGCCCTATAGGTGTCCGATGGTGTCTCCCAATATGACATAAAATTCGTTCTGTGCTGAATACACGCGTTTGACCAATACGCCACAGTTAAAACCCTTTTAAAAGATTCCGCATAAAATTTTGCGCCAAAACTTTCATTAACTAACGAGCATTCAGCACTAGAATCGAAAGAAAGAAAGAATACGATTCACCTTTGTGTTCTAGACAATCCGTGGAAGATTCACAGCTCACACGTCAATCAGCACATTGCCTCGGCCACCGCAATGCCGCCATCGCTCGTAAATCAGGATCATCACTTCCCGTTGCTGCACCGCTGGGATAAGTCCTGATGTCGACATTGCTCGTCCTCACGGCTCCAGCTTTGGTTTATTGTAATCGCCATTCGATGTATCCTCGAAACATATTAAAACACGTGTGAATTACAGTTGTTAATAACACCAGTTCCTATACCATTATTAAACATCGATCAACACTAAATGTAAAAACCAAAAATTTCTTTTGGGCGTAAATAACTTGGTTTAACTTGAAACTTACAAATGAGAAATGCAACTCATGAAATAGTTGAGAATGAATACTAATCAAAGAACAATTGTAAACCTAAATGTAGGTAGTTAGGTAGATAGGCGTAGATAGTAGCCAGATGCGTGTGCCCTCTTTTAATGACTTTCAATTAAATCGATAGCATCACCTTTGCCGCCAAAACATAATTGAATTAAAGAACATACTTAGCCTCAAATATTACAAAATGTTTTACATCACCCAATCATGTTGTGTCCGGTTATAACGTAATAATGTAGGTACTGCCGCGTACTTCAAGGTTTCTTTTTTTTTACCAGATTCAAACCATCCAGCAATTCCACTATTCTGGCAGCTTTTCTGAAACAATTTTTATAACACAGCATCAAATTGTTCGGCAATATTTTATTTTACGCAATTGAGAAAACTGAGACGGCAGAATAAGACTCGTCTAAAATAACTGCCAAAGAGGCACAACCACTCAGAGATTATTTATTTAGACCCATAGTATGTAAAACAGAATAATAACAAAGAAAAATTAAAGTCACAACTTTCAGTCTTAATTAATAGTACCGTAGTACCATTCGAAATTCAGAGCATTAACTGACTACTTCATTTAGAAATAAAATTATTAAAAAAACAAATTAAACAACTAGGCTGCCTTCATATTCGTTGCCAATATCTCCATGGTTTCCCCTGAAACCTGACCTTCGCCAGAGTCAACCGCCAGTACGCACTCACGGACCACCCTCCAAGGTATACCGATCGAGCAGAACGACTTCTGGTATAGTCCCATCAATCATCATCAAACATCAAGCAAATTCCACCATACTAGCAGTTTTCCTGAAATAAATGATATCACACAGTATCACATAGTTCGGTAAACATTAATTCTAAGCAATTAGGAAAACTGAGACGGCTAAATAACACTCGTCTAAAATAATTTTAAACACACTTAGCTCGTAATGAAAACAGAAACTCTCACCGGGTATCGTAACGCAGGATCTCCATTGGCAAACCTTTGTTGTAAAGGCCCACACGTTATCTTGTCCACACTATATCCTTAGAAGCTCCAGTTCTACTGGCGTTGACACAACGCATAATGGATAGGCCCTCGGCAGTGGTAGCAGGTGATGACATGGCTGGTCTTGTCATTGCAGTTTCTCGGTTGCGGCCTAGGATGTTCTATTTTCCTGTCCGTATCATCTCGCATCCGTAATTACACACCGATGGTTTATGATGATTCTGTTGTTCCAAAAGCTGCTGCAATTTCTCGTTTCCGTCGATGTTATTTGCAGCACATGGAATGTCATTCGTACAGGTGGAGCGGGGTTTCCTCACCCATAGCACGTGGAACGTGGTTATCGCATCGTCCGTGGCACGTGGTTATCACATCATTTGTAGCACAAGGTATCCACATCATCCATCGTAGCTCTTCGCAGCATTATGCAATTACATCAGTAGCATGTGGTACCTGGTTATCGCATCATCCATAGCACGTGAGACGTGGTTTCCTCATCAGTAGCACGTGGGACGTAGCCTCCTCATCATCCACAGTACGTGAAACGTGGTTTTCTCTTCATCCATAGCACGTGGTAAGTGGTTTTCTCATACATAGCACATGAAACGTAGTTTCTTCAGTATCCATAGCACGTGGCAAGTGGTTTCACCATCATTCGTAAAACGTGGGTCGTCATCCGTAACATGTGGAACGTGGCTTGCTCATCATCCGAAGCACATGGCACGCAGTTTCCTTATCATTCATAGCACGTGGTTTCCACAAAAATCTATTCACAAAGGTTTTCACATATTTCGTAGCACATAGGACATCATCCGTAGCTCGTGGTAAGTGGTTTCACCATCCCACTTCTGATGTCGGGGAGTTCGTTATCACTCAGTTCGATTATGACGGAAACTTCGAAATAAAACGTGGAACTTCATGTATGGGTGTGTATTAATCACAACGTTAAGCAACTTTACAATAATCATGAAGATTCGTCAGGATGTAAATGGATATAGGAAGCGCGGTGAATTCGGCGTGTGGCCATCACTGATTTATTCACTACACGTCTGCACTGCCCCACGGTCCCAACAATAAGAGAGAGCCGTACAACAAGATAGATGGGCTAACTAGACACAACGGAAAATGACCGAAACTCATTCAGTCGTTCACTCATAAAGCCTCGCACCGACTACACCCAAGTTAAGACGACTTGACGCAACCAATATCTCATTTAGTCGCTGACATTGACATTGACATTTCAAAACATAGGCGAGGTAGATAGTAACGTAGTTCTTCAACTGGCCAAGTCCATCGAATCTGTGTTCTCTCCGACATACATTACAATAGATGAATAAAATTGCGAAAATAAATACCAGTAAAGTAATAAGTTTAATAATAAAAGTACAATATATACAACTGAAGTTCAGTGGGAATCGTGAGGTGATAATTTGGCCAATTTAAAGAAACGATTGATCAATATTTATATTATTGTAATTGCGCTGCGCATTAGTTAAAAAGGTTTTCAGTTTATGTCGAAAACTATGAACAGAACTTCTACGTCCATCTTTGAAGCGCCAATGCAGAATGATCAGTAAGCCAATATGTGAACAGCAATCTTGGATATCCATCATTTTTGCCCAACACGTTGGCCCTACACCTTGGCCCCATGTGTACAGCCGGCTTAAAATTAGAGACAAACAAATGCAATAAATAATACGAGGCAGTTCACTTTTACCTTCCAAACATAGAGTAACTTTTATTTTATATATTTCCAAAGAGAATCGAAACTACGTAACACAGACTAAGAAAGAATACTACATAACAGACCGACTTTGTAGTGTCTGTATAAGTTTGATTGATGATGTTTGACAGTCAACCTTCAATCAGTTGACATCAACCATCGAATTTACGTTTACATGGGATTTCATATAACCTGTCAGTATTTTTGGCAATTTACTACACTATTTATTGATATTTTCGAATTTTGATCTTGATCGTAACGACACTTTAAACGATAGCAAATGTAAACAACGAATACCATATTAGGGAGACAAGATGTCAAAGCTGACAACCACTGTGATGAGATTTCATTTTAATTTTTTTTTATGTCGTTTTTACAGGCCTGGATTCTAGACAGTGATGGGAAAATGAAAGTGAATTGAATGAGCGGTTTTCAAAAAAAAAAACAAAAATATAGTTCATACTAATTCCTTTAAAAAAGGAAAAGGATTGAATATAAACAATATAGAATAATAGAGGAGTCCAAAGGAATCAGAAATAACCAAAGAAATCCACGAATAAAGAAGTACACAACATAGACAGCGTTTAAGCGTCAGCCTACAAACAAAACAACATTACGGGACTGCTAAGGGGATGGTTCCGGGTTCAATACCCGGGTCGGGCAAATTTCGTCAAAATAGTTTTGTCTAATTCTACAAACAAAATGATTTATTTACCTTTTATTAAAATTCAAATCAAATCAAAACAGACATTTTTATTGCTAGAGAAAAAAATAGCCTTGTTTTTTTCTATCCTTTTCCTTTTTTAAAGGTAACACCTGCGTACTTAGTTTGATCAGCGCCATCTAGCGAATTTGTATGAACTATTTTAATTTTTTTTGAAAACCGCTCATTGAATATTACTAAATCGCGCTTATAGGTTTTAAGCTACGACTTGCTAAGACGTCCGCCACATTTATAATAATAGTATCATAACGAAAGCGCCTTAGTTTGTTGTTTTGTTTCGAAATAATAATACGCAAATACTTTATTACCAAGAATCCTACCATTAAGGTACCTACTTATCAGCAAAATCAAATACTGAAATCATCGTCAGTCCACTTAGAACCCTAAACTTAAAATAGATTTATATTTATTTATAACTCAAAGCTCTCAATACCAAGTAACTGGAGACTGGTGACTAATAGTTAAGACTATAGTACTTTGTTTAAGGCACTCACTAATGCTTGAGGATGACTTTAGGGCAGCGGTCGGCAACCTTTTAGCAGGCAAGGGCCACATGGTGAAAAAATCGACCAAAGGCGGGCTACACTTGTGATAATAATATTACAAAAAAACAATGGTTAAAAATTTAATAAACATGTGAAATTTTTCTTTAAGTATATATTTTTTTTTTTATTAACATTCGCGGGCCGCAATGAAGACCTCGGCGGGCCGCATGCGGCCCGCGGGCCGCGTGTTGCCGACCGCTGCTTTAGGGCAAAGACATCCTCAATTTTATTTTTAACAGACTTCCAAAAAAGGATGAGGATCTCAATTCGGCCAGTATTTTTTTAATGTATGTAATAATAGGTTGTATTTAATTAATATTAAATCATTATTATTTTAACTTTTTAGCTTAAAATATATGATGAGTTCAATAATCACTCGCCCGGCCTATATTTGTCGGTTATGATTTCAAGAATAAAACAACGTTTTGTTAAATTTAAATATTTTACTTATTGCCATATTTGATTGTGTATTGGGGATCTCTTATGTATAATAACTGATCATGCATCCTGAGACCTTCACAAATTGGCTGCTATTTCTAAAATAAGTGCGTGGACGTGACCGAGTGATTTGTAGAGTTCCACAAGGCAAGAGAAAATATTTACTTATTGTCCTTTTGTAAGACAACTTTTATTTATTTTTAAAAGCTTTAATGTTTGTAGGCAGGTATGTCTGGCCGGGTAAAATCTTGCAAGTTCCACTCTCCGGTATCGATTAAGCTGAAATATGAAATAACTAATTTGACAATGCATTACCTATGTAAAAAGGCTTTTATTTTAAAAATTTAAAGAATATTTTTAATGATAATCATTAGTTATTGAGCAATACATAATGGATGGTTCCCTTAAGTGCCGTCACCTAATTTATATAACGAAAAACGTAATTTATAACTGTAAATAAATTTCGGATTCAGTACGGTGGTTTTAAGTATATACTCGCACTAACTAGCTCTGCTGAATACAGGAGCTATGTAAGCAACCTTACATGCAGATGGAAAGTGCCAGAACATTTTTAATTAAAAATACCTTAGTTTAAGTATAGGTACCTAGGTCATATGTCGGCTTCTTAGTTACTTACTTTTTTAGCTGTAATAAGGAAGGCACGTTAAGCCGTTGGTCCCGATACCTACTATTCTACCCCGTGCTCGTCAAGTCGAGTCAGGTGCCTAATAGGTAGGCGGCTTGAAAAATACTGACAACAGGGTCGCCACTACCCTACAGGAACTACATCAGAGGCCCTTTAAAGTTGGTTCCCAAAAACTCTGACACTAGATGAACACATGCTGCAAAGTGCATAATTATCACACGAAAGAAAAAGAAGCTGTCATATAATGGGGTTTTTTTTATTTTAAAACTGAAATAAAACATTACAATTACCTATCACTTTAATTTTATTTTACCTCGTATTTTATTACGGTATCCTTATATTTAAGAGAAAAAATTAAACAAATAGTCGCCAAGTTTTAAACTGAAGAACTCAGCATGACATAGTATGAAAATATTGATTTCATTATCTGTAAATAAACAAAAATATATTATTTAGAATATAAGAAGGATGCAAGCCAAAGCATTTTTGATATTTATATATAGGGGGAGTCCGGGAGACTTGCCCAGGTGGGAGAGTTGAACCACCAAACAAAATTCGATTTAAATTTTGCGCCAACGAAACGTCAAGTCGGTCATTGGTAGCGCGCATGAGACCAAAAACAACCACGCCACCATTTTTCAGAATGGCCGATTTGTTTGCATGTCAGGTTCGGAAAGGTGTTTTTGTTATTGAAGAGTAAATTTTTTGAATTTGTGCAGTTTTGACATTACGAACGTGTTTAAAGAGGTATGTATTATGTGTTATTACTATTATGTTGCCTGATTATTATAGTTTGTCGTCTGTGAAATATTTTTTTGCTGAGGTTGAATGTTTTTTTTGTGTATCATATTTTATGTCAAAGTAGTATATGCGGGAGAGTTGCACCATGGTGTGGCCGGGAGACATGCTCATTGGTTCAACTCTCCCTCTATAGTTTTTAACAGTATGTTTTTGAAGTTTGTTTGCGGTTTGCTTGTTTGACTACGGTAAATAAAACTTTTTATTACAGGTTAATTGCATGAAAAATGCCGTTTAAATACAAGGCGTCTGAAAAAACACGCAAAAGAAAAAAACATACTACCACTGAGTTAGAAAACGCTATACGTGAGGTTAAAGAGGGTGCGTCGATCAGAAAAACATCTATTAAGTATGGAATCGATAGAAGTACAATAAGACGATATAAGTTATTAGTTACCAAATTATAAAAATATATTTTATTTAAACCAATTGTTAAAAAATACCAAAAACAAAAGATTAAGATAGTTGATGAAAGGATATAATAATTGTGTTGACTTATAATGTTTAAGAAGAAGTTTTGTTTTATTTCCCTTTTTTAAAACGAACAGTAGAGTGTTATTCTGTAATGTTTTTTTTAAAAATAAGTTTGTGATTTAGCTGTCTTTCTTTTACTGTCCCCTAAAAAAACAATGTTCAAGTCTCCCCACACCCCGGTTCAAGTGTCCCTGGGAGTGGGGAGAGTTGACTCATTTCCCATTTTTCATTGAAATGTGTATAACATATTTTAGTATTAAAATAGCCAAATAGTTATTGTACATAGGTAAACATAAATAAATAAGTAAATGTTTAATATTATAATAGTAACACTAAGTCTCAAATATAGGAAAATACGATACTTTAAACAAAAAGTGGTTCAACTCTCCCGGACTCCCCCTAGACTATCAACTGGTACTTCGAAGGGGATCTCTCTATTTCACTTAAGCGCAATCTTATCGATTTAATATGCATTCCGTTTATTCTAACCTACAGAGACACTTTTTCTTCTTTTCATAGTACTCTTATAAAAACAGGTTTTCCAACTCACTGAAAGCATAGGTCGAAGGCCGGTCTTCAAGCCCCCCGCTGCCACAAACACGAACGGAGGTTGCACTTTACGCAGTAACATCAACAACGTCTTTTGATTCGCCACCGACATCGTCTCCCATGGAACTGCATATACGGCATCCGATAACGTATTGCTCTGAGAAAACATTCAAGTTCAATTTATCAAAGCAGACACATGATTTAAGTTTTTTAATCAGAAAGCATTGTAAAAGAGAACTAAAAACAAACCTGGTGACGAATTTCTTCTAAAACAAATGAGATGAGAATCATGCTACCCATGTAGGTACACTAATATCATGAATCCGAAAATAAGAAAATTTCCTTTATCCTAAAACAAATAGAAGAGGTGTTGTGTCCTTTAAGTATCTATTTGACAGCCGCGTTATTTTAACATTAATTATCATATTATAAGTATGAGGAACTTTATGGAATTGTCATCTTACCCCATTCATGACTAAATACAGCATAAGGCTGTCTCCAACTAAATTATGCACATATGTTGCTGCAACCTGGATACCAAAAGCGAGCTGGATCTTTTTGAATAACCTAAGGTCAACACATAGTTATTTATATTCAAAAAGAATAACCTTAACAGAATCACAAAGATTTGTACCTACTTACTCAATTATGAAAGAGTGATATTTGATGACCTCTACTAAACGTTCATGAATTTCACTGTCTGACAGTTCTTCCAAAAAATATGTTTGAATTTTGTGCTTTAACACTTTGATGTGCCCAATTAATAGGTAAATGTATATATAACAGGCTGTATTAAAGCAAACAATGGTTATGCACCCGACCCAAACACCGTACACATTAAATAAATGAACGATAATCCAGTTCCTGTAGTTAAACTGGTAATCAAATGGAACCCACACATAAATACAAGTCTGATAATGCATAGTCTTGTTTCTAATACTTTCCATATTTATATGATTTTTATAAATAGGAACAAATATCCACGATATCCAGTCTAAGTTCAATACTCCAAGTAAAAAAAATGCTGTATACTTGATACTTTTCTCGGCTTCAATATAAATCTGAAATTCCAAAAACTTCAATGAAATTCTACACTTTTGATAAAAATCAAATATATATTTAACATTTCGTAATGTCTGCTTACATTGGCTATTTTTTTATCGCCTTTGACAAAATTAAATAAATGTATTTCATCCATAAGATTATTCATAAGCAATATGTAGTTTTTAAATCGAGCTGAAACTACGGCTACCTGAAATTCGGATCGAGATTAAAGAAGTAGTTAGAGCTTGTCTTTTACCGCGTTACGGATTTGAAAAGTTTGTTGTAACTGGACAGAGTTGATGTTTCGAGATACGGTTGGAATTAAGAGGTAGTGATTGTCATCCTTGTGAAGGTCAAGTTTTGGATTAAGACATTTTTGCCGGAATAAAATCAACTTGCTATCAATCGAATGAATCCGGCAAACGTTGTTATGCCATATACATTATTTTATCACTTAAGTAGGGGTATGGAAAATAGATAAAAGCCGATTCTCAGACCTACTAAATCCTACTAATAAGTATTATAAACGTGAAAGTTTGTGAGTATGTATGGATGTATGGGTGATTGTTACTCTTTCACGCAAAAACTACTGGACGGATTTTGTTGAAACTTTTTCAGTAATATATGTTATACTCGTACATCAGAATAACATTTGTTGGGTACTTTTTACCGCGGGAAAACTTATCATTCCCACGGGAAACCGACTTCCACGCGAACGGAGTCGCGGGCGGCCACTAGTATTATAAACGTGAAAGTTTGTGAGTATGGATGGATGTATGGATATTTGTACTCTTTCACGTAAAAACTATTGAATGGATTTTGATGAAACTTTACAGTAATATAGGTTATACATCAGAATAACATAGAGGGCACTTTTTACCGCGAGAAAACTTCTCATTCCCACGGGAAAGCTACTTCAATAAAATCCTTTCAGTAGTTTTTACGTGAAAGAGTAACAGACATTCATCCATACATAGGTAATTACAAACTTTCACGTTTATAATATACTAGCGACCCGCCCACGCTTCTCAATGGTGTATTTTTGCCCGACTTGATCTCGAAACATAAAATTTTGGCTACTTTAATGAAACTTTTTTTTAAATGTACTATATTTACAAATATAAATGAATAAATTCCGCATTTAAATCAGTTACGTGATTTAGGAGGAGTTAGCAGACAAAAATACAAACAGACAGAATTAGCGACTTGGATTTATACTATGTACCTAATGATAATGATGATGAAGTAGAAAGTAAAGACTATGAACCCTGTAGGTTAGCTCTATAGAACTTACCTCAACCAGAAAATTTACCGATAGAATAGAAAATATGGATCCCACGATGGCAAACTGAATTTTTTTAATATGAATACCTAAGTAAAATATTTGGGAAAACAAAACCGATGTAACTAATGGTAGCATGATCCGAGAATGTGTTCTTGTAATGATTCCTGCCTGTTTGTAGCCCCAGTACCGTCGGTCGCCGGTACCAAAGAAGTTTAAGGAATTCGCCAAGTAATAGTAGAACTTCTTCTGGCGCGGCGGGACACTGTAAGATGAAAAACGATGAATTTTTATTATAATTAGTATTAGGTATAAGTCATTTTTATTTTTTTTCATGAGGTACCAAACATAGAAAAGGCAAGTAGAACATAGTTTACCGTCACGCAGAAGATAAAAAAGAAACTAAATACCTATATCAAGTTATAGTTGCATTTAACAACATTTTATTAACTTTATAGAATAAAAAAATAACTGATAATAACGTTCTTACTTACAGCAACTCATCAGGCGCCATATTTTGTTCTGAAGCTAAACGAATGGTTTACTGGGTGGGACATTCTGAATAACCTCATATAGGCCCCTAATAATGCAAAGTAGTTATAAGGCAGAATGTTTGTGATTTGTTTTGTTATCCGACTTGTTTCCATTATCTACACTGTCGCTTGGTAAAAACATATTTGGACTTTTGTAAGGTAATTCAGCAGAGAGACACAAATATTAGTAAAAGTATTATAATAGTTTTCTCAGTGATCAAATTTCATACATTAATCCATCTGCTGACCCAAACTGCGGCATTCATATTGTTTGCGATACAATTTATAGGTTCCTTTTTAACTTTTTCTCGGACCAAGTTTAAACGTTACGGACAAAGTTTCTCAATCTCATAAACGGTTTTTCCATATACAGGGTCTGTCGTAATGAATGGATAACCCGTTACCTACAGTTGATCCGGATGTGAGGCTATAAGAAAATGGTGTTTTCTTGCCAGGGTTGTCAACCATAAAAAAATGGCGTAGACTTTTAAACTTTTTTATAAATTTCGCTATTGTTTTCATTTATTCCGCTGCCATTTCTTCAAATTTTGATGTATTTGTATAATTCTTTTAGTATTATACTGCTGAAGACGTGTATTATGTAATTTAAATACAATTTTAGGTGTTATTCACGTTGAACATTATCAAAATACTCATTTTAAGAAAAATATTTCCATTTTTTTTTCTTTATGTCAACTTTTGATCATCTCCTGTGGAAAAAAAAAGTATGACGTTATAGCTGCCCATGATCTCAATAAATTGTCTAGTATGTGTAGATTCTAAAAAGGTATAACGATGTGTACTTTACAAGCAACATTAAGTTACAGGAGCGAGAACACTAATCAAGGTCGGAATTTTTATTTTTCATGTTATGTTATAAATGGTTGTAAAACTTCGTCACAATGATTTTATTCTATCAAGATACTTTGCACAAACACTATCGGGCCACTAATAGGATATTCAGAAGAAAACCCGGTTGTTTTTGGGAAAAAAATAACATTACTTCACGATAATAATGTAATGAAAATGTACAAATGAAAATTGTTGTGCTCTAATAGTTACATGCGACAAACATGTTGCGGCAAGTTTATTCGAAATTAAAACAAGACCGCATTACAAAGAAAAGGTACTCATCACATCAGTGTGATTTTGACCATCGCATATCCTTTTGTTCACATTGGCCCCGATTCTGAAAACACTCTCTAAACTAAACTAAAACTATCGCTGTCACTTACACATCAATAAGACAGAGACAGGTAATCATTTTAGTCCTGTCAAACTAAAATGTACGTGCAATATGACACGGCGAAGGCAATTTTAGGCTAGTCCTCAGCGCATTTCGTTCAATTTCACAATGATGTGGACTAAATTTAGTGAGACCAATGTACCTGTCTTGTTCTAATACGAAGCATGAGAAAGTGACAGCGATATTTTTAATTTAGTTTTAGAGAGTGTTTTGAGAATCGGGGCCACTATTTTCGTCAATTTGTTACTGCTTTCTAATATTTGACTATGATTTTCCTTGTGATTTGGACTTGATAACGTGGTGATACTGATGACTTTGCTCACATTTACGGACATTGTGTTGTGCTATCGATTGAACTTGTTGTTTTGGAAAAGTTTTTGTGTAGTTTGTGTATCATGCCGCAACAGTATACGCCGGCCTAATACGCGAACATGCATTACATTTACGGTGTATGTAATGGCAGCACCAATAGAGCTTCTAGTGTTTATCGTGTAAGATATCCAAATGTGCGACATCCTGATTACCGTGTGTTCATTAAAGTGCACAATGCATTTATGGAAGGACGATTTCCTTCTAATTTTTTCCACTTTTCTTTGTAATGCGGTCTTTGTTCGATTTTTTAAATCCGTTTTAATTTCGAATAAACTTGTCGCAACATGTTTGTCGCATGTAACTATTAGAGCACAACAATTTTCATTTGTACATTTTCATTACATTATTATCGTGAAGTAATGTTATTTTTTTCCCAAAAACAACCGGGTTTTCTTCTGAATATCCTATTAGTGGCCCGATAGTGTTTGTGCAAAGTATCTTGATAGAATAAAATCATTGTGACGAAGTTTTACAACCATTTATAACATAACATGAAAAATAAAAATTCCGACCTTGATTAGTGTTCTCGCTCCTGTAACTTAATGTTGCTTGTAAAGTACACATCGTTATACCTTTTTAGAATCTACACATACTAGACAATTTATTGAGATCATGGGCAGCTATAACGTCATACTTTTTTTTTCCACAGGAGATGATCAAAAGTTGACATAAAGAAAAAAAAATGGAAATATTTTTCTTAAAATGAGTATTTTGATAATGTTCAACGTGAATAACACCTAAAATTGTATTTAAATTACATAATACACGTCTTCAGCAGTATAATACTAAAAGAATTATACAAATTCATCAAAATTTGAAGAAATGGCAACGGAATAAATGAAAAAAATAGCGAAATTTATAAAAAAGTTTAAAAGTCTACGCCATTTTCTTGTGGTTGACAACCCTGGCAAGAAGACACCATTTTCTTATAGCCTCACATCCGGATCAACTGTAGGTAACGGGTTATCCATTCATTATGACAGACCCTGTATATTTTTAAAGATTTTATAGGTTGATCTTATCTCCTTCAGGGTTTTCAAAAGGCCTTGTTTTTGACAGTATTCTGCCAGTCTGCTAAGACTTGGTAAAGTCGTCGTGTTATCGTTTTCTTGGCCTACCACGGCGTCAATTAACTAAATAAATAGTTATAAAATGTGCAATGGATTCTTTTTTATCGGACGTTTAATTAACGTGTCCTATCATTACGTTTAAATTGTTTGTACCAATTTACCTCGTTGTTTAAACCGTGATTTTAAGCTTTAGTTAGTAGGTACGTAAGTTAAGCAGTTGTTCTTTTCTCACGTTAAAATATTCTTTAAGATCTATCGTGTGTATCTATTTACCTACGCTGGTAACCTATACTTGTAGGTAACCTTGTAGTTCTCAGGGATAATATACCTTTCTAAAATTGAAATATTTTTATATACCTAAATCCCAAACATTACTAGTTGTTAGTTGACTAGTAATAAAGAAAATTGATAAGTTATAGCAGCATAAATTATGTCCCACTAGTTAAGTAAAGGCTTCCTTCTCAGAAAGCGAGAGGGTTTGAGCTGTAATCCACAACGCTGGCTTGGTGCGGGTTCATGGATAAACATGATGAATAATCATCCAATTGTGTGGGCTTCTTCACGATGTTTTCCCTTACCGTAACGTTAAGTGCATGATAAACATACATGTTGTACATGTACATAATTTAGAAATTAGTGGTAGGTACAGCCTGGTGGTATCAAACCCGGAACTTTACTGTTGCTGCCATCTAACAAAAACCACTTGAACTGACTACCGGTTTAGGTTATTATGAGTAGCAGTTTCATGCGAAACGTTTCCAACATAAAGTAAAATTTCGGAGCCAACAGTTCTCTATCAAAGGTCATACGACTAGAGAGAGTTAAGCATAACTCTGAATAGATGGCGTTAGGAGTAAGTTTGAAATTGATGCGGTGGGATTTTAGGAATCATGACCCCATAGAGTTTTAATTTTTATTGATACTTTCTTCAGTATTTAAAGCTACATTCGCCAAAATATGTTTAGTATCTATCAATGAAATGTGTTTGAGAGATAAAACATTTTAAAATGCAATTATAAATACGAGGTATTATCCTTACAAACTATGTGCATCTACATTGAGTGTTCTGTTTTTCCAACTTTTAGTTAAAGACGTGAGACTTTTCAGAAATTTAGTAAAACAATTAAAAACTCATGGCATAAATTGAGTGTTCCATTTAAATCGACATTTATCTGTAAGGCCACATCCAAGCAAATACTTATAAGATTGTTAAAAAAACTAAATTTCTTTACTAAATTGTAAAATAAAAATAATTGTTAAAAAAAGAACACTCAATGCAGATGCCTATTTACAAACTAACTAATAGTGAACTTATGCATTTTGGAAACAAATAACATCAACCTATTACAACACACTCGACTAGAGTAAGTTGAGCATAACAAATAATAGATGGCGTTAGTAGTATGCTTTGAAATCGTTGCGTAAAAACTTTAGGAAAATTCGTTGGTATTTTCAGGGTTTTTAAATTTTTTGAAACATCATAATCTTTACAAACATACTAACTAGCATACCTACGTTTTTGCAAACAATAAGCATCCACTTACTACAATTCACTTGACTAGTGTAAGTTGAGCATGACAAATAATAGATGGCGTTAGTAGTGTGCTTTGAAATTGATGCGTTAAGTTTTTTTTAAATTTAAGTGTTTTCTACAAGATTTTTAATTTTTTGATACTTACATAATTTTTACAAGTATAGGATGTAGCACGCCTACGATTTTTGCAAATGATAAGCATCCGTTATAAAAAGACATACGACTAGGGTAAGTTAATAGATGGCGTTAGTAGTAGGTACGATTTGAAATTGTTGCAGTTAGATTTTAAGAAATTTTGGTCGTCTCTACAGGTTTTGAATATATTTATACATTAGTAGTGGCCGCCCGCGACTCGGTTCGTGTGGAAGTCTGTTTCCCGTGGGAATGAGAAATTTTCCCGCGGTAAAGAGTACTCAATATATTATTCTGATAACTGGTAAACTATATTACAGTAAAGTTTCATCCAGATCCATCCAGTTTTTTTTTTGTGAAAGAGTAACAAACATCCATACTTACAAACTTTCACGTATATAATATTAGTAGGATCTTTGCAAATATACTAAGCGTGTCTTATTGATTTACTAACAATACTGATTCACTAATTTACAGCTCAAGTAAATAGAGTTAGTTGAAATTAAACTCATTTTAATGAATTTTTACGCGTCTATTCATTAAAGACCCATGTCTAACCGTTACCACGGCATTGCGGCATGCTGGCACGTCGGAAAATAAAAAATAAATCAATAATTACGTAATAATATGTTAAATGAGTTAAATTTTAAGGGTTGATTGAATATAAAAGATAATAGATGGCGTTAGTAGTACGATTTGAATTCTTTTAATAAGATTGGAAAAACTATCCCTTTGAAGGTCTACATACAGTTAATAATTTATTGATACATTTATTTTTACAAGTAGGAATACTAAGTAGCATTCCTATGTTATTTGCAGCGATCAACTGGTCAGAATTAAATGATTTTTAACTAAGTTCTAGTATCCAAAGACTTTATTTATTAGGTAGTTACTAAATTAAGCATTATTAGGTACCTACTAAACTTTTGGCCCACGGGTTTCTAGATGTTATTATAAACGTTACTGCTTTTCATCTCCGTTTTTTACTCTCACAGTCACATTAAATATTCCAGTTTTCTTTTCATCCAAAATCACTTAGTTCAATCATCCACTGAAACCGATAAAATCCATGAACACATTTGCCTTTACCCATTTTCATGTCATAAGATTCCCAAAGCGTACTGTAACGTTTTACGACTGACGTTGTAAACAGTTTGCATCCTTCCTTAGAAATAGGCATTCAATCTACTGAGGAGAATAAACGAATACTAAATAATCATGCAAGGTTTTATGGTTTCAGTTTTATTTAAAAAAGTTATAAATAAATAATTATAAAAGTTATAGATAAATAAAATGATATTATTAGGAAAAAGCATTGAAGTACTCTCATTTAAATTACATCGAACTATATTTCTAAAATATGAACTGAGTACCTATCTGACGGCGGCGCCTTAACGAAACTATGAAGCTGTCTCTAGTTTTACAAATAACATGATTTAACTCAACAAAAAACTGAATTATGAAACTAAATAACGGTTAACGTTTTAAAGGAGACTTTAGATAACACTATCTTGAATTATTACTTTAGTAAGTACTTAATGTTAGAATACGGTTTAATACAACTTATTATACAGTCATTTAACCTAATTTCGTTCCCCAATCCGAAGTCCATTTATTTCCACGCCGTGTAAAGCAATATAATTTATTTACAATACCCGTAAAGTAACGAGTCAATAAGCTCTCTAGAGAATATTATCGTGTTTCTGTAATGAATAGCTCCAACACGAAGGAAAATTAATGAATATCGATTATTGGCAGCTTGTAGGCTTCCGTGGCTTTGTGAGAATTTTGCGGCCTTTAATGAAAGCGACATCTGTAAAGCAAACCAAATATGGGTACCTAATGCTTCAATTTAGCTTTATCGTCACAAACAGTCGCATAGTAGTTAAACGTATAAGTCATTCTCACATACATTATTGAACTAAATTCAGATAACGTATCTGAGGTTTAAAAAACAAGTCTGCTTTCTTTCTTATTTTTGATTTGTGATTATTTTTAGGAAGCTATTGAACCGTAGCAGAAATACTTTGTTAATATGTAAAGGTTATTTTCCGGTTCATGTTCATCTCCATCTTGTATTCTAACATCTATTTACTAATGGACTTCCTGAGGACTGAGTTTAAGTTTAGTGGTAGAATTTAGTTTACAATCTTACAATGTTTCTATTTACATATTTTGCTAGTTTTCCTAACAACTTAAATATAATGTTTTATTTTTAAAATTCAGTCGAGTTTTTTATGTAGTAATTTTTTTTACAATTGCAGAGCAGAAATTATAAAAAAACATAAGTTAACCGTAGCGGTATAAATTATAACTTAGGAAATAAGCAAAAAGATTAGGATAATTTAATGGAATCTTTTCTTATAAATTAATGAAGGAAAAACTAGTTGGTAACCGGTCTCCCCTCGTTTCCGTGCCAAAAATAAATTGTAATAGATACCTACCCTTCGACAATGTTCCACATATTATCATCAAAGTTTCATGTGAAATGTATACATTTACAAAAGGGGCATCCCTTACGGAATAAAGGCTATATTTTATTCATGGACATAACTGGCATAATTATATTTGTATCTGTTGCTACGTGAGAGCTGCTTTAATGGACCACTTTGATTATAGAAACTTAAAATATTAGTAACGAGCATTAAAACCATGATAATAGCTAATGTCCCAAATTAATGGCAAAAAGCCTATTTATTCGATTTTATTAAAAAACTTAATTATAAAACTCAGTAAAGTAAATGATGGCCCCATGTCCATGTCACAAGGTAAGCAGTGCTTATAAATTAGTTTCCGGTAACTACAACAAACATGTTGTAACAACAGTGACGTAAACGTAGTTATAAGGAATCAAAAGGCGCCGCTTTCAAATGTGATTTCGAAGCACTTTACTTTTAAACGATTTTAAAAATACCATGGCCGCACGGTCACTTAAAGAAATGTTAACTTTAAAGGAAAAGCAAGGCTTTTTTAAAAACGATTTTTACTAATAGAATTTGTTTCAATCAGAAGACACGAGTTAAAAAGCTGCACGCTTAAGTAGTAGGTACTTGAATAGTCAAAAATATGAATCTTAAACCTTAAAAAACTCCTAAATGTTCAGTAGATAATTTTTATGAATATTAGTTTAAATGAGAATTGACTTGAAGACCATAACGTTAACGTAACCGTAACTTAAAAAATATAATACAAAGTTAGCATTGAGTTCCTGCGCTGAAATCGGGCTGCAATGTACCAAGTTCGTGCTATAGCCCACTTCAGTTGTGATTTCTACATAAATTGCCTTCTTCGCAATTTGTTCCTGTAGACTAGAACGGAAAACAAGCGGGGAAACTAAAGTATAATTTAAATTTAGCAGTATTAATACCAGAACCAGAATAAAATCAAACTCTACATGTCGAAATATACAGTTTTTATTGACAGTAGCCTAAATTATATTCGTATACTTTTAAGCTCCGTGGAAAGATTTCTCATTTTTACTGAAATGAGTTTGTAATATTGTTAAGTATCCACCGTATATAGCAGTACAGTGAGGTTTTAAAAATAAAAAGAATAAGAAATTACACTAATTACGTCCCTTTTGGGGGATAATAGAAAAAGGGATTCAGTGAAAATATAAGGCTTATATTTTAGGTCGCGAGAGAGACTTGAAATGGATTCATACGTTAAAAATAATAAATATTTTGTAAAAACAATTACAAAAAAAATACAAATCCACAGTATATATTTAATTGTTATTTACACTTTATATAGCAAATACAGTAATTCTTAGATAAGACATTTCACGTCTTTCGTGCAATGTGATCAATTAAAATCAGTCGGTATATAACAATATACCGACTACGGTAACAACCGCACCCTCATTAAGCTTCATTCCTGGTACCTCACAGAGAATCTAAAGCTTTTAATTTTAAATGAGATAATCAAAGTTAGTTCATTATTACTTCTCGAAGCAAATAGACGAAGTTTATTCGAAAGAGATCTTTAACTAAGAAGGTTGGTTTGAAAGTTTTTTTTTCTCTAAATTTAAGTTCCTACACCAAGCTGAGTGTAGCACCGGAATTAGCGAGTGTAGCGCCGAACTATCTGATTGTTTCCCATATTTTAATCAACACATGATTTGTCCAAAAGCAGTCTTTGTCCAAATTTTGAAACATAATTTAATGAATATTTGAAAAACTTGTGTTCTTTATGAGGTAAAGAAAGTATGTAGTTACCTTGTAAACAGGTGGCAATTATGCAAACACCCTGTTCACTTCATTACTTTCATTTTAGTTGAAATATGAAAGTGAGGTAAAACAACTTCATCATGGTTATGAAGGAACTGTAGTATCTCCGCGAACAGTCGTCGAGTTGTACTTTTAATATCTTTTCTACTAGTGTTGAATCGAAAATGAGCTTTATTCTGTGACTAATGAGATGAGTGATGACCATCATGGTTCATTGAAGCAATTTTCTGTTGATTGATAATCATTATAACTAAATATAATAAAAAAGTAAATTTTGGATGTTGATTCTATTTGAGAAAAAAATATTTTTTTATTTCGTTTTACTATTTGATTTTAATATACCGTCCAGTGAAGATCTAGAAGTCAATTAAAAATGCAGATAGAATAGTGCGGCGAAGCGGAATAGTGGCGCCATTTTATAAAACCCGGAGATGGATACTGAAACTTTACAAGACCAATTTGCATGCGAAATAGAAATAAAAAAATCGGTTATTTTATTAAAGGGTCGCTATCTCAATCGAAAATTTATATATTGAATCTAGAACCGACTTGCATAGTGTTTCTGTTAGTCAGTAGTTGCACAACAACAATGAGTGACCACGAGGAGCGCGGGGGGGGGGGTCTGTGCGGCGCGCGGGGGGGGGGTCTGTGCGGCGCGCGAGTGCGGCGATGTCGGTGTACAATACAGGCTTTGTCTTTGAGACTAAACACCACAGATACCAGCTACAACGAAATTAAATAATTGAGCAGAGATTTAGGAATCGCCACATTTAATAATACAAGACTACGCCGTAGCACGTAGCCATGTAGCAAATATCTAGACAATACAAACAAAACAAGCATTCGTTTTTCTATTTACGTAAAACAGTAAAACATAGCAGTGATGTATGCAGCCCTCATATTTTTAATTAACTCATTTTTTAAATCATTGTTTGTAGTGTAACATCAATCTAACACTGCAGCTATTGCAGGTACAAGCTGAATAAAAACGTTCCAATTTAATTTTACTGACTGCAACCGATTTGTAACATGTTTTTTTTCTATTTTTAGCAATTTAGAACAACTGTGAAAAGTTTTGCTTTGCAACTTTTACGACGAGAGTATTAAATTGCAGTTCGTACCGCAGTAAGACGTCGCGCATGAAGCCACGTCACGCGACACTCAAGATCCACTTGAGAACCAATATCCAGCGAAATTACTTTTCATATAGAGTCGTTCCAGTAATAGTTCAACCTTCGTGTTGACAAATTGTATGGGAAATTTAGAAAACATATTTCCTTAAGAACTTTATATAAAACAAAATATTATAATACTTAACTAATATAACGGTTTCTATTTGTATATCAACGCGCAATCATTTAATTTCTACTTAAATTTAATTTTGATGTTTATTTAACATATTTGATGGTAACATCGTATTTTATGTTAACATAGTTGGAGTTCTAATAAGAAATTTATCTCATGTTTCGGATAACTTAGTTTATTAACATGAATACATGCAGCAACTTATTGCTTGGACTTGATGGAACAACCCACTTCTACATAGTCGAGGTTGTAACTACAACGTCTTACGTCATAGATTTTGTAAATACAGCGTAGACAATTTTCATATCTTGACAAACAAATTATCTTTTAATTACTTTTAATTCACTTCCAAATAACTACTAACTACTCACAAATCAATATTGACCTAATTATTATTAAGTGATTGCTTTATGTTTGCCACAGTTATGAATCAGGAGCTATCCTTGAACCTCGGGCGGTGATTTACTTCCGAACTGAACGACCCGCAGACATGAACCCTTGTCAACCTCGGCCTTGATCGTGAACTATTTCAATCGTATTGAAGCAATACAAGTGACAGATGTGAGGATCGACATCTGCCGACGACCAGCCCGGGACCAGCTACACACCTGTTTTATTGTATACGTACTTCACTTAAAGACACTTATTCTTGTAGGGAAGTGAATCAAATCATCTGAAAATTATTATCAGAATTAGATTACCCAATAAAACATTAAAGCTTGATTAACGTTAGCAGTAACACGTATTACAGTCGTAAGTTTTATTAAAGGATGACATTAATAATGGAGGTACTCCGAGACATAATACAAATAAAGCCTCCTTCGAGGTCTCCGTTAGAAGAAAAAAGCTCGTAAACTTACTAAATCTTAACTTTAATTAACGAAGTAAGTCAAATACAACGGATCCCATTACACTTTCAACTTTGTTCACTGTTTTTTAATTTAGAATATACAACAAAATGGCTACTAAAAGCCTAATTAATGTCATTATAAAGTTTGATTCATTAATTTTTTAATATTTTTATCTTTCTTTAATACATACACAATTATATAATGATGTCATATATTTATTCCTTCAAAAAGTTTGTTTCTATTTTTGTAAGTGGCATTATATCTCAATAGATCATGCTTTTGCAGCTTGTTTACGAACCAATCAAATTGTCATGTTATATAAACAGAAGACGCGCGGGTCACGCACACACACACAGGTCTGTGTGTATAGTAACTTGGGAATGACCCTTTAATTTGTATGCAGATCAAGACCAGAATTAACCTCGAGAAATGCATAAAGACGTGTTAAATTCTCTTTATAGAATAAATACATACAACTTTCCAACATTTGACAAACTTGCTCTGTGGGGTTTTGTGTGATTGTTAATTTGATTTAAAATAAAAATAAAAAAAATATAATTAGAAATTGAACACCTTATTTGCTAATTAAATTGAAACGGCAACTACTGCCTGTGCGGCTCGTGCATGGAACTATACTAAATATTTGTAGCGTCAGTAAATTAGATCACACATCTTGTTACGGGTTGACATAATGAAAGTAAGGTAGGGTAGAATTGAAAAGTTATAATTAAGTAAAACCACAAAAGTATCTTAATCTAACACACTAATTCTACTTAAATTTAAATTGGACGCCAGGAGGATTTTTAACCCAATGGAATCCTGCCAAAACCTGCCTCGACTATGCTCATCAGGGTTCAAGGTTTTTTAAAGGGCGTTTCGTTAGGCTAAAACAACATTTTAATATTTTTACTGTGCAAATTAATGAATGACAAGACGAATGGTGTAAATGCCACTTACCCCTTTCTGATTCACTTGACACAACTAACGGTACTTAATACTCAAACAATAACAATTTCTATAGGTATTGTAATTTGCCTGTCATTACGGACACATAGGGAATTAACGTCCTACTCGTATTAACACCTGACAGCTAATCCCTTCCCCTTACGTCTTGTCCTCTCCTCAACCGCATTCTTGAAATAAGTTAAATTTCTACTACAAAAATATTGGGTCGAGGTGGATTCGAACTCGCACCTAAGAAATGCCAGTCCTCATATGCAACCAATGCACCACGCTTCCTTAACATGTGACGACCAAATAATGCCCCTGATTTGATGGGTCGCTTAACATAACATTCCCCCAACGAAAAAAAAAATAAAATATATATGGATACAACCATATTTTATTTCTCTTTGCTCATTTCATGGAAAGTGGGTTTCAAATCTTTGGCATGCCATACACCAATTGGTTTGCCATTAACGCTATTTAATCGAAAGACATTACCAGAAATCTTTTCTACTATGATGGCTTTTTCGAATTTAGGTGCCAATTTTGCCATAAACTTGTTGCTGGAATTTGACAGGAACTTCGTCCTTTTCCACACTACATCTCCCAATCTAAACGTATAGGATCGACGTTTCACATTATAAGGTTTTAAACTTTTATCATGTGATTCCCGAAGTTTTAATGCGACTTCCCTATAAAGCATTGGCCGAGATTGCATATCAGACAAATATTGCTTTGTGTTTACGAGTACAGAGTTTTGATCCACTACTTGGACACAATCACTTTCAGCGTCAGAACAAACAACAGATACTGAGGTTTCTCTCCCAAGGAAAAGGAAGGCTGGTGTATAACCCGTTGTTTCGTGTATTGACGTCCTCATGGCATGTGCAAATTGTTGTATGTTTTTATCCCACTCATTATGTTTCTTGGAGCTAATGTACGCTGCAATCATAGTACCAATCACTCTGTTAACACGCTCGGTTGGATTACTCTGCGGGTGATAGTTGGGAGTATACCATATTTGAGTGTTATATTTTTGTGCAAGTTCCCTAAAAAGGTGTGAATCAAATTGCCTTCCGTTATCTGAAATGATTGCTTGAGGTGTACCGAATAATAAAAACTGATTTTCCAAAATGTCGCATATTTTATCAGCTTTACCCGTCCTTAGTGGAAACAGCAAAGTAAATTTGCTAAACAGACATGTGATTACAAGTAACATTGTATTTTGATTCTTACTTTTTGGAAATGGACCCATTAAGTCCAATGATATTACTTGCCATGGTTTTGTTACTGTTCTATGATTACCCATCAACCCCAAGGGTAGTCTTTGAGAAACCTTTACTTTAGCGCATGTTTCACATCTCCCAACATAACGTTTTATGTCACATAACATTTTAGGCCAATAATAAAATTGTTTGATTCTAAACATTGTCTTGCGAATACCTAAATGACCTGCTTTGACATCATCATGGCAACGCTTTATTATATCTGCACGAAGGGAAGTTGGAATTATTAATTTCCAATCATGATCTCGGTCAGGGTATTGTTTTAAATGTATTTTCTTGTAAAGTAATCCATTTTTGACACACCAATCTGGAAATGATTCCGGTTTTTTTTCTACTATATAAAGTTTATTTTTATACCAGTCGTCTAATTGTGCATCTAAGTTTTTTATGGTAAGTTTCTTGTCCTCGAGAGTATTAACTGACCGAGAAAGAGCATCAGGTACAATGTTACATTTACCCGGTCTGTGTTGTATGTCAAAGCTAAATTGTTGCAATTTCATGGCCCATCTGCCGAGTCTGCCATGTGGATCCTTCATTTTATGGAGAACTTTCAGTGCACTGTGATCTGTGACCACTGTGAAATGTGAGCCCTCTATGTATGGCCTGAATTTTTCAATAGCATAAACAATGCTTAAAAGTTCTCTTTCTGATGTAGAATAAATTTGTTCACGGTCATTTAATTTCCTACTAAGGTAAGCTATAGGACGTTCTATGTTGTCAACCTTTTGACATAAAACAGCACCTATACCTTTACTGGACGCATCACACTGAATCGAAAAAGGCTTGGTAAAGTCCGGACAAGAAATTATTGGCGTTGATGTAAGCAAAGTTTTTAGAAGTATGAACGCTTTTTGTGCTTCATCAGTCCATACAAATTTTCTTTTTTTTCCTTTCGTTAAGTCATGTAAGGGAGCTGCTATAATAGAGAAATTCTTGACAAATCTTCTATACCAGCTCGCAATACCTATAAATCTCTTTAATTCTGTAATATTTTTCGGTCTGGAAAAATTTATTATGGCCGAAACCTTATTAGGGTCAGTTCGTAACCCATCTTTGTCTATAATGTATCCTAAAAAACACATGCTGGCCCGAGCAAATTTGCACTTATCAACATTTATCGTTAGGCCAGCTTGCTTCAGAATATTCATTACCTGCCTAAGAGTCTCAAGATGTTCAACAAATGATTCTGAGCAGACTACAATATCATCTAGGTAGGCCCAAACCTTGCCTTCTAGAGCATGAAACAGTATGTCCATCAATCTTTGTTGAGATTGTGAGGCATTGACCAGTCCGAATGGCATGACCTTAAAATGATATAAACCCCTGCCAGGTACTGCAAATGCGGTTTTTTCCTTACTGTTGCTATCCAGTTCCACTTGCCAAAACGCAGATTTCAAATCTATTGTGCTTAAAAATTTTGCATTACTTAGATTGTCAATAATTGATGTTACTCTAGGCAAAGGATACGTATCTCTTTTAGTGATTTTATTTAACTGTCTACTGTCTAAACAAAGTCTATTATCACCATTTTGTTTTTTTACAAGCACTACAGGAGAGCACCACGGGCTATGTGATGGCTCAACTACGTCATTTTCTAGCATTTTATCTAATTCACATTCTATAGCTTTTTTTATCACAGGAGAAAAGTTGTATTGTTTTTGGTAGATAGGTTTGTTATTGCCGGTATCTATGACGTGTTTAAGAATCGCGGTTCTACCTAATCCATTTCCAATTGTTCTCTTAATTTCGGTAATAAATTCCAGAAGTTGTTGCTTCTCCTGTTCATTTAAATTTTCTTCACTAACTAAAGCTCCAAAATTACCTGGTAACTCTTCGTTCATTGCGTTTATTTCTGATAAACTATTTGTAAATTGCAATGAAATATCAAACTTATCTAGAAAGTCCTGTCCTAATATTAACTGTTGCGATAAATTTGGCATGACGAGCATTGTAACAATGTTATAAACATTTTTTATCCGAACTGGAACATCGAACAACTCAGTTATACAATGACTCACGCCATCGGCGGTAGCAATGTGCATTGATTTCTGTTTATATGATTTTACACCGATTCGTTTTAATATCTTAGCAAAATCTGAATTCATGACCGTGCGAGTGGCTCCTGAATCTAACAAGCCACTGCAACGGAAGCCCAAGACTGAGATATGCAAATATAATCTATTATCAAACTGTTTCTTAAAAGTCAGTTGACAAACTTCATGGTTGGTAAAAAATTTACGGATGTAATCCAACCAGTCCTGCCACTCTTTACTTTTTCTTTCAAGGGGAGACCTCAATTGGCAGACCTCCGTGTCTCCCCTGATGCGTTTTCCTTACAAGAACAGTCTTTCGATGTTACCCCAAAACGCCCACATTTATAACAAAAAAGACGCTGCTTTGGAACACCGCATGAACGAAATAAGTGACCGACCTCACGACAATTCCAACATCTCATTTTAACATCTGTTCTATTTATTTCATTTTTTACTTCCAAAATTTCTTTAGGTACCGTTGATGAAGTGGTTGCTCTATATGCTAAATCTGGTTCTAAAGAATTAACGATGGTTTTAGGTTCCTGAAAATTGTCACAATTTATCTTCGTTCTTTCAACAATTCGAAGGACATTGATAAGATCAGCAATTGACATGAATACATCTCGACATACAGCTCTTTGATAATATGGTTGTAAATTTTTCATTATTATCATAATCTTTTCATTTTCAGTGATTTTTTGTGGTAACCTGTTAAACATATTCTGCAATACTGATATAAATATGAGAACTGATTCATTTTTCCCTTGAGTCCTAGATTTAGCCTCCGATAACAATTCTTCCTGATAATAGGGAGACTGGAATGTACGTTTTAACAACACTACAAGTTCGTTCCAATTCCCCACGTACTCCCTGTTTGCCCGGAACCAAATTAAAGCATCACCTCTAAAAAAGTCTATGGCATGTCTCCACAAGTCTTCATCTGTAGCATTTCTGGCATCTTTTAGTTCATATACACGCTCAATAAATGCATTGACACTAAATCGGTTATCCCCTGAGAACTGCACACCCCATTGACTTATTGGCACCAGTTTTAACTTTCGATCACATTGTTCATTATG
Source organism: Emmelina monodactyla (assembly GCA_916618145.1). Lineage (NCBI taxonomy): Eukaryota > Metazoa > Arthropoda > Insecta > Lepidoptera > Pterophoridae > Emmelina > Emmelina monodactyla. The sequence continues at coordinate 821,166 of OU745314.1, read as the reverse complement.
AAACGCGGTTGAATTAAAAATGTTTCTATTTAGCAAATTCCCGGAATGAGAATTTGTTACAGTAACATTATTATCAGCAAAGCTAACCCTTCTCTGGTTTATTTCTACGCTAGTTGCTTGGTTCAACACTGAATCGTCCTTAGGTTCCAAAGGTGACGAAGTTATGTCTCTACCATTGATGTTATCTAAGATTTTCTTACTATCTTCACCTATGGATCGATGCAAGGCCTCTTTCATTTCTGTAGTAATCACTTCATTGTCCTCCATATCATCCTTGAGCTCCAAATCGCTCATTAGTACCATTGCTTTATCTATAAGGACTTTTTGTTTCTCTATATCCATATCATCAGTAGCTGTGATTAATTTAAGTCTATTTAACACATGAAATAACCTAGAAACTAAACGTCTGTATAAATTTTTGTCAGGTTTCTCATTAAGTTCGGAGACATAACACACGATCGCACTTAATTTATCGGAGCAAATATTAAGTTCTTTATCTGGATTAGCCTGAGATGCATGTGGTGCCTTAATTTCATATGAGACCTGATCCAGACCTTCAACGTGCATCATTTTCTTAAGGATTACTTTTAAGGCTGAGACTAAAGCACCTGGCTGCACATAACCTCGACAAGCCAGTTCGAATTCCACCTCGTCCTTTAGTAGGAATTGAGGATCCATGATTTTAGCAGGCGAGGAGGGGACTTGTAATTTATCAGTAATTAATTAAAATACTACGTGAAGCTCATACATAAAATACAAAACAAACAAAGCGGATCATAGAAAACTTAAAATAGCGTAAAACTTGATAAGCTAGGTATATAATTTAATATAACACAACTACTTCGACTACATGTAAATGCAGCAAAAAATTTAAATAAAAGTAAAAAAAAAACATGCAAAAAAATAAAATCTATATACAGAACACGGCAACTATCAACCAAAAAAAAACTAGTTTTTTTTTTTATAATTTTTATATAAGGATATATATATACACACTTATATATATGTCCACACAAAATCATACGCAAGTTTACTCTAAATGTTTTTTTTTTTTTTTTTTTAAGTACAATTAAGTGGTGATGCTCACTACAGGCAACATTACCTTAAAAAAATCTTTTTTTTTTTTTTTTTTTTTTTTAATATTTCTTTTTATAAATATTAAAATAAAACCTATATATAGAACACGGCAACTATCAACCAGAAAACTAGTTTTTTTTTTGTTTTTTTTTTTAAAAAAAAAAAATTATATAAGGATATATATACACACTTATTAATGTACACATAAACTTATTCGCAAGTTTAACAAAAAACTTTTTTTTTTTTTAAGTACAATTAAGTAGTGATGCTCACTACAGGCAACATTACCTTAAAAAATCCATTTTTTTTTTATTTTAAATATTTCTTTTTATAAATATTATTATTCATCTAAATAACTAAAAAGCTTAATTAATTGACAACGACCATTATCATCAACATTACTGAATTGCCAAACACCTTCAACTGCTTAATATTTAGCTAATTAAATCGTTTTAATGCCCTCTTTACAGTGCATAAAACTAAAGTGAATAAAATACAAAACAATTATTGGAACAATGAAACAATACAACCCGTATTTTTAACGTTGGGCGTCATTTGTTACGGGTTGACATAATGAAAGTAAGGTAGGGTAGAATTGAAAAGTTATAATTAAGTAAAACCACAAAAGTATCTTAATCTAACACACTAATTCTACTTAAATTTAAATTGGACGCCAGGAGGATTTTTAACCCAATGGAATCCTGCCAAAACCTGCCTCGACTATGCTCATCAGGGTTCAAGGTTTTTTAAAGGGCGTTTCGTTAGGCTAAAACAACATTTTAATATTTTTACTGTGCAAATTAATGAATGACAAGACGAATGGTGTAAATGCCACTTACCCCTTTCTGATTCACTTGACACAACTAACGGTACTTAATACTCAAACAATAACAATTTCTATAGGTATTGTAATTTGCCTGTCATTACGGACACATAGGGAATTAACGTCCTACTCGTATTAACACCTGACAGCTAATCCCTTCCCCTTACGTCTTGTCCTCTCCTCAACCGCATTCTTGAAATAAGTTAAATTTCTACTACAAAAATATTGGGTCGAGGTGGATTCGAACTCGCACCTAAGAAATGCCAGTCCTCATATGCAACCAATGCACCACGCTTCCTTAACATGTGACGACCAAATAATGCCCCTGATTTGATGGGTCGCTTAACATAACAATCTCGTTGCTTGCTTTACAAACAGCATCCCATATTGAACGCTATGTCAATGCACTAGATCGATGTTCACAATAGACCATACAGGAGTTGCATGAATAATATATGTATCGAAGGCGGCTGGAATACCACCTTCGACATCAGAGCCATCTTCTATGGCAATCTATGAATCGTGGGCGTGCGTGGGTAGTTAGTATCAAAATGAAAGAAGTTATTCTGTTTCAGCACTGTAATCATCTTCACTTGATAGCTACCAGTAGGTCATTTGATTAATTCACAGGAAGGCACCAGATACCAAGACACCAAGAATTACAACTGTTCCGACCGCCTGTGGCCGTAGCTTCCGATCAACTCCATCACCCTGACGGCTGCTCTCTCGATGTCACATAGACTCTGTCATGCACCATATTTGGTACTGGCAATCCGCACTCTTCTTATATCAACCATAAGCGTAGTCGATCTCCGACATATGTATTAGTAAATTCTTATAGCAAACAGGTACATTATGGATCTTTAGATGCCTTTAACCTTAAGCAAATATGTTTGAAACAAAAAAGAAATCATAAACTAGAACAAATAATTATTGAACCATTGCGTGTGTAATGTATAATGATCAAAATATTATAATGTTGAACTTATAGAAGCCCTCGCCGCATCTTAAGGAAGACGAGATCTGATTGTAACAATGAAGTATTAACAGTATAACATTTCCGGTACATTTGCATGATATTTCTAGTATTTTAACTACAAAAAACGATAAAATACACTTTGCAATCTGTGAAATCAGCAATGTAACGTAAATATTATTTGCATCACGATCGAGATTGCCTCGCGCCCTGCCCCGGCTTGTATTGAGTGAGTTACAAGTAGCCGCGCTGGTAGCGGGACATCTCCGCCCGTTTCTTGTTTCCTGGTATATACAACCTTCTATATAATATTGGGGGCACTTTTCTGTAAATTATTACCATGAAAGAAACATTTTACAATTTTACTTTTGCTCGGTTTGAACAGTTTACCATGAGTTTATTTATTCGAAAATAAACCTTAAAAAAATCAAATTTTGAGCCGTAAACTAGTAGTGTATGTAGTTTACCTTTATATAACAGCGACCACTAACTTAAAAAAAAGGCAAGTAACAGTAAGTTATTTGTAATTCATATAACATAACATCACCATGTTTTTGAGCCTTACCTTTATTCTAAGCTGGAGGTGTATATTTAGTTCACAGTAGATCAGCGTCGGTGTTCGCACCTCGTGAAGCAGCGATGCGGGGCTCGCACAGCCGCGACACGGGGAGTAGAGTTACTACCTATAGCTGAGCCATCAAACTAAACTTCGCAAGAAACTCCTTATGAACAAGAAGCGTGACGAATAATTGGCAACCGATACCGAACTAACTCTTCAATTACTTTTTCAAGTTGCTTATTTTGTCTGCTGCTATTCAATTTGCTTGTGAAACTACATATTAATAGCACATAGGAAAAATTTTTTTGGTTAGTAAATGACATCCCGTTATTAAGGAATTTAAATATTTTGTCCGTATTTTCCTTAAAACTATAAATCTAAATACATAAAGCATTTGAATAGGATGATTGTTGATGACGACCTCTGTGGTGCAGCGGTATATATGTATACCGGACTGCTGAGCGGATGGTTCCGGGTTCGATCCCCGGGTCGGGCCAATGTCGTTAAAATGGTTCTTCGATATTGGCTCGTGTCTGGGTGTAACTAGGTTCTCCCCTAGTCCATTGTGTGGTACCTATAGTACAAGCTTTGCTTAGTTTAGGGCCACACAGTTGGTGTGTCAGTCTGGAGATTTATTATTATTATTATTATTATTTAATACATACTGAAGAATTCTTATGAATTCAATTACTCAAGTAACGCATTAATAGGCACCATAAAACATTTGTTTTTTCACTAGCAGTCACTTTGGTCACTAACCTCTTATGCCGCGTGTACACAGTCAGGGTGACGTCATGAATATTAATGTGAAGGCAGTTTACGAGTTACTCTCCCGCCTCGTCGCTGCGTGTCAACGTGAACGCAGCCAGCGACGCTATTCTGCACGGAGTCGGGTAAATAGTGGAAAAGTGATCGTTCATAGTGATTTACAAGTTTATACCGTGGGAAGTGACAGTAATGGAGTGCAGTTACGCAACTCACGCTTGTGAGTGCGGGTTGATGTGGCTTATTGTGACCATTGTTCGAACATTATTTACTAGTTAGCATTTAAGGGAACATAACTTCGTTCAATTTGAGTTAGTTGGCAACGTTTGCTGTACCATGTTGCCTTGTCAAAGCGTCTTGTAGTTCCAGCATGTCCCCGCAGCCGCTGCGTGTACGCGCGCGTCTCCTCGGCGCAGGCGGCGCGCGCGGCGTCTGACAAACTGGGCCATGAGCATCGGCAAATTGACCAAGATTGAGTTACGCTCTCTGAGTTGGTAAAGGAAACCATTAAAACACCATATAATGTAACAGTGTCCTAGCAACACGTGATATAATTAACTACGTACCTCTTATATAAATATGTTTTTTGCTACATCTGAGAACTGAACTTAATTGTTATAATTTTCATAATTACTTATTAATTATGTAGCATTTTAACCAAAGCTCGGTGTCTGGAGATCATATTTTACAATTTACTCCTAAGTTTGGGTAAATTGATACAGTTTTAGCTAGGTACGTATATGTTTTACAGCTTGGTGTTATAATGTGACAAAATACTTTGTTTGCACTAAAATTCAAAGAAAAACACGAAGTGGACAAATTATAAATTTAAAATACAAAAAGAAAATAATGATATTTTTTTTATTTATTAAAAAACACTATTAAATAACTGTATTCAAAGGTTTTCTCATTGTTTCTGATCAAACAAACCATCCTTATGACTATTCAATTTGTGCTTCGACCACTATTTGTACTGTATTCAGAGTGCTTGTACCAACTTCAGCCAAAAGACAATGGTAAATAGATGGGCTCAATTATAATCTACACTTATACGAAGCAACGAAAATAAATCAATTCCAATCATGAACGTAAGAAGAATTGTTATCTTGTTAATGATATGTATATACCGCGCAGTCCACGAACCATGTGTTCCGTGGCAGCGTGATATCCTTTCTCTGTTTATTCCATTTCATTGTACAAACTGAACCGAGGGATCAGTTTTTTGAAGTTTTCTGTATTGTGACGTCACACGGACATTGTTCTCAGCTTGAGGCTGTGTTCTCTGATGCCGCAACAATACCATTCATAAAGTGCTGCTTCAAACCAATTCCCAGTTATTAATTCAATCAGTATTTGTTAGAGCAAAGGTTGTATAGAAGCAGTCTGGAGCCGGGAAACCGTGGCGGTGCAGCATACCGAGTGCCTCCATGCCGTGCAGGTAAACTTTGGGTAATTTAGATTAATGCGTTTAAACTCGTCACACCAATTTAATGCATTAATTTTAGCGACAATATATTATTTTAATTACCTAAATGTTCAGAGAATTTTAACACAGCATTTAAAAATTCCACCGTGTTTTTTATATAAAAAAGTGAGCAGTACGCCTGAAAATTTTGCAACCGAAGTTTTAATAAAATGTTAATGGAACAGCTAATTACGACGGCGGTAAACTATCGCTGCCAACTTTATTTCACTTCAGAGTATTCAATTCTGTTCTTTCTTACTCGTTCAGAGAAATAGGAATCCTCACGAACACCTATTTGATTACTTCCCGGAATCTTTTTAGAACAAGCCAATTCTATACGCTTTAAAAATAAAAGTAAATTCAATTCTTTCCATCTGTACTAGCCGCGAAGAAATTTCAAATGAGAACACGATTTTTAAACGGTAATCGAGTTCCTTAGAAAACGTTTATGAAATGAAAATGTACATTAGAACGAAGTGCATAAAATAATATAACTCAGTTGGTTGAAACCTTTGGTTTAAACCATAAAGAACTTTTTTTATGAATGCAAAAAGATTTCTACGTTTAAAAATAAATTTAAATAACAATTAGCTTTGTAGTCGAGTTTACTGTTTACTTAAATAAATATCAGTAAAACCGTAAGTAAATTGAAGTTTGCAATGTAAATTAGCATTAAAATTACTAAAGTATTGAAATGCTCGTTCTAGGGTAGTTGGTTGTTGAGTAATTAATGATTACATTTGTTGAAAAATAGTGGTAGCGAAGTTTACACTTGACAGCGAGGTGCGGCGAGTTTTGTGGCTTCAAATTTTAAGCTTCATTGTAGAGAATAAAGGCTTAATATTGTTTCAATAACTTGATTAAGTATGCTCGCGTCTTTTATTTTTAAGAGAAAAGTCGCAGGAGACTGTGTTAATGACGTCACAGCGGGGGGTCGATGCGGGGGAGGCGGGAGGGGGGCGCGGGACATAATACCACTTTGTGAGTTTGACATATTACCTGAGATGTGACAAGTGAATGGCTCCGGGGAGAGCTCTTTTGTACGTTAAATTTTTATCGTGGTATGATACCCTGGAACTTACATGGTGTTACCTAAATATGAAGGTTTTCGTACTTAAGGTACGTTAATAACTTCCAAATATTATGAAATAGCTTCTGTTGTAGGAAGAAAGTGTATGCTAATTTTAAATTAAGTTGAAGATGAAAACAAGTTAACCTTTTAGAAATTCCGTGACAAAATTCAAAGTGATGTTTTTCACGTTAACTTTTCTTTAATGTCCTGTTTCACGTAAATACAGAGCGTGGATACGTGAATATGTTAATTCAGTTAATGTGGGATCTACGTCGAAGGAATTAAAACTGATGACAAAATACAAACACGACATATTGGTCTAATCTGATGTTAGGCCAAAGTCGTAGTATTCAATTTATTATGTTTGAAAAAACGGGTATAATTATGTTACAAGATGGTAAAATTATGTTTTAAGACGGTGTAAAGCAATAGTTAAAATCTCAAACTTGTTTTTGCGGTTTTGTAACGTTCTCATAGTTATAGATTAAGCTCCAACAGCATTGTCAACATTGATCGTTGAAATATTACTATGTATATTGTGTACAAGCAGATACGGATGCTGACTTTGTTGAATACTATTTAGATAACTTAGAACTTTTGCAATGGTAAATATTATACTTTGGGAGAATATTCACAATAACGAACTCATGCTTCTCTGCTGAAATATGACGATTGTGGATGCCAAGTGGACTCAGTGTGAAATGGAGAGAAGTGAAATGTTGGCTCTAAAATTATACACTTCAGTAGACTTAACGTTGAAATCGTTTGTAGCCAGCGCATACCAAGGGCGGATCCAGCTTTAGCGCCAGGGGTGGGTCAGTAGTAGCAGCGGTCAGTCACAATATATTAGGTATGTTTTTAATAGTTGAACAATTTTAATTAGTGGTCCATGTAGGTCCTGGATCCGCCCTAGGTGAATATATTTTAACCGATGAATTGATTAAAAATAATATTAATCTTTATACCGTTATTGTGTTCATCTCAATTAACATGTCAATTCTTTTAGTTTAAAAAAATATAATTTAGCTTCTCAATTTATTAAAACAAAAAATCGAGGAGAAATGTTTGTAAGGACTAAGTTGTCATTTTGCAAAGATTTTCTATTTACGTTTCAACACCATCTTTAAGACCTGCGTTTGAACTTTAGACTTAATTTTTTTTATCGTTTGCAAAATACAAACTTTTTTAAGAGCATTTTGATGTACAGATGCACAATACTTTACTTGTATTATGTAAAAATGTCTACATGAATTCAATTTAAATAACTTACGAACTGAAGGTCCGGGCTGAAATCAACAATTCTTCATGTATTGGATCCTCGAAGAGATCCTTCCTTTGCTGTCAATATCTCGTACGTTAGGGCGATGATGGTTGTTCAGGAAAATATTATGTTTCAAAAACTGGTTATATGTATCTCACGTTACAAGTTTACATATGGGCTTTTTTATCGTCTTTTTTGATCCATAAATAGTACCTATAGCTACAGTAATTTAAATATAAATTAGCCGGCGTCAATATTGTAGAGATTATAGTGACGCTGTTTTCTTTATTAAATATTAATTTGATGACAATAAGCTTTGAAAGAGAAGAGAGAGAAAGCAGTGAATATTCAACATGGTATTGTATCCCGCTATTACAGAAGCTACTATTGCAACTACATTCAAGTAGCAGTGCAGTGCCGATACCACTATCAAATTTTTAATACTACATTCATTAAAAGATTGCTATTAAATTTTGTATTAAGTGATAAACATTCCAAGGGCAGCATTGAAGTAAAGAGAACTAAAATAAAAAAGTATGTCAAGAATGTATTTTACGACTAAAGACATAAAAATGTTTTCTCAGTTACTAACCCTTACCTCTGTTTCGCTGTTTGATACTAAAACCCTCACTATAACGATTAATTTCACAAACCGATCCATATTTGGCATAAACTACGACCTCTTACTTCACAATGACATCGATAAATTCAGCTGTACAGTTACCTCCGACAAATCTCATTCACGTCGAAATGGGCACAATAACCATAAAACTACACTCTACTTGTATTCTTTTCAACAAACTGATAGTTGAGCGAGTGATCCGGACGAAGACTTACTGACGCATTCACTGGACATATTCCACCGGTGTTCGCCAAAAGACTGCACATATTTCGACCCTTATTACTAACATTTAAAGTCGAATTTGGCATAAACAATGCAAATATCAAGTTAGAAAAACTAGTACCTGTTTCAGGGATTTTAAATTTGATAAGTCAGCATCATTCGAGGTAAAATATGGGAACCGAAGCGATCACGATTTATAGTGCGACAGGTAAAATATATTGACTATGAATTGATGGCTATCTATATAAAAATGGCAGGAGCGTACTCTCATTCTTAACTTTAATGAGATTGTTATTCTTCTGGATTAACAAAGAAAATAGATAAAATTTACAGATTTAGGTAAAGTTAAATATTTAAGGAATTTGTCAGTTCAAACAATCCCTACAAATACCTACATATAACTTCTGATAGTAGAATCTATTTTATAAACAACAATAACAAAGCTCTAGACACATATGGCTGAATATAAATAAACCTAGCTCATACGGCACAGTTTCGGGGTGTGTTTGGCGGTGTCTTTAGACATCGCCAACGCGTTTAACACCCTGCCGTGGAGCTGTATAAGAGAGGCTCTACGGTACCACAACGTACCGCAATATCTCTGCCGGATATTAGAGTCTTACTTAGATCAAAGATTCCTTACGTATCAGGGTCGTAATGGAGAGATAGTCACCAGGGCAATGTCGTGCGGCGTTCCACAGGGGTCTGTTCTTGGACCGACCCTGTGGAACGTCGGTTACGACTGGGTGCTAAGAGGCGCTCTTCTCACGGGTCTTAGTGTAACTTGTTACGCGGACGACACTCTCGTCATGGCCCGTGGAAAGACATTTCGAGAAGCGTCTCGTTTAGCCACTGCAGGTGTGGCAATGACCGTTGGCAGGATTAAGATGTTGGGTCTTGAGGTGGCCCTACCAAAATCGGAGGCCATCTGCTTTCATGGCCCTCGTGCTAGACCACCCAGACGCCAGTATCATGGTTGGAGGTGTCCGCATTGAGGTCAAGCCTCAGATTCGATACCTGGGACTCGTCCTCGACGGACGTTGGACATTCAACGCTCACTTTGAGAGACTGGTGCCCCGTCTAATGAAGGCTGCTGCGGCTTTAAGTCGGTTGCTGCCTAATATCGGAGGTCCCAACGCAGTATGCCGCCGTCTCTATATCGGTGTGCTAAAATCCATGGCCTTGTATGGTGCTCCAATCTGGCTCGACGTTTTGACGCCTGGGAGCGCCATGCAGTTGCGTCGCCCACAACGAACATTGGCCATTAGGATTTGTCGCGGATACCGCACAGTGTCCTTTGAGGCGGCATGCGTGTTGGCGGGGACTCTACCCTGGGACTTGGAGGCGGAACTTTGTACTGACACCTATGAGTTTCGTCTCAGCTTTATTGAGCGAGAAGAACGGGTGCCACCGCTCACAATAGAAAGAAGGAAGAAACAAATCCGCAAGGAACTGGAACTGAAATGGATAGAGAGGCTGGAAACACCATCTGCCGGCCTCCGAACCATCGAGGCTATCCAACCAGTCCTCCTTGCGTGGCTAAATAGGAGACACGGAGTATTAACATTCGGAACGACGCAGGTGCTCTCTGGTCACGGATGCTTCGGAGAGTACCTGCATCGTGTAGCTCGGAGAGAGCCAACGCCGGTTTGCCACCATTGTCTCTGTGACATTGACACGGCGCAACATACTCTCGCTTACTGTCCCGCATGGGAAGAAGAGCGTCGCACTCTAGTTGCGGAAATAGGTAGCGACTTATCTCTACCTGCTGTCGTTGCTGCGATGGCGGGCGGAGAAGGAGCATGGGAGGCTTTTGTTTCCTTCTGTGAGACGGTCATGTCCCAGAAAGAAACGGCGGAAAGGGAGCGTGAGCTTGACGTAACAGCTGACGCAATCCGCCGCAAGAGAACTAGGGGGAGAAACCACCATCCTAATATCCCCCCCTAACGGAGGCTTGGGTCGGTAGACTAGGGGAGTCTGCCGCCCGTACAACAATAAGCCCCACAGAAGGCGCGCGCAGTGTTCGCTGCGCGCTTTCTTGAGAAGTCAAGGGGTAGAAACTTGACTATCTAAGTTTCCCCCTACCAAGAAGAGAGCCCGCCCAAGACCTGGTGGGCCAGCGTCAATTGGACTGATGTGTGTGCATGCGCAAGCGTTCCCGCAGTCCGGTAACCTACACGACGCCTTCGTAGAACACCGCTGAGTTTTAGTGGGTATACCCCTGGTCGGAAGTCCTAGCCGCCAGGAGCAGCGCCCTTTTCAGGGCGCCGGGAGTCCCACACACGCCCTTCCATTCCCCAAATGGAAGGGTATGGTGCGTAAAGCATTTCTCAGCGATAAAAAAAAAAAAAACAAAAAAAAAGCTCATACGGCACAGTAGCGGCTCGCGACGCCACGTTACCCTCCTACAAACCATCCGTTCTCTTAATTGGGACACATTTTAAAGCAGAAGAACGGCTTTTCTTATTTGTTATAGTATTTACAAAAAAAAAAACAACGAAACGTAATCCGACTCGCGCTGTTTACTGACAAAATCAGGGATTTTCTCCGAACAATCTTAAAAATCGATAAAATCTAAAACTTGAACCAAAATACAATTTAATAAGAGGAAGTAAATAGCTAATAGCCTCACCTATCCACCATTTTCATTTGGCTACTCACCCACCAAACACCCTGTATGTTCAGAAAAAAATGGCGCAATAGTTCATTATTGTGTTGACTATTTATTATTCAAGCACAATATCTCTTTCATCTCTAGTGGTAGAATTTTAGTCCTCTCCGGTAAAGTTTCAAGGGAAGCGATATTGAAAACATCCGACAAAGTTTAATGAAGATTCATTTTTAATTGTTGTTGTTTGAAAGGAGATATTGTCACCGAGCAAAAACATCATCCCTATATATACCACGCTGTATAAGTTTCCAAGTCTTTATGGCATTAGTACATCCTCTCAAAGGAGATGTTATCTTTTGAAATTGGAAGAAGAGTAATTACTTTGTTAAGAAGACTGTAAAGGTATCGCTGGTGGGCAGAATGTAAGAAGCAAAGAAAAATAAATAATTTTCTATCCTACTAATATTATAAATGTGAGTATGTGAGGATGTGAAGAAGTATGGATGATTGTTACTCTTTCACGTAAAACTACTGGACGAATTTGGATGAAACTTTGCAGTAATATAGGTTATACATCAGAATAACACATAGGGTACTCTTAACGCGGGAAAACTTCTCATTCACACGGGAAACCGACTTCCACGTGAACGGAGTCGCGGGGGGCCACTAGTATTTCAATATTACTTCAAACATTTAATAATAAATTTAATTTCCTCTTTGTTCAATAAAACATTATATTTTTTTACTTACAAGGTGAAGTAAGTAAGTAAGGCGCCTGTTTGGTGCTGAGACGATGTGGGTGTTAGCTGCTCTTCTGAACATACAATAACAACTTCGACACTTAACCTTCATACCACCTCACTCGTAACTCACAACACCAACCACGCTGGTCATAGCTCTTTTGCTAAGAAGCAGAGTTCAAAGTTTGTTCTGAAAACTAGATTTAATGCAGCACCATGGAACTACATAACAAACTTGTTGTTGGAACCAAAGCAGTAGTTAATAACTAGATTACTACTATTACTATAATTCTCCTCATAATATTTTATTTGATGTCTCAATAAAATGTATATCTTTGCTATGACACATTATTTATATAATATATCGACGGCCCCACCGAATAAACGTGCTAATGAAAAACAACAACTTTTCAGGATAGCCAAAAAACGTTTGGAATGACGTAGCTTGAATTTCATAGTTAATATGTATATATAATGTATAATCAAATTAAAGGTAAAAAAATAATCTATCAGCACATGTATTTATTATAAAAATAAATATATGGATTTTAAAGATAATCGAGAAAAAGCACATAATTTTATTACTCTAGTGAATAACGAGAGACTAGTTAACAGTATTATATCATTGCACGTTTATTCATGTAATAATATGAAATAGGGACAAGTAGGGAAATATTATATTTTTCTTCTACGTAATACGAGTATATTGTTTTCCCGCGCCCAGCTCTGACGGTCTACACACTTATTCTTGTTTAATTTGTTGCTTTTTCATGAGTGTATTAATAAAACGGGCGTTTATTATGGTTAACGAGACCGTTCACTGCTTAGGTAATAAATGTTTAGTAGCGCCTGGTAAAATTATGTAAATTAGCTGATATTTTTTTTAAAAGAATGAATATTAAAAAAGGTTATTAACTGAAATAATAAGTTTAATTCCGAATGAATGTGAAGGACAAACTATCAAAAAATGACAAATCAACAGAAAACACCAAATAAGTACCTACTAATTATCTTCATCACAATCATTGTTAACTGACGCGGTTTGTAATAGCACTAAATTTCTATGGAAACCCAGGTAATGATTAGGAATAGCTCCTGAGTCAAACAGAGTTCCCTTAAATTATTTAATCTCTCCCCCCACAAATCTAAAAAAGATTTAAGTATGTTAAGTATGTTCGATTTACCAAAGTTCTGATAATGTTAGGAAAAAAGAATTAATGAAAAGCACTTGAAAGAAAAACAATTGGTAGGGCAGTTAAAAAAACAAGAATTTTCTGTTCAAATTACAGTGTTGTAGCATGTTTTGATCTAGAAATACCTAATATTAAAGATAAGAAGGGTTACTGCTGCATCTGGAATTCTCAGATTGCACAACGTGGTGCCATTGATAAAGCAAGTTGTCTTTGGTTATTTATTCAGAAACATGTTGAAGCGGGAATTAAAAATATCACATTTTATTCTGATTCCTGCGCTGGCCAGAATCGAAATCGGTTTGTGTTTGTCATGTTTTTGTTAGCGTCGAAGAAGTTCAACATCAAAATAACTGATAGATTTTTTGAGAAACGTTATAGACAATCGGAGGGTGACTCTATTCATGCCGCTATTGAGCTTTCAAATAAAAGGCAAACCATGTACACTCCTGATCAAATGTATGACTTGATAGAGAATGCCAAAGTTACCGGACACAAGTTTGAAGTTAAGCTGATGATAAAGGGAAAGAATTGATTGAAAGATAAAAATGGCAATAACATAACTGAAGTAGAATAAAAGAAGTTACATTTGCCTTTAATCATCCTGATGAAAGTAGTTCACTTCAGATACAGTTTTGAAGACAAATTAAAAGAGGTGCAAACTATCACTGGAATGAATTCAAGAAGGCGATGAGGAGAACCTATAGCAGACGATGATTGCCTGAAATCCGCATACACTGGAATACTACCCATACTTCTTCCTTTATATAAGGATATTTAGTGTAAAATATTATTTCATATTGGCGTTTAGTTGCCTAGGATGTTTGGTTATACTGGGTGTTTGTATTCATCCATTCTTAGAAAAGGCGATGGATTTTAGATACATTCAATGTTTCACACAGATACCTACTGTTTTTGGCTATCTTTACGGATGTATCACACGATTCAAGCTCTTAAATAGATTTATCTTGTTATTTTGTCAGTTGTCATTCTTGGCCTATTCCTATGAGTTCCTCTGTAATCTTTAAAATAATTGTCATCTCCAATTTGCCAATAGCTGTATAAACTACTTGCTGTGTAATGGACAAGGTTTTCAAAAACATTGTTTTACAAAATTAAAATCTAAATTATGATTGTAAAATTTCAAAAAGAGTGCCGAGAGTTTTTTCCGCCAGCTTTTTTTCTCGGTCTACTACGGCCATTGCTGATGTATGTAGGGGAGTCCCGTGACATGTTTTAGATTTTAGATGTAGGTGTAAGAGATTAGTTTTTAATCCTACATACAATAAAGTAATTTCAATAATCAAAGATAATAATTGTCGTCAGGAAGTTGGTATATGAATGTTTGAGTACGATTGGTTTTGCGTTCAATTGATATTTTCTTGGCGTTTTGCTTTATCACATGCCGGTTAACAAAATCCTACTGTCATTTAACATCTCCAAAAGCCGAAAATTGTAAAAAAAAAATCCGTTTTAAATTTCATTAATCAATCAATAATCAAAGTTCCATTGTGTGATACAGCATTACTATTGAAAGATTTTTACATTTTTACTCGAATAAAAGTGTAAGTGGTTATTATTCAAAGACGCGCATAGACACAAGTGTCTGATTGACTTAACACGTTTATTCGTGTGTTCTCGGAGACACAAATATTGTGCAATAGGCGCATGTTTTGTTGTTCGAGTAAATATAAAAAATAAAATCTCCGTACAATAAACGAATATACTGCCATAAAATCCTCCAAGAAACGGAAAACCAAATAAAAAAAAATTTGGGTAAGAGCTCTTACTTGTTTTTTCGGTTGGGCCGTATAATGAAACGACATATAAAAATAATTTAATCTAATTTAAGTTTAGTTTGCTTGCTTTTCGTCAAACTTAGTACGGAACAAAGTGAACTAAAGTCATCGCGACTTAGATCGCTCAAAGTATACAAGTAGATAGCAGCAGAATGCTAAGTAGCTCTCACCTTACTTCAAGTTTGTTAAATACCAACAAATATCTTACAGGAAATAGAGTGTAGAGAAACACGGATAGTGAATAGTTGAGGAATTTGTCTGGCGTGTAGAGAGTTAAATAGAGCTCCAAATGTTTTGGTTTCGGTTTTAAATTACAGAAAAAATATTACTCAGCCACAAGTTATGATGTTTCAGTATTCAAGTTTGAAACTGCCCCAATCTGTCAAAGCTAGCTAATGATAAATAATTAAGCTAGTGATTGAATGAAGCATGTATTAAAATGGTTCATTCATTTAGTTAATTGAAGCACTAAACATAGATTGATAAATGGTACTTGCTCTCGGTCAGACTTAGACGGCAGAAATACGTAAAATATAAAATATTTATAACTCGCAAACTGCTACAATGTTCAAGCAAGACTAATATTTTAAAATTGTCTAGCATTTCTTTCATTATAATAACATATTATCTCAATAGATGTTTAAGTAAATAAAGTTGACGTTGTGACTTTTCGAATATCAAAGGCCAACCAAAGATTAACTAGCAAATTCAATTCTAAGTGGCAGCTTAAAATTAGCAGCAGTCTAAGCGGAATATATAAAGGCGGAGCTACATTAGCGTACTGAATGCAGAGATAACTGCACCAATGATTTAAGACAAAATGTGCATTTAACTGGAGGTCCTTGCAACGTGCCCTCAGTTAATTCAAGTCTCGAAGGAATCGCTCTCCCTAATAATGAAATATCTTAAGTCGAAATTCTCTTCAAGTTAAATAAACAACAAAGCAAATTTACTTCTTACATTCGTCTGCAGAGAATGTAACTACATTGTGCACCATAACTCAGATCGTAACATTTATTCATGATACAAATCATTCATATTATTACAAACAGCTTGTCAATATTAGTGGTTGTTCTCCCCGCGCGGGCGCGGTGTACGACGCGGGCTGTGCGCAGGAGTCACGAGCGGTGACTCGTGAGAGTGTGATGTAGCGGCGACTGAAGAGATTATGTGACTAACATTGAAATTGATACTTATATTGAAGGGGAAAAACTGGAAGCCAAAAGGTTTAGCAAAACATGTTGTTTACAAAAAAAATTTTTTTTTGTTTTTGAATTTTCCCCCTGGGGTACATTAACAGAATAATTTTGTAAGTTTAACTAAGAGTAAAGAGTGGCTGCGTGGGAGGTACACGAACTGATGTTGAGTTTCAAATATTTAGACATTGTATGTATTCTACGAAGCGTAGGAACGTGTTGTAAAAATACAGATATATTCGGTGTAGTTGTTGTTACCGAGCCGTGTGATGCGATATATTACTGCGATAGAAAGCCTCATTTCACGTGTTCTGTCAACTGAGATGTTTGTTACACACGAAACCATGTTTACGTTTAGTATTGACATAACGAAGAAGAATAGTAATTTCCTGTTAAGCTTTTAAGAATAAAAAAAGGAATTCGTAATCTTTCTACAGATAAAATAAATTTAACATAACAACAGTCATTTTCCTGTAAATCTTTTCACTTAGCAGACGTCTTTCTGAACGTATTTCTTCGTTGTGGTCGCTTTGTGTATACGTTAGTAACATTTTTATAAGATTATTTTATTATGTTACAGAAAGTTCTCACAAAATTTCCAACTACTTATCTACATAGAATTAATATCTGATTTATTTTATATAATGCCAGCTAAATGTACTCGTATGAATATGGTTCCATTAAAGGGCAAATGAAAACAAACATGTAAAATCATTTTATTTTTACATAAAAACATAAACAAAAATAACCCATTGCTTTCTTCACCAAACTCTAAAAACCTCGAGGAAATCAATCAATTACGAAAGTTACTTCAGTTTTCGTCACACTTTGATGATTCTGATAAAACACCTGGAACACCTGTTACACTCCAACACACACAACATTCACAAAGTTGAATCTAGGAAGAATTAGAAAGTTATAGTTACAAGCAAGTTGTCAATGCCTGCAACAGAACTGCTGCGACCTACTTCGTCTGTATTCTGACACTAACATTAACTACGAGACCGCGACTCTTACGAAAATCCATTTATAAGTTCCTACTTATTAGATGAAACATTTGAACTTCAAATATAATTCTATTTCAACCCTTTTGAAGGAACAAGTCATAATTCAGCGTGAAGTGTATTTACAGCAGAATCTGACCACAGACCTGCTTGTGATCACAGACGAAGAAGTTTCTAATATAACTTGTTTTTTATGAGCTTTGAATATAAAAAGTTGATAGTGAACTGGTTGTAGCTGCTTGATGTTTTATTCAGAAAGAAATAAAGTGTTTGTGCTTGAAGTTTACGCAATAAAATATTAACATACGTCTACTGAAACCATTATTTGGTTTGATGGAGTAATAACGAGCATATTTTCCACTTGTTACTTGTAGAATATATTCAGAGCTTCTGAGAGTTATTGGTTGATCAGTTACAAAGTTTTCTAATAAAAGCATCAGGTATTCAGAATTATTTATGTGAAGCAAGTATCGAGCCGCGGGAAGTTACACAACTTCGACACAATTTACAACTTACCTCGAAGTAAAACAAGAAATAAGTAATGAAATGATTTCTAAAGGATAATGTATTATACTACTTTTACCTTAATATTTGAATTACCTCTTCAAATACATTTACAATCGAAGTTAATGTTCTGTTGTAGAAGTATTTATTAGAAACATTATTTTATTCATCGGAGAAACAGAGGTACATGAAATAGTGACTACGCTTGCAGCCTGCTACGATGCTACGTCGTAGTCACACTCTGTAGCATTAGAATCTCTCCTCACAACATCATCACACGGACGAGTTACTAATGCTCGATTTTATAAAGCGATCTTATTTCTAGTACATTTTGTACGTAGATTTGTTAATGCTTTCACATAGCTGCGTTAGTGTTACGATAGTAAGACACTCGTCCCTGTAGATGGAAACGTAGAACAAAAAACGTGATAGTACATATTTTTATTTAATTTATGTATTTATAGGAAACGAGTAACGTATTAAAATTAGTGATGATAAATGTTTTTATACTCATTTTTTATGGACACAATACAGCTTTAAAATGCGAGTTAGTCTCAACTTTTACAAACTAAGCTACTAAATGACTGCTTAAATACTAAATGTAGGCTAATGAACTATCTGGATTATGTGGGACAAGCGTAACTACTAATAGCAGGTGCTTAGTTCTAATATAACATAATGGTTAACTCGCAAAGTAATGTTTTTTTATTTTAACTCGTAGCCTTCACTGTGGACTGTAAAGTAGTGAAAATGTTACAAGAAATAAAAAACTGGTAGTCTACATCTTAATTCTAATTATGTTTAGAAATACTGAATCATTTCATAACGGGATCTAGTTCAATGGTTGGCCCCGCGAGCTACCTCCAGCGGCGCGCGTCACGCGGCGGCGGCCCGCGACCAGCAACTAGCGAGTTAGACAAATACCAGCTTGACTATAGACCTAGTATCAACACACGATAATTTTTGGTAACCTTGAATGATGTTTTTGTGTCTTTGAACAAAATTTTGAAAACCTAATGTAACCTTGTTTGTTTAATATCACAGCTGCGTAAAACGAATCGCCGAGTAGGTACTAACCTAGCGATTTTTAAACAATAAAAAGGTTATAAATCATTATCATTTTTTTTTATTAACCTAAAGATTGATTCTACCTTATTTAAATTTATGTTTTTAATTTAACCATATTACACTTTTTAGTAAATCTCTTGTAGGCAATAGAGGTATTAAAATCAAATTTTATACCAAGCCACAAAACCAGTAACTGCCACAATTAATTGATGTTCAAAATTTAAATAATACGAGATTAAAATGATTTACTTCATGAATTTGTGAATTCATATTTGCCGCAGCACTTAATTGAATTCATTTTTGTGAAAATTAATATGATATTACCGAGATTATTGTGTATTGATGCAAAAGAACATCTATGTCAGGAGTTTTATTTCATCATGTTATATTTATTTCATACAAATTACGTTTTTTTATTACAAAGGGGAAGTCATGATAATGTCAGGGCGAAGCTATTAAAGGGGCTTATGTTGAATAAAGTATCCGCTTGCGGAAAACGTGCGTTGGGAATTAATTTGATAACTTTATGAGTAAATTGTGATATTTTTACAGCAACATTATAGCTTTTTGTATTTGTGAGAAAATGCAAGTTTTAAGAAGTAGAGGAGGAAGAATACCATATAACTCAAAAAAATCTTAATTATTATCTAACCTAGTTAGACGCAGCTTTGAGTGTATCCAAGTATTTTTGTGGCATAATTGTTTATTTGCATGAAACTAACAAAAGTATGAACATATTCAAATTTATTTGCACAGCCTTATCAGTGTACAAACTATAAATTCATATTAAGTATTATCATCATTGCAGTATAAATAACTCTTTGCTGAAATGCTGGAAACAATAGTCTGCATAACAAACACGACATCCGGTTCCTGTTGTCACCTGCGCCGGAACTTCCGGTCTGTGTCGGGATATAACTGCATGTATGAGGTTGTTGAAGGTAGCCTCATGCATAGATAAATGTGTACTGTTAGATGAAGAACAAAACATATCGGTGTGTGAGACACCCTTCGCTAGCGTCGCTGGACGTCACTGGTTGGCGACTTGCTACCCCGGATTGCATTGGGGCTTAGGCGGTAGATTTTGTCATAAAAATGACATGCGCGTAATAAATAAAAACAAACACAAGTCTTTTACTTAATTCTAAAGAAACAATTTCATATCTTCTGGCAAAAAATATAAATAACACTTTACTGTATTTTAATAGAGTTACCATGCCGAAATCTGCATGGGAACATTTACATTTACTGAGAACTACAAATAAAATAATGATGTAATAAAAGCAAGTGTAACTAACCCAGAAACTAGACAAAAGTATCAAAATAAAGAAATGTAGCCACGTGCTAGTAGAGTGTCGCGCGATACGACCGACTGTAGCAAGATACGAGGACAATAGCACTCAGTACAATACCTAATATCGAACCAAGATTGAAAGGAAAACAGTACAGTTGAACAAATAAACTTTCTATATATATTCAACTTGCCAGCGATCTTCTTGATATTATAGAGGCGTATAAGAAGGAATAGGTGGGTTTGACCATGTATGCACCATGTAATTACGAATGAATATGGACCCCCTGGAGGCTCGCAGTGTTAATGACTACCAGCAAAAACACCGCGCCGGAGGCAGCGATGTCACGACGCTAATAGAAGTTTTATCTTGAGTATATCTTTAAAATGATTTTTTTTAAACTAATCATGCAATAAGCGGATAAATAAGATTACCGGAAATAACGATTACAACACTACAAATATCAGAACGGAATCTAGTCATGAATCCACACTTTCATATTTAAATCTTTAAAATTATTTTCGCTTATTAATTCATTAAAATACAGATTCTATTGGGAGGAAAGTTCATTATCACGGTTTATGAACACAAAGATAAATTAGACCCTTTTTAGGAAATGATAGCCATTATATTTGCGCGCAGTTACGAGGCTTAAAAACGAATTTTTAAAGATACTTGATCAATAATATAGATAGAGTATTTTTTTTTTTGTTAACTTAGACTTCATAAAACTGTGGAGATTCATATTTTTGTTGATTTAACGAAAGATTCAACAACGAATCGCGGCTACAAGACGCGGGTGCAATACTACACTGTAACCTGCCATAGAGAGGGGATTGAGGAAATATAACATGATTGTTATTTGCTGTAGATATTTTTCACTTTAATATAACCGTATCCAAATACTACAAAAAAAATCTAGCTCTCAGATGTTAATTATTAATTTAAAAGTCTTTCTTATCCTTTTAAAAATCTGAGCAATTACAATGGATGTTTGCGCAACAAGCTGGCAGCTCAGTGTTGTCGACATTAGGCCATTTCCTCGTTCTTTTACGAATTTAAAATGTATTTTTTTTATAAACTTCGGTGATTAATTGTTCTTTAACGACCACTTGAGAGTCCGAGAATTCTTAAGTAAACCTGTTAATCAGAATTATTTATTTTCGGTTCACGAAAAGGAAACTTTATGCAAATTAGCTTCAAAAACTCCGAAACTTTGCTTTTAGAAATATTAAACTATAAATAAAATGTTCTTAAATGAATTTAGTCAAGTGACCCTATGCTGTCACTTGACTAAACTAAATACAGTTTTTTTAGAATTAAATACCCACCTGTAAAGAGTTAATGTAATATTATAATGTTAATTAGGTTATGGTATTCACAATATACTATGAGCCTTTTGTCTGACACAAATTATATAATAAACTAGTGGCCGCCCGCGACTCCGTTCGCGTGGAAGTCGGTTTCCCGTGGGAATGAGAAGTTTTCCGCGGTAAAAAGTACCCTATGTATTATTCTGATGTATAACCTATATTACTGCATAGTTTCATCCAAATCCGTCCAATAGTTTTTACGTGAAAGAGTAACAAACATCCATACATACTCACAAACTTTCACATTTATAATATTAGTAGGATAATGTTATATTTCCAAGCAACCTAACCCCCTGTTTCAGAAATAAGTCTCTCGTAAGTCCTTGCTCTGTAATGACCTCCAATGAGTATTCGTTGATGTTCATGAGAGACACAAACAAGAAGACTCAGCGCGACGTTGATAAACGATTCCGGACAACGGAAACAAAAACTAAATCTGACTTAATACGAAAAAAATATCGAATTAATTATTTAACTACTATTAACAATGAAATGCGATAAATTTTCACAAATAATGCGTTTCATATCGAAGAAAGATTTACGTAAATTAATATTCAACAGATCTTCTTATCTATTGACTGGCTTCACACTAGTGGCTGCGTTAGAGATTTCATGTCTTCATTCATACAAGAGAATTTTGACAGAGAGAATATAACCACTGTATTAAATCTAATTAACAAGATTTACCGGTTATACCCGATCGGAAATTTAACTGTGAGTCGAGACTTAACAGATTTATTATATGAAATTAGCTTATATCTGTATGAATATTGGATAATTATGAACGAAGTAATTTTAAAATATTTTTTATTTGGTATTGTAAAGGATTCTACTGCTACTACCTAACTCTTATTTTTTAATAATCTCACTTACATTACTCAGTTGTATTATATAACAGTTAATTTAATTAACCACTACAAACAGCTGAATATTGTGTTTATTGCATTTGGAAAATCTGAAAATATTTTTGTAAAAGGCAGTTATACCTATTGTTGAAAATATAACTTTCCTGAAAGGAACACTTTAGAATGAACGAAATGAACGAAAAGAACGAAATAAACGAAATGAACGAAATGAACGAAATTAACGACATTCGGAATACTGATATCTGTCACTTGAAACAAAGAGACCTCAACTTTAAGAGGAGTAATTAAGGTGCAATATTGAGCAAGCTGGAATTCCATTTTGGGTGAGGTGAATAATATGTTGAAATTGCACACCGATGCTATTGAATATAGCCAAGTGAATGTCAAATAGCATTTCGTGTATGCTATGTTTAATAATTAATAATATAATTTAATAATAAAATGTTTCTCTTTTGCTAGGATTTTAACGGTATCAATCTTAGATAGTGGCAGTCTAGCGACTAACAATTTTAATTATCTGTAAACGTATCTATGAGTTTAGATTACGATCTCTGAGAAATGTTTCCTATCTATCTATCAACGTACTATATCTGTTCTAGCATACTGATATTCATACTACGAAGATACAGAAGCAAATTTACTAGAAGCTCTTTATTAAAACCAACATGATACTTCATTTAAACTATTACGTCGGTATCGGTTCCCTGAAATTATGCTCGTTGCTTGTTTCGTCGAAGTTTTTGTGAAGTTACAGAACTACCAGGCGCTCATGTTGTACGAGGCGGTGGTGTGTGTGACGTACATGGTAGAAGGATGCGGCGCTACTTGCAGTGAGCGAGGTATGTGTACACTGCAGGCTGGAGATGTTTGCAGACAACTTACCAGCAGCGTAGGCCGATACTTGAGTACCTGCTTCTTAGTCTATTGTTTAGTTTACCAGCTTGGTTATTATATGAAAGCTTTTGTATGACTATGTTTTAACTCTTACTAGACGTTTGTAAAATGTGCGATACGGCTAAAAGCCTTATCATCACACAGTCGCCTCTATTCCTTGGAGAGTTGCTGTGATTGCATTCCGAGCGAGCTGGTTTAAATCAGACACAACTTTACTGCTGACCCACAAACACTGATCTACTATGAATTTAACATAAGTCTTCAACTGAGAATCGAAGGTAAGGGTTGGTGTAAAACGTGAATAGCGGGAGTAGAAATCGTCACATGTATAACAAATGAAATTTGCTCTACTTGCTTGTTACTTCAAAAATGTATAATTGGGTAGTCTTTTGTTTACGGAGATACATTGCATAGACTCATATTCCTTGACTTGGAATTTTCTTTGATTATGATTTGTCTCCTCGTTTAGCGTAATTTCATATACAGCTCATTGTTTACTGCCCGTACCGAGCAGAAATAAGCAGTAAGTATAATGTAGTAGTTTGTAAGAACCAGGAAATAAGAAACTGGTGGCGGTTCTCTACTTCTTGTCATTTACTTTCATTTTTGAATATATAATGATACTTACCGTGCGATCTACTTAGTCTACATTGGTCCCGTCTATAGACCTTTAATATGGAACAGTGTTTGTTAAGCAAGCAACGAGATGTGGTCAAATTTATCGACCACCACAAATATTTAGTCTGGTATCATGCACGAGCCACACAGGCAATTTTGCTGATCAGAACTAATTATTAAGAAGACAAGTCATTTTGTTTCTTATAATTGAAATAAAATTCACGTACACAAATACTAATTTGAAGATATGAGTAAGCTTACGAGCAAGTTTCATGATGGAAAGTTGTATGATTTTATGCTTCTATAAAGGGAAATTAAAACGTCCTAATACATGTCTCTAGTTTAATTAATTAGTAGAAACAACATTCTGTACGTAACATTGTGTGTGGTCGAGATCTGCATACAAACTAGAGGTCCATCCCGGAGGTGCTGTACACACGACCTGTGTGTGTGTATGTGTGTGTGTGGGTGACCCGCGCGCGGTCTCTCAGGTAACATGACAATTTGATTGATTGAGATACTACTAGTAGTAATTTACGTAGCACGTTGCTAGGGCGTAGTATTGTATTATTAAATGAGCAATTCCTTAATATCTACTCAATTATTTTCCTTGTAGCTGGTATCCGTGGTGTTAGTCTGTGCTAGAAGCCACCTCGTTGTATCGTACACCGGCATCTCCACACTCGCGCGCCGCACAGACCCCCCCCGCGCTCCTCGTGGACACTCATTGTTGTTGTACAACTACTGACTAACAGAAACACTATACAAGTCGGTCACAGATTCAACATTTTAGCATATCAACCCTAGCATAAAAACTGACTGATATACTCCTCTTTCGCGTGGATTTTGGGCTCAGTTAAGTTTCAGTATCCATATCCGGATTTAATAAAATGTCGCCACTATTCGCTTCGCCGCACCATTGTATCAGCATTTTTAATTGACTTACAGATCCTCCAAACTCTTCACTGGACGTTATATAGAAATCAAATAGTAAAACGAAATGAAAAAAAGAAGGTTTGGTTTTTTAAGAGCTAGGTTCCAGGTATGTTATATAAAGCTTGACTTTTTTTTTCTGTTGTTCTCAAATAAATCAGCATCCGAGATTTACTTTTTTATTATATAATGTTTATTAACAGTTTATACGTCCGTCTATTTCGACTAAACACTAATTCAAAGTGTCAAATAAATTGACATGTTTTTTGAGACTAAAATATGTTATATTCTTAATTACGACACTAATTTATTTATTTTATTTTAATGTAAGGGATATTAAAAGTACAACTCGACGACTGTTCGCGGAGATACTACAGTTTCTTCACAAACATGATAAAGTTGTTTGAACTCATTTTCAAATAAACTATTCCTACTTAAATGAAAGTAATGATGTGAACAGGGTGTTTGCACAATCATAAAGAACACAAGTTTTGCAAATATTTATTAAATTATGTTTTGAAATTTGGATAAAGACTGCTTTTGGATAAATCATGTGTTGATTAAATATGGCAAACCATCAGATGTTCAGCGCTACACTCTCGCTAATCCCGGTGCTACACTCAGGTTGGTGCAGGAACTTAAATTTAGAGAAAAAAGAAACTTTCAAACAAATCGTCTTAGTTGAGGATCTCTTTCAAATAAACTTCATCTATTTGCTTCGAAGAGAAATAATGAACTAACTTTGATTATCTCATTTAAAATTAAAAAGTTTATTCTCGTTGTGAGATACCAGGAATAAAGCTTAACGAGGATGCGGTCTACAATATGCCGAGTAATTGTAATTGATCACATTGTGCAAACGATGAGGAAAGCCTTGTGTGGGAAAATTCAGAGTTATTTTAAAACGCGTCATCCCTGTTCAAATCTATCTCTCCACCAACAACACACTACCACCCCCCGACCCCCGCTTCCCTTACCGCGACTACTTCTATACTATTTACTGCAGTTTCATTATACTTTCGTTTCCTCGCTTATTTCCCGTTCTAGTTGAAGACTAGAACCAAATTACGAAGGCAATTTATGTAGATTTCACAACTGAAGTGAGCTATATATAGCACGAACCTGGTACACTGCAACCGGGTTTCAGCGCACGAAATCAGCGCTTACTTTATATTTTAGGTAATTAGAAATTTTATATAAACGCTTTCAATTTCAATTTAAAGCAAGTTTATAAATAAAGTTTTTTAAAACACTGAGTATTGAGCAAAGGGAAAAGATAAGCCAGAAATATTACGAATAATCATTGAACGTTTGCAAACATATTGTTCACTATAAGTTAACTTTTGACTCTACTGCTAGAATGAATCACGTTAGATATTTCAAAATTCTCCACGCAATCCGCAATATGTTTATCTAAGTCATTTTATGGAAATAACTGCTCATTGGCAGCAGTGACTCCCGCGTTGGTTGATTGCCAACACTATACTGCAGCCAGTGCCTCCTGCATTATAAATGTCACATTTTAAAACCACATAAAAAATGTGGCCGTCAACTATAAACCAAATAAGTTTTTTTTTATGTTATAGGGAGCAAACGAGCATGTGAAGTCCGCAATCACGCGACGCTGTTCGAAGGGACGATGTTCCTGCGTTTTGTTCGGTGAGTGCAGTATCCGGTGCCCAATTTTCTCAAAGGTCAGCAACACACCCCCAACACCCACAGTGTTGCGGGGAGTCATGGGCGGTGGTGATCACTTACCATCTGGTGACCCGCATGCTCGTTTGCTACCTATATTATAACACACACCGCGGCTACGTATGAACATACACAGTTGTATGTGTATGTATAGTTGTGTTGTGAAGTATGTGTGTGTGTGTTGAGGAGATCGGTGAAGGAAGGTTGATCGTCGATCAGCAATCAGCGTAAAATAGGATCTCTGTAATGACCTGTTTGGAAGTTGCTAATGGCTCTGCGTGCTGCCTTGAAGGATCAATACGAGGTATTATTTATTGTAGTTTTGAACTATGATTATTGGGATTATTTGTTATAATGTAAATTAGAACTAACCCAATTTGAGGACAACAGACAATCAGGCCAGCATTGACAAAAATACGCTGACGTGCTTATATATCATATTTAAAATTATCAATTTTATTAATGCCCGGATTTATTAACGCGTATGAAAAGGCTTATTATCATGAAAATATTTCCCCAATACATAGAGGCTCATTATAAAGTTCTACCAAATCCCTCATTGAACCATTAGATCACGGGTGACGGCCGCGCGGCGAGCGTGGTAACTGTGGACACAACACCACTGACAAGCGACGGACAGAACAACGACTCAGAGGGTGACGAATAGACGAGACCACTACCTTAGATAGTATGACAATTTTACTGTTTGTAATTTTACGTACGAATATTTCGATGAAAGTAGTAGGTAATTATAAAAAATTAACTTGCATTATCTATATATATAAAAATGAAACCCGTTTTCCTTGGTCACGGCATCACGCGTAAATGACTGGACCGATTTCACTAATTCTTTTTTTGTTGTATTTGTTATTATTAGGAGAAGGTTCTTACGGAAAAAAATATCAAGAAAATCTCTCAGAAATATTGAAAAAAATACATTTAATTTTGCATATTTTAAAAAACGCGCGTAACTGTTGACAATGTCATTCACAGCCATAGATTATATTGAAAGAGCATCGTTTGTTTTGCTGTCATCGTTTGTTTGGCCGTCATCGTTTGTTTTGATGGTTGTTTGGTGTTTGTTAATCACGGTAAGTTCACAGCTTCATAATTATTGATTTTTAGTAACTTTTGCTGACTACACAATAATACAATTTGGTATACATGGTTATACAGAAAATGTATGAGAGCTTTTTATTTTCAGTTGGATTTTCGTTTTTAACAATGCCACCAGACGTATAAGCTTAGGCCGCAGAACTCGAAATACGGCAAGTCAAAGAAATATAAGAGCAAATCAAACTGATGACCAACGCGAAGCGCGAAATGAACTTGAACGGAATCGATATCAAAATAGAAACTTTGTGTTTAATTCCCACAGAGCTGCATTCAGTTATAATGTGGCAATTGATTACAGTTCAGCGAAAATTGTTGCTATTGGACAAATGAGTATTGTGTGTCCACATTGCAAGGCATTGAATTTCAAAATGAAGCCCCTGGATTGTGTTGCGCCAGCGGCCAAGTCAAATTGACCCCATTGGTACCGCCACCAGAGCCACTACATTCATTGGTTTCTGGAATTGGCCCAGATTCTTATCATTTTTTGACTCATATCCAGCAGTACAATAATTGCTTTCAAATGACATGATTTGGGGCAACAAAGGTTATTCGAGACAATTTTATGCCTACTTCCAAAGTAAGTAATTATAATGGCAAACAATTATTTTAGGTCTACTACCTATAGCTGTCATGGAAGGCTGTTCAATGTCGAGGTTTAAAGTAGTTTAAATATTTATTCAAATCCTAAACAAATACGAACATTATTTTCTATAATTTTGTCTACATGCTTCCCATCAACACCGATTGATTTATGGCATAAATACAAAGATCATATGGCGGAAGATATATTGCATCAGATGCGTCTTAGAACATCGAATGCAGATTTACAAATGAACGAAGAAATTCACAATGAAGCATTAATTTTAATTGAAGACATGTGCTTAATGCTGACCAACAAAGTATTAATACAAATAGGAATGATAGCACCCAATCGCCCAATGCACAACTCATTTGATCAAGAATTGAGACGCGAAGCCCAATATGATTCCGAAACATTAATAGATATGGTTGATAGAACAGTACCCCTTTTGAATCAACAACAAAAGTATGCCTACGATACGCTCATGAAAGTAGTGAACGATGGAACTGGCGGATTTTATTTTTTAGATGCTCCTGGTGGAACTGGGAAAACGTTTTTGTTATCATTGATTTTGGTCACGATTCGATCGCATAATGGAATTGCACTAGCCCTAGCTTCATCAGATATTGCAGCTACGTTGTTGGAAGGCGGTCGAACAGCTCATTCAGCTCTCAAGTTGCCGTTGAACCTTCAAATAAATGAAACTCCAACTTGCAACCTTTCGAGGAATTCTGCCATGGCCAAAGTGCTGCAGCAAACCAGATTGATCATTTGGGATGAATGCACGATGGCACACAAAAAATCTTTAGAGGCATTAGATCGCTCAATGCAAGATTTACGAAATAACACAAACCGGTTTGGTGGTTCAATGATACTATTGGCAGGTGATTTTCGACAAATATTGCCAGTTGTTCCACGCTCAACGCCAGCTGATGAACTAAATGCATGTTTGAAGTCGTCCATTTTATGGAAATACATTAAAACACTTAAATTGAATATAAACATGAGAGTCGAATTGCAGGAAGACCAGTCTGGAGAAGTGTTTTCCAAACAACTGCTCGATATTGGTAATGGTAATATTGCTGTTGATACATCATCGGGATACATTACATTCCCTACCAATTTTTGTAACTTTTGTGAATCGAAGACCGAACTCATGGAGATGGTTTTCCCAAACATAGCTCAAAATTACGTAAATCACGTTTGGTTAAGCGAACGTGTTATATTGGCCGCAAAAAATGTTGATGTGAACGAAATGAATTTCCAGATTCAAGAGAAAATAGCTGGCGAATTGAAGAATTACAAATCAGTTGATACCGTTACTAATGAAGATGATGTTGTCAATTATCCAACAGGATTTTTAAATTCGCTGGAATTACCCGGCTTACCACCTCATAATCTGCAAGTAAAAATCGGATCAGTAATTATTATGTTACGGAACATAAACCAGCCACGTCTGTGTAATGGCACCCGGCTTGCGGTGAAGAAATTATTGAACAATGTCATCGAAGCCACAATTTTAAAACAAACAAACAAAGGCGAAGATGTTTTAATCCCACGTATCCCTATGATACCGAACGACATGCCATTCAGCTTTAAGCGTTTACAGTTTCCAGTGCGGCTTGCATTTGCAATGTCAATAAATAAATCGCAAGGGCAGTCGCTAAGTGTATGTGGCATCAACCTAGAAAATCCATGTTTTTCACATGGCCAATTATATGTCGCCTGTTCCCGTGTCGGAAAACCAACAACATTATTTATATACGCGCCAGAACATAAAACTAAAAATATAGTTTATCAAAAAGCATTGGAGTAGAGAGAAGCAGTGAAGGGTACAGAGACTATTAGTTGCTTTCTAGAGCGCGCGTGGTATTGAGCTTAGTGTTTACTTAAAAATGCAAAGTTGTTCAATAGCGATTTGTAAAAATATTAGTGAAATTATTGAATCCTAAGAAATAAACACTATTATGAAAATATATATTTTGCTTTTTATTTAATTATAAATTAGTAAAGTCCTTTTCAGGTATAGCGAGACCAGGGAATTATGGATTCATTGTTATATGGAGGATTCAGTTCAAATTGAATAGATACTCATACCTAAGATAGGTCAGCTATATACAAAATAAAGTAGTGCATCATTGCAACGCTAAGGCGGTACGAAGTTCGCCGGGTCAGCTAGTAGAAAATAGTTTTTAAAAAAAAACCTACTCATTGGCTTATTTTTTTTCAAATGTAATAAATCAATCTCTATGTTTGTCGCATAAATCTCTTCAAACGCCACTGCATCACAGCACGGGGGAATCATAACAAACTAATATTTAAAAGCCTTTTGTATGAAGATGTATGATGTGTGCAGCAAATAAATTATACACGTTGATTTTCTCAGCAGCTACGAGTATTAACTTAAGAGTCATTTATATTATTTGTAAGTAAAGAACGAGTTATTTCATACAAAGCTCTAACTCTTTTAACTTTAATAGAGTTTAGTTGAGTTTCGTCTTAAGATAGTTCACTATAAGACTCTGAGTAATTCCTTTGAGACTTGAATGTACCAAGAGCAAGTTGTATTTTTAGTTTATTATTCTGCTTAACTCAAATGGAGAAGGTATTTTCTAATAAACTAGTGGCCGCCCGCGACTCCATTCGCGTGGAAGTTGATTTCCCGTGGGTATGAGACATTTTCCAGCGGTAAAAAATACCCTTTGTGTTTTTCTGATGTATTACCTATAACGGGTGTAAAAAGACCACTTCCGAAGCCTGAAACCAAGTATTCTGGAGCCTCAATAGTAAATATATTCACTTGTTAGTGTATACCCAGAAAACCCAATTTAAAAAGTTATTAAGGATTGAAAAGTCATATTCGGCGCTTGAAATCATCGCTCACACATCAACTGTTGGTTCAAGTGCGATTATTTACATTGCATATCAAAATAAATCCCTATCTGTGTGTGTGTGTTAATGCAATTTGGTAGAATTACGTAAAAAAAAATTACTTACAATAAATCATATAATGTATAAAAGGTATAAAATAAATTACACATCAATTTTTTCCATGATGTTTTAAACTTCTTCCAACTACTTCTATAGGTTCTAATTTGCAAGAATCCTTTATTCCTTTATCCTATCCACTTCTTGGAACTCTAGCTAAGTGCAACGTTTTGTCTTCAATCTGCGCGCAGTTATCTCTGCATTCACTGCGCTAATGTAGCTCCGCCTTTATTCATTTTACTTGGACTGGTGATAATATATTTAAGAATTTACCATTTGTTTAAATTTATTAGGGAAAAGGCTTTTGAAAATGACGTGGTATTTCCGTGTGAATTTGTCTTAAGGCGATAACTTATTGAAATAAAAAGAACGGAAGTCAATGATTTTTTTCTATAATATTATTGCATTTTGATGCATTATTTAAAATCCATTTTATATAAATAAAAAAAACACATTCTCACTTTAAAGACAATATAAAATCAAAAAATAAACAACAAAAACGAGTCATTTGTCCATCTTTCAAGTGCATGGTAGAAGTAGACAGCCACTGTCGCACCTCGCAGCTCTCCACGCGGCGCGCACGCAGCCCTCCTCGCGGTGCTGCAACCAACATTGACTGACAGGAGACTGACGCAGCATGAACCAATTTCGATTAAAGTTCTAACGAAAACTAAGAACGAAAAGGATTATTCTCAATTTATAATGAGCTCCATTTAGCGAGGCTAATGACTTAAGCACGCGCTGTCAGTAGCGTTTATACAAAATATACCTATTTGAAGTGAAAACTACTTGAAGATATTTTAATATTTTGTAAACCTCTTGTTTTGATTGTCAAGTACAAAATAAAAAAAATATTTTGCGAAACAATACTTTTATATAGTGATTAATATTGCATGCAAAAGATGTATGTAACCAATTCTAAAACGATTTAATTTTCAACTTCCTATCAAACTTACTAACCAATACATTTAATAATAAAAAGGAATCATTTATCATTAGCCGAAGTTGAGTAAGTAAGTTGAAACTGAAACATCATAATCGGCTGGGTGGTATTTTCTCTCTAATTTGAAACCCGAAACCAAAACATTTAAAGTTCTACTTAACTCTCTACACGCAAAACAAATTCCTCAACTTTTCACTATCCGGGTTTCTCTACAACTCAATTTCCTGTAAGATATTTGTTGTTATTTAACAAAGTTGAAGTTAGGTGCGAGCTGCTTAGCATTCTGCTGCTATCTACACCACTTTGTATACTTTGAGCTATTTTAGTCAGGATAACACAAGTTTACAAAGTTAAGAACCGTACAAAATGTAAGAATATTTTTAATATAACTTCTTAGATTTACGCAACTATTATTACTTGAAATTAAAATCATTTTAACGGGTTTTACGCGTTTATTTATACACATAACTTCAGAGGTAATGAAGTGCTAAATCGAAAGGCTGGCGGGAGTATGTAACATTTGCAGCGCGACCACGTGGTTCCTACGGCTTATTACATTTAAGCACTCGTAAGCTATCATCACTATAAGTATAACATAAAAAGTAATTATCCAATAAATGCTTTTTTTTTCGTTTAGTCACAAGTTGTCTTCATTATAATTATTATTATAATTTTATTATCATTAGTAAGTCTCACAAGTGCCCTCACAGTCTACAGTGGAGCAAGTTTTTCAGTAAATTCTGCTGAATATTAAAAAATATTTTTATATATATAACAATAAAATTTTATATAAAGTAAGAGGAAAATTTTCATAAAGTTTTTTAGGACTAAATATTAAAACTAAAACGGGCTTGATAATCTGGGAAAAATCTCAAACTTACGTAATCGTGTCAAGCTTTACATCTTAATTTAATTAAGTCATTGAAGAGATAAATCGATTTTCACTAACACCCGGGCATTAAGTTAAATTAATAGTTGGCGGAAACCTTAATAATGGTCAAAGTTCGATGATTACAGAGTTGAAGTGACGAATCTAAAGCTATCACCAGAATGTACCGGGAACTCACATTATTGTAATATTTACCTATTAGTAAAATTTATCTATTGAGATGGTGTTAAAATGGTTTTAAGTTTTACTATTATTATGATAAAACATATATAAATCATTATTATTCTGACACGATCGTCCTCATCTAGTCACCCCTTTCAATTCACTCTACAAAACTTTTATCAAAGATTTATTAACTTTCCAACTCATCCACAGTTCGAGTTCTTTTCTGAGTTTTTATCAAAACCCGTCTCAAAACAACTACCTATAAGTATTAAGACTTTTTTGTCTAACAAATTGGTAGATAGTTTTCTTACAACTCTGACTCACGTAGATCTCGAATTGAGAAACTTTCTCTTAATTTGGATCCTTTTCTTCTCTACAACTATCGGCACAAGAACTATTTCAATTTAGACCTTTCCAAATTAAAAGCATTTTGCTTGTTTCAGATTTTCTCTTACTATATAACAAACTTGATTTTAAAAGTTATTTTTGCACACGCGTACCGTGCCTGGATGGTCGCTTGCGGAACAAACTAGTTATCTTCTTCAGCTTTGGTCTCTACAAGTTTGTTGTTTAGTTCCATGGTCCTGCTTTAAACTTAATTTGCGGAACAAACTTCGAATTTCACCTCTTAGCAAAAGAGCTATGAGCAGCGTAGTTAGAGTTGGGTGTTAGTTAAGTGTCAAAGTTGTTATTGTGTGGTGGCAGCAGCGAGGAGCGGCGTCGGAGAGCAATGTTTTTTAGTAAGATATTCTTTTTTATAATTAATGGTTGTTTTGTTACGATAAATCAATTTACTTAACATCTCATAAAAAGTTGTAGCCGATTTTATTTAACCGACTCCTGTCCCGTGACGCGCCTAGCGCGTCATGAAGAAACCTTCAGGGAGGCCCATGACGCGAGAGATGCGTCATTAGAAAATAGTTGCAATTCAATTTTTTATTTGATTTAATCAATAAAATATCTTATTTTATATAAAAATTAACTCATTAGGAACACCAATTTCAAGGGCCACTATTTTTTTTTGGAAAATTAAATTGCCAGTGGTTATCAACCATAGGGTGCCTACCTACAGGTAACTGTTTATCCTACTAATTATTGAAAAGTGTTATTATTAAAGCCAGGATTCGAACTTAGCAAATCTATAAAAATAATCACTATGTTTTGGTCACCAATTAATAGTTTAGATGTAAAAACGGAAGATTTTTGATTTGCGATAAAATACTTCCCACAGGTTGACAACCAATGGTGGAAATCTATAACTTACCTTCTATCTCGTATAAAACACGTAGATCGACACTTTTAAATACACTAAACTAATAAATGAAACATAACAAACAATAACAGGTCTCACTTTGTATTCTTTTAGTTGAAAAAGCCTAAAATAGCGTAATAACATCACCAGTGGCCCATGACGCGTTAGTCGCGTCATCATTTAGGAGGGCCCGTGACGCGACTAGCGCGTCATTGAATTTTGTATGGGGCCACGGACGAAAGGCTCGAAAAATGATGGTGGCAAGGAGTCGGTTAAGTGATGAAGTAAACTTATATAAAAACTTCCTTTCAAAAAATTTAACGGTACCATGTGTTAAAAGTGGTATCTATAACATAATAATCACCACAGTGTTTAATTGGACGTCGTTAATTGAGAAGGATCCAACCCACAACTTAGTCAAAAATGAGTTGAGTATACAGAAGTACTCCTCTCAGTATGTTCTATCATGTCACGAACACAGCCATATTAAAAGTTAAGTTTTTCTTATTTTTATCACTATATGTTACCAACCCACATCTTTGCAGCCCTACTTTTTTTTTTCAATGATAAGGTTCCACAGCACTTGATTTTGACTTTTTTTACAATTTAGAGAAAAAACAAATATTAAAAACGTTTCAAGCTACATGGTATAATATAATCTCTATCTAAGTGTTTCATCGAAAACAATCCATGCTACTTGGATCCTTATCGGTGATTTATTTATTTGCTTTAAATGATGTTTATTTAAATATCGAAGACGATCCATGCTACTTAGATCGTTGTGATGAAATAAGTTGTGCAATATCAAAGGCAGTATTAAATATCGAGACAGGAATAAAGCACTTGAATCGCTTTAGATAAATATTATAATGTATTAATTATACATACAATTAGTATCAAATTAATTTCTATAGATTTATTGTAAACCGACAATTTGCATAAATTATTTATTTGTTATTTTCAGTCAGAGGAGGAGGTGATTGATGATGATTGCCTATGCTCACAAATGTTCATGTCCTTAATCATATTTTTTTTTTTGTATCCTCTTCTACATTTTCTTCCTCCTGGAAAAACGCTAACGTTATTCCTTTGCGCAAATAACCTAATCCAACTACGCCAGCTGATTTCCGACCAATTTCCATTCTTCCGTTTCTTTCCAAAGTCCTCGAGCTTTTGGTACATGGCCACTTATCATCATATTTCTTCCCACCATCTTCTCATTTCTTTACAATCCGGCTTCCTTCCTGGCCACAGCACCGTGTCAGCACTCATTAACATGACTGATGATATTCGCTTGGCCATAGAAATTAAATCCCTCACAATACTCGTTTTGCTTGACTTCAGTAATGCCTTCAACTCTGTCGATTTTGACGTCCTTCTTGGCATCCTTAAATCCTTGAATATTTCCTTTCCTGCTTTATCCTGGTTCGATTCCTACCTTCTTGGCCGCTCGCAGCGTGTTTGCCTTAATGAGTCTTAACTCGGCATGGTCTAACCTTACTGCGGGTGTGCCTCAGGGTGGTGTTCTCTCTCCCTTACTGTTTTCCATTTTCATAAACTCTGTGTCCCATTTCATTTCTTCCAAATTCCACCTTTATGCGGACGATCTGCAAATATATCGTCATTGCCTTGTTTCCGATATTTCTGCCGCCATAGCATCTATCATATCAGCGTAACTGTCCTTTGGTCTGGTTCTTACCCTAAAAAAACGCAAGCCTTTGTTATTGGAAGCAGGTCCATGCGCAGTCGTATCGATCCATCTTCTTTAGCTTCCATCACTCTTAATGGTACACCGATCGCCTTCGCTGAATCTGCTAAGAACCTGGGTTTTACATTAGTTTCTCATCTTAAATGGGGTCTGCATGTCAGCGAGGTCAGTCGCAGGGTCCACTACTCTTTCCATTCGCTGAAGTGTCTCCAAACGTATTTGCCGCTCGTGACTAAAATCTCCCTTTCCTTAACTCTAATCCAAACGATTATGCGGATGCTTATTACCTTGATGCCACAGAGGAGCTCTTAAACAAACTGGAACGCTTGCAAAATCTCTGTATCAGATTAATTTTTGATCTTAATAAGTATGATCATGTATCACATCTTCGCAAGCAACTCCAGTGGTTCATTAAAATAATCTTAAATCTTTTAAAACGTTTAACCATCAACGTCTCAATCCAATTCGCCATAGCCATCGACATCATCGCTAATATTTTTGTTTCCTTTTATTGTTTTATGAAAAGATAAGCAATCCTTTGGAATTAAATCAAATAAAGATTTCAAGTCCTCCAATTATGCTTGCGGAATTTCCTTCCCATCAGGCCAGAATATATTTAAATCTTCTTCAAGTAATTTAAGGCATAGGCTCTTCATACTCGTCACTTTCAGATGTTTTCATAAATATTGTGTATTTTTAAAAGTTGTAAGCAGAGTAAACCATTAGAGGTTTATAGAATGAAGACCGAAGATTTTTAGACCACTAAGGGCCGGTTTTTCAATGGTCAGAATAATTCTATCTGACAGAAAATCAGTATGTTTTTGTTGCACGTCCAACATAAATACTTGACATATGTATGAAGTGACAATGAAAACATACCTCTTATCAGTCAGTTAGCATTTATCTGACTATTGAAAAATCAGGCCTAAGAATAATTTAGAAAAGAAAAAAGTTAACAGGAAAACTTTTGTTTCAAAAAGTAAAGTCAATTAGCTAAAAACAAAATAAATATTGATAAATAACGATAAAAAATACACAATATTTATGAAAACATCTGAAAGTGACGAGTATGAAGAGCTTAATATAGAGAAAAGAATGAAGGGCCAAGGCCTTGAATTACTTGAAGAAGATTTAAATATATTCTGGCCTGATGGGAAGGAAGTTCCGCAAACATAATTGGATGACTTGAAATCGTTATTTGATTTAATTCCAAAGGATTGCTTATCTTTTTATAAACATTAAAAGGAAACAAAAATGTTAGCGATGATGTCGATGGCTATGGCGAATTGGATTTTCCATTAGACGTTGATGGTTAAACGTTTAAAAAGATTCAAGATTTAACTTCTTAGATTTACGCGATCACTATTACTTGAAATCAAACGTCGGTTAAATAAAAAATAGTAAAATAAACGCGTAAAACCCGTTAAAATGAGTTTAATTTCAAGATTTAAGATTATTTTAATGATAAGCTCATGATTTTTAATAGATTTTTAGTTAAGATGGTTTTTTGATAATGTTTATGTAGCAAATATTGTTCTTTTTTAGCAAATTTACCGTAAATTTATGCGACTGAGAATAATAAATAATATTTTTAATTGTTTTTATTGGAAGATATCCTAAATTTGTTACTTTCAAACTTTATATGTGGATTTTAATTTTTTATGTATTTTCTCATTACCAAATGAGGAGTTATGAAAAATTGAGTTTAATCTTAGTTTAATAAAGTATTTAGTTATTAAATAATATATGTTTTTTTGCTATTTCCCGGTTTGAATCTTTTTTGATGAATACATCAAACACCTTGGTGCATTGAAATGGTATTTAAACGAAAAGGATCCATCCCCATATTTTTGTAAATATCTAAAAAAATATTATACATGACAAAATAAGAAGTACATCAACTAAAATATAATACAAATAGCCAATTATAATGATTAAAGTTTATGCGCTAAAGTTAAAAATAAAAGAAGAATTACGTTTTGAACTAAAAAGTTGTATTTCTCAAAACTAGGTTGTTGTGGATTGGATCCTTCTCAATTAACGACGTCCAATTGGTATTACTTCAATGTGTCAACCGATATATTATAACGTGTTATTTCTAATATAACAAAGCGGCAATGAAACTCAACTAAAAAAGCAACCTGTAATCAAAACCAATGATTTATTCATCTTTATAGTTTCTTTCTACTCCCCCCCCCCACCCGCTGCCCGCACGGACACAGAAACCTAAACAACCACTTTACAAAGTTACCCTTTTTCTGATATCCAAAGTAAATGTATCTTTTGACAGGATTAAGTAAAGCCAGACTAAAAGACTTGAAATCGTTATATACAATGCCTTAAAAAGGACTAAGTTTTTGCTTTGTGATAAAATCTCCATTTAAAGAACAACAATTAACGATGAATCTTCATAAAACTTGGTCGGATGTTTTCTATATCGCTTCCATCGAGACTTGTTCCGGAGAGGACCTCAAACTATATAACGAGATATGAATAAATATTGCGCTTTTATATCATAAATGGTCAAACTTATAAAAATTGGAAAAAAATGATGATAAAGTTTTGATAGGAATAAAAATTTTGTACATGTAAGCACACTTTACGAGTATTTTATTAATTATTTTACAACCAATAAAGAGCACGACAAGAAAATGCTTTTATAAAGGCAGTTTGACATGAGGACGATCAAAAAGGGTATCCAATGAAGTATTAAATTGAATGAGCAGGCGAGGTCACTCGCTCATTCAATTTAATACGGGGATCTATTTTCGTTAACACTCAATTTCAGTTACTTGCGTGCTTTATCTCCACTTTTTCAAATAATTAAAAGATTTTATTGTAAATAATACATAAGTCTAATAATGTTGTTTCGTGGAAAAAAACTGACAAATAAACTGTTCATTTAGATTTTATCTTTTTTATTTCCCTTATCATATAACAGGCCTTGTCACTTATAAATGATTTGGTAGCCACTTCGGTTCAAATGTCAAGTATTTACAAGACCTTTTATTATTCAACAATTTTTATTCAAAGACCCCAAAAGCAAAATATCTGATGCTGATATTTCCGGACCCGCGTCTCGGTTGTAATTTCCACACCGGCATAGTTGGGTCGAATACACCGAATGATCGGGAAAGGGATAACAGCTCAATACGACCTTATAAAAATAAAATTGACTATCGGAAGCAAGAATTGAAAGGCAGACGAAAAATAAATAAATTGGTGAATTTTATTTCACTTCATACGATTTCTGTTTTACATTCATTTAAAAAATAAGTTTAAAATGTGTAATTTATTTAACTAATAACAAACAGTAATTTTAATTCAGTGCCAAATCTGATATTTTTTTCATGTTGATACTAAATTTCACATTTTTTCTAATACTACTTAAAATCAAACCTTTTCTGGCAAGTTATTCCTATCAACCGTATAGTTCCATCTAATCTAATAGTGTTATAATTGAATGTGATTGTGTATGGCGCGCGGGAGTGTGTCTGCGTCGCCACTAGCTGCCACGCTGCATTGTTACACTCATCCGCTAGCTACCACCACTAACAGACTTGGCGGGAACTAAACACAACATGTAATAGGAATACGTCTTCTAACTATTAAAATGTAAACGAAATTTAGGAGTAATTATAAGTGAACATATTCTTCAAATATTTTTCCATGTTAACCTAATTTAAACGATCATTGAGCTGACAGTTTTAAAAAATATAATATTTGAAAAATAATAATAAGAAAGGCCAATTTGAATGGAGAAATAAATTGATAATTAAATTCAACTGGAAGAAGTTAAAGAAAAATTAGAAACTTCAAGTTAAAAATTTCAAAATGCAGAAATCCATTAAATATTTTTTAAATGGGTGTCGCAACTAATAGCAGAGAGTGGCACCGAGCCGCGAACCACTGCCTCATAGCTCAGCATTACGTCAGCCCACATTAACGGTGTAGTTACAATTTGTAAGGTGCATAAGCACGCTAGGTCGGAAACTTATTGTGTAAATACTGGCAGCTATTATTTTATTTAGAATTCTCTAATATTTGAAGATAAAACAATGGAATGTTGACGGCTTCCACATTCTTGTTTGGGTGCTCGGAGTGTGAGCACATAACTATAAAATCATTTTATGCTTTTCAATATAAAGATATTACATAACCAAAGTGTTTAATTCTTTTACACGTAACAACTAATCTAAGGAAGTTTGAAATAATGCACGTGCATTTGATAGAATATATAAATTAGCTTCGATTAAAAGGCTGAATACAAACAAATTGATTTACATTAGTTCAATTAATTAAGTCACTAATCAGTTTCACCCCTCGCTAATTCCGCGTGTTGGTAATTCGGTCACAACCGCATCATCACGCAGTCCTGTGTTCTTATCGCTAGTGTACGTGTGAGCCGACATGATGGCTCATGGCTCATGTTACGTGATACTCACTCGGACAGATGCGACACCACTGAAACTATTCAATGTTTATGCAAACATTAAAAGGCCGCCTAATGATAATAAGGTTTCCATATTTTATCGCGAAAATAAAGCTTGGTTACGAAATAAATCTTGTATCTCATTATGAAAACAAACAAGAATCTGCGGTCTGTTGTTATTGTATCTGGAATCAGAACGAACGTGGAAATATTCTAGTCCTTGCTTAAGAATATTATGTTAAAGTTGTTTAGTAAAATAACTTTGTGCAGATGTTTGTCTTTAAAATGGTTGAGATGTAACCATATCATTAATCATTTTTTGCTAGACATCAACATGTGATGTGGTAAGTCAACAAAAAAAAACGTTTCAGTGCAAATTCAAAACACTCACACATATTAACATACAACATGTATATTGGCGGTACATAATCCAGTGGCCGCGGGCTGCACTTTGTTCTGTTTTGCGTCGGTGGTGGTTAGTTGTTTTCAACTCCATGCAAGCGTGGGTTTTATCTTAATATAGCCTGGACAGCAATGTCTAAATAAAGAACGTGTAAACTGCATTTTCTTTCTTAAAACCTGCAATTATAAACTAAAATAATATTATTTATTTGTAGGAGGTACTCTCTATTACGTCTAAGTTTCTTTATTCTCTTGTGTATTTATCATAGTTACTCATAAAAAGTTTGATTCAAGTCTAGCCCCGCCCGCAGGACAAGTGGTCAACGCACGTCATATAATGTAACACAACTCGAATATACACAACCGAGAATAAGATAAAATGGAATTCCATCATTACATTACATGTTATCAATTTTTTTAACTGATACAATCATCTAGAGTTAAAATGTCAGTGCATTAATTAAAAAACTAAAAATTAATATTCCATATAATATTAATTTGAAATCCAACTGTAAAGCTAAGCTATGTTAAAAAGTTTATCCGCGGCGGCTTATATCATATGTTATAGGTGTTAGTGTTACGTGACATAGAGACTGCATAATAACATTGAATCCCTGGTTCTAGTTTTATTCTGCAAACATCCGACAGACCCGCGTGGGGTATTGTTGAATGACGTATTTTCATTCTGAAAAAATCAGGATCAAGCGGATATTTTAATATAAAGAGCGAGGGATATAAACGGAACGTGACGTTCACGCGGTATATTATTATCCTGATATTGTTTAATGCATGCTCTTTTATCATTTAAGTAAAAAAAAATAATCTCATAATATGTAGGACCAAATACCTACCTCATAATTAGTTACCAAAACAATTTTTTTACGAATTACTCTTTACTTACTTTTTTATCGTTACTTGGATTACCTTCTGAGATAAAACAGCAATTTTTTTCTGTTGTACGAGTAATTGGAAGTTGAATGGACAAATTGAGACTCCCAACAAATATATTGTTCTTAGATTTATTTTCCCCACTTGTTTTCTTTATGAAAGCGAATAACATTTGTACGAAAAATTAAATAAATGAAAAAAAAAGTTGTTTCGCAATGGACCTAGAAATTAGCTAGGTATTATGAAGTTTTTCGAAAAAAAAACTTTGTTCATACTAATTTTTTTTTTTTTTATGATGATGTGGATAACTTTGGTACGCAGAAAAACTTGACTAATATACAAAATCTGAATGATGTGTCAAGTAGCAGTTTAATGTTAAATTGTTATTTTAGTAGCACGTATCACTGTATTGAATAATAAAGCCGCATTTTCACTAGGGAACATGTCGCAGAGACATATCGCCCAACATACACGTGGTATGCCTCTGCAACTTTGTGGGACAATGTCGTCCGACATTTCCCTTGTTCACATTGGCCAGTCGTGATCAGTATGTCGCCCGAGGAGGTAGTGTTGTTCAGTGCAGCTTACATACAGCAAGAACACAAAGCGACACACGTTTTCACTACTCAAAGCCTGTCCGGCGACTGTCGAGGGACACGCAGATCGCGCGCGTCGACGCTCGCAGGGCATCGACTAGCGACAAGTTGCGCGACCCGTAAATGTCCCGCGAATTTCGTGTCGACCGACAGAGTCGCTGAACAAATTTCCCCTAGTGAAAATGCGGCTTTATACAACGTGTCCTGCGTCACACCGCGTCACATCACCGATGAATGTCAACGATCGACGCGTTGACAGTCATCGCACACACGCGGCCCCGACCACAAACACGCGCTGACACCAACACTTACCCGAATACTACCTACATACACTAGAAAGTTATAACATAAAACAAAAAACAACTGACCTAATGAAAGTATAAGGCTATGTGAAACTTTCTGACCACAGATTGCTTCTTGAATAATAATGTTGTCTAAACATTTGCTTCACAGCAGCCACGGTTAAACTTAGATTTAAAGGGTAAGCGGCGTTTACAATAAGATTCAGAAGCAAGTTAGTCAGTGCGTGAAACAATATAGTCCTTGAGCTGTGAAGCAGTGACGAGGGACCGGGGTAGGTACAACAGGTATATATGGGACACTGAACACTACCACGACACTAATCTATGGTGACTCAATTAACTTAATATTATATGATATAGTGAGAGATTTCACGACCCTCTTGAAAATCTATAATCGTAGTTGGGTTGGGATCAAATCTTGACACTGAAGTGACAGGTTAATGCAGTTATTACGCGGAAGATTTATAAAGATAGATATTTTTTTTGATATAAGTGTGTTTCATAAACTAATACTAAAATATCAAATGTAATCCTACAGAAAGAAGAAAATACATACAGCAAGTGATTCTGTAACTTTCGAGCGACATAAACTACTGTCAAAATATGTCTAAACTCCATTAATTGTATGGAATAATGTACATTTCAACGTTTATTCTTATAGCAGTCATGAGTCATGAGAATAACTCCCATTCCGAATCTTTCTCTTATGTTATGCAGATCTTGATCCAGGAACGAGACCTACATTTCAGTAAATAAAGTTGGTACGCAGCGCGAGCCGGATTACGATTCGCTGTATTTTTTGTGAACACTATTACAAATACGAAAAGCCTCTTTTCTGGTACAAAATGTGTCACAATTGAGAGAACGGCGTGTTTGTAGGAGGGTAACAGCGCGTCGTAAGCACCTTTTTTGCTTTATTGGCTTTGCCTATACGTATAGATGAAATATAGTAGACTGTCTTTCAAGGACTAAAAATACTGAACATTGATTATTTTTATGCAACAATTATTGTTTCTGAATCGTTATTATAATTCAAAAATTTCAGAAGGCGGAAGAAAAAAATGTATGCTGACAATGATCATAAATTATTTAGATGAAAAACAAACAACAAAAACAACTTGTACTTCGGTTATTATGCTTTTAAATTCAACAAGTGAGTGTTGGCTGGATGTTAGATGAACACCAGGGATCCCCTTACCCTTTTTGAAGTCTAGCTCAGCAGAGAGCACGGGGTCGCGAGTGGGCAGGCTCAGAGGCTGGGAAGAAATGCCACAAACTAATTTATAAAAGGGGCCAGTAGCAATCCCTGCACTGCACAAGCTATAACAATAGGTGGAGTAGAGAAATGATACAGCAGTTTGTTTTTAAATGGAACAAAATTATGTTTGCTTAGTACAACATTACAATGGTATAGTCCCTAACCCTGCTTAAAACTTATAGTTTAAATAAAAGCTACTTATAGTAATAACTAGTGTTAAACTATCAAAGAGGAGGCAGCCGCAGGCATGGATGCTCCATGAAAGTAAGTCAAAAAGTAGAACTCACCCAAGAGAAAGATTGTTACTTATAGCAGGTTTACGAGAGCTGCATAACATCAAAGTAAAATTTTAAGCATACAAAAAGACCAAGTCCAAAAAAAACCAAACAGCATTATTAGCATGACGCAAATTGCACTGTAGGCACAGTATATTAAACAAGAAGAGTGAAAGCTTACCACATTGTGGGTTATAAGTTAAATTCAAATGACCAGTCCAGAGGTCACACGCAGGCAGCACGAGTTAACCTAGCAAATTAAAGGCACAA
Organism: Emmelina monodactyla; assembly: GCA_916618145.1. Taxonomy (NCBI): domain Eukaryota; kingdom Metazoa; phylum Arthropoda; class Insecta; order Lepidoptera; family Pterophoridae; genus Emmelina; species Emmelina monodactyla. The sequence continues at coordinate 776,477 of OU745314.1, read as the reverse complement.
CTTCAGTAAAAGTGCATATAAAGGTAAGAACGAAAGGAAATATGAATGTTGAAGAGCATGATTACCAGCCATCTCCACGATATAAAGCTTGATGGGAGTTTGAAAGATGGAAACCATGCCAAAGGCCATGCGGCGACGCAGTCAAAGAGTGAAACTACAAACAGAACACAATATGAACGCTTGATCATAGGCTTGCATGTACGAAAAGTCACCTGAGGTACGATGCACATACGCAAAAATGTAAGTAAAAAGATTCAACGAAAACTTAACGCTGCTTGTTTGCTAACGCACACCCAAAAGGAAAAAATAACCTTCACAAAAATGGGCAGCGGCTACACGTACGCGAGATCTGTCGCCTGTTAATGTCAAGTGACATTGACAACGATGTAGGGGGGTTACCCTTTAAAAAAACAATGTAACACGGTGTGCTTACACTACCTGTGTGTGTTTTCATTTCACATTTCAGTATTTTATGACGGACCGCGAACCTCATTACTAACATGCGCTTATTAGAAATGTACACCAAATACCTGATTATTTGTTAATTATTGTCATCCGCCAATCATATTTGATGGTTGAATGGATTTCATTTTGCAATATTTTAAAAAATATATTATAAATTATTTTTTTGATCCATGTTAAGGTATCATCATTATCAATGCAATAGATATGAAAACTTAATTCACAGCTAAAAATGAACTAAAATACCTAAACTACTACCATTACATTTCACACTCAATCAATTTCGAATGATCGCTTCGATTCCTTTATTTTACCTCGAACGATGCTGACTCATCAAATTTTAAATGTCTAGTTTTCCTAACTTAACATTTTCATCCCTCATGCCAAATTTAACTTTAAATACGGGGAATAAGGGTCATAGGACGTGAACAGTTAAGTTTGTACATGCAGTCTTGCGGCAAATATGGTGGAATATGTCCAGTGGATGCCTCAGTAAGTCTCCATCCGGATCAATCGCTCAACTATCAGTTTGTAGATTTTAAATACAAATAGAGTGTAGTTTTATGGTTTTATTTCGTCGTGAATGAGATTTGTCGGAGGTAACTGTACAGCTGGATTTATCGATGTCGTTGTGTAGTAAGAGGTCGTAGTTTATGTCAAATGTGGATTGGTTTGCGAAATTAATAGTCACAGTGAGGGTCTATAAAATAAAGTAAAATAGACTTTATGATTAGTAACTAACACATATTTTTGTCCTGAAGTCGTAAAAAATAACTATGTTAAAAAAACCGACTTCTCAACTAAAAAGTTAAAAATAATTAAGATTTAATATAATTTAAATACTGCCTATTATTTATACGTGCTATTTACTAATAATTTTGAAGTCGATGCCAAGCCTTAAAAACAAATACATCATAATATTATATCATACAATACAACAAAATTGTGTTATTTCGAAAGCTTTTATAATGAGCATAATACTTTAAAGTCCCAAATCCTAATGCAGGTCTTAAAGAAGATGTTTCAACATATCGAGTCAATGTTTGCGCAATAATGCGCAATGGATGATTGAAAATCACTAGGCTCGGGAAGTTTAGCAAAACATCTTGGTTCTACAAAACATTAATAACTCCAGAATTGTTTGTTTTATTATTGAGTAACCATTTTTTTTTTACTTTTTTTAATTAAAAAGTGAGATCAATAAAATAACGGTATAAAGTTTATAATTGCTTTTATTGAGTTCATCGGTTAAGATATATATGCACTGACTACAAACAAAGTCACAATAAATTCTACTGAAGTGAATTATTCCAGAGCCAGCATTCCTTTTCCCTCCATTTCACACTGACTTGACTTGGAATCCACAATCGTCGTATTTCAGCAGAGGAGCATGAAATTGTTGTTGTGAATATGCTCCCAAACTAAATGCTATTTAACTTAACTTCATTTGTAGTGTCAGCTTCAATAGTAAATTAAACTCCAACTAATAAAAAACAATAACGGTGCTTCTATTAATAACTAGAAATAGCTTGATTCTTAAACACTGATGAATTAATGAAGTAAATAAGTGCAGAAGTTGAAGTCATTTAAATTTATCAGTGTTATGAATCTGCATTGAGCGGCGCGGCGGTAACAACACGTCACGTACTTCATTTACATTTTACAGATTCCAGCGCGTGACGTCATTACTCACTTTGCGAACCTGACACGTTTGCAGTGATTTTACTTCTTAAACCGAATAACTAGATTACACGAATCTTAAGATCAATTGGTCTATTAGCCTGCCCAAGTCCTAAATAAACATTTTAGCCTGCCACGACACGCACGTTGAAATATAAATCACAAGTTCACCTTCGTGCCGCTCATGCGTGCCTGGTACCAATGTCCATTTACCTACAATATTACATAGTCTATCGGACAGTTAATTAAGTTCTTTGTAAACATCTGCATGTTACTTTGAAAAAAATTCTAAAGATTTTATGAAACTGCACCTTGTCTTCTCTTCTTCTCTATCGAAGTTAGGGTGTTTTTTAATTTCAATAGTTTCTTTTACCAGCCTAGGAATAAAATGTTTCTCTTTTGCTAGGATTTTAACGGTATCAAATCTTAGATAGTGGTTGGGCTTATCCATGGAATGCTCACAAACTGCAGATTTTGTATGGCGACGGTTTTTTACATCGGCGATATGTTCTTTTATTCGAGTAGACTAATTTTAAACCCGTTAAAATGAGTTTAATTTCAAGTAATAATAATCGCGTAAATCTAAGAAGTTCTAGTGCAACTGTCGACAATCTCACCACTGAAGCTGCTTGTATCGCGCTGTATATTGTAAACAAGTTTATGCGCAAAGATGTTTAAATACAAGCTGAAATACTGAACAGTATTTCAGAATTGAAATGCATATAAACAGCAATAGCAGGCGGTGAGCGCCGCGATGCAGGTCGTGGCTGCACCGGGAACTAGGAAACACGGGTTTGCGGTGTTTAATTTCCTTTTTAGTAATAAATCATTAAAAGTTTTACAGAATGCTAAAACGACTTTTTTTAATTTGAAATAACATGAAAACTGGTTTCATTTGGCATTCTATATAGGAAGTGTAATATTGCAGTGCCCTACAAAACGTACCGGCCTGAAAATTGCTGTAAATTCTTAGAAAATTTTGTGCACCTTCGATATGATCGTAATAATTTTTTTAGTTTAGTTTCAGCTGGTTTGTTTTGGAAATATTCTGAAGGGAACATAATATCTTAGTTCTGAAGTCATGTTTTATTTAAACTCTAGAAATGCACAAATTATGCTTAAAGAATATAAAACACGATCTATATTATGTTTTGACTTACACACTGCTTGAACCTAAAACTATTATTTAAAGGTTAACATTAAAATCATTAAATTTTATTAACTTGTTGTATTCAATCAACATATTTTACACCATTTACAAACATATTACTTCGACATCTCAATATCTATAAATTATAATCCTGCTTCAAATCTTAAAACAATTTAGCCCCAGACAAAAATAATATAGGATGGATCGTAAAGTTGAGAATAAAATTGAAAGAATATTGTTCAGCAGACATGACAATTATAGAGCACTAGCAAACCCGGCGAACTCCGTTTCGCCACCAGATGGCTTCATTTTTTGTAACATTTCGTTTGGGGATAAAAAGATGAAGAAAAAATATATTTTTGTTTTATATTTGAAAAGGAATTTTTTTATTTCATTTCACAACAGTAATGAATTCATTTTGATGACAAAAATGAAGCGTAATTTAGTTGAACTTCTCTAAGTAAAAAAATGAAAGTGAATCTAAAGTAAATAGGTACTGAATCGAAGCGTTATACATGTCCGCAAATTATCCGTTTCATTGAAGTGCTCTGTGGTAAACCACATTTTTTGTTTTTTGGTCTGATGTTAACACAAACAAAACAGATGGTTTCCCAACTCGTGAACACGCAACGGATAGCTGCCCATGTGAAAAACAATGATTTTCTAAATTTATGCCGCAAACACTAAGCGATTGGCCTTGCGACTTGTTAATTGTCATTGCGAACGCAAGGCGAACCGGAAATTGCAATCGTTTGAAGACAAACGGAGGATCAGTCGGAATTATTTGTATTCGAGGAATACATACATTTTCACCTACGTACTTTCCGTAAATAATGGTTGCCTCCATCAAATTCGGCATAAGTCTTTTCACCGCAAGTCGAGTACCGTTGCAAAGTCGCGGTGGATTCAAATTACGCAATATCATAATAACTGAACCAACTTTGAGTTGCAAGTTATGTGGTGGAAATCCTGATAATTCCAGAGAGTTTAAAAACTCCGTAGGAACATCGGGATTTGTCATGGAATCAACGGATTTGTATGTCACCAAATCGCCATCGATTTTTGATTGAATAGTGAAATTCAGTGCGTGTACATCATTATTCTTTGCGGCAAGAATTGCTCGTTGACTTAACCAAGCATAATTCTGATAATTCTCACTAATGTTTGGGAAAACATTTTCAATAAGAGCTAATTGAGAGTCTACAAATCGGCAAAACTTGTTGGTAAGAGTAATTAATCCAGTTGTCGCATCAACTGGGACTTTTCCATTTCCAACAGCTAACAATTGTTTGGAAAATTGTGCAGCACTTTGATCATTTTGAAGTTGAACTCTCATATTAGTGGTTAGCGATAATGTTTTTACGATATTCAGGCATTCAATTCATCTGCAGGCGTCCCTCGGGGAATTACTGGCATTGTCTGCCTGAAATCGCCTGCCAACAATATCATCAAGCCGCCAAAGATGTTGTTATTACGCCGAAGATCCTTCAGCTTGAAGTTAAGTGCTTCAAGTGATTTCTTATGTGCCATTGTGCACTCATCCCAAACAATGAGCTTGCATTGCATCAACAATTTTCCCATTGCACTGGATCGGGAAATATTGCATGTTGGAGTAGCAATTGTGTTTAAATTGAGTGGCAACATAAGCGCAGAATGTGCAGTACGACCGCCATCTAGATGAGTCGCCGCAATTCCAGATGATGCTAACGCCAAAGGTATGTCATATCTTGATCGAATAGTGGCCAAAATCAATGAAATGACAAACGTGGTAGAGTCTAGCTGTAGGCTCTGTCTGCAGCGATTACTGGGCTGACTCGACCGGTGAAATACCACCGTCGCACAGAAAACCGACGTGAAGTAGGGACGATGTTCCTGCGTTTCGTTCGGTGAGTGCGGTATCCGGTGCCCGATTTTCTCAAAGGTTAGCAACACACCCCCGACACCCACAGTGTAGGGTCATGGGCGGCGGTGATCACTTACCATCGGGTGACCGGCATGCTCGTTTGCCACCTATATAATAAAAAAAAAAAAAAACGTTTTCCCTGTTCCTCCAGGTGCGTCCAGGAAGAATAGACCACCATTATTATTGTCCATTAATGTTTCGTAAACTTGTTTTTGCTGTTCATTCAGCAACAGCACATTATTTAGAACGAATTCCTGCAATGTATCAACATTGTATTGCAGTCATTGTTGAAGAATACGGTGTGACTTCTGATCGTGTGATGGTGTAGTGTGTGGTGTATGTGTAGTTGTTATGTGTTGCAATTGATTGTGTTGGTGTGATTGATTGGTGTGAGTGATTAGTTGTGTGTGTTGTATCTTTTACCTTGCAAGTCGGCATGAAGCCGCCTTCTCGAATGATATTAGCTCCAAAGGAAGTCATGCGAAAGCAGTTATTATATTCAAGGATGCGTTGAAGAAATGGTTGGAATCGGGATCAGTTCCATCGAACAATGGTTTCAGTGGCTGTGGCGGTGTAAATAATGGATCCAGTTTGACTTTACCACTTGCGCAGCACAATCCAGCCGTTTCTCTTTTGAACTTTATCGCATTGCAATATCGGCATACAGTCGTCATTAGTCCAATATCTAAATTTTCATCATCACTGTAGTTCGCAGTGGGATCATATTGGAATGCCAAGCGATTGTATGATGCCAATGATCTTCGTGTGCTCACGCGTTGTCTCAATTGGGCATTTTCTCTAATTATATTTTGTCTTTCTTCGCTTAAGTTCTGTGAATAAACTTGTTGCTGGCTTGCATGTCTTGTGCGGCGGCCGATGTTCACACGTCGTACTCTCGGCATTTTGAACTATGGACAGACTGGTGAATTTAACCTCAAATGCATAATACCGCTTTTAATTTAGCATTTGAAAAAACACATAAATGTTACATGTAGCTGTAAAACAATGTATCATGCACCGGCGCCATCTACTTAAAATGAAACGTACTTATTTTCGTGAGGGAAATACATGCTATATATCAGAGATGGCACTGTATGTGAAAAATGATTTTTCCTTTTTTCCTGCTTTTCTCTTCAAACTTTTCCTGAATTTTCTTCGCTATAAACCTCACAGAGCCCTAGACCTTTCCAACGAATGCATAACCATGGAAATCGGTTCGTGCGTTCTGGAGTTATAGCGTCAGGAAGGAAAACGCGACTTATTTTTATATATTAGATTTGAGAGGCTTCTTAGTATACGGTTATACGGTGGTCGGGTGAGCTCGTGCGGACTCGGGAGTGCTCGGGTCACGTCGGGTCGCGTCGGGGCAGATCGTCCGTGGTCGGAACTACTTCACGGCTTGCTGACGACGTGAAATCTCTTTAACGTTTATAATACGGTACTACGTTTTATGCCCAATAGCTAACGACGACGACGAAAATAAGGACGATATATTATATCAACAAATTCAAGCCATATTTCAGATAAAAACTTTTATAAATAACCATGTTGGAAGCGGATACATTTATTCAGTTTGATATATGTCGAGTTTACACACAGATCGAACAGTTTCTATTTGGCAAATGATATTTTGAATGATTTTTGCTCAAAAAGTGGCGTATTGCAGGCACGTATAGCGTTCGGGATGTGGGCTATTACACACGCGTGCTTTTTTTTTACCTTTCCCGCACTCGTGCGTTCTCTTTCCCAACTGTCAAAATAATGTCTATTAAAAAGAAAAATTAACCAACCATGAAGTCTTTACTAGAAAAAAAACAAAGAAGTTTTTATGATTCATGTTAATACTTACGTAGCGTAGGTATGTTTCAAAAAAAAGCTACTAGTTTGTTTCGATATCAGATTTAATGATTTGATTGAATTAGTGTGGTTGGTATCATTTCATTTTATCTCATTAAATTTCATTTTCATTTTCATATCAATAAAAAAAATCTACTGAAGACTTGGCTGTATGGGCATAGTAACCTTTGCCTACCAAATGGGTGAAGAAAAAATGGCGCCATTTTCAAAATGAGTTATTTCGACAGTTACGATCCTAATTTTATATTTTATTAAATTGCTTTATTTTTTCGCAACTGTATTAAAAATAGTCGTTCATTACACGTGCGGAACCGTCATTGCAACTCGTCCCGCCTGTCAACCCTCGCCTTCGGCTGTGCCTCGGCTCGGGTAGACATTGGTCGGAACTCGTTGTAATGACAGCTTTTCCACACTTGTATTGAAATATACTATTGTACCCTATTTACCCAAATAAATAAAACGTATACTTACTTACTTACTTTTTTTCTAGTTAATAAATTAAATTTTCGATTTTTAAAGGTCCATTCAAGGTTGTGATTTCTCAGCTGCTATAAATAATACAATTTCAACTGTGATTGCGTGTACACAGAAATATTAAATGAAATTTTATTTTCAAAAATAAATTGAAATCTCTGATCTCAGCAAATGAACGAGTTTCCAGTGAGTAAATTCCCAAATAAAAGAAATAACATGTTTCCGAGTTAAATTCATTTTGTGGCGCGCAAAGAAATTTATCCAATTTCATATTCTCCGTGCATGTAGCTTGCGTGAATTGAAAAAGAAGAAACCACTTACTCGGGGCCACTGCATATAAATAACTCTGAGGTTCCTTTTCTTAAAAGCAGTTATTCTTTTAAAAAGTAAATTGCTTAAAGTTTATTTTTTATTTTTTTTTATTTCTAGTACGGAGGTGTTATACAGGATTTGGAATAATTCTCTTATTCCCCACCACAGGATCCTTGACAGCACTCTCAGATATCCACCAAGTAGATACGTAGGAACGGAGACACACTCTAGCAGGACTAGACGTAGGTATTCGATATATTATTAATTTGATACAGGTTGTCTAGACTAGGTCGGTCGACAAAGTCGTGTACCATCACCCATCAGTCTCACACGCCACTGCTGGTGTTCATAACAACAATAACAATAACATCTAACAACCGGAGATTCATTGCAGTCATACATCACGGTCATGTACTATAAATACCGAACTGTATTTCAGGAGTGGTAGAGTCTAGCTGTAGGCTCTGTCTGCAGCGATTACTGGGCTGACTCGACCGGTGAAATACCACCGTCGTACAGAAAACCGACGTGAAGTAGGGACGATGTTCCTGCGTTTCGTTCGGTGAGTGCGATATCCGGTGCTCAATTTTGTCAAAGGCTCAGCAACACACCCCCAACACCCACAGTGTTGCGGGGTATTCATGGGCGGCGGTGATCACTTACCATCAGGTGACTCGCATGCTCGTTTGCTTTGCCATATTATATTTAAAAAAAAAAGGTAATACATAATGAAGCTGACATTACTTTTTTTGCATTTTAATCAATGTATACAAAAATGTTTTTATTATACGCTTATGGCTTATGGCGTTGACTCATTATGAAATCATAGTATTCTAGCTTATTTTAAGCCCAAGTCAGGCTTTATGTATTTAACCGCGTAATAACTTATATTTTCGTAGTGAATTTTGTCACAAGCATATCTCTTTCACAAATTCACGTTACAATATTAATCTGTTATAAACATATCAACTCTATTTTCCGAGAGCAGCTCGATAATCTACTCTGAGTTAAACAAATCAAATATTCTGTAGGACGAAGTGTCGAGGCCGTACTGTGGATTTATAAGGACCTCCGCGTGACTTGACTACTAATTATATGAGATAGGCTTTATTGGTTTTAAATTGTTTTTTTAAGAATTGGGGCATTGGAGTGCATGTTTCGCTTTTGCTATATTCCAAAGGGATATAATAAGTCAAGTCATATATTTTTTTAGGCTCTTAATAAAATAATTTGTATTCTTGACATCGCCTTCATCAATACCACCTTATTTTCTAACTCGGCCACAGATTTTACAACTGATCATCAATTAACGGCGAGGAACTTCATTTTTTTTTAAATATCGAACTCATTCCACACTTAACTAGTGGATAAGAACCATTAGGGTAAGTAAATTTAGGTAAGTGAGGAGCGTAGCAAAGAGCTTGTTAGGTTGTTGTTGACACTTAATCTACTTTATGCCGTTTAAAAGTTTAGAAATAGGTAACATTAATTATTAAAAAAAATAAACGTACTTATCTACTGTAGTCTGTATCTAGTAACAACATTGGAAGTTGATTTGAACTACTCTTTTGTGTCATTTATTATTATAAAGAAGTTTAATGCTTGAATGCATATTATAAATTTAGATGCTCAGAATTAACTACCATAACTAGTGGCTAAGATATAATTATTTTGAAGGATGTTGATGGTGGCTGATTTAGTTATGTAGAAGGCAATGTGGATTTTTAGAGTCGTAAAATGCTATTAAATAGAAGTTAGTCTAATTACCGCCCTATTCCAAAAAACAAGATTTTATTGTTAATTTAGCTAATAATAGTAAACTCTACATGAGGCCCACAAAGTCAATACAATGCGCCTGCTCGCGGTGCCCGGCCGCCTCGTCGTCGGACACTCCTCCTCCGCCGCGATGTAAGTTATTCCATTTCAATTTCCTGCTTCAATGCCTAGTCTTAGACCGGTTAAAGGCTTTCTTTAGATTTTTTTGCAATTTCCTTCCATCTGGATCTGTGCTTTACGATTAAACGCTCTCTTGAGAAAAATAATAATCTGTAAGAACTCGCTCTGTTACCATTTATCATTTTTAAAAGTTATAAAAGAGCTTGTACTTGTTGTCTCCGTCTTGAACACATTTATGACACGTTTCATCGGCGGGATCAGATGTTCAGCAACTACAGTCCCACATTACTTTTAACTTGCAACTAGATAACGAAAATTGCTCTTCTGATAAATATCTATATTCAATGTTACTAGCATTCATCCCAAAATCATCTGCTTCGTTCACACATACTTGTTTACTATACCGTGTGATAGAGATAGAAGAATCGAGCTCAGGATCAAGCGGGCTGCGGTCTACTTGTATAATTTGAGGCAGTAAAAGTAATTAAAGTCTGAGCAGATACCGGAACAGTAATACTTGAATTGATAGCGGTCTGAGTCTCCACTGGATTATAGTTTCACGAGATTCAGTATAAAGTGGGGTTAATAGTTGTAAAGATCAGTTACACCCGAAGCCTGTAAATAGAAAGAATCGGACAGTTTGTCATATAACGACAAATGTGACAATGACAACATTAATCGGCTGTTACTTTAGAACGAGTCGTTTAGGGCTTTTACAGTTATCGTGTCGGTAAAAAAATATTTTTGTCGTAAAAATATGACCGGTGTTTCATACGAGGTGCTTTACCTGTGTCTTGTAGCATGAAGACACTCACGTCTGGGAACAAGCAGGGAAATGAAATGACATTTAATGGCTATAAACTTATATGATGCATTTTATGTACGAGTACGAGTAATATTATATTAAGTATACGAATATTACATTGAAAGTGTGGAATTTGGAAGTTTAATTTAGAATTGTAAAATTTGAGAGGCTTAATTCGTTTATTGACTGAGCTACAAAGCTGATATAACAGAGTTGAAGCCAAAATGTAATTTAAAAGTTTTACTTGATAAATGTTGGAATATGAATCAAATAAATAAACAAAATCCGAGGATATTGTTCGACGAAATAAATATTAATTTCTCAGCGGCTGGAAACAACTTTAGCCTTTATAGTGGCTATAAATTACTTAAACTTAGAAAGATGTGTAAAAAATTATGTGAAAGTTATAAGTTAGTGGTAGATACAAGTTGGGTTTTGTGTAACTACATCCGTGAAATTCAGTGTCGTGTGCTATCTACATTGAAAACCCACACCTGCAGCTTACACGTCAGTATAGTATTTTATCTGGGTATAGTATCGGGAGACATTGGGAACACTGTGATATGTGTTTAATGAGTAAAAGCTTTTGCCATTTAGCTTTAACATATTGAAAATACTTTAATTTATGTTAAATCTATTCAAACTTATTTTACTAAAAAGCGTACAGCAATGTGTCTAATTTACTTAATTTGAATGTGAAGGTGTTATTAAGCCAAGTACAATCCCGGGACGGTATTTCTGAAATTTAAAAACTCACCGCAATCATAATTACCTGTTTTATGGCTTTGTGGAGTCGAGAAAACATTTTATTTTATTTTTTTAAAGTCAAAGTTATAAGCTTCATTTATATGCCTTACGAATTTCAAAAACAATGTTTGCATTTGTAATTCGTGTCGTACAATATTAATAGCTTCATTTGCCAGTTGTTCCGTGTGTACTATAGTCTAGGAACCCGCTATAGAACGACCTTCACCGAGCTGGTTAAGGGATAAGATATATATTTCTATACTACTATTAGTAGTGAAGAAAGCACTTCTCACGTCACTTGTTCAACTACTGCCTCCATAAAGTCGTTGTGTTTCTTTAGTTCACTGCTAGTTGTAATTAATAAATAATTTCACATCACGCGACACTATGGTACGCCTTGAAAATCCCACTAAACTAGTTTTAAGCCTTAAGCAATATATTTATTTGTAGCAATTAAACTGAAGAACTTTTCCACAATTGTTCTTATAAGTTGTAAGATTTTCAATTCTTCAGTAAGTAGTGGTCACAGTAAGTAGTGGAGGCGAGGTCCTCGAGTGGTGGCAGCGGCGCGGGAGACGAACAAGTGACGGTTGCGGTCAGCACAATGTTTTGAATATCTTTTTCCGCGTAATTTGGTTTTCATGCAGAGCCAAGCTCCGTGATTTTGTTGTCTTTTATCGACTCGCACTCAAATTGTTTTATGCTATTCTTAAGTTACTTTGACTATTTTAATTAAATTAATTTAGTATTAATTTTTTTATCAATTTAAATCAAGTAGTTTAATTAATAAAAAAAAACTTACAAATACCGATATAATATACGTACGGCAACCAGAAACGTTCCACATAATGCACAAGTGACTTTTATACTCACAGATGCAAAACTTACTCCACCGGGTTCTACTTCAAGTATTCCGACTAGGAAAGTAATATTGAACATCGTCCCACAAACAACAAACTTGCCGACTCGCAGAGAGTTGTAGTTGTGTGCGATAGAGATCTCGCTTCTTTTAGTTTTACTTCCTGAGACGTTGTGCATGCAGGTGATCTTGACAATGATCTTTAAGCGTTCTTACTTCTTTGTGTTTTTCCGTCTTCAAATCGATTAAGAAAACGGACAGGTACCCTCTTGAAACGCAGTCACTAAAGTGCAATTACATTATTATGAAACGAGGACAATGAAAACTGTTCCAAGTAGTCTCAGCAAGGGAAGCCTGCACCGGTTCTCATTTACAAAAGTAAGGTAAACGTTCTTTGTAATAACTTTGTTTCAATTCTTCTTTTAAAAGTACACCTCGGTTAAATAGAGTCGTATTGCTAGTATTTTAATATCAAACTAAGTTTATTATCAATTTTTTGCTTTGCATAATAGTGTATAACAGTTTTATTTTACTGAGTGAGAACATTTAGTTTTGAAAAAATCTTATCTGTGTAAGAAATCGATCATTGTTTAACGTAACCCGTGCATCGCATTCTTAATCCCCCCGTCGCGCCCCGCACCTCCACTTTTGAACCAAAATAGGAAGGAAAAAAAAATAGATTTCATATAATGAAGACGGTAGGAAAATGAAATGAAAATGAAAATACTTTAATGTATATAGGATTAAAAACTAATCTCTTATACATTGTCAAAAGCTCAAAAACAAAATTAAAAAAAAAAGATATCATGGTACACCCCTACATACATCAGCAATGGCCGTATTAGACCGAGAGAACAAGCTGGCGGAAAAAACTCTCAGCACTCTTTTCGGAAATTATACAATAAGGATACCTTCGTTATCAGAGTTCATCTTCAGGAGAAGTCTAGTACTTTCGATAGTGGGCATACGTGGAGGTTGTGTTAGAATCAAATAAAACCAATTGCTTACGGTAAGATGTAAATATCAGCAGGTTATTCGATTTATTCAGAAGAATGCACGGATCACTTGACAGTTCCTACACAGACACCAACAAAACATTTTCAACTGTTCGTCACCGTAGCTTGAGTTAATCTGTATCACTCTGACGGCTACTCGATAACACGTAGACTCCGTCTAGCACCATATTTGATACTGGCAATGATTCCGACTCAATCACTTAGAAATTGGTCGCTCGTTGATTGATTTCCTCAGCAGGAAAATATCTACTAAAAGAAATTTGTTAGTGCGTAAAAAAGATTGTATATTTTTATGCAAAAACCTAAAAAAAACCTGTTAAACTATATTTTAAGACAGAAAGTACGACCTATGTTATTAAACAGATTTAAAAAGCCCTGGTTTAAGGATTTCCTGGAAAAAAGTCCGCACGCTAAAGCTTCCAAACATGAAACTTTGTCGGAGCTCGTTGAAGTCGGAAATATTTACACGATGTGCAGCACAATGCTATTAATAGGTGCAGCGAATAGAATAGAATTCATCAAAAGAATATAAATGGCAGTATGAAAAAACCACTTTTTATGTGAATGCGCTAAACTTAAATAAAAAAATTAAAAACGACGACGACGTGCCCGGAACTGTGGACTTTATTACCACTGACAGACAGGACTTCCAGAATTGGAGCGACATGTCATAATTATACGCATGCAGGGCTTTAATGTTATATTATATGCAGGGCTTTAAAACTGTCGTATCAAGTTTCAGCATAACAAATGTTGGTAACTCAAATCTACAAATCAACTGATATTCACTGCATAGGAGTTCTTAGCGCTTGTATTTTCTGATTTAATGTGTATTTTGCAAGAAATACGATGCATTTCATCAAATTTTAAATGTTTGACAACAAATAGCTGAATATTTGTAATGGCTGGCAAATACGTAATAAAGTAATTATATGTTGGTAATTACATAGGCTTCTTGAACCACTGCTGCCGGCAAACACGATGCAAATCTTTAAACATTGTTTTTGCTTGCCCGGATTTTATTACGGAGTAGTTTATGTGACACTAACAATAAGTCTGGTTTATTACCGTGTCAGTAATAAAATGATTGATTTGCACTTCGTCGTTCAATTTAATCGTTGAACCATAAATCGAGAGAGACTCAAGCCATGATTTGTTTGAGATTTCATTTCTGATGTGCCAGCCTCCGCATCAAATAAATATCTATAGTAACGTTACTGTCCTATGCAATAACAAATAGAGATAACTTTACCGAGTCCAGTGGCTGATAGATTCGTCCGCAGCGGGCAGTTGTCGCTAATTGTCAACATTGCTCGTGACGCGCGGCGGGCGACGACGCGGCGCTGAACTACACTGATTTATTGTGACGTACTGCCGCGTTATCACATGCTAGACATCAATACCAGCTTGTTAAAGCATAAACACAACATACTGTTTTTACAGAGGCAAATGTTTAAATAACTTTTCTTTTTATCCTTTTAAGTTTATCTAATTTGTTAAAGTAACCTAACCTGCAAAATAATTTCATTTCATGACTACTGGAACACAGATTTAATTTTAAATTTACATAGACTATGAAATATTCAGTAAACTATCAAATTATCTAAACGACACAGCCTGCGCCGAAGTGGACGGAACAATGCCGGGTTCCGGCTATCAGTCGCCTTGTTGTAGCTATTTCTATGCTAATTCTCGTTGAGCGCAATTAGTTGAAAAATACACCGTGAATCTTAAACAGAAACTATTTAATTTAGAATTAACTAAATCCAACCTATTTATTATAATGAAAAGGAATATTTTGGCATGCCGTGATTTCGCCGGGTAATTCAGGGGGAATCGATTTTACCAAAAGATCTAACTGAATCTGTACGAGAGCATGGTATGTGGGTGAGACTACTCAGTTGAACATTCCTCAATATTACTAGCCCTATTCATAAATCTTCAAATTGGTGTGGTTACACCGTTTTAAATATTATAATTAGCAAAATGAAACTGAGCGTTCTAGAAAAAAAGTGTGTTAACTTGTTTACCTTGAGCTCTCTTATTCTCTCTCTAGCTTAGTATTATATTGGTACAAGTTGAGTTTCAAATAGCCGTTACAGTGAAATCATAGCTTACGATGGTTACAACTCCTGTTTGTGGTCCCGCAGCGGTCGACCGGTAATAACGTAGGTAGCTCGAGCGTGAGACCTGACTCGATATTTGTAGCGTATTGTACCGTAACATTTATGGGTATGACTACCATTGCATGAATTTACCTGAATGAAAGAAATATATAAATAGAATCACACGCAATCAATACTTAGGAGAACATACGGGCCCTTTTTACTGAAGCTCCGCTGTTTTCAATTGTCAGGTTTTTGTTCATTTTAAAATATATTTTAATTTATAGTCTACCCGTGACCACGGCATTTGTAAAAATGTCGAAACGTCGGAAAAATCAAAAATAGTAAAATAAACGCGGAAAACCCGTTAAAATGAGTTTAATTTCAAGTAATATATTTTTGTATTTTTTTATTTAAGAAAGTAATCTGAGGCAATCATAACATAACATAAACAATAAGCAGCTGTTTGTACCGAAACATACATAGTTCATTAATCCCTTGGATGTAGTTTGATTAGTCAACTTACTGAATTAGCTACTTAAAGCTACCTAGCTAGTACAATATTAATGAGTGTTAATTGTACTGGAGGGATACTGCCATGAACTAAACATTACTCTATACTTAAGTTCAAGTACATTGTTTCGCACTCGCTAACATTTTGTAATGTGCATAAGCACTATGTAGGAAACTTATGTAGGCTGGAATACTGGCAGCTATTGTTTTATATTATTTAAATAGATTCTAAAGAAGAAACAATGAGATATTGACAGCATCCTTCCAGACTCAGTCATATTTTCGTGCTCGGACTGTGGGCACATAACATTAAAATCACTTTTATGCTTTAAATATAAAGCTTTTAAAACGTTTCAACTATTTTATTTCTCTTTCACGTTTCCCCCAAACGTTAGTTGGTGGAGGCGCCGTATCGAGTACCGCGGGTACTGTCGCGAGTAAAATCAGTGCTTTTCAGGGATAGACACATGGTAGCGTGTCCAGCCAAGTGCAGCTGCAACTACTTCTACAAGAGTATTACTATACGCTAATATACGCTATGAAAAATTGGAATAATATTGGATATTGACTGGAACTCAAGAAGCATAGTATACAGCTAAGTACCTACAAACACACTATAGGTACACACTCCAACATGGAAACGTTTGACGGCGTTTCTTCTCATATTGATGTTTTTATTAAGCAGTACAATGCATTAGCAGCTTTAAATTCCTGGGATGACAATACCAAGGCGATTTTAATTTCAAATTATTTATCGGGGCCTGCCCTCAATTATTTTCACACCATCAGTGATGATACTTCAACTTTTGAAGATATAGTAGAGGCTTTGAAACAAGAATTCACCTCAGATCCGGATTACGCCGCTCAATTTTATTTAAATCGGCAAAATCATGATGAAAAGACAGTAGACTTCATCTACCGAATGTCATTGTTGGCTAAAAAAGCTGGAATTACATCAGATGAGAAGATAATAAAACAAATTTTGAAATCTTTAACTTTTAATAATAGAACACGATATGCAACACATGTATTTAGTGACTTGACTGCATTTAAAAAAGCAGCATTGCAAGAGGACGAGATTTTGAATTTACAACCAAAACAATTGGCGTTGCCGGTCAAGATACAAACATTAGGGAACTCTGGTTCCTTCAATCATACTTACTCGCGGGGTGACGGTGCCCAGAATGTGCGGTTAACACATCCACCCCGTCAAATCAGTGATAACTTTTCTACACCATGGTCGTCAAGAACTCCACATGTTCCGGAGCGCCATGTACAACCCACGGGAGCTTCATACTCTGCTAGAAGAAGCGCTGGTGATGAAGCAGGAACAAGCAGGCCGCCATTTTCGCAATCACAACAGCGGTATAATTTAAGGAATAGACAGCCACCTTCTCAAGACGTGCGAAATGAGCACCCAAATGCTCGGCGGCGCTAGGAACCACACTAGCGACCGACGACAGAGAAGGTTCCACTACAACGCCCTATGTAAAAGTGAAGATGTGCGGTATCACCACATCCGCATTATTGGATAGCGGTGCCAGTCTTTCGGTCATGTCGGAAGATTTTTACTATAAAAATATAGATAAGTTTGTACATAATAATATTGTAAATAGTAGCGTAGATAATAAAAAGCCTTTATTGCGTGTTGCGAATGGCAAATTACTTGACATTATTCTTTCACTCAAAATAAAATTTTATTTGTCAAATTATTTATTCGAACATACGTTCGCTGTTGTAAAAAGTATTACAACCGATGTAATTCTAGGTTGCGATTTTTTCAGTATTCATAGGACTTCGATAGATTTTGGGCAAAATCTATTAATTTTTCCAGATAATTTGTGTATACCATTTTTGCGTGCAGATGAGAATGACCATTTGCCATACTTGTCAGAACAATGCCATTTACCGTACTTGTCAAAACAAGACAAATTGTTTTTTTTAAATAATGAGACGGCATTGGGCGAGAATGTAAGAGAAATATTTTCAAAAAATAGGGGTTTGAATACACTAGACATTTCTGATAAAATATCCAGAAATGATAAAGGAAAATTAGTTAAAATATTATCAGAATATGAAGAGCAGTTTGCGTTTGATAAGACGCAAATAGGATCGTGTTCGATTTCGGAGGTTGAAATCAACACTGCTGATGATACACCCGTCCATAAGTCTCCGTATCGTGCTTCGCATGAGCAACATCGGATAATTCGCGAACAGGTAGACGAGATGATGCAGAATGGCATCATTCGCGAATCGCGTTCTCCTTATGCGTCTCCTGTTGTGTTAGTTAAAAAGCCTGACGATTCGTGGCGTTTTTGCATTGATTATAGATCGTTAAATAAGAAGGTTATAACTGATTCTTATCCGCTACCGCGCATAGATGATTTATTGTCATATCTGTCAGAAGCTAAATACTTTGCGGATTTGTACTTAAACTCAGGTTATTGGCAAATTCCTATTAAGGAAGCTGATAAGCATAAAACTGCCTTTGTGACACCGTCGGGTCTTTTTGAATTTAATGTTCTTCCTTTTGGTCTTAAAACTAGTGGGGCTGTTTTTCAACGCACTATGGACAAGATTCTGGGTGGTTTAAAGTATAGAAACGCTATAGTGTATGTGGATAATATATTAGTGTATGGTAGGGACTATGATGAGTTTTGCACCGCTTTGAAGAAGGTTCTTCAAAGACTAAAAGAGGCCAATATGACCCTGAAACCCAGTAAATGTCATTTTGCGTACGATCAAGTGTCGGTATTAGGTCATAAAATATCGAGTGAAGGTATTCGTCCGGATGACGCTAATATAGAAAAGATAAAGTCATTGAAGGTACCATCCTGCACCAAAAATGTCAAATCTGTGTTAGGGTTGTTTTCGTATTATAGGAAATTTATTGGTAATTTTGCGGCAATCGCGATGCCCTTAACTCGTTTGTTAAAGAAAGGCGTAAAATTTGAGTGGCTTAAAGAGCAACAGGAATCTTATGATACTCTATTTAAATTAATCAGTAACCCTCCATTATTAAGACATTTTTCAAATGATTCTAATATCACCACTAGATTGCATGTGGATACGAGTGGTGATGCTTTGGGCGCGTGTTTATTACAGGGAACTGATAGGTTATTCCCAGTTGCTTTCGCTTCCCGAAAGTTATCTGACTGCGAAACGCGATATACGATCACCGAGAGAGAATGTCTCGCTCTTGTTTGGTCATTGAAGTATTTTGAGCATCTATTATGGGGTTTAAAATTTGATGTGGTTACAGACCACAGGGCTTTAGTTTGGTTGCGAGATAGAAGAGATATGAATGGTAGATTGGCTAGGTGGGCCCTCGCTATTCAGTCGTATGATTTTAATATTGTATATTGTAAAGGAAAGGAAAATGTGTTGGCAGATTTTATGAGTAGGAATCCGTTGATAGATGACAATTCCTCAGACATAACTCAACCACAAATGTCTGATGGTTTAGAGTTGTATAAAATCGATATTGTCAATATCGATACTAAACAGTCTCGCGATAATTTTTGTGTAAATATGGTCAGTAAAATCAATGCTTGTCGTAGTAGGAATTATAAGGGTTTTCATTTATTAAATGGTCGGTTATACCATAAAATTAAAATGGGTGGTCGTTTTATCGATAGGATTGTACTACCAGAATGTTTATTTTTAGAGGTCATGTCCGAGATTCATGATGATCCTTGGTGTGGAGCTCACTTTGGTCTTACGAAGACATTAGATAAATTTCGTGAGCGATATTTTATCGAAAACGTCGATAAAAAAATTTATGATTACATAGCTAGTTGTAAAAATTGTCAAGAAAGAAAGAAAGTTAATTTCCTTGCGCCGTTACAGCCAATAACGGTAAATCGTATTTTTGACAAAGTTGCGATCGATGTGTTAGGTCCATTCACCAGATCGTCTCTAGGGAATAAATATGTTTTGGTTTGTATTGATTATTTGACTAAGTTCGCCATCTGCAAAGCGATACCTAGGGCGACAGCCGATTCTATCTGTGATTTTCTTGTAAATGATGTTTTTTGTAAGTTTGGTTCGGTTAATCAAGTATTGTCGGACCGTGGTTCGATTTTCACTTCGAATATGGTCAAGGAAACACTCGATTTCTTTGATACAACATTGTGTGTAGCCGCTACACGGCATCCACAAACTATAGGTCTTGTAGAACGGTATAACAGAACTTTAATTCAAGGTTTATCTATGTATGCGAATTCGCAACAATCTCATTGGTGTATGTATGTACCGCTCATAAATCATGCATACAACGTATCTAAACAGTCTTCTACTCAGTTGTCTCCATTTTCAGTTATGTTCGCGCGCGATCCTCTTATAAGGTCCGATGCCGGTGTAAATATATATTTGTTAACGGATGATCTCGATATTACATTACGTTCTGCTGCGAATAATGTGCGTATCACGAAAGCTTTGGAAAACATACGTAGAGTTCAAACACGTCAGAAGAGACTGTTTGACAGGAAGGTCAAGTTTGTGCGTTATGAACCTGGAGATTTAGTTCTTGTATATAACCCTAGGAAAACGACTAGGATTGGTTCTAAGCTGTCACGCTTATATTTTGGCCCATATAGAGTTGTGCGTTGTTTAAGTAATAATAATTACTTAATTACAAAAGTCAATGGTTCTTCTGCTCGTAATTTAATATATCATCATAATTCTATGAAACCGTTCAAATTACGATTGTAATAGATTTTGCCCAACTTCTAGAATATTATTCATGTGTATTATAGGTAGGTAGGTACACTATTCTTTCTCATTATATTTTTGTATTATATTTTTTGTGTAGTAGTTTCAGCTTTTATTTATAGATGAAATAAGATATTTCGTTTATCTTAACGGTATAAGGTATGTGTTATGTATAAGAAATGGTAACGCATGGAATAACATTCCATATGGTATCATCTTAGGTCTTTTATTAAGTTGATGAATAGAATTAAGAAACGAATACTTGCTCGATTGCCATAAAAAAAACTTATTATAGGTTTTAGATTTTTGCTTTGTCTATGGATGTTGATATTGGTAAAAAAAGAACAACTGTCAGTACTGTCATGTAATTTTTTATGTCAAGTCAGTCAGTATTGTTTGTTTATGTTTATAAATGGTGACGGATATGAAATAATTTAAATAATTATTATGTTTCGAAATGGATGATGTTACCGAAAAGAAGATTATGATACAACAAAAAGAATGTGGGAAGTTAGTTTTTGTCGTGTGGAATCGCTGTCATTCTCTATCTAAAACTTCCTAATAAGAATATCTTAGGGAAGGGAATCTTTGATTTTATTTAGAGATGATTTGCACATATTCCAGGGGGAGCGTGAAGAGATTATTTATTGGTTTGTTGTATCATTGTAGATTTTTATTAAGCGTTATCACAAGTATGGAATATTTGAATGTTTTCACTATTTGCCCCAAAGATTTAATAATCAAATACCTACGTATTTAATTTATGAAACTTCATATTGAGTAAAGATAGGGTTTTTCTTAGACTGTTAAAATTTTGATGAAGTAGGTAAATTTGATTAAATGAATTTTGTGTAGGTATGTGGATGATGGAGTAGTTGTTCGATAATAATATTTCTCATTTGTTATGTCGAGTCATTATGTGGTGTTTTGTATTGTTATTTTTGTCTTTTGTCGAGCGAGATGTAACATTGATAATTTTCAGATGATGACTTTGGACAATGATGTATCTATAGAGATAATTTGATAATGCAGCTAAGCAGCCATGATTACTGGATGCTGCCTATAATCTGGCCACCGAGAGATTGCGTTTGTGACACATGCCAGTAGTGTTGGGGTAAAAAATAATATTGACAAATATTTTTTCAATCAACATTAGTAAAAAAATTAGTTTATCTTATATCTATTTTACTTGTATAGCAAGTATCTTATTTATATTTTATTTATAATATAAAAATAGTTTTATGTTGTTACGAGTTAAAATCTAGGTAAAATAATAAAAAACAAAATCGAAACAGTATTGTTTTATTGTAGGAACGTAAATAATTAGATTAAAGACTAGTGGCCGCTCGCGACTCCGTTCGCGTAGAAGTCGGTTTCCCGTGGGAATGCGAAGTTTTCCCGCGGTAAAAAGGTCCCTTTATTCTTTCATACTTATATTTTTGGTTCCTAGAACCGCTTTCCCTGCTCACGCAACGGAAGCCCTCAAGGATAAATAATTTTCCCCGTTTTTTTCCCATTTTCCATTATTTCTTCGCTCCTAATAGTTGCAGCGTGATGTTATATAGCCTAAAGCCTGCCTGGATAAATGGTCTATCCAACACAAAAATATTTTTTAAATTCGAACCAGTAGTTCCTGAGATTAGTGCGTTCAAACAAACAAACAAACAAACTCTTCAGCTTTATAATATTAGTATAGATACTTGTATAACGTTAATTTTGAAGCTAAGCCCAAGGTCGAAAAGAACTAGCAAGAAAATCCAACTGCTGCCTTTTTACAAACGAAACTCAAAAGCATTGTATTGGCAATAATATGGTATAAGTCTCAGCACCCGATGACCGTACTGCTGAGCCAATTCATCTATTTCATATCGAACATTTGCCGATTTATTTTCTTTCACTAACCGCAATAGTTATGCTTCAAGCATATCCATATTTACGTCGATATCATGTTTTTATAACCAAGCTACTTATTCTGCTTTTTTATTAGAAATTGATTGATAACTTTAAAATTGACTGATATTTTTAGCACATCCCTACGAAAATATGATGTTGTTTACATTTTTAAAAATACATATTTTATCAGTAATTATTACCCTTACAGTAAGCCATCAGTTATAAAATTTAAAATCAGTGTGTTTTAATATCATTTTATTGCTTATTATTTGTTTGTAGGGTCAAAATAGACGACTTTTTTTTTGTTTGTTTTCGTAGACGGCCTGTCAAAGTTACCTCGTTATGTCAAACACAATGTGTCAGGAACGCATTCTCTCGGTGGCCGGACAATAGATACATGATGATTAAACCACTACGATTGTGATTGAAATATTTAAGTTTTTTTTTTGCGTCTATTTTCAAAATTCCTATTTTTAAGTTCTTGTGAAGTTTTTGGACTAGCATACTGTGATTCACCCATACATCATGTATTTTTGTTAGGTTTTTGCATGAAGGGGTCAGTTTAACTTGTTTAAATATTTATCTTTCTTATTTCATTTGTTTACTCCACATTTTAACCTGACTGGTTGTTAGCTACAACTGGGTCGAATCACTTTTACTTCGGAGCTTCCTAACTTAGGTAGGCTAGGAAGACATGTGCCTGGAAGTGATGCCGATTTTGATTAGTATCAAAATCTTTTTCGTAGGCGGTGGGATGTAATGTGCATAAGCACTATGTAGGAAACTTATGTAGGCTGGAATACTGGCAGCTATTGTTTTATATTATTTAAATAGATTCTAAAGAAGAAACAATGAGATATTGACAGCATCCTTCCAGACTCAGTCATATTTTCGTGCTCGGACTGTGGGCACATAACATTAAAATCACTTTTATGCTTTAAATATAAAGCTTTTAAAACGTTTCAACTATTTTATTTCTCTTTCACGTTTCCCCCAAACGTTAGTCATTTTTATTTTTAATAACTTTACGTTATTTCAATAACTTTTAATAACAACAAAACTAATTTCCCAACACTTAAAACAGTAAGTTCTAATAAATTAGTTAGTTACACACTAAGAAAGTCTTCTAAGTTTTATGACCAAACTTATTCAAGTTGAAAATGAAAACATTATTTCTTGAGAGAGCTATTTCTTCTCCGGATAAAGGGACTATTACTGGTTAATATTCGGGTAAAAGGGTCAGAAATTATGTGCGGGAAACAGGGAGGTATACATTTTACGTATACCTCCCTGTTTCCCGCCTTATCCTTTGAAAAAATTTGGTTGCGAGATGTAATACCTTGAATAAATGGTGGGATATAAGTTACAGGTTTTTCCACTTTGTTGATTGAATACCATATCTCATACGTGTTTGCAAAATTTAAATAGAATTAGGTTAGTTACTTGGTTTTCTAATCCAAAGTTATTTGAATATACTTGAACTGTTACATTTGAGTAGTATGCATAAATGTTTGGAAAAATGTTATTGTTTATCAAAATATCTTACATTAACAGATTCTGTTAATGTAAGATATTTTAATAAAGGCTAGAGTAACATAGGTTATGAAAATTTAATGCCACTATGCTTCTTGTTGACATTCTTAGTATCTTACTCACGACACTTATTTGTACGTTTTAACTAACGATAATATAAAAATTAAAACAACAAAGTTAATTTCTCTCCTCCTCAGGGTGTTGTTAATTGCTGGTATGAAGTGACAGTGATAATAGCAGCGTGGTGGGGGTGTGCCGCGGGCGGTTATATTAAAAGGAAGTAAAGAGCAACTTTCCATTCGTATTCCCATTCATATACATAAAACATAATTCTAGGTACAACAGCAGTTTTCGTTTGAGCCTACGTTTAACAATTTCGGGCTGATTCCCGAAGTGTTCGTTTTTATTAACAAGAGGCGACTAATGTTGTGTGGTAAAATCTAATTTCTCAGTCTTCGTCCTTCTCCGAAGGGTTAGCGGCGACATTAGCACTTTCGGTGACGTCATTACTCGCGCCATTACACCTCGATCAATGTTTCATAGAGATTTTTATATCCTACAACATTACACACTCACCAACTAATGCAGCGACTTTTTGTGAATGTCATATACCGAAAACACGAAGTGAAATCGTACATTGCTTAAATCCTGTTTAATTTTGTAGTTTTATCTTTAATCTTGAAAAAACGAGTTTAAATTAACTAGCGACCTGCCCAAGCCTCGCAATGGTGTAATTTTGCGCGGCTTGTTCCCGAAACAGTGAATTTTGGCTAACTTAAAAAAACTTTTTCTAAATGTTCTTTATTTACAAATTTAAATACCTAAAGGATGTTGAAAACCGTATTAAAATCCCTCAACTGGTTTAGGAGGAGATAGTGAACAAACATACAAACAGACAGAATTAGCGACTTATACTATGTAATGATGACACAAAGTTTTTTGGGGTCTAGTATGCAATCACAATAATTCTTTTGTTTCTAATCGTGTCATGACTAGAGTCCAAATTCTAGATAAATTTGTGTCATGAATAAATGTCGGTGAATATATATTTTTTTGGGAAAGACTCAATTAAGTAGTTACCGATGTGTTCAGCTTAATTATATGGTAAATATATATTTGGTTTGTATCATTAATAATCGGCAACAAATGAAATCAGTCAAAACTCATGTTGCTACTAACTCCAAATACCAGCTTTATATAGTTTGATAAATACGCAGCAGGCGCACGCGCGTGTTGGAACTTCAATATTCGTTATTCATGACACTACTACAATTATACTTATGGACCGGTTTTTAAGGTAAAATACGACTTATGAAATTATTAGGTACTTTGCAAGCATTGAGACAATTGTACGAAAATTATTCAGGTGACTGCTCGTTTAAACCTACTTTAATATTTGTATTTAACATTTTAATCGGTAATCAGGTTCAACAAATAAAATGAAAACATTGTGTAAATAATCAAGTCGCTTCTTTTTGTGAATTCAAATAAATTCAATAAATTCCGTCGTCGAGAGTCCGAACTCTCAACAGCAATACCTCTCAAATTAATCAAAGAAATATATACAAATTGAAAGAGGAAATACTAATAGAATAAAAAATAACTGTACATTAACACGATAAAGCGTTAAAAATCATTTCTTGCTTCATACTTTTATCTTAAAAATAGATCTTATGCTTGTAGTTAAAGAAAAATAACCTTTTTAAAAGTAAATGAGTAAAGCTCGAGATTCGCGTTAGTTCACGGCATGAACATTACAACAAAAACGAATCATAAGTCATATTATCACAACGAGGTAAGGTCGACAGTCGTGTGAGAGAGCTACTGAATACAGATGTCACTTTAATAGCTCGTGAGCTTAGATTAAATTGTTGCATTTTAAGTTTATTAAGAGTTTAAACCGAAGAATAAGTAAGTGAACAGTATGCTGTGAGTACTTATGAATGTTAAAAAACTTGAATAATTACCTCTTTTTTTTTTTTTTGTTCTCGCGGGGAAATGCATTTACGCACCGTACCCCCCACCAGGGTGGCGGGGGGCGTGTGTGGGACTCCCACCTGAGCAACTGACATGTCGCCCAGGGGACTACCCACTAAAACCCCGCGGCGCTCCGTCTTCGCCTTTGTGGTGGAGTCATGGGACCGGCCGTCAGCCCTACGCCACAACTCCACCAGCGATGGCCCGTCTACTGCACGACGGGCCCGTTGGGACTCCCCCGCGGTGAAGGGGGGCCTGTGGGAGCGACCGGGAGCGCCCGGTCGTTCCCACCCGTCGACGGTGGTGGTCCGTGCAATGCGGGCAGGTGTGTCCCCACATCACCCGACCACTGGCCACCACCAGGCTGGACTCGGTCGCGATCGCGCCTCGTCCGGCCCCTTCGACGTCTGCGGTGCGGGGGCGCGAGAGGATCGTTCTCACGCACCCGCTCCGCAGCCTCCTTCTGCGACATGACGTCCTCGCAGAAGGAGGCCACCGCGACCCAGACCGCCTCGGAGCCCAGCATGGCGTACACCAAGCCGGGCAGCGAGAGGTCCGGGCCCGCTGACGCCTGGAGGCGACGACGTGGCACATCCCAGGCCGGACACTCGGCCAGAGTGTGCCACGCCGTGTCGTCCGGCGCGCCACAGTGGTGGCACGCCGTGGACTCCTCCCTCCGTATACGACACAGGAAATGCCCGAAGCTGCCATGCCCGGACAAAACCTGCGTCAACCGGTAGGTGAGGAACCCATGCCCCCTCTCGATCCAGCCCTTTATGACTGGACCGACGGCGTCCAGGGTCCACCGTCCGAACTCCGCTTCGGCCATCTCCGCCGTCCACCGGCGGAGCATGTCCGCGCGGGCCCTCCGCCAGACGGCGACCCTCTCCTCAGGTGCGGGGCGCTTCCCCTGCGCCCTCTTATCCGCCGTCCAGTGATAGACGGCGGACAGCACCTCGGCCTCCCAGTACCATGGCGGAGTGCCTGCCATGGCACAGGCCGCGTCGTGGGCAACCGTGCCGTAAGCCCGCGCCACTCGCTGAGCGATGGCGCGTTGTGGCTTACGGAGGAGGGTACGGTTGGCCCGCCCCAAGTCATCCGCCCATATGGGCGCCCCGTAGAGGGCCATGCTGCGCAGCACGCCGGCATATAGTCGCCGGCATGCCGCAGCAGGCCCCCCGATGTTGGGGAGGAGCCAACTGAGGCTCCTCGCCGCCTTAAGGAGGCGCGGGGAGAGCCGGCGGAAGTGTTCCGCGAACTTCCACCGGCCCGTCAGGATCTGAATAATTACCTCTGAGACTTTCATCAGCGCATCGTAGTTACTTGTAAAATTGAAGTAGTAACTTACACATACACGCACATACACACATAGTGAACAGATTAGTGGGTGGATTATTTTACTTTTGTTTTGGATTATTTATTTTTTTGGCATTATTGTTCCTTACTAGAATCAACGCATGTTCATAGCTTTAAGGGCAATAAAAATCGTCCATATTTCATTAGAATTTTTGTACCTGGAAAATTTTAAAGTAATAAAATAAAACCAATAGTGCTACATTTGTTTCTCATAACTTGCCCTCCTGTACCAAACTATGTAGGTATAATATCGTACGTCTTGAAGTTTTCCACTAAATGTTGAAGTATGAAGTTCTCCGCAAGTTGAACCTCTCACTGAATTACACGCGAGCTAAGTATCTAACTTGATGTAGGGACATGTTACAAACATTATTATACCATGACGCGCACCTGCTGCCTTGATGAGCTTTTAGTATTGTTTCGAAATGTTGAAGAGAATGCCAAAGATAGCTCAAGATATTGTTACGCTACTTAAAGTTTAACCATTTTGCTAACAGCATTAGTGAAAAGGAAAAGAAAATGATATATTATGTGTATTTGTCTTAATTACAAACTTTTTATAACATTGTATTTCTGCTTGTTTTTGCTTTATTAATAATCAAATAAGCAAATGTGCAAAGCAGAGAAAGCGACTTTGTTTTATACTATGTAGTGATTAAGATGAAAAAGTCTGTACCGAGTTAATTCAAAATACTTACGTACAACATTTTAGTAGTAAATAATTAAATTGGCTGATTCCCGGCGGGACACAGACATTACAATTGCTGCTACTAATACCTCTAAATTGCAATAGACCCTATTACTGGTAGTGACTTTTTCAATTATATAAAAAAGCTGCATTGTGAAAGAGGACAAGATTAAAAAACAAACAAAAAATTTAAAACATTTTGTATTTGAGGCGCACTTGAGGTAACAGTTCTCTTTATGAAGTTTTAAATCTCATTAAATATCTGAATCTTCAAGGGTCCAGGCAGCCAGCGAAACGTAAGATATTAAGCTGGGAAAGATTCGCCCCTTGACAATATTTCATTGTTATAAGAATTTGCCGGTTAAATGTCTGACATAAATCAAATTAAACAAACCTGTTAGAAAATTTGAAGGTATTCAAAGCAGTAATTGTAATGTCTGTGTCCCGCCGGGAATCAGCCAATTTAATTATTTACTGCTAAAATGTTGGTACGTGAGTATTATGAATTAACTTGATACTGACTTTCACCTTAATCACTACATAGTATAAAACCAAGTCGCTTTCTCTGTCCCCATGTCCCTATGTACGCTTAAAAACTTTAAACTCTGTAACGGATTTTAATGCCTTTTTTAATAGATAGAGTAATTAAGGACAAAGGTTTAAATGTAGGTATAGTTACACATTTACGGAAAGGGGTTGTCTGACTCCAAATTTAACGCGTGTGAAGCCGCGGGCAAAAGCTTGTTATTAAAATAAAGCTAATAATATCTGCTCATTTAGTTGATTATAACTCCGTTCGGAATTATAATATGTAACCTGCCTTAACCAAAAGTTCATTAAGTAGGAGGTTTGGTTGAATTTAGTTTTTACAATAAATTGAGTTGGGGAAAAGTTGTAAAGTCGTGGTTGCGGGGTGCGGGGTGCGGGGTAATTTGTATTTATGAACTGTTGCCGATGGGGTTAGTATCAAGACATACAGCAATATGCAGCAACAGACAGTCCATCGTATGATCACTTCAAGCGGCACAGAGTGTCGACATCGTGTCTGTGTCTCACGTCACACAGCGCCGGCTGATGGCGATTCAAAACACGACAGAGGTCGACTCATAGTCATAAAGCCGTACCAAAAGAAGGTATCTATTGAGTGTGTACCCGTGCTATGATGTTTTTGATATTTTCGCGCCTATAATGTCTTGTATAATTAAAACCGTGAAAGTAAAATACTGAATTTTATATATTCTTTGTTGTTACTAAAGTACGTAGATTCTTGTGAGTGTAAGCGAATTTATTGGATCGCAACAAGAGACTCCTCAATTGTACGTATACTCTGCCATATCTCGTCCAACATTCGAGAGAAGATCGAAAAGAAAGAATTTAACAGTTGGAATTATTTATGAGATTCCGTCGATTTCTCAATTTCCGAAGTGAAAAGTTGTAGCTCGTTTGTACCTGCTTATACGATCCGGAAATAAATACTTTGTTTCAGGTAAGGAAGGAACGTTCGAATCGGATAGCGAGGCGGCTGTTCAATAAATAAAATATTGTTTATATGCGTCTCAAAACTTGCAAATATTTCAGAATATTCTCCGAGGACGGACCCGGGATGTGGGTTGCTGAGATAATACGCATTTTGAAGAAAATCTCATATTAAGTTGGAAAGTTCATTTTCAGTTTTTTAATCATTTGACAACTATTGTTTCCTGCGGAAATAAAAAATGGTCAGTATAATATTTACAATAATAACAATTGTAAAAAAAAATTAAGGTCTTAAAATCATTCGAACCCAACCAAAACCAAACTAAACTTTTGCAAATCAATTTCATTTTTTTTATTCAATGATAAGTATTAAAAGAGTGTAGTAGCGTAAATGTAGCACTAACCGGTCCTGACAGTTCATTAAGTTAATATCCGTAGTATTATGTAAAATTCTATATGAATAAGCAGCGGCGTGGTATCTCATCTAGTTTATGAAGTCGCATGTCTGTGGGATGCTTGTTATTGTTTCATGACACACACGAGGAAGCCGCGACAGAATAAGCTTTATGTTCAATTTTCGTTCACTTCGTTAATTTCGTTCATTTCGTTCATTTCGTTCATTTCGTTCATTTCGTTCATTTCGTTCATTTCGTTCATTTCGTTCATTTCGTTCATTTCGTTCATTTCGTTCATTTCGTTCATTTCGTTCATTTCATAGATAGTTTAATTGAAATACGTCATAGAGCAGTTATTTCGCACCCTTAAGCCTCATTTACACGATACCATTTTCTTGCCTGTAGCGTACAATTATGTTGAAGCAATACTTGAATTGCAGCGTATAAACAACATGCCATATTCTTTCTCTACTAGGCAAGTTTTGCTTTCAAGAATGTTCTCGGTTTAAACTGTACATACAATATTTTCTTGTGCAATACTTGTATTCAAAAGTTTTCTCACTTGACTTTGATAGTCATTTTATCCGAAGACGTCAAACACTTGAATGAAAATATTAAAGCTCATTTACACGATACCATTTTCTTGCCTGTAGCGTACAATTATGTCGAAGCAATACTTGAATTGCAGCGTATAAACAACATGCCATATTCTTTCTCTACTAGGCAAGTTTTGCATTCAAGAATGTTCTCGGTTTAAACTGTACATACAATATTTTCTTGTGCAATACTTGTATTCAATAGGTTTCTCACTTGACTTTGATAGTCATTTTATCCGAAGACGTCCAACACTTGAATGAAAATATTCGTCTGAGCAAATACGGTCAATTCTTGAAGCAACGTGCCAGTAAATGGAACAGGGACGTACAAGTCGATGTTTAGACAAGACAATTCTTGAAAGCGATAATCTCCTTACCATTATTGTATAAAGCCTCATTTACACGATACCATTTTCTTGCCTGTAGCGTACAATTATGTTGAAGCAATACTTGAATTGCAGCGTATAAAGCCTCATTTACACGATACCATTTTCTTGCACGTTCAATAGCAATAATTGAAAACAATAGTGGAAGCGCAATATTTGCATTTCAATAATTGTAAGCAACTGTTTACACGTGGATATTATTTATAAAGTTGAACGCCATTATTTAATGCAAATCTTGAAAAGAAATAATTGCCAGCGTGTTTTGTTTACATTTATACAATAATGGTAAGGAGATTATCGCTTTCAAGAATTGTCTTGTCTAAACATCGACTTGTACGTTCCTGTTCCATTTACTGGAACGTTGCTTCAAGAATTGACCGTATTTGCTCAGACAAATATTTTCATTCAAGTTTTGGACATCTTCGGATAAAATGGCAAGTATTGAACAAGAAAATATTGTATGTATAGTTTAAACGGAGAACATTTTTGAATGCAAAACTTGCCTAGTAGAGAAAGAATATGGCATGTTGTTTACACGCTGCAATTCAAGTATTGCTTCGACATAATTGTACGCTACAGGCAAGAAAATGGTATCGTGTAAATGAGGCTTAAACAACATGCCATATTCTTTCTCTACTAGGCAAGTTTTGCTTTCAAGAATGTTCTCGGTTTAAACTGTACATACAATATTTTCTTGTGCAATACTTGTATTCAAAAGTTTTCTCACTTGACTTTGATAGTCATTTTATCCGAAGACGTCAAACACTTGAATGAAAATATTCGTCTGAGCAAATACGGTCAATTCTTGAAGCAACGTGCCAGTAAATGGAACAGGAACGTTCAAGTCGATGTTTAGACAAGACGATTCTTGAAAGCGATAATCTCCTTACCATTATTGTATCAATGTAAACAAAACACGCTGGCAATTATTTCTTTTCAAGATTTGCATTCAATAATGGCGTTCAACTTTATAAATAATATCCACGTGTAAACAGTTGCTTACAATTATTGAAATGCAAATATTGCGCTTCCACTATTGTATTCAATTATTGCTATTGAACGTGCAAGAAAATGGTATCGTGTAAATGAGGCTTTAATGTAAACAAAACACGCTGGCAATTATTTCTTTTCAAGATTTGAATTCAATGATGGCGTTCAACTTTATAAATAATATCCACGTGTAAACAGTTGCTTACAATTATTGAAATGCAAATATTGCGCTTCCACTATTGTATTCAATTATTGCTATTGAACGTGCAAGAAAATGGTATCGTGTAAAGCCTCATTTACACGATACCATTTTCTTGCACGTTCAATAGCAATAAAGCCTCATTTACACGATACCATTTTCTTGCCTGTAGCGTACAATTATGTAGAAGCAATACTTGAATTGCAGCGTATAAACAACATGCCATATTCTTTCTCTACTAGGCAAGTTTTGCATTCAAGAATGTTCTCGGTTTAAACTGTACATACAATATTTTCTTGTGCAATACTTGTATTCAAAAGTTTTCTCACTTGACTTTGATAGTCATTTTATCCGAAGACGTCAAACACTTGAATGAAAATATTCGTCTGAGCAAATACGGTCAATTCTTGAAGCAACGTGCCAGTAAATGGAACAGGAACGTACAAGTCGATGTTTAGACAAGACAATTCTTGAAAGCGATAATCTCCTTACCATTATTGTATCAATGTAAACAAAACACGCTGGCAATTATTTCTTTTCAAGATTTGCATGCAATGATGGCGTTCAACTTTATAAATAATATCCACGTGTAAACAGTTGCTTACAATTATTGAAATGCAAATATTGCGCTTCCACTATTGTATTCAATTATTGCTATTGAACGTGCAAGAAAATGGTATCGTGTAAATGAGGCTTAAGCCTCATTTACACGATACCATTTTCTTGCCTGTAGCGTACAATTATGTCGAAGCAATACTTGAATTGCAGCGTATAAACAACATGCCATATTCTTTCTCTACTAGGCAAGTTTTGCATTCAAGAATGTTCTCGGTTTAAACTGTACATACAATATTTTCTTGTGCAATACTTGTATTCAAAAGTTTTCTCACTTGACTTTGATAGTCATTTTATCCGAAGACGTCAAACACTTGAATGAAAATATTCGTCTGAGCAAATACGGTCAATTCTTGAAGCAACGTGCCAGTAAATGGAACAGGAACGTTCAAGTCGATGTTTAGACAAGACAATTCTTGAAAGCGATAATCTCCTTACCATTATTGTATCAATGTAAACAAAACACGCTGGCAATTATGCCTCATTTACACGATACCATTTTCTTGTACGTTCAATAGCAATAATTGAATACAATAGTGGAAGCGCAATATTTGCATTTCAATAATTGTAAGCAACTGTTTACACGTGGATATTATTTATAAAGTTGAACGCCATTATTGAATGCAATCTTGAAAAGAAATAATTGCCAGCGTGTTTTGTTTACATTGATACAATAATGGTAAGGAGATTATCGCTTTCAAGAATTGTCTTGTCTAAACATTGACTTGTACGTTCCTGTTCCATTTACTGGAACGTTGCTTCAAGAATTGACCGTATTTGCTCAGACAAATATTTTCATTCAAGTTTTGGACGTCTTCGGATAAAATGGCAAGTATTGAACAAGAAAATATTGTATGTATAGTTTAAACGGAGAACATTTTTGAATGCAAAACTTGCCTAGTAGAGAAAGAATATGGCATGTTGTTTATACGCTGCAATTCAAGTATTGCTTCGACATAATTGTACGCTAGAGGCAAGAAAATGGTATCGTGTAAATGAGGCTTTATTCTTTTCAAGATTTGCATTCAATAATGGCGTTCAACTTTATAAATAATATCCACGTGTAAACAGTTGCTTACAATTATTGAAATGCAAATATTGCGCTTCCACTATTGTATTCAATTATTGCTATTGAACGTGCAAGAAAATGGTATCGTGTAAATGAGGCTTTAAATGAGGCTTTCGTCTGAGCAAATACGGTCAATTCTTGAAGCAACGTGCCAGTAAATGGAACAGGAACGTTCAAGTCGATGTTTAGACAAGACGATTCTTGAAAGCGATAATCTCCTTACCATTATTGTATCAATGTAAACAAAACACGCTGGCAATTATTTCTTTTCAAGATTTGCATTCAATAATGGCGTTCAACTTTATAAATAATGGCCACGTGTAAACAGTTGCTTACAATTATTGAAATGCAAATATTGCGCTTCCACTATTGTTTTCAATTATTGCTATTGAACGTGCAAGAAAATGGTATCGTGTAAATGAGGCTTTATCGTCGTTGGCAATCTTGTCAAACTTTAAATGGTAGTATTTGGCAGCAAAGCGACGGGCATTAAAACTCCAATTAACTTGTTTGAAGTTTCATTAACCTAACGCATCTAACGACTTACAGACATTTTTCGCTTATTTGTCACAAGTGTCGTGAGTTCCTCACGGAGTTGGGGCTGCATGTAAGTTGGTGATCTGCCCGGAAATGAGTGATCGATCGATCGAAGCCACTTCATTGAACGGTTTCTGATTAACAATTCTCTGATGAACGACATGAAATATGTGCTCTACAGAGGTTCGGTGCTAAATATTGCAATCATTTTCAAACTACTGCACGACCTCATTCACTTTAAGAAGCGTTTTTCTAGATACTACGTATTTGAGTCACGTTCAAATCTTAGAGTTACCCAAGGTGTTCTGTATAAGATTAGTTTCAATGCAAGCAACCAGAGGCAACAATTCTGTTTGTATGTAGTAACTAGTGGCCGCCCGCGACTTCGTTCGCGTGGAAGTCGGTTTCCCGTGGGAACGAGATGTTTTCCCGCGGTAAAAAATACCCTATGTGTTATTCTGATGTATAACCTATATTATTGCAAAGTTTCAACCAAATCCATCCAGTAGTTTTTACGTGAAAGAGTAACAAACATCCATCCATCCATACATCCATACATCCTCGCAAACTTTCACATTTATAATATTAGTAGGATTGCTTTTACTTGCGTAATAACTTTGATCACGATACCGTACAACAGAGACAGAACAAACACAGGTATAATTGACGTTCGGCAAGCTCGTTAATAATAAATACTGCGTCAAGTGATATGCGGTTTGAGGAACGGTACCAGGGCCCCAGCGGCGACAAGAAGGCTGCTCGGCGACCGACGATATTTGCATAATTATTAAAGGAAGCCTCAACTGAACACGGTGATTCATTAGCCGCTTGTGAGTAAGTCCGACGCAGCCCATGTCTAATTTATGCTAATAAGATAATGCCACCTAGCCGGTACACGCAAGAAGCCACCATCGATCTAAACCCATCCGAATATTGTGTCATAAAAATCCCCGTGTGAAATATATCTAATAATAACTGTAGCCTCACGGGGCAGCCGAGACCGTGAGCACGGTGCGGTGGACACGCGGCCGATACATGCGGGGAGCCAATAAACTTGTTTTCCACTAGCCTCTTCTACTATAAACTCAAAAAGAATTCAATGTATAAACCACTTTCTTTATTCTTTTCTAGAAAAATTTACAATAAATAGTACGTTCAAGTCCACGTTCCTGCAATTGTATTGTGTGACGGTTTTATTTCTCAAATAGAAGTAAAGTGAATCAGGACTATTATTAGCGAGGCTGCACCGATGCAGGTAAATGAACATGTACGAAAACACCGCGCCGTCGCGGCTCCTAGAGCTTCCACTTTATTATGACTTACTGTTTCACCAGGTGAACGGGGATTTGTTGAGACATTCAGTCTGAAGATTGCTTGAAAATAGTGACGGTAATACATTGATAATGTTATCCATTGTTACGAAAGCCGATATGGCTACGGGAGAAAAAATCTGAACTTTTGAAATATCTCTCAAACTTTAAACAAGAACGCGACCCTACCAATATTAATACAAACTTTTCGCAAAAGGCCAAGTTTTACATAGTGTTGCAGAGGTCATCCACAGGGACGAGCAAGGGATATTGCGATCCGGGCCGGGTACGGTCATGCGGAAAATATAATAAACAACGTTTTAACACACTATCCAAGCCCCAAGGCCTCCTAAATTAGATTGCTCTCTCTGCATCGTGGCAAGACTCACAGCTAAGCCCCGAAACTAACCCTTTGTGAAAAACAAGTGGCGAGTCTTATATAATAAACTTTTAAGCATGTAGATGATCTTGGTACCTGTAGACGTGTGCGATGCTCGTCCTGCTGCGGTGCATGTGGGGCACTGGGGCTGTACCTGTGTTAAACAAACTGGACACACGAATAACAACTTTGTTGTCTGCAGCATAAGCTTCAACTAGGAACTTCACATTTTAAAATTTCTGAATTTCACAGATTTTTCTCTAAAGCCGGTTTGCGAGTAAGGAATTTGTCGGGCATCTGTACTTTAAATATAAAGTTTGGATTGCGACCATTGCTGCACCTCCTGCACACACTGATACACGTTCTTTATCTAACTAGCTCCTACCGCCCCTTTAGAGAAGGTGTTTTCATAGTGATTGCGTCTATCACCTTTAAAGTCAAACCTATGTTACATCAACTGTGAGCTTGTTGCTGCATACCGCAAAGCAAATATTGGGGTATGAAGATTTTCATTTATCGTGGCTCGTACAATGTATCTGCGTGTGAAAAATTGCTCTATATCGGAAATTCGGCGATGATCAGTAGTGAAGCACGACTCTACGATTACAGTTTGAAACTCTTGTGTGTCTCTTTGTGTAGTCAACAATTTAGCGGTAGCTTGCTTCATTAGCTCAGTGTTCGTAGTTTGCATCTCTAATGAAGCCAGACAACTACTGCGACTGTGTTAATGTCGCGACTTATCAACTCACGTATACCATTACTGCTGCAGACGGCGTGTTTGGCAGTTTGTGCAAGTTTTGGACATAGAAATGATTTAATATGACTATTTAAATTAACTTTTACAAATATTTGAAATTTTACAATTTAATTTAACTCCTCTGTTTTTTTTTATTTCAACGCATGTATGCAAGAAAAAATTAAATCGTAAATTATTTGATTCGTTTTTCTTATTTCCTGTTTCTGCTTTTTTGTGAAAATCAAAACCAAAAACTTTTAGATACAGAAACTTATATTCTACTCAAATATTTCGCAAAAATTCGAGGTTTTCAACTCTATGTCACAAAAACAAAACACTTGCGACGTCTTCGCAAACTTACTGTAAGTTATGCCAGGAACGAAAACAGCTTAAATTATTCCATACAACTTGGGTGTTAAATTTGCATATAGCGCTACCTGTAAAGGCTTTCAGATTTAAAGTGCAGTGTCAGTGACAAGAGGTAAGTGTATCGATATCGAGAGATACGCGGAAAGTTCACTGCATCCCGCCGCGACAGCATGACTCGACAGAAAATATTCAGAGACATGCAAATAACATGCTTCTAAATATTTTATTAAAATTAAGGATATTTTTGTTACTAAGTTTACAACAGATAGATAGTGGTGTAGGAATCTTACCTTTTACGAAAACCAATATTTAATGAATTCATGGTTTAACTTAGCCTTTCGTTTAAGATTTCATGATTTTGCTGTTATTATTAATTAATAAAAGTTCATACTGTTTTACTTTACTTTCAATTAATAGGGGTACAGCATGATACCCAACAGCAAAGTTTGGAAAAACAATGCAGCACTTTCTGATCTTTATATAAGTAGGTGAAGCTACACTACAGGGCTGGAAGTGAGTTCACCGAGTGTAGAGGTAATCTTCTGCTTCTATGCAGGAGAAAATAATAAACTTTTTGTAGAGATTACAGAATATTTCGAGACACAAAAACTCTGCAGGTGGATCATAATGGAACATCTCTTTGTATGTGAGTTGCGGGCAACAGGTTTAATTAACAAACTTATGTACGACGTTTGTTGATTATTACAGTTGTATTTTTTACCAGAGACGTATTATATTTCTTTGCCACCGAGAAAATCATTTGGCCTTTCAATAATAACCGTTTCTTCTTCAGGATCACATCACTACATAGTATAAAATAAATTTCTTTTTCCGCCGTCTGTGAGTCTGTATGATTAGATATTTAAAATCACGCAAAAGATTTTGATGTTTTTTTTTAATTAGACACAGTGATTCAAGAGGAAGGTTTATATGTATAATTACAAAATATAGAGAAAGGGGGTTTACAGAAACAGAAAAACAAGCATAGTTATGGAGAGTAATAAATATAAACATTATATTTAATAGAAGAAGCTCCCGCTCTATTACTATATTATATTACAAGGAAAAATATGTTTTAAAATAAAAAGTGATGTACCTGACGGTGCCTAATAGTACAAAAATAAAAGTGACATTAATTTAAAAGTGTGCCACTGAAGTGGCACATTTAGTTTATTGTACAGATATA
Source organism: Emmelina monodactyla (assembly GCA_916618145.1). NCBI lineage: Eukaryota > Metazoa > Arthropoda > Insecta > Lepidoptera > Pterophoridae > Emmelina > Emmelina monodactyla. The sequence continues at coordinate 738,295 of OU745314.1, read as the reverse complement.
TTTCCATATTAATTATTCGTTATTCGTATATTTGTATGTGATCCCGAGTCTGTGGCGGTGTGACGTCACATGCATCGTGAAGTTGCCGCCATTGTTCACAGTCCCCGCGCGGCAGTTAGCAACAACTAGATGTCACTAATGCTATAAACATATAAACAACGTTATTTTACTAACTAGAACTAGATGACGAATAATATTTTAACTTACTTACCTTAAAGTTTAAATACTTGTTAAATACAAATTGTAAATTTCAAATGTACGGTCTAGTGACACTAGCCGTTTGACAATTCTTCTTCCTTAACACACAGGTACGGATTCAATACCTAGTTGAAAGACAAAAACATACGCACTAAGAATTAATTATTCTTACAAATTCAAGTTATCTTAGGTTGAAAAACGTAAAAACTGCTTAAATTGTTTTTTGATTTCCTGATTATTCTATAGAAAGTTATTTGATCCCTGTTAAAACTTTTTGTTTACACTTAACAGTTAATTTCTTCGTCATGTTCATCTCCATCTAGTATTCCATCGTCTGTAAAGTAACGCACCTCTTGACGACTCCAGTTTATGTCTGATCGTAAAATTAATGCTCATAATCTTGCAATGTTTACACATAAATTTTCGAGGTTTATTACTAACTTAAAGGGATGGTTATTTTTCTATATAAGGTCTTACAAAATATAGTCAATCGGGAAGATGTTGTTAGTACAATCATTTATATTACATATTTTTACAAAAATAAAAATATTTTTTAAATATGTTACTAGACGAAAGAGATAAAGACTTGGTTACTTGTTATCCATCACATTAAAAGGAAATGAAGGATAAACGAGTTGGTATCAGATTACATTCGTTTATCCTTTACCTTGTTTCCATCCCAAAAATAAATAGTAGGTAATAGACACCCTCCAACGATGTTCAACACATTATTATCAAAGTTTGATATTTTCAAAGAGGACGCGTCTTTGGCAATAAAGGCAATATAATTTATTCATAGGCATGTCACGAAATTTAAATGGTCCCTTTTAATTTATGTCTCCAAAGTTGTATTAAACAACACAATTTACTAAAATCTTATATAACTATTCATTTAATAATATTTTAACGCTCTTTTACTAGATTCCTTAAATTATGAAAAAGTTGTTCCATAATATAAATACAAAGTCTAATATCTGGTGTTTAGAAACTATGACATGCAACGAACATAACTTGGTTATATAGAAACCGCAAGAAGCACTCTGAAATGTGATTTTGAAAAGCTCACATATACAATGCAAAAACCGCAGTTGCTTTTTTTAGTAATGATAAGATGTTGCTGTGATGTTCGTTTTTTTATGTTCGACGGCCGCTGTTTTATGGCGGTTGTTAACGGTATCATTCACAATGCACGCGGCACTGGCTGCAGTGTAGTGTTGGCAGTCAACAGACGCGGGAGTCACTGCTGCCAATGAGCAGTATTTCTGTGAGAATACTCATTTTAAAAACATATTGCGGATTTAGATAAAATATTTCAAAATAATTCTTCGCAATATTTAACATAGCGTTAGGTGTTTGAAGGTAATTAAAATGCAAAGTTAGCATTGCGTTCCTGCGCTGAAATCGGGCTGCAATGTACCAAGTTCGTGCTATAGCCCACTTCAGTTGTGTAATCTACATAAATTGCCTTCTTCGTTATTTGTTTCCTTTAGACTAGAACGGAATTAAGTAAAATTAAACTGCAATAAATAGTATAGAAGTAGCGTACAAGGTGCGCTGAGGGACGGCCGTGCCCCACGGAATGCGGCAAACGTTAATAGAATAAAAGTTACCATTTAAAATATCCTTGGTGTTTATTTATTGTTGACAACAATTACATATATTACAAAGATGACCAATGACAAACAACATCATGTCAATACTACACGAATAAATTTAAACAAACTGTACAAAACATCCTCAACTTTAGCAGTCTTGCCACTGAGACCACAATTGAATGAAAAATAAACATGTGGAAATATTCAGCTTTTTCAGACGGAAGCGTAAATTAACATTCTTAATTTTTTTGGCTTCCTGCGAGGTTTCTCATTTTTCCTTAAAGACTATGTAACAATATTAAGTATCTACGAAAATATGAGATTTTTATTTTATGTCATGAATAAAATTTTAACAGGACTAAGCTGCCACAGGATTGTTAAAATAAAACGCTTAATATTTTCTCTTAACAATATTTTATAATATTTCAAAGTACTTAATAACATAATTATAAACGACTTACATCGTGAATATCACTTGTGAGTATTCCCACACGAGGTTTTTCACATCGTTTGTACGATATGCTCACTTACAATGCGTCAGCACTTTGCGGGCGCGCATCGCAATCGTTGAGCTTCGTTCTTGTTCTCTCACCGATATTATAAAGATTTTAAATTAAATGAGATAAACAAAGTTAGTTCATTAATTCTCGTTGATGCAAGTAGACGAAGTTTATTTGAAATGGATCTTCTACTGAGGCGGTTGGTTAAAAGTTTCTATTTTTCTTTACATTAAAGTTTAAGCACCAAGCTGAGTGCAGCATTGGGATTAGCGAGAGTGTAGCGCGGACCATCTGATTGTTTGTCATTTTTTTATCAACACAGGATTTTTCGAAAGCAGTCTTATTTAGAAAATCTACAAGAACATAAAAAAAACTTTTGTAACTTTGAAGTAAATAGTTAGTTTGTTAATAGGAGTGGCGATTGTACATACGTTTGTCATTGCTGTGAAAATGAAAATAAGCTTAATTCTGTGTCTAGTGGGATGAGTTTTTGATCCAGAGGTCATAACCAAAATCATGAGCTTCTATAAAACAATGCTGTCGATGTTTATTCATATTCAAAACACTGAATCAACCACTGCAATGTGTAAATGCATTTTTCATTTCGTTATACCACTTGAATTCAAACCACCGCTCGGTGAAGAGTTCCAAGGTTCTGGAAGTCAATTAAAAAGGCAAAGTGGCGCCATTTTTATTAAACACGGAGATGGATACTGAAACTGATATAAGGCCAACATTACGAATATACCAATCGGCAGGTAATCGCAGATTGTGTAGTTCATTTTAGAAGAGGTTTAAAAGATGTAATAAATAAGAATAATTCTTTGTAGTCGAGGCCTCAATAATATGGGTTTCGGTGGTTGCGGATAACAAACAAAAAGCCGAGTGATTATATCAGCTGAACTTTTTATCCTAATAATCGTAAAATAATTTCTGTTGTATATTCACAATCAATTACACCTTTCTGTTGGACATTGTAGTCACAACTGTTGCTTAACTAGGCACAAAAATATATTTAAATTATTCCATAATATTAGATTATTCGCCTAAGATTTGTCCACCACTGACTTCTATGTCATGGAGTCCTTAAAATACCTCGGCAACATGTACTTACACTTGAATCTGTGACCGACTTGCAGAGTGTTTCTGCTAGTCAGTATTTAGTGCTACAATTACAGTTAAGTAGAAAGTAAACACTGTTGTTTTTTGCTACTTTGTGCGGCGTCCGAACGAAGCAATGCCGTTGTCGCAAACAACGAGACTACCTTGTTGCATTATGTCCGAGACTTAACACGACTTCATTGAAATGTAGACCTATAACTAACTGCAGTAAGTTGTCGCGCACTGAAGCCAAATCATACCCGACATTCAAGACGACACTTCTTATCTTCAATATTATCTAATAGTTGACACTTTAATTCTTGGTAGTTTCTTCACAGCTATAAACCAAGGGGTCTCCGCGAGCCTCGGTCAGTACGTTCCATCATCTATCTGGTTTACTTCTGAACTGAACGAGCCACAGCCATGAACCCTTATCGACCTTATCCTTGGTTGTGATCTATTACAACCACATTGCTAATATAAAAGTGATAGATGTGAGGAACAACATCTATCCAAAGACAAGCCCGAGGACCTTCCCTTCTGTTTAATTGTATAGGTACTTCTATGAATTTAATAACTTACTTACCCAATAAAAATTAAAACTTGATTAACGTTAACATTAAAACTTCGTTACATGATAATAATTACGTCTTTTTAAATGTAACACTATAAGTAAGTACTATTTTGTGACTAATGTTAGTTTTCTGAGACTCAATACAAGTACACCTTCCCTCGAGGCCTTCATTATAAGTTCTAAGCTCTTAACCTTTCTTTATCTTAACTTTAATTAACGAAGATAAGTCAAATCCAACAGATCCCATTACACTTTCAACTTTGCTTACTGTTTTCTTAAATTAAGAACATACAACAAAATAGCCTTTACTTGCGTTTTTATTATTAAAAAGTTTTGGCATTAAATATTTAAAAAAATCAGCCCTTTCATTCCATTTGAATTTCAATTACTTTGGTATTTCCGCTTTATGTAAATTTGCATCATCTTAATAGTGAATGTTGTTGCTAGTAGTATCTCAGCCAATCAAATGGTCATATTACTTGAGAGACCGCGCGGGTCCCGCACACATACACATACACACATATACACAAACAGGTCGTGTGTATAGGTATATTGGCTCCAGGACGCAGCTCTAATTTGTATGCAGATCTAGACCACGCACATGCTACACACAGAATGTCATATCTACTAATTAATTGCGAATTAAACTTAAAACATGCATAAAGACTAGTTAGGTTTACTTTATAGACGCATAAAGTACTTACAATTTACCATCATGTGACTAGCTTGCTTGCTAGCAAACTCATCTCTTAAAGTTTTGTCTTTTTGGTGTTAATTAATATTATGAATGTAAATTAGATTTCAATTATAAGTAACAAAAAGACTTTACTTATTACTAATTAGATTTGATCACAAACTGGTGCCGGCATGGCTCGTGCATGAAACCAGACTAAATATTTGTAGTGGTCGGTAAATTGAATCACACATCTCGTTGCTTGCTTTTCTGTGCTTGCTTTACAAACACTATAACAAATTGAACGCTACGTCAATGCCCAGGACACAATAGACAACACAGAAGCTGCATGATTGTATGATGTTAGTACAATAATATAGGAGTAAATCCTAATTACAAGGTATGTATGTGGGTGTATATAAGTGACGGCGATCACTAACCATCATGTGACAAGCTCGCTCGTTTGCTAGCTTTTGCCAAAAAAGTTAGTTTGATCAGAGCAGACATGCTCTAAATAATGATTTGAGAAATCTGAAAATAAAAACAAGAATTAAAATGGCGTTTCCTTGTATTACAATCTCTATGTGGTTTACGTTACAATAAAAATACCAAGGATGTCGAAAATATGTTAAAATAAAAAATATTTATAATAACTTCTTTGTGCTTCTTAACACATGATTATCATTTATACTAGAGTATAGAAGCGCTTATCTACGGAATAAGAGTACATATTGATTGCCATGTTGAACAATGAAGTCTTAACAGCATAGCATTTCCACCATTTCACATTACATTTACAACATGTTTCGATACTACTAAACAAATTATACTATAGTTTGAAATCTGGAGAATTTCATCCAACTCTTACATTCGATTCTCGGTGAAACACTTATATTTAATTCTTAGTAGATCATTGTTAGTGGTCGGCAGTAAAGTTGTGGCAGACATAAACCGGCGGCTGCGTGGGATGCAATCTCAGCGATTCTCCGAGGAGTACTGTGTGCCTGACGATAACGAAAAAAAGAGATCAACTATTGTTAAGGTTTTACTATGTTTTCTCATTAGCAAATTCCCTAAACTGTAACAGTAAATTTCCTAACGAAGTTATAACAAATAGTCATACTCAAGCCTTGGCTTAATAACCAAGCCAGCAAACTAAAATAATATAGTAAGGGACAGTTATCCAAATTTCAGCCTACGTTTCTGGTAAGTTCTGTGCAAACATCTCCAGCCAGCAGTGTACATACCTCCCTCACTGCAAGTAGCGCCGCGTCCTTCTATCATGTACCTCACATACACCAAACCTAGTAGTTCTGTAACTTCACAAAAACTAAATACTTTGAATGCCGTATCATGTTGGTTATGATATCGAACTAGAAGTCGTTTAGCTTCTGAAACTATATCTCTATTTATCTATGTAGTATGTGTATTAGTACTCGGAAATAGAAAATAGTTTTAAGGGTTCGTAATCTATACTCATAGATATGTTTACTTTACCTAATATTGCTAATCGCTAGACAGTCATTTATGAACTTACGAGTAAGTTCTTTTGTCTATGTTTGCCAAATTTTATTATATAAGACATTTATAATTGGAAACGTTACTCGAATCTTCTAATCAGTTTAATTACCCATGTATTCATTGATGGAAACCTTACAACATTTGTTTTCCACTTGACTCGCAATCACTCCGGTCATTGACCTCTTAAGCTGTACACAGTCAGAGTGACTTCATGAATATTAATGTGAAGGCACTTTACGACTCAATCTCCCGCCTCGTTGCAACAACACTCTTCTGTGTGAAGTAAATAGTGGAAAAGTGATCGTTTAACGTGATTTGCAAGAATTTATAGCGTGGGAAGTCTGAAATGGTGTGAGTGCGGGTTTATGTGGCTTATTGTGACTATTGTTCGAACATTATTGTACTAGTAAACTTTAAAGGGAATATTACTTCATTCACTTTGGGTTGGTTGGCAACGTTTGCTTTACCATGTTGCCTGCCAGTTTGTGTACGTGCAGTAAGAACCCCCTCTCAGCTGCGGCGTGGTAGCACGCTCGCGACGCTCTTACAATATTTTTTTTATTTCTCAAATGTATATTTGAGACACAAGCTTACACGAAATTCTGGTTAGGTATCTGGTTTTTATTTCTTGGTAAACACAGTTACGAAGTCCAGTGAGGTTACAAAACTTCTATATAACACGATACGTAATCAGAATGTGAAACCTTACTCATATCACGCAAATAAAAGAAACAGTAATTTGTAAAACCGATAAAAAATAAAATGTAAAAAAACACTTCAGGGAAATAATAAAGTGTTTTAATATTAAACAACAGCCTCCGCAACACGTGTTGTAATTAACGTCTGAGACGCGTGAGTCTCGTGTAATATTTGAGAACTGAACATAATTATAATAATACTAGTGGCCGCCTGCGACTCCTTTCGCGTAGAAGTCTGAATGAGAAGTTTTCCCGCAGTAAAAAGTACCCTATGTGTTATTCTGATGTATAACCTATATTACTGCAGTTTCATCCAAATCCGTCCATTCTTTTTTGCGTGAAAGAATAACAAACATCTATCCATACATACTCACAAACTTTCACGTTTATAATATTAGTAGGATACACCTTTATTTAATTAATTATGTAACATTTGAAACAGATGCTCGGTGTCTGTAATTATAATTTTACAATTAATTACAACGATATGATTAAATAACTTGTTTATTTAATAAATAAAACCAAATTCGTTTAAAAATTCTGAAAAAGCCGAAGTGGAAGTAATGTGGTTTTAAATTATTTTTTTTGTAGTTGAAACTTTTTACTGAAGAAAATTATCAGAATTACAATTTAACTCTAATATCAACTCTATATTACTTATTTAAAGTAATTTTCATAATATTTTGATAATTCTTTAGCAATTTTTTTTTGGAATTTTCGGATGCAAAGTCAAAATTATATTTATATCAAAATTATCAGCAACAAAAGCAACATTGTTCTAAAATTTTAAATGATGTCGCCTTTGTGTCTAAATGTTGAATTCTCATCTCAATAACAGTAATGTAACGTTGACTCTCAATGAAAGGTAATATCCATTGTTCACTGTACAGTCGACCTCACCCCTCGTTCCAACAATTATATCAGTTATCTTCCATTTTGAATCCGTATTCAAATGTTTTCTCATTGTCACTAAATGACTTTAAAACCCCTGTAACTTTAGAGGCGCCTCTTCATTAAACCCTTACTCAACGAGCTTACTTAGAGCCACAATATGTTAGATAAAATTAAATCACCCTTTTATTTTTGTGTCTTTTATCACTCGACAGGGTGCTGCTAACATATGGGCTCATACAGAACTTAATCATTTGAATCCAAAAAAAATACGTTTATCTTAGTTTTATAATTTTGATTTTTAATTCCATGTAATTAATATACAAAGCACGGTCCACGCCGCATGTGTTCCGTGGTGACGTTCTATCCATTCTCGGTTTATTTAATTTTAATCTGTATTGTTGTTGATTCCATTGTTCCTGGTTTGAGGCTGCGTTCGTGAGCTTAAATGCCACAATGATACTATTCATAAAGTGCTGCTACTAACCGATTTTCAGTTATTAATTCAATCAGTATTTGTTAGAGCAAAGGTTGTATAGAAACAGTCTGGAACCAGGTTAATTGTAACGGTGTACATACCGAAAGCCTCCATGCTGTGCATGTAAACTTCGGTGCTCTACTATACGTTTAAAAACTCTGTAAACCAATTTAGAACAATAATTAGGGAAAATAAATGACTAAAATGTTCAGAGGATTTGAACACAACTTTCAAAATTCCACAGTATTTTTTCTATAAAAGTGTGAGAAGTACGCCTGAAAGTTTTGCAACCGAAGTTGTAATAAAATTTTAATGGAACAGCTAATTACGACGACTGTAAACTATCGCTACGAACTTTGTTTCACTTCAGAGTATTCAATTCTGTTTTTTCTCACTCGTTCCGTGAAAAAAGAATCCTCACGAACATTTATTTGATTACTTCTCGGAATCTTTGCAGAACAAGCCTACACGCTTAAGAATTGAACTTAATTCAATTTCCTTCCTTCTGAACTGACCGCGAAGAAATTTTAAATGAGAACACGTTTTTCAAACGGTAATCAGAAAACGTTTATTTAATAACAATGTGCTTAGTTTTTTTGTAATCATAAACATTTTCTAGTATAAATGCAAAAGGATTTCTACATTTAAAATTAAAATCTGAATAATAACAAAGCTTTGTAGTCGTTGCTGCTGTGTTGAAGTTTATTGTGAATGAAATAGCAGGAGCACTGTTTACTTGCGGTTTGTAATGCAAATTAAATTTTAATTTCCTTAACGTCCTTTTGTGTAAATACAGATCGTGGATACGTCAATATGTAATTTCAGTTGATATAGGATCTACGTCAGCACAATGAAGACCTCACGACAGAAATACATTTACCAAATGTTGACAAAATACATTTTATAAAAACCCGTAGCAGAGCGATTTAATTGGGTTTGTGAGATTGAATTAATTATGTTCTGAAAACGGGAATTAATATTATTGAAGATATAATTAGAGTGGATTCTCCAATGTGAACACATTTGAACATATTGGAGTTCAATCAGCCCTTATATGTGAATGTTTCATATTTCAAATTCAATGTTTTACGAATGCTAATTAAGAATGAGTGAAAAATTTATTATTTGAAATGAAAAACCTCCAGACTGTTTAACTACCTACTACCGAGAAAAATAACATGAAAAATATATTAAAAACTTAAAAGCTTTTCACGGTATTCGGAATAGTAACAGTATTTAATTTGATGTTTACGACACAAGCCAAGTTTATCATCTGCAAATAGGCATGAAATGGGATTAAAAATTCAAAACTTTTATTTCAAACCCTTTATCCAGCGGTACAGTTTGTAGCACTATTTAGGATGAACGTTTCCATCATACATTACATATGTGTAACTCCAGCGGTTTTGGCTGCGCACATCAGGATTTTTACCTAATATTTTTTCCTACTTACTTGATATTTAAGACAATTCACACAATATCTTTATAAATTGTAGCCTTTGTGTTTTTCTTATGTATAAGCTATATTATTGTTAAATTTAATTAAAATCCATTCAGTAGTTTTTACGTGAAAGAGTAAAAAACATCTATGCACACTTACAAACTCAGTAGGATGTTTTCAGTTCCTCAACACTGCAACTGTTCTGTTGTTCTCACAACTATTCTGTTGTGTCGCTGCTCCTTAGCGGTTGCAATTTTCTATGAAGAACATAAAACTTAATAAAATTAAAAAATATATTTGTGGGTGGCATCGTAAATATAAAAAAATATTTAGATTTCAAAATCAGAATATTAAATCTGCATTCTAGCATAATATAATTAGTAAGAATTCGGATTCTGAGAATTATTTTTCACTTAAGTTTTTTTTATGACTTTGATTTGAAAGACTTTACTATGAAAATGTTATATAATAGCAAACAAACAAACAGGGATGCCGAATCTGTATGAATATGGACATAAATGAAAATTGTAACTCCCGTCGGTGTAAAACACAGATCACCCCCTAATAGATTCCGCATGTTCGTACATTTGCGTTGCATCAGGGTCACCAAAAGTTGAGGAGTGGGGGACGAAGTAATGACATTCTGATTGGCTAGTTCAAAAACTTTCTAAGATGCACTCGTCAAATAGTAATGAAATAGTGATGTAAGTATTCGATAAAAGTATCGATAAATTATAAATATCGTTTAATAAAAATATCGACAGATTTACATTTACCTGGTTGATTGGCCTTCAATTTTTTTCTATTATAATAAATGAGACTATTAATGTTGAGCCCAAATTAGAAAAGTACCTACCGACCAGCAAAAAAAAAATTCGCACTACTTATTTTTGGCTCAAGTTTGCGTGGGTTTCCTTTCTTATTTATAAATGTTAGATTGAAAGTTAATATGTTTTACCTTATTAGATACACGATATCTAGTTTAAAATTTGTTTAAAATGTTAAGCAACCTCTTTTTACGAAAAATGTCGATAAATCGACAGCGTTGATGTATAACTTTCAAACTCTAATATTACTCGGGTAAATTCATGCTTCTTTACGAAAATGAGATGACCGTATATATATTTGTACTGACAGAAATAGATATCCTTTGTTTGTTTTCAATAAATAAACCAACGAAAGTTGAACTCCACAAAAACTAATTTTCGATGCACAAATACGCAGTGACACGGATGCATACGTCATGCCATGACCATGACTAAATCAAAAAATGTGCGTGGCTTGCACTATGATTTAAATCACATAGTGGCGAAACGTAGGTCGTCGCCTATAATGCGGAATCTATTAGGGGGTGATCTGTGGTGTAAAATAATACTTTTGCAATTATCCGCATACTTCGTCGTAGCGTCTACGGCGGTCTGTCGCACAGATGAAGTTTGACATATCTTGACTTTATTCAATAGAATCGATTTTAACATTCACCTTGACTAAAATGGAAAGCCAAGTTGCATAATATTGCACCTTAAGGCTTCGTGTTAAAGTTGAGTTTCACCGACAAATATCAGGTTTCGATAGGGTCCGAATCTCAGCAAATTGCGGGTCGTTATGTTGATTGTTTCTTTGTTGGAAGAATCGTTATGATGTCGATCGAGCTGATCGCTGCCCGTCCCAGTATTTTGAGAGTTAAACTCTCTGAGGTTCGTAGTAGATACGAATTTATTGCTCAAGTTGTTGTGACAGCTCCATTTGGCTTTATTTAATGAAGATATCTGTAAATTTATTGTTTGTTTCCATTTGGTACATAGTTTGTTTCGTACATTATTAAGAAAAAGTGTGTCATTTTGGGTGAAGCCTCTTTTTAGATTCAGATAAATATGATTTATTGCTCTGCAGATATTCAAACTAAATTGGCCGGTTCTAGCAAGTGGAAATATTAGTTTGCACACAAGTTGAGAAATTGAGAAATTCAGTGTTTTCAATATTTTCCCTACATTGATTACTTAAGTCATAAGTCATTTAAAACATAATAACATCTATTTACGCTGGAAATTTTGTTAAAATACTACTTAATGTAACTAAAGCTTGTTTAAAAGCTGACTGCTCTCATGGCTTCGAGATTAGTCGTATGAGAGCCCGCGCAGCAATGTGCGGCTTCCTGCGGGGACTAGCCACTACTCGCAGCGGTAATAGCATTATTATATACAATACTGAAGATATAACTTTAACTGAATATTTCACTTATATTATTAATACGAAAGCTTTTGCTTATGTGTGTGAGTTTCTATCTTTAGCACCTAAACTACTGCACTGATTTGGTTGTAAATTGGTATAAAGATAGACTATGATCTGCTATCACATGGGGAAAGAACCTATTTCCCACGAAAAAGCCATTAATCTTCGGGTCAAACCAAAGGGCACAAAGCTAGTTAGTTCATAGACTCTATCGTTATTATGCTGTAGACAAAGCCTCCATTGATCAGAATAGAATTGAGCTCCCTCAAGCTCACACGCGCCGTCATTAGCCGCCAATATTCTGAGTTCGTTCGATTTGCTGTTGTAATTACTCGAGGAATTGGTCCGTTCATTGACTCATTCGTTCACTTTGATAGAATTAGCTCACATACGTATTACCTCGGCCAATTCCATTACTGAGCGAAGTATTCAAGTTAGTTGATTACGTTTTTGTTCTGTGGTTTCATTAACTAGTTAAAATTTAATAAAAGCATCATTGGTTGTTTATAACTAAAATCTGTACGTTTATCGTGTATATAGTAATTCCATGTTTTATTTTTCTTAAAAGTAAGTACAGTCATTCTCCAGTATCACTTACTTATTTATTATCCTAACCATTTGAAAACGTTGAAACTAAAGCAATATGGCGCTGGTATACGTCCTACATATAAACCTACCATCACAGAGAGGTCCGCGGTGGTCATGCGTTCACATGTTCCTGTGAAGGTAGAGATTCGCGCGTGCACTCGTTACACGACATTATACATTATAAGTCCTTAATAATAAGTCCTTTTACTGAACAATAAAGTTTGGTAATCTATTACAAGCTCAACCTTTTGAAAACATAAAATCAATGTAAATCCACGTTCTTTATTATAACTAAGCAATAAATCCTAGTCATCGAAATAAATTATTACGACCTTCAAACCCGAATCCATCTCGTTACCTCCAATACCTAATTTTCTGTTCCAATATTTAAAAGAACTAGTTAATACATAAACAACAGACGCGAATATGTTTTCTGTATTGCATTTAATACGACTTTCATTCAAATGTTGATCAAAAACCAATAGTTAGTTGTTCAGCATAATATGATGAAAAAAATATTTTTTAAACCAGTGAGTGTCGAAAAATGTTTAGATATCATGCCTTTTGAATATCCACTAAAATCGCATTCGAAATATGCTTTGATGAAAAAATTCCGTAGGTCGATCGCCGTGTCATTCGTATGTGTGGTTGAGGTGTGTTGTATTCAAACAGCGGAGTGCATACATTGTGTGTTGTAGTTATTGTCGTGAACGTCGTCGGGAGGTCGCGCGACAGTCCCGGATGCGCACGAGCCGCGGGACAGTCACTGAATGAAACCACTCCAAGACCCGTGCATGTTGCCTAGCTAACATCTAGGGGAAATGAGCTAAGCAACAATGGATTTATTCGAAATTAAGTCTTTATGTAAGCGATTTTGATTTTGCCATGTTTCAAGCTAAATTGTACGTCGATGGTAAACTGTAATGACGTGCGACGGAAGTTAGTCGCTCTATCAGCGAGTAGTAAGAGTAATGGCGTTTCTATTTTAAAATGACACCAAAATCGTATTTCAAGTATGTGTTTCTTATAATTCGTTATAGAATTAAATTAATATAATATTAAAAAAAACAAAAACGAAATTTCTTTGTATCAATAAAATGTTCTTCAGCTATAAAAAAACCATTTGTAGTTAAGTACCTCCACAGAATAAAATATTTTACAACAGGAATGAAACATTGAAGCGAACGTAATATTCGCGAATTTAATAATTACTTCTCATCCATAGGGCCCGAATTAGCTAAGCTTATACCAGACAAATACCATAGAAATGATATTTACACTCATATAATAAAAAATAATAACAAGTCGTTGTCAAAATTAGAACCTTGTACTATGGAGGAGGTATCTACCATAATTGATAACCTAGATTCAAACACGTCATCCAGCCTTGATGGAATAAATACAAAAGCTATAAAATGTGTTAAGACAGGGATACTTTCCGAATTAACTTCTTGTATTAACAGATGTTTAGAGATAGGCGTTTTTCCAGATAGTTTAAAAATTGCTAAAGTTGTTCCCGTTCATAAGTCAGGAACCAAAACAGACCCCAATAATTTTAGACCAATCTCAGTCTTGCCTGTGATCTCAAAAATTTTTGAAAAGGTAATTTACAACCGCTTACTTTCATTTCTAGCAGACATTAATTTTTTAACGGACTGCCAATACGCTTTTAGACCAAAGTCGAACACATTAGCCGCTACCGTTGATCTTGTTACTGATATCAAATCCAGCATTGACAAAAAAAAATTGCCTTAGGTGTTTTCATTGATCTCAAAAAAGCTTTTGATACCGTCAGTCATTCACGTTTACTAAGTAAGCTTTCAAAGGTTGGTCTAACTGGTCAAGCATATAAAATCTTAGAATCTTACCTCTTCAATAGGTACCAATCTGTCAAAATCAATGATTCTCAAAGTAGCCTGAAACCTATCTCTTATGGAGTACCACAAGGGTCAATACTGGGTCCTCTTCTCTTTTTGGTCTACATCAACAACATCAGTGAGCTTACACTTCGGGGTCAAATAACGCTTTACGCGGATGACACTTGCTTGTTCTATTTTGGTCACAACGTAGACTTACTTTTGTCACAAGCTCAACAGGACTTAGATACATTGCACAAATGGTTTAAATAGAACTTGCTAACAGTCAATGCTGCTAAAACTTCCTATATTATTTTTAGTGCCAAGAATAAAAAAATCCACAAGACAATTTCACTTACTTTAGATAACGAAATAATAAAGGAATCTAGTAAAGAAAAGTACTTAGGATTAATTTTGGACAGATCAAAATCAAAATCAAAATCAAAATTCTTTTATTCATCATAGATATGTAACATATACTTAATGAACGTCAATGTTACAAACTTCGACTTTACCTAACCGTAGACCGAGAGAAAAAAGCCGGCGGAAAAAAACTCCCAGCACTCTTTTAGGAAATTATACAATCATAGCGTGTACATTCAATGGACATATAAATTATTTTCTCGTACCTCAACTCAACACTATAAAAGTAAAGTAAATATAAAACTGCTAATACGAACTAATTAAGGTCTTCTTCCCGCACCACAATTCGGAACCAGAGCAGACCGTTTCCCGAAGGCGGCACCTGATCACAAGTATGACGTGTGCTCCAGCCATCGTCCTACTCAACCATATTAGAGGGAGTTGGGCGACCCGTTGACACAACGCCACCGCCCCAGTAACTTTCGAGGCGAACATGACTACCCTGGGCCAAATGAGGCACTAAAGAACCTCACAAAACAGCAAGTTAATAGGATACCCGTACAATAAGTTAAAGCAGTGAGAGGAGGAACGAGGAAACAGTACAAAATAAAATAAAATGAATAATTAAAAAAAAATATAAATTAAAAAATATTAAAAAAAACAATAAAAGTACATACTCAAAATTGAGTATCATGTCCTAGTCAAACTGTTTACAGAGAAGTTCATAGGTACAAAACCATCTTGAATAGCAGTAGAAATAGCCTGTCTAGATATCAATCCCATGCTGTTTTATCATCTAAATAGTTTCTGATTTTATAGTAAGCTTTCTTGCACAATACTTGCTTAATTGCAACTTTAAATTTATTAAAAGGCAGGGATTGAATTGACTCCGGAATTTTATTAAAAATAATTATCAACATACCGATAAACGACTTGCTGCTCTTGGCCAACTTTGGGAAAGCTAATCTATTTCCATGCCTAGTTTTTACAGAATTATTATCGACATGATTATTATTAAGCGTTACAAACTTATCAATATTTTTGTAAGTATACAAAATATTTTCAAAAATGTATTGGGACGCGAAGGTTAAAATACCACTATCTTTAAATATTTCTCTCAAAGAATCTCTATTTGCAAGTTGGTAAATTCCCCGGACAGCTCTTTTTTGCAGCGTAAAAATCGTATTAATGTCAGCAGCGTTTCCCCACAGTAGGATGCCGTAAGACATTAAGCTATGAAAGTAACTAAAATATACTATCCTAGCTGTCTGAACATTAGTCAAAGAGCGAATTTTCTTGACCGCGAACGCTGCAGAGCTAAGCCTACTCGCCAGTTGTGAGATGTGGGCTCCCCATTGTAACTTACAGTCTACAGTCAAACCAAGAAAAACAGTAGAATCTACAAAGTCTAGTTTTTTACCATTCATTTGCAAGTTAGAATTGACTTGTTTTACATTAGGTGCTGAAAATTTTAGACACTTGGTTTTTTTATCATTAAAAGCTAAATTATTAACATTAAACCACTGTAAAACATTAGAGAGCGCATTGTTTACGTCGTCATAATTAGATTTTTGTCTATTAATCTTAAAAATTAATGATGTATCATCAGCAAACAACACTATATCGTGATTATTACCTACCATAAAGGGTAGATCATTTATATAAATTAAAAATAAAAATGGGCCTAAAATTGATCCTTGTGGAACCCCCATGCTCACAACTGTCCCAGACGACCTGATTCCGTTAATGTCAACCTTTTGAGTTCTAGCACTTAAATATGAAATTAAAAGTTTAAGATTGGTATCTTTGATTCCGTAATGGTTGAGTTTCCTTATAAGGGTATCGTGGTGAACGCAATCAAAAGCCTTAGATAAATCACAAAAAATACCTAGGGCGTCTTGTGACTTTTCCCATGCACTAACAATATTTACAAAAAGTTCAACACCTGCATCAGTAGTTGAACGACCCCTTGTGAAACCAAATTGTTTATTGTGAAGTAAGTTATTTTCAGTGAAATGTACTATAAGTTGATTTAGAATAATCTTTTCGAAAACTTTACTACACGTAGGTAAAATTGATATTGGTCTAAAATTTGTGGGATCTGTAGTACTACCCGATTTAAATAAAGGAATGACTTTACTGTGCTTCATCATGTCTGGAAACTCACCACTAACAATACAATTGTTAAATATTTTTGCAAGATAAGGGGCTATTATATCTATAATCGAATTAACAATTTTAACTGATATGCCCCACAAATCAGTTGTACTTTTGATATCTAATGTCTTAAAAGTTTTGATAATGTCCCAAGTATCTATAGGTTGGAAACTAAAGCTTTTTCTGCACACACTAACATTATTAATAAGTAACGACTCGGCCATCACGGGCGATGAATTTAATAACTTAGTGGTCGAAATAGGAATATCCGCAAAATACTTTTCAAACGCTGTAGCTACGTTTTCATCGGAACTAATGACGTTATTATCAATGACGAGTTTAATTTGTTTATCGCGATTTTTAGTTTTCCCAGTTTCGGTATTAATTATGTTCCAAGTCATTTTAGATTTGTTAGAACTATTTTTTATTTTGTTGCAAAGATACATAGACTTGGCCGCCGCGCATACCTTTTTAAAAATTTTAGAGTAACTTCTTACGTACTGGTAAAAACTATCATTTTTATTATATAATTTTTCATCATAGAGATCATACAATTTTCTTCTACTGATGTGAATACCAGGGGTTGCCCAGTTACAGAACGATTTACATGGTTTCGAATTTAATTTTTTAGGAATAAATACTTTCTTATGATTTTGATTTATGAAACTTGTGACGATGGGTGGCTACCTACCTATCCTAACTACTTTCAGTACTAAAATAAGTAGGCAACAACTAGTCAACAAAATAATTTTATTAAAAAAAAGAGAATAAAAAACAGGAACAATTAAGCTTTACTATAGGAGGGGCTCGGGAGCCGTTATTTCTTTTAATAAGTAAAAGAAATAATGTTTTGGTTGTGCGATTGAAACCCGCAATGCAATGGTGGCAGGAGCGGCACTTCCCTTGTCAGGCATCCAGCGCTCAGGGCCAGGTTAATGTTGGGCCAGGTTGATGTTGGGCCAGGTTGATGTTGGGCCAGGAACTTGATCCACCTTCGGGTGAGCTGCCTTGTTGTATTGCCGCGGCTGACGTGTCCGGTTGGACAAGGTTGTACAGTGGAGCTCCGAACTTAAAACCCTGGAATCAACGTCCAGCCAATAAGAAAACTGAATAAGTCTAGATCACGACCGGCCAGCCAGCATGATGATGAGGATGCGGATGATGATGATTGAGCAAGGAAGCGCCTAAGCCTACCAAGTAGCATGCTGTGTATGTGGCTGGTGGTCGCGATTAGAACAGAGCACCTATTTTATAATATTAATGCTAAAGGAAAACACAGAAAAATAACAATATGCAGTAGATATGTGCATTATGCAAGCTTAGTCAAAGTGAGAAGAAAGAACAAAAGAAAATACGTAAGCAATTTAGTAAAATAGTCTTGCGCACCTAGTTTCAAGAATTAAGAAGTCTTGAATATATATAAATTAATAGAAACAGGTTTTTTTTTATGCATTACTACCAAACAATAAGCACTAATTACCAAACAATTACAATTAAGATGAATTTTTATGGTGTGCCACGAACTTACCCTACATTAAAATAATAAAAAGTAACCGTTCGCCACTTACCCAAATTCGGGGTTTTAACACTCCTAAGCAATTAATGAACTTGCGTACGAAATTAATTTTGGGAATACGATATTAATATTTTTTGCAATCAATGCGCACACGAAAACGAGACGAGCTAATGAGCTGTTTTCGGTAAGTACGGGAGTGCTCTGCGCGGGCATCTGACGCAGACTGGCGCGGGCGACGAGCGCGGGCGCGGCCTTCGGTTCGGTTTCCGAACATTGCCGAGAACAAAAGGGGAAGCTAAAATGTTGCAGTCGGAGCGCTAATATTGCGACGAATTTCATAGCTGGCTAGTTTTTTTTTATGTAATAAATTGCAATGTAGGTAAGCAAATAGGTTAAATATTTAATTTAAATTTAAAATGATCTCTAATAAAAGAAGGTATTATATTAATTAATGAAAATATATTTATAAATAAATATACATATAAAATATAACGTTACAAACTACACAAAGTATCATATTGTTGGTTAACATTTTTATAATTTAAAATACTTGGCATATTATTCGAAATATTACATCTAAATGTCTCTAAACGTTTTTCATTGACGGGGACAACCATTAATTTTTGTTTAATCTCTATTTCCTTTTGGTACTTAAATGTAACTAACTGGCCGAAGTGATCAGAACTTAATTTATTTATAATCGATGAATTTACGGGTGTAACATTAGAATAAATATTATCAATACAAGTTGAGCTACTCTTTTCTACTGTAGTTGGTTCAAAGAACAGGTTAGTGAGATTATGACATTTAAATAAATTTAATAACTTAAATTCAAATTCAAATTCATTTATTCAAAGCAACAATATGGGTAGGTTCATAAAATACAGATGTCAAAATAATATATAAAAGATCTCCATATTCGACTTTTACAGTCAAGCAATGTTTAAAAAAATAAAGTTATGTCAGGTGATAATTATATAAATTAAAAAAAAAAAAAAAACAATAATAATAATAATAGAGAAAATGTCAACATTAACCGTCCACACTATAATGAAACTTACTTCAATATATCATTAAGGAACTCGGACACTTTATAGTAGCATTTTTTTATTAAAAATATTTTAAGTTCGTTCTTAAATTCTTTTATTTCATGTATTTTTCGAATGCTGTCGGGCAATGCATTGTAAATAAGTGAACACATACCTAATACATTATTATGAAAGAAAGATGTTTTCCGAGTTTTTAACTTTTTACTTAATGAAGAGTATTCTAATAAATCGATGTTAAAATCACCGCAAACAAATATATTATTAGTTACAAGAAAATTAACGTGGAATGAACACATAAAAAAATTACAGTCTAAAATGTCATCACTCCTGGGTTCACTTAGAAAAATTGTCGGTTGTCTTCCACTTAGAATCAAATATACTTACTATATACAATTCCTTAGTCAAACCTCACCTAGACTACTTAATTGAGATATGGGGTAGTGCGGCTAAAACTAACTTGAAATCTTTGCAAGCAACGCAAAATAAATTAATTAAAACGCTTTTTAACTATAACTATCTAACACCTTCGGAGAAAATATATCGCGAAACTAAAATTATGAATTTAACGCAAAATTACAATTTCAAAACATGTATTTTAATAA
Organism: Emmelina monodactyla; assembly: GCA_916618145.1. NCBI lineage: Eukaryota > Metazoa > Arthropoda > Insecta > Lepidoptera > Pterophoridae > Emmelina > Emmelina monodactyla. The sequence continues at coordinate 718,262 of OU745314.1, read as the reverse complement.
AAAAGATTTTGGGTAATGACATGAAATGCAAAATTAATTTAAAAACTAATAAAGACAAAGGTATGCGCTGTTCACGTAGACATAAAATGTTACATGTCCCCAAAGTTCGAACCACACAAGGACAAAAAAGCATTATCTTTGAAGGAGTTCAATTATACAACAAACTACTGGACACTATTAAAAATATAAATTCTATAAAAAGCTTCAAGCATAAACTTAAACTCCACATTTTTGATATTTCATAATTTAATTACTTTATAAGTATAGATTGTAACGCTATGTAAGTCATCCATTCTTTTCTTTATTTTATAATTATGTTTCTCTTTAAGTGAAGTTTTTGTAACCTCTTTGAAAAATAAATATCTTTAACCTGATATTCTGAAACAAGAATCAAACTGTTCATTTCAGTGAAGTAATCCAGTAGACAATATTCTATTTTACTTTAATATTTTCACATTCAATATTCCGCTAGAACTGTTTGCAGTTGTCTATTGAATTTATTATTGGCAACTGAGCGATATTATATTAGAAAAACCTTAACTATATATAGCAGAAGATAAGTTATTTAAAAGTCGCTCATTTCATAAGCAATAATCATATACTCGTAGGTAGGTATTACCCAATACCCTATTATCAATCTCAAAAGCCGCGAGTCTCAGCTAAATTTCCAATCGGATATAACCGGTAAATCTTGTCAAACCTGGATTGATCCAATTAGTTAGAAGGCAGCGGTTATGTTTTTGCTGAATTTAGTTGTTCCAATTTCACATGTATGCTTAGTTCGCGTGAAACCTTACTTACACCCGTCATATGATCAGAAAAACTATTATTCTTAGTCATATTTTTATAAATTAATTAACGTTAAGTTTAATAGTAGAAAAAACGAACGACCTACTTCATTATTTTACATATCCTACTAATATTATAAATGTGAAAGTTTGTGAGGATGTATGGATGGATGGATGGATGGATGTATGGATGTTTGTTACTCTTTCACGTAAAAACTACTGGACGGATTTTGATGAAACTTTACAGTATTATAGCTTATACATCAGATTAACATATAGGGTACTTTTTACCGCGGGAAAACTTTTCATTCCCACGGGAAACCGACTTCAACGCGAACGGAGTCGCGGGCGGCCACTAGTAAGATGATATATTGATTGATTGAATCAGAACCAGAGGTTCACAACGAGAGACATCACTTCCTGTTTGTTTGTTTGTCGGAGTTGCCAACACACGTGTATGGTAGGACCTATAATTTACCTAATTTACCAAAATAAAGAAGTTGACAAAATCAATGTTCTTGAAATTTTGCGCGTTTGCATTTATATAAGTAATTCAAATAAACAGATTTACTTAAGAATTTGCAGACTTTGTTAAGTGGTCGTTTGAGAACAATTTATCGCCCAAGTTTATAAAACAATCACATTTATTCGTAAGCGGTTACAAAAAGAAGTAAAAAGGCTAATGCCGACTTCGGGTATTAGCCGTAAAACAAGTCGGCTAGGCCACATTATTACTTTGGCTAACTTTGACACGCTATTATGAATAATGTCCAGATAAAGTGCTTAGTTTATTACATTGTCTAGTCAATTTGGCTATTATAAATAATTACCAGTCATTATGTATAATATCCATTTAATCACTATGACTGTAACATATAGTTTTATGGTGGTCCGTTGTTTTTTATCCCCAGTGTGAGCGGCAAGTTTAATTTTATTTAATAAAACCTAGAATTTTAAACTAAATTCATGTTATTTCGTCTCTTTATTGCCTTTTGTTTCCATGATAATGTTTGATTCAATAATACTGTTTAAGAACCTATATTATATAAGTGATAGTAGCTCGCTGGTAGATATCCCCTGCAGGCGACGCATCGCTGTGTCTGAGTGACGTCACGCGCCTTCCTCGTTCGGTACAATGTACAACCCACGACACTATTACGACACACGACCATTTAATATGTGTAATACAACTACCATATATGAGATAAAGTGGTATTCTTAAATCAAGTGTACTTTGGTGTTCAGATTTGGATAAAGAACATTAATATGCTTTGGGAGGAGGAGAACCGTATGTAGAGTGTAAGCTGGAAAGTTTGCATGTTTTAGTAAAGCAAATAGACGAGAACACACTAACGAGAAATAAACTAGAACACGTTAATCTGCTTAACTAGAGGTTTATAAGTTAGAATAACAATTTTGTAGTATTAAACTCTTATGCAAATTGAATCCCAGATAAAAAAAATCTATCTTCTGTTGTAGAGCGCTTTTTATACAATTTAGTTTCATTAACTAAAATGTGTGTTATTAACAAAAATACGATAAAGTAACTGTTGATATTGACAGGATGATGTGAATGTTGTGATCCAACTCTCAAGCTAAATAAGAGTAATATAGCCGCGGGTTTTGAGCTTAGCTTAGGAGTTAGCGGCCAGAATTAGCGACTTCGATTTATACTATGTAATGATGATGATGATTAACGTTAAGTTTAATAGTAGAAAAAACGTACGACCTATTTCAGTATTTACATACAAGATTATACAGGGTTATTTCTAATAAGCGCATCACCTCTTGTAGGCAGCTTTCCTACATCAATCCCAACAACATTTAACAAACGAATAATTAAAATTAGTTAAAAAAAAATAAGTTTTTACATACAAATTTATTAGGTGCGCGCGGGTGACGGGGGGGGGGGGCGACCGGTTTAGGAACTTCTTACAAAATACAGAGTTATAAATAACAGAGCGCGTAAATTTGATTTTGTTTTTTTGTTTTTGTGTTAATTATCAAGTTTTGCAAAAAGTCGTAGAACAAATGTGATTGGGATTGATGTAAGGAAGCCGCCTGCAAGAGGTGATGCGCTAATTACAAATAACCCTGTATATTGATTGATTGGATAAGAATTCCAGAATTTTCTAAATTATGTTAAAAGCTAGATTCGTAGTACAGGTAGTTGTTCTGTTTCGCCGCACAGCAGCAGCTAGCCGCTAGTTCGTATCGCGCGGTGTGGGAGTAGTTCACGAGAGTGTTTATTTTTGTGTCGGAGTTGCCAACACACGTGAATGGTATGACCTATAATTTACCAATTTCACCTAAATCAAGTAATTGACAAAATCAATTTTCTTGAAATTTTGCGCATTAGCATTTATATAAATAATTCAAGTTAACAGATTTACTTAAGAATTTGCAGACTTTGTTAAGTGGTCGTTTAAGAACAATTTATCGCCCAAGTTTATAAAACAATCACATTTAAAATTCGTAAGCGGTGACAAAAAGAAGGAAATGGACTAATGCCGACAACACTGAGCTGCCAGCTTGTTGCGCAAACATCCAATATCATTTCTGAGATTTGTAAAGGGTAAGAAAGATTTTTATCAACAATCGTGTTACATTTGTCAAAGTCAATCTCTATAGCAGGTTACATTGAATTGCATTAGTATTGCACCCACGCCTTGTAGCCGCGATTCTATCAAATACAACAAGTTTATTGTACCCGAAGTTGTTCAAGACGAGGCCGACATTCACGAAGAGTGCTGACAATGAAAACAAGGAGTGAATAGGAAGCAAAAGGAGCAGTTTGCATGATGAGAATGTAAAAGGATTTACAGTTTGACAATGTTGCTGACGCTTTCGTACAATGAACAAATATTAAGAATCCAAAATTTAAATATTTTTATTTCATCCTCTTGAACAAATGAATAAAGTGCAAAATTTAATGACTAGTATGTCCTAAAAAGGTGAAGTTTATATTTGTGTTCATAAACCGTTATAATGAACATTTCTTTCGAAGAGAATCTGTCTTTTAATGAATTAAAGAGCGTAAATTATCTTTGGGATTTAAAAATAAAAGCGTAGATGGCTTAGGAATTGAAATGGGTGCGACAATGAGATGCGGAGCGCGCGGTGAACTTTTTTAAATTACTTCCGCAGCGCTGCTGCGGCGAATCTGTGGATAGAAGATAACGACATGTATTTATAATGATTTGTATTTGACAGCGTTTAATCACTTGGAAAAAACATTTTAAGATGAAGAAGACAAATATTTTTTTAAATTAAGTATCATTGGATAGTTGGTTTTGAATACTTACTTCCATATATTTTTGTACCCACACTTTTATACCGCAAAAACAAGAATTCTATCAAGATCTAAGTAATACTGTTGTCTCTCTCTTTTTAATATTTTTACTTCTTAACGTTAAACTTTATGTTTATTTTACTAACTGTAGGTACTCGTAGTATATAGGTACTATACGAGGAATGCATAGAATACAACTGCGTAACTGTACAAAACGGTGAATTCCTCTCAGTCGTGGTTTGATATTTTATATATTGATATTTGATAATGGGCGCTATTATATAACATACAATAATATAAATAAAATAATTGCTGTAATAGCAAGGTTTTTTTTGTTTCTCCGATTCAAAGCGGATTTCAAAATGCTTCCTATACCAACCTATACAGTAAAGTAAGATATTTTATGTTCTTGCTATCATAAGGCGATTGCATTGTTTTTAACAAAAATGTAATGTAAAGTATCTGTTGCTGGTTCACGAATATTTAGTTCATTATAAAATCAATAACATATACTTTTACTGGAACAGTTCGCATGCTTTACTTTAGTTCTCTCTCACGTGGGAGAAGCCAGTCAACCCTAACACAAGTATATTGTATTACTTTTTGGAGTTTGTCTCATGTCTATTTTTGTATGTACAATGAGAAATAAAGAACTTATTATAAAAAATATATAAAATATCGTTGTTACAAAATATTTCTTGTTGTAATTAAGTCGAAAAAAATAAATATGTATTAGTACATGATTGTGTATCATGAACATGTCTCATGATGTTCAAATATTATTTGTACTTGTTTGTATACTTTGACTAAAGCTTTTGTATATAAAGATAACTGGATCACAATCTTAAAATACTTACTATCAATACAATCCAAGTAACAGTGTAATGTCTCCCAATAACTGTTTCTACGAACATTATTTCTAGGAAATCATCGGACGCCGCCTCCTGCCCCGCAGAGGGACATATGAACATGAACTAAGTATGTGTGTGTGTCTGTTTGTAGCAACCTTCAGTGATCTTATACATGGAGGATAAATACCGACGCAGATTACAACCGGAAACAAACGGATGTCTGTTTGCTGTACGGGCTATGTGTCTTCGGCAAAGAGTTTCTGCAATGTCATGCATAAATATTAGCTTGTTATAAGCACGAGTATATGGGTAGATTTAATGCTGACGGGGATTTATGATTTAGACAGGGAATGCGTTATCTCTGGGTTCGATCATGGCGGGAACTTCGAAATAAAACGTGGAACTTGATGTAAGGGCGTGTATTAATCACAACGTTTAGCAACTTTACAATAATCATCAAGAATAGTCAGGATGTAAATGGATAAAGGCAGCGCGGTGAATTCGGCGTGTGGCTGTCACTGATTATTTCACTACACGTCTGCACTACCCCACGGATCAAATAAGAAAGATAGGCTAACTAGACACAACGGAAAATGACAGAAACTCATTCAGTCATTCAATCATAAAGCCTCGCACCGACTACACCCAAGTTAGACAACTTGACGCAACCAATATAACATTTTGACGTTGACATTTACATTGACGATACAAAATATAGATAAGGTAGATAGTAAAATAGTTCTTCAACTGGCCAAGTCCATCGAAACTGTGTTCTCTCCGACATATACGTGTCTCGGATATAAATACCTACTTCATCATAATGTCTTATTGGCGAGATTATACCTTTTGTTTTACTTTCACAAACTATAACATAACATAATACGTTATTTTAAGTCCTACAAAATAAACAACCTAAAATTTAACAAATTTAATTATATTATAACTCACACTTCCACACAAGCGGCTGCTACATTCAATTAATTCAAATTCAAATGACATGAATGTCTGTAGTTCGTCTCGGAGTTGTCTCCGCGCGTCTCCTGCCTGCAACGAGGACGTTTCAGTAAAAGTTCAACATTCTCGTGCATGCGGCATGTAGAGGCGCGGTTGTGATGAACCACTAAACTTGGAACGTCAGACTGAAAAAGTTTGTTTTGTCTTCATACGTGTTGTTTGTTGAGCGCAGTCATCCTACATGATATTGCGCTGTTACCCACCATTATTTATGAGTATAATTTTAGTATATAACCTTGATAATTGTACACAGAACGGCAACTATTTGATGTCCCCCGTCGCATTCGCCAACAGAATATTGCGTCAGCAGGACTTGGCCGCTCATTGCAGTTATACTGTGTAGAGAGTTGAAACATCATATATAACAACAGTAAGGCTGAGGTAGGATCAGTTACTTATCTACGGTTTTACTGGTTTAATGAAAGAGATTAAATTTACTATTGCAGCCACTTCATTGGCAGGTAAATACGTGTGGGATGACACAACTACTACTTTTCATACCACTTTCTTTAAAACGATGCTACTGATGTCACAAGTTTCCAAATTTTACTACCGTAAATAGAAAAATATATACTTTAATTTAGTCACGCAATCACAAGTTAAGGATCAATAAAGATCCCTTTCATTCCCATCAACAGATTGCTTTTATTACTTACGCAAACATTACTAGGGTTGAATTGGTTCGAGCTTACAGATTTTGTATAAAAAGGGATATTGTAACATTACAAAAGGCCGGCTCTGATTGCCTGAAACCTTCCGGAACAAAACGTTGTTCGCATCATTTAGAGGCATAACGATATAAATTGAAATAAACCAGAATAATGTATGAGGTATCTCACATCTCTCTAACCTTTTATCAAATCAGGCGGTGTGAGATTGTGTGGAGGTCGCGCCGGAGGGGGCGTTCATTAGATACAACACATTCTTTATGAATTCTCGTTTATTTGGGTGTGAGTCAGACAAACTTTATTACTCAGACAAATGTTTCATAACAATAGTTATTTCTTAATCACAAAAATAAAAAGAAACCGACGTACATATGTGAAACGTAATTCAAGTCGCTAATTCTGTCTGTTTGTATGTTTGTCCGCTAACTCCTTCTAAACCAGTTGAAGGATTTTAATGCGGTTACAGACGGTTAATGCTTGTTTTGGAATTGTACATGATTTTGTGCTATAGCTCCAGCAAGTGGTGTGGTGAGTCAACTACAAAAACGTTTCAGCGCAAATTCAAAGTAAACTCATATCATAATTATGTAGGAACATGAACCGGTAGCCGCGGGCTGCACTTTGTTCTCGTTACTTCACGTTGGAGGTGGTTAGTGTTTTTAACTTCAGTGCCAATTGTCAAAAATTAAATGGAATCTGGACAGCGACGTATTTAATACATGGAAAAAAATATGTGCCAACTAAATTTTCTTTCATAATGTTATTTGTTTGAAGTGCTCACCATTTGCATTATATTCCTCGATTTATTTCCAGCTTGTAATGGCCCCCACAGTTTATGAACCTCTGTTAAATACTTAAATACTAGTGCTGGTCCCGCTCGCTGGTAACGAAACATATTATTTACTTTTAAAATAATTTGTTTGCTAAGTGAGATGTTTGTCAAAGATTAGTTGTTCTAGAGTTATTTTCCACAGGTCCCGTTGTCATTCGTTGTTTGGTCAAGCATTAGTGAACCCTGTAGGCGACGTATCGCTTTGTCTGAGTGACGTCACGCTCCTTCCTCGTTCGGTATAATGTACAACCGGCGCCGCAATTATGTGAAATATAACTCACATACATAAGATTAAGTGGTATTTTTAAATCAACTGTACTTGAGTGTTATAGGATTTTTATGCGTTATGAAAGGTTTCAGCCCTCGTTTAGATTAAGATTATAAACATTAATATGATTTGGTGAGAGTTTCGAAATAACCGTGTAAGCTAGATAACTTTTGTATTTTTAAGTGAGGTTAATAGAACTAATACGCGTTACTGGGCATAAATCTAAATATATATAACTTTGAAATTTGGCATGCAGGTAGATGTTATGACATAGACATCATCACAGGATTTTGATCAATTATACCTCCAAGGTGATAAAATAGGGGATGAAACGTCGTATGGAACTAATATTAGCTGCGGGTGAGAGCTAGTTATTTATAAGTTGCAATTAAAATTTCGTAGTGTTGCAACTCTTGTTCATAAGCAAATAATTAATATAATTCCTCTTGTTGTAGAGGTCTCTCTACCTTTACTTTCATTAACAAAATTCTGTGTTACTAAAAAGCACGTTAAGGCTACTGCCGATATTGGCAAGAATATGCCGCATGGCTTTACGACTCACTTTAAACCATTTACAGTTGGTTTGTATTACGTCACAGCGTGGCTGCGTCGTCGCAACATTGAATCCCTGGTTCTAGTTATATTCTGCATACATCCGACAGACACGCGCGGTGTATTGTTGAACGTAGCATTTCTTACAAAGACGGCCATTTTAATAACTAGTAGCCAGCAATTAAAAGAACATGTACTAGTACATTTATTATAAAACTAATATTATTAAAAAACAAAAAATCTTACTAATTTAATAAATACTAACGCAAGGTGTAATCGGATTTCGAAACCAAAACAAACTTTATAACGAAATCAAATTCGTAACTTGGATTACCTTCTGAGATAAAACAACACTTTTTCCTGTTGTACGAATAATTGGAAGATGAATGGACAAATTGAGACTCGCAAGATATAAATTGTTCTTAGATTTATATTTCCCAATTTGTTATCTTTATGAAAGCGAGAAACAATTGTACGAAAAATTAAATACATGGAATGAAAGTAATTGTTTTACAATGGGCGTAGAAATTTACTAGTTATCGTGGAATTTATCGATGAAAACAATTTTTTCATACTTGTAATTTTTCACGATAATTTGGATTAGTTGAGTACGCAGAACAATTTTGACAAACGAAATCTGAATTTAGAGTCAAGTAGCATTTTACTGTGTGCTTGTATTTTTCCTTGTAGTAAGGAGCAAGTATTGTATTGTTTAACTGGACAACGTGTTCTGCGTCACATCGCGTCACACAATACTGACGACGATCGACTGCTGCATGATCCCGCACACACGCGGCTCCGACTACAAACACGCGCTGACACCAACACTTACACGATCAATACCTACGAACAATAAGAAGTTATTACATAAAACAAAACACTAATGACTAAATGAAAGTATTAGGCTACGTGAAACCATCTGCATAAAGACTGCTCGCTTAATAAATAACAATGTTGTCTAAACTTTTGTTTCACAGCAGCCACGGTTAAACTTAGATTAAAAGGGTAAACAGCGTTTATAACAAGATTAAGAGGCAAGTTAGTCGACGCGTGAACAATATAGTCCTTGAATCGTGAAGCAGTGACGAGGGACGAGGGTAGGTACAACAGGTATACATGGGGACACTGAACACTTCTACGACACTACTCTATGATGACTCAATTGATCTAATGTTGCGGTACTCGTAATATGAGAGATTTCTCGACCCTCATGAAATTCTATTATCGTAGTTGGGACCAAAATCTTGACACAGAAAAAGATTTAAATTTCAGAAAATAAAGTTGGTAAACAGCGCGAGTCGGATTACGTTTGTTGTTTTTTTTTGTAAATGCTATAAAATGTGTCCCAATTGAGAGAACGGATGGTTTGTAGAAGGGTAACGTGCCGTATGACCCCTTATTTGTTTGTCAATGACAAAAAGGTGGAAATATCGTATCTACTTTCTTTCTAGTTTCTCATGGTCTAACTAAACAAACAAGAGCTTGGTTTATTTATATTCAGGCTTTGAGTCTGGAGCTTTGTTATTGTAGTTTGTAAAGTAGATTCTAGTATCAGAAGTAATATGTAGGTATTTGTAGGGACTGTTCGAACTGAATAATACCTGTAAAATTTAACTTTACCTAAATTTATAAATTTTATCTGTTTTCTTTGTTAATCCAGAAGAATAAATAGTTAAGTTAAAGTTTTGAATGAAAGTACGCTCATGCCATTATACTCAATTTATTTTACCTGTCGCACTATAAATCGTAATCGCTTTGGTTCCCTTCTTTTACCTTTAAATGTTAGTAGTTAGGGTCGCAAGATGTGAACAATAAAGTTTGTTCATGCAGCCTTTTGGCGAACACCGATGGAATATGTCCAGTGAATGCGTCGGTAAGTCTTCGTCCGGATCACTCGCTCAACTATCAGTTTGTAGAAAAAATACAAGTAGAGTGTAGTTTTACGGTTATTGTGCCCATTTCGACGTGAATGAGATTTGTCGCAGGTAACTGTACAGCTGGATTTATCGACGTCGTTGTGAAGTAAGAGGTCGAAGTTTATGTCAAATGTGGATTGGTTTGTGAAATTAATAGTTACAGTGAGGGTTTTAGTATCATATAGCAAAATAGACTTTATGGTAAATTTGACAGTCATGAACATTATCACAGAATATATAGGATAGCATTTATGGTTAAAGTAGAACTAACAATTCGGTAATTTTATTGGCACTGCAAACCACTTGAATATTTAAAGTAGTTGCAGTAGTAGCTGCTGTCGTAGCGAGATACAACACGATGTTGAATAATGACTACTTTGTGCAATCTAGACGTGCCTCTCTTTTCATACTTTAAAGTTCATTGTCATCAAGTTAATATTTAATAACATGAGAAAAGCGTCGCTATAATCTCTACAATATTGAAGCGGCGGATCTCAGATGTCGACTGTTTTATTCTCATGAAGGAATTAACCAATATTGAGTAACTTAATTCTTTATGCTTTGTTTTTACTTTAAAATTTAAAATTATTGAGATAAATAACATAAGAATTTAATGTTTATTTTTGCTTTTATTGAATTCATGAGATAAGAAATATTCCCTGACTACAGCACTGACTACAATCAATTTCACAATAAAGTCTACTGAAGTGAATAATTCCAGGGCCAGCATTCCACTTCCCTCCATTTCACACTGACTTGGAATCCACAATCGTCTTATCTCAGCAGAGAAGCATGTGGTTGTGAATATTCTGCTAAATTATATGCTTTTACTAAACTTTATTTGCAGTGTCAGCTTCAAAGGTAAATTGAGCTTCAACTATTAAGAAACACTTAAGCTGATTCTATTTATTAGGTACTTGAAATGAAGGATTTGGACTTTGGACTTTGATGAATATATGAAGTAATTAGGACAGGGGTTAAATCCGTTTATGATCGCTATGAATCTGTGGTAAGCAGCGTGCGCTTCATTTACATTTAACAGAATCCAGCGCGTGACGTCATTACTCACTTCGCGGACGTGACGAGCTTGCTGCGATACCTTAATACATGTGACCATTTTAATGGCTTTGTTTTGAAAATTTATATTTTTATGCAACAAAGAGGAGTTTATTAGCACAGCACAACTGAAGACATCTTTGCGAATCGAAATATTTCACCACTTAATACGAATAACTGGGTTACACGAATCTTAAGATGTTGATTAATTGGTCTATTAGCCTTTTTTTTTTTTTTTTTTTTTTTTTTTTTTTTTTTTTTTTTTTTTTTTTTTTTTTGTGTCTGTAAAATGCTTTATGCACCTATCTCTCTGGGGTGGAGAGACGTGTGTGGGATTCCCCATGATGGTATACCCACTAAAAAACCAGACAGCGCCTCCTTCGCATTTCGCCATTTAGGAAGACGCGGTTCCTCGACAGCCCGCATCTTCCCGTGGCAGCAGCACCCGATTATAATATCGGGCAATAGCCTGCAGCGTGCTGGGCGCACAGCACACTGTACCCGTCGAAGGTCATTTTACCGAGCGGCAGCGCCCCCCGCACTACCTGCTCGTGACCCTCTATATCTGACCCCTTGTATCAGGTCGCCTTATCCTCTGGCGCCTAAGGCGGAGCGAGGATGGGTCTTGCTCCCGTGATCGTTCGGCGGCCTCCTTTTCCGACATAATGGTTTCACAGAAGGCTGCCATCGCCTCCCAACTCTCTTCGCTTGCGACCATCTTGTTTATGACGGATGTCAAGGAAAGATCTGTTCCTCTGAGAGCTGCGAGTAGATCCGCGCGTGATTGTGACCATGCTGGGCATTCCACCATTGTATGATGCGCCGTGTCCTCTACACAATCACAGTGATGGCACTGTGGAGTCATCTCTTTTCTGGCTACTACACACAGATATCTGCCAAAACAACCATGTCCTGAGAGTATCTGCGTGAGCCTGAAAGTCATTGACCCATGTTTTCTTCTGGTCCACCTTTCGAGGAGCGGCTGGATGGCCTCCAATATTCTACGTTGGGAGTCGGTACTGGTTGTGGCGAGAACATCCAGAAGTCTTTGCCGCCAACTGTTTATTGCCCCTTCCTGGGCCATTCTCCGCCATCGAACAACAGTGTCAGGAGCCGGTCGACATCCCTGATTCCTAGTTTGCTCCGCCACACGCCAGTAAACTAAGAATTGGATCTCAGCCTCTAAATCCCATGGAAGGGAACCAGCTAAGGCACACGCGACGTCGTGGGAGATAGTACGGTACCCCCTAATTGATCGTTGTGCCAACGTTCTCTGCACCCGGCGCAAAATAGCCTTGTGAGAACTTTTTAAAGAGTCGGCCCAAATTGGAGCTCCGTAAAGGGCCATTGCCCGGACGACGTTAAGGTAAAGTCGTCTGCAAACGCCATTACCACCTCCCAAATTCGGCAGCAGACGACCTAAAGCACCTGCTGTTGCAACTAGCTTTGGAGCCAGTTGCTGAAAATGGTCCAAAAATCTCCACTTGGAATCCAGTGTGATGCCAAGGTATCGTAGCGTTGACTGAATCGGAATAGTTGTTCCTTCTATAACGACGCTAGATCCAACAGGAATATCTCTCCGAGTAAAGCATGTCGCTTCGGATTTGTGTAACGCTACCTCAAGCCCTATCTGTCTGATTCGGTCGACAATAGACGCAGTACCGGAGGTGGCCAGTTCTTGGGCGGCCTGAAAGTTAGGAGCCCTCGCAGTCACCAGCGTGTCATCGGCGTAGCAAATAACGTCTATGCCATCCAGATTATTACCTCGTAAAACGTAATCATACCCGATGTTCCACAGCAATGGTCCTAGAACCGATCCCTGTGGAACCCCGCATGTCATTTGCCGGTGACCGTTAAAGCCATCACAAGTCGGATAAATCACCGCTCTGTCTGACAGGTAGTCTCCCACCAGCCTCAGCAGATACGCCGGGACACGGTGGTAGGCAAGTGCTTCCATTATTATAGGCCAAGGCAAAGAGTTGAAGGCGTTTTTGATGTCAAGCGATATTGCCAACAAGACCCCACCCCCTGACACAGATTCTACTGACAAGTCTCGCAGCTTACCGATGGCATCAATTGTTGACCTACCAGAACGGAAACCGTATTGATTGCAGGACAAATTTGGTCCAACTTCGTTAAGGTGTTTGACCAGACGGTCAGCGATTATACGCTCCAGCAATTTACCTTCCTCGTCGAGTACTACAATAGGTCGGAAACCTGAAGGATCCTCGACGGATCTTCCCTCCTTCCTAAGGAGGACCAAACGACCCTCCTTCCACCTTCGTGGAAAGATCCCTTGTTGGACGCACCTGTTAAAAAGATGTCGTAAATTGGGTTCAAGTGCACCAAACTCTCCAGAGAGGGCCAAAAACAAGATTCGGGCATGAATCCCATCAAGACCTGGAGCCGTTTTTTTCCCACGAAGACGAGCGATAGCGGCCCTTAACTCAGCTTCCCCCAACTCTGGTATATCCTGCGTATCGAGTTCCGCAGGTTCTTGTAATGCCATGGTGGGAGGTGCAAAGGTATCATGATCTGGGAACAGCTTCTTAACCACGTCATCTAAAATAGTTGGTTCTAACATGGTGGTCAATGGAGGAGTCCATTTTCTGAGCTTTTTCCTTACCAGTTTGTACGGTTTACCCCACGGATCTCTTTCTAACGTCACCATTAACTCCTCCCATGCTGTGATTCTAGAACGAACAATTTCGACACGAAGTGCCACCGCTGACTCACGGTACTCTGCGTACAGGCGGTCCTCTTCGGGCTGGTTACGAATACGGCGTCGTCTATATCTTTGGAAACGCCGCCGCTTTTCAACGCACGCTCTGCGAAGCATTGCAATTTCCTCAGTCCACCAATACGTGCAACGTGAGGGCTGAGAGCTCCTGATACGGGGCATTGCGGCATCACAAACACGAGACAATACTGTCTCACACAGCCACGCTGCTTCTTCATCCACGGTCATTGAGGAGCTCATCGGAGCCCATGTATGGACCTGAATCGCTGCTTGAAGCATTTCAGTATTGAGCTGCTTTATTGCCCATCTGCGACCAAAGAGTCGTGGCTGCTCTGGGCTCCTCGCTGGTCCTGGAGGCGCTGCCGATAAATCGAATGTAATATATCGATGATCGGACAACGTCTCCACATTGTCCAGGACCCGCCAACCCATGACACGGTGTGCGAGGGTGGGTGACGCGAAAGAAACGTCCACTATTGAGCCTCCATTGCAGCGGATGCATGTCTGTACCGTGCCGCGGTTCAGGACTAATAGTCCACACTGCCTTGCCCACTCATCTAGAGCTCGCCCTCGGGCGTCTGTCCTTGGAGAACCCCATACCGTTGATTTGGCATTTAAATCACCCATAAGTAGAATAGGATATGGGTGACACCGACCGACAACACCTCTCAAAGTCGTTAAAAAGGCTTGAAATTCAGTAAGAGGTCGGTTAGGAGAGAAATAAACTCCAATAATAACCATCTCACCCATTTTGGCCATAGCGAACCCTCTACCTCTATTTATATTGGTGAATGGAGGAATACCTGATGTAGCTCGTTGTATTAATAATACGAGACCGTCGAGGTCTCCAATACAATCTTCACCCGGAGTAATCTTGTACGGGTCCGCCACAACAGCTACATTTGCCCGCCGCTCCACCATGGCCTGGGTAAGAAGGAACTGACCAGCCTGACAGTGGTTTAGATTACATTGAATAAATCTGCACGGAATCATTATGTAGTTTCCATTTCCAACGCCGCTAGTGAAACCATATTGGGCTGACTCATACACTGCTGTGAATTTCCCGTTAGGGATACAGCTTTTTTGGACACCACTTTTTTAGCTGGGGACTTGGCGCAAACCTTGCTCCCAGCAACGTGGTTCGCTTTTTTCCCAGCTGCCTCACATATAGGGCAGTGGGGTTCAGCGTTGCACTCTGCAGCCATGTGACCGGTCTGACCACAGCGGCGACAGTCTTTACTACGATCAATTTCGGACTTGCATTGGGCACTCACGTGACCCAGTGCAAAGCATCTATAACATCGACGTGGCAGTGGATCGAGTATTGTTACCCTTGCCGAAGACCAACCCACCAATAATCTTCCCGACACTATTTTTTTAGCAGCCTCTACCGGACACTTGACGAATGCTGTGCCAGTTCCATGCCATTGGTTCTTTTTAATTTCCCCTGATACAATCGTATCCAGTGGGCAACCTCCCATCTGCGCTATCGCCTCTTTTAACTCTGCTACCGTAACCGATTCATCTAGACCGGAGATCCGTAGGTCAGTTTTTGCCATTGGCCTGTCAACTCGTACCTGTTCTGGATCTAACACGGCACGTAGTCGAGTGGCTAGTTCGTCTGCCTTGGGGCCGCTTGTCATCCCAGGTAGTTCCATTATACAGGCTCCTGTGACCGCTTGACGAAACCTCACCGAGGTGATACCGACATCCTGTAGATTTATCTTAGCCTTGGCTTCCGATAAAACCCCAGCATAAGATATTCCACGCTCTTTTACCCCTTCCTTCAGCGTGATAATGACTGCTGAGGAGCGGGGGAGTTTGAGTTTCTGCTTGTTCGGCTTGTGTTCTTTAGCAGTCACTTTTACAATATTTAATGGGGCTCTTGATCTATCCCTTGCAGCCATTGTCGCGTAATCGTTTTTCTGACGGCGGCGAGTTACCGTCGTCCACTCCTCCTCTTGATTGAGCGCCGGCACATGTTTATTCAGTACTGAGATGACAGGTAACGAAGAAACCGTCTCTTGTCTGTCTGAAGTACTGATTGGTGTTCCCTTCTTTTTCATCCTTTTTCTCCTCTTTTTCAAGACCACTTCTTGAGAAGATAGTGTCTGTGGTAACTCGTTTGTCAAAGTGGGGTCTTTTGATGCTAAGGGTGGCCGATGACGCTTAGCTGGCAGAAGTCGACCATCTACTTCTAGACCCTCTATTCTAGCGTTCACCATTGTGGTCATCTGGGTCGATAAAGACCGTCGGATTTCCTCTAAATGATCGGCTACTGACTTCACAGACGCAGGAGACTGCGTTGCATTTGCTCCACATCTGACCTCTTCTCTGACGAGGCTCATTTCCTTGCGAAGGGTCTCAAGATCTGCTTTTAGGCGTTTATTCTCTTCCTGGAGGAGATTCATCTCAGTTGAGACTGGCCGGCATGTAAGTTCACCCACAGCCTCTCGAATAGCCGCTATAGACAGCCTAAGAGCCTCCTTGAAGGACTTTTTAAGGCTCGATCGTGTATTAGCCACCATTTCAATGGTATCTAGGCTCGCATTGAGTTTCTCACTAAGAGTGGTCGCTGGTACATTATCCATATCCGAGATTGTATCGGATTGGGATACAGTTTTACTTGTGGCCTCAGCACAGGACTTGCTAGCCTTAGCCAGTCGAATAGTCGACGTACGACCCCGGCCTCGCTTTGAAACAGGCTTTTTGTTTAAGGACGCTAGCGCAGCTGGGCAAGTCAAATCGATGTCACTCCCAGTGGTAGTACCGTCGTCACGAAATCTTTTCCTGCCTTGCCAAAGTTTGGTAGGCTCAGGTGTAACAAAGGGCAAACTCATGTCTGAATCGACAGAGGCCGCGCTGCATATGCTAGCCTGTGATGCGCTTCGGGAGCGCAAAGGCGTTTTGTTTGCGTCAATACTTTGAGTATTACGACTACCACTTTTCTTTCCTATATCTGTAGTGGCATTCCCCTCATTGGTGCATGCCGTTTCCTCCGTATCCTTATTTCTATCAGTGTCCATATTTGTATTGCGTGGTTCGTGTTTACGGAGACCGGCGACTTGCCGGTCTACGAAGCAATTTTTGCCCACCCCAGAGTACGGAGGGCAGCCCTCTACCGTGGTAGAGGGGTGGGATTCCCCCTTTCGGGGACCCACCTGGGGACTACTTTTAAAATTGCTTTGATTCATGGTTTACCTACTCCGATGCTCCACATCGTCGTCACTTTTTTCAGGGGTGAGCTCCCCTGTCAGCACGGCCTCACGAAGCACGTGCCCAACATCCCTACAGCCTCGTTGGCTAGTCCCGTCTCTAGTCAGCTCTGATGATCAGAGGAGTACTGAGAACAAGGAGTCACCGGATTGGTGGAGTTGCCGCCCGATGCGGAACAGACGCAACCCACCTTGTGCCTCTGCCGCCCGATACGGAACAGACGCAGGGCACGACACACCTAGGACCGCTTAGCTTCACCCATTACTGGCTTGTAATGGGCTACTAAGCCCTCTCGCCGCGACAAGGCGCAGTCCCATGAGAGGGTGGTCTATTAGCCTGCCCGAGTCCCAAATAAACATGCCAGCCTGCCACAAAACGCACGTTGAAATATAAATCTCAAGTTCACCTCCGTGCCGCTCATGCGAGCCTGGTACCAATGTCCATTTACCTACAATATTACATCGTAAATCCATCGGACAGTTAATTAAGTAGTTTGTTATGACATTTGCATGTTACTATGAAGAAAATTCTAAGAATTTTATAAAACTTAACCTTGTTTACATTAGAACATTGCAAATCATTTTTCGAGGAATAATTATCTCTATCCCTTTAGCTATAAAGAACTCGGCCAAACAGTATTAGCCGCCACCGCTCTAGTGAAACTGTCGGTAGAGTTACCACTAAAGCTGCATGTACCGCGCTCTATATTGTAAACAAGTTTATGCTCAGAGATGTTTAAATACAAGCTGAAATTCTGAACAGTATTTCAGAATTGAAATGCATATAAACAGCAATAGCAGGCGGTGAGCGCCGCGATGCAGGTCGTGGCTGCATAGGTGCGCTGGAAACTAGAAAATATGAATTTGCTGTGTTTTAATTTCCTTTTTGCTAAAATCATAAAAGTTTTGCAGAACGCAAAAAGGAATTTATTGCGTTTAAAATATAATGCAAACAGGTTTAATTTAGAATTCTATATGGGTAGTGAAATATTGCAGTGACCTACATATCGTTCCGGCCTGAAAAATTGCTGAAAATTGTAACAAAATTTCGTGCACCTTTAATATGCTACTATTATAATATTATCATGTAGTTTCACTCGCTGGTAGCGCAGAGGTCGCAGTTCGCAAGTTGGGGCTGCTCCAGCCGTCTCCGTCACTAGTCACTGCTTCCTGGAGGAAATCTCACGTGCTGGTTTAATTTTGGACTACGATATTTTTTATAGATTTTTCGATTTATTATCCCTAACTTATTTCTGTTGGCTTATTCTTAATTTTAGAAAAAAGTGCACTGATTTTAATAAAACAGCATTTACACCAATATTTCCTATGTTTGTATGTTACACACTGCTGGAACATAAAACTATGTTTATACATAAAGCTCGTGAATCAGTAATTTTTGACGACTTCTGTGGTGCAGCGGTATATATACCGGACTGCTAAGCAGATGGTTCAGGGTTCGAACTCGGGTCGGACCAATTTCGTAAAAAATGTTTTTCAATATTGGGTCGTGTCTGGGTGTAACTAGGTTCTCCCCTAGTCCATTGTGTGGTACTTATAGTACAAGCTTTGCTTAGTTTAGGGCCACACAGTTGGTGTGTCAGTCTGGAGATTTATTATTATTATTATAACCTTGTTATAGTATATACTAGTGGCCGCCCGCGACTCTTCGCGTGGTAGTCGGTTACCCTTGAGAATGAGAAGTTTTCCCGCGGTAAATAGTACCCTATGTGCTATTCTGAAGTATATTACTGCAAAGTCTCATCCAAATCCGTCCAATAGTTTTTACGTGAAAGAGTAACAAACATCCATACATCCATACATACTCACAATCTTTTACGTTTATAATACTAGTGGCCGCCCGCGACTCCGTTCGCGTGAAAGTCGGTTTCCCGTGGGAATGAAAAGTTTTGCCGCGGTAAAAAGTATCCTATGTGCTATTCTGAAGTATAACCTATATTACTCCAAAGTCTCATCCAAATCCGTCCAATAGTTTTTACGTGAAAGAGTAACAAACCTCCATACATCCATACATACTCACAAACTTTCACGTTTATAATATAAGTAGGATATAGCAAATTTTATGCCTAGTATAAGATGGATCGTAAAGTTGGGAATGAAATTGAAAGAATATTGTTCAGCAGACATGACAATTATAGAGCCATTCTGAGAGGCTTCGTGGTATGTGGTGATACGGTGGTCGGGTGAGCTCGGGTGGACTCGTGAGTGCTCGGGTCACGTCGGGTCAGATCGTTCGTGTTCGGGGCTATCACTAATTACGGTAAAACTTCTCATTCACTGGATATGCCAATCTCTTCTTTATTTCTATTATAGTACTGCATTTGTACAAAAGGAACTGAATTGTTTTTTACCACTAAAATACCAATTTAAAAATACTGCCGATGTAAATTAAAATATAAGTACTCTTTCCAATGTTTCATATATTGTCAGCTATAAAATAATCTTTGGATAACACGCACGTTGCAAGTAAGAAAAATCTATATTAAATCACCCGGTCTCAGGAACGTATAAAACTAAGCTCAGTGTGTTTCTGTTTAAGTGTCGGGATTCGAGTCAGGGTCAGTCTTTGAAGTAGTCACGTAGACGTTTGAACGACTCTATTATATTGGTTCAAAAACTATAAGCTAAAATTCGAATAAAGAAACTATTACTTCCACGTAATGTATATTTAACCACTATAGGATATTTTTCTTATCTAATTCTGATAGCTTTAATTAAAACTGTTTTATACCAAGCATTTTTTTTTGTCTGCCTTCTTTTGGTCATCGCGCACTTTTATGCAAAGCCCAGCTCATACCTTCTCCAATATATCTGTGAGAACAGAGGTGCGATGTTATCCGTACTCCGATTTTATGTTTGAATTATTTCTATAAACAGAAACGGTATTCCCAAATTTAATACCAAAAATAGAACAAAGAGAATAAATATGAATAACTGAAAGTATAAGTATTTAATTTACGGGAATCACATAAATATGTAAATCAGTAAGTTATACGGGTTTTTTTAGATGCTGACTAATACTTTAGCAGAGTTCGTAATGTTGGTTGCTAAAAATATGTTTTAATTGTCATAAGTCACGCCAAGCAATGATGACTGTTCGGAGACTTTTAGTGCCAGCAGTGTGGGTAAATGTTAATATAGGTGCTTAAAATAAATTTTAGATTTTTAGAGGTCCAGTCAAGTATATGATTTTCCAGCTGCTTTAGTAATACAACTTCTACTGTAATTGTGTGTGCACAGAAATATAAAATGGAGTTTTATTTTTACATTAAAAAATAAATTGAAATCTGTGATCTCTGCACATGAAAGAGTTTACTCACAACATGTTATTTCTCTTATTTTAAACTCACAAATAAGAGAAATAACATGTTTCCGACATAAATTCATTTTGTGGCGCGCAAAGAAATTTATCCAATTTCATATGCATGCGGCTTGTTTGAATTGAAAAAAGAAAGCTGCAACTCGGGGCCCTCTGCGCACAAAATGTCTGTAAGTTTACTTAAAAAATATCTTTCCTAGAATGTTTTAACAAACAAAAAAACATTTACTTATGGTAATTTAAAAAGAATTGAAACTTTGCCAATTGTGATGCTAAACGTTTTACTTATACTTTTGTTTTATTTCTGCTCGTTCAAGATGTTATACATAGCACAGGTTTTGGAACTTATATTAACTTGTCTCATAGGCCTCACCACAGTCTCCTCGACAGCACTTGCAGTAAGTACTCACAGCCACTGTGTTACACTCTAGCAAGACTAGTCTCTATCTAATTAAATCAATGTATTGTTTTATACATTATTAATTTGATAGTGGTCACACTTGGTAGACTTGCCAGGTCGGTTGTTATAGTCGTGTTCTGTCTCCACGCATCAGTCTCACACGTCACTGCCGTGTTCATAACAACAATAACGTGTAACTCTCGGAGATACATTGCAGTCATACATCACGCTCGTGTACTGTTAATATATACTTTGACATAATGAAGCTGACATTACGTATCATATCACTGTAGAGGCGGGTGCAAAGAATCGGAAATGTTTTATTAAACTGACACCATTGTAGCGACAGCTGCGTTTTTGTAAAAAACTAAATGTTTAATTATACTGTATAGACATTAAAATATTATTTACACGATGTTATATTATTAAAGACTTAAGTCAGGCTTTGTTTATGCGTGGAAACTACTCATTCGACTTATTATTTTCCTAGAGTACATTGTCACAAGCGTATCCCTTTTAAATATTTACGTTATAATGTTAGTTAGTTATAAACAATTCAGCTTTATTTTGCAGAGAAAAGCTCGATAATCTAGTCTGAATTAAACAAATCAAATATTATGAGGACGAAGTGTCGAGGCCGTACTGTGGATTTAAAAGGACCTCCGCGTGACTTGACTACCAATTATGTGAGATAAGCTTTACATATTAACATGTCTCATAGGTGCACCACAGTCTCCTCGACAGCACTTGCAGTAAGTACTCACAGCCACTGTGTTACACTCTAGCGAGACTAGACTCTACCTAATTAAATCAATGTATTGTTTTATACATTATTAGTTTGATAGAGGTCATACTAGGTAGACTAGCTTAAAGTACTAGATTTAAAGTACTTTTAAGAATTTGAGGATAAAGGATAAAGGCAGCGCGGTGAATTCGGTGTGTGACTGTCACTGATTAATTCACTACACGTCTGCACTGCCTTACGGACCAAATAAGAATGATGTCTGTCCAACAAGATAGAAAGGCTAACTAGACACAACGGAAAATGACAGAAACTCATTCAGTCATCCTACTAATCCTACTAATATTATAAATGTGAAAGTTTGTGAGGATGTATGGATGGATGGATGGATGGATGTTTGTTACTCTTTCACGTAAAAACTACTGGATGGATTTGGATGAAACTTTGCAGTAATATAGGTTATACATCAGAATAACACATAGGGTACTTTAAACCGCGGGAAAACATCTTATTCCCACGGGAAACCGACTTCCTCGCGAACGGAGTCGCGGGCGGCCACTAGTTCAATCATAAAGCCTCGCACCGACTACACCCAAGTTAGACAACTTGACGCAACCAATATCACATTTTGACGTTGACATTAACATTGACGATACAAAATATAGACAGGGTAGATAGTAAAGTAGTTCTTCAACTGGCCAAGTCCATCGAATCTGTGTTCTCTCCGACATATACATGTCTCGGATAAAAATACCAACTTCATCATAATGTCTAATTGGCGAGATTATACCTTTTGTTTTACTTTCACAAACTATAACACAACACAATACGCTATTTTAAGTCCCACAACATAAACAACCTAAAATTTAACAAATCTTATTACATTATAACTCACACTTCCACACAAGCGGCTGCTACATTCAATTAATTCAAATTCAAATGACATGAATGTCTGTAGTTCGTCTCGGAGTTGTCTCCTCGCGTCTCCTGCTTGCACGAGAACGTTTCAGTAAAAGTTCAACATTCTCGTACATGCGGCATGTGGGAGGCGCGGTTGTGATGAACCACTAAACTTGGAACGTCAGACTGAATAAGTTTGTTTTGTCTTCATACGTGTTGTTTGTTGAGCGCAGTCATCCTACATGATATTGCGCTGTTACCACTATTTATGAGTATAATTTTAGTATATAACCTTGATAATTGTACACAGAACGGAAACTATTAGATGTCTCCCGACGCATTCGCCAACAGAATATTTCGTCAGCAGGACTTGGCCGCTCATTGCAGTAATACTGTGTAGAGAGTTAGAACAACATATACAACAACAGTAAGGCTAAGCTAGGATCAGTTACAAATCTACGGTTTTACTGTTTTAATGAAAGATATTAAATTAACAATTGCAGCCACTTCATTGGCAGGGAAATACGTATGGGATGACACAACTAGTTAGTGCTTTTCATAGCACTTTCTTTAAAACGATGCTACGGATGTCACAAGTTTCCATTTTTTATTACCGGAAATAGAAAAAGATAAATTTCAATTTAGTCACGTAATCACAAGTTAAGGATCAATAAAGATCCCTTTCATTCCCATCAACGGATTGCTTTTATTACTTACGCAAAAATTACTAGGGTTGAATTGGTTCGAGCTTACAGATTTTGTATAAGAAGGGATATTGTAACATTACAAATGGTCGGCTCTGATTGCTTGAAACCTTCCGGAACAAAACGTTGTTCGCATCATTTAGAGGCATAACGAAATAAATTGAAATAAACCAGAATAATGTATGAGGTATCTCACATCTCTCTAACCTTTTATCAAATTAGGCGGCGTCAGTTTGTGTGGAGGTCGCGCCGGAGGGGCGTTCATTACAGACAACACATTCTTTATGAATTCTCGTTTATTTGGGTGAGAGTCATACAAACTTTATTACTCAGGCAATTGTTTCATAACAATATTTCTTAATCACAAAAATAAAAAAAAAACCCACGCACGCACACATATGTGAGAGAAAAATAACAGATTTTATATAGTTATAGAATAATTCATAGAATAATACAATATCGTATTGTTTTAATTTTGAACATTAATTAATTATGAGCCTTTTGTTTTTGTAGCTTGTCATAAAATTGTGTTTATTCTGCACGTAATCGCTACCCTTTTTTTTTTTTTATTTAATTTTTCAGTTTTCGGTCTAAAGACAAGGCTACGAGTTAAAACAGAAAGTTAATTACACCCTCTTCGTTGAGTTGCTAAGTTAATTATAATTATTCAACATACTTCGCAAGTTAACCGCTACTTTATATTAAAACTAAGCGCCGGCTATTAGTTGCTATGCTGGTCCCTACCACATGATCTCGATAGTTCATTAGCCTACATTTAGTAGTTTAGCAGTCATTTAGTAGCCTAGTTTGTAATAGTTGAGACTAACTCGCATATGACGCTGTATTTTGTCCACAAAAACGTATGTAAAATATTTACTATCATTTATTTTTAAATTTTGTCAAAAATAAAGTAATATGTATTATTAAATTTTTTTTTAGGTTTTCATCTACCTACCTGTACGAGTTTCTCGATATTGTTACACTAACTCGGCTTTGGGCAGGCATTCGCAAGTCCACGTTCAAAGTGAACTAGAAATAAGATCGCACGATACCACCGAGACGATGTGAGGAGAGCTCGTGCCACAGAGAGCATCGTAGACTGCGAGCGAAGCATCGTAGCAGGCTGCGAGCGTAGCATCGTAGCAGGCTGCACGTTTAATTTTTTTAAGCATTTAACATTTTTAACAAAATGATTTACTTAATTTAAAAATATCTGGTTAGAGAGAATGTTTCAGTGATTGGAATGAGACGAGATAAAACATCATTAAAAAAATATCCTTAAGTAATAGTAAATTACATAGAAACACTTATTAAAATGAAACCAACAATCCTGTAAATCTTACCTGAATTCCAAGAATTTACGTATTTCCATTATTATTTCTTGTTTTACTTCGGGGTGAGTTGTACATTGTGTCGAACTTGTGTAACTTCCCGTGGCTCGATACTTGCTGCAAACAAATTATTCTAAATATCTGTGCTTTAAAATGTATAAGGTTACCGTGTACTATACATGAACATGGCTTTATTTATTGCTGAACAATACATTAAAAAACGTACAACCTCATTTTCAATCTCTTATCATTCGAAACTAAATGTTTGAGTTCTCAATAACTCTGTGGTCAGATTCTGCTGTAAATACTCTGTAGGTTTAGATTTATTCGTTCTGTAGGTTTAGATTTATTCGTTCAATTGGAATTATATTGAAGTTCAAATGATAATAAATATGAACTTGTTAATGGTTTGTTTGTAAAAGTCGCGTCTCAAAGTAAATGTTATAGCAGAATTCAAACGAAATAATTGGCAGCAGTTCTGTTGCAGGAATTGACAACTTGCCTTGTGATAACTTTCTAATACTTCATAGTTTCAACCTTGTGAATGTTGTGAGTGTTGGTTGTAACATTCCAGGTATTTTATCAAAGTGTGACAAGAACTGAAGTAACTTCCGTAATTGAAGGATTACTTCGTAGTTTTAAGAGTTTGGTGAAGAAAACAACAACTTTTTTGTATTCATTTATCCCTTTTGTACACATATTCGTACATTTAGCTGAAATTATATAACATAAATAAGATTTTAATAGATTTATTATTGGTCTTCGCTCTCGCTAGATTGAGCACTGGTACTCGAAAACTACGGCATAAAATAGTATGCCGAATTCGGCATTCTCGAACCTACTCAAATATTTTAAACTCAAAATTTGTATTTGTAACTCCCACGCAGCCACTCTTAACTCTCATTTAAACCTATAAAACCATATAAACTATATTCCAGAAGTGAAAACTTCAATATTTTAAAAAATATTTTTCCTAAACTCTTTGCCTTCCATTTTTCCTCTACAATAAATCAATCTCAATGTTTGTCGCATGAATCTCTTCCCCCGCCGCTACGTCACATTCTCTCGAGTCATTGATCGTCCATCATGGATCACACGCGCGGGAAACACAGCAACTAATTAACAAGCTTTTTGTATCAATCTGAATGATTTGTACCACGAATAATGTTACGAACTGATTTATATTACGAAATGTATTGAGATTCTCTGCAGCTATTTACTTAAGAGTCATTTCTACTATTTGCAAGTTAAGAACGAGTTAATTCAAACAAAGCTCTAACTCTTTGATCTTTAATTGAGTTAACGATGAATTCAATACGTGGTCTGTGGCTACTGCTATCGAAAGTCTTTGTTTGTAAACAGCGAGTTTAAAAATAGTTTATTTCACTTAAGTTTATTTTAAACCATATAAAAGTACGGAAGCTTGACTATATCGTTTTTTTATGTTTAAATAACACTGTGATATTGTGCGGAATCGTGTTGTTTGTTCGAATTTGGAAACTAGAAATTGCGTGTTGTGATTCGAAACTACCCACATAATAGTGGTTTTTTTGTTGTCACCTCGACAAGCATCAAACACAGAGTATAATCTACATTCGGACCGTGCAAGCATCATACAGAATATTAAAGCGCGTAAATTTGTTCCTGACGCTAACTTGAAATATTTTTAAAATGCCTATTTGTTCGACATGCGATTCTGATGTTGGTGATGGGGTTCGCTGTACATCATGCGGAAAATTCCTTGATTTTCCTTGTGCGGGGATAACCGAAGCCGGTTATAGAAAACTAGGAGACCGTAAATTAACATGGAGATGCTCATCCTGCAAATCCACAAGAGCTATAAGTCCTGTACCGAGCCCTCACCCACCGCAGACAAATGAATTCGGGAACATTATGGCAGAATTGAATAGGATCTCACTACAAATGAGCATGTTGCCTAAGCTGATTGAAGATGTTAGGTTGGTCAGGGAAGAAATAGCGGATCTAAAGACTTCAGTGGAGTTCTCCCACTCTTCTATTGAGGCACTCAGTGGAAGACTAACCGGTTTTGAGGATCGATTGCGCGTTGTTGAAGAAACTCAACATGAAACAAATAAATTGCATCAGCGTATAGAAACCCTTGAACAAGCCGTTAATGAAAGTGAGCAAAGATCCCGATTGAACAACATTGAAATCAAAGGGGTGCCGATGGTGAATTCAGAGAATTTATTCGACTTACTAGGTAGAATTGGTGCTACCATTAACTGTCCTATCTCAAAGGAACAGATTAATTATATAGCACGGGTTCCAATGCGCGATAATAAGGATCATAAAACCATTATTGCTAGTTTCAACAATCGCTATCATAGGGATAACTTCGTTGCTACCGCTCGCGCTCGCCAATCACCTGCGCCCACCGATATTGGACTTCAAGGAAACACAAAAATTTTTGTCAATGACCATCTCACCATCAATAATAAAATTCTTCTTAATAAGACCAAGACTTTAGCAAGAGAAAAAGGTTACCAATATGTATGGGTGAAAAACTGCAAGATTTTTATTCGTAAAAACCCTTCATCTCCTGCACATATCATAAAAACTCAATTGGACCTGAAGCGCCTTTTTTAGTTTACCTTTCTTGCATCTCTGGGATTGCTGGTGCGTATTTCTCATGCATGTCGTATTGCCTCTCATTTGCTTACAAACTAGTTTTTTCCACTGAACTTCTTAAATTGCATAAAAGTTCATTAATTTTACAATCCTTTGCTCTCTTCGTTTTTGTATTTGATATATGCTTTTCTCGATATTTATTGTTAGATAATACTGTAACTTTCTTTTTATTTTGTAATTTCTACTTATTTGTTTTTGTATTGATTAGTGCGGATTTTATAGAAGACTTTTTGAATGATTTATATATTATATCTATTTATTCTATTCAGTTTCTAGGCATAACTATTATGTTATATTTATGTTATCATTGTAAATTTATTTATATTAATTATATGTCACGGGTTCCTGCAGACGTTTTTCTTTCTATTTCTTCCTACAGCTTACAAAAATATATAGGCAACTATTGTATTAATTTTAAAAATGCTTAATATATATTACCAGAACGTCCGGGGATTGCGAACCAAATCAAATTCTTTTCGTAGAAACTGTATTTTAAACTCTTATGACATTATATGCCTAACTGAGACCTGGCTCTTGCCAAGTATACGGGACTCTGAATATTTTGACGACCGTTATGTAGTTTTTAGGAGTGACAGAAATTACGATCGGACTGGCCAAGCTCTTGGCGGAGGAGTGTTGATAGCAGTGCGTCGCGAAATAGCAGCGGAGCCACGTGGTGACTGGTGTTCATCCGCTGAAGATCTTTGGGTTTCATTAAAACTTCGGAACAGAAACGGAAAGATAAAATGTATTATCAATCTTTGTGTTGTTTATATAATCGATGAAAACCTAGGAAATTCTATGAACACACAACTCATAAACTTCTCTAGTTCATTGACTGACGTTGTACTGGAGCATTCTAATGAGAGGTTTATAGTTATGGGCGATTTTAACCAACGTAATCTAGATTGGAAACTGTTTCAGAATCATAATTACTACGAACCTGTTAATATTCGGGGTTGTCAATTTACTTTTTTAGATAATATGAACATTTGTAATTTAAATCAATATAATCATTTGACTAACTGCGATAACAGACTTCTTGACTTGATATACTCTAACGACGATGTACGTATTACTGAATGTGATGACCCCTTAGTGCCTCTTGATATGTATCATAAAGCTGTCTGTATTGATATAGATTTTTCAGTGCTCAATATGCTTCCTACTCAGCCGAGAACCAAGTACCTCTATCACCAAGGCAATTTTGATGCTATCTGTTCGGAATTAAATGAAATAGATTGGCAAAACACATTTTCGGCTCTTTCTTATGAGCATTCTGTTACATTCTTTTATGACCAATTATACAAGCTACGTGATCTTTTTATCCCTAAAAAAATAATTAAAAAATGTAACAATTATCCACTTTGGTTTAATTCTTCATTAATAAAAATTCTTAAAGAAAAAAATAAATTTCACCAAAAATACAAAAAATATAAGAATACGTCAGACCACCACAGCTATACCTTGCTGAGAAGTCGCGCGAAAACACTGGAAGCTGTATTGCACTCAAATTACATTAGTACTACTGAAGACAATATAGCCACCAACCCTAAAACCTTCTGGAAATACATTAAATCAATTAAACAAACATCGGGTTACCCTTCAGTGATGAATTACAAAGGTGTAACTTCTGATTCGGGTGAGGTAATTTGTGATTTTTTTAGTGATTATTTTTATTCGACATTTCAACAGTCTTCCTCGTCTCCCTCCGTCTCATCTGATGCACAAAATAACTGCTGCACTAATTCAAATGTTAATTTATCAGAACTGAGCACAAATGAGAACGAGGTGTTGAAACTACTTACGACTCTCGACCCAAACAAGACAGCAGGTCCTGACAATATACCTCCTATTTATATAATCAGATGTGCAAAAAGTATTAAACAACCACTGACTCTTCTATTTCAACAATCTCTCCGACTTGGGCAAGTCCCAGTCATGTGGAAACGTGCATATATAACCCCGATACATAAACAGGGCAACAAAAGTGAAGTCTCCAACTATCGTCCAATATCTAAACTCTGTGTATTTTCTAAAATCTTAGAGAAAATAATTTATAATCACGTTTATACCACCCTAAAACATACATTTAGTCAAGAACAACATGGATTCTTAAAGGGCAGATCTACAGAATCGAATCTTGTTCTGTGTTCTAAATTTCTATCGGAAAATATTTCTAAACCTGCTCAAGTAGACGTCATATACACAGATTTCAGTAAATGCTTTGATAGAATTGATCATAAAATTTTCTTAGATAAATTGCAAGTAGCTGGCATCCGTGGTAATCTGTTGCGATGGTTTTCCTCATATGTCGAAAATAGATGCCAAACAGTGGTACTAAATGGATTTACCTCCCTACAATTGCCTATCCCTTCTGGAGTACCTCAGGGCTCATTGTTAGGTCCACTGTTATTTACCATCTTCGTTAACGATATTAACAAATGTTTCAATTACTCAAAGGTTCTATTATATGCGGATGACATGAAGATCTTATGTCCAATCGACAATGTTTTTGATTCCTTAAAATTACAGGAAGATCTTATTAGATTCCAAATATACTGTTCACTTAACAAACTTGAACTCAATGTCTCAAAATGTCACGTTTGCTCTTTTACAAGAAAACCAAAGCCTATAATTAGTACCTACCTATTACACAATATAGCTTTGACACGTGTTGATACTATGAAGGACTTGGGTGTCATATTCGACTCAAAACTATTATTTGATAAACACATAGACAATATTGTCGAAAGAGCATCCAAAGCCCTAGGATTTGTCATCAGAGTCTCCTCAGATTTTAAAAATGTCAAGACTTTAAAAATTTTATATTGTGCGTATGTTCGCAGTCTCTTGGAATATGCTTCAACTGTATGGAACCCCGTTTATAATACTTATATTTCTCGAATTGAGGGCATTCAAAAACGTTTTCTTAGATTTGTACAATACAAATCTAAAAAATACGATAACAATTATATTTTACGTTGTAAAAGGCACCATATCCTGCCACTACATTTGCGAAGAGAAATTAGTGACATAAGTTTTCTGCTTAAAATTGCTCAAAACAAAATTGATTGTCCTGAACTTTTAAGCAGTCTTACATTAAGAACTCATGCAGTGCCGGTGAGGAACCGAAAACTATTACACGAGCCACTAGTTCGTACCAACTATGCTCAAAACTCCTTTCTTATTCGTGCTTGTCATAAATTTAATACCATTTCAGAGGTCGACATTGACCTATTTAACACTAGTTCCCAGAGTGCAAGAAGGGCTTTCAGTCAGTATTTTTTTAAGTGCAATAAATTCGTTTTGTAAAAATAAGTTACTCTTTTTTGTAGTTTAGTGTTATTTTAATAAGATTGTTTATGTACTCGCTTTCTTATTTTCTGTTTCTGTTTTTGTCACCATTTTATACAAATGTCTATATGTGAAAACTTTTTTTGGCCTTCTTTTTTATGTACTCTTTTTTATTGATAATTGATAATTAGCTGTAAGTTTTCCTAAAATTATAAAAATAAAAATAAAATAAAATTTTGTCTTTAGATATCTCACTATAAGACTCTGAGTAATTCCTTTGAGACTAACTTAAATGTACCAAGAGCAAGTTTTCTGTTAGTTTATTATTCTGCTTAACTCAAACAGAGAAGGTATTGCCTAACACTTACTGCGCTTTTTACAACAAACAACGCCGTTCAACAGCGGCGTCATGATGTAAGTTAGACTCCTTAAATTTAAACCATATTTCAAATATAAAATTTTTGCTAATTAAAGGAAAAAAAAAATAAGTTGCTCAACTGTCTTCATAATTTATATGTTCCTTAAAATGTTCGGTAATAGGTCGTAAAGACCGCAATAAGCCATTAAAGTGTAATGATCAGTGCTCGCGCCGGCGCGCTGCGAGCTGCGAGATACTCCTCTCTCGCGTCCGAAATATACATATGAAGAGCCAACTATGGGTGCGTGTGAAGTGTATGCATATAGGTTAGTATCAATTGTAATAAAAAAAAAAACATTAATTATGAATGCAAAAGATGAGCCAGTAGTGGTAAGATTTAATTTTCTAATAAGCAGATTTTAATGATATAATAATCAGTAACTTCAGAGGTAATAAATATAATGTCAAATCGAATGACTGGCGGAAGTATAAAACATTTACAGCCCGACCTTGTGGATCCTACCATTGTTTATTTATTACATTTACACACTCACAAGTCATCGTCACCATAAGTACATCGTGAAGGGTATTTCTCTCATAAATATTATTTCTACGATTATCCATAACAAGTTGTCTTCGTAACAATAATTATATTATTTTCATTATTATTGGTAATCGCTAAATATTGAAAATCTAAACTTGTGGTTGATTTGCCGTTTTGTTAAATACGTATGTTATATCGTTATTTAAAAATAAACTAGCTAGATGATCCCGAAATAAAGTCAAATTTATTAAAGTGTATTAAATAAGCACCTTGACGTGCTCGTTCAAGTTATGTATCGATTACAACTAATGCCCAGGTATCAGTTAAGAGTTTAATTAATAGTCGGCGTTAATCTCAATAATAGTCAAAGTTCAGCGATAGCAATCAATTACAGAGTTAGAATGACGAGTCAGAAACGATCATCTTAATGTCTCTAACTTGTGCAGTGAACCGACATTCATGATCATTAGTGTCATTTATTCAATAAATGGTTTTGTAATATGTTTTATTTTTATCCAGAGCTTTTGAGCTGCCATTCATTTTGACGCTTACATTTTAAACAAAAATATATAAATCATTATTATTTTCATTTTGATTATCGTCACATAAACCTAGTCACCTCCAACACTTCACATTACAAAACTTTCAACTTAAATCCACAGTTCGGGTCCTCTTTTGAGTTTTTATCAAAACCCGACTAAAGTATTATTTTGCCTTTCTGCCTAACAAATAGTTGGCAGTGTTCCTACGACACTGACTCACGTAGATCTCGAATTAAGAAACTTTCACTAAAAACAAACTTTGAATCCTGCCTCTTAGCAAAAGAGCTGTGACCAGCGTGGTTAGAGTTGTGAGTTAAGAGTTAGGTGCCGAGACTTGTAGGTAAAGTGTGAAAGTTGTTACTGTACGCTTGGGTGCGCAACGAGGAGTGGCGGCGAGCACGGGGGTGGGAGGGGGGAGTGGCAGTGAAGCGCACGTGGCTAGACCTGCGTTAAATAGTTTACATTTCATTTCTCTGCTGTCAAGGTTTCACGTAAAAAAAAGCCGCGTGCACCGACACAGCTCCATCTGTCGTACTGAACATAATTTTAAATCACTGCACATCCTAAATACAGATCCAAGTGACACCTCCTCCCTGCACCGACAGTCAACAGCAGCAGTAGACCAAACAACCATCGTCTCAGCACCACGCAGGGTACCTACTTACTTCACTGTGCTGACGGACGTATCATATGGTGTCTCAATATCGAGAAAGTGAGTTTTGTTTGTCAAGATTAAGGTTTTTTATAAGTATTTCAAAGAGGCAATGATTTCAAAACTTAATATTATGAATTAAAAGTGCGCGATAAATCTTTTATAAAAACACACGCCACGCAGACACAAATACTTAATGGTTTGTTTAAGTATTTGTGTCTGCCAACAACTCTTCAAGAAGTTACTCTTTAACAAATTTAATAAGAAAATCTCTTGATAGCATTTACTAAAGCTTGAAGACTTGTTAACTTTATATAGAACGCTTTAAAAAGGACAAAGTTTGTACTCGGTAATAAGATCTCCATTTAAAGAACAACAATTAACGATGAATCTTAACGAAACTTGGTCGGATGTTTTCAATATCGCTTCCGTCAAGACTTGCACCGGAGAGGACTTCAAACTATTCCACTAGAGATGAAAGAGATATTGCGCTGTAAAATTTTAAATCATAAGTGGTCTTACTTAAATTTGAACTCAATAATGAGCACGACGGATAAAATGCTTTTATAAAGTGAGTTTTACTCGTATATGTGGACGATCAAAAAGCGCATCCGATTAAGTGTTAAATTGGATGAGCGAGGAACCTTGGTCGGAGAACTATTTTCATTATCACTCGATTGCAGATATACTCGTGTTTCCTCTCTGCGTATACATTAAAAAAAAACTTTTATATTTCACTCATTCAATCTTATAATAAGAAAACTGACTTGACACTTCTCAACGATATTCGCAGACACGTTGATTCCAATATCAAATATTTACAGGTCCGAATCACATTAATTATTCAACTATTTTTATTCAAAGATCCCAGAAGCAAAATATCTGATGTTGATATTTCCGAATCCGCGTCTCCGTAGTACTCGTCGACTAGACCCAACAATTGAGAAAGGGTTAATAGCTGAATCTGATTCCCACAATAAGATCTTATAAAATAGAATTGACTATCGACAGGAATAAATTGCATGGCAGCCGAAAAATATATAAATTGATGAACTCGATTTCGCTGAATACTTTCTCGATTTTTTTTTACATTATTCTAAAAAATAAGTTGAAAAATATTATAATATCTTATGAGTAATTAAATCTAACTAATAATTATTAAGTTTAATATTTATTCAAAATTAATCATACACTGCTTCTTTAGATATACGTAAAATAAAACCTTTTCTCGCAAGTTACGCCTATCTTTTACTAGTTCCGTTTTGATAACCACGTACTTCTGTTGGTGCTTTCTGAATTAAATGTTATAATGTACGATGCGCGGGAGTGTGTCTGAAGCCTGCTCGCCATTAGCTGCACTCGCTGCATTGTTTGAACTAATTTCTGAAACGAACTTCCATAACTAACAGACTTGACGTGAACTAAACACTTCAAGCGAATAGGAACCCGTAAACTAACTAGGCATAATATAAATGAAGCAAATTATTTTTGACGTAATCAGTGAAAAATAAAAAATGTAGATATTTTTTCGCCCTAACCCAATTTAAATTAGCTTCGAGATGATTTGGTTTTTTAACATTTTACTTAAAAAAAAGTTTTGGCTAATTCAATAAAAAAAATATAATGAAAATTAATCAAATAAAACACCTATTTAAGTAAGTAATATTGTAGATGAAGCTGCAACGCATATAAAGCTGAGCAGTTGCTGTCATAAACCTGAGTTCCAATAGGAAGAAGGAAGCTTAGAGAAAAAGGCAGTGAGTTAGTAATAGGTAATTATGTAGGTAGGTATGTAACTAACTTCTCAATAAAAATAAGTGTTTTGATTCATTTTTATAACCAAAGGTAAAAATTTGCTATACAAAAACCTAAAACTTCCTTTTTTATTTGGCGATTGTATTGATAGTCCCTCGTAAAATATGTTGTTTACGAAAATAACTTTTGTACCTTCCTTTAAATATTTGATGTGTTATTTTTAATTCAACACCCTTGGTAATAAACCGGTAATAAAATATTAAGTGAAATTCCTAAGCAATACAATTATTCGAAATCATAATTAAATAGCAAAGTTTGCGTCTGGTAGTCTGTCTGTCATGGTTCGTACCACTATACGCACAGACGCGGAAATGGAGCATCAAACAAAGTTTATTTAATTAAATGGCAAGTTCATTAGTTCAGGTTAACATTACAAATAAATAAATTAATCATTGCTTGCAGCGGCTTGTGCCGCGACATGTAACTGTGGGGGATGCTGGGCCTCCTCGCGTGGAGCACACACACTCAGTACAAAGTTCTCATAAATAATACTGACAACCAAGTAAACACACACACACAGATGTAAATGAAATTATTATAATTTTATACTGAACTCCTGTTAATAAAAACGAGTCCATATTTTATTGTTAATATATAGCTTGCTTAGGAAATAAATCTTGTATCTCATTATGTAAACAAACGAGAATCTGCGGTCTGTTTAGTGATTGTATCTGGAATCAGAACGAATGAGGAAATGTAAATATTGCCGGAGAAGGTTCTAGTCTTTGTTTGATAATGTAATTTAAAGGTTATTGAAATTGTTGTCGGTTAGAGTGTAAGTTGATCCGAAAAAAACATCATCGTTTTTAAGAAAATGTTTTAACAATCACAATGGTTTATAAAAATATATTGAGCTTTTAAACTGTCGCGTTAAGGTTGATATTAAAAAGTAGTAGTAAAATAGTAGTTTATTTACGTTAGTTTGTGTGAATGTGACCACTGGATGTGATAATGTTTGTCAACTCTGTATGTACTTTTGCAGCTTACCGTACATAGGTCGGTGGCCGCGGCTGCACTTTGTTCTCACTGTTTACGTCGGAGGTAGATAGTTGTTTCTTAAATTTTAGTGCGAGCTGTGGTTTTATCTTAATGCAGTCTGGACAGCAGCGTATAAACAAAGAAACTGAATATTATTTTTCTTTCTAAAATTATATGTAGGTACTCTCTATTTTGTCTACGTTTTTTTATTCCCTTCTATATTCATTATAGTCCTAAACCCTTTGCTTCAAGTCTTTTCGCCCTCACAGTGTATGTCTCTATGCTGTATCCTCGTGCCGGTCGCTCGCTGTAGATACACTCCCTGCAGGCGACGCATCGCTGTGTGAGTGACGTCACGCGCCGACCTCGTACGACGCCACACGACCATTTATTATGTGTAATAAAACACACACACTAAAGAGAGTAATTTTGTGAAAATTGTTACGTTTTTCATATTAAATTAGGATAAATAACGTTAATATGTTTGGTGGGAGGAAAACCCGTGTTCAGAGTGTAAGCTGGATAACGTTTGCATATTTTATTGATGTGAATTGAACTAGAATTTGTTAACCAACTTAAACGGCCTGTTGATTAATAACAACTGCAACAGTGCAATGTCTGTGGTGTTAAATTTTTATGCAAAATTAACTCAATAAAAAGTATAAATCTTGTTGCAGAAACGAGAACTGTTGATAGCACTTTTTGTTAAAGCACAAAGCGCTGTTAAGACATTTACGTTCCAGTTTCATAAAATTTTATGTTTCTTAAAACACACTAATCTACTGCCGAAATCGTCAAGAAAATGTGAACTTTATAACTCTTAAGCAAATTGCTTAAGAGTTACTAATATTATATTAGTACTGTAGATACTGATCAAATAAACTATTACGTAAGAAAATGGTTGTTAAAGTTAGTATTTCGTCCTGCGTCCATCTGACAGACACGCGCTGGTGTAATATTGAACGACGTATTCTCATCTACAGTCGGTCTTCATAATAACAAGATGCAAGGAATTTATACTCAATGTGACGTCAAGGCAGCTTATTATAAAAAATATATTATTTAATTTATGTATATAAATGGGTCACGGTTTAAAAAGATAAAAACGCAAGGTGCTGTATTGCTAAGAATCGTCAAATTTCGTAATCGGATTTAGAAAGCAAAACAAATTATTTTGGGATTACCTTTGGAGACAAAACAGCAGTTTTCCTGTTGTCATTGGAAGATGAATGGACAAATTAAGACGTCGCAAGAAATATATTTTTCTTAGATTTATCTTCCCTATTTGTTTTTCTTTATTAAAAATAACTTCTTTGAAAATTAAAAGACAATTAAAGCTTTGTTCAAGTCTTATTAATCATAGTAGGGAAGCCCAAGCCCCTCTTTCACTATGATTACTGCATTTACTCAAGCGCGACAGATTAACATACTGAGAGATACCTTTTACCCGGTTAAGCACTTCCACCAAATATGAGCCTTGTATAAGTGGCCGCCCGATTAATTCAATAACTTCAAATAATTCAGTTTTATTTTATTAACAGATGAGATAAATCCCTCCTGAAAATCGTCAGATTAAAAGGACCGTATGTCTAGGGCATAAATATGAACCATACATCTTAATCTGACGCGCTGGATGGAGTATTTCAAAATGACGTTTTTTTTGCACATTCTAATAAAGGCTAAACAAATAGGCTTCTAACAAATCGCTAGATTATTGTATAAGAGCATTGTTTGAGGTCCACTGAACATACCCTTATAGAATCTGACGTGCTCGAACAAATGATTTTTTTTTCATTTTCAATCCAAACGTACGATCACTTACTGTTAACCGACTTCCAAAAAAGGAGGAGGTTCTCAATTCGGCCAGTAACATTACCTACAATCAAAAAAATACTTACATTACCTACAATACCTACAATCATTCAGTTCTTAACTGTTCGATGTCCTGTTTTCAACATTTCTATCTTGCGGCTCAACATCTTAAAATTAAATTGCATTGTCGGATAACCTACACGTGAAAGAGTGCACAAAAAAGCAAGTGAGTAAACAAACTGGCACAAACAAAGGAATAACTGGCACAAATGTATTCAATTCCATATTCTCTGTGCTCGTAGCTGTGAGAGTTGAACAAGCAGCGGACACGCGGGGCTCGGGGGGACTGCATGTCTCTGAGGTTACTTACAATATACCTGTCCTGTGATCAAGTAAATGTTACACGTGAGAATTTGGCAGCCTAATGTGACCAAATTATAGCGTCGAATTTTAAGGCTTGAAATAAACTGGTTACAATGCACGGAATTATCAAAAATCCATTATATTACATACTAATTGACGTTACACAGAGTCTACCTCTACAGGTTTTAAACGAACATTATATAAATATAGACATGCTCCCTCAACAGCCTCATTACAACAATACGTCTAACTCCCGGAGATACATTGCCGTCGTACATCACGCTCGTGTACTATTACTACCTAGTACCTACTATAGGAGACATAATGAAGCAGACATTACGTATCATATCACTGTAGAGGAGGGGGAAGGCGGCAATGTTTTGTGAAACTGACAATTGTTTTGTAGGGAAATGGAGATTTGGTTACAACAAAGTATTTATACTTTCATCGTATTGTATATGTTACCGGCAATCTGTATAATTCAGGTATTCTATACAATACCTAGGTAATGT
Organism: Emmelina monodactyla; assembly: GCA_916618145.1. Lineage (NCBI taxonomy): Eukaryota > Metazoa > Arthropoda > Insecta > Lepidoptera > Pterophoridae > Emmelina > Emmelina monodactyla. Next base: position 680,134 of record OU745314.1, on the reverse strand, counting down.
ATAAAATACCTGGTGCGTCCAGGCAATGTATAAAATAAAATGAATATTATTGTCAATTCAATACTTTACCTAGGTAATGTATACAATTCCTGGGCATTTTATAGATTACCTGCTGTACCACCGGCAATGTGTAAAATTAATAGACCTTGGTCTATATTTATCAATGACAACTTATAATATGCTCATAATAATTATGAAACAGGTTCTACAAGTAAAATTAACTGAATTAAAATAATGCATCAATGAAAGTGTAAAAAAATTTGACGAATTAACAAATCCTTGTCCTGTCCCCGTAGTTTGAAGAGTCACAATTAAAATAATAGGTACGACGACGAGCGAAGCGAGGAGGAGTGTGAGGTTGAATGGTGACCATACAGTGTGCAAGCCGAGCAAGCGAAGGGAGCTTGCCGTGGCAGCGGTCGGCGAAGCACCACAACCCTGATATTTTTACTTAAAAATTACCAACTACTTTAGAGAAAAAAGTTATGAAGCAAAAAAATATGAGTCGAAAAATTCCTTAGTAATGGTACTATGATTTAAAAAAATATGGCAACTGACTATTATGAATTCCGTTGGTAGGACAAAAATAAATGAAGAAAAAAAGTACGAGAAAAAGTTATAACAGTGATTGTTATGAACACAAATCTGTAGTTGAAAAAAAAAAGAAAAAAACTTATAAAAGTGTAATATAGACCATAAAAAAGTTCCTCTTTGACGTTTTTCATTATAATCTTACCTGCATTACATACATTACCGGACGCGCATTCGGTATTGTATAGAATACCTAGGCAAAGCATAAAATAAAAGATATTTCATACATTACCGGCACTTTTTAGGTATTCTATACACTACCTAGGCATTGTATATAATACCGGATTATACACATTGCCGGTAACATATATAAAAACATGTATTCATTATATTATGGTAGCTAATGGAAATGACTCATTAATCCTACTAATAGTATAAACTTGAAAGTTTGTGAGTATGTATGGATGTATGGATGGATGTTTGTTACTCTTTCACGTAAAAACTATTAGAGGGATTTGGATGAAACTTTGCAGTAATATAGGTTATACATCAGAATAACACATAGGGTACTTTTTGCCGCGAGAAAACTTCTCATTCCCACGGGAAACCTACTTCCACGCGAACGGAGTCGCGGGCGGCCACTAGCCTACTACCAGACTTACCTGAATCAAATTTTGTGGGACCACTTCGAAACTATTCCGCATCAAACAAAAAAAGATTACGTAAATCGGTTCAGAAACCTCGACGTAATCGATGTACATACATTAAAAAAACTGGCCGAATTGAGGACCTCCTCCTTTTTTAGAAGTCGGTTAAAAAGCAAATGCAGCTGCTTCTTACTGCAAATCTTGGTTGAAGGTTGTAACCAATTAAAACTTAGGTGTATTTGCATCGCGCGAATTACAAAACTTGCTTCGAAGTTAGTGAACCCTCCCCTGACGAGGTTGAAGTTCGGAAGCGACATTTTTTTTTTATCGAGGGCCCCTTTATCTTTAACAAAGTTTTTATTGAAGGTTAAAACTTGTTTGTAGTCGTGTGGTATTAAGTGGTCCTCGTCGGCAGCTGGCGTCTGATCACCTCACTCGCAGGCTGCATGACGTCGCGGTCGCGGCGCTGCCCGCACTGGAGGACAGAGGTACTACATTACTGAATGTTTTATGATCCAACTTAGACAGGTTCAGAAAGAACTTGCATCACAGCTGCCTCTGAGAAGAAGGTGGAAGTGTTTACATTATGTACGTTCTTACGTTCTCATAATTTTTTCTTAACAAATACATAAAAAAACCTCAAAACGTTTGTACTACTCATAATTTTATGTTAATTCCTCATTATATATAGTTTCAATACGTTTCAGGAAGCAATCTCTATTGCACTTGTATTAATGCTGGCGGACTTGTTAAGCATTTGAGGGTGTTGGCCGACTAGTTGGCAGCAAACCGATGCGTAATAGAACTTCAGCGCTAACAGCGACGTGAACTGAGTTTTATCAAACCACGCTTTGATTACATTCAGTTTCAATAGAATATGGTCATTCCATACGATGTTATATGAAGACGGCTTAACGTTGTAAGTGTAACGTGGTGTGTCGTCGCCGGGAGGGTTCAAGGAGCTAGTAGTAGTATTTAGCACTGACAAGTGGTTACATGACGTCATTAACACCGTTATCCGCATCTGACAATTACCATTACCATAATATTTAAGCAATTTCCTGCTGGTTTGTAGCAGCCAGCTAGTGTCGTGAGTTCCGCGGGGAGGCTGCGTGTAAGTTAGTAGTCCTCACTGCGCCGCTGGAGACCACCCGTAAAAGAGTAATCGATCGAAGCTACTTCATTAAACAGTTTTCTGATGTAATTTGGTCGCATTTGAAATTGGGTTTAAAATATTGCAATCAATTTCAAATAAAAAACGAGGCTGCCATGGTATTCTTATTTGTATATACCTATTTAGATGTAACTTATCGCCTGGTGCAGTGATTGTGTGTGTATTGTGGTTACTTCCGCAATCACTTTGATCCCGACATGAGTCAGTACAACACCGATGGAACTAACACAGGTATAATTGAAGTTAGGAAAGCTCGTTAATAATAAATACTGCGTCAAGTGAGCGGTGAAGAGGAGGCTGCTCGGCGACCGACGACATTTGCATATTAAAGACAGCGAAGCTTCAACTGAACACAGTGATTAATTAGGCGATTGTGAGTTAGCTCGGAACAGGCCACATCAAATTTATGCTCAATGGTTAATTAAGCGCTAGCAAGTAGCCATCACTGGCTGCGAACATCGCTTGTGCAATGTTTAGACAAACAACGAACGAAACGTGTACGAGATGTTTACTCCGCTCCACGTTTCTGTTTCCCGTTTCACACAGTTTTAAACCGTATTAACGTGTTTACAGAACTCTCGGATACGTTGAGAAATATTACGTGTGAAGTTATTACAGGTAAGCTGTCCTGCGGTACTAATCAGAATTTTAAAGAAACTTTTTCTGACATTCTTAATTTACAATATTTAGGGCCGGTTTTTCAATAGTCAGATAAATTCTATCTGACAGAAAATCAGTATGTTTTTGTTGCACGTCGAACATAAATACTTGACATATGTATGAAGTGACAATGAAAACATACCTCTTTTCAGTCAGTTAGCATTTAACTGACTATTGAAAAATCTGCCCTAAGTGAAAAAATACCTTAAACAAAGCGAAACTTGCATTTTACTCTGTTCAGCGGTTTAAGAGGACTTTATGGTAATAACTATGTAATAATGAAGATGATAATGATATGCTTAGATAACTATCACATAAGTGAAACGTTTGGGACATGTTATTTTATTTTGCTCAATCTATACATATAATAAAGCTGAAGAGGATGGAAAGGTTGTACATAAAAGATATTCAAAAAAAAAATTATTGGGGATACTTAAAATTGATAACAGAACACGTTCCAATAGTTTTTAGAATTTTTGTCTGTTTATCTGTATGTCTGTTTATCTGTTTATCTATTTATTTGCCTGAGCATCACGCGAAAACGGCTGGACGGATTTTGATGAAACTTTTACTATTATGTAGAGAAAATTATGGACCAGGTTATAGGGTAAAAAAACAACCCCTAAAAGGGGGGGGTTGGCAAAAACTTGAAATACGTTTGCACGTGAATTTCATAGGGGCGCGTGGTAGTATGATGTGCAAACTACACTGAAACCGAGATTTGAAAAAGTACCAACATAATTATAATATTAATCTATCTAATATCTTATCTAATCTAATAATAATATAAATTCTATAATTTTCTAAGATAAATAATGATAATACACACAAACATCCAAAAAACCATAACAATATTACGAAAAATGCAAGGAATAAAACATGTGCATTCCTTCCGTCCTTCTTGCTTCCATCTTGCTTCATCTCCATCCATTGCGCATGCGTAGACATTTTTTTTTTATTAAATTAAGGTATTGACATCTGGGTCATCAGCCTAAACATGTTTCTCATTTCTTATTCTTTCTTTATTTTCTTGTACATTTTCATATTCCTAACTGTAAATAAAATAACTGTACATAAATATTGTATATGTAATGTAATACTGTAAATTGGTGTTTATAAAAATTTACAATGTGTAACATAACTGTAAAAAAATGTAATATAATTTTATTGTAAATCGATCTCACTTTTTTCACTTAATTCTCTTCTCCTCTGATCTTGCTTAAATTAAGTAAAATCAGACCTAAAACTCAAGTAACTATACGTACATGGTTTGTCTAATCTAAAGTACCTACTTACATAAGAAACCTACCAAAGTAAAATTAAACGTACCTACTCCTCCTCTTGGAATCCGCTCGATGACAATTAGCCGCGACTGAAAAACAGCGTCTATCTCTGTAAAGTGATAGATGTATGCTGAGGCGTGACCTATTCATTGTTGTGTTGCATTGCACACTGAAATGTAATTACTTACATACTCTGTTTTTTTCTCCCTATCTACTTTTGATATAATTATTATTACGTAAGTACCACAGACCAAAGAAAAACCACGCGCGCCAGCTGCGCCGCACTTGACAGCTCTGTGGTAAGTACCTATTGTATTTTAGTGTGTAAGGTGCCACAATTACTTGAATAGACTTATTTTCTTCTTCTAAGTTGGCGAAACGAAGTTCGCGGGCACCAGCTAGTAGTGAATAAAAATCTTCGTGCATAAAAAGGGGGACCATGAGTTGCGTGCTTTTGTTGACCACCATTATTTATTCCATCGGACGGTGGTGGTTTTATTATTTCAAATGAAAGCGAATTACGTCAGGTTTGTTCCTAGCACGGCGGCGCCGACGCAGGTGACGGTTCTGTTCTCTGCGAGACAACCGCCGCGGCTCCGATAGCTTCCACTTCACTGCCCTGTAGGTACTGTCTCACCAGCTGAACGGAGGTTCATAAAGACACTCAGTCTGAAACCTTTTATAATAGAAAATACAGCTACAAATGTTTCAAGAAAAAAGATTTTTAATGAAAACATGCTTAAAATATTAATTGATACTAAAGCCGATATGGCGAAAAGGATAAACCTCCTAAACTTTGGAAACAACTTCCAAACTTTAAACACCCGATCCTACAAACATAAATACAAACTTTTCGTTCCCGACACCCTGGCATATTGAAACTGCTATATTATCCTATCACAAAATAATAATTAAAGGAAAATGTTGATATACGCCAAAAATTTCATTTTGTCTTTGCTGCGTGTCGCGACATCTGAAGATCAATGACTAGATATTGTTCTTGGTACGAGTAGTGTGTTGTACCGCCACAGGCTTTGTTCCACATAGTGTTACAACGGTCATCCACAGCGTCGAGAAAGGGATATAGCGGCCCGGGCCGGGTAGATCATGTGGAAAATATTCAATTTCATAAACAACATAACAGCACAGTAGAAGCTCCAAGGCCGCCGGAATTAGATTGCTCTGCATTGCGGCGGGACTCACAGCTGAGCTCTGAAATTGACCCTTTGTGAAAAATAACTGGCGAGTTTAATATATTAAACTTTTACGTCCCGTAGTAAGCAAGTAAAACATGGTAAAATCCTCAGTTGTGTGCGGGACTCGTCCTGCCGCGCGGTCACATACACTGCACACGCGAATAACGACTTTGTTACCTGCAGTATAAGATTCAACCAGAAATCACATTTTAAAATTCAAGAGTTTTCCCAGATTTTTCTTTAAAGCCGGTTTGCAAGTAAGGTCTTTGTCGAGCATCTTTACTTTGAAGATAAAATTTACAATGCGACCGTTGCTCGTCTTTCACTTACACACGTTCGTTATCTAACTAGTTACTTCCGACCCTTTAGAGACTGTGTTTTCATAGCGATTGCTTTTTGCACCGTTAGAAGCAAACCGTGTATTACATCACCTGTCAGCTTGTTACTCGTGAGTTCACGTTGCTATAGCACTTTTACGAGAAAACTAATATTGGGATATGAAGATTTTGATTTACGTGGCACGTAGAATGTATCTACGTGTAAAAAATTGCTCTATTTTGGAAATTCTGCAATGATCAGTAGTGAAGCACGACTCTACAATTACCTACAGTTTGAAACTACTGTGTGTCTCTTTGTGTAGTCAAAAATTTAGCGGAAGCTTGCTTCATCAGCTCAGTGCTCGCAGTTTGCATCTCTAATGAAGCCAGACAACTACTGCGAACTCTGTGCTAATGTCGCGACTGATCAACTCACGTATACCATTACTGCTGTAGGTCATGTTTTGTTTGTTGTACAAGCTTTGGTCTTAACAATGCACGATCTTAGATAAGTGATACATGCTATTAAAATTTGATCGTTTTCTAAGTTAATTCTATGTTTTTTATCTCGCCTATATCAGACATTTAATCTCCGATATATTTTTGTAAAATATTTCGCATAAACCTTGGATTTTCACTTTCATATTGCAGAGCCAAAGCATTTGCGACGTCTTTCCAAGATTATTGTAAGTTATGCTTGTTACGATAAAAGCTAAGAACATTCTCTATAACTTAGCTGGTAAGGTTGCATTTCGCGTAGCCTGTAAAAGCTTTCAGATTTAACGTGCAGTGTCAGTAACTAGAGGTAGGTGGATCCGATATCGAGAGATACGCGCGAAGTTCACTCCAGGCAGCATGGTTCGGCAGAAAAGATTCATGCAACAAATAGTACTGCAGCTATTTTACTTGTAACTTTCGTAAATTTTTCAACATTAGTTGGTCATGCATAAGTAATCTTCAACACCTGTTGCAGGTGACAATAACAAACATTTTGTAGAAATTACTGAATATTCCGAGCCTCAATAACACTGCAGATGGATCGTAACGAAACATCTCTTTGTGGGGGCAACAGGTTTGAATAGTTTAATAAATTGACTTATGAACGTAGTTTATACATTGTAATAGATCATGTAGTAGATTTGTTAACAAGAAACTCATTTTGACTTCCAATTAGATCTTACTTTTTCGAAATAGTAGATTCATCTTCATAAAAAGTAAAAAATGTTAATTGAAAAAAAAAAAACTATAGTTCGATTTAATCTAACCTTACAATCAAAAATTCAATCAAAATACCAAAGCTCAAAGTAACTTAATGATTGAAGTTTGTTTTGAAATAGATTTTATCATAAAAGAATTACGCGATTTTTGAGAGTGGTAGAGTCTAGCTGTAGGCTCTGTCTGCAGCGATTACTGGGCTGACTCGACCGGTGAAATACCACCGTCGCGTCGCACAGAAAACCGACGTGAAGTAGGGATGATGTTCCTGCGTTTCGTTCGGTGAGTGCGGTATCCGGTGCCCAATTTTCTCAAAGGTTAGCAACACACCCCCGACACCCACAGTGTTGCGGGGAGTCATGGGCGGCGGTGATCACTTACCATCAGGTGACCCGCATGCTTGTTTGCTACCTATATTATATAGACCCTGTTTAGCAGAAAGGTGTTAACTGCCAAAAATCGGATATTGAGTTAAAGTGTACGACTGTTTTTGTAAACATATAATCTAATTGTACGCAACAAATGAACACTCCAAAAATTATATTTTTTTTGTTATTTACAAAAAATAGGTTTTGCAAAATTCGTTACTCCACCTTTTTTGCACAACAGTGTTATGTTAAATTGTTCAATTCTGCATATTAAGGATACGTTGGAAGCCTGATTTGCACGTGCACGAAGGGTTCCGTATTATTTTTATCTATAAAAACGGTAAAAAATAAAGTGTTTTGAATTGGTGGCGACCTTCAATATGAATGTTATTGAAATTAAATAATAAAATTTTACAGTGAATATAAAACTGAATATTTTGTGAATATTTCAGTTGTCGTTAATAAAATCATTGACAAATAAACACGTTTGTTGTATATGATTCCTCTTAATATTTTAACTTTATTTTATTTTTAGTATTTGTTATTATAGCGGCAACATAAATACATGAAAATTTGAACTTCCTAGCTATCACGGTTCATGGCGGATAGACAATGGAGTCTTAGTAATAGGGTCCTGTTTTTACCCTTTAGGAACGGAATCTTAAAAAGTGGAAGTACACCTAGTAGATTGGACTTAGGTAATTAATAGTTTTTGTTTAATTGCTTCCTGCGCCACCGAAAAGCACACTCGGCAGTGTTACCAAATACGTACGTTGTAATAGTAGGGTACTAAATTAGACGTTTTGGTTTTTTTTATCCGTTTTAAAGCCTGGTTTGATATAGAACAGTCCGATAGCTTTCACTAAGATGAAAAATAAAGTTTCAAATTTTCTCAGTGGTCAGATAGCGCTATACTATACTTTCTAACTGGGCCCATAACCTTTGTTATGTAAAAGGTATAGAGAAAGAAATTTAATCAATTATCCATTTTTTTATTTCCAACATTGTTTTAAGTACACACGATAAAAACCAGAATGACACATCAAAATATATTTCTTAAACATCAAAATACCAAAGAGATTCTAACACTATCGTTATGATTTTTGTGACTAGCTTCACATTAACTCTGTGAGGACGAGACATTCTGTAGTATTTTACGGTTGTTAGAAAAGTACAGTTATCTTTCAATGGATACGGATTTTGCCACTGTCAGAACTAAACCAAATTGACATTGGCCCCGATTCTGAAAACACTGTCAAAACTAAACTAAAACTATCGCTGTCACTTAATGTTCAATAGTATGAGACAGAGGCAGGTAATCATTTTAGTCCTGTCAAACTAAAATGTACGTGCAATATGACACGGCGAAAGCAATTTTAGGCTAGTCCTCAGCGCATTTCGTCCAATTTTACAATGATGTGGACTAAATTTAGTGAGACCAGTGTATTTGTCTTTTTCTAATACGAAGCATGAGAAAGTGACAGTGATATTTTTAATTAAGTTTAAGAGAGTGTTTTGAGAATCGGGGCCATTGAACCACACGGAAAGCACCACCTTTCGAATAAAAATTAATCATCGAAACCGCCTTCTCCTAGTCGTAAGCTCTAAGGTAACAAATATAAATATAGTTAGAGTAAACCTCCGCCTATGGGCACCTCCTCTCAAACAGTCATAGTCCTCAGTTCTGGAACAGTATAAAGAGAGCTTTACGGTTCTACAGCCTCCTTCCCAACTTGGGCGAATAATCGGGGCATACCTGGACGGCAGGGGCCACACACCATCGGCGACATGGAAAAAAATTGTGGTTCCCATGACCTGCTGCTTTCCACAGGGCTCAGTTTCAGTCATACTCTTGTGGAACGTCAGGTATGATTGGGTACTTCGAGGCGCACTCCTCAAGCGTGATCTGTGACGCGGAAGACATGCTCGTTATGGCAACATAAAAGACAGCTGCCCGTTTTGCAACCGCTGGTGTGGCCACCGTTGTCGAGAGCCAGCAGAATTTTGGGCAATAGGTGGCCCAAAGCAAAACAGAAAACATCTGCTGTGTGCGAATTGTGTTTTCGTGAGTTTGGATTGAGGTTGATTCTTGTACGTCCGTCTGTCTATCTGTCTGTCACCAGGCTGTATATCATAAACCGTGATAGCTGTGAAATTTTCACAGACGAATACTAAAAACAATCCTACTAATATTATAAATGCGAAAGTAACTCTGTCTGTCTGTCGGTCTGTCTGTCTGTCTGTCTGTCTGTTACGCTTTCACGCCTAAACCACTGAACCGATTTTGATGAAAGTTGGTATGAAGAAAGAACTGAACTTGGGAAAGGACATAGGGTACTTTTTACCGCGGGAAAATTTCTTATTCCTACGGGAAATCGACTTCCACGCGAATTAAATTAAAATCAAATTAAAATTAAATAAAAATACTCACATAATATATCTACAAAAAACGTTATTTTTACCGTTTTTAATAGATAAAGTTACGGAACCCTTCGTGCACGTGTCCGACTTGCACTTAACAGGAGTTATGACATTATAAGATTTAATTTAAGACAAGAAGATTATCAGTTAATTAAGGTTTCCTTATTACTTACATAGTAAAAGCCAAACTTACTGTAAAATTCTATTTTGGGCCCCACTGCGAAATCAGCGTAGTATTAAGATTTTCTTATTATTTTTTTTAATCAGATAATGGTTATAAAGTTTATACACAACAATGCTACATATAAGCGAGTGAACACGAAAGTTAAAATATTGCCTATCCATTTAAAATCGTTTGAAAGTTCAAGTCTGGTATTTTTCATAAATTACTTTAAATTTTCCTATTTACGGTGCTATTTTTTATCTAAAACTTAATTTAAAAAATAAGAATGAGATTTTTGTTTTTTCTCTATCTTTCATCTACATAAATTATTTTGAGTGAATTAACTTGAATAGTAAAGTAATTTGCAAAAGGGATTCAAAGTGACTTAATGCTTTTAAGAAACGTATTTCGAAACATAGAGCATTAAACCAAAAGGTGTTAAGTGGTATTTTCACGATTATTTATCAAAATAAGAATTTCTATTCAAAAATGTTTTTGTTGTCATATAAACAATACTTATTATATGTGTTACCAAATTTATATAGAATTACATTTATTAGATTCGCAGCTACACGTTTTGAAAAACCAGCTGATGTCAAAAATCTTTAATCGCGTCTAGCGAAAAATGACAGAAAAGCAGTTAACACCTTTCTGCATAACAGTATCCAATATAAAAACAAAAATACATTTTTGCTTCAAACTTTACGATTTTTAGATGTTTTTAGCCTTCACAGCTTTATATGACGACCTCTGTGGTGCAGCGGTATATATACCGGACTGCTAAGCAGATGGTTCCGGGTTCGATCCCCGGGTCGGGCCAATTTCGTAAAAATTGTTTTTCGATATTGGCTCGTGTCTGGGTGTAACTAGGTTCTCCCCTAGTCCATTGTGTGGTACCTATAGTACAAGCTTTGCTTAGTTTAGGGCCACACAGTTGGTGTGTCAGTCTGGAGATTTATTATTATTATTATTTTTATAGCTTTTTCTTTTAAGTCCACCTTTTTACAGGGTTTATTCACAACTGCGAGCTTTTGGCTAGGCAATTGTGCGATTTTTCATTGCATTTTATTTTAATTTAGGGGTGTGAGAAATTTCCGTACAATGCGACATGTGTTTAAAATAGTAGCTTTCTGTAATAATGTAAAAAATCGTTTATGCATGTCTAACAGTTTGACTGTTGTGCAGAGTTTTTGGTATAACACCTGTTGATGATATTATGACTGGAACAGTAATCACTGAATTGGTTTTCCATTGTTTTTTGAGTTCAATAGCGAGGTCTGTGTATTTACCTATTTTATTTGTGTATGTAGAATGCAAATTGTGCGTATTTGGGATAGCAATATCAATTAGAAAAACTTTTTTATTCTTTTTGTCGTGAATGGTAATATCTGGTCTATTAGCAGTTATAGTTTTGTCAGTGATAATTGTTCTATCCCAGTAAATTTTATAGTCTGGTGAGTCTAGTACAATTTGTGGAGTATATTTATAATAAGCTATTTTTTCTTTTATAAACTTGTGTAAGTGAGCTAAATGTTGATGGATAATGGCCGCGACCTGGTCATGACGATGCTTATAATCAGTTTGTGCCAAGGTCCTGCAGGCACCAGTAATATGCTGAATCGTTTCAGGGCTACTGTGGCATCGACGACATAGGTCGGAGTGCATTCTGTTATCTTTAATTATGTATTTCCTATAATTCTTGGTGTCAATGACCTGGTCCTGAATTGCTGTAATGAAACCTTCAGTTTCAGGAAACAGTTCACCCCTCTTTAACCATGCATTCGATGCTTCTTTATCGACGTTTGGGTTAACTAACTCAGCACGATGGCGACCGTGGAGGGATTTTTGGCTCCAAGTTTCCACTTTATTTCTAATAGATGTTTGTGTGTGTACTATTGTTCTGTCGTATAAATTAAGTGGGGTGTGTTTTTTATCAGCTTTGACAACTGCTTCATGGAGTTTTGATGTGTTTGAGCGGTGATAAAAAAATATTCGAAGATTTTCTACCTGTTTGTTGTGTAAATTGACTATGTCAATGATCCCACGCCCGCCTTCAACCCCTTCAACCCTAGGTAACGTCAGGCATGGCGAAGGGCCCGCGAGGTCATGCTCCGCCGGTGGTCGGCGGAGATGGCCAACGCGGACGACGGGCGGTGGACCCTGGACGCCGTCGGTCCAGTCATAGAGGGATGGATCGACCGGAGGCATGGGTTCCTCACCTACCGTCTGGTGCAGGTCTTGTCCGGGCATGGCAGCTTCGGACATTTCCTGTGCCGGATTCAAAGGGAGGAATCCACGGCGTGCCACCACTGTGGCGCGCCGGACGACACAGCGTGGCACACCCTGGCCGAATGTCCGGCCTGGGATGTGCCACGTCGTCGCCTCCAGGCGTCCGTTGGCCCGGACCTCTCGCTGCCCGGCTTGGTGTACGCCATGCTGGGCTCCGAGGCGGTCTGGGTCGCGGTGGCCTCTTTCTGCGAGGACGTCATGTCGCAGAAGGAGGCTGCGGAGCGGGTGCGTGAGAACGATCCTCTCGCGCCCCCGCACCGCAGACGTCGAAGGGGCCGGACGAGGCGCGATCGCGCCCAAGTCCAGCCTGGTGGTGGCCAGTGGGCGGGGGACGTGGGAATCCACCTGCCCGCATTGCACGGTCCACCACCGTCGACGGGTGGGAACGATCGGGCGCTCCCGGTCGTTCCCACAGGCCCCCCTTCACCGCGGGGGGGTCAAAATGGGCCCGTCGTGCAGTAGACGGGCCCATCGCCGGTGAAGTCGTGGCGTAGGGCCGCCGGTCCGGGCCCCACGGCTTCACCACAAAGGCGAAGACGGAGCGCCGCGGTGTTTTAGTGGGTAGTCCCCTGGGCGACGTGTCAGTTGCTCAGGCGGGAGTCCCACACACGCCCCCCGCCACCCAGGTGGGGGGTACGGTGCGTAAATGCATTTCACCGCGAGAACAAAAAAAAAAAAAAAAAAAGTAACGTCAGGCGTTGAGTACAAGCGCGTGGGTGATGTTTCCTATACTGAGTCATTAAAACGTTTATAGTGCGTTGAAGTCGTTTCAGGTGTGATTGAGACCACGAGAAACAAAAGAGTAGGTTAGAATTGGGACAGCAAAGGTATTGATGGCTTTAGTAGTGTTTCGGGAGTTTAATTGTGAGTTTAGAATTTTATGTAACCTTGACTTAATTTTTGGACAAGTTTCTGTTTAATTTTTGTATGGTGAATAAATTGAGATTGTTGATATCCTAAGTATTTATACCCATCCTCATGGTCCAAGGGTTCGATTTCCTGTTGGTCTGGTAAGGTATAGTTTTGATTTTGAATTTTTCCTCGGAGAACAGATAGAATTTTACACTTATCGATTCCAAATTCCATCTTTATGTCCTCCGAGAATGAGTGTGTGAGGTCAGCTAGTGTAAGAATAAATAATGACTAAACATCTTTAGTGAGTTTAGATTCTTGAGAATTAGACGTCAATTCTTTTCCGGGGTAACGTATCGAATGTTTATTCAAGTTAAATTCAATAAAGTTATTAAAAGTTTTAAAAGGATCGCAAAATCTAGGAATATCTGTAAAGGTTAACTGAAGTAGATCAAATTTGCTTCGCGGCCTATCCTGAGGTATTTGATATCCTACTATTTTTACAAACTACTAGATTATACTTAGTGCTTATTTCTGCTTGGTTTGGGCAGTTTACCGTGAGTTGTTTATGAAATTACGCTAAACAAGGAGTCAAAATCAAAGCAAATTCCAAGCCAAGAATCAGGAGTCTATGCAACGTTTCTTCGTAAAGTGAAGACTATCCAATTATACATTTTTGAAGTAACAAGCAAGTAGAGCAAATTTCATTTGTAATTCATGTGACACATTCTACTCCCTCTATTCATGTTTTACACCAACCTTTACCTTCGATTCTCAGTTAAAGACTTGTATTAAATTAGTATATACCTAGTTGATCAGTGTTTGTGGGTCAGCAGTAAAGTTGTGTCTGATTTAAACCAGCTCGCTCGGAATGCAATCACAGCGACTCTCCGAGAAATAGAGGCGACTGGGTGACTGATGATAAGACTTTCAGATGATCGCACTTTTTATAAACGTCTAACAATCAATATAGATCTATAATAAATATTGAGATTAAGAGTTATCACATAGTCATACAAAATCCTACATATAATAACCAAGCTGGTAAACTAAACAATAGACTAAGAAGCAGGTACTCAAATATCAGCCTACGTTGCTGGTAAGTTCTCTGCCAACATCTCCAGCCAGCAGTGTACACATACCTCGCTCACTGCAAGTAGCGCCGCATCCTTCTACCATGTACGTCACACACACCACCGCCTCGTACAACATGAGCGCCTGGTAGTTCTGTAACTTCACAAAAACTTAGACGAAACAAGCAACGAGCATAATTTCAGAGAATCGATACCGACGTAGTACTTTAAATGACGTATCATGTTGGTTTTAATAAAGAGCTTCTTGTAAATTTGCTTTTGTAACAAAATATCCCTATCTTCGTTATATGAATATCAGTATGCAAGAACAGATATAGAACGATGGTAGATAGATAGGAAATAATTCTAAGCGATCGTTATCTATACTCATAGATACGTTTACAGTAATTTTTTTTTGTTGCTAGACAACTTTTAATATTATTCAAGTTCTTTTGTGTTTGTTTTCCACACTATTTATAACAATTAATTAATTATTGGAAACATTCTCGAATCTTCTAATTAATTCAACTTCCCTTGTAATCATTACTCAGTGATAGAACTTTATAACATTTGTTTTTCACTCGACTTACAGTCATTAACCTCTTAAGCTGCGTGCACACAGTCAGGGTGACTTCATGTATATTAATGTAAAGGCACTTTACGAGTTACTCTCCCGCCTCGTCGCTTCGTGTCAACGTGAACGCAGCCAGCGACGCTCTTCTGTACGGAGTCGGGTAAATAGTGGAAAAGTGGAGTGTGATCGATCAACGTGATTTGCAAGTGTTTATACCGTGTGAAGTGCCAGTAATGGTGTGCCGTTTCGTAACCATCCACTTTTGTGAGTGCGTGTTGATGTGGCTTATTGTGCCTATTGTTCAAACATTCTTATACTAGTTAGCTTTTAAGGGAATATTACTTCATTCATTTTGAGTTTGGCAACGTTTGCTGTACCATGTTGCCTTGCCAAAGCGTCTATGTAGTGCCTGCATGTCCCCGCAGCTGCTGCGTGTACGCGCGCGTCGCTCCTCGGTGCAGGCGGCTTTAAAACTCACTATAATTAAATCTATATAACTTATTTAAAGTATTTTTCATAATATTTTGATAATTCTTTTGCAAATGTTCTTGGAATTTTCGGAGGTAAAGTCAATAGCTCGTTTAATATCAAAATTAACAGCAACAAAAGTAACTAATTACATTGTAAATTTTAAACGTGTTGCCTTTCTGTATTAATGTTGAATACTTTTCTAAATAACATTAATATTACGTTGACTCTAAATGAAAGGTTATATCCATTGATTACTGTACAGTCGACCTCACATATGTTCAGAGAATTTTAACACGGGTTTCAAAATTCAACCGTATTTTTTCTAAAAAAGTGTGAGTAGTACGCCTGAAAGTTTTGTAACCGAAGTTTTAATAAAATGTTAATGGAACAGCTAATTACGACGGCTGTAAACTATCGCTGCCAACTTTGTTTCACGTAAGAGTATTCAATTCTGTTATTTCTACCTCGTTCAATGAAGTAGGAATCCTCACAGACACTAATTTGATAATTTCCCGGAATCTTTGCAGAACAAGCCAATTCTACACGCTTTAAAAATTGAACTAAATTCAATTTCCTTCCTTCCAAACTGACCGCGCAGAAATTTCAAATGAGAACACGATTTTCAAACTGTAATCAAGTTCCTTAGAAATCGTGTATTAAATAAAAATTTGCTAAGTTTGTTGTTATCACAAATAGTTAGTTTAAATGTTTTTAAATAAATCTTAATAATAAAGCTTTGTAGTCGTTTGCTGCTGTGTTGGAGTTTATAGTGAACTAGCAAACCCGGCAAACTCCGTTTCGCCACCAGATGGCTTCATTTTTTGTAACATTTCGTTTGGGGATAAAAAGATGAAGAAAAAATATATTTTTGTTTTATATTTGAAAAGGAAATTTTTTATTTCATTTCACAACAGTAATGAATTCATTTTGATGACAAAAATGAAGCGTAATTTAGTTGAACTTCTCTAAGTAAAAAAATGAAAGTGAATCTAAAGTAAATAGGTACTGAATCGAAGCGTTATACATGTCCGCAAATTATCCGTTTCATTGAAGTGCTCTGTGGAATCAACGGATTTGTATGTCACCAAATCGCCATCGATTTTTGATTGAATAGTGAAATTCAGTGCGTGTACATCATTATTCTTTGCGGCAAGAATTGCTCGTTGACTTAACCAAGCATAATTCTGATAATTCTCACTAATGTTTGGGAAAACATTTTCAATAAGAGCTAATTGAGAGTCTACAAATCGGCAAAATTTGTTGGTAAGAGTAATTAATCCAGTTGTCGCATCAACTGGGACTTTTCCATTTCCAACAGCTAACAATTGTTTGGAAAATTGTGCAGCACTTTGATCATTTTGAAGTTGAACTCTCATATTAGTGGTTAGCGATAATGTTTTTACGATATTCAGGCATTCAATTCATTTGCAGGCGTCCCTCGGGGAATTACTGGCATTGTCTGCCTGAAATCGCCTGCCAACAATATCATCAAGCCGCCAAAGATGTTGTTATTACGCCGAAGATCCTTCAGCGTGAAGTTAAGTGCTTCAAGTGATTTCTTATGTGCCATTGTGCACTCATCCCAAACAATGAGCTTGCATTGCATCAACAATTTTCCCATTGCACTGGATCGGGAAATATTGCATGTTGGAGTAGCAATTGTGTTTAAATTGAGTGGCAACATAAGCGCCGAATGTGCAGTACGACCGCCATCTAGATGAGTCGCCGCAATTCCAGATGATGCTAACGCCAAAGGTATGTCATATCTTGATCGAATAGTGGCCAAAATCAATGAAATGACAAACGTGGTAGAGTCTAGCTGTAGGCTCTGTCTGCAGCGATTACTGGGCTGACTCGACCGGTGAAATACCACCGTCGCACAGAAAACCGTCGTGAAGTAGGGACGATGTTCCTGCGTTTCGTTCGGTGAGTGCGGTATCCGGTGCCCAATTTTCTCAAAGGTTAGCAACACACCCCCGACACCCACAGTGTTGCAGGGGGTCATGGGCGGCGGTGATCACTTACCATCGGGTGACCGGCATGCTCGTTTGCCACCTATATAATAAAAAAAAAAAAACGTTTTCCCTGTTCCTCCAGGTGCGTCCAGGAAGAATAGACCACCATTATTATTGTCCACCGCTTACATTAATGTTTCGTAAACTTGTTTTTGCTGTTCATTCAGCAACAGCACATTATTTAGAACGAATTCCTGCAATGTATCAACATTGTATAGCAGTCATTGTTGAAGAATACGGTGTGACTTCTGATCGTGTGATGGTGTAGTGTGTGGTGTATGTGTAGTTGTTATGTGTTGCAATTGATTGTGTTGGTGTGATTGATTGGTGTGAGTGATTAGTTGTGTGTGTTGTATCTTTTACCTTGCAAGTCGGCATGAAGCCGCCTTCTCGAATGATATTAGCTCCAAAGGAAGTCATGCGAAAGCAGTTATTATTTATTCAAGGATGCGTTGAAGAAATGGTTGGAATCGGGATCAGTTCCATCGAACAATGGTTTCAGTGGCTGTGGCGGTGTAAATAATGGATCCAGTTTGACTTTACCACTTGCGCAGCACAATCCAGCCGTTTCTCTTTTGAACTTTATCGCATTGCAATATCGGCATACAGTCGTCATTAGTCCAATATCTAAATTTTCATCATCACTGTAGTTCGCAGTGGGATCATATTGGAATGCCAAGCGATTGTATGATGCCAATGATCTTCGTGTGCTCACGCGTTGTCTCAATTGGGCATTTTCTCTAATTATATTTTGTCTTTCTTCGCTTAAGTTCTGTGAATAAACTTGTTGCTGGCTTGCATGTCTTGTGCGGCGGCCGATGTTCACACGTCGTACTCTCGGCATTTTGAACTATGGACAGACTGGTGAATTTAACCTCAAATGCATAATACCGCTTTTAATTTAGCATTTGAAAAAACGCATAAATGTTACATGTAGCTGTAAAACAATGTATCATGCACCGGCGCCATCTACTTAAAATGAAACGTACTTATTTTCGTGAGGGAAATACATGCTATATATCAGAGATGGCACTGTATGTGAAAAATGATTTTTCCTTTTTTCCTGCTTTTCTCTTCAAACTTTTCCTGAATTTTCTTCGCTATAAACCTCACAGAGCCCTAACCCTTTCCAACGAATGCATAACCATGGAAATCGGTTCGTGCGTTCTGGAGTTATAGCGTCAGGAAGGAAAACGCGACTTATTTTTATATATTAGATGAAATAGCAGGAGCACTGTTTACTTACGGTTTGTAATGGGGGGCCGGAAGGGGATCCTGGGACATTATACCTGCTTTGTCATATAATCTGAGAAGTTGTAGTTAATGGATCTGCTGAGAGCTCTTTTGTTCGACCTATTCTTACTGTGCTCTGATACCCAGGTACTTACAAAGGTTACACCTGAATATTTATTTATTTATTTATTTATTTATATGAAACTATTCGTTATCAAGACGCATTACGTCCATACAACCAGCTTTCGATGAAGGAAGTAAGTTTAGTTTTAGGTTATTTTAAATTAAAATTCGAGGAGGCTGAAAGAAAGATAACCTTTTGGAAATTCAGTAAAAAAATTCCAAAATTCAAAGTGGTGTTTTTTACGTTAATTTCTTTTAACGACCTTTTTACGTAAAAACCGAGGATGGATACGTGGATACGTATATGTTAATTCAGTAAATGTAGGATCGACGTCACGTCGATGGAATAAAAACGAATGCTTAAATTCTTAATATTTACAATAGGACAAGAATCCTGAGGTGGAATTAATTATGTTAAGAGTTAAATAATAAACTCAACTTTAAGTAATAATGATCGCGTAAATTTAAGAAGTTACATATGTTATGAAAATGAGAATTTAATAAATTATATAAATAATTAGTTTTCTAGACATGTAAATATAAACATCGACGTTTTCAATACACATAACCAGGAACAACACATAGTTCATGTAAAGTAGTTGGAGTCGCAATAGTGGACTATTGAATATTTGGTGCTTATTAAAAATATTGCATCGAGTATGTTACCGTAGTATTAAAATTATTATAAACTTTATGAAATCTCACAAAGAATGTTTACAATAAAAAACATTTTAGAAAATAAATACTTAATCACTATGTATTAATAAAAAATAATGAAGGATTAGTAAAAAATAAAATATTTAATTAAAACCCTCCAGACGGTTTTTACTACCTTGAATCGTATTAACTACGAAATTGTTACGTAATAGCAATAAACAGATGCTTATTTGTTGAATATAGAGGTTTATGAAAACTCAAATATAGTAGATTTATACTTGTGGATTTATACTCATACTACGTCGTAGCATCAACGGCGGTATGTCGTAGCATTCTCGTAGACATCCTATTTTTCCCAGTACATTATACAACCAAAGCTGTCGAACATGTTTCCGTCGTTTGTGTCGTGTCACTTCTTTATTAATTAATCTAACAGAATATTATTTGTACCATTTACTATGACATTCTGTCAGTTAGATGTATCCCCAGAAAAGGCTATGGAAGTAGATACCTGCTTGGAGCAGATTTATATCGATTACTGTATTTAGAGTAGGCTTTCACGGAAACATTGACTTCTACGTCTTGTAATCAATTTTTTTTTTTATATGAGAAACCGTTATGCATCTTTTGGGATTATGACGTGCATAAAGTTAACAATCATGTAATTATTGCGATTCTTGATCTTATGGAGGATCTTGTGCAACGTTTATATTTTATTTTTAATATCGTAATATTAGTAACTCACTAACCTCAATAATATAGCCTTTAATTTTGAATTCTATGTAACTAAGTAATTGCAACACGCAACAGCTACTAATAAACACGTGTGCAATATATTATTTGTGCAAAAGTCGCTACCTTCTCCAGTCACTAATAGCTGCCTAAAACGACTTTCAGGTATAAACTGTTCTCATTTGTGGGAGGCCCCGGTGCATGCGACGTGTAATTTGTCATGTGCCGGCGATTGTAGCGAGCGATATATAGTTTGTCTGAGACACGGTAGTGTTGGCGGCCAAGACCAGTATAAATATATTATAAATCACTAATTTTGCGTCATAAGGTTTCAAACATAGCTTTCACGAAATTACATGTGATATTAACTTGATTATATTCAATGAAATCGGTGCGGAAATTAAAAATATAATTTACTTGCAATTCCAGCTTGCTCAATACTGCACCTTAATTAGTCCTCCTGAAGTTATGTTCTCTTTGTTTCAGTTGACAAATATCAGTTCTTCAATAGAGTCCGAATGTCAGCAAATTGCTGGTCGTTATGTTGATTGTTCCCTTGTTCGAAGTATCGTTTCAGTGTCTTAACGCTGATCGTTGGGTCCGGCTCAATACCAGGAGAGTTAAACTCTTTGACATTCTTCGCCTAAGGCCCAATTGCAGGGAACGTTTTAACCTCGGGTTAGCTTCGGGTTGGCTAACTCAGATTTAAATGGCGCCACCATCGATTGTAACTACTTCTTATTACAATCGATGGTGGCGCCATTTAAATCTGAGTTAGCTAACCCGAGGTTAAAACGTTCCCTGCAATTGGGCCTAAGTAGTTACAAGTTGATCGCTCAAGTTGTTTTTAGACAGACATTTGTCAAAAAATGTCTGTCAAGTTTTCTTTCCATTGGATTCATAAACTTTAAGAATAGATAGGGTGAATATGGGTGGCAAGCTGGTTACCTATCTTAATCCCGAATTTTAATATTCCGAATTTCATAATCCAGAAAACGTTTGGTCATTTTTTCATAATTCCGTTTTTTAGAATTTCGAAGTTTTATTTGCCATATAATCGCAACTCCGAATTTCATTTACCCATTTATTCATTTGCACGACGTTTTAAAATCCAGACGAATGAGTTCCAGACACACGAAATCTAAATGCGCGAAATCTAGATGACCGATATACATATGCACAAAAGCCAGATTTTTAAAACACAAATTTTTGAAATACAGTTAATTGATATCCAGACAAACGATATCTAGATTTTTAAAACCAAGATTTTTTTAATCCAAAGAAACGATAACTAGAACAACTAAATCTTTGTATTTTAAATGGCTCTCTACTTTTAGAAAAGAACTTCGGTTTTGGCGCTTCGCCGACCGCTGCCGCGGTGCGCTCGCTTCGCTCGCTCGGCTCGCGCACTGTGTGGTCACCATTCAACCTCACACTCCTCCTCGCTTTGCTCGTCGTCGTACCTATTATTTTGATATATGAACAAACAGCGCATATGACAATGATGACAATTTATGTATGACGAACGATTTTAGGAAAATCGACGTCATGCAAAATGAGCGCCTCCCATTGCAATAGTTAAGCTGAAACACGATTGTATGGGAACCACATATAAAGATTATGCAAATCTGGCAATAGTTTATCAGGAATATGATTGTATGGGAACTAAATATAAATATTATGAAAATTTGGTATTCGTTTATTTGGAAAATGGTAAGAAGGGAAACAAAAAAAAATATTGTGAGAATCTGGTATATCTATATCTGGATTATGAGAATATGGGAAACAAAAAATTATTTTTTGAAAATTGGCTTTAAGTTCATCTGGAAATTGATTCATCTGGGAAATAAAAAAAAGAATTTAAATAAAATGTAATTTACAAAATCTGTCTTTTAAAAGTTCTACCAAGCGTTTTCTGGGTTTTAAGATTCGGGTAACTGAAATTCGACTTTTTAACAGGTTACCTGGCAAGCTACCTCTTTTTGATATCTACGTTAGTTTTCATGTTCTTTTAATTTTGTTTTTTAATTTGATAGCCCTTTATTTAAACATTATAAATATTTTTTGGGAAATACAGCTAGCTCAGCTCTATAACCAAAGGTCCAAATTTGGTTTCACGTGTCCCGATATCCTCAATGAGTGTACGCGGCGCTCACTGCGAAG
Organism: Emmelina monodactyla; assembly: GCA_916618145.1. NCBI lineage: Eukaryota > Metazoa > Arthropoda > Insecta > Lepidoptera > Pterophoridae > Emmelina > Emmelina monodactyla. The sequence continues at coordinate 657,977 of OU745314.1, read as the reverse complement.
GATTTACCGCTACTTCGTCGTCTAAAATAGACTTGTTCACTCGGCACCACGCTACGATTCGATTGTACTTTGCTTCCCACATATACATAGTTACAAATGTTTCTATGACGTCGCAGAGCAAGCGGCCTAGTTAACTCTACCGAGCCAAAGATAGGTTCGATGCAGCATTTTGGGTGAAGTCCTCGTTTTACCTACAGATAAACGTGATTTATTGCTTTGCAGATATATCAACTCAATTGGCCGGTTCTAGCGAGTTGAAATATTGAGATGTAATCTATTTAAGAAATTGAGATAATAAGTGATTTTTTATTATTTCTCTGCGTTGGTTACCGTGTTCTTAGTCTTGTATTAATAAGTAATATAAACAGAATAAAATTTAAGTACACTGAACATTTAAAGTAATACCAGAGAATGTAATGCAAGGTTGTTAAGCAGCTTCGACGCGGTCGTCCTCGTCGCGGGTGCTACATGAGTGGTGTGAGGTCCCGCGCAGCAGTGTGCGGCTTCCTGCCCGCGCGCTGTACTAGAGATAATAGCTTTTTACTATACTAGCTTTCCGCCCTGCGGTTTCACCCGCAACTAAATGGTTTTTCCCGTGGCAATATCTTACGGAACCCTTTTTTTCCATAATAAAATATAGCCTATGTTACTCGAGGATAATGTAGCTTTCGAATGGTGAAAGATTTTTTTAAATCGGTCCAGTAGTTTCGGGGTCTATTCATTTCAAACAAACAAAAAATCAAATCTTTACTATTTATAACATTTGTATAGACAATACTGGTAAGTTTATTTCTGAATAAGTATCATACTAATATTACAAATGATAAAGTTTGTGATTATGTGTGAGTATGTGTTAGTTAGTTCATAAAATCGTTATTATTCAGTAGACAAAGCAATCAATGATTAGGATAGATTGTGCGCCGTCAAGATCATTAGCCGCTATTATCTACGATTTATTCGATATGCTATTGTTATTCGAGGAATTGGTCCGCTCACTGACTCGTTCGTTATTAATGTTAGAATGGGCCTGCAATGACTGAGTTTGTTTTCAACAATGCGCTGGTGAGCGTCCTATCACATAACAATATATCATTGAGAGAGGTCCGCGGCAGTCAAACACTTACAACTTCGACACCACGTATGGTATATCACACATCGATCAATCAAAATCTTCCTAAATCGTTTTTATCTGCGAATATACATTGAGATACTAGTTTTAAATGTTACCCCTGACTTTAAAAGTAATTCCACGGCATAAATAGGCTTCGATGATGAAAAATAATAACTGGGTGAGTGTTTTCATTGTATTACAGACGTGAGGGACAATTTCCACAAAATGGAGGGAAACGATTTTCTTCTCAATAAAATGTTGTTAGTGAGTGAGGTTTTTGTTTATTGCGACCAAAATTAATGTTTCGTTACATTGTGGTTCTGTAAAGAAGTCTACCTTCAGGGTAAAGGACGTAATCTTCAATAATAAGTTGTTTGATGTTGTCAAATGGTTCCTGTGAAATACCGTCGAGGAGAGTCCACTCATCACACAAGATTAAGAATGACTTATGAATCTTACGCTTTTTAGATTTTAGTATTTTCTAAATTTAAAGGTAGATAGTTTTAATTCATTCAGTGCTAGTGTGTCGCAATTGGTTCAAATTATTTAAAATAATTCTAGATAAAACCGTTCTAATACAGGGTGTAAGTCTTAAAGTGTGCAATATTTCTGGAGTACGTTATATTACTGATTCTGAACCGAATAAAATAATAAAATAATTATGTTAATTTTTAAACATTTTATTTTATTTTATTAAATTTCATCGACACTGCCTTTGCCCTACATTAATTCATCGATATCTATGCACAACACTAATTTATGCGGCCGTAGAACAAAAAAGGGGCGGGGCGTACTGGCCAGCGATCCTTTCTTTTTGCAATGATGCAATCATCAGTGCACGCGCGACCCTTGTCCTGCGAAGACACGTGTTTTTTTTTCCCTCTCGCTGCGCCCACGCGCCGACGCGCCCGCGCCCGCGCGCACATCAAAATGGAAAACTATTCCAATGTTGAATTGACTGAAATGGTTCGCTTGTACGCGATAAGTGGAGACAGTGTGCCCCGTGCTGTGGAGATGTTTGTGGAAATGTTCCCTAATAGCCCGCGACCAAGTAGAAGGATAATGCTTCAAGCAACCCAGCGGCTTCGGGATTTTCGTCAGTTCGACGACCCAACCCGAGGTTCAGGTCGGGGAAACATTGGCCTCGACGTGAACCTGCAGGAGCACATCCTGGATTACTTTGAGGAGAACCCACCCGCCAGCACACGGGAGGCAGGGCGGCATTTCGATGTTTCACACGACGTCGTGTGGAGACTGTTAAAACGAGAAGAAATGCATCCATTCCACTTTCAACCTGTACAGGATATGTCGGAAACGGATCACGCCCAACGAGTCGCATTCTGTGAATGGATTCTCCAGAATAGGCACCTGAACATCCTATGGACGGACGAAAGCCTGTTTACTCGTGTTGGCCTATTTAATGTTCACAACGAACATTGGTGGAGTCATCGCGACCACAACCCCCACAAGACAAAACGCGACTCCTTCCAGCACAGATTTAGTCTGAACGTGTGGACTGGAATAATAGGCAACCAATTATTGGGACCCTACTTCATAGAAGGCCGTCTCACCAGTGTTAGTTACCTGGAGTTACTTCAGGTGGTGGTGGACGAAATGCTAGACGACGTGCCACTGGCACTCCATCAGAACCTGTACTATCAACAAGATGGAGCACCGCCACATTATGGTAGTATTGTGCGTAACTACCTAAATAATACATTTGGTGACCACTGGATTGGACGTGGTGGTCCAGTCGCCTGGCCACCTCGCTCACCGGACCTCACGCCCTTGGATTTTTACCTGTGGGGAGACGTAAAACGTCTAGTGTACCGTGAAGAAATTGACAATGTGCAAGTGTTGCGTCAGAGGATAATCTCTGCCTTTGAAACTGTCAGACAAAATGTGTATGTGCTGAACAGTTTAAAAAGAAATTTAATACGCCGTGCCCGACTTTGCATTGACCAAAACGGTGGTCACTTTGAACAATTGCTCCGAACAACGTAAGCGTAGGTATGTACATAAGCTGTAAATAACTAATCATTGATCATTCTGTAAATAAGTTGATTTCACATTTTTAACTACGCCAAAAACCTTATTTTTAAGAAAGTAATAACTGGTTATCATAACAATAACATTTAGTTTTTTAACTTCACTCGTACTAACTTAAAGTTAAAAACGTAAACATCCCTTTGTTTATTGAATGAATTATCGGTTACAGAATCAGTGTTAGGTTAAGTAGGCGTTATTCATCTAAAAACTAGTTAGTATTTTCTAAGAAATGAGGTGTTTTGTCGGTCCTAAGCCCGAACAAGTAGGAAGGGAAATGTGAAATCATTGTTATTGTTGCTGTCTCATTCTAACACAGGTGCGAAATGCACTTTGTGTCATCCGCCGCTGCCGCCGTCAAGGTGTATTCCCACTGCGCGCAAAGTCAAGCGCTAAGAAAGTTGGGTTATTCCTATTCTCACCCTGAAAAATACTTTTTGATTTTTTTATCGTACTATCACATATTCAATATTTATTTTAATTGAAGTGAAGTAGTTACATGATTTACCATGACGTGTATGAATATTGCACACTTTAAGACTTACACCCGATATAATAATGCAAATGATATTTTTTTTTGTAAATGTGATTAAATTAAATAACTCAAAAGCCGGTAATTGTAATATTTTTCTCGTTTTGTTTTTTTTTTTTTTCTTGTCTAACCTCAACTTATTTCATGTTAAATGGATTGTAAATGTCATGTCAATTGACAACTCGACAACTGTCAATCAATAGTTATGAGGTGTGATTGTGATTGTTAATATTTTTCGGCTCTGGGTACTCAAAACTATTGCAATAATTTTAATTTATATTTTCATTTTTTTTTGTAAGAGTGAAGAGTTCGGCAGCTTTATTAAGTAGTTAATTTAAAAGACTTTAAATATTTGTTTATATATCTATATAAGTATATTTTTGTTTTTTAGTTTATTTTAGGCATAATACATTTATTTATTTTTTTATACATATATTTTTTTATACGTTTCCAATGGATGACAGTTTTTTTTCGTGCTCGTCTTCGTCGTGTAGTTTCCGCAGTGCTGACAGTACTTCCTCCCCCTCTCTGACTTCACATGATCAGATATCCTCTTCGCTGTCCAATTTTCCAAACAACTTCAACATTGGACACATTAATATACAGAGTGTTGCTAGCCACTATTCCGATCTTCTGGCATCCTTTAGTAACCTTCCGCTCGACGCATTTCTCATCTCTGAATCCTTTCTCAAACCTTCACTCCTTTCTACCCAGTTCTCGCTGCCAGGTTTTGTTTTGGTTCGCAACGATAGATTAGGCAAGGGATGTGGTGGAGTCGCTATGTACCTCCGTAGTAGTATTAACTACAAGGTGGTTAGCGCTTCGCCCCCTGTCTATTCTGGGGCAGCTGAATACCTGGCGCTTGAACTAACTCTGCACCACACTAAGGTGCTACTTTTAGTTTTCTATAGTCCTAATTGCCATATTGATTATTTTACCACCCTGGAAGATCTTCTGAGTGACCTATGTCCGTCTTATGGACACATTATTTTAATGGGGGATTTCAATACGTGTCTTATAAAAAATGACGCCCGTACACGAAAACTCCAACTTCTTCTTTCTTCTCTCAATCTTAATATACTTCCACTCTCCTCCACTCATCATTCTCCAAACTCCGTACCTTCTCTTCTTGACCTAATGATTGTTTCCTCTCCTAGTAATGTTTCCAGCCACGGTCAAATTACGGCCTCCTTTTCCTACCATGATTTTATCTTCCTTTCCTACCGTATTCGCCCTCCTAAACGCAAGCCAAAATCCATCCTTCTCCGCAGCTACGGGGGCATAGATTTGGAGGCACTTCAGCATGGTGCAGGCAACATTGATTGGAGCTTAGTTACTGAAAGTTCTAGCATGGAAGAGAAGGTTACTATCTTTACTAGGTTGTTGCTGGCTCTTTACGACGTACATGCACCGTTGAAAATGGTAAAATTAAGGCACAAACCTGCACCCTGGCTTACTGAACCGATTAAAGTTATGATGGCTGCCAGAGACAAGGCAAAACGACGACATAAGCGTTACCCCACTGAAAAGAATTTAAACAACTTTAAATACCTACGCAACAGATGCAACCGTATGTGTCGTGAGGCAAAAAGACGTTACTTCCATGAGTCACTACATAATCGCAGTCCCTCTGAAGTCTGGAATTTCCTGAAATCCGTCGGCATCGGCAAATGTTCTAATGATATAGCTAAAGATTATGACTTAGGATCACTTAACAATCATTTTTCCACTCCTCCTGTTGTTCTGGACCCTAATGTTAAATCATTAACTTTGAAGAGTCTTGCTGATGCCTCTCCCTCACACCCACCTTTCAACTTTTCCTATTTCTCTGAGAAGGAAGTCAATAAGGCAGTTTTGTCTATAAGCTCACAGCACAGCCGCTGGCCATGATTGCCTATGCTCGAAAATGTTCAGCCCAATCCTTCCACATCTTCTTCCTGTCCTAACTCATATATTTAACTTTTCGCTATCCTCTTATACATTTCCTTCCTCCTGGAAAAACGCTGACGTTATTCCTCTGCCAAAATTACCTAATCCAACTACTCCAGCTGATTTCCGACCAATTTCCATTCTTCCATTTCTTTCCAAAGTCCTCGAGCATTTGGTACATGGTCAGTTATCATCATTTATTTCTTCTAACCATCTTCTCACTCCTTTACAATCCGGTTTCCGTCCTGGCCACAGCACTGTGTCAGCACTCATTAACGTGACTGATGACATTCGCTTGGCCATGGAAAATAAATCTCTTACAATACTCGTCTTACTTGATTTCAGCAATGCTTTCAACTCTGTCGATTTTGACGTCCTTCTTGGCATCCTTAAATCCTTGAATATTTCCTTTCCTGCTTTATCCTGGTTCGATTCCTACCTTCGTGGCCGCTCGCAGCGTGTTCGCCTTAATGAGTCTTACTCGTAATGGTCTGATCTTACTGCGGGTGTGCCTCAGGGTGGTGTCCTCTCTCCCTTACTGTTTTCCATTTTCATAAACTCTGTATCCCATGTCATTTCTTCCAAATTCCACCTTTATGCGGATGATCTGCAAATTTACCGTCATTGCCCTGCTTCCGATATTTCTTCTGCCATCGCATCTATTAATGAAGATTTGGAGCGAATCTGTAACTGGGCTCTGTCCTTTGGTTTGGTCCTTAACCCTAAAAAAACGCAAGCCTTAGTTATTGGAAGCAGGACAATGCGCGGTCGTATCGATCCATCTTCTTTGCCTACCGTCACTCTTAATGGTACACCGGTCGCCTTTGCTGAATCTGCCAAGAATCTAGGTGTTACTTTAGATTCGCATCTTAACTGGGGTTTACATGTCAGCGAGGTCAGTCGTAGGGTCCACTACTCCTTCCATTCGCTGAAGTGTCTGCAAACGTATCTGCCGCTCGCGACTAAAATCTCCCTTTCCTTAACTCTTATCCAACCTATTATTGATTATGCGGATGCTTGTTACCTTGATGCCACAGAGGAGCTCTTAAACAAACTGGAACGCTTGCAAAATCTCTGTATCAGATTTATTTTTGATCTTAAAAAGTATGATAATGTATCAAATCTTCGCAAGCAACTCCAGTGGCTCCCAATCCGATTTCGTAGGAACACTCGTATACTATGTCTCCTACACAACATACTCCATAATTCTTCCTACCCATCCTACCTACGTGATCGCTTCACGTATAGCACCCCACCAAACGTAATCTGCAGACCCCTCAAAATGTACCTACTGTCTGTTCCGCCTCACTCCACTGATTTCTACTCCTATTCCCTTTCTGTCCATGCTGTCAGGCTTTGGAACTCATTGCCTCACGACATTCGAGCAATGAAATCCATTTCATTGTTTAAGAAACGTGTCAAAAGTTTTTATCTTTCAATGTAGTCTATGTGTAACAATGTTTTTATATTTATTTTAGTATCGATAGTTGTATATATATATATATATAAATATATATATATATTGTATGTATTTAAGTAATAATATGTAACTATTTGCATGTAGTTTATATTAGTAGATATGTATAAACTGTATGTAGACACGCAAAATTTGCTTTCTATACCACCTCTTCAACTACAGGTCTGCTGGAAGAGATTTCGTTTATGGAATAAGCAGAACCTCTGTATTTACGTCTTTTTTTGTAATTAGTTTGTCCTTTTATGTGTTTAATTTTGTGTAGATACATGAATTTGTAAATAAATAAATAAATAAATGTTTTGCTTATAGTTATTATGAGATATTTTTAAGGATATAACTACTCCGACACCAGTTTTACCTTTGTTGACTTAAAACAAAAGTTTTGTATTTTTTTGCAAAAGCCAGCAAGCATTGGAAACATTCGGCACTCATCCATTTCAAACATCCACTAAAATCGCAATCGAAATAGTTTTGATGAAAAAATTCGATATGTTGAGGCCCGGGTCAAGTGTTCACATAATTCGTATGTATGGCGGTGGTGTTTTGTGTATTCAAGTAGGGATGTGCGTACATTGCAGTGTTGTAGAGTTATTGTCGTGAACGTGCACGAGTTGCGGCTCCAAGACACTCGGATGCTACCTAGCTAGCACTTAGGGTAAATGCACTAACCAATATACAATACAATATATGCAATAAAGTAAAGTAAAAGTAAAGTAAAATACACTTTATTGCACAAAACTTAAAAATAAACAATTTACAAGAAAACAAATACATAAGCAAGAGGTGGCCTTATTGCTTCAAGCAATTTCTTCCAGGCAAACCTGGCAAAGGAGACAAAATACAAAAGAAATGGATAGGTGCAATAATAATCACAAACAGTACAATAACAAGATAAACATACTAAGAAATAGAAGTAAAATATGTAAAATAGACGTATATAAGTAAATATAAATATACACATACATATTTATATATTTACATAAAGTAAAAAGGTACAAGTACTTGAATATATCTATACATACAGCTAGGAAAATAAAAGTAAATAAATAACATGACTGATGAAGAAAATAAAATAAAATAAAATAAAATTAGATGATAGATTTAAAATGATTCTGGACAGATGTTTGGAAAGATTGAACGGTTTTAGATTTACGGATTTCTGAAGGGAGAGAATTCCACAATCTTACGGCTTGCACAGCAAAAGAAGTACCATAAAAGCTGGTGTGGTTGGTTGGTGTTACCAATATTAAGTTAGTGGCACTTCGAAGGCTGAGACTGTGACTTTCGTGCCAATATGTAAAATGTTTTTTTAGATATTTCGGAGTATTTGAATCATTCAGCACACGGTAGAGGAGACAAAGGATATGAGTATTCCTGCGAAGTCGGATTGGGAGCCACCCGAGCTTAGTGCGAAACTCTGAAATATGGTCATATTTGCGCAGTCCGAATATAAACCGGATGCACAGATTTTGAAGCCGCTCGAGTTTGTTGAGTTGCTCCTCATTTATGTCAACGAACGATAGATCCGCGTAATCAAGGATGGGAAGGAGAATGGATTGTGCAATTGTAATTTTGGTAGAAATTGGCAGAACGTTGCAAAGTCGTCTAAGGCTAGCGGCAGCAGCAAACATCTTCTTGCTCATTTTCTCAATTTGCGGTTTCCAGGAAAGTGAGTTGTCAATGAGAACACCCAAGTTTTTGACGCAAGTGCTGAAAGGAATTTTAATATCATTAAAATACACATCAGGCAAATTCTGCCAATCGATTTTATCCAACATTTGTCTGCTACCGATAATGATCAGTTGAGTTTTGAGTGGATTTACCATTACACCAAAGTTTTTACTCCAATCATTGATAGTGGCTAAATCGATATTGGTTTGTGCAACCGCTGAGTTAATATTGTCTACAGGTGCATGAGAGTAAATTTGTAAATCGTCTGCATACAGATGGTAGAGAGAAGAGATATGGGAGGTAATGGAATTAATAAAAATACTAAAGAGAAGTGGGGACAACACGCCACCTTGCGGAACACCGCAGTGCAAACCACACCACGGGGATTGTTTATCTTCAACAGATATACGCTGACGACGTCCACGCAAGTAACTTTGAAACCAATCAGTTGCCGTTGGAGATATGTTAAGAGAGCGTAAGACTGCGAGCATTATGTCAAAGTCGACAGTATTAAATGCGTTACTAAAATCTAGTAGAGTTAGAATAGTGAGCTGTCGCTTTTCCATAGCTGCTCGTATGTCGTCCGTAATATTAACCAATGCCGTGACTGTGCTATGCCCGGGCCGAAAACCAGACTGGAAAGGATTAAGGAGATCATTAGAAATAAGGAAGTTATTTAATTGACGGTATATCAATCGTTCTAGAACTTTTGATAGGAAGGGTAGGATAGAAATAGGTCTAAAATCGGTAAAGGAAACAGGATTATTGGTTTTAGGTAGTGGAATAATCTCTGCATCCTTCCAGATGTCAGGAAAAGTGTTTGTTGCTATTGAGTAATTAAGGATTTTGGAGATTATGGGAACTAGGATATCAAGGATAGGGAGTATCATTTTTCGACTGACACTGTCACTGCCTACGGCATCAGATGTTATGGCTAATATGTTTCTCTTAACATCACAATCAGCAAACTGTTTAAAATGGAATTGAGGAAAACTGGGTAGAGATAGAGTGGAAAGTTTACTGATGGTAGCAGCCTTTAAAGGTTCTGCACAAAGGGGAGAGGTAGCAAAATGTTTGTTAAGGGCATCAGTGTCAAAATTTAACGGCGAGGTATCACTTTGTGTTTTACCTATACCAATTGACTTCAGGAATTTCCAGACTTTCTTAGGGTCCGGATTGTCTAAAGAGGTGTGGATATGGCGCCGTTGTGCATCTCTACAAGCCGTATTGCAGCGATTACGTAGTACCCTGTAAAATTCTTTATTTTCATTAGTAGGATTCTTCTTGAATTTCGATTTTGCACGGTTTCTACGTGACATCATCGATTTAATATCAGCAGTAAGCCAAGGAGCAGGAAGATGCTTTACTCTGATTGGTTTTATAGGCGCATGTTTGTCATAAAGCGCAACGAGGAGATTATTAAAAACGCGCACCTTATCGTGAACGGACTGTTCGTTATCTACAGAAGACCAATCAGTGTTTTCAGCATCTTCTTTTAGATTTTCTGTGTTCATTCTACCAAAATTACGTCGCAGGATAACACGGGGTTTAATTTTAGGAAAACGCACTTTGTAGGACAAATAAATGAGATCATGGTAAGAAAAGGCATCAGCACTTAACTGACCATGAATTGCAACATGCTGTGGAGAGGATACAATACTAAGGTCTAGGAGGGATGGAGTAGAATGGGGATAATAGTGGGTTGCGTTTGAAGGGAGAATGTGCATGTTGCAGGAATCGGTGATGGATCTCAATCGATTACTTCGGTTATCGTTTTTGAGCAGGCAAGTATTAAAATCCCCCATTAAAATTACATGCGAGTACAGGGGCGTCAGGTCCTCCAAAAGCTTCTCTAGTATTGGAAAGTAGTTTATAGAATCTGACGCACTATACAGAACCCCTAACAGAAGCTTATTGTGTGAAATGGTGACCTCTATAAATAAGTACTGGATTGCTGGGTTGACATCTGACTGTGACGATATGCTTACGACATTGTATGGAATGTTGGCCCTAAGGTAAATAGCAACGCCACCGCCGGTTTGACCTAAGCGGTCATTCCGAATTATGCGAAAGCCTGGTATTGCGCAAGATGTGGATGGCAAACAGGGTTTTAACCAGGTCTCCGAAACTATGATGGCGTGCACGAGTGGGTTATCAAAGGTAGTAAGCATATCGGAATAATGAGCAGGAATACTCTGGGCGTTTATGTGAACGACATTGAAATTGTTAGGATGCTGGGAAAAACATGAAAGTAAGGATTTATCTAAGGAATAGGTACTGAGGAAGCTGTCATCATCCTCCGAAACATCCGAACACGTCACAAAAGAAGAAGACGAGGAATCCAAATCTATGTTCAGATCATAGTTATTCATCAATAAATATTTAAATAATAATAATACACAAATATACTTGTAAAATACGTAAATATTATTTTATAAACTAACACTAAACTTACTGTGAGTAATATTGCACCCACCAGCAGCAACATTTAAAACAGAATTTTTAACTAATTTAAAACAAAAATAAAATAAAAAAGAAAATCAATTTGCAAATACCCATTACATTATTTAAGTATAAAAAAGTAGTAATTACATCTACTGCACAATGTGTAACCGAACCATGGCCAGAAAAAAGAAAAAAATAATCATGACATTGACAGATGTCAATACATCGACTGACTCTGTACTGTCAGTCAGACTGCCAAGCAAAACAAAACAAAACAAAAGGAACGTGCACAACAAAATTAAAATATAAATGGGGGTATTATTGTTACAAATGAAAAAGAGAATAATAATTAAAAGCTATGAAAAAGCTAGAATTGAACCGAGAACTTATTTACTTCTTCGCCAGTAGTCTCCGGCTTTGCTTTATTACCGGTTTCTTGTCTTGTCTTGTGTTTATTCAAAATCAAAACTTTGTGTAAACGCTTTTGAGTTCAGTATAGAAAATATAATGATTGTTGGCCAAATTTCAAGCTTAATTGTTTCACGGAGGTAATCTGTAATGACGTGCGACGGAAGTTAGTCGCTCTATCGGCGGAAGTCATTCCATATTCTAACTTTACCTTCAGACGATAGCGATCGCGTCTCCATTTTAAATATGATCCAAGTTTTAAGTATAGCCTTTCTCATTGGCTCCTTATGGTTCAAAGTATAATAGATAATATCTATACTTCTATACAAATATTATATAGAGGAAAACTTTGTTTGTTTGGTTGTAATAAATAGGCTCAAAAACTACTGGACCGATTTTAAAAAATATTTCACCATTCGAAAGCTACATTATCTACAAGTAACATAGGCTATATTTTATTTTGTAAAAAATAGGACTCCGTAAGATATTTGGGTTTTTCGGACACAAGGTGTAAAAAATCAACCAAAGTGACTTATTTTGCGTACGCTGCCTTAACTATAAAAGATAGAACCATAAAATGTTTTAATGAATTGAGTGAGGCACAACAACTATTTTCATTTAAATATCTTGATTTTTTTTCTTGAAAAACGGCTCAACCGATTGTCTTGATTTTCTACAATATTGTTGAATATATTGTACATCTGAATTTGCTGAAGAGGGCTCAGTAATGTAGGAGAGATTATTTTTTACTTGTATTAGATTTTCTAACATCACTAGCAAGCAAACTTAATGATAAGTTATTTAAAAGTTTATATCTTCATGTCCAATATGCATATAGTTACCTAATACCATAAAATCAATCTCTTAAGCCGCGAATCTTAGCTAAATTTCCGATCGGATATAACCGGTTAATCTTGTTAAAGCTGGATTAATCCCAATAGATTTTATACAGCAGTAATATTCTATTGTACGAATAGTTGACATGAAACCTCTAACACAGCCACTAGTTTGAAGCCAGTCAATAGATAAGAAGATCTATTGAGTATTAATTTACTTAAATCATTCTTAGTAAACGCAATGTTTATGCAATTCTTCGCATTATATGTATTTCATTGTTATTGGTAGATAGACAATGACGTTATGTTTTAGTAAGTCAGATTTAGTTTTTGCCTCCGTTGTCTGGAATCGTTAATCAACGTCGTGCTGAGTCGCGTTTTCTTGTACAAACAAATCTCACATGAACATAAACGTAATTGTATACTCATTGGAGGTCATTACGGAGCAAGGACTTACGAGAGATTTATTTTCTGAAACAGAGGTGAGGTAATATTAATTAATGTTGTGTGCTTAGAGTACATTAGTATTGTTTTATATAATTTGTGCCACACAAAATACTGATATATTATTGTGAATACATTAACTTAATTAACAATACAATGTAAGATTAACCTTCTATGTCGTGATTTTAAGCAAAATGTCTATTACAAGTTAATTAGTTAAAATGTAGTCAAATATTCGTTATTATGATAATTTTTATGCACTTTTTTAACAAAAAATATTGTTTATTGTCTCTGCAGGCAAAGTTCTACAGTTTTTTTAGCTTATTTGCATAAAGTTCCGTTTTTTAAATTAACAGATTTAATTAAGAATTCGTCAATTCTTTAAGTGGTCGTTTAAACAATTTATCGCCCAAGTTTATAAAACAATTACATTTAAAATACGTAAATGGCGACAAAAAGGAAATGGGTTTATGTCGACAACATTGACCTGCCAGCTTGTTGTTCAAAAATCCATTGTAATTGCTTAGATTTTTAAAGGATATGAAAAACATTTACATTATGAGTTAACATCTGAGTGCTAGAATTTTATTTTTCTTGAATTACTTTGTGGTTACATTTCAAGCAGATTCCAAAATACCGTCCCTAACAAACTACAGTAAATTGTTTCAAATATTTGTGTGCTTTCTTGAAGATATTGCATTGCTTCTCGAGAATATTGTATTGAATTTTATTTCTATTTGGTTTTGTTTTGCACATTGCAGCATTAATTTACTAGGATTGTAGCATCACATCTCTTTCGTTTATTATTTCTCTCTATTATTTATTTTATGTTGGAAGTCAAACAAAACATATTTGAGTAAATTCATTGCCTTTTAACTTCTGTAAACTTGCGGTTTGTTTAAACATGAAAAGTATTTTGTAATAAAGTGTAATCGCGAGTGAAGAAGGAATTCACATCTACCCGCGTCCTGAACCAACCCTTAACATCATAGATAATTACGTCTTGATACTAGTAAGTAGACTCAACGTTTGTATAGGTTGTTAGTATTAGACTTGCTTAAAGCTGTGAGATAAATATATTATTAGTTAAAAATGACCGAGACTTTGCTCATTTTAGCAGAATCGTCATTATTATTATATAACAAAAAGTATTTTAATTTATTACTTTAACGGCCTGTCTTTTTAGTTAATTGAATTAAGTTGAAGTTAATTTGTACACAGGATTCCTGTTAGCACCGAAAATTAATTTTCTGCATTTATATATTAATTAGTGTGTTTCTGTGCAATTACACTTTATATGTTGTTGCTTTGAAATTCCAACACTTACATATAAACAACTTTCAATATGAGTATCTAATTAAATTCTACCTCAAGTTTTCCACACAAGCCTACAGATACATTCAACTAATTTAAATGACAATTACATTAATTTGTTCCAAGATTATTGCTTAGAACGTTTCGTGTATGCAACGAAAAGTTTTTATAACTAGTCTACTTATTAGTCTAATAGTAATAAATGAGCAGACCACACCAATATATCCCTTTTTGTACACATAAGAATTATAAGTATTTAGTTGGCAGATATGTTAAAAATAATTAGTAGTTTGAACCATACATTGGTGTAATTTATCGTTTTCTAAATAGATTTCACAGGAAAAGGAAAATTTTACTACATGCATAAATGTTCTCTTGCCTCAATACACAATAATCGCGGTAATAACGTATTAATTTTCACAAAAACTGAATCCAATTAAGCGCTGTGGCAAATATGAATTCACAAATTTATAAAGTTAATCATTTTGATCACGTATTGCTTTAATTTTGAACCTCACTTAATTATGAACCTTTTTGTATTTGTAATTTATTATAAAATCGTATTTATTCTGCAAGTTAATAATATCATTTTATTGATTTTTACGGGCTACGAGTTCAAACAGAAAGCCCGGCTTTAAAACATCCCTACTAATATTATAAATGCGAAAGTAACTCTGTCTGTCTGTCGGTCTGTCTGTCTGTCTGTCTGTCTGTTACGCTTTCACGCCAAAACCACTGAACCGATTTTGTTGAAATTTGGTATGAAGAAAAAACTGAACTTGGGAAAGGACATAGGGTACTTTTTACCGCGGGAAAATTTCTCATTCCCACGGGAAACCGACTTCCACGCGAACGGAGTCGCGGGCGGTCACTAGTACTGTATAATCACGTTGAGTTGCTAAGTTAATTCTACATTATTTCGCAATATGGATACACTAACTCGGCTTTGGGTGGGCATTCGCAAGTCCACGCACAAAGTGTACTAGAAATAAGATCGCACGATGTCACCGAGACGATGTGAGGAGAGCTCGTGACACAGAGTGTGTCTATGACGTAGCATCGTAGACTGCGAGCGTAGCACCGTAGCTGGCTGCACGTTTAATGTTTTAAGCATTAAACATTTTTAACAAAATGATTTACTTAATTTAAAAAAATATCTGGTTAAAGAGAATGTTTCAGTGATCGGAATAAGACAAGATAAAACATCATTAAGATAGATCCTTAAGTAATAATAAGTTACATAAAAACACTTATTAAAATGAAACCAACAATTCTGTAAATCTTACCTGATTTCCAAGAATTTACGTATTTCCATTACTTATTTCTTGTTTTGCTTCGGGGTGAGTTGTACATTGTGTCGAACTTGTGTAACTTCCCGCGGCTTGACACTTGCTGCAAACAAATTATTCTGAATGTCTGTGCTTTTAAAAATGTATGAGGTAACCGTGTACTAACATTGCGTTATTTCTTTCTGAACAATACAATAAAATACGTACAACCTCATTTTCAATCTCTTAGAAATAACCGACGTTCATAACATAAACATGAAGCATTAGAAACTAATTGTATGAGTTCTCAAATAACTCTGTGCTCAGATTCTGCTGTAAGTAGTCTGTAGGTTCTGATTTATTCGTTCAAATGGAATTATAATCGAAGTTCAAATGTTCCCAACTAATCAATATGAACTTGTAAATGGTTTGTTTGTTAAAGTCGCGGTCTCGAAGGAAATATATAAGCAGAATTCAAACGGAAATAATTTGTAGCAGTTCTGTTGCAGGAATTGACAACTTTCTAATACTTCATATTTTAAAGCTTGTGAAGAAGTATTTCAAATAGGTGCGCAATATTCCAGGTATTTTATTAGAATTGTGTCGCGTCAAAGTGTGACGAGAACTGAAGTAACTTTCGTAATTGATTGATTTCCTCGAGTTTTTAAGAGTTTGGGAGAGAAAATAACAAACTTTATTTTTGATATTATTGTTTTTGTTTTCCCTTTAGTCACATATTTTCCTACATCTTACGGGTATTATATAAAATTAATTGGATTTTATTCCTGCAGATAAGTGCTGTTGGATACTTTGAGGGAACATATTTTTTCGGATTCAACGTGTACATGAAAAGCCCAAAACGAAGAAAAATGCTAAATAAACTCTTCTGAGTCTTTATTAAAACCCACCTCAAAACAACTATAAGTATTATTTCTCTTTTTGTCTCACAGACAGTTGGCAGTTTGCCTACAACTCTGACTCACGTAGATCTCAAATTGAGAAACTTTCACTAAACTCGGATCCTTTTCTCTTCAACTTTCAAAACAAGAACTTTTTCCAGCTAAACCTTTTGAGATAAATAGCATTTACTTGTTTTAAGTATTTTTAACTAAATACAACAAACTTGATTTTGAAAAGTTATTTTTGCACACGCGGACTTTGTCGGGATGATCGCTTGCGGAGTAATCTAGTTATTAACTGCACGTTTGGTCCCAACAACAAGTTTGTGATGTAGTGCCACGGAGCTGCTTTTAATCTAGTTTTTAGAACAAACTTTGAACTCTGCTTCTTAGCAAGAGAGCTATGACCAGCGTGGTTGGAGTTGTGAGGTAAGAGTTAGGTGCCGAGACTTGTAGGTTAAAGTTGTTATTGTATGAGCAGCACACACCCACATCGTTTCAGCATCATACAGGTTACTTACTCACTTCACCATGGAAACAAATAAATATAATGTTTCATATAACAAACAGGAAATTAAACATATGTTCAAATCTACGAAATTATATTGAAATAAAACAATTGATTTATTTATATTTACTTTTTAGCTCTTGCCCGCTAGCGGCACCTCCATCAGACCATGATATCTTAAAAGCCTCCTCAACATGTAACTCTTTTTTCAAATTTCAAAAGAAAACATTTTTTATTTAATAACCAATAATGAGCCTGTCAATAAAATACATTTATGTGAGTGATCAAAAAGCGCATCCGACGAAGTGTTAAATTGAATGAGCGAGGGACCTCGGTCGAAGAGCTATTTTCATATACACATGTCAAATATTAACCTTTTCATTTATATTTTATGTTTTACTAGCAAACCCGGCGAACTCCGTTTCGCCACCAGATGGCTTCGTTTTTTGTAACATTTCGTTTGGGGATAAAAATATATCGTTTTGTGCACTTTCCATCAGCCATGCAATGCGATAGGTAATGGATTTAATGCACCGCACGGTCAGGGCCGCGCCGACCCTAAGCAGCGCCTGTGTGCAAAATCTATGAAGCGCCTGTGTGCGAACCCTTTGAAGCGCCTTTTTTAGTCGGTTTAGACAATTTTTTCAACTATGTTGTATTAAAAAATAACAATCCGGCGCCCCTCTTGCTAAGGCGCCTGTGTGCGCCGCATACATCGCACGTATGGGCGGCTCGGCCCTGCGCACGGTCCATGCACCATCTGTGTCGCCACAATGTCGTGTAGATGGGGATCAGTGGCTGGATCAGGAATTTCAGCTGATATGATGTCATCCACTTCATTTGAATGTAATTTGTTCAACAACCAAATTAGGATATGAGCATGCGGTAGTCCACGCTTCTGCCATTCCACTGAGTACAGATAACATCGTGTGTCGCCAAAAACTCGATACTTAGTAAGCTGAAATACTCTGGCGATTATGTCATGGCGATCTTGCGGTTTTTGGCCCGGGTCTAACTCACGTTCAATTTCCATCCACTTCGAATTGCATGTGAACGTAATAAATAAATCCGGAGTTCCATAATTTCGCACGTACGTCATGGCGTATTGAGCGTATTCGTGCATGTGGCGTGGGCTTCCGATATAAGATGATGGGAGAATCGTTAGGCCTCCAATATTCTGAACATTACCATCTGAATGAATAGCATCGCGCAAGTGTAGCTCAGTCCTCAGATCGTAGCTTTGCCTGATTGAATCGGATGAACGCTAAACGTTCGGTCTCGACTTTGACATACATGTCGACGGCGAATTGCTGAAATAGCCGTCGGCACTTCAGAATGACATTCTCCTCATGTGTACGAATCATCATACGATACGCATAGTAGTTCATTGCGCTTAGATTTTTGTTCGTTGATACGCCTGTGAATGCAAAAATTAAATGGATTGTTAATGGAAACCAAAAATAAGCAATAATTAGTGTGTGAATATTGTATCTGTATCAACCATCTTCAACGGGATGTAGTATCCGTCTTGCCCTTGCCAATAAATGATTGGATACTGTAACGCATCGTACAAACGATGTGTCTCGTTTACACGATGCATGATATTGCTTCTTCGCTAAACGACAATGTCTCGTGATGTAGTTGGATCACCAACAATAATTGCAGCAACATCATCAACGGTGGGTGCATTGAATCTTCGCACATGTTCACCTCTTGGGATACGATCCGCTCTTATGACAAATTTGTGCGTATCCGATGGCATTCGTTCCAATGCTATTTTGAACATATTAACCACAGCGTTATTAGCGTGAAAGAATGCCTGCAACTGTTCAATAATTCGTCTCTTTAACTGTTGTGTTCCCAGTATATTGCACCGCACATTCAGCTGATCCACCATCGACGAAATGAAATATATTTGCAGAAATTGATGCGGTTCATTCGGTGTTGGCACCATTGAACCATGCAAATGATATATTTGTCCTTGTATCTGTGAAGAAGATCAATATTGTGGGCGATAAATAGTGGACTGTATATAAGAAATTCTAAACTAACTAAACGATAGCGACACGGTAAACATACATATGCTGTGTGGTCAAATAAAGTTCTGCTTAGATTAGCTGGACTCACCTGAGTGTTGATGGAGATGTGCATGCACCGCTCCAAGTACAAATATCTTCGGATTGACTTCGGCTGATCTAGACTTACCTTGATCGCTCCTACAATACCTGACTGGTTTGGTGATGTATCTGCCAACTCGGAATCCAGTTCTCTCCACTTCACAAAATTAACACACACAAACATATACTAATTAGCTATTACTAACTAACTACAAACTACGAAAAAGCGATAAAACGATAAATAAAACGAGAACGAAAAACGATAAGTGCTACTACGAGCGGGCGAATTTTAAAAAAACTCAGTGTTGCCAGAAGGGCAACCGAAAAACCTACAAAATGTATTGGCAAGTGTTGCCAATTTAATTAAACGTGAGCTATTTAGAGCGAACATTCCGCCCACCTAAATGCTACGATTTACGAAAAACTAAAAGGAACGAAGAAAAAACAAATATTAGCAAAAATTAAATAAAAATTAATATTCATATCTACATTCGAAAAAATACAAAAAAAAAACAAAAAATGGTGGTGGTCAGGCTCAACAAGCCGGTCACTCATCGACAATGCAGGATCTTCGGACGCCACGCGACCGCCCACCATAAGAAGACCCGCATCATCGACGAATAACTAACGATAAACTATTTATCTTGGTCTGCAAACAGTGTGAGCAATTTAAGCTCCTGCTGCATGACCTCTAGACAGGGCGCAAGATTGGCAGAAGGCCACTTATCCTCCGATTCCGATAACCACGACGGACCAGACCACCACATACTCTTCTCCAGAAATTCATCGGGCAGAGTGCCGCGTGAACCGTAATCGGCAGGATTATCCAAGGTTCCCACATGACGCCAGCAGTTAGGCGGGACTTTGTCTTGGATGTGGCTGACTCGGTTGGCAACAAAAGTCTTCCATCTCGATGGACAAGACTTTATCCAAGACAAGGCTACACTTGAGTCAGACCACGCGAAAAGTTCGAAAGATTGCTCAGTAAATGCCAAAGCATCCACCACCGACGACAAAAGGTCAGCAAGTAAGACTGCCCCCTGGAGCTCCAAACGGGGAATCGACAGTCTTTGTAGCGGGGCTACCTTAGTCTTGGAGCAAATGAGTTGTACAGCTATATCTCCCGAAGGCGTAACAACTCGACAATACACTGCTGCGCAATAGCCTCGCTCCGAAGCGTCACAGAATCCGTGCAACTGGATCTGCTGAGGAGAGTCCAAGACAATGCGTCGCGGAATGACGAGAGACGAAAGCGACGACAACTGCGACTGAAAGAGCGTCCATTCCGCGGCAATATTGGCCGGAACCTCTTCATCCCACGTAACACCAGACGTCCATAGCAGCTGCATCAGGTACTTAGCGTGAAACGTGACCGGTGACAATAAACCTAACGGGTCATAGATGCGCGCGATACTCGACAAAATGATGCGCTTTGTGCATCTTAGGTCTGCATTGGGAGTCACGCAAAATTGGAAACAGTCTGACTGGGGACGCCACAACAGGCCGAGAATTTTAAGACGAGTTAGGGAACTAGCATCATCTTCAAAATTTATCAGATCTTCCGAATAAAGATCCGACAAAGGTAAACCATCAAAAAATGCAGGTGTATTCGATGTCCATTTACGAAGATGGAAACCAGCCGACATCAGAATACTTGAAAGCTCTTCTCTAATTTTAAGAGCTTCATCGACAGAGTTGGCACCGGAGACAATATCATCGACATAAATGTCTCTGGATAAGATTTTGGATCCCGCAGGATGCTCCAGAGCAGAATCTTCTGCCAGTTGTGCCATCGTGCGCAAGGCCATAAATGGAGCAGACGAAACTCCGTAAGTGACAGTGCGCAAACGATAGTCTCGCACTGGAACATCGGGTGACGAGCGCCAGAGGATTCGCTGATATTCAGCATCTTCGTCAGGAACCTCAATCTGTCGGTACATCTGTTTGACATCTCCCGTAAAAACGACAGCATGCCAACGAAAGCGAACGAGGAGGTCAAAGATGTTTGTCTGCAGCTTGGGTCCCGCGAACAATGAATCATTTAAAGATTGGCCCTTGAAGTCTTTAGCACTTGCATCGAAGACAACACGCAAGGGAGTGCTAACAGACTCAGGTCGAAGGATGCCGTGATGTGGGATGTAATAAAAATGACCCACATCAGTAGCGTGAGGATCAACTTCCTCTAAATGACGACAAGAGGCGTAGTCTTCTATAAAGTCGACATACGCCTTTCGAAAATCTGGATTGGAATTGAGTTTCCTTTCCAGTGACAAGAACCGTTTCAGTGCTATTGCACGGGAACCCGAGAAAATGGGTTTGGCAATAGGTTCAACGAAAGGTAACGGAACGACAAATCTTCCGTCACCGCTACGAGAATGGTTGTCTACAAAATGTTTTTCACACCTTTGGTCTTCCGCCGACAAGAGTGTTTTGGGGGCCGCGACATTTTCTACTTCCCAAAACCTCTTGATGGAAGCATCCAAAGAGTCGTGTGACGAAGGAGAAACGAGAAAACAGTTTTTATTTTTAATTGTTTGGTGGCTGTGAGGAATGACGTCACACTCACCCAACACTATCCACCCGAAAACAGTATTGAGGGCCTTCGGTTGACCCTTTGCACCTTGTCGAAGCCCAAAAATCAATGAAGATGCGAAGATATCTACACCCAACAGCATGTCTATTGGGCCCGGACTGGTATAATCTGCATCAGCTAAAACTAATTTCTTCAAATGTGACCAGCCTGAACTATCCAATTTCGCAACTGGCTGGTCCACACAAATCGAAGGCAGCACCAGAGCATCAAATCTAAATTTAATATTATGATTTTGCACCGACCTCAACTCAGAGGATAAGGAACCAAGGGGCTCAGCCATTGAATGCCCTATCCCGCTAACTGCACTGGAGCTTGGTGCAATTGGCAGACCTAACTTGTGTGCAAAAGGCTCCGATATGAAGTTGCAGGCACTTGCACAATCTAGCAAAGCCCTACATATATGCAAGTTACCTGCTCTATCTTTAACCAATACTTTTGCAGTAGCGAACAGTACAGTGCTGTTTTTTGTAGTGGATGTCAAAACAACATTACTAGGCTGAGTTGGAGGTGAAGGTTCTGTGGTTGGTGCAGATATAGTATTACTACTAACAACTAAAGCTTCCTTTGTGAAGTGTAAAATTGTGTGGTGTGAATAGTTACACACCTCACAGCGATAACGAGAATTGCAATCTTTCACTCTATGATTACTCGACAAACAACAAAGACATAAATTTTTATGTTTCACAAATTGAAACCGACTATGTACAGGTTCTTTCAAGAAATCTATACATTGTGCTAATAAGTGTTGGCCAGAACAAAACTCACAAGTCAGTTGAGTAACGACAAAGGCTGACTTGGGTTTCTGTCTAGTTGGTTTCAATAAATTTGAACTATTTGAATCCCTAAATATTGAATTATCCATAGCCCTAACATACTTGTCTATAAAACCTTGAAGAAATTCAAAGTCTGGAATGTCATTCGAATTATATTCTAGCTGGAACGCTTCCCTAGTGGACCTATCAAGCTTGGACCATAGCAAGTGGAACAACATGAAGTTTTTATCTGGCAAGTTGTACTTTTCCAACACTGCTAGGTTTTCACTGAAGGTTCTAGACAAGCGTTCCAACTCAGAACCAGACTTTGACCTAATAGGTTCACAATAAACAATTTTTTCATAATAATGAAATGCTATCTGACGCTTCTTATCATAGTACTTCGATAGGGTTGTGTAGGCATCTAAATAGCTTTCATCCGACAAAGGAAAGTTCTTAATGAGATCATAAGCAACACCTTGAACACTTGACAATAAATAGTGCAGTTTCTCCACGTTCGAAATGCTTCTTTTATGAATAAGTGAGTCAAAGAGCTGCTTAAAGCTCACCCAATTCTCTAAAGTGCCATCAAAAGGCTTAATATTAATCTTAGGCAGCTTTGCCATAACTGTTTCTACACTACAGCTAGCAGGTTTCGCGACGGTCACAGATTGCTCCCGAACTAACTTTATGAGCTTCCGAAAACGCTTTTCGAAGGTCATTGTGACCCCACACTCTACACGCTGCTCCTCTTTTACGAGAGTAGCCAACAATTTTCGCTGAGCACAGTGAAAGTCGCCGGCTAACTCCTTCAGTTCTTCCTCCGATGGCAGATCTGAAGGATCGACAAGTTCTAGCCGCATTAGCGCGTAATCGCGGTCAATCCGATTCTGATCACCTGAAACCATCATAGAATCATCCTTTTCCATCATTGCAATGCTTATTTTTACTTAAAATCGACGAAAAACAACAACGATAAATTGTTCGAACAAAAGTAAACAAACAAATACAATGACAGATAAAGGATGACACAACGACAACGACAGCGACAGTGACAGATGTCAGAACGAATGATCCGAATGATTCATCGACGACAAGATCTATGGCAGATGATTGAAATGACCGTTCGAAGACCGTTTCAAATCAACTGCGGGAAATTTGAATTTTATAAGTGATTTTAAATTACCTTCAATAAAATTATAATTTACACAAAGAACAAAGGAATTTAAAACAAACAAAATACGAAAAGATACGATAAGATATACTAAAATTAAGTCGCGAGACCGCTCAAATGACCAAAAATGTGGTCGCAAGACACTAAGATCCGCTCGATGGACCAAAAATGTGGCGATAAGTAGTGGACTGTATACGAAAATTTAAACTAGCTAAACGATAGCGAGACGAAAACATATATATGCTGTGTGGTCAAATAAAGTTCTGCTTAGATTAGCTGGACTCACCTGAGTGTTGATGGAGATGTGCATGCACCGCTCCAAGTACAAATATCTTCGGATTGACTTCGGCTGATCTAGACTTACCTTGATCGCTCCTACAATACCTGACTGGTTTGGTGATGTATCTGCCAACTCGGAATCCAGTTCTCTCCACTTCACAAAATTAACACACACAAACATATACTAATTAGCTATTACTAACTAACTACAAACTACGAAAAAGCGATAAAACGATAAATAAAACGAGAACGAAAAACGATAAGTGCTACTACGAGCGGGCGAATTTTAAAAAAACTCAGTGTTGCCAGAAGGGCAACCGAAAAACCTACAAAATGTATTGGCAAGTGTTGCCAATTTAATTAAACGTGAGCTATTTAGAGCGAACAAATATCATTTGTTGAAGAATACGGTGTGACTTCTGATCGTGTGATGGTGAAGTGTGTGGTGTATGTGTAGTTGTTATGTGTTGCAATTGATTGTGTTGGTGTGATTGATTGGTGTGAGTGATTAGTTGTGTGTGTTGTATCTTTTACCTTGCAAGTCGGCATGAAGCCGCCTTCTCGAATGATATTAGCTCCAAAGGAATTCATGCGAAAGCAGTTATTGTATTCAAGGATGCGTTGAAGAAAATGGTTGGAATCGGGATCAGTTCCATCGAACAATGGTTTCAGTGGCTGTGGTGGTGTAAGTAATGGATCCAGTTTGACTTTTCCACTTGCGCAGCACAATCCAGCCGTTTCTCTTTTGAACTTTATCGCATTGCAATATCGGCATACAGTCGTCATTGGTCCAATATCTAAATTTTCATCATCACTGTAGTTCGCAGTGGGATCATATTGGAATGCCAAGCGATTGTATGATGACAATGATCTTCGTGTGCTCACGCGTTGTCTCAATTGGGCATTTTCTCTTATTATATTTTGTCTTTCTTCGCTTAAGTTCTGTGAATAAACTTGTTGCTGGCTTGCATGTCTTGTGCGGCGGCCGATGTTTACACGTCGTACTCTCGGCATTTTGAACTATGGACAGACTGGTGAATTTAACCTCAAATGCACAATACCGCTTTTAATTTAGTGATTGAAAGAACGCATAAATGTTACATGTAGCTGTAAAACAATGTGTCACGCACCGGCGCCATCTACTTAAAATGAAACGTACTTATTTTCGTGAGGGAAGTACATGCTATATATCAGAGATGGCACTGTATGTGAAAAATGATTTTTCCTTTTTTCCTGCTTTTTCTTCAAACTTTTCCTGAATTCGCTATAAACCTCACAGAGCCCGAGACCTTTCCAACAAATGCAAAACCGTGGAAATCGGTTCGTGCGTTCTGGAGTTATAGCGTCAGGAAGGAAAACGCGACTTATTTTTATATATTAGATTGTAATATTGCAGTGACGTACAAAACGTGCCAGCCTGAAAATATATGTAAATTGTAACAAAATTTCGTGCACTTTCAATGTCCTCCTAATAATATTATCGTTATATTTTATTGGCTCGTAGCTCGGGATCGCAGTTCACAGTTGGAGTTGTTCCAGCTATCTCTGTCACTACCTCCTGGAGGAATCCCTAACGTGCTGGTTTATTTTTGCTTTCGGATTTTTCTGCTTGTTTTGATTAACCATTGCCCTTTTTATCTATTTTTATTTATTATTTATAAGGTGGAACGTAGTGTTAAGAATAAAATTGTAAGAATGTTGTTAAACAGCTAACGACTACGACGAAAATAAGAATGAAATATTATTTCTTGCAAATAAATTTAGGCTGACTTTCTATGGCCGATTTAAGCATACTTCAAAAACTTTTTGTGAAAGTTCATATTTCATTAAATGAAATAAAGACCTAAAAGATGGCAAAACCGAATTAAAATCAGTTTTCTTGTTAAGGATGAGCTAACGGACCAAAATACAAACAGACACGATTAGCGAATTTGCTTTATACTATGTAATTATATTGCCACTGTGCGCCGAAGGGCTGCTTCTAAAAATATTCATTACATAAAAAGAAATGTTTAGATAACATAAACACTGCAAATATTAAAGTCTCTGCTTTAAGCCATATTTCTGATGAGAACTCTTATAAATAACCATGTTTGAAGCGGATACATTTATTCAGTTTGATTTATTTCGTGTTTACTCACAGATCGAACGGTTTGCTTCAATTTCTATTTGGAAAATGATATTTTGACCGTCGGTTGGCAGAGGAATAAGTTTCTCAAACCAATACGTAAATAAAACTTTGAAATAGTGATGGAAATAAAATATCAACTATATAAACGAGAATTTTCAGCATTTAATGCTATAATTTTTCCAGTATAAAATATTTATACAATGTAAAAAAATCGACCTGAATACATAAATCGCGTAATTTTTGTCTCTTCAACAATATGTTCCGAGTAGAGCGTTATAATGAGCCTTTTAAATCATCGCGCTTGTGGGAGAGCTGTTAAAGGAACTAAGAAAACTTGTGTGATTCGTAGTCGGCGCTGCGAGATTTGACCATTTAATTATTGTTAGTAAAATATTGTTTTATTATGCTTGTGTTAAAGTAGGTTTTCAAAGTATTTTTTGTTTTAACTATCATTTTTTTTTAATATAATATAGGTAGCAAACGAGCATGCGGGTGACCTGATGGTAAGTGATCACCGCCGCCCATGACTACCCGCAACACTGTGGGTGTTGGGGGTGTGTTGCTGACCTTTGAGATAATTGGGCACCGGATACCGCACTCACCGAACGAAACGCAGGAACGTCGTCCCTACTTTACGTCGGTTTTCTGTGCGACGGTGGTATTTCACCGGTCGAGTCAGCCCAGTAATCGCTGCAGACAGAGCCTACAGATAGACTCTACCACTGTTTAAAACGTCCTAATATTTAATAAATAACCCACGATTTAAAGCTTTACGTAGATGTATTTTTATAGTAGTAGAAGGATTTTACTGAAGAAAATAATCTGTGAATAATTATGTATATTATCATCTTATTGAATTCATTCAACCATTGTTAAATCGAGAAGGGGATAGTAATAATGTAGTAATGTATGTGTGTGTAGTATATAATTATGTAACCACTAAGTAAGTATATCACTAATCGTGGCAGTGCTGGTCCCTCGTTCATTGATTCCTGCTTGAGGTTTGTTAGTTGCTCCTCCTCCGGGTGAGGATTATCTTGTTTATTTATTTATTTATTTTTATTTATAAATTTATGTATTTACACACAATTACACACTGAAAATTATAAAACTGATAACTAAATTAAACGTAAATACATAGGTACTGCTTATTCCAAAAGAAATTTCTTCCAGCAGACCTGTAGTTGAAGAGATGGTACGGAAAGCAAATTTTGCGTGTCTACACATACATACTAACAATACATACATACCAATATAAACTACATACAAATAGTTACATATTATTACTTAAATATAATATAGAATACATAGATAAATATGAAAATAATATTACACAAAGACTACTACATGGAGAGATATAAACTTTTCACTTGTTTCTTAAACAAGGAAATGGATTTTAATGCTCGAATATCGTGGGGCAATGAGTTCCAGAGCCTGACAGCATGAACAGTAAAGGAATAGGAAAAGAAATCAGTGGAATGGGGAGGAACAGACAGTAGATGCATTTTGAGGGGTCTGCAGATCACATTAGGTGGGTTTTTAAAGGTGAAGCGATCGCGTAGGTAGGATGGGTAGGTAGGATTATGGAGTACGTTGTGGAGGAGACATAATATACGAGTGTTCCTACGAAATCGGATTGGGAGCCACTGGAGTTGCTTGCGAAGATGTGAAACATGATCGTACTTTTTAAGATCAAAAACAAATCTGATACAGAGATTTTGCAAGCGTTCCAGTTTGTTTAACTGCTCCTCTGTGGCATCAAGGTAACAAACATCCGCATAATCGATAATAGGTTGGATAAGAGTTAAGGAAAGGGAGATTTTAGTCGCAAGCGGCAGATACCTTTGGAGACACTTCAGCGAGTGGAAGGAGTAGTGAACTTTTCGACTGACCTCGCTGACATGCAAGCCCCAGTTAAGGTAAGAATCTAGAGTAACTCCTAGGTTCTTAGCTGATTCCGCGAAGGTGATCGGCGTACCATTTAGAGTGACAGTAGGTAATGTAGACAAATCAATACGACTGCGCATGCACCTGCTTCCAATAATTAAGGCTTGCGTTTTACGAGGATTTATGACCAGACCAAAAGACAGAGCCCAGTTAGAAATGCGTTCCAGATCTTCGTTAATAGCGGCAATGGCGGCAGAAATATCGGACACAAAACAATGACGGTAAATCTGAAGATCGTCAGCATAAAGGTGGAATTTGGAAGAGATGACACGGGATACAGAGTTAATGAAAATGGAAAACAGTAAGGGAGAGAGGACACCCCCTTGAGGCACACCTGCAGTAAGGTCAGACCAATCCGAGTTAGACTCATTAAGGCGAACACGCTGCGAGCGGCCACGGAGGTAGGAATCGAACCAGGATAAAGCAGGAGAGGAAATATTCAAGGATTTAAGGATGCCAAGAAGGACGTCAAAATCGACAGAGTTGAAAGCATTACTAAAGTCAAGTAGAATGAGTATTGTAAGGGATTTATTTTCCATGGCCAAGCGAATGTCATCAGACACGTTAATGAGTGCTGACACAGTGCTGTGGCCAGGACGGAAGCCGGATTGTAAGGGATTGAGGAGTTGGTAAGAAGAAATAAATGATGATAGCTGGCCATGCACCAAATGCTCGAGGACTTTGGAAAGAACCGGAAGAATGGAAATTGGTCGGAAATCAGCTGGAGTAGCAGGATTAGTTATTTTTGGTAGAGGAATCACTTCAGCGTTTTTCCAGGAGGAAGGAAATGTAGAAGAGGATACAGAATAATTTAGTAAATGAGTTAGGACAGGAAGAAGATGTGGAAGAATGAGAGTGATCATTTTCGAGCATAGGCAATCATGGCCAGCGGATGTAGAGCTTATAGACAAAACTGCTTTTCCGACGTCCTCCTCAGAGAAATGAGAAAAGTTGAAAGGTGGGTGAGAAGGAGAGGCATCAGCAAGGCTCTTCAAAGTTAAAGATTTAACATTAGGGTCAAGAACAATAGGAGGAGTAGAAAAATGATTGTTGAGTGATCCTAAGTCAAAATCTTTAGCCATATCATTAGAACATTTGCCGATGCCAACGGATTTAAGGAAATTCCAGACTTCAGCGGGGCTGCGATTATGTAACGATTCATGAAAATACCGTCTTTTTGCCTCACGACACATGCGGTTGCACTTGTTGCGTAGATGTTTAAAGTGAGAAAGATTCTCGTCAGTGGGACAACGCTTATGTCGTCGTTTCGCTTTGTCTCTGGAGGCCATCATGTTTTTAATAGGGTCAGTAAGCCAGGGTGCAGGTCTGTGCTTAAGTTTAACTAATTTCAGCGGCGCATGCACGTCGTAAAGATCTATCAACAACCTTGTGAAAATGTCGACCTTCTCTTGCATATCAGAACTTTCAGTGACCAGATTCCAATCGACGTTGCCAGCATCACGCTGAAGTGCCGCCAAATCTATGCCCCTGTAACTGCGGAGAAGGATGGATTTTGGCTTACGTTTAGGAGGGCGAATACGGTAGGAAAGGAAGATAAAATCATGGTAGGAAAAGGAGGCCGTAAGTTGTCCATGGCTGGACACATTACTGGGAGAGGAAACAATCATAAGGTCAAGTAAGGAAGGTACGGAGTTTGGAGAATGATGAGTGGCGGACAGTGGAAGTATATTAAGGTTAAGAGAAGAAAGAAGAAGATGAAGCTTTCGTGTGCGCGCGTCATTTTTAATGAGACACGTATTAAAATCCCCCATTAAAATAGCGTGTTCATAAGATGGACAGAGTTGTTTGTATTTCCGGGTGATTGATTCTCTATTAAACATGTGGATTACACTCCTCTAGTCCTCTAGATCTCCTATTAGTCAAATACGATTACAATTTCAAAGGAAAATATAGCAAACAAATTTCAATTGAGTTTAACCCGCAAAACAAATTAAATTAATTTTAACAGATTACTACAAGTTCATATTTTTTATGTGCCGACATTTTGGCGAACACTTTTTAAAGATGGAGTTTGTTATTGAGTTATTTTATTAGTGGGAGTCGGACGATAAAAATACACGCAATAAGTTAATAACCTGCTTTCCTTTGAGTCTTGCTGCAACATTTATTCAAAAAAGTCTTTATGTTTTGAAATCGTAATAAATAAAAAAGCATATTAAAATAATTTAACTAGTAAGATTCATTCATTATAAATGCAAAATATTTAAATTTCCATTACATTATTTCATACAGAGTATCAACTACAATTACCAATGTAAATGATCCTACATTGAGTGTCAGTGTTCACCCGGCTTAGTTGCAGAGCGCGGGTGACGGTGACGAGTGACGGATACTGCTCGCGCCGCGGCCGCTGGCTGCAACAGTTATTACGATATTTTTTATACAGGGTTTTTTGTAATTAGCGCATCACCTCTTGCAGGCGGCTTCCTTACATCAATCCCAATAACATTTGTTCTACGACTTTTTGCAAAACTTGAAAATTAACACAAAAACAAAAATACAAAAACAAATTTGCGCGCTCTGTTATTTATAACTCTGTGTTTTGTAAGAAGTTCCTAAACCGGTCGCCCACCCCCCGTCGCCCGCGCGCCCGCCACGCCAGTTGCGTGCGCGTAGAGTATTGTACTGTTTAGATGCACCTAATAAATTTGTATGGAAAAACTTATTTTTTTTTAAAATATTAATTTTAATTATTCGTTGGTTAAATGTTGTTAGGATTGATGTAGAAAAACTGCCTACAAGAGGTGATGCGCTAATTAGAAATAACCCTGTATATTTAGTTTCAGAGAATTTAGTATCTTTAATTTAAATCTATTTCAATTCGATTGAGTGTGTGGATGCTTATGTATGTACGCATATATCTTTTTAAAAATAAGAACTGGTACAGTAGGTACAACCACTACCTGGTTAGGTAGAACTTTTACATTGAATAACGTAGATATACTTTCGTTAATTGCTATGCATGGGACCTCCTTCCTTATATAAGTTGCTCTCAATTATTCCAATGTGTTTGCAATTAATATCAGTTTAAAATCATATTTCTTTAGTTTTTTTTTTTTAATTTTGCTAGAACTAAATAATTATCCCATTTTACACACTAATACCATTAGTTCAATATTTTTTCATTACAATAACAAAATGTTACATCTTTTTAAAAACGTTATTAAACCAGGAATATTTTGAAATCATTGGCCACTGTTGCTTTCATATTATTTTTTTACACCAGAGCTGTTCAAAGTTCCACATCAAAATTATTTCTTTAGAAATTTTACACAAATCAAAAGTTTAACATTATTTTTTGAGAAAAATACTTTAGTTAGCTATTTTATTTGGTAGTTATTCACTGATGCGGTTAGTATTAATTATTTTAGCACAGAAATAATGATGGTATTAAGTGATTTGACCTCGTTACGAGTAAAAATATGAACACAGTCAAAAAAATATGAAGTTTTTTTTAAAGCGCCATATTTCTAGTAGTGTAAGGGTTATACTTTTTATCAATTATTTTTTAGGCTTGCCTTTAGTTCTACTATCAGCCCTTCAGAGGTTATCCATTGTTTCCTGGACACCCGGTATATTAGACTTTTAAGTTTGTCATAATTCCTACAGATATTATTGTGGTGACCATCCTTTTTTTAATTATAATTTTTTAAGTCTTTATTATTCACATAGTGTCTGTGAAGATTTTTATATTGAAACTAGGCTAATGCGGTATGTAACCTCTTCAATGTTATATGCAGAGTGATGTAGTTGTATATTGCGGTATCCAAGAAGCGGCACTTCACGGTCCTGAATATTGCAGGTAACGAACGTTGCAGTAAAGTAGCACATATTTCAGTAACAGTCAGTTCATTACAATTGTGAATTACCGACTGAGGCTACTGGCACGTGTTTGAACGTTAGTTGCCAAAAAACTGGCTGCAAGCAGTGTTCCGGAACAACTCCGATTCTTCAAAATATGCTATATTTATATTGAATTCCGTTGAATTTATAATTTAAACCACAGTCGTGTATTTTGTATTTTTTACGTGTTTAAAAGCTTTATCATTTTCAATATCACCTATGTTGGCAACTAACGCTAGAAGTTTGAGTGAAAATATATTTTATTGCGTTCATATTTGTCTGCATGTGTCACGGTGTTTGGTCGCAGTACACTCAGTGCCCGTATTTGTCTGCGCCTGCATTGCATCATTTGTTGATTAAATCCAAGCCTTAGTAACAACACAAACGTTATGCTTTTAATACATATAAATGAATAAATTACTCGCAGAAAGCATTTCTTTTAATTTTCACAAAACATAACAGTACCTCCAAGTTGTAAGTTTATTTCGAAATGATCTTAGTATGAGGAGCTTTGTGTACGTTTAACTCTAACTTACTGCGAACACAGTATAATAGCCGAGCTGCAACCTTTCACCACACCTGTATGGTTATACTTTTATCAAACATTCAAACAGTCTTGTATCTGTGAGTATCACAGAGGTGCGATGTATTTTATAAGATATCGCCCGCTGACTCCGATGTTATTTTTCAATTATTTCTGTAAACGTTGCTAATAATATGTTTTAATAGTCAGAAGTCACGCCAAGCAATGAGAACTGTCTGATTTGGAGACTTTTAGTGCCAGCAATGTGGGTAAATGATAACCCCAATATAGGTATTTAAAATAAATTTTAGATTTTTAGAGGTCCATTCAAGTTTATAATTACCCAGCTGCTTTAAATAATACAAGTTCTACTGTAATTGTGTATGTACAGAAATATTAAATGGAGTTTTATATTTACATTTAAAAAATAAATTGAAATCTGTGATCTATGCACATGAAAGAGTTTCCAGCGAGTAAACTCAAAAATAAGAGAAATAACATGTTTCCAACATAAATTCATTTTGTGGTGCTCAAATAAATTTATCCAATTTCATATGCATGTGGCTTGTCTAAATTGAAAAAAGAAAGTTGCAACTCGGGGCCCTCTGCACAAAATGTCTGTAAGGATACTTTAAAATACCTTTCCTAAGATAATAAAAACATTCTTCGCGTGGTAATTTAAAAAGAATTGAACTAATAGTTTATTTATACTTTTGTTTTATTTTTGCTAGTTGATAAGGTTTTGGAACTTATATTAACATGTCTTATAGGCCTCACCACAGCACTTGCAGTAAAGTACTCACAGCCACTGTGTTACACTCTAGCGAGACTAGACTCTGTCTAATTATATTAATGTATTGTTTTATACATCATTAATTTGATAGAGGTCATACTTGGTAGACTAGCCAGGTCGGTCGTTATAGTCGTGTTCTGTCTCCACGCATCAGTCTCACACGTCACTGCCGTGTTCATAACAACAATAACGTGTAACTCCCGGAAATACATTGCAGTCATACATCATGCTCGTGCACTGTTAATATATACTTTGACATAATGAAGCTGACATTACGTATCATATCACTGTAGAGGAGGGTGCAAAGAATCGGCAATGTTTTATTGAACTGACACCATTGCAGCGACAGCTGCGTTTTTGTAAAAACCTAAATGTAATTATACTGTAAAGAAAAAAAATGGCAGACATTAAAATATTATGTACCTTATAATAACATATTTTTATTTTCACGATGTTTATATTTATAAAGACTTAAGTCAGGCTTTATTTATGTGTGGAAACTACGACTTATTATTTTCCTAGAGTACATTGTCACAAGCGTAAGTATCCTTTTTAAATATTTACGTTATAATGTTAGTCGGTAATAAACAATTCAGCTTTATTTTGCAGAGAAAAGCTCGATAATCTAGTCTGAGTTAAACAAATCAAATATTCTGTAGGACGAAGTGTCGAGGCCGTACTGTGGATTTAAAAGAACTTCCGCGTGACTTGACTACTAATTATATGAGATAGGCTATACATACTTATACTTGGATTTAAAGTACTTTTAAGAATTTGAGGATAAATTTGACCATCGTATTTACAAATTGGTAAGCAATGATTTATAGTTAATTTTCATAACTTTAAGTAAAACTCTACATCATACTCATGAAGTCAATACAATGCGCCTGCTCGCGGTGCCCCCGGCCGCCTCGTCGACGGACACTCCTCCTCCGGCGTGTAAGTTATTCCATTTCAATTTCTGCTTCACCGCCTAGTTTCAAACCGGTTGGACGCTTTCTTTAGATTTTTTCTCGCAATTTCCCTTCATCCGGATCTGTGGAATAATAGTTCCGCGATTAAACTCACGAAGGATTCACTTAGGAAAAAAAAAACTGTAAGAACTCGCTGCGTTTGCATTTATCATTTTTAAACGAAATTAAAAGCAAGTAATTTTTTCAGTATAACTTCTTAGATTTACGCGATTATTATTACTTGAAATTAAACTCATTTTAACGGGTTTTACGCGTTTATTTTATTATTTTTGATTTTCCGACGTTTCGGCATTTTTGCAAATGCCGTGGTCACGGGTAGACTGAGATGTTTGACGTCTTCATAGAGTTAAGTAAAAAACGATTTTTCGAATTCACCGCCATCTGTTTCGTAATTTTCTCGCATAGTCGCTCGGGTTCACGCAGTAGACGCTGACAGTGTCTTTATTTTTCTGCTTATTGGTCTGCTGGTTGTTCTTTTTTATTTTGCTAAGTATTGGATCCCACGTTGGTGACAGCTTCCAACCATCTTCTCTATTGAAGTTAGGGTGTTTTTTAATTTCAATAGTTTCTCTTACCAGCCTAGGAATAAAATGTTTCTCTTTTGCTAGTCTTGTCAAACATCTCAGTCTACCCGTGACCACGGCATTTGCAAAAATGCCGAAACGTCGGAAAATCAAAAATAATAAAATAAACGCGTAAAACCCGTTAAAATGAGTTTAATTTTTTCAGTCTTTAATAAAAAGGGCAAAAGAGGAAATTCAAATAGGAAAAAATATTACAGACTATGACAGCGAATCATCACTTGTATGTCGCCACATTGGTTCATAGTTTTTCCAAAGTTTTTCCTGAATTTGCTGGTTTTTGGGCGTAACTAAGTACGTATTTTAAAAACTAACACTTTAAAGTCGTCACATATTATTTTCTTAAAGGAAGAGTAAAAAAAAATAATCTTGGAAGAAAATAAATATTTTAATATGAAACAATATCTCGTCCATTGTGATAAAAAGGTCAGAAAATGAAAAGGTCCGAAGTTTTCTAACTGGGTGAAAGTTGAGAAACAATTTTTTGAAACTGTTCCGAATCTGTCCACTGTTTTAAACAAGAGGAACTTTGTTGAAGGAATCTGACGATTTGTTTTTATTGTGGTCTCTCAGTGCTGAAGTTTATTGCTAGTTCGTGACAACAGTTTGAGGCGTTGAAATGACTGTCAAAATTAGACCCATTACTGTACAGTCAAAAGCATAAAGATATTATAAGACAAGATAGTCAAAAATATCTTTGGGTGAAAAATTCAATTTTATGTTAGTGTCATAATAACCATATCATTGTAACCAAACAAAGTTGTCATAATATCATCGCAATAATTTGCAATTTTATATAACGCATCAAGATGTTCAATATTATGTTGGCATAAACACTATTCATTGGTATCTAAGCATTTAATTTTTCAAAAATATCTTAGCGCTTAAGAAAAATAAACTCTATGACTTAAGTCACAAAAATCATCTTTATTTATCTGATTCAATTTATGCATGACGTCATTGACGTAGCTTTTGTTTAGAACCGAGTCTTTTATAATTAAAGTCGTAAGAAAATAGTTTTTTGAAAGAAAGCCCCGCCCGCGGTTTTATCTGAAATAACACTACTGGAAAATGTCGATAGTGTAATGGGAGGTAAAAATCTCCCACGGCACAACTAGTAGTGTCAAGCGGTAGTGCCTAAGTAAAAAACGTATTCATAACCATTAAACGAATTCACCGATCTCATTGACTAATATAAGGGATTGAGTTAAAAAAGGCGAATAAATAACACCAATAATAACTTATAAAATCTAGTGTAAAATAATAATTACCTACAAAAAAAAGATCACTTCTCTCGTTTCTGTGTGATTTTAAATTTTCTTTTCTTTATATTTCCTGTTTTTTTTCTTTACTAAGTATGTGCAATTAATGTTTAGTTAAGGTTAGAAATATATGAAGAGAAAATAAATTATTTAATTATTCATTAAATGAACCGACAAACCTATTTCTTTATTCTACTATGTATAGGTAATCAACATGACCAGTGACATACATTGTCATATAATATATTTTTTATTGTATGTCTATATGACATAACTACGCAATGAAAATCTTCAGATAAGAAATAATTATTTTCAAATAGTAGATAGAACTTAATCTAAAAACCACTTTGGAATCTGTAAACATAGATATCTAATAATAGTTCTGACATTCATGTAATTGTATTGCAAATTAATGAAATTGTACTGCAGAATATTTGTAAAATTCTATCATCATCGATGATCACCATCAATCCCGAACTTCGGAATCATTGCGTACGCATGTCATGCAAATATGGGATTCCCTGCGAGGTGTTGATTTCTGTCAAAATGCTGTACTTCTAGATGTCATCAATGCAGAAAGAGGATACACAAGATTTTAATCCCAAGTTCAATATTTTTTTTTATTTAAACAAAGGGTTTTAGTTCGGTTTATAATTCACTAGTGGCCGCCCGCGACTCCGTTCGCGTGGAAGTCGGTTTCCCGTGGGAATGAGAAGTTTTCCCGGGGTAAAAAGTACCCTATGTCCTTTCCCAAGTTCAGTTCTTTCTTCATACCAAATTTCATCCAAATTGGTTCAGTGGTTTAGGCGTGAAAACGTAACAGACAGACAGACAGACCGACAGAGAGACAGAGTTACTTTCGCATTTATAATATTAAGTAGGGATATTTTATTTTTATTAAATAACTAACGCAATCTATGTAATAACGTTTTCTTCATGTAAATAAATTTTAATAAATTTTAGGGCTACTACAAAAATAGTACATTAATACATAATATACGTTTTTCTTTTGATTAAGGGCACTTTTCCTGTCACGTTTTATTTTTGTAGTCAAGTTTTACACGATTTTTGTAGGTTTCCACATGTTATGGCTACACTACTAGCTTATGGACATGTGATCATAAATCTTTGCAATGATGATTAATTATAAACCTTATGGCGAAAGACTTAAAATTGCTTGTACTATGTAACCGAAGATATTTTTGACTATTCTGGGCGCTATGTAATATTTCGAATAATATGCCAAGTATTTTAAATTCTAAAAATGTTAACCAACAATATGATACATTGTGTAGTTTCATAAATAAAAATCATAAGAAAGTATTTATTCCTAAAAAAATAAATTCGAAACCATGTAAATCGTTCTGTAACTGGGCAACCCCTGGGGCCTGATTCTGTAATTTTTAACGTTTCGTGTGGTAACGTGCGTGTGGCATGCCAGTGGGTCCTGTGAGGACAATTTGTAGGTATTCTGTAAGCCACGCGTGTCGTACGTGTGGCTTGCAAGCAACTCCATAAGGCGCTTCGCTTAGATTGATAGTTCATTCAACCATTCATTATTTCTCAATATCAATATCTCGTCAATAATTCATCAATATTAAGAAAAAAATATATACTTTTGTACAATTTTATTTTAAATCTGTTTTAAAAGTTTTTTGAATATAAATGGATATACTTTTTTAAGCGCTTTGATTAAATATTATTTAAAATAATGTTTCGTCTGCTCTGCCTTTAAACCTTGAGCCTGACTTTGAAATGTAATAATTCGATAACTCGTTGCAATCCTAAGGTTCGAGTCTATTGTTGAAGTTAAGCGACGTCGGCCGCGGACAGTCCTAGGATGGGTGAACGCTTGTGGTATTATATTCTGATTTCTTCCGTGTTTTAGGCACGTTTATTTTGTTGGTCTCAAATAGTTATTCAATAAAAAAAAAAGGAATGGTTAGGTTCCCATCATGATTTGCCTTAAGGACTAGGTATTACCTATATATTTTTCAAGCTAACGGGAAAATAGCGTAGCAAGACCGTGGTGTTACGAATATCCTGTGGCAAGCAGTCTTTTGATCGTTGTGTGCGTTGGTGACTATAGACACAATCTAATAATACCATGACAAAGCTTATCTTAAAATTGTAGGTAATATCCTATGATTACACACCATGCAAAATAAATGGCAATTAGGTTTATAGGTTTGAAAAATATATATTGTATTAATTTATACAAAAATAGTATAGTAAAAGATATATTTTTAATCAAGTTATTTTCCTGCTTTTGCTTTGGCGTGAACGTTCAACTTCATGAAGCGGGCGTCGAGCTAATACGACGTCACACCTTAGTTGTTTCCACCAGCAGATTGCTGAGGACATTTCCTCTTACCATTGAAGCCACTGAACCAGTAGCTTACCTAAAAAAAATATTTATGAAAACATAATTAAGTATATTAGGTACAATGTTACTTAGGTACCTACTGAATATTTTTTATGTGGATGTATGTATGTACCCATACGTAGGTACATACATACATCCAATGAAATTCCAAATTGGGAAAAGTTTCTGTTTAGAACCAATTGCAATCTAAGCACATCGTTTATTATGAATATCCAGGTTTTCTTATTGAAATAGATAATATTGAATATTTTAAATTGATATTTACCTTTAACTGTAATCATTTCTTTCCAAAACGAACCAAGAACTTGGTAAAAGCCTCGTTACTACACGCAATTTAGTTTAGCGAGGCGATGACTTCTCTTATGGGCATAAAGTTTCGGCAGCTCAAAATAGAGCTTCTCCCAGTCACACTTATCACGTTATACTTTATTTCAGTATTTTTTTCTGACTTTAGCCTTTAAATGCAATATTTATCTTTGTTTGCTAACAAACCTACAGAAATGGGTGACACTACATGACATGACAGCGACGCAACCCATTCACTCATGTTACGCGTTGTTCAATATCTATGTTCTTAAATTTGGTATTCTATAAGCCCACACGACTGGGCGTCACAACTTGTCCGGTAAAAATAGGTATTCTCTAAACTTTTGGGACAATGTGACGTCATTTTTGACGTGCGTGTGGTGCGATTTACAACAGTTACTCTTCGGCCACTTGTTACTCGAACGTTTTTGATAATTTAGCAATATTTTATAATTATTTGATTGATTATTACTATAAATTACTTACTTACTTAATAATTTGTACTTTCTAATGTTGAATTGTTTAATAAATATACTTTTTGAATAGAAAGATGTTGGCGCCTATTATTTCTAAACGGCAAAGCACTTATTATTTTCTATTGTTATTGTCTATAATTTTGTATGTTTGACTACTTAAGTTTTTGGTTTTACAAAAAATCGTAATTGAAATAGAAATTACTTCAAAAACACAAAAATATATTAAAAATACGACTTGTGCAACAAACAATATACATACTTCGGAGTTATTAGCGAGTTAAAGCTAGATAATTGATTAAATTTACCTTAAATATGTATAACCTACCTATTTGTAAGTGTTTTAAGTTTAACAATAGGTACAAATATATTTTTTTGTGCCTACCACTTCATTGTACCGATTTTATGGCACCTACTAGTGGCTGCCCGCGACTCGTTTCCCGTGGGAATGAGTAGTTTTCCCGCGGTAAAAAGTACCCTATGTGTTATTCTGATGTACAAGCTATATTTCTGTAAAGTTTCATCAAAATCCATCCAGTAGTTTTTACGTGAAAGAGTAACAAACATCCATCCATAGATCCATACATCTATACATTCTCACAAACTTTCACGTTTATAATATTAGTAGGATATCGGAGGCAAAACCTATGCATCTAGGGAAAGACAATATCTCCTTTTTTTGAAAAACCTACTCTTCCACAAATTTCGTTAATATGTAGGTACAGTAAGTTGCAAAAGCTCTTGCGACGACCTCTGTTGCGCAGCGTGATTGTTGTGAGGCAGGTCCCGTGTTCGATTCTCGATTCTTCTGCAAATCAGCTCGTATCGTTTTCCTTTAGGCTATTCTGTAACGCGTACTGCGCTAACTTTAAAACTACATTGTTTGTATGGTATTCTGGAGATTTATTTATATGATAATTAATGAAATAATAAAAATGTTATAAAATACACTACGTAAGTACCTACCTAACTCTTGGTAGTGGTTCGTTTAATAAATCATAGCTTTGCAATTGTATTTTATTGGTGTCAAAGTAAAGGTGTAACTTTTAATACAACTTTGGTTGGGTAAAAACATACAGAAACATCATAAATAGGTTATTACAATTCATTTACTAAACACACCCTGTTGAATTTATTTCATCTCATACTTTGAAAATAAATTTTACCCAAAATTGATTTTCTATTTGAGGACCACTCACTGCCTGTGAATAAATGGAGATGTTTATAAAATAAAGGCATTACTAATTACTTCATAGAAACAGAAAATTTGTTCCTAATTTTATAAAATGTAACTATATTGATTTGGGTTCAAAATTTTGGTTTGTTTATAAACAACTTGTCAGTGCTTGTCAAAAATGTTAAAAAGTCTACTTTTTGTCTACCTCATGTCATTTAGATTTAATTATTCCTCTAAGTCATTGACATTGTCAATTTATTAATAAAATTATTTATAATAACATTGTCTTAAGGTAAATGATAATCTAAAAATTATGAACACCTCACACTGACTTTAATTAACAAAAATAGTTATTTCCTAAGCCTGTTGGTGGTATGTTGCAAAATATTGATGAATGATTGACGAGATTTGTTAGTTAAAAGAGGTTACATCACTAATGACTGGTTAAAAGGAAAGCACAGCCCTAGAAGGACGCCAACCGATTTGAACCACACGCACGTTACCATTAAGGTAAAAAGAGATAGAAGATAAATAAAAGGTTGAGACCAATAACTTAAGAACCCTCATGTGTCTACACATAGCATACCTAACTATAAATATATGCATAATTTAATTTATGAGAAAAATCCCTAGCAGTTTTTAGCATCGCTAAAATAATGGTTACCTACTTATATTTAAATTAGCCGCCTTAAAATTTACAACTTCAGCTTTACTAAGGATTCGGTAGACCGAAAGAAAAAAAATACCAAAAATACTACATACTTGCTCATACTGGTAATCAATATTATTAGCATATTTTACAATAAAAGGGATATTTTATAAAACCAGTGATTGCAAAAATAATAAAATTACCCAAAAAATAAGGCATCAAAAAACCAAAATGGCTACTCGACCGCTTGAAGGTATTTTTGTTTCTATGTTTGTTGAAAACAAATGTTGTACGTCTATAGGTTTTATTAGTCTTTGGGAAACAATGACATTAAATTGTACTTACAGAATACCAAAATAAGAAAATGAACGTGTGGCTCGATGCAGCGTGTGGGCGTGTTACAGAATACGAAAATTGCAAAAACGTCACACGTATTGGTCGATATCGACCGTGTTGCATCGTTAAAAAAGTTACGGAATCGGGCCCCTGGTATTCATATCAGTAGAAGAAAATTGTATGATCTCTATGATGAAAAATTATATAATAAAAATGATAGTTTTTACCAGTACGTTAAAAGTTACTCGAAAATTTTTAAAAAGGTATGCGCGGCGGCCAAGTCTATGTATCTTTGCAACAAAATAAAAAATAGTTCTAACAAATGTAAAATGACTTGGAACATAATTAATACCGAAACTGGGAAAACTAAAAATCGCGATAAACAAATTAAACTCGTCATTGATAATAACATCATTAGTTCCGATGAAAACGTAGCTACAGCGTTTGAAAAGTATTTTGCGGATATTCCTATTTCGACCACTAAATTATTAAATTCATCGCCTGTGATGGCCGAGTCGTTACTTATTAATAATGTTAGTGAGTGCAGAAAAAGCTTTGGTTTCCAACCTATAGATACCGGG
Source organism: Emmelina monodactyla (assembly GCA_916618145.1). Classification (NCBI taxonomy): domain Eukaryota; kingdom Metazoa; phylum Arthropoda; class Insecta; order Lepidoptera; family Pterophoridae; genus Emmelina; species Emmelina monodactyla. The sequence goes on along the minus strand of OU745314.1, from coordinate 616,191 downwards.
GACATTATCAAAACATTTAAGACATTAGATATCAAAAATACAACTGATCTGTGGGGCATATCAGTTAAAATTGTTAATTCGATTATAGATATAATAGCCCCTTATCTTGCAAAAATATTTAACAATTGTATTGTTAGTGGTGAGTTTCCGGACATGATGAAGCACAGTAAAGTCATTCCTTTATTTAAATCGGGTAGTACTACAGATCCCACTAATTTCAGACCAATATCAATTTTACCTACGTGTAGTAAAGTTTTCGAAAAAATTATTCTAAATCAACTTTTAGTACATTTCACTGAGAATAAATTACTTCATAATAAACAATTTGGTTTCACAAGGGGTCGTTCAACTACTGATGCAGGTGTTGAACTTTTTGTAAATATTGTTAGTGCATGGGAAAAGTCACAAGACGCCCTAGGTATTTTTTGTGATCTATCTAAGGCATTTGATTGCGTCCACCACGATACTCTTATAAGGAAACTCAACCATTACGGAATCAAAGATACCAATCTTAAACTTTTAATTTCATATTTAAGTGCTAGAACTCAAAAGGTTGACGTCAACGGAATCAGGTCGTCTGGGACAGTTGTGAGCATGGGGGTTCCACAAGGATCAATTTTAGGCCCATTTTTATTTTTGGTTTATATAAATGATCTTCCCTTTATGGTAGGTAATAATCACGATATAGTGTTGTTTGCTGATGATACATCATTAATTTTTAAGATTAATAGACAACAATCTAATTATGACGACGTAAACAATGCGCTCTCTAATGTTTTACAGTGGTTTAATGTTAATAATTTAGCTTTTAATGATAAGAAAACCAAGTGTATAAAATTTTCAGCACCTAATGTAAAACAAGTCAACTCAAACTTGCAAATGAACGGTAAAAAACTAGACTTAGTAGATTCTACTGTTTTTCTTGGTTTGACTGTAGACTGTAAGTTACAATGGGGAGCCCACATCTCACAACTGGCGAGTAGGCTTAGCTCTGCAGCGTTCGCGGTCAAGAAAATTCGCTCTTTGACTGATGTAAAGACAGCTAGGATAGTATATTTTAGTTACTTTCATAGCTTAATGTCTTACGGCATCCTACTGTGGGGAAACGCTGCTGACATTAATACGATTTTTACGCTGCAAAAAAGGGCTGTTCGTGGAATTTACAAGCTTGCAAATAGAGATTCTTTGAGAGAAATATTTAAAGATAGTGATATTTTAACCTTCGCGTCCCAATACATTTTTGAAAATATATTGTATACTTACAAAAATATTGATAAGTTTGTAACGTTTAGTGATAATCATGTCGATAATAATTCGGTAAAAACTAGGCATGGAAATAGATTAGCTTTCCCAAAGTGTAGGTTGGCCAAAAGCAGCAAGTCGTTTATCGGTATGTCGATACTTATTTTTAATAAAATTCCGGAGTCAATTCAATCCCTGCCATTTAATAAATTTAAAGTTACAATTAAGCAAGTATTGTGCAAGAAAGCTTACTATAAAATCAAAGACTATTTAGATGATAAAACAGCATGGGATTGATATCTAGACAGGCTATTTCTACTGCTATTCAAGATTGTTTTGTATTAACTTCTCTGTAAACAGTTTGACTAGGACATGATACTCAACTTTGAGTATGTACTTTTATTGTTTTTTTTATTTATTTTTAAATTTTTTTATTTTATTTTGTACTGTTTTCTCGTTCCTCCTCTCACTGCTTTAACTTATTGTACGGGTTTCCTATTAACTTGCTGTTTTGTGAGGTTCTTTAGTGCCTTATTTGGCCCAGGGTAGTCATGCTCGCCTCGAAAGTTACTGGGGCGGTGGCGTTGTGTCAACGGGTCGCCCAACTCCCTCTAATATGGTTGAGTAGGACGATGGCTGGAGCACACGTCATACTTGTGATCAGGTGCCGCCTTCGGGAAACGGTCTGCTCTGGTTCCGAATTGTGGTGCAGGAAGAAGTCCTTAATTAGTTCGTAGTAGCAGTTTTAATTTATTTTTTTTTACTTTTATAGTGTTGAGTTGAGGTACGAGAAAATAATTTATATGTTCATTGAATGTACACGTTATAATTTTCAAAAAGAGTGCTGGGAGTTTTTTTCCGCCGGCTTTTTTCTCTCGGTCTACGGTTAGGTAAAGTCGAAGTTTGTAACATTGACGTTCATTAAGTATATGTTACATATCTATGATGAATAAAAGAATTTTGATTTTTTGATTTTTTGCTTAGATACCAGAGAATGTTAGGCAGCCTATATAATACAGACTACTTTAAAAGATAAGATGTAATTGGACATTGTCAACCCGCAGATTTATATGATTCTTAGACTGGTGACAATAATTTGATAACTGTATATGCCAAAATAAAATTGAAACTTTGCAACTAACATTTAATTGTAGACTCTGATACATTATATTTTTATGCTGCTGACTGTACATGTAACATGTTTTTCTTATTTTTCTTTAAGTGCTTAACTTTGTACTAAGTAACCAATTGTTGCTGCGTAGTCGTCTAAGATGTCGATTTAACTACACAGTTACAGTAAGATCTGCGGCAGGATCAGATGTTCAGCAATGAAAGTCCCTCATCACTTTCAACTTGCAACTAGTTAACGATAGTTGCCTTTTTTATTTTTTATGTGACACTAGCAAACGAGCAAGCGGGTCACATGATGATCTGATGGATCCACTTTCAATTCTATTCAAAATATCATTTGTTTCGTTCACACACTTTTACTATACCGTGTGACAGAGATAGAGGAAATAATCTCAGGATCAAGCGGACAGCGGTCAACTTAACTTCTTAGATTTATGCGATTATTATTACTTGAAATTAAACTCATTTTAACAGGTTTTACGCGTTTATTTTATTATTTTAGATATCTGACGTTTCGGCATTTTTGCAAATGCCGTGGTCACGGGTCTTAGAGCATTTGGGTCTCAAACCAAAAATTGGGGGTATTCTGAAGCGGGCTTCAATAAAAACCATATACAAGCCACACAGCAAGATTAGCCACCATCTTCGTCCAGTAAAAGCAGCATCCTTTTACAAGACCCAGGCGTTTACAAAATTGACTGTGACTGTGGGCTCTCATATATCGGTCAAACGAAACGGAACGTGTCTACTCGAATAAAAGAAAATATCGCCGATGTAAAAAACCGTCGCTATACAAAATCTGCAGTCTGTGAGCATTCCATGGATAAGCCCAACCACTATCTAAGATTTGATACCGTTAAAATCCTAGCAAAAGAGAAACATTTTATTCCTAGGCTGGTAAGAGAAACTATTGAAATTAAAAAACACCCTAACTTCAATAGAGAAGATGGTTGGAAGCTGTCACCAACGTGGGATCCAATACTTAGCAAAATAAAAAAGAACAACCAGCAGACAAATAAGCAGAAAAATAAAGACACTGTCAGCGTCTATTGCGTGAACCCGAGCGACTATGCGAGAAAATTACGAAACAGATGGCGGTGGATTCGAAAAATCGTTTTTTACTTTACTCTATGAAGACGTCAAACATCTCAGTCTACCCGTGACCACGGCATATGCAAAAATGCCGAAACGTCGGAAAATCAAAAATAATAAAATAAACGCTTAAAACCCGTTAAAATGAGTTTAATTACAGCGCAATTAAATAAGCCTTTTAATGCATGGAATGCTTGCAAGGAACCCAGTAAGGAACTAAAGAAACTTTCCCGTGCTTCGTCGTCGGCGCTGCGAGATCTCATTTTCTATACAAGCCGAGCTCGGAGCAGTGAATAGCACTTCTGCTGTACGACTATTACCTCAATTGAAAAGCTGGATCTTTAGCTTGAAACACTTCTGATTTACTTTGACGCAGGATTGGAATGTGTTGCTAATTATAGAACGTAGCCTTATTCATTTTCGGTAAAAACTTTTAAGCTTTTAGACGGCTCTACGAAACAAAGTAAGTGAAGGTTAAATGTATTAAGGAACAATAGTGTTAAGTAGTAGCATTGTTTCTTAAAAAGTAAAATAATTTCAGATGGACAACGAAATGACCCAAATAAACTTTTTGCATCTTTTGAGGTACGAAATATTTATTTAAAAAAAAATTGACGAACGTCTTTGATATACCGTAAATTAAATTCAATAATGATGTAGACAAATCAATAAACAAACCCCAGCCTAGTTTAGTTCCGCGGCGCCGGCGGCGGCGGCGGCATCGTGTCTACCTGACTTACTATTTTTAGATCGCGCCGGTAAAAAAAAAAAATTGTCTGGTATGAACAATATTTCCACAAATGCTTTTGTAAGCATTGTTATAGTGACTGTGGTAAAGCAAGCGTAGAAATCTCTTTGTTATAAAAAGCAATAGGATACGGACTAAGTTTAAATCTAGAAGTTTAAGTCATTTGAAAAGTAATATAGAATAAAATGTCCAAATGAGAACCTGTCTGCTATATTTCTAAGAAATTTGCGAATGTATTGTACAATACAGGGTTTCTGAAATGTTGAGAGCGGGTCGTTACTGTCACAGCGCTTATACTGCTTCAGAGATATGTAAATGTGACGCGACGATGCTGCAGAAGAACAAGGATTTTATAAGATAAATAATATGTCAATATTGTACTTAAATAAAAGTAAATACATAATGTCTGTAACATTTAAAAGATTCTAAACTTTGATAAGGGAATTTATTTTCCAAATAATTTTTGAGGAACTTATAAGGTACAGGATAATAGGGTTTGTTAAAAATAAAGTTAGTAAAAACTCAAACAGCAAAAGTTGAAAACAGCAAGGAGTTTGTGAAACAAAAATAATTCCAAACTAATCCGGCTAAATATCACGCACATTCAGAAGTTTGGGTTCATTTGAAGCTAAGCTCTATTTGTTTTCGGTAAAGTTAGTTATGAGAATCCGCATCAGGGTCGGTCAGTGTGGTCGTCACGTAGAGGCAGTCCGTGAGGTAAATGTGGTGAATGAGTGCTAGGATCACCGCGCGTCAAACAAGAGGAATAATTAGTCATGGCTTCTACGTCATAGTGCCCCAGGTCAGAAGAGAGCAATGTCAGTGCTCTGCCGTTTTTGTAAATTCTAAGTATTGTCACATTTTTTTAGGAAATTGATAATCAATTCGTTGAACTAAATTATAAGACCTATTGTATATTTGAAATTTATCTTTTTCCGTATTGGTTTGAATTTAATTACTATTTAATTGGTATTGATCTTATAAGATATTTTAGGGATCCGTAAATAAAAAGATACAATAAACTCTTCTAGCAACTATATACGAGTAAACTTATAAAATAAATAAAAAAAACTTATTTTTGTAGTTAACTAACTATAATCATTCACAAATCACATTGGTTAAATAACTGAAATACATTGCAGACATTTTTTACTTAAAATGAAAACCTAATTTAAACTCCATTTACTCAATTTAGTATGGTATTTCCTACCTTAATGATTACTGAATTCACAGAATTTTTGTTTTTTCGTAACATTGCGTGCTACATTCTGATTCTGACCGATATTTATAAAACAATTATATAAACTACGTTAGTTTATGAATCAATTTTTGTTACAAATAAATAATACAACCACACTGTGTAGTATGTATGAATGTGTAGTGTACGTGTGTCCGCCGAGTAAATACACAAATCTGCGGGTAGTGCCCGAGCCTCGATCTCAGTGGAAGCCTCTCCGGGTAGGATTAGTGGTTTATGTTTCCGTTTGATTGATTATCTTTTGACATGTGGTTGTATTACTTAATCTCCTAAGAGCTTACCCTTAATTAATCTCCTATAAACAAATAAGATTAAATGATAATGAAGACTAGTCGTTTTGGTTTAAAGTGATAATGAAGCATCGAATTACATTCAATAAAACAAATGAGTTATGAATACCCAACCTTATTTATTTAATCACCGTAACTCGTATGTCAATAACATGAAGCATATTCTTTTTCGTTTATTATGTCATCATATCATATAAATTTTTGTTTAAACTTAAGTATTACTCAACGCCAAATTTTTTATCAAGAAAATTGTGGTAGCTTTTCTTTATACAAAATATTTTCTGTTTCACAAAATCAAAACACACGGAAAGAAGCATTTTATAAACTATTAAGCAAGAACTGTAATATCTTATTTCTATTTGTCTGAACAGCAATTTCTGTGAGAGTGAAGTAAGTAACGAGCCGCGAGCGCGCTGCTGACGCGGCGACGTCGCTGCAAGTAAGGAATACCAGAAGAACGACCGCAAGGATTACATACCGTCATAGTTAGGTTATTGTAATTTAATAGTCGTAGTATAGTTCCGTTGTGTCTTCGCATTCGTAATCAGTAAACAAACCTTAATCTGTTGGTACACATGCTTTAATGAATACTTTCGGACATTTTGATCTTTAGCCCTTAATTTGGCACTAGCTTGTACCCACGCGGCTTCGCACGCGTTAAATTCGGAGTATAACTTCTTTTTCTGTACTATACTATACATGTAAACCTTCCTTTTGAATTGCTTTATCTTTTAAAAAAAACCGCATCAAAATTTGTTGCGTAGTTTTAATGATTTAAGCATGCATACAGACAGAGAAAGCGACTTTGTTTTATACTATGTAATGATACTGTTAAGGAGAAAAACTTCTGTATCATTGCTTTTTGTACAAAACGTAAAGCCAATTTAGAGGCTTTGAGCCCGCAACTATTACGATGATAGGATACCGAAGTGAATGAGAAGCGCTCAATTTTCTGCTTCCCGAAGATCTATCAAACCTTTTAAACTTTGTGTAGATGTATAAAAATTGGTTTCTGAAAATAATATTTGGCTTTAGTCAGTTTGCGTTTTTTTTTTGGCTATTTATTTAGTGGCTAGGTTTTGTATTTAAATATTGAAGAGTTTGTAAAACTATCAATTAACCTAAAGGCCGCGTTTGAATGTAACGAAGCAAATACGATCAAAGAGGTGCTTGAATCCGACGACGAGCAGCGGCTAGCCGCGGGCTGCGGAACAAATGAATCCCGGAACAAAGCAATTGAGAACACGATGCAAACACGACGCGAGCCCCGACTGACGAGCTTTGTGGTCGAACATCACGAGCTGCTGCAGCAGGTGAGACTGTTGTACAATTCGTCGCTGCAAATAAACCAAAACAGAACCTCCGACTACCAGAAGTCAGAATGAAACTCAAACCATCTCGCTTTTTGTGCAAACAAGATCCGAGAACAAAAATAAATGCATTTCCAAATCCAAAGCATCGGTGAAAGCAGCAACACGTTTACAAACACAGCGCGGCTTCAGTGAGACCACAAACAGCGGCCTGTGGATACAATGTTTCATTCTGTGTACGGAAACATTTGAAGAACACCAACCTAGTTTACCAATGTAGGTTTGTTTACACACAACACACAATAAGTTACACTTTTGCTTGAAAAGTAATGAAAGAGAAATAGGTTAGGTCAATAACTCTTCAAATTTCACGTAAATTATGCCGCGGGTGAAAGGCTAGTTTAAACCAAACTTGAATGTAAGCTGCACGGGTACCGCTAGTTATGAATGCAGTGAACAGCGATTGACCCGCCGTGGTCGGCACTAGTTAATGCCTCGCTCCTCGTGACCGCAATATCAATATCATATTTTCATGAAAACTCCATCCGCCCTCGTCGGATGCTATTAAAACGAGTTTTATACTGCACGTAATTTTATTTCGCGAGCGAGATTTAAATAGTACGTTAATGAAATTAAAACCTGCCCAAAGTCATTTTATGAAGTAAGGCAAAATTCAGGTAAGTATGTTTAGACAAATAGATATATTTTGATTAATTAATAATATCTTAGTTTTGAATAATTAAGAAATATAGTAAATTTGCAAAAACACTTAAAATTTGTAATTTTTTAATAATATTATTAAAATTGGAAAACGTCTCCGATATGTCGTGCGGTGTAAAAGTGCTCTGCTCGTTGAGGCGCACGATATTGCATTACAAAATTGGGGCGCTTCGGGTTTACTTTAACATGTAAACCTCTCCTTGACTCACTCAATCTTTTATATTTTAAAAATCATCTTCCAAGCATGTTCCGGTTACTAAAGAATTAGATCATTTGGGTTTTCTATACGAAAGTTTTAAACGCTAAATATTCATTTATAGTGGCCGCTCGCGACTCCGTTCGCGTAGAAGTAGGTTTCCCGTGGGAATGCGAAGTTTTCCCGCGCTTTCATACATAAATTTTTGGTTTCTAGAACCGTTTTCGCAGTGCACGCAACGAAAGCCCTCAAGGATGAATAATTTTCCCCGTTTTTTTCCCATTTTCCATTATTTCTTCGCTCCTAATAGTTGCAGGGTGATGTTATATAGCCTAAAGCCTGCCTCGATAAATGGTCTATCCAACACAAAAAGAATTTTTAAATTCGAACCAGTAGTTCCTGAGATTAGCGCGTTCAAACAAACAAACAAACAAACAAACTCTTCAGCTTTATAATATTAGTATAGATTCAATATCTGCATGTAACAAATATGTCAACTACTAAACCACTGTACTCCATGCATCGGGTCGGGTGCGAGTTCCTTCATAGTTTTGTTATTAAAACTTTTCCTTTGTGTTAGAGTGTTGTAATGAGGTGGCTGCGAGCGGAGACTGTGTGACGCGCCCCGCACTACCACGGAGACATAACACCGATGGAGACTACATACCTCCACGCCTGCCAACAGTACGACATAAATGGCTTACTTTATGACACTTATTGCCAACGAATGCACGTAACGAGCTCTCTTAGGGTAGTGTTCGCTACTTACAGGTAGCAATCCAACGCCGGCATCCAACTGCATTCGGTGATTCTTACCTCTCCCCGCGCTTCAATTGGTATATAACTATAAGCACAGATAATTGGTTAATATAAGAACAGATTTATATTATTTTATATTTGTCCTCTCCACTGGATATAGTTCTCTGTTCTAACAATAAATGAACAGGAAGTGTCGACTCCCGCGCCGACCGACAACTACTTTTGTATGAAAACTTCAGCCATGGATAACGATTGTGCTTCATGCTTATTGTTAGACGGTTTGAATTGCAAATAGAACGTGAGGTTCTATTTAAATCTTCTATATTCAGAACGAGTGTATGTGGCATTCTATGCAAAAACAAACAAAAAAGTAGGATTTCCATTTCATAACTTTAGTAAATAATGGTATTATAATTTTACAAAATATTCCACTTAATGGAGTTTTTAATAAGAAAAGGTATAATTTGGTACGAAATAAATTACGTGTCGACATTTTTATAAGGTATTATTTGTCAGTACGCAAGCGGCCCTCCCCTATAATTTTTACGCTGCCGTAGACCATATTAAACGTTTTCAGCCATTTACTTTTCACTGCAAAGATTCTTATACAGAAACTAGGCTAATGTTGTATCCAACCTCCTTAAAATTGTATGCAGAGTGATGTAGTTATATTGCGGCATCCAAGTAGTGGCACTTCACTGTTCTGAATACTGCAGGCAAATGTTGCAGTCAATAGCTGCTACATATTCAGGACATAAGGCGATTCATAACAATACTACGGTATGTTTTATGTAGGTGCAAATGTTTGTGTATTTACAGTATGTTCTATAAATTTTTTGTGCATTAAGCTGAAGAGCCTTATTTAAACTACTTTGACATCAGACTAAATGCTTGCAAAAAGTAAAACTTTCCAGAAAATAAAGGATAATACTGTGCTTACATACATTATCCGTAAAAAAGTAATGTGAAGTTTCCAATATTAAAAAATAGCTAAGTTACCTCTTTAGCTATTTGATTATAGGATAAATCGTATATGTGTTGTTTTGATTCAGTGTATGCATACAATCTCACCGGGATCACCGAGCGTGCGATGTTTTTTGTTGTTTCTATTGAAGATACCGCCCGCAGCCTCCTGGTGTTTTGTTTCGCTAATTCCTAAAAACAAAGGCAGCATATTTCAAAAATGTATTCATAAAAAGGAACAGCAAACAATGAAAATAAATATAACAAAATATTGACTTTCACGTTGCTAAAAGTAAATCAACAAAGCTTACCACTTACGTATCACTGTAATGCTACACTTTTAACCCGTCTCAACATTTAAAAATAAATAGAAATCTCGGATTACCTGTACATGAAAGAGTTCCAACGTGTAAATAAACGAACAAAATAAATAACCTGTTTGCAGATTTCATTCATTTTGCGGCGCACAAAGAATGTATCCAATTTGATATTCTCTGTGCACGTGGCTCGCGTGTGTTTGTGGAAGAAGGAACCAGTGCGGACACTCGGGGCGAGGCGGGAACTTAAATAAAAAATCTGAGGATACTTTAAAAATACTTCAAGAAATTTACTTCATGTTGTTACTGAAAGAGGTCACCATTAAAGTTTTTTTAATTTGCATATAGTAGCTACAACACGGGATGAAAGAAGTCTGGAAGGAAACGTCTTGTTACAATTACATAAAAACTTTTTAGATTTGGGATTTTAAACCAGAAAGTGTTCTTATTTTATCTGCAATGTAAATTATCGCGCCTGAACCATCAAATGATATGTAAGCAATGAGATCAAGTACCTAACGGACATAATTTTCGAGCAAAAATATTTTTTTATTTCAGTTTCCTTTATATTTTATTACTGATATTATCATTTTACTACCCAAGTATCAGTAGTTGTTCTTTAATTTTACCACCTTTTCATTTTTTTATATTTTCTTGGTCTAGTTGTATGCCTTGATTTTGTATATTTAATGTTTAACAAAAGAAAGCTGAGACTTTTTTTCTGCTGGCTTTTTCTCTCGGCAAGTAGATTTTCATCGAATGTGATGAAATTGATTAATAATGAAATGAATGTTTTTTTATTTATGTATTAGGCACAGCATTACATGGTTTCAGGCTTTCGAAACAAACTGATTACAACACTGTATAGAACTGAAAGAATAAAAATGGTATCTTCACAGCCTCACAACTGTCTCCTTGACAGTACTTACATTTAAAACCACCGGCATGTAAAATAGGAAATTTAATTTATTCTTGCTGTTAGCTTTTGCTTCAATTTTTAAATTTCAGCTCCGGCAATGTTGGTTTAAGTCGTTGTAATAGCTTTTTACTTCGTGTTATTTGTGTTAATGACGTGCTATCATTATTGTTGAAAACTGCAAAGATTTTATAATATTACGATGTATAAAATTTAAATCGTTTTAAAGAGTTTAATATGTGGAGACTATTTAATATACTTAAATGGCACACATTAGTGAAAGAAAAAATAGTTATTTTTTATAAAAAAAAAAATACTTAAAAAAAATTAGTTGTAATAAATAAAACTCGAACAACTATTTTTGCAACTGACCAACGCTTATTAGCTTCTACAGAATGCAATTGCAGAGGCGTAAATGACGCTTATTAAGTACGTAAGTAGTAACACTGCCCCTATCCTCGCAAAATCTATTCAAAACATGATTATATGGCATAAGCAGTAGTGTACTGTCTCCACCCATCAGTCACACGCGTCTACTGCTGGTGTTCATAACAACAATAACGTCTCACTCCCGGAGATTCATTGCAGTCATACATCATACTCATTCATGCTGTTATTAATACATTACTATTACAAGCCTAATGAAGCTGAAATACTCGTAACATATTATATTACTAAGGCCAGCATTGTTTTGTTAGATTTAAGATTTTGTATAAAAGCAAAAAATATGAATAAAACTACGCAAACATATTAAGTTAGTTAATATTTAAAAACTGTTTTTAATACCAGGAAATGTGGCAGAGGATCACGTAGTTCCCGCCACGGCTCGCCAGCACAAGTCTGCCTCCCCCCGCCCCCCCGCCCCCGCCCCCCGCCGCCTTCGCAGCGACGACCGGGAACGAAGTAGTTCACTTTCAGCACCCAGTTTTTCAGCACCTGTTCGTTTAGCACCTGGCCTAGTTCACTTTCAGCACCTATCAATATTTTTGGCAGGTGCTGAAAGTGAACACAAATGTATTTTTACATTTTAGTCTACTTTCAGCACCTACAGTATAGCAGCCTAGTGCTGGCTGTCGTATATGGATAAAAAACACATTATTTAAATTTCAATATACTAAAAACTCTTTATTTTCAATGTATCAGTCTTCTCTTTCTGACAACATATATAAGAAATCAGCTTTAATCGATACTCAAGATACAATAACTGATTATATTTTTATCAGTCGCCTTATTAGTACATGTATGATACAAGTGTGCAAAGTTGTTCATTATACACAAGGCTGAGCGTTGTAGTAAGTCAGCCGAGTGTCTATTGAACATGTTGCTCACAAGTACCATACGCATTTTTCAACACACTTGCGAGGGAAAACAATTATTTTCTGCATAAATAGTTTTTCCTACACAGCAACAAATGCAATTTAAACGAAACAACAACACACAGCTTTATCACATCGTTTTAGGGCTATAAACCGATCTATAACCTACTCGTGCATAACAAAAGGGCATAATAGAGTGAATCCTACAAAGTTAAAGTAGTGCCTTACTGCAAATTATATGCGTGAATTTCTTTCGCTACTAGCTATTGATGACGCATATCTTAAGCTATAAATAACTTTAAATAAAAATGTGCTGAATCAGCTTAAAATCGCAGCTTTTCAATACAGTGGCCAATTATGCGGTCTATTAATTTGTTTTTTATTTCGGCAAATTTTTGGGATTTGGATGTGCCAGTTTTTGCGTGAATTTCAGCTTAATGCTTACAATTCTCCAGTAGCACTCTTAAAACAGTAGCTTCAGACCTAATATTACATTAACTGCAAAACTTGAAAGTATTTTAGTACCAATACAACTAAGTTCAAACTTTTTTATACTTGGAAAAAAATAGCTTTTTTATTACAGACATATGTATTCTGGATTCGCAAAACAAAGTTATAGTATCACCTCGTAACACATGAATAAAAAAACTAAGACACTGGTAAAAATGTACCAATACATAAGAGTCTTTGTGTGTAGCTGCCAGTGACAGAGCCTTTAAATTGTATTTTTTGTGTATACCAAGGGTTAAGGATATTTTTACTAACACTGTAAGTATTAGATAATAAACATTTCAAACAATATTAAATTTTTTTATGTCCAACAATAATAGATATTTAATAACACTTTTTATTAGAAGTGCCAACTATCGCAAATTGTTTGTCGTTGATAATACCTAACTTTTAAAGCAGTAAGATTTTTGTAGGAAAAATATAAATATATGTTCAAGTGATTTTTATCGATATCTTTTATTTAATATCGTCTTGTCTAACAAACCATTAGGTAGCCAGCTCTAGGCTGCTATACTGTAGGTGCTGAAAGTGAACTAAAATGTAAAAATACATTTGTATTCACTTTCAGCACCTGCCAAAAATATTGATAGGTGCTGAAAGTGAACTAGGCCAGGTGCTGAACGAGCAGGTGCTGAAAAACTGGGTGCTAAAAATGAACTACTTCCCGGGAACGCGCTGTCACTGTCACATATACGGGGTGTAAAAGAACTGCTTTCGAAAACAAAAACTGGGCATTGCTGGAGGGGTACTGGTTACGTTTTGAGCAAAAAAATGTTTTTATGATTAACAGAGAAAAAAATTTTTTTACGTTATTGTACAAAATTGCACTTATACTATCAGATTTTGCGATGATTTCAAATTAAATAGGGTTTTAATTTGATTTGCAATGTAAATAATCGCACCTGAACCAACAGTTGATGTGTGAGCGAAGATTTCAAGCGCTGAACATGACTTTTCAATCCTTACAAACTTTTTTAAATTGGGTTTTCTGGGTATACTGTTAGTGAATTTAGATATTATTGAGGCTCCAGAATACATGGGTTCAGGCTTCGGAAGTGGTCTTTTTACACCCGTTAGGATATTGTAAATAATTTATTAGTATTAAGATAACATAGAAAGATTGAGGTGATGAGGTACAACACCTTATTAATAAACATTGCTCTACGTTTCATACAGAACTAAATTATGTTGGCTTTGTTTGTTGGTTTTAACTAATTCGATATTTTTTTTTTCACTTTTAGCTGTATTTTATATGTTTTATATTGCACTTATACAATATATTTTACTTTGGTATTAGTGTTCGTCTTTTAGTCCTGACTTGCGGTATAAAGAAGCATTGCATCAGGAGAGCAAGCACAGCTCCACATCTGGCTGATGTGCCGCACTCCTCCGGTATGTAAGTAATTCCAATTCAATTTCCTGATTTATCGGTTGGACGCTGCCTTTATATATTTTCTTTCAATTTCCCGTTCATCCGGAACTATGAAATAGAAGTTCCCGATTAAATGTGCGCAGGAATCTCATAAGAAAAATAATTTCTGTAAGAAATCTCTCTAATTGAATCCAACATCTATTAAATAATATGAAAAGCAAGAATATGGTGTTTCATTCTCAAAAATCTCAATTGAGGTTGAAATAGGAAAAATTAATGATACACTGTTACGATCGTTCTACGACTTTGGCTCGGCTGAATTAGTGATCCTAAATTGGCTCGTGTTTTGGTGTAACTAAGTACCTATAAAAAAAGCTTGCCTTACTAAAGTGTCATCATAAACTCCAAGTGAGAAATTTATATGATTTATGATAAATTCATTGAGTGACAAAAATTCAACGCTGAAATCAATTGTGACAAATAAGAGCGGAAAATCAAAAAGTCAGAAGTTTTTTAACTGCGTGGAAGTTGTGAAATAATTCTTTCAAAGTGTCCCAAATCTGTCCACTGTCTTAACAAGAGGAACTTTGTTCAAGAAATCTGTCGATTTGTTTTTATTGGAGTTTCTTTGTACTAAAGTTTATTGTAACCTCATATTAGTAGTTTGTGTTGTACCTATATACATATATTATGTGTGTCCAATTAAGAAACATTTATACTATAGCAGATTTTACGTCTTCTGCTTTAATAATTTATTGATTTCTTATGTACGATCTCATTACCCTTGATTTACATGTCACATAAAAGTTGATCTTTAATGGTTTTTGAGACACTAAAAGACGAATTAAGATTCCTATAATACCAAACGAATAATGGCTTTACTAATAGATAGTTTATTGAGAGTGGCCGTAAGTAACTAATCGTCTCTATCTAGTGGTTTAAGATGTAGATCTTAATATAAGTTTGAGTTTAATCCGTGGCGGGATCAGATGCTGAGCAATAATGGTCCCTCCTTACCTTCAACTTGCAATAAGTTAGCGATAGTTGCCTCATCTGATGGATAATCTATATTCAATGTTACCAGCATTCATCCCAAAATATCGTCTGTTTCGTTCACACACATTAGTTTACTTTACTGTGTGATAGAGATAGAGGAAATAGGTCTTCTTGTATAATTTGAGGCAGTAGAAGTAATTGAAGTCGGAGCAGATGTCTGAACAGTAATATCACCGCGAGATCGAAGGAATTAATAACGCTCTGAGTCTCGGTTAATAATAACTTCTTCTATTTGTTAATTCAAGGTATTATTTTTTTCAGATCAATGTAACTTATTTAATTATTTTTTTAATATTTTCTATCGTGTTTTTCTTCCGACAGTAATAGATACCATTGCGATACTATCTAATGAGAATCTTAAGCTCGACGCCAATTTTGGCTATCACATGGTAAACAATAGTATAGTTTCAGCCTTCAAAGCCTGTTCAATCAATCAGCCAGTGCGTCATATAACGACGTCGTCTACAAACATTAATAGGCAGTAACTTTAGAACGCCATGTTTCATGCTTTTATGGTTACCGCGTCGATAAAAATTTATATGTCTTGTGTCAGTAAAATATAGTCAAAGACGCTTCAGTTGTGGCTTGTAATATGAAGACATCATATACCTGCAGGTACAGGCAGGTCAATTAAATGGTTTGTTTTACTTTGATATTTACTTTTTATGACACTTTTAATATTATATTTTTATGACACTTTTACATATTGAAATCCATATTGAAATGTTGTAATTGTGAAGTTTGCTTTTGAATTGTTAATATTGAATATAGGTTGACAAATTATTATTCTATGTGTTATTTCGTAGAAGTTAAAATGGTTTGCGAACTTCTTACAATAATAAATTACATTTGTCCATTCAATTGTTATTAGATAATACGTACCATTTGAAACAATGTTGTAATATGAACATTGCAGCCCCCCGCGGCGGCGGCGCTGAACTGGTTTAAACCGGATTTTGTTTTCATTTTTGTTTTCCTGCAACAGACAAGAGGCTTCACTGAACTTTAAATTATATCACAAAACTTAGTTGACTGAGTTACAACTTTTGTAACCGAGTTGAAGCCGAAATATAAATCAAAAGTGGAACTGGATAATTGTTGAAATACATATTTAATAAAACGCAAGTTAAATATACGAAATCTTAAATATATATAATGAAGTGCCTGAGGTCTTCAATTTGAAGCAGAAGTGATGTTTTTAATGTAGAATGTAAATGGTAAGCAAAAAGTTAAAAAAAGCATGAGAGAGATTTGAACTTATCCGTAGTAAATTGTGAACAGATTTTTTAAAATGTAGATCAATGTTGATGTTGAAATGTATTCATTCCTTGAAGTAAGGTATCGTACTACTGCAGTTGACAGTCGCGGGGCCCGCGGAGATGCCGCATCGCCGAGCCCGGCCGGCTAGAGGACTGGAGAAGCTTAGTCTACCTTTATAATATGGATGGACTTTGAATAAAATCCTAGAAAACACTGTTTCAGTGCATATTTATACTTTAAATAAATCTGTAGAGAGGTCAATTCTGTACATGAAATATATTTTCAAAATTACTATCAGGGGGTGATTAGGGATCGATACTGATGCCAAAAATGCAATCAGTAAAATTTATGTCTGTCTGTCTGTCTGACTGTATAGCCGTTATAGAAAAAAAAACTACTCGACGGATTTTAACAAAACTTGGTTTAAATATTTTTCATACTCCTGGGCTGGTTATAGTATACTTTTCATCACGCTACAGTCAATAGGAGGAGAGCAGTGAAGGGAAATGTTGGGAAAACGAGAGAAGTTACTCCATTTTTAAAGCTTCCGTTGCGGTGCACACCTTAATGGTTAAAGCTACACAGAAATCATTTATGACGGAAATGTTCTCCTTAAAATTATATAAAAAATACCTCACGACAGCAAATGTCTATCTTTTATGGTTGACTCACAATAACACGTGTAACTATCTTAGCTATCGGGCTAAGCAGTTTGAAGCTTTCTGATTATATTTGTCTACTCTTACGTATATAGCACTCGCAGCCAACCCTAATCAAAAAAGTTAACATTATTAACTATTCCATGAAAAATAATTCTTATTCCCACAGGAAACCGACTTCCACGCGAACCAAGTCGCGGGCGGCCACTAGTAAGTAATATTTATTATATTTTTATTAAAAGGTAATATAAGTTTGCCCGATGATAATATTGCTATAATTGAGACCATTATTAAGAATTGGTTTTACGCCCTTACTTACTACCAAAGCCCATTTTATGTATAATTAATTCATGACTGTTGTACAATCGTGCTAATTCATATTCATAGAGTAATTTGCCGGTTGTTAAATATTGTAGTATTAGTTGTGAAGAAAGCACTTTACACGTCTCGTGGTCAACCACTACCTCTGCAGTCGTACTGTTTCGTCGGTTCACATGTTATACTTTCACGTGACACTATAATTGTGTGTCTTAGAAATCTCAATAAACCAGTTTTAAGCCTGATTCGGTGCAAAGTATATTTTCATCCAACTCTTCCAACTAAAAGCGCTGAGTATTAAATTCATTGTCGTTTAGTCGTTCCTGTATAGTTGTTAAATTCCACTGCTATTTAATGCAGATTCTGAGTAAACTTTTTAAATATTCCAAACTTTTGTGACGAGAATTTTAAGAGCCATTTAAAATATACGAATACGAACGTTCTTATTAATAAACATCGCTGTGGCTAGAAACGGAGTGACTATTAATACACAAGATAAATAATGAAACTGTGAATTTTATTAGAAAACACTTTGCTCGAGTCGAGGCACTAGTTCAAGTACAAAAGAGAAACATTAACTTATCAGACTCTCGGGTCTCACAGCCAGACAACTGACCCAGTGAGCGGAGATACAGTTATGAACAATCCCTAAAATGATATATGTTATTGTCTTCCAATAGTTTTGTTATAGATTAGATTACGACAAACATGATGTTTAGTTTTTGAGTAACTGGAAACATTCCACATATTGCACAAGTGTGCAAGAAGCACACGCGAATTTTATACTCACAGATGCAAAACTTACTCCACCGGGTTCTACTTCAAGTATTCCGACTAGGAGAGTAATATTGAACATCGTCCACAAACAACCAACTTGCCGACTCGCAGAGAGTTGAAGTTGTGTGCGATAGAGATCTCGCTTCTTTTAGTTTTACTTCCTGAGACGTGCTGCGTGCAGGCGACAATGATCTTTAAGTGCTTCTTGTAATTTTCCGTCAGCTTCGAAATACGCAAGAAAACGGACAGGTACTCTATTGAAACGCAGTAACTACAGTGCAATTACTTTATTATGAAACGAGGACAATGCAAACCGTTCAAGTTGTCTCAGCGCAAGAAGCCTGTGCAGGTTCTTATTTTACAAAAGGAAGGGAAAAGTTCTTTGTAATAACTCTGTTTCAATTTTTCTTTTAAAAATACATCGCGGTTAAATAGAGTCGTATTTCTAGTATTTTAATATCAGACTAAGTTTATAAAGTTGGGGAACATTTAATTGAATTGTCTTAACTGTATCGCAGGGTCTGCATCCAACTGTCAGCGGGTATGAAGTGAATGTATCGGAGGTCCTCGCAGTGTGGTCGGTGCGGGTGCTTGATGCAAGTCCGGGTACAGTGTGTGGGGGGAGGTAGAACCTTCACTGAGTAATTATCGATATGACAGAGTCAGGGCAAAGTATTTTTCATCCATTTCTTTGCATAATAGTGTATAACAGTTTTATTTATTTAGTTTTCAAAGATTCGCATCTGTATAAGTAGTAATCACTTGCATTACTTATCTCGTACATGCCCTACTTATCTCCCCCCGGCCCGCCCAGCACCCCACATAGTTACGAACCAATTTCTGAAGAAAATTGCCGCGAAATTGTTAGAGAAATGTGTCGTCAACTAACTACATGCTCACAACACAATGGGCGATACTATACGAGGAAATCTAACATGTATAGTGGCATTTATTATGTTCTCGTTTAATAATAAATCGATGCAATTTTCCTTCTTTTTATTGAAATCTGGAAACAAATAGATTTTTTAACAAATTTGGAAAGTTGAATCCGACTTGATTACCCATAAGTAGTCGCTCGTTGATTGATTTACTCGGCAGGAAAATATTTAATTTACAAAATCTACTGGAACAAGGAGTTTATTATCTACTAGTGACCCGCCCACGCCTCGCAATGGTGAAATTTTTGGCGACTTGTTCCCGAAACATCGAATTTTGGCTAACTAAATGAAACTTTTTCTGAATGTTCTTTATTTACAAAATTAAATGCATAAATTCCCTAAAAGATGGCGAAGACCGCATTTTAATCCGTTACGTAGTTTAGGAGGAGTTAGCGGCCAAACATACAAACAGACAGTATAACTTCTTAGATTTACGCGATTATTATTACTTGAAATTAAACTCATTTTAACGGGTTTTACGCGTTTATTTTATTATTTTTGATTTTCCGACGTTTCGACATTTTTACAAATGCCGTGGTCACGGGTAGACTGAGATGTTTGACGTCTTCATAGAGTTAAGTAAAAAACGATTTTTCGAATTCACCGCCATCTGTTTCGTAATTTTCTCGCATAGTCGCTCGGGTTCACGCAGTATACGCTGAATGAAACTATGAAGACGTCAAACATCTCAGTCTACCCGTGACCACGGCATTTGTAAAAATGTCGAAACGTCGGAAAATCAAAAATAATAAAATAAACGCGTAAAACCCGTTAAAATGAGTTTAATTTCAAGTAATAATAATCGCGTAAATCTAAGAAGTTATATTAAAACCCGCTACGGTGCGGATGTAGCAAACAAAGTGCGAATGCTCGAACGGCAAAAGAACAAAAAGTCAAGATTGTTGACATCTATTAACTTCCTCAAGAGATGTCGGGACAACAACCTTCTCCCGGTATGCATGAGAATATCACCAAAACCAGACATCCGGGGGAGTGCCAGCATTCTACGACAAGCAAGTAAAAAACTACTTATTAAGTCGATTCAACAACATCGGTACGACACGTTCCAAACAGATGTCTCAATTCAAAATTTGTTAAACGATCTGCGGTTGGCGCTGTCTCAATCGGATCTCTCAAATATTGTGGAATTAACAGATAAAAGGGCGTTTCATGTTTATAATAACAGCAAAAATAAACAAATTAATAAATACGAAAAACTAATAAATAAACGTATGGGTCATCGCGCATTACTGAACGCAGCCATAGACAATCGATCGCCTTCAAAAATCATAGAGACTGATCGGACAGTTGTCAACCTGTCAAAACATAACCTAGAAAGTGATGTTACTAAATTGTTAACAAAAGGCTTAAACTTTGCACCAACTCCAACCAGAATTCCGGTGGAAAACATCATATGCCAAGTAGAGGATTGTCTCTTGCAAAATAAACTTTCTAAAGAAGATTCTGAAAGCATTCGCCAAGATGTCTCCGGCATTTTGCGGCGAAGTCATCTTCCGAAATCGAATCTTTCTAAAGAAGAACGCCTTGCATTAAAGAACTTACGCAACAATGAAGAGTTAACAGTCCTCCGCGCAGACAAAGGCAATGCCACCGTAGTCATGGACACGTCTAACTATAACCAAAAGATCATAGATCTATTGTCGGATGAATCTACGTACAAACAAGTCAAGTCTGACCCAACACCTAAAATTACGAAGAAAACATCCAGTTTATTACAAAAACATAAAGATCGCTTAAGTTTAGACGTGAAATACTTAACACCTTCGTGCACAAAGCCTCCCAAACTATATGGGTTACCTAAAATACACAAAACTGATGTACCATTGCGACCTATAGTGAGCCAAGTTGACACACCAACCTACAAACTGGCCAAACATCTTGCTAAAGTACTCTCACCACTTAGAGGAAAAACCAGTGCATATGTCAAGGATTCTTATCACTTTGTCGAGAACCTCAAAGACCTCCAACTCACCGACAATGACACAATGGTGAGTTTTGATGTTCAGTCTTTATTCACATCAATACCTGTGAAAGACTGCATAGACATAGTGAAAAGGAAGCTAATTGATTGCAACTTGCCTGAAGAATATGCAGAACTACTTGAGCTATGTTTAACATCTGGCTACTTCATGTGGAACAACAACTTCTACATCCAAGTTGATGGTGTAGCCATGGGCTCGCCCGTGTCACCTCTCATAGCTGACATCTTCATGGAGGAGTTTGAGGAGCAAGCGCTCCGACTGGCACCTATCATGCCGAAGATGTACAAAAGGTATGTTGACGACACCTACACCATACTTCCTAAACATGAGGTTACTGCTTTTCTTAACCATCTTAATTCAATTAATTCTAAAATTCAATTTACTGTAGAATTAGAGCAAGACAATAAATTAGCTTTCTTAGATATATTAATAATAAGAAATCCTAATGGTACACTTAGTCATACTGTATATAGGAAACCCACTCATACTGACCGATATTTAAATGGTAAATCCCACCACCACCCGAGCCAATTATCTGCCGTAGGCTCCTCTTTGTTTCAGAGAGCACGTGGAATCTGCGACGCCCAGCACGTTGAAAAAGAACTCAACCACCTGAAACAAGTGCTTCGGGACAACGACTTAAAACCACCACGTCGTCGTCGCAGAAACCGCGTCAAACCACTCACAGTTGAACGTAGACCAGCTTACATGCCTTACATAAAGGGTGTTACTGACAAAATTGGGGGCATTCTGAAGCGGGCTTCAATAAAAACCATATACAAGCCACACAGCAAGATTAGCCACCATCTTCGTCCAGTAAAAAGCAGCATCCCTTTACAAGACCCAGGCGTATACAAGATTGACTGTGACTGTGGGCTCTCATATATCGGTCAAACGAAACGGAACGTGTCTACTCGAATAAAAGAACATATCGCCGATGTAAAAAACCGTCGCTATACAAAATCTGCAGTCTGTGAGCATTCCATGGATAAGCCCAACCACTATCTAAGATTTGATACCGTTAAAATCCTAGCAAAAGAGAAACATTTTATTCCTAGGCTGGTAAGAGAAACTATTGAAATTAAAAAACACCCTAACTTCAATAGAGAAGATGGTTGGAAGCTGTCACCAACGTGGGATCCAATACTTAGCAAAATAAAAAAGAACAACCAGCAGACCAATAAGCAGAAAAATAAAGACACTGTCAGCGTATACTGCGTGAACCCGAGCGACTATGCGAGAAAATTACGAAACAGATGGCGGTGAATTCGAAAAATCGTTTTTTACTTAACTCTATGAAGACGTCAAACATCTCAGTCTACCCGTGACCACGGCATTTGTAAAAATGTCGAAACGTCGGAAAATCAAAAATAATAAAATAAACGCGTAAAACCCGTTAAAATGAGTTTAATACAAACAGACAGAATTAGCGACTTGGATTTATACTATGTAATGAAACGACACAGCCTGCCCCGAAGTTAACTAAACAATGCAAGAATCCGGCTATCAGTCGCCTTGTTGTAGCTGTTTCTATGCTAATCCTCGTTGAGCCCAATTAGCTTGTATAAAACACTTTGTATCCTAAACTGAAACTCTTAAGCTATTGATACTAAATCCAACCCATTATTCTTCATTAGAGTATTTCCGCATGACATGACTTCGCTGCGAAATTCAGGGAGAATAGATTTCACCGACGGATCTATCTGAATCTTGGCGAGGGCATGGAATGTAGGTGAGACGACTGAGTTCAACATCCCGTAATATGATTAGCCCTATTCTTATAATTGGATTAAATGTAATCAATCTCAAAGTTAAATGCAGCGTTCTACAAAAAAATGTGTGTTAACTTGTTTACCTTGAGCTCTCCTATCTATCTCAGTAAATGTATATTGGTAAATTTCAATCTGGGTTTCAAACAGACTTAGCGGTGAAATCAAAGCTAACGCCAGTTATGTTATAACTTCTGTTTGTGGTCCCGCAGCGGCCGATCGGTAATGCCGTAGGTAGCCCGAGCGTGAGACCTGACTCAGTGTTTGAAACGTATAGTACTGTTACATTTATGGGTATGACTAACATTACATAAACCTGAAAATATACTCTGGAGATCGGATTGGAATACCTTAACTTGGTTGCAATTATTTTTTTTTGGTTCCGTACGCAAATAGTAAAAAACGGGCCGTCATTACTAAGGCTCCGATGTTTTGCACTTACCCCCGATCACAATATTATACTATATTCAAAACCTTTGTAATTGGAAACTGTTAATTTTGTTTTTTTGTGACTGTTGTGTGTTTCTGTTATTTCCATATCGCTATCTACCACAGTTTATTGAAACGCAAAAACCTGGATAATAGTTACCATAGTTACACAAATAACAAGGCGTCAAAGGTTTGTAGAATATTGTTTTCGGCCGTTAGCCGGGGTTTTTTTTAATTTATTTTATGAAAAAGTTTAGGTAACCCGATGCAAAACATAACATAGACAATTAGCAATTGCTTGTACCGCAACATACATAGTTAATTAATCCCTGGGATGTAGTTTGATTAATCAATTAACTGAATTAGCTACTTACAGCTAGCTATAAATAGTTTCGTCTCGCGCTAACAATTTTCAATGTACAAAACTTAAAGGTTAAAACAATAAGTTCTTATGCATAAGTTACTTAGTTACACGCCAAGATAGTGTTCTTAATATAGACCAAACTTATTCAAGTCGAAAATGAAAATATTATTTTTTGTGAGAGCTATTTCTTCTCCGGTCAAAGTGGCCATTACTGGTTGTATATTCTGGTAAAAGGGTAAGAAATGATGTGCGGAAAACAGGTAGGTATAAATTTACGATCCCGTCTTATCCTTTGAAGGAATTAGGTTGCGAGATGAAATACCTATAACAAATGGGGGCAAATAAATTACAGGATTTTTTACTTGTTTTTTTTTTGTTAAACTTTGTGGATTGAGTATAACATCTCGTGTTGGCAAAATTAGATTAGAATTTAGTTTATAATTAGTTACTTGGTTTGCAAGTTAAGTGTTGGTTTGAATACTTTGAACTGCATATAATTAGTATGCATAAATGTTTGGAGCAAAGTTATTGTTTTTTAAATTACCGTACATTAACCATTCAATGCTGCTATGATTCATGTTGAATATCTTACTCAACACTTATTTGTACGTTATAACTTAAGGATATATGTATATAAATTAAGACAACAATGTTAATTTCTCTCCTCCTCAGGGTATTGTCAATAGTTGGTATGAAGTAAAAGCGATAATAGCAGCGTGGCGGGGGCGGGGCGCGGGCGACTTTATATTAAAAGGTAGCAAAGAATATCTGTTATCAATTTGCAACTTTCTCATTCTAATATCAATAAAACATAATTCTACAGTTATTTCAGTGGTATAACAGCACTTTTCGTCCAAGCCTACGTTTAACAATTTCGATCTGATACACTGTTTGTTTTTATTATCAAGGGGCGACAAATGTTGTGTAGTAAAATCTAATTTCGTAGCCATTGTCCTCTCCTGGATGGTTAGCGGCGACATTAGCACTTCCAGTGACGTCATTACCCGCGCCATTACACCTCGCAAATGTTTCATAGAGATTGATGATTGACATTACACACTCACTAACGAATGCGGTGAATTTTGTGAATGTCGCATACCGAAAACACAAAGTGATAAAAATACTATTTAATTTAGTACTTAGTTTTATCTTTAATCTTGAAAAAAGAGGTATAAATAATACAATAGTTATTTAGAGTCTAGTTAACAATTATAACAAACTATAGTACAAATTAGATAAATTTGTGTCACGAATAAATGTCGGCGAATACTGAAAATTTTAGATTTAACCCTATTAAGTGATGACCTACGTGTTCAGCTTAAATTCAGAATAATATTTGGTTTGTATCAATAATAATCGCCGACAAATAAAATAAACCAAAACTTATGCTGCTGTAAAATAACTCCAACTACCAGCTTTGAATAGTTTAATCAAATGCAGTCAACATTCATGTGGTGCAGCGCACACGCACGTATTGCAACTACAATATTAGTTTCTCAGAACTTAACTTATATAGAACTAGTGGCCGCCCGCGACTCCGTTCGCGTGGAAGTCGGTTTCCCGTGGGAATGAGAAATTTTCCTATATATATCCTATATAAAAAGTACCCTATATGTTATTTCGATATATAACCTATATAACTGTAAAGTTTCATCAAAATCCATCCAATAGTTTTTACGTGAAAGAGTAATAAACATCCATACATCCATACTCACAAACTTTCACGTTTATAATATTAGTAGGATGTAGTCGCGCTTTATTATAAGAGAAATTACAACTTTAGAGTTTTCATTTACTTAGTGTTTGAATTGTGACCGATAATTATTTATTATTTTAGTTTAGTTTATTCACGTTCTATTTTCTTAATGTAAATTATATAAAAAGATTTACCTTATAAGTTAAAAATAATCTATTTTTTGTTAATTCAAAAGCAAAGCGTCTCAATCAAGTCAATAAATTCCTTCGTTGAGAGTCCGAACTCTCAACAACAATAGCTCTCAAATTATACAAAGTTTATACAAATTGAAAAAGAAAATACCTATAGATTAAAAAATAACTGTTCATAAACACGATGAAACGTTAAAAAACCTTTCTTGCTACTACTTATATCTTAAAATTAGGACTTATGTTTGTAGGTAAAAAATAGCCTGTTTAAAAGTAAATGAGTAAAGCGAGTCCTCGAGGTTCTCGTTAGTCCACGGCATCAACATTACAACACACGCGACATTATAAGACATATCACAACGAGGTAAGGTCGACAGTCGTGTGAGAGAGTACTGAATAGAGTTGTCACTTTAATGACTCTTGAGCTCAGATTAAATTGTTGCATTTTTAGTTTCTACGAGTATAAAAATTTAAACTGAAAAATAAGTAGGTGAACAGTACGCAGTATAAATTTTAATATAAATGTTAGTTAGTTAGTGCAGAGTATAAATGTTTAAGACCTAAATAATGATCTCTGATACCTTATACAATGCATGTAGTTACTTGTGTCATTAAAGTAGTTACTTACACACATACTCGTAGCAAACAGATTTGTTGATGGATTATTTTAGTATTAATTTGAAATTATATTTTTTTGACATTATTCTTCCTTACTGTAACCAATGTAGGTTCATAGCTTCAAGATCATTATAAATCTAACATGTTTATTTAAAATTCGTGTATCTGGAAAATTTCAAAGTCCATTATGAAAGAAAACAGAAATTGCTTTACAGTTTTCTCGCAACATGGCCACCTACACCTAACTCCGGGTAATATCGTATGTCGTGAAGTTTCCCACTAAATGTTGAAGTTTTAAGTTCTCCGCAAGTTGAACCTCTTACTGAAATTATATGCGAGCTAAGTATACAGGGTGTAAAAAGACTGCTTCCGAAAACGAAAAATGGGCATTGCTGGTACTCGTTACGTTAAAAGGAAAAAAGTTTTTTTTACCTAATTGTACCAAATTGCATGTAAACTTTCAAATGTCTGCATTATTTCTAATTAAAAATGTTGTTTTATTTTCAAAGTAAACCATCGCTCCTGAACCATTAGCTGATGTGTGAGCGATGACCTCAAGCGGCGAATATCATTTTTCACTCTTTAATAACTTTTTAAATTGAGTTTTCAGGGTACACTGTTAGTGAATTTAGTTACTTTTTAGACTCGTGGTTTCAGGCTTCGGAATTAATCTTTTTACACCGGTTATAACTTGATGTGGTATCAAATTACAAACATTACATTATTATTTCATTATGAGCACCTGCTGTCGTGATGAACTTTAAGTATTGTTAAAAAGTGCTGGGAAGCATGCAAAAGGCTCAAGATATTGTTACGCCACTTAAGGGTTGTCATTTTGTTACCTATTACTAAAGGGTATAAAAAAAGGTATTACCGAAAAATAGGCGTGTTTGTGTATTTTATGCGCCACTGCTACAATTCTCTGCTTGTTTCTGCTTAAGTAAGCAACAAGCAAACAAATATGCACATGAGTTATTTACAAGACAGTGCAAAGACATACAGAGTTCATGTAGGTCGAGACAAGGGAAGAGAACAACAACTTGTACTGTGGAGATGTCGGACGACGAAACAAAACACTGACTAATGAGATTAGAGGGGAGTTCGGGACTGCCGGAGTACCGACGTATCAAACACGACACACCACAGCGCGCAGACGATTTCATTACTTAACGTTCTCTGCCTCTTGCGTTAGATTTATACCAAAACCTTAGCATTTCAGTTGATATATGATTGAAGAAAACTTTTTAAAAATCTAAAGGATTCATGTGCCTGCCTTTTTTTATATTAGTGTTTTTTTATTCTATCACTAGCTGACCCGGCGAACTTCGTACCGCCTTAGCGTTGCAATGATGCACTTCTTTATTTTGTATAGCTGACCTATCTTAGGTATGAGTACCTATTCAATTTGAACTGAATCCTCCATATAAAAATGAATCCATAATTCCCTGGTCTCGCTATACCTGAAAAGGACTTTACTAATTTATAATTAAATAAAAAGCAAAATATATATTTTCATAATAGTGTTTATTTCTTAGGATTCAATAATTTCACTAATATTTTTACAAATCGCTATTGAACAACTTTGCATTTTTAAGTAAACACTAAGCTCAATACCACGCGCGCTCTAGAAAGCAACTAATAGTCTCTGTACCCTTCACTGCTTCTCTCTACTCCAATGCTTTTTGATAAACTATATTTTTAGTTTTATGTTCTGGCGCGTATATAAATAATGTAGTTGGTTTTCCGACACGGGAACAGGCGACATATAATTGGCCATGTGAAAAACATGGATTTTCTAGGTTGATGCCACATACACTTAGCGACTGCCCTTGCGATTTATTTATTGACATTGCAAATGCAAGCCGCACTGGAAACTGTAAACGCTTAAAGCTGAATGGCATGTCGTTCGGTATCATAGGGATACGTAAGATTAAAAAATCTTCGCCTTTGTACTTCCCTTTTAAAATTGTGGCTTCGATGACATTGTTCAATAATTTCATCACCGCAAGCCGGGTGCCATTACACAGACGAGGCTGGTTTATGTTCCGTAACATAATAATTACTGATCCTATTTTTACTTGCAGATTATGAGGTGGTAAGCCAGGTAATTCCAGCGAATTTAAAAATTCTGTTGGATAATTGACAACTTCATCTTCATTAGTAACGGAATCAACTGATTTGTAATTCTTTAATTCGCCAGCTATTTTCTCTTGAATCTGGAAATTCATTTCGTTCACATCAACATTTTTTGCGGCCAATATAACACGTTCGCTTAACCAAACGTGATTTACGTAATTTTGAGCTATGTTTGGGAAAACCATCTCCATGAGTTAGGTCTTCGATTCACAAAAGTTACAAAAATTGGTAGGGAATATAATGTATCCCGATGATGTATCAACAGCAATATTACCATTACCAACATCGAGCAGTTGTTTGGAAAACACATCTCCAGACTGGTCTTCCTGCAATTCGACTATCATGTTTATACTCAATTTAAGTGTTTTAATGTATTTCCATAAAATGGACGACTTCAAACATGCATTTAGTTCATCAGCTGGCGTTGAGCGTGGAACAACTGGCAATATTTGTCGAAAATCACCTGCCAATAGTATCATTGCACCACCAAACCGGTTTGTGTTATTTCGTAAATCTTGCATTGAGCGATCTAATGCCTCTAAAGATTTTTTGTGAGCCATAGTGCATTCATCCCAAATGATCAATCTGGTTTGCTGCAGCACTTTGGCCATGGCAAAATTCCTCGAAAGGTTGCAAGTTGGAGTTTCATTTATTTGAAGGTTCAACGGCAACTTGAGAGCTGAATGAGCTGTTCGACCGCCATCAGTCTGTATGAATAATAATTCATTGAACTAATTTTTTTGTTCGTGTCAGCACCTGTAAACATTTTTTTGTGTTATGATAATAATATAAATTTTATGTTAGTAAACATATATTTTAATGTAGTAAACATATTGTTAATAATTTACCTGTAACTGGATTTATCATCTTCATTGAAAAATCATAGCCGTCTTCACCTTGCCAAAATAAGATAGGATATTGTAAGGCATCATCATATGATCGATGTGTTTCAGACACACGCTGAAGCTGATCGTTCCGCCGATGTAAAACAATGTCTCGGTTTTCTAAATTTTGACCCACAACGACAATAGCCACTTCATCAATTGTTGGCGCATTAAAACGTCCAGCATGTTGTCCTGCAGGTGCCTTATCGGCTCTGATAAGAATTTTGTGATTATCAGATGGCATGCGGTCTAATGCAGTTGTGAATAATGCAACAAATTCATTGTGTTGATGGAAAAATGTTTGAAGTTGTTAAACAATGTATTTTTTCACTGAGTTGTTGTGTGCGCAACGCTGATCGACTTCTCTTGCTGAATTGCCCATAAAATATATTTGCAAAAATTTATAGTCTTGATCAGGCACTGGCAATAAGGAACCTGTTCGATGATATATTTGACCCTGAATCTGCAAGAATATAAATATATATACACGTAATTGTATAGCAAATTGTACCACCATGTGGCTCGCAAAATACTGCCACAATACTTTACATCATTTCAAATTTAAACTACTTTAAACCTCGACATTGAACAGCCTTCCATGACAGCTATAGGTAGTAGAACTAAAAAACTTCTTTGCCATAGGTAGTAGAACTAAAAAATTTTTTTGCCATTATAATTAGGCATAAAATTGTCTCGAATAACCTTTGTTGCCCCAAATGATGTCATTTGAAAACAATTATTGTACTGCTGGATATGAGTCAAAAAATGATAAGAATCTGGGCCAATTCCAGAAACCAATGAATGTAGTGGCTCTGGTGGCGGTACCAATGGCGTCAATTTGACTTGGCCGCTGGCGCAACACAATCCAGGGGCTTCATTTTTGAATTTCAATGCCTTGCAATGTGGACACACAATACTCATTTGTCCAATAGCAACAATTTTCACTGAACTGTAATCAATTGCCACATTATAACTGAATGCAGCTCTGTGGGAATTAAACACAAAATTTCTATCT
This sequence comes from Emmelina monodactyla, assembly GCA_916618145.1. Lineage (NCBI taxonomy): Eukaryota > Metazoa > Arthropoda > Insecta > Lepidoptera > Pterophoridae > Emmelina > Emmelina monodactyla. The sequence goes on along the minus strand of OU745314.1, from coordinate 585,941 downwards.
TGATATCGATTCCGTTCAAGTTCATTTCGCGCTTCGCGTTGCTCATCAGTTTGATTTGCTCTTATATTTCTTTGACTTGCCGTATTTCGAGTTCTGCGGCCTAAGCTTGTACGTCTGGTTTGTGGCATTGTTAAAAACGAAAATCCAACTGAAAATAAAAAGCTCTCATACATTTTCTGTATAACCATGTTTACCAAATTGTATTATTGTGTAGTCAGCAAAAGTTACTAAAAATCAATATGAAGCTGTGAACTTACCGTGATTAACAAACACCAAACAACCATCAAAACAAACGATGACGGCCAAACAAACGATGACAGCAAAACAAACGATGCTCTTTCGAAATAATCTATGGCTGTGAATGACATTGTCATAAGTTACGCGCGTTTTTTAAAATATGCAAAATTAAATGTATATTTTTCAATATTTCTGAGAGATTTTCTTGATATTTTTTTCCGTAAGAACCTTCTCCTAATAATAACAAATACAACAAAAAAAGAATTAGTGAAATCGGTCCAGTCATTTACGCGTGATGCCGTGATAGATAATTTATAAAATATTTTAGTTATGCTTTGCTTAAAGCTTTGAAGTTTGATTGTGTGAATAAATTTCTTTATGCATTTGAATACGTAGCATACGGGAAAGCACCTTCATAAACCTTATTTGAAATATGAAAGTAAAAAACTTTACACATTTCAAAAAACCAAAAACAAGTAAACACGTTATGTACTCGAGGCCTTCCTGAAGTAATATTATCTTATTTAATAAGATTTGAGTATTCTCAAACTCTTCTTCAAACGTCCAGGCAGCCAGAGCGGTATGAAATATATTAAGCTGAGGAAGTTTCGCCCCTAGACCATAATTCACTGTTTTAAGGATTTTCCAGTTAATGTTAAACATTAATCAAATTAAACGATCAAGTTAACAAGTTTGGAGGTAATTGTAGTACCAATTATAACATCTTTGACCCGTCGGGAATTATTAACCAATATAATATTTTTAATGTTAAAATATCTTACGAGAATATTTTAAGTAAACTTGATACTAACTCTTTCATCTTTCTAACCTGCCTAAACCAAAAGTTCATTGAACAGGGAGTTTGTTCAAATTCGAGTTTTGGGGAAAAGTTGTAAAGTCGTGGTGGCGGGGTGCGGGGTGGGGGGTAATTTGTTTTGATGAACTGTTGTCGAAGAAATAAGTATCTTTACTTACATAAACACACGGGAATATACACAGTCTATCGTATGATCACATCAAGCGGCACAGAGTGTCGACAACGTGTCTGCATCTCACGTCACACAGCTCCGTCTGATGGCTGTACGGAACATGACAGAGGTCAAGTACTCGCTTTCATAAAACCATATCTTTTTAAGTATCTATTTTGCGTGTACAGAGGTTGAAAGCCGGTGTGTATGATCTCATAATAATAACCAAGAAAACGAGAACATTTCATTAAAAAAAAATTTTTGGACTCTATTTTTTTTTTTTAACTAGCCGTTATTGTCCCAAAATTGGGCAAAGGCTTAATAATAATGACGCATCCCTGTTGTCTAGAGCAGTCGACTGGAGCAGTTATTGCATTCATTGGATAATACTCTGCAATATTTCATCCAACACTCAAGAGAAGACCGAAATGAATAAATTTGGCAGTTGGAATTATTTATGAGATTCCGTCGATTTCGCAATTTTCGAAGTGAAAAGTTGGATCTCGTTTTTACCTTCTTATATGATCCGGAGTTAAATACTTTAAGATTAGGAAGTGAACGTCCGAGTCTGATAAAGAGGCGGCTGCTCGATAAAAATAACATTTGCTAATATCTTAGGAAATTCCCCGAGGACGGAGTCTGTTGTTCGTACGCACTTTGTACGAAAATATATTTTAAGATTTTGAGTGAATTACTAATGAAGCAAGTTACCGGGAACCGGACGTTATTCTTTGAAACTTATTTTAAAAAATAAATGCATAACATAAAAATTAAAATAACTGATGATATGATAAATTATTTAGCAATGGATGGTATATAAAAATATTTATTTCGTAATTGATTTATTACACAAAGTATCTCTGATTTTTTAAAAATAAAATCTGCAAACTATTTTCTGCTTTTCAATCGAGTATTTAAAACCGGGAAAAAATTAAATTAGCTTTAAAATCTGAGTTGCTACTTTGTCACTGAAGATTATTTTATTTCGTTGAATCTTTTATTGATCGATCTTTCGATCGCTGTACCTGTACGCTGTTAACGATTTATTGCTACGGTTAAAAGTTTCTACGAGCTACGCCACTACGGCGTAGCATGTTTTATTTTGATACGATTGCAGTTCAAAAGCAATAACTCGTAGTTCTGTCACCGCAGTAAGATATCACAATGTTTTAAATTCACGAAAATAAAATGTATCTGCAAAAGTAAGAGCAGTAAATCAAAGCTGCTTTTTGATTACTTCAATAAATAAAAAAACAATGGTGTAAGCGAGCAAGTCATAGTTTGTACATTACTCTCTATTTTAAGGTTACCGACTGAAAAAGAACTTGGAAAATCAGTTTAGCAGTTCCACAGATTATGCCTTACTTTCAAACTCCGTTATTATTATTGTTTTTCATATCTTACTTGTAATATTTAGTTCATAAAAAAGTGAGAATTTAAATCAATAAGTAATATTTCTTTCTATAATACTATTCGTGACGACTCTCTGACTTATTTATTGGTTTTATTTTCGTTTCAGTGACGAGTGTCACACGCAACTCACGCTTTGATTTGATTCTGTTTATCTTTGTATTGAGGCTTGACTTCAAAAAATATATGAAGATGAAATATAGAATTGATACTCAATGCACGTCTCATAAAATAAGACAAATAGCATGTCATGTATCTGAATTTTTTCAATGATTTTTTTAAGATAATTTTTTTTATAAATACAATAACAGTTATTTGTAGATGTTCTGCAAGTTGGAGGTTTGTTTCTCAGACGATGAATATTAAATGTCGTCTGATAGTAGTTAGTGTTCGGTTCATTTATAGTTGCAGCTCGCGACCACCGCTTGAATATTGAGTGAGCAACACTGACGACCAACTACGACTGACGTCCTTATATACATTACTTAGAGGGTCGGTTAATATTCAACGCGAAAGTTTCCTCATCACAGTATATCATAATATCTAAACAATTAAAAAGCAATAAGGGGGATACAATAGGAACTTTGCGCGCCATGTAAATAATGTTGGTAATATATCGCGTAGCTACTAAGTGATAATGCATGCACGTGTTGCAACGAGCAGCGCGCGGTACATTGCAGTTCGTGAATGTTTCACTACGAGGGATTAAATAATTGCAGGTTAAACGATGCTTTAAATTTTATCAAAGAAAACTTTAGAATTTTTTTTTGATCATTCGGATTTCAAATTGGTAGTTAGAACATTTCGGTTCTCAACAACTTTAGGCGAGCCAATATGGACCACTTGTGAATATCTAAAGACGAAAACAGTCCAAACCAACCATCAAAGAAAAACAAAATGATCGAGAAGTATTCTGCTCAAAAGAAATTTTTTTTTTTTCGCAAAACGAACGTCATCGCTCGGTGCTTCCGCGCCACCGGTAGTTAGGCTGCGTCACCGTGAATTCACAACTCCACACATCACCACATATTGTGCCGCTCATTCCACCAACTCACATCGACTTTTTTACATTACGAAGACAATGGGTTATGAAAACGAAACTATCACAAGATCACATATTAATGTAACTTGGTGTATTCAAAACTTGACCCAATTAGCTCAACTGCAAGCGTCTGGTTTGAAAGTTGTATCCAATAAAAACGTAAGCGCTTCCCCGACGATGTTTTCTTAGTAGTTAAGGAAACGGTGACACTTTCAAAGATCCCTGCACTTACTTGTATGTCAAAATATTGTCTCGTGGTGTCGCAGTGGTACTAATCAGCAGCTGGAGACTGATCAAGTCGCAAGTTGCATGACGTCGCGGTCGCGGCGCTGCCGACACTGCAGGACAGAGTTACTACATTACTGAACATTTTATAATCCAACTTAAAACGGTTAAGTACTTGCATCATGGTTTCCTTTGAGACGATGGCGGAGGTTTTACTTTTTGTTTTTCATAGACGTAAAGGCATTATTCTTAAATTCTATTAATTTTTTTGGGTTGGGTTTTGAAATCGGTTGCCTGATTTAAGGGTTGTGGGGGGTTTGGGGGGGTGGGGAGGAGGGATCTGAACCCCCTACAAGTAATTTTGGCTGCCGGAGTCGCGTCAAAATATTTTTAAAAAAAAATCAAAATTTCCTAAATACTACGAGGGAGCGTTTTTATGTTCGCGGAATGGAGGGTAAGAGGTGGAAATAAAAAAACCAAATTATTTTTCCTTTTCAATATATTCACCTGCAAGACGGATACATTTTTCAGACCTTTCAATTAATTAATTTATACCCTCATAAAAAAATGTTTTATCTTTGTCTTCAAAATACGCTGAAACTGCCTCCTTAACTTCATCATCGGTGGTAAATTTTTTACCCCGAAGCATTTTTTTCATTTTTGGGAAGAGGTAATAATCACTCGGGGCTAGGTCTGGGCTGTAGGGTGGGTGGTTTAAAATATCGAAGCCCACTTTATGCAGGGCAGCCAACGCAACGCGACTCTTGTGGACGGGCGCATTGTCGTGCAAAAGCAGCACACCCTTCGTCAATTTTCACCGTATTTTCTCTTTAATGGTTTCTTTTAGTCGCTCTAATATTGAAGCGTAGTATTCTCCGGTTATAGAAACACCTTTATCTTTGTAATCGATCAACAATATTCCTTCTGAGTCCCAAAAGACCGTTACCATGAGTTTCCCAGATGACTGTGACACCTTAAACTTCTTGGGGGGTGCTGTGCCCTTTTTATGCCACTGCATGGAGTCTTGTTTCGACTCAGGTTCATAATGATGAACCCAAGTTTCGTCTCCAGTAACAATTCGACTCAATGCACCATCCTTGTCGTCACTGCAGAGGTCCAAAAATGCACGTGAACACTCTACGCGTTGTTGTTTTTGCGGCGGCGTGAGCTTTCACTCCCGATTATGTTGCTTGGTTGACGATAGCTCAAAGACTAATTGTCTGATAACAATGAAACCTCGTATTTATACTAATTATGAGTCACTGAATTCGTTACGGTCCTAATGAGCCTAATCACCCCCCTCCAACCCTCTCATTCCGCGAACTTAAAAACGCACCCTCGTAGCACAATTGCGTGAATCGGAACGCATTTAGCATCTTGGATGAATGATATTGTGGTTTTTCTACAATCTTAATTTTAAATACAATCGAGGTAATCAGATTGTATTTATTAAGTGTGTTTACATAATTCTTAGGTAATTAATAGCAATGTCTTACTCCGTGTTGACACAATCCGACATCAATGGGTTAGGTTAGTTAGGTTACTGTTTTTAAACTGCCAGAAAAAGGAGTCCCGCGAAGCGGGACTCCGTTGACTCATGATTGAAGCGAGTTTTTATACATATAAATTGGCTACTAAAGGTCGCCATATTGAGGGGTTTAAAAAAAAATTATTTTTTTTGGCGCCCCCTTTTTTTTCCGGCAGCTGAAAATGGTCAGGGGGGGTTCAGACCACTCCCCCCCACCCCCCCAACCCCCCAAAACCCCTAAATCAGGCGACCGATTTCAAAATTTTAACCATTTTTTTACACATAAGTACATAGAAATCCCGAAATGTTCGTACCGTTATTATAAAACTTAATAGTTGTTACACGGTAATTTTTATAGATACGGTCTATATGTTTCAGATAGCAATCTCTTTTGCACTTTTATTAATGTTGGCGGCCTTGTGAAGCATTTAATGTAAATGCTCGTCTAGTTGGCAGCAAACCGATGAGCAATAAAACTCCAGCACAAACAGCGACGTGAACTGAGTTTTATCAAACCCCATCTCAATTCTCGCTTTAATTACATTCAGATTCAATAGAAGGTGGTCATTCCATACGATGTTATATGAAGACCGCTTAAATTTGTAAGTGTAACGTTGTGTGACGTCACCGGGAGGGTTCTATACACGGTGCTAGTAGTAGTATTTAACACTAACATGTACTCACACGATATTAACTCCATCGTTACTCGCATCTACTAATTTGCAGCCAATTTGCTGGTTTGTGGCTTCCAGCAAGTGACGTGAGTTCCTCGGGGAGGTGGCTGCATGTAAGTTAGTGGTTCTCTCTGCGCGCCGCTGGACTACCCGTAAATGAGTAATCGATCGAAGCTGCTTCGTTGTACAGTTCCTAATTAATGATTCTCTTATGAACAAAATAGGGGGTAGAGTTAATCTCGTAATTAATTTTCCATTAAATTTTGTGTGTTCACAGTTCTGTTATGAAATTATTTTTGTGTAATGCAATTATTTTTAGACAAAGAAACAATTAAGCCACGGTGTCTTTAATTGTAAATGTTTCGAAGAAATACTAATCGCTTGCTGCGGTGATTTTGTGTGTATTAGTAATTGGTTACTAACGCAATCATTTTGATCAGGGCATGAATCAGTATAATACCGATGGAACAAACACAGGTATAATTGAGACTCGAAACGTTCGGTAATAATAAATACTGCGTCAACTGATAGGCGGTTTGAGAAACGGTACCAGGGCCCCAGCGGTGACGAGGAGGCCGCTCGGCGACCGACGACATTTGCATATTAAAGGCAGCGCTGCTTCAACTGAACACATTTGCGATTCATTAGACGTTTGTGATTTAGTCCGGAGCAGCTCACTTCTAATCAATGCTCAATGGTTATCAATGGCGGCGGACGCGGCGGCACACAGCGGTGACGTGTCGGTGACGTCACGCGACACTCTGAGAAGAGTTTAACCACATGGTACCTGCCGGGGAACACTTGCTACCCACTAACCTCTTCCACTACAAATTCATAAGGAATTCAATTACAACAACCACTAATCTTTATTGTATCCTAGAATTTTCTCAATAATAGTTCGTTCAAATCCACGTCTCTGCAATTGTATTGTGTGACGGTTTTATTTCTCAAATACTTAGAAGTAAAGTGAATCAGGACTATTCCTAGCGAGGCTGCACCGATGCAGGTAAAGGAACATGTACGAGGCAACCCGCCGTCGCGGCTCCGATGGCTTCCACTTTATTATCATTTACTGTCTCACCTTATCACTGAACGGGGATTTGTTGTGACATTCACTATAAAAAATTAAATAATGGTTACAAATATTTTATAAAAAAAAATGATGTTGATTAAAACGTATTCACGCTAAAAAGTTCAGGTAGGCGCAGTACTTAAAAAAAAACTACACTTTATAAACATAAAATAATAATAAAAGCACGATGTGTACGCAACGAATATATTAAACTAGTGGCCGCCCGCGACTCCGTTCGCGTGGAAGTCGGTTTCCCGTGGGAATGAGAAGTTTTCCCGGTTCAGCGGTTTAGGCGTGAAAGCGTAACAGACAGACAGACAGACAGACAGACAGACAGACAGAGTTACTTTCGCATTTATAATATTAAGAAGGGAAGTAGGGATAGTAGGGATTTTGTCTTTTGCCGCGAGTTGTACTATATGAGGATGTTATAATTTATCATGGCACGTAGAGTGCATCTGTGAGTAAAAATTGCTGCAGGTCGTGTTATGCAGTTAATGCAAATTTTAGTCATAGCAAAGCAAAATCTAAGATTAGACATACATAATATTAAAAAAACCGGCCAAGTGCGAGTCGGACTCGAGCACCGAGGGTTCCGTACAAACCTGCAAAAACTACTTAAAATTTTAAGCTTTTCGGAATTTTTCTGTTACCTGTGCTGTAAGCTATTGCTTCTTACCAAATTTCGAGATTCTATGTCAACGGGAAGTGGTCTTTAGGTTTTAATTCCCGTGCGTGTAGTTGCGAGTTTCAAAATATGCGGTATAATGGTTGTACTTTTGCGTTTTGCGTTGACTTAGTTTTTTTTTTTCACGGGTTAAAGGCAATTAGATCTAAGTATTTGATATGAATTTCAACTTGATAGCTCTACGCGTTCATGAGGAAAAAAGTAATAAGTTTATATTTATTAAAAAATATATATTTTGTAATGTAACTAAAAATTTAAGGTTTTCGGAATTTTTCCTTTATGTGTGCTATAAAACGTTGCTTCAGGCCAAATTTCAAGATTCTAGATCGACTGGAAGTACCCTTTAGGTTTTGATTCCCTTGCGAGTACTTGCGAGTTTCAAAATATGCAGCTTAAATTGCTGTTTCTTTTGATTGCGTTGACATAGAAGTTTGATTTTGTTACAGCTTAAAGGTATTATAGACTTGAGTATTTGGTATGAATTTCAATTTAATACCTCTACGCGTTTATGAGGAAATGGGTAGTAAGGTTAAAATTATTAAAAAAAATATATTATGTGATATAACTAAAAATTTATGGTTTTCGTAATTTTTTTCCTTTATCTATGCTATAAGACGTTGCTTCGTACCAAATTTCAAGATTCTGAGTTCACGGGAAGCACCCTGTAGGTTTTGATTCCCTTGCAAGTGTCGAAAATTTGCGGCATAAACGGCTGTATCTTTTGATTGTGTTGGCTTAGAAGTTTGATTTTTTCACAGCTTCAAGGGACAGTAGACCTGAGTAATTGATATAAATTTCAGCTTCATACCTCCACGCGTTCCTGAGAAAAAGGGTCTTGACAGACGGACGGACGGACGGACAACAAAGTGATCCGATAAGGGTTCCGTTTTTTTTCCTTTTGAGGTACGGAACCCTAAAAATGACTAGACTGTCTCAGCGAAATAATCTTTTGATATTTTTGTTAAATATTTTGCATAAATGTAGAATTTACACTTGCATATTGCATAGCCAAAACACTTGCGACGTCTTTCCAAACTTGCCGTAAGTTACGAGTATGTTTGTTACGATAACAGTTTAAGGCACTCCGTAATACTTGGTTGGTAAGGTTGCATTTCGCATAACCTGTAAAGGCTTTCAGATTTAAAGTGCAGTGTCAGTGACAAGAGGTAAGTGGATCCGATATCGAGAGATACGCGCGAAGTTCACTTCAGGCTACATGACTCAGCAGAAAAGATTCAGAATCATGCAAATAGTACTGCAGCGATTTTAGATGCAATTTTCGTAATTTTTTCTCAACTTTTTTAAACCTTGTCAGGCTCTACTCCACTCTCATGTAACCATCATCATTTTTGTTCTAAAATATTTACCGCTGTTGTTTTAATCTTCAAAGTTTTTAATACCGTATTGTTTATTTTATGAGGGTAACAGAAGGTTAACCAATAGCAAAGTCTGGCAAAAGTACCAGCGCATATTGACCTCTAGAACTCAAGAAAGTCGGAACAGCTTTACCACCTGGTTCAAAATAAATTTGGTTGGTGTAATCTTCAACATCTGTTGCAGGTGAAAATAACAAACCTTTTTTTTAAATTACTGAATATTTCAAAACACAATAACTCGGCAGGTGGATCATAATGGAACATCACTTTGTAAGTAAGTTGGAGGCAAAAGGTTCTGAACTGTTTAATTAACAGGCTAATGTACGAAGTTTACAAATTATTTCAGTCGCAAGTAGTAGATTTGCTAACGAGAAACTCATTTGGACTTTCAATTAGATCCTTACTTGTTTTTTTACTTTAGTCAGTGGTCTAATTTTCATAGAAAGTAAAATATTGCATGAAAATAGGATTCCTTTCTTGGAATGGAAAATGGAATCACCTTGAAAATGGAAATTCAACTTAAATATTAAAATTCTAAGGAGCAGAATTATTGAAATTTGCAATAAGTTCTTTTAAACTCAGAATAAGAAGAAAAAATACGTTTTAAAAATTGTTTTTATCCTTAAAAAGGCGGCTCAATAACACCAACAATAGTAGTCCTCCTGCTGGTGTCGGAGGCAATTCTCTAAATCCAGATTATCAAAACCCGACCTCGAACCATTCACCAAAACTTTGTGCTCATTTCGAGTATTCTCGTAAAAACATCCAGTTTAAGCCCAAGCCCTATTAAGATATTTTACGCTTTTCCTTCAAACTTTACGACTTTCAGATGTTTCTAACCCTCACATAATAAGCTTTATACGTCGTATTCGTAGCTTACCTAGCTACAGTACGTATTTCATTTAATTTCAGACGTTTGATTTGCATAAGGATATTAGCTACCAATGTTTCCGCTGCGGTCTGTGGGGAACGCTCCGTGCCGTGGGAACACAAATTAAATTAGGCTATACGTTTGCGTTTGCAGATAGAGTTATAATCTGACTGCGACGTAAGCATTGTCGTGACTTGACTTTAGGGTCAAGAAAGTGCATACAGACACTCTTTATTGGTTGAAATTTAAATTATTAAAAAAACACCGATAGTTACTTCGGTCTTTCAACAAATTTCTATAATTTATGGTTAGCTATAATATACAGAAAAAACGTAAGATAGCATACAAAAATTTAACTAATTAGTATAACTATAAAACAAGTCCATGGTGACGTAAATGTATGAAACAAAACGTAGTTGTCAAGTAATAAAATGTACATTATATTCAAAAAAGGAGCTCCATGATTGTCACTACTGATACAAACTACATAAAAATAAATATTAATAATATCAATTAAAATTATGCAAATTCTTACAATTATCCGACCTAACTTCGTTTCTCAATCCGAAGTCGTTGCTCCATTTTGTGTAAAGCAATGTAATTTATTTAATGTTACCGTAAAGTAACGATTCAATAAGCTCTCTAGAGAAAATGAGCGTGTTTCTGTAATGAATAGCTCCAATTCGAATGAAAATTAATGAAAATATCGATTATTGGCAGGTTGTAGGCTTCCGGGGCTTTGTGAGAGAGATTTAGTAGAAATGAGAATTAGCTGAATCTAACATGTGTAAACCTAACCAACTATTAACTCAATATACTTAATGGATTTAATCACGCTTCAGCTGTTCATCAAATTACAAGATACCGATTTAACAATTTTACTTCTATAACTTAAAGTACCAAATAAAAACCTTTTAAGAGTATTCAAACATGCGCAAAGTATAATCAAGTTTAACGTATAACGACATGCGATGACGTAAACTTAGTTGTATGGAAGCCATTCCCAAATGTGATTTTAAAGCACTCCACGTAAACGATGAGAAATTGCAGCTGATAGTTTTAGTAATGGTTATCTCAACGATGTTGCTGTTGCAGAAAAAAATAACAGTAGGTTTATAACTGACGGCCGTTATTTTATTGCGGTTTGTTACTGTAACATTCATAATGCAGCAGACATGGCTGCAGCGTGGTGTTGGCAGGCAGTCAACAGACGCGGGAGTTCACTGTGAATAGGCAGTTATTTCTGTGAAATGACTTAGCTTTTTAAACATATTGCGGATTCAGAGGGGAAACTTGAAACATCGCCATTCATTCTAGTTGTAGATTTTTAACAACGGTCATAGAGAAAAATCCCTAGTAATATTATAAATGCGAAAGTAACTCTCTCTGTCTGTCGGTCTGTCTGTCTGTCCGTCTGTCTGTTACGCTTTCACGCCTAAACCACTGAACCGATTTTGATGAAATTTGGTATGAAGAAAGAACTGAACTTGGGAAAGGAAAATTTCTCATTCCCACGGGAAACCGACTTCCACGCGAACGGAGTCGCGGGCGGCCACTAGTAAATAATAAGTAGGTAAATATTTGAAAACGTTTAGTCATCTGTACCGATTTCATAAAACCATAGCATATTAGTTGCAAAAAAACTGTTTTACCTTTTACAATAACGCAAAGCTCAGAGTTTAATTTAAGTATAAGTTACAAATTTTATTTAAACATTAATTTTCTTAAAGACATAACGTAGATATTAAAGTTTAAATTATAATATTAAGTTAGCGCTGAGTTCCTGCGCTGAAACCCGGCTGCAGTGTACCAGGTTCGCTATAGCCCACTTCAGTTGTGTAATCTACATAAATTGCCTTCTTTGTAATTTGTTTCCTGTAGACTAGAATGAAAATTTGCGCGGAAAGTAAGGTATAATAAAACTGCAGTAAATAGTATAGCAGGGGAGCGAGGTGTTACTATTTACTAGACATCTTTGAAGAACTAGATTACACATTAATTTAAAGAATAAACCGTTACTCTTCAACAAGTTCCTAACTAACTTATTAATTTATCAGCATCAGAAATACCAAAAGGACAAAAAACACAACAATGACGATCAGAAATGTATGTCAAGAATACACTAATAAACCTAAGAAAACTGCACAAAATATATTTAAAATTAGCAGTATTAACACCAGATCCAGAATTTAACAAAATTTCATGTGGAAATATACATTACTATATGCTACTAGGCCACCGCGCAGTCCCTGCTGCAGCATGAAACCGAGCTGTGGGGACACGCTGCTGACTGGCAGCGGGGGTTCCGTGCGCAGAAAACGGCCGTTCGTGCTATAGTCGGCATTAAGAGTGACTTCTTAATGCCAACTATGACTTACTTTGCCTTCGCTTATCTTATATCAAATTGCGTTGTACCCATGCTCAAGGATAATAGTTTTTGGATGGTGACTCGGCATAGAAAAAGATGAACAACACCAAAATATAGACCAGATGAAACTCTAAAATTGACGAGTGTTATGTTTCCTTTAGTTCAAAACCAGATCATGGATTATATAAAACAGGCTGCAATTTAATATGTCTAGGTCCATATCTACAGTTATTATTGGCAGTAGCCTAAATAATATTTCTATATATTTTAGCTCCCGGGGGGGGATTCTCATTTTTTTCTGAAATGAGTTTGTAACAATGTTAAGCGTCCACCGTATATAGGAGTGCTTGGTGATGAATCTAAATAAAAAAGAATAAGAAATAAAAATAATGTTGTCCCTTTTAGAGATAATAGAAAAAGTGATTTAAGTGAAAATATGAATCTTTTATTTTAGGTTGAGATTTAGATTTGAACAGTTATTTCTACACAAGGCTTGTCTCATCGTTTGTACAATGTAATAATAAGTCGGTATATTGTAGACCGCATCCTCATTAAGCTTCATTCTCGGTATCTGACAGAAAGTCTAAAGTTTTTAATTTTAAGTGAAATAAACAAAGTAAGCTCATTATTTCTCTTTGAAGCAAAAGTCTTCAACTATGACGTTAGTTATTAAGCACCCAGCGAGAGTATAGCACCGGGATTAGCGAGAGTGTAGCGCCGGAATATATGTTTTTTTGCCATTTTAATCAACACAGGATTTATTCAAAGCAGTCTTATTTAGAAAGAACTATATTTTAAAAAATATTTTAAAACATTTTGTTACTACGTAGTAAGTTTGTCAACAGGAGTGGTGATTATGCTAACTTCGTGTTCACATCATTATGTTTATTTAAGTATAGAATATCAGCACAATAAACTTTGCTGTAAGTAGTTGTAGTCCAATGGAGTAGTAGCCATATTATTCTTAAATTACTATTCAGAATAGAAGAAAAGCCTTTTTCTAATAAAGAACCCAACACTCAATCAACCAATGCTATTTGTAAATGCATTTTTCATTTCGTTATACCACTTGAATTCAAACTACCGTTCGGTGAAGAGTTCCAAGGTTCTGGAAGTCAATTAAAAAGGCAGTTATAAAAGCGTGGCGAAGTGGAAAAGTGGCGCCATTTTATTAAATCCGGAGATGGATACTGAAACTGATACAACGCCAATATTCTCGAATATATCAATCGGCAGGTCGTCGCAGCTTGTGTAGTCAAGATGAGGTAAATATGCGAGTATTTAATTCATACATATACTGGTTTGTAGTCGTGGCCTTAACATCATGTTACCGATAACATACAAAATACCGAGTCAACTGTTATATGGTCCTAATTATCATGAAACAATATCTGCTGTATATTCACAAACCAAAAACTTCTGTGTATAAGACTATGTAATCAATCACATATATTATAAAGAAGTCACAAAAAGCTATTCAAATTATTTCATATTAGATTTTTTCCCCTAGAAATTGTCCATCACTTACTTTTAAGCCATTCAGTTCTTCAAAGACCTCTTACATACATGGTTGACCTCGACAGTAAGTATCTACACTTGAATCTGTGACCGACCGTGTGTGTGTTTCTGTTTGTCAGTATTTAGTGCTACAACCACAGTTAAGTAGGAAGTAAACATTTCTGTTTCCGCGGCTCTTTGTGCGGCGTCCGAACGACACAATGCCGTTGTCGCAAACAACGAGACTGCCTTGTTGCATTCTGTCCCAGACACAGCACCGCAGATAATGACCACGAGGAAGTAAAATATTTAAGACGCTAAATTATACGATTCATAATATTACTAGTGGCGGCCCGCGACTCCGTTCGCGTGGAAGTCGGTTTCCCGTGGGAATGAGAAGTTTTCCCGCGGTAAAAAGTACCCTATATGTTATTCTGATGTATAACCTATATTACTGTAAAGTTTCATCAAAATCCATCCAGTAGTTTTTACGTGAAAGAGTAACAAACATCCATCCATCCATCCATCCATCCATCCATCCATACATCCTCACAAACTTTCACATTTATAATATTAGTAGGATTTTCTTAGATTATATTAGATAAGCAGAAAAATACAGAAATCATAAGACACAAAAGAAGGAGGAATTTCACCTTTCTAGTTTGAATAAAGCTGACTTGTCGTACAATTGTGGGTAGTGTACCAACATTGTAACAACACATGCATTTCAGGTCCAAGCTAAATAAAAACGTTCCAATTTTATTTCCCTGACAGCAACCGCGTTGTAAATGTTTTTTTCCGATTTTTTAAACAATTTATCACAACGACTGTAAAAGGTTTGGTTTGAAACTTTAACAACGTGAGTGTTTATATGTAGTCCATCTTTTGCAGTAAGACGTCGCGCATGAAGCCACGTCACACGACACTGAAGATCCACTTAAGAACCAATATCCAGCGAAATTAGTTTTCATATAGTTCCAGTAATAGTCCGACCTTCGTGCTAGTGTTGACAAATTGTGTGGGAAATTAAGAAAACATTTTCCTTTGAGACCCCATGATAGAAAATCAAAACTAATAACATTAAAATAATATTACATTTTATATTTCACATATTAAATGTTAAATTTAAATATTACGTAGGGGTACTCTATTAAGAGATTGACCTCATTTTTCGGATAACATAGTTTAGTAACATAAACATGTAGGTACCTATATGCATCAACTTTTTGTTTGGACTTGATGGATCAATTCGCTTTTCTACAAAGTCGAGGTTTGATTTTTACAATTTTTTGTCCTCATGCATTTTGTAAATATAGCGTTTTGTTCTTCAAGTTAATTACGAACTTTGGTCGTCGGAGAGGATTTTTAAAAACACACAAAAGTTACTACACAATATATTCACGAAGTTCCTTATATAACTTATAAAGTAACTTGCCTCAACTGCAACGCGATTGTACAGGAGGAGCAAAAGCGACTTCACGGTACGAAGGGTGAACCAATGAGTGGCTTCAAACACGGTTCCCAGTCCCACGGAGTTGGCTGCTATGGTGAAGCAATGCTTCTTGGAAAGATGCTGACGCTTCACCCAATGTCTTCCGAATTAGTGTCGAAATCCAAAATACGTATACAAGTAGGTAGTGAGGCGTGGGAACTCATCGTTAGGTATAGGGGTAGTTAGGGTGTGTAATACCTCCCCTCGGAGATCAGCAACTATTTGCTAATGTCTAATGCAAATGTTGCTGCCTTTCTGGACTCTAATGATTCTTCCGTTTTAACGATGTGTTCCATCTGTCGCTTCTTGCGTATGTAGATGATAACGAGTACAGTTGCACTTAATATTATAATTCCGTATAGCGGGAAAGTTGTATGAAATAGGCTTGCAGAATAAGATGAGTGAATTTCAATAGGGGCTTCCATCTCAATTTGATTTCCTATCTTAGTTAAGGAATCTAAGTCTATTGATTGAAGTTTTAGATTTTCTTCGATTTTAGAATAATTCGGGTTATTTCCATATGCAGATATTTGAACGGCTCTTCCTCGAATTTTGTTATGGATGTTAATTATGGTGAACTCCTTTGTTTTAATTTTGCACTTGGGTGGCAAAGTGACAAAGTAGCTTCCACGAAGCGTCTTGTGTGATTCGTCGATGCAGGGCAGGTGTACACTTGTAGGTTTTGGAAAAGTGATTACGTAATGTTGATCGTCTAGTTTGATGAATGCTTCTTTTTCCATAGAGATTCGTCTCGATGCACATGATGAAAGTAAACTTTGATGCTGTATTAAATGATGGATGCAATCTTCTTCGGTGCGTGTCTGATGGTAGGTACTTTGTTCGCAAAGGTGCCAGGTGTCAATCTTCGGGCATTCAGCCTCCATGTACAAGAATTCCTGAGAGTCAGTTGCTAGGTAAGGATAGGGTGTTAATATGATAGATAAATTTTTGTTAGGAACGGGAGATAGTTTATATAATTCGTAGGAGTGTGGATGGGTAATGGGAAACTTTAAAATAACCACAATTTTCTTATCGGTAAAATATGAACCTATACGAATTATATCATAATAATATCTACTATCTACGTCTAGTATTTCTAAACTATTATAAGTTTCTCTTAACTTAATAATCATTGATTTCAGCGCGTTTAGTGGTAAAATAGAATGGTGAACTGACTTTTTACGACTAAAAGCTAAAACATTTTCTATATTTAATAGCTGGTTCGATAATTCTTGAACATTTTCATTCAGGATTACGAATAGCTGAAAAATATGAGCTAAGTGAATAAAACGGGCACCATCATTGTAAGTCATGTTGATGACCTTAGAAAATGCGTGCGCTAGATTTTCTTGATTAACCTTTAACTTTTTTAACACCTGAGATTGTTGGAACGAAATCTGCTTGAATAGAGTAATATGTTTATTAAAGCTTGATGAAATTTTGATATTATCATTTTGAATAATTTGAATTGCATTCTCGAACTTCAGGGCGTCGCTGTGATCTAAATTTCCTGTAATACTTTTTATAATGCTACCCAAAGGATCTATCAGTCCACGTTTTACGCGAGAAGTAGGCCTGAACGTGTCCAGTTGACCTTTAATATTTAAAAGCTTTTGATGAATAAACTTAATTTGATACTTAAACATGTTGAAATCCGAGTTAGTAAGGCTGTTAGATGTGTTTGATAATTGCGACAATATGGATGTGACCTGAGATTGCATAAGCTCGAGATCTATGTCTAGTATAAAGGAATGGTAGTGCGAGGTTATTTTAGTTTGACCCAGCTGAAAGGGCAAGAGTCCTGGTCCGTTATCAAGATTGTCCAGTCGTATGTCCAGTGCTTGTGCTAGGCTCGTCATTACTAGTCTGTAACAAGTCAGAGTTTCTATTTTTTAGTGACCGCTTAAGTCTTGATTTTGCAACAGCTTCCTGCTTCTTGGAAGTATATATATGTATTGGTAAGTCATTTCTAACTTTGTCATGAGTAAAACGGGGTGCAAGTTTTTGTCTTCGACACAATGGGTTTTTAATGTAAATGTCTTGGTCAGTTAAATAAGTTTGTTCGGGTTCCCTAGTTTTATTACGTCTCGTCATAATCGCTTCGCGCTCGGCTTTTGCGATGTTCTAAGATGGTACTATGAAAACGTTCGATCATGCCGTTATCATTCGGAGAATAAACTAAAGTTTTATGGTGGTGAATATTATGGAATTTAAGAAATTCAGCTACGACTTGATTTGTAAACTCGGTACCTTGATCAGTAATTAATGAAATAGGAAAGCCATGGTGGGTGCTAAATGTAAGAAGGTTTTTTATAATGTTTGGTGCGGTGCAATCTGATAAAGAATAGATTTGTGCGTACTTAGAAAATGAATCTATCAATGTTAAATACTTTTCATGTTCAATTGTTAAAACATCTGCGTGGATGATTTCAAATGGCTTAATTGGAGGAGAAACGATTTTGTATTCGGGTTGCACAGGGTTGCGATCATATTTCGCGCAGTTGCAAATTCGACACTCGGCAATGAATTTGCTTATTCCTTCTTTCATTTTCGGCCAAAAGTAACGGTGAGATAGGGAAAGGAATGTTTCATTTGTACCTCGATGATTTGTTTTACCCTCATGGTACTTTTTGATAGTGTCTTGTTGCAAAAGATAGTCACAAATGTTCTCAAGTTCGTGATTAACTGCAATTAATTTTAATGAAGAACTTTTAAAAGTATTTTGAATGATGGGTATGACTTTAAACATGAAACTAACGGGTTGTACTAAAATTGCGGTTAAAGATTTCGGATCAATATAATTCTTAAATACATTAATGACGTCGATTTCTAGGTTTTGTTCGCTAATTTCAATAGTAGTTTTTGAGTAGGTGTTAAATGGTTTAGATAAAATAGGGTTTTTCCTGGGTGGTAAATTAGTGATTTTAAGCACAAGTTGACGTTTATATCTATTAAGACAGTGTTCAGAAATGGGTATTTCCAAAATAGGGTTTTCTTTGCTGGTATGTATCGTACAGTCATCGTCAGGTAAGTTATTTGGTAAAAGTGGTGAGTTTAAATTACTTGATGCGGTATCTGTTTTTGAGTTATTGTAAAGGGGTATTTCTTCGGTATTGGTCAAGGGCGTATTAGTCATAGGTTGGTAGGTGAACACAGAATCTGATAATGGTTGACTGTTTGGGGCAGTATCAGTTGAGGAGGCACTTATTAGGGGTCGATCATCTGGAGCAGTGACGGTGGATGTACCACTCAGAGATGAGTCGGAACTAATGTTAACAATTATCGAATCGAACTCCTCGTTATGTAACTCGATCCGAGATAGCGCGTCCGCGTTAGTGTTACAAGATCCCTTTTTGTAAACGATAGTATAGTCGTATTCTGATAATTTAAGACGCCATCTGGTCAGTCGGGAATTCGGTTCTTTTAAGTTCATTAGCCAAATTAAGGGTTTATGATCAGTTATAACTTTAAATTTTCTGCCAAATAAGTAGGGTCTAAAATATTTTGTGGCCCAAACAATGGCCAATAGCTCCTTTTCGATAGTCGAATAGTTCATTTCGCTATCATTGAGCGTTCGGGAAGCATACGCTATAGGCTTATCATTGCCAGTTGGTCCTTGTGACAATACGGCTCCTAGAGCTACGTTGGATGCATCAGTTGTAAGTATGAAGTCCTTTGTAAAGTCTGGGTAAATTAAAATGGGGTCATTAGTCAGTAAAGTTTTGCAATGTTCGAAACATTTAATATAATCATTCGTAAGGTTGATTTTTGCACCTTTTTTTAAACAACTGGTTAATGGTTTAGTGATTTTTGCGAAGTTAGGTATAAAGCGGCGGTAGTAACCTATTAGTCCAAGAAAAGCTTTTATCTGTTTAGTAGTGCGGGGAATAGGATATTTAAGTATAGCGGTGATTTTGTCTGGGTTGGGTTTCACACCATCAGTAGTGATAAGATGACCTAGGTAAGGGGTTTCTCGCTTTAAAAATTCAGACTTGTCCATTTGAATTTTAAAATTGGACTCGCGTAACCTTTGAAAAATTTTTTGCAAATTAACTATATGTTCCTGAAGGGAAGTTGAAAAGACTAATATATCATCCTGAAAAACAGTGCATATGTTATTTACTAAACCTCTAAGCACATTGTCCATGACTCTTTGGAAAGTACACGGTGAGTTTTTGAGGCCCATAGGCATACGTAAAAATTCGTAATGCCCATGTTCTACACTAAATGCCGTTTTATGTATGTCATCTGGGTGAGTTTCTACTTGGTAAAAGCCACTTGCAAGGTCAAGGGTGGTAAAATATTGACATTTACCTAGTTTGTCTAGTATGTCTGTCACGTTGGGAATAGGGTATCTGTCGTCTATTGTCTTTTCGTTAAGTTTTCTAAAGTCCACTACAAGTCTCCATTTAGCTTTTCTTGAGGCGTCGGGCTTTTTAGGCACGATCCATATAGGGGCGCTCCAAGCTGAACTTGAAGGTCGAATTATTTCCTGTTCTAACATTTTAGCTATTTGATCTTGAACTTCCTGCTTGTGAACATGAGGATAACGGTAAGATTTACTGTGAACAGGTATCTCATCTGTAGTTCTAATTCGGTGCTTTATTTTATTTGTGAAGGTCAAGGGTTCGCCTTCCAAGTAAAAAATGTCACTATATTCCTTACAAAGCTTTGAGATATTAATTGATTCTTCTTTGTTTAAATGATCTAAACGTAAACGAGATAAAACTTTTTCCTTTCGAGATTGCAGGTGTGAGTCATACGTCATTGTCTGTTCGTTAAATAATTGTGCTTGTATGGGTTCAGAGAGTGAAAAAATTACGTCACTTTCGGAGGGGTTAGTAACTTCTACTAGGGCTTGGTTATTGCTACATTTAGTTAAACATTCATTTATATAACAGTTTAAAAAAAACTGGGGGTCTATGTGAACCTCACCTTTAGAAATGGTGGTTGGAAGTTTCACTAATTTCGTAGAATTTGCGGGAATAATTATTTCACATAAATTTACACTATTAGAAAAATACATATGAATAGGATTTGAAGCAAATTCTGTTTTAAATATGTTAGAGCCAAGGTCAATTTTAGCTTGCCATTGCTTAAGTAAGTCGCATCCTATAAGTCCGTCAAAGTAATCGTGGAATTTATAAATGAACAACTTTATGTATGAGACATGTTTTATTTCTTCGAAACATGGGATGGTAATAGAATAAGAATTATGCGTAGTAGCGTGAATGTTAGATACTATAAATGGGTCATAGTTAAGGGGTAAGTTAGAGTAGTAACGGTCAATAGCGTCTGGGCATATAAATGATTGGTTTGCGCCTGTATCTATGAGTAGTTTTAATGGGGGATTACTGATCTGTAAATATGGTAATTGACGTTTATTGTGCAAATTAAGTTCTATTCGGGGGCAGTTTTCTTCGAATCCTGGGAAAAATTTGGATCTTTAGTCGTAGTAGTTTCGTCATGGGTTTGTTCAATAGCAACCTGGTTAGAGTCGTCATAGTAAAATGATAGATACTGATTTTCGTCATAATCATATGGAGGTAAGTATGTGCAATCTAACATTTCATCTGTATTGTAACTGGGGTCGTACATTTCGGTGAAGTGCATTTCTCTAGGCTGGTAATAATTTTGACGCTGGTTATTTTGTGGTGTAGGAGGTAACGTGTTAGCATTAGGGTGGCTGACACCGCTCATAGGGGTTGGTCTAGTTTGACGCGGAGGAATTCTAAATCCAGTTGACATGTTAGACCGCGGTAGTGCTCTAAACATTTGCTGAGTTCTGCTTAGCATGGGGTTAATGTTAGGGTTAGTAAAACGGTTAATGTTAGGATTTGAGTTTTGATTCATATGAAAATTATTAGGGTTATATTGCATAAACTGATTAGGTTTTACTGGCGGAGCAAAAGAGTTTCTAGCAAAATTTGGGTTAGAACCAAATTTTAAATTATTCAAAGGTTGACCTGTAAACGGATCATAATTAAATTTCTTAGAATTCGTTGGTTGATTCCTGTTTTGCAAATAAATTACGTTTATCTCTTCTTGTACGAATTCGAGTGCTTTTTCTAAGGAATCAGGTCTCATGCAACGTATTCTAGAACCTAAAGGTTCTCTAAGGCCTCTCAAATAAGACTGTAAAGCTAACTTTTTATAAAGTTGCCTTTTTGCTTCTATAGTTGTGGGAATATTTTCGTGAAGTTCGACGTAGGTAATTATAGTACATAAAAGATTTTGAACGCGTTCGTAAAATAGTTGCGGTGTTTCGGTAGCGTTTTGGGATAAAAGTGCAATATCTGTATATAAAGCCGACTCGTCCCTGTGGTCTGAGAAGCAATTGACCAGGGTGGTTCTTATACTATTCCAATCATTAGGAATGCCATTTGAAGCTAATGTTTTAGCCGCGGGGCCAGTAATTTTGTTCAGAATACCATTGATTAAACTTTGGTTAGAAAGTTCATATCCGTTGATTGGCTTAATATAAGTTAACACAAGTTGGTCACAAATTCCGAGAAATCTTACTAAAACATGCGGATTTCCATCAAACTCAGGTACTGGCCTAAGCGCCTTATAGATTGCATCACATAAATTTTGCACTTCCGTACTTGCCATTATTGTAGAATTACTTAACTCGTCTAAATTAATATTTCTAAGGGCGTCACTCTGCTCTTCGCGGAGATTGTTCCGAATATCGGAATATGAGCCCTTATTTGATCGCGATGATCTTGGATGGAAAATTGTGAATATTTTTTAGGAAATAAGTACAAGGAAAAGTCTAGCAACCGCTAACAGTATGTTCTATGTACTTACAGTAAGTGCAGCATCTCTTTAGACCTTATCATCGATGTTTGGATGGATCCAGATTGAGATAGAGTGTCCTTAGTCCTGGGTTGACGACCGTAGTAGGTTCTGTTCAGATACTCGACAGAGGCCGTTAGATCGGCGACAGTGGCTGTATGACGATTGATCGCCCGCGCACTGGCTCAAGTATCCTACCGACTGCGCCAATTACGAACTTTGGTCGTCGGAGAGGATTTTTAAAAACACACAAAAGTTACTACACAATATATTCACGAAGTTCCTTATATAACTTATAAACTAACTTGCCTCAACTGCAACGCGATTGTACAGGAGGAGCAAAAGCGACTTCACGGTACGAAGGGTGAACCAATGAGTGGCTTCAAACACGGTTCCCAGTCCCACGGAGTTGGCTGCTATGGTGAAGCAATGCTTCTTGGAAAGATGCTGACGCTTCACCCAATGTCTTCCGAATTAGTGTCGAAATCCAAAATACGTATACAAGTAGGTAGTGAGGCGTGGGAACTCATCGTTAGGTATAGGGGTAGTTAGGGTGTGTAATAAGTTAGAAAATATTTATATATCATCAAACAAAGTATCTTTTGACTACTTTTGATCAACTACTTAATTACTACCAACTACTCACCAATTAATTATCATTACGGCACTGAAGTTTACCAATCACCTTATTGTTTTATTTAGACACAGTTATGAACAAGAGCTCCCCTCGAGCCCCGGGCGCTCCCTCCGTCTCCTCTGATCTACTCGTGAACCACGCGACCCACAGATATGAACCCTCATCAACCTCGTCCTCGGTCGTGAACTATTAAAACCACATTGCAGCAATAAATGTGACAGATGTGAGAAACGACGTCCACCTCGCCTGACCTGCTGCTCTACCCTTCTGTTTCACATATTGTATAGATACTTCGATTAATTTAATGACACTTATTCTTATAGGGAATTTTTATTGGCAATTAACAAGCAGAATTTGATTAGCCAATAAAAAAAATAAAACGAAATTAACGATAAAATTCAAATTTTACGTCATAGCAACAATTGCGTCTTTTATGATGCTAATTATAAATGTATTGGACTTTATTTATAATGTTTGTACTCTGAAACATACATAAATTATTTCCATTATAAATTAGAAGCACTTTACCTTACTTTATCTCAACTTTAAATTAACGAAGATAAGTCAAATCCAGCGGATGGAAAATACAACAAAACTGCTTCTAATCACTTTTTTTGTTATTTAATCGTTTATAGCATTAAATATAAATGTATATCAAAAATTAATAAGGTTTCATATTATTATAATTTTAATTTTAATTTTTTGCGTTTTTCTCCTTTATTAACACGCGTGGGTCACGCTACACACACACACACACACACACACATACATCTCGTGTGTGTAGTGCCTTAAGTTTGTATCTAGATCATACATAATTATTTTACATACGGAATGTCGTATCTACTAATAAATTGGGAATTAAACTCGTGACGTGCATAAAGACTTGCTAATTGCACCATATTGAAGCATAAAATACAACTTTCCATCATATGACACCCTTGCACGATGGAAAGCTAACCTCTTAATTTTTTTTTTTGTTTTTTTATTAATTTTCACATTTTGTGTGATTGTAACGTTGAAACTAAAATACCTTGAAATCGAGCACAACAACTTTCACAAAAGCTATTGAATTGCTGAAAATTTCATTTATAATTTTCTTATTAAATTGGATCGGCAACTATTGATTGTGTGCTTTGTGCATTAAACCGTACTAAATATTGTTGGTTGTCGGTAAACTGGACCACATAGTTGCTTGCATTACAAACACTGTCCCATATTGAACGCTATTGTCAATGCACTGGATCGATGTTCACAATAGATCATACAGGGGCTGCATGATCGTTCGACGTTAGTGTAATAATAAATTAACAACATACAAAGTAATTGGAGCAGACAACTGCTAGAAGGTATAAGGTGGTTATTTTGTGACTTTGGAACTAAAGCGAGTATGCTCTAAACAAAGGTAAAGGTATTTTAAATTAAAATTTAGAAAAGCGCCTCATAGAAGCGCTGACCTGTCTTAAAAAAAACCGGCCAAGTGCGAGTCGGACTCGCGCACCGAGGGTTCCGTACAAACCTGCAAAAACTACTTAAAATTTTAAGCTTTTCGGAATTTTTCTGTTACCTGTGCTGTAATTGCTTCTTACCAAATTTCGAGATTCTATGTCAACGGGAAGTGGTCTTTAGGTTTTAATTCCCGTGCGTGTAGTTGCGAGTTTCAAAATATGCGGTATCAATGGTTGTACTTTTGCGTTTTGCGTTTTTGCGTTGACTTAGATTTTTTTTTTCACGGGTTAAAGGCAATTAGATCTAAGTATTAGATATGAATTTCAACTTATAAGTTTATATTTATTAAAAAAATATATATTTTGTAATGTAACTAAAAATTTAAGGTTTTCGGAATTTTTCCTTTATGTGTGCTATTCAAACGTTGCTTCATGCCAAATTTCAAGATTCTAGGTCGACTGGAAGTACCCTTTAGGTTTTGATTCCCTTGCGAGTACTTGCGAGTTTCAAAATATGCAGCTTAAATGCTGTTTCTTTTGATTGCGTTGACATAGAAGTTTGATTTTGTTACAGCTTAAAGGTATTATAGACCTGAGTATTTGGTATGAATTTCAATTTAATATCTCTACGCATTTATGAGGAAATGAGTAGTAAGGTTAAAATTATTAAAAAAAAATATATTATGTGATGTAACTAAAAATTTATGGTTTTCGTAATTTTTCCTTTATCTATGCTATAAGACGTTGCTTCATACCAAATTTCAAGATTCTGAGTTTACGGGAAGCACCCTGTAGGTTTTGATTACCTTGCAAGTGTCGACTTGCGGCATAATTTGCGGCATAAACGGCTGTATCTTTTGATTGCGTTGGCTTAGAAGTTTGATTTTTTCACAGCTTCAAGGGACAGTAGACCTGAGTAATTGATATAAATTTCAGCTTCATACCTCCACGCGTTCCTGAGAAAAAGGGTCTTGACAGACGGACGGACGGACAACAAAGTGATCCTATAAGGGTTCCGTTTTTTTTCCTTTTGAGGTACGGAACCCTAAAAAGGTACATACTAACTACGGTCAATGACGAAATTTCATGTCATTAACATAATATTTTTTATTATATACTTAAAAAACATTAATCTGTCCATTAAATGCTTATTTTTTATACTCCAAAAGTATGCTACACTCTGCAATCTGATGAATCTGTAATGATATTTGTATCACGATCGAGATTGCCTCGCGCCCTGCCCGGCTTGTATTGAGTGAGTTACAAGTAGCCACGCTGGTAGCGGGACATCTCCGCCCGTTTCTTGTTTCCTGGTACTTACAACCTACTGGAGAGTGCTAGGTGCCTATAAACTTTAAACTGAGCTATTCCAAAGAGATAACAAGCAGTGTATATGTTACCGGCAATGTGTATAACCCGGTATTCTATACAATACCTAGGTAATGTATAGAATACCTAAAACGTGTCGGTAATGTATGAAATATCATTTATTTTATACTTTGCCTAGGTATTCTATATAATACCGAATGCGCGCCCGGTAATGTATGTAATGCAGGTAAGATTATAATGAAGAACGTTAGGGAGGAACTGTAGTTGGTCTATATTGTACTCTTATAAGTTTATTTCTTTTTTTTCATTTACCGATTTGTGTTCATAACAATCACAGTTCATAAATTTTTCTCGTACTTTTTTTTCTTAATTTGTTTTTGTCCTCCCAACGGAATTCATAATAGTCAGTTTGCATAACTTTTTAAATCATAAGATCATTAGTATTAAGTATATTTTCTCCAAAGTATTTGGTAATTTTTAGTTAAAAAATATCTGGGTTTTGGTGCTTCGCCGACCGTTGTCGCGGCACGCTCGCTTCGCTCGCTCGGCTGGCACACTTTATATCACCATTCAACCTCACACTCCTCCTCGCTTCGCTCGTCGTCGTACCTATTATTTTAATAGTGACTCTTCAGTCTACGGGGACAGGAGGAGGATTTGTCAAATCTTCAAAATATTTTGCGGTTGTAACAGAAATTAACTTTTTTACACTATCATTGGTGCATTATTTTAATTAAGTTCATTTTAAATATAGGACATGTTTCATAATTATGCTGAGCATATAATCGCTTATCATTGATAAATATAGACCAAGGTCTTTTTATTTTACACATTGCCGGTGGAACAGCAAGGCCTAGGTAAAGTATTGAATTGACAATAATATTCATTTCATTTTATACATTGCCTGGACGCCCCAGGTATTCTATACATTACCTAGGTATTGTATAGAATACCTGAATTATACAGATTGTCGGTAACATATACAATGCTTTTTCGTATGTAGAGACTACTAAATAATAACTTTTTTTGGTAACCTGCATGTAGAGTTAACCTCATGTGTAATTCATGTGACAATTTCTTCTCTCTCACCCATGTTTTTGTTTTACACCAACCCTTACGATTTAGGTGAAAGACGTATACTATATTCCTAGTAGATCAGTGTTAGTGGGTCGCAGTACAGTAGTGTCGGTCGTACAGCGGCGCCCGCGCGGGATGCCGACACTGACACGACACGAGGAGTAGCGGGGACTGTGAGACTGACGGTAACACTCTCAGCTGTATCGCACTTTAAATAAACGTCTAACAATCAACATGGAAATTGCTTGCACTACGAGTTATAACACATGGTCATACGGAAACTATATAATAATAATCAATAGGCTACGAAACAGGTACTCAAACATCAGCCACATTGCTGGTTACTTGACTGCAAACATCTCCAGCCAGCAGTGTTTACATACTTAACTTCCCTCACTGCAAGTAGCGCCGGCATCCTTCTATCATGTAGGTACCTCCCACACACCACCGCCGCATGTAACATGAGCGCCTGGTAGTTCCGTAACTTCACAAACACTTTCAAGGAACAACAACCAGCCAAATTACAGGGAACCGATACCGACGTAATACTTTAAATGCTATTTCATGTTGGTTATGATATTAAGCTACAAGTCAATTTGCTTCTGAAACATAATATCCCTGTCTATCTACGTAGTATTTCGTACTTGTCAGGTACTACTATTTTAGAATTAGGGTTTATTTTTAATTTGTTGGACATTTTATTCATAAACAAATAATTTTAAAATAGTAAGCTCAATAATAGAAACCGTGAAACATTTGTTTTTCACCCGACTCGCAATCACTGCGGTCATTGACCTCCTAAGCTGTCAGTCAGGGTGACTTCATGAATATCAATGTGAAGGCACTTTATGAGTCAATCTCCCGCCTCGTCGCTTCGTGTCGACGTGAACGCCAGCGACGCTCTTCTGTAGAGGATGGAGTCGGGTAAATAGTGGGAAAGTGATCGTTCAATGTGCTTGTCTTTGTGGTAAATGGGGAGTGAGAAAAACAGTGTTCAGTTGTGTAACAATACAGTTTTATGAAGAGCAGTTAATGTGGCTTGTTGGTACAATTGTTCGTGCATTATTGTACATTTTAGCTTTCAACTGAAAATTAGT
The DNA here is from genome assembly GCA_916618145.1 of Emmelina monodactyla. NCBI lineage: Eukaryota > Metazoa > Arthropoda > Insecta > Lepidoptera > Pterophoridae > Emmelina > Emmelina monodactyla. The sequence goes on along the minus strand of OU745314.1, from coordinate 558,110 downwards.
TCAGCTAACAGGCTACCTTACTAAGTATCTTCGCCTTGTCGTTTTGCCAAATCGTGTCCGTGTCGTGTGGTTCCCGCTGTTCCCTGCAGCTGCTGCGTCGTGCAGAGAGCCATGAACATCGGCCACTTGACCAAACGGATGTTGAGTAACGCACTAGTTGGTAATAAAAATCTTATCAATTAAACATTATCGAAAGTTTCTTAAAAAAACATCTTTTTTGATTCATAAAAAAGGCCGCCGAAACACTATTCATCGTTCAACTTTCTCTTGAAAAACTAAAAAGTAATTGTATGTGAGATAGATGACAAACTACGTGTGATTTTTACTATTTTACTTTGTGCAACTTACTTTTGACTTAATATTTGCGAGGCATCTAATACCCAGGACATGGATTAAATCATCAGTTTAATCGTATAAGGTTAAAATGTGTGAAGTTATAAAATATCTGTAACTATGATGAATCCTAATTAGACTGTGCAACCCTTTTCCATTTTCACACTAACATAAATAATAAAAGCTGTTAACGGTACTAAGTATTAAAAAAAAACACCATTAAAAAAAATATAGCAGCATAAAGTGGTGTTAACACTGACTAACTATGTTCTTATTTTGTTCTTGTATCTTGTGCAATATCTCAGAACTGAACGTAATTGTAATAAATTTCACCTTTCCTAATGAATTATGAAACATGTGCGCTCGGTGTTAGTCAGTATTTGTTAAATGATGAATATTAAGAAACAGTCTAGAACCCGGTAAACTGTAACAGTAGCGTACCGAATGCGTTAAAACTCTTTAAAGAAACTAACAAACTGTTTAAATACCTATAAGTTTCAGAATTTGAGCTTCGTTTTATAAATTTCTACTGTATTTTTTTTTCTATAAAACCGTGAGTTTAGGTAAATTTAGGTGGTGCAGCTAATTATGATGGCAGGTACATATCGGTGCCAACTTTATTTCACTTCAGAGTGTTTAATTCCGCGGCTTCTTACTCGTTCAGTGAAACAAGAATCCTCACGAACACTTATTTGATTACTTCCCGGAATCTTTGTAGAACAAATAAAATTTTACACGTTTTAAAAGTCGATTTTAAATTGATTCTTCTCCTTCTGTACTGCCCGCAAACTAATTACAAATAAGAACACGTTTTTGAAGCAGTAATTGATTTCCTTAGAAAACGTTTTTAAATAAAAATGAACTATAACGCGAAGTATTGTTATCAGTACTAACAACATCTATTTTTAATACAAAAGAATTCCAACGTTTAAAAATAAATCTGAATAATAACAAAGCTTTGTAGTCGTTGCTGCTGTGTTGAAGTTTATTGTGAATGAAATAGCAGGAGTAATGTTTACTTGCGGTTTGTGATGCAAATTAAATGTTATAATATTCAACTTGCTAATTTATTTTTAACTTATTTATTTTAAGTCGGGTGTAGAGTATTTGTTATCACTGTTTGCAAAACGACGTTTTAACTTGCCAGCGAGGAACCACTTGTTTCATGACTCTAAATCCAAGTAGGGTAGACATTTACGGGAATTTTTTAATTAAAATATTATATAATAAAATAAAGAGTTACTTAAAAAGCGATTCAATTGTTTACTCTCTTCATTTGATGTAATAAGTTTTATAAATACCCACAAGGACAGTTTGCTGGAGACGGCTGTGTCGATGACCGCACAGCGGGGAGCGGGACGTGAGGCGTGGGGGGGGCGCAGGACATTATTCTTTGAGATATTACCTGAGTTGATGTAATTCGACCTATTCTTACTGCGCTCTGATATCCTGGTACTTACAAAGGTTACACCTGAATATGAAACTATTCGTTATCAACACGCATTACATCCATTCAACCAGCTTTCGATGAAGGAAGTAGGTAAGTTCAGTTTAATGTAAATTTATATTAAACTACCGGAATTTTAGAAATTGCGTAACAATATTGAAAAGCTCAAAATGGTGTTTTTCACGTTAATTTTTCGCTTTTTACGTAAATACAGAGCGTGAATACGTGAATATGTTAATTCAGTTAATGTGGGATCTACGTCGTCAGAATTAAAACTGATGACAAAATACAAACACGACATGTTGGACCAATCCGATGTTTGATGTTTGAAAAATGGTTATGATAATATTTCAAAATATTTATATGCAAATATTATAGCCCAGTAAAGATAGAAATGTAAAAATATTACTATGAAGATTGTATACAAACAGACACGGATGCTGACTTTGTTTAATACTATTTTGAAATAGAAGAAACTTAAGCTGTGCATTGGTAAGTACTCGTCTATAATAATTTTGGTAATTATTCGTCTTATATACGCCTATTACGTCGTAGCATCTACGGCGGTAAGTCGTAGCATTCTCGTAGACGCCGTAGACACCAATGCCTTTACTACATGAACAATCCAGAATCACTTCTATTGCTTACAGCTTATTTTTCACAAGCTCACTCAAATAATTAATTAATAAAGATAACCCTCATTAAAACGGTTGGGTTATTTCGCTAATTCTCGTTTTGTTTCCATTACAAAAAAGAACAAAGCTTACGCCCGTGATTTACTTCGTTCTTGTCGTGACACTAATAGTTATTAATTAACGTAATATATAAATATTTTTTGTTCATTAATATTTGGTTAAAACCCAGACAGTAGAAAGTATCTCTAGAGATATGAATTGCATTAAATAAGAGCCACCAGTGTGTTAATGAGTGATGTCTTTCCCCGCGATGTAATTGTCAGTGATGAGTCCGCGCGGCCGCGGGTCGCGTTGTAGAGGAATGCAAGTCGAGTATTATTAGGAGAAAGTCGCTTGCAGATTGATTTTTGTCGGCTATAGAGGGTTGATGTCTCATTCCAAAAAGTCAGACTTACAAGTGGTTCTTAATAGACACAAATCATCTTAAAAGTGATAGTGAGAACATCAAAATATAAAATAAACTAGCTGTCAAAAAATTGTTAGTCTTGCGTTTTGTTTATGTTGATGATATAAAAAGCAACTGAGTTAAATAATTTATGGTAAGTAAATATATAAAACTTGTAACTTATGTTAATACTATCTTAGGAAGAATATTGGTTATTCAGCTTTGTTATAAGCTGTAAGTTATTAAAATGGCAGAGATTGTGCTTGGAGCGGAGAGCTTTACATAGAGACGCTTTCAAAGGGTTTATATGGATTACTGTATTATTGAGTAGGCTTTCATGGAATCATCTAATTCAACATCAGAAAACATTATTGAAAACTATCGCGCGGCTTTTGGGAGTAAAATATATTTTAAGCTTCTTAATTGAAAGCTGAAATTCTTACAATCTTTGAATAATAAAATTAGATATTCTCTTATATGTTTAACTATCAGACTATCAAATCAAAAGTATCTAATTTGCTAATACAACAGTCAGTGATACAATACACAAAGACTTTTAGAAACTTGAACGTAAACGTGAACAATATATCAAACGTACAAGAGTCGTTTACAACTCCAGTCACTGGTAGCTGCTAAATACCGGTTCAAGTAGATAATGTCCTCGTTGTGGAAGTCTCCGGAGTGTGCGGTGTGTGTATTGTGTCGCGACAAGAGAGGGGGCAGCTTCGTTTATATAGTCAGGCAGCTAAATACTTTAGGCCCAATTGCAGGGAACGTTTCAATCTCGGGTTAACTAACTCAGATTTAAATGGCGCCATCATCGATTGTAATAAAAAGTAGTAGTTAACCCGAGGTTAAAACGTTCCGTGAAATTAGGCCTTAATGTTTTAATATTAATACATAAGGTTTAAGTAATTAAAGAATTTCTCAAAGTGAAAGTTTCTCAAATACTATGTACCTACCTAATATTTTTTTCATAGTGTCTTAATTTGTCAGCATTTCACTAAAACGAGAAGTAAATTGACATATACTTGAATATATGCAATACGATCGCTCTGCAATTTTGACCTAGTATTCACCTGACCTAAGATGGTACTCCAATCTGTTCAATATTGTACCTTAATGACTCGTGTTAGGGTTGAGTTCTTTTTGTTTCAGGTGACAATATCAGTATGTCGATCGAGTATGAATGGCAGCAAATCGCTGTCGTTACGTCGATTGCTACCTTTTCAGGAGTATAGTTACAGTGTCGATGAAGCGGATCGCTGGAACGAGGCATCGAGAGTTACACACAGTCGAGGGAACGTCGTGAGTGCGAGATAATTGCTCTAGTTGTTTTAGAACAGCTCCATTTGTCTCAAGTTACATTAGTTAAGATCTCTGTCAAGTTTACTTTTAAAGTAGTTTACTTTTATGGGTAACTGGTTTAATAAACTTTCAGGTTTTTTGTTTTCATGATTCTGTTACATTTATAACCTACGTAGCAATCTTGCTAATTATAGCTTGTTTATTTGGAAACAACCTGATATTTTGACTACTGTATAACTATAAGTTAAATGTGCTATCGCGTGTTCCGATATCCTCAATTAATGCACGGCGTTCTCTGTGCAAGATACCGCTGCCCGGTGTGTATAGCGCGGACGTGTTCACTCGGCACCTCGCTACGATGCAACCGTACTTTACTTCCCTCAACTATAGTTCAGAAGGTGTAAGCTGAGCTTTGCATTAGTGTTAGTATTCACCAAAAGTAGAGTTAAGTAAAAAGTTAATTATTTAGACATAAGACAATTTATGAAAAAAAAACATTAATTGATTTAAGATTACTACGTAGTTATAATAGTTCAAATAGCTTAAATTTCAACCTTGAATAAGAAACATAAAATTAGAAAACGTAAACATACACAAATCCGTAATTAGATATACTAAGCAAAGAGTGGCATATTCTAAGTTTACGTGTACGGCAGCCGTTTAAGCAAAAAAACGAACACAAAAAAGCGGGATGAATGCGGTTTTAACCATGCAAAGAATGACGTCTCAGAGCAAGATGCCTAGTTAACTGTGCCATGCTATAGACAGGTTCGATGCAGCATTTTGGACGAAACCTTCGTTTTACGTTCAGATAGATGTGATTTACTGCAGATATTCAAACTAAATTGGCCGATTCTAGCAAGTAGAAATATCGGACTGCACTCAAGTTGAGAAATTGAGATATTCTGTGATTGTAGAAATTTTGCCATCCTTGTTTACTTCACTTCTTATTCTTGTATTCATTAGTTATATAGAACAGAATAAAATCTAATTGCGCGGGAAATTTGTTAAAATTTATTTATTTATTTATTTACGGTTTTTGCACATACAAATATATATTAAAAATTTTGTACAAAGGTGCAGCTTATTTCAGGATGAAATGTGTTCCAGCTGACCGATGACTGGAGAGTTGGATGCAAAAAGCAATTTATTGTGCAAGTAAAATACCAAACAATGTAGCTAAAGCTTGTTAAAAAGCTATTCAACGCGAACGCTCTCGTCCCGGGGCTTCGAGATTAGTCGCATGAGCCCCCGCGGAGCAATGTGCGGCTTCCTGCGGGACTAGCAACTACTGCAGCGGTAATAGCTTTATAATACGGGTAGTTTAACTATTACTAAGTATACTACTTATTACAAAAATGCGACGGCTTGTGCGTATGTGTGTGTGTTTCTCTCGTTTGACTGAACACTGAACGAAATTGGCTGAAGTTTGATATAAATATTGACAATAATCTGTTATAACACATGGGAAAACGTGTTTCTCAATGATGAAAACCGTTAAGCTACGGGTGAATCCACAGGGTTGAAAGATAGTTAGTTCATTTACCTAATCGTTACTATGCTGTAGGCAAAGCCTTCATTGGTTAGAATAGAATTGTCTCCCGCAAGCTCATTAGCCGCTATTGTTTGGGTTCGTTCGATATGCTATTGTTATGACTCGAGGAATTGGTTCGTTCTATGACTAATTTGTTCACTTAGGCGGGAAAGTAAGCTAACCGTAATATTACACATATCCGTACGTTCATCAAATATGTTGTAATTCCATGTTTTATTTTACTTTAAGTAAGTACAATCAATTTTGAAGTTATGCATACTTGAAAAAGGAACGCGGATCTACGAGCATTGCGCGGTAGGTCGGTGGACTTTGAAGGTAAATGATGTTATCTTAAATTGTAAGAAACACTGTCTTTGTTTGATGTTGTCAAATGGTTCCTGTGGGAAGTTCCGATGTGGAGAGCCGCGCGTCCAATCATTACACAATAGTATAAATTCTGTCCTTACACTTTTAAATACTTACACCATATAATGTCTTTGCTACGAGGTTTTCGTATATGCGATATTTAAGCATATAAACAAATACGACTTTAATTCCTTTATTCATGGAAGTGTGCTATAATTTCATCGAGTAAGTAATAATCTACAAGTGACACGACCGGGCTTTGTCGCGATAAAGTTTTATATTTTTTTTACGAACTCGACCTTGTGACAAATTAAATCCATTTAAATCCCCGTTTATTACTCTAAGTAAGCCATAAACCCTAAACATCCCAGTGTAAGTGGTAAACATTCAAACGACGTTCAAATCCGCGTCCTTCGCGACGCCTCCTCCGTCTTCTACTGCTTCAATATTCAAATGAACTTTTTATAAATTAAACGAGAGGTCACAACCATGCTAGGTGTTCTACAAGTGTCGCGAATATTAATAACAGGCTCGAAGACAGTCAATGTTTTGGCTTGTTCCGTTTATCCACTCTGAAACAGCCACCCTAAGGTGGATACTCGGAAATGCGTGTTCATCCCGTTCAGGGTGGATAGTTGGAAGTCACTTTTGAATGTTCGCTTGGAAGTCGGTTACCGTGGGAATGAGAAGTTTTCCCACGGTAAAAGGTACCCTATATGTTATACTGATGTATAACCTATTGTCGCGTTGCAACGACCAGAAGAAGGGAAATCTACCTAGCCTGTGGATTCGTAAAAAATGTTAGTTTGTATATTAGAATTGTAGATCCGATGAAGGTCGTGGATGGATTAGCGATAGCGGCTGGCCACCAACGGACTTGAAACACGTGCAATGTCAAAATATTTTTTTATTGTTCTTGAGTCTTTCAAAGTTGTTTTAGTGTAGTACCAATTAAAAACGCTGAAGCTCATTTATTTTATTATTCGCTACTAACATTTACGTTTTCCTTTTTCCGCTTCAGCTGGTTGGCCGGTATAACCACACGAAAATAACTACGAATACAAGGACTTTGGATTTATTTTTATTGTCTTATTGTCGTTGAAAAACATACAACTCCCATAAATTTCGAATATCCACTAAAATCGCACTCAAAATATGTTTTGATGAAAAAATTCCGTATGTCGATCGCCGTGTCAAGTGTTCATAGGAATTACATGTATGGTGTAGGTGTACTGTATATTCAAACAGTAGTGTGCATGAATTGTAGAGTTGTAGGGTTATTGTCGTGTCTGTCGAGAGGTCACTGAAGTAAATATAACCAAGGTACTCCAAGACCCGTGGATGTTTCCTAGCTAGGGTGAATGCATTATCCAATAATGTTTCATTTAAAATCAAATCTTGATGTAAACGGTATTTGAGTTCAGTATAGAAAATACTATGATTGTTTGTCATGTTTCAAGCTAAAGTGTGCGGTGGTAAACTGTAATGACGTGTGACGGAAGTAAGTCGCTCTATCAGCGGAGGCTATTCTATATTCTACATTCCTAACTCTACCAGCAAACTAAGGTGATCACATTTCTGGAAGATTTTTTAATTTGTTCCTTACAATTAAAAATATATAATCAATAAACGAAAAAATATATAAAAACACTAAAATTTGCTTCAATCAATAAAATGTTCTACAGCTAAAAGTACAATATGTAGTTAAGTTCACAGAAACATTTTTATAAAATATTTTATATTAAAACAGCAATAAAGCAGTATTACTTTGAACCGAACGTAATATTCTGGAATAAGAATTAATTCGCTCATTTCAGTGAAGTAATCCACTCGACAATAATGGATTTTATAATATAATTTGCATTATCATCGAATGTACTACCCAATATTGAGCCGGAACTGTAGTGGTTGCCTACTATATAAATGGTTGTACAACTGAGTTCAACCTAGAGAGCGTTTATGATCTTAGTGAGAAATATTTTAATAGAAATACTCTAACAAATCAAAAGATTAGTTATTTAAAACTTACTCCCCTCATAATATACATGAAGATAATATCCAATACTCATATGGGATTTCACATATTACCTAACACCATATAATCAATCTCATAAGCCGCGAGTCTCAGTTAAATTTCCGATTGGATATAACCGGTAAATCTTGTTAAAGCTGGATTGATCCAATTAGTTAGAACACAGTGGTTATGTTTTCTCTGAATTTAGTTGTTAAAATTACATTTGTTTGAATAGTTAGTTACCAAAAGGTCTGAAGAACCTTTTGTTCTTAATCACCTATTTTATTCATAAATTAACGTTAAGCATCATAATAGCACAAACGGATTTTGACCTGATTCAATATTCTTCATGCTAGAGTGCGATCAATGGTTAAAACAGAAATCTGAACTTTTCATATAATGTTGAAAGCTAGATTCGTAGTGAGGTATGCAGTTGTTCTGTTTCGCCGCACAGCAGCGGCTAGCCGCTAGTTCGTATCGCGCGGTGTGGGGGTAGTTCACAACGAGAGACATCGCTTCCTGTTGTTTGTCGGAGTTGCCAACAGTTACCTACATACGTGTACAGTATGAATCTGGTAACTCAGATAATAATAATAATTATCAATTTAATAATAATAATAATTGTTCTTTCGTAAGCATATGGAATTCATTTTTTGAAATATACTCAGAAATATGTTTTATCCGTTTTAATTACGTTATAACATAGCTAGAAGTGAGTGTGGAATGAATTATTCTATATAATGCAAAAGACATTGACAGGTACGTGAGGCATTTGCCTGAAAAAAAGTAATAACAAATATTTAAATATGAATTTTAGTATGTATGTCGTTTATCGCTGAGGGCGACAAACAATAATATTTAGCTCAAAAGAATTTCTTTCAGTTTTAGTTGAGCCTAAATAATAAATAATTCGGATTTACAGGTTTACTTAAGTATTCTCGAACTTTCCAGTGGTCGTTAAAGAATAATTTATCGCCGAAGTTTATAAAACAATTACATTTTTAATTCGCAGACGGCGACAAAAAAAATGAAATGGGCTAATGTCGACGGCACTGAGCTTCCCGCTTGTTGCGCAAACATTATAATTGCTTGGATTTATGTTAAGAAAGATTTCTAAATCATGAATTAACATCTAAGTACTTGTGCTAGAATTTTTCTTCAGCTTTGAAAGCGGTTTTATAGAAGTGGTCCAGCAAATAGCAATCGAGTTACATTCCTTCAATCCCCTCTGTATCGCAGCCACACTGTAGTATTGTATAGTACAACCAGTTTATTTGTGCGCGCGTTTGTTCAGGACGCGGCTGACATTCATGAAGAGTTCGGACAATAAAGACCCGCGGTGCATTTAACGATACTTCTAACAAGGAAACAATCAAAATAACAACCAGAAATTTGCTGACATTCGGACTATTATAATATAATATTCGAGTACTAATATATGTAACATGAGGAAGTCCACTTCTGTGAACAAAAGAATCTCAACTCTAAGAAGAGTCATTAAGGTGCATCATTGAGCAAGTTGGAGTTCCTTAGGTGAAGTGAATAATGAGTGAATGTTGAAATTGCAGAGGAATTCTTTTGAATATGGTCAAATTTCATTTCATGTAAGCTATGTCTGGCATCTTATTTCGGTAAGTTAGTTATTATACTGGTATTGATTACGCCAACACTACCATGACCCAAACTTACTCGTACTATCTATAAGCGTCAATCCCGATTTTACTCGCGAATCGCTACAATTGTAGGCACAACTATTATGCCACTAAGCGAATAAAATACAAAATAAAAAATATCATGGTCAAACGCACCTATTCCTTCTTATACGTCTCTATAATATTAAGAAGATCGCTAGGCAGTTGCATAAACATATACAGGAAGTTTATTTGTTCAACTATACAAAACGGTGTTTATCTCCCAATCTTGGTTCGATATAAAGCACTGGACTGAGTGCTGGTCCTCGTCTCTGGCTACAGTCGGTGGTGTCACCCCCCGCGCCTCGACCGCGGCTCACTCTCTCCCGCGTTGTCTCGCTCCTCCGTCGACGTCTACTAGCACGAGGCTATATCTCTTTATTTCCTTTGTTTTGATACTTTAGTCTAGTTTCTGGGTTAATCACAGTTGCTATTATTACATCATTATTTTATTTGTAGTTCTCAGTCAATGTTAATGTTATTTCGTAGTTACTTTTCATGCAGATTTCAGCATGGATACTCTATCAAATTACAGTAAAGTGTTTTTTTTTTTCCAGTAGATATGGAATTTGTTTCTTTGGAACAAAGTATAAGATTTGTGTTTGTTTTTATTGATTACGCGCATGTCATTTTTTATGGCAAAATCTACCGCCAAAGCCCCAATGCAATCCGCGAGTAGCAAGTCGCCAACTAGTGACGTCCAGCGACGCTAGCGAAGGGTGTCTCACACAGCGATGTGTTTAGTTCTTCATCTAACAGTACACATGTATCTATGCATGAGGCTACCTTCAACAACCTCATACATGCAGGTATATCCCGACACAGACCGGAAGTTCCGGCGTAAGTGACAACAGGAACCGGATATCGTGCTTGTTTTGCAGACTATTGTTTCCAGCATTTCAGCAAAGAGTTATTTATACTGCAATGATGATAATACTTAATATGAATTTATAGCTTGTACGCTGATTAAGCCTAATGCAAATAAATTTTAATAATAATAATAATAATATAATAATAATTTCTTTATTTTCTCTCATTAACAAATACAACATTTTTAAAAGGTGCGACAAAAACATTACATAAAGTTGATAATTATTAGTGAGAGACTGGAGTCTAAACTAAGCTTTCGCCTGTATCTTAGCCTCCAGGTCTCCTTACTCTCGGGAAAATTAACATTGATGAGAGTGGAAAATAAACATTTGACAATTTAGACACCTAAAGAAATATATACATGTATACCCATATATACATACATCCTCATATTATATAAGTATGTTATTGTATTACTTCGATCAGTTGTTCTGTTAATATGTTCATACTTTTGTTAGTTTCATACAAATAAATAATTATGTCACAAAAATACTTGAATACAGCTGCGTTTAACTAGGTGAGATAGTAATTAAATATTTTTTTGAGTTAAATTGGTACTCTTCCTCCTCTACTTCCTTAAATTTGCATTATCTCACAAATACAATACAAAGCCATAATGTTGCAATTTACTCATAAAGTTATCTAATTAATTTCCAACGCACGCTTTCCGCAAGCGGCTACTTTATTCCACATAGAAGCCCCTTTAATAGCTTCGCTCTGACATTATCATGACTACTCTGTTGGTTCCCGAGTTGCACTTCCCCGCGCCTCGAGACAAATACAAAAAATACAAAAAAATGAAAGTCTTTTTTCCGACAAAAGTGTGACTCTTCAATGGCCGTTTCCGATTTCGTTTTCTATGGAAAGATTTTACATATTAATTCGTGTTTGTAATAAAAAACGTAATTTGTACAAAATAAATATAAAATTATGAAATAAAACATCTGACATAGATGTTCTCTTGCCGCAATACACAATAATCTCAATAATATCGTATTAATTTACACAAACACTGGATCCAATTAACTGCTGCGGCAAATATGAATTCACAAATTCATGAAGTAAATCATTTTAATCTCGTATTATTTTAATTTTGAACATCAATTAATTGTGACAGTTACTGGTTTTGTGGCTTGGTATAAAATTTGATTTTAATACCTTTACTGCCTACAAGAGATTTACTTAAAAATGAAAAATTGTTAAATTAAAAACATAAATTTAAATAAAGCACAATCAATTTGGTTTACTTTGAGTTGCAGTAAAATAATAAAAAAGTATTATAATGATTTATAACCTTTTTAATATTAAAATATCGCTAGGTAAGTACTCGGCGATTCGTTTTACGCAGCAGCGGTATTGTAACAACAAGGTTCCATTACGTTTTCAAAATTTCATTCCAAGTTAAACCGCAATTCCAAGTTACCCAAAATGTCCGTATCACTATACAGTGGTTAGTAGCAGTCGGTGTATAGTCCGGCTTGTGTTGGTCCAACTCGCGTGTAGTCGATGCTCGAGCGCCGTCCTCGCGCGGTGACAGCGAGGAGCCGCGCTGGATGTGCAGGAGCTCGCGGGGGCCCAACAATTTAACTGGAATTTTATTGTAACTTTTTTCACTACTTTACAGTCCACAGTCAAGGCTACGGGTTAAATTAAAAAGCCCAACTTAAATACATCTCTATTATAACGTTAAGTTGCCAAGTTAATTCTTCATTATTTCAGCATTATTTAAGCGCCTGCTATTAATTGCTATGCTGGCCCCTACCACATAATCCACATTTAGTTTAACAGTTGTTCAGTAGCATAGTTTGTAAAAGTTGGGACTAACACGCATATGAAACGTATAGAAAAACATTCATCATCATTCATTTTTTTTTTCATTTCCTTAGGGCCGATTTTTCAATGGTCAGATAAATTCTATCTGACAGAAAATCAGTATGTTTTTGTTGCACATCGAACATAAATACTTGACATAATGTATGAAGTGACAATGAAAACATACCTCTTAACAGTCAGTTAGCATTTATCTGACTGTTGAAAAATCAGCCCTTAAACAATAAAAAAGTGATATGTATAGGTTTTCATCGTTACACTAATGCGGCAATGTGTAGCTTTCGCAGATCCAAGACCAAAATATACTAGAAATAAAATCGCGCTATATTACCGAGCATTATTACCGCATCTGTGTGACGATGATGTGAAGAGAGCTTGCAGTGTTAAAGTGTGTCTACGGCATAATATCGTAACGGACTGCGAGCGTAGAATCGTAGCCAGACTGCAAACGTGGCAACTAATTCTTGTAACTGCGATGCTTAGATATAACCTTTTTAAACGACTACTTATCTAAACTCCCACAGTAGTCCTGTTTTACTTTCTGTCTTCATTTATGTCAGCGTGAGTTCTAAATTGTGTGGGGGTTGTGGAACCTCCGCGGCTCGATCCTTGCTTCTAATAAATTATTCTGAATACCTTATTAGATAACTTTGTAAAAGATCAGCCAATACCACTCAGAAACAAGTTGACATTGAACAACTTAACGGTGGCATCGAACATTAAGTGAACATTAACACTGGTATTGTAAAATTGTTTATTACGAACCAACATTTTATTACTCTCTTGATAACTTTAACCTCGTTTACGTTCATTTTCATAAACAACATGAAGTATTGGAGTTACTAACTTTGTTTGGGTTCAAAGTAAGTCTGTGGTCAGATTGCGCTATAAATACTCTGTAGGTTTTGATATATTCGTTCAAAATATTTACAATTGAATATTTCATCAAAAGTCATAACTTATAAATGATTTGTTTGATAGAGTCGTGGTCTCAAAGTTAAGGAAATTAGCAGAATACAGTCGAAGTAGGTCGCAGCAGTTCTGTTGCAGGTTTTGACAGCTTGCCTTGTATAACTTTCTAATACTTCATGTTTACAACCTTGTGACGAAGTTGTGAATGTTAGAGTGTAACATTCCACTCCGTATTTTATTGTGACGTATAATATCATCAAAGTGTGACGAGAACTAAAATAACTTCCGTAATTGAAGGATTACTTCGTAGTTTTAAGAGTTTGGTGAAGAAAACAACAACTTTTTTTGTTTTCATTTATCCCTTTTGTGACACATATTCGTACATTTAGAAGATTTTCATAGATTTATTATTGGTCTTCGCTCTTGCTCTTACTAGACGGAGCACTGGAACTTGAAAAATGCGGCATAAAATAGTATGCCGAATTCGGCATACTCAAACCTATTCAAATATTTTAAACTCAACATTTGTATTTGTAACTCCTACGCAGCCACTCTAAACTCTCAGTCAAACTTCTAAAACCATATAAACTATCTTCTATCTATTTAACCATATATTCTATCTATTTAAGTCGCTATTGTTCTGATAGAAGCGTCCTCACCTAGTCACCCCTTTAACTTCATCCAACAAAACTTTTATCAAAGATTTATTTACTTTCCAACACATCCAAAGTTCGGGTCTTCTTCTGAGTCTTTATCAAAACCCACCTCAAAACAACTATAAGTATTATTTACCTTTCTGTCTAGCAAATAGTTGGCAGTGATCTTACAACACTGACTCACGTTGATCTCGAATTGAGAAACTTTCACTAAACTCAGATTCCTTGCTCTACAACTAGCAGCACAAGAACTATTTCTAACTGAATCTTTCCAGATTAATAGTTTTTACTTGTTTCAGATTTTCTCTCGCTGTAGACCAAACTTGATTTTGAAAAGTTATTTTTGCACACGCGGCCTTTGTCAGGATGGTCGCTTGCGGAGTAATCTAGTTATTAACTGCAGCTTTGGTACCAACAACAAGTTTGTTATTTACTTACAAGGTGCTGCTTTAAATCTAGTTTTCAGAACAAACTTTAAACTCTGCTTTTTAGCAAAAGAGCTATGACCAGCGTGGTTGGTGTTGTGAGTTAGGTACCGAGATTTGTAGGTTAAGTATCAAAGTTGTTATTGTATGTTGTCATTGTATGAGCAGCACACACGCACATCGTCTCATGGTGAGTCAACAACAAAGCGTTCCGGCCCGAACTCAAAATACTCACAAATAAACTTAAATGACGTACAAGTAGGAACATGAACCGGTGGCCGCGGGCTGCACTTTGTTGGAGGTGGTTAGTGTTTTCAACTCCAATGCCAGGAGTAAATTAATTTAATGAATCTGGACAGCGACATATTTAAATGGAATAAAATATGTGCCAACAATTTTTTTTAAACTACTGCCATTTTTGCGTCTCATTATAACCCTTTTGTTTGTATTAGGTATATTCCTAAGCGGTTTATTTAAAGCCTGCAACGGTCCCCGCAGTTTATGAACCTCTATCTAAATACATAGGTGCTGGTCCCGCTGGTAACGATATATACTCCCCGATGATCGGGGATTCTATCATTAGACAGATTAAGGGCCGATTTTTCAATAGATAGTTAAAACGCCAGATATCGAACAGCCAGATAGCTTTAACTGAGACGAATAATAAAGTTTCAATTTTTCAATGGTCAGATAACCCTCTGCTAGCTATCCTAATGATATTTGTGCAAGAAAGAGACATTCTTATATATTTTACAGTTGTTAGAAAAGGACTGTAAACTTTCAACGCATTGACAGCGGGTGTCCCAATTGACAAAAAATTTAGGTATGACATCAAGACTTGCCGTCAACGATAATACATAGATATACCGAAAACTAGATGGAGCCCACCGAAAAAAAATACAAATAAAAGTTACAAATACAATATATTTTAACATGTGTCTGTAAACTTTGAGAAAGTATTTCTATCTTATTATATTGATTGCTAAGAATATGTTTGATGCTTTTTTAAAAAATCGATTTGGTATTTCATATACTCAGAGATACTTTATGTTACTGTATGTCTTAATAACTATAACTTAGTATTTTAATATAATTCTCAAAAAATCCTCATTTTGATATAACGTATCTTTAGCAGTGTGTTATTTGTGACACGCACACATCAAACGTATTACTCCATCTAGAAATGTATACATCTGTGATGTCAACAATAGCTTATTTCACAGATATTCAAAATTAAACCTCTTGTGATATATATTTTTGTCCCGTTTTGATAACTATACATTATTGTCTTCAAATAAAGTAAAATATCCATGGTTTTACAAAAAATAAGCAAAACACAAATGAATTATCCTATATTTACATACGCAAAATGACAGAAACGTCAAATAATCTGTTAGATAACTGCTTAACTGAGGCAAAAAGAGGCAGCTAAGTTTTTCAGTCAGTTATCGAGTTTAACCTTCTGTTAGAGCTTATCCGCTAATTGAAAAATTCACAATCTTGCTATCCATAGAATAAGTCCTATCTGAAGGCTTAACTGACTATTGAAAAATCGGGCCTAAGTCAAATTATTACTTTTAAGATAACGTGTTCGCTATATGAGATGTTTGTCAAAGATAAGTTGTTCTAGAGTTATTTTCCAAATGGTCCGTTGTCATTCGTTGTTTGGTCAAACATAAGTGAACCCTGTAGGCGACGTATCGCTTTGTCTGAGTGACGTCACGCCCCTTCCTCGTTCGGTATAATCTACAACTGCGCGCCGCAATTTATTATGTGTAATACAACTGACGTACCTACATAAAATAAAGCGGTATTTTTAAATCGACTGCACTTGAGTGTTATGGGATTTTTGTGCGTTATGAAAGATCTCGACCCTCGTTTAGATTAGGATTATGAACATTAATATGGTTTGGTAGGAGTTTCGATTTAACCGTATTTACAGTGAAAACTGGATAACTTTTACTTATTTAAGTGATGTTAATAGAACTCAAGCACGTTAATAAGCTTAAAAGGCCCGTATGTAAATTATTTACAAATGGCAATAAAAAGTTCGTAGTGTTTCAAGTCAATGCATATGCAATGAAAAAAAAACAATCTCTTGATGCAGTGTGGAGAGACCTTTGATACAATTGCAACAAGGCCTTACAATGCATACAATTTAGTTTACACATATTCTTGCCAATATTGGCTGATAAGCAAATAGAAAAAGGCCTTAATACGCGGCTTTACTACATTTTACATCATTACTAGTTTAGTATTACGTCACAGAGTGGCTGTGTCGTCGCAACATTGAATCCCTGGTTCTAGTTATATTCTGCAAACATCCGACAGACACGCGCGGTGTATTGTTGAACGTAGCATTTCTCACAAAGACAGCCATTTTAATAACTAGTAGCCAGGAATTAAATAAAAACGTGAAGTTAGTTAGTTTATTACAAAACTAATATAATAAAAAAATTAAATTTTCCTATTAAAATCACGAATTTAAGAAATACTAACGCAAGGTGTAGTCGGATTTCGAAACCAAAACAAACTTTATAACGAAATCAAATTCGTAACTTGGATTACCTTCTGAGATGAAACAACACTTTTTCCTGTTGTACGAGTAATTGGAAGATGAATGGACAAATTGAGACTCGCAAGAAATAAATTGTTCTTAGATAAGAATTAAATAGTTGTTATTTCCCATTTGTTATCTTTATGAAAGCGAGAAACAATTGTACGAAAAATTAAATACATGGGATTAAAGTAATTGTTTTACAATGGGCTTAGAAATTAAGTAGTTATTGTGAAATTTATCGAAGAAATCATTTTTTTCATACTTGTCATTTTTCACGATAATTTGGATTAGTTGAGTACGCAGAACAATTTTGACAAACGAAATCTGAATGTAGAGTCCAGTAGCATTTTATTGTGAGTTTGTATTTTTCCTTGTAGTAAGAAGCAAGTATTGTATTGTTTAACTGGACAACGTGTTCTGCGTCACATCGCGTCACACAATACGACGATCGACTGCTGCGCGACTCCGCAGACACGCCGCCCCGACTACAAACACACGACAACACCGACACTTACACGATCAATACCTACGAAAAATAAGAAGTTATAACATAAAACAAAACACTACTGACCTTTATACCAAAGTATCAGGCTACGTGAAACCACCTGCATAAAGATGGCTCCTTAAATAAATATCAATGTTGTCTAAACTTTTGCTTCATAAAAGCCACGGTTACATTTAGATAAAAAGGGTAAGCGGCGCGGAGTGTAAAAGAAGTTTCAGAAGCAAAATAGTCAGTGCGTGAAACAATATAGTCCTTGAGTCGTGAAGCAGTGACGAGGGACGAGGGTAGGTACAACAGGTATATATGGGGACACTGAACACTACTACGACACTACTCTATGATGACTCAATTGATCTTATGTTATGGTAATATAAGAGATTTCTCGACCCTCATGAAATTCTATTATCATAGTTGGGACCAAAATCTTGACACTCTAAGAAACAAGTTCAGCAAGCGGTTAATGCACTAATAAGCTTAATAAACAAAATATTAAAAGATCAAACATAACAAAATAAGTTTCATTCCGGATCTTGCCGGATGGCCACATCATCGAATGTAATTAAGTTACTTAATGATGAAATAAATTATTTTTGTTTTTTATTTATTTTTACAAAACTTGCTTCGAAATTAGTAAACCCTCCCCTGACGAGGTTGAAGTTTGGAATCGACATTTTTAAACAATTTTATCGAGGATCCTCTAGCTCTAACAAAGTTTTTATTGAAGGTTAAAACTTGCTTGTAGTCGTGTGGTATTAAGTGGTCCTCGTCGGCAGCTGGCGTCTGATCAAGTTCCCTCGCAGGCTGCATGACGTCGCGGTCGCGGCGCTGCCCGCACTGGAGGACAGAGGTACTTTATTACTGAACATTTTATGATCCAACTTAGACAGGTTTAGTAAGTACACATCACAGCTGCCTCTGAGAAGAAGATGTTTACTTTTGTAAAGTCATTTTTCTTTATATTCTCATATTTTTTTCTTAACATATACATACAAAAAAACACAAAACGTTTGTACTGCTCATAATTTTATGTAAATTCCTAAGTATATATAGTTTCAATACGTTTCAGAAAGCAATCTCTATTGCACTTGTATTAATGCTGGCGGACTTGTTAAGCATTTGATGGTGTTGGCCGACTAGTTGGCAGCAAACCGATGCGCAATATAACTTCAGCGCTAACAGCGACGTGAACTGAGTTTTATCAAGCCCCATCGCATTTGTCGCTTTAATTACATTCAATTCCGATAGAAGGTGGTCATTCCATACGATGTTATATGAAGGCGGTTTAACGTAGTAAGTGTTACGTTGTGTGACGTCACCGGGAGGGTTCTATACAAGGTGCTAGTAGTAGTAGTGATAAGTGGTTACATGACATTAACACCATTCCCCGCATCTGATTATTACCATTACCATTATATTTAGCAGCCAGCAAGTGTCGTGAGTTCCTCGGTGTAAGCGTGTAAGTTAGTCCTCACTGCGCCGCTGGAAACCACCCGTTAATGAGTAATCGATCGAAGCTGCTTCATTGAACGATTTCTAATTAATTATTATGATAAACAATATGAAAGGTAGATTTACTTGCGTACATAAATAATTCTCTTTTAAATTTTAAGTTTCGACATTTCGCTGATGAAAAGTAGGTGCAATATAAGTTGATCATCAATCATTTCGAGTAAACGTTTTATAAAAAAATGCGCATTTTAATAAAGTTGACCAGTTAAGAACAACTGTATACATATGTTTCGATTGCTTACCGCCCTGTGTTCCCGCCTGACGCAGCGATTGTGTGTGTAGTAACCGCTTTGATCACGACTTGAGTCAGTTCCATGCCGACGGAGCAAATACAGGAATTGTTGACGTTCAGTACGTTTGTTAATAATAAATATAATAAATTTCTTGTTTATGATTTTTACTTCAAATCTAAACCTGCAAACTATTCAAAACAGAAACTGATATTCTACTCAAATATTTCGCATAAATTCGAGGTTTTCAATTCTATGTTAGAATGCCAAAACACTTGCGATGTCTTTGCAAACTTACTGTAAGTTACGCGAGGTGCGATAAGAGCTTAGATTCTTCCGTATAACTTGGGTGTTAAGGTTGCGTTTAGTGCTTCCTGTAAAGGCTTTCAGATTTAAAGTGCAGTGTCAGTGACAAGAGGTAAGTGGATTCGATATCGAGAGATACGTGCGAGGTTTACTTCAGGCAACATGACTCGGCAGAGAAGATCCAGAATTATGCAAATAGTACTGCATCGCTTTTAGATGTAATTTTCGTACATTTTTCTCTATTTTCTTACAATGTTTAAGCTCTGGTTATGCTACCAACATTTTTTTTCGGTCTCAAATTTACTGCTGTTATTTTAATCTAGAGAGGTTTTAATATCGTATCGTTCATTTTATAGGGGTACTGTAGAGTAACCAACAGTAAAGTCTGGCAAAACAATAATACCAGCACAACCTGACCTCTATTAAAGTCGGAACAGGTCTACCGCCTGGCTCAAAATAAGCTCGCTTGGCGTAATCCTCAACATCTGTTGCAAGTGAAAATAACCCGCCCTTTGTAGAAATTACTGAATATTCTGAGACACAATTACTCTGCAGGTGGATCATAATGCAACATCTGTTTGTGGGTGAGTTGGAGGCAACAGGTTCTGAACTGTTTTATTTAACGTACGAAGCTTACGTACGAAGTTTATACATTATTACAGTCGCATCGTTAACTGTCTTATGTAGTCGGTTTGCTAACAAGAAACTCATTTGGACTTTTAATTTGATCGTTTTAAAAATTACGTTTTTAAAACATGATCATAAAACAATGGTGATCCTTCTGCAGGTGTTGAAGGCAGAAGAAGCAGAAGAAGGAAGGAATTCCTCTAAATTCGGATTAACAATTCCTGACCTCGATACATTTTCATATTTTATGCTCGTTTTGAGTATAATTCTTAAAAACATTCAATGCAACCTCGACCCGATCGATAAGAATTTTTACGTTTTACCTTCCAACTTTACGACTTTCAGATACTAATCCTCGCCTTTATAGATCGTTGCTAGGTAGGTAAAAAAAGCTAAATTCATATAGTTTTTTCTCAAAATTGTAGTTGAACAAAAAAAGATATGCACAAATAAATAGTTGAAGTTTCGTATATTATCAGCTTAATTAACTTCATAGTAAAATCTTGTCATGGAGTATTTTTTAAAATAAACTGTATTAAACAAACTATCCCTACTTCCCTACTAATATTATAAATGCGAAAGTAACTCTGTCTGTCTGTCTGTCTGTCTGTTACGCTTTCACGCCTAAACCACTGAACCGATTTTGATGAAATTTGGTGTGAAGAAAGAACTGAACTTGGGAAAGGACATAGGGTACTTTTTACCGCGGGAAAACTTCTCATTCCCACGGGAAACCGACTTCCACGCGAACGGAGTTGCGGGTGGCCACTAGTGAACTATAAATACAAAAACGAGATTTACTAACAACATCTTATGATGATTAAATACTGAGTCTGCATCGTGGTTGTGTAGAAACTGTAGTATCTCCGCGAACAGTCGTCGAGTTGCACTTTAATATATCTTCCATTAGTGTTGCAACGAAATGAGCTTTATTTTGTGACTAATGAGATGAGTGTTTGACCAAGAGGCCATTTTTATTTTTTTCTATATGAGTATATTAACAAACATTATATACCTATCTATACTAATATTATAAAGCTGAAGAGTTTGTTTGTTTGTTTGTTTGTTTGAACTCGCTAATCTCAGGAACTACTGGTTCGAATTTAAAAATTATTTTTGTGTTAAATAGACCATTTATCTAGGCAGGCCTTAGGCTATATAACATCACGCTGTAACTATAAGGAGCGAAGAAATAATGCAAAATATGAAAAAAACGGGGAAAATTATTCATCCTTGAGGGCTTCCGTTACGAAAAGGGTTCTAGATACCAAAAATATATGTATGAAAGAATTAAGGGAACTTTTTGACGCGGGAAAACTTTGCATTCCCACGGGAAACCGACTTCTACGCGAACGGAGTCGCGAGCGGCCACTAGTTATAATAATAAATTTAATCTCTGACGCTGATCCCATTTGTAAAAAACATATGAAACGGTTCGAATTTACGAGCATACCAGGAACCTTACAATCAAACAACCAAAGCATTATTTTTTTTCGATTCGTTTTGCCATTTGATTTCAATATACCGTCCAGTGAAGAGTTTCAAGGATCAACAAAAAGCAGTCAATTAAAAATGCAGTTCCAATAGCGCGGCGAAGCGGAATAGTGGCGCCATTTTATAAAACCCTGAGATGGATACTGAAACTTAAAAAGACCAGTTCGCATGCGAAAGAGGAATATATCAATCGATTAATTGTATGCAGGGGTCGATATGCTAGTAGAAAATAAATGTAGGTATAGAATCTGTAACCGACTCGTTGTGTTTCTGTTAGTTAGTAGTTGTACAACAACAACGAGGAGCTTGGGAGGGGGCTCTGTGCGGTGCGCGAGTGAAGCGATGCCATTGTAAGATACAACGAGGTGGCTTCTTACCAGGACTTAGCACCACAGACACCAGCTACAAAGAAATAAGCTAAAAAGAATTGCCACATTATAAATACAAGACTACGCCGTAGCACGTAGCCATGTAGCAAATATCTATCCAATACAAACAAAACAAGCATTCGTCTTACTATTTACATAAAACATTAGAACATAGTAGTGATATATGCAGCCCTCATATTTTTAACTAACTAATTTTTAATTCATTGTATGTAGTGTAACAACAATCTAACAATGCAGCTATTGCAGGTACAAGCTGAATAAAAACGTTCCATGAAATTAAACTCATTTTAACGGGTTTTACGCGTTTATTTTATTATTTTTGATTTTCCGACGTTTCGACATTTTTACAAATGCCGTGGTCACGGGTAGACTGAGATGTTTGACGTCTTCATAGAGTTAAGTAAAAAAAACGATTTTTCGAATTCACCGCCATCTGTTTCGTAATTTTCTCGCGTAGTCGCTCGGGTTCACGCAGTATACGCTGACAGTGTCTTTATTTTTCTGCTTATTGGTCTGCTGGTTGTTCTTTTTTATTTTGCTAAGTATTGGATCCCACGTTGGTGACAGCTTCCAACCATCTTCTCTATTGAAGTTAGGGTGTTTTTTAATTTCAATAGTTTCTCTTACCAGCCTAGGAATAAAATGTTTCTTATTTTGCTAGGATTTTAACGGTATCAAATCTTAGATAGTGGTTGGGCTTATCCATGGAATGCTCACAGACTGCAGATTTTGTATAGCGACGGTTTTTTACATCGGCGATATGTTCTTTTATTCGAGTAGACACGTTCCGTTTCGTTTGACCGATATATGAGAGCCCACAGTCACAGTCAATCTTGTATACGCCTGGGTCTTGTAAAGGGATGCTGCTTTTTACTGGACGAAGATGGTGGCTAATCTTGCTGTGTGGCTTGTATATGGTTTTTATTGAAGCCCGCTTCAGAATGCCCCCAATTTTGTCAGTAACACCCTTTATGTAAGGCATGTAAGCTGGTCTACGTTCAACTGTGAGTGGTTTGACGCGGTTTCTGCGACGACGACGTGGTGGTTTTAAGTCGTTGTCCCGAAGCACTTGTTTCAGATGGTTGAGTTCTTTTTCAACGTGCTGGGCGTCGCAGATTCCACGTGCTCTCTGAAACAAAGAGGAGCCTACGGCAGATAATTGGCTCGGGTGGTGGTGGGATTTACCATTTAAATATCGGTCGGTATGAGTGGGTTTTCTGTATACAGTATGACTGAGTGTACCATTAGGATTTCTTATTATTAATATATCTAAGAAAGCTAATTTATTGTCTTGCTCTAATTCTACAGTAAATTGAATTTTAGAATTAATTGAATTAAGATGGTTAAGGAAAGCAGTAACCTCATGTTTAGGAAGTATGGTGTAGGTGTCGTCAACATACCTTTTGTACATCTTCGGCATGACAGGTGCCAGTCGGAGCGCTTGCTCCTCAAACTCCTCCATGAAGATGTCAGCTATGAGAGGTGACACGGGCGAGCCCATGGCTACACCATCAACTTGGATGTAGAAGTTGTTGTTCCACATGAAGTAGCCAGATGTTAGACATAGCTCGAGTAGTTCTGCGTATTCTTCAGGCAAGTTGCAATCAATTAGCTTCCTTTTCACTATGTCTATGCAGTCTTTCACAGGTATTGATGTGAATAAAGACTGAACATCAAAACTCACCATTGTGTCATTGTCGGTGAGTTGGAGGTCTTTAAGGTTCTCGACAAAGTGATAAGAATCCTTGACATATGCATTGGTTTTTTTTTTTTTTTTGCGGGCTTCAATAAAAACCATATACAAGCCACACAGCAAGATTAGCCACCATCTTCGTCCAGTAAAAAGCAGCATCCCTTTACAAGACCCAGGCGTATACAAGATTGACTGTGACTGTGGGCTCTCATATATCGGTCAAACGAAACGGAACGTGTCTACTCGAATAAAAGAACATATCGCCGATGTAAAAAACCGTCGCTATACAAAATCTGCAGTCTGTGAGCATTCCATGGATAAGCCCAACCACTATCTAAGATTTGATACCGTTAAAATCCTAGCAAAAGAGAAACATTTTATTCCTAGGCTGGTAAGAGAAACTATTGAAATTAAAAAACACCCTAACTTCAATAGAGAAGATGGTTGGAAGCTGTCACCAACGTGGGATCCAATACTTAGCAAAATAAAAAAGAACAACCAGCAGACCAATAAGCAGAAAAATAAAGACACTGTCAGCGTATACTGCGTGAACCCGAGCGACTACGCGAGAAAATTACGAAACAGATGGCGGTGAATTCGAAAAATCGTTTTTTTACTTAACTCTATGAAGACGTCAAACATCTCAGTCTACCCGTGACCACGGCATTTGTAAAAATGTCGAAACGTCGGAAAATCAAAAATAATAAAATAAACGCGTAAAACCCGTTAAAATGAGTTTAATTTCAAGTAATAATAATCGCGTAAATCTAAGAAGTTATATAAAAACGTTCCAATTTAATTTTACTGACAGCTACCGCGTTGTTAACTTGTTTTTCTATTTTAAGCAATTTACTACAACTGTGAAAAGTTTTGTTTTGCAACTTTTACAACGAGTGTATTAAAGTACAGTTCATCCACCGCAGTAAGACGTCGCGCATGAAGCCACGTCACACGACACTCAAGATCCACTTGAGAACCAATATCCAGCGAAATTACTTTTCATATAGAGTCGTTCTAGTAATAGTTCAACTTTCGTGTTGACAAATTGTGTGGGAAATTTAGAAAACATATTTCCTAAAGAACTTTTTACAAAACAAAATATTATAATATTTAACAAATATTACGGTTTCTATTTTTGAAGTCTTGTAAACTTTATATAGAACGCTTTAAAAGGACAAAGTTTGTACTTGGTAATAAAATCTCCATTTAAAGAACAACAATTAGCGATGAACCTAAACGAAACTTAGTCGGATGTTTTCAATATCGCTTCCATCGAGACTTGCACCGGAGAGGACTCTAACTATTCCACTAGAGATGAAAGAGATATCGCGCTGTACAATTGTAAATTAAAAATGGTGTTACTTAAAACTATATAATATAATTATTTTAAAATCAATAATGGGCATGACAGAAAAATGCTTTTATAAAGGGAGATTTACATGTGGACGATCAAAAAGTGCATCCGACGAAGTGTTAAATCGAATGAGCAAGTGACCTCGGTCGGAGAGCTATTTTCATTATCACTCGATTTCAGTTATACGCGTGCTTCATCTCTACCTATACATTAAAAATATACACAAGTCAAATAATAACCTATTCATTTAGATATTTTTTTCATATTTCATAATATAATAGGGAAACTGACTAGATACCTCTCAACGATATTCGCAGCCACTATGATTCAAATGTCAAGTATTTACAAGCCCGAATCAAATTTATTTTTCAACCATTTTTATTCAAAGACCCCAGAAGCAAAATATCTGATGTTGATATTTCCGGACCCGCGCCACCGTTGTAATGTCCACACCGGCAAGGTTGGCTCTACAGACCGAACGATCAAGAAAGGGTTAATAGCTGGATCCGATGCCCACAATAAGATCTTATAAAAATAAAATTGACTATCGCGAGCAGAAACCGTAAGGTAGCCGCAAAACATAAAAGTTTTCTTTTTTGTATTAATAAATAGGTTTGTTGTGTTTCATTGGTTATTTATTATTTAAAATTAATATTCTAAGTAAATGAAAAACACTCTCAACGCAGAATTTTCTGATATATTATTTTAATACTTAAACGATCTTACACTCATATACCACATACCTCTAACGTATAGTTTAACTATACTAAAACTGAACGCCTGAGTGTTGTGGAAGTTGGTAGTGAAGGTGCGCGCGAGTGAGTCTCCATCGTCGCCGGTAGCTGCACGCTGCAGGCATTGTTCAACTAGTCTACCACACAACCACTAACTAATATAACTAATAGGTGGGAGTTTCGAAATAACCGTATTTAGAGTGTAAGCTGGATAACGTTTGCATATTTAGGTGATGTAAATAGAACCAACCCGCATTAATCAGCTTAAAAGGCCCCTATAAAAATTATTTATAAATTGCAATAAAAATTTCATAGTGTTTCAACTTATGTGCATATGCAATAAATTAATAAAATTTATCTTGTTGTAGAGAGGCGAGTCCTTTGATACAATTGGCACAAGGCACTTCTCATATAATTTAGTTTTATTACAAAATTCTGAGTTACTAAATAGAACGTTAAAGTTACTGCCGATATTGACAAGAATATGTGTAAGCCTTAACCCGCGGCTTTATTTCTCATTTTAAACCATTACAGTTGGTTTGTATTACGTCACAGCGTGGCTGCGTAGTCGCAACATTGCATTCCTCGCTGTAGTTACATTCTGCAGACATCCGACAGACACGCGCTGGCGAATTGTTGAACGACGTATCATGATCATCATCTTCATTACATCACATAGTATAAATCCAAGTCCCTAATTCTGTCTGTTTGTCCGCTAACTCCTCCTAATGTACGTAACGGATTTAAATGCGGGTTTTGCCATCTTTTAGGATTTTTTTTCATTAAAATTTTTAGATAAAGAACATTCAAAAAAAGTATTCGTAAATAAGCCAACATATTATTTATCGTGAACAAGTCGGCCACAATGACATCAAGCGTGCAAAGCGTGGGCGTGTCGCTGGTTTCTTATAAAGACGGCCATTTTAATAACTAGTAGCGAGGAATTTAAACAGAAAGTGACGTTCACGTGGTTAATTTTTATCCTGATATTGTTTAATGCATGTTTTTTATTTCAGACAGACTTACAGTTTTAGTAGGTCCTTATGTTAAATATTTTTGAATTTAAGAAAAAAAAAATTCTAATGCTCATAATAGGATTAAGTTATCAAGATAAACTTTATAACGAAATCAAATTCAGTTTCAATCAATAAGTTGTATTACCTTCTGAGACAAAAAGCACTTTTTCCTGTTGTACGAGTAATTGGAAGATGAATGGACAAATTTTCCTCAGATTTATTTTCCCCACTTGTTACTTTATCAAAGTGAGGGACATTGGTACGAAAAATTAAATAAACGGAATATCAATAATTGCTATAAAATAGGCGTAGAAATAAGCTAGCTATTGTGTATTTTATCAGAGATTAAATACCTACGATCATTTGAATTAGTTGGATACGCAGAGCAACTTGACAAACAAAGAAAATCTGAACGTAGGGTCAAGTAGCATATTGTTGGATTGTTATTTTCCCCGTATTAGCATGTGATATCACTTTGTGTAACTATACAACGTATCCTGCGACACATCGCGTCACGACACGTGCGGTCGACGGTCGACTGTTGTACGACTTGGACTACAAACACGAACTGTGGACGCTGTAACCGAACACCAATTACCTGCATACACTTGGATCTCTTGAGATAAAACAAAATACTTCTCCCCAAATGAAAGTTTAAGGCTACGTGAAACCTTCTGCATAAATATTGCTTTTTTTAATAAATAACAAAGCTGCCACGGTTAAACTTAGATTGAAGGGGTAAACAGCGTTTATAACAAGATTAAGAGGCAAGTTAGTTGGTGCGTGAACAATATAGTCCTTGAGTCGTGAAGCAGTGAGTGACGAGGGACGGGGGTAGGTACAACGGGTATATATGGGGACACTGAACACTACTGCGATACTACTCTCTGATGACTCAATTAATCTAGTGTTGGGAGTGAGAGATTTCTCGACCCTCGTGAAATTCTATTATCGTAGTTGGGACCAAAATCTTGATACTCTAAGTAACAGGTTCAGCAAGCGGTTAATGCACTAATAACGTGGTATTCTACTTAAGTAATATTTTATTTTTGATGTAAGATAGTAAGCTTAATATTAATAATAATAATAGATCAAACGTAAACAGAATGATTCCGTAAATACCTACAATAAAAATTCCATTCCGGATCTTGCCGGGTAGCCACAGATCTTGATCCCGGCACGAGACTTACATTTCAGTAAACAAAGTTGGTAAACAGCGTGAGTCAGATTACGTTTCGTTGTTTTTTTTTGTAAATACTATTACAAATAAGCTTTCTTTCTGCCACAAAATGTGTCCCAATTGTAAGACCGGATGGTTTATATGTAGGAGGGTAACGTGGCGTTTCGAGCCGCTACTGTGCCGTATGACCCCTTATTTTTTTGTCAATGACAAAAAGGTGGAAATATCGTATGTACTTTCTTTCTAGTTTTGAAGTTGTAAATACTGGAAAAAGGAACGCGGGCCTCCAAGCTAGCTTCTTTCTAGTTTCTCATGAACTCTAAACAAACAAACTTTGTCTGTGGATTTGTTATCGTAGTTTATACAGTAGATTGTAGTATCAGAAGTTATAATATGTAGGTATTTGTAGGGACTGTTTGAACTGACAAACTCCTTAAAAATTTAACTTTACCTAAATCTGTAAATTTTATCTGTTTGCTTTGTAAATCCAGTAGAATAACAATCTCATTAAAGTTTAGAATGGAAGTACGCTCCTGCCATTATTATATAGATAGCCATCATTTCATACTCAATCTGTACCTGTCACACTATAAATCGTGATCGCTTCTGTTCCCTTATTTTACCTCGAACGATGCCGACTCATCAAATTTAAAATCCCTGGAACAGCTGCTAGTTTTTCTAACTTGACATTTGCATTGTTTATGCCAAATTCAACTTTATAAGTTACTAGTTAGGGTCGCAAGATGTGAACAATTCAGTTTGTTTATGCAGTCTTTTCTTAGTCTTATCTTTTGTGACTAAAGTCGTAAAATATATTCGTGACATACTTTTTTTTAATGCTATCCTTATGATGTTTTTCCCCTAATATAAAATTTAATTGAAAGTTACTTTCATCTTAAAATTATGCATTGATAAATATTATTACTGAATGATTAAGAATTAAAATATGGTGTTATCGATACTACAAACGACTTGAATACTTAAAGTAGTTGCAGTAGTTGCTGCTGTCGTAGCGAGATACAATACGATGTTGAATAATGACTGTTTTGTGCAATCTAGACGTGTCTCTCTTTTCATATTTTAAAGTTTATTGTCATCAAGTTAATATTTAATAACATGAGAACAGCGTCGCTATAATCTCTACAATATTGAAGCGGCGGATCCCAGACGTCGACTAGATTATTATCATGAAGGAATTAACCAATATTGAGTAACTTAATTCTTTTTGCTTTGTTTTTACTTTAAAATTTAAAATAATTGAGATGAATAATATAAGAATTTAAGGCTTATTTTTGCTTTTATTGAATTGATGAGATAAGAAATATTCCCTGACTACAGCACTGATTACAATCAATTTCACAATAAATTCTACTGAAATGGATAATTCCAAAGCCAGCATTCCACTTCCCTCCATTTCACACTGACTTGACTTGGAATCTACAATCGTCACATATCAGCAGAGAAGCATGAAATTGTTGTTACGAATATTCTGCTAAGCTGTATGCTATTACTAAACTTTATTATAGTATCAGCTTCAATGGTAAATGAATCTCCAACTAATATGAAACAACAACGCTGCTTCTATTTATAACTTTAAATGACTCGGGTATAAATCTTTGATGAATAAATGAAGTAATTATGACATAAGTTAAATCCGTTTATCAATGTTTGAATCTGTGGTAAGCGGCGCGTGCTTCATTTACATTTTACAAAATCTAGCGCGTGACGTCATTACTCTGCTCACTTTGCGAACGTGACAAGCTTGCAGCGATACAATAATATTTGCAACCTTTTTATATCTTCGTTCTGGACTTTCATATTTTTATGAAAAAGAGTTAAAGTAAATAACGCAGGGGCTATAAAAGCTTTGAAAATCAAAATATTTAACCTCTTAATCCGAATACCTAACTGGGTTACAAAAATCTTAACATGTTGATTAATTGGACTATTAGCCTGCCCGAGTCCTAAATAAATATACAAGCCTGCCTCCAAACGCTGATATACAGATCACTAGTTCACCTCCATGCCGCTCATGCGTGCCTGGTACCATTGCCCATTTACCTACAAGATTACATCGTAAATCTTCGGATATAAAACATCTTATGAAGTGTGGTTTGGAATGACATTTGTATGTAACAATGAAGTAAAATCTAAGGAATCGAAACTGAACCTTGTTAACCTGCTGCTCAACATCGCAAATCATTCTCCGAGAAATAACTTGCTCATTGCCGTGAGCTATGAAGAACTCCAGCAAACAGTATTAGCCGCCACCGCTCTAGTGAAACTGTCGGCAGACTACCACTAAAGCTGCATGTACCGCGCTGTATATTGTAAACAACTTTATGCTCAAAGAAGTATAAATACAAGCTGAAATTATGAACAGTATTTCAAAATAGAAATGCATATAAACAGCAATAGCAGGCGGTGAGCGCCGCGATGCAGGTTGTAGCTGTGTAGTTTAATATACTTTTTGGTAATAACAAAAATTCAAAGTTTTGCAGAACGCAAATAGGACTGTATTGCGTTAGAAATGAAATGAAATCAGATTTCAATTGGAATTATATATGGATAGCCTAATATTGCGGTGCCCCACAAACATGTAAAATGTTTCTGGGATTTTTGGAAATATTCTTACTCTGTAAACTTTTAACAATAAAAAAGGTTATGTAACTTTTTAGATTAACGAGATCATTATTAACTACTTGAAATTAAACTCGAAACAAGGTTATATCTGTAAGCAACAAGCGCTGTTAATTTGAATGAAAAAAAGTATATTTTATCGCGTTTATTTCTATGTGCATGGTCACAGTGTTTGGTCGCAGTACACTCAGTGTCCGTGTTTGCCGGCGCCTGCATTGCATCATTTGTTGATTGATTGAATCCAGCCCGAAGTTACAACACAAAAGGTTTTGTATACATACCTATTAGTGATTATATCAACCAAAGAAAGCATATTTTTAACATATTGGCGAGTATCACAGAGGTGCGATGTTTCTTTGAAGATACCACCCGCAGACTCCGATTTTGTGTTCCGATTATTTCTGTAAACAGAAGCAGCATTCCAAAATTAAATACCATAAATAGAACAAACAGAACAATTGTAAAGAAAAATGTACTTTGTTAATTTTTATAGCTGTAAATTAGCGTATGAGTTTCATATAAATATGTAAATGAGTTATTAGGGTTCTAATAGGTGCTGACTATTACTTAAGCTAATAACTTAGTAGCGCTTGCTAATTATATATTTTAAATGTCGAAGTCACGCGAAAGATTCAGTACTTAACTATTTTGTTTGGTGCTAGCAGTGTAGGCAGGTATTCATTTACCTGACTGGCAAATATAGGTTTTAAATTAATTTCTAGATTTAGAGGTCCATTCAAGTAAGTAATTTAAAGTAAAGCCACTAGTCTCAAATAAATTTAATTCACTGTTCTCTGCACATGAAAGAGTTTCCAGCGAGTAATCTCACAAATAAAAGAAATAAATGTTTACGAGATAAATTCATTTTGTGGCGCGCAGAGAAATTTATCCAATTCCATATGTATGTGGCATGTCTGAATTAAAAAAAGAAAGCTGCAACTCGGGGCCCTCTGCGCACAGAATAACTGTAAGGTTACTTTAAAACACCTTTCCTAAAATGTTGAAAAAAATCTAATCCTTAAAAACTGTTTAAAGTTTATTAAGATTTTTGTTTTTTTTCTCTTAGTAGGTAGATGTTATAAAGAAAACAGGTTTAGGACTTATATTAACATCTCTCATGAACCCCATCACAGCGTCCTCAACATTACTCACAGTAAGGATCCTCCACGTAGATACGTAAGAAAGTGTAATACACTCTAACGGTTCTATCAATTATATTGTATTTTTATATACATTATTGCTTTGATAGAAGTCATCTAGACTAGTACGGTAGACATCGTCATCAGTCTCATTTGTCACTACTATTGGTGTTCATAACCATAATAACGTCTAACTCCCGAAGATACATTGCAGTCATACATCACGCTCGTCATTATCATTACATAGTATAAATCCAAGTCACGAATTGTCTGTTTGTATGTATGTCCGCTTTTTCCTCCTAAACCACTTAACGGATTTCAATACGGCTTTTGTTATCTTTCAGGATATTTTCTCATTTAAATATGTAAATAAAGAGCATTTTGAAAAAGTTGTTTTATATTAGCTAAAAAACAAATGTTCCGAGAACATGTCGGTCAAAATTACACCATTGGGGTAGGGTAGTATAAGTATCTACTAAATAAGACAAAAAGAAGCTGACCTTACGTAGCATATCACTGTAGAGGAGGGTGTAGAGAGTCGGCAATGTATTTTTGTTTTGCAGCAACAGTTGAGATTTTTTATATAAGTAAATTACTTTTTTACATGTCATGATTCAACGACGTGGTTTCATTTATATTTTCCAAGTGTATTTTGTCTCAAACTTATCTCTTTCACTAATTCACGTTATAATATTAATCTGCTACAAACACATCAGCTGTTTTTTCAGAGATAATCTAGTCTGAGTTAAACAAATCAAATGTTCTGTAGGACGAGGCGTCGAGGCCGTACTGTGGATTTAAAAGAACCTCCGCGTGACTTGCCTACTAATTCTAAAAGATACATACTCGGTTTGGTACTTTTTAAGAAAAGGAGCATCAGAGTAATCATTTACTGTATTTGGTTAGAATTTTAAATAAGCTAAGTAATAAAACATGTTATAAAACATTGTAATTTTCTTTTAAAAACTTAAATAAAAAAAAACGATTCATAGTTAATTCTGACAGCTATTAGCAAAACTCCACATCAGGCTGGTGAAGTCAATACGTTGAGAATGCTCGTGCTGTGTCTCCGTGTCCGACACTCCTCCTCCGGTGCGTCAGTAATTTCATCTCAATTTCCTACTTCATCGGCTATTCCCGAGCTGACACTTTATTTACATTTTTCTCGCAATTTCCCTTCATCCGGAATAGTGGAATAATAGTTCCACGATTAATCGCGCGGAGGAATCTCTTGAGCAAAAATAATCTCTGTGTTTCTCACACTTTTTTTGCTCCGTTTACATATTTTTTTTTAAATAAGTAAGTTCTTCGTTTTTTAGTCTTAAATAAGGATAGTAAAAATGCTTTGTCGTAATCAAAAACTATTTTACAAAGAAAGAGTTTAACAATGATTTATGAAACAAATTAAATACGTTCCCTACATGAATTGAAAAATATCGCCCAAGCCAACACGCTTGATGTTATGGATCAGATGTTAAGCAATTAAAGTACGTTTAAATTGCAGCTAGTTAACAATAGTTGCCTCATATAATGAAAAAGCTACTTTCAATGCTAGTAGCATTCATGAAATGAAATGAAGATTTTTTCATCATAAGTTCCGGTTGAACATTTAATGAACGTCAGTATGTAATAACTTCGGTTTTAATTAAGATTAAGTAGGTATGCTAGCAGGTGGACCGAGAGAAAAAAAAAGCCGGCGGAATAAAACTCTCAGCACTCTTTTGTCAAAAAATGTTTCGGTACAAGTTTGTTATTTACCAACTTAACCAAGACATGAAAATAACAAGCACAAGACAGCTATCATGCATATTAATGTCATGCCTCAGTCAGGCTGTTACAAATAAATATTACATTTATATTTTAGAAATTCACATCATACTATCATCTGTACGTACACTCACACTGGTTTACCGTATGACAGTAACAATAATTGAAGTCGGAGCGATGTCCGATCAGTGACGTCGCCGCGAGATCGAAGGAACTAATAAAGACTCGAGCTTTGTCGGAGTAAAATAACTTCTTTTAAATATTTCAGTTTATAATACTGTACTTAATATTATTTTTGATATTTTCCTTCATATTTTTCTTTTGAAAATAACAGCAGACTGCAATACATATTTTAGAGAGCACATGGTAAACACCCGTTGAACCTTCGAGATCAATCAATCAGCTAGTTCGTCATATAACGTCAGATCGAGTCGTTTCATATTTTTACGGTAACCGCGTCGGTAAAAAAGTATATTAGTCGTTAAAATATGACAAGCGAGTGTCGTCTATCTAAGCGAGTGTCTTGCAGCATGGAGACAGACCCGCGAGTGCACACACAGGGATATGAAATAGCATTCAATGGCTATTAATTTTTATGACGCTTTTTATGTACGAATATATTTTATTGAAATGGTATTTTGAATTTTGCTGTAGAATGGTTAGTTTTGAATTTAAGTCGACCTTTTATCAATCTACGTGTTATTTCGTACAAGCTAAATTCGTTGTTGTCGGTTGAATCCAAAATATAAATAACTTTAACTCAATAAAAAATTAAAATAATAATAAATCTCCAGCCTAACAAACCAATTATGTGGCCTTAAAGTATGTTGCATTAAGCACTTGTGCTATAGGTGTCCACATAATGGACTAGGGGAGAACCTAGACACACCCAGACACGAGCCAATATCGAAAAAAACATTTAGAGAAAATAGGCCCGACCCGGGGAACGAACCCGGAACCATTCGCATAGCAGTCCGGTATACCTATGTACCTCTGCACCACAGAGGTCGTCAAAAATAATTCGTGCATTAATCGTCAACAGAATCAAACCTTTTTTTTTTTTGCCTTTATTATTCTTCATCCGTGAAATTTGCTGCTATTAATATATCCCCGAGTGTTGTGTTACACTCCAGGGAGCAATAAAAACATAAAAAATAACTAGTTTCCGGAATATTACCGTTTTATGGGAAAACAACCAACACGAGGAAGTCGCGTAGTATGAGACAGACGATGGAGCGTAGCGTGCTACGAATTAGTCGTAGCTGCTACGAGATTCTAAAGTTCATAATAACGATTTTGAAAATAAAAACTTAACTAGAGTAACAGTAAAAGAATATTAAGCTTGAAGTTTAAAACAATAACAAAATTAAAGTTCTCGTAAAATGACAAACTCATGATAGATTTCTATTTGATATCAATTCCAACTTGATACGTTCACGCGTTCCCGAGACAGAGCTTGGTGACAGACAGACAGATATCTATCAGACATGTCAGGCAGATAGATCACAAAATGTTACTGTAAAAGCCTGTTTTACATTTTAGGGTACTTGTATTATTTCAATGTATAGGTATAATTGTGCTCGGTACCACCCTTGGAAGGAATTACTTAAAATTAAAAACGAACCGCAATACTAATTATGACTGTGGACTCTGGAAAACCTTTTTATATTTTTGAAAGGTCAAAGTAATAAACATTGAATTTAATGGGCGTGGCGCTACAATTTCCAAGAATCATTTTAATTTATAACTTATGCTAGTTCATATTCATAGTAATTTGCCGGTTGTTCCACTATTAGTAGTAAAAGAAGCACTTTACACGTCTCGTGTTCGACCACTGATAAAGAGGCCATTACCAGTTTTATATTCGAGTAAAAGGGTCAGAAATTATGTACGGAAAATAAATTTTACGTTCCCGCCTTATCCTTTGAAAGAATTAGATGGGAGATGTAATACCTAGAACAAATGAAGGGAGAATATACGAGTATCACCGGGTCTCCTATCTAATATTACGATAGACCTCACGACGTGACACACGTAATATAATACTTTGTGTATGAAGTATGTACAGACCTCGTACTAGTCGGCACAATGTGGGTGAAACTAGATTACCATTTAGTTTAGTTGGTTTGCGGATTCAATGTGGGTTTGAATATGTGGAATAAGCTGTTGGAACTACTATTTATCTTAAGTCAGCATACATTTTTAGCGCATGGTTCTTGTTTTTATTGCCATCTTACAAGCCTTTATTAAAAACCTTACTGTTTGAATGTTTATTATAGCGCACGTATTTTTACGTATTGTACGTAATAAAATATAGGTAACAGAGCTAATTTATCTCCACCTTAGGGTGTTGTAAAATTGTTTTGTCATAAAGTAGCAGCTGAATATAACGAAGCGTGTCGGTGGTAGCGTCCGCGAGTTTATAATAGACGTGACTTAAAACACATGAACATCTAAATTACACCATTCTCACTGTTCAAATTAACTCGCAGCGTAGTTTTATAGTTTTCTCAGTAGTAGTATAACATAGAAAAGATCACAGTATCACAACGTAGCTGTAGCTGAAAACAAAACGTCAAAATAAAAATAGACACAAAATATATAAAAGGGCGACAGCAGTTCAATTCTGAGCCTACGTTGTACATCTCCGGGCAGCTCTCCCCTTTGCTGTGTTCGTTTGTATACTGGCGGTGACTAATGTTGTGTTGTGCCTACAATCAAATTTCTTAGACATTATCCTAGTCCTGTATTAGCACTGTCGGTGACGTCATTACCCGCGCCATTATACCTCGCTAAATGTTTCATATAGATAGACAATGCAACATCCTGCACTATTACACTATAGGTACTTACACATTACAGCCTCACTTCCTATTGAATTGAAAACTTTAAAACAATTAAACACGATATCGTCGCTGCGCGTGCGAACCCGCGTAGGAGCAGTTTGTAAATATCGCGGAACTGCAAATCGCGAAAAAATTAAAATATCGTGCCAGACTACTCTAGACGCCTTTTGGCTTAAGTTTTTCTTCCTCCTGTAAAATCATAAA
This sequence comes from Emmelina monodactyla, assembly GCA_916618145.1. Taxonomy (NCBI): domain Eukaryota; kingdom Metazoa; phylum Arthropoda; class Insecta; order Lepidoptera; family Pterophoridae; genus Emmelina; species Emmelina monodactyla. Next base: position 521,451 of record OU745314.1, on the reverse strand, counting down.
AATAGCAAATAATAATGATAATTTATTGTTTTAAAGAGTGAGAGTTTTTTTCCGCCAGCTTTTTTCTCTCGGCCTACTGATGATAAGCTGATCGATATGTTGACTTTCATTGAATGTAATGAAATTAGTAAACGTTTTTTTTTATTTTTATTTATTTAAGTATTAACCAGTTAAATGTCTTACGTGAATCAAATTAAACGAACCAGTTAGCAAGTTTGGAGGTAGTTGTGTCACCAATTACAATATCCGCGACCCGCCAGGAATCAAACAATATATTAAAATTGTAAGTAAATAAAGTTAAGTTAAGTAAATATTTGATTTTTAAAAATAAACAAATCAATTTAAGAACCATTTGGTTATTTTTAATATTGTAGATTGCTTATAATAACCAGTTAAAACCAAAAGTTCATTGAGTAGGAAGCTTGTTTAAATTCAGTTTTCTTAGTAAATTGACTCATGGGGAAACGTTGTTAAGGCATGGTAAGGAGCTTTTTTTTGCTGGACTTTTGCCGAAGAGGTAAGTATCTATACTAACATATAGGTACACACAGCAAAAGATAATGTCTTTAGTATGATAACATCAAAGCGGCACAGAGTGTCGGCATGGAATTTGTCGGATCGCGACGAGAGTCTCCTCAATTCTACTAATTCTCTGCGATATTTCGTCCAACACTCGAGAGAAGATCGAAAAGAAAGAATTAAGCAGTTGGAATTATTTATGGGATTCCGTCGATTTCGCAATTTTCTGAAGTGAGAAGTTGTAGCTCGTTTGTACCTGCTTATACATCCGGAGTTGAATACTTTGTTTCAGATTAGGAAGGGCACGTTCGAGGTGGATATCGAGGCGGCTGTTCGATAAATAAAACATTGTTAATGCGCGCCTCAAAACTTGCTAATATTTTAGGGAATACCCCGAGGACGGCCGCGGGACGAGAGCCTGTTGTTGCTGAGGTAATAGCCGCTTTGGAGAAAATACATATAATACAGTTAAAATTTATGAAACAAGCCATACTTTTCAGATTTTCAATAATTTGACAACGATTGTTTTGTGCTGAAATTAAAAAAGTTCAAATTATAGATAATTAAAAGTTCCTAAAATTATTTTAAAAGCTTTTTTTTCTTCTAATATACTAATCTTTATACCTGAGTTTCTTGTTGTTTTTAGCTATGAGACTGCCAAACTGTATGTGTAGTCAATCTGTAAACTTGTACAACCAGATGTATCATATGTTTGTGCAGGTCCTAGTCCCGATATCAATAACACAACCTTAAATGAGCCGGAGCTAATAATTAAATTATATTGAAATAGGAAATGTAGCATCACGATGCATTCATCAGCCCTATTCGTTTAGTAAGTTTATATCAGTAGTATTATGTATAGTTTATGTTAATAAAGCAGTTTCATATCTCTGCAAGGAGGCTTCTCATTGTTTTATTACACCACACATAAGGAAACCGCGACAAAACAATACGTCATATTTTCAATTTAAAAATAGAGGAAATGTTGGAGCCGCAACCACTTTACGCAGTGGCAGCGAAATTTTAAATAAAATCTTCAGACCGATTTTGGCTTTTTAACTTAGTATTTTAAAAGAAAATAACTGTGCAATAAATAGATCAATAAAATATTGGTTTAAAAAAGCAATAACTCAATGGTACCGTACCGCAATATGATATCACAATGTTTGAAATTCGCGAGAAAAAAAAAATAGCAGTAAAACAAAGCTGCTTTGCGAGCAGTTGTGAGTGATAAATAAACAAAACATTGTAGTAAGCGACAGGAACAACATCACTTACTATGTGTACTTACACGTCATAGTTTGTAAATTGCACTCCAGTTTATAGTTTCTGACCGAGAAATAATAATTTAAATCGGTAACAATTACTAATGAACTGAATTTCGGCGCCAAATATTTCCCGTACGAAGCTATCCAACTAAGTGATGGTGCATGCAGGTGTCGCCTCGAACATTGCAGCTCGTGAATGTTTAACTACGAGGGATTTTATAATTCCACCGACAAATTGTAAACTTGGCAATGAAGTGCAAAAAAATATGTGCAATATGATGTACCTACAGGTATCTTTTAATACTTACTACCTATCTGGAAAATTTCGAAATGCAAGCAGTAAAATTAACATAGGAACTAATGTAATGGACCCGTCTATTCGTCTACCGCTGACTCATTGTTTTTGTTTGTCGCTTGTTAGAAGTGTTGTAGTGTTTGCAGTCCACAGGTTCAATGAGGGATTTGGTCCTACTTCATAATGAGCCTCTTTGTATATGGGAAGAGTTAGTAAATCCGGGCCTTCATAAAATAATTATATAAACACGTCAGCGTAGTTTTGTCCCTACTGGCCTAACTGTTTGTTTGCCTTGTGGTCGGTTTATACCACTTGATAGTATAACAAATACTCGCTAAAATTAAAAGAGGTTTTCTGTTCATTTGCAAAATATAAAACACATTGTACTGATTGTTTCAGGCAGCACCGAAGAGCCATTAGCAACATTCAAACAGGTCATTACGGAGATCGTATTGAAAGCTAGTTAATTGCTGCTCGACGATCGACCTTCCTTCGCCGATATCCTTTACACACACATACTTCAAGCACACATACAGCTGTGTATGCACACACTCAATCTATGTTATCTGTGTGAACCCACATTTAAGATTTATAGTAACGTGCTCGAAAAACTTTGAATGACTTTGAAATTGAAGCAACATATTTTTTTAAATTGATTTACGTTCATTTAAGTTGGTAAAAAAACAGTTTGCTTAAAGCTTTGTTCTGAATTCTAAATAAATGAAGTCTCGGTATCTCCAACGAGACGAGTGAATCAGTTCAGCATCAGCGACAAGCGACCCCCGCGGCTCCGCTCCTCGCTCGACTTTCACACAAATTGCGGAAAACAAAATCTAATCATCATTTGCCGGCAAATCTATCGATATTGACTTTAGATTGATTATAATATTGGAGTGTTTCAACCGAACAGATAATCTCGCTCAGATATTGAGCGATATTTCAACGAGGGAGTCAAATGCTTTACCAAAAGTTAAATCTTGTTGGTTTGGGGTTTTCATAATTGATGTACGGCCAAATTGATTGTTTAATATTGATATTGGGTATAACAAAAAAGTAATAATTTTATTGATTAACCGATCAAGGTATTATTTGATCTCCGGTTCAGATATAATTGTTTAGAACAATGAAAGTCCGCAATCACGCGACGCATTGTGTAGTGACGTGCGGACGTCGGCTGTTCCTTGTATTTAAGGTTTTGGATGTCAATATTTCTCTTTAGTGAACAGAAAACTTCACAACATAATGCAACCCATAACCCACTGAACTTAGTCAAATCAACAGCAGCCGGCGAAGATCGAAAGCGACCACTCGCGAGGCTGCATCGCGATCAATCGGTGGACAGAAATCTACTGACGAATTTCTGGAACAGTTTATACTTCGTAAAACCACGTACATAACAATTCGTATAAGTTTACGTTTTCACGTCACAAGATACGTCAAAGTCCAGGCAATGTGAACATTCAATATTTTTTAAAAAAAATACTGCACCGTCGTTTGGTTTTGGAAAAAGTAAAAAAACATTTTTATAAAAAAACAGCTTAATCAGCAAACATCTTTATCAAAACAAAAAGGAGATAAGAAACATTTCCTCGTTTTCCACCTAAACAATAAAAATAGGTATTATTTAGAAAAAACTAGAGCGATTAATCATTGCAAGAATAACGCCAAGTTCCGATATCCGATCTTCATACAGAGAAACCAAACGGAGGGAGCGGGGGAGGGGGGGGGGGGTAATATTGTTTGTGTAAAGAGATTCCTTGCATTTTTTTTGTTGGAATGTTAAGTGTTCTTCTGTAAAAAGTATCCATAATATTATACTATTCATATACGTTTCTTTTCAATCTCTAAAGCTTACACATTTATACCTTTTCTACTTTATTTAATTATGTATCTTAATGGTATGTAAAACAAAATACTCAAAATAAGATAAAATTCTATGATAATTAATTACAGCTCAAATTTTATTAACTGCTCTACTAAATTAATAGTTTGTTTAATTAGATTGCGGTGAGCCCCGCACCAACTGAAATTAATAGTCCCGCAATGATTTATGTACAAACCTCAACAGATACCACGAGGCGGTCGAGGAACAATACCGAAATAAAAAGAACTACATAATTACATTATCTTTCTATTGTTTCATACTTTAGTGCAGTGGACGGCAATTGGCAAATTGATGATTGTTTAATTAATACGAGTAAAAAGTTAATTTTATCAACTTGCAAAATACTCGTATCATCTTCATTGGAGTCAATTGTTGAAGGTAAGAGAAGAACATCTCGCACTTCGTAGACATCTTCCTATAAAATACTTTTTTACATGGTTATTCATTGTATTTGTACACTTAGGGGTTGGACGTTAGTGGGTAAAGCTGTTTGTATACGTATATAAGAGCGTAAGTTGTGTTTCGCGACTTCTAGATAAAGTTTCGAAACGTACACTAACCTCAACCAACAACAGTATATTTACATGTTAATTTAGGTATAAGTTTGAAGTTTTATTAGTCTAATCTAGATCTCTGCTAAAAATTATATCCAAAGGAACAGTCCAGAGTTACATAACGCTACCGATTAAATAATTTTACTTCTATGTACAACTAAAAGTACCTTAAATACCTATTTGGAAGATACAAACATGCGCAAAGTATAAGATAGTTCAACGAGTAACGACATGTAAACATAGTTATATGGAAGCCGCGAGCGCCGCTAAATGCACTCTCATGCGACTTTGAAGCACTTCACGTAAACGGTAAGAAACAACAACAGACATTTTAGTAATGGTAAGCTTGGTTGGTTTATAGTTGATGGCCGCTTTTTTATTGCGGTTTTTAACATTTATAATGCAGGAGGCACTGGCTGCAGCATAGTGTTGGCAGTCAACAGACGCGAGAGTCACTGCTGCCAATAAGCACTTATTTCCATGAAATTACTTAGATAAACTTATTGCGGATTCAGAGGAGAAATTTGAAAAATCTAACGTGATTCATTCTAGTTGTAGAGTCAAAAGATCACATATAGGGAACAATATGTTTGCAAACGTTCATTGATTGTTCGTAAAATAACTGCATTATCTTTTTCATTTGCGTAATACTCAGTGTTTTATCAAACCTCATTTGTAAACTTGCTATAAATTGAAAATAGCGTTTATATAAAACTTCTAATTACCTAAAATATAAAATTAGCGCTGAGTTCGTGCGCTGAAATCCGGCTGCAGTGTACCAGGTTCGTGCTATAGCCCACTTCAGTTGTGTAATCTACATAAATTGCCTTCTTCGTAATTTGTTTCCTGAAGACTAGAACGGAAAATAAGCGAGGAAACTAAAGTATAATGAAACTGCAGTAAATAGTATAGAAGTAGTCGCGGTAAGGGAAGCGGGGGATGGGGGGTGGTAGTGTGTTGTTGGCAGAGAGATAGATTTGAACAGGGATGACGCGTTAAAAAATACCTCTGATTATTCCCACACAATGTTTTTGTCATCGTTTGTACAATGTGATCAATTAAAATTAGTCGGCATTAGTGCGGATTACACATCCTCATTAAGCTTCATTCTTGTTTTCTCACAGATAGTCTAAAGTTAGTTCATTATTTCTCCTCGAAGCAAATAGATGGAGTTTATTTGAAAGAGATCCTCAACTAAGACGGTTGGTTTGAAAGTAACTTTTTTCACTAAATTTAAGTTTCTGCACCAAGCTGAGTGTAGTAGCATTGGAATTAGCGAGAGTGTAGCGCTGAACATCTGATGTTTTGCCATATTTAATCAACACATGATTTATCCAAAAGTAGTCTTTATCCAAATTTCTAAAAAAATCGAAACATAACTTAATGAATATTTGCACAGCTTTTGTTCTTTATGAGGTAAAAAAAGAATGTAGTTACCTTGTTAACAGGTGGCAATTATGCAAACACGCTGTTCACATCATTACTTTTATTTAAGTTGGAATAGCTTATATGAAAATGAGTTAAAACAACTTCATAATGGATGTGAAGGAACTGCAGTATCTCCGCGAACAGTCGTCAAGTTGTTCTATTAATATCTCTTCTACTAGTGTTGAAACGAAAATGAGCTTCATTCTGTGACTAATGAGATGAGTGATGACCAAGAAGAATTTAAAATATTATTCAGCCTCAAAACACGTCAATTTATTTTAGTGTTCAGTCGAAATAAATGGACGTATAAACTGTTACTAAACATTATATAATAAATAAAATAAAAAAACTTTTAAAACAAGCTTTTATTGAAGTGCCCTAAAGATATCAACATAAAATTTTAAATCACATTAACCACATTCATTTATGACTTTACAGAATTGAAATTATAATAAAAGCTTGTTTAGATTTCATCTAGACATACCGGGAAGTGGGTCAAATTAAACTTGCAAGATTTGTTAACATACAAGTAAAACTAAATAAAAGCCTTTAAAAAGTAAATCTCGGATGCCGATTTATTTGAGGAAAAAGTCAAGCTTCATATAACATACCTGGAATCTAGCTCTTAAAAAACCAAACTATTTGTTTTTATTTCGTTTTTCTATTTTATTTGAACATATCGTCCAGTGAACAGTTTCGAGGATCTGGAAGTCAATTAAAAATGCAGATACAATAGCACGGCGAAACGGAATACTGGCGCTATTTCACGAAATCCGGAGATGGAAACTGAAACTTAACTAAGAACTAAATCCACGCGAAAGAGGAGTATTTCAATCAGTATTTTTGATGCTAGGGTTAAGGTGATAAAATTTTGAATTTGGAACCGACTTGTATAGTGTTTCCGTTAGTCAGTAGTTGTACAACAACAATGAGTGTCCACGAGGAGCGCGGGGGGGGTCTGTGCGGCGCGCGAGTGTGGCGATGCCAGAGTACAATACAACCAGGTGGCTTCGAACACAGACTAACACCACGGATACCAGCTACAAGGAAATTATATAATTGAGTAGAGATTTAGGAATTGATACAAAATTGATTACTAAATAATACCAGACTACGCCGTAGCACGTAGCAATGTAGCAAATATCTACCCAATACAAAAAAAAACCGGCCAAGTGCGAGTCGGACTCGCGCACCGAGGGTTCCGTACAAACCTGCAAAAACTACTTAAAATTTTAAGCTTTTCGGAATTTTTCTGTTACCTGTGCTGTAAGCTATTGCTTCTTACCAAATTTCGAGATTCTATGTCAACGGGAAGTGGTCTTTAGGTTTTAATTCCCGTGCGTGTAGTTGCGAGTTTCAAAATATGCGGTATCAATGGTTGTACTTTTGCGTTTTGCGTTTTTGCGTTGACTTAGTTTTTTTTTTTTTTTCACGGGTTAAAGGCAATTAGATCTAAGTATTTGATATGATTTTCAACTTGATAGCTCTACGCGTTCATGAGGAAAAAAGTAATAAGTTTATATTTATTAAAAAATATATATTTTGTAATGTAACAAAAAATTTAAGGTTTTCGGAATTTTTCCTTTATGTGTGCTATAAAACGTTGCTTCATGCCAAATTTCAAGATTCTAGGTCGACTGGAAGTACCCTTTAGGTTTTGATTCCCTTGCGAGTACTTGCGAGTTTCAAAATATGCAGCTTAAATTGCTGTTTCTTTTGATTGCGTTGACATAGAAGTTTGATTTTGTTACAGCTTAAAGGTATTATAGACCTGAGTATTTGGTATGAATTTCAATTTAATACCTCTACGCGTTCATGAGGAAAAAAGTAATAAGTTTTTATTTATTAAAAAATATATATTTTGTAATGTAACTAAAAATTTAAGGTTTTCGGAATTTTTCCTTTATGTGTGCTACAAAACGTTGCTTCATGCCAAATTTCAAGATTCTAGGTCGACTGGAAGTACCCTTTAGGTTTTGATTCCCTTGCGAGTACTTGCGAGTTTCAAAATATGCAGCTTAAATTGCTGTTTCTTTTGATTGCGTTGACATAGAAGTTTGATTTTGTTACAGCTTAAAGGTATTATAGACCTGAGTATTTGGTATGAATTTCAATTTAATACCTCTACGCGTTTATGAGGAAATGGGTAGTAAGGTTAAAATTATTAAAAAAAATATATTATGTGATGTAACTAAAAATTTATGGTTTTCGTAATTTTTCCTTTATCTATGCTATAAGACGTTGCTTCGTACCAAATTTCAAGATTCTGAGTTCACGGGAAGCACCCTGTAGGTTTTGATTCCCTTGCAAGTGTCGAAAATTTGCAGCATAAACGGCTGTATCTTTTGATTGCGTTGGCTTAGAAGTTTGATTTTTTCACAGCTTCAAGGGACAGTAGACCTGAGTAATTGATATAAATTTCAGCTTCATACCTCCACGCGTTCCTGAGAAAAAGGGTCTTGACAGACGGACGGACGGACAACAAAGTGATCCTATAAGGGTTCCGTTTTTTTTCCTTTTGAGGTACGGAACCCTAAAAATATTTAATCTTGAAAATGGTACTCTTGAATACTGAACAAAGTTTATAAATAATCATAGGTATATATTTCAAATAATTTCAATGTAGCTACTTTCTTTATTATGGACAATTGTAACAGCACAATTATCGCTGTTATCTCTAGTGGTATAGTTTGTAGTCCTCTCTCGTCTCGATGGGCACGATATTGAGAACATCCGACCAAGTTTCATGAAGATATTCGTACTTAATTGTTGTTCTTTGAAAGGAGATTTCGTCACCGAACAAACAAATTCACCGTATATTTTATCATCACTTCACACACTGTATAAGTGGCATTAGTACATATATCCTCTCAAAGAAAATGTTTTCTTTTGAAATTTGAAAAAGAGTTACGTTGTTAAGGAGGCTTTTAAGATAAGGCAATAGGTAAAAAGTAAATATAAATAAATCAATTGTTTTATTTCAATATAATTTCGTAGATTTGAACATATATTTAATTTCCTGTTCGTTATATGAAACATTATATTTATTTGCTTCCGCGGTGAAGTGAGTAAGTAACCTGTATGGTGCTGAGACGATGTGGGTGTGTGCTGCTCATACAATAACAACTTTGATACTCAACCTACAAGTCTCGGCACCTAACTCTTAACTCACAACACCAACCACGCTGATCATAGCTTTCATGCTAAGAAGCAGAGTTCAAAGTTTGTTCTGAAAACTAGATTAAAAGCAGCACCATGGAATTACATCACAAACTTGTTGTTGGTACCAAAGCTAGTTGGAAGTTAATAACTAGATTACTCCGCAAGCGACCATCCTGACAAAGTCCGCGTGTGCAAAAATAACTTTTCAAAATCAAATTTGTTGTATTTAGTTGAAAATACCTAAAACAAGTAAATGCTATTAATCTCAAAGATTAAGATGGAAAAAGTTCTTGTGCTGAAAGTTGAAGAGAAAAGGATCCGAGTTCAGTGAAAGTAACTCAATTCGAGATCTAATCTACGTGAGTCAGAGTTGTAGGCAAACTGCCAACTGTCTGTGAGACAGAAAGGGAAATAATACTTATAGTTGTTTTGAGGTGGGTTTTGATAAATACTCAGAATAGGACCCAAACTGTGGATGTGTTGGAAAGTAAATAAATCTTTGATAAAAGTTTTGTTGGGTGAAGTGAAAGGGGTGACTAGGTGAGGAAGCTACTATCAGAATAATAGTGACTTATATAGATATAATAAATAGATTTTTTGGATCATTGGGTATATACATTTTCTCAGAATAAGTAAGCGTTAAAATAAGAACATATACCATATTCCAAGACTACTTCATTCAAATAAACGATACTAATAGATATTAAGATATTAAGATGATCGTTTCTGATTCGTCACTTCGAACTTCGTAATTAATTGATTGATATCATCGAATTTTGACTATTATTGAATTAGAGATGTTAGGTTGTCTTTATTATTAAATTCGTAACTGATTCTTGGCTGGGCGAATTGATTAAAAACCTTGAATAAAGATTTAGTAAATCAGTGAAAACGAAATTAATTTTACAGATTGCTTAAATCCTTCATACTTAACTAGTTTGAAGTATGTAACCTGGTATTTTCATACTTTTTTTGTTGAAATATAGATCAAAGTTTACCCAATCAAACGCGATTTATATAACTCAAATATGTATACAAAGTGGTGTAGATAGCACCTAACTTTAACTTTATTAAATACAAACAAATATTTTGCAGGAAATTGAGTTGTAGAGAAACACGGATAGAGAATAGTTGAGGAGTTTGTTGGCGTGTTAAATTGAGCGTTAAATGGTTTGGTTTCTGGTTTTAAATTAGAGCCCTATAAGTCACTAATTATGATGTTGGTGTATCAACAAACTGCTCTAACTAGTTAATGATAATGCATTACATATTGTTTATCAATAAATTGTTTAGAACTTCAACATAAATAAAAAAAAGACGTGTGGCACTCGGAGACTGCCGCGGTAAAGCTATTGCAAGCCTTTTTAACAACTTATGTAATTATTATTATTTTTTATTTATGCAGTATTTTTTTCCTTTGTTTTTTTTCTCTGATATTAATTCCATTTTTTTTTTCTCTGATATGAGAACCAGAAAGCGGAGGTAGAACGACGGATAGCACAGGCGAGGGCGCCAACAAGCAAATTTTCCTAAGCAAAATACCCCTGAGTCTTAAGGTAAAGGTATTCGAACAATGTGTCATGCCCGTGCTCACCTACGGTACAGAAACCATGACTCTCACTCAAAAGTCAGCCGAAAAATTTCGAGTCGCGCAGAGAGGTATGGAGAGAACAATGCTCGGAATCACCTTGCGGGACCGGAAGCGCAACGACTGGATCCGAAATAAGACCAAAGTTAGAGACGTCATGGATGTCATAGCAAGAAAAAAGTGGGCGTGGGCAGGACATATTGCAAGAATGCCTGTAAACCGCTGGACAAGACGAGTTCTGGAATGGAGGCCAAGAGCGGACACCAGAGGGCGCGGAAGACCACCACAGCGTTGGGTGGACGATATTCGACGGCACGGAGGTCGAGACTGGATGAGTCGGGCGCAAGATCGCCAAGAATGGAAGAAGAGGGAAGATGCCTACATCCAAGACTGGATCACCAAAAGGCCGATATGATGATGATGATGATGATATTAATTCAACTTTTTGAGCGTGGTGACCGATAAGAAAACTTTTTTTTTCTTTTATTAAATAAATGAGAAGTTGATATTGTTCAAAATATTTTTATAAGTAATTAAAAGTTCTGCTATTCATCGATAGATCGCAAAACAAAAAAGTATCACCGCTGTGCCGGTCGGAGTGGGGGGTGTTAGGTTATTTTCGTTACGGAATTTCTGGATTCGGTCTCCACGCTCAAGGCCCGCGATAAAAGCTATGCAATAGCTTAAAATAAATAAATAATTACATTAGTTGTTAAAAAAATGCTTGCAATAGCTTTACCGCGGCAGTCTCCGAGTGCCACACGTCTTTTTTTTTATTTTTAGTATTTGTTGGTATATTGCCAACGGAAATACAGCATTTGTGAAAATTTCAGCTTCTACCTATCACGGTTTATGGGACAACGGAGGCTTAGCAATAGGGTCCCGTTTTGCCCTTTGGGTACGGAACCCTAAAAATATATATATATATGCTATCATTAACTGGTAACATTTTAGATTATCTGTTCATAATAAATATAACGAAGGCGGCTGGAATACCTTCGATATCAGAGCCGTCTTCTATGGCCATCTATTAATTGATTTGTGGGCGTACGTGGGTAGTTAGTTCAATGAAAGAAGTTATTCTGTTTCAGCACTGTAATTATCTTCTCTTGATAGCTACCAGTAGGTCATTTGATCAATTCACAGGAAGGCACCAGATACCAAGGCATCAAGAATTACACCCGTTCGTCGCTAAGACTTGAGATCATCTCCGTCACCCTGACGGCTCCTCTCTCGATGTCATATAGGCTCCGTCAAGCACCATATTTGTTACTGGCAATCCGCACTCTTCTTAAATCAACCATAAGCATAGTCGATCTCCGACACGGCCATCCTGCGTGTACACGTCCTCGTGTAGTATACTGTGGACAAACACAAAACGACAGTATCTACTTGTTCAGCTCGGCCAATTCTGACCAACAATCATGACTCTACAACTCATGCAAACCAAAATTTGAATCAATTCTGTAAACTATTGTTTTTACTACCTGTTAAACATTAAATTATCAAAACACATTTAAATTGCAATATTACAATCAGTAGAGATCACGTACCAACGATAAAGGTCATCGCCTTATCACAAGAAACAAATCATTGAAACACGCCACGACACGAGTGAACACCTTTCTATCTCCACGGCCTCAGCCGACCAGCAACATCACCATTGCTCACACATACGCAATCCACTACGAGGATCGCCCGTGTTCGTCCTCAGACAACACACGACTCGGTCTACACAGACCCCGACCTCCGCCAGAGCTACACGCGCATCGCGCACCCACGGTCTACAAGGGAAATACATGATTTCCACAGAGATACCGATTTCTAACGGGCTACGACTACGTTCCTCTGGTGCGGTCGAACACAATACGGCAGATAGAGCTCTCACTTGCGTTTCCACAAAAACAATTCAACTCCGTCAATAACATTATCAATTTCATCTGGTACATGACCTACTAGCAATTTACCTAATCAATCAGGAGCGTATTTTAATGTTCTATTTGAACTCAGTGTTTTTAAAATGTTACGATCCACGCTAAAATCTCTGTCTCTTAAAAAGCATCTTTAAATATCATTTAATGTAATTGTCAATGATTATTTTCGCTTAATATCATTACGTTGCTATGTAAACAAACAATTAAGTAAGATTACATAAGATTGAGTGTCGATCGTCACACAACATTAAGTTGATCAGTGTTGAATACGCGTGTTTGAACAAAAGGTAACAGTCATAGCAACAACCTTGTCAAATAGTTTATTACCAACAAATTAAGCGTCTAAACTTTACTAAACCAACGAGCATTCAGCACCAGAATCATAAGAGAAACAATACGGATCACCTTGTGTGCAAGATAACCCGTGACAGGGTCCACGATGCATAAGTTGACCCGCAGCTCAGTGCACGCGGCTTGCCTCACATGTAGCAATGCAGCGCCCTCGCTGTCTGCTGCTGCACCGCTGGGTTAGGTCATCATGTCGGCGCAGCTCGTCATCGCGGCTCCAACGTTGGTTTATTGTAATCGCCATTTGATGTATCCTCGGAACATATTAAAACACATTAGAATTACAGTTGCAAATAAAACCAGCACCCACACCATTATTAAACATCAATCAACACTAAATGTCAAACCAATAATTTCTATTATGCGTAAATAACTTGGTTTAACTTGAAACTATCAAATAAGAAATGCAACACATAAAAAAAGTTTAAGGGAATAAATACCAATTAAAGAACAATTGTAAACACAAATGTAGCTAGGTAGGTAGATAGATAGGCGCAGACAGCAGCCAGATGCGTGTGCCCTCTTTTAATGACTTTCATTTAAATCGACATCATTACTTTTGCCGCCAAAACATAATTGAATTAAAGAACATACTTAGACCCAAATATTACAAAATATTTTACATCACCCAGTCAAGTTGTGTCCGGTTATAACGTAATAATGTAGGTACTGCCGCGTACTTCAATGTTTCTTTTTTTTTACCAGATTCAAACCATCCAGCAATTCCACTATTCTAGCAGCTTTTCTGAAACAAGTTATATCACACAGCATCACAAAGTTCAGAAAACTTTTATTCAAAGCAATATACTCTCACCGGATAGCGTGACGCAGTATCTCAATTGAAGAACACGATTGACTTTGGAGCTCCGACACCACTCTTGGTTGCGCTGACTCTACGCACAATACATTTTGTCACAACCATTGCACATCTTGATACTTGTGACATCTCGATGTTTTTTTGTTTTGTTGGATTGTTGGATTTGTATGGCTTACTGGGTATATTGCATTTGAGATGTGAATAGGTTGTTCTTGCTCTTGCCCTTATTCCTCCCTTTAAAATGTTACTTGTAAGCCAATATCAGTAGTCTTTGTTTAAATAGAGACACATGTGCAGATACAGTTTTACTGCTATTTTGTTTGTTCTTTATTGATCCTTCCTTCCTTTTAAAAATGTTAGTGAAATCGTAAATAATATAATTTGCCAAATAATAGACTTGCAATTTTCAACTGACGTTTCTTTGTCACAGGCTCTGTCGCTATGCAGATTTTTAAGGCAAAACAGGTTATAGAGATGACTTGCTAGTTCTTTGGTAGAAATTAATCTGCTTGTGATCAAAACTTTAATTCTCAGTTTATGACATACCTTGGTATGCAATCCTTAACGACCAAGTTGATGCTATTTTCTTCTTTAATTTTTATCTTGACAACATGTTCACTACCACATAAATAATTTTCTCAAAACACAATTTATAGTTGCGCATCATGATCTCGCGTCCATGTCCTTCTTTCCAGGGTTGCAATCAGGTAGCTCCATGCATTTGTTTTTCGGTACATCTGCGTGCGCACGTCTTCATTTTGTTTTTCAAACAATGCAAAGCAACGGTCAATTTCTCTATCTTTTTCTTCTTCTTCATTTTGAACTAACACTGATCCCACTTCTGATATCGAAAGCGGCTGGAATACCTTCGACATCAGAGCCGTCTTCTATGGCCAACTATAAGTTGATTTGTGGGCGTACGTGGGTAGTTAGTTCAATAAAAGAAGTTATTCTGTTTCAGCACTGTAATTATCTTCTCTTGATAGCTACCAGTAGGTCATTTCACTTTATCACAGGAAGGTACTAGATACCAAGGCACCAAGAATTACACTCCCGACCGCCTGTGGCCGTAGCTCGGGATCATCTCCCTCACCCTGACGGCTGCTCTCTCGATGTCACGTAGACTCTGTCATGCACCATATTTGGTACTGGCAATCCGCACTCTTCTTATATCAACCATAAGCATAGTCGATCTCCGACAAATATAATATTTAAGAAAACAACAAAAACGAAATTTGTTTGTATCAATAAAATGTTCTTCAGCTATAAAAGTACCATTTGTAGTTAAGTACCTCCACAGAATAAAATATTTTACAACAGGAATGAAACATTGAAGCGAACGTAATATTCTGAAACAAGAATCAAACTGTTCATTTCAGTGAAGTCATCCACTCGACAATATTCCATTTTACTTTAATATTTTCACATTCAATATTGCGCTGGAACTGTTTGTAGTTGTCTATTGAATTTATTATCGTCAACTGAGCGATATTATATTAGAAAAACCTTTACTAGCAGAAGATAAGTTATTTAAAAGTCGCTCTTTTCATATGCAATAACCTAATACCCTATTATCAATCTCATAAGCCGCAAGTCTCAGTTAAATTTCCGATCGGATATAACTGGTAAATCTTGTCAAAGCTAGATTGATCCAATTAGTTAGAATGCAGCGGTTATGTTTTTCTTAATTTAGTTGTTCCAATTTCACACGTATGCTTAGTTCGCGTGAAACCTTACTTACACCCGTCATAAGACCAGAAAAACGATTATTCTTAGTCACCTTTTTAAAAATTAACTAATGACCCGCCCACGCTTCGCAATGGTGTAATTTTTGGCGACTTGTTCCCGAAACATTGAATTTTAGTTAATCTAAAAAAACTTTTTTCTGAATGTTCTTTATTTATTAATTTAAATAAAAAAATTACCTAAAGGACGGTGAAAACCGCATTAAAATCCCTCAACTGGTTTAGGAGGATTCAGCGGCCAAACATACAAACAGACAGAATTAGCGACTTCGATTTATACTATGTAATGATGATGATTAACGTTAAGTTTAATAGTATAAAAACGAACGACCTATTTCCATACAATACATAAATGTATTTACATACAAGATTATATATATTGATTGATTGAATCAGAATTCCAGAACTTTCTAAATAATGTTAAAAGCTAGATTCGTAGTACAGGTAGTTGTTCTGTTTCGCCGCACAGCAGCAGCTAGCCGCTAGTTCGTATCGCGCGGTGTGGGGGTAGTTCAAAACGAAAGTGTTTGTTTTTTTGTCGGAGTTGCCAACACACGTGTATGGTATGACCTATAATTTACCTATTTTAACTAAATAAAGTAGTTGACAAAATCCATGTTCTTGAAATTTTGCGCGTTAGCGTTTATATAAATAATTTAAATTAACAGATTTACTTAAGAATTTGCAGACTTTGTTAAGTGGTCGTTTAAGAACAATTTATCGCCAAAGTTTATAAAACAATCACATTTAAAATTCGTAAGCGGTGACAAAAAGAAGGAAATGGGCTAATGCCGACAACACTGAGCTGCCAGCTTGTTGCGCAAACACCCAATGTCATTTCTGAGATTTGTAAAAGGTAAGACAGATTTTTACATTTTTGAATTAAAATCTGAGTACTTGTAATTGAATGTTTCTTCAGCATTTGAATATGGTTCATGAAGAGTGCCGACAATGAAAACAGGGGTGAATAGGAAGCAAAAGGAGCAGTTTGCATGATGAGAATGTAAAAGGATTTACAGTTTGCCAATATGACGCATTCCTACAATAAACAAATATTCTTGATTTCATAATTTGAATATTTTTATTCCATCCTCTCATAAAGTGCAAAATTTAATCCCTAAAAAGGTGAAGTTCATATTTGTGTTCATAAACCGTTATAATGAACATTTCTTTCGAAGATAATCTGTCTTTTAATGAATTAAAGAGCGTAAATTATCTTTGGGATTTAAAAATAAAAGCGTAGATGGCTTAGGAATTGAAATGGGCGCGACAATGAGCCACGGAGCGCGCGGTCAACTTTTTTAAATGACTTCCGCAGCGCTGCTGCAGCGAATCTGCGGATAGAAGATCACGACATGTATTTATAATGATTTGTATTTGACAGTTTTTATTCACTTAGAAAAAACATTTTAAGATGAAGCAGACAAAGTTTATAAAAAAATAGTAGCATTGAATTGTCGGTTTTAAATACCTTCTTACCTAATATTTATGTAGCCACAATTTTATACCGCAAAAACAAGAATTCTATCAAGATCTATGTAATACTGTTGTCTCTCTCTATTTTATATTTTTACTTCTAAACGTTAACTTGTATGTTTATTTTACTAACTGTAGGTACTCGTAGTAAGCAATACATAGGTACTATACGAAGAATGCATAGAATACAACTGCGTAACTGTACAAAACGGTGAATTCATCTCAGTCGTGGTTTGATATAAACTATCGCAATGGGCGCTATTTTATAATATAAAGTAATATTAATAAAATAATTGCTGTAATAGCAAGGTTTTTTTTTCTACGATTCAAAGCGGATTTTAAAATGCTTCCTATACCATCCTATACAGTAAAGTAAGATATTTTATGTTCTTGCTATCAAGAGGCGTTTGCATTGTTTTTAACAAAAATGTAATGTAAAGTATCTGTTGCTGGTTCACGAATATTTCGTTATAAAATCAATAACATCTCATATACTTTACAAATATATTTTTTACTGGAAAAGTTCGCATGCTTTACTTTTGTTCCCTCTCATGTGAGAGAAGCGAGTCATCCCTAGCACAAGTAGGTATATTGTTTTACTTTCTGGGGTTTGTTTGTCTCATGTCTATTTTTGTATGTAAAATGAGAAATAAAGAACTTATTATAAAAAAAATATACATAATATCAAATATAGTTGTTACAAAATATTTCTTGTTGTATTTAAGTTGAAAAAAATATACATGATTGTGTATCATGAACATGTCTCATGATGTTCCAATATTATTTGAACTTATTTGTATACTTTGACTAAAGCTTTTGTATATAAAGATAACTGGTTCACAATCTAAAAATACTTACTATCAATACAATCCAAGTAACCGTGTTATGTCTTCTAATAACTGTTTCTACGAACATTATTTCTACGAAGTCATCGGGCGCCGCCTACTGCCCCGCAGTGGGACATAAACCAGAGTATCTTGTGATACTTCAGACATGGACTATGTATGTGTGTGTGTCTGTATGTAGCAGCTTTCAGTGATCTTAAACATGGAGGATATATACCGACGCAGATGACAACCGGAAACGGATGTCTGTTTGCTGTACGGGCTATGTGTCTTCGGCAAAGAGTTTCTGCAATGTCATGCATAAATAATAGCTTGTTATAAGCACGAGTTTATGGGTAGATTTAATGCTGACGGGGATTTATGTCAAAAGACAGGGAATTCGTTATCTCTGGGTTTGATCATGGCGGAAACTGCGAAATAAAACGTGGAACTTGATGTAAAGGCTTATATTAATCACAACGTTTAGCAACTTTACAATAACCATCAAGAAATAGTCAGGATGTAAATGGATAAAGGCAGCGCGGTGAATTCGGCGTGTGATTGTCACTGATTAATTCACTACACGTCTGCACTGCCCCACGGACCAAATAAGAATGATGTCTGTCCAACAAGATAGAAAGGCTAACTAGACACAACGGAAAATAACAGAATCTCAATCAATCATTCAATCATAAAGCCTCGCACCGACTACACCCAAGTTAGACAACTTGACGCAACCAATATCACATTTTGACATTGACATTTACATTGACGATATAAAATATAGACAAGGTAGATAGTTAAGTAGTTCTTCAACTGGCCAAGTCCATCGAATCTGTGTTCTCTCTGACAAATACATGTCTCGGATATAAATACCTACTTCATCATAATGTCATATTATTGAGATCATACCTTTCGTTTTACTTTCACAAACTATAACACAATACGTTATTTTATTCCCCTAACATAAACAACCTAAAATTTAACAAATCTTATTACATTATAACTCACACTTCCACACAAGCGGCTGCTACATTCAATTAATTCAAATTCAAATGACATGAATGTCTGTAGTTCGTCTCGGAGTTGTCTCCGCGCGTCTCCTGCCTGCAACGAGGACGTTTCAGTAAAAGTTCAATATCCTCGTACACGCGGCATGTAGGAGGCGCGGTCGTGATACACAACTAAACTTGGAACATCCGAATGTAAAAGTTTATTATACGTGTTACTTGTTGAGCACAGGCATCCTACGTGATTAGTGGGTGGGTACCGAAACTATTTGGTGTCATCCGACGCAACCACCAACAGAATGTAACGTCAGCAGGACTTGACCAGCTGCTCATTACAGTAACACTACGTAGAGAGTTAAGCCATCCTATATAATAAAAGTAAGACTGAGCGAAGATCAATTATAAATCAATTGTGTACTATATTGGTGAAAGAAATTAAATTAATAATTGCAGCCATATTGTCCGGAGAATGCGTGTGGACGACGCAAACTAGTGCTGCTCTACCACTTTCTTTAACGCTATTCTACGGGGTCACAAGTTTTTGTTTTTTATTACTGTAATAATAGGTTAATTTCAAATTGTGACAGATTGGTTTTATTACGCAAAATGTAACGCAAATGTTACAAGGGTTAAGTCTGTTCAAGCTTAAAGATTTTGTATAAAAAAGGGATATTGTAACATTACAAATGGTCGGCTCTGATTGTCTGAAACCTTCCGGAACAAAACGCTGTTCACATCATTTAGAGGCATTACGATATAAACCAGAATAATTTATAAGATACCAACCTTTTATCTAATTAGGTGACGTGAGTTTGTGTGGAGGTCGCGCCGGAGGGGCATTCATTAGATATGACACATTCTTTATAAAATCTCGTTAATTGGGGTCGAGAGTCATACAAACTTTATTACACAGGCAAACGTTTCATTAGAATATTTCTGCGTACACTTGTGTGAGAGAAAATAATAGATTTTCATTTTTTTGTCAGTTAACGTTCGACCTCCGATTGTGTATGGACGACGGATTTTACATGTAATCAAATAAATTATATCTTCTGACGAACAAGAACGTGGAGATGTTACTATTCTGATATTAATAAATGAACAGATCACACCAATGTAGGCCTTTACAGGCGGGAAAGAAATATATTTGTAATTGTAAGTTTACATTGGCATATAGTACGTATTAACTATAGGAAATAACTTTAGCTTTTTTCACTGTTCAAATAAAAAGTTGTATAAAATATAAATTGGTGTTATTAATCGTTTAAGGAATATATTTCCCTGAAGGTAAACGTGGTGGTAAATATAACAACAGGCATAAATGTTCTCTTGCCAGTTTGCCACAGTACACAATAATCTCTATTGTAATGCAAACATTTTCACAGATACTGAATCCAATTAAGTCGTGCGGCAAATTTGAATTCGCAAATTCATGGAATAAATAATTTAAATCACGTACTGTTTTAATTTTGAACATAAATTAATTTTCCTTTATATTACCTTTTTTTTGGCCTGTTATAAATCTGTGTTTAAATTGTATTTGAGCACATTTTTAATAGATTTTTGTTTGTTTTTTTTTATATTAACATTAGATGTTATTACCCGAATAATAATTAAAATTTTGTTACATAGAAAACTGATGCACTTGTTAAAAACATCACCATAATAAAGGTCTGCCACATGTGGCTCGCCATTTTATTTATTATGCGATACTTTGTTACTAGTTTTCGACCCATAGACAAAAAAAGGCCGGCTTCATCATCTAGTAGGTATATCGTTAAGTTGCTAAGTTAATTCAACAGTTCATCGCAAATTAATCGTTACGTGATATTAAAACTAAGCGCCTGCTATTAGTTGCTATGCTGGTCCCTGCCACATAATCCAGATAGTTCATTAGCCTACATTTAGTAGTTTAGCAGTCATTTAGTAGCCTAGTTTGTAATAGTTGAGACTAACGCGTATATGAAGCTGTATTGTGTCCATAAAAAATGTGTATAAAAACATTGATCATCATTAATTTTACTACGTTACTCGTTTCCTATAAATACATATAATAAAATAAAAAATATGTATTATCACGTTTTTTGTTCTACGTTTCCATCTACCGGGACGAGTGTCCTAATATCGTTACACTAACGCAGCTATGTGAAAGCATTAACAAATCTACGTACAAAATGTACTAGAAATAAGAACGCGTTATAAAATCGAGCATTAGTAACTCCGTGTGATGATGTTGTGAGGAGAGATTCTAATGCTACAGAGTGTGACTACGACGTAGCATCGTCGCAGGCTGCAAGCGTAGCCACTATTTCATGTATCTCTGTGTCTCTGATGAATAAAATAATGTTTCTAATGAACACTTCTACAACAGAACATTAACTACGATTGTAAATGTTTTTGGAGAGGTAATTCAAATAAAATTAAAATTGTATAACACAGTATTCTCTAGATTTAGAAATCATTCCAAAAGAAACACTTAGAAATTGAAACAAATTATTCCTTTATTGCAAATGAATTTTAGGAGTTTACGTATTTTCGTTAATTATTTCTTGTTATACTTCAACGTAAGTTGGAAATTGTGTTGAAGTTGTATAACTTCCCGTGGCTCGATACTTGCTTCACATAAATTATTCTCAATACCTGATGCTTTTATTAGAAAACTTTGTAAATGATCAGCCAATAACTCTCAGAAACTCCGAATATATTGAACAAGCAACAAGTTAACGACATGCTCGTTATTACTCCATCAAACCAAATAATGGTTTCAATAAATGTATGTTAATATTTTATTGCGTAAACTTTATGTACAACATTTTGTTTCTTTCTGAATAATACATTAAGTAGCTACAACCAGTTCACTTTCAACTTCTTATATCCAAAGCTCATAAAAAACAAGTAATATTAGAAACTTCTTCGTTTGTGATCACAAGCAGGTCTGTGGTCAGATTCTGCTGTAAACACACTTCACGCTGAGTTATGACCTGTTCGTTTAAAGGGGATGAAATAGAATTATATTTGGAGTTCACATGTTTCATCTAACAAGTAGGAACATATAAATGGATTTTTTGTAAGAGTCGCGGTCTTGAAATTAATGTTATAGCAGAATACAGTCGAAATAGGTCGCAGCAATTCTGTTGCAGGAATTGACAACTTGCCTTTAACTATAACTTTCTAATACTTCATAGTTTCAACCTTGTGAATGTTGTGTGTGTTGGAGTGTAACAGGTGTTCCAGGTGTTTTATTGGAATCATCAAAGTGTGACGAAAACTGAAGTAACTTTCGTAATTGATTGCTTTCCTCGAGGTTTTTAGAGTTTGGTGAAGAAAGCAATGGGTTATTTTTGTTGGTGTTTTTATGTAAAAATAAAATTATTTAACATGTTTGTTTTCATTTGCCCTTTAAGGGAACCATATTCATACGAGTACATTTAGCTGGCATTATAAAAAATAAATCAGATATTAATTCTATGTAGATAAGTAGTTGGAAACTTTGTTAGAACTTTCTGTATGATAAAATAATCTTCTAAAAATGGTACCAACGTATACACCAAGCGACCTAAACGAAGAAATACGTTTAGAAAGACATCTGCCAAGTGAAAAGATTTACAGGAAAATGACCGTTGTTATGTTAAATTTATTTTATTTGTAGAAAGATTACGAATTCCTTTTCTTATTCTTAAAAGGTAAACAGGCAATTACTATTCTTCTTCGTTACATGGGTTTTGATGTCAACACTAAACGTAAACATGGTTTTGTATGAAGCAAACATCTCAGTTGATAGAACACGTGAAATGAGGCTTTCTATCGCAGTAATATATCGCATCACACGGCTCGGTAACAACAACTACAACGAATTTATCTGTATTTTTACAACACGTTCCTACGCTTCGTAGAATATATACATTGTCTAAATATCTGAAACTCAACATCAGTTCGTGTACCTCCCACGCAGCCACTCTCTACTCTTAGTTAAACTAAGAAAATTATTCTGTTAATGTACTCCAGGGGGAAAATTCAAAAACAAAAAAAATAATATTCTTGTAAACATGTTTTGATAAACCCTTTGTTCACATAAATCTCTCGAGTCACCGCTCGTGACTCCTGCGCACAGCCCGCGTCGTACACCGCGCCCGCGCGGGGAGAACAACTAATATTGACAAGCTGTTTGTAATAATATGAATGATCTGTATCATGAATTAATGTTACGATCTGATTTATGGTGCACGATGTATTTCAAATCTCTGCAGATTCATGTAAGAAGTAAATTTGCTTTGTTGTTTATTTAACTTGAAGATAATTTCGACTTAAGATAATTCATTATTAGGGAGAGCAATTCCTTCGAGACTTGAATTAACCGAGAGCGAGTTGCAAGGAGCTCCAGTTAAATGCAACGTTTAGTCTTAAATCATTGGTGCAGTTATCTCTGCATTCAGTACGCTAATGTAGCTCCGCCTTTATATATTCCGCTTAGACTGCTGCAAATTTTAATCTGCCACTTAGAATTGAATTCGCTAGTTAATCTTCGGAAAAGAATTTGATATTGGAAAAGTCACAACGTCTACTCTATTTACTTAAACATCTATTGAGATAATAAGTTATTAGAATGAGAGAAACGGTAGACAAATTTAAAATATTAGTCTTGCTTGAACATTGTAGCAATTTGCGAGTTAATTATATTTTATATTCTACGTATTTCTGCAGTCTTAGTCTTACAGAAAGCAAGTACCAATTATCAATGTATGTTTTGTGTATCAATAAACTCAATATCAATAGAATGAACCATTTTAACACACGTTTAACAAGATTGCTAACAATTATAATCATTAGCTTAATTATTTATCATTAACTAGCTTTGACAGGTTAGAGAAGCTTCAAACTTGAATACTGAAACATCATAATTAGTCGCTGAGTGGTATTTCCTCTCTAATTTAAAACCAGAAACCAAAACATTTGAAGCTTTATTTAACTCTCTACACGCCAGACAAACTGCTCAACTATTCAGTATCCGTGTTTCTCTACAACTCTATTTCCTGAAAGATATTAAATATAAATACAAACAGTATTTAACAAAGTTTGAGTTACGTGCGAGCTTTTCAGCATCCTGCTGCTATCTACACCACTTTGTATACCTTGAGTGATCTAAGTCGCGATGAAATTAAGTCCACTATGTTTTGTGCTTTGTAAATAATATTTTTCAATTAATACACGCTTCAAAGGTAATGAAATGCTCAATGAAATGACTGGCGGAAGTAATAAACATTGGCAGCCCAACCTCGTGGTTCCTACGATTTTTGATTAGATACACAATAGATATAGGTAATACATCAGAATAACACATAGGGTACTTTTTACCGCGGGAAAACTTCTTATTCCCACGGGAAACCGACTTCCACGCGAACAGAGTCGCGGGCGGCCACTAGTAACCTATATTACTGCAAAGTTTCATCCAAATCCATCCAGTAGTTTTTACGTGAAAGAGTATCAAACATCCATCCATCCATCCATACATCCTCACAAACTTTCACATTTATAATATTAGTAGGTTTAGTAGGATAATACTACATATAAAAATAATATTTATTTTGACAGAAGCATCTTCAACTAGACACCTCTTTCACTTCAATCTACAAAACTTTTATCGAAAATTTATTCACCTTCCAACACATCTACAAGTTTGTGTCCTCTTCTGATTTTTTATCAAAAACTGTCACAAAATAACTTCAAGCCTTGTTACCCTTTCTGTCTAACAGATAGTTGACAGTTTTCCTACAACACTGAATCTCGTAGATCTCGAACTGCGAAACTTTCACTAAACTCGGATCCTTTTCTCTACAACTACCAGCACAAGAACTATTTCAAACTAAACCTTTCGAGATTAATAGCATTTAACTTGTTTCAGATTTTCTCTCACTGTTCGGACTAAAATCGATTTTGAAAAGTGATTTTTGCACACGCGGACATTGTCAGGATAGTCGCTTGTCAGGTGTAATATTCTAAATAAATAAAAAAACACTCTCAGCTAAGAATTCTCTCTCATATTATTTTAATACATTAATGACCTACCATCTATTTATCACATACGTCTAGAGTTCTAGAGCTTTTTAACTGAGAGTTTTGTCTACGTCGTCACCATTTGCTGCATTGCTGCATGCATTGTTCAACTCGTCTACCACACAACCACTAACTTATAATATGTCTAACAGACTTGACGTGAACAATACACTGTATTACTTTTCTATGAGCTTATTAATTTATACAATAATATTTTTTGAAATAATATGTTTAATTCTATATATATTTGAAGTCCGTTAATGCATGTATTGCAAAAGATGCTAAAAACTTTATCGTGTGATTTTTTCCAGAACAATTTTTAAATGATCGTCGCAACTACGAGTAATAGCAGAGAGCGAGCCGCGCGCCGCTGCCTCGTAGCTCAGCATTACGTCACGTGAGCAATCATGATAAGCATTAAATATGGTCACACTGTGGTCACAATAACTTACTTACGTATCCAATATTGAGAAGGAAGCTTAGATAGCTATCGACATACAATCAAGTGGGTATATTCATAATTTCGCTATCTCAAACATGTAGTTTACAAAAACTACTTTATTACCTTCCTATAAATATTTTATGTGTTGTTTTCAAATCACCCTTTGTAATAAACCGGGAATAAAATGTAAAGTACAACTTACACAAGCTCTTCACGGCTCGTGATCTACAATCAGTTTGCTTTTCGTGAACTATTTATCTGATTTTTTTTAGTGTCAACATTGATTGAACGTGCGTGCTGCGAGAAATTAGTTTGACTTACACTTACACTTGCGACCAAGAACTAAAGTTACTGCTGCCCGCGAAACATTTACCTACACCGGTCACATCACCATGCAGCCGCGTCCTGTGTTCACGTCGATATGTACGTGTGAGCCGACGTGATGGCTCACGGCTCATGTCACGTGATACTCACTCGGACAGATTTGACACCAATGAAACTATTATACAGACGGGTAATGTTTGCTTTGAAATTGTATATTTTACATGATTTTGTGCTTCAGCCCCGGTGTGTGGTGTGAGTCGACAAATAAAACGTTACGGCGCAAATTCAACACACTCACACACATTATCTAATAGAATTTACATGAATTTTGCGTCTCATTATACCATTTTGTTTGCATTATATTCCTAAGCGGTTTATTTGAAGCCTGTAACTACCCCCACAGTTTATGAACCTCTATTTAAATACATACTGGTAACGATATACTCCCCGGTGAGCGGGGATCCTATCATAAGGCAAATCAAATCAAATTATTAATTTTAAAATAACGAGTTTGCTACATGAGATGTTTGTCAAATGATTAGTTGTTCAAGAGCTATTTTTCAAATGATCATTTATCATTCATTGTTTGGTTAAACATTAGTAAACCCTGTAGGCGACGTATCGCTTTGTCTGAGTGACGTCACGCCCCTTCCTCGTTCGGTATAATCTACAACTGCGCCCCGCAATTTATTGTGTAATACAACTCACATACATTAAATAAAGCGGTATTTTTTGTATTTATTTCTGGTGTACAATAAAGTATTAAATAAATAAAAAAGCGGTATTTTTAAATCAACTGTAGGTACTTGAGTGTTATGGGATTTTTTATATCTCATGAAGAGTATTAACCCTCATTCAGATTAGGATAATAAACATAAACAAGGTTTGGTGGGAGTTTCAAAATAACCGTATTTAGAGTGAAAACTGGATAACGTTTGCTTATTTAGGTGATGTAAATAGAACTAAAACACGTTAATAAGCTTTAAAGGTCCGTATGTTAATTATTTATAAATGGCAATAATTTTTTTGTAGTATTTCAAGTCAATGCATATGCAATGAAAAAAAAACAATCTCTTGATGCAGTGTGGAGAGACCTCTGATACAATTGCCACAAGGCGCTACAATTCATAAAATTTAGTTTACACATATTCATACCAATATCGGCTGATTAGCAGGCCTTAATACGCGGCTTTACTACTCATTTTAAACCATTACAGTTAGTTTAGTATTACGTCACAGCGTGGCTGCGTCATCGCAACATTGCATCCCTCGCTGTAGTTATATTCTGCATACGTCCGACAGACACGCGCTGGCGAATTGTTGAACGACGTATCATCATCATCATTACATAGTATTAATCCAAGTCTCTAATTCTGTCTGTTTGTATGTTTGTAAAGGATTTAAATGTGGGTTTTGCCATCTTTAAGATTTTTTTCATTTAAATTTGTAAATTAAGAACATTTAGAAAAAGTATTCGTAATTAAGCCAACATGTTATTTATCGTTAACAAGTCGGCCACAATAACACCAAGCGTGCGAGGCGTGGGCGGGTCGCTAGTTTCTTATAAAGACGGCCATTTTAATAACTAGTAGCGAGGAATTTAAACAGAACGAGACGTTCACGAGGTTTATTTTTATACAGATATTGTTCAATGCATTTTTTTTTATTCCAGGCAGACTTACAGTTTAAGTGGGTCGTAAGGACCAGTTAAATATTTTTTATATTTCAGAAAAAAAATATTCAATAAAAAGCTCATAATAGGAGTAACTTACCAAAACAAACTTTATAATGAAATCAAACTCGGAACTTGGATTCTGAGACAAAAAAACACTTTTTCCTGTTGTACGAGTAATTGGAAGATGAATGGACAAATTGGGACTCGCAAGGAATATTTTTTCCTCAGATTTATTTGCTGCATTTGTTTTACTTTATTGAAGTATGGAATATCAATAATTGCTTTAAAATAGGCGTAGGAATTAGGTAGCTATTGTGAATTTTATCAGAGGTTTACAATAGTTACGATAATTTGGCTTAGTTGGGTACGTAGAGCAACTTCTGAGCAAAGAAAATCTGAACGTAGAGTAAAGTAGCATTTTGATGTTGGATTGTTATTTTCCCCGTATTAGCATGTGATGTCGCTTTGTGTTACTATACAACGCATCCTGCGACACATCGCGTCACGACACATGCGGTCGACGGTCGACTGTTGCACGACTTGGACTACAAACACGAACTGTGATAAAACAAAATACTTCTCCCCAAATGAAAGTTTAAGGCTACGTGAAACCTTCTACATAAATATTGCTTCCTAAATAAATAATAATGTTGTCGTAACTTTTGCTTCAAAGCAGCCACGGTTAAACTTAGATTAAAGGGGTAAACAGCGTTTATAGCAAGATTAAGAAGCAGGTTAGTCGGCGAGTGAACAATATAGTCCTGGAGCCGTGAAGCAGTGACGAGGGATTAGGGACCGGGGTAGGTACAACAGGTATATATGTATAGTGACACTGAACCCTACTACGACACTACTTTATGGTGACTCAATTGATCTAATATTGTGGTAATATGAGAGATTTCTCGACCCTCATGAAATTCTATTATCTTAGTTGGGACCAAAATCTTGTCACTCTAAGTAACAGGTTCAGCAAGCGGTTAATGCACTTATAAGTCATATGTTATTTTTGGTGTAGGATAATAAGCTCGTAAATAAGCCAACATATTATTTATCGTACAAGTCGGCCAAAATAACACCAAAAGTGCGAAGCGAGGGCGGGTCGCTGGTTTCTTATAAAGATGGCCATTTTAATAACTAGCGAGGATTTTAAACAGAACGTGACGTTCACGTAATTTATTTTTATCCTGATATTGTTTAATGCATGTTTTTTATTTCAGACAGACTTACAGTTTTAGTAGGTCCTTACGTTAAATATTTTTGAATTTAAGAAAAAAAAAATTCTAAAGCTCATAATAGGATTAAGTTATCAAGATAAACTTTATAACGAAATCAAATTCATTTTCAATCAATAAGTTGTATTAACTTCTGAGACAAAAAGCACTTTTTCCTGTTGTACGAGTAATTGGAAGATGAATGGACAAATTTTCCTCAGATTTATTTTCCACACTTGTTACTTTATCAAAGTGAGGGACATTGGTACGAAAAATTAAACAAACGGAATATCAATAATAGCTATAAAATAGGCGTAGAAATAAGCTAGCTATTGTGAATTTTATCAGAGATTAAATACCTACGATCATTTGAATTAGTTTGATACGCAGAGCAACTTGACAAACAAAGAAAATCTGAACGTAGAGTAAAGTAGCATTTTGATGTTGGATTGTTATTTTCCCCGTATTAGCATGTGATATCGCTTTGTGTAACTATACAACGTATCCTGCGACACATCGCGTCACGACACGTGCTGTCGACGATCGACAGTCGCACGACTTGGACAACGAACACGAACTGTGGACGCTGTAACCGAACAACCCATTACCTACATACACTTAGATCTCTTGAGATACAACGAAATACTTCTCCCCAAATGAAAGTTGAAGGCTACGTGAAACCTTCTGCATAAATATTGCTAAACTTTTGCTTCTAAGTCATATGTTATTTTTGGTGTAGGATAAAAAGCTTAATAAACTAATACTGACAGATCAAATGTAACCCGAATGATTCCGTAAATACCTACCCGGAACGAGACTTACATTTCAGTTATTAAAGTTGGTAACCAGCGCAAGTCGGTTCACGTTTCGTTGTTTTTTTGTAAATACTATTACAAATAAGAAAAGCCTTTTTTCTGGTACAAAATGTGTCCCAATTGAGAAAACGGATGGTTTGTAGGAGGGTAACGTGCTGTATGACCCCTTATTTGTTTCTCAATGACAAAAAGGTGGAAATATCGTCTCTACTTTCTTTCTAGTTTCTCATGATCTAAGCAAACAAGAGTTTGGTTTATTTATATTCAGGCTTTGTGTCTGGAACTTTGTTATTGTAGTTTATAAAGTAGATTCTAGTATCAGAAGTAATATGTAGTTATTTGTAGGGACTGTTTGAACGGAATAATAACTGAAAAATTTAACTTTACCTAAATTTATAAATTTTATCTGTTTTCTTTGTTAATCCAAAAGAATAACAAGTTAAGTTAAAGTTAAGAATGAATGTACGCTCATGCCATTATTATATAGATAGCCATCATTTCATTCTCAATCTATTTAACCTGTCGCACTATAAATTGTGATCGCTTCGGTTCCCTTAATTTACCTTTAAATGTTAATAGTTTCGTCTTTAAATGTTAGTAGTTAGGGTCGCAAGATGTGAACAAATAAGTTTGTTTATGCAGTCTTTTGGTGAACTGAAAGTAAGTCTTCGTCCGGATCACTCGCTCAACTATCAGTTTGTAGAAAAAATACAAGTAGAGTGTAGTTTTATGGTTATTGTGCCCATTTCGACGTGAGTGAGATTTGTCGGAGGTAACTGTACAGCTGAATTTATCGATGTCGTTATGAAGTAAGAGGTCGTAGTTTATGTCAAATGTGGATTGGTTTGTAAAATTAATAGTTACTGTGAGGGTTTTAGTATTATAGAGTAAAATTGACTTCATGGTAAATTTTACAGTCATGAACATTATCACAGAATATACAGGATAGCATTTATGGTTAATTTTATTGGCACTGCAAACCACTTGAATATTTAAAGTAGCAGAAGTTGCTGCTGTCGTAGCGAGATGCAATACGATGTTGAATAATGACTACTTTGTGCAATCTAGACGTGTCTCTCTTTTCATATTTTAAAGTTCATTGTCATCAAGTTAATATTAAATAAGATGAGAACAGCGTCGCTATAATCTCTACAATATTGAAGCGCCGGATCTCAGACGTCGACTGGTTTATTCTCATGAAGGAATAAATCAATATTGAGTGGCTTAATTATTTTTGCTTTGTTTTTACTTCAAAATTTAAAATAATTTAGATAAATAAAATATAAGGATTCAAAGTTTATTTTTGCTTTTATTAGATTCATGAGATAAGAAATATTCCCTGACTACATCAATCAATTTCACAATAAAGTCTACTGAAGTGAATAATTCCAGAGCCAGCATTCAACTTCCCTCCATTTCACACTGACTTGACTTGGAATCCACAATCGTCATATCTTAGCAGAGAAGGGATTATTCCACTGTGTTCACCCAGGTGATATCACCCAGGTGAACAAAGTGGATTTTAAAGAGTCCTTTGTTCACCTTGGAATCTGTTCACCTAGGTGATATCACCCAGGTGAACAAATTCCACTTTATTGGTCTCATTTGTTCACCTTGGAATTTAATCACCCAGGTGAACAAACGCGACTTTTGCAATTTCAATTGTGGACTAGAAGTTATTTATTTAAATTTATTTTAATAAATTAAAATCACACAAATCAGTCATCTACAGTGACGCCTATCTCTTCGGACGTTTGTCACGGCAACAGTGACACTGCCACTCTTTTTTTTATTGTCATATGTGGGTTCTTTGAACCAAAATGGCCCAAAAGTCGGCGTTAAATTACTTCGAATATAGTTGTCTTTTTTACTCCGTAAAATGCAACACACGTCCACACAAGACAATACGAGTAAAGTGATTCTGAACAAATCATTTTTTTTTTACTTTGAGGGTAGGTTGTTGATTTATAAAACCCAAGTGTTGCCATAAGAAACTGTAAGAATATGGTTCTGCAGACATGACAATTATCGAGCCATTCTGAGAGTCTTCGTGGTATGTGGTTACACTTCGTGGTATGTGGACTCGGGAGTGCTCGGGAGTGCTCGGGTCGCGTCGGGTCGCGTCGGGGCAGATCGTCCGTGGGCGGCTGTTCGGGGTTCGCTGGGTTACTACGTTTTGTGCCGAATAGCTAATTACTACGACGAAAATAAGAATAAACTATTATTTGATTGCAAACAAATTTAAGCTGACTTTCTCTGGCCGATTTAAGCATACTTGAAAAAACTTATATGAAAGTTCTTTTTTCATAAATTTTAGTTAAAAGATGGCAAAAACCGAATTAAAATCTGTTTTCTTGTTAGCGAATTTGCTTTATACCATGTAATGATATTGCCACTATGTGCCGAAGGGCTGCTTCGAAAACTCTGTACGTTTAATAAAAAAAAATTCATTTCATAAAAATAAATGTTTGGATAACATAAACACTGCAAATATTAAAGTCTCTGCTTCAAGCCATATTTCTGATGAGAATTCTTATAAATAACCATGTTTGAAGTGGATACATTTATTCAGTTTGATATATTTCGTGTTTACTCACAGATCGAACGGTTGGCTTCAATTTTTATTTGGAAAATGATATTTTGACCGTCGGTTGGCAGGGGAATAAGTTTCTCAAACCACTACGTAAATAAAACTTTGAAATAGAGATGGAAATAAAAAATCAACTATATAAAAGAGAATTTTCAGCTTATGATACTATAAAATATTTATAAAATGTTAAAAAATTTACCTGAATACATTAATCGCGTAATTTTTGTCTCTTCAAGAACATGTCCCGAGTAGAGCGTTATAATGAGGCTTTTAATTCATCGCGCTTGTGAGAGAGCTGTTAAAGGAACTAAGAAAACTTTCGTGTGATTCGTAGTCGGCGCTGCGAGATTTGACCATTTAATTATTATTAGTAAAAGATTGTTTTATTTTGCTTGTGTTAAAGTAGGTTTTCAAAGTATTTTTTGTTTTAACTACCATTTTTAGGGTTCCGTACCTCAAAAGGAAAAAAACGGAACCCTTATAGGATCACTTTGTTGTCCGTCCGTCCGTCTGTCAAGACCCTTTTTCTCAGTAACGCGTGGAGATATGAAGCTGAAATTTATATCAATTACTCAGGTCTACTGTCCCTTGAAGCTGTGAAAAAATCAAACTTCTAAGCCAACACAATCAAAAGATACAGCCGTTTATGCCGCAAATTTTCGACACTTGCAAGGGAATCAAAACCTACAGGGTGCTTCCCGTGAACTCAGAATCTTGAAATTTGGTACGAAGCAACGTCTTATAGCATAGATAAAGGAAAAATTACGAAAACCATAAATTTTTAGTTACATCACATAATATATATTTTTTAATAATTTTAACCTTACTACCCATTTCCTCATAAACGCGTAGAGGTATTAAATTGAAATTCATACCAAATACTCAGGTCTATAATACCTTTAAGCTGTAACAAAATCAAACTTCTATGTCAACGCAATCAAAAGAAACAGCAATTTAAGCTGCATATTTTGAAACTCGCAAGTACTCGCAAGGGAATCAATACCT
This sequence comes from Emmelina monodactyla, assembly GCA_916618145.1. Lineage (NCBI taxonomy): Eukaryota > Metazoa > Arthropoda > Insecta > Lepidoptera > Pterophoridae > Emmelina > Emmelina monodactyla. The sequence goes on along the minus strand of OU745314.1, from coordinate 488,485 downwards.
AAAGGGTACTTCCAGTCGACCTAGAATCTTGAAATTTGGCATGAAGCAACGTTTTATAGCACACATAAAGGAAAAATTCCGAAAACCTTAAATTTTTAGTTACATTACAAAATATATATTTTTTAATAAATATAAACTTATTACTTTTTTCCTCATGAACGCGTAGAGCTATCAAGTTGAAATTCATATCAAATACTTAGATCTAATTGCCTTTAACCCGTGAAAAAAAAAACTAAGTCAACGCAAAAACGCAAAACGCAAAAGTACAACCATTGATACCGCATATTTTGAAACTCGCAACTACACGCACGGGAATTAAAACCTAAAGACCACTTCCCGTTGACATAGAATCTCGAAATTTGGTAAGAAGCAATAGCTTACAGCACAGGTAACAGAAACATTCCGAAAAGCTTAAAATTTTAAGTAGTTTTTGCAGGTTTGTACGGAACCCTCGGTGCGCGAGTCCGACTCGCACTTGGCCGGTTTTTTGTTTAAAACGTCCTAATATTTAACAACCTACGATTTCAACCTTTACGTAGTTGTATTTCTAAGAAAATATCAAATGAATATCTCACGTGTTGAGAGCGGGTTGTTACTGTCACAGCGCGTGTACTGCTGCAGAGAAATGTAAATGTGACGCGACGCTACTGGGTGAGAAGTAGAAGGATTTTAATGAAGAAAATAATCTGTAAATATGTATATTATCATCTTATTGAATTCATTCAACCATTGTTAAATGTATAAGGGGATAGTTATATCATAGTAATGAATGTCTGTGTAGTGTAGGTATATGTAACCGCTAAGTAAGTATATACACAAATCTGTGGTAGTGCTGGTCCCTCGTTCATTGATTCCTGCTCGATTGAGACGCAAATCTAGTTTTCAGTTAAATACATCAAATAAGTGCATCAAGTAGGTTATTTTTTAATTTATTCTTCATTGCGAAGATTCTTTAATTGAAACTAGGCTAATACGATAACTTCTTCAATATTGTACACAGAGAGATGTAGTTGTATATCGCGGTATCCAAGTAGTGGAACTTCACTGTTCTGAATAATGCAGGTCACGAATGTAGCTAATAGCTGCCACATATTTCAGTAACATGACGGTTCATTACAATTGTAAATTACTGACCGATTTTTTTTGTTTGTTATTGTTTAACGTTAGTTCAAGTTACACCAAACAAACTGGCTGAAAGCAGTAACCCGGAATAAGTCCGTTTCAATTTATTATTTGAAACAAACGTATATTTTGTCATACGTGTTCAAAAGCTTCTTCAAAAAACGATGTCATCACTGTTGGCAACAAAAACCAGTAATGCGAGAGTAATATATATTTCATCGCAATCATATTTATCTGCACGTGTCACAGTGTTTGGTCGCAGTACACTCAGGGCCCGTATTTGTGGGTTGATTGAATTCAGCGTTACAAGTAACATATCACCAGTCACACTTTTCATGGAGAGAAATGATAAATAGCTCACAAAATGTTTTCTAAACTCATGATCAAAAGATTGTAACATCATACACGTGACTGTTCAAATTGAATTGAATCAAATTTCTATCAGAACTATTTTGCAGCCTTACACGCTTTACTAGCAGCGCACCATCTGTTGCACCGTTTATGGAGCAACTTGCGTTTTAACTGTCCATCATGCTCATATCAAACAGTAGAACAGTCTTAGTACACAATGTGCGGGATGCATCACAGAGTTGCGATGAATCCTTTGAAGATACCGCCCGCGGACTCTGATGTTGTGTTCCAATTATTCCTTCAAACAAAAGCAGCATTCTCAAAATCGTATACCAAAAAAAATAACAAACAGAATATGTATTAATGTTTTTTATAACTGATAGCGTATGTCTTGAATAAGCATTACATTAATATATAAACGAGTTGATAAGATTCTTAAAGATGCCGATTATAATTTAAGTGAATAACTGGAAAGCGGGTACTGATTAAATGAACATGTTTTGATAGTCATTACTGACATCAGTCACTTGGTGCTTGACTATTTACTGATCTTTGGTGCCACATTAATTGAGCTGCATGAGGAACATCTCTAGTCAACTTAGATTTAAGCTTTTAAGTGGTCATTTTAAGTTATTTACTTCTCAGATGCTGTACATAATACAATTTTAACTGTGATTGTTTGTGCACAGAAATATTAAATGGAATTTTATTTTTATTTTACATTTAAAAACGAATGGAAGCCTCTGATTTCTGCACATGAAAGAGTTTCCAGCGAGTAAATTCACAAATAAAAATAACATGATTCCGAGTTAAATTAACTTTGTGGCGCGCAAAGTAATTTATGCAATTTCATATTATCTGTGCATGTAGTTTTTGAGAATTGTAAAAGAAGAAAACAGGGACTCAGGGCCACTGCTTACAAAATATTCCTGAGGTTAATGGGGTTTAGTGGGCTGAATACATACTAATTTATTGACTACGCAACCTACCCACAATACAAATAGAAAACTTTATAAAAACCTTAATGCCTTTACCAAAATCTAGAAAATAAAAAACAATTGACCCTTGGTTACTTAAAATCAGTTTCTTTTTTTTTTTTTTAATCTAATATCTTTTAAATCTTATTTTTTATCTTAGACGGTACTCACAGTAAGGATTGTAAGGATCCTGCATGTAGTAACGTTGGTACTTAAAATACACTCTAGCAGGACTAGACGTGTTCCATCAAATTAAAAATGTTTTGTTCGATTCATTAATCTATTCTATTGACTAGACTAGGACGACCTTCATAGTCGTGGACTGTCTCCACGTCACTACTGCTGGTGTTTATAACAACAATACCGTCTTACTCCCGAGGATATATTGCAGTCGTACATCACGCTCGTGTACTATTTATCATCATTGCATTGTATAAATCCAAGTCGCTAATTGTGTCTGTTTGTATGTTTGGCTGCTAACTTCTTCAAAACCACTTGACGGATTTTAATGCGGTTTTAACCATCTATTAGGTATTTTTTTCATTTAAATTTGTAGATAAAGAACATTAGAAAAAAGTATTTTTAAGTTAGCCAAAATTCAACGTGCCGGGAACAAGTCGCTCATAATTACACCAGTGCGAAGCGTGGGCGGGTCGCTGGTACCTAATATAAATAATGAACCTGACACTACGTATCACACAACTGTAGAGGAGGGGGGAGAGAGTCGGCAATGTTTTTATAAACTGACCCCGTTTTGTAGTGACCATTGTGATTTCGTAAAAAACTAAATATTTATATATTAACTCAAGTAATGAAAAAAAAATATTATATAGTGATAGCTTATAGCAATGATTCACTTTTTTTTAATAATTTTCGAGATCTTTATATGTTTCAAGTCTAACTTGAATAATTTTGTTCTCACTCATTCTTCTCATATATTATGCCCTATGTGTTTTGTTTTAAGTTTGTCCCTTAATTAATAGTTTGTTCAAATTCACGTTATTATATTAATCCGTAATAAAAAAATCAGCTCTATTTTCAGAGAAAAGCTCGATAATCTAGTCTGAATTAAACAAATCAAATATTCTGTAGGACGTACTGCGGATTTAAAAGGACCGCGTGACTTGACTACTAATTATATAAGATAGGCTTTACATATTTATACTTGGATTTAAAGTACTTTTAAGAATTTGAGGATCAATTTGACCATCGTATTTACAAATTGGTAAGCTATGATTTATAGTTAATTTTCATAACTTTAAGTAAAACTCTACATCATACTCATGAAGGCAATACTACGAGAATGCTCGTGGTGTTCCCCGGCCTGCCTCGTTGACGGATGTAAGTTATTCCATTTCAATTTCCCGCTTCACCGCCTAGACTCAAACCGGTTGGACGTTTCCTTTAGATTTTTTCTCGCAATTTCCCATCATCCGGATCTGTGGAATAAAAGTTCCACGATTAAACTCACGAAGGAGTCACTTAGGAAAAAAAACTGTTAGAACTTCAGTCTTAAATAAGAATGGTGAAAAAGGAAATTTTAATAGGAAAAATATTACAGACTGTGACAGCGAACAATCACTTGTTTGTCGCCAGATTGGTTCATAGTTTTTTCCAAGTTTTTCCTGAATTTGCTGGTTTTTGGGCGTAACTAAGTACGTATATAAAAAGCGAACACTTTATATACGTCACATACTCTTTTCTTAAAGGAAGAGTTTAAAAAACGATTTATGAAAGAAATTAAATGTTAACATGAACCAATATCTGGTCCATTGTGATAAAAAGGTCAGAAAATGAAAAGGTCCGGAGTTTTCTAACTGGGTGAAAGTTGAGGAATAATTCTTTGAAACTGTCCCGACCCTGTCCACTGTCTTAACAAGAGAAACTTTGTTGAAGGAATCTGACGATTTGTTTTTATTGTGGTCTCTTTGTGCTGAAGTTTATTGTTAGCTCGTGACAGAAGTTTGTGGCGTTGCAATGACCGTCAAAATTAGATCCATTACTGTCTGTGTAACCTGTTTTTGTTCTTGTTTTTCTTTATGTGCTTAACTTTGTACTAAGTAACCAAGTGTTGCTGCGTAGTCGTCTAAGATGTCAATTTAACTACACAGTTACAGTACGATCTGCGGCGGGATCAGATGTTCAACTTGCAACTAGTTAACGATAGTTGCCTTCTTTATATTTTTTATGTGACACTAGCAAACGAGCAAGCGGGTCACATGATGATCTGATGGATCCACTTTCAATTCTATTCAAAATATCATTTGTTTCGTTCACACACTTTTACTATACCGTGTGATAGAGATAGAGGAAATGATCTGAGGATCAAGCGGACAGCGGTCAACTGGTATAATTTGAGGCAGTAAAAGTAGTTAAAGCCTGAGCACATTCCTGAACAGTAACACTTGAATTGATAACATGAAGGGGGGTTCATCGTTGCAATTCCGAAGCCTGAAGGTAAAATCAATCGGACAGTTTGTCATATAACGACAAACGTAGACAACATTAATCGGCTGTAACTTGAGAACGAGTCGCTTGATGCTTTTACAGTTATCGCGTCGGTAAAAAAATATATTTGTCATAAAAATATGTCGTGAAATAGGTGTGTGTCATTTGATCGATGGTTTATAGACGAAGATGATTCAATTGTGTCTTGTAACACGAAGACATTCACTCAGGGAACTTGTTTCTTCCTTATGTGTAGAAGGGTCTTGTTATATTATGTTATATCTTGTAATATTTTACTGAAGTCTACGAATATATTGAAATGGTGGAATTTTAAAGTTTGCTTTAGAATAGTTAAATTTAACCTATTATTAATATAATATATGTGTTACATAGAAACTATAGCTGCCGCAACAGAGTTGAAGTCAAAATATAATTTAAAAATTTACTTGATAATTTTTCTTATACGTATCAAATAATGCGTAAATTAAATAAACAAAATCCAAGGATGTTAGAATCTCTTTGGTATTTTGATGTTTAAGAAATATATTTTGATGTGTCATTCAGGTTTTTGTCGTGTGTACTTAAAACAATGTCAGAAATAAAAAATGGATAATTGATTAAATTTCTTTCTCTATACCTTTTACATAACAAAGGTTATGGGCCCAGTAAATAAAATGTAAACGTGTGTAGAGAAAAATCGTGTGAGTAAAGAAAAAAAAAGAGTAAGATTGATGGAAAATGAAGTAAATACATACATATAAAAAAAAGAAAATGGCTACTACAAATTTTCCTCAATTAAAAGCTGAGAACTTTAACAACTGGTTATTTAGAGTAGAAGTAATGTTAGATGAGAAACAGTTGTCTTATACGATAGGAGAAGGAAGTACTGAAGAAGATAAAAAAGGTAATTGGTTAAAGGACAATGCAAAGGCAAGAAGTATCTTAGTGCAATGCATACCAGACAAATATCTAAATTTCGTAAAGGAATGTAGAACTGCAAAAGATATTATAAAAACGCTAAAGTTAACATTTCAACGGAAAAGTATAATATCAATAATACATTTGCGAAGAAAATTATTAAATTTAAAGCAAGATAAAAATGAATGCCTAGAAGATTATTTTCAACGGTTCGATGAGTTGGTAAGAGAGCTAGAATGTGCACAAGAGAAGTTAAATGATAGAGACAAAATTGCTTGTTTGTTAACCGGATTGGATGAAAAATATGATACGGTTATTACTGCGATAGAGTGCAATACAGATTTAACGACAGAAGATAAGAAGGCGGGAGACCTAAAGCTAGATTTTGTGAAAGCGCGATTACTAGATGAAGAGCTGAAATTGAAAAATAAAGAACCAAATTCAAGTAACTCTAATGAAACTACATTTCTAGTAACCTGTTATCGATGTCAGAAACCAGGACATATAGTAAAAGATTGTTATAAATTTAGAGGACGCGGACGCGGACGTGCGAGGCCATATAGAAGCATGAGAGGAAGAGGAGCTTATGTGAACACAGGGGAAACAGGACATTTTTCAGGGGATATGTTAGCACAAAATGATAACGATCGAGCTACTACGTTTATTAGTACAGGTATGGCTTACTGTATTAACACTGAGAAGGAAAACGAAATTAACTGGGTAATTGATTCGGGCTGTACACATCATCTTGTTCATGAAAAATATGAGAAATTCATGATAAAAGTTAGGAAATTGCAAAATCCGATTAAAATTTATGTAGCGAACGGTGATTACTTTGTGGCAGAGAAAGTAGGGAATATACAATTTTTGGTAGGTGGAATCTCAGTAAAAGTAGATGCTTTACTAATGAAAAATTTAATTTACTTTTAATTTACTTTCTGTCAAAATGATGGTTGCTAATGGAAATTTTGTCGAATTTAGTCATAACGCTGTAAAAATTACAACTTCAGCTAATCAAATTATATTAGGATCTTGTTTAGGCAAACTATTTATTCTAAAAACTATATGCAACTGTGTTCATGCTACTTGCAATAGTACAACGTCATCAGAGGCCGAACTTTGGCACAAACGTTTAGGGCATGTTAACCGTAAGGGTCTTGGAATTTTAAGATTATCGATTAGTCCCAAAATATGTGGGCCATGTCTAGAGGGAAAGTCTACTCGACTACCTTTCCAACGTACAAGAGGACCAAGATCAAGACATGTCGGCGAACTGCTGCACACTGATATTGCAGGACCAACTAGAACGCCAGGACTTAAAGGTGAGCGTTATTATCAAGTAGTTGTTGATGATTATTCACATTTTTGTGTGACTTACTTACTACAAAACAAAAGTCAAGCAACAGAAAATTTAATTCATTATGTAAATAGATTAGAAAATGACAAAGGAGTTCGAGTTAAAAATGTACGATGTGATAACGGCAGGGAATTTAGAAATAACACATTGGAGACATTTTGTAAAAATAAAGGTATTCAGATTCAGTATACTGTACCCTATTCTCCACAGATGAATGGCGTTGCTGAGAGAATGAATCGGACTATTTGCAACAAAGCACGAACGATTCTCAATGAATCTGCATTGCCCAGGGAACTATGGTGTGAAGCTATTTGGTGTGCTACGTATCAATTAAATAGATGTCCATCAGGAGCAATTCATTATAGAACTCCAGAAGAGATTTATCGAGGTAAATTAAATCTGAAACATTTAAGAGTATTTGGAAGTAAAGCCTGGACAGTTATAATGCCGAAACAAGATAAGTTTGATAAAAGAGCAAAAGAAACTAGGATGGTCGGCTATGCGCCGAATGGATACCGTTTGTGGGATCCAGAGACGAATGATGTGATAATATCGAGAGATGTAAGGTTTGATGAAAATGATATTAAATATAAAGGAAAGGAAAAAGCAGACGAAGAACAAAGAGACTATTATATCGATGAAGAAAGTATTGGTAATGAGACAGAACAGGAGTCTAACAAAGAGAAACAAGTTGAGGAAATCGAAACAGATATAAATGAAAATGGAAATGGAAGACAGGTGAGGATTAGAAAATCACCTAATTATTTAAAAGATTATGTAGTTGAAGATAATGCAGAATATGATGAAGAATATGAAGATGCAAATGTAGTTTATTGTTTAATGGGAAATTGTGATCCAAAATCGTATGTTGAAGCTATTAATAGAGGAGAAGATTGGCAAAAAGCTGTAAATGAAGAAATAAGCTCATTAGAAAGTTTAAAGACGTGGAAAGAAACTGAATTACCAAAAGGTAAGAAAGCTATAGATACGAAATGGATATTCACTACAAAATCAGACGGTCGAAAGAAAGCCAGGTTAGTTGCAAGAGGATTTCAGACGGAAAGTGCTTATGATGTATATTCTCCAGTAGCAAGAGTATCCACAATAAGAATGATGTTAAGTCAAGTTGTACAGAAAAATTATAAAACAAGGCAATTGAATGTGCCAACTGCTTTTCTGAATGGTGACCTGAATGTTGAAGTGTATATTAAACCGCCAGAAGGAGTTAAAGTATCTGAAGGAAAAGTGCTAAGACTGTATAAAGCTTTGTATGGATTAAGAGAAGCGCCCAGATGCTGGAACGAACGGTTCCATAATTATGTGTTAAAAGAAGGTTTTAAACAATCGAAACACGATTTCTGTTTGTACAAGAAAAATAATATATGGCTATTGATATGGGTAGATGATATTATCGTTATGGGGAAAGAAAATGAAAATAATAAAGTTATTGACATGTTGAAAGAAGAGTTTAAGGTACGAGATTTAGGAGAAGTCAAAGACTATTTAGGTATGGAAATTACATTTGATAAAGAGAATTTACAAATTAGTCAAAAGAAATTAATAGAAAAGGTTCTAAAGAAATTTGGTATGGAAGAGTGTAAGGGAGCGCAAACTCCTATGGAACAAAACTTGACTCTACAGGATGAAGAAATAATGAAAGATATACCTTATAGAGAGTTGGTAGGTTGTCTGATATATATTTCAAGCATTTCAAGACCAGACATAACGTATGCTACGTCTTTTCTTAGCAGGTACCTAGATAAGCCGACACATACAATATGGATTGCAGGCAAACGAGTGCTAAGGTATTTGAAACAAACAATTAGTAAATGTTTAACTTATACTAAGTCAAAGGATTCCGAAGAATTATTAGCTTACTCAGATGCTGATTGGGGAAGTGATAAACTAGATAGGAAAAGCGTAAGTGGTTGTACAGTATTTTATTATGGTAATTTGATTTCGTGGTACTCTAAGAAGCAGTCAACTGTGTCATTGTCTTCAGCAGAGGCATAGTATATAGCAGCAGCAATGACAGCACAGGAGTTAGTGTATTTAAAAGGTATTTGTTCATTTTTTCATAATGTGGACACAGTTGCATATCTTTTGGTGGACAATCAAAGTGCGATTAAAATGATCGAATGCAATGTAAACAGTAAACGCACCAAACATATTGACATTAAGTATCATTATATAAAGGATTGTGTAAATAAGAATTTATTTTCAATTTCATATGTTTCAACTAATGAAAATGTAGCCGAGAACTAAGCCTTTATGTTCCATAAAACATAATATTTTTGTTAAGAAGATGAGAGTAATGTAATAGGTAGTTAATTTTCATTTTATTGTAAAGTTTTCAAAGAAAGTTATATTTTAAGTTTGAATAGGAAGTTTAGGTGATTGAAGAGTTTGTTTATATTGTTTATTTATATTGAAATGTCAAGTTGTGTCATGTCATTTAAATATTAGTTTATAGTGTTGGGACATGTACGTTAATGTTATCGATATTATTTTAGTGATGGAAAGTTGTCGATTAAAATGTTATCGAGTGTTTTAGTAATGTTTTTCAGTTTGCAATTTTGAATTTAGCAATTCAATATTGAGAGGGGGTGTTAGAATCTCTTTGGTATTTTGATGTTTAAGAAATATATTTTGATGTGTCATTCAGGTTTTTATCGTGTGTACTTAAAACAATGTCAGAAATAAAAAATGGATAATTGATTAAATTTCTTTCTCTATACCTTTTACATAACAAAGGATATTGTGCAGCGAAATTAATATTTACTTGTCAGTGACTGAAAACAACTTAAGCGATTCAAGTTTCATTTGTGGCTATAAATTTCTTACGACCACTGCCGGTTTCTATAGAACAACGTGCCTGTGGAGACAATCGCGCTAATTCACATTCATAGAGTAATTTGCGGGTTCTTCCATGTTGTGCTATTAGTTGTGAAGGAAGCACTTTACACTTCACGTGTTAAACCTCACCCCATACAGTCGTTCTGTTACGTCGGTTCACGGCTGATGTAATGCTTCACATCACGCCATCATATTGTACGTCTCAGAAATCCTACTTAACCAGTTTGAAGCCCTCGCTGTTCTAATTTAACTTCAATCGATTCGGTGCACAATACTTTAATTCAACTCTTTCAACTAAAAGCGTCGTGTTAAACTCATTGTCATTCGTGTATAGTTGTTGAGTTCCACTTCTAATTAATGCAGCTTCTGAGTTAAATAAAAAATAAACTTTAAGGCCATTAAAGTTATACGAATGCCGACGTTCTTAATAATAAACATCTCTGTGGCTGAGTAATTATTAGTACATAAGATAAATAATGAAACTGCATTTTATTGAAGAACATTTTTCTCGAGTGGAGGCACTAATTCAAGTAATAAAGAGAAACATTAACTTACTTATCAGACTCTCGGATCTCACAGCGAGAGAAATGACGTAGTGAGCGGAGAAACAGTTTTGAACAATCCCTAAAATGATTTATGTTATTGTCTTCCAATAGTTTTGTTACAGATTACATACGTTCGATATGGCAAACATGACTTTTTAGTCTTTTAGTCTTTGAGTAACTGGAAACGTGTCGAAACCGTATTCAAATGTGCAAGAAGCAGACGCGACTTTTATATCCCAGATGCACAACTTACTCCACCGGGTTCTACTTCAAGTATTCCGACTAGGAAAGTAATATTGAACATCGTCCCACAAACAACCAACTTGCCGACTTGTAGAGAGTTGAAGTTGTGTGCGATAGGGATCTCGCTTCTTTTAGTTTTACTTTCTGAGACTTTCGTGCGTGCAGGCGACAATGAAACAATGTCTTGTGTTTCTCCGTAAGCTTCGAATTACACAAGAAAACGGACAGGTACACCCTTGAAACGCAGAAACTACAGTGCAATTACATTATTATGAACCGAGGACAATGCAAACTGTTTAAGTTGTCTCAGCGCAAAAAGCCTGCGCCGGTTCTCATTTTACAAAAGGAAGGTAAAAGTTCTTTGCAATAACTTATTTCTTCTTTTAAAAATACATCTCGGTTAAATAGAGCCGTATTTCTAGTATTTTTTATGTCAAGCTAAGTTTATAAACGTTGAGGAATATTTATTGAAACTGACAGTGACACCACTCACACGCGCGGTAACTAAGAAAATGAGATTAAAACGGCAAGAACAGAACAATTACCACTGGAACACAGATTTAATTTCAATTTCTATAGACTGGGCAATATTCAGTGATCTATCATACTAACTAAACAGCACATCCTGTCCAGAAGTGGACGATACAATGCCAGGTTCCGGCTATCAGTCGCCTTGTTGTAGCTATTTCTAAGTAAATTCTCGTCGAGCTCAACTTGCTTGGAAAATAAACTTTAAATCTTGAACAGTAAGTTTAAAATGTGAAAGAGCTCAAAGTAAAAAAACATTTTTCTAAAAAACAAATGCGGGGAAACATCTATTACTTGAGCTTATCTTAGTTTTACATATGTAAACCTCAGGCTAGGTTTCGAATAGCCTTTAGCCTATAGCCCAGCTTACGATGGTCATAACTCCCGTTTGCGGTCCTGCGGCGGTCGTTGCGGGGCTGATCGTAAACACTAATAATTTGAAGTGGCAAATTTTACCGTAAACATAAACAGATGTGTTTGAAATATAGTTAATTAATTCAAACAGATTGGAACGCCTAAATTAGAAAACTACATAAACTTACACATACTTTTCAGTAACTATTTATAAACAAATTTTTGTGTAAAGACTAAATAGTCTTATAGTTATTTGTATTTTAATGACAAAATTAAAATCTTTCATTTAAAGGAAGCTCAGAATAAATATTTTCTGTAAAATAAACAGACGATTGAACTGAAACTGTCATAGTTAATTCATCCCTAGGATATTTAGTAGTTTGATTAGTCAATTAACTGAATTATCTGTTTATTTAAATCTATTTAGCTAGTACAATAGTAATGAGTGATAATTGTACTAGAAAGAAGAGGTTAACATACCCCTTCACTTACTTATAATTACATTGCTCTGGCAATTTGGTGACTACTCACAGGTTCATGAGTTCTATGTTATTTCAACAGGTTTTACTAACAAACAACTATATTTATTTGGTCAAGAGTTACTTTATACTTTTTATTTGCTGTGTAAAATTGTTAATTAGTTACAGATCGTGGGCCACGTTCTAAGTTTTATGACTTAACTTGTTCATGTTGAAAATGAAAACATTATTTCTTGTGAGAGCTATTTTTCCTCCGGATAAAGAGGCCATTACAGGTTTTATATTCGAGTAAAAGGGTCAGAAATTATGTGCGGAAAATAAATTTTACGTTCCCGCCTTATCCTTTGAAAGAATTAGATGGGAGATGTAATAACTAGAATAAATGAAGGGAGAATATACGAGTATCACCGGGTCTCCTATCTAATATTACGATAGACCTCACGACGTGTCGCACGTAATAGAATACTTTGTGTATGAAGTATGTACAGACCTCGTATTAGTCGGCACGATGTGGGTGAAACTAGTTTACGATTTAGTTTAGTTGGTTTGCGGATTCAATGTGGGTTTGAATATGTGGAATAAGCTGTTGGAACTACTATTTATCTTAAGTTAGCATAAATGCGCAAGGTTCTTGTTTTTATTGCCATCTAACAAGCCTTCATTAAAAACTTTAATGTTTGATTGTTTTTTATAGCGCACGTATTAGTACGTAATAAAATGAAGGTAACAGAGGTAAATAATCTCCACCTCAGGGGGTTGTAACTTTTTTTTGGCATAAAGCAGCCACTGACTTTATATTAACATGACTAAGAACACAACAACATCAAAATTACGCCTTTTTTACTGTTCCAACCAACTTGCTGTGTATTTTTCAGTGGTATCATAACGAAGGAATGGTCGCAGGTTCACAACGTAGCTGTAGCCAAAAATAAAGTCTTATCACACATTCATACAATTCACACACCATATTCTATCACATTACACTCTCACTAACTGAACTGAAAAAGTGAATTTAGTCAATTTGACGTAACGAAAACACAGAGCAGCTTGTTTTGAAATTGATATTTATATCTTGAGTCTTGATATAACGAGGTATAAATTACACAAAGCTATTAAAGCTCTAGTTAGCAACTACAATAAAACTTGTTTCTAATCGCGTAATGACTAGAGCCTTCATTCTGGATTGTGTTGCTACGAATAAATATTGGTAAATATCGCAAATTTTGGGTTTGACCCAATTAACTAATTTGATAAAAACAACAGCTGGAATTTCGAATAATATTTGGTTTGTATCAATAAATCGTCATCATATGAAATCAAACAAAACTCGCTGCTTAAAAATAATACAATTGCCAGCATTGAATAGTTTAATTAAAATGTAGTCCAAATTCTTGCGTGGTGACCGCAAGCAGGCACACACGCACGCATTCAAACTTCGGTATTAGTTCCACATGACCTTACTAAAATAAAACTTTGGAGTCATTGTTATATTAGTGTTTGAAATGTGAACGGAAATTATTCACGTGACTGGATGTTTGACTATTTATTTACGTTCTATGTCCGATTTACTTATCTATACTAATATTATAAAGCTGAAGAGTTTGTTTGTTTGTTTGTTTGTTTGTTTGTTTGAACGCGCTAATCTCAGGAACTACTGGTTCGAATTTAAAAATTCTTTTTGTGTTGGATAGACCATTTATCGAGGCAGGCTTTAGGCTATATAACATCACGCTGCAACTATAAGGAGCGAAGAAATAATGGAAAATGGGAAAAAAACGGGGAAAATTATTCATCCTTGAGGGCTTCCGTTGCGTGCGCTGCGAAAACGGTTCTAGAAACCAAAAATATATGTATGAAAGAATTAAGGGAACTTTTTACCGCGGGAAAACTTCGCATTCCCACGGGAAACCGACTTCTACGCGAACGGAGTCGCGAGCGGCCTCTAGTATTTCAATAAGAAACAAAATTAGTAACTTGTTTAAATAATGTAAATAATAAAAGTTAAAAAATTCTATTATATATAATTTATATTATTTTTTGCAAATTCAAAAGCGTCTCAACCAATTAAATTAATTCTGTCGTCGATAGTCTGAATTCTCAACACTTCTCGAATTTATCAAACGAAGTTATACAAATTGAAGGTGAAAATACTTATACATATATTGAAAAAAAAACTGTAATTAATACGATAAAGCTTTGAAAGTATTTTTTGTTTCATACTTACATCATAAAAATGTAACTTATGTTTGTAATAATTTCTCAAACCGTCATCACCGTTGTAAGTAAAGGAAAATATCTTTTTTTAAATATTTAAGTCATCGATAAAAACTTAACACTAGTTAATTAAAACTATTTTTTTATTTATTTCTACCAAATTAATAGTTTATTAAATGTGATTGCGGCGTACAAAAACGTTTTAAAAACAATTTATACCCGCCGACGTCACTCAAATATCGTGTAAAATTTTAAAAACTTGTATATTTTTTTAAAACCGAATTTTTATCTCATATTTAATGACATACGAAAACCAGCAATTTGAAGTTCCTACATGAATTTCTCGAACTTGGAAAATCTAGTGCAAAAATACCTTCCAGTAAAACATACGAACCGTGTGAGAGCAATGACACAAGAAACATATAAACTTCTAGCCAATTTCTTGATAAGACATTTTATTTGTTTCTTATGTTTCTTTCTCTTCTTACACCGATACAAATATTTTTTTCCCATTTTGTGTCATTTTCTTGTTTTTGAGACGTTTACCTGAATGGTTATTTACTGTTCGTAACTAAGATTTTATTTGTTCGTAACTGTTTTCTTTACAACATTCCCGATATGACCCGAATTCCCGTTTTCTATCAAAAAATCTCACTTCGACACGACTCGCGTTCACATGTTGTGACCTGTTACAGGTGTACTATATGATTTTTATAAGATTCCCATTTGGTCACACTTTTCCCACTTTCAATCATTTTTCACATCTCCCACTTCCCATTTACACACAAACAATGGTAAACAATTGGGAATTAAAATATCTGGCTTGCTTTTTATAAGATATAGAGAGAGACAGACAGAGAAATATGCGCACGCCGCACAGCTTACAATAGCTTACTATAGCAAAAAGTGTCGTGACAACATTTCGTGAGATTTTTTCCGTGTTGTTCCTTTCACAACGCGCGATAATGAACTTCGTTCCAAAAAAACAAAATGCGGCGCATAACCTACACCTTTACCTAATTCGAACATTATTTTATTTTGAGTATAAACACAGTTTTTGTTTGTCTAGTTATTCAGCTGTTTGAGTCAAATAAAACTTGAATCTTGAAACTCAAGACAAAAATGAAATATCTAAGAAGACACAACTTAATTAGTAAAAATACGTATTTCTGCTTCAAAAGAAATTATTTTATTTTTTGTCGTAAAAAAAAATTAAAAAGGTTTACCTAAAATACTGTTATATTTTTACACGTCACGCATTGAAATATATTTAGCTCACATCAGCACCTACTCCAATTATCCCGCTAATTTCCCCGACCCACGACGACTCGTATTACATTTTCATTCTCGCGGCTTATATCCGCCATTAATACGATGCCATAAAATCGTTCTATCTAATATATAAAAATAAGTCGCGTTTTCCTTCCTGACGCTATAACTCCAGAACGCACGAACCGATTTCCATGGTTATGCATTCGTTGGAAAGGTCTAGGGCTCTGTGAGGTTTATAGCGAAGAAAATTCAGGAAAAGTTTGAAGAGAAAAGCAGGAAAAAAGGAAAAATCATTTTTCACATACAGTGCCATCTCTGATATATAGCATGTATTTCCCTCACGAAAATAAGTACGTTTCATTTTAAGTAGATGGCGCCGGTGCGTGATACATTGTTTGCCAGCTACATGTAACATTTATGCGTTCTTTCAATCGCTAAATTAAAAGCGGTATTGTGCATTTGAGGTTAAATTCACCAGTCTGTCCATAGTTCAAAATGCCGAGAGTACGACGTGTGAACATCGGCCGCCGCACAAGACATGCAAGCCAGCAACAAGTTTATTCACAGAACTTAAGCGAAGAAATACAAAATATAACTAATAAGAGAAAATGCCCGATTGAGACAACGCGTTAGCACACGAAGATCATTGGCATCATACAATCGCTTGGCATTCCAATATGATCCCACTGCGAACTATAGTGATGATGAAAATTTAGATATTGGACCAATGACGACTGTATGCCGATATTGCAATCCGATAAAGTTCAAAAGAGAAACGGCTGGATTGTGCTGCGCAAGTGGAAAAGTCAAACTCGATCCATTACTTACACCACCACAGCCACTGAAACCATTGTTCGATGGAACTGATCCCGATTCCAACCATTTTCTTCAACGCATCCTTGAATACAATAACTGCTTTCGCATGACTTCCTTTGGAGCTAATATCATTCGAGAAGGCGGCTTCATGCCGACTTGCAAGGTAAAAGATACAACACACACAACTAATCACTCACACCAATCAATCGCACCAACACAATCAATTGCAACACATAACAACTACACATACACCACACACTACACCATCACACGATCAGAAGTCACACCGTATTCTTCAACAAATGATATTGATATTCTTCACAGATACAAGGACAAATATATCATTTGCATGGTTCAATGGTGCCAACACCGAATGAACCGCATCAATTTCTGCAAATATATTTCATTTCGTCGATGGTGAATCAGCTGAATGTGCGGTGCAATATACAGGGAACACAACAGTTAAAGAGACATATTATTGAACAGTTGCAGGCATTCTTTCACGCTAATAACGCCGTGGTTAATATGTTCAAAACAGCATTGGAACGAATGCCATCGGATACGCACAAATTTGTCATAAGAGCGGATCGTATCCCAAGAGGTGAATATGTGCGAAGATTCAATGCACCCACCGTTGATGATGTTGCTGCAATTATTGTTGGTGATCCAACTACATCACGAGACATTATCGTTCAGCGAAGAAGCAATATCATTTGGGATTTAACACTTGCGGATTCAGTTGTTTCATCAAATGCGTACCAAATACGAACGCTGTTCGCAACTATCATCACCACATGTTTTTCTTCAAAACCAATTCAGTTATGGAACAAATACAAAGACGACATATGTGAAGATATATTGCATCGCTAACGCATTCGAACGAATAATCCCGAAATGCAAATAACCGATGAAATCTACAATGAAGGATTAATTCTGATTGAGGATCAATGCTTGACTAAAGCTACTGATTGAAGTAGAAATGATTGCGCCAAATCGATCGATGCATGATGCATTCAACCAAGAATTAAATCGAGAACTGCAATACAATTTTGATACATTGCAGGAATTCGTTCTAAATAATGTGCCGTTGCTGAATGAACAGCAAAAACAAATTTACGAAACATTAATGCAAGCGGTGGACAATAATAATGGTGGTCTATTCTTCCTGGACGCACCTGGAGGAACAGGGAAAACGTTTGTCATTTCATTGATTTTGGCCACTATTCGATCAAGATGTGACATAGCTTTGGCGTCATCTGGAATTGCGGCGACTCTTCTAGATGGCGGTCGTACTTTTTTTTTTTTTTTTTTTTTTAAACGAAACCTCCAACATGGTCGGAGCCCTTGGTAATACTAATGCACATCCATACAATTTCTCGCAATTATCCTGCTCGTACTTTCATCCTGCATGCTTTTTCTTTCTCTCTTTCTTTTCCACATTCATTCTTTTTAGTTCTGCCCTGTTCTAACCTACTTTACAGAGTTTCTATTTCTTTATTTCTTTATTCGATCCTACTTCACAGAGTTTGAATTTCTTTATTTCTTACTGATTTCTTTATTCGATCCTACTTCATAGAGGTTGTATGTCTATATTTCCATATACCTATTAACATTTATTCTTATATCTAATTTAATTATTTGCATTCTTGTTTATGTTATATACAGTACTTTTCCAGGTGTTTTACTTCTTAATTCTATTACATATATTTTCTTGCTCTTTTCTACAATCACTTAGTCTCTACATTTTTGTTTTGCAATTATAGCTATAGTTTATGTTAAACATAAACTGTCGTTATATTGTGTTTTCCAATAATCTAGTCCCCCTTTATTACTATTAACTATAAGACATCTTTTATATTTTCTTATAAAATATTAATTATCTTATTCTTAACTACTTATTTCTATTATTTACATTAATTATTATTTTTGTGCAGAACTCAAGGAAGAGTTTTCTATTTTTACCATGCATGAATTTGGCAAGATTTTCTTTCTTTATTACCATATTTGTGCAGTTTTCTAATTCAAATCTCTGTTTTAGAAACACTGGGCAATCCAAAAGGATATGGGGGACAGTCTCCGGGGTTTCGTTGTCGCAGGGACATGCTGGGCTCTCCTTGCACTTAAAACGATGTAAGTACTCGGAGAGTCCACCATGCCCCGTTAGGATCTGTGTAGTGTGGTAGGTTGGGACCATCTTTCTTACAACTGTATACGCGGCAGTGGCATCGGGGAAGAACAGCTTGGTGATAGAGCCGGTGTCTCCGTCTTTGTATCGCTTGTTCCATCTGTCAAGGGTCACAGAGCGTATGTGGCTCTTGACAAATGAAACGGGGCATAAGTCATAGTCCGGCTTTCGTTTCAGTTTTAGGGCCGCGTCCTTTGCCAGTTTGTCTGCCCTCTCATTCCCCTCGAGCCCCGCATGGGCTTTGATCCAGTAGAGCTTGATACATTTTCCCTGGCCCATGCACTGGTATATCTTGGCTCGGGCATCAACTGCCAGTGGGTGAAGGGAGTCTGGGTTCGTGACAGTCTGGATCGCGGCCATGCTGTCGCTGAAAATCCCGACCCCATCTGATGAACTTTGAAGCGCCACGATGGCTGCTCTATTTAGCGCAAGAAGTTCAGCCTGGTAGACAGTATTATATCCGGACAGTGCAAGTTTGAGGGCTCCGGTTTCCGATCGACTATTCCAGATGGAAATAGCGGCACCGACTTTGCCCTCAATCCTGCTGCCGTCCGTATATATCCTGAGCGGGAGATGGTTAGTGCTGTCAAGTTGTGTTTGATCTACCAGGCTTTCAAATTTCAACATGGGTATATTAGCGGGGTGAGGAGCCTCCAGCGCCGTTGCCATTTGCTCAACCTCTCTGCCTCTCAACCACGACTGTGGTATGCCCTTTTTTGCCTCGTAAAGCAGTGCGGCTTCTTTTATGCGTAAGTCCAGGGGCAACAGCCCTGCCAGTATGAGGGCAGAGTTCAGAGAGACCGTGCGGTAGGCTTTGCACAGTTTCAGTGCAAAACCCCTTTGCAACGCGCCGAGCTGTTTCTGTGCGCCTTTTTTGTTGGTACTCTTGTGCCATGCACTTGCCGCATACGTGACTATTGGTTCCACTGCCGCTATGTAGATGGACCTTATCACCTCGGGGTGAAGCCCCCAGGTGACCCTAGCTGCTCGGGCGAGTTTTTTATAAACTGAGATAGATTTTTTGCATACCGCAGCAATGTGTGAGTTGAAAGTCAGTTTGTGGTCAACGATGAGGCCCAGGATTTTCATCTCTTTTACATTTTCAATTTCGGTACCCCCCATGCTCAGGCGAGGTGTATCATGTTTTAGTTTCCTTGTTATAGTCATGGCTTGAGTTTTGTGACCTGCAAACTTTAGCTTAACATTAATACCCCACTCCTGAGCAAGTTGGAGCGCTTTGTTTGCCTGGATTTCTATTTCATGGGCTGAGTCCCCATCGAAGACCACAATGACATCGTCCGCAAATGCCTGGACGTGATTCCCCTCTTTCTCGAGTTTATGAAGCAGTGGATCTAGTAGCAAATTCCAAAGGATAGGTCCACCTATTGATCCCTGTATACAGCCCTTCTCAGTCCTTCTGACAACTTCCTTTCCCGCATACCTTACCCTTACCATTCTCTCCTCCAAGTAGCTGTCAATAATTTTTCTCAGATACAGAGGACAGTTCTCTTCCGCCAGTCTGACTCTTATCGCGGGCCACCATGCACTATCAAAGGCTCCCTCAATATCCAGCGAGACCACTGTGACTATACGTTTTTGGTCTAATTTGACTCTGATGTGTTTCATAAGGATATAGAGGGAGTCTTCGGTGCTTTTTTGTGGCATGAAGCCAAACTGCCACTGGTTGATGCATGGGAGCACATGGTACTTGAGTCTTGCCATAACCATCTTCTCATATATCTTTCCCAATATGGGTAGCAGTCCAATTGGTCTGTAGGACTTGGGAGTGGTATAGCAGGACTTTCCCGGTTTTCTGAGAACTATGACGGCTGCTTCTTTCCAGATTATAGGGAAGTACTGCAGACTGAGGCATTTGTTGAGTAGAGCCAGAAATAGGGGGATGTTACAATTTATAGCATTTAGGCATATGTCAGCAGTAAAACCGTCGGTTCCGGGAGCTTTTTTGGAACTGAACGAGTGCACGGATTTGATGAGTTCGAACTCTGTAAATAGTGGGTAAATGTCCTCAATATTTTCCTGTCTATTTACTATTCGTGCATTCGCTCGGGTTTTACTGTGTTCGTCATTGTCTTCTGCTGTTCTGTCTGTGGGATAGAAGGTTTCTGCCAAGAGTCTTGTGGATTTTTCTGCATCTAAGGGGGTCTTGTCGCTGCCGATTAGCAGTAGGTCCTCCTCTCTTTGCGTGACTCTGGTCATCACTCTATAGATGCCCTCCCATACTCCCTCCCTATCCTGTTTTTCACAAAAATCTTTCCAGCTGTTTATTTGCGCCTTTTTTGCCTCTGCTTCATACTTTTCCTTCTGGTTCAGGTACTCTGACACTACCCATGCTCTGCGGATTGGTGCAGCATTTCTGATGCGACGCCTTTTTGTGTTGACCTCTCGCTTTAGGTCTGCAAGTCTCTCTGACCACCACGGGACGATATATTTGCTGATGTTGATCTTTTGTGGGATAGTTTCCGAGCAAGTCTTTGCTATGATTTCTGTGTATTTGTTGATTGTCTGTTCTAGCAAAGCCTTGGTTTCAATTTCTTGTATTTTACTAGTCGTAGTCTCATTTTCGTTCAGCAGTTGTATAAGTTTTTGACGGAAACCATCCCAGTCAGCTCTTTTTGTATTGTATCTCCGCGTAGTTCTTTCAACTTTATATCCTTCGGACTTTTCAAGCTGTATGTCAAATATTATGCCATTGTGATCGGAGCTCACTAAACCTTTATCAACCCTCCATGAGTCAATGTGTGCTAACAGGTCACTCGTACAGGCTGTAATATCTACTCGGCTGCAGTATCTTTTGCCTCCGCGGATAGTGTCGAAAGTATATTCTTCGCCGTCGTTCAACACGTGTAGTCCCATCTGTACCAGTGCTCCATGCGTTTCTTTGCCTCTTTGGTCTTCAGTCTCGTTTCCCCACCATGTACTTTTTGCGTTTGCATCGCCTCCCATAATTGTTTTCCCCTTGTCCAAGTCCCGCGTGATCTTCGTAAGCTGGTTCAGGTATGGCAGGATAGGTGCTTTTGGTTCTAGGTAGTACGACACTAGAGTGATCTTCCAGGCTCTGGTTTGGACTCCAACTACAGCGATGTTGTTCGTAGTGAGTTGCGGGTGCTGGATTATGTCCAGTTTCGAGTCAAAGACAACTATTGCTGCCTTGACTGTCCCTTCTCCATTTCCAGAGCACTGAAAGATCCTCGCTCCTGCACATCCCTTCATCCTTCCTATGTTTGCTGTGTAAGGTTCCTGAACCAGTGCGATTGCAACACCTCGTTTTACTGCTTCTATGAAAAGCTCTTGCGTAGCGAGTTTCTTCCTTTGCAGGTTGACTTGTACTATCGGGTATTTCTTTGTGGTGCCCTTAGCAGTAGGCTACGCTACTGCGCGCCAGGGTGTCCCACTTCCTTCTGATGGGGCATTCATTGCTGAAGGCGTTGTGGCGCCGATTTTCAATTTGGGCTTTGCGGCAGTTTATACAATCGGGAGTCATGTCCGCTAGGTATTCCGGGCAATCTTTCCTCAAGTGAGGATTTCCACAGTGGCTGCAAGCTTCATCGGTTTTGTCGCAAAACTTTTTAGTATGGCCGTAACCTAGGCACTTCGAGCATTGGACCAGAGGTGACTGGTCAACCACCCTGGCACGTATCAAGTCGATCTTTAACACTCCCGCCTGGGTGGCTCTATGCCAGATGGCGGGGGAAGTGGCAAGCACCACATGGTTTTGGTGTGGGTTTCTTGCGCGGCTTCTATATTTCACCGAAATACGCTGATCTCTTTCGTCGAGACCAGCGAAGATGTTCCTATTCTGGGTTTTGATAATCTTTATGATTTCATCATCTTTGTGGCAGGTCATGACGTTTCTCACACAAAGTAGTGGGTCTTTGTTTGCGATGTTCTCGATGTTTAGGTTTTTGTCGCTTTCGAGCTTGCTTTTTATCCTCTTCCTTTCTTCCTCTGTCTTACAGCTCATGATAACTTTTCGGTTCCTAGCTTTCCTGATTTTTTCTACCTCAACCCACCCTTCGTTTTCATCAATGACTTTTTTAACCCTGTTTAGAACATCTTCGCTGGTCTCCTGGTCGTTGCTGGTTGTAATGACCACTGAGTGAAGTGTTTCTCTTTGGCTAGGACCCGCAGGACGAGTTGCAGCCACCGCGGCGTAGCTCAGGGTTGTTCTCTGTTTTTCTATTTCTTCTAGGAGTTCCTGGTTAGACCTTATACTTTTCTTCATAAAAGCTATGTTTTCACGCAGTAGTTCTTCGCTTTCGCCTGATAAGCTGGTAGCTGTCCCCGTTTGGGTTGTGAAGTCCTCCTGCTTAATGAGGTCTTCTACTCTTTGCGTAACATATTGAAGCAGGTCCATATACCTGTTCATCCCTGATTTAAGATCGGTCCTTAGTTTCCCTGACTGAGCTAAGAGCGATCTGGTATTGGTTGCTACTGATTTAAGTTGTTTTATCCCTTCAAAAAGGGTATTTATTTCAGGGAGAACCGGAGGACTCGAGGGAGAAGGCAAGTTGGTTTTCCTAGTGGTAACTGGCTTGTTTGCAGTCTTCGATATCTTGACTGGCGCTGCTACTGCACATTCTGCGCTTAAGTTGTCACTCAATTTAAGCAACAATTGATACTCCAAAATGCAATATTTCCCGATCCATGCAATGGGAAAATTGTTGACTCAAAGTTGGTTCAGTTATTATGATATTGCGTAATTTGAATCCACCGCGAACTCGACTTGCGGTGAAAAGACTTATGCCGAATTTGATAGAGGCAACCATTATAAACGGAAAGTACGCAGGTGAAAATGTATGTATTCCTCGAATACCAATGATTCCGACTGATCTTCCGTTTGACTTCAAACGATTGCAATTTCCGGTTCGCCTTACGTTCGCAATGACAATTAACAAGTCGCAAGGCCAATCGCTTAGTGTTTGCGGGATAAATTTTGAAAATCATTGTTTTTCGCATGGGCAGCTATACGTTGCGTGTTCACGAGTTGGGAAACCATCCGCTTTGTTTGTGTTAACGTCAGACCAGAAAACAAAAATGTGGTTTACCACAGAGCACTTCAATGAAACGGATTATTTACGGACACGTATAACGCTTCGATTCAGTACCTATTTACTTTGGATTCACTTTCAATTTTTTTAATTAGAGAAGTTCAACTAAATTACACTTCAATTTTGTAATCAAAATGAATTCATTACTGTTGTGAAATGAAATAAAAATTTTCTTTTCAAATATAAAACAAAAAATATTTTGTCTTCATCTTTATATCCCCAAACGAAATGTTACAAAAAACGAAGCCATCTGGTGGCGAAACGGAGTTCGCCGGGTTTGCTAGTGTATGTATAAAAACGATCACAAAAGCAAATGAAGCTGCTTCTTGCTGCAAATCTTGGTTGAAGGTTGTTACCAATAAAAACTTAGGTGTAATTGCATCGCGCTAACGAATTACAAAACTTGCTTCGAAATTAGTGAACCCTCCCCTGACGAGGTTGAAGTTCGGAAGAGACATTATTAAACAATTTTATCGATGATCCCTCTAGCCTTAACAAAGTTTTTATTGAAGGTTAAAACTTGTTTGTAGTCGTGTGGTATTAAGTGGTCCTCGTCGGCAGCTGGCGTCTGATCAACTCACTCGCAGGCTGCATGACGTCGCGGCGCTGCCTGCACTGCAGGACAGAGGTTCTTTATTACTGAACGTTTTATGATCCAACTTAGACAGGTTTAGAAAGAACTTGCATCACAGCTGCCTCTGAGAAGAAGGTGGAAGTGTTTACATTTTGTACGTTCTTACGTTCTCATAATTGTTTCTTAACAAATACATAAAAAAACTCAAAACGTTTGTACTGATCATAATTTTATGTTAATTTCAAGTATATATAGTTTCAATACGTTTCAGAAATCAATCTCTATTGCACTTGTATTAATGCTGGCGAACTTGTTAAGCATTTGCTAGTTGGCAGCAAACCGATGCGCAATATAACTTCAGCGCTAACAGCGACGTGAACTGAGTTTTATTAAACACATCTCGGATCCTCGATTCAGTTTCAACAGATCCTCGTTTTAATTACATTCAGTTTAAAGTTATAAGTGTAATGGTGTGTGTCGTCACCGGGAGGGCTCTATACAAGGAGCTAGTACTAGTATTTGGCACTGATAAGTGGCTACATGACATTAACACCGGGACCCGTATCTGACAATTACCTAGGTACCATTATATTTACAGCTATTTCCTGCTTGTTTGTAGCAACTAGCAGGTGACGTGAGTTCCTCGGGGAGGCTGCATGTAAGTTAAGTGGACACCACCCGTAAATGAGTAATCGATCGAAGCCACTTCATTGAACGGTTTCTAATTAATTATTCTCTTATGAACAAAATGAAGAGACGGGTTCCTCAAGTAATTAATTTTCTATTAAATTTGAGTTTCTACAGTTTTCTGATGTAATTTAGTCGCATTAGAAATTGGGTTTAAATATTGCAATCCTGTTCAAATAAAAAAACAAGGCTGCTAGGGTATTCTTAATTGTATATATTTAGATGAAACTTATCGCCTGGTGCAGTGATTGTGTGTGTATTGTGGTGACCTCCGCAATCACTTTGATCCCGACATGAGTCAGTACAACACCGACGGAACTAACACAGGTATAATTGAAGTTAGGAAAGCGTTAATAATAAATACTACGACAAGTGATATGGGGTTTGAGAAACGGTACCAGGGCCCCAGCGGTGACGAGAAGGCTGCTCGGCGACCGACGACATTTGCATATTAAAGACAGCGAAACTTCAACTGAACACAGTGATTCATTAGGCGATTGTGAGTTAGCTCGGAACAACCCACATCTAATTTATGCTCAATGATTTATTGGGCGCTATATAGGTAAGTAGCCATCTAGCAGGCTTGGAACATCGCTTGTGCAATGTTTAGCCAGCGGTGGGCAACCCGCGGCCCGCGGGCCGCATGCGGCCCACCGACGTCTTCTTTGCGGCCCGCGGGCCTTAAAGAAATATTAAAAAAATATACATATAAAATAAAATTTGACTTAAATAAAAATAAATAAATAGCCATGTCCCATAGTTGAGCACAGACCTCCTTCTCGGATAGCGAGAGGGTTTGAGCCGTAATCCACCACGCTTTCACATGTTTATTAAATTTAAAACCATTGAATTTTTTGTTGATATATTATTATCACAAGTGTGGCCCGCCTTTGGTCGATTTTTTCACCATGCGGCCCTTGCCTGCTAAAAGGTTGCGCCCCTGCCTGGTTTAGACAAACAACGAACGAAACGTGGACGAGATGTTTACTTCGCTCCACGTTTCTGTTTCCCATTTCACACAGTTTTAAACCATATTAACGTATTTACAGAACTCTCGGATACGTTGAGAACTATTGCGTGTGAAGTTATTACAGGTAAGCTGTCCTGCGGTACTAATCGGAATTTCAAAGAAACTTTTTCTGACATTCTTAATTTATAATATTAAGTGAAAAAATACCTTAAACAAAGCGAAACTTGCATTTTACTCTGTTCAGCGGTTTAAGAGGACTTTGTAGTAATACTATGTAATAATGATTTTTTATTTATAATTTTAGCTAATTAAATTTGATTATAAAAAGTAAAGCATAAAATAACGCGGCGCAATAACACTAACAACGGAGACCCTGCTGCTGATGTCGGAGACAATTCCTCTTAATCCGGATCATCAACTCCCGACTTCGACCCAGACACTAATACTTTAAACTCGATTCAAGGTTTGTTGTATAAACATCCAGCGTAAGCCCGACTCCTTTTATTAATTTTTAAGTTCTTCCTCCGAACTTTACGACCTTCAGATGTTTCTAGATCGTTGCTAGGTACGTATTCCGTTTAATTTGCATAAAGATATTAGCTTCCAATGTTTCCGTTGCGGGAACATCGTGTGCAGAGAATTCTCCGTGCCGTGGGAATACAAACTAAATGAAGCTTGCTGTGAGGTACACTAATAAGCTAACTGCGGCGGTTACATTACGATTCATGTTTTTAGGAACTTACTTAAAATCGGACCATAACTTACTTGTCCCTTATGTTTAAAAACTGGTTAAATAAACCTTGAAAACTTTAAAATTTTTAAACCTTACTACTTTTCCTAATTCGAAGTAAATTATTCCTAATGCGCAAAGCAATAATTTATTTAGCATTACTGTAAGGTAACGACACAATAAGCTCTCTAGAGAATGCATGTAGCGTGTTTCTGTAATAAATTGATCCAATTCCAATAAATATTAATGAAAATAAGAAACGTCGGAAAATAAATTAATAAACGCTTAAAAACCCGTTAAAATGAGTTTAATTTCCAGCTGATTACTGTTTAAAATTATTTCCGAAGGAATACTCCCGTTTCATAACGCTACCGATTTAATAATTTTACTTCTATAACTTAAAGTACCAATGAAATACCTTTTAAGAAGTAACAAACATGCGCAAAGTATAAGATAGTTTAACGTATAATGACATGCCATGACGTAAACAAAGTTATATGGAAGACACTAGGCGCCGCTAAATGCACTCTCAAATGTGATTTTGAAGCACTTCACATAAACGGTGAGAAACAACAACAGACATTTTTAGTAATGGTTAACTTCGTGGGTTTATAGTGACATATATAATGCAGGAGGCACTGGCTGCAGTGTAGTGTTGACAGTCAACAGACGCGGGAGTCACTGCTGCCAACGAGCAGTTATTTCCATGAAATGCTAAGTCTAAAACATATTGCGGATTCCGTGGAGAAATTTGAAAAATCTAACGTGTTTTATTTATTTATTTATCAGCATTATCTTTTTCCTTTGCGCAATACTCAGTGTTTTATAAAACTTCATTTATTAACTTGCTATAAATTGAAAACAGCGTTTATATAAAATTTCTAATTACCTAAAATATAAAGTTAGCACTGAGTTCGTGCGCTGAAATCCGGTTGGAGTGTACAAGTTCTTGCTATGGCCCACTTCAGTTGTGTAATCTACATAAATTGCCTTCGTAATTTGTTGCCTGAAGACTAGAACAGGAAATAAGCAAGGAAACTAAAGTATAATGAAACTGCAGTGAATAGTATAGAAGGAGTCGCGGTGAGGGACGCGGGGGACGGGGGGTGGTAGAGAGATAGATTTGAACTGGGATGACGCGTTAAAAATAACTCTTATTATCTTATAATGTGATCAATTACAATTACTCGGCATATTGTAGACCACATCCTCATTAAGCTTTATTCCTGGTATCTCACAAAGAGAATAAACTTTTTAATTTTAAATGAGAAAATCAAAGTTAGGTCATTATTTCTCCTCGAAGCAAATAGATGGAGTTTATTTGAAAGAGATCTATAACTAAGACGATTGGTTTGAAAGTTTCTTTTTTCTCTAAATTTAAGTTCCTGCATCAAGCTGAGTGTAGCACCGGAATTACCGAGAGTGTAGCGCCGAAAATCTGATGGTTTGCCATATTAAATCAACACATGATTTATCCAAAAGTAGTCTTTATCCAAATTTCGAAACATAACTTAATGAATAAATATTTGCACAGCTTGTGTTCTTTATAAGGTAAAGAAAGTTCCTTGTAAACTGGTGGTAATTATGCAAACACGCTGTTCACATCATTACTTTCATTTAAGTCGAAATAGCTTATATGAAAATGAATTAAAACAACTTCATCATGGTTGTGAAGGAACTGCAGTATCTCCGCGAAAAGTCGTCGAAATGTACTTTTAATATCTCTTCTACTAGTGTTGAAACGAAAATGAGCTTCATTCTGTGTATGAGATGAGTGATGACCAAGAAGCAATTTAAAATATTCTTTAGTGACAAAAAACATTTCAATTTATTTGACTTTGAAATAGTGTTTAGTTGAAATAGAGGGACGTATAAACTGTTGATGAACATCTATATCTATCAGATATTTATAATAAATCTGTAGAGAGGTCAATTCTGTACATGAAATATATTTCCAAAATAACTATCAGGGGGTGATGAGGGATCGATACTGATGCCAAAAATGCAATCAGTAAATTTTTTGTCTGTCTGTCTGTCTGACCGTTATAGAAACAAAATCTACTGGCCGGATTTTAACGAAACTTGGTACAATTATTCTTCATACTCCTGGGCAGGTTATAGGATACTTTTCATCACGCTACAATCAATAGGAGCAGAGCAGTGAAAGGAAATGTTGGGAAAACGGGAGAAGTTACTCCATTTTTTAAGCTCCGTCGCGTGTGCAACCTTAATGGTTAAAGCTACACAGAAATTATCTATGTCGGAATTATCCACCTTAAAATTATCTAAAAAATATCCCACGACAGCATATGTCCATATTTTATAGTTGACTCATAATAACCCGTGTAACTCCCGATAGCAAGCAGTTCGAAGCTGTCTTATTATATTTATCTACTCTTTCGTTTCAAAGTTGTGTTTTCAATTCGGTTTTTTTATACAGTACTTCACTATTGCGGCAGATAATTCAGTGGACTCAGCTTATTGAAGATAGCTAAACATACTACATACTAGCTTTTGGCCGCAGCATCGTACGCGTTAAATTCGGAGTAAAATCCCTTTCCCTATACAATGTTATTATTCTAATAACCCTTCCTCTCCAATTACTCTATCTATTAAAAAACCATAGGCTCAGACAGAGAAAGTGTCTTTGTAGGGATTATAAGGAACTTTCTTAAAATGCCTTCTTCTTTATCCGCCGATTTGTGAATTAATAATGTTATGTCGAGTAACTTAGGTACGATATCTGAGTTAATGATCATACAAAATACTATAATAATAGGCTTAATAGGTACATGACTAATCTTTAAATTCCCAATTCAGAAACCGGCGTTAAATGGCATAGCATTTTTTTTTAAATCCTACTTATATAATAAACGCGAAAGATTATGTATGGATGTTTGTAACTCTTTCACGTAAGAACTACTGGACGGATATGGATAAAACTTTGCCGACATATAGGTTTATACATAAGAATAATACTTATGGTACTTTTTACCGCGAAAAAACCTTTTATACCCACGGGAGACCGACTTCCACGCGAACGGAGTCGTGGTCGGCCACTAGTTGTATAGTAAAAAAGTAAATCTCGGATGCTGATTTATTTAAGAAAAAAAGAGAAAACAGTCAAGCTTCATGTAACATACCTGGAATCTAGCTTTTAAACAACCAAACTATTTTTTTTTTATTTAATTTGTCTAATTGATTTCAAAAATCGTCCAGTGTAGAGTTTCGAGGATCTGGAAGACAATTAAAAATGCAGATACAATAGCGCGGCGAAGCGGAATAGTGGCGCCATTTCACGAAATCCGGAGATGGAAACTGAAACTTAACTAAGACCAAAATCCACGCGAAAGAGGAGTATTTCAATCGGTTTTTTTATGCTTGGGTCGATATGTTAAAATGTTGAATTAAAGTGTTTCTGTTAAAGTTGATTTCTAAATAATACCAGACTACGCCGTAGCACGTAGCAATGTAGCAAATATTTATCCAATACAAATAAAATCAAGCTTTTGTTTTTCTATTTACAAGAAACAGTAAAACATCAAACACATTTGCTATATTTGTAGCTTTCATATCATAAACTAACTCCCATGACGTAGCTTAGCCAAATTCGAACAGTTGTACATACTTATTTCGCGACTACGTTACAAGAAATTTTCAAAGTGCGGATTTACCGCAGCCGTTAACAATGCTGTCAGTTAACCAGTAAATAGTAATTGTAATGGTTATAAATGTTCGCTTTTAAATGTAAAGCTTCTAAATTTACCTTTAAGCACAAATTAACTTGTTGCGGTTTAACAGTAGAGAATTTATATTTTCATATTTGGTTTAAAGTCATTGCCTGCAGGTATGGTATTCATGTATTGTTACTGATAATAAAAAGAAATTATGAGAAAATTAAAACATATAATATATTTGGAAGTTGTTAGTTTATTATTATTTTTTACTTGAGAACCAATATCCAGCGAAATGAGTCTTCATACTGTCGTTCCAGTAATAGTTCGACCTTCGTGAAAGTGTGCAATTGAGTAAATATTTTCTTTTACGTAATAAAGTAATATTTAGTTTTAACTAATGTAACATTTTTTTATTTTTATCTTAAAACTGAATTCAATATATTCAGTAACTATTTGATAGTATTTTCGATGTTAATATCGTACACATCTTTGGGGTATTACTACTATGCAACTTTATAGTTGAATTTAATGGACCAATCCACTTCGCTACGTAGTCGAGGTTACCACAACGTGTTGTTACAACTTCTCATGCATTTTGTAAAGACAGCGTAGGAATCTCTTATTTTTTTCTTTCTGAATTTAAAAATATCCTTATCTTGTCAACCAAGACATCTATTAACTACTTTTAGCCATTTTGAAGTTATAGATAAGCATTTATAATGCAAAATTAAAATTAAAATCTCTACTTTTAGCCAATTAATTTATTATAATTATCTAAGTATTTACACTTTGTGGCTCAGAAATTTACCAATCATTTCATTGCTTAGGTTACAGTTATGAATCAAGAGCTCTCCATGTGCCTTAAGCGCTTCGTTCTATCATATCTCTGATTTACTTTTGAACTAAACTTAAAAGTTAAATGGAAATAGAGTATCAGGATTTGATCAATTAATAAACAATTGCTAATAATAATTAATGTACCGAAGGTACTTATGGGAATATTAATAGGACATCATAAATAATGTCAGTACTCCGAGACACAATGCAAACATTTACGAATTACAATATTTCAGTCAAGGCCTCCATTATAGGTTAAAAGCTCTCAGCCTTACTTTATCTTAACTGTAATTAACGAAGATAAGTCAAATACAACGCACCCCATTTCACTTTCAACTTTGTTCAATGTTTTTTTTATTTTTTACTATATTCAACAAAATGGCTTTTAAAGGCGTTTTGTTTTTTTTTGTCATTAAAAAGCTTATAACATTAATTAATATTAAAATAAAATATATATTTTTTAGGAATTTCCATTTTTTCTTGTTTTCTATCATCTATAAAGTGAATGCTGTTGCTAGTAGTATCTCAACCAATCAAATGGTCATGTTACCTGAGAGACCGCGCGCGGGTCACGCACACACACACACACATACACACACACACACACACACACACACACAGGTCGTGTGTATAGCACCTCCGGGATGAACCTCTAATTTGTATGCTGATCTCGACTACACGCAATGTTATATCTACTAATTAATTGGGAATTAAACTAGAGATATTAGGACGTTTTAATTTCCCTTTATAGAAGCATAAATTCATACAACTTTCCATCATGAAACTTGCTCGTAAGCTAACTCATATCTTCAAATTAGTATTTGTGTACGTGAATTTTATTTCAATTATAAGAAACAAAATGACTTGTCTTCTTACTAATAAGTTCTGATCAGCAAAATTGCCTGTGCGGCTCGTGCATGATACCAGACTAAATATTTGTGGTAGTTGGTAAATCGGACTACATCTCGTTGCTTGCTTAACAAACACTGTCCCATATCAAAGGCTATTGTCAATAGAAGGGACCAATGTAGACTAAGTAGATCGCACGGTAAGTGTCATTATATATTCAAAAATGAAAGTAAATGACAAGAAGTAGAGAACCGCCACCAGTTTCTTATTTCCTGGTTCTTACAAACTACTACATTATACTTACTGCTTATTTCTGCTCGGTACGGGCAGTAAACTGTGAGCTGTATATGAAATTACGCTAAACGAGGAGACAAATCATAATCAAAGAAAATTCCAAGTCAAGGAATATGAGTCTATGCAATGTATCTCCGTAAACAAAAGACTACCCAATTATACATGTTTGAAGTAACAAGCATGTAGAGCAAATTTCATTTGTAATTCATGTGACGATTTCTACTCCTTCGACTCATGTTTTACACCAACCTTTACCTTCGATTCTCAGTTAAAGACTTATATAAAATTCATAGTAGATCAGTGTTTGTGGGTCGGGAAACCAGCTCACCCGGCATGCAATCACAGCGAGAGTAATAGCGATTGTGAGACTGATGATAAGACTTTCAGCTGTATCGCACTTTTTACAAACGCCTAACAATCAATATAGAGCTATAGCACAGTCATACAAAAGCCTTGATATAATAACCAAGCTGGTAAACTAAACAATAAACTTCGATCATCTCACACACACCACCGCCTCATGTAACATGAGCGCCTGGTAGTTCTGCACATTCACGAAAACTTCGACGAAACAAGCAACGAGCATAATTTCAGGGAACCAATACTGACGTAATACTTTAAATGACGTATCATGTTTGACATGCATGGTTTTAATAAAGGGCTTCTAGTAAATACTTCTGTAACAAAATATCCCTATCTTCGTAGTATGAATATCAGAATGCAAGCACAGATATAGTACGTTGGTAGATAGATAGGAAACATTTATTTCTACATTCATTTTAACTTGAATAAAAACTAAGCTTTGTAGTCGAGTTTTCTGTATTGAATTTTAATTTAAATAAATAGCAGAATAATAGTTTACAGCTTGCAATGTAAATTAACTTTCGTAGCATTAGGATCACTAATTTATTTTTAATGCTCGTTCTAAATAAGTAGGATGTTAAGTTATTACTCAATAACCGTTTGTAAAACAGTGGAAACAATAAGTAATGGAACTTTTAACTTGGCAGCAATATACAAGTTTGTTGAGACGAGTTTGTGGCATCACAATATTTTGTTTTATTCAGGATTCATTTGTAGATAATAAAG
The DNA here is from genome assembly GCA_916618145.1 of Emmelina monodactyla. Classification (NCBI taxonomy): domain Eukaryota; kingdom Metazoa; phylum Arthropoda; class Insecta; order Lepidoptera; family Pterophoridae; genus Emmelina; species Emmelina monodactyla. The sequence continues at coordinate 455,044 of OU745314.1, read as the reverse complement.
GCTTAATATTGTTTTTATAATATATAGTCTTAGTGTACTCGCGTCTTTTATTTCATTTCTTTCTCTTATAAATACCACAAGAACAGTTTCAGGAGACGACGGTCACAGCGGGGGGTCGGTGCGGGGAGGCGGGAGGGGGCGCGGGACATGATACCTACTTTGTGAGTTTGACATATTACCTGAGATGTTGCAGTGAGTGGATCCGGGGAGAGCTCTTTTGTACGTTGAATTGTTATCGTGCTGTAATAAATACATAATGATACCAGAATGATGAAGGTTTTCGTACTTAAGTTACGTAAATGATTTCCAAACATTATGAAAGAGCTCCCGGTGAAGAAAGTAAATGTATGCTAATTTAAATACAAGTTAGCAAAAAAGGTGAAAATAAGTTCACCTTTTAGAAATTCCCTAACAAAATTCAAAATTTCAAAACGATGTTTTTCACCCTTATTTTCTATAATGTCCTTTTTTACGTCAATCCAGAGAGAGCGTGGATGCCCGAATATGTTAATTAAGTTAATGTGGGATCTACGTCCACAGATTTAAAACTGATGACAAAATACAAACACGACAACATGTCGGAGCAATCCGATGTTGAGCCACAGTCGTGGGATTTAATTTATTTGTTTGAAAAACCGGTATACTTTGGTTATAAGATGGAACAATTATATTTTAAGACGGTGTTATTATGTGTAAAGCAATACCAAAAATCTCAATTTGTTTTTGCGGTTTTGTAACGTTCTCGAAACTAAACTTTTGCAATGGTAAATATACATTGTTTTTGGCAATTAATTATACGCCTCATATACAAATACTACGTCGTAGCATCTATAGCGGTATGTCGTAGCATTCTCGTAGACGCCGTAGCAACCGACGCCCTTACTTACCAGGAACAATCCAGAATCACTTCTATCGTTTACAGAACTTAGATTATTTTTCAGAAGGGTATCTAGATGAAAATTTCCTCTTATTATAACGGTTGAATTATTTCATTACTAATGGTTTGATTTCCAGGGAATTAAAGAACGAAGCTTACGAACGTGATTAACTTCGTTCGTGTTGTGACACTCATAATTGTTACTTATTATCGTTATACAAATATTTGTTATTTTTCGTTGTTTGTACATTGAAACAATATTTAGTTGAAATCTAGACCGTGATAGGTATCCTTGGAATCCCCAAGGTCTTGTAATAAACTAAACTATCCTATTTGTAAATGAGTGATTCGCTTCCCCGCGAGGCACTTAATTGTTAGTAATGGGTCGCTGGTCAGACACAAGTTTATTGTTACCTCCATTACAATAGACCAGGGTTGAAATGCAGGTGGAATACTTTTTAACAAAAGTCAATTGTAGATCAATTATTCATGTTTATAACGAATAAATAAGTTTTCACTAAAAAAAATAGTATTAAAATAAATAAGTGTCAGTCACAAGCACATATAAACATAGGTAGTAGTTAAGTTATATAAAATCTTTATTATTTTTAACTTTTTAGTTTATGAAGTTGTTTTTTTTAACGTAGTCATCTTTATATATGGACAGCTATATAGAGTATTTTCTCACGGTAAAAGTGACATACTATGTACCATATTTTTATATAGCCTCTTATTTCGACAGCAGTAAAAAGCTTTTACTAATACTCGAAACAATTTGACATATATGTACTTGAATATATTCAATACAATTCTCTGCAATTTCGATCCAGGGTGGCGTTCTAACTTTCTCAACATTGCACCTTAATGACTCGTGTTAGGGTTTAGTTCTCTTTGTTCCAGGTGACAGGCTTCAGACAGATTCGAAAGAGTCTGAATGGCAGCAAATTGCTGGTCGTTACGTCGATCGCTACATTTTCAGAAGTATATCGGTGTAACGAGGCATTGTAAGACTTACACACTGTTTGGGGTCGTACGTGAGAGTTAAGTAGTTTTGTAGCTCCATTTGTCTCAGGTTACATTAGTTAAGATGTCTGTCAAGTTCACTTTGCAATTACTTTACTTTTGTGTGTAATTGGTTTGAATTTTTTTTTGTAATGTGTTAGTTTGGTTATTGCTTTTCATATTCCGTTTCATTTACACTTACCTTCCATAAAGGGTGTAGGGCACCAGAATTATTTCATTAAATTGTAAGTACTTACTAACTTAGTTATGAAAGCATTTTTGCTAACTTACAAACTATGGATCATTTGGCCTAAAATACCTTTTTTCATTTTTTATTTAGAGCAAAATGAAATTTCGTTCCATATAGCTGAATAGCTTTTAACAAAAGCTTGTTAAAAGCTATTCAGCGTGGATGCTCTCGACTCATGGCTTCGAGATTAGTCGGATGAGATCCCGCGCGGCAATTCAATTCCTGCCCGCGGGGACTAGTTACTACTTGCAGCGGTAATCCTTCTAATATTATTAACGTGAAAGTTTTTAATTTTGTACGGATGTTTGTTACTCTTTCACGTAAAAACTACTGGATTGATTTTGATGAAACTTTACAGTAATAATTATATAGGTACATCAGAATAACACGTAGGGTACTTTTTACATTGGCATAAAATTTTATATGAAAAAAATTTTGCTTCGTGTGAAACCACAAGGCGGAAAGCTAGTTTGTACATATACCTAATAGTTACTATGCAGTAGGACAAGCCTTCATTGAATAGAATTGAATTGTGCTCTTCAAACTCATTAGCTTACAATACTGTTCGATGGATATGCTATTGCAGTTACTCGAGGAATTGGTTCGTTCATAGACTCACTCGTTCACAAAGTTAGAATTAGCTTACAGAGGTATTACGGAGCGAACTAATTTACATTACTGAGCGAAGTATTTCAACTTGTTGTTTTGATAATAAATATTAAATTAATTTAATTGAAATTTGTTCAAAAGCATCATAAGAGGTAACGTATGTACAAAAAGAATTAACGTTTACCCTGAAAGATATGAAATATGCGAACGTTTCCCAAATATCAAGGAATTTAATTTATATTATTTACTTTAAAGTAAGTAAAATCAGGACTGCAGTATCACTTTTTTATAAATATTCATTATTCGATCAGGATATTTTATTGTATTAGATATTCTGTATTCCGGCGATTTTTATTTAAAAAATACATTTATAGATGTTCACTCCAAAATCATGATCCGAAATCACATTAATTTTTATAAGTCAGTTTTAATCGATCAATTTGTTGTGTTTTTATTTAATAATTAATGAAGCCATATTTTTTACCTACAAGAAGCTTTTTATCTTCGCCGCTGTCTAAAAATCCGTGCCTTGATAAACTGCACGCAATCAGAGCCAGTAAATAAGGTGCAAGTATCTGTGAGTAAATATGCAAATACCGCTGCGGAGGCTGTATCCAGGCTTATCTGAAGATGAATCCTCTTTTAGAATAAATGAAGCATAAATACAAAACGATTCAACACCATTTACAGAGGTAGTATACCTTCAAAGAATAACTAACGAGAAGTGTCTCTAATACTCAACTATTAGAATAGAATTACCTGAACATTGATTGGCGACCGTGAATGTATAAACAAGTGCATTAATTTTGTTTTATTTCAAAACTCAAATGAAAATCATTTAGTTTCCTTTTAAAAGTTAAAAAAAATATATATGAAACCTCTCCTATGTTTTTTTTTGAAAATCAAGAAGGTCTACTATTCAAACATTTTTTTATAATTTTAATTAGTTGTTTTGGTGTAGCAAAAATTGAAAACACGGATTAATTTTTTTGACACGGAAGGCTGGTTGGCCGTTATAACCACAGGAAAGGATTTATTTTTATTGCCGTGAAATTTGTAAACAACAATAAATTACAAAAGATTAATAGTTATAATGTGATAGTTTCAAGTAAATAAAGTTTGACGACCTCTGCGGTGCAGCGGTATATACCTATACCGGACTACTAAGCCCGGGGATTACTGTCTCTGTGCTTTGCACATTAGTTTTCTTAGTTGTTAGGAAATATTTTGTTTTGTTACTAAGGAGTTGGTTTTCTTCTTCGAAGAGTGTTTTTAGGGAAAGATGTACAAGGGGACTTGCAACGAAATTTTTTTTAAATTTCAACTTCGTTTTCAATTTCAAAATTTTTCTTTAACAGTAAACGGGGTACTGTAACGCTTTTTTTTTGTAGCTATAGGGGTCTGGAGAAGAAGGTAGCGACATCTAGTTTGCTGGGTCGTATTTTCTAACTTCAGTTCCAATATTTGATATCAAGTTGTTACTTGCAACACATAGATGGCGTTAGTTGTGTTATTCCTATCTATTGTATGTGATGTTGCCTGATTTGTTTTGGTTGATGAGTAAGATTTTAATTTCTTCAAAGGAGAAGTAATAATTAATAAATAAATATTAAATGATAATTTATTATTTTAACCAAGATATTCCATTCTGAGCTTATTTTGTTTTGTTTCGAGAAAGTTAGTTTTCATGTTTGACGCGTTCGGTAATTTCTGTTGGTAGCATTCGGTGCCTCTATTTTACGAGCCCTTTTCTTGTCAACAATGGTTGGATTCAGACGCTTTGTCGTAATTTCTTGAGAAGGTGTGAGGAGTGTACGAATTAAGCAGTGTTTCATCTCTAAATGACTTTTTAAGTCATTCGTATTAATATTTATTATTGGTGAGTTTCTTCGCTGGTGATTTTTCTTCAAACTTTGCTTTTTCAAAGCAGGCGAGTAAACATTTTCCATGCTTGTTTGTTCTTAGGCTTTGCTTCGTGCCTGTCACTAAAATCAACATGCATCTCTTTAAAGGATTGTTGTATTTCATTTGAACCCAACAATGTTGGTAAGTAATTTGCTGATCTTCCATCTGGTTAGTCTATTTTGCTGCGGCATTTAATATAATATTTTGTATCTTTTGTTGCAGGGTTTTTTACTTTAGTTTTCCTTTTTAGTTCTTGATTTTAATTTTAAATATGGACCATTAAAACTTTTTCCTGCTTCTGCACCAACGATGGTATCCATATCAAATTACCACACTTGCTATTTAACCTCAAGCATTTCACAAGTACCATGTTTTCTACTTCACTTTAATGGATATTAATTGCTAAGCTACAATGTTAATATGCACCAGCGCATACAGCTTTGGTTCTTCTAATACATCCGTCACACCAGTACAACATAAGTTAAGGTAAAATTGTAACTATTTATAATGTGTATAGCGTTAAGTGAAAGACCTTGATGTAAACTATTAGTTTATTATGAGTTTAAATTATCTCCGTATAGCATTTCCCCTTGCACAGTTTGTAAACAAATATATCTACAATAAATTGTTAATAAGCTATTTTTAACCTTTTTTATTTCATAGGTGTATCTGAACCTCGCTTGCATGAGCAGCGGATAGGCGTCCATACAATTTAAATTAGTCTGCTTGCTCATCTCTAGGCCTAACGCTCCCATAACCCTGTTAGATAGGTTTTTTTTTGTCTCATAGCTCTAGCTTAGCCCAGGTAAGGTTGCAAGTTCTATCCGTTCCGGGTTCGATCCCCGGGCCGAACCAATTTCGTAACAATGATCTGGGTGTAACTAGGTTTTCCCCTAGTCCATTGTTTGGTACCTATAGTGCAAGCTTTGCTTAGTTTAGGGCCACATAGTTGGTGTGTCAGTCTGGAGATTTGTTATTATATCTATACTAATATTATAAAGCTGAAGAGTTTATTTGTTTGTTTGTTTGATTATTTGTTTGAACGCGCTAATCTCAGGAACTACTGGTTCGAATTTAAAAATTCTTTTACTAAAACATCACGCTGCAACTATTAGGAGCGAAGAAATAGTGGAAAATGTGTAAACAACGGGGAAAATTATTCATCCTTGAGGGCTTCCGTTGCGTGCGCTGCGAAAACGGTTCTAGAAACCAAAAATATATGTATAAAAGAATTAAGGGAACTTTTTACCGCGGGAAAACTTCGCATTCCCACGGGAAACCGACTTCTACGCGAACGGAGTCGCGAGCGGCCACTAGTTATTAATATACCTACTCCGAAACTTCGGTTGCTTAGATTTTTGTATATTTTTTTTAAGTCAGCAAGCATCGGAAACATTTAGTTCCCATTCATATTATGTATTCAAACAGTGGTGTGCATGCATTGCAGTTTTGTAGAGTTATAGTCGTGAACGTCGGGAGATCGCGGCGACATTCCAGCTGCGCACGAGTTGCTTTAATGAATGACTCTCCTGCTTCACTTTAAGAGCATGTAGGGAGTAGAATGAGCCGGTTGCTCCTGTTATTTATTTTTGTCCTATAGAAAGCAATTTTTAATAATATCTAGCTAATATAACCAAGAAAAATGGATAATATTCATTTAAAATTGCAAAATCTGTAAATATTACCATGTTAGTAACAGATAACAAACATAACATACTCAACTCATTTTGTCGTCATCATTAACACAACATAACTTTAAGTTAATAATGACAAATGCACATCCAATAACTGCAATTAATTATATTTCCACTTAAGATTATGTCTGTTTCGAGTAAAGCTTTATGGAATGGGAATGAAAATTGATTTAAAACCAACGATTGCGTGAAATTGTTGGTTATTCCATGTCGGTCTTCATATTTCCAAAGAAAAAATCTATACTAATATTATAAAGCTGAAGAGTTTGTTTGTTTGAACGCGCTAATCTCAGAAACTACTGGTTCGAATTTTAAAATTCTGTTTGTGTTGGATAGACCATTTATCGAGGCAGGCTTAGGGCTATAAAACATCACGCTGCAACTATTAGGAGCGAAGAAATAATGGAAAATGGGAAAACAACGGGGAAAATCGTTCATCCTTGAGGGCTTCCGTTGCGTGCGCTGCGAAAACGGTTCTAGAAACCAAAAATATATGTATGAAAGAATTAAGGGAACTTTTACCACGGGAAAACTTCGCATTCCCACGGGAAACCGACTTCTACGCGAACGGAGTCGCGAGCGGCCACTAGTCAACTATAATTAAAGTGATTCTGTAAAAACTAAAAGCAATTGTTTTACAGTTAAAATTGGGGGATCCCCAGCAGGAAATTATCAATTACCTAAGTAGCGCATTTTGAAAAAAAAAAACTGACTAAAATATCTGATTGTATTTAAGTTGGTAGATAAGCCGTCATTATTTTGTATTCAGGCAGGCTTAAGTTTTTGCCTCCGTTGTCTGGAATCGTTTATCAATGTCGTGCTGAGTCGCGTCTTCTTATTTGTGACTCACGAAATAAACGTAATTGTATATTTATTAGAGGTTATTACGGAGCAAAGCCAAGCCTTTAGAAAGATTTATTTTCTGGAAGAGAGGTTAGGTAATGTTTTGCACATAATAATGTAGTGTGCTAAGAAATATAACAAAAATACTTGGTTATTTTTGTATGTTAGGAATGAATTCATTGTAACGAATAATTACGCATTTATTATTTATTAGTAAAACATTTTATGTTCTTATGACTGTTGTTAGTAATTAGACTCGGGGCAACGTAGCTCGGCACGCTGTCTTGTAGGTAACATCTTGATCTGCATCGTCACCGGGCGCGTGTTTGTTGCTGACAGGAGAAGGAGGAGGTCGTCGTTGTCGCAGCACGCAGCACGCAGAGAGGAATAATGGAGCGAGTTATATCACCATCATTCAGAACAAAATAACTGTCCTTTGCCAATGATTCCTTAGCTTTGAGTTTTACTCTATTTAATCTACATGTAATATAAAAAAGATATCAAACGAATTGTAGTTCGTAAAAGCAGTGTTTGTGAGTTTTAACTCTTTTATTTCTTTCAGTTTGTGTTGATTCTAAACAAAATAAAGGATTAACAGATTTACTTAATATTTCGTGGACTTAGTTTTTAAAGTGGTCGTTAAAGAACAATTCATTGCCAAAGTTAAAAGAACAATAACTTAAAAAATTCGTAAACGGCGACAAAATGAAGGAAATGGGCTAATGTCGACAGCGACCGACACACATGAGGAGTGCCGACAATGAAGACGGGGGGTGAATTTGCTGTGAAAAGTCATAGTTTTCCAATGTTGTTGAAGCTTTCGTTAAATCAACAAGAATAATATGCACGCGAATATAATGGCTATCGTCTCCTAAAAAGGGTCTAATTAATCTTTGTGTTCATAAACCGTGATAATGAACTTTTCCTCCCAATAGAATCTGTCTTTTAATGAATTAATGAGCGTAAATAATTTTTAAGATTTAAATATGAAAGCGTGACTCGTATTGACGAGCGTGTATCATGACTCGATTCTGTTCTGATATTTGTAGTGTTGCAAGAGAATTTGTAAACATTATAAATTGAGCCAACGCTTCTTTTGTTATAATTGTTATTTCCGGTAATCTTATTTATCCGCTTATTGCATGATGATTTTTAATAAAATATAATTTAAAGATAAACTTAAGATAAAACTTAGCGTCGTGGCATCGCTGCCTCCGGAGCGGTGTTTCTGCTGGTAGTCATTAATACTGCGAGCCTCTAGGGGGTCCATATCCATTCATAATTACATGGTGCATATATTACGCCACTTCACTACATAGTATAAAACAAAGTCGCTTTTTCTGTCCCTATGTCCCTTTGTATGCTTAAATCTTTAAAACTACTCAGCGGATTTTGAAGCGGTTTTTTTTAATAGATAGAGTGATTCAAGAGGAAGGTTTATATGTATAATAACATAGTACAGGGAAAGCAGTTTTACTCCAAATTTAAGGCGTGCGAAGCCGCGCGGGTAAAAACTATTTCGAATAAAATACAAAATAAAAAATATCATGGTCAAACGCACCTATTCCTTCTTATGCGCCTCTATAATATCAAGAATATCGCTGGGAAGTTGAATATACAGAAAGTTTATTTGTTCAACTGTACAAAGTGGTGTTTATCTCAATCTTGGTTCGATATAAAGTACTGGACCGAGTGCTTTTGTCCTCGGCGTCTCTTGCTACAGTCGGTGGTGTCGCGCCCCCCCCGCGCCTCGGCCGCGGCTCACTGCTCTCCCGCAGTGTCTCGCTCCTCCGTCGACGACTACTAGCACGTGGCTACATTTCTTTATTTCCTTTGTTTTGATACTTTTCTCTAGTTTCTGGGTTAATTATAGTTGCTATTATTACATCTTTATTTTATTTGTAGTTCTCAGTAAATATTAATGTTATTTTGTAGTTACTTTCCATGCAGATTTCAGCATGGATACTCTATCAAATACAATAAAGTGTTATTTATTTATTTTTCCAGAACATAAGGAATTGTTTCTTTAGAATTAAGTAAAAAAATTGTGTTTGTTTTTTTTTATTTCGCTCATGTCATTTTTTATGTCAAAATCTAACGCAAAAGCCCCAATGCAATCCGCGAGTAGCAAGTCGCCAACTAGTGACGTCCAGCGACGCTAGCGAAGCGTGTCTCACACACCGATATGTTTTGTTCTTCATCTAACAGTACACATTTATCTATGCATGAGGCTACCTTCAACAACCTCATACATGCAGTTATATCCCGACACAGACCGGAAGTTCCGGCGCAGGTGACAACAGGAACCGGATGTCGTGCTTGTTATGCAGACTATTGTTTCCAGCATTTCAGCAAAGAGTTATTTATACTGCAATGATGAATATACTTAATATGAATTTATAGCTTGTACGCTGATTAGGCTGTGCAAATAATTTTGAATATGTCGATACTTTTGTTAGTTTCATGCAAATTAATAATTATGTCACAAAAATACTTGGATACAGCTGCGTTTAACTAGGTGAGATTGTAATAAAGTATTTTTTGAGTTATATTGGTACTCTTCCTCCTCTACTTCTTAAAACTTGTATTTTCTCACAAATACAATACAAAGCCATCATGTTGCTTTAATTAAAATATCACAATTTACACATAAAGTTATCTAATTAATTTCCAACGCACGCTTTCCGCAAGCGGCTACTTTATTCAACATAGAAGCCCCTTTAATAGCTTCGCTCTGACATTATCATGACTTCTCCGTTGGTTCCCGAGTTGCACTTCCCCGCGCCTCGAGACAAATACAAGATATTAAAAAAAAATGAATGTCTTTCTCCGATGAAAGTGAGACTGGCTCAATTCTGTTTCAGTTGCTGTTTCCGATTTCGTTTTCTATGAAAAGATTTCACATATTAATTCGTGTTTTTAATAAAAAAATGTAATTTGTATAAAATAAATAAAAAACTATGAAATAAACAACTGACATAGATGTTCTCTTGCCACAATACACAATAATCTCAATAATATCGTATTAATTTTCACAAATACTGAATCCAATTAACTGCTACGGGAAATATGAATTCACAAATTCATGAAGTAAATCATTTTAATCTCGTATTATTTTAATTTTGAACATCAATTAATTGTGGCAGTTACTGGTTTTGTGGCTTGGAATAAAATTTGATTGTTACGTTACATTAAAACTAAGCGCCTGCTATTAGTTGCTATGCTGGTCCCTGCCACATAATCCAGATAGTTCATTAGCCTACATTTAGTTTAACAGTTGTTCTGTATCATAGTTTGTAAAAGTTGGGACTAACACGCATATGAACGCACATTATATAACACGCGTATAGAAAAATATTCATCATCATTCATTTTTCTTTATTCATTTCCATTTAAACAATCAAAAAAGTGATATGTATAGGTTTTCATCGTTACACTAATGTGTAGCTATCGCAGATCCAAGAACAAAATGTACTAGACATAAGATCGTGCTATAATACCGAGCATTATTACCGCTTCTGTGTGATGATGATGATGTGGGGAGAGCTTCTAGTGTTACAGTGTGTCTACGGCGTAGCATCGTAGCAGACTGCGAGCGTAGCATCGTAGCAGCCTGCGAGCGTAGCATCGTAACAGACTGCAAACGTGGCAACTGATTCTTGTAACTGCGATGTTTAGATATAACCTTTTTAAACGACTTCTTATCTAAACTCACACAGTAGTCCTGTTTTACTTTCTGTCTTCAATTATTTCAGCGTGAGTTCTAAATTGTATCGGAGTTGTGGAACTTCCGCGGTCCGATCCTTGCTTCAAATAAATTATTCTGAGTACTTTATTAGAAAACTTTGTAAAAGATCAGCCAATAACACAAGAAACAAGTTATCATTATGCTTATTATTATTACATCAAACAACATAACGGTGGAATCGAACATTAAGTTCACTGGTTTTGTAAAATTGTTTATTACGAACCAACACTTTATTACTCTCTTGATAACTACAACCTAGTTTACGTTCAATTTCTTAGAAATGTAACCAACGTTCATAAAATAACATGAAGTATTGGAGTTACTAACTTTGTGTGAGTTCAAAGGTAAGTCCGTGGTCAGATTCTGCTGCAAGTACTCTGTAGGTTTTGATCTGTTCGTTCAAATGGAATTATATTTAAAGTTGAATGTTTCATCAAAAGTCAGAACTTACAAATGATTTGTTTGATAGAGTCGTGATCTCTAAGTAAACGAAATTAGCAGAACACAGACGAAGTAAGACGCAGCAGTTCTGTTGCAAGAATTGACAACTTGTCTTTTGATAACTTTCTAATACTTCATGTTTACAACCTTGTGACGAAGTTGTGAATGTTGGAGTGTAACATTCCACTCCGTATTTAATTGTGACGTATATCATCAAAGTGTGACGAATACTAAAGTAATTTCCGTAATTGAAGGATTACTTTGTAGTTTTAAGAGTTTGATGAAGAAAACAACAACTTTATTTGTTTTCATTTATCCCTTTTGTGACACATATTCGTACATTTAGAAGATTCTCATAGATTTATTATTGGTCTTCGCTCTCGCTCTTACTAGATGGAGCACTGGAACTTGAAAAATGCGGCATAAAATACTCGAATCTACTTAAATATTTTAAACTCAACATTTGCATTCGTAACTCCCACGCAGCCACTATAAACTCTCAGTAAAACCTATAAAACCACATAAACTATATTCCAAAAGTGAAAACTGTAAAAAATGTTCAACTGAAATTGATGTACAAAAGTTTTTTCTAAACTTTATGGCTCCCATTTCTCCTCTACACTAAATCAATCTCAATGTTTGTCGCATGAATCTCTTCCGCCGCCGCTACATCTCATTCTCTCGAGTCATTGATCGTTATCATGGATCACACGCGCGGGAAACACAGCAACTAATTAACAAGCTTTCTGTAACAATCTGAATGATTTGTGCCACGAATAAATGTTACGAACTGATTTATATTACAAAATGAATTAAGATTCTCTGCAGCTATTAACTTAAGAGCCATTTATATTATTTGTCAGTAAAGAACGTGTTATTTCATACAAAGCTCTAACTCTTTTAACTTTAATTGAGTTAATGTTGAGTTTCGTCTTAAGATAGTTCACTGTAAGACTCTGAGCAATTCCTTTGAGACTTGAATGTACCGAGAGCAAGTTGTCATTGTAGTTTATTAAACGCATTATTTAATAGGAGAAGGTATTTTCTAATATTTAAAATAAACATATTATGTGGTATAAGAATTTTTCACAAAATAAATCACAAAATGTATGAATGTACAAAATCAAACGCACAGTACATTTTTCATGATGGTTTCCTCCTTCCAGCTACTTCAATAAGTACTAATTTGCAAGAATAAAACTCCGTTATTCAATTAAATTTCCTTGCTAGAACTCCAGCTAAGTGCAACGTTTTGTCTTCAATCTGCGGCGCAGTTATCTCTGCATTCACTGCGCTAATGTAAGTCCGCCTTTACACATTTCACTTGAACTGATCATTTTTAATTTGGTACTTCACCCAGTTTATCTTAGGGAAAAGTCCAAGTCACTTTAAAAATGTATCAAGTCAACTCCATGTAAACTTGCCTTAAGACAATGGGTTATTGAAATAAAAGAAACGGCAGACAAAGATTTAAAAAAAAAACGATAAATTTTAGCGTAGTTCCGTCGTAGTAGCTTATTTATTATTAAGTATTCCCATATTTATTGCAAAATCAAATCAATTCTGCTAAACTAAGTTTTTAATTACTAACACCAAGTCAATAATATGTTTAATGAATAGTCAAAGTTAATCTCAATAATAATTGAAGTTCAGCGATATTAATCAATTGGAAGTGTCGAGTCAGAAGCGATCATCTTAATGTCTCTAACTTGTGCCGGGAACTGAAATACACCAACAGACATTCATGTAAGAATATATATTAGTAGTGCATATTTTATAGAACTAGTATTGAAATTATATCATGATTTAATTTCTAATTTTGTGCTTCTGAACTCTTATTAACGGTTATATTTTAGAGTACATTAAAATACTAAACCAATTAGTCATTATCTACGTAAATCACAATTATTCTTACAGTAGCGTCCGCATGTAGTCACTCCTTTCACTTCTCTCAACAAAACTTTTATCAAAGATTTAATTACTTTCCAACACATCCACGAGTTCAGCGGAGTGATTTAGTCGCGTGTCATAAACTACTATCAACAAACGTCAAAATTCCATTATTTGTATGGAAAAATGTACATTTTGACGTTTGTTCTCATAGCTGTCATGACAATTTGAGTTACAAAATCACCCCGCTGGTCCTTTTCTAAGTTTTTATCAAAATTCGCCTCAAAACAACTATAAGTGTTAAAATCCTTTCTGTCAGTTACAGTTACAGTTAGTTGACAGTTTTCCTCCAACACTGACTCACGTAGATCTCGAACTGAGAAACTTTCACTAAACTCGTATCCTTTTTTCTACAACTATCGGCACAAGAACTGTTTTAAACTAAACCTTTCGGGATTAATAGTATTTTGCTTGTTTCAGATTTTTCCTTACTGTATAGACCAAACTTGATTTTGAAAAGTTATTTTTGCACACGCAGACTTTGTCAGGATGGTCGCTTGCGGCGTAATCTAGTTATTAACTACTGCTTTGATCCCAACAACAAGTTTGTTATTTATTTCCATGTCCTGCTTTAAACAAACTTTGAATTCTGCATCTTTTTTTTTTTTTTTTTTTTTTTTTAATTTATTTAATGAACCACAAACAAGTTTACAATTTATAATACAATAAATCTTATCATAAGTACAATTATTGTAAACCCAACAGTGATGGTTACAGATAAAAATCTAAGACAGTAACAGTGACACTATTTCAGTTAGACTTACACTTTATCAAACAAAATAACATGTAAAGATTATAACAGGTAGATTTATCAACAAATATGATTTAAAAAAAAAGACATTTAAAAAAAGACATTGATGTTTGTCTATAAATGTATATAATTGTGTAGGTATATTAATTACTGAATATGAAGAATGTGTGTATATGTTACGGCTAATACCCGAAGCGCGGCCACACCTAGCCTTAGCCGGTTAGAAGTGTTTTTTATATGAGTTCTTAGCAAAAGAGCTGTGTCTAGCATGGTTAGAGTTGCGAGTTAAGAGTTAGGTGCCGAGACTTGTAGGTAAAGTGTGAAAGTTGTTATTGTATGGCTGGGTGCGCAACGAGGAGTGGCGGCGAGCACAGGGGTGGGGGGGGGGAGTGACAGTGAAGTGCACGTGGCTAGACTTGCATTATATAGTTTACGTTTCATTTCTCTGCTGTTAAGATTTCACGTAAAAAAACCGCGTGCACCGACACAGCTCCATCTGTCGTACTGAACATAATTTTAAATCACTGCACATCCTAAATACAGATCCAAGTGACCACCTCTTCCCTCCACCGACAGTCAACAGCAGCAGTAGACCAAACAACCATCGTCTCAGCACCACGCAGGGCACTTACTTCACTGTGCTAACGGACGTATCATATGGTGTCACACACAATATCGAGAAATTGTGTTTTGTTTGTTAAGATAAGGGATTTTTATATTTCAAAGAGGCAATGATTTCAAAACCTAATATTATGAATTAAAAGTGCGCAATGATTTTTTATAAAAACACACGCCCCAACAAAAACAAGCCACACGCAGACACAGATACCAAAACAAACTAACCAATAATTCATCAAAAAGTTACTATTTAACAAATTTCAAAAGAAAATCTCTTGATAGGATTTACTAAAGCTTTGAAGACTTGTAAACTTTATATCGAACTCTTTGAAAAGGACAAAGTTTGTACTCGGTAATAAAATCTCCAATTAAAGAAAAACAATTAACGATGAATCTTAAAGAAACTTGGTCGGATGCTCTCAATATCGCTTCCATCGAGACTTGCACCGGAGAGAACTATTCCACTAGAGATGAAAGAGATATTGCGCTGTACAATTGTAAATTATAAATGGTCTAACTTAAAACTATATAATATAATTATTTTAAAATCAATAATGAGCATGACAGAAAAATGCTTTTATAAAGGGAGATTTACATGTGGACGATCAAAAAGTGCATCCGACGAAGTGTTAAATCGAATGAGCAAGTGACCTCGGTCGGAGAGCTATTTTCATTATCACTCGATTTCAGTTATACGCGTGCTTCATCTCTACGTATACATTAAATTGTACACAAGTCAAATAATAATCTATTCATTTATATATTTTCTTTTATATTTCACTCATAATATAACAGGAAAACTGACTAGACACCTCTCAACGATATTCGCAGCCACTATGATTCAAATGTCAGGTATTTACAAGATCGAATCACGTTTATTATTCAACCACTTTTATTAAAAGACCCCAGAAGCAAAATATCTAATGTTGATATTTCCGGACCCGCGACACCGTTGTAATGTCCACACCGGCATAGTTGGATCGAATAGACCGAACAATCGAGTAAAGCTGAATCCGATGACCACAAAAAGATCTTATAACAATAAAATTGACTATAAGAATTGTATGGCAGCTGAAAAATATATAAAAATATGAACTCGATTTCGCTTAGTATTTTCTCGATTTCTTTTTTACATTAATCTAAAAAATAAGTTTAAAAAGTTTTAATATTTTAAGAGTAATTAAATTTAACTAATAATATAACGTTTAACTCGTTATATATAACATATATTTATTCAAAATTAATCATACACTGCTTCTTTTAATAGACTTAAAATAAAACCTTTTCTCGCAAGTTATGCCTATCTTTTACTAGTTCCGTTTTGATAACCACATACTTCTGTTGGTGCTTTCTGAATTAAATGTTATTGTGTGCGATGCATGGGAGTGTGTCTGAAGCCTGCTCGCCATTAGCTGCACTCGCTGCCGGCATTGTTTGAACTAATTTACAAAACGAACTACCATAACTAACAGACTTGACGTGAACTAAACACTTCATGCGAATAGGAACCCGTAAACTAACTTGGAATAATATAAATAAAGCAAATAATTTTTTACGCAATCACATAAAAAATGTAGATATTTTTTCGCCTAACTTAAATAAGCTTTAAGTTGATTTGGTTTTTAAACATTTTACTTAAACAAAAGTTTTGGCTAAATCAAAATAAAAAATATAATGAAAATTAATCAAATAAAACATCTATTAAAAAAAAAATTAACAGAACAAGTTTTAAATGATGGTCGCAATAATGGCAAGAGGCACCGAGCGAGCCGCGAGTTCCTGCCTCGTGACTCAGCATTACGTCACGCGGAACTAGCGGAGAAGCACTTAATGTGTGGTCACTAGCGTTATAGTTACAATAATTTACAGCAGTTCTAATATTAAGAAGGAAGCTTAGAGAAATAGGCAGTGAGTTAGTAATAGGTTATTATTTAGGTAGGTATGTACCTAACTTGTCAATCAAAATAAGTGTTTTGATTCATTTTAATAACCAAACGTAAAAATTTGCTTAACAAAAACTTAAAACTTATTTTTTTATTTTGCGAATGTATTCGTAGTCCCTCGTAAAATGTGTTGTTCACAAAAATTACTATTGTTCCTCCCTATAAATATTGTATGTGTTACTTTTACTCCTACACCCTTTGTTATAAACCGGTAATAAAATATTAAGTGAAATTTCTAAGCAACACGATTATTCGAAATCATCACTAAATAACAAAGTTTGCGTCTGGTCGTCCGTCTGTCATGGTTCGTACCACTATACGCACAGACGCGGAAATGGAGCAACAAACAAAGTTTATTTAATTAAATGGCAAGTTCATTAGTTCAGGTTACCGCACACTGCTTGCAGCGGCTTGTACCGCGACATGTAGCTGTGGGGATGCTGGCCTCCTCGCGTGGAGCACACACACTCGTTACAATGTTCTCATAAATAACACCGACAACCAAGTAAACACACACACACAGATGTAAGGGAAATTATCATAATTTTATACAGAACTCTTGTCCATATTTTATTGTTAATTATAAAGCTTGCTTACGAAATAAATCTTATATCTCATTATGAAAACAAACAAGAATCTGCGGTCTGTTTAGTCATTTTATCTGGAATCAGAATGAACGTGGAAATGTAAATATTGCCGAGAGAAGGTTCTAGTCTTTGTTTGATAATGTAATTTAAAGGTTATTGAAATTGTTGTCGGTTAGAGTGTAAGTAGATCCGAAAAAAACATCATCGTTTTTAAGAAAATGTTTTAACAATCACAATGGTTTATAAAAATATATTGAGCTTTTAAACTGTCGCGTTAAGGTTGATATTAAAAAGTAGTAGTAAAATAGTAGTTTATTTACGTTAGTGTGTGTGAATGTGACCACTGGATGCGATAATGTTTGTCAACTCTGTATGCACTTTTGCAGCTTACCGTAGGTACATAGGTCAGTAGCCGCGGGCTGCACTTTGTTCTCACTGTTTACGTCGGAGGTAGATAGTTGTTTTTTCAATTTTTGGTGCAAGCTGTGGTTTTATCTAAATGCAGTCTGGACAGCAGCGTATAAATAAAGAACCTGAATTTTGTTTTTCTTTCGGAAAAAAAAATGTATTTGCAGTAGATACTCTCTATTTTGTCTACATTTTTTATTCCCTTCTATATTCATTTTAGTCCTAAACCCTTTGCTTCAAGTCTGTTCGCCCCACGGAACAGAGAAGTAGATGGAAGTGTGAAGTAGGCGGGGCACGCGCGCCACTAGTAAGCGGGGGATCGCAAACCCATGCCTCAGTCGACACCCGCCATTCTGACAGTCAATGTGGCGGGTGTACTCGCATTTGGTTTATATCTCTGCTCTTAAGGAGTACACCAATTTCATTGATAGGTACCAAATAGTACATTATTGGTACTAAGTTTGACATGACTCGTTCAAATCTGTTAAGGTACACCCGCCATTCTGACTCTCACAGAATTTTTTGTATGTCAACGCGAACGTGAAGTAAGTTGCGGAAGGTCGTAAATACATTATGGGTTTCAGTTAAGTAAACTCTATTTTTCACTGACAAGGTGTGTTTTTTCTTGGCAGCATTTAGAAATAAAGTCATACTGGCATTTGGTCGCATATACCAATAAAAACAATTGTTTACATGTAGTGACTATGTTTATTATCAGTTCCATGTGTGAGTTTTGGCGACAGCGGTTCCGCTAGTATGTTTGTCGTATAGCATTTCCATCTAATTCTCTGTTCCTTGGTTCGCCCCCACAGTGTATGTCTCTCTGCTGTACACACGCGCCGGTCGCTGGCTGTAGATACACTCCCTGCAGGCGACGCATCGCTGTGTGAGTGACGTCACGCGCCTTCCTCGTACGACGCCACACGACCATTTATTATGTGTAATAAAACACACACACTTAAGAGAGTAATTTTGTGAAAATTGTTACGTTTTTCATATTTAGATAAGGATAAATAACGTTAATATGTTTGGTGGGAGGAAAACCCGTGTTCAGAGTGTAAGCTGGATAACGTTTGCATATTTTATTGATGTGAATTGAACTAGAATTTGTTATCCAACTTAAACGGTCTGTTAATTAATAACAACTGCAACAGTGCAATGTATGTGGTGTTTAATTTTCATCCAAAATTAACTCAATAAAAAAGGATTTATCTTGTTGCAGAAACGAGAACTGTTGATAGCACTTTTTGTTAAAGCACAACGGCTGTTAAGACATTTTAAGTTCCAGTTTCATAAAATGTTATGTTTCTTAAAAACACACTAATCTACTCCCAAAATCGTCAAGAAAATGTGAATTTTATAACTCTAAAGCAAATATTAGTACTGTAGATACTGATCAAAATACTAATCCTACTTTGGTTAAATATAACGTAAGAAAATGGTTGTTAAAGTTAGTATTTCATCCTGCGTTCATCTGACAGACACGCGCTGGTGTAATATTGAACGACGTATTCTCATCTATAGTCGGTCTTCATAATAACAAGATGCAAGGAATTGATACTCAATGTGACGTCCAGGCGGTTTATTATAAAATATATATTATTTCATTTATGTATATAAAACAGTCACGGTTTAAAAAGATAAAAACGCAAGGTGCTGTATTGCTAAGAATCGTCAAATTTCGTAATCGGATTTAGAAACCAAAACAAATTATTTTGGGATTACCTTTTGTAACGATTGTACTTAATCGTCAAAGATAATAAATAAACTTACTTCTAATTAAAATCTACTATCTACATTCAAAACGATTTATTTTGTACATTGTAAAAAATAACAATAACAAAATAATGCGATGGCTAGTTCACAAGACGGCGAGAGGCAGCGGGGCGGGGGGCGTGGAACCGGTTCTATCGAGGGACTGCGCCCGCGCCGCTCGCCAGACGAACTTTCACGGTTGTGCAGTGTACTCCTTGTGCGCGCTGTGAATTTTTAATAGACGTCGCAACTCGAAAAATCTGTGCGGTCGGTTATTTCTTATTTCGACTCATAATTGTTTTACTTAACCAACTGAGTTTTAATCCCATACTGGGTAAGTGTTGCAGCTATTGTTGCTTTTATGTTTTGCTTTTATATTTTGTGAGATTAGGGTAATTTGATTTATTTGAGCAGCAGTGGCTAGTTTATAGCTTTAGTGGATTGTTAAATGTAATATTTCTTCCGCCAGCAGTTACTTTGTAACCGTTTCTGATTCTTTTAAATAAACTGCCACTTCCTACCAGTAAAATTTAGAATTTCTTCCTTGCTTTTGCTAGTAGTGAATTACTCTCCGCACTGCTTTCTTCATCGGGGTTAGACAAGTGGCATTTACCGTTCTTGTTCTGAGTGTAATACAAACAATGGTTGTGCAGGAACTACGGCGGGATTGTGAACCCTCATTGACGTTTCTCAACGTACCTATTTGAGCTGCGACCTGAGCGGCCGGCACCCCGAACGGCACTTTATGAAGCCACGCAGCAGCTCGACCTCCTGACGTCATCTTCGGGCCGAGTACTACATGCAAAGTCAGCAAAGCAGGGAAGTGCGCGTGGCCAAACAAACCTTTTTTTTCTGTTTTACGCTACGTAAGAAACCTACCCACGGCTCTGGAATCCTTATAAATAATTAACTTAACATTAACTTAAACTTAAACTTAAACTAAGATAGACTTAAACTTAATTTTAAACTTAAACTTAAACTAAGACTTAAAATAAAATCTGTCTGCTTTATTAAATCATATAGCTTAGAAGAAACTTTTTAATTGTTTTTTGTAAATTCCTTTTTTGTGTCTTAATAAAATTAATTATTTACTTATCTTTTGTTGTTTTATTCCCTAATAAGGAAATAACGTGACAAATGGCGCCCACTCTTATCGTTTAAAGGTTTCTTACGTGGTCGTACTTAAGGTTTTCTTTTGGCTTTTCTTTATTTTCTGGTGTCGGTCGTGTGCATGAAATTGTAAAACGATGATAGTTTTTTAAATTATGTGCTATTTGTGTTTTTCTCAATAACACTACAATACATTTTATAGCATTTTAGTAGATAAAAATTGTAAAGCACATAATTTAAAATATTCGGTAAGTACTTCTTTGATTATGCATTTTCTACTTACTTACTTATATTAATTAATTATAGCAATTGATTTTTTTTACTACATCGTTCTAGAGCAAGCTTGATTATTGTGACAGAACGGCATTAACTGCTTTGGCTCGAGCTTTTAATTATTTTATTTTGTTTTTTTTTAATTATTGTGATTGTGTTAAATTGGTTTACTTTCTTCGCTTTGCAAATCTTACCCAGTTTTTTTTTTCTAAAATGTCTTACCCTATAAAATTTTTACACTTACAAAAATCCGAATTACAGTATGAGGTCACTATAAGAGGTGAAATACCTGCCAACACTGTTCTCGAGTTGCGACGCCAAGTCTGTAAATTGACACAAATATACCCGTCTAACGACATAGCTGATTCTTGCCTGGATTTTAATGATGACCTAAAAGGCATTACGGAGTCACTTAACAAGGTTAAGGTTAGTCTTGATATTTTAGCTGCAGCTTTTGATGAAAACCTAGATGATCGCTTGCGCTCCTTGCTTAATCATTTGTATCATAGACTGCATCGCATAGAAACTCCTGACAATGAAGATAAGTTAAGTAAGCTAAAAATAATAACAAAAACTTTTGAAGATTATCATGCTAGGTTCTCTAAACTAAGCAGGTCTGCAACTCCTCAGTCTAAAGATATTGAGAATGACCAAACTAAAACTAATACTAGTTCTGAAAACTTAAACATATCTGTTCAATGCGATCGCGGTCTCTCGTCTGATATTTCTAAGCTAAAATTTGATGGGAAATCGTGTGTTAGATCCTTCATTCAAAAATTAAAAGAATTTTGTACTGCTAAAAACATATCAGACGAACGGGTTTTGTCATACGCTTATGAAATATTCATAGGAGACGCACTCCACTGGTTCCGTGCGGTGAAGAATGATATACATAGCCTGGATAGCCTCATCATTCATTTACGCGAAGATTTTGATGTTTTCGATTACGATTATCGCATGATATCAGAAATACGCAGTAGGACACAAGGTGAATTTGAAAATATTATTGTATTTTTGTCAGTTATGAAGGGAATGTTTTCGCGATTGAGCTCACCTTTAGATGAAAAGGATCAATTAGAAATTTTGCTTCATAATATCCGGCCTTGCTACGCTAATGTGCTGGCTAACTGTCCGCATATTACGTCAATTAGCCAACTCCAAGATATCTGCCGTAATTATGAGCAAGTAAAAGCCCGTTCGGAAAATTTTAGAGAGCCTGTAGCATCTTCCTCAAAAACCCTAGCCCCCGAATTTGCTTATACTCCGCCTAACAAAACTTTCCCCAATAAAAATTATAATAATTTTTACAAAACTACTTCTTCCTTAATCCCCAATAATCAAAATAAAATTAATTTTAACCCTAATTCTAATAATAAAGTTTTTACAATAACTGACACCAAATTCTGTTACCGGTGCCGCGTTAACACCCATAGCATGAAAGAGTGCCCAGCAGATCGAACCATTTTCTGTTTCAAATGCGGAAAAAAAGACTTTCGATCAACTGATTGCCCGGACTGTAATAAAATATCTAAAAAAAACGAATAATTGAAAATTGCAGCGGTCCAGCCAGTCATTTTGATAACTCGGATTGGGAAGACTGGCTGTGTACAGTAAAAAACTTCTTTTTATGCTTTAAAACTGCTTCAATTTTCAATAATAAGCCGAGTAACGATCCACGGCCTTACGTAAAAATCCAAATTAATAACAATACCAAGCCTAGCTTGTGCGGTTTACTAGACTCCGGATCGGTCGTGAGTATTTTAGGAAACAATTCTCATAAAGAACTTTTAAATATGGGATATCTCTTGTGCAATGATGTACAGATTGCTGTGAGCGCTGCTGGGGGTCAGAGGCTAAAGTCATTAGGCTACATAGTCTTACCTTTAGTTTTTGAGAGTCAAATTCATGACATTAAGCTACATGTGATACCTGAAGTTGACTCTTACCTAATTCTTGGCGTTGATTTCTGGAGTGTATTTAGGATATTGCCTAAATACCTTAACAAAGTTGTCTGTACCCCAGATCAACAATCTAGGCTTTGCAATTCATCCCTTGTTAAGCGAGGTGACGCACTTACTGGTTACGATAGTCTAGATGACACCAGAAGGCTGACCGTTGATAGTATTATTAATGAATATAAATCAATATCCTTTGAAGAGAAAGGTCTGGGCAGAACTTGTGTACTGTCTCACAGTATCGACACAGGTAATTCAGAGCCAATACGCCAAAGATATTATCGTATGTCCCCCGACAAACAGAAAATAGTCCATGAGCAAGTTGACGAGATGCTATCACTTGGTGTTGTCGAGCCGTGTGAAAGTCCTTGGTCATCCCCAGTCCTTGTCGTTGGCAAAAAGGATGGCAAACCTCGTTTCTGCCTAGATAGTAGAAAACTAAACTCGGTCACAAAAAAAGACGCTTATTGTCTTCCTTATATCTCTGAAATACTAGACAATTTAAGAGATGCCAAGTACTTATCCAGTATAGACCTGTCCAAAGCTTTTTGGCAGATCCCTATTAAGAGCACAGATAGGGAAAAAACTGCATTTTACGTTCCTGGTAGAGGAACTTTCCAATTTCAAGTTATGGCTTTTGGTCTATCTAATGCTCCTGCAACTCAACAACGCCTTGTGGATTCCCTCTTTGGCCCAGAATTCGAACTTAAGGTGTTTGCCTATTTAGACGATATTATTGTCATTAGCCGTACCTTTGAAGAGCATTCGGCACTGCTGCTACGTGTACTTGATAAATTACGCTGCGCTAACCTTACCGTGAATCTTGAAAAATGTCGTTTCTTTCGAAAAGAACTGCGGTATCTTGGGTATATAGTTGATGCCCAAGGTCTCCGTACAGACCCTGAGAAAGTCAAAGCTATCGTAGACTACCCAACTCCTCGCAATCGTAAAGAGGTTAAGCGATTTTTGGGAACGGCATCCTGGTACAGACGATTCATACTCAATTTTAGCTCCATAGCAGGTCCATTAAACAAATTAACTTCCACTAAAAAGAACGCTCCACCTTTTCAATGGACTGAAGAGTGTGATAGTGCTTTTGATAAGTTGAAATCACTCTTAGTTAATTCTCCTGTCCTTGCGTGCCCTGATTTTAACCTTCCGTTTGAAGTACATACCGACGCAAGTAACTTTGGCGTCGGAGCCATGCTGTCACAGACTATAGAAGGCGCTGAACACCCTGTAGCTTACATGAGTCGATCTCTTACTGGACCGGAAAGGAACTACAGTGTTACTGAACGCGAAACTCTTGCCGTTCTAGTAGCTCTCGAACACTGGCGTTGCTACCTTGAAAATGGCAAACCTTTTACTGTTTTTACTGATCACGCAGCTATCAAATGGTTCCTTTCTCTTACAAACCCAACTGGTAGACTAGCGAGATGGGGAGTTCGTTTATCAGCATTTAATTTTATCATCAAACATCGACGTGGTAAGGATAATGTCCTTCCTGATGCACTGTCAAGAGTACCTACTCTAGCAGCTATCTCTGATACACCTTTGCCCGTCCAATCTAACGACCCTTGGTACCTTCACCTTTATGAAGGCTGCCAAAAGTCCCCTACTAGCTTCCCAAATTATCGCGTTGAGAATGGCTGTCTATACCGTCTTATGAAGAACAAAAGTATTCTCACCGCTGAATTTGACTGGAAGCTAGTTGTCCCTGAAGAACAACGCCCTAACATCCTACGTGAAAATCACGCTGAACCAACAGCAGGTCATTTTGGGATTTTCAAGACCTATAAAAGACTTTTGCTACGTTATTATTGGCCCAAAATGTATGCCGATGTAGTAAAGTTTGTAACAAACTGCGACACATGCCTTGCCTATAAGCAACCTACTCACGGTACCTTAGGCACTATGGGCAGACCTAAAGAATGTAGCAGACCCTTTCAAACCCTGTCTATTGACTTGGTAGGACCACTTCCTGCGTCTAGGAAACAACACTGTTATATTTTCGTGGTGACTTGCTGTTTTTCTAAATACTGTCTTTTGTTTCCCTTGCGTAGAGCAACGAGCGATGCTGTAATCAAAAATCTTGAGAATGACGTATTCCTTGTTCATGGTATACCCCAAACTATAATACTAGATAATGGTGTCCAATTTACTAGCAAAGAGATGGATAATTTATTCAAAAAGTATTGCGTACCCAATATACATTTTACTCCAAAATACACGCCACAAATTAATACGGTAGAGCGCTACAATAAAACTGTAATTACAGCTGTATCCACCTTTGTCAATGATGACCATCGCTCTTGGGATGTAAATCTCCCGAAAATACAATTTGCCATGAACAATTCGGTCAACGAAACTACTGGCTATACACCAGCGTTTTTGGTACACGGTAGGGAACTTGTCACGTGTGGGTCTCATTATATCGAAAATGATATCCCTAACGAGTTAGTATTCATCCCTAGAGACCAATACGCGGAAAACTTAGGTAATCTAGCAAGTATTTTCGATAAAGTACAGTTCTGTCTTTGGCAATCTCACTTAAAGAATACTCAACGTTACAATTTACGTAGGAAATATGCCGAGTTCAATGTGGGTGATACGGTTTGGAAACATTGCTATTTCCAAAGCGACAAAGACGCTCACTTTACAAAAAAACTTGCACCTAAATACTTAAAGTGCAAAGTAAAATATAAAAAATCTCCTTTAGTGTATATTCTTGAAGATATGGCCGGAAACGATTTAGGTTCCTGGCATATTAAGGATCTTAAGTTGGTAGCACGGTAAACAGTTTTAGTTAGCATTAGGATTTTTCGTTAGGAAAAACCCTTTTCTTAGGAGGGGGATACTGTAACGATTGTACTTAATCGTCAAAGATAATAAATAAACTTACTTCTAATTAAAATCTACTATCTACATTCAAAACGATTTATTTTGTACATTGTAAAAAATAACAATAACAAAATAATGCGATGGCTAGTTCACAAGACGGCGAGAGGCAGCGGGGCGGGGGGCGTGGAACCGGTTCTATCGAGGGACTGCGCCCGCGCCGCTCGCCAGACGAACTTTCACGGTTGTGCAGTGTACTCCTTGTGCGCGCTGTGAATTTTTAATAGACGTCGCAACTCGAAAAATCTGTGCGGTCGGTTATTTCTTATTTCGACTCATAATTGTTTTACTTAACCAACTGAGTTTTAATCCCATACTGGGTAAGTGTTGCAGCTATTGTTGCTTTTATGTTTTGCTTTTATATTTTGTGAGATTAGGGTAATTTGATTTATTTGAGCAGCAGTGGCTAGTTTATAGCTTTAGTGGATTGTTAAATGTAATATTTCTTCCGCCAGCAGTTACTTTGTAACCGTTTCTGATTCTTTTAAATAAACTGCCACTTCCTACCAGTAAAATTTAGAATTTCTTCCTTGCTTTTGCTAGTAGTGAATTACTCTCCGCACTGCTTTCTTCATCGGGGTTAGACAAGTGGCATTTACCGTTCTTGTTCTGAGTGTAATACAAACAATGGTTGTGCAGGAACTACGGCGGGATTGTGAACCCTCATTGACGTTTCTCAACGTACCTATTTGAGCTGCGACCTGAGCGGCCGGCACCCCGAACGGCACTTTATGAAGCCACGCAGCAGCTCGACCTCCTGACGTCATCTTCGGGCCGAGTACTACATGCAAAGTCAGCAAAGCAGGGAAGTGCGCGTGGCCAAACAAACCTTTTTTTTCTGTTTTACGCTACGTAAGAAACCTACCCACGGCTCTGGAATCCTTATAAATAATTAACTTAACATTAACTTAAACTTAAACTTAAACTAAGATAGACTTAAACTTAATTTTAAACTTAAACTTAAACTAAGACTTAAAATAAAATCTGTCTGCTTTATTAAATCATATAGCTTAGAAGAAACTTTTTAATTGTTTTTTGTAAATTCCTTTTTTGTGTCTTAATAAAATTAATTATTTACTTATCTTTTGTTGTTTTATTCCCTAATAAGGAAATAACGTGACACTTTGGAGACAAAACAGCAGTTTTCCTGTTGTAATTGGAAGATGAATGGACAAATCAAGACGTCGCAAGAAATATATTTTTCTTAGATTTTATTTCCGCATTTGTTTTTTTTTAATCATTTCTTTGAAAAAAAAATTAGAAGGAATTACAATTATAGCTTTGTTCAAGGCGTATTTATTATAGCAGAATAGGGGATTTTCATAAATTCAAAATTGAAAATTACATTTGAGTCCGATTGACCCCGAAACACCTTCATAACAAGCTCCATTCCGGATATAACCACAGACCATGATCGGAACGAGACTTACATTTTAATAAATAAAGTTGGTAAACCGCACGAGCCGGATTACATTTCGTTGAATATTATGTAAATAAGAAAAGCTTTTTTTCTAGTATTTCCAGTATTTATAACTTCAAAATGTATCACAATTGAGAGACCGGCTTGTTATTAGGGTAATTTGGAAGCTATTGAGTTTTAATCCTGTAAACAAAAAACATAATTCGAAGCTAAAAATAACCTTAAGTAAGTACTTATCTACTCAATCGATTTTACCTGTCACACTATAAATCGTGATAACTTCGTTTCCCTAAATTTAAAACTGACTCATCAAATGTAAAATCCCTAGAACAGTTGTTTTTTCTTACTTGACATTTGCATCCCACACATCCAATTCAACTTTAAGTCCTTGCAATAAGTGTCATGAGACGTGAAACAACTAAGTATGTACATGCAGTCTTTTGACGAACACCGATGGAATATGTCCAGTGAATGCATCAGTAAGTCTCGTCCGGATCACTCGCTCAACTATCAGTTTATAGAAAAATATTTACAGTTTTAGAGTGTAGTTTTATGGTTATTGTGCACATTTAGAGGTAAATGAGATTTGTCGGAGGTAACTGTACAGCTGAATTTATCGATGTCGTTATGAAGTAAGAGGTCGTAGTTTATGTCAAATGTGGATTGGTTTGTGAAATTAATAGTTGCAGTGAGGGTTTTAGTATCATAGAGCAAAATAGACTTTATGGTATGTAACTAAGGAAACACTTTTATGCCCCATGATAATAATAATAATAATAAGTTGTGGAAGTGGAAGAAAAAAAAATCCCGTAAAAGGTGAAAAAATAAATAATAATAATAATAATAAACACTTTATTGCAATAATAACAGTAGAATACATATAAAACATTAACTTAAACAATTACAATCGGTGGCCATATCGCTTTGAGCGATTTCTCCCTGGCAAACCGAATTTTAAAGGAGACTTAATACTAATGCTTGCGGATAGGTTCCAGATAGCAATATGTATATACTTTTACAAATATAATTAATACATAACATATCAGAACAAATAAAATACTTATAATAAAATATATAATAAAATACTTTTATAATATATAAATAAAACTTAATACATAAATAAAATAAATATAAAAACATCAACTATTCACATAGAGAGAGGTAGTGTTCGTGTAAGAGTTTTTTAAAGGAATCTATATTAGCAGCTCTTTGAACTGAAACAGGCAACTCGTTCCAAAGCTTTACAGCTTGTACAGTAAAAGACTTGCTGTAGAAATAAGTATGATTTAGAGGAGTAACAAGAGTTAACCTGTTTGCAGAACGCAGATTGCGGTCATGGTTATCTGTAAGGTATGAAAAGTTTTGCTTTAAGTACCCAGGGGTTCTAGGGTCATACAGGATACGGTATAGAAGGGAGAGGATGTGAGCATTCCGGCGAAAGCGGATTGGGAGCCACTTGAGCATCTTACGAAATTCGGAGATGTGATCATACTTTCGTATGCCAAATATAAATCGTATGGTAAGATTTTGTAGACGCTCAAGCTTATCTAGTTGTACTTCCGTTATGTCAGTAAAGCAAACATCTGCGTAGTCAAGGATAGGAAGAAGAATAGATTGAGCCAGCATAGTTTTGATAGTAAAATTTATTTGTTTTGTACTGTTGCTTATTCCTTTATTTTCAAGTAATCCTTGTTATGTTTTTCCCTTATGGAAAATTTAATTTAATTTTAAGATATTGTAATCTAAAAAATTCACAGACATGAATATTTTCACACAATGCTTAGGATATAATTTATTATTAAAGTAAAACTATCAAGAAAGTTATTTTATGGCGCTGCAAAGTACTTGAATATTTAAAGTAGTTGCAGTAGTTGCCGCCTTCATAGCACGATACAATGCGATTTTGAATAATCACTGCTTTGTGCAATCCAGACGAGTCTCTCTTTAAATACTGCAAAGATTATTGTCATCAAGTTAATCTATATACATATAATAAAATTATAACAACCTCATAACTGTACATTAAAGATATTAAAGAAAAACGAAGATGGGGGATCTTCATAGGACCAATAGCAGGCAAAAATATGATTTAAATTTTTTTGTCTGTCTGTCTGTTTGTTGTCCGCTTTTCACGCAAAAACTACTGGACGGATTTTGATGAAACTTTTTTTGTTATATAGCTATTAGTCCTCGCTAACATATAGGCTATCTTTTTTTTGGAAATTGGCTCTTTAAGGGGGTAAAAAGGGGGGGTAAGTTTGTATAAAACTCCGTCAGTTTCGAAGCTAATTCGATTAAAATTAATATTTGGCTATTTGACTAGAAATTAAGAATGACGCAAACCTGTATGGTTATACTTTTATCAAACATTTAAACCGTCTTGTATCTGTGAGTATCACAGAGGTGCGTTGTATTTTTATAAGATATCGACCGCTGACTCCGATGTTATGTTTCAATTATTTCTGAGAACAGAAGCAGCATTCTCAAATTTAATACCAAAAATATATCAAACAGAATAAATATGAACTAAGGTTTTTTTAATATAACTGAAAGTACAAGTATTTAATTTATGGGAATCACATAAATATGTACATCAGTTAGTTATAAGGGTTATAGATGCTGACTAATACTTTAGCAGAGTTATATTGGTTGCTAAAAATATGTTTCAATTGTCATAAGTCACACCAAGCAATGAGGACTATTTGGAGACTTGGTGCCAGCAGTGTGGGTAAATGATTACCCTAATATGGGGGATTAAAACAAATTTTAGATTTTTAGAGGTCCAATCAAGTTTATGATTTCTCAGCTACTTTAATAATACAATTTCTACTGTAATTTTGTGTGCACAGAAATATTAAATGGAGTTTTATTTTTACATTTGAAAATAAATTGAAATCTGTGATCCCTGCACATGTAAGAGTTTCCAGCGAGTAAACTCACAAATAAGAGAAATAACATGTTTCCGACATAAATTCATTTTGTGGCGCGCAAAGAAATTTATCCAATTTCATATGCGGCTTGTTTGAATTGATAAAAGAAAGCTGCAACTAAGGGCCTTCTGCGCTCGAAATGTCTGTAAGGTTACAATAATTACAATAATTAAAAATATATTACCTAGAATGTTTAACAAACATTTACTTTTGGTAATTTAAAAAAAACTGAACCTTTGCCAATGGAGAATGTTACTAGGTATGCCAAATCGCTTGAAATTTCTCAGTAAAGCCTGTATGCATACAAATACACTAGTTTTTGTTGTAATCAAAAATACCCAGTAGTTTTGATTTTATAGGCATTCAAAGTTCCGAAAAATATCGAGTCCCGCTAACAGTCACGTGACCGCTTGTGACGTCTTACCACAACGCGCCAGCGGTGGCGCATATAGCTGGCACAGTATTTTATTTTATTTTTTTATTTATTTAACATTTGATGTATAATTTTTTTGTGTTTTCGGTCGCGTATTAGTAAATATAAATATTATTCGTTATTATACGTTAATAGTAAATATTATTCTATTAATAAATTGGGTATAGGTTTCGAAAAAAGGTGATCGTGTAATCTATCTAAAATAGATGAATTAATGGCTATTATTTATCAAGAAATAGTGATTTTGTTGCCGCCGAAATGTTTGATATGTTCTAAACTGTTTTATCAAAACAAAATAACCAAGATGGAAGAATGCAAGTCCAATAGTAGAAGTATGTACCTACCTACCATTATTTTTTTTACGTTAAAGACAATCATGATCGTTAAACAAAATCATGTATCATAGTTTTGTAGCTATAGGTAGGTACGTCCTTCTAATATTATAAATGTGAAAGTTTGTGAGTATGGATGTATGAATGTTTGTTACTCTTACACGTAAAAACTACTGCCCCCCAAGTCAAGTGGCAAGTGATATTTGCGATATTGAGTGGATAGAAAAAATATGTATGAAACTGTCAAAAATTTATTCTATTCACTTGCTATCGCAAATATCACTTGCCACTTGACTTGGGGGGCTGGACGGATTTAGATGAAACTTTGCAGTAGGTTACACATCAGAATGACACATAGGGTACTTTTTACCGCGGGAAAACTTCTCATTCCCACGGAAACCGACTTCTACGCGAACGGAGTCGCGGGCGGCCACTAGTATGTATACAAAGATACCGCTCTTCTAAGTAAATTTAGATTAATATATGCATTGATTTAGTACTAACTAGCTTTAGTTAGCAGCTTCGCCCGCGTTGCCCTCGGGAACTGTACATTTTCCCAGGATTAAAAGAATCCTATGGATTATTACAGTCTTCGTCTAGATCCGTTCAGAACTTTTTGTGTGAAAGATAACAAACACAAACACAATCTTCCGCGTTTATTATATTACTAGGAAGTAGGATACCTATACGATCTAGATGTAGGTAGTTGAACGTTACAGATGCACTTTACCTTTACTATTTTATTTAAGTAATTTAATTTATTTTTTATTGCGAATGTAGATGATTATGAACTAAACCTCTTTTATTTATTTGTATTTTTACTAACAAATTGTTTTATGGTATTGGTTATGTTCAAGTTAAAAGATTTGGTGATGTATGTATGTATCCTTTGGAACTGTAAAAAACAACTTTTCCGGCGAATTGATAGTTGTATTTTTACATTTAGGCACAACACATGATTTCCTAGTAGTTGGATTAGACATTTTTAAAAGTATTTAGGTTTAATTTAGACGACAAGTGCGCGCGACCGCGAGCGTACTGAGTGAGCCAGACCGAGCGAGTTGTGGTGTGACGTCACACCGCCACCGGCAGCCTGCGTCGTGCGGTAGCAACTTATTTTACTTATAAATCGGAAACTTATTGACGCATCGAAATAATTCTTTCACCAGTATTTTTTATTTTTGACAGAGAATACGAAGAGATAATAATCAAAATTTGTTAACATTCTCCATTGTGATGCTAAACGTTTTACTTATACTTTTTTTTTATTTCTGCTCGTTCAAGATGTTATACAAAGCACAGGTTTTGGAACTTATATTAAGATTTCCAATAGGCCTCACCACAGTCTCCTCGACAGCACTTGCAGTAAGTACTCACAGCCACTGTGTTACACTCTAGTAAGACAAGACTCTATCTAATTAAATCAAAGTATTGTTTTATACATTATTAATTTAATAGATGTCATACTAAGTAGACCAGCCAGGTCGGTTGTTATATTCGTGTTCTGTCTCCACCCATCAGTGTCACACGTCACTGCCGTGTTCATAACAACAATAACGTCTAACTCCCGGAGATACATTGCAGGCATACATCACGCTCGTGTACTGTTAATACATACTACGACATAATGAAGCTGACATTACGTATCATATCACTGTAGAGGAGGGTGCAAGAATCGGCAATGTTTTATTAAACTGACACCATTGTAGCGACAGCTGCGTTTTTGTAAAAAACTAAACGTTTATTTATACTGTAAAGAAAAAATGTCTCCCATTAAAATATTATGTACCTTATAATAATATATTATTATTTTCACGATGTTTATATTTATAAAGACTTAAGTCAGGCTTTATTTATGCGCGGAAACTACTCATTTGACTTATTATTTTCCTAGAGTACATTGTCACAAGCGTATCCCTTTTAAATATTTACGTTATAATGTTAGTCGGTAATAAACAATTCAGCTTTATTTTGCAAAGAAAATCTTGATAATCTACTCTGAGTTTTTACAAATCAAATATTCTGTAGGACGAAGTGTCGAGGCCGTACTGTGGATTTAAACCTCCGCGTCACTTGACTACTAATTATGTGAGATAAGATTTACATACTTAGATTTAAAGTATTTTTAAGAATTTGAGGATCAATTTGACCATCGTATTTACAAATTGGTAGGCAATGATTTATAGTTAATTTTCTTTATGTAAAACTCTACATCCTACTCATGAAGTCAATACAATGCGCCTGCTCGCGGGTTCCCCGGCCGCCTCGTTGTCGGACACTCCTCCTCCGGCGTGTAAGATATTACATTTCAATTTCCTGCTTCTTCGCCTAGTCTCAAACCGGTTGGACGCTTTATTTAGATTTTTTCTCGCAATTTTCCTTCATTCGGATCTGTGGAATAATAGTTCCGCGATTAAACTCACGAAGGATTCACTTAGGAAAAAAAAAACTGTAAGAACTCACTCCGTTTGCATTTATCATTTTTAAACGATAAAAAAAGCAAGTTGTTAGTTTTTCAGTCTTGAATAAGAATGGTGAAAAAGGAAATGCAAATAGAAAAAAATATTACAGACTGTGACAGCGAACAATCACTTGTTTGTCGCCTCATTGGTTCATAGTTTTTCCCAAGTTTTTCCTGAATTTGCTGGTTTTTGGGCGTAACTAAGTACGTATATAAAAAACGAACACTTTATAGTCATCACATACTATTTTCTCAAAGGAAAAGTTAAAAAAAATATGTATGGAAGAAATCAAATATTTTGATATGAACCAATATCTCGTCCATTGTGATAAAAAGGTCAGAAAATGAAAAGGTCCGAAGTTTTCAAACTAGGTGAAAGTTGAGGATTTTTTTTTATTGTGAATTTTATTGTTAGCTCGTGACATCAGTTTGTGGCGTTGAAATGACCGTCAAAGTTAGATCCATTACTGTATGTATAACCTTTTTTTCCTTTTTTTTCTTTAAGTTATTAACTTTGTACTAAATTACCAATAAAATTGTTGCTGCGTAATCATCTAAGATGTCGACACTACATACAAAAAAAATCTAACACTTTTAATTCGTTCATTGACTGAGCTATATAGCTGACGCAACAGAGTTGAAGTCAAAATATAATTTAAAAGTTAGTTAGTAGTCGCAGTAAGTAGTGTGGCAGTTCCCCGCGTTGCTGCAGCGGCGCGGGAGTGACGAACAAGCGACGGTCGCGGGCGACGCCGGCGATGTTATACTTGAAGCTCTATAGACTGCCAATACTTTTTTCATGCAATGATTTGAATATAATTATGGTGTCGCATAGTTTAGGTTTTCTAGCAGGGCCTTTTTACGACTCGTACTTAGCTAGTTTATGTTATTCTTAAGTTACTTTGACCGTCATAAGTTGGTTAGTAAGCATAGTACTATTCTAAATCAAGTTGTATAATTCAAAATATTTTACCTACAAACACCGATATTTACCTATGGCATCTGGAAATATTCCACACATACCTAGTTCAAGTGACTTTTATACTCACATTTCCCAGCGGGTTCTACTTCAAGTATTCCGACTAGGAGAGTAATATTGAACGTCGTCCCACAAACAACCAACTTGCCGACTCGCAGAGAGTTGAAGTTGTGTGCGATAGAGATCTCGCTTCTTTTAGTTTTACTTCCTGAGGCGTTCTGCGTGCAGGCGACAATGATCTTAAAGTTGTCCTTGTGTTTCTCCGTAAGCTTCTAATCACATAAGAAAACGGACAGGTATCCTCTTGAAACGCAGTAACTACAGTGCAATCACATAATTATGAAACGAGGACAATGAAAACTGTTCCAAGTAGTCTCAGCGAAGGAAGCCTGCACCGGTTCTCATTCACAAAAGTAAGGTAAATTTATTAGGTATTTAAACCAAGCATTGGCTTATTAATTTGGTAGTTTTAGGAAAATCAGTGAAAATAGACACTTTTCCATTAACAATATGGGATTTAATATCAAATTAGTTTGAAACTCAATCAAGGCTTCCCAACCATCGTGCATATCAATGTTGGTAACTCAATTCCACAAATCAACTGATATTCACTGCATGGAAGTTCTAAGCGCTTGAATTTTCTGATTTAATGTGTATTTTGTAGGAAATATGATGAATCTCATCAAATTTTAAATGTTTGACAACTAATCGCTGAATATTTGAAATGGCTGGCAAATATGTTAAAAAATAATTATATGTTGGTAATTACATAAACTTCTTGAACCACTGCTGCCGGCAAACACGATGCAACACTTTAAACATCGTTTTGTTTTTGCTTGCCCGGATTTTATTACGGAGTGGTTTATGTGGCACTAACAACCAGTCTGGGTTATTACCGTGTCAGTAATTAAATGATTGATTTGCACTTCGCCATTCAATTTGATCGTTGAACCATAAATCGAGAGAGACTCAAGCCATGATTTGTTTGAGATTTCATTTCTGATGTGCCAGCCTCCGCATCAAATAAATATATATAGTATCGTTACTGTCCTATGCAATAACAAATAGAGATAACTTTACCTAGTGCAGCGGCTGATAGATTCGTCCGCAGCGGGCCGATGTCGCTAATTGTCAACATTGCTCGTGACGCGCGGCGGGCGACGGCGCGGCGCTGAACTACAGCGATTTATTGTGACGTACTGCCGCGTTATCACATGCTAGACATCAATACCAGCTCGTTAAAGCATAAACACAGCATACTGCGTTTACAGAGGCAAATGTTTTAATAACTTTTCTTTGTATCCTTTTAAGTTTATCTAATTTGTTAAAGTAACTTAACCCGCAAAATAATTTTATTTAATGGCAACTGGAACACAGATTTAATTTAAATTTTCATTGACCATGAAATATTCAGTAAATTATCAAACTATCTAAACGGCACGGCCTGCGCCGAAGTGGACGGAACAATGCCAGGTTCCGGCTATCAGCCGCCTTGTTGTAGCTATTTCAATGCTAATTCTCGTCGAGACAAATTAGATTGAAAAATAGGTACACTGTGAATCTTAAACAGAAACTATTTAATTTAGAATTAACTAGATCCAACCTATTTATTATTATGAAATGGAATATTTAGGCATGACGTGACTTCGCCGGGTAATTCAGGGAGAATCGATTTTACCAAAAGATCTATCTTGGTACAAGCTGAGTTTCAAATAGCCGTTACAGTGAAATCATAGCTTACGATGGTTACAACTTCTGTTTGTGGTCCCGAAGCGGTCGACCGGTAATAACGTAGGTAGCTCGAGCGTGAAACCTGACTCGATGTTTGTAGCGTATTTTTCCGTAACCGGCTAAATTTATGGGTATGACTACTATTGCATGAATTTACCCGAATGAAAGAATTATATAAATAGAATCACACGTAATCAATACTTAGGAGAACATACGGGCCCTTTTTACTGAAGCTCCGCTGCTTACAATTTGCAGGTTTTCTTTTCATTCTAAATAATATTTGTTTTTTTTTTATTTAGGAAAGTTTGAGTAATCTGATGCAAAACATAACATAAACAATTAATAAGCAGCTGTTTGTACCGAAACATACATAGTTAATTAATCCCTTGGATGTAGGTAGTTTGACTAGTCAATTTACTAAATTAGCTACTTACAGCTTGCTGATACAATATTAATGAGTGTTAATTGTACTGGAGGGATACTGAGATGAACTTAACATAACTCTATACTTAAGTACAAGGTAATCGATTAGAATTTTAAATTTTATTAACTTTACGTTGTTTCAATAACTTTTAATAACGAAAAAACTAATTTCCCAACACTTAAAACAGTAAGTTCTAATTAATTGGTTAGTTAGTTATACACAAAGAGAGTCTTCTAAGTTTAGACCAAACTGATTCGAGTCGAAAATGAAAACATTATTTCTTGTGAGAGCTATTTCTTCTCCGGATAAAGGGGCTATTACTGGTAAATATTCGGGTAAAAGGGTCAGAAATTATGTGCGAGAAACAGGTAGGTATACATTTTACGTTCCCGCCTTATCCTTTGAAAAAATTAGGTTGCGAGATGTAATACCTTGAATAAATGGAGGGATATAAGTTACAGGTTTTACACATGATTTTCCACTTTGTTGATTGAATACCATATCTCATACGTGTTTGCAAAATTAGATTAGAATTAGGTTAGTTACTTGGTTTGCAAATCCAAAGTTGGTTTGAATACTTGGAACTGTTACATATGAGTAGTTTGCATAAATGATTGGAAAAATGTTATTGTTTTTAAAATATCTCACATTAACAAATTCCGTTAACCCTATAAAGGCTAGAGTAACATAAGTTTTGAAAATTTTATGCCGTTATGCTTCTTGTGGAATTTCTTAGTATCTTACTCACGACACTTATTTGAACGTTATAAACTTACAATAATATATAAATTAAGACAACACAGTTAATTTCTCTCCTCCTCAGGGTGTTGTTAATTGTTGGTATGAAGTGACAGTGATATAGCAGCGTGGCGGGGCGCGGCGCGGGCGATTATATTAAAAGGAAGTATAGCGCAACTTTCTCATTCGAATATATGTACATAAAACATCATTCTAGGTATAACAGCACTTTTCGTGTGAGCCTACGTTTAACAATTTCGGGCTGATTCCCTGTTTGAAGTGTTAGTTTTTATTATCCAGGGGCGACTAATGTTGTGTGGTAAAATGTAATTTCTCAGTCATTGTCCTAATCCGGATGGTTAGCGGCGACATTTGCACTTTCGGTGACGTCATTACCCGCGCCATTACACCTTGCTGAATGTTCTTTAAAGATTTTTACATCCTACAACATTACATACTCACTAACTAATGCAGCGACTCTTGTGAATGTCACATACCGAAAACACGAAGTGAAATCGTACATTGATTAAATGCTGTTTAATTTTGTAGTTATATCTTTAATCTTGAAATAACGAGTTATAATTAATACAAACTTTTTTAGGGTCTAGTATGCAATTACAATAATACTTCTGATTCTAATCGTGTAATGACTAGAGTCCAAATTCTAGATAAATTAGGGTCACGAATAAATGTCGGCGAGTATAAAAAATTTAAAATTCGGCAACAAATGAAATCAATCAAAACTCATGTTGCTACTAACTCCAAATACCAGCTTTAAATAGTTTGATATCCACGCAGGCTACATGTGCGCTACTGGCGTGTGGCGGAGCAAACAAGGAATCAGGGATGTCGACCGGCTCCTGACACTGTTGTTCGATGGCGGAGAATGGCCCAGGAAGGGGCAATGAACAGTTGGCGGCAAAGACTTCTGGATGTTCTTGCCACAACCAGTACCGACTCCCAACGCAGAATATTGGAGGCCATCCAGCCGCTCCTCGAAAGGTGGACCAGAAGAAAACATGGGTCGATGACTTTCAGGCTCACGCAGATACTCTCAGGACACGGTTGTTTTGGAAGATATCTGTGTGTAGTAGCCAGAAAAGAGATGACTCCACAATGCCATCACTGTGATTGTGTAGAGGACACGGCGCATCATACAATGGTGGAATGCCCAGCTTGGTCACAATCACGCGCAGAGCTACTTACAGCTCTCAGAGGAACAGATCTTTCCTTGACATCCGTCATAAACAAGATGGTCGCAAGCGAAGAGAGCTGGGAGGCGATGGCAGCCTTCTGTGAAACTATTATGTCGGAAAAGGAGGCCGCCGAACGATCACTGGAGCAAGACCCATCCTCGCTCCGCCTTAGGCGCCAGAGGATAAGGCGATCTGATACAAGGGGTCAGATATAGAGGGTCACGAGCAGGTAGTGCGGGGGGCGCTGCCGCTCGGTAAAAATGACCTTCGACGGGTACAGTGTGCTGTGCGCCCAGCACGCTGCAGGCTATTGCCCGATATTATAATCGGGTGCTGCTGCCACGGGAAGATGCGGGCTGTCGAGGAACCGCGTCTTCCTATATGGCGAAATGCGAAGGAGGCGCTGTCTGGTTTTTTAGTGGGTATACCATCATGGGGAATCCCACACACGTCTCTCCACCCCAGAGAGATAGGTGCATAAAGCATTTTCCCAGACAAAAAAAAAAAAAGGACTTAATTGGATTCAGTATCTTTGAAAATGTATGCATTACAATAGAGATTATTGTGTACTGTGGCAAACT
Source organism: Emmelina monodactyla (assembly GCA_916618145.1). Taxonomy (NCBI): domain Eukaryota; kingdom Metazoa; phylum Arthropoda; class Insecta; order Lepidoptera; family Pterophoridae; genus Emmelina; species Emmelina monodactyla. The sequence goes on along the minus strand of OU745314.1, from coordinate 416,202 downwards.
GGCAAGAGAACATTAATGCCTGTTGTTATATTTACCACGACGTTTACCTTCAGTGAAATATATTTCTTAAACGATGAATAACACCAATTTATATTTAATACTACTTTTTATTTTAACAGTGGAAAAACTTAATTTTATTTCTTACTAGTGGCCGCCCACGACTCCGTTCGCGTGAAAGTCGGTTTCCCGTGGGAATGAGAAGTTTTCCCGCGGTAAAAAGTACCCTATGTCCTTTCCCAAGTTCAGTTCTTTCTTCATAGCAATTTTCAACAAAATCAGTTCAGTAGTTTAGGCGTGAAAGCGTAACAGACAGACAGACAGACAGACCGACAGACAGACAGAGTTACTTTTGCATTTATAATATTAGTAGGGAAGTAGGGATAGTAGGGATAGTTAATACAAACTATATGCAAACTTCAAATTTCAAAATATTTCCTACCTGTATTTTGGTATGTTCTGTTCATTTATTAATATTAGACTAGTAAAATACAATTTATTTGATTATATGTAAAATTCCGTCGTCCATATACAATCGGAGGTCGAACGTTAACTGACGATAAAAATGAAAATCTGTTATTTTCTCGCACAGAAGTGTACACACAATTATACACACAAGTGTAAATGGGTTTCCTATTATATTTGTGATTTAGAAATATTCTTATGAAACATTTGTCCGAGTAATAAAGTCTATATGACCCTCACCCAAATAAACTCCATTTCATAAAGAATGTGTTGTATCTAATGAATGCCCGCTCCAGCAAGACCCCCATACAATCTCACACCGCCTAATTTGATAAAAGGTTAGAGAGATGTGAGGTACCTCATATATTATTCTGGTTTACTTCAATTAAATCGTTATGCCTCTAAATGATGCGAACAACGTTTTGTTCCGGAAGGCAATCAGAGCCGACCATTTGTAATGTTACAATATCCCTTTTTAAACAAAATATGTAAGCTCGAACCAATTCAACGGGTTGGGTTTTGAAATCGGTCGCCTGATTTAGGGGTTGTGGGGGGTTGGGGAGGGTGGAGGGGAGGGGTCTGAACCCCCTATAAGTAATTTTGGCTGCCGGAGTTACGTCTAAATATTTTTTTAAAAATTTTAAAATTTCCTAAATACACGCACAATTGCGTTAATCGGAACGTATTTTTCATGCTTTAGTACAGCTTGTCAATGTTTTTTGGTGATTAACGTGAATCGGAACGCATTTAGCATCTTGGATGAATGATATTGACTGCTCTAATGTCAAATTTGTACGTAGCTCGCGTAATTTCTTTGCTTTCGAGTATATGTGAATGTGTTCTTCCGTATTGTTTTGTGTTTTTCTACGATTTGACTACGTTTTTGGACTCTGTTTAGAAATACAATCGAGGTAATCATATTGTATTTATTAAGTGTGTTTACATAATTCTTAGGTAATTAGTAGAAATGCCTTACTCCGAGTTGACACAATCCGACATCAATGGGTTAGGTTAGTTAGGTTACTGTTTTTAAACTGCCAGAAAAAGGAGTCCCGCGAAGCGGGACTCCGTTGACTCATGATTGAAGCGAGTTTTTATACATATAACTTGGCTACTAAAGTTCGCCATATTGAGGGCTACTGGGTTTAAAAAAAAATTTTTTTTTTTGGTTCTTTTCCGGCGGCTGAAAATGATCAGGGGCGGTTTAGACCCCTCCCCTCCACCCCCCCCAACCCCCCACAACCCCTAAATCAGGCGACCGATTTCAAAACTTTAACCAATTCAACCCTAGTAATATTTGCGTAAGTAATAAAAGCAATCTGTTGATGGGAATGAAAGGGATCTTTATTGATCCTTAACGTGTGATTACGTGACTAAATAGAAATTTATCTTTCTGTTTATAGTACTAAAAAATGGAAACTTGTGACATCCATAGCATCGTTTTAAAGAAAGTGCTATGAAAAGCAGTAGTTAGTGTCATCTCCCACGTATTTCAATAAAGTGGCTGCAATTGTTAATTTAATATCTTTCATTTAACCAGTAAAAACATACATTATTAAATTATATGTTGTTGTAATTGCTGTTTTAACTCTCTACACAGTATTACTGCAATGAGTGGCCAAGTCCTGATGACGAAATATTCTGTTGGCGAATGCGTCGGGGGACATCTAATAGCTGCGGTACTGTGTACGATTATCAAAGTAATATACTAAAATTAAACTCATAAATAGTGGTGGATAACGGCGCAATATCATGTAGGATGACTGCGCTCAACAAACAATACGTATGAAGACGAAACAAACTTTTTCAGTCTGACGTTCCAAGTTTAGTGGTTTATCACAACCGCCTCCCACATGCCGCATGTACGAGAATGTTGAACTTTTACTGAAACGTTCTCGTTGCAGGCAGGAGACGCGCGAGGAGACAACTCCGGGACGAACAACAGACATTCATGTCATTTGAATTTGAATTAATTGAATGTAGCAGCCGCTTGTGTGGAAGTTTGAGTTATAATATAATTAGATTTGTTAAATTTTAGGTTGTTTATGTTAGGGGAATAAAATAAGGTATTGTGTTACAGTTTGTGAAAGTAAAACGAAAAGTATGATCTCACTAATAAGACATTATGATGAAGTAGGTATTTATATCCAAGATATGTATCAAATTATAAGCATTAAATCTACGCGTATACTCGTACTTTTAACAAGCTATTATTTATGCATGACATTGCAGTAACTCTTTGCCGAAGACAATAGCCCGTACAGCAAACAGACATCCGTTTCCGGTTGTCACCTGCTTCGGTATATATCCTCCATGTATAAGATCACTGAAGGTTGCTACATACAGACACACACACATACATAGTCCATGTCTGAAGTATCACAGGATACTCTGGTTTATGTCCCACTGCGGGGCAGTAGGCGGCGCCCGATGACTTCGTAGAAATAATGTTCGTAGAAACAGTTGTTGGAAGACATAACACGGTTACTTGGATTGTATTGGTAGTTAGTATTTTAAGATTGTGATCCGGTTATCTTTATATACAAAAGCTTTATTCAAAGTATACAAATAATTTCAAATAATATTTGAACATCATGATGCACACTCATAATACTAACACATATTTATTTTTTCAACTTAAATACAACAAGAAATATTTTGTAACAACCATATTTTATATTGTATGTTTTTCTTATAATAAGTTCTTTATTACTCACACTCACATTCTGTACATACAAAAATAGACATGAGACAAACCCCAGAAAGTAATACAATATACTTGTGTTAGGGTTGACTCGCTTCTCCCACATGGATAGCTTTTAAGAGAACTAAAGTAAAGCATGCGAACTTTTCCATTAAAAAGTTCCTCGTATAGTACCTATGTTTTGATTACTACGAGTAAAAGCTGTCAAATACAAATCATTTTTAATACGTGTCGTTATCTTTTATCCGCAGATTCGGAGTAAGTAAGTAATTTAAAAAAGTTCACCGCACGCTCCGTATCTCATTGTCGCACCCATTTCCATTCCTAAGCCATCTACGCATTTATATTTAAATCCCAAAGATAATTTAAGCTCTTTAATTCATTAAAAGGCAGGTTCTCTTTGAAAGAAATGTTCATTATAACGGTTTATGAACAAAAATATAAACTTCACCTTTTTAGGAGATACTAGCCATTAAATTTGCACTTTATTCATTTGTTACTTTCATACTCTTAAAAATATTCAAATTCTGAAAAAAGATCTCTAATGAATTCTTAATATTTGTTTATTTTACGAATGCGTCAACAACATTGGCAAACCGTAAATCCTTTTACAGTCTCATCTTGCAAACTGCTCCTTTTGCTTCCTATTCACCCCTGTTTTCATTGTCGGCACTCCTCATGAATGTCGGCCACGTCTTGAACAACCCCGGGTGCAAATAAACTTGTTGTATTTGATAGAATCGCGGCTACAAGGTGTGGGTGTAATACTAATGCAATTCAATGTAACCTGCTATAGACATTGACTTTAACAAATGTAACACGATTGTTGATAAAAATCTTTCTTACCCTTTACAAATCTCAGAAATGATATTGGATGTTTGCGCAACAAGCTGGCAGCTCAGTGTTGTCGGCGTTAGTCCATTTCCTTCTTTTTGTCACCGCTTACGAATTTTAAATGTGATTGTTTTATAAACTTGGGCGATAAATTGTTCTCAAACGAGCACTTAACAAAGTCTGCAAATTCTTAAGTAAATCTGGTAATTTGAATTATTTATATAAACATTGATTTTTCAACTTCTTTATTTAGTTAAAATAGGTAAATTATAGGTCATACTATACACGTGTGTTGGCAACTCCGACAAAAAAACAAACACTCTTGTGAACTACTCCCACACCGCGCGATACGAACTAGCGGCTAGCTACTGCTGTGCGGCGAAACACACATACACTGCGCTACGAACCTGGTTTTAACATCTGGAAAGTTCTGGATCTGGTTCTGATCCAATCAATCAATATATCATCTTGTTTGTTAAATAATGAAGTAGGTCGTACGTTTTTTCTACTATTAAACTTAACGTTAATTAATTTATAAAAAAGATGACTAAGAATAATTGTTTTTCTGATCTTATGACATATGAGCATACATGTGAAATTGGAACAACTAAATTCAGCAAAAACCTAACCGCTGCCTTCTAACTAATTGGATCAATCCAGCTTTGACAAGATTTACCGGTTATATACGATCGGAAATTTAACTGAGACTCGCGGCTTATGAGATTGATAATAGGGTATTAGGTATATGACTATACCTACGAGTATATAATTATTGCATATGAAAAGAGCGACTTTTAAATAACTTATCTTCTGCTGTATATAGTAAAGGTTTTTCTAATATAATATCGCTCAGTTGCCAATAATAAATTCAATAGACAACTACAAACAGTTCTAGCGCAATATTGAATGTGAAAATATTAAAGTAAAATGGAATATTGTCGAGTGGATTACTTCACTGAAATGAACACTTTGATTCTTGTTTCAGAATATTACGTTCACTTCAATGTTTCATTCCTGTTGTAAAATATTTTATTCTGAGGAGGTACTTAACTACAAATGGTACTTTTATAGCTGAAAAACATTTTATTTATACAAACAAATTTCGTTTTTGTTGTTTTCTTAAATATTATATTTGTCGGAGATCGACTATGCTTATGGTTGATATAAGAAGAGTGCGGATTGCCAGTACCAAATATGGTGCATGACAGAGTCTACGTGACATCGAGAGAGCAGCCGTCAGGGTGAGGGAGATGATCCCGAGCTACGGCCACAGGCGGTCGGGAGTGTAATTCTTGGTGCCTTGGTATCTAGTACCTTCCTGTGATAAAGTGAAATGACCTACTGGTAGCTATCAAGAGAAGATAATTACAGTGCTGAAACAGAATAACTTCTTTTATTGAACTAACTACCCACGTACGCCCCCCACAAATCAACTTATAGTTGGCCATAGAAGACGGCTCTGATGTCGAAGGTATTCCAGCCGCTTTCGATATCAGAAGTGGGATCAGTGTTAGTTCAAAATGAAGAAGAAGAAAAAGATAGAGAAATTGACCGTTGCTATGCATTGTTTGAAAAACAAAATGAAGACGTGCGCACGCAGATGTACCGAAAAACAAATGCATGGAGCTACCTGATTGCAACCCTGGAAAGAAAGACATGGACGCGAGATCATGATGCGCAACTATAAATTGTGTTTTGAGAAAATTATTTATGTGGTAGTGAACATGTTGTCAAGATAAAAATTAAAGAAGAAAATAGCATCAACTTGGTCGTTAAGGATTGCATACCAAGGTATGTCATAAACTGAGAATTAAAGTTTTGATCACAAGCAGATTAATTTCTACCAAAGAACTAGCAAGTCATCTCTATAACCTGTTTTGCCTTAAAAATCTGCATAGCGACAGAGCCGGTGACAAAGAAACGTCAGTTGAAAATTGCAAGTCTATTATTTGGCAAGTTATATTATTTACGATTTCACTAACATTTTTAAAAGGAAGGAAGGATCAATAAAGAACAAACAAAATAGCAGTAAAACTGTATCTGCACATGTGTCTCTATTTAAACAAAGACTACTGATATTGGCTTACAAGTAACATTTTAAAGGGAGGAATAAGGGCAAGAGCAAGAACAACCTATTCACATCTCAAATGCAATATACCCAGTAAGCCATACAAATCCAACAATCCAACAAAACAAAAAAACATCGAGATGTCACAAGTATCAAGATGTGCAATGGTTGTGACAAAATGTATTGTGCGTAGAGTCAGCGCAACCAAGAGTGGTGTCGGAGCTCCAAAGTCAATCGTGTTCTTCAATTGAGATACTGCGTCACGCTATCCGGTGAGAGTATATTGCTTTGAATAAAAGTTTTCTGAACTTTGTGATGCTGTGTGATATAACTTGTTTCAGAAAAGCTGCTAGAATAGTGGAATTGCTGGATGGTTTGAATCTGGTAAAAAAAAGAAACATTGAAGTACGCGGCAGTACCTACATTATTACGTTATAACCGGACACAACTTGACTGGGTGATGTAAAATATTTTGTAATATTTGGGTCTAAGTATGTTCTTTAATTCAATTATGTTTTGGCGGCAAAAGTAATGATGTCGATTTAAATGAAAGTCATTAAAAGAGGGCACACGCATCTGGCTGCTGTCTGCGCCTATCTATCTACCTACCTAGCTACATTTGTGTTTACAATTGTTCTTTAATTGGTATTTATTCCCTTAAACTTTTTTTATGTGTTGCATTTCTTATTTGATAGTTTCAAGTTAAACCAAGTTATTTACGCATAATAGAAATTATTGGTTTGACATTTAGTGTTGATTGATGTTTAATAATGGTGTGGGTGCTGGTTTTATTTGCAACTGTAATTCTAATGTGTTTTAATATGTTCCGAGGATACATCAAATGGCGATTACAATAAACCAACGTTGGAGCCGCGATGACGAGCTGCGCCGACATGATGACCTAACCCAGCGATGCAGCAGCAGACAGCGAGGGCGCTGCATTGCTACATGTGAGGCAAGCCGCGCGCACTGAGCTGCGGGTCAACTTATGCATCGTGGACCCTGTCACGGGTTATCTTGCACACAAGGTGATCCGTATTGTTTCTCTTATGATTCTGGTGCTGAATGCTCGTTGGTTCAGTAAAGTTTAGACGCTTAATTTGTTGGTAATAAACTATTTGACAAGGTTGTTGCTATGACTGTTACCTTTTGTTCAAACACGCGTATTCAGCACTGATCAACTTAATGTTGTGTGACGATCGACACTCAATCTTATGTAATCTTACTTAATTGTTTGTTTACATAGCAACGTAATGATATTAAGCGAAAATAATCATTGACAATTGCATTACATGATATTTAAAGATGCTTTTTAAGAGACAGAGATTTTAGCGTGGATCGTAACATTTTAAAAACACTGAGTTCAAATAGAACATTAAAATACGCTCCTGATTGATTAGGTAAATTGCTAGTAGGTCATGTACCAGATGAAATTGATAATGTTATTGACGGAGTTGAATTGTTTTTGTGGAAACGCAAGTGAGAGCTCTATCTGCCGTATTGTGTTCGACCGCACCAGAGGAACGTAGTCGTAGCCCGTTAGAAATCGGTATCTCTCTGGAAATCAAGTATTTCCCTTGTAGACCGTGGGTGCGCGATGCGCTTGTAGCTCTGGCGGAGGTCGGGGTCTGTGTAGACCGAGTCGTGTGTTGTCTGAGGACGAACACGGGCGATCCTCGTAGTGGATTGCGTATGTGTGAGCAATGGTGATGTTGCTGGTCGGCTGAGGCCGTGGAGATAGAGAGGTGTTCACTCGTGTCGTGGCGTGTTTCAATGATTTGTTTCTTGTGATAAGGCGATGACCTTTATCGTTGGTACGTGATCTCTACTGATTGTAATATTGCAATTTAAATGTGTTTTGATAATTTAATGTTTAACAGGTAGTAAAAACAATAGTTTACAGAATTGATTCAAATTTTGGTTTGCATGAGTTGTAGAGTCATGATTGTTGGTCAGAATTGGCCGAGCTGAACAAGTAGATACTGTCGTTTTGTGTTTGTCCACAGTATACTACACGAGGACGTGTACACGCAGGATGGCCGTGTCGGAGATCGACTATGCTTATGGTTGATTTAAGAAGAGTGCGGATTGCCAGTAACAAATATGGTGCTTGACGGAGCCTATATGATATCGAGAGAGGAGCCGTCAGGGTGACGGAGATGATCTCAAGTCTTAGCGACGAACGGGTGTAATTCTTGATGCCTTGGTATCTGGTGCCTTCCTGTGAATTGATCAAATGACCTACTGGTAGCTATCAAGAGAAGATAATTACAGTGCTGAAACAGAATAACTTCTTTCATTGAACTAACTACCCACGTACGCCCACAAATCAATTAATAGATGGCCATAGAAGACGGCTCTGATATCGAAGGTATTCCAGCCGCCTTCGTTATATTTATTATGAACAGATAATCTAAAATGTTACCAGTTAATGATAGCATATAGGTATACATATATATATTTTTAGGGTTCCGTACCCAAAGGGCAAAACGGGACCCTATTGCTAAGCCTCCGTTGTCCCATAAACCGTGATAGGTAGAAAGCTGAAATTTTCACAAATGCTGTATTTCCGTTGGCAATATACCAACAAATACTAAAAATAAAAAAAAAGACGTGTGGCACTCGGAGACTGCCGCGGTAAAGCTATTGCAAGCATTTTTTTTAACAACTAATGTAATTATTTATTTATTTTAAGCTATTGCATAGCTTTTATCGCGGGCCTTGAGCGTGGAGACCGAATCCAGAAATTCCGTAACGAAAATAACCTAACACCCCCCACTCCGACCGGCACAGCGGTGATACTTTTTTGTTTTGCGATCTATCGATGAATAGCAGAACTTTTAATGACTTATAAAAATATTTTGAACAATATCAACTTCTCATTTATTTAATAAAAGAAAAAAAAAGTTTTCTTATCGGTCACCACGCTCAAAAAGTTGAATTAATATCATCATCATCATCATCATATCGGCCTTTTGGTGATCCAGTCTTGGATGTAGGCCTCTTCCCTCTTCTTCCATTCTTGGCGATCTTGCGCCCGACTCATCCAGTCTCGACCTCCGTGCCGTCGAATATCGTCCACCCAACGCTGTGGTGGTCTTCCGCGCCCTCTGGTGTCCGCTCTTGGCCTCCATTCCAGAACTCGTCTTGTCCAGCGGTTTACAGGCATTCTTGCAATATGTCCTGCCCACGCCCACTTTTTTCTTGCTATGACATCCATGACGTCTCTAACTTTGGTCTTATTTCGGATCCAGTCGTTGCGCTTCCGGTCCCGCAAGGTGATTCCGAGCATTGTTCTCTCCATACCTCTCTGCGCGACTCGAAATTTTTCGGCTGACTTTTGAGTGAGAGTCATGGTTTCTGTACCGTAGGTGAGCACGGGCATGACACATTGTTCGAATACCTTTACCTTAAGACTCAGGGGTATTTTGCTTAGGAAAATTTGCTTGTTGGCGCCCTCGCCTGTGCTATCCGTCGTTCTACCTCCGCTTTCTGGTTCTCATATCAGAGAAAAAAAAAATGGAATTAATATCAGAGAAAAAAAACAAAGGAAAAAAATACTGCATAAATAAAAAATAATAATAATTACATAAGTTGTTAAAAAGGCTTGCAATAGCTTTACCGCGGCAGTCTCCGAGTGCCACACGTCTTTTTTTTATTTATGTTGAAGTTCTAAACAATTTATTGATAAACAATATGTAATGCATTATCATTAACTAGTTAGAGCAGTTTGTTGATACACCAACATCATAATTAGTGACTTATAGGGCTCTAATTTAAAACCAGAAACCAAACCATTTCACGCTCAATTTAACACGCCAACAAACTTCTCAACTATTCACTATCCGTGTTTCTCTACAACTCAATTTCCTGCAAAATATTTGTTTGTATTTAATAAAGTTAAAGTTAGGTGCTATCTACACCACTTTGTATACATATTTGAGTTATATAAATCGCGTTTGATTGGGTAAACTTTGATCTATATTTCAACAAAAAAAGTATGAAAATACCAGGTTACATACTTCAAACTAGTTAAGTATGAAGGATTTAAGCAATCTGTAAAATTAATTTCGTTTTCACTGATTTACTAAATCTTTATTTAAGGTTTTTAATCAATTCGCCCAGCCAAGAATCAGTTACGAATTTAATAATAAAGACAACCTAACATCTCTAATTCAATAATAGTCAAAATTCGATGATATCAATCAATTAATTACGAAGTTCGAAGTGACGAATCAGAAACGATCATCTTAATATCTTAATATCTATTAGTATCGTTTATTTGAATGAAGTAGTCTTGGAATATGGTATATGTTCTTATTTTAACGCTTACTTATTCTGAGAAAATGTATATACCCAATGATCCAAAAAATCTATTTATTATATCTATATAAGTCACTATTATTCTGATAGTAGCTTCCTCACCTAGTCACCCCTTTCACTTCACCCAACAAAACTTTTATCAAAGATTTATTTACTTTCCAACACATCCACAGTTTGGGTCCTATTCTGAGTATTTATCAAAACCCACCTCAAAACAGCTATAAGTATTATTTCCCTTTCTGTCTCACAGACAGTTGGCAGTTTGCCTACAACTCTGACTCACGTAGATTAGATCTCGAATTGAGTAACTTTCACTGAACTCGGATCCTTTTCTCTTCAACTTTCAGCACAAGAACTTTTTCCATCTAAATCTTTGAGATTAATAGCATTTACTTGTTTTAGGTATTTTCAACTAAATACAACAAATTTGATTTTGAAAAGTTATTTTTGCACACGCGGACTTTGTCAGGATGGTCGCTTGCGGAGTAATCTAGTTATTAACTTCCAACTAGCTTTGGTACCAACAACAAGTTTGTGATGTAATTCCATGGTGCTGCTTTTAATCTAGTTTTCAGAACAAACTTTGAACTCTGCTTCTTAGCATGAAAGCTATGATCAGCGTGGTTGGTGTTGTGAGTTAAGAGTTAGGTGCCGAGACTTGTAGGTTGAGTATCAAAGTTGTTATTGTATGAGCAGCACACACCCACATCGTCTCAGCACCATACAGGTTACTTACTCACTTCACCGCGGAAGCAAATAAATATAATGTTTCATATAACGAACAGGAAATTAAATATATGTTCAAATCTACGAAATTATATTGAAATAAAACAATTGATTTATTTATATTTACTTTTTACCTATTGCCTTATCTTAAAAGCCTCCTTAACAACGTAACTCTTTTTCAAATTTCAAAAGAAAACATTTTCTTTGAGAGGATATATGTACTAATGCCACTTATACAGTGTGTGAAGTGATGATAAAATATACGGTGAATTTGTTTGTTCGGTGACGAAATCTCCTTTCAAAGAACAACAATTAAGTACGAATATCTTCATGAAACTTGGTCGGATGTTCTCAATATCGTGCCCATCGAGACGAGAGAGGACTACAAACTATACCACTAGAGATAACAGCGATAATTGTGCTGTTACAATTGTCCATAATAAAGAAAGTAGCTACATTGAAATTATTTGAAATATATACCTATGATTATTTATAAACTTTGTTCAGTATTCAAGAGTACCATTTTCAAGATTAAATATTTTTTATTTTATAACCAATAATGAGCCAGTCAGTAAAATCCATTTATAAAGGGAGTACATGTGAGTTAAAAGCGCAACCAACGAAGTGTTAAATTGAATGAGCGAGGGACCTCGGTCGGAGAGCTATTTTCATTATCACTCAAATTCAGTTATACGCGTGCTTCATGACATAAAAAATATACACAAGTCAAATAATAACCTATTCATTTATATTTTACTCATCATTTAACAGGAAAACTGACTTGACACCTCTCAACGATATTCGCAGCCACTATGATTCAAATGTCAAGTATTTACAAGTCTGAATCACATTTATTATTCAACCATTTTTATTAAAAGACCCCAGAAGCAAAATATCTGATGTTGTTATTTCCGGACCCGCGTCACCGTGTAATGCCCACACCGGCAAGGTTGGGTCTCATAGACCGAACGATCAAGAAAGGGTTAATAGCTGGATCTGATGCCCACAATAAGATCTCATAAAAATAAAACTGACTATCGTGAGGTAGCCGCAAAAATACATGTATAGGTTTTCTTTTTTGTATTAATAAATAGATTTATTGTATTTCATTGGTTATTTATTATTTAAAATAGTTACCCTTATATTCTAAATAAATAAAAAACACTCTCAACGCAGAATTTTCTGACGTATCATTTTAATACTTAAACGATCTTACACCCGTTTACCACATACCTCCAACGTATAGTTATCTAGCTGAGCGCCTGAGTGTAGTGGTAGTTGGCAGTGAAGGTGCGCGCGAGTGAGTCTCCATCGTCGCCATTCGCTGCACGCTGCAGGCATTGTTCAACTAGTCTACCACACAACCACTAACTTATATTACCAACAGACTTGAAGTGAACAATTCACTGCATGATAATACGAAACCGTTAACTCACTTCACAATATTGAGTAATACATCTTTTCTTTTCTTTTCTATGAAATTATTAATTTTTACAATAATATTTATGATATTTATTGTTAAAATTCTATACATATTTGAAGTCCGTAAATACATAAATTGCAATAGATGCTAAAATTTCAACTTCATCTCTATATTTTTGTCTGTCTTCTTATACAATAAAGTTATTAAAGCTTACAAACTGCAGCTGTGTGAAATAGAGGATTTTAGACGTAAGTTATTTACTTTTTCGCTAACTTGCTCTTACGATGAGTCTGAGGCGTTCCTGAGAGTGATGTCTTAATTAAGTGATTTTAATTGTATTTGGTTTACTACGTTCTTTTTTATTATTATTATTTTTTATTATTTTATCTTTGCTTAAATTAATCCTGTATTCATTTTGTTTACATAAAAGAAAAAAAATAGTATATATAAATTATCGCCAGTACTTTCCCTACTTTACATAGTGCTGTCCACTTTCAATAAAAATTAAAGTAAATCGATCTTGTCCCCACGGGACAGGCTTTGCCTAGTGTGGGGACTCTTGTAATTAAAGGACATGTAGCATAAACTTAAAATTTACTACAAATCTTCGCCTTTAACAATAAACAACTGTAAAAACTTCTTTTTGTAGATATAGCAAATAAATTATTTTATTTTATTTATTTTATAAGCTTTTTAATCACAAAAAATACACAACGCCTTTAAAAGCCATTTTGTTGAATAAACAAAAAAACATTGAACAAAGTTGGATGCATTGTGTTTGGGATGGAGGGATGCGTTGTATTTGAATTATCTTCGTTAATTAGAGTTAAGATAAAGTAAGACTGAGAGCTTTTAACCTATAATGGAGGCCTCGAGTGAAATATTATAAATGTTTGCATTGTGTTTAGAGTACTGACATTATTTATGACGTCCTATTAATGTATATGAGTATTCATAATTGCGTTACATTAATTATTATTAGCAATTGATTTATTAATTGTTCAAATCCTGATATTTTATTTCTATTTAACATTTATCTACAAGATTTAGTGTCGTTAAATTCATCCAAGTAGGTACCTATACAATGAAACTGAAGGGAAGGTCTCCGGGCTGGTCGTTGGCAGATGTCGTTCCTCCCATCTGTCACTTTTATTGCTCCAATATGGCTTTAATAGGTCATGGCCAAGAGCAAATTCGACGGAGGTTCATAGAACGAAGCACTCGAGGCCCATGGAGAGCTCTTGATTCATAACTGTGTCTAAGCCTAAGCAATAACACGATTGGTATATTTCTGAGCCATAAAGTGTAAATTCTTAGATAATTATAATGAATTGGCTAAAAGTAGTTAAAATATGCTTTGACTGACGAGATAAGGATATTTTTAATTTCAGAAAGAAATAAATAAAATAGCTCTAAGATGTATTTACAAACTGCATGAGAAGTTGTAACAACACGTTTTAGTAACCTCGACTTTGTAGCTAAGTGGATTGCTTCATCATGATCAAGTCCAACCACAAAGTTGCTGCATGTATTCATGTTACAATCCAAGGAACTATGTTATCCGAAACATCAGAGAAAAATTGAATAGTAGTATATCCCAACGATGATGTTGATATTAACATTTAATATGTGATATAAACATCAAAAATAATAACAAATAGGGCTAAATACATAGAATTCTGCGTTATAATAAAAATATAAAATGTTATACTTGTTAAAATTAAATGTTACTTTGTTTTTTATCTTGAGGTCTTAAAAGAAAACGTCTCAATTTGCTTCCCAATTTGTCAACCCTTGCACGAAGGTCGAACTATTACAGGAACGACTGTATGAAGACTGTATTTCGCTGGATATTGGTTCTCAAGTTGATCTTGAGTGTCGTGTGACGTGGCTTCATGCGCGACGTCTCACTGCGGGAACGAACTGTAGTTAGACTCTCGTTGTTGAAGTTGCAAAACAAAAACTATGTCTAAGTGTTGCACTAAATTGTTAAAAATAGAAATAAGACATTAAGGAACACGGTTGTCAGTAAAATTAAATTGGCAAGTTTTTGTTTAGCTTGTACCTGTAATAGCTGCAGTGTTAGATTGTTGTTACACTACACACCATTGAAAGACGAGTCAGCCACATTGAAGCTAGGAAGGTGAAACTCTACTTCAGCTCACTTTAAATTCTACTTTATGTTAGACAGGATTTGCCATACAAATAAGTATTGGTGAAAGAAAATAACAACTTCCAAATATATTATATGTTTTAATTCTCTCATAATTTCAATTGAATACGATTTATTATCAGTAACAATACATTAATACCATACCTGCCGGCAATGACTGGAAACCGAATATGAAAATATAAATTCTCTACTGTTAAACCGCGCAACAAGTTAATTTGTGCTTAAAGGTAAATTTCGAAGCTTTACATTACAAAGCAAACGTTTATAACCATTACAATTACTATTTACTGGTTAACTGACAGCATTGTTAACGACTGCGGTAAATCCGCACTTTGAAAATTTCTTGTAACGTAGTCGCGGAATAAGTATTTAAAACTGATCGAATTTGGTAAGCTACGTCATGGGAGTTAGTTAATTGTATGAGAGCTGTAAATATCATAACTGCAAACACAGTTGTAACTAGAAAAACAAATGCTTGATTTTTTTGTATTGGATAGATATTTGCTACATTGCTACGTGCTACGGCGTAGCACTTCTTCTTCATCTTATTAAATATAGCAATTTCTTAATATCTACTCAATTAATTCATTTTCTTAAAGCTGGTATCCGTGGTGTTAGTCTGTGTTAGAAGCCACCTCGTTGTATTGTACACCGACATCGCTACACTCGCGCGCCGCACAGCCCCCCCCCGCGCTCCTCGTGTTCACTCAACATTTTATCACATTAACCCTAGCATCAAAAAAACCGATTGAAGTACTCCTCTTTCGCATAATCCATGCGAAATTGTTCTAAGTAAAGTTTCAGTTTCCATCTCCGGATTTCGTGAAATAGCGCCACTATTCCGCTTCGCCACGCTATTGTATCTGCATTTTTAATTGACTTCCAGATCCTCGAAACTGTTCACTGGGCGATATGTTCAAATAAAATAGAAAAACGAAATAAAAACAAATAGTTTGGTTTTTTAAGAGCTAGATTCCAGGTATGTTATATGAAGCTTGACTTTTTCCTCACATAAATCTGCATCCGAGATTTACTTTTTAAAGGCTTTTATTTAGTTTTACTTGTATGTTAACAAATCTTGCAAGATTAATTTTACCCACTTCCTGGTATGTCTAGATGAAATCTAACTATCGCGACAAGCTTTTATTATAATTTCAATTCTGTAAAGTCATAAATGAATGTGGTTAATGTGATTTTAAATTTTATGTTGATATCTTTAGGGCACTTCAATAAAAGCTTGTTTTAAAAGTTTTTTTATCATTATTTTATTTATTATATAATGTTTAGTAACAGTTTATACGTCCATTTATTTCGACTGAACACTAAAATAAATTGACGTGTTTTGAGGCTGAATAATATTTTAAATTCTTCTTGGTCATCACTCATTTTCGTTTCAACACTAGTAGAAGAGATATTAATAGAACAACTTAACGACTGTTCGCGGAGATACTGCAGTTCCTTCACAGCCATGATGAAGTTGTTTTAACTCATTTTCATATAAGCTATTCCAACTTAAATAAAAGTAATGATGTGAACAGCGTGTTTGCATAATTGCCACCTGTTAACAAGGTAACTACATTCTTTTTTTACCTCATAAAGAACACAAGCTGTGCAAATATTCATTAAGTTATGTTTCGATTTTTTTAGAAATTTGGATAAAGACTACTTTTGGATAAATCATGTGTTGATTAAATATGGCAAAACATCAGATGTTCAGCGCTACACTCTCGCTAATTCCAATGCTACTACACTCAGCTTGGTGCAGAAACTTAAATTTAGTGAAAAAAGTTACTTTCAAACCAACCGTCTTAGTTGAGGATCTCTTTCAAATAAACTCCATCTATTTGCTTCGAGGAGAAATAATGAACTAACTTTAGACTATCTGTGAGAAAACAAGAATGAAGCTTAATGAGGATGTGTAATCCGCACTAATGCCGACTAATTTTAATTGATCACATTGTACAAACGATGACAAAAACCTTGTGTGGGAATAATCAGAGGTATTTTTTAACGCGTCATCCCTGTTCAAATCTATCTCTCTGCCAACAACACACTACCACCCCCCGTCCCCCGCTTCCCTTACCGCGACTACTTCTATACTATTTACTGCAGTTTCATTATACTTTAGTTTCCTCGCATATTTCCCGTTCTAGTCTTCAGGAAACAAATTACGAAGGCAATTTATGTAGATTACACAACTGAAGTGGGCTATAGCACGTACCTGGTACACTGCAGCCGGATTTCAGCGCACGAACTCAGCGCTAACTTTACATTTTAGGTAATTAGAAATTTTATATAAACGCTGTTTTCAATTTAAAGCAAGTTTATAAATAAAGTTTTATAAAACACTGAGTATTGCTCATAGGAAAAAGATAATGCAGATATTTTACGAATAATCATTGACCGTTCGCAAACATATTGTTTTCTATAAGTAATCTTTTGACTCTACAACTAGAATGAATCACGTTAGATTTTTCAAATTTCTCCACGGTATCCGCAATATGTTTATGACTTAGCATTTCATGGAAATAACTGTTCATTGGCAGCAGTGACTCCCGCGTCTGTTGACTGCCAACACTACACTGCAGCCAGTGCCGCGTGCATTCTGAATGTCACATTTAAAAACCACAATAAAAAAGCGGCCGTCAACTATGTATAAACCAACCAAGTTTACTATTTCTAAAAATGTCTGTTGTTGTTTCTCACCGTTTATGTGAAGTGCTTCAAAATCACATGAGAGTGCATTTAGCGGCGCCTCGTGGCTTCCATATAACTAAGTTTACATCATAGCATGTCGTAATACGTTAAATTTCCTTATGCTCTACGTATGTTTATATATTCTTAAAAGGTATTTAATTGATAGTATAAATTATGAAAGTAAATTGTTAAATCGGAAATATTCATTACAGAAACACGCTCATTTGCTCTAGAGAGCTTATTGAATTGTTCCTTTACGGTAATGTTAAATAAATTATACTGCTTTACTCAGCGTAAAATAATGGACTTCGAATAAAAAAAACAAAATTACCTAGCATGGTTGTAAAGATTTATTTAACAATTTTTTAACATAAAGGTTGGTAAGTTATCTTCCAGATCGTATTGTACTGGTTTAAGTACTTAAAAAAACATGAATCGTCATCTAGTTAGTAAAAACATGTTATTTATAGCATAAGCGACATCAAGTTGTAGCTAACTGGCGCGCGGAGACTGCGCGCTGAACAATGGCGCCATTGTTGCATGTGACGTCACATCAACCAGTAAGTGTGTCTGAATAATATGCACTCCTTAGTTCCTAATGCCAAGTGATAATCACGAGAGTAACCGCCGCAGTAAGCCAATTTGTCTATCTCTGCACGGAGCGTTCCCCACAGACACCATGTTGCCGCAGCGGAAACAATGGCAGCTAATATCCTTATGTAAATTGAACGTCTAAAATTAAATTAAATACGTACCAACATCTACCAACTTAGAAACGATAAATATAGCTTATTAGGTGAGGGCTAAAAACATCTGAAAGTCGTAAAGTTTGAAGGAAAAGCGTAATTGTTTTATGATAAAATCTATTTCAAAACGTCTTTTCCTCTTATTCTGATTTCAGTAGAAGTTAAAACAAACTTCAATCATTAAGTTTCTTAGAGCTTTGGTTTTTGATAGAATTTTTGATTGTAACGTTAGATTAAAATCAAACTAAAGTATTTTTTTTTCAATTAACATTTTTTACTTTTTATGAAGATGAAACTACTATTTTGAACAAGTAAAGATCTAATTGGAAGTCAAGTGAGTTTCTTGTTAGCAAATCTACTACATGATCTGTTACAATGTATAAATTACGTTCATGAGTCAGTTGATTAAATTATTCAAACCTGTTGCCCCCACAAGAGATGTATGTTTACGATCCATCTGCAGTGTTATTGAGGCTCGGAATATTCAGTAATTTCTACAAAATGTTTGTTATTGTCACCTGCAACTGCAAGCGGTGTTGAATATTACTCATGCATGACCAGCTAATTTTGAAAAATTTACGAAATTTACATGTTGAGTCGCTGCAGTACTATTTGTTGCATGAATCTTTTCTGCCGAGCCATGCCGCCCGAAGTGAACTTCGCGCGTATCTCTCGATATCGGTCATACTTCGATACCTCTAGTCACTGACACTGCACGTTAAATCTGAGAGTCGTGACAGGCTATATGAAATGCAACCTTACTAGCTAAGTTATAGAAAATGTTCTAAGCTGTTATCGTAACAAACATAACTTACGGTAAGTTTGGAAAGACGTCGCAAATGTTTTGGCTCTGCAATATGAAAGTGAAAATCCAAGGTTTATGCGAAATATTTTAGAAAACATATCCTAGTTTATTTCTCTGATATAGGCGAGATAAAAACATAGAATTAACTTACGAAACGATCAAATTTTAATAGTTTGTATCACTTATCTAAGATCGTGCATTGTTTAGACCAAAGCTTGTACAACAAACAAAACATGACCTACAGCAGTAATACAGTGGTATACGTGAGTTGATAAGTCGCGACATTAACACAGAGTTCGCAGTAGTTGTCTGGCTTCATTAGAGATGCAAACTGCGAGCACTGAGTTGATGAAGCAAGCTACCGCGAAATTGTAGACAACACAAAGACGCGGCCACGAGGTTCAAACTGTAATCGGAGATACGTGCTTTACTACTGATCATCGCAGATATCCGAAATAGATTTTTTTTACACGCAGATAGTACGTGCCACGTAAATCAAGATCTTCATATCCCAATATTTGTATTCTGGTAAAAGTGCTATTGCGACGTGAACTCAAGAGAGTAACAAGCTGACAGGTGATGTAATAATAATAATAATAATTTATTTCGGAACTTATGTATGTCCATATTTGTTAGTAACAATTGTCTTATAAACTTAAAACCTATTGTTAGTAATTAGCTAATTATAAAAATACATTCAAACATTAAAAATTACATCATTAAAAATAACATCATTTTATGGCCCGACCTCTTGGTGTTACATGCATCTTATTCCAGTATCTGACAATTGGTCCAACTTCCCTATCCGCCACGGTACGCAGGATACTGTTGGTACTGGCGCAAACCCGCTGCCACAGGGATGCAATTCTTTTGCGCATTATTGCGTGGAAGTCGTCTATGCGCCCTTCTGCAAACATCCCTGAGGCACTACAGTACCGCGGCAGCCCCATCAGCGCCCTGTAGGCGTTATTGTATTGGACGCGCAGGACGCTGTAAGCCTTCTGGGTATACTCGACCCACAGACTGCAAGTGTAGAATGTTTGGCAGTAAGCTCTGAATAAAGTTTTCTTCACACCGTTTGTACACCTTGCAAACCTGCGAATCAGCATATTACTTCTAACCGACAGCGCCCTGCGCTCCCTCTCTAAATCAACATCGTCATTAAGATCCGCCGTAACCCAGTGACCCAGGTACTTGAACTCTGATACTGTTTTACGTGGAATCCCTAATAAATTGACTGGCGGTACCGATGTTTAGCTCTTGGTACCTGCCTTAAAAACAAGTATCTCACTTTTTTCTGAGTTATATTTGAGTCCATGAGCCTCAGCGTATCCCTCACAGATGTTCAACAGCTTTCTGAGGGCGCTGATTGAGGGGCACAGCAAAACCATATCATCTGTATAACTAATATTATTAACAATCGTGCCATCCACTGAACAACCAACTATGGTTTTACTGAGCTCCTCAATCAGCCGGTTCACGTAGAGGCTAAAGAGTCTAGGCGATGTGAGACCCCCCTGTCGCACTCCACACTCCAGCCGATACGAATCAGATAATGAGCCCGCCCACCTTACTCTATTGGTCTGGTGACCGTACCAATATTTAAGTAGTTCGATGAGTTCAACTGGTACCGTCGTTTCAGTATACAATTTCTGCCATAACTTACTATACGAGACCAAATCGAAGGCCTTGGAGAGGTCTAAGAAGCGTATACAGGTGTTTTTCTGTCCGTGTAGTAGCGGACAGTGTGCTTGAGACACAGTACTGCCGCCTCAGTAGACAGGCCAGATCTAAATCCAAATTGAGCATCGTGCAATTTCAAATGTTTGTCCAGCTGTGTATCAATCACACTGTCTAACACTTTCGCTACTACGGTAGCCAACGATATAGGTCTATAGTTTCTCTTATCCGAAGCATCTCCGGAACGATTTTTAACAATGGGTACCACTAAAGTTCTCATCATCTCCACAGGCAAGTATGAGTGACCTATGCATACATTAAATAACAAAGCCAATACTCTCGACACATGTGCCCCGGCATTTTGTAAATGTTCAATTTTAAGCGAGTCATGGCCAGGTGATTTCCCACGCGTAATTTTTCGTATAGCACACGCCACTCCCTCGGCACTGAACTGCACAAGCGGGGACTCCAAAGCAGGTCTCCCAGAAGATGATGAGTCCCCCGATGAACCCAGTAGAGAGTCAACCTTGAAGTGGTTTTTGAACAATTCAGCTATATTGGCAGGCTCACTAACACCCTCTACACTCACAGGTAGGCTCGACCCAGGGCCCAGTTTCTTAGTCTGTTTCCAGAACTCAGCAAATTGCTTCTTAGAGTGCTGTGCCGCTATAATATCTAACCAAATCTGCTCAGCGTTTTGTTGACACCATTTTAACTTGCTCTTGAAGCAACGCCTAGATTCGACCATAGCCCGGAAAATATACCCTGTTCTAGGTCTTCCGTACAGTACCCAGTCCTGGAACCTAGCTCGAGCCTCCGTGTGAGCTTCTTTTATATGCTTGTTCCAACCAGTTACATGTTTCCTTTTCCTATTACTAACAATACAGCTACAATTAGCCGCGTCACTTAATATTTTAATAATGTCAAAGTATAATATGTCAATGTATGCTTTATGATTCGAGTTACAACAATATTTATCACATTCTCTTTATGCCGCAGGAATATCAATATCCTTTAATTTTTTATTACACAAATCGTTAAACATTGCTATCTGTTGTGGACTACGTTCACCCCATACTATAGTATTCCTTTCACTATGGTTGCAAATATATTTTTGCCTTATTAAATTAAAATTACATGTTATTTTTAGTGGAAAGTGATCCGACCAGTAAGTGTTATAAAGAATTTTAGCGTCCGTAACAGTAGACCAACTTGATTTCGTTACAACACAATGATCTAGCCAGCTTTTAGTATAGTAAACGTCACTTACGTACGTGTACGAGTTTGAGTCCCGACCCAGAATGTCAACATCCGCACACTTCCACTCCTGTTCTACACAAAAGTTCTCCAATTCATTACCGAATCGAGCACCCGGATTCGCATTAAAGTCACCTAATATAAACACCGAGTCTATGTTGCTCTCTTGTACGATAGCAGCGATCTCACCAAGAAACTCCGTATATTCTGCTACGTTATCTATTGAATCTGTAGGCATATATACACTGAATACCAATAGCGATCTTTCTGCTAACAGTATTTTTACTGCTGTTATACGCACACTTTTACACTGCACTACGGAGACCTTTCTGAATACACTTTTTCGCCACAACAGGGCGACGCCACCGTACGGTCGCCCGCGCAGGATACCAGCACCGGCATCTACAGCGGACTTGCCCGTATACTCGAAGTCTGGATCAACGCTGGCTAAGAAAGGAATATCCTGCGGCATAAGCCATAATTCCTGTAAAGCTACTATGTCAGCTGATCTGCAAAGCTCGCGAACACAATTTATTGATCGAGTAATTGACCTACAATTAAAAGTTATCATTGTTGTTAGCTTATCCATTGAGAATCTGTATCTTATCATTCAGGTCCGTATCTCTCCCACTTTGCACCTCATTAAACTCCTTATTTTCTCTGTTAAAATATATAAATTTTCGAAACCATATACCTTCTGGCCAAATATACTCGTAGGTTTGCTTCTAACGGTGGAAGATGCAATCACTATGAAAACACAGTCTCTAAAGGGTCGGAAGGAACTAATTAGATAACGAACGTGTGTAAGTGTGTGCAGAAGGTGCAGCGACGATGTTCGTTGTTATGTAGGAATCGACGAGCAACGGTCGCATCGTAAACTTTAACTTCAAAGTTAAGATGCCTGACAAAGACCTTACTTGCAAACTGGCTTTAAAGAAAAATCTGGGAAATCTCTTGAATTTTAAAATGAGATTTCTAGTTGAATCATATGGTGCAACAAAGTCGTTATTTGCATGTGGAGTGTGTGTGACCGCGCGGCACGAGTCCCGCAGACATCTGAGGATATCATGTTTAACTTGCTTACTACGGTACGTAAAAGTTTAATATATTAAACTCGCGAGTTATTTTTCAAAAAGGGTCAATTTCAGAGTCAGCCGTGAGTCCTGCCGCGATGCAGCAATCTAATTCCGGCGGCCTTGGAGCTTGTACTGTGCTGTTATGTTGTTTATGAATTGAATATTTTCCGCATGATCTACCCGGCCCGGGCCGCCATATCCCTTGCTCGACGCTGTGGATGACCTTTGTAACACTATGTGGAACACAGCCTGTGGCGGTACAACACACTACCAAGAACAATTTCTAGTCATTGATCTTCAGATGTCACGACACGTAGCAAAGACGAAATGTCATTGTTTGCGTAGCTTGCGACATTGTATCAACATTGTGCTTTAATTATTATTTTGTGATAGGATAATGTAGCAGTTTCAATATGCCCGGGTGTCGGGAACGAAAAGTTTGTATTAATGTTGGTAGGATCGGGTGTTAAAAGTTTGGAAGTTGTTTCCAAAGTTCAGGAGGTTTATCCTTTTCGCCATATCGGCTTTAGTAACAAATAATATTTAAAGCAGGCTTTCATTAAAATCTTTTTTATTGAAACATTTGTAGCTATAGAAAATACTATTATAAATGGTTTCAGACGGAGTGTCTTTATAAACGTCCCTTCAGCTGGTGAGACAGTAAAGGGCAGTGAAGTGGAAGCTATCGGAGCCGCGGCGGTTGTCTCGCAGAGAGCCGTCACCTGCGTCGGCGCCGCCGTGCTAGGAACAAACCTGATTTAATTTACTTTCATTTGAAATAATAAAACCACCACCGCTGATAGAATAAATAAATGGTCCCCCTTTTTATGCACGAGGATTTTTATTTCACTAAAAATAAAATAAAAGCAATATAAAATATTGTGCCCCAAACGTTTCACTTTCAAAAAGTTTCTTTAAAATTCTTATTAGTACCGCAGGACAGCTTACCTGTAATAATTTCACACGCCATAGTTCTCAACGTATGTATGAGTTCTGTAAACACGTTAATACGGTTTAAAACTGTGTGAAACGGGAAACAGAAAAGTGGAGCGGAGTAAACATCTCGTCCACGTTTCGTTCGTTGTTTGTCTAAACATTGCACAGGCGATGTTCGCAGCCGGTGACGGCTACTTGCTAGCGCCCAATTAACCATTGAGCATAAATTTGATGTGGCCTGTTCCGAGCTAACTCACAATCGCCTAATGAATCACTGTGTTCGGTTGAAGCTTCGCTGTCTTTAATATGCAAATGTCGTCGGTCGCCGAGCAGCCTTCTTGTCACCGCTGAGGTCTTGGTACCGTTTCTCAACCCGCATATCACTTGACGCAGTATATATTATTAACGAGCTTTTCTAACTTCAATTATACCTGTGTTAGTTCCGTCGGTGTTGTACTGACTCATGTCGGGATCAAAGTGATTGCGGAAGTAACCCCAATACACACACAATCACTGCACCAGGCGATAAGTTTCATCTAATTATATACAATTAAGAATAACCTTGTTTTATTATTTGAGAATGATTGCAATATTTTAAACCCAACTTCGAATGCGACAAAAAAGTTGAAAATTTAATCATCAAAGCACGGGCACAGTACCTACACACTGACTAGATACCTTCTTTTGGTACGGCTTTATGACAGTGAGTACTTGACCTCTGTCGTGTTCGAATCGCCATCAGCCGGAGCTATGTGACGAGAGAAATAAACACGTTGTCGGGTCTCTGTGCCGCTTGATGTGATCACACGATGGACTGTGTCTGTAGCCGTGTTGCTGTATGTCTTGATACTAAACTCATCGGCAACAGTTCATAAAAACAAATTCCCCCGCACCCCGCACCCCGCACCCCGCAACCACGACTTTACAACTTTCCTCAAACTCAATTTGTTGTGAAAACTGAATTAAAACAAACCTCCTACTTAATAAACTTTTGATTTCGGCAGGTTACATAATATAATTTCGAACGGAGTTATAATCAACCAAATGTGCAGATATTGTTAGCTTTATTTTAATAACTAGCTTTTGCCCGCGGCTTCACACGCGTTAAATTTGGAGTAAAACCCCTTTCCCTAAATATGTCATTATACATTTAAACCATCCTCTTAAATTACTCTAGAGATTAAGATGAAAAACTCAGTATCAAGTTAATTCATAATACTCACGTACGAACTGATTCCCGGCGGGACACAGACATTACAATTGCTGCTACTAATACCTCTAAATTTGCTAACTGGTTTGCTTAATTTGATTTATGTCTGACATTGAACTGGCAAATTCTTATAACAATGAATTATTGTCAAGGGGCGAATCTTCCCCAGCTTAATATCTTACGTTTCACTGGCTGCCTGGACCCTTGAAGATTCAGATATTTTATGAGATTTAAAATAAATTGCGCCTCAAGTACAAAATGTATTTAATTGTTTGTTTGTTTTCTCATCTTGTCCTCTTTCACTATGCAGCTTTTTTATATAATTGAAAAATCACTTCCAGTAATAGACTCCAGCCACTCGCTGCTCCCTCGTTACCATCTCGTTACTAATCCCTCACACGTCACACGAGCAACAACAACGCTATCATAAGAAACCCTCTTATTTGAATAATTTACTCAACAACCTGTAGATTCGTTTTGATTTATGCGAATCTAGTTTTGCGTTTGAAAGTAGGCAGGTAAAGAATATAAGTATAAATCTTTGAACTTTTCCTTTAAAATTTCTTGAAAATAAATAGCTTTCTTAAATCCTACTTATATCATAAACGTGAACGTTTGTGAGTATGTATGGATGTTTGTTACTCTTTCACGTACAAACTTCTTGACGGATTTGGATGAAATCTTACAGTAATAACTATATTACTATAAGGTTTCATCAGAATAACACATAAGGTACTTTTTACTGCGCGAAATATTCTCATTCCCAAGGGAAATCGATTCCCACGCGTATGAATTAAAATGATTATGTTTGATACAAATAACTATAGAAAGATGTGCAGTCCCGAACTCTCCTCTAATCTCATTAGTCAGTGTTTAGTTTCGTCGTCCGACATCTCCATAACAAGTTGTTGTTCTCTTCACTTGTCAACTCACCACCTACATTCACTCTGAATTTCCTTACTCTACATTGTGAATTACTAATGTGCACATTTGTTTATTTGTTGATTATTAAAGAAAAAACTAGCAGAAATACATTCATATATAGTTTGTAATTAAGACAAACACACATATATTTTTCTTTATTCCCTTTTACTAATGCTGTTAGCAAGATGGTCAAACTTAAAGTGGCGTAACAATATCTTGAGCTATCTTTAGCATTCTCCTCAACATTTTGAAACAATAGTTAAAGCTCATCAAGGCAGCAGGTGCGCGTCATGGTATTATAATGTAATGTTTGTAACATGTCCCTACATCAAGTGTGATACTTAGCTCGCGTGTAATTCAGTGAGAGGTTCAACTTGCGGAGAACTGCAAACTTTAACATTTAGTGGAAAACTTCAAGACGTACGATATTATACAAAGTTCGGTAGAGGAGGGCAAGTTATAAGAAAACAATCTAGCACTATTGGTTTTATTTCATAACTTTTAAATTTTCCAGGTACAAAAATTCTAATGAAATATGGACGATTTTTATTGCCATTAAAGCTATGAACATACGTTGGTTCTAATAAGGAATACTAATGTCCAAAAAATAAATAATTTCAAAGAAAAGTAAAATAATCAGCCCACTCACTTGTTCACTATGTGTGTATGTGTAAGTGTTAGTCACTACTTCAATTAAAACAAGTAACTACGATGTACTGATGAAAGTCTCAGAGGTAATTATTCAAGCTTTTTCAAACATTCATAATCCCAGCTTAGTGTTTACTTACTTATTCTTCAGTTTAAACTCTTAATGCAACATCTAAAATGCAACAATTTAATCTAAGCTCACGGGCTAAAGTGACATCTGTATTCAGTAGCTCTCTCACGCGACTGTCGACCTTACCTCGTTGTGATATGACTTATAATGTCGCATGTGTTGTAATGTTCATGCCGTGAACTAACGAGAATCTCGAGTTTTACTCATTTACTTTTAAAAAGGTTATTTTTCTTTAACTACAAGCATTAGATCTATTTTTAAGATAAAAGTATGAAGCAAGAAATGCTTTTCAACGCTTTAACGTGTTAATGTACGGTTATTTTTTATTCTATTAGTATTTTCTCTTTAAATTTATATAATTTCCTTTCATTAATTTGATAGGTATTGCTGTTGAGAGTTCGGACTCTCGACGACGGAATTTATTGAATTTATTGAGACGCGTTGTCTTTGAATTCACAAAAAGAAGCGACTTGAATATTTACACAATCTTTCATTTTATTTATTGAACCTGATTACCGATTTAAATGTTTAATACAAATGACTTGAAACGTATAATATTAAAATAGATTTAAACTAGCAGTCACCTGAATAATTTTCGTACAATTGTCACAATACTTGCAAAACACCTAATAATTTCATAAATCGTATTTTACCTTAAAAACCAGTCCATAAGTATAATTTTAGTAGTGTCATGAAACACGAATATTGAAGTTCAAACACGCGCATGCGCCTGCTCGTGCTCACGCGCACATGTTGCTGCGTGGATATCTAACTATATAAAGCTGGTATTTGGAGTTAGTAGCAACATGAGTTTTGACTGATTTCATTTGTTGCCGATTATTAATGATACAAACCAATTATTATTATATATTTAAGCTGAACACATCTGTAACTTCTTAATTTGGTCTTTCCTAATATTTTTATACTCGCCGACATTTATTCGTGACACTAATTCTTATCTAGAATTTGGACTCTAGTCATTACACGATTAGAATCAGAAGTATTATTGTAATTGCATACTAGACCCCAAAAAAGTATGTATTAATTATAACTCGTTATTTCAAGATTCAAGATAAAACTACTAAATTAAAGATTTAAGCAATGTACGATTTCACTTCGTGTTTTCGGTATATGATAGTATAAAAAAAACCTGACAATTGAAAACAGCGCAGATTCAGTAAAAAGGGCCCGTATGTTCTCCTAAGTATTGATTGCGTTTGATTATATTTTATATATTACTTTCATTCCGGTAAATTCGTTCAATGTTTGTCATATACATAAATGTATCCGGTTACGGAACAATACGCTACAAATATCGAGTCAGGTTTCACGCTCGAGCTACCTACGTTATTACCGGTCGACCGCTTTGGGACCACAAACAGAAGTTGTGACCATCGTAAGCTATGATATCACTGTAACGGCTATTTGAAACTCAGCTTGTACCAATATAATACTAAGATAGAGGGAGAATAAGAGAGCTCAAGGTAAACAAGTTAATACATATTTTTTTCTAGAACGCTCAATTTCATTTTGCTTATTATATTATTTAAAACGGTACGGTAACACCAATTCGAAGATTATGAATAGGGCTAGTAATATTGTGTGATGTTCAACTGAGTAGTCTCACCCACATCCCATGCTCTTGCACAGATTCAGATAGATCTGTTGGTAAAATCGATTCTCCCTGAATTACCCGGCGACGTCACGTCATGCTAAAATATTCTTTTTCATAATAATAAAAAGGATGAACTTAGTTAATTCTAAATTAAATAGTTTCTGTTTAAGATTCTCGGTGTATTTTCCAACCTAATTGCACTCGACGAGAATTTGCATAGAAATAGCTACAACAAGGCGACTGATAGCCGGAACCTGGAATTGTTCCGTCCACTTCGAGGCAGGCTGTGTCGTTTAGATAATTCGATAATTTACTGAATATTTCATGGTCTATGAAAATTTAAATTAAAACTGTGGTCCAGTAGTCATAAAATGAAATTATTTTGCAGGTTAGGTTACTTTAACAAATTAGATAAACTTAAAAGGATAAAAAGAAAAGTTATTTAAACATTTGCCTCTGTAAAAACAGTATGTTGTGTTTATGCTTTAACAAGCTGGTATTGATGTCTAGCATGTGATAACGCGGCAGTACGTCACAATAAATCAGTGTAGTTCAGCGCCGCGTCGTCGCTCGCCGCGCGTCACGAGCAATGTTGACAATTAGCGACAACTGCCCGCTGCGGACGAATCTATCAGCCACTGGACTCGGTAAAGTTATCTCTATTTGTTATTGCATAGGACAGTAACGTTACTATAGATATTTATTTGATGCGGAGGCTGGCACATCAGAAATGAAATCTCAAACAAATCATGGCTTGAGTCTCTCTCGATTTATGGTTCAACGATTAAATTGAACGACGAAGTGCAAATCAATCATTTTATTACTGACACGGTAATAAACCAGACTTATTGTTAGTGTCACATAAACTACTCCGTAATAAAATCCGGGCAAGCAAAAACAATGTTTAAAGATTTGCATCGTGTTTGCCGGCAGCAGTGGTTCAAGAAGCCTATGTAATTACCAACATATAATTACTTTATTACGTATTTGCCAGCCATTACAAATATTCAGCTATTTGTTATCAAACATTTAAAATTTGATGAAATGCATCATATTTCTTACAAAATACACATTAAATCAGAAATTACAAGCGCTAAGAACTTCCATGCAGTGAATATCAGTTGATTTGTAGATTTGAGTTACCAACATTGATATGCACGTTGGTCGGAAAGCCTTAATTGGGTTTCAAACTAATTTGATATGAGTGATCATATTATATCCTATATTGTTAATAGTAAAGTGTCTATTTTCACAGATTTTCCTAAAACTACCAAATTCATAGGCCAATGGTTGGTTTATATACCTAATAACTGTTTTTTTTCGTTATATTAGAAGCAACGAGTGGTAGCAAAGTTACAAGTAGCGAATATTACAAGAATATACAACAGAACTATAGAAGTCGTCATCTTTGCAGTAGCTCGAGTTTTGTTCTATGCGAGAACGTTTCACTACTCTTCTGATAGCGGCGTACAGAGACGCGATACTTACTGGATTTTAGGTCATAGGCACTACGTAAAGCTCATTTAGTTTTAGGAAATACTTCATTTACAATCTTCAACGTAAATTACTGATTATCGTTGTCTAAATCAAGTACTTACTTATTTAGCTTCCAATGTTTGAATTTTCTCTAATTGAGCGATCAGTAGCGAGAGTTAGGACAGAGAAATCGACTGATCGAGTACAAAATTTTATATCTTACAAAAAAAACGATTTTTTCTCACTTCTGTCACGTTTTTTTTTATATTTGTATAGAACCTAAAAAAAAGTTAAACAGACAAAACAGATCTGCAGGCTATGTATAGCAGCAACCAACATGTATTATTAATAAGAAAAAATAAAATAAAAAGATAATTAATAAAGATTAAGGAATATGTCTTATGAATATTAGGATTTTATAAATAAGGCAGTTAATTAAACATACTATAAACAGAAACCGTTTCTAATCTCTTATCAGAGTATTGACTGTTAGTGACTAGTTAACAAGTTATTATTTTAAAATTAAAATTACTAAACAGATCAATTATTAAGTTTTGAATTGGTATGCTGAAACTTGATACGACAGCTTTAAAGCCCTGCATATAATATAACATTAAAGCCCTGCATGCGTATAATTATGACATGTCGCTCCAATTCTGGAAGTCCTGTCTGTCAGTGGTAATAAAGTCCACAGTTCCGGGCACGTCGTCGGCCGTCGCCTCGTCGTCGTCTATCTTGCTGCAGATAAGGTAATGCTGATGAAATACTTTGCCGCGGGATGTTCACAGATAATTTAAGTTAAATGGCTTTTGTAATTTCAAAAAGTTTAGTGCTCAGTTTTATATTTCATTAATAGCTTTTATGCCTTTTTAATTTTTTTATTTAAGTTTTGCGCATTTACATAAAAAAAGTGGTTATTTTAACAGCATAAACAAAAACAATAATAGATAGCATTTTTTTTTCATACTACCATTTATATTTAATTGATGAATTCAATTCTATTCGCTGAACCCATTAATAGCATTGTGCTGCACATCGTGTAAATATTTCCGACTTCAACGTTCTCCGACAAAGTTTCATGTTTGGAAGCTTTGCGTGCGGACTTTTTTCCAGGAATTCCTTAAACCAGGACTTTTTAAAACTGTTTAATAACATAGGTCGTACTTTCTGTCTTTAAATATAGTTTAAGAGGTTTGTTAGGTTTCTTGAAAAAATATATACAATTGTTTTTACGCTCTATCAAATTACTTCTAGTTCCTGCTGTGGAAATCAATCAACTGGTCGCTCGTTTCATTTTTTAGTAATTGAGTCGGAATCATTGGCAGTATATATGGTGCTAGACGGAGTCTACGTGTTATCGAGTAGCCGTCAGAGTGATAAAAACATCTCATGCAACGGTGAGGAACAATTAAAAATGTTTTGTTGGTGTCTGTGTAGGAACTGTCTCGTGATCCGTGCCTTCTTCTGAATTAATCTAATAACCTACTGATTTTACATCTTAACGTAAGCAATTACTAGACGGCTCCTGCAGATGAACTCTGATAACGAAAGTATCCTTCCGTCTTCATTATGTCTATAAAATCTATTTTTTTTCTGCAAAATATTAAGATAAAAATAAGGTAAATTGCATCAATTTATTATTGAATGTGAACACATAATAAATGCCACTATACATGTTAGATTGCCTCGGATAGTATCGCTCATTGTGTTGTGAGCATGTAGTTGGTAGTTACGAAACATTTCTCTTACAATTTCGCTGCAATTTTCTTCAGAAATTGGTTCCAAAGTGGGGGTGCGGAGCGCGACGGGGGATTAAGAATGCGATGCACGGGATACGTTAAACAATGATCGATTCCTTACACAGATAAGATTTTTTCGAAACTAAAGCTTCTCACTAAATAAGTAAAACTGTTATACACTATTTTGCAAAGCAAGAAATGGATGGCGATTCTTTGCCCTGACTCTGTAATATCGATCATTACTAAGTGAAGGTTCTACCTAAAAGAAGCGAGATCTCTATCGCACACAACTTCAACTCTGCGAGTCGGCAAGTTGGTTGTTTGTGGACGATGTTCAATATTACTCTCCTAGTCGGAATACTTGAAGTAGAACCCGGTGGAGTAAGTTTTGCATCTGTGAGTACCTATAAAAGTCACTTGTGCAATATATGGAACGTTTCTGTGTGCTGTATGTATATTATATCGGTGTTTGTATTTTTTTATTTAAATACGCTACTGGATTTAAATTGATAAAAATTTAAATACTAAATAAATTAAGATTGTCAAAGTAACTCAAGAACAGCATAAAACAATTTGAGTGCGAGTCGATAAAAGACAATAAAATCACGGAGCTTGGCTCTGCATGAAAACCAAATTACACGGAAAAAGATATTCAAAACATTGTGCTGACCGCAACCGTCACTTGTTCGTCTCCCGCGCCGCTGCCACCACTCGAGGACCTCGTCTCCACTACTTACTGCGACCACTACTTACTGAAGAATTGAAAAGCTTACAACTTATAAGAACAATTGTGGAAAAGTTCTTCAGTTTAATTGCTATAAATATATTGCATATGAAATCGATTAGAGTTAGGTCAGAACAGCGAAGGATTAAAACTTGTTAAGTAGGATTTTCAAGGCGTACAATAGTGTCGCGTGATGTGAAGTTATTTATTAATTACAACTAGCAGTGAACTAAAGAATCACAACGACTGTATGGAAGCAGTAGTTGAACAAGTGACGTGTGAAGTGCTTTCTTCACAACTAATATTATTACATTATTTATTGACGTATTTTATTTGATATTAAATATCTTTCTTCCATTAACCAGCTCGGTGAAGGTCGTTCTATAGCGGGATCTAAGACTATAGTACACA
Source organism: Emmelina monodactyla (assembly GCA_916618145.1). Taxonomy (NCBI): domain Eukaryota; kingdom Metazoa; phylum Arthropoda; class Insecta; order Lepidoptera; family Pterophoridae; genus Emmelina; species Emmelina monodactyla. The sequence goes on along the minus strand of OU745314.1, from coordinate 383,415 downwards.
TGGAACAACCGGCAAATGAAGCTATGAATATTGAACGACACGAATTACAAATGCAAAAATAGTTTTTGAAATTCGTAAGGCATATTCCAAATGGAAGTTATTACTTTGACATTTAAAAAATAAACGAGAATGTATTCTCGACTCCTCAAAGCCATAAAAGAGGTAATTATGATTGCGGCGAGTTTTTTAATAATCCCGCCCAGGAATTGTACTTGGCTTAAAGTAAAATCTTTTCACCTTCACATTAAAATAAAGCAAATTACACGTTTACAAATTGAAGCAGCTTTTTAGTTAAATAAATTTAAATAAGTTTTTCCCTATCAAGCACATATCATAGTGTTCCCGATATGTCCCGATACGATATACTGTCGTGTAAGCTGCAGGTGTGCGTTTCCATGTAGATAGCACACGAGGCAGTCACGGCCGCACAGTTGTATATCTCTCATCGCCTGCACAGGACGTCCTATAGAAGCCGCAGCAGTGGTCGCCGCGCCGCCCCCCCCCCCGCCGCCGCCCCGCGCCTCACCCCCGCGCCGCTCACAGCGCTCGTCACCTACTTCCATCTGCAACCGACACAATACTGCGGCTGCCACACGACGGGTCATAAACGCAGGGTCTTGTTGAATATCGCGTTAGTAGCTTTTCACTAATATAATAAACTAGTAGCTGCCCACGACTCCGTTCACGTGGAAGCCTATTTTCCGTGGGAATGAAATGTTTTCCCGCAGTAAAAAGTACCCTAATTGTTATTCTGACGTAAAACCTATATTACTGCACAGTTTCATCCAAATCCGTGAAACCTACGTGAAAGAGTAACAAACATCCATACATCCATACTCAAAAACTTTCACTTTAATAATATTAGTAGGTTTAGTAGGATGTAATTATGTGCTACGAGTAGTTCGTAGCAGCTCCATAGCACGCTACGCTGCATCGGCGGTCTCATGCTACGCTACTTCCTGGTGTTGGTTGTTTCTCATACAACGTTAATATTCTGTAAACTGGTTATTTATAATCTGCTGCTCTCTCAAGTGTAACACGATACTCGGGGATACAATAAAAGCAGTGAATTTCACGGATGAAGTCACACAAAACCAAACTTGTACCTACCACCAACTTATAACTTTCGCATATTTTTTCACACATTGGGATGCTTCTAAGTTTAAGTAATTTATAGCCACTAGAGCCGCTAAAGTTGTTTCCAGCCGCTGTTAAATAAATATTTATTTCTTCGAACAATATTTTTTATTTTATTCATATTCCAACATTTATCAAGTAAAACTTTTAAATTATATTTTGGCTTTAACTCTGTTATATCAGCTTTATAGCTCAGTCAATGAACGAATTAAGCCTCTTAAATTTTACAATTCTAAAGCAAACTTCAAAATTCCACACTTTCAGTATAGGTAATATTCGTATACTGAATAAAATTTTACTCGTACTCGTACATAAAATGTATCATAAAAAGTTTATAGCCATTAAATGCCATTTCATTTCCCTGCTTGTTCCCTCACGTGAATGTCTTCGTGCTACAAGACAAAGGTAAAGCACCTCGTATGCAAATATATTACGACAAATATATTTTTTTACCGACACGATAACTGTAAAAGCCCCAAACGACTCGTTCTAAAGTTACAGCCGATTAATGTTATCATTGTCACTTGTCCTTATATGACAAAACTGACCGATTGATTATATTTACAGGCTTCGGGGGTAACTGATCTTTGCAACTATGAACCCTACTTCATACTGAATTTCGTGAAAACTATAATTCAGTGGAGACTCAGACCGCTATCAATTCAAGTATTACTGTTTCGGCATCTGCTCAGACTTTAATTACTTTTACGGCCTCAAATTATACAAGTAGACCGCAGCCCGCTTGATCCTGAGCTCGATTCTTCTATCTCTATCACACGGTATAGTAAACAAGTGTGTGTGAACGAAGCAGATGATTTTGGGATGAATGCTAGTATGTAACATTGAATATAGATCTTTATTAGAAGAGCAATTTTCGTTATCTAGTTGCTGAACATCTGATTCTGCCGATAAAACGTGCCATAAATGTGCAGAATAAAATAATTGTTAATTATACTCTAATTTATTTTTTGTAGCAATTTTTATTCAAGACAGAGAAACAAAGAACAAGCTTTTTTATATCTTTTAAAAATTATAAATGGTAACAGAGCGAGTTCTCACAGATATTATTTTTCCCAAGAGAGCGTTTAATCGTAAAGCACAGATCCAGATGGAAGGAAATTGCAAAAAAAAATCTAAAGAAAGCGTTTAACCGGTCTAAGACTAGGCAGTGGAGCAAATTGAAATAGAATAACTTCCATGTCGGAGGAGGAGTGTCCGTCAACGAGGCGGCCGGGGGCACCGCGAGCAGAAGTAGTTCACTTTCAGCACCCAGTTTTTCAGCACCTGCTCGTTTAGCACCTGGCCTAGTTCACTTTCAGCACCTATCAATAATTTTGCAAGGTGCTGAAAGTAGACACAAATGTATTTTTACATTTAAGTTCACTTTCAGCACCTACAATATAGCAGCCTAGTGCTGGCTGCCTAATATCGATAAAAACACATTTTTAAATTTCAACATACTAACAACTCTTTATTTTCAATGTATCAGTTTTCTCTTTCTGACAACATATATTAGCAAATCAGCTTTAATCGATACTTAAGATACAATAACTCATTCTATTTTTATCAGTCGCCATATTAGTATATTATGTATTATGATACAAGTGTGCAAAGTAGTTCATTTTACACGAGGCTGAGGGTTGTAGTAAATCAGCCAAGTGTATAATGAACATGTTGCTCACAAGTACCATACGCACTTTTTCAACACACTTGCGAGAAAATAACAATTATTTTTTGTATAAATAGTTTTCCTACACAGCAACAAATGCAATTTAAACCAAATACACACTTGCTAAGAAAGTGAGCTTTATCACATCGTTTTAAGGGGCATAAACCGATCTATAACCCACTCGTGCATAATAATAATATTACAGAAAAGGGCATAATAGAGTGAATCTTACAAAGTTAAAGTAGTGCCTTACTGTAAATTTTATGAGTAAATTTCTTTCGCTACTGGCTATTGATGGCGCATATCTAAAGTTATTAATAACTTTAAATAATAATGTCATGAATCAGCTCAAAATCGCAGCTTTTCTATACAGTGGCCCTTTTGTATGCAGTATCCTCTATTATGCAGTATATTAATTAGATTTTTTTTGGCAATTTTTTTGAATTTCGATGTGCCAGTTTTTGCCGAATTTCAGCATAATGCTTACAGTTCTTCTGTAGCACTCTTAAAACAATAGCAATCTCTTTTGGATTTTGTGTTTTTGGTTCTTCAGACCTAATATTACATTAACTGCAAAACTTGAAGATATTTTATTACCAATAAAACATAGTTCAACCTTTTTTTTATACTTGGAAAAAAATGAATAGCTTTTTTATTACAGACATACGTACCTCGTAACACATGAATAAAAAAACTAAGACACTGGCTAAAATGTATCTATGTAAAAAAGTAATCTTAAAAAGTATCGATTTTTAATAACACTTTTTACATCCCTATTTACAACTATTGCAAATTGATTGTCGTTGATAATACCTAACTTTTAAAGCAATAAGATTTTTGTAGAAAAAATATAAATACATCTTCAAGTAGTTTTTATCGATATATTCTATTAATATCGTCTTGTCTGACTAACCATTAGGCAGCCAGCACTAGGCTGCTATATTGTAGGTGCTGAAAGTGAACTTAAATGTAAAAATACATTTGTGTCTACTTTCAGCACCTGCCAAAATTATTGATAGGTGATGAAAGTGAACTAGGCCAGGTGCTAAACGAGCAGGTGCTGAAAAACTGGGTGCTGAAAGTGAACTACTTCCGCGAGCAGGCGCATTGTATTGACTTTGTGGACCGGATGAAGAGTTTACTTATTATTACAAAAATTAACACTAAAATCTTGTTTTTTTATGCAATAGGGCGGTAATTAGACCAACTTCTATTTAATAGCATTTTACGTCTCTAAAAATCCACATTGCCTCTAAATAACTAAGTCAGCCACCATCAACATCCTTCAAAATAATTATATATTAGCCACTAGTTATGGTGGTTCATTCTGAGCAAAAGCAAAACATGCACTCTAATGCCCGATTCTTAAAATAACTATTTAAAACCAATAAAGCCTTTCTCATATAATTAGTAATCTAGTCACGCGGAGGTCTTTATAAACCCACAGTACGGCCTCGACACTTCGTCTTACAGAATATTTGATTTGTTTAACTTAAACTAGATTATCGAGCTTTGCTCTGAAAATAGAGTTGATATGTTTATTACAAATTAATATTATAACGTGAATTTGTGAAAGAGATATGCTTGTGACAAAATTCTCTACGAAAATATAAGTTACCACGCGGTTAAATAAATAAACCTAACTTTGGCTTAAAATAATAAAGAGCTAGAATTCTATGATATGATAATGAATCATCGCCATAAGCCATAAGCATATAATGAATACATTTTTTTTATACAGTTCGGTATTTATAGTATATGAGCGTGATGTACGACGGCAATGTATCTCCGGGAGTTAGACATTATTGTTGTTATGAACACGGCAGTGACGTGTGAGACTGATGGGGACTTTAACGACCGACCTAGTCTAGACAACCTGTATCAAATTAATAATGTATCGAACACGTCTAGTCCTGCTAGAGTGTGTTTACGTTACTTGGTGGATACTGACTGAGAGGATCCTGCTATCGAGGGTACTGTGGTGGGGAATGAGAGAATTATTCCACATCAACCACAATGTATAACACCTCCGTACTAGAACTTAAAAATATAAAAAAACTTTAAGCAATTTACTTTTAAAAAATTCAACTGCTTTTAAGAAAAGGAACCTCAGAGATGTTTATATGCAGTGGCCTCGAGTAAGTGGTTCTTCTTTTTCAATTCACACGAGCTACATGCACAGAGAATATGAAATTGGATAAATTTCTTTGCGCGCCACAAAATGAATTTAACTCGGAAACATGTTATTTCTTTTATTTGGGAATTTATTCACTGGAAACTCGTTCATGTGCTGAGATCAGAGATTTCAATTTATTTTTGAAGGTAAAAATAAAATTTCATTTAATATTTCTGTGTACACACAAACACAGTTGAAATTGTATTATTTGTATATTATTATATTATAGCAGCTGGGAAATCACTACCGTAAATGGACCTTTAAAAATCGAAAATTTTATTTGTTAACTGTAAAAAAAGTAAGTATACGTTTTATTTATTTATATAATATTTGTTGTGTACTCTTCATCGCACTCTATGATTAGGTATTGGCACCTTCTTTTATGTTTCGTTTTGTCCTTAACTTCACTGGTTGTCTGGCAGAAATCACTGTTACATCAGAATAACACATAGGGTACTTTTTACCGCGGGAAAACATCTCATTCCCACGGGAAACGGACTTCATCGCGAACGGAGTTGCGGGCGGCCACTAGTATAGTATAAAATAAAAAACCGGCCAAGTGCGAGTCGGACTCGCGCACCGAGGGTTCCGTACAAACCTGCAAAAACTACTTAAAATTTTAAGCTTTTCGGAATTTTTCTGTTACCTGTGCTGTAAGCTATTGCTTCTTACCAAATTTCGAAATTCTATGTCAACGGGAAGTGGTCTTTAGGTTTTAATTCCCGTGCGTGTAGTTGCGAGTTTCAAAATATGCGGTATCAATGGTTGTACTTTTGCGTTTTGCGTTTTTGCGTTGACTTAGATTTTTTTTTTCATGGGTTAAAGGCAATTAGATCTAAGTATTTGATATGAATTTCAACTTGATAGCTTTACGCGTTCATGAGGAAAAAAGTAATAAGTTTATATTTATTAAAAAATATATATTTTGTAATGTAACTAAAAATTTAAGGTTTTCGGAATTTTTCCTTTATGTGTGCTATAAAACGTTGCTTCATGTCAAATTTCAAGATTCTAGGTCGACTGGAAGTACCCTTTAGGTTTTGATTCCCTTGCGAGTACTTGCGAGTTTCAAAATATACAGCTTAAATTGCTGTTTCTTTTGATTGCGTTGACATAGAAGTTTGATTTTGTTACAGCTTAAAGGTATTATAGACCTGAGTATTTGGTATGAATTTCAATTTAATACCTCTACACGTTTATGAGGAAATGGGTAGTAAGGTTAAAATTATTAAAAAAAATATATTATGTGATGTAACTAAAAATTTATGGTTTTCGTAATTTTTCCTTTATCTATGCTATAAGACGTTGCTTCGTACCAAATTTCAAGATTCTGAGTTCACGGGAAGCACCCTGTAGGTTTTGATTCCCTTGCAAGTGTCGAAAATTTGCGGCATAAACGGCTGTATCTTTTGATTGTGTTGGCTTAGAAGTTTGATTTTTTCACAGCTTCAAGGGACAGTAGACCTGAGTAATTGATATAAATTTCAGCTTCATACCTCCACGCGTTCCTGAGAAAAAGGGTCTTGACAGACGGACGGACGGACGGACAACAAAGTGATCCTATAAGGGTTCCGTTTTTTTTCCTTTTGAGGTACGGAACCCTAAAAAAAAACGTTTACATTTTTTCTGTTTGTTCTATTTTTGGTAAGAATTAAATTTGGTGAATGCTGCTTTTGTTTGTTTACACAAATGATTGAAACACAACATAGGAGTCTGCGGGCGCTATCTTCAAAACATACAGGGTTATTTCTAATTAGCGCATCACCTCTTGTAGGCAGCTTTTCTACATCAATCCCAACAACATTTAACCAACAAATAATTAAAATTAATATTTAAAAAAAAAAAAAGTTTTTCCTTACAAATTTATTAGATGCCTCTGAACGGTACAATACTCTACGCGCAAGCAACTGGCGTGGCAGGCGCGCGGGCGACGGGGGGTGGCGACCGGTTTAGGAACTTCTTACAAAATACAGAGTTATAAATAACAGAGCGCGCAAATTTGTTTTTGTTTTTTTGTTTTTGTGTTAATTATCAAGTTTTGCAAAAAGTCGTAGAACAAATGTTATTGGGATTGATGTAAGGAAACCGCCTGCAAGAGGTGATGCGCTAATTACAAATAACCCTGTATATCGCACCTTCTGTTATACTCGTCGATAAAAAAAAACTTTCTGTGAGAAATGTAATTATTAATCTGTCTCAAAAGCGCTACGTTTGATGTGTTACTAGTGGCGATGGATTCAATCAATCAACAACTAATTTGATGCAGGCTCCGATAAATACGGGCCCTGAGTGTACTGTGGCCAAACACTGTGACACAGCAAATAAATATGAACCGAAATATATATTTCACTCAAATTACTAGCGTTTGTTGCCAACATATATGTCATAGTTTTATTGAAAACAAGCGACCCGCCCACGCTTCGCAATGGTGATGTGTAATTTTGCGCGACATGTTCTAAAAACATCGAATTTTGGCTTATTTAAAAATACTTTTTCTGAATATTCTTTATTTAAACATTTAAATAAAAAAAATACCGAAAGGATGGCAAAAACCGCATTAAAATCCGTTCAGTGGTTTAAGAAGAGATAGCGGACAAACATAAAAACAGACACCCCTATTTTTTGCAATATGTGTCGGCGGGTTCGGTGAAGGCCTTAATAGGTTATTCCCGTGTCCCCGCCACTATACGACGGCCTGAAGGACAACTCCAGGTTTTAAGTCGGTGCGAGTCCGACATAACCCGTCTCCTTTCCCTGGAGGGGCGGGTATGCGTAGGCATTTTCCTGGATTGACAAAAAAAAATGAGAGGCCGTATGTATTTAACGAACATTTGAGAATGAAAAACATGCATTCAATGGCAATAACGTTCACAGAGTAAGCCATTCCAGGTGTGTATTGTCAGCCGCGGCGCTGTATGTGGTCTCCATCGTCGCTACTCCTGCATGGTGGGTGGTAGTCGGGTGTGGTGGATAGATGAACACGCATTTACGAGTATCCAGCTTAGGGTGGCTGTTTCAGGGGGGATAAACGGAATAAGCCCTCGGCTTCCTTTGGCATTAAGGTGCAGGAACTTTATTGAATCAAAAAATGTTTTCAGTTTCACTGTTTCAAAGAAATAAGTAGAATGGTGTTACCCTTACAGTCCACTGTGCTTTTTCTTACAAAATCCTATAAAATATCTACTCATTTTAAATATTAAATAGCTCTTGCAATCAGCGGCCGCGTCGCGTGCAGTGACCACCACTCACCATCGCCCGCGCTCTGCAACCGACGCCGTGGGAACACTGACACTCAATGTAGGATCATTTGCGTTGGTAATTGTAGTTGATACTATGTATGAGATAATCAATTATTTGCATTCATTATTTCGTGCTAGTTTAATTATTTTAACAAATGTTTTTCTTTTTTTATCTATTTTGCTTTAAAACATGTGTAAATGAAGTGAAATAAAATGAATTGTAAATGAAATGAAATTACTTTATTGTATGTAGGATTAAAAACTAATCTCTTATTCATTGTCGAAAGCATAAAATAAAAAAGATGTCATGGGACTCCTCTACATACATCAGCAATGGCTGTAGTAGGCCGAGAGAAAAAGCTGGCGGAAAAAATTCTCGGCACTCTTTTCGAAATTATACTAATAATTTAGATTTAAATTTAGATTTGTGGACTTTTTAAAATGAATATTGGAGCAAAGGTCTCAAAGGAAAGCAGGTTATTAACTTATTGCGTGGTATTTTTATCATCCAACTCCCACTCATAAAATACTTCTATCATAAACTCCATATAAAATAAAATGTCTCTCTCAAAACGTCGCCACATAGAAAAATTAAAAGCATATAGGGATCTCGTAAAAAAAATTTATTTTGTTTTGCGGGTTAAACCCAATTGAAATTTGTTTGCTATATTCTCCTTTGAAATGGTAATAATATTTGACTAATAGGAGATTGATATTGAATAAGCCATTCGAAAATCAATCACCCGAAAATACAAACAAGATTATCCTTACACAGAGGAAGGAGAAACTAACAAACCTCGAGTAGGAATCAATGAACGAGGGACCACTAATGCCACAGATTTGTGTATTTACTAACTTAGTGGTTATATATACACTATTACAATCCCCTTCTCGATTTAACAATGGTTGAATGAATTCAATAAGATGATAATATACATATTCACAGATTATTTTCTTCAGTAAAATCCTTCTACTTCTCTCTCAGCAGCGCCGCGTCACATTTACATTTCTCTGGAGCAGTACACGCGCTGTGACAGTAACAACCCGCTCTCAACACGAGAGATATTCTATATTGTATAAAACATTCAATTTTCTCTTAGATAAGCAGTTTAAACAAAAAATACTTTAAAACCTACTTAATCGCAAGCAAAATAAATCAAATTTTTACTAACAATCATTAAGTAGTCAAATCACGTCAAAGCATCAAATGCTGAAATTCTCTTGTATGAAGTTGATATTTATTTCCGTCACTATTTACAAGTTTTGTCTACGTATTGGTTTGAGAAACGTATTCCTCTGCCAACCGACGGTCAAAATATATTTTTCCAAATAGAAACTGTTCGATCTGCGTGTTAATACCACGGAACAGAGAAGTAGATGGAAATGCTATACGACAAACTTACTAGCGGAACCGCTGTCGCCAAAACTCACACATGGAACTGATAATAAACATAGTCACTACATGTAAACAATTGTTTTTATTGGTATATGCGACCAAGTGCCAGTATGACTTTAATTCTAAATGCTGCCAAGCAAAAAATTTGGTACAGAAATTTGGTATACTTTAAATAACTCACCAACATGTCTATAACTGAGAACTGGAGATACACCCGCCATTCTTACAGTCAATGTGGCGGGTGTACTCGCATTTGGTCATATCTCTGCTTTTAAGGAGGTACACCAATTTCTTTAATTGGTACCAAATAGTACATCTTAGGTACCTACTAAAGTTTTACATATGACTCGCTCGAATCTGTTAAGGTACACCCGCCATTATGACTCACACAAAATTAAACTTTTTAACAATAGGTGGCGTTCCTACATTTAACAATGTAAGTTGAACTTTATTTCTTGGCAAATAAAGTTCATGTTTACAATTGTTATGTTTTATGTTACATTAGAATTAGATCAAATATGAATTGAACTTTACTGCTTTAAAAATAAAGTCGATATTAGATTAAGAAAACGCAATACAATCACAGCAAAACACAACCGAACACGACAATAAGACAGGTACGACTGAGGTATGGGTTTGCGATCCTCTGCTTACTAGTGACACGCGTGCCCCGCCTACTTCACACTTCCATCTACTTCTCTGTTCCGTGGTTAATACGAAATATATCAAACTGAATAAATGTATCCGCTTCCAACATGGTTATTTATAAAAGTTTCCATCTAAAATATGGCTTGAATTTGTTGAAAAGTCAGCAATTTTTTTTGCAATAAAATAATAAGTCGGCCTTATTTTCGTCGTCGTCGTTAGCTATTCGGCACAAAACTTAGTACCGTATTTTAAACGTTAAAGAGATTTCACGTCGTCAGCAAGCCGTGAAGTAGTTCCGACCACGGACGATCTGCCCCGACGCGACCCGAGGTGACCCGAGCACTCCCGAGTCCACACGAGCTCACCCGACCACCGTATAACAATATACCACGAAGCCTCCTAGAATGGCTCTATAATTGTCATGTCTGCTGAACAATATTCTTTCAATTTTATTCTCAACTTTACGACCCATCCTATATTCTTTTTGTCTGGGCCTAAATTGTTATAAGATTTGAAGCAGGGTTATAATTTAGTCGAAGCAATATGTTTGTAAATGGTGTAAAATATGTTGATAAATATTACAAGTTAACAAATTAGTAATTTTAATTTTAACCTTTAAATAGTTTTAAGTTCAAGCAGTGTGTAAATCAGAACATAGTAATTATTATTTTATATTCTTTTATATTCTTTTAATTGTTTTATATTCTTTTAACATAATTTGTTTATTTTCTAGAGTTTAAATAAAAATGTCTTCAGAACTAAGATACAATGTTCCCTTCAGAATATTTCTAAAACAAACCAGCACGTTAGCGATTTCCTCCAAGAAGTGTAGCGACGAGATAGTTGGAACAGCTCCAACTTGTGAACTGAAACTTAACTCTAATATTATTACGATCATATCGAAGTTGCACGAAATTTTGTAAAAATTTACATCAATTTTCAGGCCGGTACGTTTTGTAGGGCACTGCAATATTACACTTCCTATATGGAATGCTAAATGAAACTAGTTTTCATGATATTTCAGATGGAATAAAGTCGTTTTAGCATTCCGTAAAACTTTTATGATTTATTACTGACAAGGAAATTAAACACCGCAAACCCGTGTTTCCTGCTTCCCGGTGCAGCCACAACCTGAATCACGGCGCTCACCGCCTGCTATTGCTAATTATATGCATTTTAATTCTGAATGCCGAAATACTGTTCAGTATTTCAGCTTGTATTTAAACATCTTTGCGCATAAACTTGTTTACAATATACAGCGCGGTACAAGCAGCTTTAGTGGTAGTCTGCCGACAGTTGCACTAGAGCGGTGGCGGCTAATACTGTTTGCCGGAGTTCTTCATAGCATATGAGAAAATTATTTGCGATGTTCTAAGGTTAACAAGGTTCCGTTTTATAAAACCTTTAGAATTTTCTTCGAAGTAACATGCAGATGTCATAACAAACTACTTAATTAACTGTCCGATAGACGATGTAATATTGTAGGTAAATAGACAATGGTACCAGGCTCGCATGACCGGCACGGAGGTGAACTTGTGATTTATATTTCAACGTGCGTGTCGTGGCAGGCTGGCATGTTTATTTAGGACTCGGACAGGCTAATATACCAATTGATCTTAAGATTCGTGTAATCTTATTATTCGGTATAAGAAGTAAAATCACTGCTAGCGTGTCAGGTCCGCAAAGTGAGTAATGACGTCACGCGCTGGATTCTGTAAAATGTAAATGAAGTACGTGACGTGTTGAAATAATAACACTGAAAAATTTTAATGGTTTCATCTTATGTACTTATTTACTTCATTAATTCATCAGTGTTTAGGAATCAAGCCATTTCTAGTTAATAATAGAAGCAGCGTTATTGTTTCTTATTAGTTGGAGCTTCATTTACTATTGAAGCTGACACTACAGATGAAGTTAGGTTAAATAGCATTTAGTTTGGGAAAATATTCACATCAACAATTTTATGCTTCTCTGCTGAGATATGACGATTGTAGATTCCAAGTCAAGTCAGTGTGAAATGGAGGGAAGTGGAATGCTGGCTCTGGAATAATTCACTTAAGTTAGTTAGTTTAAGTGATTATAATATTATGATGTATTTGTTTTGAGGCTTGGCACCGACTTCATACCTTTTAGTAAATAGCACGTATAAATAGTAGGCAGTATTTAAATTATATAAAATCTTAATTATGTTTAACTTTTTAGTTTAGAAGTCGGTTTTTTTAACGTAGTTATTTTTTACGACTGCACGTAAGTAAGTAAAGTAAAGTAAAATCTCAATCACAAAAATATGTGTTAGTTACAAACCATAAAGTATACCGGGTGTCCAGGAAACAATGGATAATCTCTGAAGGGCTAATAGTAGAACTAAAGGCAAGCCTAAAAAATAATTGATAAAAAGTATAGCCCTTACACTGCTAGAAATATGGCGCTTTAAAAAAAACTTCATATTTTTTTACTGTGTTCATATTTTTACTCGAAACGAGGTCAAATCACTTAATACCATCATTATTTCTGTGCTAAAATAATTTATATTAACCGCATCAGTGAATAACTATCAAATAAAATAGCTAACTAAAGTACTTTTCTCAAAAAATAATGTTAAACTTTTGATTTGTGTAAAATTTCTAAAGAATATTTTTGATGTGGAACTTTGAACAGCTCTGGTGTAAAAAAATAATAATGAAAGCAACAGTGGCCAATGATTTCAAAATATTTCTGGTTTAATAACATTTTAAAAAAGATGTAATATGTCTTTATTGTAGTGAAAAAATATTGAACTACTGGTATTAGTGTGTAAAATGGGGAAATTATTAAGTTCTAGCAAAATTAAAAAAATACAATAAAACTAAAGAAATATGATTTCCAACTGATATTAATTGCAAACACATTGGGATAATTGAGAGCAACTGTTCAAATTGTCTGTCCCCATCCTGATGCAGGCCCTACATCTTCGAATAAAGGATCTTAAAAAAAATTGCGCGTGTCGTCGATTATTGATTGCAGCGGCCTGAACACGAGCTCGTAGATCTTCTAATCGTCCCCGTAGAAGGAAAAGTAACCAACTAACATTTTGTCAAAATTCACTTTATTCTATTTTCGTTAGCATTATAATATAGCGCATCTTTCTGTCCAATCAGCGTATTCCTAACTACTTTAGAAATTAAAATATCCCTTTAGAAGCCCAAATAGATAATTCGCAATGTTTAAAGAAACAGGGAGGCAAAACTACACAACTAACATTATGTAAGAAAAATAAACCTTGTTCTTATTTAAAAACTACATAAAGCATTTTGGTTGTTTTTCCCATTATATTTTCAGGTTTAGATAACCTAAGATAAGCCAAAAATAATAACTAAGTGTAATTAGTGAATTCTTCCTTGACACTTGAGAGGCATTTAGAAGTACGCATATGTGAAACGTTAGTAATGTTTAGTAAGTTAGTTATTTTGGCGCGTTTCAGAAATTCAGAAAACTGAATCAGTATAATCTATTAATTTATGCAATTATTTAATTATTCATACAGCTTTAAAAACTGTGTTTGTTTCTCAAGCTATTACGAGTTTTGCATACATGAAGTTCTTGCAAAACAATTTTTTTGGGGATAGGTGCCTGCCTACCCCTATGGATGCCTCGCTATGGAATAACTGAGCTGGAAAGTTGCCTACTATAGGCAAGTTGACTTTTAAGTCAATAAAAAAAGTAATTAAATAAGTATATTCATTTCCGTGTTCATAAATAATATACAGTTTTTAAGCTACAACTGATATAAAACTTATAATAATCTGATGAAAAAAGGATTTACTCGTTTGAACGAACCAAATTAAATTATTTTACAATAATATAATTGCTGTGTGATTATTTAATAGAATATTCCACGTTACGTACCATGGGTCTATTGGTTATTTGTAAAACAAAGAGAAAATATCTACCACGCATGGAAAGTACTGATTCAGGCTTTGCTCTTTCTCCAAATGATGTGACAAATAAGAAGTCCCCTAGTCCTTGGCTATCCTGCTATTGGTGACTATAACAGCGATCGCTATAGTAAAGGTCCAGCTGTAAAGTTGGCAGAAAAGATGTGTGGGCCATCATTGGATTATGCAAATGAGGTGACTACATCCTCGAAAAGTTACCAACAGTAATATTCCAATAGTGTCAGATAGTGCCTCTATTCTGCGGTCACTTGAAGGTGAAGCTGTTAGCTCAGGCTTTATAAACGATTTTCGTTTAGGCTTGGAGAAGGTTGCAAAAACAATTAAGGTCGCACTTCAATGGTTATTAAAGAGCATCGTGGTTTTCACGGCAATAGCGTTGCAGATGAACTGGCTAAAAGCAACACCATTAGGCCCTGTCTCAACGTCGCCGATACCTTATAGCCTTTTCCGCGCTTATCTGTGAGAACAAATCGTAAATCGAAAAAACAATCGATTGGAACAGACCGACGGCTGTGAAGGGAGTACTGCTTTCACCCGACCGCGTTTTTGTGCTCTGCCAAAGTAGACATAACCTTTTTTATCACCAGTCATACTGCCTTAAACAAACATCTATTTAATGTAGGTTCCAGCGATAGTCCACTATAGAAAGCTTGCATGAAGACTGAAGAAACATCCCGTTATAGAATCCCCATCCTGGAATACACAAATCCTCTATAACCCGAGGACACTCCACAAAGTTTAAGAATAACCCAGGGGGACTTCTGCGCTTCAGTACGTATATAGGCTGGCTAAACTCTTAGTAGCAGACTACGCACAAAGAACCAAACTTGAGTCCAAGTGCAGAAACGAGAGCCCACTAAACTACTGAGGCAACTATATCTAGCGAAAAGGATAATAGAATTTTCAAAACATAGATGCAGATTCAAGGCTATGTAAATTTTTGCAGCAAGTGTCGTCGTTTATTACACCGGCTGCTAACAAATGTTTCTTAACCATCTATGCGGTTCGGTATTAAATTTCCTTCAAACAAAAAAGTTGTCTTATCATCTCTTAGTATGCTGGGTGTGACTGTCTGTATGACCTGGAAATACCTCTTAGATATCGAGTATGTGGTATAATTAGATACAATTTTGACGGTTACAATGTTGTTAACGAGGGACTTTTGTACGAAACAAGTAAAATCACCTTGAACAGCTGGTCGCCCCATTTGGTGACATAGTAAGTTAAGATATATCTAGTTTTCTTTTTAGAAAACCCGATGACAGTCTAAAGATCTTTTTTTCCAACTGTTAGACCTCTACTTTCATTAACAAGAAGGATACTATAGGACCGGCAAGGACTATCAAGCCTCACCAGTACTTGCCATGCAAGATAAGAAGCAAAAAAATACCCAGCAATAATATTATTATACTGCCATAAACTTAGTTTCATTGAAACGAGGGGATCAATATTTCGTCAGATTATTAAAGTCAGTTGTAGCTTAAAAACTGTTATTATTTATGATCAAAGAAATGCATATCTTTAACTATGGTTATATAACATTATTCCAAGGATTGTATAAAAAATATATTTTGCAAACATTGTGAACTCTTTTTTAATTTGATTATTTTATAGGTAGGTCTATCCTCTACTATAGGTAACTATCCTGCTCAGTTATTCCATAGCGAGGCATATATCCATAATAGGCAACTATTCCTGAAAAAATTACCTCGCAAGAACTTAATTTGTGCTGAACTCGTAATAGCTGGAGAAACAAACACCGTTCTTATAGCTGAATGAATAGTTAAACCAAAAAAACTACTGAGAAAATCTATGATAACTTATTTGGTTAGGTTAAAAATTACGACGCCCTAAAAAAAGCAGGGCATCTATCACGGTTTACCCTAATGAAAGTTCAGCAAGTAAAGATGATTAAAAATTAAAATGATGTTGATTATGCGAAAATTTTATGTTTTAATAAGTATTTTTGTACTATGGGAGACCACTACTACTATTGAGGACCATTTCATTTATCTAACATATATTTTTAACTACTTCTATAAAAATAAAATAAAATTGATTCATACTTAAATAACCTAACTTCCATTCACTTATTAATAAAAAGGGGGAAAATTAGATAACAACATTTATCCTAATCGTCAGCAACATTTTTTTAGCTTTATGAAGTAGGAAAAATACCCAACTCACATGAAAAAGTAACCAATTAAAGAACAAAAACAATTATATGAAGAGGGAAAAATAGATAATTGCTTTTTAAACGTTTATCTCTGCTCATGTGCATTAAAAATTAAAATTTAAAACAACATATTGTAAATAAAACCGTAATTTACATTATATATAAAAACCACAGTTATATCTTTTAAATTAAAAAAGATATGACGATTTTTCCACAAAAAATACACTAAATTGCGTTTTTCTCGAAAGTCACATTTTGTTAGTTGGTTACTTTTCCTTCTACGGGGACGTAATGAAGTTACTGGTTGCCGGTAAAACTCTTCCTTAAAATACCCCCAGTAAAAAAGTCCAAAGCGTTTAGGTTTAGGCGGCCTACCCGCCTGTTAGGGTAGGTTTCGTCAAGTATGCATATTATGCAACAACATAGTGTGCTAGACAGCCTTCATTTTGAAGCAAATATGTGTCGCGAAGCTCTTCGGGCACGTCTATCAATAAATTCGGTAAGTCATTTTGAAGAAAATTTGGATCACTTTCTCCTGTTAAGTTGATTTCTTTGAAGATCCTTTATTCGTAGATGTAGGGCCTACATCAGGATGGGGACCGATAATTTGAACAGTTGCTCTAAATTCTTCCAATGTGTTTGCAATTAATATCAGTTGAAAATCATATTTCTTTAGTTTTATTGTATTTTTTTAATTTTGCTAGAACAAAATAATTATCCCATTTTACACACTAATACCATTAGTTCAATATTTTTTCATTACAATAACGACATTTTACATATTTTTAAAAACTATATGAAACCAGAAATATTTTGAAATCATTGACCACTGTTGCTTTCATATTATTTTTTTACACCAGAGCTGTTCAAAGTTCCACATCAAAAATATTTCTTTAGAAATTTTACACAAATCAAAAGTTTAACATTATTTTTTGAGAAAAGTTCTTACGTTAGCTATTTTATTTGGTAGTTATTCACTGATGCGGTTAATATTAATTATTTTAGCACAGAAATAATGATGGTATTAAGTGATTTGACCTCGTTACGAGTAAAAATATGAATACAGTCAAAAAATATGAAGTTTTTTTTTAAAGCGCCATATTTCTAGCAGTGTAAGGGTTATACTTTTTATCAATTATTTTTTAGGCTTGCCTTTAGTTCTACTATTAGCCCTTCAGAGGTTATCCGTTTCCTGGACACCCGGTATACTCTCTAAAACCCTCACTGTGACTTTTAATTTCAGAAACCAATCCACATTTGACATAAACTACGACCTCTTACTTCACAACGACATCGATAAATCCAGCTGTACAGTTACCTCCGACAAATCTCATTCACGTCGAAATAAAACCATAAAAGTACACTCTACTTGTACATTTTCTACAAACTAATAGTTGAGCGAGTGATCCGGACGGAGACTTACTGAGGCATCCACTGGACATATTCCACCATATTCGCCGAAAGACTGGATGTACAAACTTAACTGTTCACGTCCTATGACCCTTATTGCCCGTATTTAAAGTTAAATTTGCCATGGGTGATGAAAATGTTAAGTTAGAAAAACTATACATTTAAAATTTGATGAGTCAGCATCGTTCGAGGTAAAATAAGGTAATCGAAATTGATTGAGTAAATTGGATTGAAATGTAATGGATGTAGAATTTAGGTATTTCAGTTCATTTTAAGCTGTGAATTAAGTTTTCATATCTATTGCATTGATAATGAAAATACCTAAACATGGAACAAATAAATAATTTATAATATATATTTTCAAAATATTGCAAAATGACATCTAATCATCCATAAAATATGATTGGGGGATTTCAAATAAGCGACAGTTAGTAATGAGGTTCGCGGTTCGTCATGAAATACTGAAATGTGTAATGAAAACACACACAGGTAGTGTAAGCACACCGTGTTACATTGTTTTGTTTTAAAGGGTAACCCCTCAGGTGACAGATCTCGTGTACGAGTAGTCGCCGGCCATTTCTGTGAAGGTTATTTTTCCTTTTGTGTGTGAGTTAGCAAGTTTTCGTAAAATCTTTTTACTTATCTTTTTGCGTATGTGCATCGTTCCTCAGGTGAGTTTTCGGAACATGCAAGCGTTCATATTGTGTTCTGTTTGTAGTTTCACTCTTTGACTGCGTTGCCGCGCATGGCCTTTGGCACGGTTTCCATCTTTTAAACTCCCATCAAACTTTATATCGTGGAGACGACTGGTAAGCATACTCTTCAACGATTATATTTCCTTTTGTTCTAACCTTTATACGCACTTTTACTGAAGTTGTGCCTTTAATTTGCTAGGTTAACTCGTGCTGCCTGCGTGTGACCTCTGGACTGGTCATTTGAATTTAACTTATAACCCACATTGTAATAGGCTATCACTATTTTTGTTTAATATACTGTGCCTACAATTAAATTGCGTCATGCTTATAATGCTGTTTGGTTTCAGGATTTTTTTTGGACTTGGTCTTTTTGTATGCTTAGATTTTTACTTTGATGTGATGCAGCTCTCGTAAGCCTGCAATAAGTATCAATCTTTCTCTTGGGTGAGTTCTACTTTTTGACTTACTTTCATGGAGCATCCATGCCTGCGGCTGCCTCCTCTTTGATAGTTTAACACTAGTTATTACTATAAGTAGCTTTTATTTAAATTATAAGTTTTAAGCAGGGTTAGAGACTGCACCATTGTAATGTTGTTCTAAGCAAACGTAATTTTGTTCCATTTCAAAACAAACTGCTGTATCATTTCTCTACTCCACCCATCGCTATAGCTTGTGCAGTGCAGGGATTGCTACTGGCCCCTTTTATAAATTAGTTTGTGGCATTCCTTCCCAGCCTCTGAGCCTGCCCACTCGCGACCCCGTGCTCTCTGCTGAGCTAGACTTCAAAAAGGGTAAGGGGATGCCTGGTGTTCATCTACCATCCAGCCAACACCCACTTGTTGAATTTAAAAGCATAGTAACCGAAGTACAAGTTGTTTTTGTTGTTTGTTTTTGATCTAAATAATTTATGATCATTACCACCATATATTTTTTTCTTCCACCTTCTGAAATTTTTGAATTATAGTAACAAAGATTCAGAAACAATAGTTGCATTAAAATAATCAACGTTTAAGCATTTTTAGTCTTTGAAAGACAGTCTACTATATTTCACCTATACGTATAGGCAAAGCAAATAAAGCAAAAAAGGTGCTTACGGCGCGCCGTTACCCTCCTACAAACACGCCGTTCTCTCAATTGTGACACATTTTGTACCAGAAAAGAGGCTTTTCGTATTTGTAATAGTGTTCACAAAAAAAACAGCGAATCGTAATCCGGCTCGCGCTGTGTACCAACTTTATTTACTGAAATGTAAGACTCGTTCCAGGATCAAGATCTGCATAACATAAGGGAATGATTCGGAATGGGAGTTATTCTGCTGAGCGATTCTGGAACGCAAGTTGTCATGACTGCTATGAGAATAATGAAATGTAAATTTTTCCATACAATTAATGGAGTTTAGACGTATTTTGATAATAGTTTATGTCACTCGAAAGTTACAGAATCACTTGCTGTAGGTATTTACTTCTTTCTGTAGGATCTTTTAGTATTAGTTTATGAAACTCACTATCTTATATCCAAAAAATTTTTTATCTTTATAAATCTTCCGCGTAATAACTGCATTAACCTGTCACTTCAGTGTCAAGATTTGATCCCAACCCAACTACGATTATAGAATTTCAAGAGGGTCGAGAAATCTCTCATATTACCACAACACTAGGTTAATTGCGTCACCATAGAGTAGTGTCGTAGTAGTGTTCAGTGACCCTATATGTACCTGTTGTACCTACCCTCGTCCCTCGTCACTGCTTCACGGCTCAAGGACTATATTGCTTCACGCATTGACTAACTTGCTTCTGAAACTTCTTTTACACGCCGCCGCGCCGCTTACCCTTTTAATTTAAGTTAAACCGTGGCTGCTGTGAAGCAAATGTTTAGACAACATTATTATTCAAGAAGCAATCTGTGATCAGAAAGTTTCACATAGCCTTAGTCTTTCATTAGGTCAGTTGTTTTTGTTCTATGTTAAAACTTCCTAGTGCATGTAGGTAGTGATCGTGTAAGTGTTGGTGTCAGCGCGTGTTTGTGGTCGGGCCGCGTGTGTCGGAGTCGATCGTCGACAGTCGTCGGTGACGTGACGCGGTGTGACGCAGGACACGTTGTATAATTATACAATACAGTGATACGTGCTACTAAAATAACAATCTAACATCAAACTGCTACTTGACACATCATTCAGATTTCGTATATTAGTCAAGTTTTTCTGCGTACCCAAGTTATCTACATCATCATAAAAAATACTTTATTAATTAGTATGAAAAAAGTTTTTTCTTCGATAAATTTAAATATAGCTAATTTCTAGGTCCATTATAAAACTTTTTTCCCTTTAACTAATTTTTCGTACAAATGTTTCTTCCATAAAGATTACAAATGAGGAAAATAAATCTACGAACAATATATTTGTTGCGAGTCTCAATTTGTCCATTCGTCTTCCAATTACTCGTGCAAGAGTAAGAAGTGCTGTTTTATCTCAAAAGGTAATCCAAGTAACGAATTCGTAAAAAAAATTGTTTTGGTTAGTAATTATGAGGTATTTGGTCCTACATACTATGAGATTTCTTTTTTTTTCTTAAATGATAAAAATGAAGAGCATGCATTAAACAATATCAGGATAATATTTACCGCGTGAACGTCACGTTCCGTTTAAATCCCTCGCTCTTTATATTAAAATAGCCGCTTGCAGGATCAATTTCAGAATGAAAATACGTCATTCAACAATACCCCGCGCGGGTCTGTCGGATGTTTGCAGAATATAACTAGAACCTGGGATTCAATGTTATTATGCAGTCTCTATGTCTTGTTCGTAACACTGACACAGATTACATATGATATAAGCCGCCGCCGATGAAAATTTCAACATAGGTTAGCTTTACAGTTGGATATAAAATGAATATTTTATGGAATATTCATTTTAAGTTATTTTTTTAATGCACTGACATTTTAACTCTAGATGATTGTATCAGTTGCAAAAATTGATAACATGTAATGTAATGATGCATTTCATTTATATTATGAATTATTTATGCAAACATAATCCGGTTTTCACGCATAACCGTAATATAGAAACTCTCACCGAAGCAAATGAATCTAAACATAAACGAGAGTCGAGATCCGTCATTACATATAAAAAATCCTTAACATTTGACATCAAAGAACACTTGAAGAACTAACCACCACCGACGCAAACCAGTGAGAACAAAGTGCAGCCCGCGGCCACTGGATTATGTACCGACAATATACGTGCTGTATGTTCATATGTGTGAAAGTTTTGAATTTGCGCTGAAACGTTTTTTTGGTTCTACCACATCACATGTTGATGTCTAGCAAAAAATTATTAATAATATGGTTACATCTCAACCATTTTAAAGACAAACATCTGCACAACGCTTTTTTACTTAACATCCTTTACATAATATTCTTAAACAAGGACTAGAACATTCTCCTGCAATATTTACATTTACACGTTCGTTCTGATTCCAGATACAACCACCAAGCAAACCGCAGATTCTTGTTTGTTTTCATAGTGCGATACAAGATTTATTTCGTAACCAAGCTTTATTTTACGGCCGTTTAATGTTTGCTTTAACATTGAATAGTTTCAGTGGTGTCGCATCTGTCCGAGTGTGTATCACGTAACATGAGCCATGAGCCATCATGTCGGCTCACACGTACATAGCGATGAGAACACAGGGCTGCATGAGGATGCGGTTGTGATCGAATTACCAACACGCGGAATTAGCGAGGGGTGAAACCGGATAGTGACTTAATTAATTAAACTAACTTGAAATTAAACTCATTTTAACGGGTTTTACGCGTTTATTTTATTATTTTTGATTTTCCGACGTTTCGACATTTTTACAAATGCCGTGGTCACGGGTAGACTGAGATGTTTGACTCTTCTGACTTCTTCATAGAGTTAAGTAAAAAACGATTTTTCGAATTCACCGCCATCTGTTTCGTAATTTTCTCGCATAGTCGCTCGGGTTCACGCAGTATACGCTGACAGTGTCTTTATTTTTCTGCTTATTGGTCTGCTGGTTGTTCTTTTTTATTTTGCTAAGTATTGGATCCCACGTTGGTGACAGCTTCCAACCATCTTCTCTATTGAAGTTAGGGTGTTTTTTAATTTCAATAGTTTCTCTTACCAGCCTAGGAATAAAATGTTTCTCTTTTGCTAGGATTTTAACGGTATCAAATCTTAGATAGTGGTTGGGCTTATCCATGGAATGCTCACAGACTGCAGATTTTGTATAGCGACGGTTTTTTACATCGGCGATATGTTCTTTTATTCGAGTAGACACGTTCCGTTTCGTTTGACCGATATATGAGAGCCCACAGTCACAGTCAATCTTGTATACGTCTGGGTCTTGTAAAGGGATGCTGCTTTTTACTGGACGAAGATGGTGGCTAATCTTGCTGTGTGGCTTGTATATGGTTTTTATTGAAGCCCGCTTCAGAATGCCTCCAATTTTGTCAGTAACACCCTTTATGTAAGGCATGTAAGCTGGTCTACGTTCAACTGTGAGTGGTTTGACGCGGTTTCTGCGACGACGACGTTCGAAAATGTCGAAACGTCGGAAAATCAAAAATAATAAAATAAACGCGTAAAACCCGTTAAAATGAGTTTAATTTCAAGTAATAATAATCGCGTAAATCTAAGAAGTTATATTAAAACCCGCTACGGTGCGGATGTAGCAAACAAAGTGCGAATGCTCGAACGGCCAAAGAACAAGAAGTCAAGATTGTTGACATCTATTAACTTCCTCAAGAGATGTCGGGACAACAACCTTCTCCCGGTATGCATGAGAATATCACCAAAACCAGACATCCGGGGGAGTGCCAGCATTTTACGACAAGCAAGTAAAAAACTACTTATTAAGTCGATTCAACAACATCGGTACGACACGTTCCAAACAGATGTCTCAATTCAAAATTTGTTAAACGATCTGCGGTTGGCGCTGTCTCAATCGGATCTCTCAAATATTGTGGAATTAACAGATAAAAGGGCGTTTCATGTTTATAATAACAGCAAAAATAAACAAACTAATAAATAAACGTATGAGTCATCACGCATTACTAAACGCAGCCATAGACAATCGATCGCCTTCAAAAATCATAGAGACTGATCGGACAGTTGTCAACCTGTCAAAACATAACCTAGAAAGTGATGTTACTAAATTGTTAACAAAAGGCTTAAACTTTGCACCAACTCCAACTAGAATTCCGGTGGAAAACATCATATGCCAAGTAGAGGATTGTCTCTTGCAAAATAAACTTTCTAAAGAAGATTCTGAAAGCATTCGCCAAGATGTCTCCGGCATTTTGCGGCGAAGTCATCTTCCGAAATCGAATCTTTCTAAAGAAGAACGCCTTGCATTAAAGAACTTACGCAACAATGAAGAGTTAACAGTCCTCCGCGCAGACAAAGGCAATGCCACCGTAGTCATGGACACGTCTAACTATAACCAAAAGATCATAGATCTATTGTCGGATGAATCTACGTACAAACAAGTCAAGTCTGACCCAACACCTAAAATTACGAAGAAAACATCCAGTTTATTACAAAAACACAAAGATCGCTTAAGTTTAGACGTGAAATACTTAACACCTTCGTGCACAAAGCCTCCCAAACTATATGGGTTACCTAAAACACACACAACTGATGTACCATTGCGACCTATAGTGAGCCAAGTTGACACACCAACCTACAAACTGGCCAAACATCTTGCTAAAGTACTCTCACCACTTAGAGGAAAAACCAGTGCATATGTCAAGGATTCTTATCACTTTGTCGAGAACCTCAAAGACCTCCAACTCACCGACAGCGACACAATGGTGAGTTTTGATGTTCAGTCTTTATTCACATCAATACCTGTGAAAGACTGCATAGACATAGTGAAAAGGAAGCTAATTGATTGCAACTTGCCTGAAGAATATGCAGAACTACTTGAGCTATGTTTAACATCTGGCTACTTCATGTGGAACAACAACTTCTACATCCAAGTTGATGGTGTAGCCATGGGCTCGCCCGTGTCACCTCTCATAGCTGACATCTTCATGGAGGAGTTTGAGGAGCAAGCGCTCCGACTGGCACCTATCATGCCGAAGATGTACAAAAGGTATGTTGACGACACCTACACCATACTTCCTAAACATAAGGTTACTGCTTTCCTTAACCATCTTAATTCAATTAATTCTAAAATTCAATTTACTGTAGAATTAGAGCAAGACAATAAATTAGCTTTCTTAGATATATTAATAATAAGAAATCCTAATGGTACACTTAGTCATACTGTATATAGGAAACCCACTCATACTGACCGATATTTAAATGGTAAATCCCACCACCACCCGAGCCAATTATCTGCCGTAGGCTCCTTTTTGTTTCAGAGAGCACGTGGAATCTGCGACGCCCAGCACGTTGAAAAAGAACTCAACCACCTGAAACAAGTGCTTCGGGACAACGACTTAAAACCACCACGTCGTCGTCGCAGAAACCGCGTCAAACCACTCACAGTTGAACGTAGACCAGCTTACATGCCTTACATAAAGGGTGTTACTGACAAAATTGGGGGCATTCTGAAGCGGGCTTCAATAAAAACCATATACAAGCCACACAGCAAGATTAGCCACCATCTTCGTCCAGTAAAAAGCAGCATCCCTTTACAAGACCCAGGCGTATACAAGATTGACTGTGACTGTGGGCTCTCATATATCGGTCAAACGAAACGGAACGTGTCTACTCGAATAAAAGAACATATCGCCGATGTAAAAAACCGTCGCTATACAAAATCTGCAGTCTGTGAGCATTCCATGGATAAGCCCAACCACTATCTAAGATTTGATACCGTTAAAATCCTAGCAAAAGAGAAACATTTTATTCCTAGGCTGGTAAGAGAAACTATTGAAATTAAAAAACACCCTAACTTCAATAGAGAAGATGGTTGGAAGCTGTCACCAACGTGGGATCCAATACTTAGCAAAATAAAAAAGAACAACCAGCAGACCAATAAGCAGAAAAATAAAGACACTGTCAGCGTATACTGCGTGAACCCGAGCGACTATGCGAGAAAATTACGAAACAGATGGCGGTGAATTCGAAAAATCGTTTTTTACTTAACTCTATGAAGAAGTCAGAAGAGTCAAACATCTCAGTCTACCCGTGACCACGGCATTTGTAAAAATGTCGAAACGTCGGAAAATCAAAAATAATAAAATAAACGCGTAAAACCCGTTAAAATGAATTTAATTTCAAGTAATAATAATCGCGTAAATCTAAGAAGTTATATTAATTAAACTAATTTATATATTCTGTCAAATTTACGTGCATTATTTTAAACTTCCTTAGATTAGTTGATAAATTGTAACTACACCGTTAGCGTGCGGACGAAGTGCTTCACATGCTGGGTGACGTAATGCTGAGCTACGAGGCGGCGGCTCGCGGCTCGGTGCCACTCTCTGCTATTAGTTGCGGCACCCATTAAAAACAAAATTTACGGGTTTTGGCATCTTGAAATTTTTAACTGCGCTGAAGTTTCTAATTTTTTTGTAATTTCTTCCAGTTTAATTTATTTATCAATTTATTTCTCCATTCAAATAGGCCTTTTCTAATATTATGAAGTGAAATAATTTCAATTCTTGCCCGTCGATAGTCAATTTTATTTTTATAAGGTCGTATTGAGCTTTTATCCCTTTCTCGATCATTCGGTGTATTCGACCCAACTATGCCGGAGTGGAAATTACAACCGAGACGCGGGTCTGGAAATATTAGCATCACATATTATGCTTTTGGGGTCTTTGAATAAAAATTGTGGAATAATAATTGGTCTTGTTATTATACTTGACATTTGAATCGAAGTGGCTGCCAAATCATTTTGAAGTGACAATTTCTGTTATATGATAAGGGAAACAGGAAATAAAAAAGATAAAATCTAAATGAATAGTTAATTTGTCTTTTTTTCCACGAAACAACATTATTTGACTTATGTATGATTTACAATAAATTCTTTTAACTATTTGAAAAAGTGTAAAGCACGCAAGTAGGTAACTGAAATTGAGTGTTAACGAAAACAGATCCCGGCCGAGGTCACTCGCTCATTCAATTTAATACTTCATTGGATACGCTTTTTGATCGTCCTCATGTAAGTCATGTAAGTCCTTTAATATAAAAGCATTTTCTGGTCGTGCTCTTTATTGGTTTTAAAATAATTAATAAAATACTCATAAAGTATGCTTACATTTACAAAATTTTATCCATTTATGATTGAAAAGCGCAATATTTTTTCATATGTACAAGTCTCGATGGAAGCGATATAGAAAACATCCGACCAAGTTTTATGAAGATTCATCGTTAATTGTTGTTCTTTAAATGGAAATTTTATCACGAAGCAAAAACTTTGTCCTTTTTAAGGCGTTCTAAATAAAGTTTTCAAGTCTTTTAGTCTGGCTTTAGTTAATCCTGTCAAAAGATATATTTACTTTGGAAATCAGAAAAAGGGTAACTTTGTAAAGTGGGGTGTTTAGGTTTCTGTCTGTTGCGGGCAGTGGGTAGTGGGGGGGGGAGTAGACAGAAACTATAAAAATGAATAAATCAATGGGTTTGATTTCAGGTTGCTTTTTTGGTTGGTTGAGTTTCATTGCCGCTTTGTTATATTAAAATAACTGAATACATTGTTTATTTCCTCGATCATGTGTCACGTTATAATAAGTCGGTAGACACAGTGACGTAAGTACCAATTGAGCAGTGTGGTGTTGAGACGATGTGTGTGATCTACCGCTGCTGTTGAGGAGGCGGTCGCTTGGAGTTAGCTGTTAAGGTGTTAAAATAGCTGAAAATCATATACAGTACCAAACACTTTTTTTAATTATTAAGTAATAGATACCGCTTCTAAGTCATAGTACCGTAAAGTTTTTTGTAAGGTTTGTTAAATAAAAAAGAATTATTTACAATACCCATTACATTCTGTTGGAAGTTTTTATATCACTTTAATAAAATCGGCTACAACTTTTTATAACACAACAGCTTAACAAAACAACCATTAATTATAAAAAAGAATATCTAAATAAAAAAACATTGCTCGCCGACGCCGCTCGTCGTTGCTTCACCGACCTCACAATAACAACTTTCACACTTAACTAACACCCAACTCTAACTACGCTGCTCATAGCTCTTTTGCTTAGAGGTGAAATTCGAAGTTGGTTCCGCAAATTAAGTTTAAAGCAGGACCATGGAACTAAACAACAAACTTGTAGAGACCAAAGCTGAAGAAGATAACTAGTTCGTTCCGCAAGCGACCATCCAGGCACAGCCCGCGTGTGTAAAAATAACTTTAAAATCAAGTTTGTTATATAGTAAGAGAAAATGAGAAACAAGCAAAATGCATTAATTTGGAAAGGTCTAAATAGAAACAGTTCTTGTGCCGTTAGTTGCAGAGAAGAAAAGTATCCGAATTAAGAGAAAGTTTCTCAATTCGAGATCTACGTGAGTCAGAGTTGTAGGAAAACTATCTAACTATTTGTTAGACAAAAAAAGTCTTAATACTTATAGGTAGTTGTTTTGAGACGAGTTTTGATAAAAACACAGAAAAGAACTCGAACTGTGGATGAGTTGGAAAGTTAATAAATCTTTGATAAAAGTTTTGTAGAGTGAAGTGAAAGGGGTGACTAGGTGAGGACGATCGTGTCAGAATAATAATGATTTATATATGTTTTATCATAAATATAGTAAAACTTAAAACCATTTTAACACCAACTCAATAGATAAATTTTACTAATAGGTAAATATTACAAGAATGTGAGTTCCCGGTACATTCTGGTGATAGCTTTAGATTCGTCACTTCAACTCTGTAATCATCGAACTTTGACCATTATTGAGGTTTCCGCCAACTATTAATTTAACTTAATGCCCGGGTTTTAGTGAAAATCGATTTATCACTTTAATGACTTAATTTAATTAAGTTGTAAAGCTTATCACGATAACGTAAGTTGGAGATTTTTCCCAGATTATCAAGCCCGTTTTATTTTTAATATTTAGTCCTTAATAACTTTATGATTTTTTTCTCTTACTTTATGTAAAAAAAAATGTTATCGAAAACCCTAGTTAATATTTTTAATATTCAGCTGAATTTACTGAAAAACTCGCCCCACTGTAAACTGTGAAGGCACTTGTGAGACTTACTAATGATAATAAAATTATAATAATTATTATAATGAAGACAACTTGTTGTGACTAAACGAAGAAAAAGCATTTGTTGGATAACTACTTTTTATGTTATACTTATAGTGATGATAGTTTATGAGTGCGTAAATGTAATAAGCCGTAGGAACCACGAGGTCGCGCTGCAAATGTTACATACTGCCTCCAGCCTTTCGATTTAGCGCTTCATTACCTCTGAAGTTATGTGTATGAATTAACTTAAAAATATTCTTACATTTTGTACGGTTCTTACCTTTGTAAACTTTTGCTATCCTGACTAAGATAGCTCAAAGTATACAAAGTGGTGTAGATAGCAGCAGAATGCTAAGCAGCTCGCACCTAACTTCAACTTTGTTAAATACCAACAAATAACTTACAGGAAATTGAGTTGTAGAGAAACACGGATAGTGAAAAGTCGAGGAATTTGTTTTGCGTGTAGAGACTTAAGTAGAACTTCAAATGTTTTGGTTTCTGGTTTTAATTTAAACAGAAAATACCACTTAGCCGTTAATTATGATGTTTCAGTTTTAACTTACTTACTCAACTTCGGCTAATGATAAAAGATTCCTTTTTGTTATTAAATATATTGGTTAGCAAGTTTGATAGGAAGATGAAAATTAAATCGTTTCAGAATTGGTTACATACATCTTTTGCATGCAACATTAATCACTATATAATAGTATTTTTTCGCAAAAATATTTCTTCGTTTTGTACTTGACAATCAAAACAACACGTTTACAAAATATTAAAAAGCCTTCAAGTAGTTTTCACTTCAAATATATTTTGTATAAACGCTACTGACAGCGCGTGCTTAAGTCATTAGCCTCGCTAAATGGAGCTCATAATAAATTGAGAATCATCCTTTTTGTTAGAAAATTAATCAGAATTGGTTCATGCTGGTTCATTGGTTCAGTTTTCTGTCCGTCAATGTTGGTCGCAGCTCGCGCCGCGTGGAGAGCTGCGAGGTGCGACAGTAGCTGTCTACTTTTACCATGCACTTGAAAGATGGACAAATGACTCGTTTTTATTGTTTAATTTCTGATTTTTTATTGTCTTTAAAGTGAGAATGTGTATTTTATTTATATAAAATGGATGTAAAATAATACAACAAAATGCTATAATTTTATAGTTAAAAATAATTGTCTTCCGTTCTTTTTATTTCAATAACTCATCGCCTTAATACAAATTTACAGGGGTATTTCCCTGTAAATTTGGGAACTGAAAAACTGGTCATTTTCAAAAGCCTTTTGCCTAATAAATTTAAACAAATGGTAAATTCTTAAATATATTATCACCAGTCCAAGTAAAATGAATAAAGGCGGAGCTACATTAGCGCAGTGAATGCAGAGATAACTGCGCGCAGATTGAAGACAAAACGTTGCACTTAGCTGGAGTTGCAAGAAGTGGATAGCTACCACGGCATAAAGGATTCTTGCAAATTAGAACCTATAGAAGTAGTTGGAAGAAGTTTAAAACATCATAGAAAAAATTTATGTGCATTTTATTTTATACCTTTTATACATTATATGATTTATTGTAAGTAAAATTCGTATACCCGATATTACATCCTACTAATATTATAAACGTGAAAATTTGTAAGTATGTATGGATGGATGTTTGTTACTCTTTCTCGTAAAAACTACGGGACAAATTCGGATAGAACTTTACAGTAATATAGGTAATACATCAGAATTACACATAGGGTATTTTTTAGCGCTGGAAAACGTCTCATTCCCACGGGAAATCGACTTCCACGCGAATGGAGTCGTAGGCGGCCACTAGTTGTTATTATTAGAAAATACTTTCTCCATTTGAGTTAAGCAGAATAATAAACTTAAAAGACAACTTGCTCTTGGTACATTCAAGTCTCAAAGGAATTACTCAGAGTCTTACAGTGAACTATCTTAAGACGAAACTCAACATTAACTCAATTAAAGTTAAAAGCGTTAGAGCTTTGTATGAAATAACTCGTTCTTTACTTACAAATAATATAAATGACTCTTAAGTTAATACTCGTAGCTGCTGAAAATCTGAATACATTTTATAATATAAATCAATGTGTATAATTTATTTGCTGCACACGTCATACAGCTTTATACTAAAGGCTTTTAAATATAAGTTTGTTGTGATTCCCCCGTGGTGTGATGCAGTGGCGATTGAAGAGATTTACGGGACAAACATTGAGATTGATTTATTATATTGGAAAAAAATTAAGCCAATGAGTCTAGATTTTCCATTTTGAAAAATATTGCAGTTTCACTTTTGGAATAAAGTTTTTTGGCTTGACTAAGAGATCAGTGTATATGCGTGGGAGTTGCAAATACAAATGTCAAAGAAGCGGAGGAATGTGTTAGAATATGTGTTGTTAAAATATAGATATATTCTGTGCAGTTGACGTCGAGTCGTTACATTATACATTACTGCGACAGAAATACTTATCTCACGTATTCTGTCAACTGAGATGTTTGTTACATACAAAACCGTGTTAAATTAAACTACAATGAAATAAGAAAACCTGTTTACCTTTTAAGCATATAAAATGAATTCATTATATCTCTACAGATGAAAAATAAACTTAACATAACAACAGTCATGTTCCTGTAAACTTTTTCACCTAGCAGACATTTTCCTAAAAGTGTTTCTTCATTTTGGGCGTTTTGTGTAAACGAAGAAAATAATCTAATATACTGTGTTACAGAAAATTCTCTAAAAGTTTCTGTTAATATCTTATTTATTTGTATTCGTATTTGTTCTGTAAAAGGGCATATAACAAATGCTTTTATTTTGACATTTAAGAAAAACTTACAAAACTAAGCCGTTGTTTTCTTCACCAAACTCTAAAAACTACGAAGAAATCAATCAATTAGGGAAGTTTCTCGAGTTCTCGTAAAATAACCTAAAATACCTGGAATGTTACAACCAACATTCACAACTTCACAAGGTGGTTACTATGAAGTATTAGAAAGTTATCAAAAGGCAAGTTGTCAATACCTGCAACAGAGCTGCTGCGAATTATTTCGTTTGAATACTGCTTATAACATTTCCTTCGAGACCGCGACTTAAACAAACAAACCATTAACAGGTTCATATTTATTAGTTTGGAACATTTGAACTTAAATATAATTTATTTAAAGGAATAAATCAGAACCTACAGAGTATTTACGGCAGAATCTGACCACAGAGTTATTGAGAACTCAAACTATTAGTTTCTAATGCTTTATGTTTATTTTATGAACTTCGGTTATTTCTAAGAGATTGTAAGTGAGGCTGTAGGTATTTCAATGTATAATTCAGAAAGAAATAAAGCAATGGTAGTACACGTTAGCCAAAAATATTAACCTCATTCGGTAAACCTCATGTCTGATGCCGTGGGTGGCTATTAAGTTTGGCTAAAATGAGAACATGCTCATAAATAATGTTTAAAAATAATAGCGTATGAAATGAGCATTAGCGTATTGGATTTTTTTTGCATGTTTAATATTTTCAGAGTTTCTGAATGCTATTAGCTGATCAGTTACAAAGTTTTCTAATAGAAGCATCAGGTATTCAGAATAATTTGTTTGAAGCAAGTATCGAGCCGCGGGAAGTTACAAAACTTCGACACAATTTACAACTCGCCTCGAAGTAAAACAAAGTAAGAAAAACAGGACTACTGTAAGTTATTCCTCTAAGGCATAAATCGTTTCTTTGAACTATGTTTTGGTTAAGATTTTATATTTTTTTCAATTCCTACTGTACATAAGTGCATTAAAAAAAAATAGTATATTTCAATACAAGTGTGGAAAGGCTGTCATTACAACGAGTTCCGACCAATGTCTACCCGAGCCGAGGCACAGCCGAAGGCGAGGGTTGACAGGCGGGACGAGTTGCAATGACGGTTCCGCACGTGTAATGAACGACTATTTTTAATACAGTTGTGAAAAAATAAAGCAATTTAATAAAATATAAAATTAGGATCGTAAATGTCAAAATAACTCATTTTGAAAATGGCGCCATTGTTTCTTCACCCATTTGGTAGGCAAAGGTTACTATGCCCATACAGCCAAGTCTTCAGTAGAATTTTTTTATTGATATGAAATAAAAATGAAATTTAATGAGATAAAATGAAATGAAACCAACCAGACTAATTCAATCAAATGTTATCGAAACAAACTAGTAGCTTTTTTTAGAAATATACCTACGCTACGTAAGTATTAACATGAGTCATAAAAACTTCTTTGTTTTTTTTTATAGTAAAAACTTCATGGTTGGTTAATTTTTCTTATTAATAGACATTATTTTGACAGTTGGGAAAGAGAACGCACGAGTGCGGGAAAGGTAAAAAAGAAGCACGCGTGCGTAATAGCCCACATCCCGAACGCTATACGTCCCTGCAATACGTCACTTTTTGAGCAACTGTATTAAAAAATATTATCCGTCCTTAATCCAATTACTAAAATACCTTCGCACATAAATACTGACAAGTAAAGTTAATATTTTATTTCAGGAATATTCATAACAAAAATACTATTGAATCATCAGTGTTACAAGAACAGTTGCTACGCTCGCAGTCTGCTACGATGCTACGTCGTAGTCACACACTGTAACACTGCAAGCTCTCCCCACATCAACACACAGACGCGGTAATATCGCTCGATAATATAGCGCGATCTTATTTAAAGAACAGTATGTACATAGACTTGTGAATACCTACACACAGTCGCGTTACTGTAACGATATTAAAACACTCGTCCAGATAGAGGAAAACAAAAAATAAAGTAATACTACATATTATAATATTTTCTTTTATATTGTCTATTTAAACAAAATGACTAACAAATTAAGGGCCAAATACAGCTTCATTAGCGAGTTAGTCTCAACTATTACAAACTAAGCTACTGATAAATGACTGCTAAACTACTAAATGTAGGCTTATGAACTATCTGGATTATGTGGCAGGGACCGGCATAGCAACTAATAGCAGGCGCTTAGTTTTAATATAACGTAACGGTTATCTTGCAAAATAATGTTGAATAATTAACTTAGCAACTCAACGTTATAATATAGGATGTATTTAAGCCGATTTTTCTTTTGAAAACCGTAGCCTTGATTCTAAATTGGAAACTAGATACAAAGTTACAAGAAACAAATAAAACACACACACTCTACATATACAAGATGTCTGACTCCACATACAAAGACACAGATACATAAAACTACAGATACATAATGGCTGACTCCACACACATACACTACAGATACATGACGACTGAATCCACACAACACACGAGCATTACACACAGTCAAACCTGAGTAGTAAAGAATTACCTACTGATCAATTAGCCACTGTAAAGTGCTACCAGTCAATTTAATAATAATAAGTTTAAGTGTAGAATTTACACAATTATTAAAAATTCACAAAAACAAAAACGTTCATAATTAATTGATGCTCAAAATGGAAACAATACGAGATTAAAATGTTTTACTTTATGAGTTAATATTTCCCGTAGCAGTTAATTGGATTCAGTATTTGTGTAAATTAATACGATATTACAGAGATTATTTACCACCACGATATACATTTTGTGAACTCTATTTATTTAATGATTTTTTACACGAAATTATGAACTACTTGTTATTTATATTTTTAACAGTGAAAAATCTTTTGTTATTTCTTATAGTTCGTTAAAACTATTTGCACCGGAAATCTACCAATCACATATATTAGATGTGTTTACTAAAAGGCTATATTTGTGTGGTCTGCACACTTACTTCCATTATACTAGTAACATTTTCATGTTTTTGTTAGTCAGAAGATACAATTTCTTTGATATCACGTAAAGATCTGTCGTCCGTATCAACTGTATAAATATTTGTATTTTTATGTTAAATGAATTTTACCCAAATAAACGAGCTTTTATAAAGAATGTGTCTCTAATGAACGAGGGGCCCTCCCTATATCGTATAAAACTCACGCAGCCTAATTTGATAAAAGATTATGATCTCATACATTATTCTGGTTTATTTCTGTTTATATCGTAATGCTTCTAAATGAAGCGAACAACGTTTTGTTCCGGAAGGTTTCAAACAATCAGAGCAAACCATTTGTAATGTTACAATATCCCTTTTTTGTACAAAAACTTTAAGCTTGAACAAACCTTTGGTATATTTGTGTTTGTATTAAAGTCAATCGGTTAGAAAGGGTAGAAGAGATACTTTTTTAATCTTAGATACTTGTCTTAATAATTAAACACTTTATTGGATGTTCAATATTTGCGATGATCACCGCAATAGGTGCTTGTAAACACTAAAATTGGTAGAACTTCCCTTAAGATGCCAAAAATATTTTTTTTTAAAACCAAGCGTTAATATTTTAGCACATGTTTAGCACCCTGTTTCAGAACATAGAGACTCGTAACAATTCAATCATTTCATTAAGTAACCCGTTCGTTCCAAGTTTGGTTGCTATTTCATAATAAAAGTGAAGATCGCGCCTCCTACGTTCAGCATTAAACTTTAAATTCTCGTTGCATGCAGGAGACGTGCGGGGAAACACTTCGGGACACTATCATGAACAACAGACATTAATGCAATTTTAATTTTAATTTGTTGAATGTAATGGCTGGTGTAGAGTATGAGGTAGAATTTACTAGATTAATCATATTTTATGGGCTGATTTTTCAATAGTAAGATAAATGCTAACTGGCTGATAAGAAGTATGTTTTCATTGTCACTATATACATATGTCAAGTATTTATGTTCGACGTGCAACAAAAACTTACTGATTTTCTGTCAGATAGAATTTATCTGACTATTGAAAAACCGGCCCTAAGATGTTTATTAGTTAGTATCGAATTTTTAAGCAACATATACATACTCGAAACACACTAATTGTGATACAATCGCAGTAAATACTTTTCGGTGCTAAAAGGAATCTTGTGTACAAATTAATTCAAATTAAATCAACTAAAAACGCCCTCCAAAGTAAGAAACAACTTTTTGTTATAAAATAAGAATGAAAAGTTTGCTGAAATGAGCATCAGTCTCAGTATTTATTTATGAACTACTTAGTTGTATAAAATCTAATGATTTTTTAATCACCCAACTTTAATAAGTCAATACTAACAACCAATGTAAACGTTGTGTGTACTTACTGGTATTAGGACGTAATAAACTATGTAGAGGGTTAGTCCAGGACGCGCGTAGAATGTGGATTCGCGACTATGAGTATTACAAAAATATTTTACTGTACATTTATTTTTGTGCTAAATTTTAAACTAACCGCTAGCTTTTTACATGAGTTAAAGTTAATTTACCCAGAAAAGTACTTGCTTGCCGAAAACTTTATAAAACAATTACATGTATCGTGAGAAAGGTTAACACGTTTTTTTTTACTTTCAACATAAAATAAATATAAACGAAAGAGTTAAAATACTGCAACCCTTGTAATTAAACGATGCAATGTGCATAACACAACCAAATAGAAATAAATTTCTAGACAATATTCTCACGAAACAATGCAATATCTTTGTGAAAACATGGAAATATTTTAAACCATTTACTGTAGTTTGCATTTTGGAATCTGCTTAAAAGTAGCCACGAAATAACATCGACTTTATTTACAGAGAACTACAAATACAATGAAAATTGATTACAGCAACAGCAATTACCCTAGAAACTTTACAATAGTATCTAACCCATATTAACTCAGTAAATAAGATAATAGAATCACGTATATTTGTAAACAGCCTGTATAGAGGTAGCGAGGACAATGCCTCAATGTGTGTATGAAGGTGAGCCGCGCTCGAGCCCGGGGCAGCGACGCACACCGCGACTGCAGCGCGGCGGAGGGACAGTAGCGACCACGGCGGTCATTGATGTCAGAACACGATTGAGAAGAATACTCCATATTGTACTACTTAGAAGTATGCTTTAGTATTTTTCCTTTTGTATTTCCCTTTTTTTGTAGATAGAATAAAGGGTTTTAAATATAATATTGGTAATGGATAGTCGCACCCATTAAAAATACGAACGTTCAGTACCTAAGCCATGAATCAACGGTTTGTTCAAACCCCAAGATAATTTACACTCATTAATTCATTAAAAGACAGATTCTCTTCGGAGGAAAAGTTTATTGTCACGGTTTATGAACGCAAAGATTAATTTGACCTTTTTAGGAGATATTAGCTATTATATTGGTGTGCGGTTACGAGACTAATGACTCGAAATTTTGTACTTTTTCATTTGTTACCAAGAGTATGAAATAAAGATTTAGTTAACGTTATTTGAATGAAACTTCTTTTCTTTTTATAAATAAAATCTGGTTAATTTTTCTAAGCACAACACATAATTACTTCACCACTATTTCAGAAAATGAATCTTCCTTAATTACCTTTAATAAGTATACAATTGCGTTTATTTTCACGTGAAGTAATACAAAGAAGACGCGACTCAGCATGAAATTGATAAACGATTCCAGAGAACGGGCACAAAAACTAAAGCCTCTCTGAAAACAAAATAATAAGGGCTTATGTACCTACTTTATTACAAAGAAATATATGAGAAATATACGTATAAATTGCATTAGATAGAGATTTTGTTAATAAGTTCCTACTAGAAATTCTCTAACTTTAACTATAAAAAGTAATCTTTTAGTTTTTACAACAACATGTTAGTTACGGATTATTGGAATGACCATTAGATTTGCACAATTACTTTAAAATACATTTTCATTTTAATTCCATAAAGCTTTGTTCGAAACAGAAATCATCTTAATTGAAAATGTAATAAATCACTGAAGGTATTATTTCATGCATTTATCTTTGATTAAGTTGAAGCTATATTGTTTAAATAGTGACGTCATCGCGTGTTAATAACTAAAGTGAAGATGCATATTATTTGTGCCATATAATCAGTTACCAAGTGTTCAAATTTGCTGAAGTAGAATAATTATTATCTTTGGTTATTGGATGTTTTAACTAAATATTATTTGAAAGTAGATTATTACCCCACCAAAACATAACAAGTGACAACGGCTCATATTTCTCCTGCGCATACTTAAACCATATAATATTTTAATAACCTTAAAAGTGTCATACAATACACACTAACTGTTGGCAACTCCGACAAACAATCAGGAAGCGATGGATCTCGTTGTGAAGTTCCTGCGTACTGCACGGTACGAACTAGCGGCTAGCTGCGGCAGTGCGACGAAACAGAACAACTACCTGCACCACGAATCTAGCTTTTAACATTATTTGAAGGATTTCTGTTTCAATCAATATAATATCATCTTGTATGTTGAATGCTGGAGTAGGTCGTACGTTTGTTTTATTATACTAATGAACGTCGATTATTTTTAAAACAGGTGACTATTGTTTTTCTGATCTTTTAATGGGTATATAAGTGTATATTTCATGTGAACTATTCATACATTAGAAATATGAATAACTAAATTCAAAGAAAAAATAACCGCTGTCTTCTAACTAACTGGATCAATCCAGCTTTAACAAGATTTACCGGTTACATCCGATCGGAAATTAAACTGGGACTAGCGGCTTATGAGATATCAAATATTAGTTAATACCTGTTTTAATATTAGGTGTTAGCTGAGCAACTTTAAAATAACTTATCGTTTCTCTAAGAAAAACAATCTCACTATCATTGCTCAGTACGACAACACAGTTGTACAATAATACATTCGAAAGACTTTTGATAAAATAATTCAAAAATATTAAAGTGAAAAGCAATATTGTCAAGTGGATTACTTCACTGAAATGAACACTTTATATCTTGTTTCAGAACATTGCGTTCGCTTCAATGTAATACTGTTTAATTCCTGTTTGAATATAAAAAAAATATTTCAGGGCACAAATTTTAATTTTAAAGCTGAAGAACATTTTATAGATTGAAACACATTTCAGTTTTGTAGTTTTTTATTATTTTATATAACATTTATTTACTATAATACTTTGAATCATAAGGGGAAAACAAGTAATGCCATACTTAAAAAACCTTCCCGGGATCATATTTAAAATAAAAACGCCATCACGTGTACAGGTAAAGTTCGATAAGGAATAGCTTCCGCCGATAGAGTGATTAACTTCCGTCACACGTCATTACAGTTACCACCGCCGTACACTATAGCTTGAAACATGACAAACAATCATTACATTTTCTATACTGAACTCAAATATCGTTTACATCAAGATTTTGAATGAAACATTATTGGTTAATGCATTCCCCCTAGCTCGGAAACATCCACGGGTCTTGGAGTACCTTGGTTATATTTACTTCAGTGACCTCCCGACAGTCACGTCAATAACCCTACAACACTACAATTCATGCACAGCACTGTTTGAATATACAATACACCTACACCATACATGTAATTCCTATGAACACTTGACACGGGTCTCGAAATACGGAATTTTTTCATCAAAACATATTTTGAGTGCGATTTTAGTGGATATTCGAAATTTATGGGAGTTGTATGTTTTTCGATGCAAGCTATCTTTTACAAAAAATACTTAAAATAAAAAATAAACTGAACAACTTTTGTTTTAAGGTCAACAAAGGAATAAAACTTGTTTCGGAATATATTTTCTGAAAGCTATCTCATAATAGCTAATCCATCCACGACCTTCATCGGATCTACAATTTTAATATACACACTAACATTTTTTACGAATCTACAGGCTAGGTAGATTTTCCTTCTTCTTGTCGTTGCAACATTAAGGGTAATTTTTACCGCGGGAAAACTTCTCATTCCCACGGGAACTGACTTCCAAGCGAACATTCAGGAGTGACTTCCAACTATCCACCCTGAACGGGATGAACACGCATTTCCGAGTATCCTTAGGGTGGCTGTTTCAGAGTGGATAAACGGAACAAGCCAAAACATTGACTGTCTTCAAGCCTGTTATTAATATTCGCGACACTTGTAGAACACCAGGCATGGTTGTGACCTCTCGTTTTATTTATAAAAAGTTCATTTGAAGCAGACGGAGGAGGCGTCGCGAAGGACGCGGATTTGAACGTCGTTTGAATGTTTACAACTTACACTGGGATGTTTAGGGTTTATGGCTTAGTTAGAGTAATAAACCGGGATTTAAATAGATTTAATTTGTCACAAGGTCGAGTTCGTGAAAAAAATATAAAACTTTATCGCGATAAAGCCCGGTCGTTTCACGTGTAGATTATAACTTACTTGAACCAATTATTACTATTGTCAAAAGCACATTTCCATGGATAAAGGAATTAAAGTCATATTTGTTTATATGCTTAAATATAGCAAATACGAAAACCTCGTTGCGTAGACATTATAAGTATTTAAAAGTGTAAGGACGTAATTAATAATGTTGTGTAATGAGTGGACGCCCGGCTCTCCACGTCGGTACTTCACACAGAAACTATTTGACAACATCAAACAAACGCAGGATTTCTTACACTTCACAGAGCCACAATATAATTAAACATTAATTTTGTTCTCAAGAACCAAAAACCTTACTCACAAATGAAAATTAGTTGAATATGAAATCTTTTTCCTCAATTTTGTGAAAAGTCGTAACCTAATGCTTTTGCTAAAATGTTTTCAAATCGAAAATTAATAATTAACTGATATTAAAGTACTGATTGTACTTAAGATTTTACTTTTAGTTTTGAATTTAGAATGCTAATTTATTAATTTTGAAGTTATAGATACTGGAAAAGGGAACCCGGGTCTGAGCATTGCGCGACTGGGAATCGAACCCAGGACCTTTAGATAACCGGTCTAATGCTCTGACCCGCGTTCCTTTTTCCAGTATCTATAACTCCAAAATTGATTGTACTTACTTGAAGTAAAAAAAAACATGGAGTTACAACATATTTTGATGAACGTTCGGATATGTGTAATATTACGGTTAGCTTACTTTCCTGCCTAAGTGAACAAATAAGTCATAGAACGAACCAATTCCTCGAGTCATAACAATAGCATATCGAACGAACCCAAACAATAGCGGCTAATGAGCTTGCGGGAGACAATTCAATTCTAACCAATGAAGGCTTTGTCTACTGCATAGTAACGATTAGGTACCTATATGAACTATCTTTCAACCCTGTGGATTCACCCGTAGCTAAATGGTTTTCGTCATTGAGAAACACGTTTCCCCATGTGTTTGCAACCTTACCTGGGCTCGGCTTGAGCTATGAGACAAAAAAAAAACCTATCTAACAGGGTTGTGGGAGCGTTAGGCCTAGAGATGAGCAAGCAGACTAATTTAAATTTTAAGGACGCCTATCCGCTGCTCATGCAAGCGAGGTTCAGATACACCTATGAAATAAAAAAGGTTAAAATAGATTATTAACAATTTATTGTTTGGATAATTTGTTTACAACAGAGCAAGGGGAAGTGCTAAACGGAGATAATTTTATAAAGTCATAATAAACCAATATTTTACATCAAGGTCTTTCACTTAACGCTAGACATATTATGAATAGTTACAATTTTACCTTAACTTATGTAGTACTGGTGTGATGGATGTATTAGAAGAACCAAAGCTGTATGCGCTGGTGCATATTAACATTGAGGCTTAGCAATTAATATCCATTAAAGTGAAGTAGAAAACATGGTGCTTGTGAAATGCTTGAGGTTAAATAGCAAGTGTGATGATTTTATATGGATACCATCGTTGGTGCAGAAGCAGGGAAAAGTTCAATGATCCATATTTGAAATTAAAATCAGAAACTAAATTAAAAAAGGATAACTAGAATAAAAACCAAAAAACCCTGCAACAAAAGATACAAAATATTATATCACATGCCGCAGCAAAATAGACTAACCAGATGGAAGATCAGCAAATTACTTACCAACATCGTTGGGTTTAAATGAAATACAACAATCCTTTAAAGGGATGCATGTTGATTTTAGTGGCAGGCACGAAGCAAAGCCTAAGAACAAACAAGCATGGAAAATGTTAACACGCCGTCTTTGAAAAAGCAAAGTTTGAAGAAAAAATCACCAGCGAAGAAACTCACCAATAATAAATATTAATAAGAATGACTTAAAAAGCCATTTAAAGATGAAACACTGCTTATTTCGTACACTCCTCACATCTTCTCAAGAAATTACGACAAAGCGTCTGACTCCAACCATTGTTGACAAGAAAAGGGCTCGTAAAATGGAGGCACCGAATGTTACCAACAGAAATTACCGAATTAACAAACGCGAAAACTAACTTTCTCAAAACAAGACAAAATAAGCTCAGAATGGAATATCTTGTTTAAAATAATAAATTATCATTTTATATTTATTTATTAATTATTATTTCTCCTTTGAAGAAATTAAAATCTTACTCATCAACCAAAACAAATCAGGCAATAGGAATGACACAACTAACGCCATCTATGTGTTGCAAGTAACAACTTGATATCAAATAATGGAACTGAAGTTAGAAAATACGACCCTGCAAACTAGATGTCGCTTCCATCTTCTCCAGACCCCTATAGCTACAAAAAAAAAGCGTTACAGTACCCCATTTCCTGTGAAAGAAAAATTTTGAAATTGAAAACGAAGTTGAAATTCACACTATTCGAAGAAGAAAACCAACTCCTTAAAAACAGAACAAAATATTTCCCAACAACAAAAAAAACTATCGTGCAAAGCACAGAGACAGTAATGACTTTGATATAACATGTCAACTGCTCAAAACATATCATCAACAACTACTTGAACAACATTGTATTCATTTATAATCATCATAAAAGATGGTTAAGAAAATTAATTCTCAACAAGAAAATCGTGCAGAGCACAGAGACAGTAATGACTTCGATAAGACATGTCAACTGCTCAAAACACAACACCAACAACTACTTGAACAACTTTGTATTCATTTATAATCATCATAAAAGATGGTTAAGAAAATTAATTCTCAACAAGAAAAAACGTGCAGAGCACAGAGACAGTAATGACTTAAGCATGTCAACCGCTCAAAGTATGCTTCAAAAAGAAAGAAGTAGGTAAATACTAAAATGTTTCTTACAAAACAAAAATAAGGCAGCTTAACCAGCAAAGAGACAGGAAAACCTCAAAAGAAATGATATGGCTCCCGCTCATAAACCTCAACAACAAAAAAATATAATAATAAGTCGGACCATTTGTGTAGTTGACTTCACATAAGTGCAACATACTCCAGACAGGTTTCCTTAACATAAAAAAAACAAAAACCAAAATCTATAAAAACCTAAGTTTGCGCAGGCTTACTAAAATATTTCCTAAAACTATTACCTATAAGTAGTTGAAAGTCACAAGTCATAAGTCAAAGTTATAGTTTAAAAAGTCAGTCAGTCAAAGTCGTTTCCCTACCAACTTATTGTTTAGCTTAAAATGCCTACAACGAATTACTACCTATTGTCTATAAGCTATATTAACAAAAAAAAACTACCTACGTTCACTGTTGAACAATTAATACCTATTATGAAATGAAAGGCTGTCAACAAACAGGAACGTTAGCTGTTATGATGTAGTTCGTTTGAGTGTCCCTTAGTCGCCTTTTACGACATCCGCGGGAAGAGACGGAGTGATACTATTCATGACCCGGCATCACACGAGGTAACAGACAGGAACGTTAGATGTTGTGTAGTTCGTTTGTGTGTCCCTTAGTCGCCTTTTACGACATCCGTGGGAAGAGACGGAGTGATACTATTCATGACCCGGCATCACACGAGGTAACAGACAGGAACGTTAGATGTTGTGTAGTTCGTTTGTGTGTCCCTTAGTCGCCTTTTACGACATCCGTGGGAAGAGACGGAGTGATACTATTCATGACCCGGCATCACACGAGGTAACAGACAGGAACGTTAGATGTTGTGTAGTTCGTTTGTGTGTCCCTTAGTCGCCTTTTACGACATCCGTGGGAAGAGACGGAGTGATACTATTCATGACCCGGCATCACACGAGGTAACAGACAGACGAGGACGCCTAGCAACCAGATGATAATTAAGAAATGAGCTCACTAGCCTTAAGAGACAGTACCTTAAACTCGTTCTCCGGATCAAGCCCCAAGGGATTCGATGACAGTTTGATACTACCCCAACAAGCAAGTTGTTTAGACTTCCTGAGATATCCACGAAGTACCTCACATGTCTCATCGGAATTAGCTGGAATATTCCTGATGGTCAGCTCATGAATCAGCTCATCCTTCAATAAAAAGTTGACATTACAACCAATCGGCATCTTGAAAGAGTAATAAAAAAAAAATGTTGAAAAGATCACAAACTCCTTAAAGGAATTGTTTAATTCAAAAGTAAAGTAAGTTTCTAATTAAGAGTGAGACAAACTTAATTGTCTATGTAGTTCTATAGTCACTTATACAAAGTTGTAGTGATCTATTTTAAAATAAAAGTTTATAAAATAACAGAGTTATATAAGGCAAGATTAACTTTCTATTTGTTTAATAGTCACTTATTAACAAGATGGGTGATCTATTTTAAAATAAAAGTTTATAAAATAACAGAGTTTTATAAGGCAAGATTAACTTTCTATTTGTTTAATAGTCACTTAATAACAAGATGGGTGATCTATTTTAAGTTAGCTAAATTACAATTTTATTAGATTGCAATGCTAATAAAGAAAATTAATGCCTATACTCAAGCACAAAGCTAAAAGTAATCATAGTTACTAAAAAAAAATATTGAAGTTTTTGTACACTGAGTTACAATTTTATAAGATTGCAAAATGTACTTATGTATTTGCTCGTGCCTGTACACAAAAATACTAAAATTTATAATAACTTTAGTTCAGTAAAAATAATAAAAAGAATTACCTCAAGACAGTTTCACTTCACATATAAATTAACAGTACCTTGTCACACCTTGTTTACTTGCTTAAACAATTATTATTAACTTATCAAAAACAAAGTTTGAAGCTGTAAAAAGAAAACAAGTTAGCATACACTTTTATAATAATTAAAGTTAATATGTTGTAAAACAATTCTTACAACAGTTACTTCAAAAAAAAAATTCTAGTTACCAAAAGTATTTAAAAACAAAAGAAATTTCACAGGGTATCTGAAACTCTCTAGGCCACACATTGGGTACGCCACTTGCAACCTTACCTGGGCTCGGCTTGAGCTATGAGACAAAAAAAAAACCTATCTAACAGGGTTGTGGGAGCGTTAGGCCTAGAGATGAGCAAGCAGACTAATTTAAATTTTAAGGACGCCTATCCGCTGCTCATGCAAGCGAGGTTCAGA
Organism: Emmelina monodactyla; assembly: GCA_916618145.1. NCBI lineage: Eukaryota > Metazoa > Arthropoda > Insecta > Lepidoptera > Pterophoridae > Emmelina > Emmelina monodactyla. The sequence continues at coordinate 338,531 of OU745314.1, read as the reverse complement.
TACACCTATGAAATAAAAAAGGTTAAAATAGATTATTAACAATTTATTGTTTGGATAATTTGTTTACAACAGAGCAAGGGGAAGTGCTAAACGGAGATAATTTTATAAAGTCATAATAAACCAATATTTTACATCAAGGTCTTTCACTTAACGCTAGACATATTATGAATAGTTACAATTTTACCTTAACTTATGTAGTACTGGTGTGATGGATGTATTAGAAGAACCAAAGCTGTATGCGCTGGTGCATATTAACATTGAGGCTTAGCAATTAATATCCATTAAAGTGAAGTAGAAAACATGGTGCTTGTGAAATGCTTGAGGTTAAATAGCAAGTGTGATGATTTTATATGGATACCATCGTTGGTGCAGAAGCAGGGAAAAGTTCAATGATCCATATTTGAAATTAAAATCAGAAACTAAATTAAAAAAGGATAACTAGAATAAAAACCAAAAAACCCTGCAACAAAAGATACAAAATATTATATCACATGCCGCAGCAAAATAGACTAACCAGATGGAAGATCAGCAAATTACTTACCAACATCGTTGGGTTTAAATGAAATACAACAATCCTTTAAAGGGATGCATGTTGATTTTAGTGGCAGGCACGAAGCAAAGCCTAAGAACCAACAAGCATGGAAAATGTTAACACGCCGTCTTTGAAAAAGCAAAGTTTGAAGAAAAAATCACCAGCGAAGAAACTCACCAATAATAAATATTAATAAGAATGACTTAAAAAGCCATTTAAAGATGAAACACTGCTTATTTCGTACACTCCTCACATCTTCTCAAGAAATTACGACAAAGCGTCTGACTCCAACCATTGTTGACAAGAAAAGGGCTCGTAAAATGGAGGCACCGAATGTTACCAACAGAAATTACCGAATTAACAAACGCGAAAACTAACTTTCTCAAAACAAGACAAAATAAGCTCAGAATGGAATATCTTGTTTAAAATAATAAATTATCATTTTATATTTATTTATTAATTATTATTTCTCCTTTGAAGAAATTAAAATCTTACTCATCAACCAAAACAAATCAGGCAATAGGAATGACACAACTAACGCCATCTATGTGTTGCAAGTAACAACTTGATATCAAATAATGGAACTGAAGTTAGAAAATACGACCCTGCAAACTAGATGTCGCTTCCATCTTCTCCAGACCCCTATAGCTACAAAAAAAAAGCGTTACATGTTATAACAGTTTATAGTCAATATTTTTATCAAGCTTCAGCCAATTCCGTTCAGCAGTTTAGTAGCAAACGAGAGAAACACACACACATACGCACAAGCCTTCGCATTTTTGTTATAAGTAGAATACTTAGTAATAGTTAAACTACCCGTATTATAAAGCTATTACCGCTGCGAGTAGTTGCTAGTCCCCGCAGGAAGCCGCGCATTGCTCCGCGGGGGCTCATGCGACTAATCTCGAAGCCCCGAGACGAGAGCGTTCGCGTTGAATAGCTTTTTAACAAGCTTTACCTACATTGTTTGGTATTTTACTTGCACAATAAATTGCTTTTTGCATCCAACTCTCCAGTCATCGGTCAGCTGGAACACATTTCATCCTGAAATAAGCTGCACCTTTGTACAAAATTTTTAATATATATTTGTATGTGCAAAAACCGTAAATAAATAAATAAATAAATTTTAACAAATTTCCCGCGCAATTAGATTTTATTCTGTTCTATATAACTAATGAATACAAGAATAAGAAGTGAAGTAAACAAGGATGGCAAAATTTCTACAATCACAGAATATCTCAATTTCTCAACTTGAGTGCAGTCCGATATTTCTACTTGCTAGAATCGGCCAATTTAGTTTGAATATCTGCAGTAAATCACATCTATCTGAACGTAAAACGAAGGTTTCGTCCAAAATGCTGCATCGAACCTGTCTATAGCATGGCACAGTTAACTAGGCATCTTGCTCTGAGACGTCATTCTTTGCATGGTTAAAACCGCATTCATCCCGCTTTTTTGTGTTCGTTTTTTTGCTTAAACGGCTGCCAACACACGTAAACTTAGAAAATGCCACTCTTTGCTTAGTATATCTAATTACGGATTTGTGTATGTTAACGTTTTCTAATTTTATGTTTCTTATTCAAGGTTGAAATTTAAGCTATTTGAACTATTATAACTACGTAGTAATCTTAAATCAATTAATGTTTTTTTTTCATAAATTGTCTTATGTCTAAATAATTAACTTTTTACTTAACTCTACTTTTGGTGAATACTAACACTAATGCAAAGCTCAGCTTACGCCTTCTGAACTATAGTTGAGGGAAGTAAAGTACGGTTGCATCGTAGCGAGGTGCCGAGTGAACACGTCCGCGCTATACACACCGGGCAGCGGTATCTTGCACAGAGAACGCCGTGCATTAATTGAGGATATCGGAACACGCGATAGCACATTTAACTTATAGTTATACAGTAGTCAAAATATCAGGTTGTTTCCAAATAAACAAGCTATAATTAGCAAGATTGCTACAAAGGTTATAAACGTAACAGAATCATGAAAACGAAAAACCTGCCTGAAAGTTTCTTAAGCCATAAAAGTAAACTACTTGAAAAGTAAACTTGACAGAAAACCTAACTAATGTAACTTGATACAAATGAAGCTGTTCGAAAAACAACTAGAGCAATTATCTCGCACTCCCGACGTTCCCTCGACTGTGTGTAACTCTCGATGCCTCGTTCCAGCGATTCGCTTCATCGACACTGTAACTATACTTCTGAAAAGGTAGCAATCGACGTAACGACCAGCAATTTGCTGCCATCCAGACTCTATCGAAATACTGATATTGTCACCTGAAACAAAAAGAACTCAACCCTAACACGAGTCATTAAGGTACACTATTGAGCAAGTTGGAGTACCATCTTAGGTCAGGTGAATACTAGGTTGAAATTGCAGAGCGATCGTATTGCATATATTCAAGTATATGTCAATTTACTTCTCGTTTTAGTGAAATGCTGACAAATTAAGACGCTATAAAAATAGTAGGTACGGTCAGTTGCAAAAGTCCATACAGAGTGTAAGGTCTATAGCTGCTTGCGTACAAATTACACACACATTGTCATTAAATGTAACAAATTATTTTCAACCTTAACGTAAAAGACTTAAACCTAAACACATTGACATTTTTTTACAAACGTCACAATTTGAGGGTAAAACAAAAAAATAACCAAAATCATACAATAATTGAATTGCTAAATGCTTTGTCGTTGTTGGTTCGCTAGCGAGAGTGCCTGCGTTGTGTTTGATAAAGTTGATTTCTAAGTTCTATAATATGCAAGCTAATATCTTTTAGTATGCAAGACAGAATGTGTATTATCGAAATGTATAATATAATATGATACAATATATCATAATAATTATAACGAGACTAGATTTACTGTAGGTAAGTATGAAAAAAGTGTTTTTTTTTATCCATTATTTTGCTTTGATTGGGTATCATTATAATAAATTTAGCGTGTGTATGTAACTTCCAGACACTTCCATTGGCTACCAATGGAAGTGTCTGGAAGTGAGGTAAATAAAGTGGAACTGGGAATTGTTCGAATATAGTGAAATCAATGTGACGGTGCGCGTTAGCTTATGGTTATTGAAGACAGGGGAGAGTATATTAAATACCAATAGTATTTCATTAAAGTAGTAATTAAATATAAGTTCGTAAGTAACAAATTTCAATTACAATGTATTTTTTTATGGTTGGCTAGCTTCAATTTTCTTTTCCTTACGAAAACGATTACTTAAGCTACAACTAACCTTAAAAAGTAAAATAAATGTAAAAATAAATTAATGTTTGTTGTTGGAAGTTTAAAATATAGACTGTAATTATTATTATCTTTTGAAATCAATATGTTTTAATTAAGTATTAAGCATTACCTAAATATATTTGTAAACAAGTCTAATATAAGCTTATTATTTACTGGTTTTTACCTTTTCTTATTACCTTACCTTCTATACATATTTATTTACCCTCATTTAGTTAGTATTTCTTTCTATACAACTTAAAAAGCAAAATAAATGAAACTGAACCTGAACCTAAAGCTCTCAGATTAAGGTTGAGAATTATCACAACAATTCATATCAATGTTGTCGGTTAGAGTGTAGGTTAAAACGAAAAAAACGTCGTCGTATTTAAGAAAATGTTTTAACAACCACAATAGTTTACAAAAATATATTGAGCTTTAAAACTGACGCGTTAAGGTTGATATTAAGAAATAGTAGTAAAATAGTAGTTAATTTATGTCAATGTGTGTGTAAAAGCGACCACTGGATGCGATAATTTTTGTCAGCTCTGTATGGACTTTTGCAAATTACTGTACATAGTATTTGAGAAACTTTCACTTTGAGAAATTCTTTAATTACTTAAACCTTATGTATTAATATTGAAACATTAAAGTATTTAGCTACCTGACTATATAAACTAAGCTGCCCTCTCTCTTGTCACGACACAATAGTCGGCACATCACAAACTACACACCGCATATTAGGTATCTACTTGATCCAGGTATTTAGCAGCTATCAGTGACTGGCGTAGTGAACGACTCTTGTACGTATGATATATTATTCACGTTAACGTTTCTAATAGTCTTTGTGTATTGTATCACTGACTGTTGTATTAGCAATAAGATACTTTTGATTTGATAGTCTGATAGTAAAACATTATAAGAGAATATCTAATTTTATTATCCAAAGATTGTAAGAATAACAGCTTTCAATTAAGAAGCTGAAATATATTTTACTCCCAAAAGCCGCGCGATAGTTTTCAATAATCTTTTCTGACGTTGAATTAGATGATTCCATGAAAGCCTACTCTATAATACTATAATAAGCTCTCCGCTCCAATCACAATCTCTGCCATTTTAAAAACTTACAGCTTATAACAAAGCTGAATAACCAATATTCTGCCTAAGACAGTATTAGCATGAGTTACAAATTTTATATATTTACTTAACATAAATTATTTAACTCAGTTGCTTTTTATATCATCAATATAAACAAAACACAAGACTAACAATTTATTGATAGCTGTTTATTTTAAATTTGTAGTTCTCACTATCACTTTTAAGATGGTTGGTTTCTATTAAGAACCACTTGTAAGTCTGACTTTTTGGGATGAGACATCAACCCTCTATAGCCGACAAAAATCAATCTGCAAGCGACTTTTTCCAAATAATACTCGACTTGCATTCCTCTACAACGCGACCCGCGACCGCACGAACTCATTACTGACAATTACATCGCGGGGAAAGACATCACTCATTAACACACTGGTGGCTCTTATTTAATGCAATTCATATCTCTAGAGATACTTTCTACTGTCTGGGTTTTAACCAAATATTAATGAACAAAAAATATTTATATATTACGTTAATTAATAACTATTAGTGTCACGACAAGAACGAAGTAAATCACGGGCGTAAGCTTTGTTCTTTTAATGTAATGGAAATAAAACGAGAATTAACGAAATAATCCAACCGTTATAATGAGGGTTATCTTTATTAATTTATTTACTAAGTGAGCTTGTGAAAAATAAGCTTAGTTCCGTAAGCAATAGAAGTGATTCTGGATTGTTCATGTAGTAAAGGCATTGGTGGCTACGGCGTCTACGAGAATGCTACGATGTACCGCCGTAGATGCTACGACATATAAGACAAATAATTACCAATATTATTATATAAGAGTACTTACCAATGCAAAGCTTAAGTTTCTTCTATTTCAAATTAGTGTTAATCAAAGTCAGCATCCGTGTCTGTTTGTATTCTATCTTCATAGTAATTTTACATTTCTATCTTTACTGGGCTATAATATTTGCATATCTTGAAACATTCTCACACCCATTTTTCAAACATCAAACATCGGATTGGTCCAACATTTCGTGTTTGTATTTTGTCATCAGTTTTAATTCTGTCGACGTAGATCCCACATTAACTGAATTAACATATTCACGTATTCACGCTCTGTATTTACGTAAAAAGCGAAAAATTAACGTAAAAAACACCTTTTTTGAACTTTTTAATGTTGTTACGCAATTTCTAAAATTCCGTTTCTTTAATTTAAATTTACATTAAACTGAACTAACTTCCTTCATCGAAAGCTGGTTGAATGGATGTAATGCGTCTTGATAATGAATAGTTTCATATTCAGGTGTAACCTCTGTAAGTACCAGGATATCAGAGCGCAGTAAGAATAGGTCGAACAAAAGAGCTCTCAGCAGAGCCGTTCATTACATCAACTCCGGTAATATCTCAAAGAAGGTGTAATGTCCTGCGCCCCCCCCCCCCGCCTCACATCCCGCTCCCCGCTGTGACGTCATCGACACAGCCGTCTCCAGCAAACTGTCCTTGTGGGTATTTATAAAACTTATTACATCAAATGAAGAGAGTAAACAATTGAATCGCTTTTTAAGTAACTCTTTGTTTTATTATATAATATTTTAATTAAAAAAATCCCGTAAATGTCTACCCTACTTGGATTTAGAGTCATGAAACAAGTGGTTCCTCGCTGGCAAGTTAAAACGTCGTTTTGCAAACAGTGATAACAAATACTCTACACCCGACTTAAAATAAATAAGTTTAAAATAAATTAGCAAGTTGAATATTATAACATTTAATTTGCATCACAAACCGCAAGTAAACATTGCTCTTGCTATTTCATTCACAATAAACTTCAACACAGCAGCAACGACTACAAAGCTTTGTTATTATTCAGATTTATTTTTAAACGTTGGAATTCTTTTGTATTAAAAATAGATGTTCTTAGTACTGATAACAATACTTCGCGTTAAAGTACATTATTATTTTATAAACGTTTTCTAAGGAAATCAATTACTGCTTCAAAAACGTGTTCTTATTTGTATTTAGTTTGCGGGCAGTACAGAAGGAGAAGAATCAATTTAAAATCGACTTTTAAAACGTGTAAAATTTTATTTGTTCTACAAAGATTCCGGGAAGTAATCAAATAAGTGTTCGTGAGGATTCTTGTTTCACTGAACGAGTAAGAAGCCGCGGAATTAAACACTCTGAAGTGAAATAAAGTTGGCAGCGATAGGTACCTGCCATCGTAATTAGCTGCGCTCCCTGAATTTTAGCTCTACCTAAACCCAAGCTTTTATAGAAAAATACAGTGAAATTTTATAAAACAGTGCTCAATTTCTGGAACTATTAAGTAATTCAACAATTTGTTAGTTTGTTTAAAGAGTTTTTACGCATTCGGAGGCACTCGGTACGCTACAGTTACAGTTTACCGGGTTCTAGACTGTTTCTTAATATTCATCATTTAACAAATAGTGACTAACATAGAGCATGTTTCATAATTTATTAGTAATGGTGAATTTTATTATAATTACGTTCAGTTTTGAGATATTACACAAGATACAAGAATAAAGTAATGTACTTACTTTTTAGTTAGTCAGTGTTTACCACATTATGCTGCTATAATTTTGTATGGTGATTTTTATTAATATTAATACCGTTAATGGATTTTATTATTAATTGTTACCAATATAACGAGTGTAAAAAGACCACTTCCGAAGCCAGAAACCATGTATTCTTGAGCCTCAATAGTAACTAAATTCACTAGCAGCATACCCAGAAAACTCAATTTAAAAAAGTTATTAAGGATTGAAAAGTCATATTCGCCGCTTGAAATCATCGCTCACATATCAACTGTCGGTTTTTGCTCAAAACGTAACCAGTACCCCTCCAGCAATGCCCCGTTTTAGTTTTCGGAAGCAGTTCTTTTACACCCAGTATGTATGAAAATGGAAAAGGGTTGCACAATCTAATTACGATTCAGCATAATTTAAGCTATTTTATTACTTCACACATTTAAACCTTATACGATTAAACTGATGATTTAATGCATGTCCTGGGTAATAGATGCCTCGCAAAAATTAAGTCAAAAGTAAGTTGCACAAAGTAAAATAGTAAAAATCACACGTAGTTTGTCATCTATCTCACATACAATTACTTTTTAGTTGTTCAAGAGAAAGTTTAACGATGAATAGTGTTTTGGCGGCCTTTTTTGTAAGTGATGTTATTAAAATAAATTTTCGATAACGATTAGTTGATAAGCTTTATACTATCAACTTACAGTGTGTTACTCAATATCCGTGGTCAAGTGGCCGATGTTCACGGCTCTCTGCACGACGCAGCAGCTGCAGGGAACAGCGGGAACCACACGACACGGACACGATTTGGCAAAACGACAAGGTGAAGATACTTAGTAAGGTTGCCTGTTAGCTGAACTAATTTTCCGTTGAAAGCTAAAATGTACAATAATGTACGAACAATTGTCCCAACAAGCCACATTAACTGCTCTTCATAAAAGTGTATTGTTACACAACTGAACACTATTTTTCTCACTCCCCATTTACCACAAAGACAAGCAAATCACAGTGAACGATCATTTTCCCACTATTTACCCGACTCCATCCTCTACAGAAGAGCGTCGCTGGCGTTCACGTCGACACGAAGCGACGAGGCGGGAGAGTGACTCATAAAGTGCCTTCACATTGATATTCATGAAGTCACCCTGACTGACAGCTTAGGAGGTCAATGACCGCAGTGATTTCGAGTCGGGTGAAAAACTAATGTTTCATTGGATTAGAAGTTTTGAGTAAAGTTTCTATTTCAAAATTATTTGTTTATGAATAACATGACCCACAAATATAAAAATAACCCTTATTCTAAAATAGCTGCACCTGACAAGTACGAAATACTACGCAGATAGACAGGGATATTATGTTTCAGAAGCAAATTGACTTGTAGCTCAATATCATAACCAACATGAAATAGCATTTAAAGTATTACGTCGGTATCGGATCCCTGTAATTTGGCTCGTTGTTGTTCCTTGAAAGTTTTTGTGAAGTTACGAAACTACCAGGCGCTCATGTTACATGCGGCGGTGGTGTATGTGTGTACCTACATGATAGAAGGATGCCGGCGCTACTTGCAGTGAGGGAAGTTAAGTTTGTAAACACTGCTGGCTGGAGATGTTTGCAGTCAAGTAACCAGCCATGTGGCTGATGTTTGAGTACCTGTTTCGTAGCCTATTGATTATTATTATATAGTTTCCGTATGACCATGTGTTATAACTCGTAGTGCAAGCAATATCCATGTTGATTGTTAGGCGTTTATTTAAAGTGCGATACAGCTGAGAGTGGTATCGTCAGTCTCACAGTCCCCGCTATTCCTCGTGTCGTGTCTGTGTCGGCATCCCGCGCGGGCGCCGCTGTACGACCGACACTACTGTACTGTGACCCTCTAACACTGATCTACTAGGAATATAGTATACGTCTTTCACCTAAATCGTAAGGGTTGGTGTAAAACAAAAACATGGGTGAGAGAGAAGAAATTGTCACTTGAATTACAAATGAGGGTTAACTCGACATGCAGGTTACCTACAAAATGTGTTATTTAGTCGTCTCTACATACGAAAAGGCATTGTATACACTACTAGTTATCTCTTTGGAAAAGCTCAGTTTAAAGTTTACAGGCATCTAGCACTCTTTAGTATGTTGTAAGTACCAGGAAACAAGAAACAGGCGGAGATGTCCCGCTACCAGCGCAGCTACTTGTAACTCACTCAATACAAGCCGGGGCAGGGCGCGAGGCAATCTCGATCGTGATACAAATATCATTACAGAGTAGATTGCAGAGTGTAGCATACTCTTGGAGTATAAAAAATAAGCATTTAATGGACAGATTAATGTTTTTTTAAGTATATAATAAAAAATATTATGTTAATGAGATGAAATTTCGTCATTGACCGTAGTTAGTATGTACCTTTTTTAAGACAGGTCAGCGCTTCTACGCAGTGACATTGTTTACCATAACATAATAACAAATGAGGCGCTTTTCTAAATTTTTATTTAAAATACCTTTACCTTTGCTTAGAGCATACTCGCTTTAGTTCCAAAGTCACAAAATAACCACCTTATACCTTCTAGCAGTTGTCTGCTCCAATTACTTTGTATGTTGTTAATTTATTATTACACTAACGTCGAACGATCATGCAGCCCCTGTATGATCTATTGTGAACATCGATCCAGTGCATTGACAATAGCGTTCAATATGGAACAGTGTTTGTAATGCAAGCAACTATGTTGTCCAGTTTACCGACAACCAACAATATTTAGTACGGTTTAATGCACAAAGCACACAATCAATAGTTGCCGATCCAATTTAATAAGAAAATTATAAATGAAATTTTCAGCAATTCAATAGCTTTTGTGAAAGTTGTTGTGTTCGATTTCAAGGTATTTTAGTTTCAACGTTACAATCACACAAAATGAGAAAATTAATAAAAAAACAAAAAAAAAATTAAGAGGTTAGCTTTCCATCGTGCAAGGGTGTCATATGATGGAAAGTTGTATTTTATGCTTCAATATGGTGCAATTAGCAAGTCTTTATGCACGTCACGAGTTTAATTCCCAATTTATTAGTAGATACGACATTCCGTATGTAAAATAATTATGTATGATCTAGATACAAACTTGAGGCACTACACACACGAGATGTATGTGTGTGTGTGTGTGTGTGTGTAGCGTGACCCACGCGTGTTAATAAAGGAGAAATACGCAAAAAATTAAAATTAAAATTATAATAATATGAAACCTTATTAATTTTTGATATACATTTATATTTAATGCTATATACGATTAAATAACAAAAAAAGTGATTAGAAGCAGTTTTGTTGTATTTTCCATCCGCTGGATTTGACTTATCTTCGTTAATTTAAAGTTGAGATAAAGTAAGGTAAAGTGCTTCTAATTTATAATGGAAATAATTTATGTATGTTTCAGAGTACAAACATTATAAATAAAGTCCAATACATTTATAATTAGCATCATAAAAGACGCAATTGTTGCTATGACGTAAAATTTAAATTTGATCGTTAATTTCGTTTTAATGTTTTTATTGGCTAATCAAATTCTGCTTGTTAATTGCCAATAAAAATTCCCTATAAGAATAAGTGTCATTAAATTAATCGAAGTATCTATACAATATGTGAAACAGAAGGGTAGAGCAGCAGGTCAGGCGAGGTGGACGTCGTTTCTCACATCTGTCACATTTATTGCTGCAATGTGGTTTTAATAGTTCACGACCGAGGACGAGGTTGATGAGGGTTCATGTCTGTGGGTCGTGTGGTTCACAAGTAGATCAGAGGAGACGGAAGGAGCGCCCGGGGCTCGAGGGGAGCTCTTGTTCATAACTGTGTCTAAATAAAACAATAAGGTGATTGGTAAACCTCAGTGCCGTAATAATAATTAATTGGTGAATAACATAACCTCGACTATGTAGCAAAGTGAATTGATCCATCAAGTCCAATCAAAAAATTGATGCATATACATGTTCATGTTACTAAACTATGTTATCCGAAAAATGAGGTCAATCTTTTAATAGAGCACCCCTACGATGATTTTAATTTAACATTTAATTTGTGAAATATAAAATTATTTTAATGTTATTAGTTTTGATTTTCTATCTTGGGGTATCAAAAGAAAATGTTTTCTTAATTTCCAACACAATTTGTCAACACTTGCACGAAGGTCGGACTATTACTGGAACGATATGAAAAGTAATTTCGCTGGATATTGGTTCTCAAGTGGATCTTGAGTGTCGCGTGGCTTCATGCGCGACGTCTTACTGCAATAGATGGACTACAAATAAACACTCACGTTGTTAAAGTTTCAAAACCAAACCAAACCTGTCAATATCTCATTGTTTCTTCTTTAGAATCTATTTAAATAATATAAAGCAATAGCTGCCAGTATTCCAGCAATAAGTTTCCTACATAGTGCTTATGCACATTACAAATTGTTAAAAAAATCGAAAAAAACATTTACAACGCGGTTGCTGTCAGTGAAATAAAATTGGAACGTTTTTATTTAGCTTGGACCTGCAATGCATGTAGTGTTACATTGTTGGTACACTACCCACAATTTGTAGGTACAAGTCAGCTTTATTTGGGTTGGGTTTTGAAATCGGTCGCCTGATTTAAGGGTTGTGGGGGATTTGGGGGGGTGGGGACGAGGGGTCTGAACCCCCTACAAGTAATTTTGGCTGCCGGAGTCGCGTCTAAATATTTTTAAAAAATTTTCAAAATATCCTAAATACTAGCACAATTGCGTGAATCGGAACGCATTTAGCATCTTGGATGAATGATATTGTGGTTTTTCTACAATCTTAATTTTAAATACAATCGAGGTAATTAGATTGTATTTATTAAGTGTGTTTACATAATTCTTAGGTAATTAATAGCAATGTCTTACTCCGAGTTGACACAATCCGACATCAATGGGTTAGGTTAGTTAGGTTACTGTTTTTAAACTGCCAGAAAAAGGAGTCCCGCGTTGACTCATGATTGAAGCGAGTTTTTATACATATAAATTGGCTACTGAAGGTCGCCATATTGAGGGGTTTAAAAAAAAAAATTTTTTTTTATGGCGCCCCCTTTTTTTCCGGCAGCTGAAAATGGTCAGGGGGGGTTCAGACCCATCCCCCCCACCCCCCCCCCCCAACCCCCCAAAACCCCTAAATCAGGCGACCGATTTCAAAATTTTAACCCTTTATTTAAACAAGAAAGGTGAAATTCTTCCTTCAGCTCACTGTATGTGTCTTATGGTTTCTGTATTTTTATGTGTATCATAATGTCTAATATAATCTATGAAAAGTATATTATAAATCGTATAATTTAGCGTCTTCAAATTTTACTTCCTCGTGGTCGGTATCTGTGGTGCTAAGTCTGGGACAGAATGCAACAAGGCAGTCTCATTGTTTGCGACTGGCATTGTTTCGTTCGGACGCCGCACAAAGAGCCGCAGAACAGAAATGTTTACTTTCTACTTAACTGTGGTCGTAGCACTAAATACTGACAAACAGAAACACACACACACGGTCGGTCACAGATTCAAGTGTAGATACTTACTGTCGAGGTCAACCATGTTTGTAAGAGGTCTTTGAAGAACTGAATGGCTTGGTAAGTAAGTGATGGACAATTTCTAGGGGAAAAAATCGAATATAAAATAATTTAAATAGCTTTTTGTGACTTCTTTATAATATGTGTGATTGATTACATAGTCTTATATACAGAAGTTTTTGGTTTGTGGTATAAGGCTGATATTGTTTCATGATAATTAGGATTTAACTAACAGCTGACTCGGTATTTTGTATGTTATCCGTAACATGATGTGGAGGCCACGACTACCAAGCAGTATAATATGTATTAATAACATACTCGCATATTAACTACACAATCTGCGACTACCTGCCGATTGATATATTCGAGAATATTATCCATCTCCGGATTTAAAAAATGGCACCACTTTTCCACTTCGACGCGCTTTTATAACTGCCTTTTTAATTGACTTCCAGAACCTTGGAACTCTTCACCGAACGGTGGTTTGAATTCAAGTGGCACTACGAAAAGAAAAATGCATTTACAAATAGCATTGGTTGATTGATCGTTGGGTTTTTTTTATTGGAAAAAGGCTTTTCTTCTATTCTTAATGGCAATTTAAGAATAATAAGGCTGCTCTTCCATTGGGCTACAACTACTTACGGCAAAGTTAATTGAGCTGATAATCTATATGTCGGGGAGTTCGTTATCACTGGGTTCGATCATGGTGGAAACTTCGAAATAAAACGTGGAACTTGATGTATGGGCGTGTATTAATCACAACGTTAAGCAACTTTACAATAATCATCAAGAATAGTCAGGATGTAAATGGATATAGGAAGCGCGGTGAATTCAGCGTGTGGCCCTCACTGATTTATTCACTTCACGTCTGCACTGCCCCACGAACCAAATAACAATGATCCGTCCAACAAGATAGATGGGCTATTTAGACTCAACGGAAAATGACCGAAACTCATTCAGTCGTTCACTAATAAAGCCTCGCACCGACTACACCCAAGTTAAGACAACTTGACGCAACCAATATCTCATTTAGTCGCCGACATTGACGTTGACATTTCAAAACATAGACAAAGTAGATAGTAACGTAGTTCATCAACTGGCCAAGTCCATCGAATCTGTGTTCTCTCCGACATATAAAACAACTTTTTTTTTTAAATATGGTTCTTTCTAAATAAGACTGCTTTGAATAAATCCTGTATTGATTAAAATGGCAAAAAAACATATATTCCGGCGCTACACTCTCGCCAATCCCGGCGTTATACTCTCGCTAGGTGCTTAATAACTAACTTCATAGTTGAAGACTTCTTTCAAATAAACTCCATCTATTTGCTTCAAAAAGAAATAATGAGCTTGTTGGATTCTTGCATGTTGAGGGTAGTATTTCTACCCTGCACAAATCTTCTGTAACTACCCTCGGCTGAAGTCGGTGTTGAGACGCCGTCGAGAGCGTCTCTGAGTAGAGTAAAAGACTTTGAACACGTTGGTCGTTTGTGCATGAGCTCTTGTAGTGCCGTCCTATCACGCATTTTACTGACGTTCAGTGAAGTGTTGGAGTATTGCAACATTTGCAATACTGTGCTGCAGCAGTGTTTGTGCCAACAGACGCCCTTGGACAATACCCTAAAACCTTGGCGCTCCACTTACGGAGGCTGGTGGTGGAAGCTTGAGGTTTGTGCAACTTTGAATATTATCTTTGACAGGCAAGAGTTCGTAATTCAGCCGCTCATTGAAATCATTGTAAATTCCTTGAATTAAATACCTAAAGGTCCTTCGAATCAGCGCATACTTTGACCAGCCCGAACATTGGCCTTCGAGCCGGGATTCCTTAATTTATACCCTTTTAATCGGTCTCACCACCGTAACATCATTTAACTTTCAATTTTCTAGCTTTTCGCTACCTACCTACCTACAACTTAGAAAAATACTTACCATAATTCATATTAATTCTTTCAAATAACGTCATATCTAAATACCTTCTAAACTTAACCTACCTAAATAAATACCTAGCAGAACCCTACTTATTTACAATAACTTTAAACTTAACTTTTAGTTACAACTTTATCGCTTAAAATGACTACCCCCAGTCAAAAAGAAGTCAAGACGGATAAGTCTGATAGTGAACTTTTACTTAAAATCAGCTCTCATAACGCG
The DNA here is from genome assembly GCA_916618145.1 of Emmelina monodactyla. NCBI lineage: Eukaryota > Metazoa > Arthropoda > Insecta > Lepidoptera > Pterophoridae > Emmelina > Emmelina monodactyla. The sequence goes on along the minus strand of OU745314.1, from coordinate 323,439 downwards.
ATCAGGGAAAGAATATTTTCTCAGATTCAACAATTATACGACACTACATTAAAAATTAGATCTGATCCTGAATCTGTAGATATAGATATGTTTTTACTCCGTGCCTCTGAGATAACAACCTTACGCGAGAAATATGAAAAAGTAACCTTGAACATATTTGAATTAGAGGTTCAATTAAACCCTAAAATACAGTTTTGCCATAAGGAAATAGAAAGTTTCGATGATTTATATTTCGAAATCAAAACTTGTATCAAAAAGGTCGGTTCACAGAGCGAAAATAACTGTTCTTCTAACTCCCGCAGAAATGATATAGATTGTCGTCCTAGGTTGCCTAAACTTGAGCTTATCTGTTTTGACGGAAATATAGAAAACTTTACTACCTTTTATGAGACCTTTTGTTCTTTAGTGCACAATCAAAAGAGCATGTCGAATATTGACAAGTTTCACTATTTATTATCGTGTACGAAGGGTTCTGCGCAAAATATAATAAAAAGTGTACCTATTACGTCCTCTAATTATGATGTAGTATGGAAAGCATTACTTGATAAGTACCAGGATCAACGAATGTTGGCCGGTAAATACCTCGATAAAATGTTGACCTTTACACCTATCTTAAAAGAATCACCTGTAAGCCTAAATCAATTCATCGAAGTTTTTGAGAATTCTTATAAAGCCATTTGTTCACTTAACATTCCTAACTTACATAGTTACGTTATCTGCCATATCGCGTTAAAGTCACTCGATCAAAATACTCGTAAGTTATTTGAACAAAGTATTGATCAAAAAACTATTCCGTCTTATGAAAATCTTATTGAGTTTGTACAAAATCACATTAAAGTTCTAGAACATTCACAATCATATCCATCTGAGTTTACTTCGAGCATCAGTGGCACACAACGTAACAAACAAACTTCGAATTATAACCTTAACAAAAACTTAACTGCACGTAAAAACTATTCGCAAATTGCAACCAATAAATCAACCTTGAATAATTTTGCATGTCTTCACTGTGGGGAAAATCATATGATTTTTCGTTGTAGTAAGTTTCGTAAACTTTCACCAAAACAACGAATTAGCCGTGCTAATGCCCTTAAGATTTGCCATAATTGTTTGAAGTTAAATCATTCAGCTGTCGAGTGCCGCAGCGAGTTTAGGTGTTTCACATGCGGAGAGGCGCACCATGCGCTGCTGCACGTGGACTACTGCGCCGCGCCCGCCGACGCCGGCCGGGGCTCGCTCCCTGCGCCCGCGCATACCACCCCGCCACATCCTATTGTTCACTCGTCGCAAAACAACTGCCATGCGTCTTCGTTGCATAATAAAAACTATGCAGTTATACTAGGCACAGCTATAGTGAATGTTGTTGATGTTTTTGGTAATGAACAGCCGTGTCGTGTTTTGATCGACTCGGGCGCACAGTCTAACTTTATAACAATAAGTTGCTTAGAGCGTTTAGGTTTACAACGTTTTAAATGCCCTTATAATATTTATGGCTTATCGGGTGAAAATGTAAAAACGTACGGTATGACGTCATGTACGGTTAAGCCCCGGAATAGTTGTAATCCGGTGTTTACAATTGATGCCGTAATACTTGCAAAAATAACTTCAGATTTACCTACATTTGATATTCCCAACAATGTAGTTAAAGAATACAATAACTTAGTTTTAGCGGATCCCTTGTTTTACAGACGTTCTGCAATTGATATTATTTTATCGGGAGACGTTTTCCCACACATCTATGATGGAAATCGAATCGTATTCGGTCCATCACTTCCTTGTGCATTAAGTAGCATATTTGGCTACGTAATTACTGGGAAGTTAGAAGTACCGTGTACTTCAAATAATAATTGTTTGTCGATGACGTCAAACTTAGTGTCGTACGCTAAGGATGATGACGTCATTGATACATGTCTTCGGCGATTCTGGGAGATCGAGGCCTCACCGTGTGAGATACCAGCCGATCCTCTGGAGCAGCAAGCCGAGGAGGTGTACTCGTCGCGAACATACCGCGACGCCAGCGGCAGGTACGTGTGCCCGCTGCTGCTGCGCGAGCGCCGCGCGCCGCTGGGAGACTCCCGCGCCGCCGCCGAGCGCCGCCTGCTGCAGCTGGAGCGCCGCCTGGCCCGGGACGCCGCGCTGCAAGACCAGTACGTCGCCTTCATGCGCGAGTACCAGCACCTCGGCCACATGGAGCCGTACTCCGGCGCCGAGCCCAGCCGGTACCTCATACCGCATCATGCAGTGGTCCGCACCGCCAGCACCACTACGCCGGTGCGTGTCGTTTTCGATGGTTCAGCGAACACTTCAAACGGCGTTTCATTAAATGATAACCTCTTGTGTGGTAAAAAATTACAGCAGGATCTTTTAAAAATCATAATTAATTTTAGACTTTACGATATTTGCTTTACAGCTGACATTACAAAAATGTACAGATGCGTTTTGATAGATCCAACGGAACGTAAATACCAACACATTTTATGGAGGGAATCGCCGAGTGAACCGATTCAAGTTTTTGAATTAAAAACGAACACCTACGGCTTGCGCAGTGCACCGTTCATGGCTGTGCGTACGTTACGCCAGCTGGCGCACGACGAGGCGGAGCGACACCCGCGGGGAGCGCGGCTGCTGCAGGATGGCTTCTACGTCGATGACTTGTTGGGATCTACGCCCACGTTAGAAGATGCTTGCACGTTGCAAGATGACGTCATCGATATACTTAAACGAGGTGGATTCGCGCTGAGAAAGTGGGCGAGCAACTCGCCTGAGCTGCTAGCTCGGGTCGGTGCGGAGCAGTGTACACCTATCAACTTTGATGAAGACGCGTCGTCTTCCATAAAAATCCTTGGGCTGAAATGGGACCCAAAGGATGATTGTTTTTCATTTGAGTATAATTTTAAAGATAACACATTTACAAAACGTTCGGTTTTAAAATTGTTAGCGAGCATCTTTGATCCTGTAGGTTTTCTAGCACCGTGTGTTTTCTTGGCTAAATGCCTCTTACAGGATATTTGGAAAATTAGTAAGGGCTGGGATGAACCCATGCCGTCTCACCTTCGTGAGAGGTGGGAATCATTTATTACATCTTTGTCACTTTTGTCCAACCTTCGTATCGAGCGTCACTTGCTCATTAAAGACTTTACTGACGTTCAGATAGTCGCCTTTTGTGACGCTTCGACGCGTGGTTATGCTGCTTGTCTTTATGTCCGCAGTGTTGACAAAAATAATCTAGTTAAAACTAGATTACTTGTTTGTAAAACAAAAGTAGCCCCGATTAAACCGCTCTCCATTCCAAGACTCGAGTTAATGGCATGTGTTTTATTATCAAAATTAATTTTATTTTTAAAACAAAACCTTACAGATCTAAATTACAAGGTTATAGCTTTAACTGATTCCAGTGTTGCACTAGCGTGGTTGCAAACGCCACCATATAAATTAAAAACGTTTGTCAGTAATCGCGTGGTGCAAGTTGTAGAAGTGGTGCCGCCGAACTGTTGGTATCACGTGGGCAGCGGCGACAACATGGCAGACGTGTGCTCGCGCGGCGCGGCGCCCGGCGCGCTGCTCGCGGACCGGCAGCGCTGGCTCCACGGCCCGCAGTGGCTCACCCGCGACAAACAACAGTGGCCGATTAGCACATTTTACGTTAGAGATGAAACAGATATTTTAGAACTTAAATCAAATACTGAGAGTTTTAATTTAGTAACGAATAGTGAACCAACTGATAATGAAATATTTTTAAAATTTTCTTCTTTTAATAAATTGCAGCGTGTCACCGCGTGGTGTTTGCGCTTTATAAATAATTTACGTAAAAATAAATCTGAAAGGAATTTTAAAACTTTGACGACTGTTGAATTAAATAATGCACATGACCTTATAATTAAATTAACTCAAAATCAATTTTACTTTAACGAAATTTCATCTCTTAAAAATAATAAAACTTTTATACCTACTTTGAAAAAATTATCCCCGTTCTTGGATGGAGCAGGGTTCCTCAGGGTGGGGGGTAGAATCTCTCAATCGAGTCTACCCTATAATCAAAAACATCCTTTACTTTTACCTAAACGTAGTCACGTAACAACATTAATTATAGAAAACTTTCATCGTTCATACTTACACGTGGGACCTCGTACGTTACAAGGCATCCTTAGCCAGAAGTACTGGATCGTATCCGCTCGTAGTGTGATCCGATCGGTGCTGTCACGCTGCGTCATGTGCTTTAAATGTAATCCACGCCTGGCTCAGCCGAGCATGGGTACGTTACCTAAGCCTCGGTTAGAACCAAACAAGGTTTTTCATCACGTTGGTGTTGACCTAGGTGGACCTTTCTATGTAAAGGAGCACAAAAGACGCAACGCAAAGGTATACAAAGTATATCTTTGTCTGTTCGTTTGCTTTTCTACAAAAGCAGTACATTTAGAGGTCCTCACTGATTTGTCGTCAGACTGTTTCCTGGCTTGCCTGGATAGGTTCGTCGCGCGTCGTGGCTTGTGCTCAAGTTTGTACTCAGATTGTGGTACAAACTTTGTAGCAGCAAACAAGCACTTAAAAGACGTTGTAAAATTCTTAAAAAACCAAAACGTCTTACAAGCTTTGTCTGATGGTTGTTCACTTCGCAACATTACGTGGAAGTTTAACCCTCCGAGTGCCCCCAACATGGGTGGTCTCTGGGAGGCCGGAATTAAGTCGGCGAAGTACCATCTATTACGTGCCGTGGGTGATAAGTCCCTCACGTTTGAGGAGTTGTCTACCGTTTTTTGCAAGGTAGAAGCCGTGATGAATTCACGACCACTTTGTCCACTTTCTGATAACCCCAACGAATTTGAGGTTTTAACAGCTGGTCACTTTCTTATAGGCCAGAGCCTTCTAGCAGTGCCTGAGCACAATCTAGAGGACGTTCCTCTTAATCATTTATCTAGATGGCAACACATACAAAAATGTTCACAATCGTTTTGGAGGCAGTGGTCACATGATTACCTTCACACTTTGCAACAAAGGTCGAAGTGGCATTTGTCACCACCTAATTTAAAGGTCGGTGACCTTGTTTTAATAAAGTCAGAGTTGACACGCCCATTGCAGTGGCCACTGGGTAGAATCTTAGAAACTTTTCCTGGACCTGACCGCGACGTTCGTGTAGTCAGTGTCAAAACTGCCGGTGGTTGTTTTAAGCGACCGGTCAATAAATTATGCCCATTACCATTTTCTCATTAAATACTTTGCATCTAACATTCGTAATGCTAGATATTAGATATTTTAGTTAGTGTTAAGTTTACATTCTATTACTTTGATATAAAAACTTTGATGAGTCTTTGAACTCAAATACCTTATTAATACTTTGAATTTCATATTTATCTTTGATTTTCCTTTATGTGGAAATCATTACAATGATTTCGGTGGGGGGTATGTTGGATTCTTGCATGTTGAGGGTAGTATTTCTACCCTGCACAAATCTTCTGTAACTACCCTCGGCTGAAGTCGGTGTTGAGACGCCGTCGAGAGCGTCTCTGAGTAGAGTAAAAGACTTTGAACACGTTGGTCGTTTGTGCATGAGCTCTTGTAGTGCCGTCCTATCACGCATTTTACTGACGTTCAGTGAAGTGTTGGAGTATTGCAACATTTGCAATACTGTGCTGCAGCAGTGTTTGTGCCAACAGACGCCCTTGGACAATACCCTAAAACCTTGGCGCTCCACTTACGGAGGCTGGTGGTGGAAGCTTGAGGTTTGTGCAACTTTGAATATTATCTTTGACAGGCAAGAGTTCGTAATTCAGCCGCTCATTGAAATCATTGTAAATTCCTTGAATTAAATACCTAAAGGTCCTTCGAATCAGCGCATACTTTGACCAGCCCGAACAGAGCTAACTCAGTTTATCTCACTTAAAATTAAAAACTTTAGACTTTCTGTCAGATACCAAAAACGAAGCCTAATGAGGATGCGGTCTACAATATACCAACTTATTTTTATTTCTTATTCTTTTTATATTTAGATTCATCACCAAGCACTCCTATATACGGTGGACGCTTAACATTGTTACAAACTGATTTTAGAAAAAATGAGAATCCTCTCCCGGGCGCCAAAATAAATAAAAATATTATTTAGGCTACTGCTAATAAAAACTGTAGATAGACATATTTAATTGCAGCCAGTTTTATATCCTTAGAGATCTGGTTTTGAACTAAAGGAAACATAACACTCGACAATTTTAGAGTTTCAGCTGGTCTACATTTTCGTGCTGTTCATCTTTTTCTATAGCGAGTCACCATCCAAAAATTATTATCCTTGAGCTTTGGGAGAGACTCGAGGGTAACATGGGAATTTTACATACAACGCAATTTGTTATAAGATAAGCGAAGGCAAAGTACGTCATAGTTGTCATTAAGAAGTCACTCTTAATGCCGACTATAGCACGTATGGCTGTTTTCTGCGCACGGAACCTGCGGCGTGTCCCCACAGCTCGGTACTCGGTACCATACTGCAGCAGGGACTGCACGGTGGCGTAGTAGCATCCCTACTAATATTATAAATGCGAAAGTAACTCTGTCTGTCTGTCTGTCTGTCTGTCTGTCTGTCTGTCTATCTGTCTGTCTGTCTGTTACGCTTTCACGTCTAAACCACTGAACCGATTTTGATGAAATTTGGTATGAAGAAAGAACTAAACTTGGGAAAGGACATAGGGTACTTTTTACCGCGGGAAAACTTCTCATTCCCACGGGAAACCGACTTCCACGCGAACGGAGTCGCGGGCGGCCACTAGTAATAAAATAATGTATATTTCCACATAAAATTTTGTTAAATTCTTGACGTAGTGTTAATACTGCTAATTTTAAATATATTTTGTGCAGTTTTCTTAAGTTTATTTGTGTATTCTTGACATACATTTCTGATCGTCATTGTTGTGTTTTTTGTACTTTTGGTATTTCTGATGCTGATGAATTAATACGTGAGTTAGGAACTTTTTGAAGAGTAACGGTTTATTCTTTAAATGAATGTGTAATCTAGTTCTTCAAAGATGTCTAGTAAATAGTAACACCTCGCTCCCCTGCTATACTATTTACTGCAGTTTTATTATACCTTACTTTCCGCGCAAATTTTCATTCTAGTCTACAGGAAACAAATTACAAAGAAGGCAATTTATGTAGATTACACAACTGAAGTGGGCTATAGCACGAACCTGGTACACTGCAGCTGGGTTTCAGCGCACGAACTCAATGCTAACTTAATATTATAATTTGAACGTTAATATCAACGTTATGTCTCTAAGAAAATTAAGGTTTATAAATTAAATTTGTAACTTATACTCAACTTAAACTCTGAGCTTTACGCAATTGTAAAACAACAGTTGTTTTACAACTAATATGCTAAAGTATATAAAATCGGTTCAAAAGATTAAACGTTTTCAAACATTTACCTGCTTAATATTAATTTTTCTCTATAAACGTTATTAAAAATGTACAACTAGAATGAATGGCGATGTTTCAAGTTTCCCCTCTGAATCCGCAATATGTTTAAAAAGCTAAGTCATTTCACAGACATAACTGGCTATTCACAGTGAACTCCCGCGTCTGTTGACTGCCTGCCAACACCACGCTGCAGCCATGTCTGCTGCATTATGAATGTTACAGTAACAAACCGCAATAAAACAGCGGCCGTCAAATATAAACCTACTGTTGTTTTTTTCTGCAACAGCCACATCGTTAAGTTACTAAAACTGTCAGCTGAAATTTCTCATCGTTTACGTGGAGTGCTTTAAAATCACATTTGGGAATGGCTTCCATATAACTATGTTTACGTCATAGCATGTCGTTACTCGTTAAACTTACTTATACTTTGCACATGTTTGTATACTTTAAAAAGGTATTTATTTGGTACTTTAAGTTATAGAAGTAAAATTGTTAAATCGGTAGCGTTATGTAACTTGCCGATTCCTATGGAAAACATTTAAAGCAGTTATCAGCTGAAGCGTGATTAACAAACAATAACAAATTAAAAAATAGCTATTCAGTAATTCATTAATATTTGCTCTATATTGATTGTTATTTTTAAGTGTATAACTTGATATCGGTTGTTTAAGTTCATAGTTGGTTAGGTTCATACATGTCGGATTCAGCTAATTCCCATTACATTTCTACTAAATCTCTCTCACAAAGCCCCGGAAGCCTACAACCTGCCAATAATCGATATTTTCATTAATTTTCATTCGAATTGGAGCTATTCATTACAGAAACACGCTTATATTCTCTAGAGAGCTTACTGAATCGTTACTTTACGGTAACATTAAATAAATTACATTGCTTTACACAAAATGGAGTAACGACTTCGGATTGAGAAACGAAGTAAGGTCGGATAATTGTAAGAATATTATGTATATTTTATTACTTGACAACTACGTTTTTTATATGTCGGAGAGAACACAGATTCGATGGACTTGGCCAGTTGAAGAACTACTTTACTATCGACCTTGCCTATGTTTTGAAATGTCAATGTCAATGTCAGCGACTAAATGAGATATTGGTTGCGTCAAGTTGTCTTAACTTGGGTGTAGTCGGTGCGAGGCTTTATGAGTGAACGACTGAATGAGTTTCGGTCATTTTCCGTTGAGTCTTAATAGCCCATCTATCTTGTTGGACGGATCATTGTTATTTGGTTCGTGGGGCAGTGCAGACGTAGAGTGAATAAATCAGTGATGGCCACACGCCGAATTCACCGCGCTTCCTATATCCATTTACATCCTGACTATTCTTGATGATTATTGTAAAGTTGCTTAACGTTGTGATTAATATACGCCCGTACATCAAGTTCCACGTTTTATTTCGAAGTTTCCACCATGATCGAACCCAGTGAACGATGTCCCCGACATATACATTGACGTCATTGTGGACTTGTTTTCTAGTTATACTAATTAGTAACATTTTTGTATTCTTACGTTTTTTCTGTTTATAAAGCCAACCATAAATTATAGAAATTTGTTGAAAGACCGAGCTTACTATAGGTGTTTTTTTATTAAATAATAAAATTTCAACCAATAAAGAGTGTCTGCGTCAGTACGCACTTCTTGACCCTAAAGTCAAGTCACAACAATGTTTACGTCGCAGTCAGATTATAACTCTATCTGCAAACGCAAACGTATAGCCTTATTTAATTTGTGTTCCCACGGCACGGAGCGTTCCCCACAGACACGATGTTCCCGCAGCGGAAACATTGGTAGCTAATATCCTTATGCAAATCAAACGTCTGAAATTAAATGAAATACGTAATGCAGCTAGGTAAGGTACGAGTATGATGTATAAAGCTTATTATGCGAGGGATAGAAACATCTGAAAGTCGTAAAGATTCAAGGAAAAGCGTAAAATATCTTAATAGGGCTTGGGCTTAAACTGGATGTTTTTACGAGAATACTGGAAATGAGCACAAAGTTTCAGTGAATGGTTCGAGGTCGGGTTTTGATAATCTGGATTTAGAGAATTGCCTCCGACACCAGCAGGAGGACTGCCATTGTTGGTGTTACTGAGCCGCGTTGTTTTATGATTAAAACAATTTTAAAACGTATTTTTTCCTCTTTTTCTAAGTTTTAAAGAACTTATTGCTAATTTCAATAATTCAGCACCTTAGAATTTTGATACTTAAGTTGAATTTTCATTTTTAAGGTGATTCCATTTTCCATTCCAAGAAAGGAATCCTATTTTTATGCAATATTTTACTTTCTATGAAAATTAAACCACTGACTAAAGTAAAAAAACAAGTGAAGCTCTAATTAAAAGTCCAAATGAGTTTCTTGTTAGCAAATCTACTACTTGCGACTGAAATAATTTGTAAACTTCGTACATAAGTCTGTTAATTAAACAGTTCAGAACCTGTTGCCTTCAAATTATCCACAAAGTGATGTTCCATTACGATCCACCTGCCGAATTGTGTTTTAAAAATTCAGTAATTTCTAAAAAAAGGTTTGTTATTTTCACCTGCAACAGATGTTTAAGATTACACCAACTAAATTTATTTTGAACCAAAAAAAGTAAAAGCTGGAAGACTTTATTAGAGGTCAATATGCGCTGGTACTTTTGCCAGACTTTGCAGTTGGTTAACCTACTTTTGCTCCTATAAAATAAACAATACGGTATTAAAACTTTTGAAGATTAAAACAACAGCAGTAAATATTTTAGAACAAAAATAATGATGGTTACATGAGAGTAGAGTAGAGCCTGACAAGGTTTAAAAAAGTTGAGAAAATATTACGAAAATTGCATCTTAAATCGCTGCAGCACTATTTGTATGATTCTGAATCTTTTCTGCTGAGTCATGCTGCCTGAAGTAAACTTCGCGCGTATCTCTCGATATCGGATCCACTTACAGCTTGTCACTGACACTGCACTTTAAATCTGAAAGCCTTTACAGGTTATGCGAAATGCAACCTTACCAACCAAGTAATACAGAGTGCCTTAAACTGTTATCGTAACAAACATAACTTACGGCAAGTTTGGAAAGACGTCGCAAGTGTTTTGGCTATGCAATATGCAAGTGTAAATTCTACATTTATGCAAAATATTTAACAAAAATATCAAAGGATTATTTCTCTGAGACAGTCGAAATAATAAAGAAACATTGAATTAAAGCAATTATTAATAGTATGTGTGTCTAATCTTAGATTTTGCTTTGCTATGACTAAAATTTGCATTAACTGCATAACATGACCTGCAGCACTTCTTACTCACAGATGCACTCTACGTGCCATGTTAAATTAAATATGCATATTACAATATTTTGTTTTCTGTCAACAGCGCTATGACGTCGTGAGAGTAACAACCTAGAATTTTATCTCACTTTTGATCCTCAGATCAACTCGCGGCAAAAGACAAAATTTAATATATTCGTTGCGTACACATCGTGCTTTTATATTTATTTTATGTTTATAAAGTGTAGTTTTTATACACGTACTGCGCCTACCTGAAATTTTTAAGCGTTAATACGTTATAATTAACATCAAAGTTTTTTCTTATAAAATATTTGTAACCATTATTTTATTTTTTATTGTGAATGTCCCAACAAATCCCCGTTCAGTGAGAAGGTGAGACAGTAAATGATAATAAAGTGGGAGCTATCGGAGCCGCGACGGCGGTTGTCTCGTACATGTTCCTTTACCTGCACCGGTGCAGCCTCGCTAGGAACAGTCCTGATTCACTTTACTTCTATTTCAGATATAAAACCGTCACACAATACAATTGCAGAGACGTGGACTTGAACGAACTATTATTGAGAAAATTCTAGGATACAATAAAGATTAGTGGTTGTTTTAATTGAATTCCTTATGAATTTGTAGTGGAAGAGGTTAGTGGGTAGCAAGTGTTCCCCGGCAGGTACCATGTGGTTAAACTCTTCTCAGAGTGTCGCGTGACGTCACCGACACGTCACCGCTGTGTGCCGCCGCGTCCGCCGCCATTGATAACATTGGTCAGTGATTAGAAGTGAGCTGCTCCGGACTAAATCACAAACGTCTAATGAATCGCAAATGTGTTCAGTTGAAGCAGCGCTGCCTTTAATATGCAAATGTCGTCGGTCGCCGAGCGGCCTCCTCGTCACCGCTGGGGCCCTGGTACCGTTTCTCAAACCGCCTATCAGTTGACGCAGTATTTATTATTACCGAACGTTTCGAGTCTCAATTATACCTGTGTTTGTTCCATCGGTATTATACTGATTCATGCCCTGATCAAAATGATTGCGTTAGTAACCAATTACTAATACACACAAAATCACCGCAGCAAGCGATTAGTATTTCTTCGAAACATTTACAATTAAAAACACCGTGGCTTAATTGTTTCTTTGTCTAAAAATAATTGCATTACACAAAAATAATTTCATAACAGAACTGTGAACACACAAAATTTAATGGAATATTAATTACGAGATTAACTCTACCCCCTATTTTGTTTATAAGAGAATCATTAATTAGGAACTGTACAACGAAGCAGCTTCGATCGATTACTCATTTACGGGTATTCCAGCGGCGCGCAGAGAGAACCACTCACTTACATGCAGCCACCGCCCCGAGGAACTCACGTCACTTGCTGGAAGCCACAAACCAGCAAATTGGCTGCAACTTAGTGGATGCGTGTAACGGTGGAGTTAATGTCATGTGAGTACATATTATTGTTAAATACTACTACTAGCACCGTGTATAGAACCCTCCCGGTGACGTCACACTACGTTACACTTTCAACTTAAAGCGGTCTTTATATAACATCGTAAGGAATGACCGCCTTCTATTGATGCAGTGGTTAACTTCAAATTTTCTCAAAATAAATTTTAACAAAACGTTTGTCATGGAGTTTATCAATAGAGCAGTAAAATTTATTTAAATTATCAGGGTTTTATCAAGAAGTACAGAATACCAAATTTTTAGGCTTAATAATCCTACTTCCTACTAATATTATAAATGTGAAAGTTTGTGTGTATGTGAGGATGTGAAAATGTGAAGATGTATGGATGTTTGTTACACTTTCACGTAAAAACTACTGGACGGATTTAAATCCTTACTTACCCATTATAAAACACCTTAATGTACACCGTTTTTACATAAACATTTTTATTAATTTATTAATTTATTTGAATCTGAATGTAATTAAAGCGAGAATTGAGATGGGGTTTGATAAAACTCAGTTCACGTCGCTGTTTGTGCTGGAGTTTTATTGCTCATCGGTTTGCTGCCAACTAGACGAGCATTTACATCAAATGCTTCACAAGTCCGCCAACATAAATAAAAGTGCAAAAGAGATTGCTATCTGAAACATATAGAACATATCTATAAAAATTACCGTGTAACAACTATTGAAATTTATAATAACGGTACGAGTATTTCGGGAAATTTATGTTAGTGTAAAAAAAATAATAGAATTTAAGAAAAATGTCTTTACGTCTTTGAAAAACAAAACCTCCGTCATCGTCTCAGAGGCAACCATGATGCAAGTACTAAACCTGTTTAAGTTGGATCATAAAACGATCAGTAATAAAGTAACTCTGTCCTGCAGTGCAGGCAGCGCCGCGACCGTGACGTCATGCAGCTCGCGAGTGAGTTGATCAGACGCCAGCTGCCGACGAGGACCACTGCGACACCACGAGAACAACATTGTGACATACAAGTTAGTACAGGGATCTTTGATAAAATCGTTTGAAAGTGTCACCGTTTCCTTAACTACTAAGAAAACATTGTCGGGGAAGCGCTTACGTTTTTATTGGATACAACTTTCAAACCAGACGCTTGCAGTTGAGCTAATTGGGTCAAGTTTTGAATACACCAAGTTACATAAGTATGTATTCTTGTGATAGTTTCGTTTTTATAACCCATTGTCTTCGTAATAAAAAAAAAGTCGATGTGGGTTGGTGGAATGAGCGGCACTTTATGTGGTGATGTGTGGAGTTGTGGCGTCACGGTGACGCAGCCTAACTACCGCATACCGGTGGCGCGGGAGCACCGAGCGATGCCGTTCGTTTTGCGATAAAAAATAATTTTCTTTTGAGCAGAATACTTTTCGATCATTTTGTTTTTCTTTGATGGTTTGTTTGGACTGTTTTTGTCTTAAGATACTCTCAAGGGTTCTATATTGGCTCGCCTAAAGTTGTTTACCCGAAAATGTTCTAACTACCGATTTGGAATCCTAAAAATATTCTGAATTCCTAAAAAAAAAATGTTCATTGATACAATTTAAAACATCGTTTAACCTTTAATAATACAATCCCTCGTAGTGAAACATTCACGAACTGCAATGTACCGCGCAACACGTGCATGCATTATCACTTAGTAGCTACGCGATATATTACCAACATTATTTACATGGCGCGCAAAGTTCCTATTGTATCCCCCTTATTGCTGTATAATTGTTAAGATATTATGATATACTGTGATGAGGTAAGTTTCGCGTTGAATATGAATCGACCCTCTAAGTCATGTATATAATGACGTGCTGCCCACAAGTCGCAGTTTGTCGTCAGCGTCGCTGCAGTCGGGGGTCCTCACTCAACATGCAAGCGGCGGTCGATCAGCTGCAACTATAAATGAACCGAACACTAACTACTATCAGACTAAATTTAATATTCATCGTCTGAGAAACAAACCTTCTACCTGCAGAACATCTACAAATAACTGGTATTATCGTATTACACTAAGTTTTATAAAAAAATATATCATAAAAAAATGATTCAATAAATTCAGATACATGACGATTTAATGGTATTGGCTATTTGTCTTATTTTATGAGACGTGCATTGAGTATCAATTCTATATTTCATCTTCATATATTTTTTGAAGTCAAGCCTAAATACAAAGATAAACAGAATCAAAACAAAGCGTGAGTTGCGTGTGACACTCGTCACTGAAACGAAAATAAAACCAATAAATAAGTCAGAGAGTCGTCACGAATAGTATTATAGAAAGAAATATTACTTATTGATTTAAATTCTCACTTTCTTATGAACTAAATATTACAAGTAAGATATGAAAAACAATAATAATAACGGAGTTTGAAAGTAAGGCATAATCTGTGGAACTGCTAAACTGATTTTCCAAGTTCTTTTTCAGTCGGTAACCTTAAAATAGAGAGTAATGTACAAACTATGACTTGCTCGCTTACACCATTGTTTTTTTATTTATTGAAGTAATCAAAAAGCAGCTTTGATTTACTGCTCTTACTTTTGCAGATACATTTTATTTTAGTGAATTTAAAACATTGTGATATCTTACTGCGGTGACAGAACTACGAGTTATTGCTTTTAAACTGCAATCGTATCAAAATAAAACATGCTACGCCGTAGTCGCGTAGCTCGTAGAAACCTTTAACCGTAGCAATAAATCGTTAACAGCGTACAGGTACAGCGATCGAAAGATCGATCAATAGAAGATTCAATGAAATAAAATAATCTTCAGTGACAAAGTAGCAACTCAGATTTTAAAGCTAATTTATTTTTTTCCCAGTTTTAAATACTCGATTAAAAAGCAGAAAATGGTTTGCAGATTTTATTTTAAAAAAAATAGAGATACTTTGTGTAATAAATCAATTACAAAATAAATATTTTTATATACCATCCATTGCTAAATAATTTATCATATCATCAGTTATTATAATTTTTATGTTATGCATTTATTTTTTAAAATAAGTTTAAAAGAATAACGTCCGGTTCCCGGTAACTTGCTTCATTAGTAATTCACTCAAAATCTTAAAATATATTTTCGTACACAGTGCGTACGAACAACAGACTCCGTCCTCGGGGAATTTCCTAAGACATTAGCAAATGTTATTTTTATCGAGCAGCCGCCTCTTTATCAGACTCGGACGTTCACTTCCTAATCTTAAATAAAGTATTTAACTCCGTATCCTATAAGAAGGTACAAACGAGATCCAACTTTTCACTTCGAAAATTGCGAAATCGACGGAATCTCATAAATAATTCCAACTGCCAAATTTCTTTATTTCGGTCTTCTCTTGAGTGTTGGATGAAATATTGCAGGTAATACAAAATGAATTCAAAAATACTCCAGTCGACTGTTCTAGACAACAGGAATGCATCATTATCATTAAGTCTACCTAATAGTCGCCATTTTTTTTTAGGAAATGTTCTCTTTTGTTTGTTTAGTATTATGAGATCAAGCACACCGGCTTTCAACCTCTGTACACGCAAAATAGATACTTAAAAAGATATGGTTTTATGAAGCGAGTACTTGACCTTTGTCATGTTTCGTACAGACACGATGTTGACACTCTGTGCCGCTTGATGTGATACGATGGACTGTGTCTATTGCCGTGTGTTTATGTAAGCAAAGATACTTATCTCTTCGACAACAGTTCAACAAAACAAATTACCCCTCGTCCCGCACCCCGCCACCACGACTTAACAACTTTTCCCCAAAACTCAATTCGTTGTGAAAACAGAATTTAAACAAACTCCCTGTTCAATGAACTTTTGGTTTTGGCAGGTTAGAAAGATGAAAGAGTTATCAAAATTACTTAAAATATTCTCGTAAGATATTTTAACATTAAATAGATGATATTGGTTAATTCCCGACGGGTCAAAGATGTTATAATCGGTACCACAATTAACTCTAAACTCAAAAAAATAAGGTTTGTGAAGGTGCTTTCCCGTATGCTACGTATTCAAATGCATGAATAAATTTATTCACACAATCAAACTTCAAAGCATTAAGCATAGCATAACTAAAATATTTTATAAATTATGAAAGAATAAAAAAAAACACTTATATATAAAAAAAGGGAGGCACATGAATCCTTCAGATTTTTTAAAAGTTTTCTTAAATCATACATCAATTGAAATGCTAAGGGTTTGGTATAAAAATCTAACGCAAGAGGCAGAGAACGTTAAGTAACGACATCGTCTGCGCGCTGTGGTGTGTCGTGTTTGATACGTCGGTACTCCAGCAGTCCCGAACTCCCCTCTAATCTCATTAGTCAGTGTTTTGTTTCGTCGTCCGACATCTCCACAGTACAAGTTGTTGTTCTCTTCCCTTGTCTCGACCTACATTAACTCTGTATGTCTTTGCAATGTCTTGTAAATAACTAATGTGCACATTTGTTTGCTTGTTGCTTACTTAAGCAAAAACAAGCAGAGAGTTATAGCAGCGGCGCATAAAATACACAAACACGTCATTTTTCGGAAATACCTTTTTTTATACCCTTTAGTATTAGGTAACAAAATGACAACCCTTAAGTGGCGTAACAATATCTTGAGCCTTTTGCATGCTTCCCCTCAGCACTTTAAAACAATACTTAAAGTTCATCACGACAGCAGGTGCTCATAATGAAATAATAATGTAATGTTTGTAATATGATACTACATTAAGTTATAACGGGTGTAAAAAGACTAATTCCGAAGCCTTAAACCACGAGTGTAAATAGTAACTAAATTCACTAACAGTGTACCCAGTAAAACTCAATTAAAAAAAGGTATTAAAGATTGAAAAATGATATTTGCCGCTTTAGGTCATCGCTCACACATCAGCTAATGGTTCAGGAGTGATGGTTTACTTTGAAAATAAAACTAAAATACTTATTAATTAGATATAATGCGGAAATTTGAAAGTTTACATCCAATTTGGTACAATTAGGTTAAAAAAAACTTTTTTCCTTTTAACGTAACGAGTACCAGCAATGCCCATTTTTCGTTTTCGGAAGCAGTCTTTTTACACCCTGTATACTTAGCTCGCATATAATTTCAGTGAGAGGTTCAACTTGCGGAGAACTTAAAACTTCAACATTTAGTGGGAAACTTCACGACATACGATATTACCCGGAGTTTGGTGTAGGTGGCCATGTTGCGAGAAACCTGTAAAGCAATTTCTGTTTTCTTTCATAATGGACTTTGAAATTTTCCAGATACACGAATTTAAATAAACATGTTAGATTTATAATGATCTTGAAGCTATGAACCTACATTGGTTTCAGTAAGGAAGAATAATGTCAAAAAATATAATTTCAAATTAATACTAAAATAATCCATCAACAAATCTGTTTGCTACGAGTATGTGTGTAAGTAACTACTTTAATGACACAAGTAACATGCATTGTATAAGGTCTCAGAGATCATTATTTATACTCTGCACTAACTAACTAACATTTACATTAAAATTTATACTGCGTACTTTGCACCTACTTATTTTTCAGTTTCAATTTTTATAGAAACTAAAAATGCAACAATTTAATCTGAGCTCAAGAGTCATTAAAGTGACATCTGTATTCAGTACTCTCTCACACGACTGTCGACCTTACCTCGTTGTGATAATTATGACTTATAATGTCGCGTGTTTTATAATGTTGATGCCGTGAACTAACGAGAACCTCGAGGACTCGCTTTACTCATTTACTTTTAAAAAGGCTATTTTTTACCTACAAACATAAGTTCTATTTTTAAGATATAAGTAGTAGCAAGAAAGGTTTTTTAACGTTTCATTGTGTTTATGAACAGTTATTTTTTAATCTATAGGTATTTTCTTTTTCAATTTGGAAAAACTTTGTATAATTTGAGAGCTATTGATGTTGAGAGTTCGGACTCTCGACGACGAAATTTATTGACTTGATGGAGAGGCTTTGCCTTTGAATTTACAAAAATAGATTATTTTTTTACTTATAAGGTAAATCTTTTTTTAAAAGCTTTTATTTAGTTTCACTTGTATGTTAACAAATCTTGCAAGTTTAATTTGACCCACTTCCCGGTATCCGATTAAGCTGAAATTTTGCATGCTGGTCCAGAACCGGTGACCATGCATGTTAATCATAAACGTGACCTGATGCTGCTGCGAGGATCGGCTCCGTACGAGAAATCTCCTCAGCGGTAAATAGCAGGGACATGAAATTTTGTACCTATACGCATTCGTTTATGATAGGCAGTTGCTAGGCCTACCATGAAATATATGCCACATCCAGGGTTGGCTTCAATAACAAAAAATATTTTTAGTTTTTCTGTTGAAGGACTCTGCGTTTTATAGATGGACTTTCGTATTGATCGATAACTATCGATTGAAACTAAAAAATATAATATAATATAAAATAAAATAATGATAAAAAAACTTTTAAAACAAGCTTTTATTTAAGTGCCCTAAAAATATCAGAATAAAATTTTAAATCACATTAACCACATTCATTTATGACTACAGAATTGAAATTATAATAAAAGCTTGTCGCAATGCCTAGAAGAAATCTCTGATGAAATTTAAATTCAGAAACATTCTGACAGATCAACTGGGTACTGCAATCAATTTCGAACCCGATAAATCCTGTACTTTTTCTGATTCAAAATTTTATTTGAGTGTGTAATGTTGTATGATGTAACAATCTATGAAACATTCAGCGAGGTGTAATGGCGCGGGTAATGACGTCACCGAAAGTGCTAATGTCGCCGCTAACCATACAGGAGAGGACAATGGCTAAGAAATTAGTTTTTACGGGTCGGTGACATTTCGGACCAAAAAAACTCGGACACCTTCGCCAATGTATGGAAAAAAATAATATTAAAATTGAAAATCCATACATTGGCGAAGGTGTCCGAGTTTTTTTGGTCCGAAATGTCACCGACCCGTTTTTACTACACAACATTTGTCGCCCCTTGATAATAAAAACAAACAGTGTATCAGATCTAAATTTTTTAACGTAGGCTTGGACTAAAAGTGCTGTTATACCACTGAGATAACTGTAGAATGATGTTTTATTGATATAAAAATGAGTAAGTTGCAAATTGATAACAGATATTCTTTGCTTCCTTTTAATCGCCCCCGCCACGCTGCTATTATTACTTTTACTTCATACCAACTATTGACAACACTCTGAGGAGGAGGGAAATTAACTTTATTGTCTTTATTTATATATATCCTTAAGTTATAACGTACAAATAAGTGTTGTGGGTAAGATACTAAGAAATTCAACAAGAAGCATAACAGCATTAAATGGTTAATGTACGGTATTTAAAAAAACAATAACTTTGCCCCAAACATTTATGCTTACTAATTATATGTATTATATATTATTATATAATTATATGTAGCAGTTCCAAGTATTCAAACCAACACTTAACTTGCAAACCAAGTAACTATTATAAACTAAATTCTTATCTAATTTTGCCAATATGAGATGTTGTACTCAATCCACAAAGCTTTCCAAAAAGAAAACATGTAAAAAATCCTGGAATTTATTTGCCTCCATCAGTTCTAGGTATTTCATCTCGCAACCTAACTCCTTCAAAGGATAAGACGGGATCGTAAATTTATACCTACCTGTTTTCCGCACATCATTTCTTACCCTTTCACCAGAATATACAACCAGTAATGGCCCCTTTGACCGGAGAAGAAATAACTCTTACAAGAAATAATATTTTCATTTTCAACTTGAATAAGTTTGGTGAAAATTAAGAACACTATCTTGGCGTGTAACTAAGTAACTTATGCATAAGAACTTATTGTTTAAACCTTTAAATTTTGAGGCTGTTAAACTTATCGAAAAAATGTAAAGTAGTAGCAGTTTTCAATGTAGGTACATTTTAGCATAGAAATAGCTACAACAAGGCGACTGATAGCCGGAAACTGGCATTGTTTCGTCAACTTCGGGGCAGGCTGTGCCGTTTAGATAATTAACTCCTTGTTCCAGTAGATTTTGTAAATTAAATATTTTCTTGCCGTGTAAATCAATCGAGCGACTACTTATGGGTAATCAAGTCGGATTCAACTTTCCAAATTTGTTAAAAAATCTATTTGTTTCCAGATTTTAAACCAAAGTATTACACTTTTCCAAAAAAGAAAGGAAAATTGCATTAATTTATTATTAAATGTGAACATAATAAATGCCACTATACATGTTAGATTTTCTCGCATAGTATCGCTCATTGTGTTTTGGCGACACATTTCTCTTACAATTTCGCGGCAATTTTCTTCAGAAATTGGTTCGTAACTATGTGGGGGTGCTGGGCGGGCCGGGGGGAGTTAAGTAGGGCGTGTACGAGATAAGTAATGCAAGTGATTACTACTTATACAGATGCGAATCTTTCAAAACTAAATATTCTCACTAAATAAATAAAACTGTTATACACTATTATGCAAAGAAATGGATGGCGAATACTTTGCCCTGACTCTGTCATATCGATCATTACTCAGTGTAGGTTCTGCCTCCCCCCCACACACAGCACCCGGACTTGCATCAAGCACCCGCACCGACCACACTACGAGGACCTCCGATACATTCACTTCATACCCGCTGACAGTTGGATGCAGACCCTGCGATACAGTTCAGACAATTCAATTAAATGTTCCCCAACTTCATAAACTTAGTCTGATATTAAAATACTAGAAATACGACTTTATTTAACCGAGATGTATTTTTAAAAGAAAAATTGAAACAGAGTTATTACAAAGAACTTTTCCCTTCCTTTTGTAAAATAAGAACCTGCACAGGCTTCTTGCGCTGAGACAACTTGAACAGTTTGCATTGTCCTCGTTTCATAATAAAGTAATTGCACTGTAGTAACTGCGTTTTAATAGAGTACCTGTCCGTTTTCTTGCGTATTTCGAAGCTGACGGAAAATTACAAGAAGCACTTAAAGATCATTGTCGCCTGCACGCAGAACGTCTCAGGAAGTAAAATTAAAAGAAGCGAGATCTCTATCGCACATAACTTCAACTCTCTGCGAGTCGGCAAGTTGGTTGTTTGTGGACGATGTTCAATATTACTCTCCCAGTCGGAATACTTGAAGCAGAACCCGGTGGAGTAAGTTTTGCATCTGTGAGTATAAAATTCGCGTGTGCTTCTTGCACACTTGTGCAATATGTGGAATGTTTCCAGTTACTCAAAAACTAAAACATAATGTTTGTCGTAATCTTCGTATTTGTAACAAAACTATTGGAAGACAATAACATATATCATTTTAGGGATTGTTCATAACTGTATCTCCGCTCACTGCGTCATTTGTCTTGCTATGAGATCCGAGAGTCTGATAAGTTAATGTTTCTCTTTTGTACTTGAACTAGTGCCTCGACTCGAGCAAATGTTTTCTAATAAAATTTACAGTTTCATTATTTATCTTGTGTATTAATAGTCACTCCGTTTCTAGCCACAGCGATGTTTATTAATAAGAATGTTCGTATTCGTATATTTTAAATGGCTCTTAGAATTCTCGTCA
Organism: Emmelina monodactyla; assembly: GCA_916618145.1. Lineage (NCBI taxonomy): Eukaryota > Metazoa > Arthropoda > Insecta > Lepidoptera > Pterophoridae > Emmelina > Emmelina monodactyla. The sequence continues at coordinate 301,787 of OU745314.1, read as the reverse complement.
CAAAAGTTTGGAATATTTAAAAAGTTTACTCAGAATCTGCATTAAATAGCAGTGGAATTCAACAACTATACAGGAACGACTGAACGACAATGAAATTTAATACTCGGCGCTTTTAGTTGGAAGAGTTGGATGAAAATATACTTTGCACCGAATCAGGCTTAAAACTGGTTTATTGAGATTTCTAAGACATACAATTATAGAGTACGACTGCAGAGGTAGTGGTTGACCAGGAGACGTGTAAAGTGCTTTCTTCACAACTAATACTACAATATTTAACAACCGGAATATTACTCTATGAATATGAATTAGCACGATTGTACAACAGTCATGAATTAATTATACATAAAAATGGGCTTTGGTAGTAAGTAAGGGCGTGAAAGCGGATTATATTATATTATCTGTGGCTCACACGATACTCGAGGATAAAATAATGGCAGAGAATTTCACGGATGAATAAACACAAAACCATATTTGTGCCACTAACTTATATCGTTTAATATTTATTACACATTAAGTTTTTTTTTTGATTAGGCCTCAAATGAAACTTTAATCGCTAAAACTAATGCCAGTGACATTTTGTCATCGCACAATATCCTTTTTATTTGTTCTCGCGTGGAACACCGTACCGCCCACCGGGGTAGCGGGGGGCGTGGGTAGGACTCCCACCTGAGCAACTGACACGTCGCCCAGGACCTGACATGTACCCACTAAAACCAGCGCTCCGTCTTCGCCTTTATGGTGGAGTCATAGGACCGGCCGTCGGCCCTAATGGCCCTAATGCCATAACTCCACCGGCTCGCACAATATCCGCGGATTACGTATATTTAATTCGCGTTTCATTAAAAATGTATTCCAACAATTATCCAGTTCCACTTTTGATTTATATTTCGGCTTCAACTCTGTTACAAAAGATATTACTTAGTCAACCAAGTTTTATGATATTATTTAAAGTTCAGGAAGCCTCTTGTCTGTTGCAGGAAAACAAAAATGAAAACAAAATCCGGTTTAAATCGGTTCAACGCCGCCGCCGCGGGGGGCTGCAATGCTCATATTACAGAATTGTTTCAAATGGTACGTATTATATAATAACAATTGAATGAACTAATTTCATTTATTATTATAAGAAGTTCGCAAACCAATGTAACTTCAACGAAATAACACATAGAATAATAATTTGTCAACCTATATTCAATATTAACAATTCAAAAGCAAACTTCACAATTACAACATTTCAATATGGATTTCAATATGTAAAAGTGTCATAAAAATATAATATTAAAAGTGTCATAAAAAGTAAATATCAAAGTAATTGACCTGCCTGTACCTGCAGGTATATGATGTCTTCATATTACAAGCCACAACTGAAGCGTCTTTGACTATATTTTACTGACACAAGACATATAAATTTTTATCGACGCGGTAACCATAAAAGCATGAAACATGGCGTTCTAAAGTTACTGCCTATTAATGTTTGTAGACGACGTCGTTATATGACGCACTGGCTGATTGATTGAACAGGCTTCGTGGGTGAAGGCTGAAACTATACTATTGTTTACCATGTGATAGCCAAAATTGGCGTCGTGTTTAAGTTTCTCACTAGATAGTATCGCAACGTTATCTATTACTGTCGGAAGAAAACGACGATGGAAAATATATATGAAAAAAATAAGTTGATCTGAAAAAAAAATATAGGTACCTTGAATTAACAAATAGAAGAAGTTATTATTCAGCCGAGACTCAGAGCGTTATTAATTCCTTCGATCTCGCGGCGATATTACTGTTCAGAAGTCTGCTCCGACTTCAATTACTTCTACTGCCTCGAATTATACAAGAAGACCTATTTCCTCTATCTCTATCACGCAGTATAGTAAACTAATGTGTGTGAACGAAACAGATGATATTTTGGGATGAATGCTGGTAACATTGAATAAAGATTCTCCATCAGATGAGGCAACTATCGCTAACTTATTGCAAGTTGAAGGTAAGGAGGGACCATTTGCCATCTGATCCCGCCACGGATTAAACTAAAACTTATAGTAAGATCTGCATCTCAAACCACTAGATAGAAACGATTAGTTACTTACGGCCGTTCTCAATTAACTATCTATCAGTGACGCCATTATTCGTTTGGTACTATAGAAATCTTAATTCGTCTTTTAGTGTCTCAGAAAACCATTAAATATCAACTTTTATGTGACATGTAAATCAAGGGTAATGAGAACGTACATAAGTCATCAATTAATTACTAAAAAAGAAGACGTAAATTCTGCTATAGTATAAATGTTTCTAAGTTGGACACACATATCTGTATATAGGTACAACACAAACTACTGATATGAGGTTACAATAAACTTTAGTACAAAGAAACTCCAATAAAAACAAATCGACAGATTTCTTTAACAAAGTTCCTCTTGTTAAGACAGTGGACAGATTTGGGACACTTTGAAAGAATTATTTCGCAACTTCCACGCAGTTAGAAAACTTCTGACTTTTTCATTTTCCGCTCTTATTTGTCACAATTGATTTCAGCGTTGAATTTTTGTAACTCAATGAATTTATCATAAATCATATAAATTTCTCACTTGGAGTTTATGATGACACTTTAGTAAGGCAAGTTTTTTTTATAGGTACTTAGTTATACCAAAACACGAGCCAATTTAGGAAAACTAATTCAGCCGAGCCAAAGTCGTAGAACGATCGTATCGTAACAGAGTATCATTTATTTTTTCCTATTTCAAACTCAATTGAGATTTTGAGAATGAAACACCATATTCTTGCTTTTAATATTATTTAAAAGATGTTGGAATCAATTAGAGAAATTTCTAATAGAAATTATTTTTCTTATGAGATTCCTCCGCACATTTAATCGGGAACTTCTATTTCATAGTTCCGGATGAACGGGAAATTGAGAGAAAATAAATAAAGGAGGCGTCCAACCGATAAATCAGGAAATTGAATTGGAATTACTTACATACTGGAGGAGGAGTGCGACACCACCAGCCAGATGTGTGTTCTTTATACAGCAAGTCAGGACTAAAAGACGAAAACTAATACCAAAGTAAAATATATAGTTTTAGTAAAATATAAAAATATATAGAATACAGCTAAAAGTGAAAGCAAATTGATCGAATTAGTTAAAACCAACAAACAAAGCCAACATAATTTAGTTCTGTATGAAACGTAGAGCACTGTTTATTAATAAAATGTTGTATCTATCTCATCTCCTCAGTCTTTCTATGTTATCTAATAAAGTATTTACAATATCCTATATCCAGGGCTCGTCGAGATGTCAGTGTGTAGGTGACAGTGGCGGCGCAGTCCCGGTCGTCGCTGCGCAGGCGGCGGCGGCGGGGGGCGGGGGGAGGCAGACTTGTACTGGCGAGCCGTGGCGGGAACTACGTGATCCTCTGCCACATTTCCTGGTATTAAAAATCAGTTTATAATATTTACTAACTAAATATGTTTGCGTAGTTTTATTCATATTTTTTGCTTTTATACAAAATCTTAAAACTAACAAAACAATGCTGGCCTTAGTTATATAATATGTTATTTCAGCTTCATTAGGCTTGTTATAGTAATGTATTAATAACAGCATGAATGAGTGTGATGTATGACTGCAATGAATCTCCGGGAGTGAGACGTTATTGTTGTAATGAACACCAGCAGTAGACGCGTGTGACTGATGGGTGGAGACAGAACACTACTACCTACTTATGCTATATACATCTACATGCAGTGTAGCCAATTACGTACTTAATCATAAAAAGTGTCAATTACGCCTCTGCAATTGCATTCTGTAGAAGCTAATAAGCGTTGGTCAGTTGCAAAAATAGTTGTTTGTGTTTTATTTATTAGAATAAGTTTTTTTTAAAATATGTATTTTTTTATAAAACATCATCTATATTATCTTTCACTACTGTGTGCCATTTAGGTATATTAAATAGTCTCCACATATTAAACTCTTTAAAACGAATTAAATTTCATACATCGTAATATTGTAAAATCTTTGCAGTTTTCAACTATAATGATAGCACGCACATTATCTTTCACTACTGTGTGCCATTTAGGTATATTAAATAGTCTCCACATATTAAACTCTTTAAAACGAATTAAATTTCATACATCGTAATATTGTAAAATCTTTGCAGTTTTCAACAATAATGATTAACACAAATAACACGAAGTAAAAAGCTACTCCAACAACTTAAACCAACATTGCCAGAGCTGAAATTTAAAAATCCAAGTAAAAGCTAACAGCAAGAATAAATTAAATTTCCTATTTTACATGCCGGTGGTTTTAAATGTAAGTACTGTCAAGAAGACAGTTGTGGGACTGTGAAGATACCATTTTAATTATTTCATTTCTATAGAGGGTTGTAATTAGTTTGTTTCGAAAGCCTGAAGCCATGTTATGCTATGCCTAATAATCAATTTCATCACATTCGATGAAAATCTACGTGCCGAGAGAAAAAGCCAGCAGAAAAAAAATCTCAGCTTTCTTTTGTTAAACATCAAATATACAAAATCAAGGCATACATACAACTAGACCAAGAAAATATAAAAAAATTAAAATCAGTAATAAAATATCAAGGAAACTGAAAAATTAATGCTGAAAAATGATGTCCGTTACTTGACCTGATTGCTTACATATCATTTAATGGTTCAGGCGCGATAATTTACATTGCAGATAAAACTATAACACTTTCTGGTTTAAAATCCCAAATCGAAATAGATTTTATGTAATTGTAACAAGTAACCTTCCAGACTTTTTTCACCCCGTGTAATAGCTGCTATATTATGCAAATAAAAAAAACTTAAAATTAAATGGTGACCAGTAACAACATAAAGTAATTTTCTTGAAGTACTTTTAAAGTGTCCTCAAAGATATTTTATTGAAGTTCCCCGCCTCGCCCCGAGTGTCCGCACTGGTTCCTTCTTCCACAAACACACGCGAGCCACGTGCACAGAGAATATCTAATTGGATACATTTCTTGTGCGCCGCAAAATAAATGAAATCTGCAAACAGGTTATTTATTTTGTTCGTTTATTTACACGTTGGAACTCTTTCATGTACAGGTGATCCGAGATTTCTATTTATTTTTGAAATGTTGAGACGGGTTAAAAGTGTAGCATTACAGTGATACGTAAGTGGTAAGCGTTGTTGATTTACTTTTAGCAACGCTGAAAGTCAATATTTTGTTATTTTTATTTTCATTGTTTGCTGATCCTTTTTATGAATAATTTTTTGAAATATGCTGCCTTTGTTTTTAGGAATTATCGAAACAAAACACCGGGAGGCTGCGGGCGTAGAAACAACAAAAAACATCGCACGCTCGGTGATCCCAGTGAGATTGTATGCATACAATGAAACAAAACAACACATATACGATTATCCTATAATCAAATACCTAAAAAGTAACTTAGCTTTTTTTTAATTTTGGAAACTTCTCATTACTTTTTTACGGATAATGTATGTAAGCACAGTATGATCATTTATTTTCTGGGAAGTTTTACTTTTTGCAAGCATCATGTAACTAAGTTCCAGCTTTGCTGTAGTCTGATGTCAAAGTTGTTTAAATAAGGAAAAAAAAATATAAAACTTACAGTAAATACACAAACATTTGCACCTACATAAAACATAGTAGTTTACCTCTACAATTGTTATGAATCGCCTTATGTCCTGAATATGTGGCAGCTATTGACTGCAACATTTACCTGCAGTATTCAGAACAGTGAAGTGCCACTACTTGGATGCCGCAGTATAACTACATCACTCTGCATACAATTTTTAGGAGGTTGGATACAATATTAGCCTAGTTTCTGTATAAGAATCTTTGCAGTGAAAAGTAAATGGCTGAAAACGTTTAATATGGTCTGCGGCGGCGTACAAATTATAGGGGAAGGCCGCTCGCATACTGACAAATAATACCTTATTAAAATGTTGACACGTAATTTATTTCGTGCCAAATTATACCTTTTCTTATTAAAAACTCCATTAAATGGAATATTTTGTAAAATAATACTACTATTTACGAAAGTAATGAAATGGAAATCCTACTTTTTTGTTTATGGTTTTGCATAGAATGCCACATACACTCGTTCTGAATATAGAAGATTTAAAAAGAACCTCACGTTCTATTTGCAATTCAAACCGTCTAACAATAAGCATGAAGCACAATCGTTATCCATGTCTGAAGTTTTCATACAAAAGTAGTTGTCGGTCGGCGCGGGAGTCGACACTTCCTGTTCATTTGTTGTTAGAACAGAGAACTATATCCAGTGGAGAGGACCAATATAAAATAATATAAATCTGTTCTAATATTAACCAATTATCTGTGCTTATAGTTATATACCAATTGAAGCGCGGGGAGAGGTAAGAATCACCGAATGCAGTTGGATGCCGGCGTTGGATTGCTACCTGTAAGTAGCGAACACTACCCTAAGAGAGCTCGTTACGTGCATTCGTTGGCAATAAGTGTCATAAAGTAAGCCATTTATGTCGTACTGTTGGCAGGCGTGGAGGTATGTTATGTCTCCGTGGTAGTGCGGGGCGCGTCACACAGTCTCCGCTCGCTGCTACCTCATTACAACACTCTAACACAAAGGAAAAGTTTTAATAACAAAACTATGAAGGAACTCGCACCCGATGCATGGAGTACAGTGGTACAGTTGTTGACATATAGAGTTACATGCAGACATTGAATAAGCGAATATTTAAGGTTTAAAACTTTCGTATTGAAAATCCAAATGATCTAAGTCTTTAGTAACCGGAACATGCTTGGAAGATGATTTTTAAAATGTAAAAGATTGAGTGAGTCAAGGTTTACATGTTAGAGTAAACCCGAAGCGCCCCAATTTTGTAATGCAATATCGTGTGCCTCAACGAGCGGAGCACTTTTACATCACACGACATATCGGAGACGTTTCCCGATTTTAATCATATTAATAAAAAAAATACATATTTTAAGTGTTTTTGCAAATTTACTATATTTCTTATTTATTCAAAACTAAGAGATCGATAATTAATCAAAATTTACCAATTTTTCAAAACATACTTAGGTACCTGAATTTAGCCTTATTTAATAAAATTATTTTGGGCATGTGTTAATTTTATTAACGTACTATTTAATCTCGCTCGCGAAATAAAATTTCGTGCAGTATAAAACTCGTTTTAATAGCATCCGACGAGGGCGGATGGAGTTTTCATGAAAATATGATATTGATATTGCGGTCACGAGGAGCGAGGCATTAACTAGTGCCGACCACGGCGGGTCAATCGCTGTTCACTGCATTCATAACTAGCGGTACCCGTGCAGCTTACATTCAAGTTAAGTTCAAACTAGCTGTTCACCCGCGGCATAATTTACGTAAAATTTGAAGAGTTATTGACCTAACCTATTTCTCTTTCATTACTTTTAAGCAAAAGTGTAACTTATTGTGTGTTGCAAACCTTCTGTTTAAAAAAACCTACATTGGTAAACTAGGTTTGTGTTCTTCAAATGTTTCCGTACACAGAATGAAAGATTGTATCCACAGGCCGCTGTTTGTGGTCTCACTGAAGTCGCGTTGTGTTTGTAAACGTGTTGCTGCTCTCGCCGATGCTTTGGATTTGGAAATGTATTTATTTTTGTTCACGGATCTTGTTTGCACAAAAGGCGAGATGGTTTGAGTTTCATTCTGACTTCTGGTAGTCGGAGGTTTTGTTTTGGTTTATTTGCAGCGACGAATTGTACAACAGTCTCACCTGCTGCAGCAGCTCGTGATATTCGACCACAAAGCTCGTCAGTCGGGGCTCGCGTCGTGTTTGCATCGTGTTCTCAGTTGCTTTGTTCCGGGATTCATTTGTTTCGCAGCCCGCGGCTAGCCGCTGCTGCTCGTCGTCGGATTTAAGCACCTCTTTGATCGTATTTGCTTCGTAACATTCAAACGCGGCCTTTTAGGTTAATTGATAGTTTTGCAAACTCTTCAATATTTAAATACAAAACATAGCCACTAAATGAATAGCCAAAAAAAACGCAGACTGACTGAAGCCAAATATTATTTTCAGAAACCAATCTTTATACATCTACACAAAGTTTAAAAGGTTTGATAGATCTTCGGGAAGCAGAAAATTGAGCGCTTCTCATTCACTTCGGTATCCTATCACCGTAATAGTTGCGGGCTCAAAGCCTCCAAATTGGCTTTACGTTTTGTACAGAAAGCAATGATACAGAAGTTTTTCTTCTTATCACTATCACTACATAGTATAAAACAAAGTCACTTTCTCTGCCTCTATGCATGCATAAATCTTTAAAACTACAGAACGGATTTTGATGCGATTATTTTAAAAGACAGTTCAATTCAAGAAGAAGGTTCACATGTATAATAACATAGTACAGGTAAAGGAGTTTAACGCGTGCGAAGTCGCGTAAAAGATAGTGCCAAATAAATGGCTTAAGATCAAAATGACCAGAAGTCTTCATTAAAGCATGTGTACCAACAGATTAAGGTATTACGGTTTAATTACTGATAACGAATGCGAAGACACAACGGAACTATACAACGACTATTAAATTACAATAACCTAACTATGGCGGTATTTAATACTTGCGGTTGTTCTTCTGGTATTCCTCATTTGCGGCGACGTCGCCGCGTCAGCAGCGGGGCTCGCGGCTCGTTACTTACTTCACTCTCATAGAAATTGCTGCTCAGACAAATAGAAATAAGATATTACAGTTCTTGCTTAATAGTTTATAAAATGCTTCTTTCCTTTCTTTGATTCTATGAAACGGAAAATACGGGGTGTAAAAGAATTGCTTCCGAATACAAAAACTGGGCATTGCTGGTTAGGTGCTGGTTACGTTTTGAGCAAAAAAAAAATGATTTTATGATTAGCAGAAAAAAAAAGTTTACTTAATTTAAAAAAATGCAATTATACTATCGCATTTTGCGATGTTTTCAAATTAAATAGGGTTTTAATTTAATTTGCAATGTAAATAATCGCACCTGAACCAACAGTTGATGTGTGAGCGATGATTTCAAGCGCCGAATATGACTTTTCAATCCGTAATAACTTTTTAAATTGGGTTTTCTGGGTATACTGTTAGTGAATTTAGTTACTATTGAGGCTCCAGAATACATGGTTTCAGGCTTCGGAAGTGGTCTATTTACACCCGTTATTTTGTATAAAGAAAAGCTATCACAACTTTCTTGATAAAAAATTTGGCGTTGAGCAATACTTAAGTATAAACAAAAATTTATATGATATGATGACATATAAACGAAAAATAAGAAGCTTGATATAGTTATTGACACATGAGTTACGGTGATTAAATAAATAAGGTTAGGGTATTCATAACTCATTTGTTTTATTGAATGTAATTCGATGCTTCATTATCACTTTAAACCAAAACGACTAGTCTTCATTATCATTTAATCTTATTTGATTAATAGGAGATTAATTAAGGGTAAGCTCTTAGGAGATTAAGTAATACAACCACATGTCAAAAGATAATCAATCAAACGGAAACATAAACCACTAATCCTACCCGGAGAGGCTTCCACTGAGATCGAGGCTCGGGCACTACCCGCAGGTTTGTGTATTTACTCGGCGGATACACGTACACTACACATTCATACATACTACACAGTGCGGTTGGTATTATTTATTTTGTAACGAGAGTTGGTTCGAAATCAAACGTATTTTGTAAAATTGTTTTATCAATATCGGTCAGAATCAGAATGTAGCACGCAATGTTACGAAAAAACAAAAATTCTGTGAATTCAGTAATCATTAAGGTAAAGGAAATACCGTAGTAAATTGCGGTTAAAACTGAGTAACTGGAGTTTAATTTGGTTTTCAGTGAGTTTAAAGTAAAAATCGGTCTGCAATGTATTTCAGTTATTTTACTAATGTCATTTGAGAATGATTAAAGTTAATTAACTGCAAAAATAAGTTGTTTAATTTATGTTATAAGTGTACTCGATTGATCTTATAAGATATTTTAGGGGTCCGATAATCAAAAGATACAATAAACTCTTATAGCTACTATATACGAGTACACTTATAACATAAATTAAACCACTTAAATAGTAATTAAATTCAAACCAAAACGGAAAAAGATAAATTTCAAATATACAATAGGTCTTATAATTTAGTTCAACGAGTTGTTTATTCATATCCTAAAAAAACATTGACAATACTTACAATTTACAAAAACGGATAGATAATGAGTAGAGAACTGATAGTGCTCTCTTCTGACTGGGGCACTATGACGTAGAAGCAATGACTCTTATTATTCCTCTTGTGTGACGCGCGGTGACGCTGGCACTCATTCACAACCTTTACCTCAAGGACCGTCGCTACGTGACGACCACACTGACCGACCCTGATGCGGATTCTCATAACTAACTTTACCGAACACAAATAGAGCTTAGTTCCAAATGTACCCAAACTTCTGAATGTACGTGATATTTAGCCGGATTAGTTGGAAATTATTTTTGTTTCACAAAATCCTTACTGTTTTTAACTTTTACTGTTTTCAACTTTTACTGAATTTTACTAACTTTATTTTTAACAAACCCTATTATCCTGTACTTTAATCCTTATAAGTTCCTCAAAAATTATTTGGAAAATAAATTCCCTTATCAAAGTTTAGAATCTTTTAAATGTTACAGACATTATGTATTCACTTTTATTTAAGTACAATATTGTCATATTATTTATCTTATAAAATCCTTCTTCTACTCTAGCATCGTCGCGTCACATTTACATTTCTCTGAAGCAGTATACGCGCTGTGACAGTAACGACCCGCTCTCAACATTTCAGAAATCCTGTATTGTACAATACATTCGCAATTTTCTTAGAAATATAGCAGAGAGGTTCTCATTATTTCTATATTACTTTTCAAATGACTTAAACTTCTAGATTTAAACTTAGTCCGTATCCTATTGTTTTTTATAACAAAAGAACTTTCTACGCTTGCTTTACCACATAATTTGCGTGGTTGTCTGAAGATACTTATCATTAATTAACCTTATATTCGTTTTCGCCAGTTATTTCGGTTAATTATGTTTATTTTCAAAAATATAGGTATTGTCACTATAACTGCCTACAAAAGCATTTGTGGAAATATTTTTCATACCAGACTATTTTTTTTCTACCGGCGATCTAAAAATAGTAAGTCAGGTAGACTCGCTGCCGCCGCCGCCGGGGAACTAAACTAGGCGGGAGTTTGTTTATTGATTTGTCTACATAACTATTGTAACATTTAATTTACGGTGTCTATTACATCAAAGAAGTTAGTCAATTTTTTTTTAAAATAAATATTTCGTACCTCAAAAGACGCAAAAAGTTTATTTAGGTCACTTCGTTGTCCATCTGAAATTATTTTACTTATAAGAAAAAATAATTACTACTTAACACAATTATTCGTTAATACATAACCTTCACTTACTTTGTTTTGTAGAGCCGTCTAAAAGCTTAAAAGTTTTTCTCGAAAATTAATAAGGCTTCGTTCTATAATTAGCAACACATTCCAATCCTGCGTCAAAGTAAATCAGAAGTGTTTCAAGCTAAAGATCCAGCTTTTCAATTAAGGTAATAGTCGTACAGCAGAAGTGCTATTCACTGCTCCGAGCTCCGCTTGTATAGAAAATGAGATCTCGCAGCGCCGACGACGAAGCACAGGAAAGTTTCTGTAGTTTCTTACTGGGTTCCTTGCAAGCATTCAATGCATTAAAAGGCTTATTTAATGGCGCTGTTCTATTATTTGAAAATTAAGCTTCAAAAGCTGAATATTCTGTAGATGAAATTATGTTTCCGTCACTATTTCAGAATAAAATTTACTTAGTTTAATTTATAGTTACTGTTATCTGCAAAATGTAAGCTTTGAGCTTATACAGGATGTAAAAGAACTGCTTCCAAAAACAAAAATTTGGCATTGCTGGAGGGGTACTGGTAACGTTTTGAGCAAAAAAAATTGTTTATATGATTTAGAGAATAAACTTTTTTTTTACAAAGTTGTACAAAATTGCATTTATACTATCAGATTTTGCGATGATTTCAAATTAAATAAGGTTTGAATTTAATTTGCAATGTAAATAATCGCACCTGAACCAACAGTTTATGTGCGGGCGATAATTTCAAGCGGCGAATATGACTTTTCAATACTTAATAACTTTTTAAATTGTGTTTTTTGGGTATACTGTTAGTGAATTTAGTTACTATTGACGCTCCAGAATACATGGTTTCGGGCTTCGGAAGTGGTCTTTTTACACCCGTTATAAATTGAATCAATCCGTTCAATCTGTGTAATTAAATAAACTGAACTGAAAAATCATTACATAGAATAAATCCAAGTCGCTAATTCTGTCTGTTTGTATGTTTGGCTGCTAACTCCTCCTAAAGTAAGTAACGGATTTAAATGCGGGTTTCTTCATATTTTAGGGTATTTATTCATTTAAATTTGTAAATAAAGAACGTTTAGAAAAAGTTTTTTAAGTTAGCAAAAATGCAAGGGTTCGCGAGCAAGTCGGCAAAATTACACCATTGCGAAGCGTGGGCGGGTCGCTCGTTAATTATATTTCCAAAACGATTTACTTATGAGAGTTTCAAGCAAATGTGAGGGAGACAATTCAGGCAAATATATAAAAAGAATGTTGCTTGCAATGGAATATGCCTAAATTAAAACATCAAAACCATCCAGCATAAGTAGCAGGACCATAATAGAAACAATAAAGAAATTTACATCGCCAGTGAACCGTGGAGACGACCCGAACACGAACGATCTGACCCGACGTGACCCGAGCACACACGAGTGCACCCGAGCTCACCCGACCACCGTATCACCACATACCGCAAAGCCTCTCAGAATGGCTCTATAATTGTCATGTCTGCTGAGCAATATTCTTTCAATTTCATTCTCAACTTTACGATCCATCTTATGTTACGTCAGTGTGGGGATAAATGGTTATTTCAATTTATTGAAAAGTTATTATATAACTTCTTAGATTTACGCGATTATTATTACTTGAAATTAAACTCAAGTTATTAGTGATTATTTTTCCCCTAACTACTTGTTTTTTTATTGTGATACAATATGTTGATAAAGTTTAAATATTTACTTGCGGAAGTTAATCAATTACCTAAAGTAAAGATAATTAAATGTTTATGATGATGATTAACCATCATGTGCATCCACTTACTAACACTAACTAACCCGCACTGAGCCAGCGTGGTGGATTACGGCTCAAACCCTCTCGCTATCCAAGAAGGAGGCCTGTGCTCAACTAATGGGACATACATAGGCTTTTTATTTATTTATTTAAAGTTAATTAAAAGAATAACTACAAACGTTAAGTGTAAAAAATGTTCAAGCATGAAAGAACTTCAATAGTATCAAATGAAAAACAAGACAAAAGAAATCCCGGTTAAACGATTTAAATTAAATTCTAAAACTTTTCAGTTATTAGGGAACCAAAATGAATGAAAACAATTTCTACGTCTATAGTTTTACAAAAGAAAAATATATATTCTACTAAGATAAAGGGCTTGATTGGTTAGGTTCAAAGACATTTAATGAATTAATCTGAGGCTTTGTTCCGTTCAACACAAAGGTTTAGGAATGAACATATAAGAAGCCGCCCGCGACGGTGCCTGCGATGTTTTTACGCTATGTTTTTTTATGTTAAGAGAGTTTTAAAAGTGTAGAAAGTGTTTACGAAACTAATTTTATTAGAAAGGTATGTAAACGATGAACAAAACATCGTCCATTACTTGCATAACTAAAAATTCAAATAGAGAGACGTATTTTTACAATATTTTGAGAGAAACAGTACGTTTTTGACATATATTATCCGTAACTATTTCTACAAAATGGCCTAGGTATCTAAAAATCAGACTTCAAGCTTCATCCACAACGGAGTTATAGGGAGTCAAAAATGGCCTGAGTTGGTTCGAGAAAAGGATAGTACGGCCGCCGCGCCGTGCCGCTTTTATTGCTCGACTTGGCTTTAGATATATCTAGTCCACATTAATCATCTTTATCTATTTCATTCTGTCAACATTATTTTTTTAAGTCTTTATTTTTATCAGTTTGTTGTATACAATATGATACTCAATTACATCCAGACAATTTTCAAAGATGAATATTTGAAACTTGAAACCGATGAGTACTTAATTCAATTTGTCATAGCGAGAAACCATCACGACAAATAAAGAAGAATAAAACTCTAAAAGTCTTTTTTCCTTTTTTATATTTATTTAAGTATACAAGTGCAAACAATTATTTTTAGCAGGCACTAGTAACCCGCTATAGGTATGAATTAAAGTGAACTAAAAAACATATTCGTCTCTCAGTACTTATACAATTTGAAAAGAAATAAATGCGTTTGATTTCCGGCACTCGAATGGAACAGATGAATGATGCGTTCATGTCCGGTGAGTGAGAGTTGTGTCATTAAATGTGTTCAATCAGAGAGTGAACGATGTGTGAATGACACGACATCAATATACATGCAATGACATCACGAAGTAATCAACTTAACATGACACGGCCTCGGAATATCAATATTTTAAGCTGAATTGATGATTGGAATGTTGATTATAATAACATGTCCGCTTTAAAGCTGTATGTGTTTAATATTGAAGTTTAATCGGTAATAACTCTCGAATAACGGATCATGGTTCAAGACAATGTATAGTGTGATATAATATACATTGTATAGTGTGGTGTGTAGAGAGGCAGTTGTGAAAAAAGCGTTGCCACTACGTCGCTAACTGATATTTAGTTTTCGTACGAGTCATCGTCACATAAGTGTTTAAAACAGAAGAAATAAACTAGAGAAAAAAGGTGTTATTATTACAAAGGAACAAAAGGTAGTTTTATGAATATATGCAACTACTGATGATTGAAAAAAATTTAACCTTTTGAATTTGGCCAAATTATAAAAACATTTAAAATAATAACAACCCTTCGAAACAATATATTCAACAAGGCTCTACATTCAACAGTGGTAGTGCGACAATTGCAGTATCGTGTCGACTGCGGACAGAAACAAGAGACGAGCGGTGTGACGTCGAGATCCGAGTGCAGGAGATGAGCAAGCGATACAGTCAGTCGCAAGACCGTCTACTGAGCGCACGCATTCACTGTCTCTTAACTCTAAACCAGTGCTTCCCAAACTTTTTTGTCAAAATGACAATTTGTTCGCGTTGTGATACGGAGGTTAGCGACGGTGTCAAATGCACAGTATGTGCAAAATTCTATGATTTCCCCTGCGCAGGAATTACTGAGGCAGGGTTCCGCAAACTTGGTGATCGCAAAAACATATGGCGCTGCTCCACATGTAAAACTGCGAGACCAACAAGCCCCGCGTGCGCCAAGCAGATTGAATCTCCATTAACACAGCCAGCAGATCTCAACAGCATTATGGTGGAACTCAAAAGACTTTCTCATCAGATGGCAGCTATTCCGAAATTAGTTGAAGACCTAAAACTAATCAGGGATGATATTTTGGACCTCAAATCATCACTAGAGTTCTCCCAATCTTCAATACAGTGTCTTACTGAGAGAATCGATTGCATCGAGGAACGTCTTCATATAGTTGAAGAAGCAAAGGCCGGCAATATGAAACTTCAGCAACAGTTTGAGCTATTAGACCAGTCCTTTCAAGAAAACGAGCAACGATCGCGACAGAACAATATTGAGATTAAAGGAGTACCACTGCAGAAAACTGAAAACTTACTAGACTTATTAGTTAAATTGGGAAAAACCATTAAGTACAATATCTGTAAAGATCAGATAAATTACGTTGCAAGAGTGCAGCTCCGAAATGATAAGGAAAACAAATCAACTATTGCATCGTTCAATAATAGATACCACAAAGAAAATTTCGTCGCAGCTGCTCGGGCGCTAAGGAACATCACACCATCGGATATTGGACTTCAGGGAAATACAAGAATATACATTAACGATCATCTGACAGTAAATAATAAGATTATCTTAAACAAAACAAAATTGTTAGCAAAAGAGAGAAATTTTCAATTTGTATGGGTAAAAAATTGCAAAATTTTTGTAAGAAAAAATACCACATCACCAATTATAGCAATCAAATCCGAAAAAGATTTGAAAAAAAATTTTGGTTAACCTTAAAATTAATTCATCAAACTCAAAGCGTCTACACTTTGGGATACACTGGTAAGTATAAAATTTCTTTGTTCTGCATCTCACGCACTATCCGCATGTTACGTCTTATGAGTCAGTTAGCTCCGCCTCCGCACCTCCTACTCGTTGTTGCTAGACGCGCTGTCTCGCTTGCTAACGCGTTTGAACCGCTCTTCTCCTTTGTCTTCGCTGCACTGCGCTTGCGATTTGTAACGGTCGCAGTTACTACGCACGGTGTCAATGCATTATTTTTTAACTGCCGAAATACGTTGTGTTGCTTAGTCGCTGTATGGAAAATTTATTTAATATTTAATTTTTACTTTCATTTTGGACAAAGTATGCTTTCTTTTGTTAAATATTGTTTTATAATATTTATGTACTATGACTCATATTCCTACTTATGTCTAACATATATATTTGCTAAACTGTTCCAGACCGATATTCATCCATTTTTATACGTTATCTATAAATTAGTTTTAAACAATGATTAGTATTTACTATCAAAATGTTCGAGGGCTGCGCACAAAATCCAACATTTTTAAAAGAAATGTATCACTGAATAACTACGACATTATTTGCTTGACTGAAACTTGGCTTATAGAGGGTATACATAACTCTGAGTATTTCGATGATCGCTACGTAGTGTGGAGGCGAGATAGGGACTACTTACAAACAGAGCAATCTCTCGGTGGTGGCGTACTTATTGCTGTACGTCGTGAGCTGGCGGCTACTCCGCGCGATGACCTTTGCTCTTCTGCCGAGGACCTATGGATCTCACTAAAGTTCCAACGTAAACGGCCGTGCATTTCCCAAATAGTAAATCTTTGCGTTGTTTACTTATGCGACCAAAATAAGGGGTATTCTTTGCAGGCACAATTAATTAATTTCACTGATTCACTCACCACGGCAGTGCTAGATAATCCCAATGACATATTTATAATATTAGGTGATTTCAACCAATCTAATATAATTTGGTCTCACACAAACGAATCGACCTATTATGAGCCCAGCAATATACTCCCCAATCAGACACATTTAATTGACAGCCTTAATTTATGTAACTTAAATCAATACAATTTTTTATACAATCACAATAATCGACTTTTAGACCTATTTTTCTGTAATGACAACATTTGTGTAACGGAATGTTTTGACCCGTTAGTTTCACTTGACCCCCACCATAAAGCCGCCTGCATCTCTGCTGACTTTGTTGTGTATAACTCATTATCCATGCAGCCTATGATCAAATATTTATATCATAAGGCAGATTTTTCTAGTATTTGTAAGGAATTGGACGCCATTAGTTGGGAAACAACTTTCGATGGAATGTCTCTGGAGGAATCTGTATCATTTTTCTACAAGTGCCTCTACGAACTTCGGGAACGTTTTATACCCTCAAAACTAGTCCATGACATGAAAAAATATCCACCATGGTTCAACGCAACACTTTTAAAAATGTTAAAAGAGAAAAATAAATATCATAAAAAATATACTATATACAAAAATTTATCAGACTATTATAGTTTTACGTTGTTGCGGAATAGAGCTAAGCTACTCGAAGACGAGCTTTATAATTTATACATCCAGGCAATAGAACTTAACATAACTAAGAACCCGAAAGCCTTTTGGAACTTTGTCAAATCCAAAAGACAATCGTCGAGTTATCCCTCAGTGATGAAGTACGGGCAAAGGGTTTCTAACTCAGGTGAACATATTTGTAACATGTTCGGTGATTTTTTTCACTCCACCTTCTTACATCCCAGCACGTCCTCAAGTAGCACAAGCCCTCCTATATCTGACAGTACCTGTAATAATCATGTGGACCTGTCGGACATCAGGATTGACCGCTTTTCAGTTCTCAACATGCTCAAAGCTGTTGATTTGAAAAAAACCGCCGGACCGGATAAAATACCACCCATCTATGTTGTGACGTGCGCAAGAAGCTTGGCGCTACCGTTAACTCTATTATTCAATAGTTCTTTAGTGCAAGGCACCGTTCCATCGGTATGGAAGAATGCTTTAGTGACGCCTATACATAAGAAAGGACCTAAAGATGACGTCTCTAACTATAGGCCGATCTCAAAGCTGAGCATTTTCTCAAAATTATTGGAAAAAATAGTATATGCACAGGTTTATGAAACACTGAAACATACTTTTAGTGAATGTCAACATGGTTTCCTAAAAGGAAGATCTACCGAAACCAACCTCATCTTATGTTCTGAACTTTTAACAGAACGTATGTCTGATCCAGCGCAAGTAGATGTGATATACACTGATTATAGCAAATGTTTTGATAGGATAGACCACGATATGTTACGTCACAAACTTCATTTAGCTGGAATCAGGGGTAACCTGCTGCGCTGGTTCTCCTCTTACATTGACAATAGGTATCAGACTGTAGTTTTGAATGGCTATACTTCTCTTCAAATGCCAATACCGTCTGGCGTCCCTCAAGGATCCATCTTAGGGCCCTTACTGTTCACCATATTTGTCAACGATATAGAAAATATTTTTCACTTCTCTAAATTGTTGCTATATGCCGATGATATGAAGATACTATACCCCATCACCACCGTTGCCGATGCAATAAAGCTATAGCAAGACCTTGATAGATTGCAAAGTTATTGCTCTATCAATAAACTTGATCTCAACGTGTCTAAATGTTACGTGTGTTCCTTCTCTCGAAAACCCACTATACTGCAGCACGACTATACTCTTCATAACACACTAATTAATAGAGTTAGCAGTATTAAAGATTTGGGAGTGACCTTTGATTCCAAGCTGTTGTTTGATGAACACACAAACGACATAGTGAAGAAAGCCTCTAGAGCTCTGGGTTTTATTATCAGGATCTCATCTGAGTTTAAAAGCATAAAAACATTAAAAATACTTTATTGTTCATATGTGCGCAGCCTTCTCGAATACGCAAGCACTGTCTGGAACCCTTCTTATGATATTTATAGTAATCGTTTAGAAAGCATTCAGAAACGCTTTTTAAGGTACATACAGCGGAAATGCAACACATACGACTCTAACTATTTACAAAGATGCAAGAGGCACCATATACTACCTCTATACAGGGTGTCCCAAAACTCGACGTCAACCCGAAACCGGGTGACAAGGCAAGTCATGCTGGTTATCAGAAAAATGTTTAAAAAAATCTAAGTCACGTGTTCTCAAAATTATTGGCATTTTAAAAAAACACGCAAAATTTCACACCCTGTGACAGTGTTTTTGCTGCTGTTGCCACAAATGTTCACTTTTGGAAACTTTTTTTTTTGATATGTAACCCTGAATAATGCTTCTCTAAACTGTTATCAACATTTCAAATCTAGCTCCTCGAGATTGCATAAAAATAGGACTTATTTCCAAGAAAAAAAATAAAAATTAAAAATGGCCTAGTTTTAACTGTCTGCATTGAAAAAAAATTGTATTACGCGAGTTTGGCAAGTTGTGTCAAAAGTTGGCGCATTTAGTAAGGATCCCAAAATGGTATGACACGTGGTAAATTGTAGTTGCTATCATGAACAAAAAAAAAAATTCGTAAAAATCCAGTGTTCAACAATTTTTTCTTACCTGGTTAAAAAATATTCTAATGGGCCCAAGGTTTTCCAAAGAGTCGTAAATTGTAAGTAGTGACAAAGGAGTCTTTCTAGGAAGTGTAAGCGAGATAGTATTTGTGCTAAAGTGATTGAGTGAGACGGAGAGAGTCACCTTCTCAAGTGCGAGCGAGACAGGTATAGACGCTAAAGTGACTGAGATGGAGAGAGTCATTTTACCAAGTGCGAGAGAGACAGAGAGTGACGCCAGGTATTCGCTATTGTAGATACACATTACAAACCAGTCAGTACGTTACGTTCCTTCGTTTACTGCGCTTGTTTTCGTATTCGTTTGTGTTGATTTCGTACTGTTTACTTTTGGCTATGTTTATGGACTTGTGATTGCTTGCGATTTAGATTCGGACTGTTTGTTTTCTCTTAACGACGACCTTTGCTTTCCTCTGGACTATTGTGTGAGTGTGTGACAAGTGCCGAGATGTCTTCGTATACCACTCGCGAATACGCTAATATGCACCTTATTTATGGTGAGTGCAGGTGTAATGCCAGTGCTGCTGCCAGACTTTACCGCGAAAGGTACCCAAACGCTGCTCGTTACCCCGATTATCGGGTGTTTACGAATGTGCATCGGTTGCTCTTCTCAGAAGGCCGCCTCCCAAATCAAACGCATGGTGGAGGCAGACCCACCAACCCTATGGAAGAAGAAGTTCTACAGGCTGTCGAAGAAGACCCAAGTACTTCAGTAAGAGCTATTGAAACGAACACCGGAGTGCCCAAAAGTTCAGCCCACCGTATTTTAAAAAGAAATGACCTACACCCATACCACGTACAGCGAGTACAGACATTATTACCCGTTGACTACTAAAATAGGGTGAATTTTTGCCGGACGATATTGGAGAGGTACAGAGATGACCCACTTTTTCTAACAAAAATTTTATGGTCGGACGAATCAACTTTTAAAAAGGACGGCTACGTGAACATGCACAACCTGCATGAATGGCGTGTTGAAAACCCTCATTTAACGAGACAGGATCGGTCCCAGTACCGATTCAAAGTTAACATGTGGACCGGAATTTTGAATGGCAAAATAATTGGTCCTTTTGAGTTGCCTGATGCATTAACTGGCGAGGTTTACTTAGACTTTCTTCAAAACCATCTTCCAAATTTATTAGAAGACGTGCCGCTAAGCATTTACAGAGAAATGTGGTTCCAACAAGATGGGTGCCCAGCGCACTTTGCTCGCCCCGTAAGAGAGTACCTCGATGAAGAGCTTCCTGGGAGATGGATCGGGCGGGCTGGACCAATCTCGTGGCCGGCCCGTTCACCGGACTTGAATCCTTTAGACTTTTTTTACTGGGGAGCTGTTAAAGAAAAAGTTTACGAGAAGCCCATTGGGAGTGAACATGAATTACGGCAGAGAATAGCTGAAGCAGCTCAATTTGTAAATAATGGACGATACGCTAGAAAGATAGCTCGATCTTTTTTAAAAAGATGTCGCGCTTGTATTGCCGCCGAAGGAAGGCATTTCGAACACTTATTATAACATTTTAAGAATTATTGTAAATTTTATTAATAAACATTGGTATTAAAATTTTGTTTTATTTAAAATTGAAACCTTTAACAATAAATGCTTATTCCAATGCACACACTAAAAAAAATAAATTAAAAGTGAACAATCTGTTCATTCAATAAAGATAGACGAGTACATCAGTACAATGTACAATTCAGTTAAATTTAATCAGTGTGTAAATTGGAAGCGGCTCCAATGTAACCAACGATAAGCTTTGCAATTTTAACCAAGTAAGAAAAAAAGTTAAAAATGGGTTTTCATGGAAATATTTTTTTTTGTTCATGATAGCAGCTACAATTTGCCAAGTGTCATACCATTTTGGAATCCTTACTAAATGCGCCAACTTTTGTCACAACTTGCCAAACTCGCGTAGTACAATTTTTTTTCAATGCAGACAGTTAAAACTAGGCCATTTTTAATTTTTAATTTTTTTCTTGGAAATAAGTCCTATTTTTATGCAATCTCGAGGAGCTAGATTTGAAATGTTGATAACAGTTTAGAGAAGCATTATTCAGGGTTACATATCAAAAAAAAAGTTTCCAAAAGTGAACATTTGTGGCAACAGCAGCAAAAACACTGTCACAGGGTGTGAAATTTTGCGTGTTTTTTTAAAATGCCAATAATTTTGAGAACACGTGACTTAGATTTTTTTAAACATTTTTCTGATAACCAGCATGACTTGCCTTGTCACCCGGTTTCGGGTTGACGTCGAGTTTTGGGACACCCTGTATATGCGAAGGCAGATGTTAGACATAGCGGTTTTGCTTAAAATCGCTCAAGGCAAAATAGACTCCCCAACACTATTAAATAAGGTATCAATACGCACATACAGCAAATCACAGCGCAATCCTCAGTTGTTATACATACCGTTTGCGACTACCAACTACAGACAAAACGCGTACATGTTGCGGGCTAGTAAGACGTTTAACACTCGTGAAGATTTAGACATTGATTTATTCTGTACCAGTGTCCAAAGTATGAAAAGAGCTTTCAACAAAAAATTCTTTTCGTAGATACTTAAATACTTTTTTTTTTATAGTTATTGTTACCTTTTTGCATTTTTTGCTCAATGCAGCACTTATATTAATTTTCTTACTTTATTTCATTTTTTCATTATGTTTTCGCTCTTTCCTATGTAATACTTCAAAATTTATTCTTGTGACTGTATAATTATTCAACTACTCTATTATCTATCTGTGAAAACTTGTAAATGGCCTTCATCTATCTTTTCTTGTATTCTATTGTTTTGTACTAGCTGTAAGTTTTCCAAAAATCTTAAAATAAAAAATAAAAAAATAAAGTGCGGACGTGGCGGCGACGCGGCGAGGACGTGGATGTTGGCTGTGAGTAGCGGCGGACAGAGAGCGGACGTAGTGGGAAGTGGCGACGACGGGGCGCGGGCGACGACTGACGGCGGCTTCTATTGAATATCGGGACTGTGGCAGCGAAATTTTCAAGCTGAGGATGTATCTTACTCGTGTACTATCTACTATGAAAGCTCACACCTGCAGCTTCAATTGAAATAGTATTGGAAACACTGTAATGTTTATTTACTCTACAAGTAAACTAAAGTTTCTTTATTTAGTAAAGGTCAAAGTAATAAAATAAGTAAGTTAAGGTAATAGGTTTAAATTGGCACTTCGATTTCCAGGAATAATTTTCTTTTCTTTTTTGTAAATGTCGTACAATCGTGCTAATTCATATTCATAGGGTAATTTGCCGGTTGTTCCATGTTGTACTATTAGTAGTGAAGAAAGCACTTTACACGTTTCGTGTTCGACCACTGCCTCCATACAGTCGTTCTGTTTCGTCGGTTCACTGCTAATATAATACTTCACAACACGCAATCCCATTGTATGTAACATTTAGAAATCCTACTACACTAGTTTTAAGCCAATTCCAATCGATTCCGTGTACAATACTGTCACAATCACAATAGTATAAACTTCTATAGACTTTAGAGAAATACTCTTTTCTATAAATCATCAAGTGTGAATGAAATGAACATTTGACACCGCCATGCGACATTGCCAAGAAAGTAGCGAGTTTTCAAACTATTATTTTTATTGGAGTTCGCAATTTTCGATATTGGTACACTTAACTCTGCTTAGACATTGGCTAGGCCAGTAATTCTAACACAGTTAAAAGCTTTCCAAGTCGTTGGTAACAGTAAGTGTAGTTTATAAGGAGGTTGTGGTTAATAGCAGCGTCAAGTGCTTTCGTGTCGGCTGCAGCGGCGCGGGAGTTTGACGAACAAGTGACAGTCGCGGTCGACGCCGCAGACACTCACTCTAACACTTTAAACTTACAAACTTTGCTTCGGAATTTCCTTTCTTCCCAACTCTGATCTCCTGATACTATGTTTCAGACTTGATGCTAAATTAGGATCGAAATTTTCAAGATATTTTGAAGCTGGGTTATTCCCTAGATATTCCATTGCGTGGTATCAAGATCAGTTCTTGTTATAGTCATTAAGTAAGTTTCGAACAATTGTTCCTGCTAATAATACCCTCGTTTGGAAGTTTTTTTTTCCCCCGCAAACTCTTGTGGTGAACGGACGTGTCGATGAGTGCTATTCATATTTTTAACCCAGTTTAATAATTGTGCTTTTGCTAATTTTTGACTTAAAATCGGACTCTCTCGTTTTATCCTGTGAAGAATCTCATATACGGGCGGCGCCATTTTGGGATTTGTATTGCGCTGTCCCGCTTGCGGTGGTGCTGCCGCGGCTCTGGTGGTGGTGAATGGTGAGAGGCTCTCTATACCTGTACGTGTTGGATTTGCTCTCAAAAAGACAACGGCGGATACCGGGATCGAGCCCGCGTCAGCTGCGTTCGTGCCGAGTGGTGTAACCGCTCGTCTAAACGTGTGTAGAGGCGTCGTGGTGAAATTAGACACTATATTTCACAAGCAATACAGTGCCATCTTTTAGGAAAGTTGAAACTATTTTTTTGTAACCAATTAACTCTATCGTTTGCGAAAGTGATTGCTGTTAAAATATTATATGCTATAAATAATGCTTTGCAATGGCTGTGAATCTGCTATTAAGG
Source organism: Emmelina monodactyla (assembly GCA_916618145.1). Classification (NCBI taxonomy): domain Eukaryota; kingdom Metazoa; phylum Arthropoda; class Insecta; order Lepidoptera; family Pterophoridae; genus Emmelina; species Emmelina monodactyla. Next base: position 277,464 of record OU745314.1, on the reverse strand, counting down.
CTAAGGATTACCTTAAATGTAATGGATGTGCCTCGATCTATTGCTATTTGTGCCTGAACATAGAGGTTTCTTCAGATCAACTCAGCTCAGAGCAGCTGAAGTCTCTAAGCTGTCCTTTTTGTCAAAACGTAACTAAGCGTAAAATAAACGACAACACTCCTGTGAAGCAACAGCACCCGGCATCAACTGACTCTATGAATATGTCGTTTAGTCAGGTTGCAGACGTTTCGCATTCAAAGATTGCTATAAGTAATGCAGCAGGCGCTTCCTGTAAAGATGAACCGGTAACGATGGAAAGTATTAGCAAATTGTTTGATTTAAAGTTATCACCGGACTCCGCTTTTATGGTCAACCTACGCACAGCTCTAAAAAAAGATATGCAAGTTATGGTGACTGCCGAGGTCAGTCGCGCCTTGGAAAAGGTAAAAACTGATTTTTCAGTAACCACTGATTTCATTTGTTCGGAACAGGAGGGTTTAAGATCGTTAATTGCTGAAAAAGATAACCAAATCAAGAAACTTGAATCAAGGCTCTCTAACACCCAGGAAAATCTTTCAAAGCTTCAATTTCGACTATCAACTGTTGAAAAAGTATCACGTGATCTTAATCTAGAGATACATGAGGTGCCTGATAACATTAACGGGGACCTGGTTGTCTTGTTTAAGAAGTTGTGTGACAGCTTACAGGTCACCATTTCCGACAGCGATGTCAAGGCATGTCGGCGTGTTGCTAAGATGAATTCTAATTCGAAGAGACCACGTAATATTTTAGTCACATTGTCTTCACAACGTTTGCGTGATACTATATTATCTGCTGTAACTCGCTTCAACAAAACGCATACTGGTGACAAGCTTAACCTTTCACATGCTGGTATTGGTGACTCTACGTCGAGAATTTACTTGTCAGAACACTTGTCACTTGAATCTAAGGAGCTTCACAGAGTTACAAGACAATTCTGTAAGGATAATAATTATAAGTTTGTTTGGGTTGGGTTTGGCCAAATTTATGTTCGTAAGGACGAAAAAAGTCCTGCTATTTTAATTAAAAATATTGATACTTTAAATAAACTCAAGCGCGAGTAGTAGCTTAACCTTATTTTATATTAAAGTTTATTTATCGATAGTTAAGTTCAATTGTTTTCAAGAAATAATAATTAAACATTAATTATTAATCATGATTACAATATTTTACCAAAATGTAAATAGATTTCGTAGCAAATTAACAGAGTTTTGTTTAAACATGCTAAATAACAATTATGATATTGTCTGTCTGACGGAAACTAACCTCAATAATAGTGTATTTGATGCAGAAATTGTCGATGATCGCTATAACATTTTCAGAAAGGATCGATCTAGCTTATCTTCACATAAAAGCGATGGTGGCGGTGTTTTACTGGCTGTCCTTAAAAAATATGAGGTGATCCGTCAGGCATCATGGGACAGTCATTTGGAGGATGCCTGGTTTACTATTTTGCCTGTACCACGTGATTTACCCTGTCTGAATATTTGTGTATGTTATTTACCTCCTGATATCACTTATGATAAAAGAGAAGAATTTTATGCTCATTGTCAGAAACTGATATTGAATGATTATCCTAACGACAATTTTTTGTTGGTTGGCGATTTTAATACCGCTGACTATCTGTCGTTTTCAAAAAGCTCAAATAACTCAGTAAATCCGTGCACACCCAGTAAAATATGTCGTTTACTTAATGAGTTAATATCACTATGTAACCTGAATCAATTTAATTTCGTTACTAATGTTAATAATCGAGTATTAGATCTCGTATTAACTAACCTTAGCAACATAATAGTGAAAGAGACATTGTCCATGTGTAAACTGGATAGACATCATCCTGCTCTATTAATACAAATACCTTCATTTAAAGTATCTAAATGCCTAAAGCGCCGAAATACAAAACGGTTAAATTTCACAAAAAGTAACATTGAAAAAATTAAATCAGAATTAATATCTACAGACTGGCATAGTATTTTAACTTCTACAGATGTGGATGTTTGTACAGATATGTTTTATGATACGCTCTTTGGAATTATAAAAAAACACACGCCACTTACTGTGTTTAAATTAAATTCTTATCCTGTTTGGTATAGTAAACCTCTAATTAAGTGTAATGAAGAAAAAAATAAATATCACAAACTATACAAAAAATATGGTAATCCTCGAGACTACGACACTTTTTCGTTACTTCGTAGTAGATGTAAACTGCTCATTGATGAATGCTATCGTAGGTACATCTCTTCAACTGAAGATGCTCTAGCGAGTGATGTGAAATCTTTTTGGAAATATGTTTGTAACAGAAAAGGTAGTGTAACAATACCTAATACTATGATGTTGGACGGTGCCTCATCATCATCTGGCCTTGGAGTCTGTGAATTATTTTCAGATTACTTTAGCTCTGTGTTTGAAGTTGATGTCCCTGGAAGTACGGATTATGATTTTGAGTATTCTAAGAAAATTTCTGATCACATTACAAACTCTATTTCAGAGATCTTTATTACTGAACGTGACATTATAAATAAAATAAAAAAATTAGACGCTAATAAGGGGCCAGGACCGGACATGATTCCTCCATCATTTGTAAAGTCCTGTGGTTTAGAATTGTCGGTTCCACTTTGTATAATTTTCAATAAATCACTTAGTCATGGAGTTTTTCCTAACCGCTGGAAAACTGCTCATATTGTTCCTATTTATAAGAGTGGTGATAAATCTCGATGCGAAAATTATCGCCCAATTAGCATACTTTCATGTTTTGCTAAATTGTTTGAGTCTTTTGTGTATTTTCACTTATATAATCATGTAAAGCCTGTATTATCTGATGAACAACATGGATTTATAAAAAATAAATCGACTATAACCAACTTGCTAGTGTACAAGAATTATCTTTGTAAAGCATTTGCTACACGTGGTCAAGTAGACTCCATATATACTGATTTCTCTAAGGCTTTTGACAAAGTTAACCATCGTCTTCTCTGTCATAAACTATCCAAGCTTTATGGAGTCAGTGGAAGCTTATATCGTTGGATTTGTTCATACTTGGATAATAGAAGTCAGTTGGTCGCTTTAAAGGGGTTTGTTTCTTCTCCCGTAACAGTGACTTCAGGAATTCCTCAGGGTTCCCATTTGGGACCGCTTCTATTTGTTATTTTTATAAACGACCTATTGCATCACTTATCTTCCAATTGTCTTTTATATGCTGACGATTTGAAGATATTCAGTTCAATTTCTGACGCAAACAACTGTGAATCTCTTCAAAACGATTTAAATATTTTGTCTCTTTGGTGTAAGAGAAACCTTATGTACCTAAATATTGACAAGTGTTTTATAATCTCGTTTACAAACAAACAAAGAAGTGTTGTTTATGAATACAATATTGATGGAAATATCTTAAAACGGTCGTATATTGCAAAAGACCTAGGAGTTATATTTGACGATAAACTCACTTTTCGAGCCCACTATCAGCACATAATATCAAAAGCAAATCAAATGCTGGGTTTTGTTATTAGATCAACAAAGAGTTTCAAAAAACCTAACAGTTTACTGCTTTTGTATAATTGTCTGGTAAGGAGCATTTTGGAATATGGAACTGTGATATGGACTCCTAATTATGACATTCACACTAATAACATTGAACGGATACAAAGAAAGTGCCTCAGGCTTCTTTGCTATCGCTTAAAGCCAGGTCGAATATGTCTCACTTATGATCAAAGAATGGAAAAGTTCAATGTGCAATCTCTTAAAATTAGACGTTTTTATTTTGATATTATATATTTGTACAAAATTATCCACTCTATAATAGACTCCCCCGAACTGCTAGCAACGATATCATTCAACATCAGGTTTAGAGCACGGAATTCTAATAAAATCAATCTTTTTTCTTTGCAAATTTACAAAAATAATATATCCTATTACAAGAATGGCTCGACAATACAATGAATTGGCAGGTATCAGCAGTGAAATAGACATTTTTGAACCTAGAATAAATGTTTTTATTAGAAACTAGAGGCCGCTCGCGACTCCGTTCGCGTAGAAGTCGGTTTCCCGTGGGAATGCGAAGTTTTCCCGCGGTAAAAAGTTCCCTTAATTCTTTCATACATATATTTTTGGTTTCTAGAACCGTTTTCGCAGCGCACGCAACGGAAGCCCTCAAGGATGAATAATTTTCCCCGTTTTTTTCCCATTTTCCATTATTTCTTCGCTCCTAATAGTTGCTGCGTAATGTTATATAGCCTAAAGCCTGCCTCGATAAATGGTCTATCCAACACAAAAAGAATTTTTAAATTCGAACCAGTAGTTCCTGAGATTAGCGCGTTCAAACAAACAAACAAACAAACAAACAAACAAACAAACTCTTCAGCTTTATAATATTAGTATAGATGTAAGAAACCTATTATTTAAAAATAACATTATTTTAAATTAGTGTAAGCAATTTTAGATATATGTATAATGATAAATCATGTCATGTAAATTTATATACTAAGAATAGTACCACTTACCTACACTTTTCTTGTAAGTAGATTAGATGTATGCACATACTGTGTACGTCACAATCAAGCTCAAATTTAAATTAATCATAAGTTTTACTTTATGTAAATATTACTTCTTTTGTGGTTGTGATGTGTTGTGTGCTTGAATAAATAAAATAAAAATAAGAATTTGCGTTCTACACTTCATTTATTACTAGGTTAAAGTAAGATATTTACATTTTTTTCTTTTATTTTGTTGATAAATAATACTCATTAGGCAGCCGCGATATGACTACACTGCAGCGCGCCTCGGTGCGAGAACACCCTACAGAGGTGAGGACACACCTGTATCAAGTATTGACGTACGTGTTGCAACAGGTTCAAGATTATGTTCTCTATTTTCTATATTCCTAGGAAACTTACTTATACATTTTGCCATATTATATTATACTTTTAGTTGATGTTATTTTAATAAGAAGGTTCTCAACTAACTAAAAGGCTTTAGTATTAAATTCATCGTGGCAGAATATTTCGTCACTAATCCAACTTTTGAGTAAAATGTAAAATATTTAAATCCTATAGTGGCCAGAATTTTAACTGTGGTAGTTTTACAAATACCATCGTTTTAATATTAAAAACATCGCTGTGGCTTGAAACAGAGAAACAGGGGCTTGAAATATAACTAATATATCCATACATTTTTATTGCAGAACGTTTTGCTTGGGACGAGTCATAAATTCCAGTAATGGACAGGAACATTTACTTATCAAACTCTCGGATCTCACAGCAAGACAAATGGCGTAGTTAGCGATGCTGTTTATCACCTTTCTGTAGGAAAAGCGAACTAAATTGCGACAAATTCCGAAAACAAATCGAAACTTTAATTAAAACGGGAAAGTTTGATTCCGACTCGTTGGATCATAAAATTCGGCGGGTCGTTGATGAATGGTCGCGTCCGGCAAACGTCACGTTGACTATAGAGGTACGACGGGAGATGGTTTTAGTTATTGTGAGCGTCACCAGCGGGGAAGTACTACAAGAAGATATTTCTAAAAGTTGGGAAAAAAGTACGTTTTTTTTTATTATAAATAGCATCAAAATGTTCTAACTCTACTTGAACACAGAAAGTGAGAACTAAAATATACGGAATTTAACAGTTTAAACACACACTTGTCTGCAAACAAAAGTAAGGCCAACTTTAAAACTAAATTTACAGAAAAGCCCTGGTTTTAGAAATTCCTGGAAAACTGTTTCCGCACACTAAAGCTTCCAAACATGAAACTCTGAGCTTTGTCGGAGCTTTTATAAGCTCGTTGAAGTCGAAAATATTTATGTAGCTATGCCGCAACGTGCTTTTGATAGGTAAGTTAAATAAACTGAATTTGTTAAAGTCTTATTTTTTTTAAAAATAAACAATTATGACCTTAAATTACCTAATTGTTGTACACTTATGTAAAAAGAAAAAGAACACACATACAATGGCCAAATATTATATTATTATAAATTATAAAAAAGAAGTCGGTTTCCCGTGGGAATGAGATATTTCCCGCGGTAAAAAGTACCCTAAGTGTTATTCTGATGTATAACCTATGGTATTGCAAAGTTTCATCCAAATCTGTCCAGTAGTTTTTACGTGAAAGATGTTTGTTACTACATCCGTCCATACATGCAGCAATACATCCATCTATACATACTCACAAACTTTCACATTTATAATTTTAATAGGATTTATTCGGAAAGGTTGATGCAAGGTAACAAATACCATTTTCTGGAAATTTAGGTTTTTTCTTTCTTAACAGTAATAAAAAACTTATTTCTGACCTTAAATTTGTTGAACTTATTCGCGTAGATCTGTTTTACACTTACTTATATTTTCAATCATTTCTTTATGTCAATCTAAAAGGGCTCTGTTTTCTTCTAATTGGTTTGTTATCAGCGGCGCCCTCCGTCCCACTGCTCGTGACTACCTCTCGAGGATTTCGTCCAATTTGGAAGCATTCTACATTCGCGTCGGAGTTAATTCGGAAACATTGGAGCTAAATAAGTGGGATCTTGACTTTGACAACGACGATCAGTTATTTGAATTTTTCTTTTGTATCTAGTTTGCTTTGACAATATTTTCGAAGACTCACTGTAGGTTGAGTATTAAATCATTGTGTTAAATATGTGCTTAATTTCAATTATTTTTTTCGTCTCTGTAAGTCGCTATCAGTAAACTAGTAAGCCTCCTCGTATCGAGCATAAACACATGAACGAGCCACGACGACCTCCATTCTCTTGTATACAATACCTGTAACGCATCTAATTACTTTGCCTTCACTCGATGCTAAAATCTGTTCAAATAGACACTTTTCCAATTACGAAATGCCCAATCATATTAAATTCAGTTTGTAACTCAATCAAGGCTTCCCGACCAACGTGCATATCAATGCTGGTAACTGTCGACTGAAATTCACTGTATGACTGTATGTACGTTCTAACCAACAGTATTGGCTGGTAAAGTTTATAACTTTAAAGGGTATTCAAAATGCATCTACACTACGTTACAAATATTGCTTATTATACATATTTTAAATGTAAATATATATATTTAGATGCTTATTCCTGTGTTAATAAATACTGAAACAAGCCACAAAATTGATTACCTTATATTAGGGAGCCGTTGGGAAACACCGAATAGGGCCCTTAGCATATTGGCTATGCAAGACTGAATTCTGATGTACTCGTAGATTAATTAGCAAAAGTCACTCAACCACCCCCCGAGCTACACGGAGTTACGACCTGCCACTTACTCGCTACGATATGTCACTTACTTACAGTGATCGAATTGCACTAGTTAATTATATTATTATACCGAAAATGGAGACTGAGAAACTATAAAATATACAATATGTATATATTTTGAGTTACCATTTTCAATACTATGTAAAGAAATTATTTCCATCAAGATAATAGTTTATTACCGTACCGTACCGTACAAAGCAATAATAAATAGTGACAAAGATGGTAATATTACCATAATTCGCTAATGAGCAACATTGCTCGTGAAGCACGGCAGGCGCGCGACGCCGTGACACTCTTTAATCGTCGGTTATAATCTATTATACTATCTAAACGGCAAAGCCCGACCCGAAGCTATGCCAGGTTTTGGTTATCAGCCGCCTTGTTTCTATGCTAATTCGTTGAGCAAAATTAGCCTGGGAAATACACTTTGAATCTTAAGCAGAAACTATATACTGGTAGACCTTTACCAAATCCAACTATTTACCTAATACCACGAACAGGAATATTTAGCCTCACGAGAACACGCTGTGTAATTCCGGACGTATTGATTTTACCTACAGACCTATTTGAATCTAAGTGAGGGCACGAAATGTAGGCGATACTATCGAGCTAAACGTTAGCCCCATTATTTTAAATGATTCTGAACCAATTTAATATAAACTCCATACAATGTTAAAATTCAGGCGCTAGTGAAGCTTATATGGGTCAATTAGTTTACCTGCCGGTCTAAGCTGAGTGAAACGAATATCTAATCTAACCTAAAAGTATCGATATACGTTGCGTTCCAAGTTTTATAACCGAAACTGTTCAAGTCGAAAATAAAAAAATAACGTCTTCTAAGAGCAATTTATCTTCCAGATCAAGGGGCTATACGGGTTTATTATTCTACTAAAAGGGCCAGAAATTATTTGCGGATAACAGGTAGATATATTTTTTACGTTCTCGCCTTTTCCCTTAAAAGAATTAGGTTGCGGGATAAAATACCAAAAGAAATTGACGAAGTTTAATTATAGTGTTTTTCACCTAATAATATTATTATAGATCTCACGATGTAACTTACGTCATAGAAAACTTTGTGGATTGAGTTCGAAGCCACGTTTAGTAGAGACGTGGACGGAAAATTAGATGACAATTAAGTTAGTTTTCTTGGTTTGCAGATTCCAAGTGGTTTTGAATATAACTTCTACGTTATTCATATATGATTGGGATTGTTTATTATCATTAGTAAGCATTACCGTTAGTAGAACGGTTCTTATTTATTCATCAGCTTTATAGATCTTGCAAACCTAATAAAACAAGTTTGATATAAGTTAATCAGCTCTCCTGAATCTTGCTCTGCTGTATATTTACTTATTCAAGGTACCTGATACAAGTAAGGTAACAATGGTAATTAATCTCCTCTCTTGGGTGTTATAACGATGTCATAAAGTAACAATGCTCTCGTCATCAGCGCAGATAATAGCGCAGCGTGGCGGAGGCGATGAGTGGTCGAATTGTATTATACTGTTTATGGTAACTTTAATCACGTATGAACACGTACAGTGGTAGTATAACTTTACTGGTGGTAAAATAACAAAGGAAACGTCACAGTAATACAACATGGCTATAGTTGAAGACAAAACGTTCACGACCAAAGCGACTTCAAATATACAAAGAGTGACAGGGATGCTCCACCTTTTGGGGCGTTTATATTATAGAACGGCCGCTAATGTTCTGTCATAAAATCTTATTTCTAAGCTTTTGCCCTTTTTCATATTGTTATTGGCGACATTAGCAGTTTCAGTGACGACGTTCCCCGCGCCATTACACCTCGCTGAATGTTTCATAGAGATTGTAACATCCTACTGGTGCTACTATACTATCCCATTACAGCCTCACTTACTAATGAAGTGAATTTTGTCAATGTCGCGTACCGAAAACAACGGAAGGAATAACACAAATTAATTTAGGGTCTAGTTAGCGATTTCAATAATGCTTCATTTACCAATCGTGAAATGTTGAGAGTCTTAATCTATTCTTCTACTATAATATAAGTAAGTTGAAGGGTTCTTTTGCTACTTTAAGCAAAAAGTTGAGACTAATGTTTCACTTTGATTAAGAAGTTAATTTAATCATGTATAACGTCGAAATGTACATTTTTGATGTTACCTTAAAAAACAGCTTCACTAATAATAAAGTAGCCTTTTTTTGCAAATTGAAAGGCGCCTAAATCAATTCAATAAATTCCGTCGTGGAGAGTCCGAACTCTCAACAGCAATACCTCTCAAATTAATCAAAGGAATTTGTTCGAATTGAAAGAGAAAATACGAACAGCTTTTAAGATACAAATAGATTTTCTTTGTTGTACTCCATAAGCGGGGTTCTTGAATTAAGATTTTTTAAGTAGGTACATGCTTACATTTAACAAAAATATATCTCATATTTGTAATAATTTCTCAAAATGTCAACAACGCTGTTAAAGTTAAAGAAAAAAACTTCTCAAATTTAATAACGTAAGTAATTAAAAAAGGCGGGTCCTCGAGGTTCCCGTTAATTGAAGCAGTCAACATTATTACATACACGATATTATAAGTCCTATTACAGACATGTTAGTTTGACAGTCGAATGAGAGAGCTACTGAATAAAGATGTAACTTTAAGAGGTCGAGAGCTTAGATTCAATTGGTACATTTTTAGCTTTTGAAAAAGTTAAAACTGAAAATAAATAGGTAAGTATAGTATATAATACTTTATGAGTGTACCTACAACGTTGAAACACTAGGTTTTCCTGTTTATATGTATTATCCTTGCAATACTAAGAAACTTTGTTTTCAAATCTGTTTTAATGCGTAAACAAGTAAAGTTTCAATGATTAATCTACGTTTAATAATAAACGTTGAGAAAACGTGAAATATATCAGAAATACCACTTTTTATACTACTAGCGCCATCTATTGGCAATTTGGGTTACTATACTCGTCTTTTCTTTCTAGTAACAGTGAATTGTTTAAGTTACAAGTAAAAGTCCAGAGTAATATAAATAAACATTATCAGAAATAAAAAATCATCCATGTTGTTACGTGGTTCTGGATATATTTTTATCTCGTTACTTGCTTTCCTTCATCTAAATTCAAATAATATCGTTTGTTCTGAAGTTTCTCACAAAATGTTAGTTTGTTATTGTCCGCAAGTTGAACGTCTTACTGAATTACACACGAGGCCTAACTTGGTGTAGTAGTGACATATTACAAACATAACATCACACAGCCAGGTGGCCGACATGGAGAACAGCGTCGCGGTGAGTGTACACGTGGCTTAGTGGAAGGGAACGTTGTAACTTCTTAGATTAACGCGATCATTTGGGTCGACGACAGTTCGGACACAAAAAAACTCGGACACCTTGGCCAATGTATGGATTATGTTTCATCATTTCTCCTGCTCCCTTTATGTGCTTCAAGCCCAAGAACGAAAAACCTCGGAATATTGCTACGACACTTAAGGCTCTTAACTTTCATTGACAATAAGTAATTTGTTTTTATAACAATTTTTTGAGCTTCACATTCCTATTTTATAGATTTTTCAATTTACAATACAAAGTTAATGTGGCAAATGAAGTGAAAAAAAACTAATTCTTAGAAGTTGACGGACTACGAAACTAAGCATTTATTCTTTGTATTAGTTGAGAGTTGGTTCACCGCGCACCAAGGATTACATAAACGGACGATACCATTACCATTATTTTACTTATTTCTGTAATTTCTGATGGCAAAACCAGAGTTTCTCGAGTAATTTATTAATGAGTACAATTCGATTCTAAGAAAATCTAAAGAGGTAAGTTCAACATTAATAACATGTAGCAGGCAAATACATACAACTTTTAGATTCAAACTTAACAGGCTTAATACAAAACGAAATGTGAAAGTTTCATGTATCCGGGATGTCCACAGATTGTATTTTAAATTATTCAAAAGCGAGGTTTTCTTCTCATCGTGTAAGATGGTACTCTTTGGACTTAAGAGGGAGATAGCAGCGGGCAGTGACCTCCGGGGTCAATGACCGGTAGTGATGTAATACAAGATTGTAATGATAGAAAAAATCGGATTTCAATGTTTTTTTATGATCAGTATTTCATGATGTGTGATGTGTCAACTGTAGATTGTATTGGGATATTTGAGTTCTGAATGCTTTAAGGTAACCTCAATTAATCTAATAAGATAAATGGTAGTAAAAAAAGGGTTTTCATATTAGTATTAAATTCTTCTTCTTAATAATAAAATACGTCTTTTTGAGGCAAGATTTCTTCCTTTGTTTATTTTAAATCTCATTAAAAACCTGAATCAGAGTCCAGGTAGTCAGGCAGCGGTAGGAAATAAATTAAGCTGGGAAAGGTTTGCCCCTAGACAATAATTCATTGTTTTAAGATTTTGACTGTTAAATATATTAAATAAATCAAATTCAATTAACCAGTTAGCAATTTTCGAGGTAAACCAATTATAATATCTGAGACCCACCGGGAATCAGAAAATTTTGAGTTTATTTAAATTAGAGCCGATTTTATCAAGATAAAACGCGAGACAGTTAACTAGACATCCCATAGCTTGTTAATTTTAGATGCTCAGATAATACTCAGTTTGGTATTATAATGATTACTGTGACAAGCTTCACATCATAATATAATAATATCGACAAAAAATAATGATCGGGCAATCAAGTTTATCGTTAGGGCTCATGTGGTAGTCAGAAATTTTTATTCATTCAAATTATATCCTAATCTGATCTAAACCTTATCCTATCTGCTTGCTTAACTGAGTATTAGAAAGTTTGACCCTAATTGAAAGGAACAGTATCTAATCCTTTGGTTAATTATAATATCATCGGAAATGATAATATGTAACCTGCCAAAACCGAAAGTTCATTGAGTAGGGAGTTTGTTTGAAATAAGTTTTCACAACAAATTGAGTTTTGGGGAAAAGTTGTAAAGTCGTGGTGGTGGGGTGCGGGGCGAGGGGTAATTTGTTTTGTTGAACTGATAGCGAAGAGGTGAGCAACATAGCTTTCATTACCAAATGGCAATAGATACTATCCACATTTTTTTATTATTTATCTATCGTATCATCACATCAAGCGGCACAGAGTCTCAACAACGTGTCTGTATCTCACGTCACATAGCTCCGTCTGATGGCAATTCGACACACGACAAAGGTCAAGTACTCACTTTCATAAAGCCGTTCCTTTGTTAAGGTATCATTTCGGTGTTTACAGTGGTCGTACCCCCCGCCCCCGCCCCCGCGCCTGCCCCCGCTCGCCGTGGACTCACTACACTCAACTACAGGTCTCCGATTACAACCTCCTACCTCGTGTAACTACACACTCCCTCTTGGGACAGCAGTAACGCTTTCTGGAACAAGTATTAGTTACAGATGTGCCAAAGGCAAATTAAATGGTGTCATGTGTGGTAACTTTACGTAGACTTAAGCAGAACGGACGGTCGGACGGCCAGTGGAGTCTTTGTAATAGGGACCCATTTTTACCCTTTTTTACGGAATCCTCAAAACATTCAATTTAAAACTTCCTTTGTTGTCACAAAAATGATAGATTTAATTTAATGGTAATAAACAGTACCTATACTTGAGAGTAATTGAATTTATCGCATTACGACGAGAGATTTCTCTTTTCAACTAATGCCCTGCATTATTTCATCCAACACTCAAGAAAAGATCGAAAAGAAAGAATTCGGCAGTTGGAATTATTTATGAGATTCCGTCGATTTCGCAAATTTCGGAAGTGAAAAGTTGGATCTCGTTTGTACCTGCTTATACGATCCGGAGTTAAATACTTTATTTGAGATTAGGAAAAGATCGTTCGAGGCGGGTAGCGAGGCGGCTGTATAAATAAAACATTGTTAATGTGCGCCTCAATGCTTCGACTCCCTGAGAATCGACCCTTGCCTGTTGTCAAAATAATATGAAAATAAACCCAACTTACTGTAGATACTTTAAGTTTGACATATATTTGTTTTCGGTTATGCATAACTTAAAAAAAACGAACCATATTTATTTATTTTAACGCTTTTTTCAGATTTATGCCTATATTTATGTCAAGTTACTTACTGAACAATTTAGATAGTTTTACATTTTTTATCATAGTAATTAGCTAGTCTGTACATTGGTGCATTCAATTGTAACATAATTATGTTTGTGCACGTCCCGGCTACAATATCTATAACACTAATTTCATACGGGGTATAATCATTTGAATTTTAAATATAAATTAGCATGGTGCAGAGAGCTTTTATGTTAATATAGTAGTAAATTATGTAAAGTTTTATTTTTAATATAGCAGCGGCGTCGTGTCGCGTCTCCGCATCTAGTTCATGAAGTCGCATATCTCCGCGAGGAGGCTTCTTATTGTTCAATTACACATAAGAGGGAGCCTCATACACATATACATACGTAGGTACATACACATAGTCAGACGGTATGTGGGTGACGTCACTCGTGTCGTACTACAAGGCATGCACTGTGAACTGAAGTAAATGAACGTTTCATAAAAAAACCTACTAATATTATAGACGTGAAAGTTTGTAAGTATGTATGGATGTTTGTTACTCTTTCACGTAAAAACTACTAAACTTTACAGTACTGTAAGTTATATTTTAGAATAACATATAGGGTACTTTTTACCACGGGAAAACTTCTCATTCCCACGGGAAATCGACTTCCACGGAGTCGCGGGCGGCCACTAGTAAATCAATAAGTCTCAGTCAGTCGATTATACATTTTTTTGAGTCATAAAACTAAATATGTTAATAACTTTTTGAGTAAATTAATTTACCAAAACAATGTGTTTTAGTCCGTCTGTCCCAATTATTCAGTTATATCATATGTGGAAATATATTTAAATAGAAAACAGATTTTAAACCATTTTATTTTCCATTTCAAAAATAAATGCAGCAAATTGGTAGAGCCTTAATTACTTTACGCAACATCACTGAAAATTTTGAACCGAAGCTACAAATTGATTCCAGCTTTTCAGACACGTATTTTAAAACTGTAAAATAAAATTATTAATTTTATCATTTGTGTTGTCACTTCGACACTGAATGGCTACAATCTGTACAATAATATCGGTAAATCTGACAAATAAAGACATCTACGAGCTACGCGACTACGGCTACGGCGTAGCATTTTGTATTTCGATACGGTTTCAGTTTAAAAGCAATATCTCAATAGTTCTGTCGCCGCAGTAAGATATCACGATGTTTATACTTTGTGGAGATAGTATGTTTCCCTGCAAATAAGAGCAGCAAAACAAAACGGCGTCCTTCAATAAATAATCAAAGTTTTGTAGGCGATCAATTACTGAGAACTAACGGTTTTATAACGAAATTTTGTATTTTTTATTCTTGTCAATTTTAATCAAATATGAAATCATACAATAATCTATTCATAAAGTGAGACATCAAACACTCAGACCCATAATTAAATTAGCATATATTATAGGTATACATGGTAGGTATTACACACGGTCTCCCTCGCAGCCTCCGCGCGCGTCGACGTCTCCTCGCAATCCTCTATTGAAGACTCTCTGACTTATTTATTGGTTTTATTTGAGTTATTTTTCTGGAGAAATAGAAATAGTTTTAGTGACGAGTGTCACCCGCAACTCACGCTTTGATTTGTTTCTGTTGATATTCGTCTTGGGGCTCTTTTATATTACGTAAAAGAAAATAACAAGGGGGAAATGATGTATCGGTAATTCAGTGTAATATTTTATTATTGATTTTTGATGCCATCTACCATTCTAAATACTTTTATGTTATGAATGTTTAGATATTCTTTGCTATCTAAAACGTTTTCTTCATTTATTTGACTCGAAATATTTTTTCAGTTGTATTCGCATGAGCATCCGACACATGAAAAATGTAATGAAAAAAATCATAAAAGATAATACGGTAGAAAACATAAAAAGGTGAATGATTCACGTTACTTGGTCCGTCGTAAATATCTCAGCTCGTTTATAAAATGCTAAATCATATGTATTTAGGTGATGTAACACGTCTGTAGGGTGTAGTACCGGGCGCGGGTCTCCGGTCGATCACAAATAACCGGCGCCGGGACATTAACATGTAACGCACGCACACTGAATATCAAACGGAAATCTTCCTCCACCGCGCCCGGAGCGAATGAAATCGTAAAGGTTAAACGAATTACTGTCGATGTAGTACAAGGATGTAAATGATTCGTTCCGGGCTGGAAAAAGATAGCGGTCAATCGTATTTTTTATTCAGGAGTAATTTGTGAGAGTTTCAGAGGAGGCAGCCACGCTCGGTTGGTAACTTCGAAGTAAGTAGAGGGGAAAGTACATAGTGAGAACCACAAGTCAACTGATTGTGGTTAGTGTTCGGGACATTTGTATTTCCACCTAATGAGCTCTGCACGCCATATGGAAGTAATATATCTAGTACAACGCCATCCAACTAAGTTGTAATAGAAAATGCATGCAAGTGTTGCAACAAACAGCGCGCGGTACATTGCTGCTCATCAATCATTAACTATCAAGGATTATTTAATGTAGCAGTTGATGAATAATAAACTCGACAATGTAGTGCCGCTGTCGTGGAATTTATTAAACACTACATTAAACACTACGGATTACATAAAAGATTGAACGAGCAGGTTGCTAGAAAACAATAACTTTAAAAATAATGAAGGCAAACCATAAGCTAACGTGAGCAACGCTATTTAGTTCAATAAGTTTAACATATAAACACGACTGAAATACTTAATTCTAGTCTCTAAATGCCTATAAGTTAAGGATTCAATTTATTATTCGATAAGTCTGTTCAAAGAAAGTTTGATGAATTGGTTCCACAAACAATTAACACATTATTATGTTCTCTCACGTATCTTTGAAAATTTCGTAACAAAAATGTAATTAAAATAAACACGTATTCTAGATAAATGTATTACCTGATGTTTGTTTAATTCAGTTATGACGAGATTAAATGAAATCAATCATTTAACAAAAGTAGCAAAATATACTATATTAGTTATAAACTCAACCCTCTAAACATCACTCGCTGAGTCGACGTTTTTTGTTATTAGTAGTTGCCACGCTCGCCGCGCGTCCATCACCCTCGTTCTAATTCAATGAGGGATTTGGCCAAACTTCATAATGAGCCGCTTTGTTTGAGGGAAATATTTTCATACAGATAAGTCCTTTCATGAGCGTATGAGTAAATACGGGCGTTAATAAAATTAGCATATACGCGCGTCAGCGTTGTTTTGTCCCCATTGGCCTCGTTAGGCGTTTACCGTGTGGGCGATTAGTACCTCAAGTACTAGCTCATGTTAAAAGAGTTTTCCTGACAATAGAACAATATAAACCACGTTGTATTGATCCTTTCAGGCAGCACCGGAGAGCCATTAGCAACTTCCAAACAGGTCATTACGGAGATCCTATTGAAAGCTAATTGCTGATCGACGATCAACCTTCCTTCGCCGATATCCTCTACACACACATACTTCACTATACAACTACACACACATATACAGTTGTGTTTGTACACACATAGTAACGGGGCGTCACCGACTAATCAATCTATGTAATTACCTCACTTGATGGATCGGAATGTTTAGTATTCCGTCATAAATGGTAATCCCATTTGATTGCTTAAAATTTTAAGTAATGTGTCCATATAGCTTTGAAATTTCGTCTGTGTTAAAGCATCTATATATAAAGTTACAAAAGTTTTTAAATATAAGTAAAACATCAGTATGCACACAGCTTTGTTCTTTACTCCTAATTAATGAAGACACATTACTTCAGCGTGAAGAGTGAATCAGTTCAGCATCGGCGACGAGCGACCCCCGCGGCTCCGCTCCTCGCTCAACTCTCACACAAATTGCAGGAAACAAAATCAAATCATCATTTGCCGGCAAATCCATCGATATTGACTTTAGATTGATTATAATATTGGAGTGTTTCAACCGAACAGATAATCCCGCTCAGATATTGAGCGATATTTCAAATTGAGGGACAAATTTTTTAGCAAAAGTTAAATGTTGTTTGTTAGAGAGTTTAGTAATCTGATGTACGAAGCAAAGTTAATTATTTGTTCAATATTGATTGTGGTTATTCGTTTTATTGTAAAGCTATCACAAGTCAATCAAGCTATCATTCAATCTCTGGTTCAGATATGATTGTATAGAACAATGAAAGTCCGCGATCACGCGACGCAGGACATTGTGTAGTGACGTGCGGACGGCTGATGAACCTTCTATTAAAACTATTATAGTCTTCGCTTTTCGGTTTGTAGAACTTTCCGATTTGATTTATCTTTGAGCACATTTATTCAAATAAATCAACAGCAGGCAGCAAAAAGCCCACTCAAATCAATAGACTGAGGCTGCATCGCTATCAATTAGTGGACATAAATCTATTCAATAATTTTCTAAATAATTTACAAGCTTATTACAGAAAATAAGATATGATATTAAAAAAGGTACCAAACGAAAACTTTTTGATTTAAAAGATCCTTGGCTGGCAATATTAACATCGTATCGTTGGTGTGAGAGTTGGTGTCATTAGGAGATGACGGCTTTTGTTTATGATCCCCTAAATTAAATCAACGGAAAGTATAACGAGGGAGTTGGGAACCCCAGTTTGTTGGAAATGTTGATGTTTATGTAGAAAGTATGATTACAAATATATGTTACCTACTTAAATAAATATAACATGCATCACAAAATATAATCAATGAAATATAAATTTATTAGCTTTTAATTGAATGTTTATTTCTATTATTACAATACCACAAACCAATTTACTTGCAATAAAATTGATCGCAAATCTTGCTATTGTGTTCTTTACATTTATCATTTTGTAATTTCAGAACTCTGCATCTAGTTCCAGCCTCTTATATAAGGTAAATACCTCCAGGCTATTCTCCGGGAATCTTAAAAGGAAGCTTCGAAGCTCCAAGATTGGCATTCCTGCTACGCGCGCCGGATTGTAGTCTTCTACGACGCTACGGCGCTACGACGCTATACACAATGTATTGGAATATTTGAGTATTATCGATATTAATAAATACGTTTGTGAATCGCTACGGGGACTCCGCAGTGCTTATGGTTGTTCTAGTGGCCGCCCGCGACTCCGTTAGCGTGGAAGTCGGTTTCCCGCGGGAATGAGAAGTTTTCCCGCGGTAAAAAGTACCCTATGTGTTATTCTGATGTATAACCTATATTACTGAAAAGTTTCATCCAAATCCGTCCAGTAGTTTTTACGTGAAAGAGTAACAAACATCCATACATCCATACATACTCACAAACTTTCACGTTTATAATATTAGTAAGATTTGAATATGTAATGTTAGTAAAACTGTGTTAATACCATTTTCCTCCAGTAAATAAGTGCTTTAATTGAAATTAAACTGATTTTAACGAATTATTACGCGTTTATTGATTTATTTTTGATTTTCCGACGTTTCAACTTTTTCACAAGGGCCGTGATCACGGTTAGACTCTTTGAGAATCTTTGCTTCGTACATCAGGTTACTAAACTCTCTAACATACAATATTTAGCTTCTGGTAAAACATTCGATGTTTGATGGCTACATAAAATAAGTAGGTATAATAAAAAACTATTTTTGACCTCAGCGCCATCTGTTTCGCAATTTTCTCAATTCTGCAAATCATGATCAGATTAGCAAATTATTTAAATGGTTAACTTGTTTGCCCTGTTTGTGTACCTGTACAAACCCTCGCCACCGATTTCTCGCACAATTCATTTGCAAGTAAACAACCACTCGGCTTTATTTCCATCCGTTTGTTCCCGACCGTCACACCGAGAACAAAGTGCGCAAGTTAGTTATACCTTCATGAAGGCTGTTTGTTGAAGGTTGCGAAAACAAAAGCGTTTGAGTTGACATCTCCAGACGGAGTCCGAATACATTTCCAGCGCGCGACGGGCACCACATCAATTGGTTCATGTGACGACATCCAATTAATTGCACTCCGTGGGTTCGGTAGTTAGTGTGTGTGTAGTCTAAATTCTGCTATAGTTTGCGAGTTCTTGGAAATGCTAAGAATTGCAAAGTAGCCTCTATAATATCAATAATTGAATGGATAATTTTACAGTTTTATTAAATTAAAAAAATAATTTAGAAAACAATTAGTATTTCCGCCAGAGTGGCTCAAACAGGATCGTCTGCTTCTCTTTATTCAATCAATTGTACCGTTACCTTCATGACCTTAATTGAATTAAATTTTCTCGTCGATTGAATTTCTGCTCCTCCCTGTATTACCTAAATAACATACGAAAACACAATTCTTTGAAGTTCTTTCATGAGTTTCCCAAACACGGAAAATCTTGTACGAAAATACCTTCCAATAATCGTAAAACATACGAATTGTGCGAAAGTATTGTCACAAGTAACATACGAGACTTTCATCTAGCCAATTTGTAGATAAGACAATGTTTTATCTTTTCCTTATGATTCTTTTTCTTCTACGTATTTTGATATCAGATATATTTGGGAAATAAATCAAGGTTGTGTAAAGTGATACCCGGTTTTCTCGGTAGTGGAGTTTCTCCAAGCGTAATGACGTGAGCAGGTATTACGCTACAATTCACGGGGTGAGCGGTCACAGGGGGCGAGCGGAGGGTCCACGCCAATACCAACAGTATATACACATCAAAGAATATTTTTTTAATACTTCTATTACATATGTTAAGTAACCTTCTACATAAAACTGGTAAGAATCCCGTCACAGTTTGTGGTGCATTATTTATTATACATCTATTTCCACTTTCTTATTTTCAGTGACGATCTAACAACTGTATTTGTTTGTCTTGTCATAAAGTTGTTCAGATCTTCATAAATAATATCAACGCAAACATCAAAGGAAAAATATCGAAAACAACATGATCAGTAATAAGTTCAACAAAATTTTGCCAAAAAAGAGAAACGTGACAAGTACTTTGAGCATTGTTCACATATTGTGTTGATATTTTGGCGTTTCACAATGGAGATGAAAATATCACTGTCAAAGGAAATGTTGGCAAAGGATTGAAGTAGCGAAACATGGAACGAATCATGTTCCGGCGGAGGGTCCTCGCGGTGAGGAGGCTTCAGATCAAACATCACACGAGGAGGTATGGCTCGTAGTGGACCGACAGCCAGAGGGTACGTAATGATGAGTCCTCAACGTTAATTATAAGCTTGTGTGAACAAGATAAAACTAATGTGTGTATTGCCTATCTGTCATCAATGATAGATCTAACATCTAATTTAGTTTATTTCAATACGATAAGCAGTTTAATTGAAAAAGAACATTTATTTTTTCGTCGCCCGGTGAGCCGCTCGGACACATTCGCCATAGCTCGGTGCTCCCGATATGCTGCGTCAGTGTGACGTCACACTTCTAACACCTCCATCCGCGTCCATAATGGACAATGATTGTGCCGCTAATTTCTCAAACTTACATCGACTAATAACAAATTTTGTTTCTCGTTACAATGTTTACGAGTTATTTTAACATATAGGTAAAAAAACGATTGCTATCAATGTTTTGCTACTAAAACATAGTTAAAAACAACTCAAGATGCCCAGCTGCGTTTCATTTGAAAGTCGTATCCAATTAAAACTTAGGTATATTTGCATAGCTCGGTCGAATTACAGAACTTGCTGTAAAATTAGCTAACTCTCCGCTGGCAATGTTTTCCTAAAAGTTCAGGATAGGACGTCACTTTATAAGTATAAAACGGAAGAATTCGGTTAAATTAAAAAGTTTATAAAGGCATTAAACTCATTTTAACGGGTTTTTCGCATTTATTATATTATTTTTAATAGTCTACGTTTCGGCATTTTTACAAATGCCGTAAATAATAAACGCGTAAAACCCGTTAAAATGAGTTTAATTTTAAATAATGCCTAATAATCGCCTAATTCTAAAAAAGTTACATTTATAAAGGCAGTTTAAACTTGTACTCGTATGTCATAATGTTGTCTCGTGGTGTCGCAGTGGTCCTCGTCAGCAGCTGGCGTCTGATCAACTCACTCGCAAGCTTAATGACGTCGCGGTCACGAGAAGTTTTATGATCTTACTTAAGGTAGTACTTGCATTATCAGCTGCCTCTTTATTAGAGGGAGAAGGCCCAAGTTTTAAGTGATCATCTAACGGTAAGTGGTAAATAACCTACTAAACTTGTAAGCAACTCATAATGTTTGTAATTAAATAAAAGTGCCGTGAATGCTTAAAATGTGGAACTTTAACCTTGAATAACTTTTTTGCACAAATAGGATTTATCGGGTTCGAATTGCTGTACCTGCCTATCTGATCTGTCAGAATGTTTCTTAATTTAAATTTCATCTGACTGAATATGTAGAGATTTCTTCTAGTCATCGCGACAGCTGTAATTATAATTTCAATTCTGTAAAGTCATAAATGAATGTGGTTAATGTGATTTAAAATTTTATTTTGATATTTTTAGGGCACTTAAATAAAAGCTTGTTTCAAAAGTTTTTTTATCTTTATTTTTCAGAATATTATTAGCAATGTCATTCATTGCCAGCCACTTCCCATCGTGGCAACCCTAGTCAGACACCCTTAATACTTAATTTATTGTAATTGAACTGAGGCAATAGTATAAAAGTGAACCCCGGGCCTCTTGACTATTATACCTCAGACCTAGTAACGGCTTTCTACCTTTATAGATATACCCATAGTTTAAATACTTTATAGAAGAGCAATCTATTTTGCACTTCTATTGTTTCTGGCAATCTTGTTAAGCTTTTTATGGCAATGCTCGACTCGTTGGCAGCAAACCGATGAGCAATAAAACTCCAACAAACAGCGACGTGAACTAAGTTTCATTAAACCTCAACGCGATTCTCGCTTTAATTACATAGCGTTTCAATATCATGTTCTTGTTGACCTAAATATATTTTAAATTTGTAACTTTATTAAATTAATATTAGTGAAATAATAATATTGTATTTTTCACTCAAAGGGAACATTTTAAGTTTGCTGGACCTCCGAACACAGGCTAACAAAGCTTTAAATATAGGCTCCAATAAGTCCATCTGGGTTAAAAATTACTGATGAAAAAAACATTTTAAGTTTAGTCGGATTACGAGCCTATATTAGGTTGGGTGTATTATTTTACAGTCACCTTCAGAAGACCACCTGTATTACTTTAAGTAGGCGATGTCTGAACACTTGAAGCAAAAAATCGCTTTCATCTAAATTAGGTTAGCCAAAGTACTCTTAATTTGTTTTATCCCTATGAATTGTAAATCGCTTGACTCAGCAATAGTGTGTGTAGTAATTGGTTATTGCCGCATTCACTTTGATCACGACATAAGTCAGACCAAATATTATACGAAAGATTTAACAAAATGGTATTTACAAAACGTTTGGGACGCTCGTTAATGTAAAATGACTATTTCGTTGGTATACGTTAATGTTAAACATTTCACATTTCCTTAAATAATTTCGCCATCAACATGAGTAGCACATGATCTCCAGTTGCGAAGAGTGTTATGTCATAAGAGGAGAAAGTAATAGGTACCTGAAAATGTTAAAACAGAATATAAAATTTAGGTAGTAAGTAACAAACTTTTATAAATATTTATTTTTGTAGCTTGATATAATAGACAATCGGTTAACACATCCAAAGCTGTGGGCGATATACTAGAAAATATCATATACTGCGTCAAGTGATTTGAGAAACGGTACCAGGGCCCCAGCGGTGACGAGAAGGCTGCTCGGCGACCGACCACATTTGCATATTAAAGGCAGCGCTGCTTCAACTGAACACGGCGATTCATTAGACGATTGTGAGTCAGTGCGGAACGGCTCACTTCTAATCAAATCTATAGTCAATGGTTAATTGGACGGCACCTCACCAACGCGCCCGCATCGCCCGCTATAGCACAGCCACTCGCAAGTAGCCGCGGCTCCCACCGAACATCGCTTGTGCAATGTTTAGACACACAACGAACGATACGTGCACGAGATGTTTACTCTGCTCCACGTTTCGGTTTCCCGTTTAACACAGTTTTAAATCTAATTGACGTGTTTACTGAGCACACGGAACGTTTTCAATCAAGATTTAGCGCTGAGATACGTTGAACTATTGCGTGAGAAATTAAAACAGGTCAGCCGTCCCACGGTAGTAAACCAAGGTTTCTTTATGATTTATACTCATAGGTTCTGTTAATATGTAACTTAAGACGATCGGTAGGGACCGAATATAAATCGAACTAAAAATAAAAGTGACCTTAGTGGGAAGCCCAGGCCGCGTTGTGTGCCCCGCGGTGCACCGGGGCGCGGCGGGGCGCGGGTGGCGCGGGGTGCGCGGGGGGGACGCAACCCGACACGAGGAGGGAGCCACGGAGCCGGGGGCGACACACCGCTGCAAGAAACATGATACGCCGGGAAACACCACCATTGTTTACCTCAAACAACTTCTCCTTCATTCAAACAACAATTCAATAACCACAGTTCTAGTTATTATTTCATCCTTGGAATTGCACAATGAATGAAACTTTCAAGTCGACGTCCCTGTAATTGTACTCTGTTGCACTTTTATATCTTCAAATAAAGACGAACTGAGGACAAGTTAGTATTCTGGCGTCGTCTCTTGTCTCGCTTCGCCGCCGGCGCAGGTGGCGTCTGCAGCGCTGTATGTGACTTTGTTTCACACAACGATTCGGATTTATGTCAGTTACTTTCACACCAGCTTTAAGGTATTTTTAAGACAGTCTGAAGTCTAATTATTTCTGATAATCAGAGTAGTGTGTTTTATAATATTTTAATATAAACTGCAAATAAAACAGTTACTAAACATGAGAAAAGTTCTGCGGATAATATTAATTGCTACGAAAGCCGATATGGCGACAGGAGAAAACTTCGAAACTTTGGAAATAACTTTCAAACTTTAAACAAGAAGCCGACCCTACCAATATTAATACAAACTTTTGGTTCCCGACACCCCGGCGTATTGGCGTTGCTTGAAATTGAACGGCAAGTATTATAACTGTTTAATCTAAGGAGAAAATGTTACTTTATTAAAGACTAGTGGCCGCCTTCAACTCCGTGTGCGTGGAATTCGGTTTCCCGTGGGAATGAGATGTTTTCCCGCGGTAAAAAGTACCCTATGAAACTTTGCAATAATATATAACCTATATTACTGCAAAGTTTCATTCAAATACGTCCAACACACATCCATCCATACATCCATCCGCACAAACTGTCACGTTAAAAATATTAGTAGGACTATAATTGTCGTGTACGGTTGACCTTGGTAGAGTTAATGTGTGTCTCGTAGTGTCGCGTTGGTCGGTGTCCACGGCGACGAGCACGGGTTATTGCGAGGTCTCGGGTACTACCACTCGGAAAATATTCAATTTCCTTAACAAAATTACTGTAGACTGCCCAAGTTCCAAGGCCGCTGAAATTAGATTGCTCGGCATGACGGCGGGGCGCGCAGCTGTGCTCCGAAACTAACCCTTTGTAAAAATAACCGGCGAGTCACTAGATCGACCAACTACCCGCCTTGAAAGGGGAAAAACGAAAACAATCCGAGTTCCAATTAACTAAATATATACACGTATAACTAAATATAAAAAGGGTAATTTTTGTCCCAACTGCAAAAATTGTTGACACCTTGTGCAAAAATCTTTTTTGATAAATCCATCCATTGCATTGAAAAGTTTAGAATGCAACCAGCGCATAACAACGGCCATCGCGGCTGCACCTCCTGCTCACAGTTGACACACCTTCTTTGTCTAACTATTTCCTTCCGCCTCTTTTGAGGCTGATTGCATCTTTCACCTTTAGAAAGGTGTATGTATGTAATATATGATATATCAGCCGCGACGACGTCACTGTGCGCACTTCAAGGTGAGCTGTCGACGGGGAAACAAATATTGGAATATGCAAATTATGTTGAACACTTGAAGTTATTACAACCTACGATAAGAAGGAGGTGGGTCGATCCTCAATCAATCAACAAGGGGCGTTACGAATAAAAAACGGTAACTTTAGCCTTTAACGCTATTTGGAAAATAAGCAATAGATGTATTTTACAAGCTCGGCGATTCTGGCAAGCAACACACTCAGCAATGTTGCTCGAGTATGCTTGATGTAGATAAACTTGTTGGAAGGTGATCAACCAAATCTGTGCTGTATTGAGATTTTCCAGTTTTTAAGTCTTGTTTTCCCGAAAATTTTACCACTTAAATCGCCAAATGCAGAAAAACTATACCGTTTAATAAAATAAAAACGGAACAGGAGGATTGCATAAAACCCTTATAACCTAAAAAACAAAGAACTTCCTCCTTTTTTCTGTATACGCTACCACATAGTGGTTATTTCAAAACATTCAGTTGAATGTTTTAAACAAGGGATAAATGTGGGTATCCGTAATGAGAAGTACGGATACGGAAATAAAGGGGATTCTTTGAGCTACTCGTATCCAACACGACACCGCTTGTGTGTAGTAAACGATTTGTATTCTTCAACTATATTTACACTTTATTAGATGAATTCTGACAAACAGCCGAAGAAAAAGGAATAGCGGGTAAATGTGGCGAGTAACAGCGAAGCGTTATTGAACCCGGAGAGAGTTCACTTCGCACCTGGGCTGCAAGTCGCCGATAACCGCCGCTCGGCGCCGGCGGCGCTAGTGTGAAATTGAATTTAAATTCCCTCTAGCGAAGCACTCTCGTAAAAAAGTTCTTTTAAAGCAGCCCCCGCTCTTGAAGCGTTTAGTGAATTATTTATATCTGTTGTAGGGAAAGTCGCCTCGTGGGATTCGCTGGAAGTCTCCGCTCGGTGAGGCGCTGGATGTGGGAGTCAATTTAAAGTTGGCAAACAAGATTACCGCGTCACAAGGCGCCGGCCACTGCTGGCTGTAATAACGTCTACCGACCATCAGGCGTTTTCATTAAATGACGGTTGATTTTGAAGCTTTACTTTGTCAGTTATTAAACTGACCAAGTCATTAATATTCTTAACAGATTTAACGAATTACCTACTCATTTATGAGTTATTATTTATAATAGTTTTAAAACGATAACCTGTTATTGTTGTTCTGTACATTTAAATCATCAATGTCAAGGTACCCAGGCTCAAATTTACAATCTTTCAAAGATACATTCTATTACTAATATGTCTATGGGTTTACTTACTTCTTAAAAACTTGAAAGTTAAGCTATAAAAATAACGCGCAATTATGCGTCAAAACAACTTTTAATTAAAACATAACATTCCCATATAGCAGTCAGGTAAAAAAAATTATGTTACGATATTTTTAATTGGACTGCCCATGATAAACAAAGAACGATAATTCTTACGATTTAATTAGCGAAGATGCACAAAAGGCGTTTAGATGCGAGTAAACACATATTTTAAAGTGTTCTAAAAGTTTTAAAATAAAGATACTGCATTGGATGAAATTTCATCTATGATACAACTAACGCCATCTAGCGAAACACGTGGTACTAACCTGTTCTCTTTTGACCTGTTTTTGTTATAAATGTTACTTTTAAATTAAAATAATTCGCTACACTTGCTGTTTAAATTTACTATATTTGAGTTATTATATGTTTAATAACAAATTAAGTAAATTCCAAAAGGCGGATTCATAATTATATCACACTGTCTCCAGTAATTTTTTTATCAAAATTGTATTTTCCCTAACCCACTTACTATGGGTATAGTATTGTATGATGAATTTTCACTTGAGTACTTTTTAAATTTATAGTCTTCTGCTATTATTGCATTTGTTCCATGCCTGTGTTTATTTTGGTGATCCTTGTGGAAGTTTGAACTTTTTTTAAGTACCATCGATTGTAAATACTTCTTATTACAATCGATGGTGGCGCCATTTAAACCTGAGTTAGCTAACCCGAAGCTAACCCGAGGTTAAAACGTTTCCTGCAATTGGGCCTCAGGGAGCCTATTAATTATTATTTTTAACATAATCTATGATAATATAGACCTTTTAGCATACTATAAGATTATGATTAAAACTGTTATGTTTGTATAGAGTTATAAAAAATAACCGGCTAAAATCTTTAATACAGAAAAAACGATTCAGTTTTTCATTATTTACCAACAAAGGTTTAGTGCTTCACTGCTGCATACAATTTCAAATGTTTGTAGTGGTGTTAGCATCGCGTGTGGTTTTCTATTCGTTAGTGTTTGTTAGTAAAACGTGCAGAGAGCTTTGTGTCCGAGCTAACAATCACCCCGCCCCCCGCACCCCGCGCTCGCGACGCCCCGCACCCCCTCCCCCCGCATATTCCACTCGACAGTGTGAAGTGTTAACTCTAGCCGGGAACTGCTCCTACATAAACTTGTGACAAAGACTTAAATATTTGCATGCTTGGTGGAACATCAATACTCCAGAACAAGCTTATTATTCTTACAATGCAATTATATTATATTGTCTGCGAAAACACCTACTAACTACTAATCAAATTATATTATAATATTCTTTATTAAGTTGCAGGATGTGATTGCTTCTCGGATGTGTTTACGATTACGATATCTTCCATCAACAACAAAGAGCCATTATATTTTAGGGCAATAGTGCAAAGTCTTACGCCCAAACGTGATACCATCCTCGATGCGTGACGTACAGTTGCGTAAGCCACTTTTGTGTGTCGCTGAGACTTGTTTTCACAAAAATACAATGTTAACAAAATTTTCCCCAAATCGCGATAATGAGCACCGATACCTGAAACCTGTTCCATATTGGTCACATAAAGAAAGACATCTATACATGCTCCCGTCAGTAATGAAAATGAATGCAGCAAAGTATTTTATCTTCTGAGGTATCAACATGATGGATACACACCACTGTGACGTCACACATAATGCTTTAAATACATTCAAGTAGCTATAAGGAAACATTGAAATAAATATACTTACACACGTTTTCTTTATGTAAACATATTAAAAAAAAACAAACTATTAATCCAGAAAAGGAAATGGACTTCTTGGTTCTATACAAAGTAATTTTATTATAAAGCTTTTTAGCATCGGTAATGTGCAGTAAGTAACCTCAGGTAATATTAAAACAATAAAATGATATCATGGGCAATGCTCACGGTTTGCTTATCAGAGCAAAAGCAGTAGGTACCTATGACTAATATTGAACACGTTCCAAGAAAAAATACGTGTTGTAATTAGAGTACACGTAATATGAAGATGAATGATGACAAAGCTACCTGTAGGTGGCAGTTGGTTATCAAATAAATTAGTATAGTTGGCGATTTTAGTTGCTTTATTTATATTTTCATAATGTTCGAATTCGTGAAGTCATACCTTTTACTATTCAGAATTTTAGTTTTGAAACTTGATTATATTTTGGTTTATATTTTGATGAAAGACACGAATCTCTTTTATTTTACTTTCATTTACATTAACAGTCCAATCTGTTATTATCTCCTATATTTATGCTGCCCTGGTAGCGACGGGTGAAAACGGTAAACATTTTAAAATGCCTATTGAAATATATAAATTTGAATGTACAATGCTGTCGTAAGATGACAGCAATTTCATTTAAAATATCTCACTCCAAATTTAAAGCTCTGTTAATCTGTGGTAATAGATGGAGAAGCTAAGGTGCCCCGATGTAGTGTAGCGGGATCAGTGCCGCCGGCCGCCGGCGCGCCGCTCGCTGCGTGGCCCGGCGGCCGCCGCGTTGCGGTAAACATCACTCACCCTGTTTGTTATTCACAAGCTTTTTGCCGCTCGCGATTATACGTAGAGACGCAAGACGTTATGCTAAGTGAGGGAAGTGAGATGATGTCAAGTGCGACGCGATCTTTGGGAATGTTTGAAAGTGACTCGTGACTTCGTTTTCAAGTAACTTGCCCCAGTTGTGGAAATAGTGCTCGTTTAGACAGTTACGATTCAAAATATACGTCAATAATTCAATTTCATTATTGAGTTGTGAAGTTTTATAAACTTGCCGAGTAATTGATTTCATATGACTACTGTTAGTTTAGAATTGTACAAGGAAAGGAGGTCAACAGTTAAACTAAAACATGAGGTGAAACTGTAGTGTCTGTGAATATGAGAGTGTTGTACGGTCGACGCCGCTCGTTGCGACAACAGATTTATTCATGATCGGTCGCTCCCGAAACTTAGCCGCTTCTACAATATTAACACGGCTCACTTACTCTGATGGAGTACTCAAATCGAACAAGTTTTTAGCAAAGAGAAATAACAAATAACACACAGGAATCAAGTCTGTTGCAGTTAAAATGATTATATTTCATTACTTTAGAAAAGGTAAGTTCACTGTTTTTAACAGTGATTTAAATAACTGCTGCAAAATATTGACCGCAATACATATAGTTCTATGTTTCTCCTACACGCCTTACGGGCGCCATTTTGCACTACTCTACAGAATTTACATTTCCCCATCAAAAATAAAAGCTTTTTTCCCATTAAAAAACACCCAAAAGTAAATCACCTGGTGAGTGGTGGAGGCGTCATGTTGCATGCAGGTCAGCGAGGGGGCGAAGGCGGGGGCGCGGGGTGCAGGGCGGGGGGGTTGGCACGCGGGTGGCGCGGGCGAGCCAAATGAGGGGCATTAGTGCTGCGTTACCGATACACCGCACACAGGCGACATGAGCCTCACAGACTCATCGATCCTATGCACGGCATTTATATGACACTCAAAACACTAGGTTTTTCTGCAAGTAGCGGTTGGGAATACAACACTTTTGAACGCTGACCGCTTTAGCTTAGGCCACATCTCATTCGTTCTCTATACATAATTGCGGGCTCAGCAGATAGCCCTCCGACACGCCATCCGCCTATAAAGAGCCTATCGGTAGCGAGCCACATCGAACTTCTCTGCGTTGTTTATTTACGCAATCAAACGCCTGATTGACGGGGCGGGCTTCTTATGTTTTATTTATCGACAACATGTCATGAAAAAGTTTTGGCTTTAAATCTATTTTAATGTTCGTCGAAATCATCTGCATACTGTATCATTACTGGGCTATAACTATACTGCATAGATAGATACCGACTACGATATCAATTATTTTTATTACCTTAACTGAAAATGGTTCGTTATAAGACTAAGTCATAGATATAATCAATACAACGAACTTTTCACACACGTTTTCTTCACATTTAACTGAAAAAATGCTACGTGATATGGTTTGTAAGATGAAAAACCGATAATGGTATTTTGGACAGATGCGTAGCAGAGATTATCCCTTTTGTGACACACATTAAAGGCATGTATTTGCTGAGATAGACCATTTCCGAGAAGCGACGATAGCAATGGAGCAGCTTGTCGTGATCACACACGAAGCCATACGTGTGCTAGACCGTGTCGCGCGAATCGCAACTCTATGTCGATACAACAAGGTCCACTGTGGACGACAGCTACTAAGCAGCGCGTCACGCATGTCGTTTAATTGCAACCATTTATTGGAGCCGCAACATTCCTCGCCCCTCAATGGCGCTGAGAGCGAAGCTTCTAGCAATGAATTTGATTAATTTTATTTGTTACTGCCGAAAATGGAACACGTTTTTACGAATTCTAAATACAAATTATCTGAAAAGGGTATTCAATAAATCCTTACAACTGAGACGGAATTAAATCAGCACATTTGGGATTTAAGCTTAAGGGCTTCAAATTTTCAATTTTGTAAAAGCAAAGAAGGAACTTCGATTAGACTTTTTTTTCCTTAATACTTTTTTAAATTGGTAAGAGGTTTTTAATACTTTTTTCAACACACTTGTTCAGAAAGTGAGCCTTAAAACACAGGGGCCATAAACCGAGCTATAACACACTTGTGTTTAATAATATTACACACTAGTGCATATTATAACGATCCCTTCAAAGTTAGGGTAGTGCCTTACTGCAAATTATATATTAGATAATACAGTTTTTTTTTGTAACAACAAAGAGGTTTTATGCCACTGAAAATCCATTTATATATTTAGAATAAATAAATGTGTCCATACTAGAAAAAAAAACATTTATTATTATCAAATTATTGACAATAAACAGTAATTTGTTACAAAATAATTGTATTTTATCTCAAAAAGTATATTTTGTAATAGGCTGTATGGCGGCTGGTTGGCGCATGCAAAAAAAAAGTTGAGTGTCATTTTCCAAATTCTTTATATTTTGTTCACATTGCATTTGTTGCTGTGTAGGAAACTTTTTAAGCAAAATATAGTTGTGTCTCAGCCTCGTGTGTAATGAACAACTTTGCACACTTGTATCATCATAATATAGTATAAATCTAAGTCGCTAATTGTGACTGTTTGTATGTTTGTTCGCTATCTCCTCCTAAACCAGTAGACAGATTTGAACGCGGTTTCCACCATTATAATGAACATTCAGAAAAGTTTTTTAAAGTTAGTTAAAGTTCAATGATTCCTAGATGTGGCAATCGGAAGAACACACATCTGCTCAGATGGTCTGACGAGGTGGAACTGTCTGTGTCCGTCGAAGCCTGCCTCCGGTGATGAGTCATCTGAATGTAGCTCGACCTAGTTCAGGTGTCGGATATTGCCTATACGTTCCGCGCCAATACAATTTGCGGCGCGGCGGGTCGCAGGCGCGCGAGCTCCGGAGGAAGTCGCTCCGCCGCCGACAATCTGCCGCTTCCTCGCCGGCACCCCCCCCCCCCCCCGTGCCAGCCCCCTTCCCCCGCAAAGTGCGTACCAACCGACTCGTGACGTCACACCTGAAATTTACCGTGCGACACCCGAGTCTTATCGCCGGTGTCCCATAAGATTTGTTTCCTCGATAACAATCTTTTATTCTCGTTACATTACCCTCCCATTTATTATTCCGAACACGACGCAACGTAAGGAAATCTGAATACAGAATATATGTTTATGACCCGAAAAATTGCTAAATCTCCTCGTCTTTGATTTGAAATAGCTGTAGGGACCTGATAATGTTTTATTTCTTAATGCTTTTTTAAAGAGCTTACAAGTTCATTACGACAGAGTCTCTTAAATCAGTGCCAGAAAGTAAAGTTTGAGGATAATCCTGCCTCTGTGAGCTTTATACCCTTTTTATGGCGAGTATTACAAAGTGTCCCGGCTGAGAAGGCAGACGATCAGAAAGATTAAAAACCCATTAACTGAGGACTGCAATTGACTCTGGCAGCTGCTGCGAGCGAATGTCACTAGATAGCTGATGTACCGTACTATACTGTTGGTACTACAGATATAACTTAAAAAATCTATCAAAGCAGACTTACTTTATTTAAGTTGTGGGTAGCCTAGTTTTTTAAGTCATTAATTTGGTAGACTATAGGATACAAAACAGATGTGTTAGTATAATTCGAAGAAATTTTATATTATTGTAAGTATAATTTATATAAATACAAGACAAATTGCAGTGCATTTTTAAACAAAAGGGGCCACTATAGATCTTCAAGAACAACATAGCATTTTTCGTATAGTTATTAGACGACATTAGACGAATTTATTTTCATATAGTTAGTACCGTGACAAGGAGGCAAGAGGAGACTGTCAGCGGTGTGCGCCGTCAACAAACGAAGACACGACTTAATGAGCCGCGACGCAGTAAAGTTCATTCTCCTGCCGAAATTGCTACGTCTCCGTTCATGTCAGTAACGACCATTGTAAAAGACTAATTAAGGAGCAAAGCCGAAATTCCATTGTTCCCTTTTCAGACGAAACGAGGGCTAATCTGTTTATCTTTGGGAATTAAGAGATTGAGCGAAGAATACCGTACAATTTGTATAATTCTTATTTAGTATTTTTTTTACGTTTTGTCTGATAACATTAAATTCTTTCATAAAAACATAGTCAAAAAAGTAAATGAAAGATAATGCTAAGAAATTATAACATTTTTTTTCAGTTTATAACTGGGATAAAATCATTTTTAAAACTTGACCATTTCAAGATAAAGAATTTTCACGTGCAAGCCATTGTACCTGCACTCCAACTCGACAATCTCAAGGTGGTTTTCTTTTTATTTGAATTCCTCGGAGCGATGTGCTGTCGGCGCGAGGTCGCCTACTGTCCCATATACGGGAAAAGTGGATGTTACTGGCATTTGATTATACTCTACTGTTGGTCGGTGGCTTCTGATGCATTGCAGCAAGACCTAGGCTACAATCAAAAGCTATTTTGGTAGTGAATCGATCGGGTTCTCGAGTCAGCATGTATTATTCACGGCCGCTGCCCTTGGCGCACCCTCCGCACTTCGCACTCTTCTTACAAACGGCCCGCATTACATACAACGCTTATATTTGTTTAATGTAATACTCGTACGAGAGCAACGATTCAATATTTAATTTAACGTAAGCTGTGAAGGTATGCGAAAGCGAAACTTAAAAGGTTTTTGTTTAGTAGGTCATAGATGTGATCATATAAATAAACAAATCATTGATCAGTTTGTGCACGCGCATCGTGGTGGTACTATCAGTCGTTTGATCGTTGTCATTGAAGTTATATTGACAAGGGAAACCATTTGTTGACATTGAATACCAATAAATGAATTAACATGTGGTTTCGAAATTGCCTAATACGTTAGTACGTGACTTTATCATTGATAGTTTACTGCATTGTATGTACGAGTATATACGAGGCGTACCGTGTAAATTAATTTCTGGAATATTGAATTAGTTAAAATGAATCAGTTACGGCTAAAGTAAGAAAACACTTATAACTTGCAACCAAACATAAGTAAATATAAACGTTAACTACGTAATATAATGGTTTTAACCGAAGCTTTTGACATACATTATTTTTATAAACTTCAAGTCAATTGCTAGGTAACTATTAGTCGCAAGAAGAGAGGTTACCTTCTATGGAAAAAGTATTTAAAATTTTATTATAAAAGTTCAAATGTTTGAGTTCAAGATCATTGCAGAGTGCCTATTAGAAGTGGACCATTAAAATAGTAATAAACGTAACTGCAGCATCCAATCAGCTCTTCACTTTAACGACTATTTATTAGTATCGTCTAACAGCTGGGAGGACTCTAATGGGGACAATAAAACAGAGACGTTAGTACGTGTGTATTGTATGCATATGTGTGTGTGTGTGGCTATGTGTGAGCGCTGCTCACTGAGCAGTGTTATGTCCCTGCCGCGTGTCGTCGGCGGTCGGCGGCCGGCGGACCGATGTCGTGCACGATTACAATACTGGGACACTGGGACAAACGATTAACAGAAGTCTAAAGTAATTTCATTTTACATCTTATAGTGGAAATGGCGTTCGATTTGTTTAATAATTGATAGTAGGGTACTTGTCAATGCATCACTCTTAAAAACAATTGCTTTTTAAACTGTAGTTAAGATACTTGCATTTAACTTTTTTTGGGCCCCGAGTGAGCGCGCGTAAATCAGTTAGTATCGACATTATTCTGCCTAAGCTGAATCATTACGAGCAGCTTACGAGTACATTCTATTAAAAGAGATTCTATATATATGTTTTTAGAAAAGGAATAGGTCATTAAACTTTTTGTTTATAGCCGATGCCTTTATACAAATAGTGTGAAGTTGCGAGGAGCTGCTTGTTTGTGTAGCCCGCCGCTGCGCGCGCGCCGGCCGCTCGGTATTTTTACTGTTCTTGGATAATGCGGCCAAGAACGGGTAATTTATTTTTACATTAGGTTATTTCATTAGGGGCTAATGTGTGAGTTTTTTTTTTAAACAAAGAAAAATAAAAATATCTTGTGTTATTTTAATGAGGTTAGGTAGTTTTAAATGTTAAAAGGTAACAGTTCTTCAAGTAATCTCCACGTATTATAGATCGCTGGCGGCCTGGCCACAACGTAAAGCAACCGGCATTTGGAAACTACCCGCGACTTAACGCTTTAATCCACCAGATACAGGCGTTTGATTACAGGAAACGTAACTCCCAAACCAGCAGGTCAACCACCTCGCCACCGCTCCTGCCTCCTACATAACATGATCGCTTTACGATGTTCCCAAACCGTGCTCTCGTCTACTTTGATATCATGAAATTGTGTCAACACCGAATGCATTCCAACTGTTTCGCTTCGACGTGATGTAAATAAACCACGTTTCTCTAAATTCGACAAATTCTCGAACGTTATTTAATTACCTGTCAGTTGGTGGCGGAAATTAAACGCTGTCGATTAAATTTCCGTCGGCGCTCGTTGCAGCCGGACGAGCATTGTCTGCAGCGCCAGGCTCCGCTGCTGTTGCTGGTCCACTCTTGTACAACTCATACTAATTTACTAATAAATAGTCGGTATTAGCAATGTTTTTACAAAGGGCAAGTGGTTCGCTGTATGTGTGTATTCCGAATATAGTTGTATTTATGTCGTCCGGCCGGCGGCGTCGGTCGCTGGAGTCGCGACACTTATGAAAAGTTATTTTAGTCGCAAGATTGCATTCCCTAAATACTTCCCTTCTCTTCGCCTCCCCCTCGACCCTCGCTTCACCCCCGCGGTGTCTACTGTAACTAAGTTGTTAACGTCGCATTACCCTCGTTATGATTAGAAATGAAATTAGAAGCGATACTCTACACATGCGCTCTTAATTTTATGGGAACAGTTTTGACGGCTTGTCGTGTAATGATTTTGGTTATAAATTACAAGTGATGACGTCATTGTAAGACACCTCGTGATGTGTGTGTGTGGTGTGCAGTTGCGACACTCAGCGCTGTCACCACGGACTTGTTCTCCGGGTAAGGAAATAATTGCCGTTTTACATCAATAACCACAAAACATAAATTGACTAACGAAACTAAATTTATTGATATTCATTTGTGTAGGAAGATATTGTAAGAAACGCGAGAATACTGCTTTCAGAGCATAACAATCTTTGTTGTAGATAGCGGCATTTTTGACGAATAGTCACAAATTAGAAAAAGTATGAATTGTACGTTAAATAATAGTATAGAATGAATGAAATTGTGGATAGCAGCCAGCTAGCGCTCGTCGGTCTGTCTGGAATTGTAATGTTATGTTGTGTAGTACTAGGTGCACCCACGCTCAGCCACAGTGGGGCAGTACAGAAGTTCGACGCATTCTTAGTTCCTAGTCTATAATATTTGTCTTCCTATTTTTAGTAAACATTTGTGTTTCTGAACTTTCCGACTCGGGTCGTACGCAACGTCCATTCATGCGCCCACGCACACAGCTTTCGTAATCCAGCGTCAAGGTGCATAATATAAACTGAAATGTTAGGAAATAATGCAACTGTGTCGTTTACTAATAATTTAATATTCATTTGAGCCCATAGACGTCTAAGTCTGCAAAATTCTAATAATGCAAACAAACCTTAGTTAATTCAAGTAGAACAACATTATTTCCCAGTACAAACACACGCCCCACCTCAGGCGGATCTAAGGGAAAGAAACATTAAATTTACCCGCGAGTTACTTTCGAATTACGGATCTCAAAGAAACGAGAATCCAATTATGTAAATCGTGTTGACCTGAAAACTGAGGACGGGATCCGACGACGGGCGTGGCGCGTACGCAGCTCACCTTTACACGCTCGCTCGTAACTCAGGCCGCGCCGGTAACTACACCGATTATATGACATCGTAAAAATATTACGACGCCCTTAAATATCAAAAAAATATCACTGGAGACATTCGTGCTCGTGTCGCAATTAAATAGACAACATAAAACAAAACGGTTACACAAGAGTAGTCATACAAAAAGCAACGTATGCACTTAAAATAATAGCTAACTATTTTACGAACATTTAGTTCAATAGGTATTGGTAAAAAATTAGTACAAGAAATTTAGATTCTTAAAATATATTTACTAAATACGGTATGATTCCCGCTGTCGACGTGAGGTAATATCCTCAGAAAGCTCACGTTGTTTGATTACGTCTACCCCGCAGTCAATATGAACGTACCGCATACCTACGTCTTACGTTAGTAGGTATATGATCTGCTAACTCAACGTAAAATAATATCGCACGTGCTATTGCTTCACAGATTGTTTGGGACAAGCCATTACTTTGGCTTATTAATGCAAACAAAACTAAAACAATGTTTTTGAAACGTAAACTAAAATAATAAACTCTGGCTTGGTGAGAGAAATGATTAAAAATATGTGTGACGGGTAGGTCGCGGTGATGGATTGAATCCTTTTCCTTTCCCTTTTAACTTTTAGTAAATTGCTTACCATAGTACATTGTAAGCAGGTAATTAATCTGTTCTAACACCACGCTGTTTCGTTGAAGTGAACATAAGTAGGTGTTCTCGGAATGTGAGCAAGTCAGATTATAAAAGTCGACGTAAGTAATACTTGTAATCGGTTGACACGGCGAGTCGAAGGCGTCTTCAGTTATTTATCATTTGATAACACCGTCGTATCCGGCGACTAATGGACTAAATATACTCCTTTATATTTACACAGCACTAGAGAGTGCGTATCTAATCGCGATCACGCCGTGCCCAGCAAACACTACCTGTAAATAAGTAATGGACGCGTTCCTCGGCAGTTACTTCCAGTCGCCATGTTTACACTCACATTAATCTATAATAACCTCAATTTCATTTAAATACAGCGTGCTCTCTAACAGGACTGCGCGTTTCTATCGACTGTATTAATCAACGGAGTCACCGTTTGTTATAATCACCGCCACCGATCTCGTTTGTAATACAGTTCTAAGTTATTAAATAAACTTTCTGTAAATTTATACTTAGCTTCCTCCATGAACATCGAAATTATATATAGGTAGGCCATAATGGTTACTGTGATTCGTGACTAAATTTTTCGTATCAATACGAAGTAAGCATTATGCATGTTAATGTAATGTCGATCACGTATTAGGTGTTTGTAACATGGAGGTATCAGCACCTGGGTAAGTCGCGGTGCGTCCCTGCGCGGTGACATGCGGGAGTCGCGGCTACACTCGACTCCACCCGCCACCTGCGACTCTATAGATTATCATCATCATCATCATCACTACGTGACACGTGGTCTCATTGGCTATCCAAATACGTACCATCAAACATGAACATAAACTTGCATAAAAACTTTATTCGTTGTTGTCAACTACGAGTATATAGGTCGATGCCAGCTGCATCTTTGTTTAAATTGGGATTTGTTTTATCTAAACATGCAGATTGTGTTTAAACGAGTTAGGTCACCGATACCGATGTTGGCAGAGAGCCTGAAATGAACTTTAGATTCTAACTATATGTGCAAAATAGTATAACTTGACTACTGTGTTCCTTCAGTTACCAAAAATAATAAGCAACATTATTTTGAAAATTAGCTTTTACAAGTAAGTACTTAGACAATATACCCATTTGTTTAAATAATTTTAATGTAAATGTTTCTAAGGTTTTAGTGTCATTACAACCTTGGATTTTACTTTTAGAAAACACAAATACAAAAGCTTTGCATCCTGTCTTAAAAGAGCCAATTTAATTAATATTGTTAACCAAATCCTACGCACAAGCCGCGTAAGGTTGCATTCCGTGTGTCACGCTCACACAACTGTACTTTTGAAAGCATATTAAAATCTACTATGTGTACATTTATTAGCTTTCTGTCATAAAATGAATCTCACATAAGTTGACACGACATTTTATTTGCTTAAACTACGTGATATTTTGAGTCTTATCTCCCAGTAGTAAGATTGTTATTCGCTTGTCGGTTGTACGGCGGCTATCAGACGACGATTTGTTGTCGGCGCCGGCGCCGCCAGATGTCTAATTGATGATTCCGAGATGCATCGATGTATGAATAAATTCCAAATAACAAATTCGACCTCTGTTAGTCGAAGGTGCGTGAGTCAGAGCAACTTCCGAGAAAAATGAGGACAACGAACAGAAACCTGCGTCCTGAATGCGATTGTTGTGAGTGTGTTTGTTTCAACCCCGTCACAATAACCAGCCTCGACTACCCCAGACAGGTAAATATGGCGGGTCTCATTAAGCTCCGATCCTTTGTTCTCGCTATAAATTGTTACGATCCCTTTTTATACAGCTTTTATATTTTCTTTTAAAATTCAAAGCAACCTTTTTTTTACTCTGACAATGAGAATGATGGAGCCGAGTACAAATGTGTAGTGTAGTGTGTGTAACGTAGAGGTAGGTACAGGAGTAATGTGAGCGTTGGGAGGCGCGGTGACGCGGCCGGCGCGGGCCGGGTTATTGCGTCGTCTCGCCAAATTGCCTCCTCAGTGCTATTGACTCTGGCCGGAGCTAATCTCGTTCCGACTCTGAACGTCCTATCGCCCTCCCAACACATAATTTATAGTAATACAATGTGCGGTACATGGCTGGGTATAGCAGACTACATGTGAACTATTGTAGTACAGAGAGGGGATCACACCTTGTCTCAGGGGAGACTATAAAACTAAAAAAAAATCTCAAATGCTTTTTATTACAAATCAACAACGAAATCGCTTTTTTGAGGATTGCAATCGCAACTCGGTTGAAGATTAGGTACTACTTTTAATATAGTTTTGTTTAATAAAGGGGCCACAAAAAAGGGGACGTAAACTCATCCTATCCTACTCATACTATAAACGTGAAAGTTTGTAAGTAGGGATGTATGAATGGATGGATGGATGTTTATTACTCTTTCACGTAAAAAGTACTGGATGGATTTTAATGAAATTTTACAATAAAATAGCTAATCTGCAATTGTTATATTGTCTTAAAGGGTTTTCACGCGAACGCGAAGTCGCGGGTGGTCACTAGTTCTAATATAAATTATAAAAGTGGCAGAAACATAAAATACAAGTAGTTCCTTCAAAGAGGAAAAGTCAAAGACGAGAAAGAAATTGGCATAATAGTCTTGTCGAAAATTATTTATGAAGTCCCAAAGGCGCTGATGACATTGTTGATTTATTTCCTATCGGTTTTGGTTAGAGAGAGTCTTTGTCTGGAAAATACTAGTAGCGAGCGAGTCCCACGGGGCGCCCGGACCCGTATTATGTGGCGATGTGTCAATTTACCAACATTGTTTCATATCCTGATAGATTGCCTTTGAAACCACAAGATAAGAGCTACAGCCTCGACTTATAACGTGGTTCGCGTGTACGCCTCCTAAAAATAACAAAATTGGTGACTATTTAAAAT
The DNA here is from genome assembly GCA_916618145.1 of Emmelina monodactyla. Classification (NCBI taxonomy): domain Eukaryota; kingdom Metazoa; phylum Arthropoda; class Insecta; order Lepidoptera; family Pterophoridae; genus Emmelina; species Emmelina monodactyla. Next base: position 237,143 of record OU745314.1, on the reverse strand, counting down.
TATTTTAGAAAAATTTGGAGTTCCTGATGTAATATTATCACATTCCTCAAGATGTACTTAATTTTTTATGTTTCGGAGTATAAAGTGTAGAGCTGCTAACTGCGAAATTTCTCTGTCTTTGTGCGGCAGACCTCCATAATTATTTTACGCTCATGATAAACTACACGCTCGTAAAACAGAATGTCCCATATCATATACGATATCACCTATAACCACTGCCGCAGGCTACACACAATAAGTAAGACATGTATCCCCTTTACGACACCAATTGTTTTTATTCTATGTAATCAGTTTTAAGTACCTAGTCAATTTCACTTCTGTGTTGTTTGTCACATTTCTACAGGACGTCAATTTTTATTTAATCAAATATGATGAGATCACTCGGCCTTGCTTTTGTAGCGACTCTGTAAGTACTTAGTTTGAACGCAGGAATCTATTTTATTTCGATAGCTATCATACTTGAATACATATTTTCTTCCCTTATTCATAATTAACTACAGTTAGTTAAAGCTACACCTTTACACATTTCAGATTAATTACAATATGGTAATTGCCGATTTTTTATGAAGATATTGTTTAATCTTCAATTAAATAATAAAGATGGATTTCATAAGCCATCAATTAAAAAGCAGTGTACGATTAAATTTTTACTAGACTAGCCTAGTGTGACGTAGCTGTGTAGCGCGACAACAGCCGCGGCGCAGTGACCCGCGACCGGCGCGCGCGCCGCGATCGCGAGCCACTCATTACGCTGCTAATGTGATAATACGCTATTAGCACTTGTTTTTACTTTTTGCATGTTTTAATTATATGGCTATCAAAAGCAGGAGTACTTAAGCAGAAGGTTTAAGATTGTTAATCAGAGAAGGTAAATTTCAAGTTTTAAGGAAGCTAAGTAGGGGAATGATCCAGAAGAATTAACAGTAAACAATCTTAAAACACTAATAATTTATTGCAAGTGAACAAAAAGACAAATTACATATTTATATGTAGGAATTGTCTGAATTCCTTTAAATCTGCGGCTGTATTCATGATCAGTCAGTCAGAAAATAATTCGGGAGATTGACGCAGTAGAGGCGCAATGAGATAGAAGACTCCTAGTCCTAAATCTACTGTTATCATAATATCTGAATACTCAAAAATAACATTTAGCATTTTGTACCTAAGAGATGTATTATTTCCGTTATCTCTGTAAATCTTTAAACTTGTAATGAGATTAAACGAAATAAAAACCTACTATTGCAAGTAATAGCAGTTTATTTTAATAGTATGTATAAGCAACGGCATTTTATATGCAAATAAAACTACCTGGCTAAAAGATTTTGCAAACCATGAAATCAAATAAAGCCTTAGCTGGAGTAAAACAGCTTATTTCCCTCATGGCGTGCAACTGTTTGCCCTAGTTCCGCGGCTGTCGGCCGGATTGCAGGTAGCGGCACGCAGACAGACGACGCTAACAGCGCGCCTTTCACAAAAGTGCAGGACGAGTCGCTCGCGAGCCCACAAAGCGGCCGTTGTGCTCCCGCCGCCCCCCGCGCCCCGCCGCCCGCGCCCCGCGCCCCGCGGCCCTCTCCCCGCGCCCCGCCCCGCGCCGCCAGTTCGTGGTCCCCTCCGGTTGGCTCCGCACGTCTCGCTCCCCCAGTATTTCTCTCGCCGCGCGGAACTCGGCCGACGGGACTATCACTCGAGGATCACACTATCAGGATTGATATTTTGTGTACCATACTTCTAATAATGCTCAATGGATGTGTACAAAAGGAAACCAGTGCTCAGTGTGTTGTTGAATCAGTGTGCCCCTGTGTGAGTGAAGTGGTCGTGCCTGTGCCCTGCGGCGGTTGTGCTTTCTAAACCAACCTCTGTGCTCAGGCTGGACTAGGCCTTTACTCGGAGTATCGGAATCATTTAAACCAACTCAAAATTACCAGGTACAGCTTGCCGATGTTATAAACTAGTAATACTTACAGCTAACTAAAACAACACTTTAGTTAATAACCTACTTGACGAAGACGACGATACTAACGCAAAACCAGTTTCATCTGTAGTTGAACGTAAGCTCACAAAGCCGGTAATGCTCGGTAAACGGCACAACACAAGACTTGTACATTTAGATTGGTGGTATAAAAAAAGTCTAAACAAACAGGGAACGATAAAAAAGGAATTAAGATAGCTGAAGATATTTAATGAACACTAGTTAACAAAAGAAACATATTGAGTGATTCAGATGATTAAAAAAACGATTGTAATAAAAATAAGAAAAAGTCTGTTTTTATATCTTGGATAAGTAATTTAATAATGATGACGTTGACTCTATAATTCAGCATTAATAAGTATTTGAAAGTTATAAATTTTCCCTATTCACGGTATACTCTAAGTTAAATCTTGCGAGATATACAACAACCAAACATTAAGATTAAATTTAGTGTAAAAAAGATTTGCCATAAAAATGAACGTCTAGTGAATAGGACGCCCGTGAATTGGTAGGGTGGGCTCCCTTTCTTGGAAATTTTATCGAATATCGGGCACTAAACAGGATAATAATACTTAACGAAATTGGTAAGAGGCTTCTTTAAGTTTCTAAAAACATTAATACAAGTGCAATGTCTTCTCACTTAAAGTTAGCTAATTTACTAGGTCTTTGGATATTAAAAAAAAAATGGCATAAGTTGTTAATATAGGTTATTCCTTTTTTGATTAGTACTTTAGTACCCGTTAATATTCTTCATAAACCTCGACCTGTGAATTACCAGTAGAGCGTGCTTGAGGGCAGTTCCCTCTGGTACGTTATGGAATCCAACACGCACACAACACACTCTAACGCACCGACTAACAAACTCAGAGTTTATTACCAAAACCAAATTTTATTAGATATTGAAGATTTCCAGACTCGATTTTCTTGTTTTTATCATGTGCTAATTGTTCGCAAAATATAAAGTCTACAGGTATCAGAAGGACAAACTACGTTTTGGGATAAAGATTAAAATAACGTAGGAACTAAGTATTTTCAAAAATTTACATTATCAGTTTCTACTATACAACACTAGTTGATTCTCATGATATATTTTCAAATTTAGTTAATATGTACATTTTAAACAAAAAACCACTCTCTCGGCATTATAACATAACCTGAGATCTATACTCTTACTTTGAGCGACAAATTTTAAGTTTCATATGTTGCTTCTTAATAGTTTAATTATTTGCAGTGTTGTTAAACAGATTTTGATCCTAGTACTGGCTGTAATCTGAAAAAGTATATCCTTACTAGTAAAACGCCCGCAGCTTCGCGTGTGTCAACTTCAGATATCCGAATACATGTAGCACCCTCCTCTGTACCAGTTTCATATATTTTTAACTAAAAATTATCTAAACATTTAAACTTAATTTGAATAAATGCGATTTAATTTCATCAAAATCTAACAAGCCGTTTTTGGGTGATTAAGTAACAAACATTTAAATTTCACTTTAAAATATTGGTAGATTAACCTTTCTGCAACTAAAATCCCATTAATATTTCTTAAAGTGATGGCAGAGATAAAATTAGGAGTGTTGTAGCAATTATATTTTTTCCTAATTAATATTAAGTAAGTTAACATTTTAATAACATTAATAATATTATGATTGATACCTATTTCCTTCACTAAAGTTTAATACATGACAACACGACTTCGACGACGAACTGTCAAATAAAGTAGCTCAAATAAAATGTCATTTCATTTAAGACTAAATAAACACTCTCTATTGTCTCTGAATGGAGGTTCATTTATAAATACTTACATAGCGACCCAGCCAAGTACTCTCACCCTCGCTTCTGAGGGGCTTCTTTTGTCATCGTATTCATTACTACAATAGCACTCTTATCATAGTAACGTACTATTCAGCACATACATAGCTCCTGCTAAATAGATGTAGGTTTAGCCCTTTTTGAAAAGAAAATCGTCAACCATATTAAACCTACACGCAACTTGTTCTAACTTTAATAACTTGACGTTACCTCACTAATGCGTGGCATCTGTGCGAAGTTGAGGGGTGAACCTGACAGCCACCACCTGTTTCATCTCTGCTAGGTAGTATTAATAAGGACGCTTATATAAGTAAAGCGTGGGTTTTAATTACAAATATTTTTAAAACTTTTTCTCACAAAATAAACATTAGATTATTAAATAATATTAAAATATATTAATACCATAACTGTAAACATCAATATGAGCTTGTCCCAAATTTGATTGATGTAATATATTATTTTACCATCCCAGCTTCTCCCCGCGCAGGGTCAGGCAGCTCTAATTGAACCATCCGCAACTGGGCCTCGCGGAGGGCGTCAGCTTGCTTCGTTTAATCATCACGCATCACCTTCCACTAAGATCACTATTAAGAAAATGCAACTAATATTTTAAAACAATGATCATTTTAACAAACACTCAGTTTAGAAAAAAGGCTTCTATAGCATTTACTTACGGAATATGTCAAATGTTCCCAATTCCTATTCAGAGCGTACTTATTCGAGAGCCGAATCTCGTCTAAGATCTCCGAGGATACCATTTCCTAGTTAAGTACCGGAAGCTCACTAATCTGGCGCCGAGCCAAAGCGACGTATTTATCTTCATAATTGCAGCTGCATAATCCAGAAGGGAGTAAATCAAATAAAACAGACAGACGCGAGCGGATAACACGCGTGCGGCGCGACACGGTGTCCGATCACGGCCATCTGTCGAGGATTGTTTTATTGCTGCCATCGAGAGCATCGGGGCTGCTCTCGGTCTGAAATAATTACAAAACATGTTTGTATCAACATCTTTAATAGTTTCATAATTCATATAAACACATATAACTAAAATTGTGTCAGTAAAAAACCTGTATTATCGTTAGTAGAATTGAAGTTGGCTTAGATATTTTGGCCGCGGTATGAGATAACCCGGTGAGTCACCCACGTGTACTAGATAAGAAACGCTCAAGTTGTTCGCTTTGTATCGGTGTGCGTGGTCTCAGTTGATGTATTCTAACGTGATGCAATAGACCATATGGCCGAGTTGTTTATTCCGCTGATGAATCGATATGAAAAAACTCATCTTACTAAAAATATGATTGTTATGATTGTTTGGAGTCTTGTAAGATTAGTGATCATGTTTTTAAAAGTTAAACATTCAGCTCCAAGCAGCCGAGCTAGCTGCTGTGAGTGGAATGTCGTTAGTTGATCCCTCACACACTCCCGCGCACACACAATGAGTTGTGGAGCGTTATTTTATAGATCGGACGCTAGGAGGCCGCAAGCAGCTGCGTTGCTGACTAACAGACGTAATTAGATGATCACACCCGACAAACGGACAAACAGTAGAGGAATGGAACCTCAAAAAATATTGTTCGTTATAAATTGCACATAACTTTGATATAGAACTTTATTAAATCTAAAATACTTAATACTTGTCACCAATGACCATAATCGTGGCCATTCACAGCAAAACTATTTTTATTAGGTTTCTAAGTTTAACAATTTTATAGTTGGATATCTTGTCCTACTTTATGTTCAACTCACGTTCGACTTAAAAATATTGATATACCAAGGCTTTTCTGATAAAATATCTTATAAAGTCATATCGTTGACAATATAGACATCATTATTTTATTGAAATCTACGTCTAAGTATGGACTCAGGGTGTTAATGAGCATGCAATTTTTACGCGGAAGTGCACGTTGACCTGTCGCAAAACACTTCACTGCAATTTAAATATTCGCTATAATCAGAAGCTTGTCGCCAAATCTTGAATCCATTATATTATTGTATAAAATCAGGTACCTAGGTATCTTTTCGCACTTTCTGCTGTTACAAGCGAGGAATTCAAGATAAAATAGACGCAGCAGTCTACCGTTATAATTTTAATCACCATAATTCTTACGATATAAACTCAAAATTTAAATATTATTATTTTTTTATTTCCCAAGTAATTTCTACTAGAATCTACTACCTATAACCCTAGTCGGTCGTATCTAAGAGTTTAAGTTTTACTTCGAAGACCTTCGCTTTAAACATTATGAACCCACATCTGGCTTCATCATAAGGGAGAAGGTTTGCTAATACATGCCACACTTTATGTGCAAATGTAAAAGCTGATAGCACTTTATTAACACAAAAAAAATCCATACGGTATGAATGAAAAAGAAAACATACTCTCCTTTAAGACTCTACTGACAAGTAATGGAATTTTAACATATTAATGGTATTTACAATTTGTGTCACTAAATTCCCAAATTTTAATATTTCATAAAAAAATGTTTATTCTTTATTTTTCATTACCTATGGGAAATATTCATAGGTGTGATTCCTTTCTATTGTTTTCGTGCAGCCACATATCTTTATAGTCATTAGTTTCTTCTCATCTTAAAGTTTTTAAATAATCCTGCATAAATGTTCGTTTATATTGCTATGTTACCGGTAGTGTTAACACACATTTAAAATTTAAATCCTATTTCACTACTTAAATATTAAAAATATTAATTTAAAAAATAATTAAATTAAAATTAATTCTAATAGTGCCCAGGTACCAAATGTACAATCATGTATTTTTAGTCTGGAATCGGCACCATCTGATAATGGCCCCGATTCTGAAAACACTCTACACATCACACTAAAACTATCGCCGTCACTTACTCATCAATAGTATAAGACAGAGACAAGTAATCATTTTAGTCCTGTCAAACTAAAATGTATGTGCATTATGACACAGCGAAGGCAATTTTGGGCTAGTCCTCAGCGTTTTCGTTCAATGATGTGAACAAAATTTAGTGAGACCAATGTACCTGTCTTTTTCTAATACAAAGCATGGGAAAGTGACAGTGATATTTTTAATTTAGTTTTAGAGAGTGTTTTCGGAATCGGGATCACTGCCTACATAAAACTTGCAACTAAAGCAGACTAACGCTCCTAATCTTTATTATTTTTTTTGGTTCTAATGTAATAAGAGTGAGACAGGGGTCTCGATGCTTTATTCACAGTACTTAGTGTTGATATAGGTATTTGGTAATCGTGACAGATTATTGTCTCGCCATAATTTTACCTACATATATTTTGTGTTTTGCTAAAAAATAGTAGTTTTCATGTGTAATATGCTTTCAAATCATCGGACACACTTCACAGAACTATTTCTATTCATTTATTCTATTATGAAAAAAAACGAATAACTTAATAGACGATTATTATAATGACTTAATTTAGTGGAATCGAGGCTCTTGTGATATTTCGACCATTACGTCGTAGGATACCCTTCATTGTTGCAATGCGTTATACATAAACTTACTTGCTCTCTGCCCTGCGGTTCCACCCGCAAATTGCATGTCCCGTCGGGATTTCTAAAAACCCTACTTAGTGCTCACTTACAACATAAAAGGAACGTATGTACCAAATTTCATGACCCTAACTTTAATAGATTACGCTCGGCGATGATGAATCGATCAGTTGGAACTTGTTATTTTATAGATATAGATTGATAGCTAAGTCCAGTAAAAGTAGTATTGTAAGGACCTTCTTACCGCCGAGTCTTTTGGCTAATATAAAGCACAAATCCTAATGAAGATAAATATACTTTAGATTTTGAATAAAATACTAAGTTAATACTGTACATAATTAATTATTCTCTAAAATTTTATTATTAACTTAGTCTCAAATGAGATCATCAAGCATAATCTTAAGTCCACAACACGTAGAGACAAGTTAAACAGTGTAGTTCACTCGTGTGACTGTGTGCGACCAATTCGGTGATATCTGATGGAGACCTCTTTACTAATAACAAAGCGCTGCGCCGAGCAACAGGTCGATAAACTCATTAATGTCGTATTAAGAGGGTACTTCTGTTTTATATCAAATCGTGCACTGTCCCTACTGCGGTTAATTTAAATTTAATTATAATTCGAATAATATCGTCTAAGACACTTAGCTATGGAAGGAAGTAAGATAGATTTTTAGCATTCCGAAACTTACTTAATTGGATATATTTTGGTCGATAGGCTATTATTTCCGGAATCGCCTCAAAGTTCAGCGTTTCAACTATATCTGTAAAGGGCCATTTAAAAGCGGAACATCTAGTTCAAGGTCAGAGAGACATTCATCGCGCACCCCGGGACCGTCGGGCTACCTGGCCGTCGTTCCTTGGCCGCACAATCCCTACTTAATATTATAAATGCGAAAGTAACTCTGTCTGTCTGTCTGTCTGTAACGCTTTCACGCCTAAACCACTGAACCGATTTTGATGAAATTTGGTATGAAGAAAGAACTGAACTTGGGAAAGGACATAGGGTACTTTTTACCGCGGGAAACTTCTCATTCCCACGGGAAACCGACTTCCACGCGAACGGAGTCGCGGGCGGCCACTAGTGCCTAATAAATATATGACGAAGACGGCAGGATACCTTCGTCATCAGAGCCGTCTTCAGGGGCCGTTTAGTACTATAACTTGTGTGGGCGTACGTGGGTTATGTGTTAGACTCAAATAAAACCAATAGAACTGTTTCAACACTGTAATTATTTCCTCTTGATAGCACTCCGTAGGACATTCGATTAATTCACAAGAAGGCACGGATCACGGACAGTTTCTACGCAAACACCAAGCATCATCAATTTCCAACTGCTCTTCACCAAAGCCCAAGACCATCTCTGTCACTCTGATAGCTGCTTGCTCGATGTCACATAGACTCTGTCTAGCACCATATTTGGTACTGGCAATCCGCACTCTTCTTATATCATCCATAAGCATAGTCGATCTCTGACATATATATAACTTATTTTTTTATAGAATAGATTACTACTGTTTACAGTTGTATCCTTTCATTCATAGCTTTTTAGTAAAGTCATAATAGTTTGTAGATTCTTTTTGGATTGTCTTTTGCTGTTGCACTTCGTTCGGAGACGAGCGCTTAAGGCAGGCACGGTCTTGACGTAATTATACACAACCCTACTTATATATTTAAGTAGAATAATAGCGACTTAAGCGTTTTTATCATCCTAGTTTCACCCAAAATATTATATTTGAACCATCTGTTAAAATAATTCGCAAACTATATAAGGTTGGAATTTGAGAAAAGATAGAGTCAGTTATATTATATTATATCCACTGGATTGCTTTAGTAAAAAGTCAGCTCTGCTTTTATAAATTAACAATTTGTTAAGCCTTAAAAGATTTCAACTCGTAGGTTCTTACTTCGTGGGTAGTCGGGGGAACTGAGGGGGTTGTTTCACGCACAATTACAAGGCGGCGGGGGCGGGTAATGAGCACAGTCTATTGTCTACCCTCACCACACTCCCGGACCTCTTTTAGACAGTGAGTTATATTTTCAATTGCGTATTATGCCTACACACAAGTATTATTCTTCAAATTCTATTTGATTTTAACATATTTCAATATCCATTTCTTAAGTATTTATATCCAATAGGTAAATCTAAGCAAACCTAGCGTAGGTACGTTGTAGCCTACTTAGTTCCGTTAATAAGGGAGCGCTTATTTAACATCCGTGGAGATAAGTAAAGTCAGACAGGCTGTAAGTCGCTAGGAGACTGCGTGAAAGCATCGAGCCTATTTATAATTCAGCGGTGAGGCGTCACGGCCTTGTCCCGGGGAAGTATTCTGTTAATAACGAGTTAAGTGTTATTTTGACGTGTTTTGATAGCAGTTTATCTAACTCCGACAGATACAGAGTACCTCCGCTGCTGGCGCGCGGCTCCGACCCGTTGTACTGCCATCAGGACCATGAGGTTCTCATTTTTTGTATTGGAAATTATTACATACAATTTTGCCTGCCCAATCGGGGTTCGGGTTTTCATTTTTATTCAAAACTCAGAGGCTGTGACCTCTTTCTATTACGGAATGCCTGAATAACTAGAACAGTTTATAAATCAACGACATGGACATCGAGAATTCATCTCTAAGCTGGCTTATAAATCTTGCTTCAAAATTTGATGGACAATGTCTTACAAAAATGGAGTATTGACAATATTTTTCATGTCAAGATTTAATACAGTTAGATTTTTTTGTTTATACTGAACTAGTTATTTAAAAAGGCAATGCAAGAAACTAATTTTACGGCACTAAAATAATCTTATCTTGTTAACGAAAATTACTAATTTTCCCACCAGCGTTAGCGAGATTTCACTACTGCTAGCGCCATCTATCGGTAACAGCAGAAACTGATGTGATATGTGTTTTTATAATATTTTTTGTATTGTTCCGATTTTCGATTATGACCTTGTTCTAAAAACTCTTGCTAAATGCTTAGGTAAACTTACGATGTTCTGAATTTCGACTTTAATGTACCTGTAGACTGAGAGAAAAAAGCCAGGGAAATTAAAACATTATCTTGTCAAACACAAAAACATTAGGTATACAGGACTTGAACATGAAAAGAAACGTACATAACGTAATTTTTACGCTTAAGTTTTTTTTATAATCGTTTACTAACAAGTATCACATTAGTATAAATATTATAACTAGTTGATTTAAAGATTTTTGCAAGACAAGTCAATTAACATTTAGTTATTGACATATCCTTTAACTAATCAACGTTTAAAATACCTGCAGAGCTATTACGAAACTCGAAATTTCGGGAAACGGAGAGGTTTAGAGAAAGAACGGGTACTCCGTCAAGCAATGACGTCATCATCACAGTGCAAAAATCACTTTTAAAGCCGTTATTCGGACGGAAACCCATAGACTTACATTCAACACCTCTATAAGCTCTATACATCTTCAAAAAATGACACTAATACATAGTGTATTTTTGTTAATTGCCATCCTACCATATTCTAAAACAGTTTTAATGCCTTGAGCTGGGGTCACACTGTTGAAAATGGTAATGCCCATGAACGTGACAATTATAATTATTGCTCCACTAGAATTCTCTAAAAACGCAATACATCTTCCATTACTCTCCATTCCTTATCGTAGCATACAAAAGCATAGCAAAGGGATCACATCCCTTTGCGCTACCGATGCACACTTACAAAACGTAGTGTGCCCGCTTGATCGCGATAATTATCGCTATAATCATTATGATGTGAAATATTCAGTAAAAATAATACTGTCAATACACACATCACCATTACTTAAAAAAAAACAACTATTCATTTGACATGACTTTTAATGTCAAACCATAATCAAAACAAACAGTTTAGAATTTTTTTCATATTTCTCATTTCTTATTCCATCTTACCTGCTAATATATTACAAAATCAATTACACAACAAAAAGGACTAGGATTTCAGTTGTTATTCCTTAACCATCTTCAATCTAAAGAATGAGAAGTATCATATTCCTGATATAACTCAAATACCGGCAATAGAGAAGAATGGTCTTAATTTAGTGAGCTAAAGGAGGCAGTTGCTATAAAGTGCAATTGAAGATGGCATCAACAAGGTAAAGGTATCGTATTGTTTAATTATCATGAGTTTGTTAATCTGAAATAATTTGCTCATGAAAACTATTCCAAAGCTTTTTAAATAACCTTAGCGAATTTATATCTGTGTTTAATTGTCCATATTTACGACTATCTAGCATTACACGCAGGTACTAACAAAAAACTATACATTTTTAATTTGTTTTAGTTTGGTATCAAAGGATTAACCTATAATCTACACGAGGCCGTGCAAAACAGCAGAATTATCAAGTATTCTGAAGACAATTGAGATGGAATACACAGGATCATATATAAATATTATACCTATATGTACCTTATTATTTTTAAATGTCGTTGAGACCATATCGTTTTATTTTATTCATTTTCTATAGATTTTTAAGTAGGTACTTACCTATGTTCATTACCTTTCTATAGTCTTATACTTTTTCATAGAAATTAAAAAGTTCTTTTTAAAGTAAATATCAATTTATTTAAGTTTAAAATTTCTTTTACTACTGCTTTTTCAGAGACACGTTTTAAGATTACAGCGGTACGATGTAAGCGTTTTCTCCGAACTTCACACTAAACTAAAAAACTAAGGAACCTAACCTATATTAACTGCAAAATAAAACTCTTATACCTGTAATATTAATTTTATTTCAATTAATAATATTTATTTTCAAAAAGTGACATTTTATATGTTCAGATGATACATGGATCAACAGAATAATAAATGAGTTGTTATTTTTTACTGCGGAACTCCAAATATTTCAAAAGTATTCTGTAATATTACCATTTAAACAATTAGCCAACTAAACAATTAGCCAAAAGCCATTCTGATGGATGGTCTTCCCCACAGAACACCAACTGAAAAGCGGCAGCTGTAGCGACTGAGAATCTGTAAGTCTTGATACATGACAGGTTTATGCGCACCTCAGCATGTTGATCTCTGAAAACCTTTCGATGTCGATGATTTTCGGTCCCTATGCGAATGACAATTCTTAATTTTCAAGTTAAAGACACTACACTACTACAATTTTTTGACAAAAAACAGCTATTTGGATTGGGATAACATAGTTTATAACCCAAAATATATAAGGCGCCACCTGTAGTTGTCAACGCATGTGAAGCTGCGGGCGTTTTACTTGTACAACATTTATGTTAATAACAAAAAATACAAATTTATTGATCTTTTAACTTTATGTTGGTGGGAAAGCTACGAATTACACTACAATGAATTTGTGCTACGGAAATTCCATAAAGGACTAGACTTTTCTTGTAAACCCCATAAAACTTAAGTTAAAATGCCTAACAAGTTTTTATAAAATCTGTTCAGCATCGTAGGAGAGAAAAGATACGCGGGAGTATCTTTTCTCTCCTACGATGCTGAACAGATAATTGATAATGTTTATGTGAAATATAAACGTAAATTGATATTGAAAGTACATACCTAAAATATTTGAAGAAGCAAATAACACCTTCACACATTTCATACCCAATTTCGAAAGGGGCTCATCGGCTGGTTTGCTGGCCCATATTTCTCATTTTGACCTCCTCTATATTTAGCACAGGGCAGATTTTACGCTTAAGCTTCCTGAAACAGGCTTAAAAATGCTATTCTATAGTAAAGCAATTACCCAGCTGATACTAGGGATCTCCACCACCACGCCTTTTTAGAAGTGTGTTGTATCTAAACACTAGCTGGAGAGTTAGTGACAGGGATTAAAAGCGAAGTAGGATGGGTTCTGTGGTAGAAAAAAATGGATATTACAGAAATAATCCTTACCTATGTATTTTTTCTTTGTGTAGGTATATAAAATCAGTCCAGTTTGTATAAGAATTAAATCTTTCTTTGCCCTTTATAATAAAGTATAGGTTAATCTGAAGTAAAGTTAAGTTAAATACTAGTATTTCATATGCTAAGACAAACCAAAATCAGTCCAGTAGTTTAAAAGTACGCTCCACTAGGCTGGCTCAATGCGGGTTAGAATTACAAATAATCAAACCATGTGGATTTCCCTCATCGTAAGTTAGTGATAAATCCTTACTTCCTTACTTTAAATGTGAAAATAGAACTTGCTCAGGCAAGGACCTATGCTGTTTTCATTATACCTTTAGACAATCATTAAGATTAACAAGGGGAAAAAGGAGTAACTTATTCTTTCCCTGGATCCTATCTAATTAGGTAAACACTAGATTGAAAGATAGAAACAAACAGTTTGTGGCACTAACATGTCTTCTTCCATAGTTGAACGATACAGAACTCGGACAAACTTCAGTATCGTGCAAAAGATTATTGGAGCACATTACAATAAAAGTGTACTCTTTGAATAAATCGTTTTTCATTTTATAATATAAGTAAACAGTGGTCGTTTGATGGGAAAAGTCAGTTTTGAAATATTGTCAAAGTGGTTTTTTTTATAGCTCAAGTGAGCGGTTAGAACCTTTCGGAGTGAATAGAAAAATAATGGCGGGTAATTTAAATTTAAGAACACAAACCAATCTTATGAGATCCGTCCGAAGCTCGAAACATTTTCGTAATAGCAAGCCTGAAACAACTATACTTAGCCCTTTGTTTAAATAATTTAATTTCAATTTCTAAAAATAATTCAATTCTGTTGTACCTTCTTTGATCTCGGCGGTCTATAAATGCAAACAGTACCTATGCAAAATGCCAACTCTATAATTCTTTTGTTAGTTTCATTAAAAGGTTAATTAAGTCTTTAATAATTTTTGGCGTTTTAAAAATTGCAGGCAATTTTTTATTATTATTAATGAACCACCATGAATTGAAAACTTTACGAAAAGAAACTGACAAGTTGATGCTGATTTAAAACAAACATACACTTGTATTTTGAAATATAAATAAAAATTGTGCTATAAACCAAAATCCAAATATTTATTTAGAAATTACCTATTTTTAAATCATTAAGAAACATGTTCGAGGCTTTATATCGAGCATTATACATTATTTGAGCCTATACTTTAACGTAAAAATTATTTTATTAGCATTAAGACCCTGTAACTCTACATAACAAATTGAAAACTGTTTTCCTTTAAATTTCCCCTTGTACAAAAAAAAAACTTCGAGTGGTTACAGGAATGTTAAGAATGCCGTGGCTCCGGGCATGCATTAATAATTACTAAAATAATAAAGTTAATTAAATGAATAAGTTTGCTTTTTTGTCAAAATGCGCAATATTTAGAACTACTGATTCGAATTGGAAAAAGTATTTTTGTGTTAAATAGTCAATTTATTGAGGAATAGGAAATAATATTATATGTACAATAATGTAAAATAATAATAGAAACGGAGCAGCAAAAATATTTTTTGCAAAAATGGAATAACGATATTTACTCGTAGGTACTTATCATGGCGTGTTTTTAATAAAATAGCTTTTTAATTGTTTATTTTTCTAACCAACGCGGGTAAAACCAAAATATGTACGAAAATATATATACAAGGTGTTTGGAGGGTGAATAGCCAATTGAAAATGGTGGATAGGGGTGGCTATTAGCTATTAATTTCTACTTATTAAATTGCATTTTGGTTCAAGTTCTAGAATTTAATGTATTTTTAATTCCCTATGTAAATCCCCGATTTTTTCATTAAGAGTCCAATTTTTTTTTATATAATTTTACCAGTGGGAATTTTTTTTATTTCAACTTTGCTATAAAAATAATATAAAATTACGAGTTTGGAAATTTCATTTTCTTTTAAAAACTTCTTCGGTTAATAATATACCTACTTTATGATGATATGCTACATGTAACATAAATATTTAGAAATCTGAGCCAAAATAGCAAGTAAGTCGCCTCGCACTTAGATAATTTCAAAGTAAAAGTATATTTAGCGGCCAAATTTGGGAAATATTAGTCCAACGTTGATAGTTGCAAAGCTGCGGTTGATAATCTAGTCAAACTTAGTAACACTATTGGTTCACACAACTATTAGTCTAGAATACCATCAAGTAATTAGTAGAGAAGGTTTAGTAGACCACTATTAATTACTTACACCTAAATTAAAAATTAAATAAAACAAAAATCATTTATTTCATCATTAAGTAATATCATTACACTCGATAAAAGTCAAAAATATCGATTATCAGCTTTTCAATCAGTAGGCCGAGGGAAAAAAGCTGCTGCCCCCCCAAGGGATCGCGCCTTGCCGCGGCGGGGGGGCTTAGTACCCCGTAGCAAGCCAGCTACTGGGGGAAGCTAAGCGGTCCCACATGGGGCCGGTCGTGAGGTAGACCGGCCCACGAGAGGGGGGCTGCTCCAGCTGGGCGGGAGCCCAGCGTGCTGATGCGCCCGGAGGGGAGGCTCTGGCCGGGCTCGGCCCGGTCAGTTGCACCCCAGGAGGGGAGGCTCCAGCAGGGCCTTTGGCCCTCGTTCTGTTGAGCGCCCAGGGGGGTAATCGTGGGGGTCGGGTGGTGCGGCGTGGCGGCCGCGGCATCCGATCCTCCGCGATTCGGATTGGAGGTGGTGGGCTGAGGAAGGGGTGGTGGGAAAACCCCTCTCCTAGGCCCAGGGCGGATTCGGCGGCGCGCCACTGTCCCCGCAGTGGCGCGCCGGCGACTCCAGCCGGTGAGGCCCCAGGTCGGCAGACGGCCGAAGACCCTGGGGAGGTTCCCAAGCTGCCGACACAGGGCAAGGTCGGTAGCCAATCAAGGGAACAAGAGGGGGTAGGCGCGCCGCGGTTGTTCCAGCGCGCCTCCAAACTTGAGGGGGCTGCCTCGGTGGCCAGCCGTCGGTGGGTTCGCGGCGAGCAGACCTTTACAGGACATTCCCGCGTCCCCGCCATTATACGACGGCCAGTAGGACAACTCCAGGTTTTTAGTCGGTGCGAGCCCGACATAACCCGTCTCCTTTCCCTGGAGGGGACGGGTATGCGTAGGCATTTTCCTGGACAAACAAAAAAAAAAAAAAAAAAAAAAAAAAAAAGGGAAAAAAGCTGCCGGAAAAAAACTCAGCACTCTTTTGTCCAACACCAAATTATATATATAAAATCAGGGCATACAACTACACCAAGACAAAATAAAAACGTAAGGTAACAAGACGCTAAAATTATAAGTAAGAAAATACAACTACTGATACTTGTGTCATGTCTTGCTGTATAAGTAGTAAATAGTTAGAATAAAACACAATCTAAAGAAATAGCCTGTCCAGACATCAATCCCACGCTTTTTTATCATCTAAATAATCTTAAATTTTATAATATGCCTTTTCACACAATGTATGCTTAACATGTAGTTTTAATTTATTAAAAGTTAAGGATTGAAATGACTCCGGGATTTTTTTATAAATAATGTATCGACATACCAATAAACGATTTACCTACTGCTCTTAGACCGCTAATCTATTCTCTTGCCTAGTTCTTACTTAAACTAACTTAATAAAGCTTATTTTGACTTAGCGCGTGTGCTCGAGACGTTAACGATGCGATTTGAATCTATACTTAATATTATAAAGCTGAAGAGTTTGTTTGTTTGTTTGTTTGTTTGTTTGTTTGTTTGTTTGTTTGAACGCGCTAATCTCAGGAACTACTGGTTCGAATTTAAAAATTATTTTTGTGTTGGATAGACCATTTATTGAGGCAGGCTTTAGGCTATATAACATCACGCTGCAACTACAAGGAGCGAAGAAATAAAGGAAAATCGGAAAAAACGGGGAAAATTATTCATCCTTGAGGGCTTCCGTTGCGTGCGCTGCGAAAACGGTTCTAGAAACCAAAAATATATGTATGAAAGAATTAAGGGAACTTTTTACCGCGGGAAAACTTCGCAATCCCACGGGAAACAGACTTCTACGCGAACGGAGTCGCGAGCGGCCACTAGTATTTAATAAACTCATTTCGATATGTTAAAACCTAATCCGATTTCTCAGTAAGTTTTATGTCTGAAGAGGAAAAAAAAACGAATTCCTAAGTTTGTTGAAATTATTATTTATGGTAAACTAGTGGCCGCCCGCAACTCCGTTCGCGTGGAAGTCGGTTTCCCGTGGGAATGAGAAGTTTTCCCGCGGTAAAAAGTACCCTATGTCCTTTCCCAAGTTCAGTTCTTTCTTCATACCAAATTTCATCAAAATCGGTTCAGTGGTTAAGCGTGAAAGCGTAACAGACCGACAGACAGACAGACAGAGTTACTTTCGCATTTATAATATTAGTAGGGATAAATAAATACTTACAAGAATTAGTTGCAGTTTTCTGTCAAATTATTCAACTTATTATTAGCAAGCTATATTCGTTTAATTTGTCTGATTGTTTTTTCATATCATACGCATTAAACGGCTTCATCTTTGGGTATACTTTACCGCGACATAAAAGTACTACTAATTGTCTAGCTATTCGACGGCCCCCACGTATACTATCGTAATTGAAAAAAAATCATTTTCTTTTTATTGCAGTAATAAAAAGCAGAGACAAAGATATATAATGCTATATTAAAATTTTGTAAAAATATTTATTTTTTTAACAGTTTTTCAATTGAACAGAATCGTAAGTGAACTAAGAGAACACATTAAATTATTGAACTAGCCAGTATCGATGTTTTTCGTGGGTAGCGATGCGCGCGCGCGACACGAACCTACCTGTTCCGACAGTGTTCCGCGAAATGTGAGAAGTGACGCACGCGTAATTTTGAGGTTAAGTTTAAGTTTATTTTTGTTCAAATTTTAATTAAAAATGTATAGCAGAGGTAAAGAAATGATAAACATTATAAGAAAACGGAATGAAAGTACAACAGAACCTTTTATCTCCAAAATACACGAAGATCAACCCGGTAAGTATTTTATTTATTGGCCTTAATGGTTTGTTTAAAGCAAAAACGTAGTATTTACATATACTTTTATAGTGGAACCTATGTATTGTACACCTGCGTAGACTTATTATGATTAATTTAAGACAATACTGTGATATTTTTGAGTTTTTGGATTTAAACTATTGAAAGTGGTAGATTCAATACTTTTCTTGAACAAGGAGAAACTCTGTTATAACGAATCTACCACATTCGATACTATTTTTTGATATTTTTTCCGAAAATTTATTGAAAGTGGTACATTCGATAATTTTCTTTGCTACGAACCCATCGAATATACAACTTTCGATACTTTACTACGTTAAAGTCTAGCATTTTCGATAGGTCTTACATTTTTAACATATTTTTTTTTATATTTTTAGCATCTCCCGTTCGATGTCAGTTCACGGACGAAGAGTGGAAATATTTAAATGATGTTTACAACGAAAATGATGCGGTTAATGAGGACTTTTTACCTAAAGATTCTGAAATTGTTGTTTTAAACAGCAATGAATGTACACCTGTTCCATCTCCTAGCTCTGTTCAAGACTTTTATCGCATAACAAGCGACATTGAACAATCATTCAACAACGACGAAGTCCCACAACCTTCTGATATTCCTAGTGTAAATTCATTAATATCCTTATCAGCTTCTGAACCAGGAACACCTAACGCCACTACTGTAAATAGAAAAAGAACATACAAGCAAGATCCCGGTAAGAAAAGGAAGAGGCACGTTAACCAATGGACTGATGTTAGAAGAAAAATTTTGAAAAATTCCGGTCAAAAACACTTAAGTAAAAAAGGTAAGGAAATTCCAGCTAAATCAATGAAGAGTTCATGTCCCTTGACTTGCAAACTAAAGTGTTCTATTAATATTAAGGAAGAAATAAGGCAACTTATTTTTGAAAAGTTTTGGAACCTCTCAGACCACTCTAAGCAATGGCAGTATATTAACAAATTTACCAAGAAAATAGAAAAAAAAAGACAAACTAAAGATGGGCCATCGAGAAGGAGGTTTACTACTATATACTATTTACCTGTCCCGAATGAAGATTCCAACAACTTTGAACCCATGAAGGTGTGCCAAAAAATGTTTTGTGCCACCCTTGCCATTACAGACCAATTTATTCGTACAGCTCACGAAAAACTTGATGTTAGTGGCATTACGGGAACTGACAACAGGGGAAAGCATTTAAATCACCCAAAAAAAATTGATGACGAGATGATTCGAAGTGTCTGTGATCATGTAAAGTCATTCCAGCCTGTTGAGTCCCATTACACTAGGAAAAGCAGCAGCAAAATATACCTGGAAAACAATCTAAGTTTTGCTAAGATGTTTACATTATACAAAGATTGGGATCAATTGCAAAACTATAATAATACAGCACAAACGGAAAGGCAATACCGAACTATTGTAAACGATAACATGAATATTGCATTTTTTATGCCAAAAAAAGATTTATGTGATAAGTGCCATGCGTTTGAGAACATAGAAAACCCTACCGCTGAAGTAAAAGAATCCCATACAAAGCATTTATTAAATAAGGAAACTGCACGTAAATACAAAGCTGCAGATAAAGAACACGCAATTCAAAATCCTGGCCAAGTAGTTTGTGCAACTTATGACTTTCAAAAGGTTCTTAACTGCCCTAGTGGAGAGGTTTCTTTGTTTTACTATAAGCGTAAGTTATCTTTAATGCATCTGACGGTGTTTGATGCTGGAATGAAAGAAGCATCATGTTACATGTGGCCCGAAAATATAGCCAAACGTGGAGCCAATGAGGTCGCTAGCTGCTTGTTAGATTTTATCCGGCTTAAAGTAGCAGATGGTGCACATGACTTTAGATTTTGGTCGGATAATTGCACCGGGCAGAATCGCAACAGGGTTGTCTACAGCCTTTACATGCACGCTTGCCAAAAATTCAACATTGATATCACACACCGTTTTTTAGAGTCGGGCCACACCCAACAAGAGGCTGACAGCGTGCATGCTCTTGTTGAAAGATCTTCTAAAGGCAAAATTATTTATACTCCTGACCAATGGTACGCGCTAGTTCGTTGGGCAAAAACAAACAGTGCTCCTTATAAAGTTACTGAAGTTACTCAAGACATGATATTTGATTTTAAAACCTTATTAGAAAACAGGAATTGGAAAAAAAACTCTGAAAATCAAGATGTGAAGTGGAATCATATTAAGGAAATTCATGTCAAAAAAATTGACCCTAACGTTATTCTTTACAAATATGATTTAGATTCAGATTACATGGCATTAAATACTTTAGTTCAGACCCGTCGCAATAAAAAAACATTGGTAAGAAACCAAGAAAGTGAGTTATCGCCATTGTATTCTAGTAGTTTGTCGATATCGGAAGCAAAATATAAAGATTTGTTATCACTGTGTAATGCTGGTCATATCCCAAAGCAATATCACAATTTTTATAAAACACTTCAAACTTCACAGAATAATGATGAAGATAGTAACGATGAAGACTGATTTTTTTTTGACTAGCCATAGTTGTTATTTGATCTCTCAATTTTATTTTTTATTGTAAGCAAAAAATAGAGTGTGATTTTATAAGCTGTTATTTAAGTCTGTACTTACTTAAGAAATACAGACTTTTTAAGTGACTATCACATTTAAGTCACAAGTAACAATCTCTTAAAGAAAAGTATTATTTCGTATGAGCTCGAAACCAAGTTTCTTACTTAAGATTTCTAGTTTTTACTAAATAATTTTAGAAAAGTTGATTTTGTGATAATTATCTCATGTTGATCTCTTAATACGTGGTATGTTATTAATTAAGTGTTGTTTTTTTTTAGTTTCATATGATTATTTTTAGTTTTTTATAAAAAATAAGATTTTTTATGTTTTCCCATTTTTAAGTTTTCATTTTTAATAATAAAAAAAAAACAGTATCTGATCGTGTTTTACTTTCTTTGTCCTAGAAAAAAAAGAGTCAAAGTATGATGTTAATTATTTGTAGGAACCAAAACATATCGAATCTAGTATCACGTGACATTTATTTCAACAATGTTACAAAAAAACAATCGATAGTACCACATTCAATAGCTCATTGGAAAAAATAGCTGTAGAAAAGTATCGAAACATGCACATTCAATAGAAGACTAGAACAATTTGGCATAAAAAACTATCGAAACCGGCACATTCGATAAAAAAGTAACCAGCGGGGACAAAGTAAAATATCGAAAGTGCTTATTTAGGAAAAATATTATACTTATAAAAAAATATTGTAGACAGTATAAAGCCGTCGAGTTTTCTACTTAATACACGGTGGTCATATCGAATATTCGAAATTAATGTACAGTAAAAATCAAATTCTGAACCAAAAATCGCTCTCCTGTAAAGTAGAGGATTAACAGTTTCGATTGTTTACGTGGGGGCCGTCGATATGCTAAATTTCATCCAAATCCTTTCAAAATTTTCTGCATAGTTAAGTAAAAAACACACATGCATATTCAAAAAAACTTATTAGGTTTATTGGTTATTTAGATTCTATTTTATCTGGCCGCTTAGTTTTAAAAACTTGAATACTACTAAGAATTGACAAGAAGATAAGAATGGATAATTAACGAAATAAAAGCTTGTAATAAGTTTAAATCAGATTTTTAGGGTTCCGTACCTCAAAAGGAAAAAAACGGAACCCTTATAGGATCACTTTGTTGTCCGTCCGTCCGTCTGTCAAGACCCTTTTTCTCAGGAACGCGTGGAGGTATGAAGCTGAAATTTATATCAATTACTCAGGTCTACTGTCCCTTGAAGCTGTGAAAAAATCAAACTTCTAAGCCAACGCAATCAAAAGATACAGCCGTTTATGCTGCAAATTTTCGACACTTGCAAGGGAATCAAAACCTACAGGGTGCTTCCCGTGAACTCAGAATCTTGAAATTTGGTACGAAGCAACGTCTTATAGCATAGATAAAGGAAAAATTACGAAAACCATACATTTTTAGTTACATCACATAATATATTTTTTTTAATAATTTTAACCTTACTACCCATTTCCTCATAAACGCGTAGAGGTATTAAATTGAAATTCATACCAAATACTCAGGTCTATAATACCTTTAAGCTGTAACAAAATCAAACTTCTATGTCAACGCAATCAAAAGAAACAGCAATTTAAGCTGCATATTTTGAAACTCGCAAGTACTCGCAAGGGAATCAAAACCTAAAGGGTACTTTCAGTCGACCTAGAATCTTGAAATTTGGCATGAAGCAACGTTTTATAGCACACATAAAGGAAAAATTCCGAAAACCTTAAATTTTTAGTTACATTACAAAATATATATTTTTTAATAAATATAAACTTATTACTTTTTTCCTCATGAACGCGTAGAGGTATTAAATTGAAATTCATACCAAATACTCAGGTCTATAATACCTTTAAGCTGTAACAAAATCAAACTTCTATGTCAACGCAATCAAAAGAAACAGCAATTTAAGCTGCATATTTTGAAACTCGCAAGTACTCGCAAGGGAATCAAAACCTAAAGGGTACTTCCAGTCGACCTAGAATCTTGAAATTTGGCATGAAGCAACGTTTTATAGCACACATAAAGGAAAAATTCCGAAAACCTTAAATTTTTAGTTACATTACAAAATATATATTTTTTAATAAATATAATCTTATTACTTTTTTCCTCATGAACGCGTAGAGCTATCAAGTTGAAAATCATATCAAATACTTAGATCTAATTGCCTTTAACCCGTGAAAAAAAAAAAAAAAACTAAGTCAACGCAAAAACGCAAAACGCAAAAGTAAGTACAACCATTGATACCGCATATTTTGAAACTCGCAACTACACGCACGGGAATTAAAACCTAAAGACCACTTCCCGTTGACATATAATCTCGAAATTTGGTAAGAAGCAATAGCTTACAGCACAGGTAACAGAAAAATTCCGAAAAGCTTAAAATTTTAAGTAGTTTTTGCAGGTTTGTACGGAACCCTCGGTGCGCGAGTCCGACTCGCACTTGGCCGGTTTTTTTTATCAACATTTTGGTGTTCTTAGATACGTACCTAAGTATCGCCAGATAGTTTGTTGTTTGACTGAGTGATCAGGGAATATTCAAAATTGTATCAATAACACATCTCGTTGAAACCAATTAAAACTCACTCGGTGGCTTTATAAACTACTCAGGGCTGGTTTTTTAATTGTCAGTAAAACGCCAAGAAATAAACAGTAATAATACAGTCCTTGGAAACACTTATCTTTACTAATTCTCTTTAATTTTTGCCTCGAGCTGACCATACTTTATTATTCTATCCTACCAATCCTACTAATATTATAAACGTGAAAGTTTGTGAGTATGGATGATATGGATGTATGGATGTTTGTTACTCTTTCACGTAAAAACAACTGGGCGGATTTGGATGAAACTTTACAGTAATAAAGTTTATACATCAGAATAACACATAGGGTACTTTTTATCGCGGGAAAACATATCATTCCCACGGGAAACCGTCTTCCACGCGAACGTGGAAGACGTTAGTACCCTATACATTCAAGTACGGAGTACCTATATAAATTCTATGAAAAGCCCTTTTCTAAGGCGATAAGTCGATTTCACGTATACAACGTTCCTCCATTCAAATATGTAATTAAGTCATGAAGCTATGAAAAAAAAACAGCCGAATTGAGAACCTCCTCCTTTTTTGGAAGTCGTTTAATAAAAGAATAATACCAACCTACACACGAAATAAGTCATAAAGCTATGAAAATAACAGGAAATAACCATTCTCCAGTGCGCGAATATAACTTCGCGTCGAAGATTACTTCAAATTTTCAAAATAAGTAATGAAATAACAATAAAGAAAATATAAAAGGGGGGCTTCCCTTAAATATTTACTTAACCCTTAAATATTTACTTCCTCTGAATAATTACTATTACAAATGTCTAAATTTACCGGACTATCCTTAAATGTAAAAAAAATTAAAAAAAAAAAAACGAAAAACTTTTTAAAATAATTTTAAGTATGTCTAAAGCAATACGGAACACTATTCTACTGATATTTACTTTTGTGCATTTTACTTTGATAATAATTTGGATTGAAATGTCTACTGTGACCACAGCATTTGTAAAAATGCCAAAACGTCCGATGAATAAAATTAATATAATTGATGCGAAAAACCCGTTAAAATGGGTTAAATTTCAAATAATAATGATCGCGTAACTTTGAGAAGTTACTTTAATAATTTGGTTATAACCATAGATTATAGGTATTTAAAACTTTAATAAACTTGCGTTTTTTATTTTTATACAGTACTAGCTTTCCGCCCTGCGGTTTCACCCGCAACTAAATGGCTTTTCCCGTGGGAATGAAGCTTTTTCCCGCAGCAAAATTATCATATTTTCTTCTTCCCTGGGTGTTGAACTATCTCTATTCCAAAATCAAGACAATCGGTTCAGCCGTTTTACGTGAAGCGAACATACATACAGACAGACGGACAGACAGACATACACATTTTACCAATTATATTATAGTAAGAATAGACCTACGAAAAAAGCCCTTCGCAGTACCTATTATATTTTAAGTGAAAGCCATGTTAAGCTGCAGTAGCTACCTATATGCCTGTGATAAGGGCGCTGCAGTGCTTTACAATATTATTACGTTGTTATAAAGGCTTTCCACGCGAACGAAGTCGCGGACGGTATCTTGTTTCACCATAACTTCAAAACTAAACGTCCAATTTTAATCATTCAAAGACCAAATTATTATCTACATAAACTGTACTTAGTGACGAAATAATTTATGTAGTCCAAAATTTTTTTTTAATTAAAAAATGGTTTTTGTGCCTCACTCGACATTGATAAGTATAGTGTGTCGCGGACTTTTTTGTAGATATTTATAAGATGTACAATTAATTGAACATTTTATGGTTATATCTTTTATAATTAAGGCAGCGTACGTAAAATAAGTAACTTTTCTGGTTGATTTTTTACACCTTGTGTCCGAAAAACCCAAATATCTTATGGAGCCCTATTTTTTTCAAAAATTAAATATAGCCTATGTTACTCGTGGATAATGTGGCTTTCGAATAGTGAAAGATTTTTAAAAATCGGTCCAGTAGTTTTTGAGCCTATTCGACACAACCAAATAAAGTTTGCCTCTTTATAATATTAGTATAGATAGTAGTATAGTAATAAGGTGTGCATTGTTGTTGCAGACGTGGAGCGGCATGCGCGTGCGGGCGTGGCTGGTGCTGGCGTGCGCGGCGTGGTGCGCCGGGCCCGGCCCCCCGCGCGCCCGCGCCGCGCCGTCCGCGCCCCCCGCGCTCCCCGCACTCCCCGCACCCGTCCTGACCTCCGCTGACCCGCCGCGCCTGCAGTTCCAGCACACGCTCTACAACGTCAGCATCCCGGAGAATAGTGGCCCTCGCAGCTACGTGACGCAGGAGGCGGGCGAGGCGCCTCTTGGCGTACGCCTGCCTTCGGATGCTGCGCGTTGCCGTTTTCGATTGCGGCATGGTGATCGAGACAAATTCTTTAAAGCGGAGGAAAAAACATTGGGTGACTTTTGTTTCCTAATGTTACGAACCCGAGCCGCAGCTGATGTACTAAATCGTGAGCGACGTGATCACTTTCAACTTTCTGTGCGCGCGACGGTAACTCTTACGGATGGACAAGTGCTTGACGCAGATACCACAATCAGAGTATCTGTGACCGACGTCAATGATCTTAGTCCTCTATTTTACCCGACTGACTATGAAGCGACTGTTCGTGAGGACGCTCCATTACATACTAGTATAGCTCGAATAATAGCTGAAGATGCAGATCTTGGCCTGAATGGTGAAATTTATTATTCTTTGGCAAAATCAGACCAAAGATTTGCTATTCATCCTACAACTGGAGTAGTAACATTAACTAGATCTTTAATTGGAGCACCTCAAAGCATTGAAGTGACGTTATTAGCGTGCGATCGAGCCTCTTTATTAACACTAAAAGAAAAGGCTCCAGCTGCTCGAGCTAGCTTAGTTGTACATGTGCAAAGGGTCAACTTAAATAGCCCTGAGCTTCATGTAACACATCAACGCGAACTTGTAGTAGATGAATCTAATGCTGGGGATATTTATGCAATTGTTGAAGGAAGTGATCGCGATCCCGGTGATTCAGTGTCTGAAGTAGTGATAGTAGGCGGTGACCCTGACGGCCACTTCAGAATTCGCAGTGCAGGACAATCTCGTTGGTTAGTGACAGCGCATGCGCTTACAACAGTAACAACTTCGCCACGAGCTTACAATCTAACATTGAGAGCGCAAGATACGGGACGCCCGCCACGCCTCGCTTATGTGACATTACCAGTCACGGTTGCACCTTCGATACATGCAGCCCCTATTTTTAGCCGTGAAGTTTATGAAGCAAGTGTAGCAGAATGGGCACCACTTCGGACACCACTCGTACGACTTAAAGTCGAAGAAGAAAATGCAGGGTCTGACGCTCAAGTGTATATAGAAATAGTTGGAGGAAATGAAGGCGGAGAGTTTAGTGTTGATGCAGAATCAGGGGTACTTTACACTGCTCAAACACTTGACGCTGAGCGACGTTCTCTTTATACACTCACTGTGTCAGCAGTAGATCATAGAAGTACGGGTACCCGTCACCAATCTTCAGCAAAAGTTAAAATCACCGTTGTGGATTGCAACGATAACGATCCTATATTTGAACGTGATGATATTGATGTGACAGTTGCTGAAAATGGACCTAGTGGTGAAGTGGTGGCTCGGCTTATAGCTCGTGATGCTGACTCTGGAGAAAATGCATATATTTCTTACAGTATAGTAAATTCTGCTCCGGTACCTTTTGAAATTGATCATTTTTCTGGAGTCGTGCGTACAACAAGAGTACTCGACTTTGAAAGTATGAGACGTGAGTATGTTTTACGCATAAGAGCAAGTGATTGGGGACTACCTTTTAGACGTCAAGCAGAAGCAAAGCTCACAGTTCGCGTTCGTGATGTGAATGACAATAGACCACAATTTGAACGCGTTGATTGCGTGGGGTACGTACCTCGTCGATTACCGATCGGATCCATTTTGTTAACTTTATCAGCGCTTGATTACGATGCGGGAGATGTTGTAGCTTATCGCGTTGTCTCGGGAAATGATGATGGTTGCTTTGCTCTTGATTCTTCTACTGGAGTATTAAGCGTAGCTTGTGAACTGAGTGATTTGCGTACGGACGTTCGAATTCTCAACGTGACCGCCACTGATGGAACACACTTTGCAGATGACTCTATGTTAACATTACATATAGCGACAGGCGGAGTAGCAGGAGCATTGGAGTGCCACGATACCGGCGCCGCGCGGAGACTAGCCGCTTTACTAGCAGCTGCCGAGCGTGCCAATGCACCTGATTTAACTGATAGTGCGCCAGCTGCACGGTTTGCTGATAATCTCCATACACCAGACTTTGTTGACTTTCCTGTTGAAATAAAAGTAAACGAATCAATTGCCTTAGGAACAACACTTGTCAAAATTCGCGCACATGATCGTGATCCTGGATATAATGGTCTTCTTGCATTTGCGATTTCAAGTGGTGACATAGATTCAGTATTTCGTATAGACCCGGATACTGGAGAGTTGCAAGTGATCGGTTATTTAGACAGAGAAAAAGAAGAAGAATATTACTTGAACATAACGGTAACAGATCTCGGTCAATCTCCACGCGCTCGCTCTCGGTTGCTACCAGTAACAGTATTAGATGTAAATGATAATAGTCCTGTTTTTGAGAGATCACTTGCTAGTTTACGAGTAACCGAGAATGCACTTAACGGAACAATCGTGTTTCGAGCAAATGCCACAGACCGAGATTCAGGTGTATTCGGTCGCATTACCTACACTTTGATTGGGGGAGGATCGGATTTTTGTATAGATCGTGATTCAGGTTTAGTAAGAGTTTGTGGTGTCCTTGATCGCGAACGGCGCGCTCTATATGAATTGGCAGTTTGTGCTACTGATGGTGGGGGTCGTGTGACAGATGCCGCCGTACGAGTGGTTGTAGATGATGTTAACGATGAAGTACCACGCTGGGGGCCTGCCACGCCACCAGTACGCGTTCCCGAAGACTTACCCGTGGGCGCACTGGTAGCTGCACTCACAGCAACCGACACTGATCTTGGGGCTGCGGGGACAATCACTTACAGTCTTCCTGACAGTGGATCCGAAGAAGACATTTTTATTATTGATCCCTTATCTGGTATTATACGCACTACGAAGGCATTAGACTTTGAACAAAGACAGGTTGGTTTATTTACAATTTTATTATCATAACTACATACAATGAAGAAAAAAAAGTGACTTTAAACACTATTTTGCCAGGTATATGGCGTACGTGTGCGCGCAACTGACGGTGGCCAACCCGCGCTGTGGTCAGAAACCACCCTTCTAGTCGAAGTGACTGATGTGGATGAGAATGCACACTCACCAACATTTAGCGAGCGCGCAATACTAGCAAAAGTTCGAGAAGATGCGCCAATGGGCACACTAGTAGCTCGTGTGGTCGCCGTAGATGCCGACTTGCCTGGCCGTGACTCTCGACTTGCATACTATATTCTTGATGGCGATGGGCTCGCACATTTCACTGTTGATGATACAGGTATATAAAATAATATTTTTTAAAGTTTTCAATACAAAAAGTTTTATATTATGTTTTTATTTATTGAAACACACGTTGAATTTTCACAGACAGAATGTTTTATTTTAAACAACCTGATACAATGACATTTAGTACAATAGACAATAATAAGACGAGTTTAAAAATAGATGTCGCCACTATGTACTAAAAGTGTGATTTCGTTATAAATTTAACACACTCCCTTAACGAAATAACACAAAAGAAAAAATAAATCATATTGATATTACATAACATCAAACAAATTCAACCTACAATTCAGTGATGCCAAATTGCCTAATAAATTTATAATGCTTCTGAGAACTCAAACTCTTTGTCAAAATGTCCGCAGGCATATCATTAGTGTTTAAATAATCTATCTTTACAATATTATTTTCAACAGCGGTTCTGACAAAGTGAAACCTCACATCAATATGTTTACTTCTCTTATGGAAAACACAATTCTTAGTTAATTTTTGAGCACTTTGATTATCATTTAATAAACATACAGGTGACTCATCCCTACACTTTAACTCAGATAACAAATTTTTTAAATATATGGCTTCCTTAGTTGCCTCACAAATTGCCATATATTCTGCCTCTGTGCTAGACAAGGCTATTGTCAATTGTTTCTTACATTCAAAAGAGATTACACTACCAGACATCTTAAACATAAATCCAGTATATGATTTTCTATCTAAACTATCTGATGCCCAGTCAGCATCTACAAATCCTATTAAATCTAAATCATCTTTTACATATTTCAAGGCAAATTTTTTAGTTTTCTTTAGATACTTTAATATTCGTTTTACATGTTTCCAGTGAGTTTCACTGAAACAATTATTAAATTGACTAAGGTAACATACTGCATAAGATATATCTGGACGGGTGAGTATAGACAAATAAAGCAAACTTCCTATCAATTGCTGATAAGGATACTGATTTGAACAAACATTGTCCTTCTTAAGCTTCAAATTAACTTCCATAGGTGTACTTACAGGGTTACAATTATCCATATTAAATTTCTTTAACAATTGTACAACAAACTGTTCTTGATCTACAATTAATATATTATTTTCTTTTCTAACCCTCATACCTAAACATTGTTTAATTTCTCCTAAATCTTTCAACTTAAATTTTGAACTTAACTCGGTCTTTAGGCATTCTGTTTCATTTTTACAGTCAGAAAAAATAAAAAAAATCATCAACAAATAGTGCAACAAATATTTTAACTTTATCATTCTGCTTGATAAACAAACAAGGCTCATACAGTGACTTTATAAACCCTAAGCTCTGTAAACTATCATCTACCCGCTTGTACCAAGCCCGAGCAGATTGCTTCAAGCCATAAATTGCTCTATTTAATTTTAGAACTTTATTTTCCCTATCATGACATACAAAATTTTCAGGTAGGTTCATATAAACAGTTTCATCTAAATGACCGTTTAAGAATGCTGTGGTAACATCAAGATGAGTTATATCTAAGTTATACTTAACACTTAATGCAAACAAAAGTCTGAGAGTTGAGTATCGGAGCACTGGAGAAAAAGTTTCATTGTAGTCTATACCTGCTTTTTGGGTGAAGCCCTTAGCCACCAGACGAGCACGATATCTCACTTTTTCACACTTGTCTAGTTTCTTTTTAAACACCCATTTGCACTTAACCACTGTAGCTTTATCAGGCATATCCACTACTTCCCATGCTTTATTTTCTTCAAAGGATCCCAGCTCCTCCTCCATAGCTTTACTCCATTCTTGTGATTCTGGACCATTTACAGCCTCTTCATATGTTATCTGGTCTGCATACAGATTAAAATCTTCCACACACATATTGCTGTAACCAAACCTTTCTGGCTTCTTGGTTATTCTCTTTTCTGTTGGTAGGTCAGACATCTCAGTAATATTTTTCAACTCTGCCAATGGTACAGCATCAAGAAACTCTTCTGAAGAATTGCTAGCATCTGCTTCTTCGTCTACATAGGTACTATCATGTTTTGATATTACTGTACTAGTAGATTGATCTAAGTTTGAGCTATCTAAGTCTCCATCTTGCTCTGTAGGACTTACTGGAGTTTCCGGATAGTCACAAACTACTGACTGCATCATTCCAGAGTTATCATTAGACTCCATGATGGTAACATCTCTGCTTGTAATCACCTTGTTGGTTACAGGGTTGTACAGCCTATAACCCTTCACATTATCAGCATATCCAACTAGATAATGTTTTTCAGCCTTTTTGTCCCATTTCAAACGTTTTTCCTTAGGGACATGTGCCATTACTGCACTCCCGAATACCCGTAAGTGACTGACATTGGGCTTTTTACCAGTCCATAGTTCAAAAGGTGTTTTCTGATTCAACCCCGAGGCCAGCGATCTATTCTTTAGATAAACAGCTGTGTGAACTGCCTCTGCCCAGAACTTTTTCTCTAGTTTAGCGTCGTACAGCAGACATCTTGCTTTCTCAACTATAGTTCGGTTGAACCGTTCACACATCCCATTTTGTTCCGGACTATAAGTGTTCGTTCTCTGATGAACTATGCCACATTGTTTCAAATAATTCTTCATTTCATTTGAACAAAATTCTGTGCCATTATCAGTCCTTAAAGTCTTAATACTGGAACTCATCTGCTTTTCAACCATATTCTTGAACTCTTTGAAACAAGTAAACACTTCACTTTTACTTTTCAAAAAATGGACAAATGACATCCTGCTATAATCATCTACGAATAACAAGAAGTATCTGGATGAACCAATAGACCTGTTCTCCATAGGGCCACACACATCTGCATGTACAATTTCAAGAACCCTAGTACTTCTGTGACTGCTCCTTGGAAATGGTAGTCGACTCTGCTTACCCTCGCAGCACACTGTGCAATTGTATTTGCTGATATCGGCTTTGTTGTCATACACTAAACCTTCTACAGCACCATTCTTCATTGCATTCATATCTGCACTGTTAATGTGGCCTAGTCTTCTGTGCCACATCATATCTGAGGTTGTTCTAGCTGTAGCGGCTAACACACACACTGGCCTGGTGTTAAGTCTGTACACTCCATTCACCAACTCTGCTATGCCGATCAACTCATTCTGCCGATTTCTGATGTAACAATGTTCTTCTTGGAAACTCACTTTGTTACCGTGCTTTATCAGCTGGCTGACAGACAAAAGGTTAGTTGTAAGATCTGGTATACATAACACATCCTTTACCACAATATCGTGTTCTAAATCCTGAACAACAGTCGTAATCTGTGTATTTCCTGAGCACAACACAGGCATAGTTGTTTGATTTGCAACTATAATCTCCTTTGTTGTTAGGTTACGCGATGTATTCTTTACGTTTTCCTGGCGTATTATCATGTGATTGCTGGCTCCCGAGTCAATATACCACTCGTCTTTACTGAAACAGCCGTTAAGGAAGACTGCACTGAATGCATTAACTTGCTTTTCCTTTAATTGTGGGCACTGATTTTTATAGTGGCCGGTTTGTTTACATTTATAGCACTTGATAACTTTGACAGTGACAGGTCGATTTGACGTGTCTACAGTTTTGCCAATCTTGCTAAACTTTTTCCGCTGCCAACCTTTCGATAAAAATGCGCTTTCCGTTTCAGTACTGCCAACATTATCACTCATGTCCATTAGCTTTGTTTTTATGACGTCACTGGAAATGGCTATACCGGAGTGCTCGATAGCCATTATCATTGGCGAAAATTTTTCAGGTAGTCCCGCCAACAACAATGATCCAACCCATTCTTCGTTAATTTCGAAGCCGGTTCCTCTCAATTTATGCGCCGTATCTATGAGCTGAGTTATGTACGCCGTCATTGAATCACAATTATCCAGTCTAATTGAAATAAGACTCCGCAACAAACTGATTCTGCGTGTGAACCCGGCATCATCAAATAGCGATTTTAGCCTCGTCCAAACACCATGCACCGTTTTTTCACACTTTATATGCACGTACAAGGATGAATCGATGGTCATTACTAACTTCGCTTTTGCCTTCTGATCTTCGACGCTAGTTGCTGCTTTGTCGTCATCTTTCTTGTTTATATCGACACCTTCCAAAACCAAGAAATTTTCTACGGCGTACGCCCATTCGTCGTAATTCTCACGTCCCTTGAGCTTGGGAACATTTACAATGTAACTACTCGCCATTTCACAGCACAAAACTAATAACTTTTGATAAAATACGCGGGACTGGGCCCATAACCTATTGAAACACACGTTGAATTTTCACAGACAGAATGTTTTATTTTAAACAACCTGATACAATGACATTTAGTACAATAGACAATAATAAGACGAGTTTAAAAATAGATGTCGCCACTATGTACTAAAAGTGTGATTTCGTTATAAATTTAACATTATTAAATATTTATTTGAATGCAATGAAGAAGATTACTCATTAGAATAAAATAATATGATAAATGTCTAACTTAAAAATTATAGGTGAGATTCACACTCTGACGCCCTTGGACCGTGAATCGTGTGATCATTATTGGCTAACCATTTGCGCCCATGATCATGGTCTTGTTCCGCGTCACGCTTGTATACACGTAAGTATTTTACCACATCTTGTCAATACATGTCTATCTAAATTAGGTTAATACTTATTTATTTATATTGTAGGTGTACGTAGAAGTACAAGATGTAAACGATATGGCTCCATGGCCCGAGCGGCCTGCATACTTTGCACAGGTGGAAGAGCATTGCCCTGGTGGCACGCACGTAGCCACCGTGGTAGCTCACGACGCCGACGCCACGCCCACCAACATTTCGTACTCGATCGTGGCGGGGAACCCCGACGGGTTGTTCTCGATTGACGAGCGGACGGGAGAGATCGTGACCACGGGGCGCGCGCTGGACCGCGAGGTGTCGGCGGCGCACGCGCTGGAGGTGGCGTGCAGCGACGGCGAGCTGCAGACGCCCGCGCGCGTCGCCGTCTCCGTGCTCGACATCAACGACCGCGCGCCCGCCTTCACTCAACGCTACTACGACATTCGCGTGCCGTTGCCTGTAGACTACACTGACGACCTCCAGGTTCAAATGAGTTTAAGTACTATTTTATTATTTTTTCAAAATATTTTTACTCATACTCCTTTTTTATTTTCAGAACGACTCTGCAGGTGGAGAAGAAAACAGCGTAGAGAGTGATGACGAAAGCGACGATGATGAATCAAGATGGGATTCCATCGATTCCGATGAAGAAACACCACCCTTTTATATTACGACCGTAAGTAGTTTAGAGCATTTAGATGCCCCATTTCTTAAAATAGTAATAGGAGAAGTCAAATTACGTGTCTTCTGGTACGTTTACCACACAACATATTTTTCCGATCATAATATTAATAAGTACCAAACTTTAAATATAATTCTTAACTGTACAAACTAATGAATGAAAACTGTTTTACTTAGTGTTTATAGTTTTATTTAAGTAATGCACGTTACACATTCAGTACATGAGAACGAGAGAGAGAACAAAAGTAAAAATCGGTTGTCTGTAAATTCGGTTTACTGACGATAGTTGAACGTGACAACGTCTTAAGATGTCGAACGCTGCCGAACGCGGAGGCCGACTGTGCCTCTTTGTCGCTCGTTCCACGCTCTCGCTTGCACTTAATTGGAACGCCTCAGAGCGAGGTAACGCCGCATGAGTCATGTTTTTTAGTGCGTGCAGCCGGCTCCATCGAATTATAAGACGTTGTCACGTCAAAAGGTATGGACAACCGCACAAAAAAAACACTTTACATTACCAACAGAATAGTATCTATTATTTGTGTTGCCATATTAATTTAACATTAACAATAAGGTTAATGTCTTATCTCCAGTCTTATCTTCGTGCAAAGTAGTGGTACAGTTAGCAGGTGTGTGTAAGTGTTGGTCCCCGCAGGTGGTGGCGCTGGACGGCGACGCGGCGGAGAACGGCTCGGTGCGGTACTCGGCGCGCGCGCGGCCGCCGCGCTCCGTGCGCGTGCACGCGCGCTCGGGCACGCTGTGGGCGCCGCGGCCCGTGCACGCGCCCGTCACACTCACTGTAACTAACATGGATTCTAAAACCAAACACTATGAGAATGTTTTATACCATTTTTTAAATAACTCACACCAGTTTTCTGCACGTATTACAATTTTATATACTTATACGGTAACGTACTTAAGCTACCGTGGATGAGCCAAATAAAGAAAAATTACAAACAACTAAACTAGCAAAGAAAATTTCTGGAAAATGGCGCCGTTTTTTCTTCACCCATTTGGTAGGCAAAGATTACTATGCCCATACAGCCAAGTCTACAGTAGAATTTTTTTATTGATATGAAATGAAAATGAAATTTAATCAGATAAAATGAAATGAAACCAACCACACTAATTCAATCAAATAATTCAATCTGATATCG
Organism: Emmelina monodactyla; assembly: GCA_916618145.1. Taxonomy (NCBI): domain Eukaryota; kingdom Metazoa; phylum Arthropoda; class Insecta; order Lepidoptera; family Pterophoridae; genus Emmelina; species Emmelina monodactyla. Next base: position 201,948 of record OU745314.1, on the reverse strand, counting down.
AAACAAACAAGTAGCTTTTTTTAGAAATATATTCGTAGCGTAGACGAAAGTATTAACATGAATCATAAAAACTTCTTTGTTTTTTTTTTAAGTAAAAACTTCATGGTTGGTTATTTTTTCTTTTTAAAAGACATTATTTTGACAGTTGGGAAAGAGAACGCACGAGTGCGGGAAAGGTAAAAAAAAGCACGAGTGTGTAATAGCCCACATCCCGAACGCTATACGTCCCTGCAATACGCCACTTTTTGAGCAACTGTATTAAAAATAGGTTTTTTTACAATTATACGATGCATTAATCACTTTATGCAGAGATATGTAGCGAGAACACATAAAAGTATGTTTGTTGTATAGATCCGCGCATGCGACGAGGGCGTGCGGCGGCGGTGCGGCGTGGCGCGCGCGCGCGTGCGGGGCGCGGCGGCGGGGGGCGGGGGGCGGCCCGCGCTGCAGCCCCCGCCCCCGCTCACCGCCGCCGAGCTCGACGCGCCCGGCTTCCTGCTGCACGTGCTGCAGGCCACCGACCCCGACGGCGACCCGCTCTACTATCGGATACTAGGTACGCCAAACACTATTGATTTAAGTTACGTTCCCGACCAAGTGCACAAATACATCAAATAAATGAGTTTTTGTTTTCAGACGGTGACCCGAGACAAGAGTTTTACATTGGCCGTGAAGATGGCAGTCTCATACTTACCAAACAGTTGCTTTGGGAACGAACGCCACAATACGCACTGAATGTGTCGGTGACCGACGGCCTGCACGTAGAGACGGTGGTGGTGAACGTGACGGTGATCAACGACGTGAACGAGGGCGGCGTGCAGTTCTCGCAGGAGCAGTACACGGTGGAGGCGGCGGAGGCGGCGGGCGCGGGGGGGGCGCTGCTGGCGCTGGCGGCGCGCGTGGCGGGGGACGCGCCGCTGCTGTACGGTGTCGCCAACGCCCGGGCGCCTGCCTCCGCTAAGCTATTCCGCTTACAGGAACGAAGCGCCGTACTGCAGCTCGCCCGACCGCTGGACTGGTTGGTTATTTCTTTGAAATTATTTTTGTATACGCTTTTGTAATTATAAGGACTTCTTTATAGGTGAAAATAAATAAATGCTATCCAATATACCGTCCTAATCTCTGATAACAATAATAATAATAACAAATATAAATCAGAGACTGTTTTTGAGAATCAGACCTCAAAACTGTATTGGGATCGCACTATTATTACAGATCGTACTATATCTGCTAATAGGCCCGACCTAACATTACATGACAAACTCAACAAAACCATATATTAAATAGATATAGCTGTACCCAACACAAATAATGTAAAAAAACTATAAATGAAAAACTAAGTAAATATCAGGAGTTAGCGATTTAAGTTAAAAGGCAATGGAGAGCAGATACCTACTATTTTTACAGTACCAATAGTCGTTTCATCAACTGGAATTATCCCCATAAAGTTTAAAAAACAGCCTTGACGTGTTAGATCTACCACAAAAAATACAATACACAAAGCAGTGATTCTGAATAGGTGTCGAATCACTAGTTTTTTTTAACACCAGTTGCCGAAATACATGATACGGACGTTTCTTTCTGAAACGCTAGGCTTGCAAGCCCGCGTGGAAGAAAAAAAAACCCGTAAAAGGTGAAAAATAAATAAAAATCTAAATAATAATAGTAACTTTATTTCTCAAAAATAAACTTAGAGATACAAGAATGCGAGAGGCCCTGTAGCCCGTGGTAGTTACTAACTGTGTTACAGGCTACAGTGTCTTCCTCTTATTACTAGATTACAAATTACAAGCCAACAAAATAAGATTACATTTTTACTAAGTACTTTTTTTACAATCAGGGAAAGTATACGCGTTCACGAATTAACGGTGTGGGCGAGAGATCAAGCGCCGCGGGCGTCGCTAGCTTACGCTCGAGTGACGGTGTACGTGCAGGCGCAGGACGAGCACGCGCCGCACTGGGGGCGGCGGCTGGCCGAGGCGCGCCTGCCCCGCGGGGCGCCGCGCGGCGCGCTGGTGGCGCAGCTGCGCGCCGCCGACCGCGACGGAGACCCCATCGCGTACTCGCTGCGCGGCGGCGGCGGGCTGTTCGCCGTGGACGCCACCGGCGGCGTGTCGCTGCTGCAGCCGCTGCCGGCCGACGCGCGCGAGTTCACGCTGGCCGTGCGCGCCACCGGGCCGCCGCCCGCCGCGCGCGCTTCCACGCTGCCGCTGCACGTGCTGGTGGCCGGCGCCGCGTCCGGGCCGCCGCGCTTCGAGCCGGCGCCGGCTGCGTGCGAGGTGCCGGAGAACGAGCCGCCCGGCGCCGGCGTGGCCGCGCTGCAGCTGCGCGGGGGCGGCGCCGGCGCGCGGTTCGCTCTCAGCGGCCGCGGCGCTGAACTATTTACCATTGGACTTACTTCAGGCGCTATTTACACAGCTGCAGAACTGGACTACGAGAGACAAAATCTATATAATCTCACTGTCACAGCATACGATATGGTTAGTATACCTATTGTTTTAACTGATAATAATATATTTTTACGCAACCATTTTCATATAAGTAAATAGTAGGTAGATCGCGAGGAAAAAAGCCGTTGAAAAATATTTCTCTACACTCTTATGTCAACAACTATATTATGTAGGTAGAGATAACTTACTGGGTAGAGATAAATTATATCTAACAGAAACTCAGTATTTTTCGTTGCACGCCGAATATGAATATGACGGGGAATTCGTTATCCCGGGTTCGATTATGGCGGGAACTTCGAAATAAAACGTGGAACTTGATGTAGGGGCGTGTATTAATCACAACGTTTAGCAATTTTACAATAATCATCACGATTAGTCAGGATGTAAATGGATAAAGAAAGCGCGGTGAATTTGGCGTGTGGCTATCACTGATTATTTCACTACGCGTCTGCAGTGCCCCACACACAAAAATAAGAATGATCCGTCCAACATGATAGATGGGCTTACTAGACACAATGGAAAATGAGAGAAACTCATTCAGTTGTTCACTCATAAAACCTCGCACCGACTACACCCAAATTAAGACAACTTGACGCAACCAATATCTCATTATGACGTTGACATTTACATCGACATTATATAAAGAAAATGGGGAAAAAAAAATTATTGCTCTTGATGAAAAAATTGTTTCTTGTATATGACGGGGAATTCGTTATCACTGTGTTCGATCATGGCGGGAACTTCGAAATAAAACGTGGAACTTGATGTAGGGGCGTGTATTAATCACAACGTTTAGCAATTTTACAATAATCATCACGATTAGTCAGGATGTAAATGGATAAAGAAAGCGCGGTGAATTTGGCGTGTGGCTATCACTGATTATTTCACTACGCGTCTGCAGTGCCCCACACACAAAAATAAGATCGATCCGTCCAACATGATAGATGGTTAGCCCATGACTAGACACAATGGAAAATGACAGAAACTCATTCAGTTGTTCACTCATAAAACCTCGCACCGAGTACACCCAAATTAAGACAACTTGACGCAACCAATATCTCATTATGACGTTGACATTTCAAATGATAATACAAAACATAGACAAGGTAGATAGTAACGTAGTTCTTCAACTGGCCAAGTCCATCGAATCTGTGTTCTCTCCGATATATAGTTATTTAACGTGCCATAATTGTAATAGCTATTATTTTTTTTCAGTTTTAAAAGACACTTATAATTCAATAGCAATTTTTGGTTCTCAAACGAAGCATTGGCGTATAAGTTGCATGTTTTGCAACGGACCTTGAATTTGTTAACTGAAATCCTAAAATCAACGCAATTATCTATCAGCGATCTTTGCGACCGCACGGAGGTGGTAACAGGACAAAAATAGGTGCTAGGTGGTTAAGGGTTAATGTCAGATATTATGTCATGTAAAAATAGGGGCGTAGCCTGCATAAAAGTTACGTAATCAATGACACTAGCTCGGGTAGGTTCGAGTATGCCGAATTCGGCATACAATTTTATGCCGCATTTTACGAGTACCAGTGCTCCATCTAGTAAGAGCGAGAGCGAAGACCAATAACAAATCTATGATTTGACATATGTATGTAGTGACAACGAAAAAAGTATTTTTTTTCAAAAATCAATATCATTATTTGTTACAAAATCAGCCCTAAGACATGAAAAGAATAAGCACACCTATCATGCATACTAAATTTTTACAGATGTTTGAACACTTTATCAAATAGAATAAATATTGCTGTATATTTAATATTATCTATAACTTCCTAATATATACAACAGAGGACGCTACGGTCGTTTTTCTGCAACTATGGATATTAGCACACTACTTAAACAGATGGAAGACCGAATGACATCTAATATAAATGGCAATATTGATAAAAAATTCCTAGAACTGAACCGCGAAATAAAAAAAAATTTAAAATCAACAAATGAAGAGCAGGAGAAAAGAATTGCATTTCTTGAAAAACAAATACGCACCAAAAAATTGTTGTTCTTTGGACTAGAAGAGAAGAAAACTTCGTACGAACAGCTAGAAACAAACATCCTAAAAATACTTAAAACATACCTAAACTAAGACTTAACAGTCAGAGATGTAGAATATATAAGAAGAATAGGTGTTAAAAAAGAAGGGAAATTAAGGCCTGTCAACGTAACACTACTTACATTTGGCTGCAAGTTACAAATATTAAAGAGGAAGAATAAATTTCTTGGCTCGAACATTTACGTAAAGGAAGACTTCCCTACAAAAGTACAGGAAAAAAGGAAGAAATTGCAAGAGGTGGTGCAAAAAGAAAGAGAACAAGGTAAAAATGCTGTTCTGAAGTACGACAAAATAGTTTACTTAAAAAACAATAATGTACATGACAAGGAAGGAACCTCTTCCAGTACCCACCCCAATAAAAAGAGACCCCGGACTATTTCTCCCAAACATACGGGAGGATTAATCGAAAACACAAGACCTTTACATACTCAACAACAAGACGAACAAGCTGAAAAGAAAAACAAACCGACACCATCAAGTATTCGCCATTACATACAAACATCAAATAGAGACCAAGCAATGAACACCTACGAAAATAAATAGCAATAAAGGGGCCTGCCCATCAACTTCGAAAATCTCACACGCGCCACCGACGACGAAAATATACACGAAAAAACAAAACCACAAACAGAAAATGTTACATCTCCCAACACGGGTGGTCACCGAGGGAGAAAAAGACCATTACCCTCCATCATTGGAAAAAATACATCAAAACAAAACCTACTATATCTGGCTACATATAACGTGAGAACACTATCAACCTACGAGAAGTTAACTGAATTAACAGAAGCTTTAAGATTAATTAAATATGATGTTATAGGTATTTCCGAAATGCGAAGACTAGGAAATTCCATAGAGGAATACGAAGATTTTGTCTTGTGTTACATTGGTGAAACTCCAGGTTTGTATGGAGTAGGGTTCATCATAAGAAAATCCCTAAAACCTTTTATAGAAAACTTCGTAGCCTTAACAGAGAGAGTAGCTATGCTAAACCTTAATATTGACGGATTTCGCCTATCAATCATCCAAGCTTACGCTCCAACAGAATCTGCCCATGAGGATGACATGACACTATTTTATGATTCTATTAACAGGGCTATTGATACTTCTTATAAAGACATTGTTCTTATGGGTGACTTTAACGCAAAAATCGGTTTTCCAAGTCACAACAAACACCTGATCACAAAACCCTTTGGATATGGCACTAGGAATGAGAGAGGTGAGAGGCTAATCGAGTTTGCGTTCGAGAAAAAACTTTGTGTTATTAACACGTATTTCAAGAAAAAGCCTAACTGCAGATGGACTTGGCGCTCACCTGACGGCAAAACAAAAAACGAGATCGATTTTATAATGTCCAACAAGCCCAACATGTTTCAAAACATCGAGGTTTTAAATATAAATTATCCATCCGACCACAGACTTGTTAGAGCCACTGTTAAAATGCATCCACTATTGAAAAGTAGAGCAACCTTTCGTAACAAATGCTTTGAGAGGAAACCCAGCAGCGACGCTGAACTGGCTCAATACAAATTAAATCTCAACATACATACTGAAAACCTATTACATAATGAAGAAGATATGTCCGTTCAGGAATACTACGATACCTTGATAAAATCCATAGAAGCAAGCCTAAGAGACATTAAAAACACCTCACACGGCAGTAAAAATAAAACCTCACTTCTCTCTGAACAAACAAGAGCACTGATGCGCAGAAGACAAGACCTACAAAAAACGAAACCTAAATCTCGCACAATGAAGAACGAGCTCAGAGCCTTGTACAAACTAGTGGGACGTTACATTAAAAATGACTACAAAAAATACCGAGCAACGGTTATCGAAAAACATCTGAAGCAATCTGGTAGCTTAAGAAGAGCTTTTAAAGAACTTCGCACTCACAAAACTTGGATAAATAGTCTCAAAGGTCAAAATACAAAGAAAAACACTCGCGAGGACATCTTGGAATCAGCAACAAAGTTCTACAAGGATTTATATAACAATGGTTACGAACCGACTCTGGGACCATGTGCATTGGATCGAATGACTGAAAACGACAATAAATTGGAAACAATTAGCGTGGACGAGGTCATGCGAGCTATAGAAAGGCTGAAGTTTGATAAAAGTCCGGGACCCGATAAAATAAGCAACGAATGCATTAAAGCTGCGGAAGAACTTCTTGCCCCATACATAGTGCATCTCTTTAACCTTATCTTAGAAAAAACTCAAATACCTAGACAATGGTCCGAAAGTGACATAATACTCATCTATAAAAAAGGAGATCCACAGAATATAGGTAACTACAGGCCAATTAGCTTATTATCGTCTCTATATAAACTTTTCTCTTCAGTCATAGAAAAAAGAATAAGCGTGATACTAGAAAAAAGTCAACCAGTGGAGCAAGCAGGTTTCAGAAAGGGCTTTTCAACTGTAGACCATATCCACACTATTGAATTAGTAATAGAGAAATACCAAGAGCAACGACTACCACTATACATGGCTTTTATAGATTACCAGAAAGCATTCGACACGATTACCCACTCAGCTATTTGGAAATCTTTAGACGCTCAGAAAGTAGACACTAAGTACATTGAAATTATCCAAAATATATATAAGAATAGTACTAGTCGAGTGAAACTTGAGAGTACCGGGCCACCGATTCCAATCAAAAGAGGAGTAAGACAAGGAGACCCTCTATCGCCGAGAATTTTCATAGCAGTGCTTGAGTCGGTAATCGGAAAATTGAACTGGAAAAGATGTGGTATAAGTGTATCGGGGAAAACCTTGACTCATCTAAGATTTGCGGACGATCTAGTTTTATTTGCAGAAAGCGGATGTAGCCTTTCTTATATGATAGCATCCCTAAACGAAGAAAGTAAACAGGTCGGATTAGAGATGAACCTCAGAAAAACTAAAATAATGAGTAACAGCGTTGAGATACCTATTCATGTAAACAATGAAGCTTTGGAATACGTAAAGGACTATGTATATCTAGGTAAACAAATATCTTTTGACGAGAACAGCAAAGAAAAAGAAGTAGAAAGAAGAATCAAACAAACCTGGAATAAATATTGGAGCCTAAAAGAGGTGTTAAAAAGTAACCTTCCAACAAACTTAAAGAAAAAAGTAATGGACTCATGTCTTTTACCGTCGCTGACCTATGCATGCCAGACGTGGAAGTATACTACAAAAATAAAAACTAAGATAACCACTTGCCAACGGGCGATGGAAAGAAGCATGTTAAACATACAGAAAATACGGAAAATCCGGCATACAAAAATCAGAGACCAAACAAAGGCTATTGACGCTCTTAATTTCTCTCTAAAACAAAAATGGAAATGGGCTGGACACATCGCACGTCTACAGGACAACAGATGGACACTTCAAGTTACGAGCTGGAGAGGACCACCAGGAAAGCGTGCGAGAGGAAGACCCTATATGCGATGGGAAGACGACGTTAAGAAGCTGGCTGGACCTGACTGGATACAAAAAGCTCGCGACAGGGATCTTTGGAAATCGATGGAGGAGGCCTTCACCTGAAAGGGGTTCTTGCAATTACCCATTAACCTAAAATGACATTTCTAAATAATATATATTTGACATACCTATTTAATTTAACAAAATAAACTTACTTCTAAGACTGACTTAAATTTTAGTGTAATATTTGTAACATTGTAATCCTTTTAGAAATGTATTTGAATGAAAACTTTATTATAATTTTGTAATTCTTTATTTTAAATTAATTTAATTTCAATATGTGATTCTAATATGGCAAGATATAAAAGGCTTTTTATTTTTATTTTTTATTTTATTATTTATTTATCATGCATACTAATACCATGCGATGTTACAAATAACTCTTACACTTAAATTTTAGAAATCATTAGTACTAGAATGCAGACATCCATCCAATACCCTTCTATCGTCCTACAAGGATACTAAATGCTTTTCTTTATAAAATTAACAAGTAATTGTATTTGTTATAGAGCGGACAGAGCGCACAGACGGCGGTGGTGGTGCACGTGGTGGACCGCAACGAGTTCGCGCCGGTGTTCAGTCAGCGCGAGTACTCGGGGCAGGTGTCGGAGGCGGCGGCGGCGGGCGCGGGCGTGGCGGGGGCGGGGGGCGCGCCGCTCGTGCTGCGCGTGCTGGACGCGGACGGCCCCAGGCAGCGCCGCAAGCACTTCCTCGTGTCGCCGCCGGCCGCCGCCGCGCGCTTCCACGTGCACCCCGCCACCGCCGCGCTCACGCTGCGCGCGCCGCTCGACTACGAGCAGCAGCAAGAACACGTCTTCACCGTCACTGTAAGTATCACTATTTATTTGTGTTGTTTTACCTCAAGATTACAAATTTGTATATAAAATACTTACATACAATTTCAGCTCATCCAATCCTACTAATCCTACTGATATTATAAACGTGAAAGTTTGTGAGTATGTATGGATGTTTGTTACTCTTTCACGTAAAAACTACTGGACGGATTTGGATGTAACTTTGCAGTAATATAGGTTATACATCAGAATAACACATAGGGTACAATTTACCGCGGGAAAACTTCTCATTCCCACGGGAAACCAACTTCCACGCGAACGGAGTCGCGGGCGGCCACTAGTTGCTCATAAATTGGTCACATTTTAGGTATTTAACATATCATATAGATTTCATCGGTATATTTTTTTTAGTTTTAATTTATACACTGAAAAAAGCATTTGATTCTCTGGCGCCGACTATAAACCTATTAGTAAATAGCACGTATAAATAATATGTAGGTAGTATTTAAATTATATTAAATCTTAATTATTTTTAACTTTTTAGTTTCGAAGTCGGTTTTTTTAACGTAGTTATTTTTGTTGTTGAATATTTACCGGTACCGTCACTTATATTACTAAAGAAACTTTTTGTATTGAAAGGTGTACGACGCGGGAAGTCCACGCATGCCCCCAGCGGCCGCCAGCTCGGCCACGGTGCGCGTGCGCGTGCTGGACGAGGACGACGCGGCGCCGCGGTTCCTGCAGCCGCCGCGCGCGGGGCTCGTGCTGCTGCCAACCGCGCGCGGCGTGCTGGCGGCCGCCGCGCCCGCCGCCGACGCCGACACGCCGCCCGCGCGGCTCAGCTACGACATCATGGAGGGCGACCCCGACGGCGCCTTCTACATCTCTGGTCGCGGCGAGGTGCGCGTGGCGCGACCCGATGCGGTGCCAGCAAGTGCCCGCCTACGTCTGCGGGTATCCGACGGAAATCAATCGGCAACGACTCGTCTGGACGTGACGGCACGCCCACCGCTGGCTGCTGGACTTGCCTTCCAGAAGGCAGAAACGTTTGCTTCGGTGGTGGAAAACAGTACGCGCGTCGTGAACGTGGCAGTCCTGACAGTTCTAGGTGCCTCACTTAATGAACACGTGCACTTTGCTATACTCAACCCCACCAAAGAGTTCCAGGTACGACATAAATCCGTGTTTGTATTCAAATTTGTTTTTAACTACTCATTAATGATATTAATCATTTAAAACTATACTAAGTTTACATGTCGTAATTTATTTTTAATCATCTAATATATAAAAATAAGTCGGGTTTTCCTTCCTGACGCTATAACTCCAGAACGCACGAACCGATTTCCATGGTTTTGCATTCGTTGGAAAGGTCTCAGGCTCCGTGTGGTTTATAGCAAAGAAAATTCAGGAAAATGTTTAAGAGAAGAGCAGGAAACAGGGAAAATCATTTTTCACATACAGCGCCATCTCTGATATATAGCATGTACTACAACGGTGCCAGTACGTTGTGTGAGAGTATCCCTCACGAAAATAAGTACGTTTCATTTTACTGAACAAATTACATTCAAATGAAGTGGATAACATCATATCAGCTGAAATTCCTGATCCAGTCACTGATCCCCCCCATCTACACGACATTCTGAAGACACAGATGGTGCATGGACAGTGCGGTGCATTAAATCCATTATCGCCTTGCATGGCTGATGGAAAGTGCACAAAACGATATCCGCGACCGTTCGTTGCTGAAACAGTCACAGGGAACGATGGATTTCCAGTACGTCAGTCTTAATGAAGCACTGTGGCGATTATTGTCATTTCAAATTAATGAAAGATATCCCACAGTTGTACATTTAGCAGTGCATTTGGAAAATGGAAAAAGAGTTTACTTCACTGAGGCTAATGCGGCTCAACGAGCTGAGAGACCACCATCGACAACATTGACTAGCTTCTTTGCAATGTGTGAAGCAGATCCATTTGCAGCGACGCTGATGTACGTTGAAATGCCCAAGTATTAAACTTGGAATCAATCAACAAATAAATTTCACCGTCGCAAACAAGGAACCCCAGTTCCAGATTAGCCACAGGTGTTTTCCATTGATGCGCTAGGTCGCATGTATACTGTTCATCCTAGAAATGGTGAATGTTTTTATTTGCGACTGCTGTTGGTAAATGTACGTGGACCAAAATCATTTGCGCATTTGAAAACTGTGAATGGCCACCAATGCCAAACATATCGAGAAGCATGTGAACTATTGGGTTAGCTGGAGAACGATTTTCATTGGGATTTAACAGTTGCGGATTCAGTTGTTATTCATATGCGTAACAAATACGAACGCTGTTCGCAATCATCATCACCACATGTTTTCCTTCACGACCAATTCAGTTATGGAACAAATACAAAGACGACAAATGTGAAGATATCCTGCATCGCTTGCGCATTCGAACGAAAAATCCCGACATGCAAATAACCGATGAAATCTACAACGAAGGATTGATTGTGATTGAGGATCAATGCTTGACTATTGCAAACAAGTCGCCAAATCGATCGATGCAGGACGCATTTAACCAAGAATTAAATCGAGAGCTGCAATACAATGTTGATACATTGCAGGAATTTGTTCGAAATAATGTGCCGTTGCTGAATGAACAGCAAAAACAAGTATACAAAACATTTATGTAAGCGGTGGACAATAATAATGGTGGTCTATTCTTCCTGGACGCACCTGGAGGAACAGGGAAAACATTTGTCATTTCATTGATTTTGGCCACTATTCGATCAAGAAGTGACATAGCTTTGGCGTTAGCATCATCTAGGATTGCGGCGACTCATCTAGATGGCAGTCATACATTCGCATTCTGCGCTTAAGTTGCTACTCAATTTAAACACAATTGATACTCCAAGTGAGTGCACAATGGCACATAAGAAACCAATTGTAGCACTTAACTTCACACTGAAGGATCTTCGGCGAAATAACAACATCTTTGGCGGCTTGATGATATTGTTGGCAGGCGATTTCAGGCAGACGTTGCCAGTAATTTCCCGTGGAACGCCTGCAGATGAATTCAATGCTTGCCTGAAGGCATCACCTTTGTGGAATAACGTAAAATCATTATCGCTAACCACTAATATGAGAGTTCAACTTCAAAATGATCAGAGTGCTACACAATTTTGCAAACAATTGTTAGCTGTTGGAAATGGAAAAGTCCCAGTTGAATAATGATATACACGCACTGAATTTCACCAAACAATCAAAAATCGATGGCGATTTGGTAATATACAAATCCGTTGACTCCATAACAAATCCCGATGATGTAGTATATACAGGGTTATTTGTAATTAACGCATCACCTCTTGCAATCCCAATAACATTTGTTCTACGACTTTTGCAAAACTTGATAATTAACACAAAAACAAAAAAACAAAAACAAATTTAAGCACTCTGTTATTTATAACTCAGTATTTTGTAAGAATTTCCTAAAACGGTCGCCCCCCCCGTCGCCCGCGCGTCTGCCATGCCAGTTGCGTGCGCGTAGAGTATTGTACCGTTTAGATGCACCTAACAAATTTGTATGGAAAAACTTATTTTCAAAAAAAAATTAATTTTAATTATTCGTTGGTTAAATGTTGTTGGTATTGATGTAGAAAAGCTGCGTACAAGAGGTGATGCGCTAATTAGAATTAACCCTGTATATCGCTTCAATTCAGTATTTACTTTGGATTCACTTAAATTTTTTACTTAAAAAAATTCAACTAAATTACACTTTATTTTTTTTCCTTTTCAAATACATATAAAATGAAAAAAAAAATTCTTCGTCTTTTAATTTGCAAACGAAATTTAACAAAAAACGAAGCCCTCTGGTGGCGAAACGGAGTTCGCCGGGTTTGCTAGTCTAATATATAAAAATAAGTCGGGTTTTCCTTCCTGACGCTATAACTCCAGAACGCACGAACCGATTTCCATGGTTTTGCATTCGTTGGAAAGGTCTCAGGCTCCGTGTGGTTTATAGCAAAGAAAATTCAGGAAAATGTTTAAGAGAAGAGCAGGAAACAGGGAAAATCATTTTTCACATACAGCGCCATCTCTGATATATAGCATGTACTACAACGGTGCCAGTACGTTGTGTGAGAGTATCCCTCACGAAAATAAGTACGTTTCATTTTACTGAACAAATTACATTCAAATGAAGTGGATGACATCATATCAGCTGAAATTCCTGATCCAGTCACTGATCCCCCCCATCTACACGACATTCTGAAGACACAGATGGTGCATGGACAGTGCGGTGCATTAAATCCATTATCGCCTTGCATGGCTGATGGAAAGTGCACAAAACGATATCCGCGACCGTTCGTTGCTGAAACAGTCACAGGGAACGATGGATTTCCAGTACGTCAGTCTTAATGAAGCACTGTGGCGATTATTGTCATTTCAAATTAATGAAAGATATCCCACAGTTGTACATTTAGCAGTGCATTTGGAAAATGGAAAAAGAGTTTACTTCACTGAGGCTAATGCGGCTCAACGAGCTGAGAGACCACCATCGACAACATTGACTAGCTTCTTTGCAATGTGTGAAGCAGATCCATTTGCAGCGACGCTGATGTACGTTGAAATGCCCAAGTATTAAACTTGGAATCAATCAACAAATAAATTTCACCGTCGCAAACAAGGAACCCCAGTTCCAGATTAGCCACAGGTGTTTTCCACTGATGCGCTAGGTCGCATGTATACTGTTCATCCTAGAAATGGTGAATGTTTTTATTTGCGACTGCTGTTGGTAAATGTACGTGGACCAAAATCATTTGCGCATTTGAAAACTGTGAATGGCCACCAATGCCAAACATATCGAGAAGCATGTGAACTATTGGGTTAGCTGGAGAACGATTTTCATTGGGATTTAACAGTTGCGGATTCAGTTGTTATTCATATGCGTAACAAATACGAACGCTGTTCGCTATCATCATCACCACATGTTTTCCTTCACGACCAATTCAGTTATGGAACAAATACAAAGACGACAAATGTGAAGATATCCTGCATCGCTTGCGCATTCGAACGAATAATCCCGACATGCAAATAACTGATGAAATCTACAACGAAGGATTGATTGTGATTGAGGATCAATGCTTGACTATTGCAAACAAGTCGCCAAATCGATCGATGCAGGACGCATTTAACCAAGAATTAAATCGAGAGCTGCAATACAATGTTGATACATTGCAGGAATTTGTTCGAAATAATGTGCCGTTGCTGAATGAACAGCAAAAACAAGTATACAAAACATGAATGCAAGCGGTGGACAATAATAATGGTGGTCTATTCTTCCTGGACGCACCTGGAGAAACAGGGAAAACATTTGTCATTTCATTGATTTTGGCCACTACTCGATCAAGAAGTGACATAGCTTTGGCGTTAGCATCATCTGGAATTGCAGCGACTCATCTAGACGGCAGTCATACATTCGCATTCTGCGCTTAAGTTGCTACTCAATTTAAACACAATTGATACTCCAAGTGAGTGCACAATGGCACATAAGAAACCAATTGTAGCACTTAACTTCACACTGAAGGATCTTCGGCGAAATAACAACATCTTTGGCGGCTTGATGATATTGTTGGCAGGCGATTTCAGGCAGACGTTGCCAGTAATTTCCCGTGGAACGCCTGCAGATGAATTCAATGCTTGCCTGAAGGCATCACCTTTGTGGAATAACGTAAAAACATTATCGCTAACCACTAATATGAGAGTTCAACTTCAAAATGATCAGAGTGCTACACAATTTTGCAAACAATTGTTAGCTGTTGGAAATGGAAAAGTCCCAGTTGAATAATGATATACACGCACTGAATTTCACCAAACAATCAAAAATCGATGGCGATTTGGTGATATACAAATCCGTTGACTCCATAACAAATCCCGATGATGTAGTATATACAGGGTTATTTGTAATTAACGCATCACCTCTTGCAATCCCTATAACATTTGTTCTACGACTTTTGCAAAACTTGATAATTAACACAAAAACAAAAAAAACAAAAACAAATTTAAGCACTCTTTTATTTATAACTCAGTATTTTGTAAGAATTTCCTAAAACGGTCGCCCCCCCCCGTCGCCCGCGCGTCTGCCATGCCAGTTGCGTGCGCGTAGAGTATTGTACCGTTTAGATGCACCTAACAAATTTGTATGGAAAAACTTATTTTCAAAAAAAATTTAATTTTAATTATTCGTTGGTTAAATGTTGTTGGTATTGATGTAGAAAAGCTGCGTACAAGAGGTGATGCGCCAATTAGAATTAACCCTGTATATCGCTTCAATTCAGTATTTACTTTGGATTCACTTTAATTTTTTACTTAAAAAAATTCAACTAAATTACACTTCATTTTTTTTCCTTTTCAAATACATATAAAATGAAAAAAAAATTCTTCGTCTTTTAATTTGCAAACGAAATTTAACAAAAAACGAAGCCCTCTGGTGGCGAAACGGAGTTCGCCGGGTTTGCTAGTGTAGGTATATAATGTGATATGACAAGGAAGAAATAAGTTTGTAAGCAGATCAAACAAAATAAAATATTCTGGAAAACAATACGGCATATCTATCCTTACTGCAATAATGTTTCAATACTGTATAAAAAGAAATAAAGATGGAGTCATGATTTCTTAATGGCTTATAGATTGGCAGCAGTTCAGGCGTGGTACGCACGACGGGCGTGCCGCTCGACCGCGAGAGCGTAGCGTCGTACACGCTGCAGGTGGCGGCGCGCAGCGGCGGCGGCGACGCGGCCCGCGAGGCGCTCGCCACGCTCACCGTCAGCGTGGCCGATGTCAACGACAACTGCCCCGTGTTCGTGGGACAGCCGTACGAGGCGGCGGCGCGGGCCGGCGACCCGCCGGCGACGCTGCTGACTGTCCGCGCGCTCGACGCAGACTCCGGGGACAACGCCGACGTGCGCTACGAGATGAAGCGAGGCCACGGAGAACTGTTCCGCGTCGACCGGCGCACCGGCGAGGTGGCGCTGCGCCAGCCGCTGGACGCCCGCGACGAGCCCTACTCGCTGCTGGTGGCGGCGTTCGACGGCGGCGCGCCCGCGTGCGGCACGGAGGCGGCGGTGACGGTGCGCGTGTGGGCGGGCGGCGCGGCGCCGCGCTGGGAGCTGCCGGCCGCGGCGCTGCAGGTGCGCGAGTCCGCCACGGCGCTGCCGCCGCTGCCCCGCGCCTCGTCGCCGCTCAACCGCCCGCTCATATACACGCTACTCCCCTCGCCCGACGCCGCCCGATTTCGGCTAGCCTACGACACTGGTTGGTACTTACCTACTACTTAAACCATAAACTGCGCTCTTAAACTACCTTGCACTTTCTTGAATGTACTTCCCTTAATTATCCCGCTCTATTGTTCTATCGTGGAAGTAATAATGTTATGTTTTTCCCTGCAGTGCGGGCCCGGAGGCCGAGTCCGTGTGAGTCTCGCTCGTAGCTGTTCTTTAGTGAAACATTGTTTTTTACACCGCACCGCTTATGCACTCACTTTCATGTCGCTTTTCGTGTTACTTATTTGCGACCTAGACGAAGAAATCAATTGAAAACCAAATGTGTTGAGTCTGTCTGATGGTGTGTGTTGTCGACAGGCTCGCTGGAGGCGCGCGAGCCGCTGGACTACGAGGCGCAGCGCGCGCTGCACGTGGTGGTGCGCGCGGCGGACGCGGTGTCGGGCGCGCACGCCGACCTGCCCGTGGCCGTGCGCGTGCTGGACGACAACGACAACGCGCCGCGGTTCTCCGCCGCGCTGCTCGCCGCCAACGTCAGCGAGGCCGCGCCAAGGGGCACGCTCGTCGCCGTGGTCAATGCCACCGACAAAGATAGCGGTAAGTGTGCTTAATATTTACCTTCTCAATTTTTTTTACCACTAGTCCGACCTAGATGCTGTGACAGAGGGACGTTATACTTCTTGGACATTTAATGCGTTATTGTAGTAAGTTGTCGAACTCACGGAACTCAACGGCCCTAAGTACAGTAAGTCGAATTGAAACCCCCTTTTGAATTTTTAATTTTTATAATCCAACGTCAATCCAATCGATCAAATCCAAGGTCGATCAACCACGGACGCTGGTGTGAAACTATTTGAGGTTGTGGTTAGCGCTTGGGAGGGCTAACAGGATGCCCTGGGTATATTCTGTGACTTGTCTAAGGCGTTTGACTGTGTTGAACACGATACGCTGATCAGAAAACTCAGTCATTATGGTGTAAGGGGTACCGAACTAAAACTTTTAACCTCATATTTGAGTGATAGAACTCAGAAAGTTGAAATAAATTGCGAAAGATCACAGGGATCCGTTGTAGGTATGGGGGTTCCCCAAGGGTCGATATTGGGCCCATTTCTGTTTTAATTTATATAAACGACTAGCAAACCCGGCGAACTCCGTTTCGCCACCAGAGGGCTTCGTTTTTTGTTAAATTTCGTTTGCAAATTAAAAGACGAAGAATTTTTTTTTCATTTTATATGTATTTGAAAAGGAAAAAAAATGAAGTGTAATTTAGTTGAATTTTTTTAAGTAAAAAATTAAAGTGAATCCAAAGTAAATACTGAATTGAAGCGATATACAGGGTTAATTCTAATTGGCGCATCACCTCTTGTACGCAGCTTTTCTACATCAATACCAACAACATTTAACCAACGAATAATTAAAATTAAATTTTTTTTGAAAATAAGTTTTTCCATACAAATTTGTTAGGTGCATCTAAACGGTACAATACTCTACGCGCACGCAACTGGCATGGCAGACGCGCGGGCGACGGGGGGGGCGACCGTTTTAGGAAATTCTTACAAAATACTGAGTTATAAATAAAAGAGTGCTTAAATTTGTTTTTGTTTTTTTTGTTTTTGTGTTAATTATCAAGTTTTGCAAAAGTCGTAGAACAAATGTTATAGGGATTGCAAGAGGTGATGCGTTAATTACAAATAACCCTGTATATACTACATCATCGGGATTTGTTATGGAGTCAACGGATTTGTATATCACCAAATCGCCATCGATTTTTGATTGTTTGGTGAAATTCAGTGCGTGTATATCATTATTCAACTGGGACTTTTCCATTTCCAACAGCTAACAATTGTTTGCAAAATTGTGTAGCACTCTGATCATTTTGAAGTTGAACTCTCATATTAGTGGTTAGCGATAATGTTTTTACGTTATTCCACAAAGGTGATGCCTTCAGGCAAGCATTGAATTCATCTGCAGGCGTTCCACGGGAAATTACTGGCAACGTCTGCCTGAAATCGCCTGCCAACAATATCATCAAGCCGCCAAAGATGTTGTTATTTCGCCGAAGATCCTTCAGTGTGAAGTTAAGTGCTACAATTGGTTTCTTATGTGCCATTGTGCACTCACTTGGAGTATCAATTGTGTTTAAATTGAGTAGCAACTTAAGCGCAGAATGCGAATGTATGACTGCCGTCTAGATGAGTCGCTGCAATTCCAGATGATGCTAACGCCAAAGCTATGTCACTTCTTGATCGAGTAGTGGCCAAAATCAATGAAATGACAAATGTTTTCCCTGTTTCTCCAGGTGCGTCCAGGAAGAATAGACCACCATTATTATTGTCCACCGCTTGCATTCATGTTTTGTATACTTGTTTTTGCTGTTCATTCAGCAACGGCACATTATTTCGAACAAATTCCTGCAATGTATCAACATTGTATTGCAGCTCTCGATTTAATTCTTGGTTAAATGCGTCCTGCATCGATCGATTTGGCGACTTGTTTGCAATAGTCAAGCATTGATCCTCAATCACAATCAATCCTTCGTTGTAGATTTCATCAGTTATTTGCATGTCGGGATTATTCGTTCGAATGCGCAAGCGATGCAGGATATCTTCACATTTGTCGTCTTTGTATTTGTTCCATAACTGAATTGGTCGTGAAGGAAAACATGTGGTGATGATGATAGCGAACAGCGTTCGTATTTGTTACGCATATGAATAACAACTGAATCCGCAACTGTTAAATCCCAATGAAAATCGTTCTCCAGCTAACCCAATAGTTCACATGCTTCTCGATATGTTTGGCATTGGTGGCCATTCACAGTTTTCAAATGCGCAAATGATTTTGGTCCACGTACATTTACCAACAGCAGTCGCAAATAAAAACATTCACCATTTCTAGGATGAACAGTATACATGCGACCTAGCGCATCAGTGGAAAACACCTGTGGCTAATCTGGAACTGGGGTTCCTTGTTTGCGACGGTGAAATTTATTTGTTGATTGATTCCAAGTTTAATACTTGGGCATTTCAACGTACATCAGCGTCGCTGCAAATGGATCTGCTTCACACATTGCAAAGAAGCTAGTCAATGTTGTCGATGGTGGTCTCTCAGCTCGTTGAGCCGCATTAGCCTCAGTGAAGTAAACTCTTTTTCCATTTTCCAAATGCACTGCTAAATGTACAACTGTGGGATATCTTTCATTAATTTGAAATGACAATAATCGCCACAGTGCTTCATTAAGACTGACGTACTGGAAATCCATCGTTCCCTGTGACTGTTTCAGCAACGAACGGTCGCGGATATCGTTTTGTGCACTTTCCATCAGCCATGCAAGGCGATAATGGATTTAATGCACCGCACTGTCCATGCACCATCTGTGTCTTCAGAATGTCGTGTAGATGGGGGGGATCAGTGACTGGATCAGGAATTTCAGCTGATATGATGTCATCCACTTCATTTGAATGTAATTTGTTCAGTAAAATGAAACGTACTTATTTTCGTGAGGGATACTCTCACACAACGTACTGGCACCGTTGTAGTACATGCTATATATCAGAGATGGCGCTGTATGTGAAAAATGATTTTCCCTGTTTCCTGCTCTTCTCTTAAACATTTTCCTGAATTTTCTTTGCTATAAACCACACGGAGCCTGAGACCTTTCCAACGAATGCAAAACCATGGAAATCGGTTCGTGCGTTCTGGAGTTATAGCGTCAGGAAGGAAAACCCGACTTATTTTTATATATTAGACTAGCAAACCCGGCGAACTCCGTTTCGCCACCAGAGGGCTTCGTTTTTTGTTAAATTTCGTTTGCAAATTAAAAGACGAAGAATTTTTTTTTTCATTTTATATGTATTTGAAAAGGAAAAAAAATAAAGTGTAATTTAGTTGAATTTTTTTAAGTAAAAAATTTAAGTGAATCCAAAGTAAATACTGAATTGAAGCGATATACAGGGTTAATTCTAATTAGCGCATCACCTCTTGTACGCAGCTTTTCTACATCAATACCAACAACATTTAACCAACGAATAATTAAAATTAATTTTTTTTTGAAAATAAGTTTTTCCATACAAATTTGTTAGGTGCATCTAAACGGTACAATACTCTACGCGCACGCAACTGGCATGGCAGACGCGCGGGCGACGGGGGGGGCGACCGTTTTAGGAAATTCTTACAAAATACTGAGTTATAAATAACAGAGTGCTTAAATTTGTTTTTGTTTTTTTGTTTTTGTGTTAATTATCAAGTTTTGCAAAAGTCGTAGAACAAATGTTATTGGGATTGCAAGAGGTAATGCGTTAATTACAAATAACCCTGTATATACTACATCATCGGGATTTGTTATGGAGTCAACGGATTTGTATATTACCAAATCGCCATCGATTTTTGATTGTTTGGTGAAATTCAGTGCGTGTATATCATTATTCAACTGGGACTTTTCCATTTCCAACAGCTAACAATTGTTTGCAAAATTGTGTAGCACTCTGATCATTTTGAAGTTGAACTCTCATATTAGTGGTTAGCGATAATGATTTTACGTTATTCCACAAAGGTGATGCCTTCAGGCAAGCATTGAATTCATCTGCAGGCGTTCCACGGGAAATTACTGGCAACGTCTGCCTGAAATCGCCTGCCAACAATATCATCAAGCCGCCAAAGATGTTGTTATTTCGCCGAAGATCCTTCAGTGTGAAGTTAAGTGCTACAATTGGTTTCTTATGTGCCATTGTGCACTCACTTGGAGTATCAATTGTGTTTAAATTGAGTAGCAACTTAAGCGCAGAATGCGAATGTATGACTGCCATCTAGATGAGTCGCCGCAATCCTAGATGATGCTAACGCCAAAGCTATGTCACTTCTTGATCGAATAGTGGCCAAAATCAATGAAATGACAAATGTTTTCCCTGTTCCTCCAGGTGCGTCCAGGAAGAATAGACCACCATTATTATTGTCCACCGCTTACATAAATGTTTTGTATACTTGTTTTTGCTGTTCATTCAGCAACGGCACATTATTTCGAACAAATTCCTGCAATGTATCAACATTGTATTGCAGCTCTCGATTTAATTCTTGGTTAAATGCGTCCTGCATCGATCGATTTGGCGACTTGTTTGCAATAGTCAAGCATTGATCCTCAATCACAATCAATCCTTCGTTGTAGATTTCATCGGTTATTTGCATGTCGGGATTTTTCGTTCGAATGCGCAAGCGATGCAGGATATCTTCACATTTGTCGTCTTTGTATTTGTTCCATAACTGAATTGGTCGTGAAGGAAAACATGTGGTGATGATGATTGCGAACAGCGTTCGTATTTGTTACGCATATGAATAACAACTGAATCCGCAACTGTTAAATCCCAATGAAAATCGTTCTCCAGCTAACCCAATAGTTCACATGCTTCTCGATATGTTTGGCATTGGTGGCCATTCACAGTTTTCAAATGCGCAAATGATTTTGGTCCACGTACATTTACCAACAGCAGTCGCAAATAAAAACATTCACCATTTCTAGGATGAACAGTATACATGCGACCTAGCGCATCAATGGAAAACACCTGTGGCTAATCTGGAACTGGGGTTCCTTGTTTGCGACGGTGAAATTTATTTGTTGATTGATTCCAAGTTTAATACTTGGGCATTTCAACGTACATCAGCGTCGCTGCAAATGGATCTGCTTCACACATTGCAAAGAAGCTAGTCAATGTTGTCGATGGTGGTCTCTCAGCTCGTTGAGCCGCATTAGCCTCAGTGAAGTAAACTCTTTTTCCATTTTCCAAATGCACTGCTAAATGTACAACTGTGGGATATCTTTCATTAATTTGAAATGACAATAATCGCCACAGTGCTTCATTAAGACTGACGTACTGGAAATCCATCGTTCCCTGTGACTGTTTCAGCAACGAACGGTCGCGGATATCGTTTTGTGCACTTTCCATCAGCCATGCAAGGCGATAATGGATTTAATGCACCGCACTGTCCATGCACCATCTGTGTCTTCAGAATGTCGTGTAGATGGGGGGGATCAGTGACTGGATCAGGAATTTCAGCTGATATGATGTTATCCACTTCATTTGAATGTAATTTGTTCAGTAAAATGAAACGTACTTATTTTCGTGAGGGATACTCTCACACAACGTACTGGCACCGTTGTAGTACATGCTATATATCAGAGATGGCGCTGTATGTGAAAAATGATTTTCCCTGTTTCCTGCTCTTCTCTTAAACATTTTCCTGAATTTTCTTTGCTATAAACCACACGGAGCCTGAGACCTTTCCAACGAATGCAAAACCATGGAAATCGGTTCGTGCGTTCTGGAGTTATAGCGTCAGGAAGGAAAACCCGACTTATTTTTATATATTAGATTTACCAAATAATCATGAGATAGTATTGTTTGCTGATGATACTTCGTTAATATTTTAAATTAACAAACAGGAAACAAATTAAGACGACGTGAACAATGCACTCTCTAATGTTGTAAAATAGTTCAATGTGAACAATCTAGTTTTAAATTAAAAAAAAACGAAATTAAACGGTAACAAGTTAGACCTGGTAGACAATACCGTTTTTCTTGGAATAACTGTCGACTCCAAACTGCAGTGGGGACCCCATATAGCACAACTGGCGAGTTGGCTAAGTTCTGCGGCATTTGCGGTAAAAAAAATTCTTTCCCTGACTGACATTCATACTGCTAGGTTAGGTTATTTCAGTTATTTTCATAGCCTAATGTCCTACGGAATCCTACTCTGGGGAAACGCTGCTGACATTAAAACAATCTTTACGCTGCAAAAAGCTAGTAAAAGAGAATTTTTCAAGGATCTGTTTCAGGAGATTAGCATTTTGACCCTTGCTTCACAGTATATTTTTGAGAACATTGTGTTTTATTGGCTTATTGAGGACTTATGAATCGGCCTTCCATCACTTAAGAACAGCCATCAGCAATACAAATCAAATGTAGAAGTGAAATAACTTAACTCTAATTGTGTGAGCCTCAACTAGGCACCCATTTCTGGTTAAAAAATACGTCGAAATATAACGCTTGATACTGTTGCCTAAGCTCCAATAACACACCTAATTAAATACAATATACTAATTGTACTATAGACTTGTAGATGTCTGTAACCCAGAATACAAAATGTTTAACTTACAGGTGCCAACGGTAACATAACGTATTCACTATGGAGCGCGGATCCCGTATCCCGCGGTCTGTTCAGCATCGACGCCGCGAGCGGGCGCGTGGTGGTGGCGGCGGCGCTGGACCGCGAGGCGGCGGCGGCGCACCGCCTGACGGTGACGGCGCGGGACGGCGGCCGGCCGGCGCTGGCGGCCACCGCGCGGCTGCTGGTGCGGCTGCTCGACGTCAACGACAGCCCGCCGCGGCTGCAGCGCGCGGTGCTGGCTGTGCCCGTGTCGGCGGAGGCGCCGCGCGGCCTGGCCGTGGCGCGCCTGGCCGCCTACGACCCCGACGACAGCGACACGCTCGTCTGGACCCTCGATGCAGATGTGCCCGGGATTGAGGTACTATACCTACACTTGTTTAGTTTGAAATTAAATTAATTTCAATCATAAGAAAACTGAGACTTCGAATTAGATTGCACCACTTAGCACTTCATCATCATCATCATCAACCAACCAATGCTGAGTGTAGGCCTCTTGTAATGCACGCCATCTTCTTCGATCTAGGACTTTTCTTCTCCAGTTTTTCCCTACCAACTTGACCGGTCATCGGTACATCTCATTGGTAGCCTGCCTACTTTTCTATGCAGTACTGGGTCTCCACTCTAGTACAGCTGTCCCCCATCTGCCATCATCCCTTTTACAAATGTACCCCACCCACATTCACTTCCTGCGGGCCACTACATGGGCTATGTCGGTAAGCTTAGTACGTCTCCGTTTGACACGGAGAGAAACACCTAGCATTTCCCGCTCTATAGCCCTTTGCCACCTGTAGCTTGTGTATGGCTTGCTGCGTTAGTGTCCATGTCTCAGCCCCGTTAACCATCACGGGAAGAACACACTGTTCGAAGACATGGCGCTTTAGTTTTCTGGGTACGTCACCTTTGAGCACATCGGACAGTTTTCCAAACGCACCCTAGTTTTATTCGGCACGTAATTTCTTTGTTTTTTCCGTTTCTTTTAAAGCTCAATGATTGTCCAAGGTAAACATTTACTCATCGACTTTCTCTAGTATTGACCCCTGTATATAAATGTTGTCCGCTTCATCGGTATTGCACATTATTTTCGTTTTGGAGACATTCATCCTTAGGCCTACATTAGCCGACACTTTCTGCAGTTCTTCTACCATGACCTTGAGGTCTTTAAGGGTTTCGGCGAAAAGGACAATGTCGTCAGCACTTGATACTGAATTTATAATATTGTTTAGAATGTTATAATGTTGAATGAAGTTAAACCTGTACGTTTTGGTGTTATTGTGTTTTTTTTTATAAATGTCAGCGAAAAAGTTTGTCATTTTAAAAACACTCTCTTAAATTTTAGGTGGTGTGGCACTCATCAACATAACATTCAAAAAATATATAAAAAGTCGTTTCGATTTGGATGATGTTGCGTGTGTGGCCTATGTTAAAGAGATAATCTTGTCATAGTAACCATGTGAACCCCAACGCGTGATTGTTTCGCAGGTGGACAGCGCGAGCGGCGAGGTGGTGGTGCGCGGCGCGGGGTCGGCGGCGCGCGCGGTGAACGTGTCGGTGTCGGACGGCGCGCACGCGGCCGTGGCGCGCCTGCGCGTGCTGCCCGCGCCGCGCAACGCCGCGCCGCCCGCCTTCCCGCACGAGCTGCACGAGGCGCGCGCGCAGGAGAACCAGCCGCCGCCGCTGCTCGTCACCACCGTCAGTATTACTAACTAAACATGAAGCTAACTCACAGTTCATGCTGTGATCGAAAAATGCTGTTGGAAAGGGATTTTAATAGATTTTTTCGCTTTTATCCTATAAATCATACTTTTGAGATTTTCTGTTTTGTTTTGAAGAGAGTTCCAATGCAAACCCTATGAAACGACAGATTTTATATTTTGACGACAGATGAAAGCGTTCGATGGTGACGCGGGCGATTTCGGCACGGTGTCGTACAGCCTGCCGTCGGCGCGGCACCGCGCGGTGTTTTCGCTGGACGCCGCCAGCGCTGCGCTCAGCGCCGCTGTGCCGCTTGACCGCGAGCAAACGCCACTCTGGGAGGTAGTACTTAGTTGCATTCAAACTGACTGTACTGCTGGGTGATTCCGATTGAAAGAATAGCTATTAACCGTTTGGGTACGCCTCAGGTGTGCGTAGTAGCGACGGACGGCGGCGGGCTGGTGCGCGCGGGCGCCGTGCGCGTGACGGTGGGCGACGAGAACGACCACGCGCCGCAGTTCCCGCTGCGCGAGTACGTGGCGGCGGCCCGCCCGCGCCGCGCCGCGCCCTTCCTGCGCGTGGCCGCCGCGGACCGCGACCGCGACCACCTCACGTACGCGCTGCTGGCGCCGCCCGGCTCGCACGCCGCCAAGGCGCTGCGCGTCGACGCGCTGTCCGGCGATGTGGCGCTCACACCCGAAGCCACCGCCTTCGGTCAGTAGCTCCAGAGACTTTTTAGGATCAAACTTATTTCGAACCAACCAAAAAATTACAAGAAATATAATTTGTCGGCCGTAACATTGCAAAGCATGGGCGGGTCACTAGTTATCATTACATAGTATAAATCCAAGTCGCTGATTCTGTCTGTTTGTATGTTTGGCCGCTAACTCCTCCTAAAGTACGTAACGGATTTAAATGCGGTTTTCACCATATTTTAGGGTATTTATTTATTTAAATTTGTAAATTAAGAACGTTTAGAAAAAGTTTTTTTAAGTTAGCAAAAATGCAAGGGTTCGCGAGTAAGTCGGCAAAATTACACCATTGCGAAGCGTAGGCGGGTCGCTCGTACATCATTACAACGAGTTCCGACAAATGTCTTCATAGGTTCAATAGGTTGACGGGCGGGACGAGTTGCAATGACGGTACCGCACGTGTACTGAATGACTATTTTTAATACAGTTGCGAAAAAATAAAGCAATTTAACAAAATATAAAATTAGGATCGTAAATGTCGAAATAACTCATTTTGTGCAACAAACAACTAACTAAACTCGCAAAGAAAATTTCTGGAAAATGGCGCCATTTTTTTTCACCCATTTGGTAGGCAAAGGTTACTATGCCCATACAGCCAAGTCTTCAGTAGAATTTTTTATTGATATGAAATGAAAATGAAATTTGATGAGATAAAATGAAATGAAACCAACC
This sequence comes from Emmelina monodactyla, assembly GCA_916618145.1. Lineage (NCBI taxonomy): Eukaryota > Metazoa > Arthropoda > Insecta > Lepidoptera > Pterophoridae > Emmelina > Emmelina monodactyla. The sequence goes on along the minus strand of OU745314.1, from coordinate 175,633 downwards.
ACACTAATTCAATCAAATCATTAAATCTAATATCGAAACAAACTAGTAGCTTTTTTTAGAAATATGTATACCTAACTACGCTACGTAAGTATTAACATGAATCGTAAAAACTTCTTTATATTTTTAGTAAAAACTTTATGGTTGGTTAATTTTTCTTTTTAATAGACATTATGTTGACAGTTGGGAAAGAGAACGCACGAGTGCAGGAAAGATAAAAAAACACAAGTGTGTAATAGCCCACATCCCGAACGCTATACGTCCCTGCTATACGCCACTTTTTGAGAGACTGTATTAAAAAACCTTTTTCTCCTATTAGAGGGAAGCGTGCTGCAGGCGTGGGTGGTGGCGCGAGACAGCGGTGGGCGCACGGGCGAGGCGGCGCTGCGCGTGGCGGTGTCGCGGGGCGCGGGGGGCGGGCGCGGGGGCGGGCGCGGGGGCGGGGGCGGCGCGCGAGCTGCGCGTGGCGGAGGACGCGGCCGTGGGCAGCGCGCTGGCCGCCCTGCCCGCCGCCGCGCGCCTGCGCCTCGCCGCCGCCGCCGGGGACCAGCCGCTGCCCTTCGAGCTGAAAGACGGACAACTCGTGCTCAGCGCGCCGCTAGACAGGGAGACCACTGATCACTACGTTCTTGGTTAGTAATGCCTTTAGTCATTTTATCTAACAATTTTAGCCAGAGACCAGGTTTTTTTTTAATTTTACATTATACGCGATGTATTCAAAACGTTAGTTCCGTTTTAATAGCGCGAGTGACACTTGGTACATAAAAAATAATAAAAAAACAAAATGGCGGATTTTAAAAGCCGTATAGTGAGGTTCTATACCATAGATTTATTATTGGTCTCTCGGGTTGGAGCACTGGTACTCGTAAAATGCGGCTTAAAATAGTATGCCGAATTCGGCATACTCGAACCTACTCGAGCTAGTGTCATTGATTACGTAACTTTTATGCAGGGGCGTAGCCGCCGTATTAATTATTTTAGGCCCTCGAGCTACAGGGGGCCCAAAAGTAAGCCCCGACATTATTTAGTTTTTTTTTAGAAAATCGCTGTTTATTGTAATAAGACTTATTTTTTAAAATTTTGTATTTGGTTTCTGGACTTTTTCTAAAATAAGGTTGATTTTTAAAGCAAAGTTTAATCTAAATTATCATTTTAGTTATTAAGCTAACTAAATACTGTACTTTACACTAAAATTGAGCATTTGAACTTCAAAACCAGATTTTTTATAAAAAAACTTAAATGTTGCATAACTCAGAAATTACCAATTTTCGGACATGTCATTTATTTACTACAAATAAGCTCTAATTTAACTCCTTACAAGGAATGTATCACATTCCCAAACACCCTGTATTTTTTAACGTTACCTTAATACTTACAAAAAAAACTTCTAGGTGGGCAAAGTTAATAGGCCAAAGTAAATCCTAGCAAGCCAAAAAAAAGTTTGTTTACTTATACACATGTCACAGTATCCAATGACAGGGAATAAAAAACTTAGAGGTCATGTATTTAATAAGTCACATGAAGGTTTAGAGTTTCCTGTATGTTGCCGCAGGTATAGTGGCGGAGGGCGGCGGTGGCGCGCCGGAGTCGATGTCGCTGCTGCACGTGACGGTGCTGGACGTGAACGAGCACGCGCCGGAGTTCCACTCGCAGCCGTACGTGCTGAGCGTGGCCGAGGACCAGCCGCCGCACTCCACGCTGCTGCTGCGTACGTACAGCCCCACCAACGATATCACGTATATTTAGCAAATCGCACCGTTAGTGTATCGTGCTCTCGGTACCAAAATGGAGGTTGACGCTAGAAGCGATCCCAAGGCACCTTCGCACCGCTACAGTTAACTCGATACAAAGTTCATCAAGTTTTGAAGAATACTCCTGTCTAGGCTACTCGTAATTAGTTTACTGATCACGTACTTTATGGATTTTAGTTTGGTGGTGTGTGGTTAAAATGAACACGAAAATCCGTTAAGCTAAAAATATATGTTGTGACAGTACCTAAGCGACTCCGTTCGCGTGGAAGTCGGTTTCCCGTGGGAATGAGATGTTTTCCCGCGTAAATAGTACCCTATGTGTTATTCTGATGTATAACCTATATTACTGCAAAGTTTCATCCAAATCCATCCAGTAGTTTTTACGTAAAAGAGTAACAAACATCCATCCATCCATACATCCTCACAAACTTTCACATTTATAATATTAGTAGGATTATGTATGTTTTCTTTATTGAGCACTGTTTATATTTATTATGCGGTGGTAATAGATTGTAGGTAATGTGACTTCTTAGATTTACGCGATCATTATTACTTGAAATTAAACTCATTTTAAAGTTCAAGTTTTACGCGTTTATTATATTATTTTTATTTATAAGCCCAGCAACACATACGACAGTAACTGTCCCGTTTAGATAAAAGAAAAGGATGTTTGACGGACAATAGTATATTTCAATACAAGTGTGGAAAGGGTTTCATTACAACGAGTTCCGACAAATTTGGTTGACAGGCGGGACGAGTTGCAATTACAGTTCCGCACGTGTACTGAACGACTATTTTTAATACAGTTGCGAAAAAATTAAGCAATTTAATAAAATATAAAATTAGGATCGTAAATGTCGAAATAACTCATTTTGTGCAACAAACAACTAAACTCGCAAAGAAAATATCTGGAAAATGGCGCCATTTTTTCTTCACCCATTTGGTGAATGGGTGAAGAAAAAAGGTGGCCCATATAGCCAAGTCTTCAGTAGAATTTTTTTATTGATATGAAATGAAAATGAAATTTAATGAGATAAAATGAAATGAAACCAACCACATTAGTAGCATTTTTTAGAAATACCTATACCTACGCTACGTAAGTACCTATTAACATGAATCATAAAAACATCTTTGTTTTTTCTTTTTAATAGACATTATTTTGACAGTTGGGAAAGAGAACGCACGAGTGCGGGAAAGGTAAAAAAAAAGCACGCGTGTGTTCTCTTTCCCAACTGTCAAAATAATGTCTATTAAAAAGAAAAATTAACCCACCATGAAGTTTTTACTAAAAAAAAAATGATTTGATTGAATTAGTGTGGTTGGTTTCATTTCATTTTATCTCATTATATTTCATTTTCATTTCGTATCAATAAAAAAATTCTACTGAAGACTTGGCTGTATGGGCATAGTAACCTTTGCCTACCAAATGGGTGAAGAAAAAATGGCGCCATTTTCAAAATGAGTTATTTCGTCATTTACGATTCTAATTTTATATTTTATTAAATTGCTTTATTTTTTCGCAACTGTATTAAAAATAGTCGTTCATTACACGTGCGGAACCGTCATTGCAACTCGTCCTGCCTGTCATCCCTCGCCTTCGGCTGTGCCTCGGCTCGGGTAGACATTGGTCGGAACTCGTTGTAATGACAGCCTTTCCACACTTGTATTGAAATATACTATTGTGTGTTTCTACGCGAACAGCCTCTAAACACAATGATTTTATACTGTCGTGTGTGTTGCAGTGCAAGCAGACGACCCAGACGGTGGCGTGAACGGCGAGGTGCGGTTTTCCCTGAGCAGCGAGGCCTCGGAGGAGGTGGCGCGCACGTTCGCGGTGGACGAGGCGGGCTGGGTGAGCACGCGCGCGGCGCTGGACCGCGAGCAGCGCGCCGAGTGGCGGCTGCCGCTGCTGGCCAGCGACGGCGGCTCCCCCCCGCGCACGGCGCGCGGCTCGCTGCTGCTGCGCGTGCTGGACGTGAACGACTCGCCGCCGCGCTTCTCGCCGCCCGAGCTGTCGGCGCGCGTGGCCGAGGACGCGGCGCCGGGCACGCTGGTGACGCGGCTGGCGGTGCTGGACGCGGACGCGGTCCGCTCGCCGCTCAGCTACTGGGTGGCGGCGGGCGACGCGGCGGCGCGGTTCTCGCTGCGCGGCGCGGACGTGCTGGTGGCGCGCGCGCTGGACCGCGAGCTGCACGACAACTACCAGCTGCGCGTGGCCGCCTCCGACGGACGCTTCACCGCCTACGCCGTGCTGCGCATCGCCATCGATGACGTCGACGGTGCGCTAATTGCTCTCTTACTAGCCTTTTTCTACGAATCACTGAACACACTTTAAAAATCTATTGATTTGATTTTAACTTGAAACGTCTTAAAAATAATTACCATACCTACATGTGGTACCATGGCAGAAAATTGAACCGCAACGACTTGGTCTATATCGTCTAATCCCAATAACTAGAAAAAGATTCATCGTAGAAATATTAATATAGAGATTTTTTTTAGCGTATTTAGTCGGCACCTTTTATTAAAATATATAGAACGATGTCAATCTTATGTAGAAGGTAACAAAGGATTATTCTCCTAGTTATACAGTTTTTTGCTAAAACACGTAATGATGAGTTATGAAAAGCGTTAATGATACGATTTGCTTGCTAGCTATAGTACACGCGACGCTAAATTGCAATGTTTGTGTATTGAATAAAAAAGTTGAGAGGTGTCAAGGGACACCCGAATGGAACGAAGTTCTTTAGTAAACACAACTTGGGTAGGTAAATATCGCATAACTAGACTACTATAAGTACAGCTACTGAATGCGTAGCTACCGCTGATACCTACCTAGGAATGGCATCGACAACAATAATTATTTTACCTACCTTCTTGATAACAGCTAGGATACCTAGTTACCTTACATATAAATCACATACCACAAACATTTTCTTAACTTTGAATCATAATCTACCAATGCGAGGTACGTAGGTAGGTACTATGTTAAGAACTTACCTACGTACTTATGAAAAAAATATGAAACTTTCTCTTTGGGAATTATAGGTAGACGCATACACATCATAGATGCGCGGGACTTTGTAAACACAACAGAACCTCAATAGAACACGCACGGCTTGCTTAATACATACGTTCTGATATTGTAATATTAAAATGTCATGTACATTATGAAAAGTTATAATCTTGTTACACGTCTATAGTATACCTGATACATACTTACGTAGTTTGCTCGTAATTGCATGACGCATATTTTAAATGCATGGCGTAAGTGCCTACCAATTCGGTTACCAAGCAGTGTTTGCAAGAGATAAAGAACCTGTAAAAGTAGCATAGGCATCTACTAATCGTAATATCTCATTAGCTTCCAGTTCTTTATTTTGCTTGGTAGCCAGGTATCGTCGTACCTCAACACCTCATTCATAAGTTTTGACGACCTTTTTCTTTAATTAAGATTAGGATTTCTTTTTATTTCCCATGGTATTCGTTTTTTTGTGTACTCGTGCTTTGAAATCGTATTTTTCGCGCGATCAGTGTAGAGTGGGGTCGTGCGCGGGTCGGGGAACGCGGTTCCTATAGAATCAACGGCCTTGAAATTAAGTGGCGTAAGCGCCAAACACATTTATTATCAAAATGTTAATAAAATGTTCAATTTCTCAGAAATCTAAAACAGTCAAGAAATAGAAAAGCTAAAAATCTATCAGTTTGCGATTTTATAAGACTTATTATTGTAAAACACCGTCTTAATGTGCATTTATATGAAATTTTAGAGGTGACTTTAGGATTTGTTTCTATCGAGCAAAATTATTCCAATCGTGTTTTTTAACATCACATATACGTTCTTTATTATATATTTGAAATATCAGTGCGAAATATGATATGTTTTGTTAGTAACAGCTAATAGAAATCGGCCAATTCTGCCGTGCCCGCCGCACAGCTATAGCAAAAAGTGTCGTGAGATTTTTTTCCGCGTTCCTAAACTTCGTTCCAATAATACACTTTCGTTTGTTCAGAAATCGCAGTTGCTCGGCCATCGAAATAAAAAAATGAACACTTGATGTATTATTGTAGACAATCCGCCGGAGTGCCCGCAGCCGTTCATCGAGGCGGAGTTGTCCGAGGACGCGGCGCCGGGCGCGGCGGTGGGCGTGCTGCAGGTGGTCGACGCCGACCTGCCCGAGAACGCAAGACACCACTACTCCCTCTCGGGGGACCACCATCAACACTTTACCATCGATCAGGTTCGTTTTGATATACCTAGTCTCCCAGAACTTTATGGTGACAATGTTTAGTAAAATAAGTATTTATATATTTCGTTACACAATACTATTTAAAACGTGAAGAAAAGTACAAACATGGTATTTAACTCATGGTAATGACAGCGAGGTTGATAAGCAATGTGTTATGGCAGGAGTCGGGCGCCATCTCGGTGGCCGCGGCGCTGGACCGCGAGGCCGTGGCCGAGTACCGGCTGCGCGCGCACGCCGCCGCCGCGTCGTCGCCCGCGCACAACTGCAGCGTGGAGCTGCTCGTGCGCGTGCGCGACGTCAACGACAACGCGCCCGCCTTCACCGCGCGCCTCTACAGCGCCACGCTGCCCGAGGACGCCGACGTGGGCACCATCGTCGCCAAGGTAACACTCCGGGGACTATTGTAATATTCATTTATCTGCGGGGTGTAATATTCATTTATCAGTTTTTTTACTTTTAGAGTTCCGTACTCTAAGAAATAAAACAGGGAACCTATTACTAAGACCGCTATCTGTCTGTCAGTCACCAGGGGGGCAATTATGTAACTTACTTGCTGTTATTCGAGAAAGAAAGTTAAATAAGAAACCTTTATTGCGATAAGTTTTTTTCCCATGAAGAAATCACTTTATCACACCCAACACACTAAATTGAAGCCCTTGCAGGCAAAGTATTTCAGAACGTTTTTAAAAAGCCCAAAATAATTTAAGAGGTTTAAAGTCCGTATACAAAATGTTTATGATTGTTGCATGCATTGCAGGTGCACGCCGAGGACCCAGACGCGGGCGCGGCGGGCACGGTGCAGTACCGCGCCGTGGGGGACGCGGGCGTGTTCGCGCTGGACGCGGACAGCGGCGTGGTGACGCTGCGCGCGCCGCTGGACCGCGAGACCGCCGCCGAGCACCGCCTGGCGCTGGAGGCGCGCGACGCCGGCGCCCCGCCGCGCTCCGCCACCGCCGCGCTGCGCCTCACCGTCGCCGACGTCAACGACAACCCGCCCGAGTTCGAGCAGCGCGAGTACCGCGTGGCCGTGTCCGAGCTGGCCGCGCCCGGCGCCGAGCTGCTGCACGTGCGCGCCGCCTCGCGCGACGCCGGCCTCAACGCGCAGGTGCACTACGAGCTGCTGGCGGGCGACGCGCGCAACGACTTCTCGCTGCAGCGCGAGTCGGGCTCGCTGCTGCTGGCGCGCCCGCTGGACTACGAGCGCCGCCGCGACTACCTGCTCACCGTGCAGGCCGTGGATGCCGGCGAACCACCGCTCAGTGATGTGGCCACCGTCAATGTTACCGTGTTGGATGCCAATGATAACGCACCACTTTTCTCGCAGCCCTCCTACTCGGCGAGAGTCCGGGAGGACGCAGCTCTTGGCGAAAGAATTGTGCAAGTGATCGCCGATGACGCCGACTCCGATGCCAACGGTCGTGTGACGTATTCGATTTTGCGTGGTGATCCCGATGGCCGGTTTACGATCGACACCGACACCGGGTACGTGGCCGTTGCGGCACCACTAGACCGCGAGACTACACCGACTTACAGTTTGCTTCTTCGCGCTCGTGACCGTGGCGTACCGGCACTAGAGACCACGGTGCCACTCACGTTGGATGTTCTTGACGCCAACGACAACCCGCCCGTATTTTCCGCCACCAACTACTCGGTGGTGGTGCGGGAAGACAGGCCCCTAGGGACAACCATTTTACGCCTAGTCGTAACCGACGCTGATGCTGCTCCCAACGGCGCTCCATTCACGTTTGACCTGCAGGCCGGCAACGAGGCTGGTGCATTCCGCGTGGAAGCGGACGGCACGCTGCGCACGGCGGCGCGCTACAACCATCGGGTCCGCGAGCACTACGCGCTGCAGGTGCGCGTGTTCGACAACGGCGCGCCGCCGCTGTACGCCGACGCCGCCGTGCACGTGCGCGTGGTGCAGGAGTCGCAGTACCCGCCCGTGGTGACGCCGCTGGACGCCGCGCTGGTGGCGTACCGCGACGAGCTGCCCGGCGGCGCGGTGGCGCGCGTGCACGCCGCCGACCGCGACCCCTACGACACACTCACGTTCTCGCTGCAGCCGGGAGACGCCGCCGACCTGTTCTCCATCGACGCTGATGGCACGCTGCGGGCGGCGCCACGCCTTGACGCCGGTGACTACCGCCTCAATGTCACCGTAGACGACGGAAAGTTCGTCGGTTCTGCACTCGTGCGCATCACCGTCGTGCTGGTAACCGACGAGACACTTGCGCAGGCGATCGTTGTTCGATTTCGAGAAGTCACTGATCGTGATTTCATTCTTGGGCACAGGAAAGGCTTTTTACGTGCAGTAGCCGAAGCGACCGACTGTGAACCGACAGATGTTATCATTGTGAGTGTTCAACCATCAGGAGAAGGTGAAACCGTAAGCACAAGAGAGAAGAGACAAATAGCCCAAGATTTAGATGTGGCCTTCGCCGTGCATAGTGGCAGCGGTTACATGCCGGCCGACGCGCTGCGGCGTCGTTTACATGCGCATCTTGAGCGGCTTGAAGAGAGAACGCGCCTCGTGGTAGAGGAACTGCTGCGGGCCGCATGTGGGGGCTGCGTGCATGGCGCTTGCACAGAGCGCGTGCGTCTGCTAGATGACCGCATTCGAGTCGTGTCCACCGACGTGTACTCGCTGGCTGCGCCGGCGCATCGGCTGGAGGCCGCGTGCTCGTGCGAGGTGGGCTGGGCCGGTGACCGCTGCGAAGATCAGGCCGTCGCAGCCGCTGCCCCCGTGGCCTACTTTGGCGGTGATGGATACCTGCAAGTGCGCGCCCCTCGCGGCGCCGTGGCCGGCCGGCGGGTGCCCGACGACGAGCTCGAGGTGTCGCTGCGGCTGCGCACGCGGCGGCCGCGCGGCACGCTGCTGGCGGCCGCGGGCGAGGTGGAGTACGGCACGCTGGAGGTGGTGGACGGCCACGTGCAGTTCCGCATGGACGTGGGCGCGGGCGAGGTGGCGCTGCGCGCGGGCGGCGCCGTGGACGACGGCGAGTGGCACGAGGTGCGCCTGCAGCGCCGCGGCGCCGCCGTGCGCCTCACCGTGGACCGCCGCGCCGCCGCCGCGCTGGCGCCGCCGCCCGACGCCGTGCTGGACGCGCCGCACGACCGCCTGCTCGTGGGCGCCGAGCTCGTGGCGCACGCAGCACCTGACGCTACTAAACAGGTGACCTTCATTTATATCTTGATGAAATATTTTTGCGATCTTTAAAGATTATAAAATACTAGCTTTCCGCCCTGCGGTTTCACCCGCAACTAAATGGCTTTTCCCGTGGGAATGAGGCTTTTCCCACCCACATCAAAATTATCGTATTTTCTTCTTCCCTGGGTGTCGAACTATCTCTATTCCAAAATCAAGACAATCAGTTCAGCCGTTTTTATGTGAAGTGAACATACAGACAGACGGACAAACAGACATACACATTTTCCCATTTATATTATAGTAAGGATAGACCTACAAAAAAGCCCTTCGCAGTACCTATATATATCTTAAGTGAAAGCCATACTGCAGTAGCTACCTATATGCCTGTGATAAGGGCGTTGCAGTGCTTTACAATATTATTACGTTATTATAAAGGGTTTCCGCGCGAACGAAGTCGCAGACGGCCTCTAGTTTCACCATAACTTCAAAACTAAACGTCCAATTTTAATAATTCAAAGACCAAATATTATCTACATAAACTGTACTTAGTGACGAAATAATTTATTTTGATAAGGATTAATAGCATGAGTAAAATGAACGCGTGAAAATGTAGTCCAAAAAAAATTCAAGATTTTTTTAATAAAAAAATGGTTGTTGTGCCTCACTCGACATAGATAAGTATAGTGTGTCCTGGACTTTTTTGTAGATATTTATAAGATGTACAATTAATTAGAACATTTTATGGTTATATCTTTTATAGTTAAGGCAGCGTACGTAAAATAAGTAACTTTTCTGGTTGATTTTTACACCTTGTGTCCGAAAAACCCAAATATCTTACGGAACCCTATTTTTCCAAAAAAAATATAGCCTATGTTACTTGTGGATAATGTAGTTTTCGAATAGTGAAAGAATTTTTAAAATCGGTCCAGTAGTTTTTGAGCCTATTCGACACAAACAAACAAAGTTTTCCTCTTTATAATATTAGTATAGAAGTATAGATATAAATGTTAACCTACAACATTTTTTCTTTTCTAGATAACATACGGTTTTGAAGGTTGCATTTCTGATCTTCGACTAAGTGAAGAATTGTTGCCATTCGAAGAGAAAGATATGCCATCCGGAGTAGCAGTGGTGAAAAGCGTTCGCGTGAAGGTGGGCGTGACGTGCCCCGAGCTGCGGGCGCCGGACGCGTGCGCCGCGCACCCGTGCCAGCACGGCGGCACGTGCCGCGCGCTGGACGCGGGCGGGTTCGCGTGCTCGTGCCACGCGCGCTTCGCGGGGTCGCGGTGCGAGCGCGACTCGGCGCCGTGCGCGTCGCGGCCCTGCCTGCACGGCGGCGCGTGCGCGGCGGCGGGCGGCGCGTGGCGCTGCGCGTGCGGCGCGGGGCTGGCGGGCGCGCGCTGCGAGCGCGGGCGCTGGTGCGGCGCGGGCGCGTGCCTGCACGGCGGCGCGTGCGAGGACGGCGTGCGCGGCGCCACGTGTCGCTGCCGCGGCTACTGGGGGCCGCGCTGCGAGCACGACGTAGACGAGTGCGCCGGCGAGCCCTGCCTCAATGGGGCCACCTGTCTCAACGAGCCTGGATCCTTCCGCTGCCTCTGCCCTCCAGACAAAACGGGTCAGTGAAAAAGTTTATTTTTTTTTACTAGGGTTAAGGCATTGGGGTTATAGTTTCAATATAAATAATTTCATATTAAGTAAGCCTTGTAATAATTTGTAAACAAGTCAGACTTATTGTACAGTAAGTTTCAAAAGTCCATACAAAGTTGACAAACATTATCACATCTAATGATCGCTTTTACATACACACTGACATATCAACAGTTATAAAGCTCAATATATTTTTATAAACTATTGTGGTTGTTAAAACATTTTCTTAAATACGATGATATTTTTTTCGGATCAACCTACAATCAAACACAACACATGCACCCTCGCTAGTGAACCCAAAGTCAAAGCATTTAGGAAATCATTTTCAGATTCAGATCATTCAGATTTTGGTTATTTCCGTTTTACCCTCAAATTGTGACGTTTGTAAAAAATGTTCAACTTGTTTACTAATTTTACTCGCAACCCGACTAATATTTTGAAAATTGTGTTTAGGCTTAATTCTTTTATGTTTAGGATGAAAATAATTTAAAAAAAATTATGTGTGTGTACGAGTTATCGCACAGTAAGCATTTACGCGCCTTGACCCGATGATTCGGTTTAGATAAATTACGGAAGTAAGGCATTTTAAGTAAGCGTTTCTCCATAATTCTGGTCAAGATTAAGTAAGCAAATTATACCTTTACAAACAGAATTACTTTAAGAATAAATCAGTACGTATTAGAACAACATCTGGGTTTGTTTCTTACAATGACTCTCCCTCTACAATCTAATACTACTCACCACCCTACAGTGTGTGTAATTTGTATGCAAGCAGTTATAGACCTTACACCCTGTATGGACTTTTTCAACTGACCGTTCGTAAGATTTTGAGAGTTATAAAACCACCGTCATCGTATTACACAAGTAGTTGCGATAGTGCTTGAGCAGTTTTTTATACAATAGGCATGAACTGTGGCAACCCGCTGTACTCGGACGCGGTGGTGGCGGGCGGCGCGGGCGTGGAGTGGGCGGCGCTGCGCGGCGCGTGGCGCTGGCTGGCGGCGCGCTGGTGGCTGCTGGCGGCGCTGGCGGGCGCGGCGCTGCTGCTGCTGCTGCTGCCGCTGCTGCTGCGCCGCCGCGCGCCGCCGCCCGCGCCGCCGCCGCCGCCCGCCAAGCTGTCCAACCTGGCGGCGGCCGCGCGCCGCGAGCGCCCGCAGTCGTCGCCGCCGCTCAACAACGTGGACACGCTGCGCTCGTACGGCTCGGCCGGCGACGAGCTGGAGCTGCCGCCCGACTACATCCGCAACCTCAACATCGACCCCGACCGCAAGCCCTGGTCTGAGCAGATGCATCTTCATACCTTTGTCGACAACAAAATTTACAACGGTAAGTGTTTAATAATAAGATTGACGTGCCTATAAAAGCTGGACCTTATTTTTATTGTCACACTCACCTCGGTATCACCTTTCCGGTAACTCGAAGTACAATTCCCAAAAAAGCCCTCACAATAGGTATCCGGTTTATTAATACGCATAGAAAACCTATGCAAGTTGTTTATTCAAAACTCACAATGAAGGTTATCGACCGAACGAAAATATTGTAAGCGCGATTTAAAAGACTGCTAACGCCATCTATCGGCAGATAGCAGAACAAACTAATGATACATGTTCAGGCCTTAACATTAATTAAACAAAAAACAGAATTTATTTGATCAATAAGCATTTGGTAGCGTCGGGTTTATAGTTCATGTTTTGTAATGTTGTTGTTATGTAGATCTGAAAGGTGTGATGGCGGCGACAACGCGCGCGCCGCTGGGCGAGCCGCGGCTGGTGGGCGGCTACCACTGGGACTGCTCGGACTGGTGCACGGAGCCGGCGGCGCTGCAGGAGCTGGCGGGCTCCGAGCGCCGCGACTCCAGCGACGCGGCCGAGCCCGAGCCGCGCGCCCGCGGCCTGCGCGCGCCCGACGCCGCCAGCCTCATCACCATGCTGGGTGAGTGCCGCACGACGCCCGGCCCGCCGGCCTCGCGCTCGTCACTGACCACGCGCCGCTTGTTACAGAGGAGCGCAACTCGCTGCTGGGCGACGCCGCGTCGGAGTGCAGCGAGCTGTCCGCCAACCTGTGCGAGATCGAGGACTCGGACGCGGACGAGGGCAGCGCGCGCCACACGGCCGTGTGACGTCACCGCGCCGCCGCCTCGCGACACAAAGACTGATCTCTAGCGGGCGCCGCTCGCCAGCGCACCCACTAGCTTCCTCTCTGAGACGCGCTCTCCTTAGGAAGGAACGCTCTCGAAACTTTGCATTTAAGTTAGTAGATAGGATATAAACATTCACATAACTACCAATATTAATAGTAGAAAATAAAAGCACACCGACAGTGCTCATTCATTATTGGGTAGGTATGCTTTAGTTGTACCTTGTCATTTCAAATAATATTTTGTCCTTTCACATAGATTAACTGAGTACCTGCTATGAATTCTACAAGATAGTGAAAATAGTCTGTGAAAAATATTAAAATGTGCACTATGAGATAACCTAAAGTAATATGAATTAACTAGTTGTTAAAACAAATAAAATTTTACGTAAACATGATATTATCATAATCAGTGATACAAACAAATCACTCTTACTATACAGGGAAATCTCATATTACTGAAATACTTTCGATAGCGGTGTCCAGTACAAAAGATACTGTTTGTAAATACACTTGTAAATTAGGAAAATACTTAATGTACATAATAGAGAATATATAATTGTATAATAAGTTAAGAGTGGCGGCGCCTGTAGCTAGGACAATTCAAGATTACCTATATTTTTGTACGAAATGCGCCCGCGACCACACTTTGTGATCATTTTTATAAGTATTCGATGATTTATCACTTATTTATAAACTGATGTGTATTAAGTTTGATATAACAAACAATAAAAGTAATACTAATAAAAATTGGCATTTTTATTAAAACAATTCTTGTCTGCCCCACTAATTTGTATATTTATCTTTAAATCTATGTGAAACTTTAAAAAGTGGCCGCCCGCGACTCTGTTCGTGTGGAAGTCAGTTTCCCGTGGGAATGATAAGTTTACCCTAGATAACTATTTTCTCTACCTTGAATTTTGAATAGAATCGGATCGAATCGAATAGAATCGAATCGAATAGAATCAAATCGAATCGAACGACTCAAATCGAATCGAATCGAACGAATCGAATCGAATAGAATCAAATCGAATAGAATCGAATCGAAAGACTCAAATCGAATAAAATCTAAAAAAATCGAACGAATCGAATCGAATAGAATCGAATCGAACGACTCAAATCGAACGAATCGAATCGAATAGAATCTAATAGAATCAAATCGAATAGAATAGAATCGAATAGAATCGAAAGACTCAAATCGAATAGAATCGAATCGAATAGAATCGAATCGAAAGACTCAAATCGAATAAAATCTAAAAAAATCGAACGAATCGAATCGAATAGAATCGAATCGAACGACTCAAATCGAACGAATCTAATAGAATAGAATCGAATAGAATCAAATAGAATCTATGGGGAAAATGGGGAAAAAGGGAGGATGGGGAAAACTGAGAAAACGGGGAAAATGGGGAAAAAGGCAGAATGGGGAAATGATGATTATGATGAAAATGGGGAAATGGGAAAAATGGGGAAAATGATGATTATGATGAAATTGATGGTTATGCTGAAAATGAGGAAAATGGGGAAAACGGGGAAAAAGGGAGAGTGGGGAAACTGGGGAAAAGTGGGAAAATGGGGAAAAGGGGAAAATAGAGAAATAGGAAAAATGGGGAAATGCGAAAATGGGGAAAAAAGGGTAAACGGGGAAATGGGGAAAATGGAGGAAATAGGCAAAATGGGGAAAATTATGATTTGATTATGATGAAAATGAGGAAAATGGGGAAATAAGGGAAAATGGGGAAAATGAGAAAATAGGGATAAAGGAAAATGGGGAAATGGAGAAAATGGGAAAATGGGGAAAATGGGGAAATGGGGAAAAAGGGAGAATGGGGTAGACGGGGACATGAGGAAAATGGAAAAATGCGGAAATGGGGAAAAAGGTGAAAATGGGAAAATGGGAAAATTGAGAAAATGGGAAAATGGGGAAATGAGGAAATGGGGAAAATGGGGAAATGAAGAAAATGAGGAAAATAGGGAAAAATGGAGAATGGGGTAGACATGGGGAAAATGGAGAAAATGGGGAAAAGGTGAAAATTGAGAAAATGGGGAAAAGTGGGACAATGGGGAAAATCTGGAAAATAGAGAAATGGGGAAAATGGGCAAATACGAAAATGGGGTAAACGGGGAAATGGAGGAAATGGGAAAAATGGGGAAAATGGGGTAAACGGGGAAAATGGGAAATGAGGAAAATGGGAAATGAGGAAAATGGGGAAAATGGGAAAATTGAGAAAATTGGAAAATGAGGAAACTGAGAAAAATGGGGAAAATGATGATTATGATGAAAATGGGGAAAATGGGAAAATGAGGAAAATGGGGAAAATGATGATTATTATGAAAATGAGGAAAATTAGTAAAATGGGTAAAATGAGGAATATGGGGAAACATATGATTATGATGAAAATGAGGAAAATGGGAAAATGAGGAAAATGGGGAAAATGAGGAAAATGGGGAAATGGGGAAATGGGGTAAATAGGGAAAATGGGAGAATGGGGAAAATGATGATAATGATGAAAATGGGGAAAATGAGGACGCTACTGAGCGATCCAATGCCGCTAACACTACTTAAACATTGTTTTATTTTTAGAACAAGTCGATGTGCACAGGGCTTTGAAATAAAATTACATGCACTGGCACTGTCCAATAATGCTCTAGCAATCTGATAATTACCAGACGCATCCCTATTCAGTGCCTGAGC
This sequence comes from Emmelina monodactyla, assembly GCA_916618145.1. Lineage (NCBI taxonomy): Eukaryota > Metazoa > Arthropoda > Insecta > Lepidoptera > Pterophoridae > Emmelina > Emmelina monodactyla. The sequence continues at coordinate 160,009 of OU745314.1, read as the reverse complement.
AGTCGAAAACAAAATATCTTTATTGGTAGCCACCGAAGTCAACACAGTACTAGGCTGAAAAGAAGTACTGGGTTTTGCAGTTTCCAGTACTTGCGGCAACTGTGCTGTAGGAGCATCAGGAGCAGCAGTATTAAAATGCAACAAGGTATGGTGGGAGTAATTACACACTCTACAACGAAAATGAGACTTACAGAATCTTAATCTGTGTCCCTCCGACAAACAAAGCAAACAAAGATTAGTATTTTTTACAAAATTATATCTATCATGTACTGAAAGTTTAATACATTTTGAGCATTTATCAAGTGTGTGATGGTCTGAACAAAAAATTCATGAAACTGAAGACACTATTAGAGCAGACTTAGAATTATTAGTTTTATAAATTTTATTTGACACCTTACCTTGAGTATTGTGAGACTTAATTATTATCTATCAACGCACAAACTTGTTTTTCTAAAAATACCTGTAGTAACTCAAAATCAGGGATGTCATCAGCATTATACTCCAACTGAAATGATTCTCTAGTCTATCTAATTTAGACCAAAGCATGAGAAATAGCATGAAGTTACGGTCAGGTAGGTTGTATTTCTCCAGCACTGCCAGATTTTCCGAAAAAGTCCTACTAATTTTCTCCAATTCACTGCCTGACTTAACTATACAGCGGACCCCCGGTAATCCGGCCCCTGTCTAATCCGGAACCCCCTATAATCCGACACGATTGAACATGTAAAAAGAATTGTGATTTGAAGTTCAGACTATGTTTTAAATATACAAAATGTACATATGTATGTAGAATCTTATTATTTGATCTCTAATTTGTCGGATTACAAGGTACTCTTTTGTACAAATGTGCGGAATACAGGGGCTCTTTGGCAGTACCCTATAATCCGACAAATTCGATAGTCCGACACTGCCTTGCAAAGTGTTTGTCGAATTACCGGGGGTCCGCTGTAATTGGTTCACAATGCACCAATTTTTCAAAATAATGAAAGGCTATCTGTCGCTTTTTATCAAAATATTTAGCCAAAGTAGAATAAGCATTCTGATAACTTTCTTCCGACAGAGGATAATTTTTAATTAAATCAAAAGCTACACCTTGCACACTAGATAACAAATAATGTAGTTTTTCATAGTTTGATATGTTACGTTTATGTATGAGTGAATCAAACAACTGCTTAAAACTAACCCAGTTCTCCAAAGTGCCATCGAAAGGTTTTATATGTATTTTTGGCAACTTGGCGACAGTTTCTACATAAGTACTTGCACTAGGTTTGTTTGCCGAAAACGAAACATTTTGCTCCCTAATTAAATTGATTAACTTCGTGTACCGTTTTTCAAAAGTTAAAGTAACTCGACACTCATCACGCTGTTCCGATTTCCCGAGCGTTCCTATCCTAACAATAAACGTTGAGCAACATGGAAATCATTAGCCAACTCTTTCAGATCTTCCTCCGTAGGTAAATCCGAAGAATCAACATTTTCCAACCGCATAAACGCGTAATCCCTGTTAATACGGTTCTGGTCACCTGTAATTTCATCCATTCCAGTCATTTTTACGAGTATTAGTTTTTGAAAACCTAAATCAAACACGAAAATAAATACAATAACCAAACATTTCGAATGTAAACAAATAAATCAAATGCCTGAAGGATGTCAATCGATAACGACAATGACACTGACACATTGACACAGACTGATTGACAATCAAAATTGAACTAGAGAATGAGTGACTAGAGTTTACCGGCACTATGGCTTGACGATGCAAATTCAAAATTACAAAAGTTAACGATTTACCCTCAATATGAATTTACGACAAAGTACAAAGGTTAAATTACCACAAATTACGATAAATTTTGTACGAAAAGCAGCCGCAAGACTAAATATCCGGCGAAGGATAAAAAAAATGTAGATTAAAGGGCCTATGATGTTAATTAGGTTTAATTTAGTATGGGCTTCGATATTTAAGTGGACTGTATCTTTACGAAAACGAAAGCGACAACGACAGTTCCGCAGTAACTGCGTCATTCGGAAAAAGAATGTATATGCCTAATGCTAAAGCACAAATAGCTGGACTCACCTTGAGAACGGCGACGGGGTTGCAACACCACTCCAATACAAGTAGGTCGGACTGTGTCTCGACTTACCAAAATCGCGTCTTCAAATACCTTACCAGAGGGTGGCAAAGTGCAGTCTCCAGGAATCCAGGATCTGCCCTTCTACGGCGTAACTAGCGTCGATTTGATGAAAATGGGGAAAATGGGGAAATAATGATAGGTAATGTGATTTAAAAATTTATTTTGATATTATTAGGGCACTTAAATAAAAACTTGTTTTAAAAGTTTTTTTATCATTAAGTATTTTATTTTATATTTTTTAGTTTCAATCGATAGTTATCGATCAATACGAAATATTTCATGGTGAGCCTACCAACTGCCTATCATAAACGAATGCGTATACAAAATTACTCAAAATACTCGTACGGAGCCGATACTCGCAGCAGCATCATGTCACGTTTATGATTAACATGCATTGTCATGGGTTCTGGACCAGCATGCAAAATTTCAGCTCAACCGGATACCGGGAAGTGGGTCAAATTAAATTTGCAAGATTTGTTAACATACTAGTGAAACTAAATAAAAGCTTTTAAAAAGTGAAAATTTTGTAGGGAATTACTAATTCTATGAACCTACGAATAACCTACTACTTTAGTCAAGGTAATCAAATCCTATAAATTCATATATTTGTTTCATTCGGGTTTGTAAAGATGTGACTTCCCTTGAATTTTATACCTTTCTTCCAAGCATGGCACAACCACTAGCAACTTATATTCGGCTACTTAAAGGCTTGTTTCCACTAACAAAAAATCGGGTTTATTGTGGTATCAATAGTTTCGTTATTATTAATAGATGTGAATGAAGTTTATTATTTACTATAAAATATAAAGATTAATGTTATTTTAAAGGAATTTAATACTGAAAAAAAATATTTAGTCATGTGACAGTGAATCAGAAAGCGTTACGTCACAGAGTGCGTCCGCCATTTTTGTGGTTGACGTTTTTTTTAGTAGTAAACACAGTAGTGATTGAAGAATTCATTCCAATTTTTTTGCATTATGTCATAATAGATAACCAGTTTTGCCGACTATTTCACCAGTTTAATATACCTAATAAGCAATGCAGCCTGGGTTTAGCAAAGCAAATTCTACGAATTTACCAAGGATTGACGCTGTTATGCTCGGAACATTTTTCGCGAGTAACAGTGATTTTTGCTCTTCGGAATTTCGCAATGTTAAAACTTCAATGTAAGTAAAAACAAGTGTGAAATGTTATTTAGTAAGTTAATTCAGCTTTCTCTTAAAAAAGAGTTTAAATGTCTGGCATGTCGACTTAGATTTTGACTTCGTTTTAGGTTAGATATTTTGTGATGTTTTTATTGGCTAATAGTTAGGTACATCTGCTTTCAGGTCTTCTCGAGCTTCATACGGAGACGACGCCATAAGCTACTTGCAGCTCAAGCGTGACGCCAAGTTATGTATAGTGAAGTGCAAAATGTGTCCAGAACATAAAGTGCATGCTAAACTATATGGATGCACCTTAATTGTGGAAGAAGAGGATGATGTGATTGTTTCCGTAGAATGTGACGACTGTGTTGCTTCGAGAGGTGGATGCAAACACGCAATCGTTTTTTTATTTTGGGTTCACCGTCGTAGCGAGGAACCACCGTGCACATTAACTGAGTGCTACTGGAAAAAATCCAAGTTGTCAAGAGTTGGCAGTTCTTTAAAGTCTATCACGGCCAAAGAATTGTCAATTCCCTTATTGCCAGCAAATGATTCAGTTATCCTAAAATTCTTAGAAGAAGGACAGAAAAGAAAAGTGCAAAACTGTGAACTTTTAAAATATCAACCTTCATATTCTCCAAGTAAAACAGAGAAACTCTCAATGCACCTTCTTGTGTTAAAATTTAAAGAGAAGTGTGTTGATACATTTTTAAGTAAAGTCACTATAACAACAGCTTTAATTGAGAAAGTTAAAGAAGAGACAAGTGACCAAGTGAAAAGCAATCTTTGGTTTGAATTGAGATATGGTCGGATAACTGCATCAAGAGCTTTTGAAGTTAGTCGATGCAAGGTAACTGATGGCACACTAGTATCCCTAATACTAGGAGGCTAAATTCCTGAGACCAAGCATATGAAATGTGGCCGTGTGCTACAAGATGAAGTGAGAAAGACTGTAGAAAAACTGCTGGGGAAAAAAATTAAAAAGTGTGGTCTGGTATTGAGTACTAAATACCCAATGATAGCTGGTTAACTAAAACTTATAAAAACTATACTAGAAATGGCCAGGCTACAGAAAAATATAATGCCCAAATACAACTACAAATGTATCTGACACTTCACTATAATCAGCACAAGAATATAGATTAAAATTATTTATTTTTTTCACAAAAACTTGTAAAACAGTATGAGTTACTACGCTGATGAATGCAATGTCGTGTCAGATGACGTCACATTACGTTCGACCAATGGTGGCGCGTTTTGGAAGTTTGAATTTCGCTCCCTTATTTTGCACTTTTTGAATATTATTTTCGGCGTCTAAATAATAAATAAATTTAAAAAAACCTTTTCATTATAATATTACGATAAAAAGTATTCGAGAAAAAATATTTTAGGCCATTTAAAATTTTATGCATATTCCCGATTACAGTTCACGGTTTGTTTTGTTTTGCACTGTGTGACGTCGTTCATAATGCCATATTAGTTTAAGAGCGTTTTCGCGGCAAATTCAAACAGGCTTATAAAAAACAAAAAAAATTAATTTTACTGGTCGATTTTTGAAGAAAATTTTCGGTTAGATATCTAATAAAGGAAAGAATCAAACACTAACTACATTTTTGGAAACAAGCCTGGTCCTTTAATCGAATACGTGAAAACGTCGGTAAGCGTGAAAATGCGTCGACCGAAAAAAATTTCACTACTCACAAATGTTAGCACTGAAATCAATTAGGTCCACTTGTTGGTTATGACAGGTGGTTTAATAAGGGTCAGTTGAGGTTTTCCCGATGAATGTGCTAAATATCTTTACATTTAACAATATTAGTTCAACAAAACTTGTCCGAAAGTTTAGATCTTACAAATTAAAGTATTCAGTTGTCAGTTTGGCATTGACTGACATCATCACCTATCTTTTGTTTGCACCGTTAGCACTGAACGATGTCGTCACTAATGACTTCAGATTGCTCAGAGTGTGCAAACGTTCGGATTAATGGTCCAAGTGCAAATAGTGCAGAAAGCGCGCTGACAGCAATTTCGGACCAGTATAATTGTCAACAGCAAGTTGACGTTGACATTTGTCACACGTCAATCAATCATCTACATTAAAAACAAATCACCTCAAAACATAAAACTAGTAAAAATCATAAATCAATTTTATTGTGAAATAGCGACAGATTGTTACAAAAATAATAATAAAAGTATTGAAAGTAAAATAACCTGTGGCGGCTCAGCCACCACTTAGTTCATACGGAACGCACCTTTAATGAGGCGCTGTTATTAGGTTAAAATAGAACACAACTCTATGTTGGATTTTTACTCTGTACTCTGTGTGTTACGATCTCTAAAAAAGTTAAATGAAGTCGTTGTTTAGTTGAAATTATTGGTAGTATCAAGAATAAATAAAAAAAGGTTTCTCAATTCGGGATTGTTTTGGGAAAATAGGGTAAAAAATGGGTAAAAGGAAAAACAATCATCAAAATACAATATAAATATTCTTTACTTCAGGACCGAGGAAAGAATATCTATAAAAAAGGAATATACCTTTTTTTATTTCTTCTAAATCAAGATTGGCGATTATTTTTCTAAAACGTATCATTTTGGCGAAAAAAATTATTGAATCTGGCGAAAATTTGAAATTTACATCTGGCAACTCTGACTCTGTGTGTTACGATCTCTTGGTTTGAATCTCTCTATGTGTAATGTAACGTATTTTCTTGAGTAGCAATTTTCCAACAATAAAGTGTATAACTAAATGTGATTCTGTGTTTGATATCCATAAACGAACATTCTACGCAACCCCCAAATTGGTGACCCCGCACGTTTCGACAAAAATATTGGAAATCAATTCGTTTTTGCCGTGTTTGCCTTTCTTGGTGAGCCTGCGGCGGCGCATCTTCAAGTTGTTGGTTTAGAAGATCTGCGGCAAATTGCGACCGACCCGGCCCTTAATTGGTGCGGGCATCCGTCCGCTATCCGTTCCTACTGGCCAGCGATCTCATACGGAAACAATTTTGGCGTTCCAGCGACAATCGCGTGCCTAGGTGCGCACTCGCAGCCATTCCAGTTCACACATCATCGCTGTTTGTGCTACCTGTGTTAATATGTGTATGTAGTGCTTGAAGTCAATAAGCCGTTCAGTGCCCAAAGTGTTTTAATAAAGTGTTTTGTGCATTCGCATGTATTTGCGTCCGCGTTGCGATATCTCTTCGCTACCTGTGAGTTGCTGGGTGAATGGTAACACCTGCTTTTACCCCTGGCATGAACATTTTGAAGCCGCTGTCTGCCTGCACTCATGCATGACAGTTTGTTAAAGTTCCAGTTCACGCAAGTACACTTGGTTTTACCTATTTGTGCATGACTTTTATAATTAAACTTTTGGTTAAGGTGATAACTTGCAATAATTAATTACTTTTTACATTTACTATCTTGCCTTGTATTGCAACATAAGAACTTTAAAAGTATTTGTTAACTGTGAATATAATTTCATGTTAACTTATGTGTAACTATTAACTATTGTGTAAAACTAATCCTAATTACTAAATATAGTCTAGGGTAGGTTCCTTATTCAGTGCATTTTGTCATTTTTTAACAACTTTATTATATTATTGCTAGTTGTCCGGTTAATAGGGGATATGCATAAAATTTTAAATGGCCTAAAATATTTTTTTCTTGAATACTTATTATCGTTATATTATAATGCAAAAGTTTTTTTTAAAATTTATTTATTATTTAAACCCCTAAAATAATATTTAAAAAGTGCAAAATAAGGGAGCGAAATTCAAACTTCCAAAACGCGCCACCATTGGTCGAACGTAATGTGACGTCATCTGACACTACATTGCATTCATCAGCGTCGAAACTTATACTGTTTTACAAGTTTTTGTGAAAAAAATAAATAAATTTAATCGATATTCTTGTGCTGATTGTAATGAAGTTTAGTTTAGATTGGTAGTGAATCTTTGACGATGACTGAAGCTGGTTCTGTCATAGCACATTAGGACAATCTACCGATAACAGGTGCATTTATGATAGCATATAATTTTGCATCTGTCGCGTCTCCAAGGCGCAATGTGGGTTGTGGTGGTACAGCAAATGACAACCCCAGATTCTTCTTTGATATTCGATTTAATGTGGTTTACAATTTGATGTTGCGTGTTCAACGGTTGGTTGGCAAGTGAAGTTATACAAAGAAAAGAAACAAAAACTAGACCAAATATGTAGTTGAGACGTATTGCTATAGAAAAGACGTAGGCGCGCAGACAGCATCGAAACCCGATTATACGAGCGCAGAGATCAGAGGATGTTTCATAGTATATTTAAGACCATAATATAGATTTTTATTCATAAATGCACACAGCAGTTTACTTAAAATACACCAAAACATTTAGGTACATATCAAAATTGACACAAAAATATATGAGGCAAAACTCCTTTCCTCAACCGTAGAGTATATTTTTCTCCTTGCTCTTTTATTAAATTGTATTCAATATAATTTTCTGTATCTTCCTTTACCTGGAATAAATCAACAACCATAAAAAAATTCGTAAAACCACAACAGGAATAAAGTTTCAATAGAAAGTTATAGCTACTGATCTTTTCTTATAGGGTAGGTTAATTTTATACCGAATTTTCTAATGTTCAATAGCTAATGCAAAACTTACTTTTTACTAATTCACATTAAGCTGTATATAAATAAAGTATACTTTCGTTAAAATGATCTTCACAACAATATGAACAAGATTTAGGAGATATATTATCCCTTCTCATCACCTTACACGACCGTCTTCGTATTTTCGCATCACTTGAAATACGAAAAATACACTTTTTTGGGTGTTTTTCGAATAGTATTTGTGCTAGCTATTAAAACTGTAAATATGTATGAAATAACTGAAAAGTTAATAGTTAAGTCCCACTGGACGTGTCGTGTGACGTCACGCAAAGCGCGCGCAAAATGGCGGCGTTTCAACTGCTCTAATTTTTTCAATGTTTTAAATTTCGTTTTTAAAAATATATTTTTTTTTTTTTTTTGTTCTCGCGGTGAAATGCATTTACGCACCGTACCCCCCACCTGGGTGGCGGGGGGCGTGTGTGGGACTCCCGCCTGAGCAACTGACACGTCGCCCAGGGGACTACCCACTAAAACACCGCGGCGCTCCGTCTTCGCCTTGGTGGTAAAGCCGTGGGGCCCGGACCGGCGGCCCTACGCCACGACTTCACCGGCGATGGGCCCGTCTACTGCACGACGGGCCCATTTTGACCCCCCCGCGGTGAAGGGGGGCCTGTGGGAACGACCGGGAGCGCCCGATTGTTCCCACCCGTCGACGGTTGTGGACCGTGCAATGCGGGCAGGTGGATTCCCACATCCCCCGCCCACTGGCCACCACCAGGCTGGACTTGGGCGCGATCGCGCCTCGTCCGGCCCCTTCGACGTCTGCGGTGCGGGGGCGCGAGAGGATCGTTCTCACGCACCCGCTCCGCAGCCTCCTTCTGCGACATTTAAAAATATCTAGAGTATTTTGAAGATTTTTTATATTTTTTTCTATGTTATAATGTTGTAAACTATTAATTTAAGGCAAGAAAAAAAAACATGAATATCCCCTATTATGATATTTTTGTCATGTTGTGTTTTGTCTTGCATATGGTTTTTGTGATATTGCTGAAACATTTAAAACTACTAGTATATTTTATTTGCTACTGGTTTGCACTTGCATTTTAAGTTTTAACACAATATTTTACAAATTTTACATTTTATATTTTACATATTTGAAAACTTAATTTCAATTATTCTGCTTTCAAATTTATACTTTTTAACACATTTTCTTTTGTTTATTGTTCTAACCAACCATATATATATATATTTTATTGTATGAGTGTTCTACTACTCACTTACGGTTTGAGTTTTTCATCTCTTAATTTTTTTAGTAACTGCTATATGTTTGGTGTCTGTGTGTGGTGTTGGTTGTTATCTTTTTAACATTACTGTTACTTGCTTTCCCCCTCGCTACTTCTGCTACCATGGATGCTGATCTGCAAGCCCGTCTTGCTGCTCGTGAGGCATCTACTCTTGACGCTATGATGGAGCGCATCGAAGAACTTAGCAGACAAATTGCAGCCTTATCTTCTTCGGGACATTCTCGTTCCAGGAATCGCTCCTTATCTAGAAGCAGTCACTCACGAAGCGGCACTCCAACACGAACTAGCAAACCTTGCTGGTACCATAAAAAATATGGTCCTAAGGCTGCTAAATGCATTAGCCCATGCAATTGGAAGCCGGAAAACTCTGTGAGCAGTCAGTAGCGGCGGCGACAGACTGTGAACCCAACCATCCTCACGGCCGCCGTCTCTTCGTCAGCGACCGGACCACTAAACGGCAATTTTAAATTTACACCGGTTCGGACCTATGTTGTTACCCTCGCCGCTGGCTTACAGACCAGAGGAAATCCTCTGACTATGAGCTCAGCGCGGCTAATGGTAGCTCTATTAAGACGTACGGGACTATTAACCTTACACTTAACTTTAGTCTTAGGCGGAGCTTCGTGTGGAAGTTCGTTGTTGCAGATGTTACCACTGCAATAATAGGTTCTGATTTTCTGGCTTATTACCATCTTCTGCCAGATTGCCGTGCTAAGCGCCTTGTTGACGGCATTACCAGCCTATCAGCACCCGCCTCCGCCGCAACTATGGAACAACCCAGTGTTAAGGCCGTAGCTTTGACGAACTCTCCTTTTGCACAAGTTCTTGCAGAGTTCCCTGATATTACTCGCCCTCCTGGTTATCCCAGGACCGTTAAGCACACGGATGGACCACCTTTATCATGCCGCCCTCGACGCTTGGCTCCTCAAAAATTGATAGAAGCCAAAAAGGAATTTGAGGACATGGTACAATCTGGCACCGCACGGCCATCCAAGAGTTCCTGGTCGTCTCCGTTGCATATGGCTACGAAGAAGGACAATTCCTGGCGCCCCTACGGTGACTACCGCGCACTGAACTCCAGGACAATTCCCGACCGTTATCCGGTCCGCCACATTAATGATTTCACTCATAATCTTAGTGGCTCTAAAATTTTCAGTACGATAGATCTGGTAAAAGCTTACCATCAAATACCCGTGTTTGAAGAGGACGTGCCGAAGACAGCCATCGTTACCCCGTTTGGCCTCTTCGAGAAGAAGAAGAAGAAGAAGAAGAAGAAGAAGAAGAAGAAGAAGAAGAAGAAGAAGAAGAAGAAGAAGAAGAAGAAGAAGAAGAAGAAGAAGAAGAAGAAGAAGAAGAAGAAGAAGAAGAAGAAGAAGAAGAAGAAGAAGAAGAAGAAGAAGAAGAAGAAGAAGAAGAAGAAGAAGAAGAAGAAGAAGAAGAAGAAGAAGAAGAAGAAGAAGAAGAAGAAGAAGAAGAAGAAGAAGAAGAAGAAGAAGAAGAAGAAGAAGAAGAAGAAGAAGAAGAAGAAGAAGAAGAAGAAGAAGTAGTAGTAGTAGTAGTAGTAGTAGTAGTAGTAGTAGTAGTAGTAGTAGTAGTAGTAGTAGTAGTAGTAGTAGTAGTAGTAGTAGTAGTAGTAGTAGTAGTAGTAGTAGTAGTAGTAGTAGTAGTAGTAGTAGTAGTAGTAGTAGTAGTAGTAGTAGTAGTAGTAGTAGTAGTAGTAGTAGTAGTAGTAGTAGTAGTAGTAGTAGTAGTAGTAGTAGTAGTAGTAGTAGTAGTAGTAGTAGTAGTAGTAGTAGTAGTAGTAGTAGTAGTAGTAGTAGTAGTAGTAGTAGTAGTAGTAGTAGTAGTAGTAGTAGTAGTAGTAGTAGTAGTAGTAGTAGTAGTAGTAGTAGTAGTAGTAGTAGTAGTAGTAGTAGTAGTAGTAGTAGTAGTAGTAGTAGTAGTAGTAGTAGTAGTAGTAGTAGTAGTAGTAGTAGTAGTAGTAGTAGTAGTAGTAGTAGTAGTAGTAGTAGTAGTAGTAGCAGTAGCAGTAGCAGTAGCAGTAGCAGTAGCAGTAGCAGTAGCAGTAGCAGTAGCAGTAGCAGTAGCAGTAGCAGTAGCAGTAGCAGTAGCAGTAGCAGTAGCAGTAGCAGTAGCAGTAGCAGTAGCAGTAGCAGTAGCAGTAGCAGTAGCAGTAGCAGTAGCAGTAGCAGTAGCAGTAGCAGTAGTGGTTAGGTTAGGTTAGGTTAGGTTAGGTTAGGTTAGGTTAGGTTAGGTTAGGTTAGGTTAGGTTAGGTTAGGTTAGGTTAGGTTAGGTTAGGTTAGGTTAGGTTAGGTTAGGTTAGGTTAGGTTAGGTTAGGTTAGGTTAGGTTAGGTTAGGTTAGGTTAGGTTAGGTTAGGTTAGGTTAGGTTCCCCCCCAAGGGATTGCGCCTTGTCGTGGCGGGGGGGCTCAGTACCTCGTAGCAAGCCAGCTACTGAGGGAAGCCAAGCATCCCACGGTGGAGCCCTCGGTCTCTTGACTGTTGTGGCTGTCAGAATTGGTTGCGTCTGTCCCGTATCGGGCGGCAACCTCTCCTCCTTGTGTTCCTCGAGGTACGGCTCTGCTAATCAGAGCTGACCGGTGATGGTCCGAAAGGTTGTGGTGTTGGCACATCGCGTCTGACCCGTAGCGGGCGGCGGTGGTGTCGTCTTTGTAGGGCGATTCCTACGTGGAATCTCATGTCTTGGCGTCTGTCCCGTATCGGGCGGCTGGGACGTGAGGGCAGACCGCGGTGCGTCTGTCCCGTATCGGGCGGCATCGTGGTAACTGTTTCAGGCGGCGGGTCTACTGGTTGCACGGTAGACAGGCTTCGGCCACCGTCGGCTAACTCGTAACCCTGAACTGACAGGGCCGAGGGTCTATGACCTCGTGGTAGACAACCACTATAAAAAAGTCCCCCATATCCTCTGCCAGGCGTCAGGGCTTTGGATGGACGACTGAGGGGATTACAGTCATATGGCGCACCCCCCATGATGAGTGCTAAAAACATTAATCTACCCCAGGAGGGTACCACTCGCTTAGCGCGTGGAGAATCCCTCACGGAGCTCTCGGGCTCCGTCAGCCCCTCGTATTCTGGGGAGGGCAACACCCATCTTGACCAAGAGGCACCTGGTCGTAAAAATGGTGCGGAGGAGGCGGCCGGCCTGTCGAGGTCTGGCCTTTGTTTGAGGTTCCCCGAGGGGGGACCCGTGACGCGCTTGCGCAGTAGGCGCAGAAGCTTATCTTGCTCTGACGAACCGAGCGATGTACCGGCTAGAAAGGTCTCAAAGTCACCTTCAGGCCGTGGGAGAAAGGGACGTCCCCTAACAACAGGGGCATACGTTGGTCTGGCGAAAGCCAAGGCCGATCTTGCTGCGGCAACACGCGAAGCCAACCTTGCGATTGCCGAGCAAGAAATAATTGAGAAGGCGAGCTATGTTCGTCGCCGCAAGGAAGAGCGTAGGGCGCTTACCTCTTCTCTGCCTATTGGCGACCCTCAACTCGCAAAGGAATTGACCAAGCAGGCCCTGGAAGCTGTCGACCTAGTGTTGACAGTCCGGAATAAATCCGGCAAACTCCAGGGGCCTTGCCAAAGTTCGCTGGCTTGGGCAGCGGACTCCATCCAGGAGGCGGTTGTGTCGTTGAGTGAACGCACCGTCAGTGACGAAACGAGGAGACTGCAGATCGACAACGAGCGACTGCAGAAAATGGTGGAGTCCCTCCGAAAAGACGTGGAGGCAATGCGCTCGGTTCTGCATAAGCAGCCAGCAGCACCCGAAGTGACGCGCGCACCCCCGGCACCTCCTGGGGATGAGTTCAGGCGCGAGATCCTGATGCAGGTTGGGAACCTGGTGGACGCGAGGCTCGAGGCGGTCGAGGCGAGACTGCCACCTGAACCTCGACTCAGGCCGCCACTAGCGGCGGATAAGAAAAAAGCTGCGGCTCAGCCCTCAACGTCAGCGGTGACAGAGGCGCCTGCTGCTGTCCAGCAACCAGCGACGATACCCCCTACCCCTAAAGGGAAAGGGAAAGGAAAGGGGAAAGTGAAGGGCCACAAGCCTGTCCCTCCACCCCCACCACCACCTGAACGAGAGGCTCGCAACTTGCCGCCTGCCCCTCAGTCCATGGACCAGCCCTGGACCATGGTCACGCGCCGGAACAAAAACCGCGGGCCAAAACAGCCGGTTGCGGCTAGTTCCAGAGGGGAACCGAGGGCTGAAGCCCCAAGGCGGAAGAAGAAGTCTCGGGCCCGAAAAAAGAGGCCGAAACTTCGTCCACCACGCTCGCAGGCTGTGGTTATTAAACTGCAGCCCGAGGCCGTTGATCGAGGAGTCACGTACTCCTCAGTGATCGCTGAGGCCAAGCGAAAGGTGGATTTGGCGGAAATTGGAGTGGACTTTGTCCGCTTCAAAACGGCTGCGACTGGGGCCCGTATTCTGGAGGTCCCTGGTGCGACCTCGGCGGACAAGGCGGACGCCCTAGCTGCAAAGCTCACGCTCGCTTTGGGTGGGGACGTCACAGTGTCCAGGCCCACCAAATGTGCGGAAATACGCGTCTCTGGACTCGATGACGCGGTATCAGCTACCGAAGTTGCGGAGGCAATTGCCCGTGTGACCGGCTGTCAACAGACCGCCATTTCAACGGGCGAAATACGGCGAGACCATTCGGGCCTAGGCACCATATGGTGTAAATGCCCGGTCGATGTAGCCAAGAAGGTGGCAACAGCAGGTCGCCTTCTAGTGGGGTGGGTCTCGGCTCGGGCAGTCATAGTGCCGTCCAAGCCGATGCGTTGCTTCCGGTGTCTGGAGTTGGGACACGTTCGGGAGCAATGCCAGGCGGAAGACCGGGGAAGCCTGTGCTACCGGTGCGGGAAGGCTGGCCACAAAGCCGGTCAGTGCACGGACACGCCACACTGTGTGGTGTGTTCCGCTGCCAATAAACCAGCAGGGCACAGACTGGGCAACCCTACATGCGTTGCACAGTCCAAACGACCGAAAAGGCGTGCTGCCGCCCCTCCAAGGGCGCAAGAGCAGCCTATTCGAGTGCCGGAGACCATGGACACCCACTAATGGACCAAGGCCTTAAAGTCTTACAGACGAACTTGAACCACTGCGCTGAGGCTCAGGACCTCTTGGTCCAGTCCTTGGCGGAGTGGGGCATTCACGTCGCTGTGGTTGCTGAGCCGTATCTTGTTCCCCCTGGTGAAAACTGGGTAGGGGACCGTAGCGGCTTGGTGGCCCTCGTAAGACAGGGCGCGGTTGGCTCCCCGCCCTTCGAACATGTCTCGATGGGCCCGGGATACGTCGCGGCTTTGCTGGGCGATGTGGTGGTCATTGGGGTTTACTTCTCTCCCAACAGACCCCGCCACGAGTTCGAGACTTTTCTCGCTGAGGTGGCGGCCCTCATAGGCCAGAGACGTCCTAGGCACATCCTCGTCGCTGGGGACTTCAACGCCCACTCCAGGGTGTGGGGTTCCCCGGAGACCGACTCTAATGGTGAGGTGCTGGAGGAATGGGTGGTGGACAGCGGACTCTCCGTACTGAATCGGGGCTCCGTTAGCACGTGCGTGCGGCCGCAGGGCGAATCCATAGTGGACGTTTCGTTCGCAAGCCCTGCATTGGCGCGCCGTGTTCAGGGTTGGGGGGTACTGGAGGACGTGGAGACGCTCTCGGATCACCGGTATATCCGATTCGAGGTCTGCACTCCTTCGAGCGCCCCAATCGACCTTAGGGCCCTGAGAGACGACGGACCGAGGTGGCAACTGCGCCGCCTTGACAAGGATTTGACGCAAGAGGCTGCACTCGTGCAGTCCTGGTTGCCCGCGCCGGCAGGTCCCGTGTTGGTTGAGGATGAGGCGAACTGGTTTCGGCAAGCAATGACGCATGTGTGCGATGCGTCAATGCCCCGATCCAGGTCTCGTCCTCCCAAACGTCAAGTGTATTGGTGGTCCGAAGAACTCGCCTTACTCCGCACTGCGAGCATATCGGCCAGACGCCAATACACAAGATGTCGACGGAGACGGCCCCGGGACGAAGACCGGGAGGCCGAGCTGCATGCCTCTTTCCGGGATGCAAGGAAACAGCTGCAGGTGGCGATTGGCAGGGCTAAGACTCGCGCCAGGGAGGAGTTGCTGGAGACCATTAACCGCGACCCGTGGGGCAGGCCGTACAGGTTGGTGAGGAATAAACTTCGCCCCTGGGCGCCCCCGTTGACGCGGAGTCTCCGGCCTCAACTCGTTGAGGGAGTCGTTGCGGCCCTGTTTCCGCGGAGGGACGAGTTTGTGTGTCCGACCATGGCACCTGCAAACACTGATGATGACGATAACGTGCCACCGGTGACCTCGGGAGAGCTAGGCGTAGCTGTTCTACGGCTTCAAGCCAAGAACACCGCCCCCGGTCCCGATGGCATTCCTGGACGTGCCTGGGTGTTGGCAATGGACGCCCTGGAACCTCGTCTGAGGAGGTTGTTCGACGCCTGCCTTTCCCAAGCTGCAATACCGCGGCAGTGGAAGACGGGTCGTCTGGTCCTCATTCCGAAGGAGGGGCGTCCGGCGGAATCCCCATCCGCATACCGCCCGATCGTACTACTCGACGAGGTTGCCAAACTCTTTGAAAGAGTTGTGGCCGGCCGTATCGTCGAGCACTTGGAACGGGTGGGTCCGGATCTGGCGGAGAACCAGTTTGGGTTCCGGAGAGGGAGGTCGACGATTGACGCAATTCGACAAGTTAGGCTCATTGCGCAGGAAGCAGTTGCCCGGGGTGAGGTCGTGTTGGCGGTGTCTTTAGACATCGCCAACGCATTTAACTCCCTCCCCTGGAGTTGCGTGCGGGAGGCGCTCCGGTTCCATGGAGTGCCGACCTACCTGTGCCGACTTATCGGAGCCTACTTGTCCGAGCGAAAGGTGGTCTACCCAGGCCGCAACGAGTGGCAGGAGCGGGATGTGTCGTGCGGTGTTCCACAGGGTTCGGTCCTCGGACCGCTCCTGTGGAACATCGGCTACGACTGGGTGTTAAGGGGTATCAACCTCTCGGGTGTGGCGCTAACGTGCTATGCCGATGACACCCTAGTGACCGCACGTGCCGGTAATTTCCGTCGGGCTTCCATGCTCGCAACAGCTGGTGTGGCGCATGTGGTGGGCCGTATACGACTGCTGGGCCTGGAGGTGGCCCTGGACAAATCCGAGGCTCTGTGCTTTCACGGACCTCGGAACGCGCCGCCTCGTGATGCCCACATTGTCGTGGCAGGAGTTCGCATCGCTGTCGGGTCGACGATGAAGTACCTGGGACTCGTCCTCGACAGCAGATGGAATTTCAGGGCTCACTTCGAGCGGATGGCGCCGAGGCTGCTCGGTGCGGCTGCTGCCCTTGGGCGGCTAATGCCAAACCTTGGTGGTCCGGAGGCGTCGGGAAGGCGTCTCTACATGGGGGTCATTAGATCGATGGCCCTGTACGGAGCCCCTGTGTGGGCCGACACCCTTGACAGCCGGAATATTACCCACCTGCGGAGACCGCAGAGGGTAATGGCAATCAGGGTGATACGGGGTTATCGCACGATCTCGTGTGAGGCGGCCTGTGTGCTGGCGGGTTCTTTGCCCTGGGACCTCGATGCAAGGGCCCTTGCGTCGCTATATCTGTGGTGCAAGGAGGTGCTCGACCGGGGCCACCCGCCTGCACAAAGGGAGGTGGAGGGGTGCAGAGCTCAACTGCGCCGACGGGCTACTGAAGCGTGGGAGTCCAGGCTGGCGTCTTGTAACGCCGGACTGAGGACCATAGGGGCAATCCGTCCTGTCTTAAAACAGTGGTTGGCTAGGCGATTCGGGTTCCTGACATTCCGGATGTCGCAGATCCTCTCGGGACATGGTTGTTTCGGGGGGTATCTGTGCCGTATAGCCGGAAGGGAACCCACGGCCAGGTGCCACCACTGCGACGGTTGCCCCGACGAGAAGGCCCAGCACACGCTGGAAGTATGCCCCGCGTGGAGACACGAGCGCAGAGAGCTGTGTGCGGTTGTGGGGGATGACCTGTCACTCCCAACATTGGTACGAACCATGGTTGGCAGCGAGGGGTCATGGCAGGCGGTTCGTGACTTCTGCGAGACAGTCATGCTCGCGAAGGAAGCGGCGGAGAGGGACAGGGAGAGTGATCCGCTCTCTCTAGTGCTCCGCCGCCGTAGAACTGGCCGTAGGAGGAGAGCCTACGCAGGTTTCCCTCCGCCCATAACCTGAACCTCAGGGCGGCGGACTTAGGGGAGTCCGTATCGCCCATTGCACGAGGTTCCTGGAGGCGCGCGCGCGAACTTTTCGCGTGCCACAGATTGCGGGAGAGGGTCACAATGCCCTCCATGCTGGAGCCGAAAGGCTAGCGCAGCCGGGTTGGGGAAGAATACTCACACAGTTCCCTCAACTCGGTAACCAAGCGCCCAGTAGAACGCCGCGGAGTTTTTAGTCAGTAGGAGTCTGACATAACCCGGTTGCTGCCCCCCGTGGTGACCGTGGTATCCATGATGGATTTTCTTCGCGTTATAAAAAAAAAAAAAAAAAAAAAAAAAAAAAAAAAAAAAAAAAAAAAGGTTAGGTTAGGTTAGGTTAGGTTAGGTTAGGTTAGGTTAGGTTAGGGGTGTCCCGCCTGGTCCGAGGAGCGCCGTGTGCTCGTCGCCGAGGTGGGATCTGACCTCTCGCTGCCGGCGGTCTTATTGGGCATGGTCCGGAGTGAGAGGGTCTGGCAGGCGATGGTCACCTTTTGTGAGGCCGTCGTGTCACAAAAGGAGGCGGCGGAGAGGGAGCGCGAAGCTGCGGCTGTCGCCCACCCGCTCCGCCGAAGGAGAGCAGGGGGTCGGAGGAGGCTTTACAACCTCCAACTCCCACCTCCCTAACGGAGACCAGGGTAGTGGACTCGGGGGAATCCGCTACCCTCACCAACAGGTCTCCCGAGAAGGCGCGCACTGTTTTCCGGTGCGCCTTTTCCACGACGGACGGGGAAGGTCCATCTAACTTCCCCGTTAATCAGGAAGGAGGCCCCGCGCGACCATGACGCGGGCCGACGCCGCTGGGGCTGATTTGTGAGAATGCGTTAGCAATCCCGCAGCCCCGGCACCAATGGCGCCTTCGAGGAATTCCGCAGTGTTTTTAGTCGGTAAACCCCTGGTCGGCAATCCAGCCGTCCAGGAGCAGCGCCCTTTTCAGGGCGCCGGGAGTCCGACACACGTCTCTCGCCCCCCCCGGGCGGGAGATATGGTGCGTAAAGCATTTTCACTGCGTTAAAAAAAAAAAAAAAAAAAAAAAAGGTTAGGTTAGGTTAGGTTAGGTTCCCCCCCAAGGGATTGCGCCTTGTCGTGGCGGGGGGGCTCAGTACCTCGTAGCAATCCAGCTACTGAGGGAAGCTAAGCATCCCACAATGGGGGTCGGGCTCGCTGTCTTACTCCTTAATGAGTAATTCATGCGAGTTCCGACGGGGAGGGCATACCGTAATCCTCACTCTGAGGACCGGGGGCTGTCGGGGCATTTGCCCGGGCTGCGTGGATGGTGAACCACTATAAAAAAGAATCCCTTGCACACCGTAATCCCTACGGGGACCGGGGGCCGTCGGGGCATTTGCCCGGGCTGCGTGGATGGTGAACCACTATAAAAAAGAATCCCTAGCACACCGTAATCCTCACTCTGAGGACCGGGGGCCGTCGGGGCATTTGCCCGGGCTGCGTGGAGGGTGAACCACTATAAAAAAGAAACCCTAGCACACCGTAATCCTCACTCTGAGGACCGGGGGCCGTCGGGGCATTTGCCCGGGCTGCGTGGATGGTGAACCACTATAAAAAAGAAACCCTAGCACACCGTAATCCCTTCGGGGACCGGGGGCCGGCGGGGCTTTGCCCGGGCTGCGTGGATGGCAAACCACTATAAAAACCCTCGTGTACCGTTATCCCTTCGGGGACCGGGGGCTGTCGGGGCATTTGTCCGAGCCGAGTGGAGTAAACCACAATAAAAATCCCAAGGCCAAGCTTGGCGCCCGGCGAGGGTCTGAATGGTAGTGGGTCACTGCCGTTAGGGCGTCTGTGGGCGGTCTTAAAAAAACCATGGATAGTGAGAATAAAAACAGACTACCCCAGGAGGGTACCAACCGTTCCGCGGCTGGAGAATCCCTCCCTGTCGTTGCTTCGGCTTCGGCAGGCAGCCCTTTCGTATCTGGGGGGGCATTCCGCTATTCCGTGTCTTCGGGCGCGGCCTCTAAAGAGGCAAAAACCGTGCTTTCGGGCACCAGGGTGAAGAGGGCCACGAAGAGTGGCAAAACCACGCAGAGCTCCGCGACAAGCGGTCATGAGGAGGCAGACGCTTCAGCTCGAAGCAGTGGTGGCAGCTTTCGGTCTGCGAGGGGCGACAAGCCCAAACCGCAAAGGCCGAAGCAGAAAAAGAGGGAGAGGGAGTCGGACGAGACGGTTGTCTCCATTAGGGGCACCGACTCTGATGGCTCCAAAATGGAGTTTGAGGTACCGACGCCAGGACTGGGGCGCAAAAAGCGTTCCACAAAAAGGGCGGCAAAGGAGTCGGACCCAGATTTCTCTAGCGGAAGCGATTCTGGCAGCAGCTGTGTGCTGGGAGCCAAGAAAAGCGCTTCGAAGCGAGGGCGCGGACGGCCTCCAACGACCGGGCATTATGTCGGTCTGGCTAAGGCCAAAGAGGCGTTCGTGAAAGCCCAGAGGGAGGCTATTGATGTGGAGGCGGAGGCGGAGGTGGTGGAGGCAACTAGGCTTCTCGCTGCCGTGCCTGCTGATTGCCTAGAGCAACAGATCAGAGGCACCGTCCAAATAATCCGGGATGTGGACATGAAGTCCAAAAACCTGAAGAGCGGCTTTAAGGGCGCTCTCAAAGCTGCGGCAACACAGGTCGAGAGGACTCTGTTCGCACTCCTGAACAGGACGGCAGACGACGAGGTGAGAGTTCTCCGGACGGAGAATGAGGACCTTCGGCTACGTCTGGAGGCGGTCCGCTCGGAGGTGGTTCAGCTTCGCGAGGAGATGGACCGCATTCGTACTGAGAATGCGGCCCGGACCACGCAAGCTCCACCGAAACCACCAACGAGCGAAAGGGAGGGAGAGGACAGGGCGAGTCTTCTGCGGGACATCGGCTTTATAGTCGATGCAAAGCTGGCAGGTCTGGATGACCGCCTGCTTCCCCCGAAGACAGTTCGCCCACCGCTTAAAGCGGACGCCAAGGCGCCAACCAGGCAGCCTAGGGTGCTGAATGCCACGTCTGCAGCTGGCCCAAGCCAGCGAACACGAAGGCCGGCCGCCCCGGCCGCCGTTGTGAGGGAGGAACCGCCGGCTCAGCCTCCTCTAACAGAGGGATGGACCACCGTGGCGAAGAAGAAGCGGAAGCGCAAGAAGGGAGGACAGGGTGCTGCGCCTCAAGTGGCGCCTCCTGCTCCGGCTCAACCGCCTAGGGGTAGGCTTCCAGCGAGCCAGGCAGTCACTGCCAGGCCGCGTGTACAGCCGAAGCCCAAACAGGCAAAGCCGAAGAAGGTGCGCCCACCAAGGTCGGCTGCGGTGGTGATAACGCTGTCGTCTGAGGCCGTCCAGCAGGGCCTCACTTATGAGAAAGTGCTGACGGATGCACGGAGGGGCCTGGATTTGACCCAGTTGCAAATTGGGGAAGGTTTAAGGTTCCGCGCGGCAGCAACGGGAGGGCGCGTTCTGGAAATCCCAGGCGCGGAGAGTGGGGCAAAGGCGGACTCTCTAGCCCGCAAGCTCCGAGAACTGATGCCGGAGACAGTCAGGATCGCCCGGCCCACGAAATGTACCGATCTGGACATTTCGGGGCTTGACGACTCCGTCAATGCGCAGGACATCGCAGCGGCGATAGCCAATGGAGGCAAATGCTCACCCGAGCAAATCAAGGTTGGCCCTATACGCGTGGGTCTCTTTGGGGCTGGTAGCACCATAGTGCAGTGCCCCGTGGAGGCCGCGCTTCCGCTTGCGGAAAGTGGCCGACTCTTGGTGGGGTGGAGCGCAGCGCGAGTGCGCCTAATGGGTCCTCGGCCTCTCAAATGCTACCGCTGCTTTGAGATTGGCCACACTGGGGCTCAGTGCAAGTCCGGCGTTGACCGCAGCCGGAACTGCTTCCGCTGCGGCGAGGAGGGGCATATGGTGGCAGCGTGCACCAAGGCCGCGACATGCACCGTGTGCAAGGCAGCTGGAAGGCCGGCTGACCACACTGCCGGCGGGCGCAAGTGCGTCCGGCCCAAGAGGGGCAAAGGGACAGCTGGATTGACCACAGCAGTCCGAGGCCAACCCAGGGAGCCGCCCACGGAGGCGATGTTGACCGGTCACTAATGGCCACTCAACATCGCTTCCTCCAGGTTAACCTGAACCATTGCCTTGGTGCGCAGGACTTGCTCCTGCAAACCATGCTGCATTGGTCGGTTGACGTGGCGGTCGCGTCGGATCCCTTCTTTGTGTCTTCCCAGCCCAACTGGGTAGGGGATACGAGGGATTCCGTCGCGATAATAGCGGCGACGGGCCCGGACTCACAGCCCCTGATTCTCAGGGACCGGGAGCCCGGGAGCCCGCTCGGAGGTGGTTCAGCTTCGCGAGGAGATGGACCGCATTCGTACTGAGAATGCGGCCCGGACCACGCAAGCTCCACCGAAACCACCAACGAGCGAAAGGGAGGGAGAGGACAGGGCGAGTCTTCTGCGGGACATCGGCTTTATAGTCGATGCAAAGCTGGCAGGTCTGGATGACCGCCTGCTTCCCCCGAAGACAGTTCGCCCACCGCTTAAAGCGGACGCCAAGGCGCCAACCAGGCAGCCTAGGGTGCTGAATGCCACGTCTGCAGCTGGCCCAAGCCAGCGAACACGAAGGCCGGCCGCCCCGGCCGCCGTTGTGAGGGAGGAACCGCCGGCTCAGCCTCCTCTAACAGAGGGATGGACCACCGTGGCGAAGAAGAAGCGGAAGCGCAAGAAGGGAGGACAGGGTGCTGCGCCTCAAGTGGCGCCTCCTGCTCCGGCTCAACCGCCTAGGGGTAGGCTTCCAGCGAGCCAGGCAGTCACTGCCAGGCCGCGTGTACAGCCGAAGCCCAAACAGGCAAAGCCGAAGAAGGTGCGCCCACCAAGGTCGGCTGCGGTGGTGATAACGCTGTCGTCTGAGGCCGTCCAGCAGGGCCTCACTTATGAGAAAGTGCTGACGGATGCACGGAGGGGCCTGGATTTGACCCAGTTGCAAATTGGGGAAGGTTTAAGGTTCCGCGCGGCAGCAACGGGAGGGCGCGTTCTGGAAATCCCAGGCGCGGAGAGTGGGGCAAAGGCGGACTCTCTAGCCCGCAAGCTCCGAGAACTGATGCCGGAGACAGTCAGGATCGCCCGGCCCACGAAATGTACCGATCTGGACATTTCGGGGCTTGACGACTCCGTCAATGCGCAGGACATCGCAGCGGCGATAGCCAATGGAGGCAAATGCTCACCCGAGCAAATCAAGGTTGGCCCTATACGCGTGGGTCTCTTTGGGGCTGGTAGCACCATAGTGCAGTGCCCCGTGGAGGCCGCGCTTCCGCTTGCGGAAAGTGGCCGACTCTTGGTGGGGTGGAGCGCAGCGCGAGTGCGCCTAATGGGTCCTCGGCCTCTCAAATGCTACCGCTGCTTTGAGATTGGCCACACTGGGGCTCAGTGCAAGTCCGGCGTTGACCGCAGCCGGAACTGCTTCCGCTGCGGCGAGGAGGGGCATATGGTGGCAGCGTGCACCAAGGCCGCGACATGCACCGTGTGCAAGGCAGCTGGAAGGCCGGCTGACCACACTGCCGGCGGGCGCAAGTGCGTCCGGCCCAAGAGGGGCAAAGGGACAGCTGGATTGACCACAGCAGTCCGAGGCCAACCCAGGGAGCCGCCCACGGAGGCGATGTTGACCGGTCACTAATGGCCACTCAACATCGCTTCCTCCAGGTTAACCTGAACCATTGCCTTGGTGCGCAGGACTTGCTCCTGCAAACCATGCTGCATTGGTCGGTTGACGTGGCGGTCGCGTCGGATCCCTTCTTTGTGTCTTCCCAGCCCAACTGGGTAGGGGATACGAGGGATTCCGTCGCGATAATAGCGGCGACGGGCCCGGACTCACAGCCCCTGATTCTCAGGGACCGGGAGCCCGGTATGGTGTCGGCGGTGTGGGGTGACACCTTGGTCGTCGGGATTTACTTCTCCCCCAACAGATCGCAGGCCGAGTTTGAGTCGGACCTGCATCGACTCCAGGCGGTTGTTCGGCGTGCATCTGAGCACAATGTCGTCGTGCTCGGCGACTTCAACGCCAAGAGCACGACGTGGGGATCCCCGGCGACTGACGTGAGGGGAGACGTGGTGGAGTCATGGGCAGCCTCGTGCGGCCTGGTCTGTCTCAACCGCGGCTCCGTCAACACGTGCGTGCGACGGGATGGCGGGTCAATAGTGGACCTATCGTTCGCTAGCCCTCCTCTTGCATCGCAGGTGTTGACCTGGCGGGTGCTGAATGACGTGGAGACTCTTTCGGACCACCGTTACATAATGTTCGGGGTCTCCGTCTCGTCCAGTAGCGGCGTATCCCGCCGAAGGGCGGCAGAAGGTGGACGCGCTCCCTTCCCGAGGTGGGCTCTGTCTCGACTTGACGAGGAGTTGCTGGTCGAGGCCGCGATCGTCCAATCCTGGACCATGCGGCCATTCGATCCGGCGGAAGTCGACGACGGGGCTCTGCGGTTCCGGGAAGCGTTGGCGCGTATTTGCGACGCGTCGATGCCCCGGGCCAGAAAGGGTGTCGCTAAAAGGGAGGTATACTGGTGGACTCGCGAAATCGCCGAACTGAGGCGGGGCTGTATTGCGGCTCGTCGTGAGTACACCAGATACCGGAGGCGGCGGAGACGGGACGAGGAGGTTTTGGACCGGCTGTACATCACCTACCTGGAGGCCAAGAAATCTCTGAAACTGGCCATCAGCAGGTCCAAAGCCTCGAAGCGCCTGGAGATGCTGGAGGCTCTCGACAGAGACCCGTGGGGTCGCCCGTACCGTGCTGCGCGGAACAAATTGCGCACACAGGCACCCCCGGTCACGGAGACCATGCAGCCTCGGTTGCTGGCGGACGTCGTGGCGGCTCTGTTTCCGGACGGGTCAACACGCGTCCCCCCGACGATGGCGGAGGACCCTGTCGACGATATCGTCGATGTCGACGAGGTTGGAGAGGTCCCTCCCATCACGCCAACTGAGGTTGCCGTAGCGGCGATAAAGCTCCGGGCGAAACGTACCGCTCCAGGGCCGGACGGCGTACCAGGGCGGGTACTGGCGACATCGTTGGACGAGTTGGAGGCCCACCTTACCGGTCTTCTCAACGCGTGCCTTTCGTCTTGCCGGTTCCCGTCCTGCTGGAAGGAGGGGAGACTCGTTCTCCTCAGGAAGGAAGGGCGTCCAGCGGAGTCCCCCTCCGCTTATCGTCCGATAGTGCTGCTTGATGACGCGGGAAAACTTTTCGAGCGCATCCTCGCGTCCCGCGTCATCGACCACCTACAGCGGGTAGGACCCGATTTGTCCGAGTGCCAATACGGTTTCCGGGAGGGCCGTTCCACCATAGACGCAATCTTGCGCGTCAAAGCCCTCTCGGACGGGGCGGTTAGAAGGGGAGGCGGATTGATGGCGGTGTCTCTCGACATTTCAAACGCCTTCAATTCGCTCCCCTTCAGTTGTATCGAGGAGGCACTTCGGCACCATCGGTTGCCGCCGTACCTTAGGCGTCTCATTGGGGACTACCTAAGAGACCGATGGGTGTCCTACGTGGGGAGGGACGGGCGGGTCCAGCGGACTCCAGTTCGGCGCGGGGTTCCGCAGGGGTCGGTCCTAGGACCACTCCTGTGGAACATAGGGTTCGACTGGGTCCTGCGGGGGAATTTCCCCTCGGGCGTGAGGCTCGTCTGCTATGCAGACGACACTCTAGTCACGGCCCGTGGGGGAAATTATGAGGAGGCTGCTGCTCGCGCTACCGCTGGCGTGGAGCAGGTTGTTGGGCGAATGGTGATGTTGGGTCTGAAGGTGGCCCTCAACAAAACCGAGGCGCTGTACTTTCACGGCCCTCGGGGGGGACCTCCTGAAGATGCCAACATCGTCGTTAATGGTGTGGAGATTGGGGTAGAGCCTCGGATCAAGTATCTGGGACTCTACCTCGATCCGAGGTGGAGCTTTCGCGAGCACTTCGCACTTCTGGCCCCAAGGCTCTTAAAGGCCGCCAGTGCTCTTGCGAGGCTACTGCCCAATATCGGAGGGCCCAGCCGGACCTGTCGGCGCCTGTACGCAGGCGTCGTAAGGTCGATGGCGCTGTACGGTGCACCCGTGTGGGTGGACGCCCTGACTGGCCCGAATAAGGCCACGTTGCGCCAAGCGCAGAGGGTCATGGCCATCAGGGCCGTTCGAGGATACCGCACGGTGTCGCACGAAGCGGCGTGTGTACTCGCTGGTATGGCTCCCTGGGATCTGGATGCGGAGGTCCTTGCGGAGACATACCACCGAATGAGGGAGGGGGACCCTGAGGAGGTGCCCAGATGGAGGAGGCGCGCGCGAGCTCGTCAACTCCGCAAATGGGGAGAACGGCTGGCAGAGCCGTCCGCTGGTGTCTGGACCGTGGCGGCTGTCCGCCCAGTGCTAAAAGCCTGGGTGAACAGGCGGCACGGGTCGCTGACCTACCGGCTGGTGCAGATTCTGTCGGGGCACGGGAGCTTCGGCAGATATCTGTGCCACGTGGCCCGTAGGGAACCCTCGGCGGTGTGTCATCACTGTGGCAACAATGACGACACTGCCGAACACACGCTGGGGGCATGTCCGGCGTGGGCGGAGGAGCGGGCGGCTCTGGTCGCTGTTGTGGGGAGGGACCTCTCCTTGCCGGCCGTGGTCAAGGCCATGGTCGGTGACGAGAGGTCATGGGAGGCAATGGTCGACTTCTGCGAGCGTGTCATGCTCGAGAAGGAGGCCGCGGAACGGATTCGTGAGGACGACCCCCTCGCGGATCCGATCCGTCGCAGAAGGCTCGGTCGACGCCGGCGGGCTTACGCCCAACAGCTGTTGGCTGGGCAGTGACCTTCGGGGGTGGGAGTGGGGACTCCCTCCCTCGACTGCACAGGGTCACGACGGACGTGTGCCCCAAAGTGTTCTGGGGACCACGTGAATTCACGGAGTGTAGGGTGGTGACTCCTCTCACCCTACCCTGATGGAGGTTCCGCGCAAGCGGAAGCACCCGCGGCCCGCGCGAAGACTGTGCGAGTGTGCCCGTGTGCCGCACTTACGGGTGGCGTAGTTAAGAACACCGCAGTGGTTTTAGTCGGTATACCCCTGGTCGGCAAGTCAGCCGCCAGGAGCAGCGCCCTTTTCAGGGCGCCGGGAGTCCGACACACGCCCTTCACTTTCCCCGGTGAAGGGTATGGTGCGTAATGCATTTCCACTGCGTAAAAAAAAAAAAAAAAAAAGGTTAGGTTAGGTTAGGTTAGGTTAGGTTAGGTTAGGTTAGGTTAGGTTTTTTTTTTTTTTTTTGTGAGGCAGCATTTAATGCCACCCCTTCTGGTACCTCTAACATGGGTCAGAGCCTTTTTACATCTATACTACATTCAGACTACCAATTAAGAAAGTTAAAAGTTACTGTGCTTGAGGAGCTTATTTTATTTATTACATCTTTTAGCAATTTCGTGATATCATTACTTTACAACAATTTTATATTTCAGCTAAGTTTGCTTTGTGTTTTCAATTACCTAATTTTAGTATACAAATTTTTAAAGTTTTACAAAAAGTTTTTTAAAAGTATTTTGTTCTATCATTAAATAGTTCTGGTTAATTACATCTTTAACTACTGTTACATTTATTTTATTATTAAAGTTTTTATTAGTTTTCCATTTTTACAAATTTTACAATTTTCAAGTTTTACAAATCTTCCAAGTTTTACATTTTTAAAATAATTTTGATTGTAGGTTAACACTTTTACAATTCTTTATCTATTATTTAACACGTCATGGACAGCGAGTTATTTTATTGACTTATACACGTTATTTTTAAAGACTTTTTGTAGCTACTGGATATAATGCTTTATATTCATCATAATATACATACTATATATACCGGTTTACAATTGCCTTTAAATTTACTAAGCCAACTTTTGGTCTTGTTCCTGGTATTGGTGTGCATTTTCCAGAGGTGCTGTTGTTATTGCTGCACAAGGCCTGGCAAACCTTTGACATTTGTTCATCAACTGCTGCGGGTTTGGAGGCCCTGTACAGCACTGGAACTTGGAGTCTATTGGTACTATACTGATGCCATGGCGGTCTATTTGTGTTCACTTGGTAGCCCTTAGCAGTAGCAGACTTTGGACCTAGCTAACGTGTCCCACTTACGACGGATGGCACATGTGTTGTCGAAGGCGTTATGTTCTGCGCCGTCTAGCTTGGCTGATAGACAGTTGCGGCAGCTTGGCGGGGAGCCGGAGGCACGAAGCTCACATTTTTCGGCCAAGTGTGGTCCACCGCAATGGCTGCACAGGTCCACACTCTCGGTGCACAGTTTACGGCCATGACCGTAAGCCAAGCACCGAGAGCACTGGACCAGCGGGCTCTGGTCTACCGCCACGACGCGCTGCAGGTCGACATGTATGCGTCCCACTTGTGTTATTTTGTGCCATATAGGGGGCGTTACCTCCACCACTATATGGCACACATGGGGGTTTCTCGTCTTTTTTCGGTATCTCACCGTAAGTTGTTTTGTATCGAGGTCTCCAATTATGTTGCGATTTTGGGTTCTGATCGATTGCAGCACATCTTCGTCGGAGTTGGCAGAGAGGACGTGCTTCAGGATGATAAGGGGGTTCCTGTTCTTGGCCTCTTCGACCAGGAGCCCCTTGTTGGAAGTACGTATCTTGTCCATCACTCTCTGCCTTTCCTCTTTTGTGCTGCAACCGATCACAACCTTCTGATCCTTTGCCTTTCTTACAGTGTCCACCCTTATTCCGGACGACCGAGCGTCGACGGCTGCGCGGATGGTCTGCATCACGTCGCCGCTCGTGTCCTCCACACGCTCTGATGAGACGATCAGGCTATGTACCTGCGGTAGGTAGATTTCCGCGTTTTTATTTGCCGTGGGAGCTTGTGATTTGGAGGCTGTTGCTTCAGCATAGGTCAACCGCTCTGCAGCCTCAGTCAATTTCTTGCATTTCTCCTCGAGGAGAAGTGACTGAGATTCTAAACGCTGCAGATGTTCTTGCGTTGCAGAGGTACCGTCGTCAGATCTTCCCAAGATGTCACTCTTTGCGGACATGAGCTCCTCTATCTTTTTCTGGTGTTTATCCAGCATATCCTCTATTTTAGGAATGAGGCGCTGCTCGAATTCGTTTGAGTCCGGTGTTGTTGGACTCCCGTGTTTGAGCAGCTCCTCAATTCTTTTCGCCACATATTCAATGGTGTCCGCATTTCCATTGACTCCTGTTTTTATGTCTGTCCGTATGTTTCCGGACTGGAGAATGAGGCTCCTAGTATCTGTCGCGAGTGCCCTGAGGTGTTTAAGGCACTCAGCGAGCGAGCCTAACTCCGGGAATTGTGGCAGTGTGGATACGACTTTTTTGACAGCCTTTGGTGCCTTTGTTGTGGCGGTTTTTAAGACCCGAGTTTGGTTAAGGTCTTCCGAGGACTCAATTCGGTCAATACTGGTCCTGACCTTGCTGTTGCCAGCTTTACTTGAGTCCACGGACGACCTGC
Source organism: Emmelina monodactyla (assembly GCA_916618145.1). Lineage (NCBI taxonomy): Eukaryota > Metazoa > Arthropoda > Insecta > Lepidoptera > Pterophoridae > Emmelina > Emmelina monodactyla. The sequence continues at coordinate 131,108 of OU745314.1, read as the reverse complement.
GGCTGGGGGGAGGAGTCCTATGCATTTTGGGAAGTTGTTTTATTTATGCAGCTGTAAAGAGGCTGTATAAATTGTAAAATAAAATAAAAGATAAATTTCAATTTAAAATATTAAATATCACAGTCAAAATTCAAATTTTTTTAAAAATAATAAATAGACAATTGAAATAAATATAAATAACTAAATACTACTTAAAACTAAAACACTTTTTTCTTTTTTATTTACAGGTGCAGCCGAGCGGAACAGCAGGGACAGCACAGGTAAGTATAAGTCAGGTACGTCAGTTATATATGCTATTTTCTTATTTCTATATATATGTATATATTTATATACAGTCAGTTAGGTATTGTTGCTACAAGTCCAAAATTGAAAACCGTTTGTCTATATCTCTTCTGGTTCCGGAGATATCGTCGTTTATATATTATCAAAATCGAACCGAGTTGATATACCCACGACAATAAAGGGAAAAAAAAGAAAAGCGGGAAAACTTAGTCCCGGAAAATGCAATTTCCCGCGATGACCTAAGTGCGAGACAATCGAGTGTGGTATCAAACGACGCGGGTTAGTTAGCTCTAAACAGCTATGCAATAAAAAATTTGGAAATTTTGAAAATTAGTTGTAAAATTTCGAAAAAACTGAATTTAATATTAACTGATATCAAAATGTTGAAAATTAAGAAAATTTGTGAACAGATTTCCACGTTAGGGGTCTCAAAAAGCGCGAATGCGCGAGCCGCGTCCAACAAAATGAAAATCTGGACCTACTTAATAGAAAAAATTTAAAATCTAGTACAAGTCTAGATTTTTTATCACAGAAAGTTAAGTTTTCCAGGAAAATTGATTTTCCGGACTGAAAAGCGATACGTCAAAAGACGTAGAATCACCAGGCGATTATAAATATATAAAAATATTTAATTAGGTCAATATAAAAATTTTAACTTTTCATACAAACTAGTCAATTTTTCTAATAGTTTAGGTATTTTAAGTAGGTATTAATTAGCTAATCGTCACGCAACACAACCAGCTATGTGCGGGACTATTGTTTTTAAATTATCACAGAAAAAATTTTGAAAATTAACGATGATTAGCAACAGTAATTTTGAAAAAAGTGTTTAAAACTAACTTTGCGTCGATTGACCAGCTAACCTCGGTTAGAGTATTTCTCATACAAACGTATGGAAATCGATTAAAATCACGGTTTTTCGCGATTATCTCGGGTGTTAATCAACCGATTTTCTTTTTTCAGGTGGCAGGTGGTTCGTGGGAACGAGCCGCGTCTACGAGGTAAGTATTTGTAGCGGAAAAAAGAAAAGCGGGAAAACTTAGTCCCGGAAAATGCAATTTCCCGCGATGACCTAAGTGCGAGACAATCGAGTGTGGTATCAAACGACGCGGGTTAGTTAGCTCTAAACAGCTATGCAATAAAAAATTTGGAAATTTTGAAAATTAGTTGTAAAATTTCGAAAAAACTGAATTTAATATTAACTGATATCAAAATGTTGAAAATTAAGAAAATTTGTGAACAGATTTCCACGTTAGGGGTCTCAAAAAGCGCGAATGCGCGAGCCGCGTCCAACAAAATGAAAATCTGGACCTACTTAATAGAAAAAATTTAAAATCTAGTACAAGTCTAGATTTTTTATCACAGAAAGTTAAGTTTTCCAGGAAAATTGATTTTCCGGACTGAAAAGCGATACGTCAAAAGACGTAGAATCACCAGGCGATTATAAATATATAAAAATATTTAATTAGGTCAATATAAAAAATTTAACTTTTCATACAAACTAGTCAATTTTTCTAATAGTTTAGGTATTTTAAGTAGGTATTAATTAGCTAATCGTCACGCAACACAACCAGCTATGTGCGGGACTATTGTTTTTAAATTATCACAGAAAAAATTTTGAAAATTAACGATGATTAGCAACAGTAATTTTGAAAAAGTGTTTAAAACTAACTTTGCGTCGATTGACCAGCTAACCTCGGTTAGAGTATTTCTCATACAAACGTATGGAAATCGATTAAAATCACGGTTTTTCGCGATTATCTCGGGTGTTAATCAACCGATTTTCTTTTTTCAGGTGGCAGGTGGTTCGTGGGAACGAGCCGCGTCTACGAGGTAAGTATTTGTAGCGGAAAAAAGAAAAGCGGGAAAACTTAGTCCCGGAAAATGCAATTTCCCGCGATGACCTAAGTGCGAGACAATCGAGTGTGGTATCAAACGACGCGGGTTAGTTAGCTCTAAACAGCTATGCAATAAAAAATTTGGAAATTTTGAAAATTAGTTGTAAAATTTCGAAAAAACTGAATTTAATATTAACTGATATCAAAATGTTGAAAATTAAGAAAATTTGTGAACAGATTTCCACGTTAGGGGTCTCAAAAAGCGCGAATGCGCGAGCCGCGTCCAACAAAATGAAAATCTGGACCTACTTAATAGAAAAAATTTAAAATCTAGTACAAGTCTAGATTTTTTATCACAGAAAGTTAAGTTTTCCAGGAAAATTGAAACTGAAAAGCGATACGTCAAAAGACGTAGAATCACCAGGCGATTATAAATATATAAAAATATTTAATTAGGTCAATATAAAAATTTTAACTTTTCATACAAACTAGTCAATTTTTCTAATAGTTTAGGTATTTTAAGTAGGTATTAATTAGCTAATCGTCACGCAACACAACCAGCTATGTGCGGGACTATTGTTTTTAAATTATCACAGAAAAAATTTTGAAAATTAACGATGATTAGCAACAGTAATTTTGAAAAAAGTGTTTGGTTAGGTTAGGTTAGGTTAGGTTAGGTTAGGTTAGGTTAGGTTAGGTTGGGGCAGCCCCCACAGTGTCCAAGAGTACGTCCCCGTCGTCTGCCCTGGACCCTCCCTGTTTGGTGCGCGGTAACGCAGTGGCCAACAGTGGTAGGTGACCAAAGCTCGAAGGACTATACTGTGCGGATTCGAATGTATCAATCTTCCGATATGTCAAAGAAGGTTCCCGTATCCCCCGGGAAGAAAAAAGGCCCTTCTCAGGGCCAAACCGAGTTGGATCCGGTGGCGGTCGTGGTGCCGTTGGACTATCCTGACGGAAACGCGTCGCCTTCGGTTAGCCGACCAAATTCGGCGCTTGGTATAAGCCTCTTCAGGAGGCCCGACGACAAAACCGACATACCGGATGACGATATGTCGGACAGCTCGTCCATAGTGGGAGATCCTTCGATCTATCGGAAGAGACCGCGGTCTGGCTCGGAAGAGCTTACTGACGACTCTAGTTCGTCGAACAAAACCGTTAAGGCCAAACGCGGCCGAGGTCGTCCCCCAACTACTGGGGAATATGTGGGTCTAGCCAAGGCGAAAGCTGAGCTTGCCGAGGCGAAGGCCGAACTAGCCGAGAGGAAGCGCCTGGAAAAACAGCAGGATGCTGAAGAAAAAGTGATGGGAATGACGCGTGCCAACAGAGAGGCTCGTGCCAAATATCTCGCCTTGCGGAATGCTCCGTCCGCAAAGACGGATATAGATCGGTTGAGCGCCATGCTCAGAAAACAGGTTGAGGCTGAGGTGGACACCATCTTCATGGTGGCCCAAAAGTCAGGGAACCTCAAAAGCGGGTTCCAGAAGGCGTTAAAGGCTTCTGCAGCTACCCTGCATGAGATTTTGGCTGAAATAATCAGCCGCAACGCCTCAGAAGAAAACGAAAGGCTCGAGGCCACCATAGAGCACCAGAGCCTGCAGATTGGCGTGATGGAGAAGGAGCTTGAGAAGCTCCGCCAACAGCTCCAGGCGGCGCCGCCTCCAAATTTTAAGGAGGTAATAAGAGATGTCCTGCAGGAGGAACGGACATTTGTGCGTTCCGCCCTGGCAGGCATCGAGGACCGCCTCCTTCCTGCAAAGGTTGTGCGACCGCCCCTTGCGGCGGACAGGAGACGTAGTGTGGAGGTGCTAACTCCTGCTGCAACGGTCCCTGCGCCTGCGGCGCAGAAGCCAGCGGGAAAAGGCAAGGGCAAGGGCAAGGCGACCAAGCCTTCGGCTCCGGCCCCAGAACCTGCCCCGATGGAACCAGTTGCTGGTCCATCCTGGGCGCAGAAGACGGTGGTTGCGGGGGGGGGGGAAGAAGAGTAAGGCCAAGACGGCCAAGCCTTCGGTTCCGGCCCCGACTCCGACCCCAATGGAACCAGTGGCTGGTCCATCGTGGGCGATGGAGACCTCACCAGAGGATCCGATGTTGCCGTCTGCCACCGCGGCCAATGAGGGTTGGACGACGGTGGCGAGAAAAGGCAAGAAGAAAAAGGCGCCTCAGCCTTCTTCTAAGTCGCAAAAGGGGCCTGCCAAAAAAGCAGCCCCTGCGAGTGCCCCCAAAAAGGGGAAAAAGAAGGTGTCTCTCCCCAAGACGGCGGCGGTCGTAGTGACATTATCGCCAGATGCCGTCCAAAGGGGAGAGACCTACGAGTCGTTACTCGTCCGAGCACGGCAAACGGTCCGACCCCAAGAAATGGGGATCGAAAAAGTCACGTGCCGGCGGACTCAAACGGGAGCTCGGATATTCGAGTTCCCGGGGGTCAACCGGCACCAGCAGGCCGACGCCTTCGCCAGTAAAATGGCAGAGGCGATAGCGGACGTTGCCAAGGTGGCACGCCCAGTGAAGACCTCGTCCCTGGTGGTATCGGAACTGGATGATTCCGTTACCAGGGGAGAGGTGGCTGCTGCCGTGGCGGCAGCGGGTGGCTGCAATGTGGAAGCGATACAGGCTGGAGAAATTCGGCCTGGGGCAGGGGGCATGGGCCGTATTAGGCTACGGTGCCCCGTTACAGCCATAGAAGCCGTCCTTAAAAAAGGGCGGCTTCTCATTGGCTTTAGCTCAGCCGTGGTCCGGGCGCTAGAGGAACAGCCTATGCGCTGTTTCCGATGCTACGCGCTCGGACACGCCCGTCAGTGCTGCCCATCACCGGTAGACAGATCACTACTCTGTCTCCGATGTGGGCAGCCAGGCCACAAGCAGGCCTCCTGCAAAAAAGACCCCCGTTGTGCCGTCTGTGCGGCCAGCGGGAGGTCCGCAGGGCACGTTATGGGGGGTGCTAAATGCACCCCCCCATCAAGGAAGGGCAAGGAGCAGGCCGCCACTCGGCCTGCCCCTGCAGGTGCTCGGGTCACCCCGAGTGTAGCTGATTGTCCGATGGCCGAACAATGTTAAGGTTCGGCCATCGGAAAATTCTGCAGGTGAACCTCAACCACGGCCAGGCAGCTCAGGACCTAATGTTCCAGAAGCTGTCTGAGTGGTTGGGGGACGTTGCAGTGGTCGCCGAGCCATACTCGATCCCGGCCAATTGGCTGGGTGATAGTAATGGTTTGGTGGCCATCGCGCCGCGGCCTGCTGCGGACTCTCCTCCCCTCTCTCTAATTGAGAGGGGACCTGGGTACGTGGCCGCCGCGTGGGGAGATATCGCTCTGGTAGCGGTATACTTCTCCCCAAACCGCCCGCTGTCGGAGTTCGAGGACTACCTCCAATCTCTGACGGCGGTGGTTGCGCGGGTGGGAATGGCCCGAGTCGCGGTCCTTGGCGACCTTAACGCCAGGTCCGTGGCATGGGGCGATCGGCTCACGGATCACTGCGGCACGGCTGTTGAGTCGTGGGCCGCATCCGTGGGCCTGGTGCTCCTAAATAGAGGGGCAGTGCAGACGTGCGTCCGGGCAAATGGGGGTTCGGTGGTGGATTTATCCTTCGCCACCCCCGCTCTGGCCGGCCACGTGCACAAATGGCGGGTGGACCTGGTGGAGACTCTTTCGGACCATCGTTATGTCCGAATAGAGATCTCCACACCGGGTGCAACAGCTGCAAGGCGGACGGGTCAGTCGCCTTTCCCGCGGTGGGCTCTGTCGCGGCTTGACCGTGACGCGGCTAGGGAGGCGGCGTTTGTCCAGGACTGGCTAGCTCCGTCTGCCAGTCCGGACGTGGACGACGCCGCCCTGCAGTTGAGGGAATCTATGACCGAGGTATGCAACGCTAGCATGCCTCGGTCCCGCCGGCCCCCTCCAAGGCGTGCGGTGTATTGGTGGTCGGCGGAGATCGCCGACCTCCGAGTGCACTGCATGGCCTCGAGAAGGGCATACCAGAGGGCCCGCCGACGTCGCCACCGCGATGCCGAAAATGAGGGTCGCCTTTACGCCGCCTACTCGGAGGCACAGCGCGCCCTCAAAAAGGCTATCGCGGAGGGCAAAGAAAGGGCGAGGTTGGAGATGCTGGAGAGTCTCAACGACGACCCTTGGGGCAGACCGTATCGGGCAGCACGCAACAAGCTGCGCCCGATCGGTCCCCCCATAACGGAGACTCTCCAGCCGGAGTTGTTGGAGGGGGTGGTCCGGGTTCTGTTCCCGGATCGATCCAACATCACCCCTCCAACTATGGATCCGCCTCGGCGGATGGGCCCTCCTGCCGACCCGGATGTCGTCCCGGTGTCGGAGGCGGAATTTGCCTCGGCGGCGCTCTGCCTAAGAGGCAAGAAAACGGCACCGGGGCCTGACGGCGTGCCGGCGAAGGTGGTGGCTATTGCCACCGCCCAGATGGGGGTCAGATTTCGGGACCTCTTCGACCGCTGTCTAGCGTCGGGGAGGTTCCCGAAAGTGTGGAAGGAGGGGGCGCTATGCCTCCTCCGAAAGGAGGGTCGGCCGGCGGACTCGCCGGCAGGCTACCGGCCGATCGTCCTGCTGGACGACGCCGGCAAGCTCCTTGAGCGCGTGATAGCCACGCGTCTCAAGGAGCATCTGACGGGGACTGGCCCGGACCTATCGGAGGCCCAATACGGGTTCCGGGCGGGCCGGTCCACAATAGACGCGCTTCAGGAGCTGAAGCGCGTCACGCAGGAGGCGGTGGCGGCGGGGGATGGAGTGTTGGCAGTCAGCTTTGACATTGCCAACGCCTTCAACACAATCCCCCACGCCACTATACTGGAGGCACTCCGATACCATGGGGTGCCTCCATACTTGCGGGCCCTGTTGGCGAATTACCTCCTCGATAGGGAGGTGTTATTCGTCGACAGGGACGGTCGGTTGGGGCGGCGCAAGGTTGAGTCCGGTGTTCCGCAAGGGTCTGTCCTCGGACCCTTGCTGTGGAACATCGGGTTCGATTGGCTCTTGCGGGGTGGTCTCCTCCGTGGCATGGGTGTAATCTGTTACGCAGACGACACCCTTGTCACGGCGCGGGGACGCACCTACGGGGAGGCGGCCGCCCTGGCGTCTGTCGGGGGAACCCTAGTCGCCGACCGAATACGGCGGCTAGGGTTATCGGTGGCGCTGGAGAAGACAGAGGCCCTCTTCTTCCCGGCGCCCCGGCAGCGCGTGCCACCCGACGCCCACATAATGGTGGGCGGCGTCCGGGTGGAGGTTAAGGCCCAGATGAAATATCTGGGCCTTATCCTGGATGGGCGGTGGAAGTTCGGCGCCCACTTCAGTCGACTTGCACCGCGCCTTCTGAAGGCGGCCGATGGGCTGGCCTGGCTGCTGCCTAATTTGGGAGGGCCAGCTACGGCATGCCGGCAACTATACGCCGGCATGCTACGTAGTATGGCGATGTATGGCGCCCCAATATGGGCAGACTCTCTCGGGAGAGAAAATGTGACCCTCCTCCGTAAACCACAACGCGCCATCGCTCAGCGAGTGGCGCGGGTTTACGGGACGGTGGGTCACGCGGCGGCCTGTGCCATGGCGGGTACTCCGCCGTGGCACCTGGAGGCCGAGGTGCAGTCCGCCGTCTACCATTGGACGGCGGACCAGCGGGCGCGGGGAGAGCGCCCGGCACCCGAAGAGAGGGACGCCGCCAGGCGCAATGCCCGCAGGGTCATGCTCCGCCGGTGGACGGCGGAGATGGCTTTTGCGGAGTTTGGCCGGCGTACCCTAGACGCCATCGGTCCAGTCATCGAGGGCTGGACCGAGCGGAGGCACGGGGTCCTCTCCTTCCGTCTCTCGCAGGTGCTTTCCGGGCATGGATGCTTCGGGAAGTACCTGTGCAGGATCGGGAGGGAGGAGTCCGCGGCGTGCCACCACTGTGGCGCGCCGGTGGACACGGCGCAGCACACCCTGGCTGAATGTTCGGCTTGGGTGGAGCAGCGCCGGTGCCTCCAGGCGTCGGTGGGCCCGGACCTCTCGCTGCCTAGTGTGGTCTACGCCATGATAGGTAGCGAAGGGGCCTGGGCCGCAGTAGCCTCCTTCTGTGAGGAAGTCATCTCGCAGAAGGAGGCGGCGGAGCGGGGTCGGGAGGAGGATCCTCTCGCACCGCCGCACCGCAGACGTCGAAGGGGCCGGAGAAGGCGGTTGTACGACCGCTCCCTTCTCCAGCCTGGTGGTGACCTGCGGGTAGGGGATGTGGGGACACCTCCTCCCGCATTGCACGGGTCACCGCCGTCGACGGGTGGGAACGACCGGACGCTCCCGGTCGGTCCCACAGGCCCCCCACCAACACCGGGGGGCCGCGCAGGGCTCGTCTTGTCATAGACGGGCTGACGCCGGTGGGGTTGTGGAGTGAGGCTAGTCCCGTACCCACGACTCCACCACTAAGGCGTAGAAGGAGCGCGCGGGGTTTTAGTGGGTATACCCCTGGCCGGCAATCCAGCCGTCCAGGAGCAGCGCCCTTTTCAGGGCGCCGGGAGTCCCACACACGCCCTTCACTTCCCCGGTGAAGGGTACGGTGCGTAACGCATTTCCCCGCGTCAACAAAAAAAAAAAAAAAAAAAGGTTAGGTTAGGTTAGGTTAGGTTAGGTTAGGTTAGGTTAGGTTAGGTTCCCCCCCAAGGGATCGCGCCTTGCCGCGGCGGGGGGGCTTAGTACTCCGTAGCAAGCCAGCTACTGGGGGAAGCTAAGCGGTCCCACAATAGGGTGCGGGGCTCGATGTCCTACTCATCATGAGTAGGGCACGCGAGTCCCTTGGAGGAACCCTACAGGGAGGCCGTGGATGGTGAACCACGTTAAAAAAGAATCCCGTGGATGGTGAACCACGTTAAAAAAGAATCCCCGCAGGGAGGCCGTGGATGGTGAACCACGTTAAAAAAGAATCCCGTGGATGGTGAACCACGTTAAAAAAGAATCCCCGCAGGGAGGCCGTGGATGGTGAACCACGTTAAAAAAGAATCCCGTGGATGGTGAACCACGTTAAAAAAGAATCCCTAGCATACCGTAATCCTCTCCGCCCGAGGACCGGGGGCCGTCTGGCTTATGCCGGGCCGCGTGGATGGTGAACCACTATAAAAAAGCACCCCCTGTACACCGTAATCCTCACTGAGGGCCGGGGGCCGTCCGAGCTTTACGCCGGGCCGCGTGGATGGTGAACCACTATAAAAAATCATCCCCTGCACACCGTAATCCTCCCTGTGAGGACCGGGGGCCGTCCGTGCTTTACGCCGGGCCGCGTGGATGGTGAACCACTATAAAAAAGGCATCCCCTGCACACCGTAATCCTCCCTGTGAGGACCGGGGGCCGTCCGTGCTTTTCGCCGGGCCGCGTGGATGGTGAACCACTATAAAAAAGGCATCCCTTGTACACCGTAATCCTCCCTGTGAGGACCGGGGGCCGTCGGGGTATTTGCCCGGGCCGCGTGGATGGTGAACCACTATAAAAAAGGCATCCCTTGCACACCGTAATCCTCCCTGAGGACCGGGGGCCGGCGGGGTATTTGCCCGGGCTGCGTGGATGGTGAACCACTATAAAAAATTATCCCTCGTACACCGTTATCCCTTCGGGGACCGGGGGCTGTCGGGGCTTTTGTCCGGGCCGAGTGGAGTAAACCACAATAAAAAATCGACTGGCGGTTGTCATCACTGGGGTCATCAGTAGGGAGGGTATGATGACACCGCCGAATCACGCGTCGGTCCGCATCCCGGCGTGTGAAGGGAGGGGCGGCTTCGGTCGCCAACTGGGGAGGGATCTCTCCTTGCCGGACTTGGTACTGGACCCACCAGGAACGGTGACGAGAGATCGTAGGAGGCGATGGTCTCCTTCGCGATTGCGTCGAACTCGCGAAGGTGACTATCGATGGATCGGGTTCGAGAGGATGACCCCCTAGCGGATCCGATCCTGTGGGGTGGCTCGCTCGACACCTGGCGGACGACCCCCGCCATCTGTCGACCGAGCGGTGGCCTTCGGGTGGGGGAACGGGGACTCCCTCTCCCGATTGCACAAGGTCACGTCGGGCGTGGTGCACCAAGTGTTCTGGTGGACCACGCGAACCAGGGAGGTTCCGCACTTGCGGATGCACCCGCGGCTCGCGGTCGATTGCGCGAGCGTGCCCGTGAGTCGCATTATGGGTGGCGGCGTTTGAACACCGCGGTGGTTTTTAGTGGGTAGACCCCTGGTCAGCAATCCAGCCGCCCAGGAGCAGCGCTTCACGCCGGGAGTCCCACACACGCCCTTCACTCCCCGGTGAAGGGTACGGTGCATAAAGCATTTTCCCCGCGACATCAAAAAAAAAAAAAAAGGTTAGGTTAGGTTAGGTTAGGTTAGGTTAGGTTAGGTTAGGTTAGGTTAGGTTAGGTTAGGTTAGGTTAGGTTAGGTTAGGTTAGGTTAGGTTAGGTTAGGTTAGGTTAGGTTAGGTTAGGTTAGGTTAGGTTAGGTTAGGTTAGGTTAGGTTAGGTTAGGTTAGGTTAGGTTAGGTTAGGTTGCGCTGTGTGCGCGGAGAGTGGGCGGCCCGCGGGCCATGTTATGGGGGGACCCAAATGTAATCCCCCCGCCAAGAAGGGCAAAGCACAGGCACCGACCCAGCCTGCTGCTACTGCTGCCGGGACCGTCCCGGAGTCGGCCGATATGATGTCCGAGTAATGTCAGCAGTCATTACCGGACATCACACAGTGGTTCAGGTTAATCTGAACCACTGCCAGGACGCCCAGGACCTGCTGATGCAGGTTTTGGCCGAGTGGTCAGCCAGTGTATGTGTGGTCGCCGAGCCATTTTCCGTCCCAGCCAATTGGTTCGGTGACAGGGACCGCTTGGTGGCCATTGTGCCACGGCCCTCCACCGTCTCCCCGCCCCTCTCGCTAATTGAGAGGGGTCACGGATACGTGGCCGTTGAGTGGGGTGTAGTAGCCATCGTTGGCGTTTACTTCTCCCCTAACCGCTCCTTCGCGGAATTCGAGGAGTTCATAGAGGAACTGTCTAGGGTCCTCCAACGCTTGGCGCCTAGGCAGGTAGCCGTCTGTGGCGACTTTAACGCCAAATCGGTGCGCTGGGGCAGTCCAGCCACCGATGATCGTGGGGAGCTCGTTGAGCTTTGGGCGACCTCGGCCGGCCTGTCCCTCCTAAATGTGGGGACGGTTCAGACGTGTGTGCGGCAGCAGGGTGGGTCAGTGGTGGACTTGTCGTTTGCCACCCCTGCGTTGGCCGCCCACGTCACCAAATGGCAGGTCGAATTGCTGGAGACTCTATCGGATCATCGGTACATCCGCATAGAGTTCTCCAGCCAACGCCCTCAGAGTGGGATCCCTGCGCCCGCGCAACGGGGGCAGTCGCAATTTCCCCGATGGGCCTTAACCCATCTTGATCGGGAAATGGCGAGCGAGGCAGCGTTCGTGCAGGACTGGTTCGGTCCGCCGACCAGCACTGACGTGGATGTTTCTGCCTCGCACCTGCGGGATGCACTGACCGAGGTGTGCAATGCAAGCATGCCTCGGTCCCGCCGGCCAGGCCCCCGACACGCCGTCTTCTGGTGGTCGGCGGAGCTTGCGGAGTTGCGGGCCACGTGTGTAGCTGCAAGAAGGGCATACACGCGAAGCCGCCGTCGCCGACTTAGAGACCTGCAGATTGAGGACCGCCTCTATGCCACCTATCAAGGGGCCAGGCGGATCCTCAAAGCAGCCATCAAGACGGCAAAAGATGCGGCCAGGGCGGAAATGCTGGAGAGCCTAGACAGTGATCCGTGGGGGCGACCGTATAGGGCGGCGCGCAACAAACTGCGCCCCATCGGTCCCCCTCTCACTGAGACTCTCCAGCCGGATCTGTTGGATGGGGTGGTCCGGGCTCTGTTCCCGGACCGTAATGCAGAGTACACCCCTCCACAGATGAGGCCCCCATGGGGTAGTATTCCCCCGCAGGACGAGATCGAGCTCCGCCGAAGGAGAGTGGGGGGTCGGAGGAGGCTTTACAACCTCCAACTCCCACCTCCCTAACGGAGACCAGGGTAGTGGACTCGGGGGAATCCGCTACCCTCACCAACATGTCTCCCGAGAAGGCGCGCATCGTGTTCCGGTGCGCCTTTTCCACGACGGACGGGGAAGGGTCCATTTATCTTCCCCGTAAATCGAGAAGGAGGCCCCGCGCGATCATGACGCGGGCCGACGCCGCTGGGGCTGATTTGTGAGAATGCGTAAGCAATCCCGCAGCCCCGGCACCAATGGCGCCTTCGAGGAACTCCGCAGTGTTTTTAGTCGGTAAACCCCTGGCCGGCAATCCAGCCGTCCAGGAGCAGCGCCCTTTTCAGGGCGCCGGGAGTCCGACACACGTCTCTCGCCCCCCCCGGGCGGGAGATATGGTGCGTAAAGCATTTTCACTGCGTTAAAAAAAAAAAAAAAAAAAAAAAAAAAAAAGGTTCCCCCCCAAGGGATCGCGCCTTGCCGCGGCGGGGGGGCTTAGTACTCCGTAGCAAGCCAGCTACCGGAGGAAGCTAAGCGGTCCCAGGACGGAGCCCGCTGTCTTCTCTCTCGACAGGTGTGGCTAATGTCTTAGCGTCTGTCCCGTATCGGGCGGCTAAGACAAATGTCGTTCTCTGATGCGTCTGTCCCGAATCGGGCGGCATCTTCCCAATGAACTCCAAGGCTATGCTGGCAGGGTCACCCATACCAGACAGGCTTGGAGGGAGGGGCAATTTTGTCCCGGCGGGGCTCTTCTGTGAGTCTGCCAGGCGGGACGGGTGCGTCCTCATGAGGGCGTGCTGACAGGGGAGCTCACCCCTGAAAAAAGAGACGACGATGTGGAGTCATCGGAGATGTGTAAAAACATGGATCTACAAAGCAATTTGAAAAAGATTCCCCAGGCGGGTACCCGAAAGGGAGAATCCCGCCCCTCTACCGAGGTAGAGGGCAGCCCTCCGTATTCTGGGGTGGGCACAAATTGCCTCGTAGGCGCGCGACGATCCGTGCGCCTTCGTGAACACGACACTGGCTTATCAACAAAGGACACCGATTTACATTATGACTTGGACGAATGTGAAGGAGATAGGGTGGAGACTCGCAACACGGAGTTGCGAGGCGACACCAACGACAACAAAGACGACGAGGAAGGAATGGAGTCAGACGCGGGGACTATTGTCTCAGTGTCGACACACGCATCTATTGATGCACACAGTGAGGCTGGCAGTGATGCCAAAAGGAAACGCAAAAGGAGAATTCACTCTGGCTCGACCAGCGACAGCGAGTCTCTGATAGATCGTTCCAGTAGTAAGGTCACCAAAACTGGGACCAGTAAACACAGTCGAGGTCGAGGTCGCCCGCCCACAACGGGCAAGTACGTGGGCTTGAGAAAGGCTAAAGAGCAGCTTTTGCGGCAAAAAGAGCAGGAACTTAGACTTCTTGCAGAAGAAGAAGTTCTGCAGACAACACGTGTGGCGCGGGAACTTAGGGATCGCGCCCGCCTGACGCCTGGACACATGGACGAGAACCCCGTTCTTCCGACTGTGCAGATGAAGGACAGGGTGGTGTCGAGTGTCAAGATCATCTTAGACGTCGCCAATAAGAGCAAGAATCTTAAGGGTGGCTTCGACACTGCCCTCAAGAATGCCGCTATGCTCATTCAGGAGTGTCTGCTTGACCTCTCTGAGCGTACGGTATCGGAGGAAACACAGGCGTTGCAGGCGGAGAACGCACGCCTACAAAAAGAACTTGACCAACACCGAGCTGAGTTCGCAGCTTTCCGTCGGGAGATGGAAGCTCGCACGGTGAACGCTCCTGCCCCTGCGCGGAGCGATGACGAATTCCGACGCTCCATTATGGAGAGTATGGGCACTATGATGGATGCAAAGTTGGCGGGCCTTAATGACCGCCTGCTACCAGCCCCACGGACGAGACCGCCACTCAGGCACGATGCACCTTCTGTGCACTTGCCGCTGCCCGAAAGTGAGCCTATGAGTCCGTACGGAGGACTTACCGAACTGACGACGTCGGCGGCTCGATCACGGGCCGCCTCTCCGGTACCGGCTTCTGCCCCTGGGCGGAGCAGAAAAGACAAGCGTGCGGTAGGGGGGAAAGCCCCTGTTCCCGCTCCTCTTCCACAAAGGGTACCGCGACAGAGACCTACGCGGGAGAGAGCTCCTGTGCCTGAAGAGGCACCTCAATTGCCTCCTCCTCCTCAAGCGTCCTCCGAAGGGTGGACGGTTGTAGCGAAGAGAAAGAAGAAGGCGAAGACGTCTGCACCTGCGCCTACACCTGCAGCGGCAGCACCGAAACCGGCCCCTAAGAAGGCCAAGAGGAAAAAGCGCAATAGGAAGTTGCGACCACCGCGATCCGCCGCGGTGGTAATAACGATGTTGCCAGAGGCGATTCAAAACGGGGCTACGTATGCCTCTGTAATTGCTCGGGCGAGGCAGAACATTAACCTGCCGGACCTGGGCATCGAGGGTGGTATAAGGTGCCGCAAGGCCGCTACAGGAGCCTACATTCTCGAGGTTCCGGGCACTACAAGTGGCCCCAAGGCAGACGCTTTAGCCTCAAAAATGAGGGAAGAGATTGGGCAGGCTGTGAAGATCACAAGGCCAACACGCTGTGTCGATCTACGTGTGTCTGGTCTCGACGATTCAGTCACCGCCGAGGAAGTCTCCCACGCTTTAGCGCGGAAGGCAGAATGCTCGGTGGAAGACATAAAAGTCGGGGAGGTGAGGCGGACCCCGTATGGCCTAGGGACGGTAGTCGCGAAGGTTCCGGTGGCCGCTGCCAAAAAAGTGGTGGCGGGCCGCTTGCTCGTTGGGTGGACATCGGCACAGATCAAGATCCTCGAACCGAGGACTAGAATCTGCTACAGATGCCACGAGCAGGGCCATATCGGATGCAATTGCGCATCCCCGGTAGACCGCAGTGCGGACTGTTACCGCTGTGGTCGACCGGGGCACAAGGCCCGAGAATGTTCAGCCGACCCGCACTGTCCAGTGTGCGCGGCTATGAACAAGCCAGCCAACCATCGGGCTGGCGGAAGGGCCTGTAAAGGTCCTTCCAGGAAGGAGAGGGCTGCCGCGAAAAGAAAGGCAACCTCGGTACCCGCCGCCACTGTGGCCCCTACAACGTCTGGGGCCTCCGTGCCTGCAGAGCCGATGATCACTAGCAACAATGATGTTTAGTCGGCTCTTGCAGGCTAATCTTAATCATTGTGCTGGGGCGCAGGATCTATTACTCCAATCCCTTGCGGAGTGGAAGATAGATCTGGCGGTGGTTGCGGAGCCTTTCTTGGTTCCGAATAGAACCAACTGGTTCGGGGACGAGCGTGACTCTGTGGCAATTGTTGCTAGGACCGACGAAGCGGTTCCTTCCCTTTTTGCCCGAGGCCAGGGTTATGTGGCCGTACGGTGGAAGGCCATGGTAATCTTTGGCGTTTACTTTCCACCCGCGCGAAGCCGATCTCTCGCGCAATTTGAGACTTTTCTGGACGGCCTCGGTACTGTTATCCACCAGGCCCGTCCATCTCAGGTCCTTGTCATGGGGGACCTCAACGCCAAATCATCTGCTTGGGGATCCCCTATTAATGACAACCGCGGTGATGTCCTAGAGGAGTGGCTACTGGCGGCCGGCCTTTTTGTCTTGAACAGAGGGTCGGTTTTCACATGCCGGGACGCGTCAATCGTCGACATATCGATGTCGACTGCCGCTCTCTCACAGCGTATTCAGGATTGGAGGGTCGTCGAGGAGGTGGAGACATTGTCGGACCATCTTTACATCCGGTTTGATGTCTCCGACTCCCCGGCGGCACCGGTTATTGGTCGATCGAACGCACCCGCGCGACCCAGATGGGCTTTGACAAAATTGGACAGGGAGGCTTTGGAGGTGGCCGCCGAAGTTCAGGCGTGGTGTTCCCCTCCCTCAGCTGGTTCACTGGACGTGGAGAGAGAGTCGGGTTTGTTTCGGGAGGCGATGACGGCAATTTGTGATGCCGCGATGCCCAGGAGCAAACCCAGGACCGGAAGGCGTCAGGTGTACTGGTGGTCGAGCGAGATCGCTGCACTTCGCGCCGAATGTGTGGCTGCTCACCGCCGGTACACCAGGTACAGGAGATTGACGCGCCGTGACCCGACGCACGAAGAGACCTTACGCACCCACTACACGAGGGCAAAGAAGACCCTCCAAGTGGAGATCAAGAAGGCGAAGGGTAGCGCATGGGATGAGTTGATAGCAACTGTTGAGAATGACCCATGGGGTAGGCCTTACAAATTGGTCCGGGGGAAACTCCGGCCATGGTCGCCTCCCCTAACAAAGTGTCTGGAGCCTCAGTTTGTGGAGCGCGTCGTGGAAACTCTGTTCCCTTCCCGCGACGAGTTCGCGCCTCCACCGATGGCGTCACGTATTCCACCTACGCGTGACGCTCCAACTGGGGTTCCGGCCATTACAGACGCGGAGTTTGGCTTGGCGGAGTTGCGCCTCCGCAAGGGGTATAAAGCGCCTGGGCCTGACGGTGTACCTGGCCGTG
The DNA here is from genome assembly GCA_916618145.1 of Emmelina monodactyla. Lineage (NCBI taxonomy): Eukaryota > Metazoa > Arthropoda > Insecta > Lepidoptera > Pterophoridae > Emmelina > Emmelina monodactyla. The sequence continues at coordinate 114,482 of OU745314.1, read as the reverse complement.
TCTTGGCTATGACGCTTGGTGTGCTTGGGGATCGACTCCGAAGGCTATATGACGCTTGCCTGCAGTCGGGTCGGTTTCCAGCACAATGGAAGGAAGGGCTCCTTGTCCTTTTAAGGAAAGAGGGTCGTCCAGCTGAATCGCCATCAGCATACCGGCCGATTTTGCTGCTAGACGAGGCGGGTAAGTTCTTTGAACGAATAATCTCAGCCCGCCTTGTCAAGCATCTGAAGGGAGTAGGCCCCGACTTATCCGACGTACAGTACGGGTTCCGAGAGGGTCGGTCAACGCTTGACGCCATCCAGCGCGTCAAGACCCTCTCGGAGGAGTGTGTCAGTTCTGGCGGGGTGTGTTTGGCGGTATCATTAGATATCGCCAACGCATTCAACACCTTGCCGTGGAGCTGCATACGGGAGGCGCTTAAATACCACCAGGTGCCTCCCTACTTGCGTCGATTGGTCGCGGACTACCTGCGCGGTAGGTGCTTGACCTACGAGTCGAAGGATGGGGCCATAGTTCGAACCCCCATGTCGTGCGGCGTCCCACAAGGCTCGGTTTTGGGCCCCTTATTGTGGAACGTCGGTTACGACTGGGTGTTGAGGGGTGTCCTCCTCCCGGGTCTGAGTGTCACGTGCTATGCAGACGACACGCTCGTCACAGCCCGGGGGAGGGAGTTTGGAGAAGTGTCCCGTCTAGCCTCTGTAGGAGTGGGCTTGATAGTGGGCCGGCAGCAAATGTTGGGTCTCGAGGTTGCCCTGCACAAGACAGAGGCCATTCTTTTTCATGGCCCTCGTGCGCGACCACCAAGAGACGCCCACATCACGGTGGGAGGCGTCCGAATAGCGGTGGAGTCCCGAATAAAGTACTTGGGGCTCATATTGGACAGCCGTTGGAGTTTCCAGGCTCATTTCGAGCAACTGGCTCCACGACTCATGGGCGCGGCTGCCGCATTTGGTCGGCTGATGCCGAATTTGGGTGGGCCAAACAGGGGCTGCCGCCGTCTCTACGAGGGGGTGGTTCGCTCCATGGCACTGTATGGCGCACCTATTTGGGCGGAGAAGGTTTCGGGCGGAAATGCCGTCCTGCTGAGAAGGCCGCAGAGGGCGATGGCCCAGCGGATATGTCGTGCGTACCGTACGGTCTCATATGAGGCAGCGTGCGCGCTTGCTGGGACCATGCCGTGGGACCTAGAGGCCGAGCTCTCCGCGCAAATGTACGCGTGGCGAGTGGAGCTTCGGGACCGAGGGGAGCATCTTCCGGCCGCTGAGGAGGCAAGTTGGAGGCGCCAGGCACGGCGTGCTCTGGTAGAGGAATGGGGGCAAAGACTAGCAACTCCAACCGCTGGTCTTAGGACTGCAGAAGCCCTACAGCCCGTACTGAGGGCTTGGCTGCGCCGAAAATACGGCCAGCTGACCTATCGCCTCACGCAGGTGCTCACCGGACACGGGTGCTTCGGTGAGTACCTGCACCGTGTAGTGAGGAGGGAGCCTCTTCCCGTCTGCCATCATTGTGGAGGCTGCGACGTGGACACGGCCCAACACACCCTCGAGGGGTGTCCTGCCTGGTCCGAGGAGCGCCGTGTGCTCGTCGCCGAGGTGGGATCTGACCTCTCGCTGCCGGCGGTCTTATTGGGCATGGTCCGGAGTGAGAGGGTCTGGCAGGCGATGGTCACCTTTTGTGAGGCCGTCGTGTCACAAAAGGAGGCGGCGGAGAGGGAGCGCGAAGCTGCGGCTGTCGCCCACCCGCTTCGCCGAAGGAGAGTGGGGGGTCGGAGGAGGCTTTACAACCTCCAACTCCCACCTCCCTAACGGAGACCAGGGTAGTGGACTCGGGGGAATCCGCTACCAACAGGTCTCCCGAGAAGGCGCGCACTGTTTTCCGGTGCGCCTTTTCCACGACGGACGGGGAAGGTCCATCTAACTTCCCCGTTAATCAGGAAGGAGGCCCCGCGCGACCATGACGCGGGCCGACGCCGCTGGGGCTGATTTGTGAGAATGCGTTAGCAATCCCGCAGCCCCGGCACCAATGGCGCCTTCGAGGAATTCCGCAGTGTTTTTAGTCGGTAAACCCCTGGCCGGCAATCCAGCCGTCCAGGAGCAGCGCCCTTTTCAGGGCGCCGGGAGTCCGACACACGTCTCTCGCCCCCCCCGGGCGGGAGATATGGTGCGTAAAGCATTTTCACTGCGTTAAAAAAAAAAAAAAAAAAAAAAAAAAAAAAAAAAAAAAAAAAAAAAAAAAGGTTAGGTTAGGTTCCCCCCCAAGGGATTGCGCCTTGTCGTGGCGGGGGGGCTCAGTACCTCGTAGCAAGCCAGCTACTGAGGGAAGCTAAGCATCCCACGGTGGAGCCCTCGGTTACTTGACTGTAGTGGCTAGTGGAGATGGTTTGTGTCTGTCCCGTATCGGGCGGCAACCTCTCCTAGTTCATCCTTGCCTTCCTCGCGGCACTCTACTGTTAGAGTTGACCGGTGACGGTATGGATGGATGATGGATGGTACCCCGCGTCTGACTCGTAACGAGCGGCGGTGGTGCTGTGTTGTGTGGCAGTCTCTGTACAGATTGCAATGTCCTGGCGTCTGTCCCGCATCGGGCGGCTGGGACGTGTTGGCAGACTGCGGTGCGTCTGTTCCGTATCGGGCGGCATCGTGGTAACTGTTTCAGGCGGCGGGTCTACTGGTTGCACAGTAGACAGGCTTCGGCTACCGTCGGCTAACTCGCAACCCTGAATTGACAGGATCGAGGGTCTATGACCGCGTGGAAGACAACCACTATAAAAAAGTCCCCCTTATCCTCTGTCCTGCGTCAGGACTTGGGATTTATGACTGAGGGGGGTTACAGTCACATGGCGCAAAAAAGAAAAACAACCATGACGAGTCAGAAAAAGAACATATTACCCCAGGAGGGTACCGCGCGCTTGTCGCGCGGAGAATCCCTCACGGACTCTTTAGAGTCCGTCAGCCCTTCGTACTCTGGGGGGGGCACTACTCGCCAAGACCTAGCACCTGGTCATAAAACTCGTGCAAGTGAAATGCAGGAACCATCAGGTTCGGTTCTGCGCCTCATTTTTGGGGACAACAAAAGGGCCACAATGGCCACAAGAAGCAAGAGGAGGAGCCTTTCGTGCTCGGATGGATCCAACGATGGTCCAGCCAGCAAGACTCCTCGATCACAATCTCCGGCACTCCGCCGGGGCAGAGGACGACCCCCGACAACGGGGCAGTATGTGGGTTTGGCAAAAGCCAAGGCCGAATTGGCCAAAACAAAACGGGAGGAGCTTCTCTTGACAGCGGAGCAGGAAATCGCCGACGAGACCAGTCTTCTCCGTCGACGAAATGCAGAGCGGAGGGCCCGCACTGCCAATTTACCGATTGGGGACCCAGAGCTCGCTACCGAGCTAACGAAACAGGCGATGGAAGCCGTGGACCTCGTGCTGAGTGTCCGAAACAAGTCCGGCCATCTCCAGGGCACATGCATGAGCTCGCTCGCCATGGCAGCCGAGACCATCAAGGAGTCCGTTATGATGCTCAGCGAGCGAACAATATCGGAAGAGACGGCGCGACTGCGAGCCGACAACGATCGGCTCCAGAAAGCACTGGAGAGCCTCCAGAGAGAGGTCACCGAGATGCGGTCTGCGCTGCGCGATCAGCCCAGGGTGACTGAAGTCGCGTCCCCTGCAGTATCAGCGCCCCCGAGCGAGGAATACACGCGCTCCATAATGGTCCAGATGGGGACAATGATGAATGCGCGTCTAGAGGCCATTGAGCAACGACTTCCGCCGGAGCCGCGATTGAGACCACCCCTTGCGGCTGACCGGTTAGGCGTTGAGCCAGAGCCCTCAACATCATTTACGGCGGGACCTTCTAAGGCCGTCAAAACGAAGCCCACCACTGCCACCAATGGCAAGGGCAAGGGTAAGGGAAAGGGGAAGGGGAAGGGGAAAGGAAGCACTCCTACTCCTGTGTCCCAACCCCCTCCGGTGAGAGAGACACGTGTCCTACCCTCGGCTCCTAGTTCCACGGTTGAAGCCTGGAGCGTGGTTACCGGTAAAGGTAACCGGAGGACACCCAGTCAACCTGTGGCGACTGGAAACAAAAAAGGGAAAGCGAAGTCGAAGTCTAAGGCTGCTAAGAAGCCAAAGCTCCGGACACCGCGATCACAGGCGGTTATCATAAAGCTGCAACCTGAAGCGGCTGATAGGGGAGTGACTTATGCCTCAGTTATAGCTGAGGCAAAACGAAAGGTTGACCTGGCTGAAGTGGGCATAGAGTGCGTCCGCTTTAAAACGGCCGCTACCGGGGCCAAAATAATTGAGATTCCCGGAGTCACATCAGGGGACAAAGCGGACGCACTGGCCGAAAAATTAAAATCGGCTATAGGAGAAGACGCTGCGGTTTCGAGACCGATGAAATGCGCCGAGGTACGTGTTTCCGGTCTGGACGATGCTGTCGCGGCTCCGGAGGTGGCTGAGGCGATCGCCCGTGTCGGTGAATGCCCAGTGACGTCTGTCACTGCTGGCGTCGTGCGTCAGGACCATTCGGGCTTGGGCACTGTGTGGTGTAGGTGTCCCATAGAAGCAGCCAAAAAGGTTGCGGCAGCGGGACGTGTGCTGGTTGGCTGGGTGTCGGCCAGAGTGGTACTGGTGCCTCCAAAACCACTTCGCTGTTTCCGGTGCCTGGAGATAGGGCACGTCAGAGAGCAGTGCCAGGCGGAGGATCGCGGAAACCTTTGTTACCGCTGTGGCAGGGCCGGCCATAAGGCTGGCGGATGCACGGCCGCTCCACACTGTGTGGTGTGTGCCGCTGCAAACAAACCCGCCGGACATCGTCTGGGAAATAAATCTTGTGTTGCCCAGACCAAAAGAACGAGAAGGCGTGCTGTCGCTCCACCTGGGGCGCGTGAGCAGCCTGACCGTAGGCCGGAGACCATGGAGACCCAATAATGGTTCAGGATCTCAAAGTGCTCCAGGTGAACCTGAACCATTGTGCCGATGCACAGGATCTCCTGGCCCAGACGATGGCCCAGTGGCAGATCCACATAGCCATGATCTCCGAGCCGCTTTTCATCCCGTCCGGGGACAACTGGATAGGGGATAGAGGTGGCATGGCGGCTATTGTGAGACGGGGCGCAGTAGGTTCCCCAGCGTTTGAGAGCATAGAGAGGGGCTCGGGATTTGTCGCGGCTCTGGTGGGGGATATTATGGCCATTTCGGTCTACTTCTCTGGCAACAGACCCCGCCACGAGTTTGAGGATTTCCTCATTGAGGTGGCGTCCAAAATTGGTCGAAGTCGTCCTTACCACATCCTCGTCGCTGGGGATTTCAACGCCCATTCAAGGGCGTGGGGATCCCCAGAGAATGACTACCGGGGCGACTTACTGGAAGAATGGGCCATCGAAAACGGCTTGTCGGTGCTCAATCGGGGCTCTATAAATACGTGCGTGCGGTGGCAGGGAGAATCGATCGTGGACATTTCGTTCGCGAGCCCTGCGTTGGCGCGCCGTATTCGAGGTTGGGGGGTGGTGGAGGATGTGGAGTCTATGTCTGACCACTTATATGTCAGATACGACGTCTCTGCTCCTTCAAGTGCCCCAGTCGGCCAGGGGGCCCTGACAGAGGACGGACCGAGGTGGCAGTTACGCCGCCTGGACAAGGACTTGGCGCAGGAGGCTGCACTCGTGCAATCCTGGTTGCCCGCGCCAGCTGATCCCGTGGTGGTCGAGGATGAGGCGGACTGGTTTCGGCGAGCGATGACGCAGGTTTGTGACGCGTCCATGCCCCGATCCAGGTCTCGTCCTCCCAAGCGTCAAGTTTATTGGTGGTCTGAGGAACTCGCGCAAATGCGCATTGCGAGTATAGTTGCCAGACGCCAATTTACGAGATACCGACGGAGACGGCGCCGGGACGAAGACCGGGAGGCCGAATTGCATGCCGCCTTCAAGGAGGCGAGAAAGCGGTTGCACGTGGCGATCGGCAGGGCTAAGGCTCTCGCCAGGGAGGAGTTGCTGGAGACGCTAAACCGTGATCCTTGGGGAAGGCCGTACAGGATGGCGAGAAACAAACTTCGCCCCTGGGCGCCCCCATTGACCCGGAGTCTTCGGCCTCAACTCCTGGAGGGAGTCGTTGCGGCACTGTTTCCGCGCAGGGGAGACTTTGAGAGTCCTCCCATGGCACCTGCAACAACTACCGGACGAGACATCAACGTGCCTTCGGTGACCTCGGGTGAGATAGGAGCGGCGGTTCTCAGGCTTCAAGCCAAGAACACTGCCCCTGGTCCCGACGGCATACCTGGACGAGCTTGGGTGCTTGCCTTGGATGCCCTGGAACCTCGATTGAGGAGGCTTTTCGACGCCTGTCTGACCCAAGCCGTGATACCGCGGCAGTGGAAGACGGGTCGTCTCGTCCTTCTCCGTAAGGAGGGGCGTCCGGCGGAATCCCCATCCGCGTACCGTCCCATTGTGCTGCTGGACGAGGTCGCCAAGCTCTTCGAAAGGGTTGTGGTCGGCCGCATCGTCGAGCACCTGGAAGGGATAGGGCCGGATCTGGCAGAGAACCAGTTTGGGTTCCGGAGGGGGCGGTCGACCATCGACGCAATTTGGCGGGTTAGGTCCATGGCAGAGGACGCGGTTGCCCGGGGTGAGGTCGTGTTGGCGGTGTCACTTGACATCGCCAATGCATTTAATTCGCTCCCCTGGAGTTGCGTCAGGGAGGCGCTTCGTTACCACGGAGTGCCGACCTACCTGTGTCGGGTGATAGGGGCCTACCTGTCCGAGCGTAGCGTGGTCTACCCAGGCCAAGACGAGTGGGGGCGGCGGGATATGTCGTGCGGTGTCCCACAGGGTTCGGTCCTAGGGCCGATCCTGTGGAACATCGGTTACGACTGGGTTCTGAGGGGCAGGACTCTACCGGGTGTCCAGTTGACATGTTATGCCGACGACACCCTGGTTACCGTGCGGGGTAACGACTATAGGCAAGCTGCCCTACTTGCCACGACAGGAGTGGCGCACACTGTGGGCCGCATGCGACGGTTGGGTTTGGAGGTGGCCCTGGACAAGTCCGAGGCCCTGTGTTTTCACGGACCTCGTGGCGCGCCGCCTCGGGATGCTCACATCGTCGTATCAGGAGTTCGCATCGCTGTCGGGTCGACGATGAAATACTTGGGACTCGTCCTCGACAGTCGGTGGAATTTCCGGGCTCACTTTGAGCGGATGGCGCCGAGGCTGCTTGGTGCAGCGGCTGCCCTTGGGCGGTTACTGCCAAACGTTGGTGGTCCAGAGGCGTCCGGAAGGCGCCTTTACATGGGGGTCATACGTTCGATGGCCCTGTACGGAGCCCCAGTGTGGGCAGACACCCTGAATAGCCGGACTGTCGCCCTTCTGCGTAAACCGCAAAGGGTGATGGCGATCAGGGTAGTGCGGGGCTATCGGACAATTGCGTGCGAGGCGGCCTGTTTGTTGGCGGGTTCTTTGCCCTGGGACCTCGATGCGAGAGCCCTTGCGTCACTATACATTTGGCGTGAGGAGGCGCATGATGTTCGGGGCCACCCGCCGGCACAAAGGGAGATGGAGGGAGAGAGAGCACGACTGCTCCGACGGGCTACCGTGGCGTGGGACTCCAGGCTGGCGCAATGTCGCTCTGGTCTGCGGGTCGTCGAGGCAATTCGTCCGATCCTACAGCAGTGGTTGGCTAGGCGATTTGGGTTCCTGACATTCCGGATGTCGCAGGTACTCTCGGGACATGGCTGTTTCGGGAGTTATCTGTGCCGTATAGCCGGGAGGGAGCCCACGGCCAGGTGTCACCACTGTGACGATTGCTTAGAGGAGAAGGCCCAGCATACGCTTGAGGTATGCCCCGCGTGGCGACGCGAGCGCAGTGTGCTCTGTGCAGTGGTGGGAGACGACCTCTCATTGCCAGCTGTAGCACGTTCTATGGTTGGTAGTCGGAGGTCGTGGCAGGCGGTTCAATCCTTCTGCGAAGAGGTCATGATCGCGAAGGAAGCGGCAGAGAGAGACAGGGAGATGGATCCATCCTCTCTTGCACTCCGTCGCCGACGAACCAGACGCAGGGGACGAGGACGATTTCCTCCTCCCATAACCTAAGCCTCAGGGCGGCGGACTTAGGGGAGTCCGTATCGCCCTTCCTGTGAGGCTCGTGATGGCGCGCGCGCGAATAATCGTGTGCCACTGATTGCTGGAGAGAGCTGCATAGCTCTCCACGCTGGAGCCGAAAGGCTAGCGCAGCCGGGTCATGGAAGACTAGTAACCACAGTGCCCTGACCCGGTAACCAAGCGCCCAGTGGAAAAGCCGCGGAGTTTTTAGTCGGTAAGAGTCCGACATAACCCGGTCGCTGCCCCCCGTGGTGGCCGGGTATCCATGAGGATTTTCTTCGCGATACAAAAAAAAAAAAAAAAAAAAAAAAAAAAAAAAAAAAAAAAAGGTTAGGTTAGGTTAGGTTAGGTTAGGTTAGGTTAGGTTAGGTTAGGTTAGGTTAGGTTAGGTTAGGTTCCCCCCCCCCCCCAAGGGATCGCGCCTTGCCGCGGCGGGGGGGCTTAGTACTCCGTAGCAAGCCAGCTACCGGAGGAAGCTAAGCGGTCCCAGGACGGAGCCCGCTGTCGTTCTCTCTCGACGGTTGTGGCTATTGTCTTAGCGTCTGTTCCGTATCGGGCGGCTAAGACAAAATGTCGTTTTCTGATGCGTCTGTTCCGAATTCGGCGGCATCTTCCCAATGAACTCCAAGGCTATGCTGGCAGGGTCACCCATACCAGACAGGCTTGGAGGGAGGGGCAATTTGTCCCGGCGGGGCTCTTCCATGAGTCTGCCAGGCGGGACGGGTGCGTCCTCATGAGGGCGTACTGACAGGGGAGCTCACCCCTGAAAAAAGAGACGACGATGTGGAGTCATCGGAGATGTGTAAAAACATGGACCAAAGCACTTTGAAAAAGATTCCCCAGGCGGGTACCCGAAAGGGAGAATCCCGCCCCTCTACCGAGGTAGAGGGCAGCCCTCCGTATTCTGGGGTGGGCACAAATTGCTTCGTAGACGCGCGACGATCCGCGCGTCTTCGTGAACACGACCTCGGCTCAACTAAAACGGACTTTGATTTATCTAGCAATTCAGACGAATGCGAAGGAGGAGAAAGGGTGGAGACTCGCAACACGGAGTTGCGAGGCGACACCAACGACAACCAGGACAATGAGGAAGGGATGGCGTCTGACGCGGGGACAGTTGTCTCAATGTCGACGCGTGCATCTTTAGATGCCAACAGTGAGGCTGGCAATGTTGCCAAGACAAAGAGAAAGCGGAAACGGAAATCACACTCTGGCACAACTAGTGACAGTGAGTCTCTATTGAGCCATTCCGGAAAAGTTTCCAAAACTGGCGGATACAAATACGGTCGTGGGCGAGGTCGCCCGCCTACAACCGGTAAATATGTCGGTCTGAAGAAGGCCAAGGAACAGCTACTGAAGCAGAAGGAAAGGGAGTTGCAGCTGCAAGCAGAAGAGGAGGTTCTGCAGGTGGCACGCATGGCGCGTGAGGTCAGAGACCGCGCCCGCTTGCTCCCAGATGACCCGGAGAATCCGACCCAATCTTCGGAGAATATGAAGAAAAGGGTGGCGTCCAGCGTTAAAATCGTGTTGGAGGTTGCCGCCAAAAGCAAGAACCTGAAAGGCGGTTTCAACACTGCGTTGAAGGAGGCAGCCCTGCTGATACAGGAATGTCTCTTGGACCTCGCAGACCGCACAGAAGCGGATGAGACCAAAGCTTTGCAGGCGGAGAATGCTCGCCTGCAAAATGAACTGGACAAACACCGTGCGGAGTTTGCAGCTTTCCGTCGAGAGATGGAAGCTCGCACAGTGAACGCTCCTGCCCCTGCCCCTGCGCAGAGCGAAGATGAATTCCGACGCTCCATAATCGAGAGTGTTGGCACTATAATGGACGCCAAGCTAGCGGGTTTGAATGATCGCCTGCTACCGGCCCCGAAGACACGACCACCACTCAGAGGCGACACACACTCTGTGCTCGAGTTGCCCGAAAGTGCGCCAATAAGTCCAATGTACGGAGGACTTACCGAACCTATGACGTCAGTGGCTCGATCACGGGCCGCCTCACCGGTACCGACTTCTGCCCCTGGGCGGAGTAGGAAAGACAAGCGTGCTGTGGGGGGGAATGCCTCTGTCCCCGCTCCCCTTCCACAAAGAGCACCGCGACAGAGACCTCCACGAGAGAGAGCTCCTGTGCCGGAAGAGACACCTCAATTGCCTCCTCCTCCTCAAGCGTCCTCCGAAGGGTGGACGGTTGTGGAGAAGAGGAAGAAAAAGAAGGCAAAGAAGACTGCACCTGCGCCAACACCTGCAGCGGCAGTTCCGAAACCGGCCCCTAAGAAGGCCAAGAAGAAAAAGCGCAACAGGAAGTTGCGACCGCCGCGATCCGCCGCGGTGGTCATAACTATGTTGCCAGAGGCGAAAGACAGCGGGGCCACATACGCTTCTGTTATTGCTCAGGCGAGGCAGAAGATTAATCTGCCGGACCTGGGCATAGAGGGCGGTATAAGGTGTCGCAAGGCCGCCACAGGGGCCTACATAATTGAGGTTCCGGGCTCGACAAGTGGTCCAAAGGCAGACGCTTTAGCCTTGAAAATGAGGGAGGAAATTGGGCAGGCCGCAAAGATCACAAGGCCAACACGATGTGTTGATCTACGTGTGTCTGGTCTCGACGATTCAGTCACCGCCGAGGAAGTCTCCCACGCTCTAGCGCGGAAGGCAGAGTGCTCGGCGGAAGACATTAAGGTCGGGGAGGTGAGGCGTACTCCCTATGGCCTAGGAACGGTAGTCGCGAAGGTTCCGGTGGCCGCTGCCAAAAAAGTGGTGGCGGGCCGCTTGCTCGTTGGGTGGACATCGGCACAGATCAAGATCCTTGAACCGAGGACTAGAATCTGTTACCGATGCCACGAGCAGGGCCATATCGGATGCAATTGCGCATCCCCGGTAGACCGCAGTGCGGACTGTTATCGCTGTGGTCGACCGGGGCACAAGGCCCGAGAGTGTTCAGCTGACCCACACTGTCCAGTGTGCGAGGCTTCGAACAAGCCAGCCAACCATCGGGCTGGCGGAAAGGCCTGCAAAGGTCCTTCCAGGAAGGAGAGGGCTGCCGCCAAGAGAAAGGTAGCCTCGGTACCCGCCGCCACTGTGGCCCCTACAGCGTCTGGGGCCTCCGTGCCTGCAGAGCCAATGTCCATCTCTAGCCATAATGTTTAGTCGGCTCTTGCAGGCTAATCTCAATCATTGTGCTGGGGCGCAGGATCTACTTCTCCAGTCCCTTGCGGAATGGAAGATAGATCTCGCGGTGGTTGCGGAGCCTTTCTTGGTTCCGAATAGAACCAACTGGTTTGGAGACGAGCGTGACTCCGTGGCAATTGTTGTTAGGACCGACGAAGCGGCTCCTACACTTTTTGCCCGAGGCCAGGGTTATGTGGCCGTACGGTGGAAGGGCATTGTAATATTTGGCGTTTACTTCCCACCCGCGCGAAGCCGAACTCGAGCGGAATTTGAGACCTTTCTGGACGGCCTCGGGACTGTCATCAACCAGGCTCGTCCATCGCAAGTTCTCGTCATGGGGGACCTCAATGCAAAGTCATCCGCTTGGGGATCCCCTGTCACTGACGCGCGTGGCGACGATCTCGAGGAATGGCTACTGGCGGTCGGCCTCTACATCTTGAACAGAGGGTCGGTGTTCACATGCCGGGATGCGTCAATCGTTGACATATCTATGTCAACTGCCGCCCTTTCACAACGTATCCAGGGTTGGAGGGTCGTCGAGGAGGTGGAGACATTGTCGGACCACCTTTACATCCGGTTCGATGTCTCCGACTCCCCGTCGGCCCCAGTTGCTAGTCAATTGAACGCACCCGCGCGGCCCAGATGGGCATTGACAAAATTGGACAGGGAGGCTTTGGAGGTGGCCGCCGAAGTTCAGGCGTGGTGTTCCCCTCCCTCAGTTGGCCCATTGGATGTGGAGAGCGAGTCGGGTTTGTTTCGGGAGGCGATGACGGCGATATGTGATGCCGCGATGCCCAGGAGCAAACCCAGGCCCGGAAGGCGGCAGGTGTACTGGTGGTCGGGCGAGATCGCTGCACTTCGCACCGAATGTGTGGCTGCTCACCGCCGGTACACCAGGTACAGGAGATTGGCGCGCCGTGACCCGACGCATGAGGAGAACTTGCGCACCCAATACACGACGGCCAAAAAGACCCTCCAAGTGGAGATCAAGAAGGCGAAGGGTAGCGCCTGGGATGAGTTGGTGGCGACCCTCGAGAATGACCCATGGGGTAGGCCTTACAAATTGGTCCGGGGGAAACTCCGGCCATGGTCGCCTCCCCTAACAAAGTGTCTGGAGCCTCAGTTTGTGGAGCGCGTCGTGGAAACTCTGTTCCCTTCCCGCGACGAGTTCGCGCCTCCACCGATGGCGTCACGTATTCCACCTACGCGTGACGCTCCAAATGGGGTTCCGGCCATTACAGACGCGGAGTTTGGCTCGGCGGAGTTGCGCCTCCGTAAGGGGTATAAAGCGCCTGGGCCTGACGGTGTACCTGGCCGTGTCTTGGCCATGACGCTTGGTGTGCTTGGGGATCGACTCCGAAGGCTATATGACGCTTGCCTGGAGTCGGGTCGGTTTCCAGCACAATGGAAGGAAGGGCTCCTTGTCCTTTTAAGGAAAGAGGGTCGTCCAGCTGAATCGCCATCAGCATACCGGCCGATTTTGCTGCTAGACGAGGCGGGTAAGTTCTTTGAACGAATAATCTCAGCCCGCCTTGTCAAGCATCTGAAGGGAGTAGGCCCCGACTTATCCGACGTACAGTACGGGTTCCGAGAGGGTCGGTCAACAATAGATGCCATCCAGCGCGTCAAGACCCTCTCGGAGGAGTGTGTCAGTTCCGGTGGGGTGTGTTTGGCGGTATCACTAGATATCGCCAACGCATTCAACACCCTGCCGTGGAGCTGCATACGGGAGGCGCTGAAATACCACCAGGTGCCTCCCTACTTACGTCGATTGGTCGCGGACTACCTGCGCGGTAGGTGCTTGACCTACGAGTCGAAGGATGGGGCCATAGTTCAAACCCCCATGTCGTGCGGCGTCCCACAAGGCTCGGTTTTGGGCCCCTTATTGTGGAACGTCGGTTACGACTGGGTGTTGAGGGGTGTCCTCCTCCCGGGTCTGAGTGTCACGTGCTATGCAGACGACACGCTCGTCACAGCCCGGGGGAGGGAGTTTGGAGAGGTGTCCCGTCTAGCCTCTGTAGGAGTGGGCTTGATAGTGGGCCGGCAGCAAATGTTGGGTCTCGAGGTGGCCCTGCACAAGACAGAGGCCATTCTTTTTCATGGCCCCCGTGCGCGACCACCAAGAGACGCCCACATAACGGTGGGAGGCGTCCGAATAGCGGTGGAGTCCCGAATTAAATACTTGGGGCTCATATTGGACAGCCGTTGGAGTTTCCAGGCTCATTTCGAGCAACTGGCTCCACGACTCATGGGCGCAGCTGCCGCATTTAGTCGGCTGATGCCGAATTTGGGTGGGCCAAACAGGGGCTGCCGCCGTCTCTACGAGGGGGTGGTTCGCTCCATGGCACTGTATGGCGCACCTATTTGGGCGGAGAAAGTTTCGGGCGGAAATGCCGTCCTGCTGAGAAGGCCGCAGAGGGCGATGGCCCAGAGGATATGTCGGGCGTACCGCACGGTCTCATATGAGGCAGCGTGCGCGCTTGCCGGGACCATGCCGTGGGACCTAGAGGCCGAGCTCTCCGCACAAACGTACGCGTGGCGAGTGGAGCTTCGGGACCGAGGAGAGCATCTTCCGACAGCTGAGGAGGCAAGTTGGAGACGCCAGGCACGGCGTACTCTGGTGGAGGAATGGGGGCAAAGGCTAGCAACTCCAACCGCTGGTCTCAGGACTGCAGAAGCCCTACAGCCCGTACTGAGGGCTTGGCTGCGCCGAAAATACGGCCAGCTGACATATCGCCTCACACAGGTGCTCACCGGACACGGGTGCTTCGGTGAGTACCTGCACCGTGTAGTGAGGAGGGAGCCTCTTCCCGTCTGCCACCATTGTGGGGGCTGCGACGTGGACACGGCCCAACACACCCTCGAGGGGTGTCCCGCCTGGTCCGAGGAGCGCCGTGTGCTCGTCGCGGAGGTGGGATCCGACCTCTCGCTGCCGGCGGTCTTATTGGGCATGGTCCGGAGTGAGAGGGTCTGGCAGGCGATGGTCACCTTTTGTGAGGCCGTCGTGTCACAAAAGGAGGCGGCGGAGAGGGAGCGCGAAGCTGCGGCTGTCGCCCACCCGCTTCGCCGAAGGAGAGTGGGGGGTCGGAGGAGGCTTTACAACCTCCAACTCCCACCTCCCTAACGGAGACCAGGGTAGTGGACTCGGGGGAATCCGCTACCCTCACCAACAGGTCTCCCGAGAAGGCGCGCACCGTGTTCCGGTGCGCCTTTTCCACGACGGACGGGGAAGGTCAACATCTAACTTCCCCGTTAATCGAGAAGGAGGCCCCGCGCGACCATGACGCGGGCCGACGCCGCTGGGGCTGATTTGTGAGAATGCGTTAGCAATCCCGCAGCCCCGGCACCAATGGCGCCTTCGAGGAATTCCGCAGTGTTTTTAGTCGGTAAACCCCTGGCCGGCAATCCAGCCGTCCAGGAGCAGCGCCCTTTTCAGGGCGCCGGGAGTCCGACACACGTCTCTCGCCCCCCCCGGGCGGGAGATATGGTGCGTAAAGCATTTTCACTGCGTTAAAAAAAAAAAAAAAAAAAAAAAAAAAAAAAGGTTAGGTTCCCCCCCAAGGGATCGCGCCTTGCCGCGGCGGGGGGGCTTAGTACTCCGTAGCAATCCAGCTACCGGAGGAAGCTAAGCGGTCCCAGGACGGAGCTCGCTGTCTCTCTCTCTTGACGGTTGTGGCTAGTGGCTTAGCGTCTGTCCCGTATCGGGCGGCTAAGTCAAATGTCGTTTTCGGATGCGTCTGTCCCGAATCGGGCGGCATCTTCCCAATGAACTCCAAGGCTATGCTGGCAGGGTCACCCATACCAGACAGGCTTGGAGGGAGGGGCAATTTTGTTCCGGCGGGGCTCTTATGAGTCTGCCAGGCGGGACGGGTGCGTTCTCATGAGGGCGTACTGACAGGGGAGCTCACCCCTGAAAAAAGAGACGACGATGTGGAGTCATCGGGGAGAAGGAATAATGGACAAACCAAGTAATTTGAAAAGTATTCCCCAGGCGGGTACCCGAAAGGGAGAATCCCGCCCCTCTACCGAGGTAGAGGGCAGCCCTCCGTATTCTGGGGTGGGCACAAATTGCTTCGTAGACGCGCGACGATCCGCGCGTCTTCGTGAACACGACACACATGGCTTACGAACAACGGAAACTGATATGCACAGCGATTTGGACGATTGTGAAGGAGGAGACAGGGTGAAGACTCGTAACACGGAGTTGCGAGGCGACACCAAAGACCACGGCAGGAAAACTGACAATGAGGAGGAGATGGTGTCTGACGCTGGGACAGTAGTCTTGGTGTCGACGTGCGCGTCCGTAGACGCAGGTAGTGCAGCTGGCCGGGATGCCTTGAGAAAGCGAAAGCGGAGGATCCAAGACTCTGGTTCGACCAGTGACAGCGAGAATCTGCTTGATCGCTCTCAACAGAAGGTCTCGAAGACTTTGACCAGACACAGTCGCGGTAGAGGTCGCCCACCAACAACGGGCAAGTACGTTGGCTTAAAGAAAGCGAAGGAGGAGCTTGCCAAACAAAAAGAGAGGGAATTGCGGCTTCTTGCAGAAGAAGAGGTCTTGCAGGTGGCTCGTGTGGCGCGCGAACTGAGAGATCGCGCCCGCCTAATGCCGGAACACGTAGAAGAGAATCCCGTCCTTCCGACTGTGCAAATGAAGGACAGGGTGGTGGCAAATGTAAAAATTATCTTGGACATTGCCAACAAGAGTAAAAATCTCAAGGGTGGCTTTGACACTGCCCTCAAAAATGCCGCTTTACTCATCGAGGAGTGTCTTCTCGACCTCTCCGAGCGAACGGTGTCAGAAGAGACGCAGGCGTTGCAGGCGGAGAACGCACGCCTTCAAAAGGAGCTGGATCAGCACCGAGCGGAGTTTGCGGCTTTCCGCCGGGAGATGGAGACACGTACCACGAGTGCTCCCCCCACACAAAATGACGACGAATTCCGGCGCTCAATAATAGAGAGCGTCGGCACTATTATGGACGCGAAGCTGGCGGGTATAAATGACCGCCTGCTACCAGCCCCGCGGACACGACCACCACTCCGGCACGACGCACCCTCTGTGCACATGTCGTTGCCCGAAAGTGAGCCGCTGAGTCCGCTCAGAAATGTCACCGAGAGCGTCACATCTGTGGCACGCTCAAGGGACACCTCCCCGACGTTGACTTCCGCCCCTGGGCGAAACAGGATTGACAAACGCGCGGTGGGTAGGAGCGTTCCTGTTCCTACTCCAGCTCCTCTTCCACAGAGGCCGCTGAAAAAGAAGAGAGCCCCTGTAACACAACAGGTGGCAGAACCAACTCCTTCCCCTCAACTGCCGCCAGCCTCTGAAGGATGGACAGTAGTGGGGAAGAAAAAGAACAAGAAAAGGACACAAGAAGCGGTGGTGGGCAATCCCGTCCCCGCCCAAAGCGCTTCTTTGCAAGCGGCCCCTAAAAAGGCAAAAAAGAAGAAGAGGAAACGCACCAGGAAGCTGCGACCTCCTCGCTCCGCCGCCGTCGTTATAACGATGTTGCCAGAAGCGGTGGATAGCGGTGCCACGTACGCCTCAGTTATTGCTCGGGCGAGACAGAATATTAATCTGTCAGACCTGGGCATTGAGGGGGGCCTGAGGTGCCGCAAGGCTGCAACCGGAGCCTTTATATTGGAGGTTCCGGGTACCACAAGCGGCCCAAAGGCGGACTTATTGGCCAGTAAAATGAGAGAGGAGATCGGCCAGACGGCGAAGGTAACAAGACCTACACGCTGCGTGGACCTTCGCGTATCTGGCCTTGACGAATCCGTCACTGCCGAGGACGTCTCTCTCGCAATAGCGAGGAAAGCAGAATGTTCGGCGGACGAGGTAAAAGTAGGGGAAGTACGACGCACTCCCTACGGAATGGGAACGGTCGTGGTAAAGTGCCCGGTTGTTGCAGCCAAGAAAGTCGTGGCAGGCCGCCTTCTCGTGGGGTGGACGTCGGCCCAGGTCAAGATCCTGGAACCAAGGACGAGGATCTGCTTCCGCTGCCACGAGCAAGGCCATATCGGCTGTAATTGCTCGTCTCCGGTAGATCGTAGCGGTGATTGTTACCGCTGCGGTCGCCCGGGGCACAAGGCGCGGGAGTGCTCGGCGGACCCACACTGTCCAGTGTGCGCGTCGGTCAACAAGCCAGCTAATCACCGAGCTGGCGGGAAGGCCTGCAAAGGGCCTTCCAGGAAGGAAAGGGCGGCCGCCAGAAGGCAGGCTACCCAGGCACCCGCCGCCACGGCGGCCCCAACAACATCTGGGGCTTCCGCGACTGTAGAGCCGATGACCATCGCCACCAATGATGTTTAGTCGGCTCATACAAGCCAACCTTAATCATTGCGCGTTGGCGCAAGATCTCCTCCTACAATCCATCGCAGAATGGAGGATAGACATGGCGGTGGTGGCGGAGCCATATTCGGTCCCGACCAGAAACAACTGGTTCGGGGACGTGGATGACTCCGTCGCAATAATTGTGAGGTCCAATGACGAGGCTCCCGCCCTTTTTGCTCAGGGTCAGGGCTACGTAGCAGTTCGATGGAAGGGCTTAGTAGTCTTCGGGGTCTACTTCCCTCCTGAGCGAAGTCGAAGGCTTGCGGAGTTCGAGGTCTTCTTGGATGGCCTCGGGGTAGTCATTGGCCGGGCCCGTCCGTCGCAGGTTCTTGTGATGGGGGACTTCAATGCGAAGTCCTCCGCATGGGGTTCTCCTGTGACCGACCTCCGGGGCGAGGTAATGGAAGAGTGGATGATTTCCGCCGGCCTCTTTGTGTTGAACAGGGGGTCGGTGTGTACATGTCGCGACGCCTCGATTGTTGACATATCATTGTCATCGTCTGCGCTCGCACGTTGCGTACAAGGTTGGAGGGTCGTCGAGGAGGTGGAGACATTGTCGGATCACCTATATATCCGACTGGATCTCTCCAGTTCCCCGTCGACACCGGTCTCTCAAAGATCAAATGTTTCTGTGCGGCCCAGATGGGCCTTAACACGCCTTGATAGGGAAGCGTTAGAAGTAGCTGCCGAGGTACAGGCGTGGTGTTCCCCTACAGAGGCTCCCCTGGACGTGGAGAATGAATCGGGTTTGTTCCGGGAGGCGATGACGGCTATATGCGATGCCGCGATGCCCAGGAGCAAACCCAAACCCGGAAAGCGACAGGTGTATTGGTGGTCGAGTGAAATTGCTGCACTCCGGCAAGAATGTGTGACAGCTCACCGCCGGTACACCAGGTACCGTAGACTGACACGCCGCGATCTGTCGCAGGAAGAGGCCCTACAAACGCTGTATAGAAGCGCAAAGAAGGCGCTTCAAATAGCAGTTAAAGAGGCCAAGACGAAGGCATGGGAGGAGCTTATTGCGACCCTCGACACTGACCCATGGGGTAGGCCATACAAACTGGTCCGGGGGAAACTCCGGCCGTGGTCGCCTCCCCTAACGCAGTGCTTGGAACCCCGGTTTGTGGAGCGTGTCGTGGGAACTCTGTTCCCTTCCCGCGACGAGTTCACTCCTCCACCGATGGCGTCGCGCACTACATCTACGCGCGACACCCCGACCGAGGTTCCAGTTATCACAGATGCGGAGTTTGGTGCGGCGGAATTACGCCTCCGCAAGAAGAAGAAAGCTCCTGGGCCTGATGGCGTCCCTGGTCGCGTTTTGGCCATGACGCTAGATGTGCTTGGGGATCGGCTCCGTAGGCTGTACGACAAATGCCTGGAGACGGGTCGGTTCCCATCGCAATGGAAGGAGGGGCTTCTTGTGCTTTTGCGCAAAGATGGTCGCCCAGAGGATTCGCCGTCGGCGTACCGGCCGATCTTGTTGCTCGACGAGGTGGGTAAGCTTTTCGAGCGTATCATCTCAGCCCGCCTCGTCGAACACTTGAGGGGAGTAGGCCCTGATGTTTCCGACATACAGTACGGGTTCCGAGAGGGTCGGTCGACAATAGACGCCATCCAGCGCGTCAAGACCCTCTCGGAGGAATGTGTCAGTTCCGGCGGGGTGAGTTTGGCGGTATCACTCGATATCGCAAACGCATTCAACACCCTGCCGTGGAGCTGCATAAGGGAGGCGCTTAAATACCACCAGGTGCCTCCCTACTTGTGTCGGTTGGTCGCGGACTACCTGCGAGGTAGGTGCCTGACCTACGTGGCTAGAGACGGGACAGTGGTTAGGACCCCCATGTCGTGCGGCGTTCCACAAGGCTCGGTTTTGGGCCCCTTATTGTGGAACGTCGGTTACGACTGGGTGCTGAGGGGCGCACTCCTCCCGGGTCTGAGCATTACATGCTACGCGGACGATACGCTCGTCGCGGCCCGGGGGAGGGATTTCACGGAGGCGTCCCAACTCGCCACGGTTGGAGTGGAGTTGGTTGTGAACCGGCAACAAATGCTGGGTCTCGAGGTGGCCCTGCACAAGTCAGAGGCCGTCCTCTTTCATGGTCCTCGAGTGCGACCGCCGAGAGACGCACACATTGTGGTGGCAGGCGTGAGAATTGGGGTAGGGTCCCAAATCAAATATCTGGGACTAATTCTGGACAGTCGCTTTAGTTTTAAAGCCCACTTTGAGTCGCTGGCCCCGCGGCTAATGGGCGCTGCTGCCGCACTCGGTAGGCTGCTGCCGAATTTGGGTGGCCCGAACAGGGGCTGCCGCCGCCTCTATGAGGGGGTGGTACGCTCCATGGCCCTCTACGGCGCGCCTATCTGGGCGGAGAGTTTGTCACGCGGGAATGCCATCTTACTGCGAAGGCCGCAGCGGGCGCTGGCTCAGAGAATATGTCGGGCTTATCGCACGGTGTCATACGAGGCAGCGTGCGCACTGGCAGGGACGATGCCATGGGATTTGGAGGCCGAGCTATCCGCGCAAACTTATGCGTGGCGTGTGGAGTGTCGGGACCGAGGAGAGCGTCTCCCGGCCTACGCGGAGGCCAGATGGAAGCGCCAAGCACGTCGGATCCAGGAGAATGAGTGGGGCCAAAGGTTGGCGGATCCAACTGCTGGCCATAGAACGGTGGAGGCCATCCAGCCCGTACTGAGGGCTTGGTTGCGGCGAAAACACGGGACCTTTACATTCCGTCTCATGCAGGTGCTCACCGGACACGGGTGCTTCGGTGAGTACCTGCACCGTGTCGCGAGGAGGGAGCCTCTTCCCGTCTGCCACCACTGCGGAGGCTGCGACGAAGACACGGCTCAGCACACCCTCGAGGGGTGTCCCGCCTGGTCCGAGGAACGCCGTGTTCTCGTCGCTGAAGTGGGTTCGGATCTCTCGCTGCCGGCTG
Organism: Emmelina monodactyla; assembly: GCA_916618145.1. Classification (NCBI taxonomy): domain Eukaryota; kingdom Metazoa; phylum Arthropoda; class Insecta; order Lepidoptera; family Pterophoridae; genus Emmelina; species Emmelina monodactyla. The sequence continues at coordinate 93,947 of OU745314.1, read as the reverse complement.
TCTTATTGGGCATGGTCCGGAGTGAGAGGTCCTGGCAGGCGATGGTCTCCTTTTGCGAGGCCGTCGTATCGCAAAAGGAGGCGGCGGAGAGGGAGCGCGAAGCTGCGGCTGTCGCCCACCCGCTTCGCCGAAGGAGAGTAGGGGGTCGGAGGAGGCTTTACAACCTCCAACTCCCACCTCCCTAACGGAGACCAGGGTAGTGGACTCGGGGGAATCCGCTACCCTCACCAACAGGTCTCCCGAGAAGGCGCGCACCGTGTTCCGGTGCGCCTTTTCCACGACGGACGGAGAAGGTCAACATCTAACTTCCCCGTTAATCGAGAAGGAGGCCCCGCGCGACCATGACGCGGGCCGACGCCGCTGGGGCTGATTTGTGAGAATGCGCAAGCAATCCCGCAGCCCCGGCACCAATGGCGCCTTCGGAGGAACACCGCAGTGTTTTTAGTGGGTATACCCCTGGTCGGCAGTCCTAGCCGTCAGGAGCAGCGCCCTTTTCAGGGCGCCGGGAGTCCCACACACGTCTCTCGCCCCCCCCGGGCGGGAGATATGGTGCGTAAAGCATTTTCACTGCGATAAAAAAAAAAAAAAAAAAAAAAAAAGGTTAGGTTAGGTTAGGTTAGGTTAGGTTAGGTTAGGTTTTTTTTTTTTTTTTTTTTTTTTTTTTTTTTTTTTTTTTTTTTTTTTTTTTTTTTTTTTTTTTTTTTTTTTTTTGTGAGGCAGCAATTGATGCCGCCCCTTCTGGCACCTCTAACATGGGTCAGAGCCTTTATCTATCAGTTTAATTCATTCCGACTAACAATTAAGTAAGGTCTTTGGCTACTGCTTGAAGAGCTTTATATTTTGAGACATCTTTTAGCAATTATGTTTTAACAATTTTCGTTTTACAATTTAATGATTCTAATTTTTAAAATTTTTATGTTTACATTTTCTATATCATTAGCAGAATTTACATTTTACATTTTAATTTAATGATTCTACTTTACGATTTTTTGTGTTTACAATTCTATTACAATTGGCCGAATTTTATTTTACAATATTTTATTATCACAGTTATTTTACCTATATCTATATCACAGTTACAAGTTTTCCAATATCACAGTTTAAAAATTTAAGTTTTTACACCATATGTCAGCCGAGCATGATATTACTACAAATTAATCTCTTGGTCTTATTTTAGTATTACATAAAAAGCTTACAGACTAATGTTGCATACATTTTTATGCCATACTATTATTTTTAAGACAATTTGCAAACAACTATATATAGAGCTAAATATTATTATAATATAAATGCATATATATTTATTTATTGCGTTTAGATTTTTACGAGTAATATATACAGGGTTAGGTTAGGTTAGGTTAGGTTAGGTTAGGTTAGGTTAGGTTAGGTTAGGTTAGGTTAGGTTAGGTTAGGTTAGGTTAGGTTGACGTGGACACGGCCCAGCACACCCTCGAGGGGTGCCCCGCCTGGTCCGAGGAGCGCCGTGTACTCGTCGCGGAAGTGGGGTCTGACCTTTCGCTGCCGGCGGTCGTATTGGCCATGGTCGGGAGTGAGAGGTCCTGGCAGGCGATGGTCTCCTTTTGCGAGGCCGTCGTGTCGCAAAAGGAGGCGGCGGAGAGGGAGCGCGAAGCTGCGGCTGTCGCCCACCCGCTCCGCCGAAGGAGAGCAGGGGGTCGGAGGAGGCTTTACAACCTCCAACTCCCACCTCCCTAACGGAGACCAGGGTAGTGGACTCGGGGGAATCCGCTACCCTCACCAACAGGTCTCCCGAGAAGGCGCGCACTGTGTTCCGGTGCGCCTTTTCCACGACGGACGGGGAAGGGTCCATCTAACTTCCCCGTAAATCGAGAAGGAGGCCCCGCGCGATCATGACGCGGGCCGATGCCGCTGGGGCTGATTTGTGAGAATGCGTAAGCAATCCCGCAGCCCCGGCACCAATGGCGCCTTCGAGGAACTCCGCAGTGTTTTTAGTCGGTAAACCCCTGGCCGGCAATCCAGCCGTCCAGGAGCAGCGCCCTTTTCAGGGCGCCGGGAGTCCGACACACGTCTCTCGCCCCCCCCGGGCGGGAGATATGGTGCGTAAAGCATTTTCACTGCGTTAAAAAAAAAAAAAAAAAAAAAAAAAAAAAAAAAAAAAAAAAAAAAAAAAAAAAAAAAAGGTTAGGTTAGGTTAGGTTAGGTTAGGTTAGGTTAGGTTAGGTTAGGTTAGGTTAGGTTAGGTTAGGTTAGGTTAGGTTGGGGCAGCCCCCACAGTGTCCGAAAGTACGTCCCCGTCGTCTGCCCTGGACCCTCCCTGTTTGGTGCGCGGTAACGCAGTGGCCAACAGTGGTAGGTGACCGAATCTTGAGGACCATACTGTGCGGATTGAATGTATCTATCTTCTTCCGATATGACAAAGAAGGCTCCCGTATCCCCCGGGAAGAAAAAAGGCCCTTCTCAGGGCCAAACCGAGCTGGACCCGGTGGTGGTCGTGGTGCCGTTGGACTATCCCGACGGAAACGCGTCGCCTTCGGTTAGCCGACCAAATTCGGCGCTTGGTGTAAGCCTCTTCAGGAGGCCCGACGACAAAACCGACATACCGGATGACGATATGTCGGACAGCTCGTCCGTAGTGGGAGATCCTTCGATCTATCGGAAGAGACCGCGGTCTGGCTCGGAAGAGCTTACTGACGACTCTAGTTCGTCGAACAAGACCGTGAAGGCAAAACGAGGCCGAGGCCGACCCCCAACTACCGGGGAATATGTTGGCTTAGCCAAGGCAAAAGCTGAGCTTGCCGAGGCAAAGGCCGAACTTGCTGAGAGAAAGCGCCTGGAGAAACAACAGGACGCTGAAGAGAAGGTGGTGGGAATGACACGTGCCAATAGAGAGGCTCGTGCCAAATATCTCGCCTTGCGTAATGCTCCGTCCGCAAAGACGGATATAGATCGGTTGAGCGCCATGCTCAGAAAACAGGTTGAGGCTGAGGTGGACACCATCTTCGTGGTGGCCCAAAAGTCAGGGAACCTCAAAAGCGGGTTCCAGAAGGCGTTAAAGGCTTCTGCAGCTACCCTGCATGAGATTTTAGCTGAAATTATCAGCCGCAACGCCTCAGAAGAAAACGAAAGGCTCGAGGCCACCATAGAGCACCAGAGCCTGCAGATTGGCGTGATGGAGAAGGAGCTTGAGAAGCTCCGCCAACAGCTCCAGGCGGCGCCGCCTCCAAATTTTAAGGAGGTAATAAGAGATGTCCTGCAGGAGGAACGGACATTTGTGCGTTCCGCCCTGGCAGGCATCGAGGACCGCCTCCTTCCTGCAAAGGTTGTGCGACCGCCCCTTGCGGCGGACAGGAGACGCAGCGTGGAGGTGGTAACCCCTGCTGCACCGGTCCCTGCGCCTGCTGCGCAGAAGCCGGCGGGGGGAAAAGGCAAGGGCAAGGGCAAGGCGACCAAGCCTTCGGCTCCGGCCCCAGCATCTGCCCCGGTGGAACCAGTCGCTGATCCATCCTGGGCGTATAAGACGGCGGTGGCGGGGGGGAAGAAGAGCAAGGCCAAGACGGCCAAGCCTTCGGTTCCGGCCCCGACTCCGACCCCGATGGAACCAGTGGCTGGTCCATCATGGGCGCAGGAGACCTCACAAGAGGAGCTGATGTTGCCGTCTGCCACCGCGGCCAATGATGGCTGGACGACGGTGGGGAAAAAAGGCAGGAAGAAGAAGGCGCCTCAGCCTACTTCTACTGCTAAAAAGGCAGCCCCTGCGAAGGCCCCTAAAAAGGCCCCAAAAAAGAAGGTGTCTCTCCCCAAGACGGCGGCGGTCGTGGTAACACTATCGTCAGACGCCGTCGAGAAGGGAGAAACATACGAGTCGGTGCTCGTTCGAGCCCGACAAACGGTGAACCCCCAAGAAATGGGGATTCAGAAAGTTACGTGCCGGCGGACCCAAACGGGAGCTCGGATATTCGAGTTCCCGGGGGCCAACCGGCAGCAGCAGGCCGACGCCTTCGCCGCTAAAATGGCGGAGGCGATCGCGGATGTTGCCAAGGTGGCACGCCCAGTCAAAACCTCGTCCCTGGTGGTATCGGAACTAGATGATTCCGTTACCAAGGGCGAGGTGGCTGCTGCCGTGGCGGCAGCGGGTGGCTGTGGTGTTGAGGCCATACAGGCCGGAGAAATTCGACCTGGGGCGGGGGGCATGGGCCGTATCAGGCTTCGGTGCCCCGTGGCAGCCATAGAAGCCGTCCTTAAAAAAGGGCGGCTGCTAATTGGCTTTAGCTCAGCCGTGGTCCGGGCGCTAGAGGAACAGCCTATGCGCTGTTTCCGGTGCTATGCGCTCGGACACGCCCGTCAGTGCTGCCCATCAGCGGTAGACAGATCACTACTCTGTCTCCGATGTGGACAGCCGGGCCACAAGCAGGCCTCCTGCAAAAAAGACCCCCGTTGTGCCGTCTGTGCGGCCAGCGGGAGGTCTGCAGGGCACGTTATGGGGGGTGCTAAATGCACCCCCCCATCAAGGAAGGGCAAGGAGCAGGCCGCCACTCGGCCTGCCCCTGCAGGTGCTCGGGTCTCCCCGAGTGTAGTTGATTGTCCGATGGCCGAACAATGTTAAGGTTCGGCCATCGGAAAATACTGCAGGTGAACCTCAACCACGGCCAGGCAGCTCAGGACTTAATGTTCCAGAAGCTGTCGGAGTGGTTGGGGGACGTTGCAGTGGTCGCCGAGCCATACTCGATCCCGGCCAACTGGCTGGGTGACAGGAATGGCTTGGTGGCCATCGCGCCGCGGCCTGCTGCGGACTCTCCTCCCCTCTCTCTAATTGAGAGGGGATCTGGGTACGTGGCCGCCGCGTGGGGAGACATCGCCCTTGTGGCGGTGTATTTCTCCCCAAACCGCCCGCTGTCGGAGTTTGAGGACTACCTCCACACTCTGACGGCGGTGGTTGCGCGGGTGGGGATGGCCCGAGTCGCGGTCCTTGGCGACCTTAACGCCAGGTCCGTGGCATGGGGCGATCGGCTCACGGACCACTGCGGCACGGCTGTTGAGTCGTGGGCCGCATCCGTGGGCCTTGTGCTCCTCAACAGAGGGGCAGTGCAAACGTGCGTCCGGGCAAATGGGGGTTCGGTGGTGGATCTATCCTTCGCCACCCCCGCTCTGGCCGGCCACGTGCGCAAATGGCGGGTGGACCTGGTGGAGACTCTTTCGGACCATCGTTATGTCCGAATAGAGATCTCCACACCGGGTGCACCAGCCGCGGGTCGGACGGGTCAGTCGCCTTTCCCGCGGTGGGCCCTGTCGCGGCTTGACCGCGACGCGGCTAAGGAGGCGGCGTTTGTCCAGGACTGGCTAGCTCCGTCTGCCAGTCCGGACGTGGACGACGCCGCCCTTCAGTTGAAGGAATGTATGACCGAGGTATGCAACGCCAGCATGCCTCGGTCCCGCCGGCCCCTTCCAAGGCACGCGGTGTACTGGTGGTCGGCGGAGATCGCCGACCTCCGAGTGCACTGCATGGCCTCGAGAAGGGCGTACCAGAGGGCCCGCCGACGTCGCCGCCGCGATGCCGAAAATGAGGGTCGCCTGTACGCCACCTACTCGGAGGCGCAGCGCGCCCTCAAAAAGGCAATCGCGGAGGCCAAAGAAAGGGCGAGGTCGGAGATGCTGGAGAGTCTGAACGACGACCCTTGGGGCAGACCGTATCGGGCAGCACGCAACAAGCTGCGCCCGATCGGTCCCCCCATTACGGAGACTCTCCAGCCGGAGTTGTTGGAGGGGGTGGTCCGGGTTCTGTTCCCGGATCGTTCTAACATCACCCCTCCAACTATGGATCCGCCTCGGCGGATGGGCCCTCCTGCCGACCCGGAAGTCGTCCCGGTGTCGGAGGCGGAATTTGCCTCGGCGGCGCTCTGCCTACGAGGCAAGAAGACGGCGCCGGGGCCTGACGGTGTGCCGGCGAAGGTGGTGGCTATTGCCACCGCTCAATTGGGGGCCAGATTTCGGGACCTCTTCGACCGCTGTCTAGCGTCGGGGAGGTTCCCGAAAGTGTGGAAGGAGGGGGCGCTATGCCTCCTCCGGAAGGAGGGCCGGCCGGCGGACTCGCCGGCAGGCTACAGGCCGATCGTCCTGTTAGACGACGCCGGCAAGCTTCTTGAGCGCGTAATAGCCACGCGTCTCAAGGAGCATCTGACGGGGACTGGCCCGGACCTATCGGAGGCCCAATACGGGTTCCGGGCGGGCCGGTCCACAATAGACGCGCTTCGGGAGCTGAAGCGCGTCACGCAGGAGGCGGTGGCGGCGGGGGATGGAGTATTGGCGGTGTCCTTTGACATCGCCAATGCATTCAATACCATCCCTCACGCCACTATACTGGAGGCACTCCGATACCATAGGGTGCCTCCGTACCTGCGGGCCCTGTTGGCGAACTACCTCCTGGACAGGGAGGTTTTGTTCGTCGACAGGGACGGCCGGTTGGGGCGGCGAAGAGTCGAGTCGCAGGGGACGCACCTACGGGGAGGCGGCCGCCCTGGCGTCTGTCGGGGGAACCCTAGTCGCTAACCGAATACGACGGCTAGGGTTATCGGTGGCGCTGGAGAAGACAGAGGCCCTCTTCTTCCCGGCGCCCCGGCAGCGCGTGCCACCCGACGCCCACATAATGGTGGGCGGCGTCCGGGTGGAGGTTAAGGCCCAGATGAAATATCTGGGCCTTATCCTGGATGGGCGGTGGAAGTTCGGCGCCCACTTCAGCCGACTTGCACCGCGCCTCCTGAAGGCGGCCGATGGGCTGGCCTGGCTGCTGCCTAATTTGGGAGGGCCAGCTACGGCATGCCGGCAACTATACGCCGGCATGCTACGTAGCATGGCTATGTATGGCGCCCCAATATGGGCGGACTCTCTCGGGAGAGAAAACGTGACCCTCCTCCGTAAACCACAACGCGCCATCGCTCAGCGAGTGGCGCGGGTTTACGGGACGGTGGGTCACGCGGCGGCCTGTGCCATGGCGGGCACTCCGCCGTGGCACCTGGAGGCCGAGGTGCAGTCCGCCGTCTACCACTGGACGGCGGACCAACGGGCGCGCGGAGAGCGCCCGGCACCCGAAGAGAGGGACGCCGCCAGGCGCAATGCCCGCAGGGTCATGCTCCGCCGGTGGACGGCGGAGATGGCTTTTGCGGAGTTTGGCCGGCGTACCCTAGACGCCATCGGTCCAGTAATCGAAGGCTGGACCGAGCGGAGGCACGGGGTCCTCTCCTTCCGACTGTCGCAGGTGCTTTCCGGGCATGGTTGCTTTGGGAAGTACCTGTGCAGGATCGGGAGGGAGGAGACCGCGGCGTGCCACCACTGTGGCGCGCCGGTGGACACGGCGCAGCACACCCTGGCCGAATGCTCGGCCTGGGTGGAGCAGCGCCGGTGCCTCCAGGCGTCGGTGGGCCCGGACCTCTCGCTGCCTAGTGTGGTGTACGCCATGATAGGTAGCGAAGGGGCCTGGGCCGCAGTAGCCTCCTTCTGTGAGGAAGTTATCTCGCAGAAGGAGGCGGCGGAGCGGGGTCGGGAGGAGGATCCTCTCGCACCGCCGCACCGCAGACGTCGAAGGGGCCGGAGAAGGCGGTTGTATGACCGCTCCCTTCTCCAGCCTGGTGGTGACCTGCGGGTAGGGGGTGTGGGGACACCTCCTCCCGCATTGCACGGGTCGCCGCCGTCGACGGGTGGGAACGACCGGACGCTCCCGGTCGGTCCCACAGGCCCCCCACCAACACCGGGGGGCCGCGCAGGGCCCGTCTTGTCATAGACGGGCTGACGCCGGTGGGGTTGTGGAGTGAGGCTTGTCCCGTACCCATGACTCTACCACTAAGGCGTAGAAGGAGCGCGCGGGGTTTTAGTGGGTATACCCCTGGCCGGCAATCCAGCCGTCCAGGAGCAGCGCCCTTTTCAGGGCGCCGGGAGTCCCACACACGCCCTTCACTTCCCCGGTGAAGGGTACGGTGCGTAACGCATTTCCCCGCGTCAACAAAAAAAAAAAAAAAAAAAAAAAAAAAAAAAAAAAAAAAAAAAAAAAAAAAAAAAAAAAAAAAAAAAAAAAAAAAAAAGGTTAGGTTAGGTTAGGTTAGGTTAGGTTAGGTTAGGTTAGGTTAGGTTAGGTTAGGTTAGGTTAGGTTCCGTGGATGGTGAACCACGTTAAAAAAGAATCCCGTGGATGGTGAACCACGTTAAAAAAGAATCCCCGCAGGGAGGCCGTGGATGGTGAACCACGTTAAAAAAGAATCCCGTGGATGGTGAACCACGTTAAAAAAGAATCCCTAGCATACCGTAATCCTCACTGAGGACCGGGGGCCGTCCGTGCTTTATGCCGGGCCGCGTGGATGATGAACCACTATAAAAAAGCATCCCCTGCACACCGTAATCCTCACCGAGGACCGGGGGCCGTCTGTGCTTTACGCCGGGCCGCGTGGATGGTGAACCACTATAAAAAAGGCATCCCTTGTACACCGTAATCCTCCCTGTGAGGACCGGGGGCCGTCGGGGTATTTGCCCGGGCCGCGTGGATGGTGAACCACTATAAAAAAGGCATCCCTCGCACACCGTAATCCTCCCTGTGAGGACCGGGGGCCGTCGGGGTATTTGCCCGGGCCGCGTGGATGGTGAACCACTATAAAAAAGGCATCCCTTGTACACCGTAATCCTCCCTGTGAGGACCGGGGGCCGTCGGGGTATTTGCCCGGGCCGCGTGGATGGTGAACCACTATAAAAAAGGCATCCCTTGCACACCGTAATCCTCCCTGTGAGGACCGGGGGCCGGCGGGGTATTTGCCCGGGCTGCGTGGATGGAGAACCACTATAAAAAAGAATCCCTCGTACACCGTTATCCCTTCGGGGACCGGGGGCTGTCGGGGCTTTTGTCCGGGCCGAGTGGAGTAAACCACAATAAAAATCGACCGGCGGTTGTCATCACTGGGGTCATCAGAAGGGAGTGTAGGATGACACCGTCGAATCACGCGCCGGTTTCCGCGTCCCGGCGTGTGAAGGGAGGGGCGGCTTCGGTCGCCAACTAGGTAGGGATCTCTTCTTGCCGAACTTGGTACTGGACCCACCAAGGACGGTGACAAGAGATCGTGGGAGGCGATGGTCTCCTTCGCGATCGCGTCGATCTCGCAAAGGTGACCATCGATGGATCGGGTCCGAGAGGATGACCCCCTAGCGGATCCGATCCTGTGGGGTGGCTCGCTCGACACCTGGCGGATGACCCCCGCCATCTGTCGACCGAGCGGTGGCCTTCGGGTGGGGGAACGGGGACTCCCTCATCCGATTGCACAAGGTCACGGGAGGGCGTGGTTCACCAAGTGTTCTGGTGGCCACGCCAACAGGGAGGTTCCGCACTTGCGGATGCACCCGCGGCTCGCGGTCGATTGCGCGAGCGTGCCCGTGAGTCGCATTATGGGTGGCGGCGTTTGAACACCGCGGTGGTTTTTAGTGGGTAGACCCCTGGTCGGCAATCCAGTCGCCCAGGAGCAGCGCTTCACGCCGGGAGTCCCACACACGCCCTTCACTCCCCGGTGAAGGGTACGGTGCATAAAGCATTTTCCCCGCGACATCAAAAAAAAAAAAAAAAAAAAAAAAAAAAAAAAAAAAAAAAAAAAAAAAAAAAAAAAGGTTAGGTTAGGTTAGGTTAGGTTAGGTTAGGTTAGGTTAGGTTAGGTTAGGTTAGGTTAGGTTAGGTTAGGTTAGGTTAGGTTATATTTGGGACTCATCCTCGACAGTCGATTCGGATTTGGAGCTCACTTTGAGCAATTGGTGCCGCGGCTAATGGCTGCAGCTGCTGCGCTTGGTAGGCTGATGCCGAATTTGGGGGGTCCGAACAGGGGCTGCCGCCGCCTCTTTGAGGGGGTGGTCCGCTCCATGGCCCTCTATGGCGCGCCTATCTGGGTGGAGAAGTTGAAGGGACGGAATGGCGCCTTGCTACGAAGGCCGCAGAGGGCGATGGCCCTCAGAATATGTCGGGCTTACCGCACGGTCTCCTTTGAGGCGGCGTGTGCGTTGGCCGGGACGATGCCGTGGGACTTGGAAGCCGAGCTCTCCGCGCAAACATATGCGTGGCGGGTAGAGTTCCGGGACCGGGGTGAGCGTCTCCCGGCTGAACTGGAGGTCAGATGGAAGCGCCAAGCTCGGCGCACCCAAGAAAATGAGTGGGGGCATAGGTTGGCGGCTCCAACCGCCGGCCATAGAACTGTTGAGGCCCTCCAGCCCGTAATGAGGGCTTGGTTAAGGAGAAGACACGGGCAGCTCACGTTCAGGCTCACGCAGGTGCTCACCGGACACGGGTGTTTCGGTGAGTACCTGCATCGTGTCGCAAGGAGGGAGCCTCTTCCCGTCTGCCACCACTGCGGAGGCGGCGACGAAGACACGGCTCAGCACACCCTCGAGGGGTGTCCCGCCTGGGCCGAGGAACGCCGTGTTCTCGTCGCTGAAGTGGGTTCGGACCTCTCGCTGCCGGCTGTCTTATTGGGCATGGTCCGGAGTGAGAGGTCCTGGCAGGCGATGGTCTCCTTTTGCGAGGCCGTCGTGTCGCAAAAGGAGGCGGCGGAGAGGGAGCGCGAAGCTGCGGCTTTAGCCCACCCGCTCCGCCGAAGGAGAGTGGGGGGTCGGAGGAGGCTTTACAACCTCCAACTCCCACCTCCCTAACGGAGACCAGGGTAGTGGACTCGGGGGAATCCGCTACCCTCACCAACAGGTCTCCCGAGAAGGCGCGCACCGTGTTCCGGTGCGCCTTTTCCACGACGGACGGGGAAGGTCAACATCTAACTTCCCCGTTAATCGAGAAGGAGGCCCCGCGCGACCATGACGCGGGCCGACGCCGCTGGGGCTGATTTGTGAGAATGCGCAAGCAATCCCGCAGCCCCGGCACCAATGGCGCCTTCGGAGGAACACCGCAGTGTTTTTAGTGGGTATACCCCTGGTCGGCAGTCCTAGCCGCCAGGAGCAGCGCCCTTTTCAGGGCGCCGGGAGTCCCACACACGTCTCGCGCCCCCCCCCGGGCGGGAGATATGGTGCGTAAAGCATTTTCACTGCGATAAAAAAAAAAAAAAAAAAAAAAAAAAAAAAAAAAAAAAAAAAAAAAAAGGTTAGGTTAGGTTAGGTTAGGTTAGGTTAGGTTAGGTTAGGTTAGGTTAGGTTAGGTTAGGTTAGGTTAGGTTAGGTTAGGTTAGGTTAGGTTAGGTTAGGTTAGGTTAGGTTAGGTTAGGTTAGGTTAGGTTAGGTTAGGTTAGGTTAGGTTAGGTTAGGTTAGGTTAGGTTAGGTTAGGTTAGGTTAGGTTAGGTTAGGTTAGGTTAGGTTAGGTTAGGTTAGGTTAGGTTAGGTTAGGTTAGGTTAGGTTAGGTTAGGTTAGGTTAGGTTAGGTTAGGTTAGGTTAGGTTAGGTTAGGTTAGGTTAGGTTAGGTTAGGTTAGGTTAGGTTAGGTTAGGTTAGGTTAGGTTAGGTTAGGTTAGGTTAGGTTAGGTTAGGTTAGGTTAGGTTAGGTTAGGTTAGGTTAGGTTAGGTTAGGTTAGGTTAGGTTAGGTTAGGTTAGGTTAGGTTAGGTTAGGTTAGGTTAGGTTAGGTTAGGTTAGGTTAGGTTAGGTTAGGTTAGGTTAGGTTAGGTTAGGTTAGGTTAGGTTAGGTTAGGTTAGGTTAGGTTAGGTTAGGTTAGGTTAGGTTAGGTTAGGTTAGGTTAGGTTAGGTTAGGTTAGGTTAGGTTATGTTAGGTTAGGTCAGGTTAGGTTAGGTTAGGTTAGGTTAGGTTAGGTTAGGTTAGGTTAGGTTAGGTTAGGTTAGGTTAGGTTAGGTTAGGTTAGGTTAGGTTAGGTTAGGTTAGGTTAGGTTAGGTTAGGTTAGGTTAGGTTAGGTTAGGTTAGGTTAGGTTAGGTTAGGTTAGGTTAGGTTAGGTTAGGTTAGGTTAGGTTAGGTTAGGTTAGGTTAGGTTAGGTTAGGTTAGGTTAGGTTAGGTTAGGTTAGGTTAGGTTAGGTTAGGTTAGGTTAGGTTAGGTTAGGTTAGGTTAGGTTAGGTTAGGTTAGGTTAGGTTAGGTTAGGTTAGGTTAGGTTAGGTTAGGTTAGGTTAGGTTAGGTTAGGTTAGGTTAGGTTAGGTTAGGTTAGGTTAGGTTAGGTTAGGTTAGGTTAGGTTAGGTTAGGTTAGGTTAGGTTAGGTTAGGTTAGGTTAGGTTACTCACACAGTTCCCTCAACTCGGTAACCAAGCGCCCAGTAGAACGCCGCGGAGTTTTTAGTCAGTAGGAGTCTGACATAACCCGGTTGCTGCCCCCCGTGGTGACCGTGGTATCCATGATGGATTTTCTTCGCGTTATAAAAAAAAAAAAAAAAAAAAAAAAAAAAAAAAAAAAAAGGTTAGGTTAGGTTAGGTTAGGTTAGGTTAGGTTAGGTTAGGTTAGGTTAGGTTAGGTTAGGTTAGGTTAGGTTAGGTTAGGTTAGGTTAGGTTAGGTTAGGTTAGGTTAGGTTAGGTTAGGTTAGGTTAGGTTAGGTTAGGTTAGGTTAGGTTAGGTTAGGTTAGGTTAGGTTAGGTTAGGTTAGGTTAGGTTAGGTTAGGTTAGGTTAGGTTAGGTTAGGTTAGGTTAGGTTAGGTTAGGTTAGGTTAGGTTAGGTTAGGTTAGGTTAGGTTAGGTTAGGTTAGGTTAGGTTAGGTTAGGTTAGGTTAGGTTAGGTTAGGTTAGGTTAGGTTAGGTTAGGTTAGGTTAGGTTAGGTTAGGTTAGGTTAGGTTAGGTTAGGTTAGGTTAGGTTAGGTTAGGTTAGGTTAGGTTAGGTTAGGTTAGGTTAGGTTAGGTTAGGTTAGGTTAGGTTAGGTTAGGTTAGGTTAGGTTAGGTTAGGTTAGGTTAGGTTAGGTTAGGTTAGATTAGGTTAGGTTAGGTTAGGTTAGGTTAGGTTAGGTTAGGTTAGGTTAGGTTAGGTTAGGTTAGGTTAGGTTAGGTTAGGTTAGGTTAGGTTAGGTTAGGTTAGGTTAGGTTAGGTTAGGTTAGGTTAGGTTAGGTTAGGTTAGGTTAGGTTAGGTTAGGTTAGGTTAGGTTAGGTTAGGTTAGGTTAGGTTAGGTTAGGTTAGGTTAGGTTAGGTTAGGTTAGGTTAGGTTAGGTTAGGTTAGGTTAGGTTAGGTTAGGTTAGGTTAGGTTAGGTTAGGTTAGGTTAGGTTAGGTTAGGTTAGGTTAGGTTAGGTTAGGTTAGGTTAGGTTAGGTTAGGTTAGGTTAGGTTAGGTTAGGTTAGGTTAGGTTAGGTTAGGTTAGGTTAGGTTAGGTTAGGTTAGGTTAGGTTAGGTTAGGTTAGGTTAGGTTAGGTTAGGTTAGGTTAGGTTAGGTTAGGTTAGGTTAGGTTAGGTTAGGTTAGGTTAGGTTAGGTTAGGTTAGGTTCCCCCCCAAGGGATTGCGCCTTGTCGTGGCGGGGGGGCTCAGTACCTCGTAGCAATCCAGCTACTGAGGGAAGCTAAGCATCCCACAATGGGGGTCGGGCTCGCTGTCTTACTCCTTAATGAGTAATTCATGCGAGTTCCGACGGGGAGGGCATACCGTAATCCTCACTCTGAGGACCGGGGGCTGTCGGGGCATTTGCCCGGGCTGCGTGGATGGTGAACCACTATAAAAAAGAATCCCTAGCACACCGTAATCCTCACTCTGAGGACCGGGGGCCGTCGGGGCATTTGCCCGGGCTGCGTGGATGGTGAACCACTATAAAAAAGAAACCCTAGCACACCGTAATCCTCACTCTGAGGACCGGGGGCCGTCGGGGCATTTGCCCGGGCTGCGTGGATGGTGAACCACTATAAAAAAGAAACCCTAGCACACCGTAATCCCTTCGGGGACCGGGGGCCGGCGGGGCTTTGCCCGGGCTGCGTGGATGGCAAACCACTATAAAAACCCTCGTGTACCGTTATCCCTTCGGGGACCGGGGGCTGTCGGGGCATTTGTCCGAGCCGAGTGGAGTAAACCACAATAAAAATCCCAAGGCCAAGCTTGGCGCCCGGCGAGGGTCTGAATGGTAGTGGGTCACTGCCGTTAGGGCGTCTAGGGGCGGTCCCCCTCTGAAAAAAAAACCATGAATAGTGCGACCAAATACAAACTACCCCAGGAGGGTACCAACCGCTTAGCCGCGGGGGGAGAATCCCTCCCTGTCGTTGCTTCGGCTTCGGCAGGCAGCCCTTTAGTATCTGGGGGGGCAATCCGCTATTCCGTGTCTTCGGGCGCGGCCTCGAAAGAGGCAAAAACTGTGCCTTCGGGCACCAGGACGAAGAGGGCCACGAAGAGTGGCAAAACCACGCAGAGCTCCGCGACAAGCGGTCACGAGGAGGCAGACGCTTCAGCTCGAAGCAGTGGTGGCAGCTTTCGGTCTGCGAGGGGCGAGAAGCCCAAACCGCAAAGGCCGAAGCCAAAAAGGAGGGAGAGGGAGTCGGATGGGACGGTTGTCTCCGTGAGGGGCACCGACTCGGATGGCTCCAGAATGGAGTTTGAGGTGCCGACGCCAGGACTTGGGCGCAAAAAGCGCTCCGTTAAAAGGGCGGCAAGGGAGTCGGACCCCAATTACTCCAGTGGGAGCGAGTCTGGCAGCAGCTGCGTGCTGGGTGCCAAAAAGAGCGCTTCAAAGCGTGGGCGTGGACGGCCTCCAACGACCGGGCATTATGTCGGTCTGGCTAAGGCCAAAGAGGCCTTTGTGAGAGCCCAGCGGGAGGCAATAGATGTGGAGGCGGAGGCGGAGGTGGTGGAAGCAACCAGACTTCTCGCTGCCGTGCCTGCTGACTGCTTGGAGCAGCAGATCCGAGGCACCGTCCAAATTATTAGGGATGTGGACATGAAGTCCAAAAACCTGAAGAGCGGCTTCAAAGGCGCTCTCAAGGCTGCGGCGACTCAGGTTGAGAGGACTCTGTTCGCACTCCTCAGTAGGACGGCAGACGACGAGGTGAGAGTTCTCCGGACGGAGAATGAGGACCTTCGGCTACGTCTGGAGGCGGTCCGCTCGGAGGTGGTTCAGCTTCGCGAGGAGATGGACCGCATTCGTACTGAGAATGCGGCCCGGACCACGCAAGCTCCACCGAAGCCACCAACGAGCGAAAGGGAGGGAGAGGACAGGGCGAGTCTTCTGCGGGACATCGGCTTTATCGTCGATGCAAAGCTGGCAGGTCTGGATGACCGCCTGCTTCCCCCGAAGACAGTTCGCCCACCGCTTAAAGCGGACGCCAAGGCGCAAACCAGGCAGCCTAGGGTGCTGAATGCCACGTCTGCAGCTGGCCCAAGCCAGCGAACACGAAGGCCGGCCGCCCCGGCCGCCGTTGTGAGGGAGGAACCGCCGGCTCAGCCTCCTCTAACAGAGGGATGGACCACCGTGGCGAAGAAGAAGCGGAAGCGCAAGAAGGGAGGACAGGGTGCTGCGCCTCAAGCGGCGCCTCCTGCTCCGGCTCAACCGCCTAGGGGTAGGCTTCCAGCGAGCCAGGCAGTCACTGCCAGGCCGCGTGTACAGCCGAAGCCCAAACAGGCAAAGCCGAAGAAGGTGCGTCCACCAAGGTCGGCTGCGGTGGTGATAACGCTGTCGTCTGAGGCCGTCCAGCAGGGCCTCACTTATGAGAAAGTGCTGACGGATGCACGGAGGGGCCTGGATCTGACCCAGTTGCAAATTGGGGAAGGTTTAAGGTTCCGCGCGGCAGCAACGGGAGGGCGCGTTCTGGAAATCCCAGGCGCGGAGAGTGGGGCAAAGGCGGACTCTCTAGCCCGCAAGCTCCGAGAACTGATGCCGGAGACAGTCAGGGTCGCCCGGCCCACGAAATGTACCGATCTGGACATTTCGGGGCTTGACGACTCCGTCAATGCGCAGGATATCGCAGCGGCGATAGCCAATGGAGGCAAATGCTCACCCGAGCAAATCAAGGTTGGCCCTATACGCGTGGGTCTCTTTGGGGCTGGTAGCACCATAGTGCAGTGCCCCGTGGAGGCCGCGCTTCCGCTTGCGGAAAGTGGCCGACTCTTGGTGGGGTGGAGCGCAGCGCGAGTGCGCCTAATGGGTCCTCGGCCTCTCAAATGCTACCGCTGCTTTGAGATTGGCCACACTGGGGCTCAGTGCAAGTCCGGCGTTGACCGCAGCCGGAACTGCTTCCGCTGCGGCGAGGAGGGGCATATGGTGGCAGCGTGCACAAAAGCCGCGACATGCACCGTGTGCAGGGCAGCTGGAAGGCCGGCTGACCACACTGCCGGCGGGCGCAAGTGCGTCCGGCCCAAGAGGGGCAAAGGGACAGCTGGATTGACCACAGCAGTCCGAGGCCAACCCAGGGAGCCGCCCACGGAGGCGATGTTGACCGGTCACTAATGGCCACTCAACATCGCTTCCTCCAGGTTAACCTGAACCATTGCCTTGGTGCGCAGGACTTGCTCCTGCAAACCATGCTGCATTGGTCGGTTGACGTGGCGGTCGCGTCGGATCCCTTCTTTGTGTCTTCCCAGCCCAACTGGGTAGGGGACACGAGGGATTCCGTCGCGATAATAGCGGCGACGGGCCCGGACTCACAGCCCCTGATTCTCAGGGACCGGGAGCCCGGTATGGTGTCGGCGGTGTGGGGTGACACCTTGGTCGTCGGGATTTACTTCTCCCCCAACAGATCGCAGGCCGAGTTTGAGTCGGACCTGCATCGACTCCAGGCGGTTGTTCGGCGTGCATCTGAGCACAATGTCGTCGTGCTCGGCGACTTCAACGCCAAGAGCACGACGTGGGGATCCCCGGCGACTGATGTGAGGGGAGACGTGGTGGAGTCATGGGCAGCCTCGTGCGGCCTGGTCTGTCTCAACCGCGGCTCCGTCAACACGTGCGTGCGACGGGATGGCGGGTCAATAGTGGACCTATCGTTCGCTAGCCCTCCTCTTGCATCGCGGGTGTTGACCTGGCGGGTGCTGGATGACGTGGAGACTCTTTCGGACCACCGTTACATAATGTTCGGGGTCTCCGTCTCGTCCAGTAGCGGCGTATCCCGCCGAAGGGCGGCAGAGGGTGGACGCGCTCCCTTTCCGAGATGGGCTCTGTCTCGACTTGACGAGGAGTTGCTGGTCGAGGCCGCGATCGTCCAATCCTGGACCATGCGGCCATTCGATCCGGCGGAAGTCGACGACGGGGCTCTGCGGTTCCGAGAAGCGTTGGCGCGTATTTGCGACGCGTCGATGCCCCGGGCCAGAAAGGGTGTCGCTAAAAGGGAGGTATACTGGTGGACTCGCGAAATCGCCGAACTGAGGCGGGGCTGCATTGCGGCTCGTCGTGAGTACACCAGATACCGGAGGCGGCGGAGACGGGACGAGGAGGTTTTGGACCGGCTGTACATCACCTACCTGGAGGCCAAGAAATCTCTTAAACTGGCCATCAGCAGGTCCAAAGCCTCGAAGCGCCTGGAGATGCTGGAGGCTCTCGACAGAGACCCGTGGGGTCGCCCGTACCGTGCTGCGCGGAACAAATTGCGCACACAGGCTCCCCCGGTCACGGAGACCATGCAGCCTCGGTTGCTGGCGGACGTCGTGGCGGCTCTGTTTCCGGACGGGCCAACACGCGTCCCCCCGACGATGGCGGAGGACCCAGTCGACGATATCGTCGATGTCGACGAGGTTGGAGAGGTCCCTCCCATCACGCCAACCGAGGTTGCCGTAGCGGCGATCAAACTCCGGGCGAAACGAACCGCTCCAGGGCCAGACGGCGTACCAGGGCGGGTGCTGGCGACAGCGTTGGACGAGTTGGAGGTCCACCTTACCGGGCTTCTCGACTCGTGCCTTTCGTCTTGCCGGTTCCCGTCCTGCTGGAAGGAGGGGAGACTCGTTCTCCTCAGGAAGGAAGGACGTCCAGCGGAGTCCCCCTCCGCTTATCGTCCAATAGTGCTGCTCGATGACGCGGGAAAACTCTTCGAGCGTATCCTCGCGTCCCGCGTCATCGACCATCTTCAGCGGGTAGGACCCGATTTGTCCGAGTGCCAATTCGGTTTCCGGGAGGGCCGATCCACAATTGACGCAGTTCTCCGCGTCAAAGCCCTCTCGGACGGGGCGGTTAGAAGGGGTGGCGGGTTGATGGCGGTGTCTCTTGACATCGCCAATGCGTTTAATTCGCTCCCCTTCAGCTGCATCGAGGAGGCGCTTAGACATCATCGGTTGCCGCCGTACCTCAGGCGTCTCATTGGGGACTATCTGAGAGACCGATGGGTGTCCTACATAGGGAGAGACGGGCGGGTCCAGCGGACTCCGGTTCGGTGCGGGGTTCCACAAGGGTCGGTCCTAGGACCACTCTTGTGGAACATCGGATTCGACTGGGTCCTGCGGGGGAACTTCCCCTCGGGCGTGAGGCTCGTTTGCTACGCGGACGACACACTGGTCACGGCCCGTGGGGGAAATTTTGAGGAGGCAGCTGCTCGCGCTACCGCTGGCGTGGAGCAGGTGGTTGGGCGGATGGTGAGGTTGGGTCTGAAGGTGGCCCTCAACAAAACCGAGGCGCTGTATTTTCACGGCCCTCGGGGGGGACCTCCTGAAGATGCCAACATCACTATAAATGGTGTGGTGATTGCGGTAGAGTCTCGGATCAAATATCTGGGACTCTACCTCGATCCGAGGTGGAGCTTTCGCGAGCACTTCTCACTTCTGGCCCCAAGGCTCTTAAAGGCCGCCAGTGCTCTTGCGAGGCTACTGCCCAATATCGGAGGGCCCAGCCGGACCTGTCGGCGCCTGTACGCAGGCGTCGTAAGGTCGATGGCGATGTACGGTGCACCCGTGTGGGTGGACGCCCTGACTGGTCCGAATAAGGCCACATTGCGCCAAGCGCAGAGGGTCATGGCCATCAGGGCCGTCCGTGGATACCGCACGGTGTCGCACGAAGCGGCGTGTGTTCTCGCTGGTATGGCTCCCTGGGATCTGGATGCCGAGGTCCTAGCGGAGACATACCACCGAATGAGGGAGGGGGACCCTGAGGAGGTTCCGAGATGGAGGAGGCGCGCGCGAGCTCGCCAACTCCGAAAATGGGGAGAACGGCTAGCAGAGCCGTCCGCTGGTGTCTGGACCGTGGCGGCTGTCCGCCCAGTGCTAAAAGCCTGGGTGAACAGGCGGCACGGGTCGCTGACCTACCGGCTGGTGCAGATTCTGTCGGGGCACGGGAGCTTCGGCAGATATCTGTGCCACGTGGCCCGTAGGGAGCCCTCGGCGGTGTGTCATCACTGTGGCAACAATGACGACACTGCCGAACACACGCTGGGGGCATGTCCGGCGTGGGCGGAGGAGCGGGCGGCTCTGGTCGCCGTTGTGGGAAGGGACCTCTCCTTGCCGGCCGTGGTCAAGGCCATGGTCGGTGATGAGAGGTCATGGGAGGCAATGGTCGACTTCTGCGAGCGTGTAATGCTCGAGAAGGAGGCCGCGGAACGGATTCGTGAGGATGACCCCCTCGCGGATCCGATCCGCCGCAGACGGCTCGGTCGACGCCGGCGGGCTTATGCCCAACAGCTGTTGGCTGGGCAGTGACCTTCGGGGGTGGGAGTGGGGACTCCCTCCCTCGACTGCACAGGGTCACGTCGGACGTGGGCCCCAAAGTGTTCTGGGGACCACGTGAACCCACGGAGTGTAGGGTGGTGACTCCTCTCACCCTACTCTGATGGAGGCTCCGCGCAAGCGGAAGCACCCGCGGCCCGCGCGAAGACTGTGCGAGTGTGCCCGTGTGCCGCACTTACGGGTGGCGTAGTTAAGAACACCGCAGTGGTTTTAGTCGGTATACCCCTGGTCGGCAAGTCAGCCGCCAGGAGCAGCGCCCTTTTCAGGGCGCCGGGAGTCCGACACACGCCCTTCACTTTCCCCGGTGAGGGGTATGGTGCGTAATGCATTTCCACTGCGTAAACAAAAAAAAAAAAAAAAAAAAAAAAAAAAAAAAAAAAAAAAAAAGGTTAGGTTAGGTTAGGTTAGGTTAGGTTAGGTTAGGTTAGGTTAGGTTAGGTTAGGTTAGGTTAGGTTAGGTTAGGTTAGGTTAGGTTAGGTTAGGTTCCCCCCCAAGGGATTGCGCCTTGTCGTGGCGGGGGGGCTCAGTACCTCGTAGCAATCCAGCTACTGAGGGAAGCTAAGCATCCCACAATGGGGGTCGGGCTCGCTGTCTTACTCCTTAATGAGTAATTCATGCGAGTTCCGACGGGGAGGGCATACCGTAATCCTCACTCTGAGGACCGGGGGCTGTCGGGGCATTTGCCCGGGCTGCGTGGATGGTGAACCACTATAAAAAAGAATCCCTTGCACACCGTAATCCCTACGGGGACCGGGGGCCGTCGGGGCATTTGCCCGGGCTGCGTGGATGGTGAACCACTATAAAAAAGAATCCCTAGCACACCGTAATCCTCTCTCTGAGGACCGGGGGCCGTCGGGGCATTTGCCCGGGCTGCGTGGAGGGTGAACCACTATAAAAAAGAAACCCTAGCACACCGTAATCCTCACTCTGAGGACCGGGGGCCGTCGGGGCATTTGCCCGGGCTGCGTGGATGGTGAACCACTATAAAAAAGAAACCCTAGCACACCGTAATCCCTTCGGGGACCGGGGGCCGGCGGGGCTTTGCCCGGGCTGCGTGGATGGCAAACCACTATAAAAACCCTCGTGTACCGTTATCCCTTCGGGGACCGGGGGCTGTCGGGGCATTTGTCCGAGCCGAGTGGAGTAAACCACAATAAAAATCCCAAGGCCAAGCTTGGCGCCCGGCGAGGGTCTGAATGGTAGTGGGTCACTGCCGTTAGGGCGTCTGTGGGCGGTCCCCACGTTAAAAAAACCATGGATAGTGAGAATAAAAACAGACTACCCCAGGAGGGTACCAACCGTTCCGCGGCTGGAGAATCCCTCCCTGTCGTTGCTTCGGCTTCGGCAGGCAGCCCTTTCGTATCTGGGGGGGCATTCCGCTATTCCGTGTCTTCGGGCGCGGCCTCTAAAGAGGCAAAAACCGTGCTTTCGGGCACCAGGGTGAAGAGGGCCACGAAGAGTGGCAAAACCACGCAGAGCTCCGCGACAAGCGGTCATGAGGAGGCAGACGCTTCAGCTCGAAGCAGTGGTGGCAGCTTTCGGTCTGCGAGGGGCGACAAGCCCAAACCGCAAAGGCCGAAGCAGAAAAAGAGGGAGAGGGAGTCGGACGAGACGGTTGTCTCCATTAGGGGCACCGACTCTGATGGCTCCAAAATGGAGTTTGAGGTACCGACGCCAGGACTGGGGCGCAAAAAGCGTTCCACAAAAAGGGCGGCAAAGGAGTCGGACCCAGATTTCTCTAGCGGAAGCGATTCTGGCAGCAGCTGTGTGCTGGGAGCCAAGAAAAGCGCTTCGAAGCGAGGGCGCGGACGGCCTCCAACGACCGGGCATTATGTCGGTCTGGCTAAGGCCAAAGAGGCGTTCGTGAAAGCCCAGAGGGAGGCTATTGATGTGGAGGCGGAGGCGGAGGTGGTGGAGGCAACTAGGCTTCTCGCTGCCGTGCCTGCTGATTGCCTAGAGCAACAGATCAGAGGCACCGTCCAAATAATCCGGGATGTGGACATGAAGTCCAAAAACCTGAAGAGCGGCTTTAAGGGCGCTCTCAAAGCTGCGGCAACACAGGTCGAGAGGACTCTGTTCGCACTCCTGAACAGGACGGCAGACGACGAGGTGAGAGTTCTCCGGACGGAGAATGAGGACCTTCGGCTACGTCTGGAGGCGGTCCGCTCGGAGGTGGTTCAGCTTCGCGAGGAGATGGACCGCATTCGTACTGAGAATGCGGCCCGGACCACGCAAGCTCCACCGAAACCACCAACGAGCGAAAGGGAGGGAGAGGACAGGGCGAGTCTTCTGCGGGACATCGGCTTTATAGTCGATGCAAAGCTGGCAGGTCTGGATGACCGCCTGCTTCCCCCGAAGACAGTTCGCCCACCGCTTAAAGCGGACGCCAAGGCGCCAACCAGGCAGCCTAGGGTGCTGAATGCCACGTCTGCAGCTGGCCCAAGCCAGCGAACACGAAGGCCGGCCGCCCCGGCCGCCGTTGTGAGGGAGGAACCGCCGGCTCAGCCTCCTCTAACAGAGGGATGGACCACCGTGGCGAAGAAGAAGCGGAAGCGCAAGAAGGGAGGACAGGGTGCTGCGCCTCAAGTGGCGCCTCCTGCTCCGGCTCAACCGCCTAGGGGTAGGCTTCCAGCGAGCCAGGCAGTCACTGCCAGGCCGCGTGTACAGCCGAAGCCCAAACAGGCAAAGCCGAAGAAGGTGCGCCCACCAAGGTCGGCTGCGGTGGTGATAACGCTGTCGTCTGAGGCCGTCCAGCAGGGCCTCACTTATGAGAAAGTGCTGACGGATGCACGGAGGGGCCTGGATTTGACCCAGTTGCAAATTGGGGAAGGTTTAAGGTTCCGCGCGGCAGCAACGGGAGGGCGCGTCCTGGAAATCCCAGGCGCGGAGAGTGGGGCAAAGGCGGACTCTCTAGCCTGCAAGCTCCGAGAACTGATGCCGGAGACAGTCAGGGTCGCCCGGCCCACGAAATGTACCGATATGGACATTTCGGGGCTTGACGACTCCGTCAATGCGCAGGACATCGCAGCGGCGATAGCCAATGGAGGCAAATGCTCACCCGAGCAAATCAAGGTTGGCCCTATACGCGTGGGTCTCTTTGGGGCTGGTAGCACCATAGTGCAGTGCCCCGTGGAGGCCGCGCTTCCGCTTGCGGAAAGTGGCCGACTCTTGGTGGGGTGGAGCGCAGCGCGAGTGCGCCTAATGGGTCCTCGGCCTCTCAAATGCTACCGCTGCTTTGAGATTGGCCACACTGGGGCTCAGTGCAAGTCCGGCGTTGACCGCAGCCGGAACTGCTTCCGCTGCGGTGAGGAGGGGCATATGGTGGCAGCGTGCACCAAGGCCGCGACATGCACCGTGTGCAAGGCAGCTGGAAGGCCGGCTGACCACACTGCCGGCGGGCGCAAGTGCGTCCGGCCCAAGAGGGGCAAAGGGACAGCTGGATTGACCACAGCAGTCCGAGGCCAACCCAGGGAGCCGCCCACGGAGGCGATGTTGACCGGTCACTAATGGCCACTCAACATCGCTTCCTCCAGGTTAACCTGAACCATTGCCTTGGTGCGCAGGACTTGCTCCTGCAAACCATGCTGCATTGGTCGGTTGACGTGGCGGTCGCGTCGGATCCCTTCTTTGTGTCTTCCCAGCCCAACTGGGTAGGGGACACGAGGGATTCCGTCGCGATAATAGCGGCGACGGGCCCGGACTCACAGCCCCTGATTCTCAGGGACCGGGAGCCCGGTATGGTGTCGGCGGTGTGGGGTGACACCTTGGTCGTCGGGATTTACTTCTCCCCCAACAGATCGCAGGCCGAGTTTGAGTCGGACCTGCATCGACTCCAGGCGGTTGTTCGGCGTGCATCTGAGCACAATGTCGTCGTGCTCGGCGACTTCAACGCCAAGAGCACGACGTGGGGATCCCCGGCGACTGATGTGAGGGGAGACGTGGTGGAGTCATGGGCAGCCTCGTGCGGCCTGGTCTGTCTCAACCGCGGCTCCGTCAACACGTGCGTGCGACGGGATGGCGGGTCAATAGTGGACCTATCGTTCGCTAGCCCTCCTCTTGCATCGCGGGTGTTGACCTGGCGGGTGCTGGATGACGTGGAGACTCTTTCGGATCACCGTTACATAATGTTCGGGGTCTCCGTCTCGTCCAGTAGCGGCGTATCCCGCCGAAGGGCGGCAGAGGGTGGACGCGCTCCCTTTCCGAGATGGGCTCTGTCTCGACTTGACGAGGAGTTGCTGGTCGAGGCCGCGATCGTCCAATCCTGGACCATGCGGCCATTCGATCCGGCGGAAGTCGACGACGGGGCTCTGCGGTTCCGGGAAGCGTTGGCGCGTATTTGCGACGCGTCGATGCCCCGGGCCAGAAAGGGTGTCGCTAAAAGGGAGGTATACTGGTGGACTCGCGAAATCGCCGAACTGAGGCGGGGCTGTATTGCGGCTCGTCGTGAGTACACCAGATACCGGAGGCGGCGGAGACGGGACGAGGAGGTTTTGGACCGGCTGTACATCACCTACCTGGAGGCCAAGAAATCTCTTAAACTGGCCATCAGCAGGTCCAAAGCCTCGAAGCGCCTGGAGATGCTGGAGGCTCTCGACAGAGACCCGTGGGGTCGCCCGTACCGTGCTGCGCGGAACAAATTGCGCACACAGGCACCCCCGGTCACGGAGACCATGCAGCCTCGGTTGCTGGCGGACGTCGTGGCGGCTCTGTTTCCGGACGGGCCAACACGCGTCCCCCCCGACGATGGTGGAGGACCCTGTCGACGATATCGTCGATGTCGACGAGGTTGGAGAGGTCCCTCCCATCACGCCAACTGAGGTTGCCGTAGCGGCGATAAAGCTCCGGGCGAAACGTACCGCTCCAGGGCCGGACGGCGTACCAGGGCGGGTACTGGCGACATCGTTGGACGAGTTGGAGGCCCACCTTACCGGGCTTCTCAACGCGTGCCTTTCGTCTTGCCGGTTCCCGTCCTGCTGGAAGGAGGGGAGACTCGTTCTCCTCAGGAAGGAAGGGCGTCCAGCGGAGTCCCCCTCCGCTTATCGTCCGATAGTGCTGCTTGATGACGCGGAAAAACTTTTCGAGCGCATCCTCGCGTCCCGCGTCATCGACCACCTACAGCGGGTAGGACCCGATTTGTCCGAGTGCCAATACGGTTTCCGGGAGGGCCGTTCCACCATAGACGCAATCTTGCGCGTCAAAGCCCTCTCGGACGGGGCGGTTAGAAGGGGAGGCGGATTGATGGCGGTGTCTCTCGACATTTCAAACGCCTTCAATTCGCTCCCCTTCAGTTGTATCGAGGAGGCACTTCGGCACCATCGGTTGCCGCCGTACCTTAGGCGTCTCATTGGGGACTACCTAAGAGACCGATGGGTGTCCTACGTGGGGAGGGACGGGCGGGTCCAGCGGACTCCAGTTCGGCGCGGGGTTCCACAGGGGTCGGTCCTAGGACCACTCCTGTGGAACATAGGGTTCGACTGGGTCCTGCGGGGGAATTTCCCCTCGGGCGTGAGGCTCGTCTGTTATGCAGACGACACTCTAGTCACAGCCCGTGGGGGAAATTATGAGGAGGCTGCTGCTCGCGCTACCGCTGGCGTGGAGCAGGTTGTTGGGCGAATGGTGATGTTGGGTCTGAAGGTGGCCCTCAACAAAACCGAGGCGCTGTACTTTCACGGCCCTCGGGGGGGACCTCCTGAAGATGCCAACATCGTCGTTAATGGTGTGGAGATTGGGGTAGAGCCTCGGATCAAGTATCTGGGACTCTACCTCGATCCGAGGTGGAGCTTTCGCGAGCACTTCGCACTTCTGGCCCCAAGGCTCTTAAAGGCCGCCAGTGCTCTTGCGAGGCTACTGCCCAATATCGGAGGGCCCAGCCGGACCTGTCGGCGCCTGTACGCAGGCGTCGTAAGGTCGATGGCGCTGTACGGTGCACCCGTGTGGGTGGACGCCCTGACTGGCCCGAATAAGGCCACGTTGCGCCAAGCGCAGAGGGTCATGGCCATCAGGGCCGTTCGAGGATACCGCACGGTGTCGCACGAAGCGGCGTGTGTACTCGCTGGTATGGCTCCCTGGGATCTGGATGCGGAGGTCCTTGCGGAGACATACCACCGAATGAGGGAGGGGGACCCTGAGGAGGTGCCCAGATGGAGGAGGCGCGCGCGAGCTCGTCAACTCCGCAAATGGGGAGAACGGCTGGCAGAGCCGTCCGCTGGTGTCTGGACCGTGGCGGCTGTCCGCCCAGTGCTAAAAGCCTGGGTGAACAGGCGGCACGGGTCGCTGACCTACCGGCTGGTGCAGATTCTGTCGGGGCACGGGAGCTTCGGCAGATATCTGTGCCACGTGGCCCGTAGGGAGCCCTCGGCGGTGTGTCATCACTGTGGCAACAATGACGACACTGCCGAACACACGCTGGGGGCATGTCCGGCGTGGGCGGAGGAGCGGGCGGCTCTGGTCGCCGTTGTGGGGAGGGACCTCTCCTTGCCGGCCGTGGCCAAGGCCATGGTCGGTGACGAGAGGTCATGGGAGGCAATGGTCGACTTCTGCGAGCGTGTCATGCTCGAGAAGGAGGCCGCGGAACGGATTCGTGAGGACGACCCCCTCGCGGATCCGATCCGTCGCAGAAGGCTCGGTCGACGCCGGCGAGCTTACGCCCAACAGCTGTTGGCTGGGCAGTGACCTTCGGGGGTGGGAGTGGGGACTCCCTCCCTCGACTGCACAGGGTCACGACGGACGTGTGCCCCAAAGTGTTCTGGGGACCACGTGAATTCACGGAGTGTAGGGTGGTGACTCCTCTCACCCTACCCTGATGGAGGTTCCGCGCAAGCGGAAGCACCCGCGGCCCGCGCGAAGACTGTGCGAGTGTGCCCGTGTGCCGCACTTACGGGTGGCGTAGTTAAGAACACCGCAGTGGTTTTAGTCGGTATACCCCTGGTCGGCAAGTCAGCCGCCAGGAGCAGCGCCCTTTTCAGGGCGCC